>LR990127.1:10000000-15000000 GCA_905147285.1 Hypena proboscidalis
ACTTCTATATTAATACGCATCCGTCACTATCTTTATATTAACCAATATGAAATAGAAATCAATACGCAATGGAATATAACCAAAACATTCCGGCTATAATTGAACACGTCATTCAGTCTTTGATGTTTCGGACTGTCTTTGTAGCGGCTGATAGACAGATACGTCAATAAACGTACTCGTCCATCAGCGTCATGTCAGTAGTGTCCATACTCGATAGTTCGCATTCAATTTCCGATAGCGCTGTGTGCGAATACCGTGCCAGACACACGAGTAATTCGCAGAAGATAATTTTGATACTGTGATTGTTTTAGTATCGGTAGATTAAATTGAAACTCAAGTCACATTATTTTGATGTATAATTAAAACAAATGCTATACTAATCTTATATTTAACGGCCATAATTTTAACATTGTTGAAAAAACAATGCTTACAAAAAATTTAGTTATTGATGCGAAATTCCCAAAATCAGTTATCAAAAAACAAACAAAACGAAATCTGCATTTAAATTGGAACATGTCACCCAGTCTTTGATGGGCAAGTATCTTTGTTGTGCCTGTTAGATAGATACGTCAATGAACGTACACGTCCATCGGCGTCATGTCAGCAGTGTCCATACTCGATAGTTCACATTCAATTTCCGATAGCGCTGAGTGCGATACCGTGCCAGATACACGAGTTATTTGCAGAAGATAATTTTGATACTGTGATTGCTATAGTATCGGTAGATTAAATTGAAACTTATGTCACAGTATTTTTATGTTTAATAAAAACAAATGCTATACAGATCTTATATTCAACGGTAATAATATTAACATTGTATAAAATAAATGCTTTCAAAAAATTAAGTTGTTGATGCGAAATTCTCAAAATCAGTAATCAAAAAACAAAAAAAACGAAATCTGCATTTAAATTGGAATATGTCACCCAGTCTTTGATGGGCAAGTGTCTTTGTTGTGCCTGTTAGACAGATACGTCAATGAACGTACACGTCCATCGGCGTCATGTCAGCAGTGTCCATACTCGATAGTTCACATTCAATTTCCGATAGCGCTGAGTGCGATACCGTGCCAGATACACGAGTTATTTGCAGAAGATAATTTTGATACTGTGATTGCTATAGTATCGGTAGATTAAATTGAAACTTATGTCACAGTATTTTTATGTTTAATAAAAACAAATGCTATACAGATCTTATATTCAACGGTAATAATATTAACATTGTATAAAATAAATGCTTTCAAAAAATTAAGTTGTTGATGCGAAATTCTCAAAATCAGTAATCAAAAAACAAAAAAAACGAAATCTGCATTTAAATTGGAATATGTCACCCAGTCTTTGATGGGCAAGTGTCTTTGTTGTGCCTGTTAGACAGATACGTCAATGAACGTACACGTCCATCGGCGTTATGTCAGCAGTGTCCATAATTGATAGTTTGCATTCAATTTTCGATAGCGCTGTTTGCGAATACCGTGCCAGACAGACGAGTTATTTGCAGAAGATAATTTTGATACTGTGATTGTTAAACTATCGGTTGATAAAATTGAAACTCAAGTCACAGTATTTTTATGTGTAATGAAAACAAATGCTATACAGATTTTATATTCAGCGGTAATAATTTTAACATTGTAGAAAATAATGCTTACAGAAAAATTAAGTTATTGATGCGAAATTCCCAAAATCAGTTATCAAAAAACAAACAAAACGAAATCTGTATTGAAATTGGAACATGTCACCCAGTCTTTGATGGGCAAGTGACTTTGTTGGGCCTGTTAGACAGATACGTCAATGAACGTACACGTCCATCGGCGTTATGTCAGCAGTGTCCATACACGATAGTTCGCATTCAATTGCCAATAGCGTTGTGTGCGAATACCGTGCCAGACAGACGAGTTATTCATAGAAGGTAATTTTGATACTATGGTTTTAGTGGTATTGGTAGATTAGAATTATACTCGCGTCTCAGTGCTTCAAGATTAAATAAAACAATAATACTACAATAAACAAACCATATATTTAGTGGAAATAATTATGACACTAGAAAAACTAAAATTTGCTCATTTACAATATTTTTAAATAGATCATAGGTACTGTGTGAGTGGTGAGTAATTTACGCAAAATACCCAAAATCACATACCAAAACAATATCTGCATTTTAATTGGAACACGTATATATTAAGTCTTTGATGGGCAAGTGTCTTTGTAGTGGCTGATAGATAGATACGTCAATAAACGTACTCGTCCATCAATGTCATGTCAGCAGTGTCCATTCTCGATAGTTCGCATTCAATTTCCGATAGCATTGTGTGCGAATAACGTGCCAGACAGACGAGTGGTACATTGAAGATAATTTTGATACTGTGGTTTTTGTGGTATTGGTAGATTAGAATGATACTCGCGTCTCAATGCTTCAAGATTAAATAAAACAATAATACTAAAATAAACAAACCATATATTTAGTGGAAATAATTCTGACACTAGAAAAACTAAAATTCATAGTAATAGTATAGATAGATTAAATTGAAACTCAAGTCACAGTATTTTTATGTATAATTTAAACTAATGCTATACAAAACTTATATTCAACGGCAATAATTTTAACATTGTTGAAAAAACAATGCTTTCAAAAAATTTAGTTATTGATGCAAAATACCCAAAATCACATCGCAAAACATAAACTAAACAAAATCTGCATTTTAATTAGAACACGTATCTCAGTCTTTGATGGGCAAGTGTCTTTGTTGTGCCTGATAGACAGTTACGTCAATGAACGTACACGTCTATCGGCGTCATGTCAGCAGTGTCCATACTCGATAGTTCGCATTCAATTTCCGATAGCGTTGTGTGCGAATACCGTGCCAGACAGATGAGTTATTCATAGAAGATCAATCTAGTACTGTGGTTTTGGTTATGCTTGAATATATATTCATATTTAAATTAAACAAATTAGATAATGAATATTAAAAGTACCTACGGCTCAAGTAAGAGAGAGAGTGATTACTACATTTTGATATACCGACAAAATATGCATGGATGTTTATCTGTAACTTGCAAAATATAACTCACAATTTTACCGCAATTTTGTGTAATTAATTAAATTTAATACTCCTTTATTTCAGTCAAACACAGTTAAAATAATAGTTAGGACTATTCTTACATAATGCTTAACTGCATATTGCATGCAAGCCTACATTCTTGTTGACGATACAAAACAATTACACAGTTTACTATGAACCATTATTTTGATTGTGGGATTATAAAACCTGTGCACCGTCCTGTCATTTGCTATACTAGTTTTTGTTAATAAAAGCTTTTTCTCAAAATATTTTTTCTTACCACAGCATTTTGAATAAAATTTCATAACCTAAGCAATAGATTAAAGTAACCGGCTGAACAATACTTAGAAACACTAGTCATAACATAACTCAGGTCTATTGATATTCCGAGTGCGAGTTGCGACTGGAGCAAATTTTAAAATTGAATCTAGAGTACGAGCCAGACTGTGATACTACTGGCAGAATGCTTTTGCATTTTAGTGCCAGTATTAGTTTGGACAATGGCTAAATTTTGCTTTTGTAAGAATAATAGATATAACATTATTAAGATAGATATAACATTATTAGCGCGACGTCTAGCAGTGCTAGACGTCGCGCGGAGGTGACGACACGCGAATCAGCCCAGTTGATGAATCTACGTATTAGATTCGAAACTAGTCGGCATATCCCGGCTAAAGTAACGTGAGTAACCCGTATTTTCAATAATAATGTTTTCACCTCACGTCGGTTTTAATAATATTATAATAGATATAACATTCAAATAATACAAGTAACCGGCCAATTAAAAACTACATAAGACTTTACTTGCATAGGTTTTTTGTATTTTGTACGAAATATTCTTAGTAACTGCATTTTACATATTTAGACCCCTATTACTCTTGATCGAACAAAGTTGATTTAGTCGCTATAGTATTTCTTGAAAGATCATTCTATATAGATTGTAGGTATGGCTTTGTTTTAGAATAAAAAAATGCTCTTTATAGTTTATTATTTCGCAAACGAATCATGAATAAAAAACATAGATGGACATGAAAAAACTATAAGGGTTCCTTGTAGGCACTACAGAACAAATAATAAAGTTACTATTATAAAGAATAAAGATACTATTTTTTCTAAGATTTTAATGCAAGTTTATTTTTAATATGAAACACCTATTTAAACAACAAATTTATTTCTTGTAAAAGTCTTGGCCACATTTACTGGACCTTTTAAATACAATTTATTAATAGCGTAATACCATAATAAAGAGTATTTTAATATTAAATGAAACTTAAAATGAATTAGTAAGTGGCTCATAATAAAATGTTCAGCGTGTTGATATTTGAAATACAAATTATAAGTTCTTTTAAACTAAAACTTTAAGTTTGAAATGATGTAGAACTAAGGCGTCTAGGAATATTTAATTTATTACAATCATTGTTTCGTTAAACGGTTTATTAATACAGCTAAATTAGTCTCATCTTTGTTTTAGGATAAGAATTGTCAGCGTAGGTATTTGTCTGTTTGCGCTTTATAATTGTTTTATTAGTAAATCAATTACATAAAGCGGCAATTCATTTCACTGATTATTTTGACACCTATAAAAATACACACTTATTTTATTGTCATTAATAAGATTATTATTTGTGTTAATATTCATTAACTTGTTGCCATTATTATTATTTTTTTTTCAAATATTTTCACACAACTTCATTCGACGCATATTGTTCGTAGATATGCGCTCCTGATTCATTTACATCTCTCATTATCGTATAATAATATGGCACCGTAAGATATTATTATTTCGTGTTAATTGTCAATATTTTTTGGAAAGTATAACCGTTATTTAATTGAGTAACAACTCTAAGTACAATAGGTATAAGCAAAAACTACCACAGGTATTGTCTAACAGCATTGTTACTCACTCAATAGTAAAAAAAACTAATTCAACTAAGAAACCCCAAAACAACCGCGCGTGTTATATTAGCACAAGTTCATTCGACACATATTGTTCGTAGATATGCGCTCCTGATTCATTTACTTCTCTCATTATACCGTGACGTAAACGATTTAATGTCTTAATTTACTGCTCAAAGAGAAATTAAAGAGGATGCTAAAAGCTTGACATGACAAAGTGCTCTTTCTATTATAACTTTTAAGACCATAAGCTCACGTACGTGCTGTAATTTTCTTAATTACTTTCGTCTTTTAGTGTGACGTAATTTAAATTTATTAGATTGAGGCCTATTTGTGAAAATATTAATCAATTTCTGAGTAATATTTAACACTAAAGAGTGTTTCGTCGTTTTCTTGGTCGGGATTGTCAGTGAAATTTGAAAACTTATCTTGTAAGTTTTCAATATAAATTCATTAAGATACCCCTTTTAATGATAAATGATTATAAAGAAGAACTCTATGACTAACCACAAAAGGATTTATTGATTTGAATATTATTATAATTATAACGTATTGTGTTTTTTGGCTACTGCTACTACTATTAATTACACATTTTTTTATAGTTCGTTGAATAAATTGTTGTCTTTAGTTGTCTTTAGTTAAGTAAAGTCTGCCGCGATGGGGACATTTTGCAGAGCTATGAATAAACATTATTTCTGAAAAGTTGGGCAGTCATTGCCTGTGGATATGTCTTACGTAAAATCAATGTAGTTTATTAGTGTATTCAAATGATATTAAAATTTCCAACATTTAAATATTTTAGCTAGTAAGTAATAACAAAAATATATTGAAAATTACTATTTTTTCTGGTCATGCAGTTAAGCAAGAAATTTTCAATTTTCTTATTATCTTATTTTCTTTTATCATACCAGCCCTCATATCCACCTTTATAATCATCCATCAGCCATCCTTTCACCCTTCGTCTATCTATTAATTATCCATCTATCCACACTTATACGTACAGCCCTTAATATAAATAATTGAATACTTCAAACTATTATACAACTCACATTTTTCACATTAAAAATATTACAAAGATAAAATTATGCTCAAATTATCAATAAATAAATTTGCAAATTTTAAGGTACTATAAAAAAAAACAGCGTAAGTGACTAATCGCGTTTATCATATGTGCGTAAAATCCAAAATTTCAAACAAATAAAGAATGGTCGTACATATACGGAATAAACTCCAATCGCAGTGTAAGAAATGCAATGAAATCTCCGTGGCGTTTATGAATCGAAAACCACAGCTAGTCTGCAATAAGCTCAAATACTAAATCTACAAATTACTATGAAAATAAATGACTCACCCGCGACTAAGGAATTCAATTCGTAAGTCAAACGATGCAGCCAAGTATCAGACCACCTCAGGAACATTTATCGAGCACAATATTGTCAATATGGCTTCATTCAATATGGTTTTTAATTGCCTCGATGATCTAGTGGTTAGCGTATGCGTCTCTCACCGTGAGGTCTCGGGTTCGATGCCCGGATTGGGCAAAGTGTTAGTTGTGAACTTCCCGTCGGGAAATTCACAATAGCAGCTCGGAGTTGAAATTGTGCCCGGTGGATGGCTATAGGCTCAACCCCTATCCCATGAAACCTAAGCATAGCAGGTGAAATATGGATGTTGTACACCTCTGCCACACCCTTCTGGCTAATATAGGCGTGATGTTATGTTATGAATGTTATGTTTATTTTTCAATACTTGCTACAAGCTTAATGCGTCTACTGATGTATTGATGTCTAATCTCATGATGCAAGGTAACCGAAGACAGAGGATTTTTTTTTTTAATATTGAATTAAACAGAACTTTAGATGCAGGATACAACTCTATGCCATATTGTAGGACTACAATTATCCTGTCTGTACGTATATTTGGAAGGGTTTAATTTCAAACCGACACACAAATTGTGCACAAATGTTTTCTATTAGAATTGTAATAATTTGTTAATAGCGTTTACGACTGCTGTACTAGACTACAGATAAAATTGTGCTGCAGGCAAATCTCTGTGGTTTTTAGCAGCGCATTAAGATGTTAATTTTTTTTTTAAGATGGCTTTTGTAAATGTTAATAAATAAAAAACAAATATACATAAGCAGTGGTTGCGTAATTATTTAATGACCAAGTTTTTGAATGATTTATCTAGACTTGTAGTAATTTTACGCTAAAATACTATATAGTACTCTGCTTCCTGCATCCCGACTGTCTATCCTTTTCTGACCTTTCAATTTAGTCGGACCTTTCACTCACACTCAAAGGTCCTGCTAAACTTGTAGTCTGTACTGTAATAGTATGTTTGCGGTGTTTATATTTCAACGCACGGCCATGCATTGCCGGTTGAATACCAATTTATGAACACAACAACGCCATTCGCGGTCAAATCTAACTGTACTCGATATATTGACTGGTGGAAACTTTAATTGCTCATGTTTGATATATTACATACCTGTGGCATTGGATATTGTTTCAACAAACCTAGGTTAACTGGTTTGTAACCAACAATATTTATTTTGTTAAGTATATCTTTGTTACCATATTACATCCTAACTGCATAAAATTAGGTCCTAAAAGGACTTACAATACTTTTATTTATGGCGGATAGGCACGCGTTTGACCACGACGTCACCTGATCTTCTTCTTCGTCGTGTCGATGGCTGAGTCAAATTTTATTTTGACTTGCCATCGTGGTGAAAGGATTAGTCAATTCACTTTGAAGAACTCGCGAATTGCCCAGGGTGCGCCGGACGTAGGAAATCGTTGTGTACGTCACTCGGGGAGGCTCCTTTCATGCACCCCACCTGATGATAATTGATGATGCGGTCTACGATGAAGCACGCCTATGACATACCATTCTTCTTGCTTTGCCATTTACTCTTGCTTTGAAAAGACCTAAACTGTATTCATGGGAAAACACAGACATATTACTTTTCCATTATAGTGCGAGTGAAACCTATGCTTATATTAAGACAGTTTTATAAAATTCATTTTAATGGTACTCCCAGACCTCAAGCCTGTGATAAATTCGAACAGTATGCCAGCGAAGGAGGAGTGCCGAGCATTGCATTACAGTGCGCAACCTGTAAAAAAAACATCGTAATAAAAAAAAAAAATGAATATTTAATCTGAAATGTTACATACAAAGCGCGTTAGTTAGAAAGGCAGTATTGTCTATTGCAGCAAATGCTCGTATTACTAGCCAATTCTTGTGGTCTAGGAGCACGTTATCATCATTTCACAAATTGTGTATCATTTAATATCAAAATAAACAGTAAGACTGGTTTATCACAATAGAATTGTATTTCTACCTCGAATTTGTTACAACGCGTGATTACGTGAAGATACCGTCATTATACTACATAGATACACCGTCACTCTCCTCAACAAAAGGCAGGGAAGCCAGGTAGTACCTCCGTATCATTTGAAGGGTCCCTACAGAGATTACAGGCTCTCTGTTATATCGTGACATAAATGAAACAACACTTATTTCAGAACTTTTCAGCTATCACTGGGGAAAATACTTTTAAAGTTATAGGATCAATAAAATTGTAAGAAATTATTGAAGCAAAATTTAAACGAAAAAAACACACGAGTGATGTTACACTTAAGCACATGGTGACATAATCACTCTTAATTCTTCCGGTGATATATAGAAGTTATATGTTACTATAATATCCAGCGGATATATATTATATAAGCAGCCCTGTATTTAATACATGTCCCACTGCTGGGCTCGGGCCTCTTCTCATGATGAGAAGGGTCAGGTCATAGTCCACCACGCTGGCCAAGTGCGGATTGGTAGAATTCACACACCCTTGAGCACTTATTTTAGGCATTCTCAGGTATGACGATCACGATCCTCACGATCTTTTAATTTACTGTTAGCGAGCGAAAATTTATATAATAAATACACACTTATCTTCGAAAAGACGAATCTTAACGATTTATTGACAGAGTTGTGTGCCATGGGTTCGAACCCGAGACCTTTGACTTCGCAGTCCTACGGTTTCCCACTCGGCTATCGCTGCTCTTTTCATATTGAGCAAAATGAAGCATCCAGCGCATGCTTCATTCTTACTACCAATTTGCAGTACCTCAAAGTATTTGTCTATAATCCACGGCGTCTTAAATCTTTGAAGCAAGACTTCTTAGTATTATTCTCACGATTTCTGACTAAGGACCTAACTGTACGAAATCACTTTCTGAGCATTATCTCTTTAGCTGCAGTAGTTAAATTGCTCAAAGACTAGAATTTAATGCCCGTAGCGACTTATCCAGGACTTCAACTTGAAGGACTTAATACCTTGATTTTTTCTTAGACCTTGCTTGATACTTAAATAAGATTAAATAGAGCACAGCCAATAAATCTTTGTCAAGGGTTTAGATATTAAGCCAAACTTCTGAAACAATACAGATTTTAAGTTGAAGTTTAAAATAGTTGAATTTACTTAAAAACTCTTGCAGAGTTGAGCTCATTCTGAAAAGTGAAACTGAAAACGAAAATTATATAGAAGAAATTAAGTCTTAAATAAAACTCTTTTGTTAAATAAAAACATTAACTTTGTTTTAATCTGATTACTCTACACAACATTTCAACACTTTTGTAATGGACAAGTCAGGAAAACTATACATGATATGTATATTATTGAAACAATGTTGGTGTAATTTCAATTATTTCCTTTGATAGGTAGATGCAAATTAACTTAATTAATTTGTATGGAAAAGACAGGGTAGTTAGAATGAATTGAATATTATTACAAATATGTAAATACTGCCAGTGAAATATGAAAAAAAGAGAGCATTTAAAAGAAAAAAAAAATAATTTGATATAAAGTAACACTTTCTATTGTCTTCGTAACATAATGATATACACTGATGTTTTACTAGAATTTTTATGTTACCTACTTGGTTTTCTATCAGAAAATATTTATTTAATAACCAGATAGTTTTGTCAATTCTGTGACCTCCGCAGGTAAACTATTGAACAAACGCGATTTGAAGTTTATAGAAGCCTTAACTGCATTTAGAACAAAAACTAAAAAACATGACAGCTTTTTTAAGATTACGAAAGTCTCTTAGTTGTAAGCTCATAGAATATAATAATTTAAATGCTTGCTGTATAAAAATAAATGCTTGTAATTCTGATTCTATGAATTTATCTGATTATACTACCCACATGAAATCAGTGTAAGCAATCTGAAGCTCAATATTATAACCTATGCAGCTAATTAGCACCTGAGCTTGAGTCGTGGCTGGGCAAGTAAATTTTCATACAATACATACATTCATACAATGATATGAAACTTCTTATATCCCTTATTGTCGTCCACTATCCCACTAAACTTAAACTAAGGATAGTTCCACTTTATATACGTAATAATGCTTGAGCATCACAAAATCGAATTTACATTTTTGTATGCGGGCAAAAACTGATTACTATCAATAACGACTAGAAACATTTTACTCAGCTTGTGGCTAACTTGTTTAATTACGACATTACGCTTTTGAAACTTTAATATAATTAATGTTATAATAGGTCAAGTTCAACAAAACAAAATATAAATGTAGATCGAAAATGTTTCGCACAAAAAATAACTTCGTATTTAGCAAGTTGGAATCATTTAAAAGTTTTGTGAGAACAGTTTCCTGAAATTAAATAATCGTGAATAGGTAGCTGCATGGTGTTTCGTACAAACTATTAACTCAGCATATAAGACAATTAAATAGTCTGCTTTCTTGTTCAATGTTATAACAATATTATGCATGTGCGGATTGGCAAATGAGTTCTTCCCAAAGGATAAAACTTGACTTCTGTTAAAAGTTAAATCCCATGACTATACGTATTAAGTATTATTGACGACCGCATGGTGGAGTGGGTAGTGCACCTGCCTGTGACGTCGAGGTCGCGGGTTCGATTCCCGCTTAAGACAAATCTTTGTGTGCATGAACATGGGGGTCTTAGTCTGGGTGTTTCTATGTATAATAAGTATGTATTTACAAAGAAAAGTATATATGTAGTAGTATCAGTTATTCTAGTACCCATAGTACAAGCTCTGCTTAGTTTGGGACTAGATAGCGTTGGTTGTGATATATTTATTTATTTATTCTGCCTCAAAAGATAAAATTCATAGTCACATAATTTATAGTTCTCATAATTTCACAGGTGCAGGTTACATAAACCTTATTGGTAGGATAAACACACATTAATGAAAGTGACAGCTGTGTTCTTTTTTTAAGTGTAACATGTGTCAATTTTATATTCGGTCAGGTTATCTTTTATAGGTTGGATAAGAACTATCCGGGACCACAGAAAGTGGTTCATAATATTGTTAGAAATTTAATTTTATGTTATTAACATAGGCGGTTAATAAACTACGATAGTATCTATAAAGTCTGTCAAAGTCTTGCCTTAACGTCAACTTAGTATATTATTTTTAAAAAAATTGGTAACCTGTATCTCTAATCTTTTAAAATACAAAATAATTCTTACAACCTCATATAGGTAACATTTTTTTTAAAAGTAAATTTCGTATTGAGTTCCAACGATGTAAGTTGAAATGAACACGCTTGCACTCAGTACTACACCTTAATGGGATTAGGTCGACAGCACCTAAAAAAAAACCGACTTCAAAAAGTAGGTAAACTAAAAAGCAAAAAATAAATTTACTTCGCACAAAATAATACGTTTTTTCATTTAGTTAAATAGAAATTATTAAATAATTATTTTATAATTCTGAAGTCGGTGCCAAGTAAAAACAACCTTTCTACAATATCAAATTACAGTTCACACAAAAAGGGAGGCGTAGTTGTGCTAGTGCGCGGTTGCCCAGTATTGGTACTTACCACAGAAATATAACTAATATTCAGTTAGAAAATGTTGTTAGAACGATTGATATATTATCTATACAGAGTTATTAATTGTTTACTTGGCACCGACTTCAGAATTATAAAATAATTATTTAATAATTTCTATTTAACTAAATGAAAAAACGTATTATTTTGTGCGAAGTAAATTTATTTTTTGCTTTTTAGTTTACCTACTTTTTGAAGTCGGTTTTTTTTTTGTTAAAAATTATTTTATTTTACGATTTTAAGTGATGGGTAGACCGAGCAAGAATGTTTCTCGAATGAGGAGACGCTGGTTACTTGAGACGAAAAACTTATTTATAATAAACAAGAATTAAATCCTTTCTCCTGACTATTGAGGGTCACGACCTTCCATCATCAGCTCATTTTACACAATAACTAGCAGTAGGAATATGCGTACAGTAGTGAAAGAATTATCCTTTAACTCCTAACTATTGAGGAGTTGACCTTCCATCATCAGCTCAACCACATAAAATTATTGCGACCAAGCGTAAATCCTGGCCCCGGATAATAAAATATGAGGGTTGCCCCCGATTTCTCTGGGGTCCCATCATCAGATCATGACATGCTGACAACGGGACCATCTTTGAAATATCTCCGTTCCAACAGCTCACTTGACATCATAACTAGCAGTCTGAATATGTGTACAGTAGTGAAAGAATTATCCTTTAACTCCTAACCATTGAGGAGTTGACCTTCCATCATCAGCTCATCCATAAAAAAATACGTAAATACTGGTGTAGCTTTGAAAAACACACTAAAAACATTACATGTGCCTATAAAATTCGAGGGTTGCCCTCGATTTCTCTGAGATCCCATCATCAGATCACGACATGCTGACAATGGGACCCCTTTGGAATCATCTCCTGTCCAACAAAAAAAGAATCATCAAAATCAGTTCATAAACGACGGAGATATCCGTGAACAAACATAAAAAAAAAAAAAAAGCAACATATATACGAATCGAATTGAGAACCTCCTCCTTTTTTAGAAGTCGGTTAATGAAAATGTACCTAATTACTATTTTATATATTTTAACAAGTAAAATGAGCCACGGATCTATACTTATATCCTCAAGGGTGTACAAGGTATGTATACATATTTCAAAAAAATAGATTATTGTTTCACACTGGAAAATATTTGACTCAACGATATTTTTCATACTACTAGTAGAATAAGCGATAAGACTTGAATTGCATACTTACATTAAATTCATATTACCAGGTATAACGCCTCAGTTCCTTTCCATTAACACGAAACCCATCAACGTAAATCGTGTCACTATCGAGATGATTGAATGCCCAAATACACTAGTTTCAATCTGATGCACATATAGGCCTCAAAAGGAGGTTTACTGAATCTTGTATTACATTCTCGCCGGTGTTTACGCTTCAATCCTGATCCAAGGGATTAACAATAGTCTATTAATTTAGTGCAACGTGGGTCTCAGATGGCCATACCAGCCGTCCATTACACCGCAAAGCTGAGGCTAACTCTATAATATTGCGATGCATTGCGCGATAATGCGTTGCATATTACTCGTCATTAGACTGAAGCCAGGTATATGCTGTAATTAGTTTGCTCAATGACTGTATAATTGCAGTACATTAACTGTAAGCTATTACAAATATAGGACTGAAAATCTATTGAGGTTAAATTAAAATATGGCTGATTGCTTTATTTTAACAATTGGTCTGTATTGATGATTTGATTTGAAATTATTGATGACGTGGCAAGTTGTGATGCTTTTTTAGATTATATGGCCCTGTAATTACTGGTACATGAGGCATAACACCGTAGTCCTCAGCTGCAGCGACGCATCTATAATCTGCTTTTGTGGATTGTTGATGTCCATGGGCTGTACTCCACTTACCATCAGGTGGCCTACACGTTCGTTCGCTGTGGGCGAAGTATAGAAAAAAAAATAGATTTTTTCTGATTTTGAATTAAATTTTGTCCGTATTTTTACAGCTCAGTCATTTAAAATATCATATAATCTATATAATATATATATCATCGACCAGTCCATTTTTTGCAGAGCTCACAAAACCAATTTTTTTTTTGGCTTATGTAATTTGACCTATAGCAGCTATGAAAAGTTATATAATAAATTTATAAAAAATACCTACTTTAATTACAAAATTAAAAATACCTATATATAGTTAACGTCTCGCCTTATCTGTGTATAACTTGAAAGAATACAGTAAACGGCCTTAAGGTGCATACATTCAAATAATGATTCCCATATCCCTAACCATTGAGGAGTTTACCTTCCAGCATCAGCTAAGCAACATGAAATGCTGACTGCTAGATGCAAATATCCGAGTAGCCTGTGAGCTGATAAGCATGGGCTACATGACAAATATACTCTTTCAGAAAACATTTTTTTGATAAAAAATAAATAAAAATGCGACTTTGAAAGCATTTAAAAAAATGACGGCTTTTTTTTAAACTTATAAATATTTCAATGTAATCCCTGCTTAATTTAAAATATTATATACAGCCTTCGGGTTTGTTATGATAAATTCAAACGTAGAAAATGTAATAGAAAAATTAAGGAGACAAGGGTCTGTTAATGAAGGCATAATATTCACCGGAGGGGACAAAAATGCATCAAGATTTTTTAAGCGAGGGGCGAAAACGATAAATCAGTACTTTTGTGAGAAAATTATACTGAGAGTATTTTTTTGCTAAACATTACGTTGTGAAGAGGGTGTGCAAATAGCGTCACTAACGCGTGATAAAACAATCCAGGGTGTGTGACTCTGCCTCTCCTGAATAGCAAATAGGTGTTCTGAATTACAATTTAGCATATTGGAGTTCAGATTCCGGATGAATTTTGACAATAACGCGTTTAGTGTTGCATCAGTAGATGTAACGTTCACACGTTCTCGATAAAATTTCACATATTTTAGTTAGTTAGTTGCCAAATAAGTTAGCTTATATTAGGTTTACCCAATTAAAACTAACTAAGTTTCACCGATTTCAGTTTTCGTAAAAAAAATGTTTATAACACCTGCAACTTCTGCTTTATGTTATAACTATTAAATTTGGTAGTTAATAGTTTCAATGGAACAGAAAAAGCTTTTCATTACATATTGTACTCTAACTATTTTTATTAAAACTGACGCGAGTTTGTAACATTATTCAAATTATGAAATACGGGTGTTACTCACGTAATATTGGTCTATTTAGTCGACCGCGGTTTCGCCTATACGTCTAGGCATTATCAAGAGAGTGCAATACGTCGCGCCTGAGTCGCAGCCAGTCTTGCACTTGACTTGACTAAATAGACCAACGTTACATGAGTAACACCCGTATTTCATAATTTGAATAATTGTAACGTGAACTCTATAAAACTATACAAATATAAAAAATGCGCATTTTTGCAATATGATATCAATAAAATTGTTTAGTCATCCTTTTTCCAATATTGCTGAAAAAAGACAAAGAGCTAACCCATTGCCTATAAAAGGGATTCTCGTAAAACAATCATAAAAGTCATTGTTAAAATGATAAAAATCTCGTTTCGTTTTTAGAGTTTGTATACACCGTGCCGTGTCGCATTCAACTCGTTTCCGAAAATTCAATTTTGGGAATTTGTTTCCTCCCGTCGAATGGCGTGCGGAATACTGATGCGATCCGAGACTTCCCGTAAAGAAGTGCTTTTATTTTTTTTATTTTAACAACATAAAATATGTATCCACTTTGGCTAGTTGACATTTTAACGTATTACTTCTTAAAGGCGCATAATAAAGTCGTAGTTAATCTTTTAAAAAGTGCAAATTGTTTTACTATGCAGACAGATTAAAACATTTTAGACAATTAAATATGAATATACTAATCATGCACGAACACACACACACATACACACACACACACAAACACACAGACACACATACTCACAAACAACGCAAATGTTTTACTATATGTTTTAAATAATAACTTTACGAGTTTTATGTCTAGTTTATAAATATATTATTACTTTAGTTTAAATTTTTAAGTCCAATATCTGTATAGACGCTATTAATAACCACGATACAGGCTTTGCCTAGTGTGGTTATTACTGTTATATCTTTTTATATACTTGTGGACTGTAATAAAGATTATTCTATTCTATTCTATTCATGTCATTAATTTCACTATTGCGGTGATTCCTAATCAAAAATATCCAAATAAATATTTGTATGTATCACGCCACAAGGTTTACAACACCCACATTTCACCTGTTATGTTTTGGTCTCATGAGATAAGGAGTGAGCCTATCGCCATTCACCGTGCACAATAATTCTAACCCCGTGCTGCTACCTGACTATAATTAAAATGAATTGCATCTAATCCTAACAATCTTATTGCACAATGGAAAATCGCGTAAACATCAACAGCATTAGTATTTTTATTGACAATTCAATGTATCATAAACTATCTGGGGAACAGTAAAAGTTGGAAACAGTGGTAATATCCGAGTGTCTGAAGACGTTGCGTCATTGCGTTATAAAACTATAAGAATCCCTTGTGGAGTGCACTCCGAGTAGTTCAGTTTAACTTTTGAACGATCCGCAAATATAATCGGATGTTATGTTCAAACCTACACATGGATCTATTGGCTAGAATACTTTATGTTTACCATTATCTAAGTAAGTAAAAAGCCAATGTAAAAAGTATGTAACATCAATATAATATTGATCTTCCATACTTTGTTAAATTGTAGAAATAAATCATTAATCATAAAAAAATTGTAAAACACATTTTTTTCACTTTGCCTTACATTTTAACAATCTTAGGTTCACTTAACTTTTTACACGCAAAATCGAAAATCGCGTAAACATCAACGCTATTAGTATTTTTATTGACAATTCAATGTATAATACACTATCTGGGGAACAGTAAAAGTTGGAAACAGTGGTAATATCCGAGTGTCTGAAGACGTTGCGTTATTGCGTTATAAAACTATAAGAATCCCTTGTGGAGTGCACTTCGAGTAGTTCCGTTTAACTTGTGAACGATCCGCAAATATAATCGGATGTTATGTTCTAACTTACCTACATTTAAAGTCATTGGCTATAATATCTGCTGAATATTTACATGAAAGTATGTTTGATGCCTACGTGATTTGGTGCATAAATTCTTAATAAAGATAATGCTAGTTTAGAAGAATTAAATTGACTTTTTGAATGACAAAATTTGTATAAAATTTGCCTACAGTCGTCCAGACTAAAGTTTGTCAAAGAAATACTAAGTCCTTTATCGCTTAACGAAGAACATTCTACGAAACTGTTATCTATTCAAAACAATATTTGGCTATAACCACTTAATAAACTACGACGTACATTTTAAATAGTAGATACTTGCAGCTATCTGTAGTTACCAGGAGTTTACTGCAAAACTTCTGCTTTCCAGTGCGCTGAACAAAAGAAACGGTAATAACTCGCTCCTTCCCGTAGACAAGTGAAACAACGCCATAGCCTTCTTGCAATGGAGTCCATTGACGTCCAGAAAGGTGTGTAGTTTTGGAAACTTTTTAAAGGAAAACTTTTGCGCATCGCTCTCAAAGGACTCCTTGGAGGTAAAAATTCTACAGCTCGCATTTTGTTTGCAAATTATAAAGTGAACAACATCGATGTTATTGAGTACTAGCTCTGCCTGCGGCTCCACCTGTGTGATATGACAATAAACAGTTGCTTAAATGGTAATTTAAGTTTAAAATTAAACCTGTTTATTTTCATTCAAAAAAGCCTTGTTAATTGTTTTTGCTTGAGCACATTCAAACATCTTAACAAACTTTGTATTAAGAATTAGATGGAAAATAATTAAATCTAACTAATAAAAGTTACATTTTCTTATTTTCTATCTTATCAGTTCATTTAAAGGTTCAGCCTGAAAATGTTGAATGGGTCATAAGTACGATACATATCTAAAACAATACTTAAGGTATTCCCCGTGGGAAAACACGTGAGATAAAATTGGCCACTTTCAGTAACTTTTGATATGAACCGGACGGATCGTTTCCTGTTTCCGTTTCCGGCAGTTTCTGCTGATATTCCGACTATTATTGATTTGTTTATTCCCAAAAGATAACCTTTAAGTAACGACTGCTTATTGCACAACTAATGTAAAGACTTGTAAAGAAGAAGGAATTTATAAACGAACTAATTTGAATGTGAAATTTTAAAGTGTTTCTTTACATATTTTTTTCGTTATCAATATAAATAACACAATTTGAACATTGGCTATAGATTCTAATAAACCATGATATCATGTGAACGACTTCAAAACGGAGGTTTCGTGTGGAGGTTCCAAACAATGACCACGATACCGGATGACAAACCTGCTTCATAAACCAAAGTGTGGTGCAGTATTCCGGAGCATAAAGCCCGATCATGCGTCTAGATACCGTCTGGGATATGCTGCGGATTTCAACGAGATCCCTGCTACAGATGCGCCCTGAATCTGTGTCCAAAACACTGTAGTTTCTACTTCAATTGCTTCCTTAACTTAAAGATTTAAATAAAACATGAAATCAATGAGCAGACAAAAAAAAAGACTCATATTTTTTTCAGGATTTGAACATGAGATGCAACTCATTATTTATCGAAAGATTATCTTATTAGGATGCCTTATTTGAAAACTGATTTATGTATTACATTAGCAAATACTTTTTATCCTAAAATATAAATTAAAAGTTGAATATACCTAATTAAATTAACCTTATAGAATTCAATAAGTACTTTTTGATGTGAGTACAACTTTAAAGCTAAAATCCTTCGCACGGAGACCACGATTCCAAATAACAAACCTGCTTTATTCTCTCAATTTGGTCCCTCCTTGCAATAAGTACATGTGATACGTCATTGTTTAGATATTTTTATGATGAACATAGGTTAATAAGACACTAAATTACAAATGTTAGTTCATTTTGAATTGTATAAGTATACATAGGATCTTAAATTAAATTAGTCTAATAACTTAATCTAAACTTAATAAGTCACTGTCAGAAGGCCACTTTTTCAAAATGCTGGCAGCATTACCGCGTTCATTTTAACTGATGCGTTTTTAAAAGCTAATAATTGCTGTCCACCTTACTGTTTCGCTCCTGTGAGTTGTAGCGTAATGTGAAGTAAAATTTAACCTTTTCTAAAATATACATAAAACATGCTAAATTAATATTACATTTTTATAGATCTCAGTTCACCAATCTCCAATAGCTACATGAAATATATCGTTGGATAGGTATTTTTGATCTGAATAAAAGTTATTATGACACTTAATTCAAAATGTTAGTCCGTTTACAAATATTCTCAATCAAACATCGCCGTTTAAGCAACATCTTTAAACAAACTAACATTTAAAACTTGGCGCCATTGTTATTTTTATTTAACTCAAAAATAGCAATCAAGCGATGTAACACATAATACGTCCTTGGTAGCACCAGATTAAAAAAAAATGACGTCTCCTTTATGCCGAACACTTTTTTTATAAAGATCTATTGCATAAAATGAAAATGAATGCTATTCATAGTGTAGAATCGTAAGGAATCTCATTACTGTTATCTGGGTGCTTGGCTTTGGGAAATGAGTAAGGAATAGAAATAACAAACACTTGTAGTGTACAGTGGGCCAAGCAATTAGGTATGCAGGGTAAAAACTTCTACGCCATAGTAAAAACTGACTGCAATAGTTATGCATGTGTGAACTACATATTTAATAAGTGTAGTATACCCGCTATATAGATATGTAACTCACTTATCCATGACTGGTGTAGTAAGTCTTTACTATGACTTAGAAGTTTTTGCCCTGCATACCTAACTCTTTGGCCCACTGTACTTACGGTTATATTTTCCAAATTACACGCAGGAATAGCACTTATACACACTCACAGTAAATCACAGCTTTAGCTTTTACTTTATTATTAGAACACGCTTATTAGTTGATTATTATAACTGCTTATTTCAGCGTTTAGAATAAAGAAAGAATAAATACTGTGGTCGTAAGACAGGCACGACTGACAAAGTAATTTCTCCCACTACTGAAATACCCTCATTTTATTAAATGTGTTTTGATTAGTTGATCGTGCCATACCCGAGCAAAGTTGCCCTTTAAGTCAAATCAGTACTATTAATTTAAATAATATTGTTTATTAAAATTAGTAATAATGTGTGTTGCTAACAATAGTGACTTCCATATTATAATGATTTTTGAGATTTACATTCGATATCGTCGAACGTCATCTTTGTTTATAATAGTAAGATGCTGGTAAGTATTCTAACATTTAATCACTCATATTACCCAGAACGGTGTGACAGAACTATGTAGTATGTAAAAACGTACCAGAACTGAAAATTTCCTGACGGAAAGTCTCAGATAATACTTTTATCTGACCCAAGAATTAATATGATTGAACCCGAGACGGTAAGCCGTCGCAAATTATATCGTTTGAGAGACCAGGACATGTTTCAGTAGTCAACTGTTTTCATAAATGTGTAATTTTTCATAATCTATATAAATAAAAATGAATTGTTGTTCGTTAGTCTGATTAAAACTCGAGAACGGCTGGGCCGATTGAGCTGATTTTGGTTTTAAAATGTTTGTCGTAGTCCAGGGTAGGTCTAAACGGTGAGCAAATAAGGAAAAATTGCGAGTAAGATAGAGTAAGACGACAATTCCATTTTCCCATATAAAAGTTGACCACTTACTTTCTGTCAAACATTTGACGGTATTTGTACTCTCAGTTCCACTCGAATTGAAGAACGCATTAAAACAAGACTTTTGAATCGACAACATAATATCAACTTTGCTCATAACATCGTGTATTTAAATTTCAAAATATAAAAATAATTAATGTGTTGACATGTTTGATGGGTGCCAACCTTACAGTGGTACCAACTCTCAAAAATATTTTTATTATAATAATAAGTGTATCCGAACGTTCCATTGTTTTGTCCATAGATTTAGAGACTTTTTGCTGCGCTCCTACTTTAACATCCTTGGTTTTGTCATCTCATGTTAAAAAAAAGAAACATTTAATTGGAGAAATACTGAAATTAATTAATAATTTAATACAACCTGGACAGTTATTATTTTTGTTCTGCCGTTCCATCCACTTTTTACAAAAGGGACAATGCATTTTAAGGAGTTGAGGGATATATAGCTTCACTATAACTTCTGGAAAATAGTTTTAAAATATCAAAAATTTAAATATTATAGTTGTTTGAATTCTTTATTTTCTCGATGACAGATGTAGTTCTTCTTCTTTTCTTAACCATGGCCACCGTCAAAAAAAAAAACGACAGATGTAGTTTGATAGTTATGGTGTAAATATTTGTCAGTATTCACTCAAAAAAAAATTGTCTATGGTAAAATGTCACTTGAAATGTAAACGTCTCTTTGCTGTGCATCTGTACCATAATTCTTTAATATTCCTAAAAATCTAAAAGCAACAAATTTCAATAAAATTAAAAAAGTATTGTGTCGTGTGTTTGTGACTTACTAAATATGCCTCCAATAATCATCTGAGAATTAGGCGGTACGAAGTTCGCCGGGTCAGCTAGTATAGAAATACAATTAGAAATACAGAATGTTCAAAATGACAGAACACCGTAACTGTAAGATTTTCTTTATTCTGTCGTTGATTTATATGATATTATTATATTTATATATTAATCTTGGGGTGGAAAAAAAGATAACAATGTTGTTTGGAACAACACGTCCCTTTATAAAAGCCGTAGTGTTTCGAACTACATAGTCTAAGAAGGGACGTGTTTTTATTTTGTGATGCTTCTAAGTCGCAAACAAATAAATAAACACTGCATAATTTTCAAACTACGTGCGTCTGAAGAAGCCAAACTTTTGTTAGTATAAAACCTTACGATATATTCATGCACATTGCACACAGTATGCGAGCATAAATTACAAAGTAAGTGCACAAGACGGGGGGACTCAGCAGCAGTGTGTCAACTATCATGCTACCATATAAAATACGAACGAAAAAGTCTCATTTCGTACAAATTACACAAAATTTTCTCAGTTATTTGTATCGTAAATGCATGACATGCCATTGACTACATAATGGACATAGCTAAAACATTTGATACTACCTATGTGAATTATAGATTTGATCTTTTATGTTCACAAGAATTATTTTTCTTTTTTTTTTCGAAATATAGTTTCTAATGTGGTGGTATAACATTGACAACATCAAATAGTGACTCACACGTCACAAATGTCAAAGACCGCTGAATCGCGATAACGAAGTGTTCGCAGAGAATATACATATATATATACCACTTCCTAGACGCTACCGTGGGACAGCTGTTCGCCAGGCAATACCACCGAACCTGCTCGGAGAATCCTCCTTTTGTGGTGAAGGAACATCACACCCCGTTCCTCTACAACTAACACAAAATATGTGTAGGTATGTGTCGTCACAATGATTAGCGACAAGGGGACAAGTCTACAATTCTTATTTGTACATTTAGACTTTTTTCTTGTCTGAGCCTGTTGATATGGATATCTATACATATATTATGTACTCAAATTAGTGCGCTGGACCACCGCAGTGCAGTGTAAGATGCAGTGAGATAGTCCACTCATTTGACTAGGTTCTCATTGCATTTATACACATCACTGGGTATTCAGCTCATCGAAATTAGGGTGTTTACTCGTACCTATTAGCGTTTGACTTGATTGCTCTCAGTTAAATGAATTAGAACTTAGTTCCTTCGCAAAAAAAATCACTTAAGATGTATTTTATATTTATTATTGATTATTTTTATAGCATTTAGCTATGCTTAGCAAATTATATTAAGAAACAGAAATATTTTACGCGGTTCATTCTAGAACATTTGTGTTGAATGCACTGTTGGTTTGTATCCTACTTAAGATAGGAACAAATGGATGAAAGTGACGTCACGAAATTACGTAACATATAGTTGAGAAATTTAGGGTCTTGGCAAGAGGCGACCGTTGCTAATTGGTTAAAGCGGCTGCTCGGTGTACAGAAGGTCACAGGTTCAAATCCTGGCGGTCATATATTTATTTCAACTGTTTCTTAGCATGTATTTTATATGTTACAAATAAATAAGAGAATAAAAAATCAATATTATTGCTTCAATCCGAATATAAAAATTCCAATGTATGTCTATAGTGAAATTTAAAAAAAAACTTGGAATTGTCATTTAGTAACCAATGCAAAAAAATGTAGTGATCTAATAATATTTAATATGAAACTCCAGCATAGTTACCGTATTCTGCCGAAATAAGTAAACCTTCTAAACTGTTTAATGTTGTGGCATCTCCCTGTCCGCAGTGAGGTCAGCGAATCCTGGACTTGACCTATTCATTGATCTACAATTATTGGTGCAAGCCAGAATACTCCATGTTGGCTAGTCACGAAATTTACTACCCGGCTTCGGTCGGTCGTATTTATTTTATAGATTAGGTGATAGTCAAGTTTTACGATGTAAGGCACTAAAACCGAATCTCCTTATTACTATTCTTCAAACTCGAAAACATAACAATACTTAAAAAAAAAATATGTAACGTGTTTATGTAATGGCATTTTATTGAATGTACCAATAATAATAAAAACACAAAACAAGCAAATATTACAAAATCAACAGAAATTTACCAAAATGTACTAATATCAACAAAACCTACCTAACAAACAAACAATACAATAATTTAAAAGTGGAAAAAAAGATTTCACTTACGTAGTAAAGAGAGTTTTCTACTTTTTCTTCCGCTGCACAATTTCATTTCAAAACTTACCCGAAAACACTAACAAATTTTGATAGATGTTCTACGTAGGAGTAGTATAAAATAAATAATGTGCCTACTGTGTTATTCTTCTGATATCAAATTTAATACTCTTCAACGAAAAAAGGGCAGATATTCTTCATAAATAAAAGCTCACTATTTAATGTTCATTGTAGTTGTATTGTAAGCATTTAAATTAAAAATCGCATTACCAAATTTAAATAAAAGAAAAGCTTATTTTATGTGCTGCTATCATAATAAATTGCTTTAAAAATTTGATATCGTAAAATCTCAAATCGAATCGAACGCAACTTAGAAAATACGATTTGATTTATGAACAACTGTATTTCATTTGTGTTGTTTTGTGGTAATATAAATAAATATTGTTGATAGTTTTCGATATATTTCACAATAAAGTGTAAGCATGTATTGTGTTAGTTTTGACATGTTGAATTCATGTCAGGTCGATATTTTGATTGTGCTACACATAAATGAATAACTTGTATAGAAACAATTTAATCTGACTGATTACGAATTTCTTTCAACATTATTGTGCAATAATGATCAATATTCATAAGTATTTTTTACAGCATTAGCATTAAAACTACTATTATTAGCAACTACGCCAAATTCTAAAATTATTGCCATCCTAAGGTTGCCTGGCAGAAATCACTATTAGTGATAAGGCCGCCCATTGTACTGTTATCACTAGAAATAAGTTAATATTGTAAACTCCAGGTGTACAATAAAGTTTTTAATAAATAAATAAATATTACAGAGCTCGCTTCTAAAATCAATGCTGGTTTTGAGATGAGGCCCAAATCGATGACGTAATTTAACGCATAACATTTTGATATACTATCGTTGGGATGAACTGCAGGCAGTTAACTACAATGTACACTCGCACTAATCTGTCGAGTGGAGCCATGCAACTGACAGCTCTGAAACTCCAAGGAGCTTCAAGATTAGCTTGGTTAATACACCCAATGGTTTGTTAAGGATTTTTACTGGAACTTCGGTAAATAAACTTAGAAATCCTGCTGTGCTAGTTGGATGTTTAGTCGGTGTTCCGTACACACTTGTTTGTATTTGGAATAGCATTTTTCACCTAGAAGACATGAGTTGTGGGTTCGATCCCCACATGTGACATATCTCTGTGGAATTCGCAATGATTTGTTCTGAGACTGGGTGTGCTTGGGTGACTGAATGTCTGTATTTGGCCTTGTCATTGGGACCATTGGATAGTATAATTGCGGGACCATTGGATAGTGTAATTGCTTCTGGCGTTCTATCTAATGTAAAAAATCCAATTTTTTTATTTTATTTGTTCTGAGACTGGGTGTGCTTGTGTGAGTGAATGTGTCTATTTGGCCTTGTCATTGGAACCATTGGATAGTGTAATTTCTTCTGGCGTTCTATCTAATGTAAAAATCCAAATTTATTTATTTATTTATGAGTAACGTTTGTTATTTATCTCATATTTTGTCTATTGATACTTGAACGCAGTTATTGTTAGCAATTAACTACATGTATTCTCGCACTAAAAGCTAGTCGTAATTTTAGTGTCGACTGTCATTCATATAATTTTAGGTATTTTTGATGACTCGACGCGATTTTATTATAGTATTTGGCAGGTAGCTTGAGCCCACCAACCGGGGTTCTCGCGTTGTCGTCGCCGTGGGGCTTAGTAGCTGTGGCATGGTGGGTGACCATGGCAAAGCTAAAACCGATGTGTGGTAAGCGGCGAGACCACCCATCTATCTCGCCGTAATGAGGATCGGTTCGTCAGATATGGGGGTATCTCATGACCAGTGCACGCGGTTCTTGCGTTGGTCATGGCTCACTTTATGTCTCAGCGAGCCGTAAACCGAGAGGGGTCAGCAAGGACATTCCGCAGCGGGTTCGTGGAAGTGTGCGCAAACGTTCCTACGACCCTGTCATTATGCAGGAGAAGGACATCGCGGTGGTTTTAGTTGGTAGGACGGCTTCGCCGGAGAGTCCAACATAACCTCTTCAGTGCCTCTACACTGAAAGGTATGCATAAAGCATTTCCCCACTTAAAAAAAACAAAGGTAGCTGGGGGTGTCCATGGTATTAAAAATTATGCGTACTGAACCCTAAAAGGTAGAGAATGAACACCAAAGGATCACCAAGCAGTCGAACGCAAGCTTCGGATAAACGCATTCAACTGAAAAGAATAAGAAAAAGGCTTTTTTAATTAACGGTTTATGTGAAACGTAAACATTTTAAAAAGAAATAAGGAATACAAACACATCGAATGCTTCTCGAACGAATGAACCCGAATGGACTTTGATGATTGTTTTTTTTTGTTGGAAAGCGTTACCTACTGATTTTTATTTTTGAAAAATATTTTTTTACCTTTAGCTGTGCTAACTTTATGTCAACCAAAAAAAAATTTAGTACTATTATCTTTTTAAAGGATTTATTTCGGTTAGTTTGGTTAGTGCCAGGTGCTCATGTCAATTGGTAAGTATAAGTTTAAAAAAATGATTGACACATAACATCACGCCTATATTACCCAGAAGGGTGTGAAAGAGGTGCACAACACCCACATTTCACCTGTTATGTTTAGGTCCCATGGGATAGAGGGTCAGCCTATTGCCATCCACAAGACACAATTCCTCCTCCGTGCTGCTATTGTGAATTTCCTGATGGAAAGTTTACAAAAAACACTTTGCTCGACCGAGACCTCGCGGTGATAGGCGCATACGCTAACCACTAGACCATTCAGGCAGTGATTTTGATTAATCTATATATATAAAAATGAAACCCGTTTTTCGTTGTCACGACATAGCATGAAAACGGCTTGACCGATTTGGCTGATTTTTTTTTGTAGTTTTCTAATACTCTGTACAAGGTTGTTACGGCAAAAAAAAAAAAAAAAAAAAGAAAAGTTCATTTTTATAAGGGGGATATTATAGATTCCAGTTCAAATTGCATAGGTACGCATACATAAGATAGGTCACATATACAAAATAAAGTAGTGCATCAAATTTACGCTAAGGCGGTACGAAGTTCGCCGGGTCAGCTAGTTACTTATGAAAATGAAGAGTCCTATTTTCCTATCTCAAACGGAGGGGTATAAAGTACTTACAGATGTAGATACGTAATGTATACGTTGAATCTATTCTGATGATGAAAAAAACATTTATAATGTGTATGCAGAGCACTGATAATTACATATAATAATAATAAATAAATAAATAAATATTTCACAACTCACACAACGCCATCTAGTCCCAAAGTTAGCAGAGCTTGTACTATGGGTACTAGAATAACTGATACTAATACATATACTTATATACTTTTCTTTTGTAAATACATACTTATTATGCATAGAAACACCCAGACTAAGACAAACCCCCATGTTCATAAACACAAAGATTTGTCTTAAGTGGGAATCGAACCCACGACCTCGGCGTCGCAGGCAGGTACACTACCCACTCCGCCATCCGGTCGTCAATAAATAAAAATAGCAGCCCTGAATCGAATACATGTCCCACTGCCGGGCATGTACCTCATCTCTTAATGATAAGGGTTAGGCCATAGTATACCACGCTGGCCAAGTGCGGATCGGTAGACTTCACACACCCTCGAGCAATTTTTAGGCACTCTCGGGCATGCAGGTTTTCTCACGATGTTTTCCATCATCGATATTTACATGTTGTTACTGAATTTAAACACTTGACTTCCGAATGTTTTACGAACAAAACGATATATGCACTTTAAACATAATGATTGATTATGCATAGCTATCAAAATAATAAACATACAGTAATATTGACAAAACCTGTGTTTATTGTTTTTATAGTGGCGTAATTTAAAATATTGTCATCATCGTGTTTCAACGGTTGATTAATAAATGACTAACTTGATACACTAGTGGTTAGCGTACACACTTCTCACAACGAGACGGTTCGATTTCCGGGTCGGGCAAAGTGGCGTTGGCAGCTCGGAGTTAGAACTGTGCCCGGCGAATGGCGATAGGCCCACTCTCTATCCCATGGGACCTAAACATAACGGGTGAAATGTGGGTTTTGTACACCTCTGCCGCTTCCTTTTAGATATGATGTTATATTATGTTATTAATAAATAACATCAAAACAGTGTTGATTGTGATTCTGATTTGTGAATTCATTATAACATTAGAGTCAAAACATTCTAGATTTCTCCCTCCAACGCTGTAGTCGATCTATCCTTACTAATATTATAAAGGCGAAAGTTTGTAAGTATGGATGTATGGATGGATGTTTGTTACTCTTTCACGCCAAAACTACCGGGTCGATTTCGATGAAATTTTGCACACATGTAGCTTATAGTCTGGATTAACATATAGGCTACTTTTAATTGACATACCACGCGGGCGGAGCCGCGGGCGGAAGCTAGTAGTTCTATAAAAACGACATACATAATATATATTTTATTAATGAGAGATAGATATACTATATTAGTACCTCAGATATTCAGACGTAAAACCTGGTCTATTTTGACTCTAGTATCTTAGGAACCCCTCAAATAACAAAGTAAGTTGTTATTCAAATGACACACGACGTAACTTCAGTTTATGCATATTAATAAAAAAAACTTGTAATATGTCGCTACAGTGAATTAATATTATGCCGACGTCGACGACCGGATAGCGGTGTCTAGCAATTGCCTACTACGCAGAAGTCGTGGATTCGATTCCCGCTCAAGACAAATCTTTGTGTGTAGTAACATAGAGGTTTGTCTTGGTCTGTTCACGAATATTTTATCAACTTCCAAGTTAAAGAAACGTTTCATGAAACTGTTACTTACATTGATATAAACGATAAAGATAAGCCCAATCAATTGTGTTTGTAGTTCATCAATAAATGACAAGCGTTAATTAATTTCTGAAGTTAATGTATTATTACACTGATAATTGTTTTAGGGTTCCGTACCGAAAAGGTAAAAACGGTACTCTATGACTAAGGGCTGTCCGTCTGTCCATCTGGCACCAGGCTGTATCTCTTGAACCGTTAAAGCTACATAGTTGAGATGATATAAAACTGTTGCCGCTATAACAACAGATACTAAAAACCAAATAAAATAAATATTTCATTTAGGCTCCCATACAAAAAGCCTGCTTTTTCTGCTCCTTTTTCCTCTATATTAGTCACCGGGCTGTAACTCATCACCAGTGATAGCTAAACAGTTAACATTTTCACAAACGATGTATAATTGTGGCTGCTATAACAAAACCTAATAAAACAAACATTTAAGCAAAGAGGCCAATACAACAAACGTGTTTTTTTGGTCGTTTCAGCTCGATATTGATAACGGTAACTGATAGACGCTTGAAATGTTCACTTAATATTAGGTTATATCTTAACTTTAAAAATAAATAATAAAATAATAAAGGGGGCCTTGACATAGACATGATTTTTTGCTGTTTTTATAGTAAATGGTACGAAACCCTTCGTGCGCAAGTCCAACTCGCACTTGGCTGCTTTTTATGCCCGTGCCAGTAATTCCAAGGTTCTTACAATCAAACTAGCACATAATCGTAAAGGGCTCGTAATCGTCTGGTGACAGATAAAAGTGAATAAATGCAGTTACTTTTAATACCTTTATCCAATTACATATTTATCAAACAACGTGTATCTCTGAATAACACGTTTGCTATACAAAACTTTCTAATTTTGAAAAAGGGTGATGGAATGGACTGAATTTCCAAGATACTAATACAGAAAAATATACATATAGGATCTTAAATTAAATTAGACCAATAACTTAATCTAAACTTAATAAGTCACTGTCAGAAGGCCTCGTTCCCAAAATGATGGCAGCATTACCGCGTTGTATCGCCTGGCCGTAATATAAACCAGCATTTCGAGAACGTGTTGCCTCAGTTAGACGCGCTAACAACTGGTGGTACAGACTATAAGTGATATTATTTTACTAATACATAATTATATTAGTGTCACAATTATGACAAAATTATATGGCGATATTCTAAGATGGATATTGAATAAAAGAGCGACTACAGCGCTGGAGGGGGACAACCTGAACTTCGACGATTTTAGTACGGCCCCTGAGTTTTGACTTTGATATTTTGACTTTGTTGTTTCTGATCCCATGATCAGGAACAACAAAGAGGTTTTGTCAACATAATTATGTTCCTAATCAATATATTATTAACTTAATTCTTTTTTTTTAAACCTTCGCCTGTACTAGGAATAACTCCTGTGTAGCATGGGTGGTCACAAACGTACATTTCACACACAAGAGCACACCCAGAGTCAGAACAGATCTTTGCGGTTCACACAAAGATTTATTCCGTGTGGGGTTCAAACCCACAACACCAGCGCAGTTGAAAGCGATGAGGCGACCGCTTTAACCACTACGCCAACCGTGCACTCAAAATTAATATTATTATATAAATTTTGAAATAATTTTCCATTTATACCCACGCCTCTTTTACACATAGCTTTTAGTATTTATTTAACAACAATACAAATGTAATCTCCTTAAACAACAACTATTATTAAAACAAAACAAGTATTGTCCCTATTCAAAATTCGAATGCAAACGAAGCTTTTACTTATAAAAAGTGAAACGCACAGATACCGCACTCTCAGTCGAGCGTCTGAAAAGTTTGTCTTTGAAAAAGTTTCTGAACGCACCTGTCTGCATCAATGGAGGCGTTTAAAAGAGCGCCGGCTCTTTATATTGTCTCCCCCAGACTAGACTTCAGTGAAATAGCAACTCGCTGTAAAAAGTGCTGCGATTTCATTAGCAGCCTTCTTTATTGTCAGGTATTTCGTCGTTTGCTGGTAAAAAATAACTTTGAAGACGCTATTTTTTTTAATTGCATCAGTGGTATTTCAGATTTTTTTGTGTGTGGTATTGTAACAGGCAAACACATACGGGTTATTGAGTATATTTATAATGAAGTGCCAACTACATTCGTATTGAAGGTATTTTTAATTTCAGTAATCAGATTATATATAATGAATTATACGATAAATTGTTTTCTTAATAAATCATGATAACTTGTTCCCAACTTAAATAATAATATTACAAATCCATAAGAAACTATGTCTGCCTATCTGTTACGATTTCACGCCTGGACTGATTTTGATAAAGTTTGGTATAAAGGTGGATAGGTTTATGGACCTTAGAATTATATTATCACGTTTCAACCCACGGAGAAGGAGCAGTAACCTTTGATGCCAGTGTAGGTACATAAACGCATTTGATTGTGTTGGCGAATTTTTAAAAATGAAACAATTCTAATTTAGATTTTTGTTATTAATGGTCGTAATTTTGACAAGTTGTAACTAATGATTTTTTTAATTGACATTGCAATATTGAATTTCAATTATATTTATTTATTTTTTTAGTCTTTAATTTACAAGTTGACATTTTATTATTTTTGGATTTTTACTATTTATGATAATTTTGGGCATTTTTATTATATATTTTTATATGATTTGGAATTAATATCTGTAATTTAATGTTGAATTGGAAATTTGTGATAATATTATCAATTAATTTTATATTACCTACTCACATAAATATATCTGTAATGACGAGTAAACCAATTACCAATAAATGAGTTTTATGAGTTTTTTTTATGTTTTATGCATTTTAACAAAATATCCTTCATTAACTGGTTTAAATTAGCAAAAGGATAAGGTGATAAACATTTCAATTTCCGAAAAACATTTCCATTCTACCAACAAGACTCCATTATAAGTCAAATCATTTCTTTGTAAGCTTCATTTTGCTTTCAACCTATTTTTCATACTTAAGGCTCGAGATGGGGCGTGGAACAAGGAAACAGACTTTAACATACCTTTTCATTTGCACTTGGCATGTTTATTTTTTTAAACATTTGTTAAGAGATTTGCTTATTGAGGAACTGGTATTCAAGTCATTATAATTTATTTTTATTTGTTTAATGGTGAGTGGCTGTTTTATAAAAAGATTTGTATATAATCTATGAAAATATGTGGGTATGCATAAACAATTTAACTGATATTTATCTATTTTGAGAGTTACAAACTGAAACTTTAATAGTTGTTAGTATGTAGTATTTTTACTATAAAAATTGCAATTATCATTAATCATTTTAATAATTCCAATCCTTTTTGTGAAGAATTTTGCGTAATTTTGTTCTTTAGTGTATTTTAGCAGACTAACTAAATATTATCATAATAATATTTTAACAACTTTTGAATTAAAAAGAAAGCTTAATTATTCTTGCATAATATAGGCTATATTTAATCGAGGCAGTCTGCCTCGATGGTCTTGTGGTTAGCGTATGCGCTTCTAGCGAGGTCTCGGTTTCGATTCCCTGGTCGGGCAAAGTGTTATAAGTTTACTTTCCGTCAGGGAATTCACATAAGCCGCTCGGAGTTGGAATTGTTCCCGGTGAATGGCGATAGGCTCAACCTTTATCCCATGGGACCTAAACATAACAGGTGAAAGGTGGGTGTTGTACACCTCTGGCACCCTTTTGGGTAATATAGGCGTGATGTTACATAAGAAGCCACGCCCAGAGGCTAAATATTTTATAATTATTACACGGGCCACATCTCTCAAAAACATAAAGCATTTAAATTATTGTTTCGCCTCACGTACTGAATGTATGTCGTTGACATTTCTCTGATGTAATAACAGTGAACAACAGTAGAGTACTACCGTTACCGAGGATTGCCCAAATAAAGGTTCGCTCCTACAATTCCCATTTGAATTCTGAATACAACACATTGTCATTGTACCACTAAACTAAACAAAGTGGGAATGTGAACCACTAATGTGATTACAATAACAAAATAGTAATGTACTTGTTAATACACATTGTATTATCCCTTACACTAAATTAGTCTACGCTATGAGGCTAAAGCATTTAAACACGCAGCAAGATAAAAATACTTAGATAATATCATTTTTCTTCTTCGTCGTATCGATGGCTGAGTCAAATTTTATTTTAATTTGCCATCGTGGTGAAAGGATTAGCAAATTCGCTTTGGAGAACTCGCGCATTGCCCAGGGTGCGCCGGACGTAGGTATTTGTTGTGTACGTTACTCGGGGAGGCTCCTTTCATGCAATAAATAAATGTATAAATAATAAATGTTTTAATGTTAATATCATTAACATTAAAACATTGATGGTGGAAGAGCTCTTGTGAACGAACTCGAGGGCAGGAACACCAACTTCTCGTGCATGCACTGTCGTTTTTCGGTTTAGTGATTCAGGCATTGTTTTTTTTTTTCTTTTTTTTTAATTACTGGCACACAAGGAATAACGTCGTAGTCCTTAGTTAGTTACTTTCCTAGTCCTAGTTATTTTTGTGGATAGTAGATGTTCATGGGTGTTACCACTGATACACTCCCATCAGGTGGCCACGGCCGTTCACTACATACTTCGTATAAAAACATAATAATTTCGAATCGGACTTTTAGGGCTTCTTTTACATATCCAGAAAAAAAATATTACGTGCTTATGAAAACTTGTCATGGATTTGGAAAAAAAAATACATGTTTCCAGTCAAACCTTTAACAATGATGATTACAGTTCTAGAATGTATGCTGTTACTAAAAAAATTATGGTAAATTATTTCTTTACAAATTTTCATGTCAATTACATGATTTGTCTAAACTAGGCAATATAGTATTCTGCGTATAATCTATTATCACTAGCGGGCTATATAATTGCACCATTACATTAATATCTATATTAGTTAATATACATAATACAAGTAATTATGCGGAACTCCTAGATTATATTGCAGCTTAAGAGTAGACACCCGAGCGCAGTGTTTTCATACGAATGTAACATGCGTTTAACTATAATATTATTAATTTTTTACTTTTTTTATCATATCTGAAATAACAAAATGCATTGCTCGTAGCCATTTTGTCAATTTCTTTTTAATATTTTAATGTTTAATAATATTAAATTTCACATTAGCGATCACAGTAGCGATAGCCGCATGGAAGACCGTAGGACTATCACAGGTCACGAGTTGGAACACACGGCACACACTGTCAATAAATCGTTAAGATTCGTCTTTTCGAAGATATGTGTATTTATCATATAAATTATCGCTCGCTAACGGTGAAGGTGCCTTAAAAGTACTCGTGTGTGTGTGTGTGAAGTCTACCAATCCGCACTTGGTTTTTATGTAACTACATAAAATATACTTTTTTTTTTTTTTTTAAATCTTTATTTATTATAGAGGGTTTAATCACACTGATTATGCCACCCTCGACAAGGCACTTACATTAAGGGGCTTATCGTCTACGTTTCATACCAATATTCACTAAATAGACTAACATTTCTGCCTCCTTCGATAAAGGAAGAGCCAAAATATTATTACATATACCAACTGTATACAGATCGGTGCCTGTTTTTGCTACAAAGTCCATTCTTTCTACTTCGTTCCGTACACACTCAATCAAAATATGATAGGCGTCCTCAATGCTATCACATTCGGCGCAATTAGGAGAATTTGATTTACCCATGAGATGAGCAAATTTATTTAATGGGATGTGTCCAGAACGAAGTCTCATTAGTGTAACTATATTAGATCTAGTCATATCCGATCCCTCAAACCACGGTGACTTTCCGAGGTTAGGTTGAATCGTCTTATACCATATTCCTTTGCTCAGCGATCTCTCATCGAAGTACTGCTTCCAACGGCTCCTGCAATCCTCTTTAACTACAGTCAGGATGTCGTTATGGTACGGTACCCAGTTCATGTGAATACCATCGACGAGTGCTTCCCTGGCAAGGCGATCCACATCCTCGTTACCTCGAATACCTACGTGTGACGGTATCCACTGTAACTTAACGTTCTTACTTTTATTTCTCATGTTATTTACATCTACCAAAATACTATATGCTATTGGAACGCCATTATAGTTGGATGTACAACGTATAAGATGTTGGAGGGCACTTTTAGAGTCTGTCAAAATAACAAAGTCCCCTGCTGGGAAAGACTTTATATATGAAATCGCTTCTGCAATAGCAATGAGCTCGATACACATAATAGAAGTATTGTTACCAGTAAACCTTAACTTAATATATCCATCTGTTTGAGGGTCAAAAATAGCTAAGCCTGAGGTATTGTTATCTTTGGAACCGTCCGTATACACTTGGTAGCAATTAGGGTATTTCTCAGTTAAATACCTATCACACAAAGTCTGAATGCAGCATAAATCATAACTGCGCTTAGGTTCATTAATAACTTCGATATTCGTTTTGATATAGGAAACATCCACAGCGCTGACCCATGTGTCCAAGGAGTACATTTCCATTTTGGCACTGGAGTATATAGGTAGATTCATATATAGTTCCTGAACCTGAAGCAAAATAGGCTTTAACCTTCGACGCCACAAATAGTTTTGACCATAAACCCACAATTCATTCAAAACATTATTGTGATATAATATATTATCCGTGCATGCTTTTCGCTTTAACCAGTATTTACCGGCCAGATAATACCTACGCACACTTAAAGGTTGCAGATGGAGTTCGCTTTCCATGACGTGTATGGCCGTGCTTCGTATAAACCCTCCAATGACTCGCATGCATTGATTTTGTATTCTATCTAATTTAGCTAAATGCGTCTTACAACTATTGCCGTATATAAAGCAAGCGTAATCTAATCTGCTCCGAATACAGGCTATGTACAATCTTCTCAAATTACGAGGATGCATACCCCAACTTGAACCTGCCAGAATTTTAAAAATATTTAACAACTTAGACGTGTTTTCTTTAACCTCATTTATGTGCTTAGCCCATCTCAAAGACCTATCTAACCAGCAGCCTAGATATTTGAAATTATCTACTACCTCTAACCTGTTGTTATTAATTGAAATATGCACTAACTCCCTTAAGAATGAATTATTAAATACACAGATTTTACTTTTCGATGGAGATATAGTTAATCCGATTTTTGAGATAATGGAACTTAATTTATGTAATTGTGTTTGTAAAATATCCGCGCTTTCTCTAATTTTGTTACCCGTTATATAAATCACAAAATCGTCGGCATATTGAGAAATAAAAACGTTATGAATATCTTTGCAAACATGATTAGTCACTATATTAAAAAGTAGTGGGGAAAACGGGTCGCCTTGAGCTAAACCACGATGTGTATTACGGCAAATAGATCTGTTATCTAATTGAACTCTGAGCTGTCTTTCCCTCAAAAAAGACCATAAATATTTACATAATTGCGAACCTACACCTATTTTGTCTAAGATACCTACTAGATATGTGATATCAACATTATTGTATGCACTATCAATGTCTAAAAAACATGCTATTGTGGTTTTTCTTTGCATAAATCCTAACTGAATATGTGACACTAAGCTAGATATGTTATCAATGGTTGAACGACCTTTTCTGAAGCCAGTGGCATTACACGACAAAACATTGTTTTTCTCGACAAACCATTCTAATCTATTGATTAAGATGTTGTGAAAAATCTTACACAGACACGATATCATAGATATCGGTCTTAGGGGAATTACACCATTACTATCTCGCCTTGGCTTTGGAATCGGTACTATCCTAATGTCGCGCCATTGTAACGGGACGAAGCTACATTTAAAAAATAAATTAAAAAGATTTATTAAAATGTCTTTACCATTGTCAGGGAGGTTCGAAATCATAGAATAAGTAATGAGATCATTTCCTGGGCATGTGTCTTTACGACGCATACATCTATCAAATTCCTGTTTAAGTATTGGATTTTCCAATTTATCGTTTCTAGACAAAAAGGTTGGGTCAGCTGGGCAAGCGTAGTCAGGAGTCAAACTATGTAAAAGTTGGTATGCATCACCCTCGCATATGTGAGAACTAGACACTTTCAAACCTTTAAACCATCTCAACTTCCGCCAAAATTCTGATTGAGATATGGAACTGTCTACTGTTGAACAACATTGTTGCCAAGCCTTTTGTCTTTCGTCGCGTATGAATTTTTGTGCAGCATTAATTTTATTCTGCAAAATCATTAGATTGCCAGGAGTAGGATTACGTCTAAATTTTGAAAGTGCAAGGCGTCGTTCGGCTACCATATTGGACATATACGAATTCCAATAAGGTTTAGATACAAATTTTGATTCTGGATTTGAGTTTATTTTAATTGTAGGTATGTGTTTATCTGCCGCCGCGTTAATATTATCCACAAAATTATTATATGACAGTTGGAGATTATCTAACATCGAAAAATTTACAAAAACTGATTTTAAATCGCTCCTATAGGCTACCCAATCCGCCTTTTTGAAATTTCTTTTATTTGTTGTATGCTTAGTTTTATGTAAAAATGATGAAACTTTTATAATAACGTGATCACTACCTAAGTTCTCATTATAAGTATACCAGTTAAAATTCAATGCAATATCAGATGTAACACATGTTAAATCGGGTGACGACTGCTGCAATATATTATTTACTAGTTTAATTCGTGTAGGTTGACCATTATTTAATGTTATGAATGCGTTATCCACTAAAGCGTCGAAAATGTGTGACCCTCTTTGATCAGTTTTACACGACCAATTAGAGTGGTGACCATTTAGATCCCCTAAAACAATAGATTTTTTATTTAATGTTGAAAACAAAAACTCCCAATCTCGTTGACTAGTACGAACTGACGGGGCGCAATAAACTGACACTAAATTTTTAATTTGACTACAATTATAAATATTGACACCCACAACCTCAATACCAGGATGAATGTTATTTAACACTAATTGACTTGACTTAATTGATTTATGAACAAAAATTGCAACGCCACCATAAGCATCATCCCTGTCTCTTCGAAAAATATTATAACTATTTACCTTTATTTGGGTTTCAGGTGCCAACCAAGTTTCACTCAGGGCAGCGATGTGGATATTTTCCTGTGATAAGAATTGCTCAAATGCTATTAATTTGGGTTTCAGACTTTGCGCATTCCACTGTACTATGTTTAACTTAACTAGTGATTGCCTGCTATCCATCATTGCATGCATATTTTAAAATACTTGTGAATATTGGCCACTCTGGAATAAACTCCGCAACAAACAAAATTATCCACTCAACAAAACATTGAACCGCCATCCTCACTTTCGATTTGATTGTTACACCTTTAAGAAAGATAATCTCCTTCAGTCTCTGCCAAAGCTCCGATCCATGTTTCGATTTCTCCTTCTTTTCTTCTTCTGGGACATTCGCAGGTTGAGGTATGACATCTTCTTCAGAGGAGTTGCTATCCATTTCTTCAGACCAGATGTAAGGAGAAGAAGCTCTCTTGCTTGAGTTTTTAACTAAATTGCGTTTCGCCTTATTTCCTTTCGCGATCTTTATGCTACTTTTAACAATATCTGCAAAAGATGGCAGATCAGAACCGCTGGTTGTGGGAATAGCAATATCTCCTGAATACTCTGCACTCTGCCTCAAGTGGTCGGCCGGTTCTTTTCCTTGTTCTTTCTCAGGCTGCACTGGAGATAACGGCACATAGATAGTTAATGCCTTTCTATAGGAACAGTTGAAGTCCGCCATAATTTCTCTTAGCTTTTTTTCCTTGATAAAAGCAGGACAGGACTTAAAAAGCGCCATATGACTGCCACCACAGTTGACGCATTGAAAGCGTTTAGTCTCACAGTTTGCATGTGTCCCACCACATTTCGGGCATTTTATTTTACTAGATGGACAACGTAGCGTATTGTGGCCGAGCTTCCAACATTTTGAACATTGTGATACGGGAAAAACAAAAGAATCAACTTTCACACGCACGCTATCTATGTTGACAAACGCTGGTAAGTACGATCCTTTAAAACACAGACGCACTGACTCGCTAGTTTCCCATCCATCCCCATCTTTATTGCGACGCTTTAGACGATAAGCAGATAGTAATTGAGCATTGTTTGGGCATGATATATTTTGCAAAATGTTCTTGTCGTTTACATCAATGTCTAAGTCCACATTTTTAATAACTCCAAAAGATATGTTTGTCTCCATAGCTCGAGTGATTCTCCATCCTTTATCTAACAGCTCCTGGTTATTGATAAGTTCTTTAGCACACTCTTCTTGACAAAAATCCACTCGAACTTTATAGGGCGTAATAAACTTAACCCGTTCAATGTCAACAAGACCAAGCCGCGTGAACATTTTTGCTAACGCAAATAATTTTGGTAACGTTTCACTAGCTGAAATGTAAACTTCGTAAACATTTATCTTCTTCTTCTTCTCTTTCGACTTTACCTCTTGCCAATATGAACCTGAGTCATCCTGTTCCACATCCCTTTCCCTTTTGTTAGTATTTCTGTCCCTTTCTTCTTCCCTGTCTAAACTCATATCGGAGGTCTCCACCACTTCCATCAAAACTTGCTCACCATCACTATTCCTCGATCCAAGCTGATTATTTTCATTGTCAATTTCAATCACATTCTCCATCATAATAGTAAAGTAGGCACAAAGCCAAGCGCATCGTTATCGGTGAACCGACCGTCAGGTAGCTATAGATACCTAACGGCATGCACCCGAGCGTCGAGAACAAAAGAAACCGGTAATAGTAAACAGATAAATTACTGAGACCACGATCACCTCGTACGAGTGCCGTAACCAAACTGAAAATATACTTAAAAACCATGCGCCAACAAACATGCATTTAGTATTTTAGACATTATTTGTCTATAAAAATAGATAAAAACTTAATATTATTAAAGTTAAACCTACCTTTGTATGGAAAACAGCTAACCAATTGTTTCCTCCTAATGGTGCACTGAGTAAATCCGTCATTAAGCCTTTATGCTTTGGACTAAAGGGATCTGTACTGGCTTTCATTCCGGTAATAGATATGACATTCTAATGCCAACTGATACCAAATAATTACATAGCAACTGATTATGATATTACGTAGGTAATAGATTAATATAATAGTACATTGATAAGCTCTGTAATCTGATGTTATGGATTACTAATTGTTGTTTGAAATGTCATAATGTTAGAAAGTGATTTAACTTTTAATGAAACAGGCTTTGGACGTTCACTTTAAATAGTAAAATGATTTGATGTTTTTAAATGTATGTTTAAGTATGTAAATAATAAATAAGTATGCCTATACCTTTATTACAGCAGCGATAGTTGCGTGGGAGACAGTAGGACTGCGAACTTAATGGTTTCGGATTTTAACCCACGGCACACACCTCTGTCAATAAATCATTAAGATTCGTCTTTTTGAAGATAATATATGTGGATTTAATATAGAAATTATCGCTAGCTAACGGTGAAGGAAAACATCGTGAGGAAACTTGCATGCCTGCGAGTACCTATGTACTTAAGGTCGTCTGAAATCTACGAATCCGTAGTGGACTATGATCTAACCCTTAAGCCTAGCAGTCGGACATGTATTAAAAACAGGGCTGCTAATAGCAATAGGAATAATAATATTCCTTTCTTTGAATGTTCACAAATTGATAGTTTTCACTTGTACAGTTGCAACTATCTAAACATTGGTATTTATTAAAATAAATAATAAAATGTTAAAACTTCCCGGCAAAACGAGACCTCCTTGCAGGCACTTTGGATAATCTCAGACTATTACTAATTCAAATTGAAATCCGACAGACGCAAATGAAAAAATAAAACGTAGCACTTTGGCAACGGCACGTTAAAAGTACAGCGTCTCGGCACGTTGCTAAATCTTCCAAGACGTGCTATAGGAAATGTTCTCTTTATCTTACACCATCCTACTTCCGAAGGCGCACCTTCCGTTCCCCATTCCGCGTCGCCGCACTGCACACCGGAACTATAGGGGATTTATTTAGAATAAAACATGCTACATTTTATTGCCTGATAAGCTCAGCTAAAATGCAAAGGGAGGACCTGTTTTTGTTTGGTATAAGGTCATATAATAGTGGATTGATCGAGATCTTTTTATCGGACACAATCTAATCCTTTGATAAGATCATGAAAATATTGGCATAAAAAACAAATTTAAAAACTGAAATTTTGACGATTTTTGGCGTATGATTTTTTTTATTCTTTTTTTTATAGAATAAAAAAAATCATACGCCAAAAACATAACTTTAATACTTTTTGTTAATCGTAAATTTTGACTTTAAGAGTTCAAAAATTAAAATTCAATTTTTTTACGAACGCTGATTCCAGGTATGAAAAAATAAGCAATCGAAAGCACCTAAAATGATTAAATTTAGTTGTAAAAGGAAAAAAAAACTACTTCAACTAAAACTAAAATTGTAAAACTCCAACCCACACACACACCCGCGCTCGTGTATGACAAGGAAAATTGATACTGACAATAGATACACAGAGAAAAATAGTATTAGCAGAGGCGGGTGTATTGTTTTGTCGCCGCACATCTGCGCTGGGGATTATCATCAATCACCAACTGCAAATTGCACATGGCCTTCCGGAATGCACCCTACGCCATTTGTGTGCCACCGGTCAGGATTAGACGGCATTAGTTGAATCGAATTCCGTAAGCGCTCTGCGGAGCTATGTATAACAGAATGCGATGATCATACTGTGTCCTGTAACTGTATTAAGTAGCCGGCACTATATAAAACTTAACGAAAAAATTATACTATAATGATTGATACGAACAACAACGATCAAAGGTTTATTCCATATGGTTAATAATATTGAAAATCATAATGATAAATAATGTTATGCTGTTTTCTAGTAAGTCTGAAAGCAGACGCATTAGTATTTAAAAAAGCGTGTTACATAATTATTATAAGTTTTGCTTAAAGATTTTGGGAAGTGACTACGATATTAAAGATTTTTTTGACTTACCTACAAGTACGTAAGGATAGCAAATTCCATTTAGAAACAATTGAAATAAATATGGGACAAGTAGGATACTTAAGATAGGTACAAATAGATAAACGTGACGTCACGTAATGACGTAGCATACAGTTAAGATATTTAGGGTCCTGGCAAGAGGCGACCGTAGCTTAGTGGTAAACTTAAACTAAATAAATAAATTAATATATAAATTAATATACATATTTCTAAATTAATTAAACTTCTTAAATTATTGCCTTGTAAATATAAAACAATCTAGCGTGCGTTTTATAATGTTATGGCATCCACATAACCACGTAGCGCTGAACGAATAAATTATATTCATACCGATACCGGTATCCAAAAGTTTCAATGTATTTTAATTAAACTTGGTCGATTTTCGCTTCCCGTTGAATTGCCAAATCGCTTGAGAAGTTTGTTGCTAACAGATAGATGTACTCGTAACTTATTTTTATCGGTTCTTTGAACGTGACCGCCAGACTGCGCTAAGGAATCGCTCGTTCATGATCGTTGAATACTTAAAGGAAATACAGATATTGTTATTTCAATATATTGTTACGCTTCGTTGGTTTTACAAGTTACTTTGTTTTGGCCGTACTTTGGGATGCACGACAAAAATGTATTATCTGTAAGAATAATAATAGGGACATTGGAAATATGTACATCTTTTATGGTTATAGTAAAGAATTATTATATTATGAAATTTAAAAAATCTGCTGAATGGTTTTAATTATGTTTGTCCACAGTTATTGGCCAGTCGATGGGCGGCTGCCTTACGTCATTTTGTAAAAGCTGAAAGTTTCCCTGATTGCGCCTCCAACAAAGTTAAGCACCATAGCCAAATTGAGTGCACGGTTGGCGAAGTGGTTAAAGCAGCTATTTGCCTCTTTCAACTGCGCTGGTGTTGTGGGTTCGATCCCCGCACGGGACAAATTATTCTGTGATTCGCAACAATTTGTTCTGACTCTGGGTGTGCTTTGTGTGTGTGCAATGTATGTTTGTGAACACCCCCACAACACAGGAGTTATTCCTAGTCCGAGCGTCGATTAAAAAAAACTAATTTAGATCGCGGTAGCTATAGAAAACAAAAAAAAAGTTTTAATAAAAGCTACGTCGTGGCATAAAGAATAATTTTTACTACTCTATTTTAAAATCTTTTATTTCATATTGAAAGAATTTCAGGTATATTTAAGTATGCTCAGACAGGATGATGAATATCTTCTATAGCTCTTCAATTTTATTTCTGAACAGTAATATCAAGGCTTGTTTATCATAACCAAATAGCTGTACACTATTTATAATGGCCATAGAAACCCATATACAAAGAAAAACAATATTTTAACTCTTGTAAACACTCACCCACTCAATCAAATATTATTACAATAATATTCTCTTGTTCTATGATATCACTGAACAATATTCACATACACAATTAACAAAGCTCTGTTAGCACATAACGTCTAAAACATTTACATTTATAACCTACTTAACAACAGCGCAAATAACTTAAGCTGTTACAAACTATTTACAAAATAAATATAACTGTTGTTTGCGAGTACACGCCGAGCTCGAATTAAGGAAAGCGTTCTATACAATTAAGGCCCGGTCACAGTTCATTCAAGGCTTCTTTAATTACAGTTTCTTATGCAAGTAGCTCGCTTAGATCCGGAGTTCCGAAACTATTTGCGGCACTAAATCCAGTTGCCAGTACAGAGCTATCTAGGAGCGCAACATGCATACCCATGTAAATTTCAAGTGGAACCCGCCTCGTTAATTTGGGTCTTGTCACGGGGCACATCCCTTTCTTAGTAACTCCGGACCCGCTGCGACGCTGTGCTTTCACCAGCTAACGGCTCCTTGGCTTCTCGAAATTGCCTCGGTTTATCTTCGTACTATCGACCCTGAACACATTCTGAATAAATGTTTCACAAATTCTCCTTCCTGTAGTCAGAATGCCCCTTTTATTTATCTTCGTAATACCAACATTTGCTTTGCTGATCTTCGATAAAATGTTTTACGCCTTTGCTGGTGGTCCGTTAAATCAAGGTCAGTAACCTGCTTTAAATCGATATGTGTTAACAAGTGTGATAAGGTATATCACTGACGGCTCTCACTGTTTGTGCATATTAAACTCACTGAGACTGGTCAAAATTGATAAAACTAGCTTAGTGGAAGAGATTTGAACTGATAATTGTCATCAGCGGCCGCACCATCATCTTACCTGGTATAGGTAATTTATGATTATGATTAAAACAAGATTGTTTCTTAAACGGTAAAATGTAAAAAAAGATTGGATCAAAAAGTAAATGAAGATAAAAAATAGGTGACAAGTCTAAGGGGCCCTACGCAGTATGTAGTTAGCCGCATGTGGTAAACAATTCGTATCAGCGGCAGCAGTGCTAACAAAACCTACTTTTCGAACGAATTTTTGGTCGCGCCCAACCGCACGGCGGACCGCATCGCGGTTAACCGCATAGTGCGTACGTAGCTTGAAGGTATGTAAAAATAGTAGTTTCAAATCATCAATGACCTTTATACGTGTTATAGGATCTCCGGTAATCGCTGATAACGAAGTTAACGTTATATGCATTGTTTGTTCGTTGATCAGCCGTTATCTTATCATTCCCTTCGAAAGATAACTGGTCAAGGGTAAACCGCTGAAAATAGTTTGTTGTTATGACTACAAAATAACCGATCATTCAAAGTATTCGTTGAAACTAGTATTGTCATAATTAAATTGATACCAATAGGACGTTTATATGCGTGGAGTTTTTAGTCACATTTTTCTTTATATGGATATGCTCTAATTTAGTGTTTAAATATTAGCTGTAATTAAGAACATAAGTCAATGACTTCTGCGTGCAAAGATACCTTATGGATTTATTAAATTCTAGTTTTTGCCCGTGGAGATACGCTTAGTATGTCATGAAAAAACGCTTTTATCCTTTATTAAACTATCTGTATACAAATGTGCATCAAAATGTATTCAGTGATTAAGCCGTGAAGGCGCAACAGACAGATGTAGAGGTTGGAATTTATAATATTAGTAAGCGTCGTAAGGGTAAAAAGTATTTTTATAATTTAAATAATATATATTTTTAGTCGTAAGACAATTGTAAGCATGCAAAACAATCTTAAAAAAACAGAAATAAAACGTTTTTATCCGATAACTTTTTCTATTATAACGGACAAATTAAACATTAATCTTTGAGTATTATGTCATACCTACTTCAAAATAGTTATTAAATTTAACATGTCCCTGTGGTAATTCCATTTCTGGCTAAACTTGTAGATCAAATTGTAGTTAAGTTGTTCATGAACTAGCGCTCCTAGTGAACTGTAAATAGCTTGCAAAAGGTCGGTTTCGCACTTGAAAGCGAATTCACACTACGTCTGAACCAAGAAAAATTGAGCAACTGCGTCATTTACAAATCCTTGCAAATTGATAATGTTCACAGATTGACAAAAGCCACTTTTATTGTATGACATTAAAGTGTCCGCAATAGTTATTTGCGGGGTTCATGTCGCACAAATAGTTTTAAGATGAATCCAGACCTTATTTTTGGGTATCCGGATCAGACGTAATGCAAAACTAAACTAAACACTTAAAATAGAAGAATATTATTAAATATTCCTTATCTTATTGGTCAAAAGCAGAAGCCCGTGCAAATCACCCGAACTACGTGAACCATTCGCACTGAGTTTGGAGCCTTGAAGGTACACAGCAACATAATCGTCGATAACACCGAAAGCGTTATTGCGGTATGTGTTTTTAGTACATAATGTATTAGAACGCCGTCGAAGTTCACACTGCTGTGATAATAACAACGAAAAAGAAGTAAAACACATGCGTTTTGCCGTCCTGCAACATTCGGATGCGCATACGATCCCACACAGAGAATTATCGGTTTTTTGTTTTTTATCAACCGATAATGACGCGCTTGTGTAGGAGAGCCTTTCAGCGATTATTATACCGTCAAATGTGATATCTTTCACATTTCAATATGACACTCAATTTAGCATCACTTTAGTTTAGATGAAACATCAACCATCTGATTCTGCTTTTATCTGACAGGTATTGATTAATTTATGTGTTAAGAGCGTGTATTCCTTTTCAAAATGTAACTGTCAATTTTTGTAGTGCTTTGGGAATATTTCGTAAAAACTGAATGAAAGTATGATTTTATTCAACTAACTTTTTAGAATGTGGGCTTTAAAAGGTAAATATGACAATTACATTTAATAACTAAAGCATACTTTTCTATTTTATCAGTTGAAAGAATATTAACTGTTAAGTTGTTATATTACAAAATTATGCTGTATTTACGAATGAAATTGTTATATTTACCTTTCAAAACTTGCATTCTAAAAAGTTAGTTGAATAAAATCATACTTTCATTCAGTTTTTACGAAATATTCCCAAAACACTACAAAAATTGACAGTTACATTTTGAAAAGGAATAAACGCTCTTAAAGTAATGGACATAATGATAAATTTACGTCAATGTTACACAATACTATTATTTTGGCGATTTAAGAGATTTTATTCCGATTATATTTCGATATGATAATGAAAATCATTTACGGCATACATGCTTGCGGAATATCGGATCAAATAATAAATCCCACGCAGTATAAACGTGAAAAATGACATCGGAACTTTCGGTTTGGACGTTTTAATATATGCGCGGATTATAAATGTAATGATAAACAGGTTTAGGGCCCAAGATGAAATCGGATAGAAGGGTTAGTTGTGACAGTTATCAAAAAATATTAAAATAAACACAGTGCTATATTTAAAAATTATGGGCATTTAAAAAAATCTACTTTGCTTTAATTACTACAGATATTTACTTTGTTAAATTAATTATTATACTGTTTCTTTGGAATCTGGTATTTTTTATATGACAACTAGTGATTTTTTGACAACTTTGAAGTAAATGTCACTTTTGCCCAACCAAAGATTCAAAGTTAATTCGAAGCCACGGTTATTTTTGGAATAGTCCGGTAAAAAAAGCCCGAATCGTTAATTATTTAAGTTTTCTTGTAAGTGACGCAGGTTGCGTATCAGAAAACCGAAGTCTTTTTAAATAAATGAAACATGATATTTGGACGATAGCCTTATATTGGTTGGGTTTAAAAAATAATCATGATAGGTACCGATCCTGTTATTTCAAAATATGTTTTTAATACTGTTGAATATTGAATTTTTGATTAAGTTGTTATTGTACATTCTCTATTTAAAACCTTCCCATATTAATGCAGTTAGCATTGACCGAAACTATTGATAATATTTAATTGTATTTTGCTTATCTTCTGGGCAACCTAAAGCTGCTTATATAACTAGTGGCGCATACACACTACATGGCTAAATCGTCATTAAAGGTTTAATTAAACGAGTGTTAAAAAGCACTTATAAAAACAAAAACAAAAATGTAGTATTTCAAAACAAAAATAATGGTCAAACCATATCAAGAGGTGTTTTAGGTATGTCTGTCAGAGATACAGTTTTTGAGCAAAAGTAAACTAGCCTTTTGATTAAAAATTATTTGACCTGAAGACAGGGCACGATAACCGCATTTGACATTGACGTGAAAGAATTTTTGACGCATAATTTTCTACTCTTTTCTTTCCTTTATTATATTTTTTTCGTTTTAAAGTTTTTATTTTAAATTTAGCTGTAAAAAGTTCAGTTATGTAAACAATTTTACAATAGAATATTGAATTTTATAATTTAACATCTATAGCCTTCTTGCCCGTTCGTTTGCTCAGTGTGTACCCAGCATTAATTACTGTGTTGTCAGTACTAAATCTCTTTACTTAGTGACTTATATGTAACAAAATTAGCACGTACAACATCTCTAATCTACGCGTAGACATTGATCTTGATCCACAATGAGCAATGAACATCGCTCACGTAACAGTACTGTGAATTGTAATAGCATACGGTATCCGCGTAGAAAAATGACTGACTCATTGTGCAATTTCAACAATTGGCGTGTTCTTACTTCAGTTTACAATATAATAATATTATCATTTCATAAAGAAACAATTCATTGATAAGCTAAATTTGTTGTGCTTGTGTTTTCAATCTGTGTTTGTTTTTGCGTTGCAATTTCTTATAACTTAACTTTTTTACACACATTGAGAAAAGGTTTTTCAGTGTCTTATATGTGTGCATCGTTACAGAGAAATACATGGGATTTACACGGTAAGTAACTGAAATGGTGTCATATTTAATTTTACATCTTACAATAGGAGTACAAGTCTTATACTCTATGCAATGACGTAGTTATAGGGATCGCGCATTACTTTATGTATGGTAATAAAACCTCATTATTTTTTGTCCAGTACGTAGTGGTAAATTTTGTCGCCTAACCACGTTTATATTTTTTTAATTATACGGAGTTATTCTATTTATTAAAACAGTGCCTGGTATTCAAATATCACTCGCATCATTGTAGTGGTCATCCCAGTTTCATGGCATTAATATTTATAAAGGAGGCTGAACTTCATTTACCTTGTGCATCACGCAAGAATCCCCGGAGATCCCTCATATTTGTTATATTAATAATTTTCACAGTGATAAAGTGTTTCATAGGTAGTTTAACCCTTCGTACGCTTGTACAGTTCTGACCCATTTTTCTGTTGACCCTACAACCTGAGTGGAATGATAAGCAGATGGATATACTCCATATTTTCTTTGTCCCGGAATCAAGAGAGGTCTTGTACTTTTATTGCAATGTTATAATATTTAACCTTAAACGAGAGTGCTAGTAAATATTAGCGTTTCTTCAAGGAACTTCAGGTTGTATTTAAATTAATTGGTTGCACGGGTAGTGCAATTTGAGTGCAAATTGAAATTTAATGAATTTATTAGTTTTAGATATAATGTTTCGTAGTAAATGACCAATCGTTATTTATGACCAACACAATCGATATTGTAATAGAAATAATGTAGAAATTATTTTTAAATTCGAAGGGAGAAGAACATGCATTTATTTATCGATAGTCGACGTCGCTCAAAAATGTTGCATTTGCTACCAACAAAAACTGCCTTTGCTCACAGAAGTGTTTATGCGATGGCACCAAAGGTATACAGGGTGGATGCGACATAGCGACATTTATTGAAACCACAGCTTCTATACATGGCCAGTATGCATTTCCACCGGATAAAAAAATCTCAGGCGAAAAAAAAAATCCACGTCTTCCGAACAAATTGCACGATCGCAATGTTCAAATTGTTCGGAGAACGTGATTTTTTTTTTTCGCCAGAGAATTTTTATCCGGTGGAAATTGATACTTACCATGTATAGAAGCTGTGGTTTCAATAAATGTCGCTATGTCGCATCCACCCCGTATAATAAGACGCCCGACCACATAAAGGTAAGCAAGACTATAAATGAATTTAAAAATAAACTTTTTCAGTTCACAAATTAAATAAATTGATTTGAATTGATTTGAATTGAATTGAATTGAATTGAAAGGGGTTTGATTCCCTGATTATTAACTCAAGAACGGCTGAACCGATTTTGATTAAATTTTAGATGCAGGTAACTGACTACAAGTCCTGTAACAAAGATATTTTTAATGGATGTACCTAGCATGCATTTTACATAAAGCAAACTTTTTATTTACTCTATTTGTCTCGAAAAATATTTTAATCAACTAAAAAAAAGGAATAAAGTTAGATACTAATACTACTACTAGTTAAGCGGCCGTCACGCAATGGATGTGGCATTGGTCTTACAATCAAGAGGTTGTGGGTTCGAATCCCGACCATTACCTACACTACGGACGTTAACTTCCTCCTAGCAAATTACTAGTAAGGTTTTTTTAAAGGAGATAAATATATTTTAAGTAAATATTGGCTTAAAAAATATATAATCTTGTTACTCACTTTATAGTAAAATCATGTATGTATTGTGGCGTCAATTCTGATTTGAACCGAAATCATTCCGATGATTCGTCATTTATTTGTCACGTTAAGGGATTATGGAATCATGCAGGAAATCCCAATTGCATTAATAATATATGCGGCTTCGTTGATAGCTAAGCTGAAATTAGTCAATATTTTATTTTATTTAGTATGCACGAGATAATGAATGACAGAGTTACGTAAGTATTTTTTTACAAATAGATCTCATTATCTAAACTGTCGATGTGTGGTAATCACATGCAAACTTTTTACTGAATGATAAATATTTTATATTTTTGCTTTAAGACTTATGTGAAAACATTATTGATGTCTGTTAAATGTTAAATCATCTGATTATGAATTGAAAAACTAAGAACATCGTCATGAAGTTTTAAGTTATGAATTCAGAATTTAAAAACAATGTGGATTTCTAGAAACCCTTTTTTTTGTTGGTTACTGGATATTTTTATGAGTTAAAAACCAAATAATTAGTAGAAGTAATCTTTGGATAATATATCATTTAATATACCTGTCTGATGTAGTAACCGATGCGTGATATTCAATTACGAATAAACGATATTAAAGATATTGATATAATTTATTATCTCATATATTACACGCCTTCCTAATGAACAGCTGTACTGATATTGGCTGTTACAAAAAGGTTATGAAATAATATGAGCGTGTAAACGCTATCTGTTACTTCATACGTCAAACGATGTCATCATCCATATGGCCAAACATTATCTTTTTATTTAGTTTTCAACATATTATCGGGTATCGGGTTTGATACCCGGGTCGGACACGGAGTTGGAATTGTGGTCAGTGCATGGTGATACTCAGCCCTTATCCCATGGGAGCTACACATAACAGGTGAAATGTGGATGATGTACACCCCTGCCACACCCTTCTGGGTAATAAAGGCGTGAATTTATGTTATATTAAATTGTTTTTTTTTTATAATAATTATAAAAAAACATCAGTTGCTGGGACCAAGCTGCCAATGGCCTCCAGATAACGGAGCCTTATCATTATTGTGCAATGGCCTTGATTGGAATTATTATTTGACATTTGTATCAAAAATTAATTCTAGGGCCGTACTATACATAATTTTTTTGCGTGTGTATAATTTAAACTTTTTCTTTTCGTTTTTATCCGTAATAGACCTCCTATTTCTATCACAGATAAAATCGAAAATCGTCTATAAGCGCCCGGCTTGTATCATTTTACAAAAGCTGGAACTTTCACTGTGTAAGCCTCCAACATAATTAAGCGTAAAAACAATCGAAAACATACCGAGGTGATTTTGGAAACTGAAAAAGAAAATTGAAACATAAGTTGAAGTAGTCCTTTGTAAGCGGAAATTAGAACGCATAGTCCATACAAGACTTTATAATGAGATTGAAAGTGACTATGATAAACTTTAATACCAATTAAATCCTTTATATGGAAGCAAACCGAGACAAAGTATAACATTATTATTAGTAATAATAATGTGTTTTATGTTTGTTTTTATAGCTTACTTTTGTACTTAAGATTGATAACCTATGTAGGTTATGTTTCATTCTCAACATTTATTTTCTCATTTTCTACATTTTTAAATACAATTATAAAAGTGATGTACATTCAACAACAATACAATTTTACTTATTTAAATATAACGTAAAAATAAATTATTATAAAAAATACCCCAATGGCATCGGAGGCAGGGACCAAGCTACCGATGGTCAGAGCTCCAGAGAACCTCCTCGCAATGCGTGCTGTGTCGAGAAGCACCGCCTTCTGCATCAGACCCTTGATCCAGCCGCCCAACGTGAGGCTCTTGTTGAGACTCAATGCTCTTTGTTATGTTTTATTATTAAGTTTTTTTTATTTGTCGTTGATAATAACTTTGGTAAGAAAGCACTGTAGAGTTCTGTTATTTATTTTTTAAATTTTATGGGAAATCTAACAGCTTAAATGGTAGAATAGACAGAACTGATACAAAGTGAATAAGGCTAATAAAAAGTTTAGTAATATGTGTATTGCGCTTCTATGGTATTTGTATCTGATTATGCAAAATAACAAATTATTACTATCACATCGAAACTATTTATCGTTAGAGCTTACACATATTTTTTTTGTTTAATTATATTTTTTACGTCGATAACTAATTTTAGATTACAAAGTTGTCTGTGAAGTATCGAATAATTTCATACTTGATTTATTGACATTTATGGCTTAGCTTTTACTCATAAATATTTACTAATAAAATTGGTACCGTCTGTTTACTATAATTATATTGTATAATTAGGGTATAGTTGAGGCAATATTACAGGCAGTGTGGATGAGATATCAAGGGTCAAACATTCAGCCTGGACCAAGTCTCTTTTTAGATTGCCCACAAATACCGAAATATACAGGTACTTACTAACTACTTTTCAAGTGGACAATCTGTACACTAAAGTAATTTTGGATTTGGCCGTGAACTCAAGGAAGCACTGCGAATTAAACTGTCCCTAAACCGGACCAGCCAAATGCATCCAAAAAACTGGTCTGCGATTTACTTGAAGTTTTTTTTGAAGTGCGTTAGCAACAACGTGGTAGAGGTGGTATTAAAACGTATTATCGAGTTTGCTCGGGCAATGATAATGATATAACGATGTCAATGCTCATTGATGTAAGTGTGGTCGTGCTGGACGGACGCGTGAAAAACTACAGCTGATGACTCAGTGAAACGAGTTACTGATCGGACCATTGTTTTGCGTGATTTTTGAATAAAGAACTTTTTCTATGAAGAGGTAAGACTTTTTTGTGTTTAGTGCCAGTGTGTCGCAATTTTGAAATCGGAACATTTTTTTAAGTGTTTGAGTAAAAGGTTTAATTTAAAGAATTAATTGCGATTCGGTTGACGGTTTATATACAGCGTTGATACGCGTTGCATTAGTGTAATCGCTTGTCTAGATTAAATTTAAAATATTAGTGATGTAAAATTGATAATATTAAGCACCTTTAATCAACAGGATAAAACATATATTAAATCATTTATGTGTGCGAACCATAAGTTTGTAAATTCGATGTTCATTCATTTACCGCCATAAACCTCATCCGCCACATTACCTAACTGAATAATATTAAATAATTTTAAAGTGAAAACGTGTTCTAAATATGCCATTACATTTTTGTCCTTCAATATTCTGCTGGGTACAGGTTCATTCAACAGCTGACTTAATATTTGTTTTAAAACAAAGTAAAAAAAGTAATTACCAGTGCAACGACCTTCAAAGAGTTTGATAATAAAAACAAAACCACACAACCAAAACTCTTTGACCTGTTACAATAAAAAAACTATTATATCACAGGTTGTGTACCTTTTGCCAACGAGTTCCATTCTAGAGAATAATACCATAGGGGCTAACAATACGCGCACGAGATAGATTTTTTCACGTTTTTGTCATATTTTTGTATGGGCCAGCATGAAAAATACGCCATATAATTAAGCCCCGCATGTCATCTTCAACTTAATAACTTGACAACTATCTGAGGCGCTTACTTTAGATGTTGGATAAGAATAAGAATCATTTATTTGCATGAACATGAGTTATAGAAGTTGTTATACATTACAATTGCAGTATGTCACATTCTACCTTTAAGGTAAATAGCACCAAATACAAGTTAAACAAAAAAAATAAAATATAATATTAAAATACAAAATAATTATTCAGAAATGCATGCACAAGAGAAAAGAAAAAAAAACAAAATTCACAAAAGTTACTTTTTTTTTTATACGATAAGCTATCTAAGGTAGCTCAGGGCAATGTTTTATCGCTAAAGTAGTCAGTTAAATTGTAATAACATTTAAATACAAGATGGTCCCTCAACCCTTTTTAACCGACTTCAAAAAAGGAGGAGGTTCTCAATTCGGTTGTATTTTTTTTTTTATGTTTGTTCGCCGATTGCTCGAAGACGCCTGGACCGATTTGAGAAATTCTTTTTTTGTTTGAAAGGATATACTTGTCATGTGGTTCCATTTTTTTCAAGTCACGTTCTGATGATGGGATCCTAGAGAAATCGAGGGCAACCCTCAAATTTAAAAGGCTTTTATATTGTTTTTTGTATATTATCTAAAGCTACTCGGATATTAGCATCTAGTAGTCAGCATTTTATGTTGCTGAGCTGATGCTGGAAGGTACAACTCCTCAACGGTTGGGAGTACGGGGATAATTCTTTTAATATAGGCACCTTAAATAAGTTTTCCGTCTCAAGTAACCGTCGTCTCCTCATTCGAGAAACATTCTTGCTCGGTCTACCCATCACTTAAAATAGTAAAATAAAATAAATTTTAACAAAAGAAAAACCGACTTCAAAAAGTAGGTAAACTAAAAAGCAAAAAATAAATTTACTTCGCACAAAATAATACGTTTATACATTTAGTTCAGAATTAATCAGTCAGAATTATAAAATAATTATTTAATAATTTCTATTTAACTAATGCATACCTACTTTTTGAAGTCGGTTTTTTTTTTTTAAACAATCTAGTATTTGCTATGTCATTCAGAGCCTTTGGTAGGCTATTATAAATTCGAGGTGCCAAACAGAAAACACTCTTGTGCATAAGGGCAGTATTGGACGTTCTTATGCACAATCTATTATTATCTCGCCGGTTACGGCTAGTAACATCAGAGAGCTTTTTAAATAGATTAGGGTTAGTCCTTACAAAAACTGCAACCTCATATAAAAATAGACATGGTACAGTGAGTAGTGAGTGGATGCTGGTATGGTGTTGATATTATCCTGGACTAGGCTCTGAAACTGCCACGGGAGGCATAATCTCATAGTGCTCACACATGCGTGACGCATGCAATTATTTAAATTTTCATAGAATATTTTTAATTGTTTACGGTAACATTTATCATCAGGTCGAATTGCAAAACCCGTTAGACACTTACATAGCATGTGTGGCTGAGGTGTACAAAACCCACACTTCACCTGTTATGTTTTGGTCCACACAATTCCAACTTCATGCTGCTATTGTGAATTTCCTGACGGAAAGTTCACAAATAACACATTGGCTGACCCGGGAATCAAACCCGAGACCTCACTGAGAGGCGCATATGCTAACCACTTGACCATCGAGGCAGTTATCCGTTTGACACTTATTTTCACTATTATAAAGACAAAATATGTGTTTGTTTGATTGAAGGAACCTTATAACCTCCGAACTTCTAGATCGATATTGATGAAACCCACCCATAACATAAGTAACAATTTTTTTCATATCACGCGGTAGAAGCCGCAGATGAAAGCCTGTCTTCAAAAATACAAGCAGAACAATATTCCAATTTGTTTTTGTTGAAATAACGCCGGCAGTAGAAATAAATCCTGTGTCGCGGGGGTGTTCACAAACATACATTTCACAAACACAGAGCACACCCAGAGTCAGAACAAGTCTTTGAGAATCACACAAAGATTTGTCCTATGTGAGGATCGAACCCGCTCCAACCACTACGCAAACCGTGCACTCAACTACAGATACCTTATTTCAAATTGCACAATTTATCCACTCTACAGTACTTCATGAAAATGGGCCTGTCATAAGTGTTTACAGTGACGTCACGGTTAGCGTGTCTAATTTTGATAAGGCTCGTAATACTAGCAATAATGGTTTTATCAGTTATCGAACAGGATATCTCAACTATTTTGTTTTGGAATTTATTATTGAATAAGTATAACCGTTGAATGAGCTACTCAAAAACTTATTAATAGAGAAAGCTTACAAGCTAACGCCTGCGATGCTGCTTGCATATTAAGTCTGTCAATTTAGCTTATAATCAAAATTAAAGTTTGAAACAACTAGTTACTGTCCACGGCTCCACTTGCGTAGTACTTTTACTTTTAGTGGTTTAATACTATCTTTATGCCAATTATTATCATTATCAGGCGGTAGGTTTGAAGCTATTTTGTTACAAACAAACTATCTTCTGTTTAATATTAGTTTAGATTACTTAAGATGAACGTACAACATATATTCAAAATAGGTCAAGTATTTCTTGTGTGATTAGGTAATAGACTTTCAAACTTATTTACAAACTTTCACTTTTAACATTTCATTTAATCATTATTAATCAGACAGAAGTTCTTCGTGTGAATTAATTAATAGCATAATATCCCCGGATCGACTAATGATTATAAAACTAAACTACATAAACCGAGTGATAAAAGTGAAACAAAGGAACATTCACATATAAAACAAAACAAATCATAAAAACTAAAAAGAGCTGGATTCAGTACCACCACGGCCACCTCGTTTTTGGAGTCAGTTAAAAGTAAATAAAACCGGGGCACCCGTTATACCACAACGAGTTGTTTACACATACGGACCACTCAATTCGTCACTTTCAACTGCTACAGTCATTTGCAACTGCTGCGTCCTTTATAGTGTTGGTTTGCAGCTTATTTCATGTTCTTTATGGTTCTACTCTCCACAAAGAAGTTCCGATTCAATGCTGATATTCTTCGTCTTACGGTATTTGGTTTGCTTGTTGTTTTGTGGCGCAATGGATAAGGCATCGGTTTAACGATCGAGAGATCGTGGTTTTGAATCCTGGCCATTCAAACACAGACAGGAGCTGCCTCCTAGGAAAAAGTGAATTAATCTGAGCTGAAGGGACTTTTAACAAGTAGGCTTTAAAAAAATTACAAAAATATGTCTCGACATTCTGGTACATATTGCAGACGGACTTATAAATTTGTCGGCAACCACATTGGTATAACAATTTTTATATGAAAGTGTAAAGCAGTAGCCTGCTTGTACACCAAGTCCATTTTTTTACGAAGATTGGATGGCAAAAAGTTTTTTTTTCTGTTAAGTTATCATCATTACAAAATATCAGGTTACAAATAACAGATTGTAGGTTTTTAAATAACATTGAGCTAAACTTCATGGGATCGCAGCAGTACGGTTAAACGCGGGTAAAAGCGCGGAAGCATCTAATACTTAATATGATGAATTCTACGTGGACGAAATCGCAGGCTAAAGCTAGTTATTTTTTTTTTTTATAAATATTTCACAATTCACACACAACGCCGTCTAGCCCCAAACTAAGCAGAGCTTGTACTATGGGTACTAGAGTAACTGTTACTAATACATATATACTTTTCTTTTGTAAATACATACTTATTATACATAGAAACACCCAGACTAAGACAAACCCCCATGTTCATGCACACAAAGATTTGTCTCAAGTGGGAATCGAACCCACGACCTCGGCGTTGCAGGCAGGTACACTACCCACTCCGCCATCCGGTCGTCAAGTTATATAATATAATAACGTGTATTTAAAAAAAAAACGATTTTTAGCTGACTTCCAAAAAGGAGGAGGTTGTATATTATTTTGATGAAATAATTAAAATAAGTTTCGGTACACAACCTTGACCCTCCTAATTAATTATTACTAAATCGTGATATCGATGAAAACAATACCCTACTATCAGCTGATTCTAATATCGTGTTGGGCTGATCCTGGCGTGACGACTTATAGCTATCTACTAAGTGCTTAATCAGTATTAATAATAAAGTTATTATTGTGTAATGTCTTTTATGAATTTATATCCATGGAGTTTATAATTGTAAATATATACGAGATTAATAATAAAGAAAAGTACACAACAAATCACAAACCGACTTTAATATAAAAAACCGGCCAAGTGCGTGTCGGGCCACGCGCAGTAGGGTTCCGTAGCTAGTCGTAACAACATATTTCGACTTAAAAGGGATTTACTATCTGTATTAAACAAGTAACATCTTCATACAAGTCATTACTTTCAAAGGTTTTTGTAATTTGCATGAATTATTCTGAGTAACTGCATCTGACATTTCGGACCCCTATTCCTCTTGAACTAATGAAGTGAACTTATCCGCTATAGTTTTCCTTTAAAGTTCATTACATGTACTACCGACACAATTTTTTTCAGATTTTGGGATCCAGTAGTTTAGCTTTTAGAGAGGCCGCTCTACTCGAACAAAAATTTGCTCTTTAAAGTTAATTATCTCGCAAACGGATCTCTAAATCAAAAAACTGTCTTAGCAACCCCTGAACGTTTTTAAAAGTCCTATCTAACAATACTCCACACTATGGGGTAGGCGACAAAAAAAAAAACATCCCTACTTTACATGTAGGGAAGCTACCCGAAAAAGAAAATATTTTTCCAAATTTTATTCTACGACTTTCTTTGTATAGTTAACATACATGTTTATGCAAAATTTCAATTTTTCTAGCACCAACGGTTTCGTCGCTATGCCTCGGACAGACGGACGGACAGACGGACATGGCGAAACTATAAGGGTTCCTTGTAGGTACTACGGAACCCTAAAAATGCACTAAATAGTTAGAATACAATTGAATCGAGAACCTCTTCAAAGTGATGTTCTCTTTTAAGTCACTTAATTTCAAGTTAAGTACGACAGATTAAGTATTTAGAAATAAAAATTGTGATCAAATTAATATTTGAAAATACGTTAGACTAAAAAAAACCTTGAATTTTTATTACTTTCACGTGAATGTACTGTTTTTTATTGAAGCTTTATACTAAGTATTTTGCAATAAATTGCTTGCCGGCAAAGTATTAAAAACAAACCTTTGCTATAGGCATGTTTACTTAATGAAATGGAGAGTAAACGACTTGCAAGACTAGTACATTGTACCAACCAACATACAAACAAGAAAGTAAAAAATTACTTGTTTTGTCCATTTTTTTTATAATTGTGTCAAAACTGTTGAGAAATTTTTAAAGGTCGTTGTCGTGGCTGTACTGATAGGTTTTAGGTATAGGTATTTGTAGCGACTACATGAATAAAAACTCCCTTGGGCAGAGTAACAGTACTGGTTTAGTATTTACAAGTTTAACGATGATTATAAGTTTACGGTGAGACTAACTTGCTTCAAATTCCTCTTGTACCGCAATTGCTTATTAATTTCTTTCTCTTCTAATAACAATTTAAATTATTCCAATTTTAAACTTTAAACGCAAGTGTCGATCTCTATGGCGTTTCAATATGGTGTGTCGACCTCTTTGGAGCTCGGCGTCCGTAGCAGTCGTATTGATCAAAATATGAGTATTTCAATTTAAATATGCAATGTAATGATTTATAATAAAAAGTGTATACGACGATAAACCGCCTTACAAAAAATGCTAGGTTGCTAAAATTTTCCACTCGGAGATAAACACTTGCATAATTAATTTAGAGGTGAACTTATTGATATTCTTATTATTACAGTGTGTGTTTGTTGTATAACATGCTTATAATAATATAAAAAAAAGTTTAAGACATCATAGAAATTGTTATTAAATATAATTTTTTACAACATATAAAAACTCAGGGGTCTGTGCAATTTACCAAACCGCACTTGGTCAGCGTGTTAGACCACGGCCTAACCCTTTTCATCATGAGAAGAGGCCCGAGCCCAGCAGTGGGACGATACAAGGCTCTTTTGACCTATTGCACGTCTTTATTTTCTTCTTGTACCTTAGCAATTTGCTTAAACGTGTTCAAAGGTTATTATTACATTTAATTTAAAGGAAATATAAAAGAAGTGTAAAAATAAAAAATAAATAACATTATTTACTGAAATAATAATTTTGTTGCCGTTCTTATCTTAAATGCTTTGCCAAATCTAGAACACAAACAAGTGTAATTATTATTGTGTATGTCCTAGTTAAGGCTCAGCGATAATTAAGAATTAGAGATACGAAACAAACACACCCAAGTTACTTGAAATGTTTCTTTTTTCAATTTACAATTTTAAATTATTAAAAAAAATAATTACAGGAAACACGGTCTGGTTGTTTCTATTCTAGCCATAGACAACAACAGATAACGTGACAATGATTTTACCAGTCAACATCATCGCGTTAATCTACAAACAAATAAGGTACCTTACCATAGCGTTAAAACTAATTGTATGTAATCGTCATTGAGATCTTAATTCCGCTTTTATATATTTGCACATACTACTACATACATACAAAAAACCTACCGCAGGTTACCTACTTTGTTTATTCTGCATTTTATGTTATTGATATTAATAATTCAAATAGCTTATGCCTCTTAAGGATTATTATAACTCCATAAACGCCAATGTAAAGTGCCTCTAATAGTGATATAAAAAGCCCTTTACACTAGCATTTGTCCAGCATATGCGCAGTGCAGTTTGCTCTGCAGTTAATTGAACGCTGCGCTAACACGGCGTCGCCGATGTCATACACTGTTGTTGATCTATGTCATAATTATGTCGCGCATCTGTGATGCTAAGTAGCGCACTTAAAATGTATCTGCAAAGACTCCGTACTAGTGAAACTGGCGCTCTTAAACGTTTGTGTATAAGTTGCTTTATGTATGTGTGTTGTATATTCTAAGATTTGACAATCATCTTACTATAGTATTACACTATTTAAGCAAAAAAAAAAACTAAACAAGGTATAGCATTTTTTTTTCTATGCAATTTGGTCTTGTCATGTAAGTTTGGTCCTCTTATACGAATCACGGGCATTGAACTTGAAACCTCTCAATACTCAACATAAAAAAGTATAAGGCAGCGTTAAAAATAAGAGTACGTAAGATTACTGCCATCGGACCTGTTTTCTTTATGATGCAAATCTGCACAATTTTGTCCTTCATTATTTACTGCATAATGTTTGCAATGGCGTGTAACAACGAGTATTACGTAACTGTAAAATTACCGTTTTAATGAATTATAATAATTATGTGAATGTGAAAAACCTTGGGTCGGTGTTTTGCCTTTGATCTTAAGTAAAATTTTATAATTATTTTAAATACAATATTGTGTTCTGTTGATTATAACTATGCAGAAAGAAAATTTGTTTCTTGTTTTATATTTCAAATTCAAATTCAAATTTGAATTTTGAATTTGAATTTGAATTTGAAAAAAAGATGTGTTTTAACTAATAACGCAGCGTACCTGATATATTTTTTTGGTATTTGATTTTTAATTATTTCAAATGTATAGTTTACACACAATTACACTTCAAATGTGGAACAAGTATGATAAAATATGAGTGGTGGTCAACCTGTTGCTATCACTTTGAAAAGTAAATATTGGTTTTGCAAAAATTGCCAATATGTAGGTTACAACCTAGATTTATCAAGCTATTCAATGGTAAAAGAATGGGATAAATTATAAATAAATACTTATTTACTTCGTTGGTTCGTCGACCCAAAGTGGATCTTAGTCTCTGACGTCAGATCTCACCATGTAACAACATAAAAAATAAGTAAGAGTATTTATACATATTGGCACTAATAATTAAGTACATTTGAAAATGTATTAATGAATTTCTTAGTTAGCAGTAGTGACTTTAGTAACATTAAAGCGTCCCTCACATTAGGCGTACGCGATCGTCAGGCGTGTGGGCGCGCTGGCTATACACACGTCACACGTCTCATGTTGCTGCCTCGTGGCGTGTGTGCAGAAATCGCGCCCACACGCCCGGCAAGCACGCACGCCTAATGTTAGTAAAGCTATCACTCTAAGAAAATTTAACGAGTTTCCCTGAGTTTGTATATTAACATCCTCGGTATAAAGGCACACACAGGTTTGCACAATTAACTAAAAAATGGGCAACACTCGTGCTTTACAAGACTCCTCTGTGCTTAAAACAATTTTATATTTTGAAACAAAACCTTTTTTTGTAAACTTTCTATATGAAGTCACTATTTCATGCAAACAAATATGACGTAATGCAGTCGTTTGTTGCGAAAAACTTTGGTTTTAATATTGTTTAATTTATTTAAGGAACTGGTTTCATATTGCTTTATATGCTACAATTGGAATTATTTTTTAAACATGATATTATTATGTAGTGAACAAACTCTTTAGATACAAGATTCCGACTAGCAATAGTATGTAAAGTAACTCTGACAATCTGTACCAGCCGGGCAAGCATACATATAGATTTTTTCGTGTTTTTGACATGTTTCCTCCTATGACGCTGGCACAAAAGAGTTGAGAAGTTTCGAGTCTAGCAGCATACGAATCCATAGCTAAATTGGGTCGTATACCCAGGGGGTGCAGGTTTGAGTCCTGCTGGATTCTTAATTTTTCAACTTTAATATTATATAAAATGTTTCCTCATATTAAAATATGATAAAAACGAGATTAAATCTATCTCACGCTCGCATGCTTGACCCCCAGGAAGACATAAGCTAATATCATCTATATACCTACAATGTGATATTACAAAAAGTGCAATAGTAAAAGTAGTTTTATTCCTAGCAATAAAATTATCTGGTTACACTTATTTTCATAAGCCAGGTACTAATCGTGTCATAACCGTACCTTTGCATCAGCATTACTTAAATCAGCATCTTACTCGCAAGCCATGTACACATTATGGTTTTTTTTTTTAATTCATTAGATGCAACGGTTACGACTTCAGTGAGTACTCGGCTTAAAAAGATGAAACTTTACGTTAAAAAAAAGTTATATTTTATTTTATACAAAATTGGACGCGGTGTATGCTAAGGCTTCATAATTACGTGCTCGTCAAGAAACAAAAGACGTACATATATATTCAATATACTTTTCTAACTAAAAACTAATGAGTCATGCTCATGCATGATGCTATGAAGCAAAAATAAAACTTGTAAGTGCAACATAAAGCATAGTCTTTTATTTAAAAAAAACGCCGCACTAGGAATAACTCCTGTGTCGCGGGGGTGTCCACAAACATACATTTCACACACACAAAGCACACCCAGAGGCAGAACAAATCTTTGCGAATCACACAAAGATTTGTCCCGTGTGGGGATCGAACCCTCAATATCAGCGTAGTTGAAAGCGGCGAGGCGACCGCTTTAACCACTACACCAACCGTGCACGATAACAATGTGATTCAAAAATTATAGGAACATAAGGAGAATTAGAGACAATAAAAATTGGATGGCGATATAACTTGCAAAACTATGAATAGAAGTAAACAAATAAATATTAAAGAAATCACTTTTCTTATCACTTTTGAAGTGATTGCATTTTTTTAAGTTTTAAAAATTTAACGTAAATTTGGATTTATTGTTCGAATAAATATTTCAGCATGGCTAATATACTACTATATATAATACTTTCGTAACACCAGATTTTTGATGTAAATGCCGACAATACACAATAATTTCCATAATGTCTTTTTTTAAGAAATACACATACTGGTTCTACGATTCTTGTTACATACGAGTTCAAGATAACGAAATTAATTACCAACAGTTTTGCAAAAAGGTTAATTAAACTTATCGTAATGTTTGAACGCCATTTAGAGAATATTTATTCAATAATTATTGAGGGATATTTGCACTCATTTATTCCTTGTCTCATTTTTTACATGTTTAAATATAAATTATAAAAGTAAAGTACATTTAAAAATATTAAACTATAAAATTTTAAATTTTTAAATATAAAGTACAAAAAAATATTTAAAATATAAAATATAGTACCCCATCGGCATCGGATACAGGGACCAAGCTTGCGATGGTTAGGGCTCCAGAGAGAGTAGGAACCTCCTCATAATGCGTGCTGTGTCGAGTACGAGAAAGCCTTCTGCATCAGATCCTTGATCCAGCCACCCAACGCGAGTCTCTATAGATGTTTGTCGAGACTCTTTGCTATCAGTCCGTTCACGGATACGACTATCGGTACAATAATAGCGCAGTCCACCTCCCACATGTCAACAATCTAATGAGCCAAGTCCAAATATTTTACTTGTTTGTCCTTTTCGACCTTCATGAGATAGAGATATATTTATTAATAGTATTTATTATTAGTATTATTGTTTTAATATAAGGATAGATACTAGCTATTGCCCGTGGCTCCACCCGCGTTGTATGTCAATCTTCACCTAGTAGTTTTAAAAATAGCTTAACTACTCTTAGACCTACGAAATAACTCGCTTTGATGATATCGTTCTAATAGCTAACCCTGTGACACTAGATTTTAATATATTAGGTTTAGCATCTATTTATTTTATAACATAATAAATATAAAAAATAAAAAAATTAAATAAATTGTGTGTATCCTTTTCTTGTTTCGTGTCGATGGCTGCAGTCATATTTTATGAGCCCAGTGCGTAGCCACGCGGATAGCGCTTTCATCTTTCCTGTGATTAATTAACTCAGTATTGCATCATTTATAAACACAACACCACGCACTACACAGAACAAAGATAAGCCATAATATTTGATACACTTTTTGATATTCATCTTCAAAATTTAAAACAATTTTCCTTCTCAAACACGACCGTTCCTCCCTTATAGGTAAACAAGATAAAACGGAACGCAGCCTCTTCCATTCATTTTATAAACATCTAAGTAACACATAGCATCATCCCAAGCTCAAAGTGTTATTCAATATAATACAAAAAGCAGGAAGTTTCACGCCAAAGGCGAAAAAATGCTCCACAACATGTCGTACATGTGTTGAAACGCAAAATATGTAGATACCGCGTTATCAATGTAGGACTCGGCCACGGAAAAAAACAAAAATCCTCAGATAGCTTTATCCCTACTGGATATTTTACATTTTCAGGGGTCGTAAGGAATAACATTTTCATATTTTCCCCTTTTTCTTTCGACTCGACTGTATCTAAAGTACTGCTACTCCTGAAGATATTTTCAACTTGAAATGATTGTATTTTGGTGTATCAAGAAATCGAAATATATCATGATTGTACTACATGTGAGGATTTGTATATTTATAGTTGTATTTGAAGGATAATGTTTATTGAAATAGGCAACAACATCAGTTATCGAAGTCAATAATTTGGCCATTATTCAAAAAATAATGCTACTAAACATCTATATCATTGTATTCCTAACTTATTGATTGATTGATTGGTTGAAATTGTTAGTGCAATAAGTATTTGAAAATTAAATAAATAAATACTTCAAACTTTTTGTCTAATATTACGTTGTTAGAAACTAACAACATTTTCAACAGCATGTTTTTATTACATTAAATTATATGATGACATGAAGTCCGCACGCGGTCTTTGACCGTTGATATACAGCTGTATAGATAACTTATTGTATCTGTAGTACAAAAAGATATGAAATTACAACAACATAATCATGAACAATATTTTCGTGCAAAGTTCACATACTGATAAGTAGTTGCCAATAACTGCGTTCAATGTGTAAAGCAAAACGTGGGTACTGTTTGAGATAAATATTCGTAAGGATTATTGAATTACGCGCTTCAAAAAAATTGTAAAATGTGTTTTTTATTGTTAGCCCGTTTGTAAAGATAATTTGAATAAATTGATGATTTAAAATTGAATCTAAGGATTGTTAGTGACCACAACAGCCATAATATTCCCACTTCTATACTATTTGTGTTAATCCTCTTGTTTTGTCTGGGAAGTATGGGGAGCGAAGTGAAAGCAATATTTGCCGTAAGAATTTATTCTCGACTGCCTGAACCTACCATTACATTTCTTATATATAGTTTTGCTTAATTTAACTTAGAAATACCTTCAACCAACCGTATATTTACATCGTACGTATCTTCAGAGTATTATAGGAGTACCTACTTACATTACACCTCTTAACAAATAAAAGTGGTTTTCAAAAAATTCTAGAAGCAATTTATTGAGGTTCTTTACTCGCTGTTTGGTACAAGCGGCGTGGTTTCATTAATTTCGTATTACAGGCATACCGATGCCTGATATACGAAATAATAATAAGTGAAGAGCCTGCGAACGAAAATACGTTGCGTTTTCTAACAATAATCAGCTGCTGAATTTCGGTCGCGCTTCAGTTCAGTATAATGTGCTTAGACACCAGTGTGGTCAAAGTACAAGGTATTAATAAGGTACAAAGTATTTGGTACAGAGTTCAAATGCTGCCGCTAACTCGGACTCAATATGTAATCTTGATAGTTTTTCGGTAATGAATAGATATTGATATTGTTTTCAAGAATATCTAATATTTTTTGCAAGTCAATCAATGTATTTTATCATTAAATCATTAAAACCACTCATATATAAGCATTGATGAGCAAAAAATCAGTATAATTCCATAATGAACTCTGGTTTCAGATAACCGGGTTACATATTGAACTCTACTAATAATAAACTTGGACAATCATATTATCAGCTATACAGACACACCCGTTTATTAATCTACGTAACATTGTAAGTGATTGTAAAAGCTATCCTAGTTAACGTCAAACTTTTTAAATATTTATCTATAACTATCAGCATCGTAAAAATTTATAATGTATAAAAGATTTTGAAAAATTTATAAACTGACTTCAAAATACCTTAAAAATTAAAGGTTTAATCGAGTTAAAATAACGAATCGAATAAAAAATATTTAATTGACTTTCTGCAGTATTAAATGCTTTTTCAAGGTATTTTGAAGTCACGAAGATTTCGAAGACCACATAACAAATATACCTACCCATTAATTAATAATCAACATACAAATATCTAAAAAAAAATCGAAAAATCGAATTTAGAAACTTCTTTTTTTTTGGGGGTCAGTTAAAACAATATACATGTATTTATTTAACAATTACGCTGAAGAAGTCAAATTATTACGAGTTTATGTAATTTTCTACAAATTTATATTATTATTATACGCTGAATATCACTTTCGTTTGTTTTGATCATAAAATTCATTATTTTAGTTGTCTGGCACTGGATTATTTTAATTAACCCGATAAACATGGATAGGTCAAATTGTTATCTTCGGATTAACAATGAGATTACACAAACTAATCATTAAAATATTGAGTAATGTGTCATAGTATATTAATAATATATTATTAAGCATTATAATAATATGATGTATTGTCTTTGTTTGGGATCTACCTTTATGTCTACATCAAAGGCCCATTTTACATAATGCAAGTTTTACACGACCTCCACAACATCTTCTTCTTCCACAACATTATTGATAATAATTTGTGAATTTACTGGTTTTTGTGATGCTTTTACTAGTCACAGCTGATAATAATGGCAATATTATTGCGTTTGTGCGGATAGCTTTTTTTTGAATTGCGATAAATAAAGCATTAGTATTAATTTCCAAACTTGCATCATAACCAGCATTCAGTACACTACAGCGACGTTCTTCAGGTCGTTAGTCCACCTGGTGTGGCACGTCCTACCTTACGGTTGCCGAGTCATGGTCTCCATTCCAGGACTCGTCTGTTCCAACGGCTATCGCTCCTTCGGCAATATGAGCCGCATTTTATTATAAATTAAAAAAGCACATCCATTGGTTTCACTGAAAAAAATATGCGTCTACTAAAGAAATTTTCTATTACTGGTTGAAATACTAAAACATCTTTATTTTGTTACAGGATCTCAAAAGAAAAACATCTCAAGATAAATTATGTTATAGCCAATTAATAAGAAAAATATTAATTAAATTAAAATGTTGTCGGAAAAGAACTCATTGGTGCCGTCGCTGACGACGAAGAAAGTAATCAAGTTAGTACCCCCCGATGGAGGGTGGGGGTGGATGGTCATATTAGGGACAGCTCTTAGCAATGTAAGTATCAAATTAAATGTATACTGCCTTATAAAAACGTGAGTACGTCGCTTAGTTGATTAATGTTTGTAACTTTAAATTTTTTGGAAGGATACAGTAAAATTTATGCACACCCATTTAAAAAGTATCTCAATCAAAAGACTAGTAGTTTTCCATTGTTCAAAAAACTCAAAAACAACATATTTTTCAATTTATCACGTTTGATATCAAGAAGTTTGATAATAAGAAGGCCATACTATTATTTATAACATGGGCCTGTTTTTTAGAGGCATCAGTTTATCAGCTGTGGATACTTATTGGAATAAGTACAACAACAACATTTTTATCAATAAAAATTGATAAACAATGACAATGAAATTACGCGTTTTAAGACTATTATTCAAACAAATTTTTATGTTAAATTTAATTTTAAACAAAGATCCTTAAGTACTTAGTATACTTTAAAAAAGGGATATATAAGTTTGACGCCTATTTCAGTCTTTGGATGACCTAATGACTGAAGACATGAAAAGTAGTATCTAGCAAACAAAAAGTTTATATTTTACCTGCTATAAAAACGTTTACAATGTTGTTATTATAGATGTTAAATATCAAAACGCTTCTATCCTAACTCTGTTATAGTATAAATATAATAATTGCTATTTAATTATTTGTAGATTTTCAACCAGTCGATGCTGTCCCTATTCAGTTTATTATATGGAGATGTTCTTGAATCTATGGGTCACAACACGCAAGGAGCAGCCCTGGTCCTTAGTACCATGTTGTTCGTCTCAAATTTCGGCGGCCCAATAGCCGGTGCCGTAGTAAAGTTGACTTCAACAAGATTTGTAGCAGTATTCGGAGCTATTTCCTGCACAGTTGGAATATTTTTCAGCGGATTTGCAACGAATATATGGCATTTGGTCATTACTTACGGAGTGTTATTAGGTAAGTAGTGTCGCACTGGAGGTGAAATATTCATGATAGAACTGACTTATTTCTTAAGCCCATTTTGAAATTCATTGAGAATCTGCATTTTACCTAGATCCTGACATTTATTTACAACTAAGTAGTTGTAATCAAATGTCAGAATCTAACAACAATGGATTTCCCTTTGGCTTATGATAAAATTTACCTAGTCCGTTAAGTGTATAAATATTTTTTGTTTTTCGTTCTTAGATGTCTCAAATAAGTTGTATTTTTTAACCCAGAAGTTTTTTGCTTCAAATTAATTTAACCCTGATATTTTGTGGGCAATTCTAGGTAAGTAGACTTAAAAAAAATTGATTACTGCTAAATAAATATAATAATATTTGAATTTGAAGAACCTGTTACCAATATGTACCAAACATTAGAAACGTGTAAAACAATAACATAGAATCACATTAACACATCGAATAATCCTTAACCGCAGTCATCGACCCCGTTATCCCACCCTTATGTGAATTGTTGCAGAATCTAACTAATCTATTATGCTTGTTCCAGGCTTGGGTTTGGGTTTTATCCAAAACTCGTCATTTGTGGCTATAAATAGCTACTTCAAGCTAAAGAAAAGCCGCGCTGTGGGGCTCGCCAATGTGGGCACAGGTGTGGGACAGACCTTAATGCCTCACTTAGTGAGGTACCTGCTGGAAAATTACGGGTATCGGGGCGCGTGCCTGCTTCTGTCCGGTCTAAGCTTACACGGGGTCAGTTGCTGGTTATCACATGTTTATGTGATTTCGTTTTGGATATAATTGGATCTGTTTCTCATTTCTAATCTTCCACAAGAAGACAGTAGTTATATTTATTTTTTATGTGTTAAAATGTGAAACTAGCTAAATGAGTATATATTTTTGCCGCCGTGGCGCAAAGGATAAGGCATCGGTTTTACGGTCGAGAGGTCGTGGGTTCCAATCCTGGCCATTACGCCACGGACGTGAACTGCCTCCTCATACAAGCGAATTATGCTTAGCTGGACAAGTATAATAGTAATTTGTATTTGCAAATTACTAGTAAGCTTTTCTTAAAAAAAATATATATATATTTGCTTCAAACTGAACTTCTTTGTTGGTCTAGTGGTAGGTTTTCGTCGACCCCGACCTCTCACCGCGAGGTTACTGGTTTGATTCCAGTATGGAATTGTGCTCGGTTATGGGCTTTATCACATGGGACTTAAATATAAGAGAAAAATATATATTCCCTTTACAACCTGACTTACGCTTCAGGGTTAAATAAGCTTAATGTTATGACACATTCAAAATTAACAAACATTTAATTTCAGATAGCCGGCTGCATGCTCATACAACCAGTCGATCGTTACATGAAGAAGGTAATAGAAGAGGTGACAGTCGATGAAACAGTACATTTACTGCAAGATAAACAAAACGCCATAGCTGTCAGAAAAACATCCCAGGCTAGCGGGGACGTGAAAAAAATTGATAGAAGGCTAACCGACCCGGATTTAGTAAATGGAAATGAAAAACTGCGGGAGGGCAAAGCTCTGAGCAATAAAGAACTAAACGGGGGCAAAATAAATAAATCAGAAGCAAATGGCCTGAATGGTAAATTATGTTTTTGCATTCATTCAAGAATTATACTTTTTTGCTCTTTAAGATTCTACTCTTAGGAATACTGAACGAAAACGCTAGTGCTCTGTTAATTGTCAGATATTATATTTTATTTAGCAAATGCATTTCAGTAAGCGATTTTTTTTCTGAGTAGCATTAACATAATACGGTCTCTAATTTTATAAATTAAGGAAGTTAGGTTAGTTAAATCTATAGCCATTGCATTTCTTTTTCTTTAGAATAAAACTGAAAGTTGAAATACGGTCTTCTTCTTCGTCGTGTCGATGGCTGAGTCAAATTATATTTTGACTAGCCATCGTGGTGAAAGGATTAGCCAAGCCGCTTTGGAGTACTCGCGAACCAGGGTGCGCCGGACGTAGGGAAACGTTGTGTACGTCACTCGGGGAGGCTCGAAATACGGTGTAGTCTATGTAGAAACTAGAAACTATAGGTATATTTTATATTGTAAAATGTACACAACGGTTAATCAATCAATTACATATTTATAAGATATGTGTCAGTAGGATATCTTTATTTACACATTTCTTTATACTATGTGTGTTCAATGATACGATGCAAAATAAATAACAACAATGATTGTGATCGCGAATACAAATATTATCTCTATTATTCATTTGAAGTTTATTTACAGAACTACGCATATCTGATTTATTTGTATTTACTTTGTTTTTTTATGTTATTTTATCAAAATTAAAATGATTAAAAACAAATAGTACAAAATTGATTTATTAATAGTTGATAAATTTGAAATAACTGATACAATAACACTTGCACTGTTTTCAAATCCTTCTTTTCCGATATCAGTTCTTATGATAAATATTATTATTTATACTTTGTTTTTAAGAAAAGTTTGGTCATACTAATTTACAGTCTCCAGCCCATAAATATTAGTACAGAAGCAATAACAATTCTGTTTGAACAATATTAATTTCTACATAACATTTATTAAAGTATTTATCTTTTAAACTTTTATTAGTTAAATCCTAGATATTTTAGTAGTAAATTCTATGAATAAGTATTTTTAACAAACTTAGTAGCAAACGGGTACGTAAGGTTAGTGGCAACATTCCATAAATAAATATACCATACGCAAATAATTGCAGATTAACTAAAATAAACTATATCTGAGGTCTACGCATGCTGTTACGCCTTATGGAACTTTAAGGTCTAATATAGCCACAACCTCCTAGCCTTTCTTCCTGTTTGTAAGTTAGACTTAGAGTTCTAACAGGTCAACAAAAGACCACTCTGCCTACCCCCTTTGTTCCAATCAAGGAGAACCTTCCACCTGGCCATGATCTGCCTAGGCCGATTTGGAAGTCCCTCAACAGGCTTCGAACTCAAGTCGGTCGAAGCAAAGACAACATGATAAAGTGGGGTTTTGCAGATGTAACAAATGCGAATTGTGAATGTGGGGCTACACAAACCATGGCCCATGTTTTAGCTTGTCCCGCGTGCCCTGCTACCTGCACGAGGGACGCGCTAATGAACGCGGATGAAAGCGCTGTTAAGGTAGCCACATACTGGGCTAACAAAATTTGACTTTGCCGTCGACTCGAATGAAGAAGAAGAGGTCTAACAGTTATATAGCTGTCTACACGTGTGGTGTAGTGGTTTAAGCGGTCGCCTCGCCGCTCTCCACTGCACTAGTGTTGTGGGTTCGATCCCCACATGGAACAAATCTTTGTGTGATTCGCAAAGGTTTGTTCTGTGACTGGGTGTGCTTTTGTGTGTCAATTTGTGTATTTAGCCTTGTCATTGGGACCATTGGATAGTGTAATTGCTTCTGGCGTTCTATCTAATGTAAAAAACTCAAAATTTATTTATTTATAGCTAGAACTGTAAAATTGTGAAAACTGCATTCAATTTTTGCGTGATGTGCATACGAACATACATACAGACAGACAAAAATAAAAAAAAATAAAACATTTTTTAGCTTCTATTGCTTAAATATGATCAATGTAACGTATGATCAACATATATCTAGATATACTCTAACTTGGTCTTGGTCTCAAATAAACGTGAAACATAAGCGTTTTCTCCCAAGGTAGTGGGAGAAAGACGCTTAATATGTTTCATGCACGAGACAATTTTCAAGAGTTCTGCCACCACAGAAATTATTATTTATTTTAATAATAAAAATATTATAAAAGTATTTTTGTTTGTTACAGCAAGCGTGGCACACAAGAAAGATAGCATTCTAATGAAACTATACGACTTGTTCGGAATAGTCCTGTTGTCTGATATCAGGTTCATTAACATCGTGGTCGGCACTGCTATTGCCGTCACTTCGACGCAAAACTTCAGTATGCTGTATCCTTTGTTCTTGCAGGTATGTGTGGTCAAACTTTTCCACTGAATTGGTATAGGGTATGGTAAAATAGCTGTTAAGTTGACTTATTTTGGGTCAAGCGATTGTACTTACGACTTATCTCAGGAAAGATATTGTGTAAATTACGTTGTATAAGCAAAAAAAAAGTGAATAAATTAGCCTTTTTTAAATCACGAATATAACAAGTCAAGGGTACGGCCCCTGAAATATTTTCCTTCTTTTTTTTATCTCAAATGATAATAGTATATCAAATTACTGAAGTACAGTTATACTGAAAAACACACATTACAATTGATAAAACTTTATTTAACTGAAAACTAAAACTAAAGAATATAATTAAAATGAACATTTATAAAAAAGACAAATAGGCAAATATTTAGTTTCTTCATAAAAATAATACTAAGCCCCAATTTCACAGGTGTTAGATAAATCTTATTGGCAGAATAACAAACAGTACACACAAAAGAAAGTGAAGTGTGTTCATTTTACAAGTGTGTGTCACTATTAAATATAGTCAGGTTATATTTAATGAGTCGGATAAGATCTATCCGTATCTTCAAAACTGGCCCTTTATCTCATATTTACAACTCTAAAGGATTCGTGTTGCTAAGATACTTGTCAATTTTATTTACATACCTATCTTACCTTCACGTGTATAAAAATAAAAATTATCACAGTCAATAAAATATGGATTTAGTGCATAGATATACGTACGAACAAACCATGTGCACACAATATTTATCTTTGAGTGTCTTATCAGTACTGATGACTAATACGATGATTTTTCGTACCAGGAATTCATACAACACCTATACACAGAGGTATACCTACCTACTTGTCAGTCAAATAGCTTTAATGCAATTAAATTAAGATAGCAATAAGATTGAACAATAAAGTTTTGAGTTTGATAAGAGCTAGCAGCAATGAACAAGCTTCTATGTAGTTTTAATATGCACCATTAGAGTTATTGTACTGATTTCAAACCCTGTAACATAGCAATACCTATGTTTTTTATTTGCAGAAAGTGGCATCAATGAACAAACAACAGACTGCAAATTGCATGTCAGCGGTTGCAGGCGCTGATATCTGCGGACGTCTAATCTTACCAATCTTCCAGGATAAATACAAGATAAAGGCGAGGTGGATGCTTATCATGACCTGTATATGGTTGATTATCACCAGGCAAAGTGAGTTTAATAGATTATTAGCTATGATACTTATAAAAGAGCAATATAATATATTTTCCGTATTTGAAATTGTTTCTGTAGGTTTGATTGAAAAATAAGACATATATTTAGACACGCGGTAGCAAGTCCAGCCAAGTTTAAAAAGATGGCTATCAAGCCATGTCAAATGCACAGCTTGGATTTATTTTCGCGGCACTTTTTTTTTTTTATATATACTACGCCCACAGCGAACGAACGTGTAGTCCACCTGATGGTAAGCGGAGTACAGCCCATGGACATCAACAATTCACAAAAGCAGATTATAGATGCGTCGCTGCAGCTGAGGACTACGGTGTTATGCCTCATGTGTCAGTAATTTCAGGGCCTGATCTCACCACCAAACCGGAACACAGTAATGGAAGCACTACTATTTGGCGGCAGGTTAAAGGTGAGACGGTGGTGCTGCCGCCTTCGAGCTCAATCACAAGAGCTCTACCACCAGTTGGCTCTCATATAGATGTAGCTTTTTTGAGGGCAATGATGTAGTCAATGACGTATATTCGTAATATTAAACTTTGCTCACATTTCACATTTATGTTTTTGATTGGATTATTTTATCTTTGTGAGTCTTATATTGTGATCGTATTAATGACGGGCTTCAGATAGACAACGCTCAATGCTCAAGTGTTACAATTATATCGATAACAGATAGACTTTGGTCATTGATAAGCATTTAGTTAGTTTAACCTCAAACATATTTGTCATGAATTCGCAGAATCGCTTACCTACCTTTCCTTATTTTCAGTTTTGGCGTACCAGACCAACTTGGAAGTTCTTCTACTCATGTCAGCTCTTTACGGTTTCGGAAGGAGCATGATCATTGTCGCCAGAAATATAGCGATATCAGAAAACTGTAGATTAGACCAAGTGCCTGCTGCAGTTGGTTTAGGAATGTTGACTATGGGAATCATTGTGCCTCCAGCAGGATACTTCCTTGGATGGATCAGAGACTACACAGATAGTTACATTACTTGCATAACAGCCCAAAATATACTACTAGTTGTACTATTAGTGACATGGATACCTGACATGCTTTATTTAACTATCAAAGAAAGGAAGGAACAAAGAAAAAACCTGGATCAAATATCGTAAGACTGAAGTCCATGACATTATTATTGTATGGTAATACTCTGTGGTGCATACACAAAATATGCACAGTACTCTTGGAAGTACTTAAGTTATTCTAATTCTAAAAAGCTCAACTATGTGAAGAGATACACATAAATAGATATAAACTACAAAATAACAATAAAATATAATATATGGTCATGAAATTCCAAGTTAGATCGCCGTGGAAGGTGTCATAGCTTTTGTTAACAATGAATACCAAACCAAGTTATCTTATAAAATTTAGAGCAAAGGCAATCATGTTACTGAATTATTAATATAATATATTATTATAAGAGATTCTGATGTGATACTTAATTGAGTCTTAAACGAACAAAATAGGCTGAAATCATATAGTTTTAGGTCCTGTGGTCATTCCTAGAAATTCAGATGACCTCAGTACCTGACGAATTTAGCGTCTTGGCTGTGAATATGTATAAACATATTTATTGTTTATCAAATATTTAGGGAAATACATATCTGATAACTTCACAAAGTAACTTCATGTTTCATTTTATTTGACCTTAAATATATTTTAACTAATTAGATGTTGTGCTAATTTGAATTAACTATGTGTCAATTCTAAAATTAGACTCGTTGATTTTGGAAGACATTATCAAGTAAAATACATGTATCAAAGACAGTTTATTATATTGACTTGAAAAAATAAGAAAAACATAATGAAACACACAAGTCAAGTTGATAAAAAGAATGACGCACGAATATTCTATAATAATATTAAACATAACAAAAAAATATTCAAAACAAAAAATAATAGCGAATATTTTGTTATTGTTATTTATTACGTAATATTATCGGCACGAAGATAATGAATGATTCCTCAAAAAGACTTGAGTAACAAATAAGATAAGTTAGTTTTATAATAATACTTAATAGTTGTGTAAGTGTATAATAATTTTCTAGTCTAATAAACAAATATGAATATGGTTTCCATTTTGTTTTTATTACCTAAATACAATTTTTCGATTGTTTCATCTTTCTGTCTGTATGTTCGTATGGGCATCATGCAGAAAATTGCTCCATGGAATTAAATGCAGTTTTTACATTTGTGTAGCTGGAGCTCTAACTTAAAAACTACATAGTATATATTTTATCTTTGCATATTATTTTTAAGGAGATAAATAAGGGAGCTTACGGTATAAGTTTATGCAGAAATATCATTCCCCAAAGGGCGAATTGGGGGTTGTAAGTTTATATGTAAGGGTAATCAATTTTGAAGAAATTGGATGAAATTTTGCACATAGATTCCTACACAACATTTATATTAACAATAAGATAGATTTTTTTGAAAATTCTACTTCTCGGGATAAATTTTGGGAATAAAGGAAGTATTAGTATAGGAAGTAGCATGGAAATATCGAATTCCACGTGGACGTGATCGCGGGTGGTAGAATATTACAAAAATATGCGCATGTTTAGAGAACACAAATAATATAAATGATCTCAAATTCAAATCATTTATTTTCATAGGCCCTAGGAGACGCTTGAACACGTCAAAATATTACAAACAAATGATATAAAAATTAAATTATAAGTAAAACTAAATTATACTAATTACAATGATTTGAATAACCGATCTCAAAATGTATAATATTGGTTAGTTGATAAAGAACAAGTTAATATGAAGTGAAAGTTAAGTTGAAACAATACAACGTATTTGCTATTGATTTTATTTACTAAACACATGGTGCTTTATAATGTATAAAACATATGTATGTAAATACTTACAACATAACTCATTTAACAATTAATTGGAATATAAAAACTTAAGAACATAATATGGTAAATAAGTTAAAATGTTTTAAGTAACGGCTGACGGGTTTTTACCCGGTGGTCGGGTGGCAGTTTTATAAAAGGTCGTGTCATTGTGTACGTTGTGATTCACTTTGCTTCGAGACATTGACCAGAACCGTTCTGGTCAATGTCTCGATGGTCGGAGCAGCGTAACGTTACGTTACGCTGCTCCGACCATCGACTATTATTTGAAGATTAGTAGTTTATTAATACACATAATAATGTAATATTGTTGGATATATATTATAACTGATAAGGTATATAAGGGTTATTTAGTATAATTTTTGGTTATGTATTTATTATAAATACTTTCTATACATGAAATATATAAGGCTTATTTCAAGTATTATCAAAATGTAATGAGTCGTTTACAGGTCCTGAACAAAAGTTAAACGAAAAAAAACCAACGATAATTTTGCATATGAACTGGTACTTTATTTACACATAAAATAATATTTGGCAAAGTTAGTTCATAATAATAATCAAATTTCAGCACTCTCTAGTGAAACTTGATTAATATAATAATTATTCATTTCATATAACTTACTTAGGAGATGTCTGTGTAAATTCTGGCCTTAAGCTCTGACTTTGGGCTTGAGGCTCCCTCAGACATCGCTTACAGCGCTGACCATAGCTTCAGTCTGTCTAAAAATAATCGACTGGCTTTGGTGCTATAACTTCAGGTCAATGACCTGTGATAACTAAAGTGCCCTTTATTATTTCATCTTATTTTGGTATCAACTTCTGAGTACTGATAAGACTTAGTGATAAAATTGCAATGACTAACAGGCAAAATATTTCACGGTTCTTATTTTTTCGTATAGTATAACGTAGGCGTTTCGTCTACCTACGTTATACTCTTATGAAGAAACCGACTAATCTACTTTATTAATACCTTAATTGCAAATACTTAAGATTGAAAACTTTAAATAGATTTTATAGATTCTAACCGCGGCTCGCTTTGCGTGGTAACCGCATTGATGTAGAGTAATTCTTATGTTTATAAATAAGCTATAAAGAAAAACATCAAAATGAAGTTAGTCACTGGTGGAAGAACTCTTGTAAACGAGCTTAAGGGTGGCAGCATCACCGTCTCACCTTTAACCTACGGCCAAATAGTAGTGCTTGCATTATAGTGTTCCGGTTATGTGGTGAGATCAAGCCCCGAAATTACTGGCATATAAGGCATAGCACCGTAATCCTCAGCTGCAGCGACGCATCTACGATCTGTTTTTATGGATTGATGATGTCCATGGGCTGTACTCCACTGACCATCAAGTGTTCTACAGGTTTGAAAGTTGCAGGCGCAATATATATATTCTATATAGGTAATATATATTCCTAACGAACTTTTGCACTTAGATATAAACAATATTCTTCTCTTCGTCGTGTCGATGGCTGAGTCAAATTTTATTTTGACTTGCCATCGTGGTGAAAGGATTAGCCAATTCGCTTTGGAGAACTTGCGAATTGCCCAGGGTGCGCCGGACGTAGGAAATCGTTGCGTACGTCACTCGGGGAGGCTCCTTTCATGCACCCCTTTCATTTCATAAACAATATTATATTCCTGCTGTGTTATCGAGATTCCAATCGTCAATCACTGTTAATAGCTATATATAGCTTGTTGTAACAACGGGATATCTGATATCCTTCGTAATTAGTGATTATTATCTTGGTGAGGATGCCTTTCAAATCAACAGGAGTTGCTAGAGTACTTACATTCAAAAGAGCATTATTGACATGAAAACTAATATTAACATAATATAATTACGCTAAAATTACCCAGAAAGGTGTGGCAGAGTTGTATAACACCCATTTTTCACCTGTTATTTTTTTTTATTTATTAAACTTTTTACACAAAAAAATAGTACAAAGGCGGACTTAATGCCTGATGGCATTCTCTTACAGTCAACCTAGGGTGGTGCAGAGATAAGCATAGGTAGGTGCAGTTCAGAAAGACGAATAATGATAGATATGTAAATAGAAGAAGTACATATTATATAAAAAACGTAATAGAGATACATAAAATAAAATAATATAAAATAATAAATAATATAATAGTTTATAACATAAATAAATACATACATTTATAATACAATAATAATAATATAAACATATACAGGTGAGCCTTACAAGAGGAGTTGATAATTATATAAGATGAATAAGATATATTATGATGGTTCTGCCAATTGCTTAGTTAACAGTTTGCTCACATTAATCTTGAAACTGTGAGGTGTTGTTGCCATCCTGATTGCCAGAGGTAGCGCATTATGTTTAGGTTTTATGAGATAGGGGGCGAACGTATTGCCATCCGTCGGGCACAATAGGCGTGACGAATTATTTTTATATTTGTGTGTAATCTCTGGATATAAGTAATGCATTAAAATAATTATTTATTGTTATCATACAAACTACCTAAGATAATACAGTTTTAAATTCACATCAACAAAATAGACTTGCCTAAATGCTTAAAGCAAACGGCTACACAACCGTGACGTCACGCTTGCGCTCGTTTAGGCCTTGGTATAGTACTGTCTGTACCCTCCTGGAAATGACCGGCGATGTTAGGGCGGGAATGGAGGAAACTTCCCAAGTAGCATTACAAGCTGTATAAAAGCTGTACTAGAGCGTAATTTTATACTTAAAGCTGTATAATAGCTGTATAAAGGCTGCATAAGCGCTTATACAGCCCTTATAAGTGTAAAATGGGCACAAATTATACAGCGTTTGGTGTTATAAGAGCTGTATAGTAGCTGTATAAAGGCTGTATTAGAGCTGTTATTTGGTGTACAAAGAAACTACAACTCTCCAGATGGTATCCTAGAAGTAGCTTGTAAGAATTAGGCCCGAAACTGAGTTAAGCGGACGCCCGCGCGGTTTCATACAAAAGTGATCCGTCACGGGGAACTGCGCGGGCGTCCGTCACGGGGAAGCGCGCCCCGCACCGGCGCAACGGGGCATGCCTCCGGACGAAGGCAGCCGTCGCGGGGGCACGCGCGGTGCCCGCACAGCAACCTAGATTCAATAAACGGGGTTATTGGCTGTCGTTTCTTTTTTGCTAGTCGTCGTTGTTGTGCTATGTAATAATACATTAAGCTCTCCATCGACACGACTATACATGCACTCCGTTAAAATTGTCCATAAAATAATCCGGCCTCCGCGACGGGAACACGCGACGGGCACCGTCGCGTTCCAACAGAGCCTGCCCGCGTATCCACGCGCGTTGACACGCGACGGCTGCCCGTGGCGGGCGCCCGCTTAACTCAGTTTCAGGCCTTAAAGTTCTGTGATAATGTAATATAGTGTTATAAAAGAATTACAAAAGTATAGATATTTTAATTTTAATTTTTTATCTACATTATGCATATTATTATAATGGCAAATTACTTGCTAAGAAAAACATATTAATGATTTTGAACTTATTGGTTTGGTGAAAATAACGTGCAAACCAATATTTATTGTAAACCTGTATATGGTTTTCGGTAAAATATTCGCGCGCCAGCATAAAAATCAAGAAAAACAAAAGAAATACTGAATATCGGTAAGTAAGTTTTTAGGTTAGAATAACAACATTTTAATTTCAAGTAATAAGGAAAAGGCCAAGTTAACGTTATATAAGCTAGTAAACATGATACGGCTAAAGATAATGCAAAATAATGTCAATTCTTTTTGTTTTTAGAATCATCTAATATGTTTTTGTTTATTAGAAAATGGCGTCAATTTTAAACAACCCTAACACTATTTGAAGAGCAATATAGCGCCAGTAGCTGTACCATGGAATAAATGAAGTGTATTGTACAGCTTTTAACTTCTAATAAGAGTAATTTTAAAATATTTTTATTCAATAGGCTGTATTATGCTCTTCATTTAGATAATAACTAATAACCTCTTTAGAGATACGTATAAAGAATTAAAATCTCTAAAACCATTTTGACGATTATTTATTAAGGTATTTTCTTTATTTTTCAGAATAATATTATGTCGTTCAAGATAATAGAAACTGAAGAAAATGCCAAAAAAACTTTGCATAGTGCCAAGTTCCTGGGAATCAAAAGGGGTGTTATGATGGCGAAGGAAGCAATTAATAATGTTATTTTTATCTCCTTTTTTTTTTCTTTTTTTTTTTTTCGTACGGAACCCTCATTGGAGCTATGGATTGTCGGTGTGGTTGAATGGTTTTTTCTTTCAGTCAATATTGGTTCACTATCATTACTGTTATTTAAGTTGTAATTCCTTATATTCAAATATTCCTTCTCAATCCATCTCCTGACTGCGACATTGATTTGACGTCTCCGTCAATAATACAGACTAAAGCTGTACTATAGCTGTCATTTATCTTTTTAGTTCTATAATACTCTCTTAGAAGTAACTATTACAGCTTTAATACTTATAAGAGTGTTAAATTACACCATAAAAACTAGTGTTATAATGGAGTTAGCATATGCCTTTGTACAGCAACAAGTGTCAAGTAACACTATAATACAGCCTTTATACAGCTTTAGCCGTAGAAATAAGCTTGGAGTGTTACACAATTATTAAAGCTGTATAGTAGAGTTGTAATATTCCGATATAACACCTTAAGTGTACGCAGATACCATAATAAAGCCTATATACAGCTGAGCTGTATAATAGCGGATTGTAACACTCTTATAACGCTTATTACCTTTCCTGACTCTCTTATACGTCTCTTATAACACTTTAAGTTCTATATTGGCTGTATAATTGATTCTGACGACACTTACGTGCTACTTGGGTTAAGTTACTGTTTTGGCTTTGATTGAATTCACAAACGCTTTTAGCATTGTCGATCACAATACCATACTATCTGTCTTCCATTACCATTTTTAACCGACTTGAAAAAAAAGGAGGTTCTGAATTCGATTGTATATTTGGGATCCTACAGAAATCGAAGGCAAACTATGAGGCTATTCGTATCTAGCAGTCAACATTTCATTTGTTATAAAACAACGAATAAATTGAAAATAATTAATTATTACCGTGCTGCTATGAACAATTTATTGACGGAAAAGCCAAATAACACTTTTATCTTACCCGGGGATCGAGCCCGATACCTCGCGGTGAAAGGCCGCATACGCTTATTTCTACACCAGGCATAACATGAAAACCATGTCTAAAAAATAGTAGATGCAGGCGTTCACAACAGTATTATTTCAAATTTTATAAGACCATGCCAAATAACGAATGTAGTTGAAAAGCTACTTCTAAAAAGAAAAAGCAATATGAATACATTTGTATTTAATTTGGTCGCGCAAAATAAATTCATTTTCACATTACTAGCGCGAGTGGAGGGTCCTTTTCGTTGGTATTTTCCACCAAGTCTCAGGATTAAGCTCAAGCCCAGAATTTTATGTATTCCTCTTTGTTGTCATGTACCGTTTTCTATTATTAAAATACTGTTTTTAATAACTTACCACTTGGTCTGCTTTGCAGTATTTCTTCATTTTTTTGTAATGAAAGAAACAAGCTCTTTACTGTACGGTTTTGTAAAGTATTTTGATGGAAATGCAGTCATACTGACATTTAAATTACTTCATTTGTCTTTCTTCATACCATGCACTTTAGTTAGATATGATTTGAAGACTGATAAACCGACTAGCATGTATGACGACATGTATGTTGTCTAAATTGAATTAAAGCCAATCTAAGCTCCGTTGTCAAATCATTTTATTGCATTAAGTATTATAATTTAATTAGTAAAATTTTATTTTTTGGATTTTGATGTTTGTTTCTACGTGTTCAAGCGCCCCTTGGGACCCATGGAAATAAATGATTTGATTTCTTGATTTCGATGAAATAAGGAAAAAAATTGTTGTGTATAAATCGGAGCACATGGCACTCCATAATTTCCGTCTACCCTCATAAGATAAATGGATGATTTGGATTGTAAGTTAATATAATTATATGCCATGAACGTTGGATTTAATACAATAATTATATAACATAATATCACGCCTAAATTACTTAGAAGGGTGTGGCAGAGGTGTACGACACCCACATTTCACCTGTTATGTTTAAGTCCCAAGGGATAGGTCAAAACCTATCGCTATCCACTGGGAACAGTTCCAAGTCCGTGCTGCTATTGTAAATTTCCTGACAAAAGTTCACAAATAACACGACCCGGGAATTGAACTCAAGACCTTGCGATGAGAGGCGCCTATGCTAACCACTAGATCAACGAGGCAGTTCAATTATATAGTTACATAAATAACTTTGTACTAGAAGTTCATTGATTGGCTCCGAGTGGCTGAGGACAGATTGAAATGGCGTAACATCGTAAAGTCAAGCCTTATGGATGGAGGAGGTCACGACCCTCAGACATGAGGAATACGACTGACGGAGGACTAGAAGTTCATTGATTAAATTCTTTGTTTAAATAACTAAAAATATACTTAATTATAATAGAAACTCGTAACAGAATCCTCAGAAGGCTAACAATGCAAAGTATTGTGTTAGACAGTGGGAGGATCACACGAAATAAGCCGCAGTTTGTAAACAGTCCCTACATTGTTTCTTCGTTTACAATACAACGTTCAGCGTTTGCAATGCGAACATTTTAGGCGATTAATCAATAAAAAAGTATCTGTAATGCTTAAATCATTTTTGTTCTGGCTTACAAGCGTATTGAATTTTTTTTAATGATGCTATTAACAGAAATCTGCAATATTGATTTGGTTACAATATACATTTTGAAGTAAATTCTTTTATTCATGTTAATAGTGTTGAAATTTATAATTGTTATATCTCTGTTTAGCTTATCCGCAAGGTACAATAGTGTAAAACTGTAAAAACTTATCACTAAACTTATTTGGTACCTATGTGTATGGAAATATCTTGGGCTGAGATCTTTTCACACATTACTGTACCTAGACTCAGCCCAGACCAACCTTAAACAACGGTTTTGTATTTATGACACAGGGAGAATCCATGCTTAGTCTAAGTACGCTCTGGTCCAGCTTTCTTGATTAGTAAAACCAACTAGAAGTGAAAAAACAAAAGACTGCGTATTTTTTTTTAAACTCTGACTCGAGAGAAGTACGCTTTGTGCGTTCAGTGCAGTATTTAAATATCATAGAGAGTTCAAAATTATTTATAGGACCTCGTAAAGAGTAACGTGGAGAGCACATGAAACAAGACCAGTACTCGTGGACCAGTATGCGTCATAGAATATAAATTACCGTATTATATGCAACCGTTTTACTGAAAATTAATGACCCAGTACTGCAGTCATTTGTCTTGACAGAAGAACTTTAAATTTCGATTCATGGTTTTGTATTTTTTTAATAACATACATTTTTTTTAATAATAACTCTTTTGTCATCTTAAGATGATGACAAAAGAGTTTTAATCTTATTAAAAGGGTTTGGAATAGTTTTGATTTTGGTAATTACGGCCTTTGATAGACACTTGGGTTCATGGATTACGATGCTATAGTTTCTGGAGCGGAACAAGGTTTATATGTATTCTAACTCGCCCAACATAGACGCTGTCCTGTATTAACTATAAATACATCCTATTTGACGATATTTTGCGACACATATTCTGTCAATGTTATGTCAAACCCCATAAGATTGCATTAAAAGTTTATATTGTCAAAATCCCTATTAAATATAGTTAGACGAAATAAATTTAAAAGCTAAAATACCTGTAAATAAGAGAAACATGGTAGAATATTACGTACTGACGGGAAAAAGGATATAAATCTATTTGTAATAAATCAGCCCCTGAACATTTAACTGAATAAAATAAACCAAGCATTATTATACGAAACCATCATGAAAAAACTATGTATTTCCAATCACAATTTAAATGATTCCTTCAGAAAAAAAAGTGCCATTCAACTTGTTTATTTTCTCAAGTTATTAAAATATTTCAGGAAAAATAGACGTCTTGTACATGCGGAGAAAAATACCCATTAATTGAAACACACCGCAGGAGGTGTGAATGATAATAAAAGAAGATAAATACATCCCAAATATGTATTGTTTGATAGCACTTTACAAATACAATGCTGATTCGGTATGATCAAGGAAAACACGACACGAAAACTCACTTAAAATTCACTCAAAATCACTCAATTGTATACTTAATTGAAGATGTCCTGCATCACTTTTTTACTTGTCTGTTGCTCGTATTTATGTCATAAAATGTACGTTCTCATACTTCTCTAAAACATGTGTTATATTGTAATACCTTTCATTCATTCATATACATTCAAAAGTGCGAATCTGAAATCCTCGCTTACAAGGGTTTTCCGGCGGCCTTACAATATTTTTATTGTTCGCCCGTTTCGAGCAGCTAGAAGCGTCGCAGTAAAAGCAGCAAAAAAATTTAATTTTAACGTCATAATAAAAATATTAACTTCACTATTTGAGGCTGAGATATTATGATATTATGGATGCCGTTGGCTACAAAGATATTTATGGCTTTTGCGAAAATATGTTGCTATTTTATCCAGTAGCGACGGTCCCAAAAAAAAATATGTTGAATAAATTTGACAGCTGTAATAATGAGTATTAGTGTTATTATTATTATTCTTATTTGTTATTGAGTTTTACATTACTATGGCAAAATTATACACGGACAAGCAAGTGTGTAAACTCGAAAAATTTGTCAAAGCAGAGTCAAACTACTAATTTCAACTGAATATTAAACTCAAACTATTATAACTGCACTGAGTTAACTAGTAGTTTAAGCTACATTGTTCCTAGAACTGTTATAAGGCGACAAGTGCGCACACGTCCATTGTTTGCTGTACCACCCTGCAGAACTAATGCCGGAGTTCGAGCACCCTTGCGACGCTTGTGTCAAAATTATAACGATAATTTTACAGATTTAGATATATTTGCCATGCGCGCTAACGTATTTAGAACTACATTAATACAAAATATCAAGCAAATTAAGGAATAACTGGAGGTGTTCGCATTCTTTGCCTATTGTTTGCATTTCTTTCATAGTTACCTGTTTGGTCGCCGCCAACGTATCTGCATAGAAGATAATGTTTCTTCTTGGTGCAATACTACGGCTGGCGTACCACAGGGCGGCGTTTTATCTCCACTTCTTTTCAGTATTTTTATTAACTCAATCACGAACCAACTTCTCTCTTCCTACCACTTGTATGCCGATGATCTCCAGATTTATTTCCAAGCTCCAATCGAACGGCTGACAGAAGCCATCAGCAATATTAATAATGATTTATATAGGATATGCGACTGGAGTAAGGCCTATGGTATAACAATCAACCCTTTAAAAACGCAAGTCACCATAGTTGGCAGTCCAAGGATGATAGCAAAATTAAATTGTCATCAACTTCCTCCTGTGACTTGTAATGGGGTAGCCATCCCTTACAGCGACACAGTAAAAGATCTCGGCATCTTCATCGACAAGACTCTCACCTGGGGCCCGCAACTAAAAGAGTTGAGTCGTAAACTCTTTGCCGCCGCTGGATCGTTGCGAAGACTGCGTAATCTTCTACCTACTACTACGAAAACTGCACTTGCACAATCCCTTCTTCTCCCAATCCTTGATTATGCAGACGCCAGCTATCCAGATCTCACTGAGGACCAACTGAATAAACTTGAGCGCCTTCAAAATGTCTGCATAAGGTTTATATTTGGACTGCGCAAATATGACCACGTTTCCGAATATCGCACTAAACTCAAGTGGTTACCCATTCGGCTTCGCCGGAATGCACACATTCTCTCTCTTCTCTACAACATTCTTTTCAATCCTTTAACTCCCTCTTATCTAAAGAAAAGATTTAATTTCCTACATGATACGCACACGAGATATCTGAGATCGTCAGGGAATCTGAGACTAAAAATGCCGGAACACAATACCGATTTCGCTGACAAAACATTTACTGTTCAAGCAGTACGGCTCTGGAATGCGCTGCCAGTGTCGATTAGGAGCGCCAAATCTTTAACTTCCTTTAAAAACTTAGTTAAGGAACATTATCTCTGTTAAATAACATCAGAACCATCACGTTAAGTCCATAACTATTTTTTTTGTATGTATTTGTGTTTATTATACTTATATATTATTTTATGTATCTATTTGTAGTGTATGTAATTCTAATTTAAATCTTATAACGTACCTATGTTTAGGTATTCATATTTATTTTTATTTTTCTTCATAATACTTATATTTATAAAATCTGTTCTACTTTCTCGCTAGTATACCTTTAACTTCCCATTCATCTCTCTGTCTTAATTTCCATCCAATGGTTGTCTGTAAGAGATTGCCTTGATTGCGATAAGACCGCCATTTGTACTTAGCTTATTTTATTGTCTTATACTGAATATTTCTTGGTGTACAATAAAGTTTTTTATTATTATTATTATTATTATTATTCTTTTCTTCTTATTATTTAATTTTAAGTTGCAAAAATGTCACCAATTTTTCACTTATATTTTGTGGATAACGTTGTGAGTGCACATTTAATCACTGTTTAATTTGTAAAATTTTTGAATTTACTCTTAATGTTGTAACTGTTTGTTTATCCCTAATAAATAAATTAAAATAAAAAATAAAAAATAGTGAGGCCGCCGCTGACGTGAGGTCTCTGGTTCAATTCCCGGGTCTGGCAATGTGTTCTTTGTTTATAATAATAGCCACACGAAGTTGGAATTGTGCCCGGTGGATGGTGATAGGCTCACCCCCTATCCCATGGGACCTAAACATAACAGGTGAAATGAGGGTACTGTACACCTCTGTCACACCCTTCTGGGTAATGTAGGCGTGATGTTATGTTATGTAATGTTATTTATGCAGATTCCCTTTCGTACCCCTACTCATGTACAAGTACAACTTAAAGTACTGCAACTAGTGTCAAAGTGGCCTCGAACAACATCTTAACGTTACCAAGGAAAATAAAAGCATAGTCAAAAAAACATCAAAATCTCATTAGTTCCCATTTCATGCCGAGACGACACTACGGAAGCAGTATAACTAATGTACGGTAATAAACAGAGACGGGGAATGTCGTATTTCTTTTTATAACTTCACTGTACCATCCATTTTCTGGTTTAAAAGGTATCCGTAGAGTGGCGAGGTGAAAACAGTTGGTAATACTGTGTTAGTACTCCAAATATACTGCTCAAGTTATAGCCTACTAGAAAGACTCAATGACTTTCCGTTACGCTAGTACACTTCTCGGCTGCCATTAATTGTAATACTTTTTTTTTCGATTCATCGAAATACAATTATGCGTAGAAACTGATTCTGTTAAAGGCCTTTGGGCACGTTGCAAAGGTCTTTGAGTGTCTACGGTCGTAGATAAAGTAATGATAAGAAATTTTCTTAGAAATCATGTCTATGATATATTATAGTTCATTGATAATGTTATAAATGATTTAAATCATATTATTATGAATGAATGGATCGACTTGGGTGGTTTACTGCGGTCGCCCCTTATTTTATCGCTATCACAAAGGTCATCGATATTCAATAACTTCGTTATATTATATCTATTTTACACTTTTAGTTTCAAGATGTTTAATTCCTACATATTACAAAGTAACGCACCGTTCCTTTGTTTAGATTAGGTGTTACAGCACTGCTGGATACTATCTCTATTATATTTACTGTATCTGTTTAAAGTCTCTGCCAGCAACCCTGGCGGTTACTAACATTTAATTTAACTTATTGTATTTTAACGAATTGATTTTTGTAAATGCGTGCTCTGACACCATCATTTTCACTTTCATATGTATATCTTATTAACTGAGTTGAGTTTAACTTTTAAGAATATCATGAGATATATTCTTTGTTTGGTGATTAGTGATATCAGCGAGGAGCTCGACACGTTGGTCAGGTAAATGGAGTTCTCTTGCTCGGCCGTGCGACTGTCGGGAAAGCCGCACTGCCAACTATTTACCCTTTAGGAATTTGGACATAAGCCCGAGATTCTTTAGATGTAACTTACTGGTAATTTTATGTAGTAAATCTAGTACAAAAATAAAACTACCAATAAGTTACAAGTGTGGATTCTGAAACCAACATTTCCACTTCCGTATTTAATTTATTAAATGAGCTGAGTTAAGTTTCCTTAGATCACAAGATATGGTGTTTATTTTGTGGAAAGTGCGACCAGCGAGTAGCTCGACACGTTGGCCAGGTAAATGGAGTTCTCATGCTTGCGCGTCTGTTTAAATTTTCAAAGAGGAAGCTACACTGCCAACTCTTTACTCTTTAGTACTTCCGACGTTAACCTCCACCAGATTCTAATAACGTGACTCTGTTGAATAAGGAAGTAAGATGTTACCGTTTGTTGTTTGTAAGGATGGTGTTTTTGATTATTGCGAGTCTTTAGTTAATAATCTCGTCAGCAACTTCTTAATATTCGAACACAATAAAATTTATCAGTAACTTTATATAATGCATTTTTTATCAAATTTTCCCAATAACTTTACTGCTCCGTTGCTAGGTGTTTCATACTTTATAAAAATAAGTTTGACCAATAAGTCAAGCAGATATTATTTTATCTTAAAAGAAATTATCTTAAAACTACCAATTCATTTACTTAATGGTTTATTATTTTATTCATCGCACAAAGTAGATGTCTCGTAAAAAATATTCATAAACATCACAGGGATACCTCAAAACAATATCCAAGAAAGTAATTAATATTACGCAACACTGGAGAAGAGAAATATTTAATCTTTTGTCAAAGCAACTAGTGAATTGTGATTATTTTCCTTGACTGGTTGCTTGAAAGAATTCCTCCAGGATTAATTACCTGAAACGGCTTTGTAACTCCTTTGTCTAAACGGTGAACGTTCCAAAGAATCCTTCTAAGATTTAATTGAAATGCTTAGATAGAATTTTTGTGGACGGCCATCGGTAGATGAATGATCCCCTTTGTATCAGCGCCAGGCTTTCAGTGTGATTTTTCTCTAATTGAATCGCATTCATTGGTTCAGTTCGATAAAAATGTTAGTCTAAATCTGCCATTTGTAAAATGGTCGCTCGTGATTTTTTTACGCTAGTGCCGTATAGCTATCAAAATATCTATCATATTTCGATTAGAACTCGGTAGTTGTACTTTTTTTACTTTTGTCTGAAAAGAAAAATAATGAGTACATGTTAAATGCTAGACGCAATGGTAATACCATTATTTTAATATTAATTTAAGGTAAAATGCATGAAGCTACTTTCATTGGTGAATATAAAAAGATTAAGTAGTTGAAAACATAAATAAAACATAAGTGATACTAAATCTTCCTACTAGCAATAAATATTCAAAACAATAGCATTAATTAGTACTGAAACATTCACCCAAATTGAGAAAAGATAAAAATTAATTACTACGCCAAAAGAAAAGTGGAAACCGTCCGCCCCTAAATAAATGAGTGCTTAAAGAGAAACAAATAAAAGGAAGCGAATAAAAAGAGGTGCATTCTGAAACGTTCTCAGTCAACGGTTAACCGTAGTGTTTCAGTGAAAACGAGTATTTGCCATTGGAGCTCTGAATGGAAAACGAAACAAATCCAATCACCCGCAAACATGCAGATGCAGAAAATTCTTGCATTTTATAATTCTGTGTTTGGTTCGGACATGTATTGAGTGTAATTTAGAAATCTTCTCTCCTCACCATCGAGAGTTTTCAGGTGTTTTTGTAGGTTACTTTGCAAACTTATGATTTGGGTTTGGTTTTATTGATTTGTCTCGAAAGTGCCACCAACATTAGTAAGTTTTAACCAAGTAAGGTAATAGAGTTACATATGTTATGGGCTTATACTAAATGTTTCAAAGCAAATTTTAATAGGTTTGATTGTTATGATTGACGCTATAAGATAAGATATAAATTTGTTTATTTCTCTTACACAAAAGTGTTCAGGGTAGTACAATAACATAATAATTAAACATTTATGGATGGATACTATAAATATGACTAGTAATTGATGTTATTTTTTTGCTTTTTAGCTGGTTCGATGTTTTGGTGATACAAGCAAATTAAAAAAATAACTTTAAATGCAGTTTAAATTGTTTCTTAAAATAAAATAAGGCTACTTTTAATAAAATCTTCTATCTGCCATATTTAAGATACTTGCCCTCGATGTGGCATGTCCGTGGGACGCCCTGTATATATTTTTTTATGGTGAATATTATTAGACCAGGATCTTACCTGACTGTAAGTGATGATGGTCTACGGTGTAGCAAGCTTAGCTATGAGATACCTATTAACACTTGCTTTGAAGACACCCATATTTTACTCATGCAGACACATACAGTATTCATAGAGTTGTTACTCATTTTACCTAAGTATTTAATTAAATTTTGAGATCACTCATTAGAAATCTCGGTAAACGTCTGTTTTATTCAGATAAGCATTCAGTCCCACAAAATTAATACAAGGCGGCTCTTAAACCAGTAGTAGAAGATATATAAAAACATATTTGATTAGAATTTTAGTCCGTCTGTTTGTCTATCTGTCTGTCTGTGTGTATGTCTGTTGTTATGTTCGTACGCGCACCACGGAAAACTACTGTAAGGAATCGGATGCGGTTTTCAGTTGTGTAGATGGAGCTCTTACTTTAAAACTGGTATATGTTTTATTTTTGTATTCTACCCCTATGGGGGTAAATAAGGGACTGTAAGTTTTTAATTATGGCAGGTTTTTTAATTTCTAAGAAAAATGCATAAAATTTAGCACATAGTGTGGGACAAAATGTAACAAAGTATTTTTTTTTCTTTTTTTTTTTAAATCTTTCGCCAAGGCGTTGAACTAGAGGTTGTAAGTTTGGGCCCTGTGGAGTAAGATCGATCCAGGGCTCGCCGAACCACCATCTTTTGGCGGCGAGGGCACACCGCGGGGTTTTAGGTATCCATAAGGTTGGATTTTCCCAGATTAAAAAAAAAAAAAAGGGGTTGTAAGTTTATTTGTGAAATTAGTCAATTTTAGAGAAAATTGCACGGAATTCTACACATAGGTTCCCTATACGACATATATTAATAATAAGAATCTTTCTATACCCAACCCAGCTTTACATACTACACTAATTTTAGAGCTTTCGTAAATTATTCAAACATAAGCCCTGTGGGAATTATAATGAATATTTTATTCAAACCACAGGTTCAACACAAACTAAAATAACCTTTTTAGTTTTACCTTCTATTATTTTTTAATTATCCGCTGGCCTGCTGTATCCACAAAGCAAATTAATTTTACTAAAATATACTAATAAAACCTAACGAAAAGTAATTTAACTTTTTAATATTTAATATAGTTGACATCTAATCGTGAATAATTAAACTGTTTGCCTCTCATACAAATTAACATTTTATTTATAAATTCTCAATGTAATTACTTTTTTAAACAGAAAATGTCGATGCTAATGACAGAAAGCAAAGCAAGAATCCAGCGCGACCTACTTGAGGCAAGTTCTGTTGTGTTGCTAACAAGACTCAGGAAATAAAGAGACGTCGTCTTTTTCGTCACTCGTTTTAGAAAGAAAAAGTTTAAAATAAGGCCCATTTAGATCCCTTTAAAACTTTTCAATAGGGATGTTACTCCGCTTCATATGTATCGATGTTTGAATCGATTTACCAAAAGATTAGAATTTATATTTAGCTACATAGTGATAAATAGGAAAGCTGTGTTTTAAGTTTCGATTTTCATCTCTTAAACATTTTTATGTAGTAGCCTAATTTATCATGAAACTAATGTTACATTTTGATTTAAACTAACCGTTTTAGTTAACTTAAATTTGATATCTGGAAGAAATCGCTTTAAGCGATAAGGCCGCCCTTTGTACATTTTTTCTGTAATTTTTCTTTTTGTTGTTACCTCGTTAAGTTTTTCATGTGAAATTATGTACAAATAAAGTATTGTCTATCTATCTATCTATCTATCTATCTTCGTTCCCTCAGAGATCTAAAATCATTTACTTAATGTCGAAGCTTTAAATCGATTAGAAGATGGCTTCTCGAGCGGTTTTCTAATTAGACTCTCTCAGATAGCCAGCCCTATTTTGTGAAAAGTTTCTTGTAGGAACGCTCGCGGGCGATACCGGTGCAAATTTAAAGTATGTATTACTAGCGCCACAAACCCGTGAGCGGGGCGAGCATGAGAATTCCATTACTGGTGTTGAAGTGACACGTTCGCGGCGTAACCCCGTCGACGCGCGGGGCTAGCAGCCTTATTCCTGAATTTGAAACTGCAATTGCAGTTTCTGTAGCATTTTTTAGTATGTTTATTGGGTATAAACTTATTTACTAATTAATTTTACGATTTTGACTTAAATTTATTATTATTGTAAGATGCCGATCTTACAAGACAAGTAAAAAAATAAAGTATTGTACTACCAGCTCCTATAACCCGTGAGCGGCGCGAGCACGAGAATCCCATTACTAGTATTGAAGTGACATGTTCGCGTAACCCGTTGACGCGCGGGGCTAGCAAAAATGCTACAGTATTTTAAGTTGGTGTAGCATTTTGGTTACAAATTGTATTTTTAAATAATACTCAATTAAATGGCTAATTATTTTCCTATTTTTTTAATAACAAGTAAAACTTGTACGTGATTCGGACAAGCAAAAAAACATAATTACTGTTGTTGAAGGGCATTAACCACATGTTTGCTGCATATTCATATGCAGGGCTAGCGGTCTGATTGCTAAATCAACGATTGCGATAACAGCTGCGCTTAGCTACTAGGTAAAAGTAGTTAGGTTAAAAAATAATTTACTTACCAATTGTTTATTTGGTAGGATAAATAACTATTTCTTTTAATTGATACAACAACGCTAATTGAATAGATGTTGCAAGAGCAATACTTGAGTTATTTGTTTTTGTGATAAATTTTGATAATTTTGAATTTGCATTAACAGAATAAGATTTTGTAAAAAAAGTTCGAACAATAAGTTCATAATGCAATCCCATATTTTATATTTTCTATTATTTTTATTGTCGGTACATTGACGTACAAAATCTTATTAAAAAGTCATAAAATGACCAGTATGCTATTATTTATTACAAGAAATAAATTGTATCAGTCTTAATTAGCATAATAAATACGAAGTGACATGTAAACACGATTTGATGACAGTTCAACTAATCTGCGTGACCCGTCAATAGTTTATCGAAGCACCATTATATACAACAACTAGTTGCATAATTCAATCGCGAGTTACGTAATAAGCTTTATTATTGAGAATACTGGTTACTCACGTTATTTTAGCCGGGATATGCCGACTAGTTTCGAACCTAGTACGTAGATTAGAAACTAGTCAGCATATCCCGGCTAATATAACGTGAGTAACCCGTATTCTCAATAATAATGTCTTTACCTCACGTCGGATTTAATAATATTACGTAATAAGCCTTCGGGCATTGCTCGAACGATAACTGGTAGATTTATTTAAATCGGCCATTGACGTTAGTCGCTTACACACGGAATTATAGATTACCGCTGCTCAGTTTTAGAAGCATTGAACAGCATTTCATATGGGCATGATGCGGCAAAAATACGCATGGAATGCATTTAAGCACACAATTAATAATCGTAATGTTGTAGCTAGGTGATAACGTTAACATCGTAGTTATAAGGTATTGGAATGATTCTTTCTTCTTATTGATTATTCTTGTAGCATTTAGCTTTGCTTAGCAAATGATACTAAGAAACAGTTGAAAGAATTGAACCTGCGACCTTCTGCACACTGGGCAGTCGCTTTAACCAACCAGCTACGGTCGCCTCTTCTCAGGACCCTTAATTTCTTAACTTTAGGTTACGTCATTTCGTGACGTCACGTTTAACCATTTGTTCCTAACTTAAGTAGGATACAATTATCTATTTAGGGTCCTGGCAAGAGGCGACCATAGCTGGTTGGTTAAAGTGTCCCATATCTTTTTGAACTGTTTCTTAGTATGGTTCAATCTATTTAGTAAGTCCGTTTTTATGTAATTTGTTATTCTCCTTGAGATTAAAAATGTTTCTATCGTAGTCAAATTCAATCTAAAGAAATGCGCAAAGTTATGGGAAGTTATGGGAGGAGTACGTTCAGCAAACCGTTTTTACTAAATTAAATTATAAATCTGTGATATCAAAAATAAAAATTAGTATTAAATCACTTGCAAATAGATATTGCAGTAGTAAAAGTAGTAGTAGAAAAAGTTGCCGACTGATTAATAACATACAAATAATCTTTGAACGCGCCACACACCCCTCTCATCGACTCGTCGCGCCGGTTTATAAATAGATGATTGCTCGCTTCAGTGTTGTTTATAACGAAGTGACACTTTATCAGTTTCAACGGATCATTGAAAGGCATATGCATGTTCATCGTAGTTATTGACAACAATTGCTGATATAAAACAAAGACATAGGGCATTAGGACACATTAATAACCCATGATCTTATTTTATTTATTTATTTAACATTAGAACAACAAAATGTAGAAGGCGGATTTAATTTTAAAAGCATTGTCTAACAGTCAACCTAAGGTGATGCAGAGGTAAAAAGTGGTAGGTGCATATTATGTTTAAATTATTTGACAAATAAATAAATAAATAATAATATTACAAAATACAAACAAACTTCTGTGAAAAAAACTGAAACTAATCTCACATTAGACAAATAATGACGACCGGATGGCGGAGTGGGTAGTGTACCTGCCTGCGACGTCGAGGTCGCGGGTTCGATTAATCTTTGTGTGCATGAGCATGGGGTTTGTCTTAGTCTGGGTGTTTCTATGTATAATAAGTATTTATTTACAAAAGAAAAGAATATAATGTATTAGTATCAGTTATTCTAGTACCCATAGTACAACACTGCTTAGTATGGAACTAGATGACATTGTGTGTTAGTTCCATTTTTCCTTTCAAAAAATACTTAGAAGGAACGGAACTCATTAAGCTTTTTAATTTAATTCAACTGTGCCCATATACCGTACGTTGCAGAACATAGGTAGGTGAATTAGCTCGACAGCCTGCATGTCAGGAACACTACACAGGATAATACGCGGACGTGTGCTGAAATACGCGAACAGGCTCCAACAGCGACTCTCAAAGTTTAGGCTGAAAGTTGTACACTGACCTTTTTATAAAATAAACGATACAACATTTCAGTATTTTAGTGTAGAACAAGATGAACAATACAATATTTTAATTCAAAAGACGAATTGATTAATCCGGTCATTAAATGGAATTAAAAAAAATAAAGCTTAGTTTCCCTAATAACATGAAATCTGGGTAAAATTTAACCAATCTCATCAAAGTTTTTTCGTCAAACTTCAAATAAAGAAAAAAGAATACGCCGGGGTGAACGAGCACTTGCAGATAACAAAATTCTTGTAGATTTAATTTACGTAATAAAATATAATAAACGAATCTACAAATACATTATATTATGTTTCGCACTTGGTAATAATAAATATGTCACAACTTATACACAACGCCATCTAGTCCCAAACTAAGCAGAGCTTAGTATTATGGGTACTAGAATAACTGATACTAATACATAAATACTTTTCTTTTGTAAATACATACTTACAATACATAGAAACACCAAGACTTAGACAAACCTCATGGGGGTTTGTCTTGTATTTGTGTTGATGCACAGAAAGACTTTTCTAAAGTATTACATTACTAAATTACATTACATTTTGGGGACTCAATAGGTTGAGAATCGGTGTAACAGATAGATAACCATAGTCATAACGAAGGATGTGCGAACGCCCAATAACACAGATTCGCATTACTGACACACTAATTAGTTGTTGGCGAAATTAATGGCGAAAGGTTCGCGTTAGGTAGCAGTGTCCGAAATTACTTGTATGTGTGTGTTGCATTAGTTTGAATGGGTTGTATGGTTTTATTATATTTGGGGATTAAGAACCTTTGAAATTATACATTTTGGAATTTGAAATTGTTTAACATGCTGTTCCAGTGGTTTTAGTTGTTATGGGGTGAAAATTAATATTATTTGGATATTAAAGAATAACAATTTATTGATTCATCTTGTAGTCATTCATTTTCACTAATTTGCATGGTAGAAAAAGTTTACCGACAACTTTTTTTATAACATATCGTAGCATGTGCATACATGGACAAGAAAATAGCATACGAGTGTAGCCTTTTTTAGTGTAAGCTCTCTTTGCATTTCTGAATCTATTATTAAGACGCTATTTAAGTTCTTTACGATTATATTGACTGATAAATCATATAACATTTAACTTCAGTCTGGCTATGACAATCTATTCAATCTTATTGAGTTTCATACTCAGAAACCGAGTGATTTAAAAAAATATAAATAAGTGTAAGATTTATATTTTAATAATGTTTACTTGCCTTTAATTAAATAATGATTCGGGTTACAGAATAAATCAAGTGAAAGTATTTAAAGCTTATATTTCAAGTTTAACTTGGAATTGAAGTTTTTATTTACTTAAAATTATTTTTTTACCATGGAAATTTATTTAAGCCTGTTGATTACGTAAGTTGTTTTACCTTTACGGATAATCATGTTTTTTTTTTTAAATAATTATGATGATATGGAAATCTTATCCTCTGTACATCCATTTCAAGAACCAAATGGAAAACATAATCCTATTTTAGTCGAGTAATTAGCCCTAACAACATCCTTCTAGTTTTCCTCTACAAAACAAATACAAAGTACAACAGGTACTGCACAAGAGCTTACTTACTTACTTTTTAAGCACCCTTTGTTCCGTTATAATGAAGCGGGCATAAAACAACAATCAAATACTAAACAAAAGAGAGGTAATTGGTTTCTGTACAAACCTATGTAGTGCACATTTGCTGTTCTCCGCACAGAAACGACGTGGCGAGCTCATAAAACCTTATCTGTACCCTTCGAGGAGCGTTGGCACTGATTTTGCTACTTGCTTCGGTGAGATGACTTGGGCGAGCGATTGGGTAAGTTGATTCTATATTACTGCTAAAATTTAAACCATTGTTTGAATGTATAGGATCAGGTAAAGGTGATAAGTGTTTCAATTGTAAAAACACAATTAATAAATCAACAAACTAACTAAACTTAACGTATTTTTTTATATTTACAAATATACGCCTTTTCCTGTTGCCAAGGCCATTTAATTTTTACACGTTTTTGCTACTGCTAGATAATAGTTTTGTCTCGAAAGAAAGATTGATTTTATTGTGCCAAATAACCAGTGTTATTCGTTTTGAAACTGATGAAATGTTTTTCGTTGTTCGGAGCACTAAAAATATAGGAAGTCGTTTTATTTTTAGAAAAATGGAACGTGGAAACATCTACTGCAGAATGAGATACATTGTATAAAGGCAACTATTGCCCATGTAGGTCAGGAATAAGAGACTACCTAGTCCATCATCTAGCTACCAATTAAAGTATGATAATAATATGTAATAATTTTAGGTTTTAATGTGCAAAACAATATAAAAATATATTAGGAATTTTGAATAAATAAATTTTAAAGACACGTTGATTGCTATTTATTCAGGTAAAACAATGCTTACTGGGATTAGTCTATAGATGGGTGACGTAAAACACTAAGCCGTCAATCTTTTTTTGTAATTTAAACTTTAATGTCAGAGGCTAAAAAGTAACTAATAACTAGTTGTTTTGCTTCGTGCTGTAATTTTACTGTAATGTAATTGGAAATAGTCTAGACGAATGAAGTCTTCCATATTGATTCATTTTAATTCCATCGTAGCGCCATTCGAAAACAAAAGAATAGCTACTAGCTGATAACAGGTGTCAGATAAACCTATTTGTAAGGATAAACATTTAACACATCTAAATGAAAGTGACAGCTGTTTTTTTAAATGTAACTATTGTCTCTTTTAAATTCGGTCAGGTTATATTTTATGAGTTGGATAAGATCAATCTGAAACCTCTCAAATTGGCCTTTAATATTGTCCCAGGGCATTGATGTTACATTTTGTTACTTTTATTAAGTAAAATGAGGTTTAAACCAAAAGGTAAACCTTACATTTAAATTTCTACTAAGTTTTTATACAACTTGTTTATCAGATTTCATGAGTGTATTGATTTTAAAATAACAGTTTCTTTAAGGTTAAGGAAAGACAGCGGCAGTGTCTGTTATGAATGTCACAAAATGACTAAGTATTCTAGGAGTGTTTAGAAAGATTATCTTTATTTCAGCGTTCTACTAAAGCGGTTGTGCTGAATTGTGAGAAAAAAACTATTTCAATTCCAATAATTTTGTTTAAACATTATTGACATTAAACAAAAATGTTATATAAACACGTTTCTTGACCACCTACAACGTAAGACACAGCTTTAAGCCTGCATTTTAAAACTATTGTTCTTGAGAAAAAAATTATATGACCTTAAATATATGCAAATTATATGACCTTAAAAAATATTATGACCTAAAACTTCACTGAGCAAATCCCATAAATCATAACCACAAATTAAATATTTTCACAGTCGAAATCCAATTACCGTGTACCCCATTCCAGTAAACTCGCCCGTTCAAACGCGCCAACGCGTCGGGGATTGAAGTAGCGGCAACAATGACGGTCTTTGGCTTTTGTAATACTTTATTATGTGCCGGCAAAGATCCCCTGACAAAACTTTATTGGAACATCGAGTATGAACACTCGGCCTGATATGACACACTAGTTATAATGAAGTGACATTATTCGATAGATTTTCATGACGGCAGCCTTATAAGTCTCGGATTTATTTAAGGAAGTATTTTTGTTGATGATGTTTTCTAGTGGTCGTATATACAGGGTAGATGTGACATTTATTGAAACAGTTTCTAGACATGGTTGCAACTCATTAAAAAAATACAGGTTGTTTCAATTAATGTCACTTTCTCTCATCTAAGACACATCTAAGATCACAAAGTAGAATTATTTTAAACTTATTTCATGAAACGTAACGTTTTATTTACTGTTTATCTTGAACATTAAAAAATACAGTCTTATCTGTATTTTTTTTAAGTTATCCCATTCACCATGAAATCTAAAATAAAACGGCAATTCGATTAGCTTCAATATTTTTCTGTTAAAGACAAAAAAAAATAACAAATAATACTGAGCCACAAGCCGTAACAAAAATGTGAAATCAATATCTTCATAAAGAACAGTCAGCAAATGATCTGTAGAGAATTAGTCACTCTCATAACTCGTAACGTTTTTATTTGGTACAGACGATTTCCACGACGCCGGATTCAGCGTACTTCCTGCAACTTGACCTGTTAGTTAGGGTTCAATACATCGATGCGATACACACTATGCGATTCTGACAGCATTTTAGCAATATTTGAAATCTCGCTACACAAATAAACATGGTAAATATCCCGTTATATCTAATATTTAGTGAGAAAATAAACATGTTTAGTCTCTAAACTTAAAATATTGCACAATTTAGATACGTTATTTTTACAAGTGTAGATACTTAATGCTACGTCTCAAATGGTTACAAATAAAAAGTGATATTTAAATGGCTTGTACAATAACAAAAAGCTAATGTTTTATCGGTGGTAGAGCTCTTGTGAAAGAGCTCGAGGGCGGCAACACCACCGTCTCACCTTTAAACTGCCGCCAAATAGTAGTGGTTCCATTACTGTGTTCCGGTTTGGTGGTGAGATCAGGCCCTGCAATTACTGGCACATGATGCCTCATGTGTATGCATGGGACTACGGTGTTATGCCTAACACCGTATTCCTTAGCTGCAGCGACGCATTTTTAACCTGCTTTTGTGGATTATTGATGTCCATGGGCTGTACTACACTTACCATCAAGTGGACTACACGTTCGTTCGCTGTAGGCGTAGTATAAAAATAAATAAAAATAAAATAGTAACCTCATTAATATCTTACCAATAATTAAAAATGTCTTAGCACCAGAAATTGCAGGCCTTTCCGTTTTAAATGGTTATCAGTGAAAGAGCCTATCAAAATAGTACCTCAAATTTATTTTCTGTTTGATGAGAGCAAAAAATCGACGCGTAGCTAGAATAATCATCTAAAGAGACACTATAAAATATCGCCCAACCTCTGGGCCATAAACGCCTCGCCAATTTAAGGGCTCTTTTTATCAAATACAACCCGCTAAAAATAATACAGAGCGAACAAGACGCGTATCGCTAGAGTTTATGGTGGTGCGTAAGTCGTAAACTTGCTCTGAGGGACAACATTACTGGTGTACTAAATAAATAAATCAGCCTGTAATGTATGATGGAAAAATGCCATTCTTCAAGCCTTCAACGCGATCGTGAGATACTGTTATGTTTATTGATAAGGAATTAGAGTTCATTTATTGATTTTGACTAAGACAAATTAAATAAACATCTCACGATTTACGCACAACGACATCGAGTCCGAAACTAAGCAGAGGTTGTACTATGGTACTAGGATAACTAAAAGGTACTAATACATATTTATATACTTTTTTCTTTTTGTAAATACATACTTATTATACTTAAAAAAATTGCGGGACGTCATTGAGCTGTACTTAGTTTTAGCTTTAATGTTGCTATTTTTGGAATATATATTTTAGTGTCACAAATTGGTACCTACACTTACTATGTTAATAGCATTTTTTTTCGTATTTATCTCTATTTTATTTGCCATTATATAATCATTATTATTTCCACAACTCCGTGGATAAGTCACTTAAAAGTAATTAATAAAAGAAATATATTTTAGTTTACCAATTATAACACAGTACTTAAACATAATAGGTGAAGACAAGTGTGGGTCTTGTGCACCTATGCCAGATCTTTTTGGGTAATATGGACGTAAAGTAAAGTACGTAAATAATTAAAATTTTAACCTTTTTGTGTTTTAAATTTCAATTCGTATGAACACACAGTATAGTTGTATGATACCACCATTGAGTGGTCGTTCCTCCTTAAGACGCCATGTAGTCTAGTCGCAGTCGATATAATATCACACTCCAGTGCAATTCCAAAGGTAATCATGTGTCACATCTTACTATACCTTTACTTTATTTAACTCTCCAGCTTTAAAACACAGTTTTCGTCTGAAAAATGTTTAAACCAATCTTTGCTTTGTGATATTAGTCAATGTATTTTTACTACGATAATGTTTATTTATGTTACAGAATAATCATAGACATAGATACCTATCCCATGAAATAGAGGGTTAGCCTATCGCCATCTGCCGGACACAATTTCAACTCCGTGCTGCTATTGAGAATTTTCCTAACGGAAAGTTCACAAATTACACTTTGCCCGATCCGGGAATCGAACCCAAGACCTCGCTATCAGAGGCACATACGCTTACCATTACACCCACGAGGCAGTGTATTACAAGTAAATTCTTTAAAATCATATAACAAACCAAATTCATATTTTAATACTAGAAGTATTTCTTTGAAATTAGGCCTACGCAGTTCGTTAGCTAAACAAAATGGTGTAAATGCTTATCTGAATAAAACAGACGTTTACCGAGATTTCTAATGAGTGATCTCAAAATTAAATTAAATACTTAGGTAAATAAGTACCTAATCATAATTAAAATTGGTTAAAATTTTAGCATTCTAGATGTAAGAAACCACAGTTCGGGTAAGTAAGCAGAGATTAGAGTTATAGCATAATTTTGACGAAATAAGTAATATACTATTTAGATATTTTGATAAAAATGAAACGCTAACCACTAGACCATCGTGACAGTTAAATTATTAAGTTTTTATAGACAAATCATATCTAAAACACTCTAATGCATGTTTTTTTGGGTCCATTTTGTCAAAATGGTATTAATCAATAATTGAGTTACATACAAACTGCCAAATTTAAATCATTATTTAGAAAAAATCTACTTCAACAAACATGCATATGATTTGGCTATTACAATAGATAAAAAATTAATAATAATTAAGTTAACCCTATATTACTTTTGTGTGGAAAACAGCTATCCAATAGTACCACCTTAACGATACCGTGTGATTTGAAAAATATATTGAAACATGGAAATTATGCGCTCCGTGTTTTTTTATTGATACCCTCAACTTTGTATACTATTAGAATCTACCGTGACATTTCACGCACCATCGTGATAAGTGGTATATTTTAATGATAAACCTAAATTGGTTTATCATTAAAATATGTAATGTAAATACAAATCCCGATTCCCTACGTCCGGCGCACCCTGGGCAATTCGCGAGTTCTTAAAAGCGAATTGGCGAATCCTTTCACCACGATGGCAAGTCAAAACCTTGACCACCTTACTGACTGTCCAAAATGCCCTACCACCTGCAAAAGAGTCGCTTATAAACGCCGATGAGAGCGCCATAACAGTGGCCCCTTATTGGCCCAATATAATTTGACTCAGCCATCGACACGACGAAGAAGAAGAAGAATACAATAAAAAAAGCATGTCAGCCAAGTGCATGTCGGACCACGCGCAGTATGGTAAACTTAAAAGGGGTTTACTATGTACGAATTACTCCAAGTAACGATATTTGCAATATGGGCCCTTATTACTCTTGAAATAATAAATTAGCCACTATAGTTTTCCTTAAAAGTTCACCACATGTTCTATTTTCATGTTTATTTCAGATTTTTCGGGCTTGGATTTTTTCAAGGGGAGACGCCCTCCTCAAACAAAATTTGCTATTTAAAGTTAATTATCTAGCGGAAACGGATCTCTACATCAAAAACCTGCTTTTACTAAACTGAAACTTCCCCGAGGTACTACAAATCCCTAACAATAATTAAACATCTCTATTTTTAAAGTCGTATAAAATCAAAACAATCACCCTAAAATATTTTAAATTTATGAGTAGTCTCCGCTGAAAACGGCCGAAATTAATTACTTAGAAATATTAGTACACCCAAGATGGCATTCAGAGCAAGATGTACAGTCTCATTTGTCACGTAAATAGCTACCTCGATGGGTAATCAGAATTGGAGAGGGGTATCAATGATCAGGAGTGCGGTGAAATGTAGCTTAACTGGGGAGTGAAGTGGAAGTTATTGTCGATATTGGCTTTATACTTTTAACCATTTGAGAGTATTGTTGCTTTAAAACACATAAGTATCGACTGATATGTTAGATATTATTATTTTTAAAACTCGTTGCTGTAAGAGTTTTGAAGCTAGATAGGTAAAATGGATTTCCTTTGATATATGCACATTAATAAAGATAATTATCAAAGCGTCGTCACGTCTCTATTTTTTATTATAATTTTGTTGTACGGAAAGATTCAGTCAGTTTAATTTTTTGTCAACTGATAGTTACGTAAAAGCTCTCTGGTTTCCAAGTATAATTTCAAAATGAGAGACGTGACACATCACACAGAAAACACATCCCCATAAAACGCCGTGGCTAAATTATATTAAAAATGCGGGTAAAGGGACTGATGTGTGCTGAGTTTTACAACTGCAATAACTCATAAGTCTTGAGCGTAATACGCGTGAAATAGATTCTGTGCGCCCTCCAGTTTCTAGAAGAAATGTTTAAATTCAGGCTGACGCGGCCCGCTGGCTTGGAACGCTAAATTAGCCTGCCACACCGCAAAGCCTGTTGTTTGAAATATTATGCTATGTGATAAGAGCATCACCTTTGCTTTGTCTTGAAAATTTTGAACTTTAGCTGCAGTATTTTAGAGGTTAATCATATTTCTGCTAACCTACATTTTATTTATAATATCTTTATTTTCAAGTACCTCTACCTCGTTTGTCTTGTGGTTAGCGTATGTGACCTTCCACCTCGATTTCTCTGTTGTAATTCCTGGGACGGGAAAAAGTGTTGTTAGGGAATTTTTCGTCAAGATATATAATAGCAGTACGGAGTTGGAATTGTGCCCGGTGGATGGCGTAAGGATCACCCCATATCACGTGGGATTTAAACGTAACAGGTGAAATGGGTGCTATACACCTCTGCCTTTCTCTACTGGGCAGTAAAGGTAAGCGTTATGATATGAAATGTTTATATTTTGTGCCGTTTACAACTGGTTGGTCACTATTATTGAAATGGGAGACATACAATTTGAATCATTATTGAATGCACTAACACGCAATTAACACTCTGTTTATTTTACCGTAAGTAATGTAAACAACAGCGTGATATGACATTCGGTCAAAATTCACCAACAGTAATATTAAGCTCTGCTTTGCTAAAAACGTATTGCGTTACAAAACAACGCAAAAGTTTTATGCCGAAATCAATTTGCGGACACTGAATAACCGCAACAAATTGAAATACACCGAGCAACAGACCTCGCAATATTATTAATTAATGGAACTTGATGAAATTCGAACATTTTTACTTTGCCGTGTATTATAAATCTGATTTTGGTAATTATTAATCAGGTTATTATTCCACCTGGTGCTCTATAAAGCCAGGTAATGCGAACGAATCTGATGGTGATAATTAATTTATTATTGAAAATCAGGGCTATTTATAAATCAATGCCTTAATTCGTCATCATGTTAAATCTAAAAATATAAAGTCCGCTGCTGCAAAATATGTGGCGCGTAACCACTGTCCTATATGTGATAGAAATATTTGTATAGGGATCATCAGCCCACTTAATTAAATAATGATTCAATATTATTATAGAAACATATTTTTAGCATCCAGCAATTAAATTCCACAAAACCATGCTCCATGCAGATAACTTTTACACCAAAAATTATCAAATCCACATTTAAAACTAAACTCATTTCCGATTGACCATTAAAGAGAGAAGAAGTTGATATATATCAGCAAAGTTAACGCCAAAAAGGCAGTAGCGTCATAAAAAAATCCGTGGTGAAATAACGGGGCGACGAGGCGTTGGCTCTGAAGCGGCCATGAATAATCCTTGCGTCAGCGCCACGCGAGCTCACTGCCCAATTAAAAACCTACTCTTTCCACGATTTTTAGCTTAGAATATTGTATAATAAGCCGATAAAATACCCCACTTAACGCCCTGCGAGCGCCCCGCGCTATGAAATATGCACTTCTCGCCCTCATTATGGCAAGTAGAAATTAAATTCAAGAACTACGACTGGAACGTCGCTTACAACTTAACTAATTGAAATTTAACGCTTCCATTTGAATATTTCTGAATGGGTTATTTGTATCGTGGATTAAGAAGCGCTTCTGAGGAGTAATTGAGTAAGTATTACGTGTTCAGTTTGCTTTGTTTCATTTAATTTATTACAGTAAATGATAGCAAACAAAGCTTTGATATTTTACTACAAATATTTCCAACTTCAAACTTTAACGAGAAAAGATTTTAGTTAGCAAAATGGTTGAGGTTAAGGGGTTTCAAATAAAGAAACGATAAGCATATACCCTCCTTCTAAATATCCGCATGTGATAGAAATATCTATAATAATAGATATATAATCTCTAATAATATTTTGCTTTTGCTTTTAATTTCTTACATCAAAGTCTCAAGTTCTTCCAAGAAACTAATTCAACGTAATACTTACAAAAATAAGCTCGTAATACCAAGCATGTCTCATGTCTCCCCGTTCCTTCATTCCACAGACTAATATAAATAACCCAGAGTCTACAATTAGGCACTTCTGAACATAATCAAATTTAGCACTCCGTATCAGCGTCTGATCTGTGTTTGACGGGAGGCAGGGTGATTCGAGTATGAGCTAGTACTATATGGATGGATAAACTTGCTTGATTCCGCTAAGCTTATGATGTAGACGCGTAATTATTAAGTGAGTACTGATATCACAAACGTGTTTCATTGACGTTTTACGCTAAGCTACAGCTTTAGATCTCTTTGTTCCGTAAAAGATGAAATAAAAAAAAAAATTGACGTAGGTAAAACTCGAGTTCAAGAATTTTTGTGAAATATACACTAAGAATGGTCATAATTAAATCAATAAAATTTTTATTTTGTCAATTGCAAATAATATAACCATACTTTATAACTCTTGTTTAAAGAGGCATTGATTCGTGATATTTTAGGTAATAATTTAAAAAAATTTATGTACATAAATAAATTCTATCAGATGATCAGATAATATCAGATATTTTATGTCGTATTATTGTGGATGACAGAAATTTCTAACAAAAAACTTCAAGTTACGATGTATTAAAAAAGAATATCTCTCAATAAAAATATTTTTTCTCTTGGCCTCAAAAAACATTTTAATTATTCAAATTATGAAATACGGGTGTTACTCACGTAATGTTGATCTATTTAGTCGACCGAGGTTTCACCAATACTTTTAGGCATTTTCAAGAGAGTGTGACAAATAAAAATAACATTTTAATTCTATGATTAGCTTGTCAAAAATAAACTAGGTTCAAACAAGTTTTGAACTATTGTCGAATCAGTGTATTAATTCCGATGTCAACGATGAGAAAAGGCACTTTACTTGTTCCAGTTCTGACAGATCATAGCACTGATTCATTACTCGTGTAACTCACTCCAAGGACTAATTAGCACGGATTGCGTACAGATTCGTCTTCTGAAGATATTCATCTGTTGAAAGTATGTACATAGTTATTGCTTCCTCATAACAAAACAATGGAAAATACAGAAAAAAATTGAGGTTAGTTTTGAAATCATAGCTAAACATCACACACAAGATCCGTCTAGTGCAAAAAAAACAAAAAAAAAATTAAAATGTGTTTCTTTATATTTAAATGATATTTGATTTCAGGTTAACCGAGAAGCTAATAATGGTTGACAGCACTGAAGGAAAGAGAAGTAGAGGCAGAGCGCCTACATGATGGACAGATGCCATACGAGACACCACGGGTGCCAACATCCAGGGAAATACATCTAGAGTAAAACAGAGGAACTTGGAAAAATATGGTTAAGAGCAGCGCTCCAGGTGGTCACTACCCTCATCCTTCAGAAACCAACCAAGAAAAAGTTCACGTTTCATATAGGTCGATTACTATCGGAAGTAAAAATAGTGTTTATCTTAACGTTAATGTTTTATAAATATAATTAATCCATTTTATACATTTCAAATTAAAAACATAAATAATATTCATAGCCTTTGGTATATCAAGTCATCAAACAGGGCAAAGGCATACTTATTACGCTCCAAAACTTCCCTTAGATTCTACGGAAGTATTTTCTTTAATTCATCGAGAAAATTGGGCACTTACTTTTGATATTACATTTATTTTGTAAAAGGACTCGCCATGAAATATACTCGTATTTATATGTATCACAGCAAAATTATCTATGCCGGTGGTAAAATCAGGAACCTAGTTACATTATACGAGATAGCTAATACTAGCTTAGTGTTGTCTCTCTGCACTTTGCAACTTGGTGCATTTAATTACAGCAGTATAATTAGATAGATTATTAGCCACGGATACTTAGCGAGACAGTATTTTACACGAAAGCATTTATTGTGTTACTGTTGCGTGAGTTGCATTTAATGCTTTAATAATACACAATTTCTTAATTAATAACTCACATTGCAGGCGTTATTGATGAAACCTAATTTTCACTCCGAAAATGACTAACAGTCTAACAAAAAAATCCTAGAATGTAATTTTATAAAAAAAACACAAAAACATAATATTTGCTGTATATTTTAAAGAATTCTAAATTTTAATTATCTTTATGAAGTATTGACTTTTTGGGTGAACTAGATAATATTTATTTCTACAATCAAATAACTTATATACTCGTAATTTACCAGTGGCGCCCCCACTAACTGTAAACTAATATTGTCGGTTGGTTGAGGAGACTTACCGTGCGCTAGGAATTATTTGTAACGATTATCTTCAAGACGTTGACGAGTAATAAAGGATGTAGGCCCTTATTGTTATGAGATCCTTGCCATTAATTAATCTTTATGACTTATGGACAAATTAGTTACAATCCGATTAATGTTTTATTACATTATTAGCTGTTGCCCGCAACTTTGTCAGCGTAGATTTCGTTATAATGAACTAAAATTGCCTCGTTGGTCTAGTGGTTAGCGTATTTCGTGTTTGATTTTTGGGTCGAACAAAGTGTGATTTGCGATTTTTTCGTCAGGAAATTCTTGAATAGCAAAGTGATTGCCGTGTCTCAAATACGGGCCATAGACAAACATAGACTACTGGGTATTAGTATAATATTTACGGTGTTCGTAATAACTTTACACTATAAATAAAAAAACTAACCCTGTCTATTTAATAAACAAAAATAAGGATTCTACAAAAAGAGTTAGAAATGTCTTAAAATGCTTTCAATGAACTAGGTAACCAAGCTAGAACTGTGGACAAACAAATGATTAGGTATATAAACGAAATAATTATAAAAAACCGGCCAAGTGCGTGCCGGGCCACGCGCAGTAGGGTTCCGTAGCTAGTCGTAACAATATATTTCGACTTAAAAGGGATTTACTATCTGTATTAAACAAGTAACATCTTCATACAAGTCATTACTTTCAAAGGTTTTTGTAATTTGCACGAATTATTCTAAGTAACTGCATTTTACACTTTGGACCCCTATTCCTCTTGAACTAATGAAGTGAACTTATTCGCTATAGTTTTCCTTTAAAGTTCATTACATGTACTACCGACACAATTTTTTTCAGATTTTGGGATCCAGTAGTTTAGCTTTTAGAGGGGGGGGGGGGGGACGCTCTACTCGAACAAAAATTTGCTCTTTAAAGTTAATTATCTCGCAAACGGATCTCTAAATCAAAAAACTGTCTTAGCAATCCCTGAACGTTTTTAAAAGTCCTATCTAACAATACCCCACACTATGGGGTAGGCGACAAAAAAAAACTTTACATGTAGGGGAGCTACCCGAAAAAAAATATTTTTCCAAATTCTATTCTACGACTTTCTTTGTATAGTTAACATACATGTTTATGCAAAATTTCAGTTTTCTAGCACCAACGGTTTCGTCGCTATGCCTCGGACAGACGGACATGGCGAAAATATAAGGGTTCCTTGTAGGTACTACGGAACCCTAAAAACACACCATAGCACTGCCGACAAAATTGCATTAGTACTCAATACAAAAAAAAAACAAAAAATAAAGGTAACAAATCATCCACCATTGTTTATTTTCGCTTCAACTGTTGCGTAGCCCAACAAGTAGGCCAACATGGCCAATGTAAACAAATATTAGTTAGCTAAGTACCGATGTTTGTTTAAATCACTGAAAGCCGAGAGGTTGTAAACAAATGCACACACTGCGCTTCTGATTACGAGCTGATGACAAGCGGTGAGAAAGATTATTCCATAAAAGATCATGTTTTTGTAGTTAACGTTTTATTCTACCATATTTTTGTTTCGATGATGTAAAGGGGTGAGAAAAAATTGGGTTGAATGAGGGTCTTTGACACTTATGTTTACGTTTAACGAGCAATAATTGTAGGTTTGTTTGCTGGGTCATTCTCAAAACCGTATCTAACGATTTTGATGAAATTTTCAAAATATTTAGTTTTAGGCATATAAATAAGATTTAAGGGGGTGGGGTAAGATTTGCTTCAATGAGCACTTTCACGATATGTTATTTTGAGGTTCTTATCTTGGATTTCAGAAATCATCCAGAGATTCTCCAATACTGGTTCACATAGATTTATCGTGTTGGGGGTTAATAGATTTGTCTCAATAAACACTTTCATGACAATTCATTTTCTGAGTCCACGCTTGGATTCCAGAAGGTACCCAGGGTTTCTTCTATACTGGTTTACATTGACATATCGACATGGGGCTCTTAAGATTCGTGTCAATGAGCACTTTCATGACAAGTGATTTTCAGGGTCTGATCTTGGATTCCGAAAGGTACTCCAATACTGGTTCACATAGACCCATCGTGTTTAGTCTTATTAGATTTGTGAGTCACTTGCTTAGCAGAGTGATGGTCAAGGAAAAGAGTTCGTTGCTGAATAGTACCCAGAGCTTCTTTGTTGCGGCTCACAGAGACCCAACAAATTTAGGCTGGTTTCATTTGTAAGCTAAAATTATAAAGTAAATTAAGTTATTATTTGTATCTCTAGCCTCGTGTGATTTTCAAGCGGATTTCAATTTGGTTTTTTACATTATATAACACGCCAAAGTCTAATGGTCCCAATGACATGGCTGCATATACAATTGCTAAGTACCGTTTCTACAATTTTGACTTGTGTTTTTTCTAGAAAAAAATTTAGCGAGGCTCCAGGTACTAGAAATAACAAAGCAGAGGTTACGAAAAATTTTATTTTACTTCAACTAATGCTGTCTTTTTTAATTTTGTAAAAAATATTTATTATTAATAATATGTTTTTGAGATTCACTCAATGAATACCGTACTTTTTTGAAGATTAACTGTAATCCGAAGATATCAGTGCTGGCAAACGTGCTTTATTTCATTTTATTATCTAAAGAGCTTACAGATTATTGTTATATTTTTATGCAATTATTAAATTTCGTAGATGGTATAATATTAAATGTCGAGATTCAAGCTCAGATCTATAAATAATGTTGTTTTCAGAGAAACAGAAAATATGTATTAGAGTTTATTTTCTCACAAATGATTAGGTAAATTACGAAATAGACTAGTTATAAAAATAAATGTTTATGGAAAACTTATAGAAAGCAAAAATTAGAAAGGGAACAATAATAAAATAAATAAATAAAAAATAAAAATAAAAAAGGCTTTTATTCCATGCTGCTTAGTAACATTCAATATCATAATAAATTTTACATGCAATGACATTGTGATAAATCTTTTTTTTTAAATTATATCTACTAATACATGTCATATTTGAATATTTGCAAGACAAAATTAATTATTAAATAATATTTCTTTAATTTTATTTAAGATTAATATTGTAAATTTATTATAATAAATATATTATTAAATATTGTCATTATTATAAATTATTTATTGGTTTTTATTCCAGCCCTTTGAGGTGAAGGCCTCCTCAGATGAAGGGAACAATAATCATATTATAAAATTCTAATTTAATTTTAATGAACTCGCACTAATTTCTTCCTGTGACTTGGTTAGTATTTTAAAGTCATCCACAGAAAATAACATTGAATGTTTTCTGAAATGACATCATAACTGCGGACTTAGTCGATTATTTACGCCATTTAATAAATATAATGAAGTCGTTTAAAATTACGTGGCTATTACCGGTCCAGATTAACCAAGGTGGCTCAACCAAAACCCATGGAGACAATTTCTTTAAAAGCCTTTAATATCTTTTTAAGAGTTCTTATCGTGGAAGGGGTACTAAACAAGGCAAGTCGCGAACATTATTTAGAAAAAAAGGGCACCAAGGAGTTTACTTGTTTCGAAACGGCGGGCCGTTGTGGCATCAGATAGCGGCAGATTTGCAGCGGCACCATTAACAAATTACCTCATTTAAGCGCTCCTTTAAATTAATGTTTAGACTTCTTTCTATTTGTGTTATAGTTAATTGTATTTCCACACACGGTCGCGTGAATACACGCTATAATATAAAGATGAATACAGACATGTTGTATGGACATAGAGCGTACCTAAATAAAATACATTGCGCGGTTTTCCTTTTGTCTTGGATATTATCATAAATAGCTTTTCTTTCTTGGCAAAACTTACGCAGATAGTCACGGCACGGACTCACGGTCAACAGCAGGGTTATTACTTTTACTTAACCCTACTTTCTTGTGAAAACATTAATGTTGTTTAAGAATTTTATTTTTAAAACTACTTGCATAGTAGGTACTTGGAAAACGAGGTTCTTGTCGTGTTAATATTAGCTTGTACTTATGAAAGAGAATCCTTAGTACTGGTGTAAGTTGAACAATAAGAAGACTTTATCAAGATGGCATCTGAAAATTATTTCTGATTACAGTTTGCAATGCAATGCCATCGTATAGTGCTTAGATGACACTTAAAGTCACTATCTCGCATTTTTCATAGCATGAAAAATCTTTGCCTGTACCCATCGATATAAAAACCAAAGATGCACACTCAACGTCTCAAAACCGTCCACATAAAATAAGCGCACAATTTCAAATTGTGCGCTTATTTCAAATAGTCTAGCGTCGCCCGCGTCACTGTAACACTTTGTACACTCCCTTGTGAAAGCAACCTATATGAATCCGCATAAGGTTCAATTTGCAAAAAATATCATCTATAGAATTTTAAATCAAGCAATTAGGGACTTTCATGATTAGAAGAGCAGAGTAGAGCAAAATTCTAGTTATTAGTTTAGTCTATGACACAAGCAAAGCATGTTGTAGCGCTGGGAAGTATTCATAATTCGAAATATGAATATATAAAAAAAAATGTTACTGGCGAATGCTCATCGGTCTAGTAGGAAGTTTGTTACTTGCGCATCAAATAGAATCTGCAAAGTAACATTACACGCAAATGCTAGCCGGTCTGAAAGAACCTTAATACAAATTATCTTACTTTAAATCTACTAATTATGTTACAATAACTAAATTATATACACACCCAAATATACACATATAATAATAGGACGTATTAATCTGTTTAGCCAACAAGGTAATTAAGCAGTGTTTGCATTAAAGCTTAGGGCATTATTAATTATATTTACTGCTCGCATAAGCCCACTATTCAAGTCCTTGTGGAATTCTGGTAATCTATTAAACCTAGTATGGTATGGCTTGAGGTACTTTCTACGTAGGTGTAGTATAATTATATTTAATTTTAAAGTTTCACCAAAATAAATTAATTTATTTTACATGATAGTTATTTTACAGGTTACCCTAATTAACTAGTACATACAAATGTAATGTATTAATAAGACAAGATACTAATAATATAATTTCGCTCTAAAATCTGATCAAGGTTATAAATAAAAATATATTTTTCTAGTCCTTTCGTCCTATCGAATTCGAAAATAACATTTATTTTCGAATTCGATAGATAAGAAAACCAAATAAACAACATTTTACTTGTATTAAAATAACGCACAAGCAAAATTGGCCGATGTTATTTTTAACGATATTAATGAGGTCTTTATTGAAACTGGTGGACTTTATTAAAGAGTATTTAAATCACGATTGGCTTTAAACTTGCCGATGTGTATTAATGTACATTTATTTACCTTTGTAAAATGTCAATGAAAATGAGGAATATTATATCAATCATCAATACATCAATTCAAATAAATAAATTAAAGTGTCTGTTATCAATGTAAAAATAACAATGTTTTTTCTAAGCTAGTGAAGTTGTTTGCACGATACCTATCGCTAAAATCCAAATTTTATGATAAATATTCTCCAAGAATTCGACATCTAACAGCGTCGCCTATCTTCCATCGTCCAAAGTCCTATTTTAACTTTCTTAGGGCGTATCTCACGTCGAGAGGATTCATTTGTGAAACGACTTGTAGTGTAGGGAAATGTAGAACTACGTCAAAACCGCACGTAATAGTCCACTCCACGAAAGGCCAGTCTCGTCGTAATGAAGTCCAGTTTAGTTGTCTCCAGTCAAGCTATAGTACGGGAGGAATGGCCGCGGTTTGGGAAGCTTGCTACCGCCTCTGTGATGACTACTACCTGAAAAATCATGGTTATAGTGTATGTAATGAACTTTTAAGGAAAACTTTAGCTAGGATAACTTCATTAGTTCAAGAGTAATTAGGATCTTAATTGTTAAATGCAATTTAGTACTTATAACAATAATCTTTGAAATTTGACTTCTAAGAGTTGTTAATTTAAGCGGGGAAAGGTTGTTTGTTTAATAGCACTAATCCTTGGCACTACTGGAAGGATCTTAGTAATTATTTTTGTGTTTGACTGTCGAACTTTCAATAAAAGTTTTAAGATATTTAACACTACGCTAAACTTCTCAGGAGTGGAGCAAAAAAGTTTATCGCGCAAGTCAAACCGCAGGAGCAGCTATTGTTTCATGATACAACAAATTCCACGTAAACGAAGTCGCGGCAAAGGCTACAAATCTACTAAAATAAATATTAAACGGTCACTATTCAAGACAAAAATAAAAAGAATGGGACTGATTATTTTAGTTCATTTTCACCTTTCCCTTTCTACTGACTATTATTTGAATGCTAAAACAGCACTAATCACAAACGCTGCTACTGACACGACTAACCCAAAACTGAGCGACCAGCGTCAACATTTGTATAAACAGCTAAACACATGGGAGGCGCCCCAAATACGAGTAATTATCGTCATTAGCTTACTCAGTGTTACTTGTGTGTACACTTACACACTAGTAACACGTAGTAATACGTTAAAGTGCATAGATATTTGCTTACAATCATCTGTGGGTAATACGTGATATGAGAGTTAATTAAAATTACATACATACAAACAGATGAAATTAAAGGCGTTACTTATCAAAAAAGCTTTTTATGTGATAAGTCTTTTTGAACAATGTCTGATTATTATTATTATTTTAAGTATTTAATCTTATTTATGTATAGATTTAGATTAATGTTATGTTTTATAAGGCTGTTTCAGAGTGTTAGTTTGTATTATTATTCCTCTTTATTTATCTTTAAACTTATCTTATATATTTTTAAATATGATTTATAAAAAATACAAAAAAACATTTAAAAATATAAAAAACAGTGTCCCACCGACATCAGGTGCAGGGACCAAGCTGCCGATGGTTAGGGCTCCAGAGAGAGGAACATCCTCACGATGCGTGCCGTGTCCAAAAGGACCGCCTTTTGCATCTGGCTCTTGGTCCAACCGCCTAACGCGAGCCTCTTAAGATGTTGGTATTATTATTATTATTAGTTTTACTTTTAACAAAGTTTTTGTACATTTGACTATTAAAAAATAACACGAAAATTTTACATGCATTTAATAGGCGAGATATGGATAGAAACCATGTAATATTAACCTATATACCACCGTTGTTACCCATATTTTGCAAATTTGATTTTGATTTTTGAATAAAGGCGAGATGTAATGTAGTCTTAAAGTTGATATTTCGCTAGAGATGGCAGTGCAGTGTAATAGTTCAACATAACTAAAACATTTTTTATTAATAAATTCACAATGTAGCAATAGAAGACCAAGCTAGTAAGCTTAAACAGTCAATTAAGAAATCGACCCAGACTGACCAACGGGCCCACCCGGACCCCACCCAACGACCTGGCTGTCTTTGCAGCCGGCGGTGACACCACCAAGGCAGGCCAATGCCTGGACTGGATACCCCGAGACCCCTAGGGGGTCTACGAGAAGAACCTCGAGAGACTTAAGAAATCATAATTAAAGATAGATAAAGAAGCTCTGTCTCGATGGTCTAGTAGTTAGTGTATGCGCCTCTCACCACAAGGTCTCAGGTTCGGCTCCCGGGTTGGGTAAAGTGTTATTTGTGCACTTTCCGTCAGGAAATGCCTAATACTCGTAGCAGCATGGAGTTGGAATTTGTCCGGTGGAAGGCCTTAGCCCTATCCTATGGAATCTAAACATAACAGGTGAAGTGTGGGTGTTGTATACTTCTGCAATACCCTTCTGGGTAATATAGGAGTGATGTTATGTTATGTTATAAAGAAGCACAGTAAAATTGGCAAACTAAACAGGTATTGTTTATTGCAAGTATATAATAATGTATCTACTAGCTTTTATTTATTAAGTATGAAAACTTGCATTTAATGTTGTTCAGCTACTTTTGTCACCAACTGTGTACTTGAATCATTTTACCCACTTCACATTGTTGACATTTACAACTTAAGAAGAATAAAAAACATCTGACTCCACGTAGTAAAATTTTGGCTATAAAATGTTGAAAAAATGAACATACTTTTTTGTTGGTACTGAAAGTCTAAGGTATATAAAGTATTTAGCTTATAAGATAATACATAGGTAACATTGTTACCTGATTGTGGGCAAAATGGATGAATACAAGGTAAAATGTCTCCTATACCATCATTTATTAAAGGCGGTTAAATATAGCTTATATTACTCGAGCCGTAAAATGAAAAGATAAACAAAATTGTATAAATAGTTTTGGTGCTACGGAGAAACATCATCATTTCAGACTAACGACGTCCACTGTTGGACATAGGCCTCACCTTATTTCCGCCACAGCCTGAAACCAACGGCTCCCCGCGATCTTAACCAGATCATCCGTCCTGGCTGGGAAGCGACCCAAGCTGCTCCTGTCGGTTCGTTAACGGAAAGAAGCATACGTGAGTACAAACATACATAAAAATACGCTGCTAAAATGCCTAAAAACCCTTTTTTTGGATTCACTGAATTCAGAAAAAAAACAACAACGTGTTCCAACGTAAAACACCTACATTTAAATACGCTACAATAGACAAACGGCTACAACTTTTAAATTATATCATTGAAATAAAATAAATCATTGAGCCTTTCCCACTTCATGATAGAAATGTTTAAATATAAATCACTTCGTCAGAGCAAAAAACGCTATAATTTACCGTCTCGTGCTAAGTCTCACTAAATTTCTTTAAAATAAAATGTTATTCGGAATGAATATTCTTCTTCGCGACTGATATAAGAGCTGTGTGTAATATTGAGTTGAATTTAAAATTTAGCAGTTGATAGAGCTTTTGTGAACTATTTTCTAATTGATTATTTTTATAGCATTTAGCTATGCTTAGCAAATTATACTAAGAAACTGTTGAAAAAGATATGGGACCGGCAGGATTTGAACCTGCGACCTTACTGCACACCGGGCAGCCGCTTTAGCCATCCAGCTACTGTCGCCTCTTACCGGAGCCCTAAATTTCTCAACTGTATGTACGTCATATCGTGACGTCACGTTCATCCATTTGTTCCTATCTTAAGTAGGATACAAACCAACATGGCGAAGTTACATTCAGCACAAATGTTGTAAAGAATGAACGCGTACGTAATTTCAACTTCTAATTGATTATTTTTATAGCATTTAGCTATGTTTAGCAAATTATACTAAGAACTTTGTGAACTTTGTTTGAAATTGCAGCAATACCGCCGCGTTGTCTGGGTATAATCAAAGAGTACAGTAGTACAGAAGGCAAGCTACATACAACGCGAGATTAAGCAACGCACACTTTGACATCGCTCACGGACACAATATCTAAGACCTCTCCCCTCTTTTCACATAAGAGCGTAGGTATAAAATGTGAGTTATGTACATGAGTTTGCCTTCTGCACCTAACTCTTTTGAGGTAGCCCTTGGTCCCGATCGGTCAGTCAGTGGTCAGTCGTTACGACCCGTAACGACTGACCAATCGGGACCAACGGCTTAACGTGTTCTCCGAGGCACGGCAAAAAAACGCCATCCACGGCTGACCGCGGTTAGCATTACTTAACCTGCAAGATTGATTGGTCCACGGCTTCCACTCCGCCACGAGCTCTTTATTCTATGAATGCATTTTTATGAAATTCATATTATTTTGTACCAGTAATAAAAAACGCAATGCAATTTTAAAATTTTACACACAAAAAATATATATTTTCTCTATTTAGTTTAATTATAAGTAAGTTTTTTATTTGTGAATAGAGTAGGTATATATTAATTTTTGATGACTGTATACATACAGTAAGTATACTTTAAAGTATTTAGGTTAATTAGAATTAGGTATAATCAGTTATTTTTGCATGTACTTTCTGTGTTTGTACCCGTTAAGGATGTTATTTCTCTCTGTTTTAAAGGTTTGCTGGGAGAAAATTCATTTTGAATTAAGCTCGCCTTTGTACATGGTAGACTTATTATATTATAAGTTTTATTGTAATTTTATTGTGTACAATAAAGAATTAAGAATTAAGAATTTTAGAACTACAAAAGCACAAAAATACCGAAGTTACTTAAGACATCTTTTCGTGCAGCACATACGGTGGGTACATTTAAATATTTAAAAATGTAACTGAGTGGTTAACGTAGCTCGAAATTTGGGTAAATCTTCCTTTCCGGCCGCGGCGGTTTGCGGCGGAGACCCTACCACTCTAATCTAAACGGACGTGTTCTTAAAAATATTAATATTGCACAGATCATGCTTTTAAACTTGGATTTAAAATTATATTAACTTCTAGAAATGCTCTAAGTGCCATTGAGATAAAACGTTGAGTATGCGTCTAAGTGTAATTAAAATAAATGTTTAAAAATTAGAAGCAGTACTTTTATCAAAGAACTTCATGTTTGGAATACATTTTTCTTAACTTTATTACTTAATCTAATCATATTTCAAATAAGCCGTGTCTGTACATTCAAGATATTTAAGCAAAATTATACAATACATATAAATACATATTATTATATTAGCAATGGAAGCCAAAAAAGGTCAATTAAGACAGACGGACAAAAATTAAAAAAATAGACAATAGACAATCATATATAAATTTTGTAGCTAAAAGTCTAACTGAAAAATCGGTATATGTTTTTATCTTAGTATTCATCTCCTAAGGGGTAATTTAGACAAGCACCGCCAATGTGCTGCGAAACAGCGGTGTTTGCACTGGTTTGCAGGAGGATCGAGGCTCTCAAATTACTGGCACTAGTGGTATTGAAAGCATAATGTCTAAATCTTTTGATGTAGCGACGCATTCGTAGGTATTTAAGGGCTTTGGTTGGTGCACTACAACTCTTGTACTACATGGTTATATTTAAATATAATAATAACATTAAGAAGATTATGTTAACTATGAAAACACTTTGTCATTTCAGCTCGACTAGAGAAGATTTACGACACAACGTTATGAAGTATTTGGACGAAATTTTCATATTTTAAATTTGGTAAATATGCTTCGTTTCGGTTCTTATTTTAAATGGGGCGTAGCACTACTATGCGGAAGTGACATGCCGTGACGTAACTTCCGGGTGGTGTAACGCACAGCGCAGGCGCAGGACTGCCACCGGAAGCCGGAAGTTGTGGTGTTGCGGCGCACAATCTGGAGTTGGACGGCGGGAAACACTGAATCAAGTGCAGCCTGGGCATTTTGTTTTATGAATGAGAGTGTAAAAGATATATGAACATTTTCATTTGATATCATCCGTACCCGGGGCGAGCGTTGTTAGTAATTGCTCTTTGTGCGTGCATCCGTTCTGGTGATTCTTGATGAATGGCTTTAGGAAGGAGGCGTTTAAATGAAGTAATACACAAACATGATTATTATTTTAAACTCTTCTTTAATAAGACTTATGGAACCGACTCTAATCAATTTGATATACTGGTTGAAGCGGTTATATAGAGGTTGAAGCGGTCGCCTCGCCGCTTTTAACCGCGCTTGTGTTGTGGGTCGATCCCCACACAGGACAAATCTTTGTGTGATCCACAAAGATTTGTTCTGACTCTGATTGTGCTTTGTGTGTGTGGAATGTATGTTTGTGAACACCCCCGCGACACCAGAGTTATTCCATCTGTCGGCGTTATTTATTTTCTTTAAGTAAAAAAAAAACTGAACTAAGGTAATTAACACTTTTTAGGTGGATTCACATCGTTAACGCTCAAAACAACGAAAGTACAGTAGTTTGTTCAAGCATAAATTATGGCTTTTATAAATCATATTAATTTTAACAGTGTCACACTCTGAAAGGGTTATTATATATCATATAGGCACCGAAGCAACTGCTGGCGAGTGCAGTGTACCCAGTATGGGTTATAACTGTCCCCAACTGCACAGTACCTATTGCACGTTCCAACAAGGAGCAAACTAAGGTAAACACTGCGGAGCTGCAGTCATGGAATAAGAAAGAGTATAGAAAAAGTCATAAGTAAGTTATAAGTTTATGGGCGGCTCTTCAGTGAGCTGCAAAAATACGCTGTCTCAGTTACTTGCAGTTCGTACATAAAACTTAAGAGCGACTGAAACACGCACCACCTAAAAACTTGACATTAGCGTCCTCCAGCGCTCATGTGTATTTCTATCCGTCAAAATTTTTACGCGTTTAATCAGCAGTGCGCCGTATAAACGCACCTTCAGAATGATCCTAACAAACCCAAAAAAATACTAACATTATAAATTATTCTATGATAGCAAATACAGTATTTACCTATACGTCAAAGCATAAATAGGTACATTGTATTACAACCACAAAACCAATAATAATGAAAGGTTTCCCATAAATACATTACAATGAGAGAAACTCTAACAATCCGGGAATAGAATTTCACGTTTCATCGAAAACAGTCATAATACAATTGAAATTTCAAAATTTATTTGTAGATATGTATGTAGCGACGTGGATCGGTGCCTTGCGGGACACATGTTGGAACTTCCTCTTGAAAACTTCTGCGAACAAAGAGTAGATCCCTGTTCGTGTAACGTGGAGCATCACCGTCTACGGTTTTATATCTCATAATTTAATAAAATGAGTAATTTAAGAGCTTTTACCATAATTAACGTTCTTCCCGGTGGAACATTTGACGGCATTTTAGAATTCATCATTTATTAGCGTAGTGTTTGGGTCTGTTTGAATCAATCTCAGACATTTTTTAGCTTTATTGTGTTGCTTTTAAAAGTAATTATAGGAAAGAAATGGATACAAGCTCAAATGTAATAGAAGTTACTTGTTTTTGTACGGGATTATTTTAAATACCATTTTTTTTGAGGGCAATTTGTTTCTGGATAAATTTATTTCAAGAAATTGGTGTACAATAGCATAGGGTGGTTCAACGACGAAGACTTAATGTGTACAATACATAGTCTAGCTAGGACGATCGAGCCTTACATTTGAGCATGATTATTGTAACCTGTCTGTAATCTATCTATTTATCTGATTTTTTAATTTTTTAAAATAGTTTTTAAACAAAGACGGATAAAGAGCGCCTACTTACTAGTTTGACATTCTTCTCATGAGTAGGAGATTAAAAAAAAAATACCTGACCTAATTTAAAAGTGGTACAATTTACACTTAAAAAAAGAAAACTATTTAAAACCGACTTTTTGCGTTAGTAATTAATTTATTAAGAAATTCACCATCTCACAGCAAATACAAGCAAATACTGCTTTTAGTGTTTTAAGGCAGTTTGAACCGTTGGGAACAAATACTGTTATAATATTTATATTTATAAATGTGGTGAAAACGATGACTTGTTGAACATAGCAGCGTAAACTTTTTATCTGAAATCGATCAATCAAAATACTATCTTCAATAAAAACGTATTAATTCAAGGGCTCAGATAATTTATTAACAGGCTCTTTGTCAGAAAGGGATAAGTTTTATTACAATAATGTTTATTTCAATTGGTCACATCCATGTTGAAAAAAATTCTGGCTATAATCTGCCTGTATTTAGGACAAAAATTGCCGTATTAAAAATATATTAACATTACAAACAAATTTTGTGCATACTTTATCGTTTAAAATAAATACATATTTAGTAATCAAATTTAAAACTAAAAAAAACCTTGCTTTCTCTTAAATTAGAATAAAACCACTGCAAAATTGATCCCAAACGTTTTCCTCGACCTTTTCACGTGCATTTTACAAGGTATAAAACACTCCATAAAAGTTTAATCTAAAATGACTTGGTGATTTGAGCGAAATGACCAGATGGTCCATATTGAATATCATTTTTAACGGACTCCAGAGCGTCGTGTTTTCATAGTTATTCTCATTTCATAGTTTCCAATAATATGGGTTTAACTTTAATATTATTAAGTTTTATCATTTTTTAAATCAAATCTTAAACACTAAAATGCATGTTTGTTCGTGGCCATATTGTCAATTTTTTTTTAATCATAAATTGAGTTACTAGCCCAGTGCCGTTAATTTTTAAGACCAAAAAAAATAATAGTAGGATGAAACCCATTAGAAAAGAAGGAGAATATTATAAATATTAAAGGAAAAATAATTTACGGGCGATCTGAGGTCGGGAAGAGGGGGAGGGGGGGGGGTTTAGGGTAAAAAACGGATTTTCTCGATTTCCGGCCAAACTAAAAGTCCTATGGAAAAAAGTCGAATCGCAAAGTTGTTGGTGATAAAAAGATCTAAAACTTTTGTTTTTACACTTTTTTCATATAACCTCAAAATTTATGTGAAAAATTTAAAAAACCAAGTTTTGTTTTTTTATTTTTATCTTTTACAAACAATAAATTTTTTTCACGAAATTTGGTGAAAACTTACCTTTTTATGTCCCAAATACGCTGTAATTTATTTGATTAGAAATATTTATTTTTTCACCTTATTTTGAAATAATATCGATTTTTTCCCTTATTTTCAATCGAAAATTCACCCGTCAAAATATCAGCTTATTTCAAAAAGTTGGTATTTTTTCTGTTAGTTGAAATCTCTTCTTTCCGATGGTGAAAAAAATATATATGTTACTATAGTAAATCTTCACAGAAAATGCAAAACCAAGATCGAAAAAAATGATCAATATTTTGTAATACATTTTAAAATCTCCGATATAGCAATAAACGATAATTCTAATGATTGTTTTATTTATTAAATGAACCTTTTTGTTTAACAATGTCTATGGAACACTGTCAATAAATATAGCACAAAATAATAGTGACAAGTGACAACTTCATTGTGTCATTGTCAAACCGTTTAACTGAAACGAACTTCATAATTTAAACAAGGTAAATCAACAATTTAAATCAAATGAATACATTACTAGTATCGGCACTGAAAAGGAGTGTCAGTCCATATTTTCGACGCAATTTTCGTACAGCACTGAAGCTTTATGATGACAATTCGTGTAAACCTGATGATAAAGTCCAAATCAGTAACGAATACATCCTCAAGCCCATTGAATCTACTAACCACACAATAAGAAAGCATGAGAACGAAAGGCGTCAGTTACTATATGAATTTGGTTTGTACGTCGCTGCGTGTCTGCCAAAGTACGTACAAAAGGTGCAAATGCAATTCAACGATGAACTAGAAATTCTTGTAGCTCCTGAAGGCCTTTATCAAGTTTGTAGCTTCATGCGCTTGCACCACAACGCTTGTTTCAACCAATGCAGCACATGCACTGCAATGGACGTGCCAAGCAGAGTATATAGATTCGAAGTAGCCTACATGCTCCTCAGTCTTCGGTTCAGTGAACGAGCTCGCATTAAGACCTATACCGATGAACTGACACCTTTACACTCTCAATTCTCTAACTGGTATTCTTGCAATTGGCACGAAAGAGAAGTCTATGATATGTTTGGAGTCGTGTTCACTCATCATCCGGATTTGAGAAGGATCCTTACTGACTACGGGTTTACTGGGCACCCTTTAAGGAAAGACTTTCCTTTAGTTGGGTACCAAGAGGTGCGTTATGACGATGAGTTGAAGAAGATAGTGTACGAACCAGTTGAATATGCTCAAGAAATGCGTAATTACAAGTTGTCGACGCCGTGGCACTATTTAAATAGCTTCCATAAAGGATTTAATGCTGAGCTTCCTCCCCCTAAAGAGAAGGAGTAAGAGATTTGTATTATTATTCTTTTACAAAATAAATATACTTGTGATTATGTTGAACAACAGTATTTTATTTACTTAAAAAAGAGGAGATTACAGCGTATAATATAGTGTTTATATAATGTTGATAAATACCCGATTGAATGTTTAAACTCATTATACCAAAAAAGTACCAGAAGACCAAAACAGAATAGGAGGTTCTGGTTATGAAACAGTAAAAAAAAATCCATATTCATAACCAGTTATGAAATCTTGGTTATAAACGTGGACGAAGGGGATTTATCAATAGAATATTTTTGTACACAAGCATCGCCCGAGTTCAAATCTTTTTTCTAATGTATTTAATTTTATTTAGTCTTCATGCCTGCATAATTTTATTTGCTTAGTTCATCTATTTTCAGACGGAACAATATTTACGTCTTGAGAAAAACTATTCATACTAAACTATACAGAAAACGAGTACATCTTTCGGCGATGCCTTGTTTGAATCCAGCTCACTCAGTAATGAGCTTTTGTCTTTACACAAAGGAAGTCGTTTAATGGAGCGAAACACACATACCCCAATATAGCACCTACCCCACCAGATGACGGCCCTTTCAAACGCCTCAATTAATAACTTGAAAATTAGCGGAAAGTGGCTAATTATTCTATCTGGTTTTCATTAAGTGGCTTCGTAAGTTCAACTGGTGTGGGTCACTTAAATTGGATTCCAATTCCTCATTAATATGCAGTTGAAATAACATTTTTAATGAGATGAACTTGGAAACGTGAAAACTCTTTGTCTTGCAAGCTTTGTGAATTATATAAGTAACAAACATTAAAACAATGATGTCTGGTTCAAACCGTGTCACCTCTATCTTTATGGAACAATAAAAGCACAACTCATAACTATATTTGTACACCGTCAATCTATTCATAAAATCATTTCAAATATCTTTATTGAACTAACCTTTGTATTCCGAGAAGTGAGGTATTAAATCAAAGTCGGCTTTTAGTAGTTATGTAGCAGACAATCAGTGCCGTAGACAATTAATTACCGCGCAAGCTTCAATAACATTTAAGGCTGATACCAAATCCCACAATAATTATTATTCAAGGAAACATTTTCAAGAAATAGGAATAAACTCCCTTGAGGAAGCCGAAGTCCGATATCTTGATTCGAAATATTAAGATTGGGCACTTAAAATTATAGCGCTGAAATTTGAGGAAAGCGTTGAGGAAAAGAGGTTTTTGTGGGGATGTGATCGGCTTCATATCTGGGTGATACAGCCATCTGCGTAAGAATAACGGCTGAATGGAGGACTGAATGAACAATCGCCACAATCGGCTCAGTGTGTGGCGCGCCCTCGCCCCTATCGTGCGCACCGCCGCGTTTCTAGCTCCCCGGGGATCGAGCAAACTTGACACGCGCGCTCTAAACTTTACACAGTTCGCACCACTTTGTACAAACCACCCGGAAATAACTATACACATTTAAAATAAAATCAAAAGTTTTCTGACAATTTCAGAAAGTTTTGGATAACTTTTGGCGGTTGAAAGTTTGAGAAAAAGGTAAGGATTTTAACTTCCTTTTGTCTTTATTTTGATATATACACTAGTATAATTTTATTATTATTTTAATAGATATAGATGTGTTTTAGTATTTTTTCAGTATTACTAATTAAATAAAAATACTGTGGGGAAATCACTTAGTATAAGAAAATTCTTCATATTGTTATGATAGCATATAATGCACTTTATCATCTGTTTTCATTGAGAGCAAAAACGTGTTTGTATCCCGACATTATTAAAATTAATTATTTATATTTCTGAATCACATTAATTAATACAATCACAATATTTAGTAAAAATTTTAGTGACGTTATTTACTTATATTTTATTTGCATAATCAAAACAAGTTACTTAGGTACGTATTTTTATTTCAAAGAAATACTTAAATATAATATTTTGATTACGGAGCGTCTAAAACAGTTGACGAAAATTACTCGAAACATTTCATAAATAATTTATAAGCCTCAACAACGAAATATATCGACAACTTTAGTATAACAAGTCTGTTCAAAGGTGTTTATTCCTTAGGAAATTTTCGAATAACTCTTTAAACATTCATTTCCTGGCGAGTATTCTTGTTTAACACTTTTAATGTTAATTAAATACTTCCGTACCGGTATTTGTGGAGCCATAGTTATTTAATTAGTGGCTTATTTAATGTAAACTAGTATTTTTAATGAGATGTATCGGAAACAAAGTGAAAAGAGTTTAAAATACAGTTTTATATTAACGTTGTTTCTTATAAAATGTAAAGTTATTTAGTAAACAAATATTGTTATCAGAAATTACATACTATGAAAGATTTATGTTTTTAAACTTTCGCGATTTGAGAACATCTTTCATAAATTAGACAACGGGTCTATAAAGGTAAATAACGTTTAGCATAGGTTTTTTTTTAATAATAATTAGGCGATTTAGACCCGTTGTGTATTTTTTGAAATATGAAAAATGTATTGTTCAACTATAATTTATAGATGCAGATAGTATCTTTGCTTTTAAAAAGCATGATTTATTGGTAACTTGGTATTAACTATATTTATGTGTAACAAGTATGTTTGAATTGTATATATCGTATTTTAGCCGTGAATGTTATAGGTTGCCAAAATCATAATTCCTAGGGGCAACAATATTTTTCAAAACATTTATATTTTATTAAAATGACGATTATCTAATAATTTTAAATAGTAATTCTTTTAAGTGGAGGATTGGACATAATAATTATATGAATTTTCTAATGAAAGTAGCTGACTTTGGCCCGCGACTTACTCCACGTGGACTTCGTTATATTAAGAAGTAGCTGCTCCCGCGCTTTGAACCACGTTAAACCTTACTGTTCTGCTCCCGTGGAGATTAGCTTTGATAGTTTCTTGATCAAATACAAACATATTTATTAAAATTCGTTCGGATTTTGCCGAGAATAACAAACAAATTTTCTACCGAGGGTTGTCAGCGTGGTAGGTACATCAATATAAATTAGCCTATGTTACGCGCCTTGTAGTCAGTTACCTGCAGGTAAAATTAATACTAATTGGTCAAGCTTCTAAACGAAGGTTAGCTGATACCAACAGCCAGACAGACAGACAAAGAGAAATTTTGAAAAACTTTATTTAGGCTTTGGCTTTAAAATATAACAAGTATAATTTTAAACCAGTTTTTTAGAACATTGGGGAGGGTGGGCATTTTGGGCACAATACATCGACTACATGGTTTCAACTACGCGTTCAATGCCCATAAGTTCATGTGGCTACTATCCTGACTAATGGGTACTATTCGAAAAGGGGATCACTATAAATTAGAGAGACTGTGCCCGGGCTTGTTGCAATTGCAACTGCCTACTGACTAGACTTGTCAAAGATCTATATAGGTTTAGTGTTTGCAATAGGTTTGTTACAGTCAAATTGATAAATCCATCAATTGACATAATTACCAGTCAATAAATATGTAGCACAGGAAGCAGCGATAGCCGAGTGGGAGACCGTAGGACTGTGAAGTTAAAGTTCTCGGGTTCGAACCCACGGCACACACCGCTCGTCTTTTCGAAGATATGTGTGTATTTATTATATAAATTATCGCTCGCTAACGGTGAAGAAAAACATCGTGAGGCAACCTACATGCCTGAGAGTGCCTAATAAGTGCTCGAGGGTGTGTGAAGTCTACCAATCCGCACTTGGCCAGCGTGGTGGACTATGGCCTAACCCTTCTCATCATGAGAAGAGGCCCGAGCCCAGCAGTGGGACAAGTATTAAATACAGGGCTGCTATTATAATATGTAACACTATCCAATGAATGAATCAACAATTCACAAATACCTTCATTACATTAAATATGTAATATCACTAAATCAAATATAGATTTACTTACTTATAGATAGAATACCAAAGATTTGTCGGCATTCCGTGAACTATACGTCGCACGCCGAATGATGATCCCTATGACAGTTCGTTAGCGCTTAACATTGTACTGACGTCCTATCACATCATATCCTTTAGAGAACCATTAAAAATTCGAAAAAATCATAATTGTGTACATTTAAAATTATAAAAATGAATATTAAGAAATTATTACGTAATGTTCGGCAATAATGAAAAAAAACTCAATGCAAATGTACATGGTACGTTCTGCAAAAGTTACGTCGTCAAGCTGTTATCGACTAAGAAGGGACACATCGATAAACAAAATATCGATAATTTGTTGGCAAAATTAAACAAAAATGCTTTGCAGTTTGTATTTTACTGATATCAATCTGAATCTGATACAGGGTCAAGCGGATCTTCAAAATTAAACTAACAAGAATTCTAAAAAAAAGAATTCTAAACTCTTTAATTTATGCAATTTGAATAAAAATTAAAGTATAGTAAAATAAAATATAATAAAGCTGTTACTTTTTTATCTAGTGTTTTATGTCCATCAATGCGCGTAATCTTTTTTTCAATATAAATAAATATTGCTTATTATGTTGAATGACCTGGCTGAATGACATGACATTTGCCTAAAAAACAATATTTTATCGAAATTGTTTCGCATAACTAATACAACTGTCATTCGTATCAAAAACTTAAAACAAACGGTTTTTTTTTTAATTTATGTAGGTATGTCAAAAATAATTTCATTTTAAAATAAGATATCATTGTGGCCTTTTCCTTATGACCAATCCTTTTCAAAATGTGACAGTAAAGATTCACTTCAAGATTTTTCAGGCTTTTGATTATTATTTTTTGTATTTCTGATACTTACACGAAAAGTTAAAAGAATTAGCTACTATATGAAGTGTTCATTCTGAATTGATTTGTTTTTCAGATATTAAATTAAAAAAAAATATCTACACATATTATTTTTCCGTCCAAACCAAGGTTGGTGCTGATATGGTTTTTCTAATAAAAAAACTCAGTTAGTAATATTGATTGCAAGTTATTGTTGTTTCACCTTGACATGTTGTAAGTCGTACAATTTTAATACAAGCATAGCAAGCTAAATGTCAGTTGCTACCAAAGTAGTAGTTGAAATGTCAAAAGTTATAAACTTGTAGATAGTGCTGCACTACTCGACTGTGTAACTTTTGCTGCAACAAACGTTCGTAATAATTTAAATGTAGTACCTGCGGCACTGAATAGAGTGTAGAAAAAGTCATGGTTAAGCCTAAGGCAAAGAACTATAGATGTGGTTTACGCCAGCGCGTTTTCGATACCGTTTTCACACATATCTGCCCGCAACCGTTGCGGCAGCGGGATATTTTAGCCTTAAGCTGCGGTTGTATAAGAAAGCGGTGCGTGCGTGCGTTAGCGGTAAAATGACGTCACTCAAACCGCTTACGGTTGCATTAATTCGAACACTTTCTTTTTTAGGAAACAGGAGCTAAACAGAGACTGAACCATGACGCCTTATTGCCACTATCCATTTTGACAGTTTGCCATACATTAACATTAATTTCAATTTTTATTTGCTTTTGAGTGGCAAAAAGGTACTGCTTTACTGGATCTACTATCAATCCAGGAGCTTTATTTTCTATCACAACAACATTAGATTATTTCGAAAAAATATTTATTTAGACAAATATTTATTTATAAAGATATTTATTTAGAAAAAACCTACTGCCCTCACTAATCTAATACTAATCACAGTACTGCCTGCGACTGTTTGTTCCTTATTTAGTTACTCAAGAAAATACGCGTGCTAATAAAACTTTTTACAAGGAAAGCTTAGGAGGGAAGCAGACGATTTATCCCAACTGCAGTAGCATTTTCCCTCGCACAGAGAATAAAACATAATTTCTCCTTGTCTCTATTATGCCTTTAGCGGCCATAATTTTGCCTCTGTGCGTTTGTGAGTGAAACGATAATTGAAGATATTGTGTGTATTTTTTTTATCTCAATATTCATTAAAGATTAGAATTCCTAATTAGGCACATTTACGTTTCACATAGCAATTCTTGTGAGTCCGGGACTCAGTACTGGCGGGGGCAAAGGGGCTGCTTTGTCCTGTGTACACTTTATGAAAGAAATGTTATTCATCAACCAATCAAATTCAAATCAAAATATAATAATGATTATTACCAGACCGCCTATACATAAAACAATTGATATTATACTATTATAAATTTTACCTAATTATTTAATACAAAAAAATAAAATAAAAAAAAAACTAATTAAAAAAACTAATAAAAAAAAAAGAATATTCTTAACTCGAGCGTATTCTAAATATTATAATATTTTATGTACTAATTTTTTTCAAAGAAAAAGGAACCGCCTTCAAAAACTCAAAAGTAAAAAATAAAATATTCGCTAAACTTTGCTTACCTTTATATTAATTTGTTTAAAACAATAAACCCAAATAATTATGTTATACCAATTATTTATATTTTTTTGAAGTCGGCGCCAAATTACAAAATCAAATACCAATTAAAACCGTATTTACCGAAATAATTGTTGAAAAAATCACAAAATCAAATACCAATTAAAACCGTATCAGCAATTATGTGATTTGGCGCCGACTTCAAAAAAATATAAATAATTGGTATAACATAATTATTTGGGTTTATTGTTTTAAACAAATTAATATAAAGGTAAGCAAAGTTTAGCGAATATTTTATTTTTTACTTTTGAGTTTTTGAAGGCGGTTCCTTTTTCTTTGAAAAAAATTAGTACATAAAATATTATAATATTTAGAATACGCTCGAGTTAAGAATATTCTTTTTTTTTTTATTAGTTTTTTTAATTAGTTTTTTTTTTATTTTATTTTTTTTATTTCAAGCTTTTTAGTGTCTTAGTTTTTTTACTTTTGAGTTATTGAAGGCGGTTCCTTTTTCTTTGAAAAAAATAGTACATATTATAATATTTAGAATACGCTCGAGTTAAGAATATTCTTTTTTTATAATTAGTTTTTTTTATTTATTTTTTTTATTTTCAAATCCTTATATATTATCAAAAAAATCTTTCTGAGATCTTCATGATCATAAGTTATCACTACGATAATAACAAATATGCTGAAACGTAAGCCCCGTCCAAACCTAAGAGCTTTCGGTACTTTAAGGGTAGGTAAGTAGGGTGTCTCTGCTTACCCTTCAAAGCATACACAGGCATGATGTTATGTTATGTAGTGGTGAAAACAATACATAGATACACGATTGCACAAAACGTGGTTCATTAGCTATTCGTTTTTGAAGAGTTCCGTTGCCTGTCTCCAAAGATCTTTATCAGATTATGATAAATTATATACTAAAACCTTCCTTGAAACACAAGGATTAAAATACCGAAATCTGCATTCAAATCGGATCAGTAGTTTCCGAGAAAATCGCGAACATAAAAAGGTGACATACATACATACATACATACATACATACATACATACATACATACATACATACATACATACATACGGATCGAATACAGAACCTCTTTTTTTTTTGAAGTCGGTTAAAAAAAGGTCTTCCTCTCTCCTACTTTTTGCCGTGCCCGTCAGGGTCCATAATTCATGCTGTACTTACCTATATTTATGATCTTTGTAACATTATGGAGTGCAATAAAGACTGAATACTGAATACTGAATCCCCGCATTATTGTAGTTTAAAACGGTATTGTGTATCTGTCACTAAGCGAAACTAGGTATCAATAGTATTAAATTACCTATTTAACATTAAGCTATTTGGATTTTTACATTAGATAGAACGCCAGAAGCAATTACACTATCCAATGGTCCCAATGACGAGGCCAGATACACACATTCACTCACTCAAGCACACCCATCATATCTATCGATCATTATCATTCTCCGACTTCTAGTCCAAGCTGAATATAAGATTTTACGTAGAGCGACTGCCATCAAGGCTCCGGACGACATGATACTCTTTTTAATTTTATAACACTAGTTGTCTGGCCTCTGACCTCTGTAACTGTCTTTTATAGATGTTCAGATGGCTACAGGGACCAATGGCTTAACGTGCTCGCCGAGGCATGCAGGAAAACTCGTTATGTTTAGATGGTCACCCATCCTAATGCCAACCGAAATAAACATTGCTTAACTTGCAATATCGATAAGTTCACGTGGCTTTGACTTAGCCATTCAGCTTCTCTCTCGATGAAATCGTATAATTCATTTAAACTATTTATTTAGGAAACCTTCTCTGCTACCACTTTGTTCCAGTAATTAGCGTATGCGCCCGTCACTGCGAGATCTTGGGGTCAATTCCCGGTCGGGCAAGAATTTTTATATACATCAATTTAGTATATACATCAAGATGTTTTTCAAAAAGCAGCATGGAGTTGGCATTGTGACCGGTGGATGGCGATAGGCTCACATCCCCATAAAACATAACAGGTGAAGTGTGGTTGCTATATAGCTCTGTCACACCATTTTTGGGTAATATAGGGTAGGCGTGATGCTATGTTATGTCACAAAGGATGATCTTTATTAATAGATAAGAGCCATGATACATTTTGATCAACTCTGAAACTAGCTAATACCACAAGTACTGCAAAGCGTGTGTATCTGACTAATTCGTTACACACGACTATTGAGCGCATCAACCAACGATTAATGGTAACTAGATCAGACCGGCTAGTGTATTAGCTGCTAATGCCCGATAGTCGATTTGTATTCGGCTGATTGTTTTAAGTTTCCGTTAGAGTAAAGCTAATTGGAAGAAACAAAGACGTGAAACAGCACGTCTATATTACCCAGAAGGGTGTGGCAGAGGTGTACAACACCCACACTTCACCTGTTGCATAGGTCCCATGTGAGAATCTCCTGACAAAAATTCAAAGAAAAACAACATTTGTTGACCCAGAAATCGAACCCAATATCTTGCGGTGAGAGACTGCATACGCTAACCACAAGACCAACGAGGTAGTTCATCGGTAGTATTACATTTGAGTCTAACTAAACCGCAAGTTTATGATGAGCAGGTTACTGCATTAAAATATTGCAAGGTAAATATGCTAAGTTATATTTCTAGACTCACTTAAATGAGTCGAGTTTTGAGTCTGAGTTTTAAAAATCATCGTCGCGTACCTTTGGCAAACCTTTGAGCACAATCGTTTTAGTTTTCATCGTCTTAAAATCAGTCACCCCACCAAAATAACAATACAGACCTTAACCAAAAGTTCCCCCAATACGCAAATCCCAATTTAGTTCTCTCCACTAATAAAGGTTGGAATACATTACGAACCGTGCACATTAAAGTCTAGAATACCTGAGCGTTTGGTCCAAACACTTGCAAAGTTACGCGTATTGTAAATCTACTTAGTATAAATGTTTAGAATACGCCTAGGAGTTTGCCGGCCGGTATGAAATTTCCGACAGTGTTTGTAAACTTTGTTCTTACTGCCAAGTTGGGCAGCGAGACTAGTCCGAGACCGGTCGCTTAAGACAATGCACATCAAAGCAGGCCTAGAAATTATTGCGATTAAACCGATAAGAATAGTAAGTTTCGATTTAGAAATTGCGATTTATCTCGGCGATACCGGTATTCAAAGTGTGTGTGTGTGTGTGTCATGTCGTACGGCAGCGACGACAAGAAAGTATAACATTTTTAAATCGACTTCTAAAATTAAATTTTATTGATACATATTTAATGTTATGTACGCCGATTAATTGTAAACGCCTGGACCGATTTGAAAAACTTCAATTACGCTTTTTAGCTTTCATACAAAGTTAGGTCAAAAAAATTAAAAGACAAAAGTTAATAAAAATATATATTTTTAGTAAGTTTGGTTAGTCAATCTTTTTCTTTCTCCTTTGTCAATTATTAAATATTAGAGTAAACTATCAAACAAACTTTATGCATCGGTTTTGCCCGCGTAGTAGGCATCGAGACATCGGTAAAAATAGCTAAGTTAAGCTTAGAAGATTAGCCAAAACAAACAGACAGACAAACATAATAAATTGTTTTATAGCATAGTTGTCCTGCAAATAGCCATAGGTATCGGTAGGCTTCTGGTACATTGAATGGAGAGGTACAGAGTGATTTCGAAAATAGGTACATGACACTTGGTAGTTGCATCGTGTTCGGACAGCTTGTGCCAGCCCACAACTGGACATAGGCATTTAAAGACTCCCGAGCGTGCGAAGACCTATCTGTAATGTTTCTAACCTTAAGCAAAATGTACTGGAAATATAATTGCCATTATTATTCTCTATAACTTATCGAGGTATCGGGGTCTATTCCTGAGTCGGGCAGAGTGTTATTTGGGATTCTTCCATAAGGCAATTCTCAAAAGCAGCACGGAGTTGGATTTGTGCCCGGTGGATAGCGATAGACTCACCCTAGAGGGGGATAGATCACGTTGGATCTAAACAGAACAAATGAAATGTGGATATTATACACCTTTTGCCAAACTCTTCTGGTTCATTTCACTTAGCGCTTAGGAAATTAAACATTGCTGTATAATTGCAATTTTATATTCAATGACAGTGCAAATAGTTTAAAAACGCTTCTTCACATAAAACAATACAAAATAAGCAATGGATTCTGCCACTAGTCGCATGATTGATACGTAGTTATAATTTCAGAAGGAAATTGGGAGAGGCCTACGACCTTTTTTATAACAAAAACACTTTATATCAATTTAAATAAATAGTAAAATAAATATTACATTTCCTTAGGTACTCAAAAAAAATCAGTCGATTTCGATCTCTTCTTCTCTTTCTTTCAAAGTTTGAATGGGACAGAGTGATTGAAGCTGTAACATAACATTAAATGTCAGTCTAACATGTTGGTGAAATCAGCACTAATAGATGATGGAAGTATTTCAGAGACCGTACCACCATTTTGGCACTCAAAACAATTTAAAATTAGGTTTTTTGTTAAGTGAAATGTCTAAACTGGTTACATTTGAGTACATTATGTCATGATACGTTACTGCTAATCTAGTCGTCCTAAGTATAGACTCTAAGTTATACACGTAGATAGATATAAATCTCGCTCGCGTGACAGGTGTCTCCAAATACCTAAATACGTGTATCCGTACGTATTAGTGTTGTACAAAACAAAACATTTGTATATAACATGTTGCCAATAACGATTGAGTCCGGGATTATTCTTGTGCGGATGTTTTGACCCGGCTGTCACGTTTTCTCGTGTTTCCTTTGTCTATTTAGATATTTTGTATTTCATTACATTTTCTGATTAAAATCGATGCCGCGTGTCGATTTGTTTGTTAATTTTTACGTTATTATTGTTGAGTTATCAATGCGCGGCAGTTCAAATTGTTTTTTAGAAATTTGAATGAACAAAGAAAATTATAAATCGAGAGTAATCAGTACCTACTATGATCCGGCACACTTGCACTAGACTAGCATAGGATTGGAGCAAATGGTGTTATAAGAGAGAGGTTTTTACCCATCAGTGGTATGAAGAGAACGGTTCATTGGAATAACAATAATTGTATTTCTTTTTTTAGTTGACGACCGCACTTGGAATTACTTTTGTGCCGCGGAGGCACAGTATAAATATTTACAAACAGTACGGAAACTGCCTACAAACGTTTGAAACGGCACGCACACATAAACTTGCACACCGATGAGACCCCTAAGCGAACGTCGCGGTGCTGTCAATAGCGAGTGCCGCGTCGAAGCAAGTCGTCGCGTTAAAATTTTGCCGATCCTTTTTAAAATGCCACGATGGTATTGCGTAGTCTACGGCTGCTTGAACTCTTATTTATCAAAACCAGAGCTATCTTGTTTTAAACTGCCTGCTGATTTTGAAAGGTAAGAATGATTTGTTGTTATGATATTGTACTCGAATAATTATAAGTAGGTAGTTGTAAATAATAGCGCTGAGTGAGTGTGACCGACACTGTTTCGAACGAAGTTTTAACTACGAGCGTTGTTGCGCCGACATAAGCGGTTTTAAACTTAACTCAAAATGGAAATCCAGGATGGCGGCTGCAATAAATTATATTTTTTTTACCGACTTCCAAAAAAGGAGGAGGTTCTCAATTCGATTAGTATATATGTTGCTTTTTTTATGTTTGTTCACGGCTAGCTTCGTCGTTTATGAACTGATTTTGATGATTATTTTTTTGTTGGACAGGAGATGATTCCAAGGGGGTCCCATTGTCAGCATATCGTGATCTGATGATGGGATCTTAGAGAAATCGAGGGCAACCCTCGTATTTTATAGGCACATGTTATGTTATCAGTGTGTTTTTCAAAGCTACACCAGTATTTACGCCTAATCGTACTAATGTTATGTGGCTAAGCTGATGATGGAAGGTCAACTCCTCAATGGTTAGGAGTTGAAGGATAATTCTTTCACTACTGTACACATATTCAGACTGCTAGTTATGATGTCAAGTGAGCTGTTGGAACGGAGATATTTCAAAGGTGGTCCCATTGTCAGCATGTCATGATCTGATGATGGGATTCCATAGAAATCGGGGGCAACCTTCGTATTTTATTTATCCGAGGCTACACCAGGATTTAAGCTTGGTCGCAATAATTTTATGTGGTTGAGTTGATGATGGAAGGTCAACTCCTCAAATAGTTAGCAGTTAAAGGATAATTCTTTCACTAATGTACGCATATTCCTACTGCTAGTTATTGTGTCAAATGAGCTGAAAATGGAAGGTCGTGACCCTCAATAGTCAAGAGATAGGATTTAATTCTTTATTTGTTATTAATAAGTTTTCCGTCTCAAAAAGTAGGTAAACTAAAAAGCAAAAAATAAATTTACTTCGCACAAAATAATACGTTTTTTCATTTAGTTAAATAGAAATTACTGAATATCTACAAAACAAAAACAAAGATCTACAAGTTGTTACGTGTCAATATTAAACTGTGTATCGTATTTTGTTAAGATTTACCGATGCTCTGAGATTACTTATTTAAATTTTATTCGTAAACTAGTTATTTCAATACGATTGAATGATCACCAAAAACACTTTTCTTTTTCAAAAAAAGACAATATCAAAAAGTTTAAAAGTGTCAACCATATAGCTTCAATAGAGCGTAGGTAATTATTTTTTGAAATAGGCTTAGTTTCTATACTGTTTACATATTTATACTGTGGCGGAGGTGTTCACAAACATAGATTTCACACACACAAAGCACACCTTTTTTATTATCATAGAGCTATTATTAATATAACTTACCATCAGTATAGCTAACTAATTTGCTACAATTGTAAAATATAAAAATAATATAGTGAATTATCATAAAAAAAAAACATCTTCAAGAATCAGTAGGTACGTCAACAAAAAGAATTCTGCTATCTTATTCATTGTATAATAAAGCGTCCCTTAACAAAACGACTTCGCCTAACAGCACTCAACCGAAAAAATACACATATATTTTTATCTAAACTCGCAAAAATAACACCCGTTCATATCAATACGAGCGTGTAAGCAAACTGATTTTTTCGCAAACATTATATCTTCGCGGAAAAGTAGTTACCGGTATGAGATCACTTCCTCACTCATTTCATACCTTCAATGCTGCCTTCACAATGACGGTTCTACACCTGATATAAAGAAAAAGTCGTATCATAGTATCGTTTTTTTTGGGTCACGCATCATAATTGCGTATGTGTGTTTACAATGCGGTATCAAACCATTATACATGGTGGTTCTACTTTTATGTTGATGCGATGTATCGTAATAGCATCTTTAGCAGAGAGTGTTTATGATACTTTTAGCTGTATGCCCGACGTTGTAAATGGTATCGTTCAGATATTAATAGAAGCCGTAAAATATTGCTTCTTGTTTATATTATAAATCAATGGCAGATTGTGTGTGTGGTAAAAATGTTTTGATGGGATCGTGAGTGTTTTAATTTGGATTGATATGAGACAATAAACAATCATCGTTTAAAAGATAACTGCCATTTCACAGAGTTATTTTATGACTTCTTATTGTGTTTATAAATGTTATTTTTAAACAAAACCTCTTTTATCATGCCTTGCCAGACTTCGTATTTCAAATTAATCTATAATATTAAATTTTAGAATACTTTTTTATTTCATTCAAAGTCGTTTATTATAATGTACTGCTGTCTAGAACAAAGATTTTTTTACAACAGTTTTCCTTCGTCTTCCCCTTACTGGGGTTACAAACTGCGGTAGTAATATTTTACTTAAATTGGAGGGTGAATATTCTTCGTACAAAATAAATTCAGTAGTTGAATAATATTTATTTTTTTATTTATAAGATTTAAATTATAAACAGGAGTGTGACTGGATCATGCAACCACCTTACATGATCCAGTTAGATTTCTGTTTATAATTTATATATAGACTAAGACGCCTTTTTCGTTGGTCTTCATATTGTTTAATAAAAATATGTTTTATTTGTTACAGTATCAAATGAAGAACTCAGGCTCTGCCTGAGAGCGGAGTGCGTTACCGTGATAGAAAATATGCAGCAGCCTTGGTGGTCCATTTACTTATTGGCCATTTTCATGCTGGGGCTTGATTCTAAGCTTGTCGGTAATGCTTCTCTTTCTGTGCTAAATACTTATAATATAATGAGGTTAAGGTAACTGCTTCGGAATTAAAGTTAGGCGAGAGGAGAAGTGATTAAATAAACAATCAGATTGCGTTATATCCACTTCTCCTCTCTACCTACATTCAGTAATCAAACCTTATTAGTTATTCAAACAGATCTCCTTTCGTTTCCACTTTGATGGCAACTGGGCCCTAAAGTGAACATTCTATATTATAAATTTGTAATGCCCCTGTATTACGATTATGGTTAATAGCTCCAAAACACTCCTTCATAGTATTAAAATTGTTTGTTAAAAACTGAAATTTGCTTAATTATGTATAAACGACTACCAATTAGTCTTTACATTGCCAGTATATGCTGTTCTCGCATTGTACTAAAAGACTATACAGCGTAAGACCATCTTATATTGGAAATATAAAAATTAAATAGTTCAGCCTGTTCTGAACTATTTAATTTTTATATGACTACGGAAAAGCAAAAAGAAACGGTCAAGACTTATGTTCAAACATGATAATGGTGAATGTAATATTATGTTTAAAATATTGTTACTTAACATTTTGATTGCTTATTCGAGATATGCTATATAATTTTTTTGTTTGAACAACAATTCTATTAAATATTTAATTTAGGTTAAAGTATTCTCAAATGAAAGCTCAATTTAATTGATAGAATAGCACTATATTGAGAAACAATTTACAGGACAAGCGTTCCAGCCAGAATTCGCTGAGCCATTAATGAATCTGACTGTACCAATAGGCCGGGACGCCACGTTCAGATGTCTTGTGCAAAACCTTGGAGGCTACAGGGTGAGTTGAGGATTTACTAGGCGGAAACTGTTAGTGCTTCTATACGGTATTGATTGCTATTCGGTTAAGGATATAGTCTCTAAACGGTATTTTCATACAAACGGAGTTTGGTGGTTATTTTAATATAATTTTTCACTAATATTTTTAATACGTATAAAAATTATATTTAGAACACTAAAATACATAATTGTTCTTGCCTGTTTGTATTAATGGTTTTATTCATTAAGACAAAATGGCCACGATCAAGACTTTATTTAATATTATTAAATACGATATGACTAGGTGTAATAAGCGTTTGACATAATTTTATTTAAAACACAAACAATCTCAATGTGTATGACGCTCGTTCTCTAGCAATATCCTCTTAATAAAGTTACTCTCTCGTTAAAAACACTAATAAAACTACTAAGTCATTTTATTGAAACAATTTATTATCTAAATATACAACTAATATGCCGAACCTCAAATTAAGCCACAGTAACAGCTAAAACTTTTCTACTCATCACAATTAACCTTTACAATATTCCTTTAATCCCAAACTCAATTTGCAGGTGGGTTGGGTAAAAGCCGACACGAAAGCGATCCAAGCAATTCATGTCCACGTAATTACAAACAATCACAGAGTGGGGGTCTCGCACAACGGACAGACGGTCTGGAATTTACACATTAGAAACGTCCAAGAGGAAGACCGAGGGCAATACATGTGTCAAATCAATACTGACCCGATGAAAAGCCAGGTAAGTGAATCCAGAGCTGGTTATACCATCGACAATAAAGCCCAGATTTCACGGAACTTCTTATTCTACGATATGATAATCGGCAGCTCATTTAATGTTTGAACGGAAAAGAGAGATCGGAAGATGTTACTTTGAGTTAAAATTAAGTTAGTGAAATCGACGCTAAGTAGCAAGGAAAGTTAGGGCTCGTTTATGGACAGGCCGCGCGGTGGACGATTCGTTAAGATAATCAATTAATACAACACACAAAACGCCGTATTAATGATCTATGTCTTACGCCAAACGCTTGGCAAACCGCCCACCAAGCGTCTTTAAAAATACAGTACAGAAAGCAAACTACGCTCGAGCAACGCACACATAGACATCATTCGAAGACACGATTTTTAAGACCACTAAGATCACTTTCGTTTGCGTGCCAGGCGAAGGTATAAAACTGAGGTATGTGTATGATCTTTAAAACCTGACTATTTTGTGAAAATTGTATTTTTCAAAGCTGTAGGTATGATGAAAGATAATTTTGCTATATAAACTCCAACTAATGCAGCTGTATACTATATAAGTAAATCAGTTAGATGTCAATGCACTCCAACCCGACTCGCTAAAAGTGGTATCAGTAGAATCTCTCTTTACTTCCTGCTTTGTCTGTTTTTGTTTCGTTTGGTATAAACGTATGCGAACCTGCCTGTATAAAAATTCTCTTGTCATTATTTCAGGCAAAAACATAATTCTACTCCTGAATAAAATTTTGTCTCTCGGCCCCCAATATCGTGTAGGTGACAATATATATCGAAATTTTCCTTTTAAATAAAAGTTTAATATCTGCAATATAACTCCTACTACAATAATAGCATTGTAAAGTCCTAAAATAAAGTAAATAGTCATTACATCGACATACACATTCACTGATTCAATATAATAAGATTCTTTGGAGTCTAGATTTAATACAACGTCATACGCTTTATATAAAATAACTGTAATGATAATTGGATTTAAAAACCATGTTGTTTTCCAAAAATAGTTTGCCTTTATACCAATCATGAATATTATATCAACATTGTGTTTTCTGATTCCATAAATCCAGTACAAAGATAAAGAAAATAATAAACTGTTAAATGTTTGCATAATGTCAGTCGCATAAGACAAAATCGTAGTAATATCAGAACATAAAAAAGGTAATGTGCAAATCATAATGAATATCATTAAGAGCAGTCTTGTCAGCTTTGGATATTTTTTGGTAAAATTAAAGTTGTTTAGTAAAGACTCTTGAAGATACAAAAATAAAAGCCAAAAATTTATATACAAACTGAAAAAACCCAAGGAAAACCAAACAATATTCCAAACCGCTACCGGATCAAAATAAGATATAATTTCAGACATAGAAGCAAACATTGGAAAAAACAAGTTAGTTCCACCTTCTAAAACGTTATTTTCTTTGCCATGATAGTAGGACATAGTTTTGATGCCACTGTATCCAATTAATGAAAGCATGAGTGATACGAATAATGAAAGTAAACACGTGCTAATAGCAGTCATGGTAGCTGGACTCCGAAAGGATACATCTCGTGATAAATATAATAAAATACCACTGCCAGTACCTACAGAACGAAAACCATATGAAACTGTGCTAAAGGCAGTGTAAAAGTCAAAGTTACTCCAATTGAAAGTGAGTTTTGTTGCGTACCAAGTTCCACTAGTCGATAAAGCTACACTAAACAAAACTAATATCATAATCGTTACATATGTGGCAAATATTTTCACAAATGCTTGAATTATTCTTTCTTTTTTTAATGAAAACACATACACCGTTGAGCATACTATACACATAGCAATGATTGTTTTCCACGAGAAAAAGCAAAACAGATTGTTTTTTGTACAGTTACCCCCAATTTCTCTTTCAAAGAAGCATTTGCTTGCCGTCTTCATTCCGCAGTCGACCTCGAACAAAAGTTGAGCTTCCAAACAGTGTTGAAATACTGATACGTTGATTCGTTTCACCATACATTTACAGTCACTAAAGTCTTCACAGCTCAACCATGGTGGTGGAGTCATACTTGCAGAAAATGTATACAATAAAAGCCATGAAGTTAATACTAAATAATAAATGGTTTTGAAGAATATCAGATAGTATGTTGCAAACCCGACGTTCCGCAATAGCGGGCAGAAGTCCCAGACACTGAATATATTGCAGTTGGTGTACTGGCCAAGACAAATCTCTGAATAAGCTAATGGCATTCCAATAAAGATTACTGCCAGTGACTGCATGAGGGCTAGTACATACAGTCCATCATGTGATGTAACTGCAGGATTGAAAACAGTTGTGATTTCATTCATCATCCATACCCACAGCATTAATTTGTAATAGTTGCAATTTTTCCATCGACTTTTCACTGCTGGGCAATAATAGCCATCTATTTGAACGTTGTCTTCAATAGTTACCATGATGTTTTACTAAAAGCTTGAAATCTAAATGACAATAATAATTATCGGATCGTGGCCGTATAGATTGAGTCATTGATCTAATCAGCCGCCCTTATCAAGACGAAATAATTCTTTGAAGAATTAATTGGATGAACGCATGAAGAAAATTTATTTGCAGTTTAAATAAACGTTGGGGAGATAAAGTGAATTAAGCCACGCAGACGGGAGAGCGGGTGCGACGCAGCGGGTAATGATTCGTGCATGGTGCACCTAAATTATTGCGCTGCGCTGTAATTTATACCCGGACCTGATAACGACATAAATCGCCAGTGGCGACAGCGCTCGAGGTTTCGACTGCGACGTTGACGCACCATGACGCCACTTAACGCAATGTACTTTCGATAATTGTTTCGCATTGTTTTGTACAAATGTTTGTGCTCATGTAATTTATGGTGTTTCATGTACAATGTTTTGAGGTACGTTTCAATTTATTAATACTTAGGACATTGCATAGGACCGGTGAATAGAATTACAATTATAATATTGCAGTAATTTGATCATACACAAAGCTTAAGTTATTGAAAGAAAATTTAATTTATTCGACTACCACTACTTATAACGTCTACGGTACGTACGTTTTTAAGGAAAAGAAAATGTTAAAACATATTATTTTGGGCCATAGGTAATTGGTATAAGAAAATTCCCTTTAAAAAAAATTAAAAGATAAAAAAAATAGCAAACGCTAAAGTAATAATAAAGTGACATGAATGAACACTTGATATTTTGTCCTTGGGCGTGATGTGTTCAACATCACACATAAAAATATTGAAATTAAGACAGCAGATTCACTTAAATATTGGTTGTATTTTAGTTCGTAACGTTCATTAATAAATAAATTCCAAAATACAATGGATAAAAGATAAAAGTAAAATTAATGCCAACAAACAATACTTTTTTACAGTCGAAGAACTTACCTACATCACACATTTCATGAACATTCACATTGAGCTCGCCACTGAAAAACAACGTTAAAGAACTCATTTGTTGTTGCTTAAAAACACTAATAAAAACTTCAGTAGTCAGTAAAAGTTCCTCAAAGAATGGGTGCAGACCGTATACCTCCACCTTAAAGAGTATGAGGTTTTGTTATGATCATACTGGTCGCCAGGCCAAGTGTTATGAGTGTTATAATAAAAAACCTTTTTCATTCAGAAGTTTGTTCTTTACAAAACTATGGAAAAAGTTGATATGTTTCTTCTTCTTCTTCGTCGTGTCGATAGCTGAGTCAAATTTTATTTTGACTTGCCATCGTGGTGAAAGGATTATCCAATTCGCCTTGGAGAACTCGCGAATTGCCCAGGATGCAATTTGATATGTTATTTGCTGCTCTTTCAATTACTGTACAGATAGCAAAGCAATTAGTTATGCGAGGCAAAAACTTTAACGTCATAGTGAAGAATTATTACTCTACTCTATGCATAGGTAGCTATGCGAGTGTAATATACCCACTTTAGGCATGTAACTGGTGTTATTTAGTCAGTCTTCACTATGACGTACAATATTTTGCCATGCATACCTAATTGCTTTGCCACTCTACACCTAATTGAATAAAAAGCAATTCAGCTTGAAGTTGGGCTTAGGAATGCAAATGCAAGTTGTGACGTAAACAGACGATTAAAATAGGAGATAAATTTGACAGTGATTTTTTCCACTAGATGGGCTACCTAGAAGTGGTGATACCGCCTGACTTTATAGCGGAAGAAACATCAGGAGATATCATGGTCCCTGAAGGTGGTACAGCAAAGGTCTCTTGTCGAGCAAGAGGCATGCCAGAGCCTCGCGTTCTTTGGAGGCGGGAAGATGGAGTTGATATTGTGATAAGAGATCCCAATGGTGGGAAAACTAAAGGTATGCTTTTATCTAATAAATATTTACACTGTCTAGGGTTCTGTGACATTGAATGTTTTTTTTCATCTAATTAGAATTTAAACAACAACCGAATAGCGTGCGATCATTAATTGCTGACAGTAATAGGCAACTTAATGTAAGCGACTAATAGAATAAGGAAATAGACAAATTATTACTTGTGATACTGATCACCTATCAAACTGAATACTAGCCACTGTGCTACCAAAATACTTTTTGGAAGCACAATGGCGAGGTACAATATTTATCGCGTGGTTAGGCCTGTCCTTAACTTTATAGGTATATGGACCTGTTTAAATTAAAACCGATTCGCAGTGTTATCGTTGTAGTTTTAGTAGTTAGTAAATAGAATTTATTTGCTTACGAAATATGTGTTTTCTAGTCACCGTATACGAGAAAGAGGTCTTGACGCTAACAAAAATATCACGTTCGGATATGGGTGCGTATCTATGCATCGCGAGTAACGGGATACCGCCCTCTGTCAGCAAAAGGATCTCTATCAAAGTACATTGTGAGTATAAAAGTATGCATAGCTTGTGTCTGAGACATTGATATTATCTATATTCATGGAAAATTTTCTCTGTATTGTGTTTTCATTACTTATTTTTCTCGAAATAAATGGACCGTCTTAACACTGCCATGTTTGTCATTTAAGCTTGTTTTGTTGTGGAAAAAAACAATAATAACTTCAATTACGCACCAGCTATTACATATATAAAAGAATAACAAAATTCTAGAATACCTAAAACAGATCTATTTATTCTAGATAACATAACAAGTTCTAAGTAACAATCAGTTTTACTAGGAGTTCGTTTTTTTTTTTCTCAAAAATATTTTAGACGAAACATCATTTTGACGACGAAATAGGTCCTCCCCGAATTCGTAGAAATTGTTGTTTATCTCGGCAACTTTCAGAGGTTTCTTGTTATTAATGGTGTTATTTAATGTCAGCGAGTAGTAGCTTTTAATTATTTTCTCGCTGTTAGGGACTGTTGTGTCTTCGCGTCAACTCAAGCGGACATTTTACTTTTATGCAAGATTTAACTTTAATTATTATTAGTCCACTTTTCTTCAGCGAATTCGTTCATTGAATTTTCTCTTAGCATTTTGCCTACTGCGCAATGAGATATTTTGATCATAAAGTTTGAGTGATGTCTGCCTCGTTTTTCTAGCAGTACTGTAGCCGAGCACCATAAGGTCTTGTGTTTGATGACCAGGTCGATAAAAAATTTTCGTTCAGTAGATTTACGGAATCTAGAATTGTGCTCGGTAGATGGTCATAGGCTCATCCCCTATAGCAACATCCCAAAATATATATATACTATGTGAAGTGTTAAACATCTGTTACACTTGGACAGTATTGCCGGGATGTTAGTTTCGATTATTATTTCTAATGCAACTTTTTCTCTACAGTTCACCCAGTGATTCAAGTGCCAAATCAACTGGTTGGCGCTCCGCTGGGGACCGATGTCACTATTGAGTGCTACGTCGAGTCTTCCCCAAAGTCAATCAACTATTGGGTTAGAGATTCAAGTAAGTATTTTCAACAATAACGTTATAACTGGCTTTTCAAAACCTTTTTGGTTTACGTATAATATTTTTCTGCTAAGAATAAAAAAGAAATACTTTAACTTTTACCGGTTCTTCAATTTTATTAAATTTACTAAATATTCTAACTACGTTATCTAACTTTAGCCGTTATGCAATTCAAATGAATTAGGCAAAAGCTGGTTAGAATTTGCTTCCTTAACCTTGTTGTGAAAGTAAATGGTTACATAAGTATATTTTTGTGTACGTAAGCAAACTTGAAAATTATTTTATTTTTGGAACCACAATGAATAAAACTTTGATAGTACAATTCGTTTGAGAAGCCAAATAATAAACAAAAAATTGCTGAATAAAGAGTTATAAGCAACATCCAAAAATTATAACATTTCTGATTGTGTAACGTTAGTATGTTGTTCGTGTCCATCACTTTAACGATCTTGCAGGACTCAGTCGTTTGGTTCCTTTAACAACGACACGCAAGTGACCTCAAAAATTGTGCCTTTAATAGCAACTGCACAAGTAATTTAGGACGACAGCACTTAGGAAACGTTTGTAATCTCTGTTAAGAGACTTTGAGTAAACATTTTGTTGTGTACATGAGTATTAACTTTTTTACATCTGACGCAGTGATAAACTAATAAACAAACAAATATCTAAATTATTCAAAGCATTAATTCGTCCCTGATTGTGTAACGTCAGTATGACGTTCGTGTCCAGCACTTGAGTAGTCCTCCGGGACCCAGTTGCTCGGTCACTAATAACAACAGCACGCGAGTGACTTCTAAAGATTGCAGTGCCTTTAATAGCAACTCCACAAGTAATTTAGCACGACATCGCTTAGTAACATGTGTAATTGTTGTTAAGAAAGTCAAGTTAACCTTTTTTAAATTTTATACCACAAAATAACTGTTACCACGATAATGTATATTGAGAGAGCTACCAAGAGAAATTGACCTTAAATAAAACCTGCATGAGCATTGTTTACGAGTCGGTGAGTAAAATTATTCTGTGGTAAAACAGTAGTACAACTAGTCCACAAATAATCGTGGAATAAACAAAACAAACAGTCCCAGATTGTGTAATGTCAGTATGACGTTCGTGTCTCGTCCAGCTCTTTAGCGGTCCTGCGGGACCCAGTCGTTCGGTTACTATAACAACGGCACGCGAGTGACCTCTAAAACGGTGCCTTTTATAGCAACTGCACAAGTAATTTAGCACGACATCGCTTAGGCAACATTTGTAATTACTGTTAAGAGAGTTTAATTCTCTGAAGTAAACATTTAAAGTTTAATTCGCAATATCAGTTGCCTCATGAGTATAAACTTTGCTGTATATTTACCATTTCACTCTATAACCCAGTGCACCCACTTACATATCTACAGTCAGATATCAGCAAAAAAATATTCAGGTATAGAAAAAACAACACTAAGCAAAAAAAAATTAATATGAAAGTATAAGTATATAAGTATAATAAGGTAACAATGAATAAGAAATTTAAGTTTACATGCATAATTTTTTACTATAATATTTTGTAGTAACGCAAAAATAAGTGACATTAGATCTAGATAGATATAGGAGTTTTGAATAAAAAAAACGGTGAGTTCATAATATCTAGAAATACAATGTGACAAACCTAAAAAAACCAGTTCAATAAAAACGTATAGTATCACACAGTAACACAAAAATGAACGACATTAATAAAAGGCGTCACTACGCCTAAAATTTAAAACGCGGAAACGCTTGAGGTGAAATGAACAAAGTCTGTGTGTAATTGGAGTTTTTTGGCACGAATTCGTGGGCGGGGTAACGTTTGCAAGTAATGAGATATTAAGTTTTAATTTACGATTGCGTCGGGTTTAAGTCTTAAGAAAAGTGAGCTATTGTGGTGAATAAGACAATGCTCGTTAGTTCCGTCCGAGTGGACTAGAGCGTTTACGACTTCTCGCTGTGCGTCCAACAATGCTTTTATAATTTATCACTTAAGGATGTGCTATATTGCCGTTCCATTATCCTTTACGGAATTGAGTGGTGGAATGACGTTTGGTTAATGAGGTAATCTGGTAATCAAGATTAAAACATTAGATACCAAAAATTTTAAGAGGAATGAATGTAAAAAAATGAGACCGAATACTTTCAACGTGAGTGAACTGACAAATAACGAATAGAATTCGTGTTTAATTTGTTTTTTTATATTCAAATTTTACTAACCAATCTTTGTTGAAACCGTAGGACTGCTAAGTCAAAGGTCTCGGGTTCGAACCCACGACACACACCTCTGTCAATAAATCGTTAAGAGTGTACTTGCTCGCTAATGGTGAAGGAAACATCGTGAGGAAACCTGCATGCCTGAGAGTGGCTAAAAAGTGTGTACCAATTCGCACTCGGCGAGTGTGGTGGATATGGCCTTACCCTTATCATCATGAGAAGAGACCCGAGCTCAGCAGTGGGACATGTATTCTAATAATATAGTCCTGCTATTATTATTATTAATTACAAGCTGACCCGACAGACGTTGTCCTGTCCTAACTATGCATACATTATCTGTGACGATATTTGCAGCACGCCTTCTATCAATGTTATGTCAAACCCCATAAAGTACATATTCAAAAAGTTCATACTGTCAAAAGCGCTAAGGTTACGTCAGAAAATCATTAGAAAATTTAATATAGTGGTTAAGTATTCTTAAATTTATCATTTTCCACGCAAGTTGCCTAGTCTTTTATTTCATAAGAACCATCTCCTGACTATAACAAACACAACATAAAAAGAATCAACAAAATCTTTTCAGCCGATCCCGCGTGATGCCGTGACAACGGAAAACGGGTTTCATTTTCATACATATAGATATATTTTTTTAAAACCTCAAATCGTGTTAAAGCTTAATGTCTAAATACCTATGGAATCCATACTCAAGCTTTGCTTATTAGTTCTACGTTTTACTGGCATTAATTAAGTAATAGCGGATACTTTCATCTTTAGAAAAATTCCCGGAAATAGCTCCCTCCGCTCCTTGACATGACGTTAGCGCTGTTACGTTTCTGTTTCTTGGAATGTTTGCAAAGATCCTTCAATCTCGATTGATTCCTCTCCAGTCAAATCGTCGTCTCTATTGACGGTGAAATTGATGAAATAGAGGTTACATACATGTTTTCATCTGCATTTTATAAATATAATTTACTAAGAAACAGTTAAAAAAATATGGGACCGGCTGGATTTGAACCTACGACGTCACGTTATCTTAAAATAGTTACAAATAGATACGGAATATCGTATAATAGAACGTGACGTCACGTAATGACGTAACACACAGTTGAGAAATTTAGGGTTTTGGCAAGAGATGACCGTAACAGTCATATAAATCTTATTAAGATTTCTATGGTAACAGTGGTAGTAGTAGCAGTAGTGGTTTAAAGTATGCAGAGTATTCAGAGGTCGCAGGTTCAAATCCTGCCGGTCCCATAATTTTTTCAACTGTTTCTTAGTAAAACTATACTTATAAAATGTACTGTGTAAATACAAATTATACTTCAACTACTCTTATATTAACTTAATTAAAATTCAACTATTATATTGTTATTATATATTATAATTTACTTATATTAATTAACATATAATATTTTATAATTTTTAAATACTAAACTATTAAATTATATTTTTTTTAAAAAGTATAATTTAATTATAAAATTATGAAATTGAAAATACCTATTACGTATGTTATTTTATATTATTTTTGTCAAAATAAATCAAATACCTACTAATTATAATATATTTTATAACAAGACAACAAAATTAAGCATTTTAAAAAGGTAGATAAAAGGTTCATTATTTATGAACAGACATTTAATGAGTACTTAACTACAAGTATCAATATAAATGACTTGCTGCAGCCAGGCTTATCTTGCCGAGGTCTGAACGCAACGCAAACTTGAGCCGGCAAAGCAAACATTCTACCAAGTCCAGTCAGGCTCTTGATTCGGTAAGTTTCTGCTTAAACGACCACCGACCATGCGACTTACTTGCATTGCAACTTCATTGCGAGTTTATTAGCGATCTAGTGACTATTAGATAAACGAGGCCCTCAATAAATCTACGAGCTGCATAACATAATAAATCCACATTATGATAAAATAGTATTCAACAAAAATGTTTAACAAACAAACGTATTAATAAATAAGGTAAATAATTAATAAAATAATAAAAAAATATATATTTCAATAAATCCGTGCAATAAACTACCGCAAATATACCTGCTATTATGTCCATCCTAAGGTTGCCTGGAAGAGATCGCGTCAAGCAATAAGGCCGCCCTTTGTATGTACGTTATAGTTTTAAGTACCTATTTATTTGTATGTTTGTTACTAATTTGATGTGCAAATAAAATTCTCTCTATCTATCTATCTAATTCTTTAAATGTAAACCAAAGTAAATTAAAGTTTTTGGTAACAACAAAGTTAAATTTAAAATAAAATCCTAACCACAACTGTATAACATTACTATTATTTTGCTATTTTAGAAAAAAAAGCTCTAAGACAAATCTTTTTTAATATCCAACCATAATTTGCCCTGACTGTCAACACTGACGGTCCAACTCAATTTTTGCAGGGATATGGTATATTTGACGAAACTCAAGTGATCATTACATACTCCGTGCAAACGAGGTTATTCGAGCACAGAATGTTCGTTTATTCAACTGATGAATCCATATTTTATTCATATTGCCATGTATGAGGTGAGAAGGCCTTCGTGCCAGAAATTTCATATAAAATTCCTCAGAGACGCGAGTGTTCGCATAAATCTTTTTATGTACTTCTGATATTAGAATTTGTCATTTTAATATACTTATTTAATGATGATTACGCTGTCACTGGTACGGTAAGGTTGTTTAAGCATTTTATGGTTCTTGAATCATGTTTATGTTTATATCTTTGTGTTCGGAGACGATATTTGTTTTCCAATAAGACATTTGGCTGCGGTATGTCTAGATGACTTACTTATATTATAATTTGTACCTTTTATACTTAGATATCGTAAAGTACTCACAACTGAATGATACACAGTCCCTTATTCTATTTTCTAAGCTCAGTGTTTTATTTCGACTTTTATAGTGAGTTGGATCAAAAATTAACTAATTTTAAAATGATTAAACGTTAATCAAGACTCATCTTGCAGATGTGGTCTATATGTTTATATTAATATTATTTAGTGAATTCTACCAATTTCATATAAATAATCATTTTAATCCTGTCGTCATGCACAATGCAAAAAGTGTCTGGTAATTTCTTTTTATCAATATCATAAAAAAAAAATTGTTCAACATCCCATTGTCATTATCATAAACAATGCAATTTAACGTGGTAGATTCTATTAATTTGGTACATTTAATTACACTGCCATAGAAACATGTTATAAAGCAATATGTCAGTAGAGTAGGTATGTACAAGAGGGTGAGTTGACGGCTGACTGCCACACGGCGGCGGCGTCACGTAATCCCCACATTTCTTATGTCACCGTTTTCCCGCGTTCTGTGAGAATTATCATGTCGACTAGCTTGCATAATAAGGATCAATGCCAGATGGTGACATTAGCTGGGTCTACTGACGTGGCTTTTCTTTGCGTGTACCGTATGCAAAAATTGTTAGGCAATATTCGGGGTGATATTTATATCTAGTTTAAAATTATGTTGTACTTCTTATCATATTTTGAAAATTAAATTCCAAAATGTATCCAGTAAAAAGTGTTCTGCTGGTATATTTTGCATCAGAAAAAATTTTATATGCACATTCCGCAGCATCTATCCAATAGTCCGATCCAATAAAAAAAGGATTGTCATGTTCAACTCTGTACTGTAGTTACCGCAGTCTATAAACACATGAATGTTACTTGTAAGTGTTCATCTTCATAGACGACAACAACGGTCCTCTTGGCACCTCCTCATCTTTTATATTGTCAAGGATTCTGAAATTTTTCCACAAAAAAATTACAAAATTTTCCTTGCATCGCTCTTTTCAATCAAAAATATTTGAGCTCCCGTATTTCAATAATCGTCCCGTCACGCGAACGTCCGCTCGTAATATAGTCGTATAAAACGAAATGTGTTCCAATAACATTGAAAAGTACAAACATTACCGCAGCAGAATCATAATAAAAGCTCACATGAGATCCAGTGAAAAATCCATTAACACTTATCCGGGCGTAAAATAAACCAAAGTAACTTAGGTACGTAATAAAACAATAAATTGTTCTCGCGGTTCACTTTGATAATAAGATATCTGGTGCTGAGCGCGTAATGTGAAAAGAGTCCAAAATCATATTATTATAATAATATTTGAGAAGAATAATAGCGCGTCAGCCAAATAAATGTAATGCCGTATATTTATCTAGCTCGGAAATGGAGTTCAATGTTTTTATAATGCCGTCCAATTCTGTAGGTTAAACGGGTTAATGAAGCGAAAAGTCGTGATTTTTGTGAAACCTGTCTAAACGAAATTTTATGTTTGAGGTTAAATATATTTTCAACTGTCTGTTTCCCGCGTCTTCGGCCGCGTTGAATTCGATATTTTCATGCTATTGCCTACAAAATTGAGGAACGCCCCAAATACACATTGAACCACAACTCTATCCTCTTGGGAATCACCAAAAAATTCACATCATTGTTAATTTATGTCTTTTTAACCTATGTCAAGAATCGCTTGCTTTTCTTTAAAATTGACGAATCTCCCATATAAACTTATCTTCCCTAATTGACCCCCTGTGGGATAAAATAAAAGGATAAAATATACACCAGTTTTTAAGTTAGATTTTCAGCTACACAACTATCAAAACCGCATTATATCAAGCAGTAGTTTTTGTGTGATCCGCGTACTAACATGCTGACTGACAAATATCATAAAATATGTTTTAGATTTTAAAGACCCCTCGTATAATTTTTTTTTTAATATCTTTTATGTACAGACATGGTAAATTATCATTTTTTTATATGTATTATATGTATGTAATAGAATGCTATGCAAAATTAAAACCAATTACAAATTGGTATTACCATAACGTTTATACTTATGGGTGCACTATTATAAGGAAAGCTCGCTAGATTTAAATATTTTTTAGAAGAATAAAATTTACAATAACAATTTTTCAGCATACCAACCAAAGAAATTGCCATACCAGCAACAAAAAAACAAGCCAAAGCCACAAATTATATTCACCCCATTAAAGGCGTCGTAAAAGCCAGGCGTATAGATTAGCCGCAAATATCACGTATCAAAATCAGTTTCCATTCAGTTCGTAGAGTAATGAGCTGGATAGTCTCGGCTATTGCCAACATCCTTCTCCGAGCCGTCGGCGGTTTCACAAACTTCTTCTTTCGGCACTTGTCATGTAAAATTTAAGACACGTCTCTGTAATTACTGGCACTAGTAAAACGTATAAGATCAATGTTCTCTTGGGATAATACCATCTTCATAATTTTGAGTTACATTAAGTCAGTTACTTCTTACCCTAATGTATAATTATACTAAAAAACGCAATCTAAGTATAGGACCGTTGAATAAAGTTATGAAATGACGTAAGCCACAAATTATCTTTACCCCATTAAAGGCGTCGTAAAAGCCCGTCGTATAGATCAGCCACATATATGATATATCAAATCGTAGAGTAATGAGCAAAGAGCCAACAGAACGCTTAATACCATTGTTCTTTTGTTACAGCATCAACTATATTATTCTGATATACGTTAAGTCAGTTACTTTTCACTCTTTAAGTATCATAAACTATGATTAATATTATAAAAAAATGCTATCTATCCTCCATCTTTTTAATCTTTTACAGACAGTTAAGTAAAATTACTATCCCTAAGCGCTGAAATAACCAATATTAAAATAAAGAAGAATAACAATAAATCATTTGTTATTTTTTTATAAAACAGAACGCCAGAAGTAATGCCACTATCCAATGGTCTAATATGACGTATCAAATCAGTTCGTAGAGTAATGAGCTGGATGGAGTGTCGGCTGTTACCAACCCTCCTTCACCGAGCCGTCGGCGGTTTCGCAAACTTCTCCTTTCGGCACTTGTCGCGTAAAATTTACGGGTTAATTTTCAATGGGACCGAGTTTGAGCTTGACATTTTAAGTTCCACATTATGCTTGGCTCTCATCTGCAAATATATGACGCAATAAAGGCAGAAGTTTCTTTTTTTTATGTACCAAAGTCTGGTGTTTATGAATATTTGATTGTTTTAAATCTTTTAGAGAGGGTTGTTTAAATTACTTTTATGAATGTCGTGGCCTTTTGAATAACCAAATGTCATATTAGCTTTTATAATTTATAATACAATGTTCAAATCTCAATTTAATAGCAGATATGATGCTGCATGATGACTAGTTTTGCTACATTATCCGATTGTCGTTGTCATTATCTATAAATAATCACAACGGTAACATATTATTATTATGTAATATTCATCAAATGCTTCGTTAATATAAAAATATCAATAATTCAGTTACAAATGGCACTGTCTATCATTATATTCTTTAACCCATCCTATAATAACTCATTTGTATGTAACTAATTAAGTATCACTAATATACTGGCCTTTTTTGAGTCACAAACAAACGCGTTCGTAATAAATCACCTCGCATTGTGATTAGCTTTTACAAACGTTGCGCAACACGAAAATGAATAAATGGCCCCTATGTTACACATAATTTGATTACCGAGGTTTGCGGTTGTCTTCAAAGCGAGACCTTTGTTCACTTAGGGCAGGGGTAGCGAACATTTGGCTCTTGTGGCGACAAAATATTTGATTACAATATATTAAATATTAATATATTTTGGTTAAGTTGTTAATTATATTATCTTGTTTTAAAAAACAATTTTTAATTTATTATTTAACGTGAATGTCGACTAAAAGTAATTATAAAAACATACTTAATAAGCTCTTCGTAACCTAAATTCATGATATTTTGTCTGTTTGTTTTTGCTCACAAAAGCGTGATACTTTGTTTGGTTAATGTTAAACACACCTTCAAGGATTTGCAGCATTTAAATTAATAGTAAATTTTTTTTTTTTGAGCATGAAATAACTTAAATAATATATTTTTTTGCATTGGTATTTTTTTGGGTTGTCTGTGAATTTCAACCTGACTGAAAATATAAACTATCGTATTGTTGATATTTCTTTCTTATATTAAGCTATCATTGCTCGTTTACTGATCTCCTTTTCGATTAACTCAAAAGTAAAATAATGAACTAGGTACAACAAAAATAAAAGCTCTTAGTCCTAAAAAGGCTCGCGATCTCTGTCTTAGTCCATTACGTGGCTCCGTTTACAGCGCACTAAGAACCTCAAGGGGGACTTGTAACAGTCATAATAACTTCAGTCGAATGGCCGATATAGTTACTCTTGCCATTCACACAACTCAATATTATCTAGCTGTTAGTAGAGCATCTACGAAACGCTACAAGTACTACGAGCATTACGAGTGCTACGAGCCACTTCGTAGCTAGAAACTACGAGCACAAAATCGTTAGGTACAGAAGTCGAACTCGTGTAGGTACCTCACTTTTAAAACGTACGCTCAGCGGGCGCATGAGAGGGCCGGGAGCGGTACGCGCGCGATCAAATGTAGTCTAAAGTTCGAAATTGGAAGCAAGCGTCACTATTGACGCCCGGCGTATGTTAACATATTTTCATACAGAAAATATATGCGCGCCGAGACCTGACAATTTCTTCTTCGCACGCATTTTTTTTTGTATAAAAATATTCCGTCATCTGTGATATATCCGGAACGCTTCACTCCGAGTCATCTGCAACCCTGTAAAGCTTGTGGTTTGAAGCACGCGTCAGCGTCAGCACCCGGCGTATTTTTAACATAATTTCGTACAACAAAGAAGCGCGCGCATCTTTTTTGTATGAAAATATGCCATCACGTTGTCACGTCACGTCACGCTCCGATCCCTGTCAACTTTGACCTTTAGTTGACTTAGAAATCGTGTCTGTAAGCGATGTTTATGTGTGCGTTGTTCGAGCGCGCGTTGTATGTAGCTCGCCTTCTGTACTGTATTTTATGCTACGGGATTCATTTTGTTTCAGAATACGTCTGAAGTTAAGATGCAATACGTTTGTTATTCGTATTTTATTCCCTCGCGGCGACACTAATTAACTGCCTTTCAACTGGCAAAGCAGACTTATCTATGCTAATACTTATTACTGCATAATATTATTTTGAATTTCTATTGTATTTCAATTCGAAGCGTCCTGGATGTGATTTTGCCACATTCTGTATTAAGAGGTTTAATTTTAGTAATTTTTGTACATTTGCAACTATTTGAAGAACTTATTTTGATATCAAAGGTTGAGTTGTTTTAATCATAACATAAAATACTGATATTCAGCTAAAGCCTTTAGACTAGAAGCCGATCCCAATGTAATTGGAAAAAAGTCTTGGAAGATTGATTGACATAAACATTAAAATTTGACCCAAACATTATTCGCCAAGAAAAATTACACGTAAAATAATGACGACAAGAAACACGACACAGCGAACGCAAAAAACACATTGCGCAACTCAAAAAACAGACAAAGCACCACGACAAATACGTTAGTTTACATGTTACAAAAAACACGTTAACATAATGAACATGTTACATAATGCGACAAATACGATACTCCTACGTGAGTCTCGTTCTACATACGCGACAAGTTTACAATTAACAGTTCTGAAAAGGCCTGTATACTATATATAGATATAGGTACCGGATCATAAAATAAACTTAGTTTGAGACTACCGAGTTTCAACATACAATACAAAAGTAGTTTTATTCAGACAAGCTTACATCGCGGGCTAATTATTAAAACGCATTAAGGTCACAAGTTGTTTTACGAGTACATCTGCGTTATGATCCATGGGGGCATTGTCGGCCGGCGCGAGGCGTACACAGCCCTTTGTTCACAACTTGCGGAGTGACTGGCGCTTTTCCCGGCCCAGCGAAAACCAACCCGAAAGGGTAACACTACAGGATCGTCATTTTCGTTTGTCATCAATCTATGTTACTCGCTGACATGTAAGTGTTAATTAAGCAGGCCTCACTCGAGCGTAATTAAGAGTGTTACACTGTTATTTTAGACATTAATTGAGATGAAATTTCTTGTTATAATGAAACAAGTAGGTCGCAGTCTCATCGGATAATTTTGTTCGAAGGCCATCTTCGCCGCACGTCGTAAAGTCGAAGCACACTGGAGAGTAAACAAACTGAAGTTTCGATCGGAATGAAGATTAAGAAAGGCGTAACTGGTGTTATCGTTTCCTTATAAAGTTCATAGCGAGTGTCGGAGCTTAAATTAATGTCCTCAAATGGATGCGATGGTAAATATTCGATTTTAGAAGTCGTTTAGCTTCGAAATGGAGATTATGGCAAGCACCACTGCATAATCATGTAATCTGTGTTTTTATTACTCTTTTAAATACCTACCTATATCTCGTTTGAATAACTATTAGCCGGTTTAATGGCTATGCTAATTCTAACAAGAAATAATGGCACACGACTGATATGTTACCTTCTTCTGTTATCTTCTACATAATCTACAACAAGAATCTTCAATAACCATTCACAAAGTGAACTAAAACCATATTGCCACAATCATAGTACAAACATATATTCTGTAAGAAATTGCTTCGACACACAGCTGCATAGTGTTCAAGATATTTTATTGGTTCTAATAAAAAGGGAGGTTGAAAAGAGTGTTTAACACAAGCGGTGCAGTGTTTTCGAAAGAAAGCTAGTCGCTTTATCATTTGCGGACAACAGGCGGTGGAGGCTTACGCAGGCTCAGAGGCGGCGAACGACATGCTTACGTACCGCAGTAGGGATTGTTTGGCCACCTCTTTAAAGAGGTCTACCAGGAAATGTCGGCGATTTGCAGCTTCTTGAAAAATATCGTTTCCCCTGCTCCGGCATTTTCTGAGGGACAACTCCGACATTGTTTACCTTATCTTCCAAACACTTTAGTTTGCTGGATACAAGCTAGTGTAAATTTTACATTTTTCGTTTACATTTTCGTTTAGACTAAAATAAAGCTGCATTTTCTGCATAAATGGAAAGGTAAACCAATACTGAACATGTAATTTAACATAGATACACAAGTGAAATTTTAAACATTCAAAAAATATTATAGTTGGAAATAGAATTGGATTCGTATAACCTGCCATTGTATAATACAAATAAATAAAATGAGTAAAACTCAACATTGCTTTGAGCGAGAGCAAAACTCGAAGCAAAATCCAGTTTTGCTCACTGTTTTCATACAACTAAGAACCACTTATCGAGCTGCTGAGGTAAAAAAACTACATAATAATATGATTTTTAAACAAAATTTCCCTTCACTAACCTTAACCTTTTCTCGGTTGCGGTCTGGCTCCTTTGGTTACCGAATCAATTGTAAAGGGTCAGAAGTTAGGGTAAAATGGTTTAAGTCCCTTGGTTAGTTCCGTGGCCAGTAGTTTTGGGTCAGTGTATAAATGCCTTCACTCATTTACGGAAAGGTAGGTAATACGTGTTTATTGTGTGTTTATTTAACAAGACATAAAGATCTTTATAATTCCGTAAATCAAGCTTAGTGTTTCATAGAAAAAAATAATAACTAAATGGTTTGACTTATTTTACGATCTTTAGCATAATAATAATCGTTTGACAACGACTGTGTCAGAAATATGGTTTAATGGACTTTTATCGGTTTTTTAACAAAATATAGCATTTTTTTTTCAAAAATTAGACAACGGGTCTGAATCGCGTAATTATTATAAAGGTAAATAAATACCTATGCTCGACATTTCGAATGACTTGCATCATTCTTGGTCACGAGCCGACTGGTGAAGCTCAGCGTCGTCTACGCGATTCAGACCCGTTGTCTAATTTTTTAAAAATGTTCTCAAATCTCGAAAGTTTAAAAACATAATTATAATATAGCAAATAGGCACTATAATACAATAACTAATAATTTTAAGTGCAATTTCTATTTCACTTGCCATAGCTAAAATTATGGAGCTAAGCAATATAATCAGTCAGGACGTAGGTTTTGCTCTTTAAATAGCTCTAAGCATAGTAAAAAATATAAATACTAAACGGCTTGACCAATTTTGATGAAATTGTATATGCAGGTAACTGACTACGAGGTGCATAACATAACTTTATATTTTTGTATCTACCATACCATGAAGACGAAACCGCGGGAGACAGTTAGTTTGTTTGTTTGTTAGCGCTAATCTCAAAAACTACTAGTTGAATTTTGATAATTATTTTTATATTTAACTTTCAATAAAGGTTTAATAACACTACGCTAAACTCCACATAAGCAGAGCAATAAGTCAAAGCGCGGGAGCAGCCACTACTTAATACAAAGAATTCGCGGGCGATTTCGCGGCCAAAATCTAGTTTATAATGTAATATCAAAGTACTAGCAGCATCTAGTTTAAATACATACCAATATTTGCACAAAAAGCTCCCTATTCCAGGGATACAAATGAATACGTAATGATAAAACGAAAATCTAATAGAGTATTGAATTATCGCCATACATTCCGTAATGTACCTACATTGTGCTTAAAACGGTTTGTTTCTATGAATACTTGTTTAATTTAAAAATTTGCCAGATTGGAATGGAATAGAACAATTAAATGATTAAGTTAACGATTTTTGTGAATGTATTCAAAATGGTAATCAAAATTTACAGCTGAATATATAAATTCAAGGTGTAAGATAGAATTTACTCTATTAATAATTAAAAATAGGGACGATGCAACACAGGGGTATTTATAGAAAATTAATGTATTTCGGCGATTTCAAATACTATGTAATAATAATTAATGAAAAAACAACTTACCATTTCAAGAATCTGTGCTTATATGTTGCATCCACACCCTATGTTACCTACTGCAAACGGAAAGGCAGTCAAGCTAACATTTTATTATTTTCTCATGGCAAAAAAAAATATTATTATTATCACAGACCAAATTCTTAAGTTTATTATCTAACAGAATAATCTAGACAGACATGGAGTCAGCAACACTATAATCAATCATTAATCACTTACTTTTAGTCCAGTCAAAAAGTGAGTTTCAAAATATCTTATGACGTAGCTAAGCTTGTGTACGTTAATTTAAATTAATGTAGGATCTACATTAATTGTAAATAAATATTTACGTTACAAAAAACGTTTAGTGGCTGGATAGTAAAGCGCTTAGTGCTTTGTTTTTGTAAATTACGGCGACTTTTTGAAATACTGAAAGGAAGAAATATAATTGATCCATATATATATAGAATGCATATAGAGGACTAACATTTGCCTGCGCTTTGACCCGCGTTCAACCTTACGGCTCCGCTCCCGTGGAGTTTAGCATAATTTTATATATCTGAAACGTATGTTGCAAGTTAGACTATAAGACACAAAAAAAACATAATTCGTCCAGTATTTCTCGAGATTAGCGCTATCAAACGAACAACCTTACTTTATCCCGCGGTTTCATTTGCCTGCTACCACATAGGCTACGACAGTATTTAATGATGTACCCACGTATATCAATAAATACCACATACCAGTTGTATGTGGAATGGTGTTTATAAAAACAAACAACAGAAATATTGTGATTGGAGTAATATATTATGAAGTTTGGTGAAATGGGTTACCATATATCGAGAAAATCATAAGTGTTTTTTTTTACAGATGAGATGGTGATATCGTCAAGTAAGTACGAGGTGGTGAACTCAGTGATCAGTTCCTTCGAGTGCCGGATGGTGCTCACGGTTCGGAAGCTCACAGCGGCTGACGTCGGCGGGTACCGATGTGTGGCTAAGAACTCTCTTGGTGAAGTCGATAGCGTCATCAGATTATATGGTAAGAAGTAGGTATACTTACTTAAGTAGATGGATGGATAGACATTAGTTGTTTGTTTGCAGTGACAGAAATTTTTAGCGAAGTAAAAAAAAGTTCTTCAATAAAAAACATGAGACAAAAACAATTAATAATGAAGTAAAAAAAAAAAAAGGAATTTATAGATCACAAATTAAATTAAATTTGTAATTTCAGTTTTCATCGTAATCGCTAAGAGATAAGGAACGTTAACAACACGCTTTACACTAAAAAAATCACTTAATAAGTATTTAAAGATATTTTTTTAAGTACAATAACGAATAAATTTAATAATAAGATATTGTCGACTACCTGTGCCTTGTACCAAAGTAACTGTCAGTAAACAATGGTTGAAACTTATCCCTTGAGAGCGAAAAAGAAAATTTTTCCACATTTTGTCTTCCACTCCCAGTTTTATAAACCCACGGAAAAACTTTTACGAAGTTTTATTAATTAGCGACCACGACACACCTACGTTCAAATTATCTTTCCCGGAATCCTCGAACTTACTTTTCGTAAAAACATGTACGTAGTAAATGTAGGTATGTTTGTCTCGATTTTATCATCAAACCTTAATTTCCACTTAGTACTAAATGTTGAAACAAGAAATAAATAGACACAACAGCTTGCTTAATTAAAACAACAAGACCTAACTTAAATTAAATTCTTAGAATTCAGTTGGATCTTGGAAATTTCGATTCTAAATATTTACTGAATAGTTTGGTCTGAGATGAGGCCATGGCGTCTTATTGACCCTATGCAAAAAACAAAATCAACGGTCCAATTTTAAATCACATTTGAGGCATCAAACTGATATTACAGAGTGGTACAGTCCCTGACGGTTCTTAATTTGTCCACAGAAATTCCCGGGCCAACAATAAAGAACACGAGTCCTGCAAGCAAAAGAGAAGACTACAAGTATTCCACGCCAATCGAGGGGCCTGACAATCAATTCGGCTCAGCTGACAGCTCGGATGATGAAGACGAACGAGAAACCGCCACGGACACGACAGATAGACATTCAAATGTATACAAACACGAAAACGTAACTAGAAACAGGACGATCCATTATCCCTCAACACCTGAACAAAAACTCAGCAATAAAGTTCGCAAAATAATAAACAAATTTGAAATACAAGAATCCGAAAATAACAGGTGTAGTACACAATACTTGTTTATTACCTGTTTAATTCCTTTAGTAATTCTAGTTCTAGACTATACGTAGAAAAGTGTGTTATCTGTGTTAGTTGTTATATACAGTGTGTTTTAAAACAATTTGAGTCCTAGATTTTGGGTTAGGTGACAATTAAAATAAGGTGGTCCTATACTAACTTGTGTATGGAAGCACACAACTTGATCTTCGCAGTCAATATTTGACTTGGATAGCTTTTCTCTTGCCATTATTATAGTTCAATCGTTTTCATACATAAATAAAATAGGTAATATATGACAATAATCACAAAATTGCTGGCATGTCAAAGGTAACCTTAACTTTTCGGGCTCGAATTAATTTAAAACGCACCGTAAATGTATGTATGTTTATAATGTTAACCAAATTCGGTATCCATTCCAGCGTATTGTGAATTAAATATTGTAAAATGGAAGATTTAGCGACTATAAACATAATTAATTGAACATTTTGAAGTGGATGGAAAATTGATATTGATGGCAGAGTTCCGTAGCTATGAAAATTAATATCCCATTGACGCGATACGGCCGCCACATTACATTATTACGCGACATAATCGAATCTTTATAAAAGCGTTACTCGGTATAGGAATAATTAATGTATGCGACGTGATATGACATATTGATATTAGATTCGATAGGGCTCAATTAGCTTTGACTTGATATCAGTAATGGTTTATTCCTAGAAAATGATCAGGAAAACACTATAGGAATACGTATTTAAACGCTCTTGTTTATTAGTTTGACCACAATAATATTTCATAAGCTGATTGTTCTTTTCAATTTTCAAAAAATTCAGGGCCTTATGGTATAAAAATAACAGATTCCACGAGTTGTAGATAATGTTTTTCCTTAAAATGTACAAGTAAGTTTTCGTTGATTGAGTCATACTACTAATCCGCTTATGAAATGGTTTGAGAATTCGTTGTTTATACAAAAATATTATTGTCATGAAGTGGCAATGTAAAACAAATTCAATCATCATTTCAGTTACAATAGGATCGGCTTCTAGTCTAACATATGTAACTAAATATCAGTATTTTACGTAGAGTAAGCCATCAGACCTCCACGAGCCAGTACAATAAAAATAAAATAATATTGACATGTAAATAACAGCTATTTAAATGTTCGCATAACGTTTCAGCAAGTTCGATCTATTTCGAACATAATAAAAATGTCCCATGGATCAGACCGAATGATCTTTTATTGATGTAAATGCGGCTTTAAATGCGAAAACGTGTGATATACAGAATCGGTCCAACGGATTGGGGTGACAATACTTTCTGAATATTTTACCTTAACTCCCTTCCACCTGTCACAATTCCGTCGTAGCAGTGATTCGACAAATTCATTTTGATTACTTCTGGCTTGATTTAATTTTCTTACATTGAGGTTTGTTGGTCAACCGAATGAGGTGTAATTTTTTTTTAATGGCAGTCATCTTACACGGAAACTGATCGATAGATTGTTGTAATAGGTTAGTTGACAGTTTTTACTCGCTTAAACAGTCAAATAAAGTCAAATCTGTGGCCATAATTTTAGCCGTCGATCGAAGCGACAGTCGATCTATTAATAAAACCCAGACGATATTAAGCTTTAGTTCAACACATCCACTATTTTTTTTATGATCTGATGTAAGAAGTACAACGCCACTTCAACCAAATTATTTAAACAATACATTTTTTTATTGTTTTACAATTGCAATATGTACCGTAAAATCATTAAACGCAGCCCGATTAGTAAGTGTATTATTGTACAATTATATTATTGTAAAGTACACAATATTATTCATCAGACCTGTACCAGTAAGTCATCAGACCTGAGTAATACTTCAGCAACGTTTGTCCAATACATCAAAGTGCACCGGCAGTTAATATTCCTGTTGACAGATGGCTCTCACGTCGTAGTTCTCAGAGCATACATTATTACTTTTAATTAACTGCGTAATGCATTATCACGGACAGGCCGGGAAAAACAACCGCAATGACTGAAACACTATTTTCAATTACATGGGAATATTCCATTATATCTGCTACAACAAAGTGAAAATTAATACTATAAGTACCTAATACTTTACTCGGTAGATATAGAAACAAATCCCCTATTATTCATTTGCTTGGTTTTTTCGTGTTTTTTTATTTGTCCGACTACTGCATACATTGAAGACATAATTAAAATGTATTGTTTTGATATGTCATTGTGTAGTATTTCAAGGAGGTATAACGTTACTTAAATCTGGAAAATGTAGTTAAAATTGTAACTTGGGTCATATCGCGTTCGCTACGTTGTAACGTCGGCGATATGCGATTTTGCGATTGCATTGATGCAGAATCGCGATTTGGCCAATCTAATCGCAGTGTTAAAATCGTGTCTCTATAGATGTTGCATTGCGATTCCGCGTCTCTCTGCGTTTAGACGCGGTACCGAAATTACGCGTATAAGTCCCTAAAAAAGAGTTAAAAAGAAACGATCATATCCGTGTATTAAAAATACATTTTCTATTAACAAATGAGAAATTACGGAACGCTACAAAAACATAATAATGTCGTTATCCTTGTAAGTGTGGTCACGTGTCGTATAGGTATTTTATCTATCCATTTCATCAATTTATAATGAGAATTGTAACTTATCTACAGAAGTACCTAAACCATAGACAAATATTGTATTATTAAGTCCAATTGTATGATAGACGTTAATGTAATTAATATAATTTGACCAAATTGTTATTATACATAAATTAACCTAAGAACATTTAACACTGGAGATGGCTTCGATCGTTGTAGGTAACACACTAAGCTATCGTCTTCGCTATAGAATATCTCTAAATAAAACTTAGTGTACAGCTTTTAAAGAATATGTTTCATGCTTATTTCAGTTAACTTAACATACATCATAAAACATAACATCACGCCTATTACTTAGAAGGGTGTGGCAGAGGTGTACAACACCTACACTTCATCAGTTATATTTAGGTCCTTCTAATTGATTATTGTTATAGCATTTAGCTATGCTTACCAAATTATACCAAGAAACAGTTGAAAAAGATTGTATCCTACTGAAGATAGGAACAAATGGATGAACGTGACGTCACGAAATGACGTATCATACAGTTGAGAAATTTAGGGTTCTGGTAAGAGGCGACCGTAGCCGGTTGGTTAAAGCGGCTGCCCGGTGTGCAGTAAGGTTGCAGGTTCAAATCCTGCTGGTCCCATATCTTTTTCAACTGTTTCTTAGTATGTTTAGGTCCTATTGGATATGGGATCCGTGCTCCTATTGTGAATTTTCTGCTGAAAAGTTCACAAATAACACTTTGCCCGAACCCGGGCATCGAACCCGAGACCTCACGGTGAGAGGCGCATACGCTAACCTCTAGACCATCAAGGCATTACAGTTTTAAGAAAACATTACAAAAAAAATCATTTTGCCTTAAAAATGGGGTAGGTGTGTTTTGTATGTGTGTAATGTACGTTTGTGAACATCCCCGCGACACAGGAGTTATTGTTTTTTTTTTTTAACTAAAACTAAACTATAAATCAAGCTTTTTATTATAGGAATAACGTTTCAGTGTATAAAATATACCCAATCAATGTGTTTCCTGCTGACCGTATTTATGCAAGTTTAAGAGAAATTTCCAGTGTTAAATGTTCTTAGCAATAAACAAAATACTAGATTGTACAAAATGTAACCGAACCTTTTTGTGATCTTTGGAACTGAATCGCTAGATAGAACTGCATTATAAATAAATTATTATTCTAAACATTTTGTTTGAATGGACACCCAGAGTAATGTGGCGTTGAATTTGTTGTCATGCATTATTAGAAACACGCACAATATTTTGACGGCCCAGTGGTTTCATTGTGGCTGTCATGTAGAAATATCTATTTAATTACTAGTTTCATAGCACAAATATAAAGTAAAATTTATATTTGTGACCTAATTATAATCATGTCAACTATGAGTTGAAAACGTGAATTTAATGACGTCATTTTCAGCATTCTTTTATCCAATATACATTAAAAAGTAAGCGATTTTTTTTTATAGAATTCCAATAATGAAGGTTTTAACCAAAGAGCATACATTTACCTAGAGACAACTATAAATTTTAAATGACATTATTCCCACTGCGCGTTCTAAATAAAATTCACGTCAATGTTTAGAAATCTGAGTTTTGACCGCTTTAATTTTTTTTTTACGAAATTTCACAGTTTAATTGTTGCAAAAGTATAATAGTCAATTATCATCTTGATATCTATTATCTCTAGTTTTAACAATGTGATTCGAAACAAATTATTTGCATGTCACAAATAGTTTGGCTCGTACGGCATTTGAAGCTACAGTATTGTGCTGTTAATTTGATGTCAAAAAACAAAACACGGCTATGATATTGATATAATCTGTATTATTTTTATAGTTACATCAGTCAGCTAATTTATTATTGCCACTAACAAAAATCCGTTTGATAAATGATAATAATTTTTATCCGCATCGCAATTCAGCAACAAAGCACCAAAACACTAAAGCGCAACTCCAGTCTACAAGTTTTTAAATTATGAACTGTGGGTAAAATGAAAGCAAATGAAATGATGTTTTTTGCAAAGGACTATTATGAAATGAAAAAAAAAACAATGTGAAGTTTTTTTAAATAAAATGACAAGCTTTAATGGTAAGGAAAGTTATCAAAAATGCTTCATGTGTAATTTTATAATGTAACAGAAATTATAGCGTCGTTTTGTAATACTTATACTTTGCCAAGTTCCGCTATGTCTGATAAAAGTATGTAAAAATACGATTCACATTTTAAAAGCCACATACAAGTTCAAAAGACAAAATTATATACTACATTACATACAGATAAAATAAATAACCTTTTTTTCTGAAGTCAGATATAAAAGGCGGTAAAAGCTTTGATGCTAGAATCCAGGTAAGTAAATACAATCTATTATAATAGATCTAGGACATCAATCATAAAATCATTTGTCGGTCATGTAGACCTGAATTACGGCTTTATATGGCTTCACGCATGAACCAAGCCTAATAAAGGGTTTCCTATTATATCTGAATATAATAGTAGTATTACCTAATATATTAGTGCTCAAAGGCTGTCTGAACATTAGTTACTAATATAAAGTCCATTGAAAGTAACGTGTTATTAAATAGTTGATATTGTGAATATTTATTTTGCCTTCAAGTCCTCCCACAAAATATTGCAACTTTGATATTATCCGACGACCGGATGGCGGAGTGGGTAGTGTACCTGCCTGCGACGCCGAGGTTGTGGGTTCGATTCCCACTTAAGACAAATCTTTGTGTGCATGAACATGGGGGTTTGTCTTAGTCTGGGTGTTTCTATGTATAATAAGTATTTATTTAATAATTTAATTTTAGAATTTCAATACTCGTATGGCAGTTTGTTTAACTACAAAATGTTTGACTTATCTAAATATTGCATAGTCCAGTCAGTAAAAAAATCGAAAAAAAACATATTTACTAACATGACATGTTTTTTAACATACATATTCTATTATTTTGTACATGCGGTGGTAACCTTTAAGTAATTTTTACAATTATGCCATGACCTAAAAACATAACAGGTGAAATATGGTAGCTGTGCACCTCTGCCACACCCTTCTGGGTAATATAGGCGTGATCTTATGTTATATGTATAAACTAACATAAAAGTATTAAATCGCAAGTGTAACAAATTCATATATTTTTCCACCAACATTAAAGAAACTTATTGTTCAATTACCGGCAGTGTACAACAAATTTAAACCATCTATACTAAGTTTCTTCCGTTGGCGCACGTCTGAAAAATAAGTGCCAACTCGAACAAGTCAAGTTGCGAAGCGCCCGGTCGTGGTTTGTACCAAGTTTCGGCTCCGATGTGGCGGATTACCAGACGCCTTCTCTCATCTTCATTATACAGCAGAACTTTGCCATTTTCGCGCCTGCCTACCCCACATGCCCCTGTTTGTTGCTATGTATGCAAATCAACCAGACTAAGTTCAGAAACAAATAAACTTTTTGGTACAGAGACGTTAGGTTAATACCATGCGGTTGTTTTGCTTAATTTTGTTGAAAAAGTATTTTTGACAGTGTTTTTTGAGCGGCTTTAGCTGTAATGACGTGGAAAACAGGTCGGGGTTGTTTGTGTTACTCAATGTTTTGATTATAATACAAGTATATGTACCTATATATTATACACTTCTACTCGCGGACTTTTTTCGCTTCGATTTTTATACCTCTCTTAAATTTATATGTTAACAGGATTTAAACCTGCGACGTTGAAACACACGTTCATCCATTTAATACAATAATAATTTTGATTTGTATCCTACTTAAGATAAACACAAATGGATGAACGTGACGTCACGTATTGAAGTAACGTACAATTGAGAAATTTAAGGTCCTGGAGAGAGGCGACCTTATCTTAGTGGTTAAAGCAGCTGCCCGTAATGCCGAGGTTGCAGGTTCAAATCCTGCCTGTCCCATAATTTTTCAACAGTTTCTTAGTATGATTTGCTAAGCATAGCTAAGTACTATAAAAATATTCAATAAGAAATGAATATTATACCTGATGTTCTTCTGAATCATTTTGGTACGAATAAACTGAAAATTTTACGTGTTCATCAACATGAAAGTAATTAGGATCCATATTATTATCAAATTTTTATGGGAGATTTGTGTACAAAAATATAAGTATTATTATCTAAATTCTGAACTTTGTGAACTAGATGATCAAATTATGATGCTTATAATGACACTAAAATGTATAAATAACCAAGGAATAATTATCACAAAACTAAACTTGAATATCAAAGTTGGCTAATAACTTAATTACAAGATTGAAAAATTTTCTATTTTTAACTAACCTAATTTATATAATATTTTCTAAGGTTTACGCGAATGTTATACATGACTAACACAACAATATAATAATATAATAACAATGCTGAAATAGCATTTGAAACGTCGGGAAATCAAAGTAAGTGAAATTTAAGTGAAATATAACCTAATTTATTTTCAGTAGGTATTTTTGCAAACAAACAAAATTAGTACACGGACCTCGTTACCATATTGCATGTCAATGCACAAGTTCTAGCCAACTAATATTTTGATCGAAATAGCAGTTTGTTCCCGCCAATCCATTGTACGGTTAATTAAAACTCGACTGAATTCCCGGTTGTAAATTTTACGTTTTTGAGTTTTTTTACGGAACTTTTCGACAGAGCATCCAGTTTTGTTTATTTATGGGCTTTGGCCATTGCGGACGGGCGCGCGCTTCACCGACAATATTTTCACATTAATGTTAGCACTTTTCACAAAACCGATTTAGGGACGTAAACACACTCACGCAGATAACGTTTGTTAGGGACGTCTTCTAAAAAAATAGATCTACATTTAAATATTCAAATGTGCTTTGAATGTGGCCGTAATATTTCAGGCAGACTGGACGACTGACAAAAATAATGTTTTTGTTTTAAAGCCTAAAAAGTCATTGTTCACAGTGTGTGAGTAAATAATACAATATTTACATAAATCACTTAAAAACAAAATATAAACTAGATATGACTAGATCCTCTGAAATTTAGATTAAAGTTATTATTGCGACAGTAACAGGCATTTAATTCACCGTCCATGGTCTCAAATATATTTGACTATACAACTTGATAGTAAACTTTCAAAATACAAGTAAAATAAAAACTACACATGACAATACGTATAAAACAACGACGGTACTTCGTAACGAGAAAATAATCAATCTTCCAAGTCCACTCGAAAGCAATCAACAGTCTGTTATTGCGTCCGTTCAATCCGATATAGAGCCGATATATCAAAGACGTCCGCGGTTCAATTACTAGCCAATGTGCTATCTCTTAGACGCAGTAAATCGAAAACGAAAATACTGCAGGCCTACGACATTGCACGGAGCGATGGGGTATGTCAACAACAGGCAATGTCAACGAAATCGATACGAATCGTGTCATCGCGATGGAACTTTTCATCAAGTGGATTTAACTTTGTTATTTTTTTCTACTTTCCACTATGTGACCCTCTTAAAAGATTAATTTTGCGAAAATAAAAAATAAAGATAGTCTTTGATGATAATACTGCAGTCGTACGATTTTTTTTCAAACAGTGATGAGGTATGTTAACTACAGAGGCGTAAATGTCAACGTAATCGATTCGAGTTGTGTCTTCGCGATGGAACTTTTAATACAGAGAGTTTGAATTAAGATTATTTTTTTTTTAAGTAAAATGACGGTATCTTTGATAAAAATAATGCAGGCCTACGGCATTGCACAGAACCAGACAGAAGTTGGACTTTGTTTACAACTACAGACATGTCCACAGAAATCAAAACGTTGTGTCATCGCGATGGAACTTTCAATAAAGTGCATTTCTTTTAATTATATTCATATGCAAATAAAGAAAAAAAATAACTTAAATCTTTAAAAATACATTTTCATTCTTTGTTAGTATTATGACGCAATCGCGAGATACCTGCCAGAACGGTATTTGCTTATCAAACTAATAATAAATCATCAAACCCAGTCTTGTCATATATGATTTGATTTGATTGGATTGTGTTTTATTTTTAAAGGCAAGTTATTCTAAAGACTCCACCTTAGTCTATTGACAAAAATGCAAAAAATACGCATCTGCTGGATCATTTACCAATAAAATTTTATCAAAGAAGTCATTAAAGGAACACCTTACCTAAATTCAATATCAGCCCAATCAAGCCGAACTTGACGATGTAAAAGAAATATAATCAACGAGAAATTAGTAAGGTTATCTAATTTCGTAGGTGTTATACGTCGGCACATATTAACGCAATTACGTGTTAAAAGCGTCGTGTGCCCGAGGCTCCTCCCTCAAAGCAAGGATACAGCTATTGAACACCTACACGGTACATACCGTAGGGTGAACATACAGTTTTGCATATTGTGGTGTACTGACACCACTTTAGCTTTGTTTCGTGAGGAAGTAGATGGTGGTGAAACTGTATACTGAACTGAATAACTGCCACAAGTTGAGATGGCGATAGGGGCAACAAAGATTTTTCAAGTTTTGAATATAAATTATAGCAAAAATATATTATATTATTATTCTACATACATTACCTTGAATACAATAAAACACATTTATTTCGGGGTGTGGGAATAAAGCTATTGAGTTTGAATTTTTTTTATCTCGACCTGTCACGCTCTATACCTACATAACATAACATCACGCCTATATAACCAAAAAAGGTGTGGCAGAGGTGTACAACACCACATTTCACTTGTTATGTTCAGGTCTCATGAGTTAGGGGGTGAGCCTATCGCCATCCACCGGGAACAACTCCAACTCCGTGCTGCTATTGAAAATATCCTGACGGAAAGTGCACAAGTAACACTTACGGAAATAGAACCTGATACTTCACAGTAAGAGGCGCATTCGCTAACAACTAGACCATGAAGGCAGCGCACTTTATCTATTATAGCTTTTATGTGTTTATGTAAATTGACAAATTCAGTGCTTAATATCTTACTGGTGAAGATCACAGGAACTGCATTATACAATAAATAATATGATTCAAAGTAGTATGTAACAGTATATATGTATTAGTATCAGTTATTCTAGTACCTATAGTACACGCTCTGCTTAGTTTGGGACTAGATAGACTAGATAGTTGTGTGTGAGTTTAAAATATTTATTTTATTTATTCATTGTGTTAAATATTAGTTTGAAAATCGTGGTAAATTAATTAACATGTTATTTTTATTTTAATAATATCCAGTTATACTTACTATAAAAATCCTACTTTATATCTGCGCCGCCGTCGTCCGACGTAGGCCAGCTACAAATTCATTCAAAAATTAAACGAAGTTCACTTTCAGTCTTTCAGATTAAACCTTGTAATAAGGTTTCTCATACCAAATTGTTTTAGTGTGTTTAACGGCCAATTTGAGCAAGTTCGAGCTCATTTTGTATACATAAAGAGAAATAAGGTAATTTGTTTCTTGTCCCTTTTTATGAGACTCTTTGTTTGAGATTATTTACTGAACGTTTGTGGCAGATTTATTATGTGCATTTCGGATAGATTGGGATTATTTGCGATATTGTTTCGATTTGATTCATTCTGTTTTGTTCTCTTGAAGGAACTAATTGGCACTTATTCTATAGGCTGACCGTTTAACTGAGACCTCGCCTGTGCGGTACAGGGGCGCGGGGGTATGACGACAAAGGGACTGAAACAGCTGCGGGCGGTGGAGGCACTTAATGAAACATACAGGAGATGAAATGCACCAAGATATTTCCTAAGATATGTGACATCATAGGAAAAAAGAAATACTGATTTATCAAATGAAAAATAGTTAAGAAGATACAAAATTTTAATGAACTTATGTACGTAAATAAAATAATTGAGAATAAACTACTATACAATTTTTTATCTAAACATATAATTAAATCGTAAGAAAGTCAAAACTTTTTTTGTGTTCAGTTTCTTTTTTCTAAAATTTATGTATACGTTAAAAGCCATTTGCTTGCACTGACTGTTTACTTTATGTTTGAAGATTTTTCGATTCATCTTGAGATTTTTATTACATGTGTACCTCTCACAAGGTGTCTGCAACAGTTAACACATGCGATCGCTACCCATGTAGCGAACGAAATGAGCAATCACAAAAATTTGCCCACCGCCCGCAGCTGTTTCAGTCCCCTTTGTCGTCATACCCCCGCGCCTCTGTACCGCGCAGGCGAGGACTCAGTTAAACGGTCAGCCTATAGTTATTTGGTTGTCAATAAGTGTCTTATTTTATTTTTATTGCGGATGTAATTTGTAATTAATGTAATAGAAACCATTAGCAACGTAGTTTCGATCAAATCACACCGATTGTGGTCACGAGCCGACTAGTGACCACAATCGGCAAAAAAACTAAATATGCCTTTAAAAATATTTACGCGATTAAGACTTATATATATATATATATCGATAGATATTTACCGTATCTATAATAATATAATTATGTGTACAAATAGCGAAAGTTTAAATTCAGTACTGTAGATGTCTTACTGGCTTCTACAATAAATATGTTTTATTATAATAATATGTCGCTTTTGAGAATTTTTCTTTTGCCTTAGTTAATCGTTACTACTTAAATAGAATCAAATTAAATTGATGTAAAAAAAGTACATCAAATCCAAAGGAGTTTCTTAAAAACACTTCTCCAAAGTCCATCGCCGTACAAAGTTGATTTATAATAAGATGGCAGACATATTTCAGTAAAATGAAACTGTGTTGCCGGATGATTCCTACTTGATTGCAGTTTTTACGCCCTCTGGCGTGAATAGTCGAGTGACGGGCGATTGAGTTAATTAATTTCTGCTAAACGAGGGTTTAAAAGATATAGAGTCGGTCATTAATTCCCTTCACATTTGAGCAACTGCAGTTATCTGAAATGCACTTGAAAACTTTGGGAAATTTGCTAGTTAATAAAATGTTTGGGATTTGCTGTGATTTGTTATTGTGTGTTTTGGCTATGTCATTTGTAGTGTTATTACTTATGACGAGAGCCTCGCCCTCTATTCCATGGGACCTAAACATAACAGGTGAAATGTGGGTGCTATACTCCTCTGCCACACCCTTCTTCCACGCCATATGGGCGTGATGTTATGTTATGTTATTTATGACCTCATTTTTTTTAAATAGCCTAAATATCAATTGCCAGACTGAACAGTCACCCACGCAATGAATATAATACAAGACACAAAATCTTGTACCACTATATTAAGCCAAATATAGTTCACGGGCCGCTCATAACCACGGACGCCGTAAAAACCCGCACGGAGCGGCGAAATTCCAAACTGGCCGTGATTTATACGATCTCTCATGCACAACTTTAGTTAGAACAACTAGACGTTACAATGCTGCTGCCTCAACGAAATTCGAATGTACCAAGTGCTCCAATTCATCGGGTTTGAACTAATGTGAGAAACAGAGCGGATCCCGTACGTAGAAACGAGCACGATTGTTTGCTAAATCGGACGGCTGCACGTAATATGCTAAGCTGGTAAGTAGTTTGAGTTTGGCCAAGAATATTAGCAACACATTTAGTTGTTGATCGAAGTATCATTTTAGGGTAGTCATTTCTCCAGTCTTATCAAACAGAAGAGTATTATTCCGACTTTTTTATGTTTGTTAGCTAATTACTCAACAACGCCTAAACCGATGTGAGAAGCTATTTTTGTCTGAAAGAGTATACTTGTCATGTAGCCCCATGCTCATCAGATTACGATCTGATGGTGGGATCCTTGAGAAATCGAGGGCAACCCTCAAATTTTAAAGGCTTCTATATTGTTATTCGTAAATTACCTGAAGCTACTTGGATATTTATATCTAGCAGTCAGCATTTCATGTTGCTGAGCTGATGCTGGATAAGGATATTATTTTAATAGAGGCAAATAAAGGCCGTTTACTATATTGCGAGACGTTAAATATTACTAAAGTATTTCTTACTTTTAATTGAAGTCGGTTTTTTTTTGGCAATTTGTTTCTTGTTAATTGATGACGGTAAAATCTAGTAAATACTAGCCCAGCTTACTTCTTAAATTGTAATACCAGCGTCTCTATGCTAGGCATACAGCAACCTTAAATCCTAATTATTTTCACTTTGTATTAAAATGCTTGATATGAACGAATCAATATTATGAATTAATAAAAACGTACCGACCCTAAATTGCTTCGAGTCTACGCAAAAAGAAGTAAGTATGAAATTTAAAATAATTTACATTTACTGAACGTTTCGTGTAATGGTGCGGAGCCCATTGACGATGTAAGGGATAATTAATTTCAAAAGAAAGAAATGCTCTATAAAAAATAATAATATTTTGAAAGAACTAAACGAAGGTAATAGCGCTTAAAAATTACTAGAGTGAAAGGACGACGACTTGGAAGTCGTTTTGCATAACCATTAAAATTACAATTAATTTTGAATAGCTTTGTCTTTTTTATTCACAATTTTATATCTTGCTTTCTTCTGAACTGACAAAAGCATTAAGTTTTACAACTAAACATTGTTTTTGTAGTTTCAAAACCGCTAGTTGCGATGATTAGATAGGCACCTGTTTGACCACGACCTCGCTGTTAGTGATGATGCGGTCTACGGTGGCGCACGAGATACCTATTTACTTTTGCTTTAAAACGATTCAGGCTGTATACTCAAGCGAAACAAAGCGTTTTTGTTAACTAGTACTTCATAATAGCAGAACTGTATCTTATACATGTCCCATTGCTGGGATCGGGTCTCTTCTCATAATGAGAAGAGTTAGGCTTTAGTCTACCACGCTGGCGAAGTGCGGATTGTTAGACTTCACATTCCCTACGAATAATACACAAATATCTTCGAAAAGACGAATCTTAACGATTTGGTGTGGAGGTGCTATTTTATTTTATTTTATTTTATTTTATTTTATTTTATTTTATTTTATTTTATTTTATTTTATTTTATTTTATTTTATTTTATTTTATTTTATTTTATTTTATTTTATTTTATTTTATTTTATTTTATTTTATTTTATTTTATTTTATTTTATTTTATTTTATTTTATTTTATTTTATTTTATTTTATTTGGAAAACTTACAGCTATAAACTTACAGATTAAAAGAAAAAATAAACACAATGAAGGCCATTTACAAGTTGCAGATAGAAGTAAAGAAAATAGATACATACTGGTCGGTACAGAGTAACAGATATAAATATAAGATTACATCAATACAAAATATCTATGGGTTCGAACTCGCGACCTTTGACTTCGCAGTCCTGCGGTCACCCACTAGGCTATCGCTGCTTGTAACTAGAGCTCAGTTATTTAAAAAAATATTTCAAAATAAGCGTGGGGTGCTTTTCAAGATAATAATATTATCGAAATGGTAATCTTTCTTCTTATGTCTGTCAATGAAATAATGCTCCCACGCTTTTTTTGAAATATTTAAATTTTTTTTTATTTACACTATTATTTATTTAAATTTATTTTCTTTTTTTAGTTTGGATTTCTATATAAAGCGTGTTTTTTAGTTTTTCTAAAACCATTATATATTTTTTACTTTTTAGTTTGGTTTATTTTTCAATTTAAAAAAATCAAATTATTGATACAAAATAGCGTCCAAAGGAGTCGGTTACATACAAACATACATACAAAAAAACATACAAGTGAAGCTAATATAAAGCGTGTAAAAATGATAAAAACTCATTTTAACATTATATATTACATCATTATATATTATCATTGCCATATAATAATAGTTATTTATGGTACAAGTGAGAAAAAGTTTATATTTCTGTTGTGAGTGCCAATTTTAAATCTTGAGCTTGCGAAGTAGTCTTAAATTGAATCACGAGCGTAGCGAGTGATTCTAATAAAGACTACTTCGCAAGCGAAAGATTTTAAGAGGTCACGAACTGGAAATTAAATTTTTCTTACGCGTTGCATACAAAACTTTTCACCTCTTCCAGTGAGAAAATATTAAGATTTAAATTAACTTGTACTCGATTGCTTAACCTAGAATAATTCCATGAAATACGACAGAAATACCAATTCAGAATGCCTTTTAGGGCCTTTTGTAAGTCGCCACTAATTAAATATGTCGGACGCTTTCAAAAACTACTCACGTGTACTTTTCACGTGATTTTTCTGGTAAAAAAGCAAACTTCTGTGTTAGAAGCAAGTTGTCGCAACACTTTTGGAGTTCCACAAAGTTCTTTATCACTGGATTCACAATTTTTTTGTTAAAAAGTTACAGTAAACAATTAAACATAAACTAAAAAGAATTTATAGTTGCCCGCGATGACTGACACAGACACAGACTTTTTTTTTTAAATCGTGCGTTCGGAAATTCGTTCCGTAACATTTATTTAGAGTCTAATATTAAGTACCTGATTTTAGTTAATTTAATGGTCAATCACGAATATAAAGCCATTAAAATACTAAATAAGCGCGTATTTATATAATTTAAAATAATTAAAACGTATCGTATGTAATTATTTAATAAAATTTATGTCAATGTTTAGGTATTTTTATTAACCTACATGGTGGCTGTTTGTTTTTTTTCCAGCGCCTATTCATTGGAAGGATTTTGTGTTTCGAAATTTGAATCACTTTGCCTCACTAGTGAGTAAAAACGGTTTTTACTCACTGAATTTTGGCAAGCAAACGATCTTTTTCGTGCTGGTGTGGTGAAAAATTAATTATTACCATTCATAGTCACGCGTTTTGTCCACTATAGTATAGCCAACGAGACGAGATAAAGAATGTAAACAAACGGACCGTTACTGAGTTACATTGCGATAGCGAGGGATTATTATCTCTGTCCTTATCATTCGTACGCGCAGTTGACGTCAATTGATCGACAACAGCTGTCGTTGTGTGTTTCGTGGTACAGGAAAGGAGTCAGTACCGCAGTTGTCAACATTTGGTCCGCCATTTTATGATCAAGTTCATTCCTGTTTGGATTGCGTTGGAAGTGATACATATTTTTTCGTCTCCGTATTAGCTTGGTTTTTTGTTGTTATTATTCCGTTTCTGTTAGTTTTATTTTTGATTTTTGCTGTTATTACTTAGTTTTAATATATTTATGTTATATTTTTTATGTTTTTGACAATATAAGTTCCTTGTCAGTCTTTTAGTTATCTAGTGTTTCTTTAGTTTATTTCCTATTTTCTTAATATAATTTATTTCCTTTTCGCCTGGAAGAAAGAAATTACCTCAACCCAATCCACAACAATAATAATTTATTCAAATAAAAATGTTTTGAACCCCTGAACATTTGTTTACATTTTTTATCTTGTCTGGTTGGCCTTACTATAGATCATTGTCAGTCAATGCCTCGACGCCTGGCTGTTTGAGCTAAAATACTGTTCAAGTTGAATTGATATCGACAAATTGAACTAGGACGCGTCGAGTTTATATTTTTCAAGCGCATGTATGGACAGTTTAATTGATCCTCGTAAACAAACAATAGGATTTATTTGATTGTTTTTGGTTGCCAGATCAAAATAGAAACCTAGAACAATAAACGTTTAGTTTCGATATTTTTATAGACATATTCAGATATTGATTAAATATAAATTGTGTCCTTTCTTTTTCGGCAGATCAAAGTTCAGCAATATTTATTCAGTGAACTAGCCATGTGTAAACTAACCACATTTTTAAAAGCAAATACAAAAAAATATTTAAATTGAATAGCGGTTTACCCGCGTTACAATAGTTTTATAATGTATTTTAGCTTATTTTATTTGTCCATTGTCCTTTAAATTTATTGTGGTGGTGTGCAGACAACTGTTATATTAATAAATAAACAAAACAGCATAATAAACGGGTTACTCACACTCACGGGTTTTGATCGGAATTTGCCACCAGGTTAAAATTTTTGATTTAGTATTAATTTTTCGTCAGTGCAGTACGCTAGCTGCAGCCAGTATCACGGCCCGTCAAAATCCGTGAGTAACTGGTTTATTATATATTAATTATGCCATCTCAAGTATTATCATGAAAACAGTCTAGGCAAAACAAAAGCACTTGAAGCATCTGCAATAAAAACAATGCAATAAAACTGAACCGAACCCATCACAAACATAGACTAAGTGCGGTTGTGTCATATCGAAAGCAATATCTGTTAACAGGGGTGCTAGTCGATCGGTGGCGAACGTGCCAAAAAGCCAAAGAGAGATCCATCGTTTCGCACCATGCCTGCTATCGCGCCTGACAATATTTTATACAGCTGCGAAAATTGCAACCATGCTCCAACTTTAACAATTTACACGCTCGTGCAGTCGTCGCTTGCATATTGCTCTGGGATAAGCCTGTGACATACTGCGCTCGTAACAAGATGTGCTTCACATTTTTGTGTACCGAGTTAAGTATGTTAGCGTATAATACCTCCTGTTTTCTTCGGTGTGGAGAAGCTATTCTTACGTGCAGAAGACGTCGTGCGTGAAAACTGTCAGCCCAACCTTATGTTCGTGGCATAACTTAACTTATTAAATATGAATTTTATCTTAGTGCCATAATATAATATATTTTCGACTGCCATTTCGACTTTTCTCTATAGCAATATCACAACGGCTTATTTTTTAATGTTTGTTTTTTGTAATTACTAAAAATTATTATTTATATAAGAAAAAAATCGTATCGGAGGGCAGAACTTGGTTTGAATCAGTGAGCCAATGGGGTAAGTATTTTTTTTTGTATTTGTACCTCATTTTTTTTATTAAATAAGTGTAGGTAGTAGATAAAACATTTTACTTTGCGATTACCATAATTTAATAAAATTCGTTACCTATATTTTATGATAAAAACAGTCTTTATAATCTTATTCTAAATCTTCAGCAATGAAAACATATCCTTACAATCCTTCCTCAAACTGTTCATTTGATTCTAGTCCCAGTTCCGAAGCAATAAGGACTATGATATTCTCATGCAATTATACAGTCACAAACAACCTTTTTGGATTTATACACATTACACTAGAGAAATACTGAAACAAAGGCATTTAGATGTGTTGCGTAACTTTTACATAAAATCACTAAATAATGTGGTGGTTGCATATTTGGTTTTAATGTGGGTTAAATAATGTTCATTGAAGTTGTTTCCTTTGCTATTAAAAAAATATGAAAATTGCAGGTATTGTTTTAGGTACCAAACTGAAGCTGATTTTGATTATTAAATTAATTGATCCACAATAAAATGACTCGATGGTCTAGTGGTTAGTGTATCTCATCGCGAGGTCTTGGGTTCAATTTCCGGATCGGGCAAAGTTTTGTTTGTGAACTTTCCGTCGGGAAATTCACAATAGTAGCACGGAGTTGGAATTGCGCTAGGTAGGTGGCGATAGGCTCGCCCGCTATTCCATGGCACCTAAACATAACAGGTGAAATGTTGGTGTTGCACACCTGTGCCACACCCTTCTGGGTAATATAACCTTGAGCTTAATGACCACACCAATTTTCATTAATTTCGGTCTAGAAGATTCAAAATTTTTGACGATAAACAAACAAACAAATCTTTCTACTTAAAAATTAATAGATAAGTATAGAAATAAGACTAGGATGGTTATTAAGGATTAAATTATGATATGCACATTTCACAGCAATATTTAGCAGGACATTGTTGCGTCTACACGTTTAACAAGCGCTGTTTGCCATTCACCCGGCGGGACATGACCTGTTCAAAGAATTTCCTTTGCAGGTGCGAAGATTAAAATTGTGTTGCATAAACAGTGACATAAAGCCACTGCAGTATGCTACTTAATTTGATTCTTTGGAAAATAGTGACGGCGCTGTGCTCCTGATAATCTTTTGTACAAATAAGACTGCGTAGTTCTTGAGAGAAAAGTGTTGCAACTGAATTCAGTGATTTTGTTTTGATTATTCAATGACTCTTTTACAAATAACACCGTTAAATCAACACTGCCTCGTTGGGCCAGCGGGTTTGATTCCTGGGACGGGCTAAATGTTATTTGTGAACAAACGTTTGTGTTGACAGTTCTGATTTTATTTTTAAATATATGTAGCAATCATATATTTTTCGCATGCCTTACGGCGGGATCACTTGAGACATGTATATTAAATAACACCATTGTAACAGTGTTTTCTGCAAAATAAATGATCTGATTTGATTTGATTTGATTTAATTTGATTTGATTTGAACTTTTCGTCATAGTCCATGGGACCTGTACATAACACTTGAAGTGTGGTTGTACACCTCTGCCACATCCTTCTGAGTAATATAGGCATGATGTTATGTTATATTATGTTATCCAATGAAGTTTTAGTACGTCTCACCGTGAAGTTTCGGCTTCAATGCCTGATTTGGGTGTTCACCACAAAGGGAGGATCCTTCAACCAGGCTCGGTGGTATTGCCTGACAGACAGTGCTGTCCAACGGTAGCGTATTGGAAGTGGTATATATGTACACTCTCTGAGTCTGTGAACACTTCGTTATCGCGATTCAGCGCTCTTTGACATATATCACGTGTGTCACTACTTGACGTTGTCAATGTTGTCTGTCATTTATTATGTGTGGATACCGCCACATTGGGTAAGTACGTTATTTAGAGCTTTACCGCCAGAAAAAAAAAAATTGCAGCGTGGAATTGATATTGTGTCCGGTGAATGGCGATACTCTCTCTCTTTCGTTTTAAATTTGAATTGATTTTACTATTCTTTCTTGTATTTGTTAACAGCTCCGCTCGCGTGATTCGTCTATTAAATTGAGCTTACTGGGTCCTTGAACTGTCTACAAACCAATCCTAATGATAATAATAGTTCAGTGACTAAGACATGCCGGCGTAACAGACAAACAGTCACCAGTAACTATTTCATAGAAAATTTCTACAATTCAATCAAAGTTATACCGAGTTATACTCTATGACCCGATGTTGGCATACGGCTTATCACGTATCACAAAACCAGTGGAGCAGAAATGACGGAAAATGAGATATTCACCTCCGTATCTGTTACGTATTTACCTATAATATATGAATTGAAAACCACCCCTTTAGAAACAGATTTGGTTCCGCTGTTAAGGCTGTATACAAGTAAATCTTAAGATTTAAAGAGCGGTGTATTTTATTTTTCAAATAAATTGCTTTGTGGTTTTGATAATATTTTTTATAAGTTCTATGTTTTATTCTAAATAAACCTTAATAGGGTAAAATTATATTACTACGATAAGTTATATTTCTAGTTGTTCCATTAAATATCGAGTTTATTGAACAATATGCGTTTCGAAAAATTATAGTTTTATTAAAAAAATAGTGTTCTTTTTACGCTCATATACTTCTTAGAACAGTTATTTATATGTCCAAATATATAACATAACATAACATCACGCCTATATTATCCAAAAGAGTGTGGCAGAGGTGTACAATACCCACATTTAACCTGTTATTTTTAGGTCCTACGGGATAGGAGGTGAGCCTTTCGCCATCCACCGGGCACAATTCCAATACCGTGCTACTATTGTGATTTTCCTAAATGTAGCAAGTAGTAAGAAAGTTCATAAATGTATTTCTAATTTATGATTCAGCCACATCTGAGAAAATTGAATGTAAAACAATTAAACGGAATGGAATCGCTTCTTCGTGATTTGTATTTTATTGCTCACACGTGGATAGGATGAAACAATGAGTTCATATAAAAATATATATATAACAGAATGATATTTGCTTTGCTTTTAAAGAATGAGTTTTATTAGATTAGGGCCAGATTAACCTTAGAAAGGTTCCAATAGTTATAAGATAACTACCAGTTGACTCTTAACCATATGGTAATGGTGGATATCTAAACAAATGATGCTTCTAATCAGTGAGATACTTCATAAAGATTACAATCTACTCTAGATATAAAATTAGAGACTAATGAGTAATTTAATTTTGACCTAAGCTAATAAATTAATTTATGCTAAGAATGTGTCCATTAACACGATAATTGGCACTTTGACACATTAAATTAGTTAAGTATCTTAGCCAGATGGACGGATGATCTGTTCAAGATCGCGGGGAGCCGTTGGCTACAGGCAGCCCAAAACCGCGCGTTGTGGCGGCAATTAGGTGAGACCTATGTCCAACAGTGGACGTCGTAAGATAACGATGATGTTGAATGGTGGATATGCACGCGCTTAACACATTCTCAGCTGGTGGTAAGTGATGGTGATACTTGAAATTTAGATTAGTTATTTAACTAGGTTTTTTTTTGGTTCCGGCTATCACAGGAACTGGAGAAGCACCTTCAACCAACACAGTACATTTTTTAAAATAACAATTGTATACACTAAGCACGACAGCTCCAGTCTCCAGACAATTGTTTTTGAGTGCTCAAAATAAGCTTAGTTGTGCCTATTTATGTAGCTTAAAACAAACGAGGGATTGTTTTTTAGGATTACTTAGTACCTACAAGAAACCCTTATAGTTTCGTCCTGTCCTTCTGTCCGTCTGGCCGAGACATAGCGTTGGAACTGTTAATGCTAGAATGTAGATTTTTACATGAATATGTATGTTAACTATGTTAAGAAAATGGTAGAATAAAATCTTGTAAAATATTTATTTTCGGGTACTTCCCTTACACTTAAAGTGAGGATGTTTTCTTTTTAGTCACCTTCAACACAGTGTAGGATATCATAAAGGTATTTAAGAATCATTAAGGGGTCGGAAATACATTTTTTTGTTATAGATACTCGTTCACGAAAAATTTAACTTTGAAGAGCTAATTTTTGTTTGGGTAAGGCGTCAACGCCATTCTTAAAGCTAAACAGTTGGCTCGAAAAAAAACTCTATAGTATGACTAATAATATTAATTAATATGTTATGTTATTAACTTTAAAGAAAAACTACACCGATAAAGTTAGCTTCAAGAGTAACAGGAACCCAAATTTGTTAATGCAGTTACTTAGAGTAGTTCATAAATAATAAAAAACCGTTAAAAATGACTTGTATGAAGATGCAACTTGTTTAATACAGATAGTAAATCCCTTTCAAATCCAAATTATGTTGTAAAGATTACCTACGGAACCCTATTTCGCGTGGCACGTCACGCCCTTAACCGGTTTTCTGGCGCTAATCTGGGCAGAGTCTCACGTACGTACGTTATTAGCATGCGGAGAAACGAATCCAATCTGCCGAACGCGTGGTGGTAACAAGACGCGAGAACTTTACGGAACTCGGCACGTATACGCGAAACGGGAGCGTGTTGTGATACATGCAAACTTTCCTGCGCAGGTATAAACAACTCTGTCACATGGCATTAAAGTTGATTTTAGTTTGTAACTGTAACTGAATAAGTAGTGCGCAAATAGGAGGTGTTTCTGTTCAGCTAGGAGTATTTGTAGTCTCTAAAGACATGAATCACTTGCGCGGGTAATGCACGGTCGATGCTTCTGTCATTTATTCAATATTGTATTGATAAGGTTTAGAAATATTACTGATTATTTTGCAGAAAGTGTAGCTTGGACTTATAGATATTATTTAATAACACATAGTTTGAGAGAAAATTTATGTTGTCTAAAAACAAGAAAACTGTGGATGTACCTTTATAAATAAATGTTTAAAAACAGTTTAATCGATATTATTTTCTGTGTATTTTTTTCAATCATTTTTTTTATTTTAGATAATATTTTTTATAGTATCATTACTGCACTAATGTCCAACACAATCGACATCCAAACGAAATAATGAAGGTTTATTTTTCAATTCGAAAAGGTTAGATTCCGAATTGAGTAAAGTTTCTTCTTAAATATAAGTATGCAGTTTTTGTTTTTACTTAAATCGATGTCATGGTTCCTAAGAACGAATTTTCATATGTCTTATACTTACAGACTCCCTGATACTGACCGATTTAATTGAGCCGCCCTGTATATATCTCTCTTCGGTTTAAAGAAGAAATTTATTTTCTCAAAAGAACTACATAGTTCACTTAACAGAGAAAAACAAACAATTTTTGAGTAATAGGTACTCTTAAAAATATTTTATAACATGACTGTGGCTTAAAACTGTTTCTTAATGTGTTCCTCCAGACGTTTTTTAAATAAAGTTATTGTTTTACTGCTGGTTATCTCTTCAGGTAATCTATTATATAGCTGCGCCCCTTCGTATAGTATATTCTTCTTCCCGTAGTTGGTTCTGGGTTTCTGGAGTTCTAGTTTGTTATGTCGTCTGGTGTTATATTTGTGGGGTCTCTTCAGTATGAGTTTAGACAAAGCATATTTAATATCATACGTAGGCGGTAAGTCATAAAACTTAAAAAAAAATAGATATTTAATGAACTGAGAAACTTTAACTGCACATTGCACTGAAATTCTGTTGAATTTACTATTAAAAAACAACACATTTTCGTAAAGCGCCATCTGTGGGAAAACTGGTACACTACAACGAAAAGTTTCCCGAATGCTACAACCGTATAGTATTCGTAGCGAAGCGCACTACGAACGCGTAGCGACATCTACGATATCCTACCAGAACTACTAGGAGAAACGAAAGGGAAAGTACGGGAAAACTTTCAACCCGACCCGTACTGTGAACAAAGCATCGGTTTCAGATGCTTTTGGCGATATTTGTTAGATGGCGTTAGTAAAAGTAGCTTAAGAATGTTGTTTCTAAGTGAAAATCAAAAGTTACACCAGATGGGGTGGTTTTGTTCCTTTCGGTAAAAAAAGTGAATACCGCTAAAAGCGTGATTTTTTTTATAATATTACTTGACGGCTCCCTAATAAATAATAAAAAAGCGTCGTTGCATGTTTCGATATCGGTGGAGTGATATCACTACCGATTGAAACAAATGTCGAAAAATGTAACGACATAATATAACACCCACACTTCACCTGTAATGTTCAAGCCCCATGAGGTAGGGGGTGAGTCTATCGCCTTCTTGCTGCTATTGAGAATTTCCTGACGTAAAATTTCAAATAACACTTTTTTTGCCCAACTCGGGAATCAAACTCAAGAATTCGCGGAGAGGCGCATAGGCTAACCACTAGACCAACGAAGCAGTGTGGTAAAATTCGCAAATTTTAAATAAATATGACCATTAATGATTTTAAACTATCACGATTTGTACACATAATTATATATTATAGACACGGGTCTTAACGGGATTCAGGAGCGTCGTGAAACGTCCAAAGAGAAAAGAACGTCAGCCCGGGGTAAACAGAGCGCCAGCTTTCATGCCATACCTAAAAGGAGTGACGGACAAAATTGGAACAGTACTTAACAGGTACTCCATCAAGACTGTATATAGTCCGCTCTCCAAAGTAGCGAATCACCTGCGAACCCCGAAAGATGTCATTCCTCTACAGACACCCGGTGTGTATAAAGTGGATTGCAGTTGTGGTAGCTCCTATATCGGACAGACCAAAAGAACAATCGCAGAAGGGGTCAAGGAGCATATCACGGCTGTTAAAAACCGTCAGATCCACAAGTCGGCTATTGCGGAACATTTGTTGGAGTCAGGGACCAACCACTGGATCGAACTACATAAACCACAGGTTCTATCTACTGAGCGTCACTATTACTCCAGAATAGTACGTGAAGCGGTTGAAATCAAAAAATACAAAAATTTCAACCGCGAAGATGGATACCGACTCTCCACGGCCTGGAACCCTGTCATCGCCAAATGCAATCGTTGCCGTAATGATACGCATCAGTCTAAAGACGTCGTCAGTGTTGTGTGCAGAAATACCGACAATGTGGACAAAAATAAAAATTGTGACGACCAAGTGAGGGTAGTGAACAAAACCCTCGCTTCACGGAGACGACGCTGAGCCTTCACCAGTTAGCTCGTGACCACGATCGGTGTGACTCGATCGAAACAGTCGAGCAAGGAGGTATTTATACCTTAAAAATATTTACGCGATTAAGACCCGTGTCTATAATATATAATTAAATATGACCATTTTACCTATGTTATTAGCAAAATGATTTTTCTTTAAATTTGTTCTATTCTAGGAATTAATATATTTTTAGTTTTTTCTGGCAACATTATATTTCCTATAAAAATAATTTCCAACGAATACCTAATGCAAAGAAATGAGATGGTAATAAAAGAAGGAACTTAGTGGCCGAGTCGATAAGGTCCTAACAAGTAGAGTTCAAGATAAAGGAAAGTATTAAAATTCTCAATGCATTCGACCAAATGAACCAAGTTTTTACAGATGTTTGACTGCGGCATCCGTAGAGCCGACATCGTAATAAAAATGTCACAAAATAAAATACTCTTGCTTTTTATTACAACTTTTGTTTTATGAAACTGTTAATTTGCAACATTTTAGATCCAATTCTATGGTTTCCTACCAGGAAAAGTCAAAAGTAATCTGGGTCGAAGAACGTACTAGTCTCTTAATAAATATGAACCAATTTTCACTACTTAAATGATATATATTATACCGTTTGTATAATTAGGATCCGTTTCTATCAGGTTGATATGAATATATTTTACGACAAAGCCACTACCACCTGACCCCTTCTAAACGATAAAATTTCCGTTACACCAGTTGTTAGATAATCTGGTTTTAGACCCCGTATATTATTATGTTAATCTACTAACTAGATTATCAAAGATTTTCGAATATTAGCGAAATTAAACAAAGGTATATCGTATCTTAAAATTAATTTTTAAATTTAATCTAATTTTGTTTTGACAAGTGATAAATAATTTCTAAAAAAAACATCGATAGCCGAGTGAAGACCATAGGAATCCACGGCACACACCTTTATCAATAGATCGTAAAGATTCTCAGTCTTTTCGAAGATATGTGTGTATGTGTGTATTTATGTTAAATAATCGCTATCCACGTGTAGTGGTTAAAGCGGTCGCCTCGCTGCTCTCCACTGCACTGGTGTTGTGAGTTCGATCCCCACATGGGATAAATCTTTGTGTGATTCGCAAAGATTTGTTCTGAGACTGGGTGTGCTTGTGTGAGTGAACGTGTGTATTTGGCCTTGTCATTGGGGCCATTGGATAGTGTAATTGCTTCTGGCGTTCTATCTAATGTAAAAAAATCCAAATTATTCAATTATTTATTCATTATCGCTCGCTAACGGTGACCTACACGCCTGAGAGTGTCTATAAAGTGGTTGAGGGTTTGTTAAGTCTACCAATCCGCACTTGGCCAGCGTGGTGGACTATGGCCTAACCCTTCTCATCATGATAAGAAGCCCGAGCCCAGCAGTGGGACATGTATTAGATACAGGGCTGCTTTTAAAAGCTATTATAAATAATTCCTAGATGTTAATAGGCATGATGACTAATTTTTATTTTTGTATGTAATTGAAACACCTCTTGATATAAGAAACATCATTACAAGAATTACTTTGACCTAACATAAACTTCCTGAGATAATACAATTTCAAATTCACATTAATAATAGACTCGCCCAATCGCTCCAAACAAAAGGCTACTCAAGCGTGAAGTCACGCTTGAGTATTTTGTATGTGAAGTTATGAATTTTGTTTGATAGCTATACGAAATATTGCGTTTATAAAAATAGTTTTATTACAAATAATCGAATAATTTCGTATTTTAAAAATGAACTCGTCTATGAAACTTTGAATGATCATAAAATGAGTTAGATTTATAGTATGTAACAAAAAATTATTTCAATTGGTTTATGTTTACCTATAGTTTGATAAGGTATCCTATATTTTACTATCTATAGATCAGTCACCATGCCTATTATTTAACATTGCGTCGACTCCATTCCTTTACTGTGATAGCTTACAATGAAAACAAGAGAACCTATTGAACTTGCTAGTGATTAGGTTTGTGTTTTATTTGTACTTTTTAGGGTTCCGTATCTTGGGTTGTAAATGAAGTTGGTTAAAATAACCTTAATGAGATCTCACCATCTATTATTATTTCCCATAATATTTGCGAGCCATCTCGGATCAATCAAGACAGAGGTATCAATTTGAATTTTATTATGAAAGCAGTTGGCATCCATTGGAATTGTAAGTCCATAGAAATCGACACAATAAAAATAACTAGGAAAAGAAAATAATTGTTAAGTGTTTTCGTAGTAAGAATATAAGAATAAGTTATCTAAAAACGCATAATTGCATTATGTTAATTCATATGAAGTTTTGACATCTATCACTTATAATTATTACCTAATTTTAAAAGCTAATTTCAATCTAAGTGGAAAAAAGGCTCGGAAGATTTTTTATTATTAATGTTTTATTTTGCATGCTAGAAAGCTGACCAAATATATTAATATTGTAACACCCTTGTACCCATATTTCGCAAAATAAACGTTTGAATTTAATTAAATTGAATTTCTAATTTTGTACAGAACCCGCTAGTCATTCTGCACTAAACGTCTGTTTGAGCTGGTAGTAAGGGATATTGAAAATACTTCATCCATATAACTATTGTGAAGAATAATGTTGATTAGAATGTCATGGTCTAACTTGACTCATTACTGAAATGATCGCTATTTTTATCAACCCTTTATCCTACTGTAGAAATAACCCATGGATTTTTTTTATTTCAGATTCGTGCAATTTTTTTTCTTCGGTTTTAATAATATAAGTGAAGTTTTAATTTGTAGTTGTCTATTTTTTTACATAATAACATAAGCACAAGTTTACCAATATTTTCTTTTAAATGCATGTTTTCAGCTATAAACTTTTTGCACACCAAATAGTAAAGACAGCTACACATTTCCTTTCAATGGAAATGGACAGGTTGAATGGTAACCGTGTGTACACAATTTTATCATTATAGTAAGGTTCTATCATTTTATTCCCAAATTATCGAGTGGTATTGTGTTACGTGTATAGAATGTGGTACAAGTAGTAGTATATCATTAATAATAAAGATAAGACTATGTATCTTTAGCAAAAAGGATAGTTTTTTTTTTTTTTAAACATAAGATAGAACGCCAGAAGCAATTACACTATCCAATGGTCCCAAGGACAAGGCCACATACACACATTCACTCACACAAGCACACCCAGTCTCAGAACAAATCTTTGCGAATCACACAAAGATTTGTCGCGTGTGGGGATCGAACCCACAACACCAGTGCAGTGGAGAGCGGCAAGGCGAGCGCTTAAACCACTAGTTATGATCTTTTGTTAATAATTGGTTAGCATTAATATATGATAGATATACATATCTATATAATTTTACAAAAAAAAACCGACTTTAATTAGAAAAAATATACTAAAAAGTTAAAAATACATAAGTAATATTCAGCGTCTCGCCTCATCTATGTATAGCTTGAAAGAATACAGTAAACGACCTTAAGGTGTCTATATTTTAATAATTATCCCCGTACTCCTAACCGTTGAGGATTTGTACTTTCCAGCATCGGCTCAGCAACATAAAATGCTGACTATTACATACAAATATCCGACTAGCTTTAGGTAATATATAAAAAACAATAAAGAAGCCTTTAAAATTTGAGGGTTGCCCTAATTTTCTCAAGGATCCCATAGTCAGATCGTGACCTGATGAAAATAGGACCTAATGACAAGTATACTCCTTCATAAAAAAAGAATAACTCAAATTGGTTCGGGCGTCTTTAAGTAATCGTCGAACAAACATAAAAAAAACGAAAATACAGTTAAATTGAGAACCCTCTCCTTTTTTTTGAGTCGGTTAAAAATAAAAACTAGTTCGTCAATACGTACGTACTGTTTTATAAAAACTCTACTGCTTATACATATCGAGTTTTACTGCAAAAAATCTCGGCAAGAAGAACCTTATAACTGAATAAAATTAAGTATACCTAATACTTTTCCATTTTTAGTGAGGTCCCAAGGAAGCGCGCCGCATCGTTGTTGCTGCATAGCTGTTGTAATGTTACGCTTAATAACGTTGCTATAGCGCTATGTCGCTGCAATTATTGCTACATCCTAAACATCTTTAGTGATGTTCATGTTCAGAAATATACATATCGATAGTTAAAAATAAAGAAATACAAAAGAGGTTTCTTTTTTTTCGACTCCCGCACTAGAAATAATTCCTTAATCGCAAGGCAGTTCACTAACAAACATTCCACACACACAAAGCATACTCAGAGTTGGAACAAACCTTTGCGGATCACACAAAGATTTGTCCCGTGAGGAGATCGAACCCACAACACCAGCGCATCGGAGAGCGACGAGGCGACCGCTTAAACCACAACGCCATAAGTGTAGGTACTCTCAATTGTTTTCTTACAAGCTTCATACACGGCCCTGCCCAGTAGATTGATACAAAAAGCCTATGTTCTTTTTGAGTTTTTGTACTATCGCCACACCAATTTACATCAAGATCGGTTTAGAAATTTCGAAGGTTATTCGGCACAAGCAAACCTGTCTATATCAATAACAACAAGGAATACTGTTGTACTAAATGTTGCTCTCAAAATATCAATCCATAACCGACATCAAAACAAACCACAATCGCAACAAATTTCGCACAGGTTCGCAATAACGAGTTCACTCATTACCGACCCACGTCACTAATCCTGTTTGTTTCCAAACACGGTTTAACTCGCGTACAATTCCGACTCGCTGAATTTAGTGTCCGCGAAATTTACTATTACGTATATCGATAGAAGCCCGGGGCCACGTCCCAGCACTGTCCGCCTCTGACTTATGTTCTCCTAGTGTTAATTTCACGACGTCGTCTGACAAATTCGCTCGAGGCGGTGTTCGCACTCTCACACCTTTTTAATGGCCCTCGAAACCCACCCCCGTGCCCGCCAAAGGCTTTCTTTCTACAGAATTAGTTCGTAATAGCTGCAGCCGGTAGTTCAGTTTACATCGGAGTTGTTAAGACTCCCTATTATCCTGTTATTGTTATCTGTTTATTTATTTTCTTTGGATAATGAAGCGAAGAGAAAAATGTACTTTTATCAGTTACTTGGTGAGTTCTTTTGTGCTGATAAGATTTTTTTCATAATGACCGATTGAAAAAATTATCTGCATGTTTTTTAATTACACTAATACATCTAAATATTTAACATCATGAGAGACTTTATTACTCAATTTGTATTTTTAGGATGTACATGTCTATATGCATTACATTACGGAGTTGTAATTGTGCCCCGTGGATGATGGTTGGTTAACCCATTATCCCATGGGACATAAATAGGTGAAGTGTGGGTGTTGTACACCTCTGCCACATCGTTCTGGGTAATAAAGGTGTGATATTATGTTATGTTATATATGTTGCATTACATTTACGTTGCCTTTGTAGTTTGAAATTGAATTGCTAGTTACCAAAGCTTATGCTTGACTGTGTTTTTGTTTTGTTTTATAGTGATTGTATGACTTTTTCTAGCTATATATGTATATTGGTATAGTCATTAAAATACAATGATTGTATAAATAGCGCATTTGTGAGACCATTGTGTTTGTAATTAAAGCAATTTTTTAACCTAATTCTTTGACAAGTCACATAATTGATTTATATTACAAATACACTCATATTTTGGAAATGACGAATCTTAGCGATTTATTGACAGAGGTCTGGCCGTGGGTTCGATTCCCAAACCATTGACTTCACAGTCCTAACGTCTCCCACTCGGCTATTGCTGCTATTGGACTTAGTAGAATATCTAATTTAAAAACCAAGACACACTTACGTCTCAATCTAGGCCTGGAGTCAACAAACACTATCATTACTACCCTACAATTTTAACGCAGGCCACTGAATCTAAATCAAGGCTTTATTTTAAAAATATTTACTGTTACGCGGTCGCATGTTTAAAGATGTTCTGTACCGAGACAGCTTGCTTGTGACTTTGAGTCTTAAATATTTGGTCAATCGAATATACAACTTAAGAACATGAAATAAGGTTGAAATTTACGTGGTTGTTTTGTTAAAGTTACAACAAGAATTTTTAAAGTGAAGTTGCGTGTTCCCTGAACGTACTAACCGTAGCACTGAATAAGTAAACGCCCCGAATAAATCACGTTAATTGCGCCGGAGCACCTCCTTGTATGAGCCACTAGCCCTCAAGTGCAGTTTTCGATAGATACTTACTTATATTGACTGCATCCGGCACCTCTCTATTTTAGAGAGCTTACAGAAAATTTATGACCACTGAGGTTGAGAAAAAGTTTCTGTAGCTATTGGTTTTTCAATATTGCTGACAAAAATTCTCAAAATTTTATCAGACTGTGGATTTTTTTGCTAGATTGATACGCGTTTAAAGACGGCAACAGCCGTTCTGCAAAGATGCTTATATTCAGCTTCACATGATAGACTAAAAGCCAAACTTAATGTAATTGATAAAATCATAATATTATCTCCAAGTGACTAAAACATTATGACATAAAAGTTTAATTACCATCTATCTACTACAAAATACTTGTTAATTCTCTAAAGCAAATCATAGCTTTGATATACCTTTTTGTATTATATAAAATACTAAATGCCCTGCATGGTTTCACCCGCGTCAAACGTTATTCTGGCCGGTGCCCGCAAGTTAAAAATATTAACAACGTCATCTATTGATTTTTTGCGTCAACTCGGTTCTGAATAAAAACACTTAAATCCCCCTCTTGGGAATAATATTTAGAAAAACCCCGGTACAGAAATTCATTTATTTTTATTCAAGTTTAACTATACGAAATTTCATGCTTGTAACTTAAAAAATGACGGACTTCCATGCAAACTTTCGTTCCACTTTTCACCCTGTTAGAGGCCGAATTTCCAAAAAATAGCATCTTAGTGCACGCCTACGTCATGGAAGAAAGCTTTGTACAAAATTGGTCCTGCGTTGATAAACCAGTCAGTCGGGAACTCGGGAGTACAATTATATAAGTATAGATTAGAGATAGAGATTAAGGTTGATGGTTAGGGGTGCAGGTTCAAATCCTGCTGGATTCTTAAATTTTCAACCTTAATTTTTATATCTACTACCAACTCAAATTTCTATCTAATTAAACAGCGTAGAACCCTTCAATCAAGTGCCGATACTCCAATAGCCGTAATGTTCCAACAATGTATTAATATTTGCACAAAAGAATGCCGGGCGTAGTTGAAGCAGTTAAAGCAAGCTTTAGTTTTTGTTCCGACCTCCTTCCACTCTTTAGTTGTTACGCAACTTGCATTATTAGTTTTCAACTTCAGAAGTTTAGCATTTTCGGCTGAGTTTAGCTCTCGCAAATTAAATGTATAGCACAGTAGGGCTGAAATACACATGTTATTAAATTGTAGGTTTAGTTTGCTGGAAGCAAGCGATGTAAAAGATTTATTTTGAGCAAGCTTGTGAAATATGTTAGGAAAAAAACTTAAATGTCGCTGATCGGTACTCTTTTGATTACCTACATTACATCTATCACCTTAATAAGACTAGATAATTTGGAGAAAATATTCAAAATACCAATTCCAATTTAAATTATTAGAAATTTGGATTTGTAGTGGTCGATATGCTAGCGTGCTACAACTTTTAACACAATAGTAAAGATATTTAAAATATTGTAATACTTTATTCACACAGAGGATACATGTTGGATCTTAAATTCTACTAGTCTAATAACTTAATCATAACTTAAAATCTAAAGTCATTGTCTGAGGGCCTCATACCCAAAATGCTGGCATCATTACTGCGTTGTATTACGATATTAAGTCGCTATCAGAATAAATATATTAAAATTGTAATATTTCTAAATATCATCTGACTTCTCAACACAGTAAGCGCATGATTAGCATACCAATCCAATTGTTTTAAAGTTTATCTTAAAATCTTTATTGCCAAAGTTTCTCACATATATGTGAAACAGGCCTAATATTCGAGTTTTTATTTAAAGTTTAGGTTGAGGCTAATCTAAACTTTTAATCACGGTTCGAGTAAGCAATCCTTTCTTGTTCAATGGCTATGTTAAATACTTTTTAATTAATTTTGCATCGATATGTAATAGATGTTAAAGCCTGTTTTACATAACGAAAGTAGTAAATAAAATTAATGCATCATTGTAAAAGTTGATGTTTTACACGTGACGATATGTAAATTAGGCTTGCGTAACTCCAAAATGAAATTTACTTCAAAATGAAAGTAATTTTAAATGAATTTTATAAATTAATCTTGATATTATTACAGTACAGTACATTATTATTAGTTTTATTATTAATATTAAGCTTTTCTATATTGCAATATCTTGAAAACAAGGATACTTTGGTTTATTATAGTAAATGTGTTAATAGTACGATGGTTTATTAGGTAGTAAATGTGTTCTTAAATATCGTTTGGAGTAGCGAGCACGACATTGGTACTATTTACGGAAGAAAACAATTAGACAATTTTGACTAAATTTGAGTTAAGAATGAGTACAGGGTGTCCCACGAGCATTCTCCATAGATGACAAGTGTCTTAAATATTGTTAGATAAAATATTTCACGAGAAAAAATGTTTTTAAAAATAATATAGTGTCCATATTATTTTTAAAAACAAATTACACTAAATTATTTTTTTTTTAAACACTTATACTTAACTGCTTGAAGGTCAAAAACTGACAAAGTTGTCGGATTATTATCTTAATTAAATAGTGCAGTTATCAGTTCACCTTTATTTAAACTACACCTAAAGTTTTTACAGTATTCCTGGTTATATTAATTACATATTCTTCAAAAATAGATGAATTACAAATTGTCTTGAAATCCTCGAATCAAATCGAAAAAATACTACACATTCTTGCTCCCAAAGTCTAAACAAAGCAAAATATTAATATTTAACAAATAAGAATTCCAACCAAGCGCATTTTTGCTACCAGCAAATAAAATTATGAGACGAATGAGAGTAAAACGCAAGTTGATTTTAATATATGCACGGAGGGCTATACATGGCCAGTATAAACTGATCTCACATTAGACGAGAAGCCTAAAGAATACAAGACCATCTTAAACTGGAAATGTACAGGTCTATGTGTAGCCATATGTATGTATTTGCGAGGATCGCAATTCTGCCGTTTAAAAATTCTGGCATGCTCCCCAAAGCTTGAAATTACATTCAAAAGAAAAGCAATACATTTTTTATTCTATTAAACGGGTTCTTTTTGAACTATGTGTGGAATACTAGTAGTTTGGTTTTGAGGACTATTTATGATGAGCAAGTGAATTTAAAATGGTTACTATGATTCACAAATTAGACAACGGGTCTAAATCGCGTAAAGGTAAATAAATACCAACGCTTGACGTTTCTTTACCTTAATAATAATAACGCAATTTTTAGACCCGTTGTCGAATATTTGAAAAATGTTCTCAAATCACGAAAGTTTAAAAACATAGGTTACCATGATATTATTTTTACAACCATTTTTATGAAACTTAACTGTACTTGCATTATTATAATAAAAAAAATGAAAATAAAAAAGATAATGTTAATTGTTATCTAACTATTAATAGGTTGTATCAAAATACAAACCAACTTATAAAAATATTTTCACCACACCAGCACGAAAAAGATCGTTTGCTTGCCAGAATTCAGTGAGTAAAAACCGTTATTACTCACTAGTGAGGCAAAGTGATTCAAATTTCGAAACACAAAATCCTTCCAATGAATAGGCGCTGAAAAAACAAACAAAGCAGCCACCATGTAGGTTAGTAATAAACATTGACATCAATTTTATTAAATAACTACATAGGATACGTTTTAATTATTTTAAATTATATAAATACGCGCTTATTTAGTACTTTAATGGTTTTATATTCGTGATTGACTTAAATTAATTAAAATCAGGTACTTAATATTAGACTCTATAAATAAATATTACGGAACGAATATCCGAACGCATTTAAAAAAAAATGTTTGTGTCTGTGTCAGTCATCGCGGGCAACTATAAATTCTTTTCAGTTTATGTATAATTGTTTAATGCAACTTTTTAACTAAAAAATATTGAATCCAGTGATGAAGAAATTTGTGGAACTCCAAAAGAGTTGCGACAACTTGCTTCTACAGAAGTTTGCTTTTTACCAGAAAAATTACGTGAAAAGTATTTCAAAGCGTACGACATATTTAATTAGTGGCGACTTACAAAAGGCCCTAAAACGCATTCTGAATCGGTATTACTGTCGTATTTTATGGAATTATCCCAAGCTAAGCAATCGAGTACGAGTTTATTTAAATCTTAATATTTTCTCACTGGAAGAGGTGAAAAGTTTTGTATGTAACGCGTGAGAAAAATTTAATTTCCTGTTCGTGACCTCTTAAAATCTTTCGCTTGCGAAGTAGTCTTTATTAGAATCACTCGCTACGCTCGTGATTCAATTTAAGACTACTTCGCAAGCTCAATATTTTTAATTGGCACTCACAACAGAAATATAAACTTTTACTCACTTGTACCATAAATAACTATTATTGAGGGCACCATACTCTTACTACTTATTAAAATCTAATGAGCTACCAGACAACGTCATCAACCCCAAGGCGTTGGTCTATATAAGGAGTGCTCTTGGACAGCATGATTCATTTGTTCACTGGCTCTTGGAGTGTACGAACGTCTTGAGACAATCAGTGTCGGTCGTTATTAAGGTAATGCAAGCCATTTTGTTGCTTATTTGATAAATTTTATTTATATATTAGTTTGTAAGACTTATTGTTGATTTTATTTTGATTAAAATTATAATTAAATGGGCTGTTTTCTCGTTATTTTTTTTTTTTATATAATACCACTTCTGAACCTAAAAATATATATTTTACTGTATTAACTAAACCCCTTAATCTAAATCATTCGTAAGATGACTATTAAGGCTAAAAGTTTTCGGCAATTTTGAGAACAAAAATGTTAGTCTTCTAAACTAAAGTTTAAAGACTCCTGACACTGCTACAAACAGTTACGTAAAGTATAGCAAACTTGGAAATCAAGTCACATAAGTAATAAACCTAAAGTTAACAATTTGTCGTCAATCTTTATTAAAAAGTAAACATTGCCGCAAAATGTTAGACATTGTGATAAATTCAAATGATTTATGACAAAATGTGATGACAAAGTGTGATCTATTACACCAATTCATTTGAAACCTCGCGATTTTTCAATTTTTTGCTTAGGTTGCTTAATTTTTTATTTTTTTTTTCTAAACTAAATATTTTAATGATTTTTTTAAATGTTTTACCAGAATACCTTGTTAAAAGATTAATAACGCTCTAGGAGCATGTTTTAGGAGTACATAACTATATAATATATAGTGAATAGCTGAAAATTATGTTGCATAAGTAAAAACTTACTAATAGTCACAAAAATGTTCTATTTGCCACGTCTCAAAATGTTATGGTTAAAGATATATTCATTTCTCATAAGAATTAAATTCACTTACATGAGGAGAACAGTAGGTAAATGCAAATATTAGTCGAGGCGGCTACAGTCCAACACTTTCAAAATACATTTCACATCAAAACACATTATTACAATATAAAAAAATAATCAATTATAATTAATATCACAAAATTCAATCGCTACATAAAATTAATTTACGAGTATAAAAACCACAACTTTGTATAAAACGCAATTTACTTATTTGTTACGCAATCACAAGCTTGCGCGCTAAACGCTTACTACTTTGAACCGAAGTAAATTAAACCAAAATAATTTCAAAACTCTATAGTGTTGCAAGTATTGCAGCGTATACAGATAAAAAATCACGGTACGAACCCGAGAGACTATAACATTCATGGAGTCCCTAAAAAGGTCAGCACATAATTACAAATAATCAAATTACCGTTCATAAAACGCATCCCAACTGAATTAATAATTTAATGCGTGAAAGATAATTAGCTCAAATCAAACACACCAACATCAATTATCGCAAAATGGCCAAACAATCGTTTAATTACCCACTGGCATGGAAACCGCGAAATTAAGCGACAACCGAACCCCATGTCGTAAATATGTTGCAGACAATAATTAACTTTACATGCACACGGTTGCAACCAAGTAATAATATTGGGAATATATTATAAAGGGCTTTGTACGCCATTTCGTTTCCATTTGTGAGGATTACTTAATATTTTCCATTGCTTGATTGGTGTCTTTTCGTTAAAAGGTTTCGTTATTAAAATCCACGTAGTTTTTTTCGATTCCAGGGTTGGGCAAAGTCTTATTTGTCAACTTTCCATTAGGAAATCCACAAAAGCAGCACGGAGTTGGAATGGTGCCCTGTAGGTGGCGATAGGCTCACCCCCTATCCCATGGGACCTAAACATAACAGGTGCAATGTGGATTCTGTAAACCCACCCTTCTGATTAATATGAGCGTGATGTTATGGCACGTAGCTCGTAGAACTGATGGCCGTTGGGGCCGAAAAGTTCCTGAGTGGCGGCCACAAACCGGCAGGCGCAGCGTGGGTCACCCCCCAGCCAGATGGACGGATGAACTGGTTAAGATCGCGGGAAGCCGTTGGCTTCAGGCAGCCCAAAACCGCGCGTTGTGGCGGAAATTAGGTGAGGCCTATGTCCAACAGGGGACATGGGCTGAAATGATGATGATGATGATGATGATGCTACTCGTATGTTATGTTATGCTATATTTACTAATACGATAGAAAAATATTTTTTTGTTTGTTTGTACAGTATTGAATCAGAATCTACTGAACCGCTCTTGATAAAAATTGGTGAGAAGACATTTGAAGAGCCCAGGAATAACATAGGCTACTTTTTATTGACGTACCACTAAGCTAATTAAATATGTTTGGAGACCATTTGATAGCATGAACAAAGATGCTTATAGATGGGTAATACAATTTTACCTCTCACAATCCTATAATTATATTTCTACCTAACCTTTTAATAAAACTCTTTTTAATTTCACTTTAATTTCTGGATGACGATTTTTGCATGGTTAATTTTGTTTTAGATTTTGTTCATTATCCGGTGATACGGTGATATAAAATGTTGCTAATTCTAAATATCAAGACTGAGATCTATACAGTGCGTTTTTTTTTAATTTCTTTTTATTTTTAACTACACTAGGAATAACTCCTGTGTCGTGGTGGTGTTCAAAAACATACACTTCACATATATAGAGCACACCCAGAGTCAGAACAAATCTTTGCGAATCACACAAATATTTGTCCCATATGGGGATCAAACCCACAACACCAGCACAGTTCAAAGTGGCGAGGCGACAGCTTTACCCACCACGCAAACCGTGCACTCAAAGACTTGGCTCAGATTTAGAATAGACTTACCTAGAATAAAACACTGCCTATGTATTGTTGTCATAAAAGCATCAAAGCTAAGTCTGAGTAAGCTCTATAAATCTCAACCTGAGAGTCAAGAAGATTGACACTGATTATAATAGAAAACAAAATAAAAACTTCTCCGATATAATTCATTGACTCATTCTCCTGTTATACTATTTGTTCACCGCAATGCTGTCATAATAAACACAAGTTCCATCTGAACCGACGCGATAGGGGGGAAACTGGTGATAATAGCAACATGTAACACGTATTATTATTTTAATTTCTTCCCAAAAAGGAGGGTACATAGATAACAAACATTGAACTGAGGCCGCATATTCCTCGAACAATAAGATCTGTAGACGTTAAGCGACCCTCCGCTCTATTGTTTAAGAAATTCGCTTAAACATTGCGTGACAATGGACTATGTTTAAAATTCGTATGAGACTTTTTTAAGTACTTTTGTTAATTTATCTTTATTGTAGTACATTTAAATATTTGGGCAAATTTTTAATTTATAGGAGTATAGTAAAAAATCTGTAGAATAAATAAAAGTACTTATGCGCTGGACTGGCCATAATACTAATTATGAATTGTCGTACGAGTCTTCCTTAAAGACCGCTTCAAAGAAGTAGAAATCCTCACAGTTACATCGCAATATATTTATAAAAATATAATGTTTGGTAGGAAGAAAATTTATAAGCACACTAAAAGCGCCGATGTTCATACAACACCCGCAATAGCCACAAATTGGCGGGCTCGCATCATCGATTGCGCAAAGTGCACAATTCGTTTGCAGGATTACGTGCGCGTTTTTATAATAAATTTTATTTTAGAAGTAATGAATCTGCTCCACTCAAATTCAAGATTACTGTGAAGAATCACCTTATGAAGTAGGGTTATTATACAATCAACGATTACTTAGCTTATTTCCTTAGCTATAAGATAATAATATTGTAAACATAAATTGGTATTTGAAAAGAGTCGGCTTTGAGTTTCTTGCCAGTTATTTTTAAGAAGACCCTGTCTATACGTAATTGGCATTTAAATTCACCTTCACATTCAAAATATTATGATAATTGAGGGAAGTAAGTTTAAGTTTCGTGGATTTAGAGTAGAATTATTTTTGTATTATAATTCTAAATAAAAAAATGAAATGAAAAGTAGTTACAGTATAAATATAATATTATAAAATATAATATTATAAAGCATAACATAACATCGCACCTATATTACCCAAAAGGGTGTGTCAGAGGTGTATAACACCCACATTTCACCTGTTATGTTAGGTCCCGTGCGATAGAGGGTTATCCTATTACCCTGTCGCGTCTCACCATGGACTAGATATTGTAATAATAATAAAAATTTACTGATATAAACGTTTTAAATTTTATATTCGACAATATTATATTACACACTTATTTATAGTGCACCAAAAAAAACCACCTATTTATAATTTCTTAAGCTCTCTTGTCCATCCAAAGGTTGCCTCTAAGAAATTGCTTTTATAGCGATAAAGCCACCCATTGTACTATCTAAAAGATCTGCTTTATGAAACTGTCTTTCTAATTTGTGTACAATAAAGAGTTATCTATCTATCTATCTATCTATCTATCTATATATCTATCTATCTATCTATCTATCTATATATAATTATTTAATATTTTATCTTGAGGCCGCTCTATCAAGTTATATAACGAAATAAATCCAATCCTACTCAAAATGTCAAACCCGCAACAAGTTTTAAAGTTAAGCAGTCGCCTTCCTCTAAAAACCATTTTATTTTAGCGAAACCATCATGATATCTCAAAGTTGACCACTGAATCATTCGCTCAGTTCACACGAAACAGATCCCACGTATGTTCCGAAACTAAGGCCCAGAGCTAACCACACAGGCCTCAAACTTAAAAGTCACGGGTCAACTTGTGTATTCAAACTTTCTATATAATAATATTATACACTAGCTTCTGCCCGCGACTTCACCCGCGTGGAATTCGCTTTAACACGCGTTAAACCCTACTGCTCTTCTCTCGTGGAGTAAAGTGAGATGTTAAATATCAAAAAATATTTATTGATAGTTAAACTATCAAATTCAAAATGAATTATTTAAACTCAATCAGCAGTTCCCGAGATTAGCGCTAACAAACTAACTTACGCCCATAAGTTCGTCTGCGAGGTATACACATCAATAAAAAGTAACTATGATACGCGCCTTTTAGTCAGTTACCTGCATCAACAATTTGATCACAATCGGTCCAGCCGTTTAGAAGATAAGCAGACACAAACTGGCAAACAGAGAAACTAAAAATTTAAAACTATATTTTAGGAATAGGTATCGTACAAATAACTATATCAACTGCAAAAAACATTGTTATTTTTGAATTAAAAACAAACACTTCATTTTATTTAATTGTATTGATATCAATGAAAATGGAAAATTAATCAAAGCATGCATTAAAACAGACTGCAGAAAGTATAACGACACGGAAACCAATTAATCGTGGTCTTCGGGGAATTATCGAACAAACAAAAAATGGCACCAGTTTAATTTTATTCCTCGTGAAATTTTTGATAGGTAAAATTATTCGTAAACTAGAGAATTTACTGTCATGAGAGTACAGGTGAAGTTTCCTTTTCACCTAAATGTAAATAAAGAAAATTTGCCTAATATAAAACAACTTTCTGTTCAAATGGAGAGCCCCTTCCCTTTTCTCGTATTTTCCTGTTTCTCTTTATAATAAATTTTATTTATGTTCATTTCATTATCTAGATATTCCGTAATAAAATCTTCACTCGCTTGTCTATTAATAAAAAGTGGAAGTTTGAAAGAAAATGAGCTAGAAAAAAGGAAATACAGCGGCAGTTCAGAGTAGGTTGAAAAGTAGGTCGATGAAAAAAATTACTTAGTTGAACTGGTGAATTTGCATATAAGTTAGTACACCTAATATACGCATATTCATTACTTGATGTCCTTGTGATATATAATGTTTATTGCAATAATCAATAAACGCACTACATGAACTACATCTCATTTGCTTATATTTATTTGCTTGTAGTTGTACCAATAATTATTTTAGTTATAAGTCCACAGATACAGCTCGAATCTTTTATTTGTTTAATATGTATATTCTGTTTTAAATACATTTTAAAAAATCAGAACCATATATTTATAACTGCACTATCTCCAGAATTCCGTAAGAATGCCAATTTTATGCTCTATTAGCAAATAATATTTATACAATCCTACCAAGTCAAAATGCTTACAAAACGCTAAAGGGATGCTAATTTGTAGATTCGTCAATCGAACTTTTTGTTATTTTGATTTCTTCATTGTAAATTCTAAAGAAGGATAAATAATAATTTAAAGGTTAAAAATTGTAAAATAAAAGGGTCCTATGAAATAAATGCTCAAAAAAACGAGGCGACACTTCATAAAGCAAACTGCATAAAAATCAATGAGTTGACGAACAGTGTATCGGGAGTTGAATTACCGGGCAGTAGCGAGGCTCGATTCCGAATCCCACCAGAGTTGACTTAATCATAAGACCGAGCCGAGAAATCGCTTCGGCTCAAACGAGCCCCCGGGGAGGCGCCGACTATCGGCCTCCTTTTGCTTCGTTTTCCCCGAGACGATCTCGCAAACTTGCTAGGATTACATCGGACTTACCCCCTCTTACTACTCTATGAAAAACTTGAGCCGTTAAAGTGTTGTTGCATTTTTTGTCGACTTTTAAACGTTAGCTTGATTTTAAAACTAGCTCAGTTTAAAAACTACGCTTTCACGGTGCATTTTGTTTTTTATGATTCATTCGCTTCATAAATAGTTGACTACCTGTTCGTTTTGTTTACTTTTGCAATAATTGTTGTTTTGAAACGAACTAGGGTAGGGTAAATTTTATTCCGATTACCACCAGTAAACCCACCAATAAGTTTTTTATGCTTTTAAATATCCACTAATTCTATTGGATATTTATCTTTACAAAGGGCCAGTTTCATTTGTTCCTTATAAAGTTTTGGATGGTTTAGATATATCAGATAATAAACCATCCAATTTTGTCGTTTCATTTGAACTGGTGTAACTGAATATTTGTGTCTAATGCCAGAAATGGATGTAGCATTTCAACCAATTGGTTAACGTTTCGTAGATGTTCGTAGCTTCGTAGCAAAAGCCTACATTACGAAGCTACATCGTAGGCTTTTGCCACTAAGCTTCAAACATCTTCTTAACGATGAATAAACCTTACATACATAGCGTTGAAAGCTCAAAATTGATATAGAGAAATTGAAATTATGGTTGAAATTGAAAAACACATTTTAGGTAGGTCTGTTCAGAGTCTGATCTGATGCAATTCATATTATATTTTATTTTTCTAATACGTAGTAAGGCCTCAATGGTCTACTGGTTAGCGAATGCGCCTCTTACCACGAGGGTTCGTTTCCCGGGTCGGGGAAAGTGTTATATATGAATTTACCGTCAGGAAATTCACAATAGCAGCTGCAGCATATGGCGATGGGCTCATCCCCCTATCCCATGGGATCTAAACATAGCAGGTGAAGTGTGGGTATTGTATACCTTTGCCTCACCCTTTTGGATAATAATAGCGTACTGTTATTTTACGTTATATTACGTAGTCTTACACACCATCTTACAGTACCTAATCTACCTATATACTTATAATAAATCTGTTAAAGTAAAATTTTTCTGTGCATTGAAAATATCAAAAAAATAAATGGCAGGGGGTGTTACTTGAACCCAAAAATGTAATTAAAAAAAAAATAGTCTGTCTGTCTGTCTGTCTGTTTGTTCAGGCATCACGCAAAAACGACCGGTATACGATGAAACTTAGTATAATATTTTTTTAATTTCCTGGGCACCACACTGGGTACTTTTCCACGACAAAAAGTACCCAGTATATTATATACAATAAAAAACAAACTTAATATTGCGGTTAGAGATCGAACCGCAAATAATAAGTTTGTCGTAGGTTATTGAGGTTTATTTTTATAAGTCGTACTGTATAGATTTTAATTTTAAAGTATATGTAGTATATTTGATATAGTACGTAGTGACCGTAGATTATTTTATATTACTGTTAGGTAGGATTAGACATTCGTATAGATATTAGTTTATAGGGATTTTGCTTATTTATTGAGTTGAGATTAGTTATCATCAGAAATAGGTTTATTTAGGTAGGTAGGTATTTTATTTTCTGTTATTGAGTTTTTTTATTGATATACCTACCACGCAGATGAAATCGCGGGAGATAGTTTGTTTGTTTGAAAGCGCTAAACTCAAAAACTACTGGGCAAATTTTAATAATTACTTTTGAGTTTGATAGTCTAAGTCTCAATAAAGGTCTTAAGATATTTAATATTACGCTAAACTCTACGGCAGCGGCGCAGTAAGTTTGAACGTGGGTCAAAACGCGGGTGCAGCTACTACTTAATACAACGAATTTCACGCGGACGAAGTCGCGGGCAAAAGCTAGTATGTAATATTTGCGTCAAAGTTCCTAACGGTACATAAAAAACGAAAAAGGCATTCGGCTATAACAAATGCCAAAACTAGTTTGTCTACGTTGGTGCTAACAATTGAACGAGTTATACGAAATTTCACAATTGGATACCTCTATGCGTCAATAATAACTCTTTTTTGTTAGAAATGTTAGGAATATTGAGCGTATTCATGCGGAAATAAAATAATACTATGTGTGGATTTATGAAAAAAAGATCTGATGTTTTTTAACTATTTATGTACGTCATCTTTCATAAAATTTGCCTGTATTTCACAATATGTTAGTTCCCTAACTAGAAATGGAGATGGAGATAATCAAATTTAATAGGTTATTAATTTTATTGGAAAGGATTGTTGGTGACAGCGCAATATTAGGTTTAATTTATTAAAAAAAAAAGTTTTTGAAGTCTGTGCAGACCATTTTGCAATTACAGTTTATGAGGATCTGACTTCAAGAACTACCCGACTGTTTATTGCTTTTTCAAGGTATTTTGAAAGACTTTATTTTTTTTTCCTTTTTGCTAGATTAGCTAGCTTGACTGCTTGTGCCATTAAGAACGACGGGTACGAAAAACATCCTATCCTATGTAGATTATTTTGTTACTCTTAACTTCTTATATAAATATACTTGAGTAATATTCAACGTCTCGCCTCATCAGTGTATAATTTGAAAGAATACAGTAAACGGTCTTAAAGCCTATATTTAAGAATATATCCCGGTACTCCTAAACGTTGAGGAATTGTACCTTTTAGCAACATAAAATGTTGATTGCTAAATGTAAATAACCAAATCATTTTAGACAATATACCACAAACAATATAAAAGCCTATGACATTTGAGGGTTACCCTCGATTCCTCTAAGATTTCATCATTAGATCGTGACTAGATGACCATGAGGTCACAGGCGTCTTGAAGTAATCGACGCACAAACTTAAAAAAAACCTACAATTAAATTGAGATCCTCCTCCTGTTTTGTAAGTTGAATGTAATTTTTTTGTAAATCATTTTAGAGTTCGTTAAACACAAAATAAAAGAACTTATTAATTCAATATTATTTATTCCATGAAACTATCGTCTCTAATCACTTATAATTTTCAAGTATTTCAAAGTATTTAATTTAAAGAAACCTTTACCATCTCGTTCTATTTTCTTGAGTTTTCTCGAGTGACTTACTGTTCAGACGAGTGCTATCATATAACGCAATTTAATTTATAGATGTCACTTGTCATTAGTATCTTGTTACATACGACACTAAACAAATAGGTGTACACTTAATAATGATTGAATGTGTACATAAAAGCTTATGTGCATTCTGTTAAAACATTTAAAATTAAACTTTAATGCGTGGTGGTAGGGTGTAGATTTAATTGTAAGTGTTCTTAAAATTTGATACGGTAAATAGGAGCCTGAGGACTCGTGGTATTAAAGCTGGCTTATGGCTCTGTATTAATTTTGAACCGTAGTAAGTTAAATGGTGACAGAACTAAGACACCAACACATAACTCACTTTGTACGCAAATGAAACTACGCTTAATTTACTGTTATAATTTAGTGAATTCCTTTACAGTCCACAGCGGCGCGGGGACGCCGCAGTTAGTCGTGGCTCTTGTAAAGTGCTGCTATTAATACGATATTATGATTGTTTATGGCGTAATACTCTTTTCATAATGTGGTTTTGTATACTTGAAGCGCAGTGGCTTGCGTACAAAAAATTTCAAGAAATGTTACAACGTACGAGTATATGGTTAAACTACAGTACAGTATCTTTAGAATTTATACCTAATGTGTTTTATAATTATTTTTTTAACAGCACTGTTACTCTTCATGGGTTGACTAAGTTTCAAAATTATTTCTTTTTTATAAAACGCTTACAAGATTCTTTCGAATTAATTAATTTATTTTATTATATTTTTATAGTTGTCAAAGAACCTATTTGTGGTCTTTTCCTAATTTTTTTAATATCTAGTAATCACAGGGTCACCACGTGATAAATCTATATAGTTATCTTCAGGTTTGTAAAAGCCTGAGGTGATTGGCTTGAAGCCTTATTTCCTTAAAATGAAGAAACTAATTCAGTCATTCAGATACGTTTAACTAATTAAAAAGCTAAGGACAGGATTTGAGCCATGACCTCTCAAAAGGGTTTAAGTGCGACTTTCAATCTAGTTTTATTTTCATGCCTCTAAATACTACCTAAAATAATCTAGCTATAAAGTACTTTTATTTAATTTTTAATGTAACTAAAGTAAAATTCCAGTGCCGATACTGTAATTAATGCAAAAACAATTTCCTCCTCTCGTAAAACTTTTAACAAAAACTTTGAAGTATTCTCGCTACCCGATGCGATGTATAAACAAGATTCAACAAAAGAGTTTATAAAGCTCACGTAAAGTAAAGCTCATCATAGCACTTGTTCTTTATCCTAAAAAGTTGCCCAATTTTTATTATTATTCTCTTACATATGAACAAGCAACAGCACGTGAAATTGGCAACAAAAAAGAAAAGGGAAAATCACACAGAGCGTAGCTTCACGGGCCGACTCGGTTCGCGAACTACATTACAGTTTACATAAAAACATCGTGTTCAACGACAACGGGGCATCAACTTTCCCAGCGAAGACATAAGCGAAATTGAATTACACATATTGAAAAAGAAATGTGTAGCTCCTTGGTAGGCGTGGTTTTGTGCGAAGACTCCTCCTACCCAGTGATCCGCGCATGAATCGCAACGGCATCGCTCTCAAGTCGGCCGGTCGCTCCGCGTGTCGCACAGAACTAAGTCAGTGCGAACCGGGCCGCGCGCTAGGACTGTGTCGCGCCAACGCTCAACTTGCCACTCGACTCGACGAGCTTAGTTCTCGTTTGTGTTTTGTTCCGACAAACGCGAATACCCACCAAACTTTAGTGTTTAACTTCACCAAAATTAATAATAACTTTATCGAGTCAACAGAAGTGAGACGGAGGAAAGTAATGGCTGTTAACTAATATTTTGTTAATTAAACCGACGAGCTCTTGAGTAGTATTCATGTTCAGTGATTGTGGGAAGGATGACGATTGCAAATCTATTTATTACAGAACTGTTCCATGAACTATGACCAGTAACTTCTTTAATTTTTGATTTTGAATTACTTTAGGTGAGTGTTTGTACAGCAACTTTATTAATTATCTCTGTAAACTAATTAGGAAGTAATTAGATTAGTTATTGGTAAGTCATCCCATAACTATTGTTTAAGTGGATATAAATGATTTTGTTAGTTATTAGCACGATAGAACAGTTATAGGCCAGTGAAATTTATGTAACAGATAAACTTCGTACTTATACAGCGCTTTACCGAAGCGAGGTGTTAAAGTTTAGGATGGAAAGTACAGCATACACTTCATGATAATTAAGCCCTGAGATGGGATACACCTCACGTTTCTATCAACTTTATAAGCAACCTTAATTATTTAACTTGGTATTAAAACAAAGTAAAACATGAACTTTAGTAATACTTTTCATACAAGATAAAAATGGTTAAATAACATAACATAACATCACGCCTATATTACCCAGAATGGTGTGGCAGAGGTGTACAGCACCCACACTTCACCTGTTATGTTTTAATTCCATTGGTGAGCCTATCGCCATCCATCGCGCACAATTCCAACTCCGTGCTACTATTAAAAATTTCCTGATGGAAATGGTTGAATGTAATCTTTAATATAAGGCTTGTAAATGTGAAATAAAGCCTCAAGCAAAATTATCGTACGGTATCCTGTCTTTGACGTAGGTCCACTTAGAGGTTTTTCCCAACTCGGCCCCTTAGCAATGAAAAAAGGATAAAGTACGTTTTCACGGGCAGCGCCGGAGGCTATCAGCTAGCAATAAATAAAGTTACCAATTGCTTTCCCCAATGAAACTCGAATTTCGTAACCAAAAATAGCCGGTTAAAAGATTTACAAAAACAATAAAATTGGGCAGCAGAACAGAATGTTGGCAGTATTTTAAACAGTAATTTCACTGAAGTTTTCTGGTGAATATTACAAGCTTATTCGTAAGTGGATTAATTATTCGCAGTAAATTTATTTTACTCAGATGTTTACTTCCATACAATATAAATGCGACAAACTATACAAAATATTATAACAGTAGCAAAATTTCAGTTCAACAATATCGAATAAGTTAAACTTTTTATTTCAGTGATGTTTGTGGACAATATTGAATATTTATTCACCTTTCTTACAGAAACAACTTTACAAATATCATTGCATTGTACGGCATATTTTAATAAAACGTTATTTAATAGTAATACAATACTTATCAACGGAAATTGCTTTGACAAAGAACCCAAAAAATATATATTTACTCTGTATAATTATTGATTTATTGCTCAAGAGTATAAATATATATTATGCAGTAGAAACGCACTCATGCATAAAACTTGTAAGGGTAAAATGTAAATCTGTTTATGCCCTTCTGACATTATGTTTACATCTATATATATATAAAAATGAATCCCTATTTCCCTTGGTCACGGCATCACGCGTGAGTGGCTAAACCGATTTCGCTGATTTCTTTATGTAGTGATTGTTATAGTCAGGAGATGGTTCTTATGAAATAAAAGACTAGGCAACTTGCGTGGCAAATTATAAAATTTAAGAATACTTAACCACTATATTAAATTTTCTAATGATTTTCTATGGTTTGATATGGGGTTTGACACAAAATTGACCTAATGCGTGCTGCAAATATCGTCACGTCTGTCGGGTCAGCTTGTCTTAAATATTTTATATACACGGTTCCATAATTTTCTAAAAACATTCATTACAAAGAGTCAATAGATTTTTTAAATAAGTTGTTCATTAACTTAAAAGCTTCTTGAAAGCTTAACAAGGAGCTTCGTCAGTTTTACAAAATGCGGACCAACATAATTTAATATTCTATTCATTTTCTGTATGAATTCCTGTATACGGAATTTAGGAGCTTTTCATAAAAAGCTGTTTTTTATATAAATTTACATTCTGTAGGCAAATAATTTTTATTTCTCATTACAGGAAAATGTTGTGGGAGGTACTAGGGGTGATTATTAAATTAGTACCCCTTTTTGGGAAGCCGGTAATATATAATTAAACTTGGTCCCAATGATCTATCCTGACTTAAGTGTTGTACTCAATATTAATTATATTTATTTCAATAATTTTACTAATCACCCTTGAATATTAAAAAGATAAGGAGAATAGATAGTTGTATTTTGAGCTTAAGCTTGCATACTGACTGCAGAGATCTTATTAAATGTACTCCGACAATATTCTTTCGTACACACGACTAAGAGACAAACAGCATATTCTTATATTGTAAAGACACCAAAACATCAATGTTTTTTTATTAAACACCACCACTCCCTTCAGGATGTAATTAAAATCAATTACAAAGGGTGATTTTTATTAGTGCGAGCCTTATCTAAATAGTGTGAGAAGTACACTTAAGTGGATTCGCAGTCACGACCGAGGCATGCTTCCTGAACGGTGAGTAATTTAAAGGCCTGATATCTGTGGGCGCATCCATTACCCTACCACCGGCTAGGAGTGTGCCATAAATTATAAGGAGGAATACTTATTCGCTGATTTATATTGAGCTGTAAATTTTCTATCCTATATAGTATTTAGCCGCGTTTACTGCCGCGGTCTTTATAATGGCCCGGCGTATGGAGGCCAGGCACAACTGCCCCAGTTGTTGTGTAGTACTTTTATCTACGGACGTAAATCGGTGCTACTAAGACTAACTTCCTACTCACAATTTTATTCATGACCAGGTTCCGTTCGCGGCTCCATCCGCGTGGAAGGTCAATAAAAAGTAGCCTATATTATTTCTGGAGCCCTGAACTATCCAAATAATTGTGTCAAATGATTTTATAAGTAAAGTATTTTATTTAAGTTTCATTTTAATTTTATATTTGATTAATGTTTAGTTCGACGTGTTCAAGCGTCCCTTAGGGCCCATGGAAATAAATGATTTGATTTGATCCCGCACCAATTCTAGTTAGAATAGGTTAAATAGATTCGAAGACTTTTCAACGACAAACAAAAAAATCTTTCCGCTTTATAATAAAATAAGTAGAGATATTTTATTCAAAGTAAGAAATTAACATGTGTGAATAACATGCATGGCTGAATGAGGTAATATCCACGTACTTGAAGATGAAGTCGTTAATATTTTTTAGACCTGTCATAGAGGTAGCTCTAGTTACTTCATATTTACGTTCTTTCAACTTTATCTTTAAGTTACTAATATTAAACTAACAAATCTGGCAATGACTATGTTGAACGATAGCTCTAGAAATAACATAGATAGGTAAAAGTAAAACAGACTCAAAAACTTTATCTTATGAATCCAACAATTAAGATGAAATAAATAAAAAGTAGCCAAGAACCAAAACAAAGAATTTTGTAGAAGTTGGTATAGCGCCAAGTCGGGTCGAGATTTCTTTCAGAATATTTTCCGTTTGATAAATATTCATGGGTAATGATTTAAACATTGTCTAATCTGAGAGATAATTTCCTCTAACTTGTAAGAGATTAAAAGAACTCAAGATACGATAGCTTTCATTTTCGTGAAATATCGTTTATTTTTTTGCCGCATGTTTCGTAAGAATAATAAATCTTAGTTTGCTTAAATGTTAATGATTACCAAGGTTTTTGAGGTATTCTTATTTTTGCTTGGTAACTCAAGTAACCTTTAATTAAATAATTTGAAAGATTAGTCTCTTATCCTATTCATTTAAACAAACAATTCTTGTATATAACGGGTATCCCAAAACGATAATCCGACAAATCGAGGAAGTCCCATGACAGGCTCCTGAAAATTAAAAAAAAATCTATACGCTGATATTTTGTTAAACCATATTTGTAAAAATTAAAAAAACGCCAGCCTGAGTTACAGTTTTTAGCACAGCTTTTTTTATTTTTTTATAATAATGGATGTAAAAAATAAATAATGTTTTATTCACTTTCTGGAGCGCCTCCAGACTGTGCCTTTCTCCAATTGCCGGATTATCGTTGAGTTTTGGCACTGCCTCTATATGCTCGGACGTTCTCGAAAACTGCTCTAACGATTTTGACAATTACATCTATGAATGATTTACCAAATTGACCGATACAGTTTTGAAAGTATCACTATTTTAGGTGAGGATTAATTTCCAACGCTCTGTTAATCCTACAAATTTACTCAGTGAAGGTCTACTACACCTACAATCTAAATAGAGATTAAGTATATTTTGATGTTCTAAAAATCCAATCACAAAATTGCTTCAATTTTGTTTCATCGTGAAGTCGATAACAGGTCGATTCGATGCGATTTCTGAAGCGGTGTACAGAATATTTACATCTTATAAACAGGATCATATCTCAACAATGCAAGCTTCAAAATCAATATCTTTGTCTAGAGAGTTAATCGGTTCTAATACACCTCGACTCAATGGCACTTGAGATACTGATATTATCGTAAGTTTAAATTTAGGGCCTGATATTAATAGTATGTCTTATATAATAGTTAATATCTATCATTCAATGATTTAATCAAATAAATACATTATACAGTTTTACACTCACTTTCCCATGAACTAACGATTTTTATATACATATATCTCTCTTTTTATAGGTAATAAGTGTAATTGTCTAATTTAATGTGTTTATATTATTATTATCTTTACAAGCTTCCGCCCGCGGCTCCGCCCGCGTGGTATGTCAATTAAAAGTAGCCTATATGTTAATCCAGACTATAAGCTACATGTGTGCAAAATTTCATCGAAATCGACCCGGTAGTTTTGGCGTGAAAGAGTAACAAACATCCATCCATACATCCATACATACAAACTTTCGCCTCTAAAATATTAGTAAGGATTGCCCAACCAAAAAAAAAAGAGTCTTATTTAATTTATTTACCTACCCTTTAAAATCGTAACCTTACCTGAATAATTTAAGCTGACACACAAAGGTCAGGTCGTTTTATAAAATTAGGCCTGTGTCGATCTAAGGGCAGGTTACAATGGACAATAATTATATTGTCTCATGGTTACATGACATTTCAAAGGTTCTCTTCTTCTGCCTACCCTTATCCTATTTATTTGGGGTCGGTGCCAAACGTTCTTTTCCCTATTCTCTTCTAACAGTCGTCTCGCTATCACTAATTTTCAGCTTTTTATTTCTGTTGAATGAATATTGTATTTATAAAAATAAATTATTACTGGGTCAACTAGGTTAGAGTAATCAGCGGTCGTACGTAAGTATATAATTTACATTACATTTACAGTTACTGATACAAATTAACGCTTTTTAACCCAAGGAGTTCAACCTTGTACAAAGTTGATAAAAGTTTCAGTACTAATTCATATCAAAAATGAACTATACGTATTTTAGAGGCAACATAGGTAATAAATTCACGGATTTGTTTACATCCATTAAAGCGTACGTAATATGACAAAAAATAATAGTAAATGTACGGTAATAAAAAATGTTACTACGTTAAACATTTAAAAGAATAAAAAAGTTATATAATAAATAGCCGAATATTGTACAGCAAAAATTATATTGCTGTGTTCAAAGCTGGAATTTTTTCACGCACGTTTAATTCGCGATGCTAATAAAAATTACAAGGTCCTTTGAGACATTTAGTGGAACTTCTATTTTTGCCCTTAATTGTAAAGGGTAGTATTTGCGGGCACTTTTAGAAGGTACAGTTAGCAGCGGAAGCTGTTTAATTGTATAAAATGTTCAAACTGCTACAGCCTACACTTATTGCATGGCAAAATTGGACTTACAAATGTTATGTTTTAACAATTTGTACCCATAATCTATTATAATAATTATATGGATTAAATATTGAACCATAACGATTATTAATTTATTATGTTATATTGTTAAAGACTTTCTTAAACTACCACTACCAAGTACCTTCTGATCTATGATATTCATTGCGTTCCATTTTTCTTAATTTGTTACTGATTTAATGTGTCAATTTCCAAATTAATGTGATCTCTTTCATGGCTATACGTGAAATTCTCCTCACATCGTGAAAGCAAGCTTGGCCATGAATTTAATATCAACTGTTTTTCACTTTGAATCAAGCTGCAGTTTCAATTTTCTGCCCATTTTTTGCAATATATTTTCATATATTGTAAAATTTTTAACGTTTTTCCAAAATAACGTTTTATTTTAAGGCTTGTACGGTGTTGTTCCTCAGATAAATTTGCAATGTTCAGTCACTGTCCGTCGAAAATCAATAACTGGCCAATATGTGCCTATCATTTTGACATCTAGAATTTCATACGCAGCTTACGGCTACGCAGTCAAGTCTCGTTCTAAGTGTTAGCGAGAAGCGATTGTAATTACAATCTATCGCTTGTAAGATAAAAATCAGTTAATATAATGTATTGAAGGTATATTGATTTTTATAATCGAATTTTTAACCACAGGGTTACGATTTCGGGTATTTACTTTAGAAATATTATATTTTTTTTAAGATCAAGTAGTGAGAATTGTTAAAATATTAATGTAGCTAAGTCGTAGGTATTGCAGCATAGTTTTGCTTTAATGACATCGTTGTTTTACCAACATTATGTGACCAAAACTAAAGCAAAGTGTTTTTGTAACATCAACACTTTAACTTCTTATTAATTAATTTATAGCATTTCGTTGTATGAGTACTTAGCAAATTATTCTAAGAAACAATTGAAAATTGACATTTTAACAATTTAACAAGTAAATGAACGTAACGTTACTAAATGACGTAACATATTTAGTTCAGAAATTTAGGGTCCCGGCAAGAGGCGACTTTACTACTATTTTCTACATAATTCACTTTAAAGTCAAAGTTATAGTTTTTAAAATGTTATATAATGTTTTCTAAAATCATCAAGCTGCGCTACTGGGCATTTCCCAAACCGTTCAAGCCTTGATTTATAAACACCTATCCATTTTTCATGCAGCTTATTTTGGACGTTGTTTAGACAGGGGTGCCACGCGTATCGCCCGCTCTCAGGCACGCCGCGCCTTATCAACCGATATTCGCTCGTGTTGTATGACGAGCCAGTTTTTGCGCGACACGTTACACCCGCTATTCATTAGGCCGCTGTCCATGTCCTCGTTAATTACGGACAACCCTGACGAATGACACGCAAATACTCTACATAAGGCAATAAAAATGTTGTGTAGGACACTACATGTTGACTCATATGAGACTGTTGTAATTGATTGTTCATTTAATCGCGAAAAGGTAAATTTAAAGAGCTGGTCATTCACAACATACTAGAAGTAATTAAGAGGCTGCCTATAGTGAAAGTGCTTTTAAAACATGGGCCAGCTATCGCAACAAAATATTATTATTTTTAATTTAAATACCAACATTTTTACTTGCACTATCTAACGCGATATAACCCATAAGAAAGATATCTGACTGCCTGGGTTCTGACCATTTCCACCTAATCAAACATTTATACATATATCTAATACTACAACGAAATGTGTGACGAAAAAAACACTCAGGATTAAAAAAAAGCTTCGTGCGCGTGTGTGTTTGCATCGAAATAGATTTTTTAATGTAATTTATACATTATATTAATATATTACACCGTCACTTTTGTATATTATTAGATATACCTCCTTTTTGAAAGTAAGAATTAACGTTAATTAATCAATGAATTTTAATAAAATAAATAAACGTCAACCATATTCTGAGTGGTTGCAAAGCCTAAAATTGACTAACCATCTGCGTTTCTAATGTCAAACACATAACCTCCGTGTATCCTCTCATACCCCTTCTTACCAGCTGATGTGTGTCCGTTCAAGTCACCGCATATTATGGTGGTCCACATTTTTGAACGATTAAGCACATAGGTGTGGCGTTCATCCCAGAATGCAAGCTTCTCCGCCCCCAGACAATCTGTTTAAGGCGCATATACCGAACCTATGTTAAAATATGGTGTTTGTCTAGGGCTACTTTCACTGACATGATTCGATCACTAGTTGGTACAATTTCCGCTTCTTTATCGCTAAGATGGTGATCTAATATCATACCCACTCCATTTCTGTGGTTGGTTTTGCCATTGAATAGAAGCTTAAAGCCCTGTAATGTTTGGTATGAGCGTGATGTAATGTGTGTGATTAGGTCCCATGTGATACAGCTTGAGCCTATCGCCATCCACCGGATATAGTTCCAGCTCCGTGTTGCTAAGTAACGGCATAATGCCAAATAAAACACTTTTGCCCGATACGGGCATTAAACCCAAGGCCACATACGCTAACCACTATACTAACGAGGCAATTCTTTTACACGAAGCATAGAAAATCCATGAAATAAATCCAAATAGGTATTGGTGTTCTGTACTATTGGCGAGTCATACACTGCGGTCACGCTTGGCCATACACTGATTACACCAATTTATAATTGCCGCTCTTACAAACGAACCGGCAATTCGTCGAAAGCAAAATGTGTTTTCAGGCCGTTCATTAATTTGAGTACATTGTGTCGATTCTCATACATAAGCCTGATTTAAATGGAATTGCGATCGTTTTGATTTTCATTGTTAACATAAGTTAATTGTGATTGATGTCATATTGAACAAATTGGACGAAGTAATTAGATTGTACATTTTTTTGTAATGTGTTTTGCGCTTAGGTTATTAGAATCTCATTTTACACAATGAGTGATACACTTGATGTCTATTTACTTGTAATATTTTTATACAATATTAAGGCAGTAAAATTATGTTTGGTTTGAGCCGTTCCCAGCACTTTAATCAATTTAGCTATGGACCACTGGGTCTTAATTCTTCAACAACTTACTGAGTGAGTCAGCCTAGCCATCACGGATATGCAGCGCTATCTATGATTACTTATTATTTTTAACCGACTTCAAAAAAGGAGGAGGCTCTAGATTCGTCTGTTTTTTTATGTTTGTCACCTCATAACTTTCGACTGGGCGAAGCGATTTTAATGATTCTATTTTTATTTGAAAGCTGATCCTTACCATGTGATTTCATTTCAATTTGATTAAGTTCTGATAATGGCACCCATGAGAAAACCATATACGTCTAAAATTATTGTAATTTAAGTCGGTTTTCTTTTTGGAATATTTTTTTTTTTTTATTCCACTTAGGTGGCAAACAAGCATACGGCCCGCCTGATGGTAAGCAGTTACCGTAGCCTATGGACATTTGCAACGCCAGAGGCATCACTCGTGCGTTGCCGACCCTTTAAATTATATAAATTTCACCATAAATAAGTTTTTTTTATGATTAATACGTATATAATGATAGTATTCTCAAAGAAGTTACACATTTCAAATTGCTTTTAAGCTGAACATTATTTATCAGTACCTTTTTATACTTTTAGGAAAAATAACTTCAGTGCAATATGTTTAATCCAATATGTGTACTGGGTATCGGTTTGATAACAAATCAAGCACTGCATGATATTATTAATTATTATGGACTTGTAATGTACCAACTTCAACAAATTAACCTTTAAAAAAAACGTAACTGGATTAATTAACACATAAGCCTTGAATAGTGAAATCTTGTCTTAAATAATAAAATATCTAACATTAAAACTATATCTAACATAAATAAGGACCTCACGTGTAAATACTGAAAGCCGTTGAGGCTTGTACACATAATTATGTATTAGGCTCAACAAATTTCTTTATCAACAATTTATATTAATTTCTTTGTTCACGGAGTCCAATCTTAAAGTTTGCTACTGAGAAACAATTTTAGCGGGTTTTGAATAGAAATAATTGAGCTCGGGCCAGCGAATGACTATAAAAGCTTGCTCACATTTGTGACATTTCAATGGACGTGATGCCACTCTGCTGTTTATTGCCCATTATTGATATTGCTATTTCAAGTTTTTATGCAATCAATTCACTTTTGTTATCTATCTGTTTTCATATCTAGGTAAATTTAATTGAATATTATAATTTATTGAATTGTTGTGGCCGATCTGGAAGTCTCTAAACCGTCTTCGGACCCAAGTTCGTCGCTGCAAAGACAACCTGGCCAAGTGGGGATTCACAAACACATCCAACACTAGTTGCGAATGTGGATCGCCTCCCCAAAATATGGCCCATCTGTTGTCTTAGCCATTACTCCCTACCCCTTGTACCATAAAAGGCCATATGCAGGCCAACCAAAACGGTACTAGTCGCATTCTATTGGTTTAAAACTATATAGATTGAAATTATTTAACCGAATTACTTATATTCATTGACATGACAAGAAGAAGAAGAAGAATAAGTTCAATTTATGCAATTATCGTTATAATATGCAATGAGATAAATTATAAAAAACAAAACCAGCATCTGGCGAAATTAGTTAATAACAATGCACACAGTTTGTACAATAGCACCAGAAATAAAAAAAATGCTAATATTTTGAATTTGTATTTTGTGTCTACTGTCTATATATTAAAAACCGGCCAAGTGCGTGTCGGGCCACGCGCAGTAGGCTTCCGTAGCTAGTCGTAACAACATATTTCGACTTAAAAGGGATTTACTATCTGTATTAAACAAGTAACATCTTCATACAAGTCATTACTTTCAAAGGTTTTTGTAATTTGCACGAATTATTCTAAGTAACTGCATTTTACACTTTGGACCCCAATTACTCTAGAACTAATTAAGTTAAAGTAACCAGATAAATAGCGTCCTTCAGATAGGAAATTTTTGTAGTACACAAAACCAGCTAGCACGTATGACGAGATGTATGAATGTTAAGGAAGCGAAAGAAGTATGTAAGGAGCGAAGCACATGGCGTTCCATCGTCTCTGCCTACCCCCGTGGGATAAAGGCGTGATTTTATATATGTATTATGTATGTTTATTTATGTTTCAAGAATTTTGAACGAAATATTCTGAGTAACTGCATCTGACATTTCGGACCCCTATTCCTCTTGAACTAATGAAGTGAACTTATCCGCTATAGTTTTCCTTTAAAGTTCATTACATGTACTACCGACACAATTTTTTTCAGATTTTAGGATCCAGTAGTTTAGCTTTTAGAGGGGGGGGGACGCCCTACTCGAACAAAAATTTGCTCTTTAAAGTTAATTATCTCGCAAACGGATCCCTAAATCAAAAAACTGTCTTAGCAACCCCTAAACGTTTTTAAAAGTCCTATCTAACAATACCCCACACTATGGGGTAGGCGACAAAAAAAAAAACATCCCTACTTTACATGTAGGGGAGCTACCTGAAAAAAAAATATTTTTCCAAATTTTACTCTACGACTTTCTTTGTTTAGTTAACATACATGTTTATGCAAAATTTCAGTTTTCTAGCACCAATGGTTTCGTCGCTATGCCGTGGACAGAAGAACAGAAGGACATGGCGAAACTATAAGGGTTCCTTGTAGGTACTACGGAACCCTAAAAATGAACTAATTTTTTAGTGTTCACTTATAGCAAAAAATTTTAAATTTGTTATTTACACATGTATCTTAAATTATTAACTACAGAATTGATGAAAAAAGGGTTTATTCACTGAAAGTTTAATGGGTATTTAAGAGAAGTTTAACACGCTTAGGCATTAATTATAATTCAACAGCAATCATGCGTTATCGCGCTATAAAAGCGCCGTGTTGCGTTCTGACGATTTGTTATTGCCAGCCTGCTTTATCGAATCGATTTTGGCTGTTAGCTTCCTAGTATCTACATGTAGCGTTTAAAATGAAATTTAAAATAAGATTGGTTATGAGAAGCAGATCTTTTTTAATACATATTATTATTTATTAAAGATTGTATTACACTGAAGGTATGAAAATAGCATTTATGAGTCGCATATCGTGCTCAAGCATTAATTACAACTTCCACAGCGATCACGTGTTATCGCGCTTTAAACGCGCCGTGTTGTGTTCTGACGATTTGTCATTGCCAGCCTGCTTTATCGAATCGATTATGGTTCTTAACTTCCTAGTCCATGCTCTCACTACATGTAGCGTTTAAAGTGAAATTTCAAATACGATTGGTTATAAGAAGCAGACATATTTTAATGTATATTATTATTTATTAGAGATTGTACTACACTGACGGTATCAAAAGGGCATTTATAAGTCGCATATCGTGCTCAGGCATTAATTATAACTTCCACAGCGATCACGCGTTATCGCGCTTTAAACGCGCCGTGTTGCGTTATGACGATTTGTCATTACCAGCCTGCTTTATCGAATCGATTATGGCAGCTTTTTAGTGTTTAAAATGCAATTTTGTACAGTAAAATGTACCTACGTATTTTAGGTTTTCCTATTTCTAAAATTGTGAAATTAGTTGCAGATTGGTTAATCCCTACAGAAACGAGCTGTGTCAGGAACGGGACTGACCTGTGTTTTTTAATACTGAGATGACAGATGACAGGTAGACTGACATTTCAGTACATTTAAGCACCAACCTTCTCTGACTCGACTCAAGTTTGCGGACGGACTTTTATTGATTAATTTTTTAAATAGCGATAAGCTCAAGTAAATTACTACATATTTCTCGACATAATACTCTGTACCAAGTTGGTATAAAAATAATGCCTGACACAAATTATACCAACTGAACTTTTAACATCTAAATCTATTTTTGATACCCTTTGCCTGTAGTGAAGCTTTCAGATGAAACGTATATTTTTAAATAAAGATTTTTTGTTTATAAAATTTTAAAATAGTTATAACACTAAGAAGTATTGACACAAGATGGAATAAAATGTTTTGCTCATTTTAGCATCTTCGCGAAGATTCTGAGTGCTAGGCAAGTTAACTTGTTGACATTTTGTAGCGGAGCCGCTAGTTGTGTCCGAGAAAAAAACTACGAAGGAAACCAAACTTCACAGTTTTAGCAGTGTTTTCATTTTTAAATACTTTTTTTTTATTTGGGCAGTATTTTTGTCAGTTTGTATTGCTGCTTCAATGACTAAAGATTAACTCGTATTTGATATTTCGTTAACTTGGATGCAAATTGATTTATTTAGTACTAGCTTTTGCCTGTCCACAGGATTTCAATGCAAATTTCTAAATTATAATATGTATATATTTAAAAAAGAAATCCCTCAAAAGTAGTATTATAAGTTTATATCATGTATGGCAATATCATGGCATATACTCATACCAAATGCCATGTTTTGTTCAAGCTCTATTTAAAAGGCTCTCAGAGTACGTGCCGCTATGGACACATTCTTGACAGAAAATCCTAATAACAGTTTGCTCGACCCACGAGCCCGAAGCTGCGATCAGCATTTTGAGCGATCATCGATTTTATGGTTCTGCAAAACATGACCATAAAATCGATGTTAGAAATATTTATAAATCTCATTATGACTTTTAAGTTGTTAAAATTTGCTATATTGAAGGAACCACTTACCTACAAAATTTTATAACGAGTACAGCAAAAATTGTTCTCATATTTTGTAGTCATCGACTCAATGTGTTTGCAATATTTCATTATATTAGCCTAAGTGTATACTCTAGTATAGTAGCATACATTGAAAACGTGCCAAAATCATAAATATGCAAGTATACGAGGAAAACCTTCCAAAACGGCTTATAAAAATATTCCATTAGCTTGATGTGCGATGTAATGCACATTCTATTTGGTAACCGAATCAGAGACCAAAAGACACCGAAGCCATTTTGTGATTATGTTATGTGGTGGGTGACTATGTGATAAAGTAGCAGGAAGAGACAACGTAAGATAATTATAGATGGACTATTCGTATATTTTGACAAGTCTTTTGCTGATTTAGTAGGTGTTTTACTTGAAACATAAAAAGCTTAATAAACACTGTTGTGGCACCTGGACAAAACTACCCGAAGTAAAAATACAGCACGGCATTCCATTACCTACTAAAAAAATTCTGGTCGTATCGTGCGCCCAACATGCTGTAAAAAACGAGAAAAGGGATCTGTTCAGGCCTAATATTTGCATATTGCGCTGCACGTTTTGTTTGTTAGTACAATATAACCAATTCATATCTGCAGCCTCAAAATATTTCAGAATTGATATTCTCCGACAAGTCACATATCGCCAAACGGCTCTTCCATACGTTAAATATAATTTTGCGGTATGGGCTAGCACGGAGTCCGTGTTTATGCTGCCGCGAGCGAATCTTTGATATCAAATTCTTTTAGAACTAACCGCACGTAGCCGGCCCCGCATTCACTCATATTTTAGATAACGTTCGACTGTTTCTCTGGTGCTCCGGCGAATGTGAATAAAAATACGAATATTTTACCCACCGTGCATAGATACTGAAATTTATTGTTAGAGATTTTTATTTTGTTTTGATGGAAACAATACTGCAATTCACAATATAGACATGCTTGCAAATTGATGGGAGCCAATAAGCAAACAGTTGCAAAACACGGTTGAAACTAAAATCCCGAAGATTAAATGGGCCGTACAAATAAAAACAACCTCTGATATAATTGGATAATCTATACGTTTAAGATATGTATACGGGTTCGTGGTTGATTATCATGTAAATTTATGGCATAAGTAACTCAAATGCTTTAACAAAGCTATAGGTCTCTGTAACGTGCCTAATCTCAATGTAAACCTATCCTTTGTTACAAATCCTTTGGTCGTACTAATCCAAACTTTAACTAATGTTACAATAAAATTATTATACCCAGCGAAGTTGGTATATTTGATCTACAAGCTACAACAAAACTAATGAGCACTCCTTCTCAGAATTATGTTATATCAAATTAGGTAGTGAACACAACATTACATTCAACTACAAGTATCTGAGGGTACGAATCGTTATAAAATACAGTAATAAAATCCTCACTAATTAATTCATGCGCTACTAACCCGGTTTGATTATTCATCATGCCATTGATACAAATAAATAAGCAAATAAAAAAGGGTAGGTGAGGATAGGTAATGCTCTGCCAAAATCCTACAAAATGTGACTCACTTAGGCTAAGGCTGCATAGGCGGGCTGCTTGCTTCGCGCGTCGAGTCTTTTGTCTACTGCTACTACTCGCGACTGGCCGCCCTGCGCGCTTGACATCTAGCTATACCAAACTCTAGCCACTAAGCAAGCCTTTAACTAAAAAATCTTATTTCAATTCATTTCGTTTAATTTATCTTTGTTACAGGTAGGACTAAAATCAAAAACTAAATGTGGTGATAAGTGTACAAAAATGCGAAGACTAAAGTGCGAGTGGGAGGTGAACGGCGATGTTTGTGCGCATCGGACGGTGCCGCGCTGAGGAAGATGGCGGCGCATGCGCAGGGCCGGCCCCTTGCGCGTCTACTCGTGCTGGCTGTGCTACAGGTCAATTTTATTGGTAAGTCATATAATGCAGCACATTTCAGAAATTATATTAGGTCCTGAGTACTGGAGAACCACTAACACACAAATCAAAACAACCAGTTCATATAACTCATTAAGTTAAAAAGTATCAAAGTGCAATTTGATCACATTATTGTGTACTTATACAGCACCATAATCACCTGGAAACGCCACAAAAGGTTATTTCCCCCTCTTGACTCTTGCAACTACCGTGGGACTTTATACAACTGGTTTAGTTTACTTCTTACTGGTCTTAAAATAGCGGGACAGTGGTGAAAAATTTACACTTTTTTACTTTAAGCAACTTGTAACAGCTTATGTTACAGAGTGTTACAAGTTAAGGTTACAGGAATTTTACGGGTCCAGAAATTTCAAATGGTTCGTTTTTCAAAAATTAGACAACCTATAGCATAGGTATTTATTTACCTTTATTATAATTAAGTAATTAAGACCCGTTGTTTAAAGGGTTCGTTTTAAAAATATATAATTATGTTTTTTTTTCTTATTTGTGATCAGTAGGTGCCCACTTAGTATAAAGTAGTATTTTCAAAAGAGTTTCGCCATCAAAAAAGGTATGAGAACCGCTAATCTGGGTTATTGGTAACATATGTTTATAATTGTATCAAGTATAACTACTAGAAATAGCTCCAGTAGGTTTTTGCGTCAAATTGTAACGGACATTCATACGTGCAGACATCCACACATTCTCACCAACTGTCGTCAACCGGGTACTACACAATACTTTTTTTTTTGTCAAATCGAATGTCATTTATCTTGTTTTAAATGTATTTCCATGAATACTCTACGTTAGATTAAAACAATATCCGAAACTGATATTTGTTCAAACAGTAACATGTATCGCTGAAAAAGACAATGTCTACTGTATTGTATATTTTTTATACACTGAAAAGTAAACACAAGAATTCCATCAAAAAATGATTTTAGATAACGTATAAATCTAAAAGGTTTTTCCTAGTTTGAAGTTCATTTGATCTTACATATTTAAAATTACTCATGAAAATGTACATAAAATAATGATGTATAAGTACTATAAATGCATCATTAGTATATTATGTGCCAATAAGTTTAGTGCAAATTTCATCACATAATCATAATTCAAGTACCAACATGTATGTGGTGACATGAAATCGTCTATATTACCAATTAATTTTATAAGTAATGCACCATATTAAAATTTAAATCATTGGCTCGTTTTTATTTTGATTCGTAATAATAATGTATGAATTAATCGTAAAAAAATAGTGATCTCCATAAATTAAATCTAAGGAACTAAAACAAACTCGCTGTGCCCACTACTAGGCTCCATAAAATCTCTAACTCGTTTCCAGGTCAATGTATACGCTTTTACAATAAACTTCCTTTAGACGCAATAGAATTATCGATAGGTAAATTTAAAAAATATGTTAAAATTAGATTATGTCAAAAAGCTTACTATAGTATTTCAGACTACATAAATGATAATATTATTTGGAAATGAATTGCTCTTCTTATGTGATTTTTTTATGTACTTTTATATTGTTATATTTTTCATTTTAAAAGATGGTGCACATGAGTTTCTCACCAGCTCTTCTCATAATGCAATACCCATCGGAGCTGGTACTTGGATTGATTTTCATTCGATTCTAAACAGTTTTATTTAAAATTAATCTGAGTCCCTATTATTCAAATCATTGTAATTAGTATAATTTAGTATTATTTATGATTTATTTTTATATGACTGGGGATGGCAGGACCGTCACCTCTAAGTTCGAGATACTCGAGGAAATTGAGAGCTTCTATTAGACACCTATACGCATCACGGATGACTAAACCAACAAGACCAAGCGATGATGACCACAGAGCCCTACTCACGCGCCACTACACCGAAGACATCCCGGATGTCGACCCAGGCGAGGTTGAGGCAGCTCTCAGACAACTACAGAACAATAAGGCGCCGGGTGATGACGGAATTACAACCGAGCTTCTTAAGGCCGGTGGGACCTCAGTCCTGAAAGAGCTAGCGAGTCTGTTTAATTCCGTCATTCACCAAGGCTTGACACCACAGGCGTAGACCGGGAGTGCGGTGGTTCTGTTCTTCAAAAAAGGTGACAAAACCTTACTGAAGAACTACAGACCTATCTCACTCCTGAGCCACATCTACAAGTTGTTCTCGAGAGTAGTCACGAACCGCCTCGCCAGGAGACTTGACGAGTTCCAGCCACCAGAACAAGCCGGGTTTCGAAAAGGCTTTAGTACCGTGGACCACATCCATACTGTTCGGCAGATTGTACAGAAAACTGAAGAGTACAATCAGCCGCTGTGTCTGGCTTTTGTGGACTACGAGAAAGCCTTCGACTCCATCGAAACTTGGGCGGTTCTGGATGCTCTGCAGCGATGCCGTATCGACTGGCGATACATCGAGGTGCTGAGATTCTTGTATGAGACCGCCACCATGACCGTCCAGATCCAGGACCAAAAGACAAGCCAAATCGAGCTGCGTCGGGGGGTGAGACAGGGGGATGTCATATCCCCAAAACTGTTCACCAACGCTCTGGAGGATGTCTTCAAGACCTTGGACTGGACTGGACGGGGTATAAACGTGAACGGTGAGTACATCTCGCACCTTCGATTTGCCGATGATATCGTCATCGTGGCGGAGTCACTGGAACAGCTGAGCGAAATGCTGCACAGCCTAAATGAAGCTTCACGACGTGTTGGTCTCGGCATGAATTTGGATAAAACCAAAATTATGCTCAATGAGCATGTCATGCTGAGACCAATATTTGTCGATGGATCGATGCTCGAAGTTGTTCAAGAATACATCTACCTAGGGCAGGTCATTAAGCTTGGTAGAAACAACTTCGAGCGAGAAGTCGATAGAAGGATCCAGTTGGGTTGGGCAGCATTTAGCAAACTTCGTCAAGTCTTCTCTTTGCCTTTACCGCAGTGCCTGAAGACGAAAGTCTACAACCAGTGCGTCCTGCCTGTTATGACCTACGGTGCCGAGACATGGACATTAACGGTTGCACTAGTCCACAAATTTAAAGTCGCGCAGCGGGCTATGGAGCGAGCTATGCTCGGAGTTTCTTTGAAGGATAAAATTCGTAATGAGGTCATCCGACAAAGAACCAAAGTGACCGACATAGCTCGCAAAATAAGCTCGCTGAAGTGGCAGTGGGCTGGTCACGTTTACCGACGGACCGACAGCCGTTGGAGCAAACGAGTCCTGGAATGGAGACCGCGACTCGGCAACCGTAAGGTGGGACGCCCCCCTGCCAGGTGGACTGACGACCTGAAGAAGGTCGCTGGAGGGGACTGGATGCGGAAGGCACAGGACCGGGTGTTGTGGCGTACATTAAGAGAGGCCTATGTCCAGCAGTGGACTGCGAGAGGCTAATTGATGATGATTTATTTTTATATCATTTTTTGTAATGTTTTGACGTATTCAAGCGCCTCCTGGGGCCTATGAAAATAAATGATTTGAATTTTTTTATAAAAACTTCGCAAGTTCACAATTCCAGTACAAAAGGCATACACCAAAAAGTTTGTTTTTTACAGTCCAGTAAAATAATGAATTAATTCAATTGCTTTGATGTGGCTCACAATATTGTGCAAAAAGTAATACCGATGAGTATGGACTCATTTTGTTAATTCTAAAACATTATTTGAAAGTTATACGTAGGGCAATTGTCGAACTTATGAAACATTTCAATTTTATATCAAAAAATAATCTGACATTTCTAATAACTAAGCTCTTAAATATATTTTATTCTAAACCGATTTAAAGCCTCTTTAAAAATTTGTAGTATTACAATGGAATGAATTCACTTTTAAAAAATATTATTCAATATTATTCATCAAAATTGTTGATAGTTATGACTTTAAGTTGAGTATACCAAAAATAAAAATATCATAAGGGAATCAACGAAGCTTCCCACCACCATTCTACGTAATAGTTAGACAACCACAGCAAAAAAAAATGTAAATGCATTTTTATATCGCGAAGTGACTTATTAAAAAGAACAAGATAGTACATTATTATATGTATGCTCAATGCTTTTCTCCCAAAATGTAGACCAGATTTACACAGCTTTATTTTCTATTTTATTTTTCAAAACTGAATTAACATCTCAACATTTTCATACGTTATTCAAACAAAATTAACGCAACGAAATCTTTTCTCCTTTTTACACGTGCTATCTCATAATATAAAGTAAATTGAGGTAAGGGCATCTGTTTGTCTAGGACACTGTGTGGTTTCGTACTAAAGCCTGAATTCAGCGCCATAGCTAAGCGACGTTTACAACATTTGGGCCGGCCCCGCTTTGTTTAGCTCGCTCTCATTTCGCAAAGTGCAAGCTTTTGCTTCGTTTGCGTGGAACATTTCATAACACTAAACTATTGTACTTTAGAGCCGCAACGCAATCGTAATCTGAAATGTATTCAGTTATGAATCAAGCGGTTTCTGCTGTAGATACCAGGTTTAATTAAATACAGTTTTAATGCAACGTGCTTCATAGAATTTGATTCAGTTTTTATCTTCTGTGCACAAATTTAACAAGTCTCCAATTTAATGACAACGACTCACTGTTAAATTAATTAGAGCATTTTTTTTATTTCTATTTTCCTCATTTAAATTGAAAATATATTGGTATCATAAAAACGGCAACAAGTTTTCGTTACTAAAACAAAACAATTTTATCCGAAATAAAGAAAGAATATGGTAGGTGGTAGGTAGTTCTTCGAAGTTGTTTAAATAAGCAACCACGGTTTACATAAATTATACATTCTACAAAAGATCAACTGGATGACATATTCTTCCAAAATGTATATTTTTAAAAATATACAATTTTAGTAATAAGGCTAACAACAAAACTAAGAGAAAAAGTTTTTAACTTCGCAATTACGCATATATTGTTAATAAAATAATATATTGTAAACATTTTTTTTTATAATGAAAGACTATTTCTTTTTAATATTTTATAAATTAGCATTATCATATCATAGGTATAAATTTTCAATTTAAAAACTGTTTTTTGTTTATATGTCTATTATAAAAATAATTCAAAAGGCGTAGTCACAATATATAATCATCTGGTAGTCCAAAAGTAAATATGACCACTATGTTTTAGAAACCTTTCCAGCGTCCCAAAATAACCTGGGTTTAACATAAAACCTCCAAACTAGAGGAATATTCAAAGAATTTCGTTCGCAAAAGGCAATATTAATTAGTTACATCACCAAGCGGTCCCTTTATACCTTTAAAGTGCCTACATAAAAAGAGTATTTAATGTTTGCATAGAATAAATCCATCGAGACACTTTGCAAATGGATTTTTTGTAGTCACATTTGAAGCAATTCATTCGACGCTGATAAAAATATAAAAGTACCGTCGAGTAATGTGGATAACCCTTTCAGGGCTCAAAGCGATGTTTGGAAGCCTCATTGAAAATCAGTTGACAGATCAAAATTTGGTGGAATCACACACGTTTTTGATACAAATACATTATGCTTTGTTTAGCAGATTGAAAACAGGATAATAACTGTATTTATGTAAATGTATTTTACTCTCTATTCAACTTATATCTGTCTATATATAAGTATAGATAATATGACAGTAGGTTTCTCTGTTCTCTCCCAGCTCTTAGGTATTTTCTTTCTTTATAACTATACAAGTTTGTTTAAAACTCGGTACTTATACCGTAATAAAAGTAAGGAATAAGTATTTTTAAATATACACTCTTTTTTAAATAGATTTCATAACTTTCATTGGATATTAAAGGGTAGGCATTTTTATATGATAAATTTTTCTGCCATTAGTCATTTGTAATTATTCAAACTGTTGTTACTTGTTCGGAAGCATAGGATTGTGGTCCTCATCAGCTTTCTTTCATTGATGGTCGTGATCGGTTGTTCCTTACTAGGTAAACTACATGCCCTTTCAGTACATATCATCCAAAAAATATTAATTATTGAATAAGGCAAGAAAATCTGACAAACCGCACAAAATTCAAGCCGAGTCGTATCTAAAATAATGTTCCAAACTTAGATCGAGATACTCCCGCATCTAGATCACAAGCGCCGGGATTGAATTAATCTCGTTCTAAAATTTTCACTTGCCACCTTATCTCCTGTCGTATTGTCGTTTTACTGTGGAGCCCTGGAACCATTAGCGAAAATGTCACAGCGAGGGCATTGTGTTCGTGTGCCCGCGGCCGCCAGTACAATGATGCGGCCGTTCGGCCCCGCCCGGTGGCTATACGCGCCTTTTACCTTTACGCTATCATACAAATTTCAGTTTCTATAATAAATGAGTGTAACCCACGCGTATTATTTACGGATAGAGTACTTGTTTTATTAGGACCCTTTTATTTTTAACCTTTTGTCATTGGTTGGCTTAAATATAAAATGGTTTATTATGGAAACTATAATAACATCTGGTACTTGGCAGAATCATGATTGATTCAAAGTGATGTATTTAAATTTTTTAAAGTTTAAATGGGCTGTTTTGACCATAGCTGTGATGACTTTAAAACTAAAACCACGCAATTTAAAATATGTATGTTAAATGGGATATTAAAGCAATTATACGTTAATATTATTAAAACCGACGCACGTGAGGTGAGGACATTATTATTAAGAATACGGGTTACTCACGTTACTTTAGCCGGGATATGCCGACTAGTTTCGAATCTAGTACGTTGATTCATCAACTGGGCTCTTATTCGCGTGTCTCGCACTCAGTGTTAGACGTCGCGCGGAAGCGAAGTCAATAACAATTATACGCTATTCAACACAATACTTATGTATTTTGTCCTTCTGATTTAATATATTATTATTATTCTTATTAGAAACTTTGCCTCAAGCTTCGATTTTTAGCCAGCCTGATTGTAAATCGCTAACAGTCTCCACGATCACGAACCGAATTCCAGAGATAGCCAGCGATCGACTCCGACCGAAAGCTTAGCTCCGAAACGTATGAATGAGTAAACACTTTTACGAATTGTCGTCTACATTTCACCTCGGATTCTTCGCATAGAGTAAGCAAATCTCGTGTGGTGATTCCCGTCACGTTGCGAGCGAGTGGCCGACAAAGGAAAGAGGGCTTGCATACCTTATTACCACCTTTTTGCCAAATCCCTACTTATGTGAAACACGACGCACTCGTACATGGAACTCGGAATGACAACTACGTGTTAACGCAAAAAGTACTTACTACCTAATATTATTTTGATATTATTATATTTTTATTTCGCGAAGAAAACCTTTTTAACACTATTCAAATTCTCAGCTAAGAGTACTTGTAGAGATGTGTTTTATACAAACGTGTTATCCATTACCAAATACTACTTACTTACATTAGTCTCAGAAATACATTTTTCGTGTACTAACAAAAATGTTATTTTCTTTTCGCGTTTTTTGGGTATTAAGTGAAAAGAAAGTAGTAGATATTACAAAAAAAGCTTTCAGGTATATGTACTGGCTGAGTTATACAGCAGTGTTACTTCAGAGAGTAAAGTCGACGTGCCATGAAAACAATTAAACATACAGAAAGATTTATTGGTTGTAAACACGTTACTTGTATGTGTTTCCTTTGTCGCGCGGTTCTGTCTAAACAATGCACTTTCTTATAAACATCGGAAGGAAATAATGGAATTAGAGTAAGTATAAATAATGATTAAAATTACACTTATCATGGAGGTGTTTTGTGATAATGATACAAAGACTGATTGAGTTCTTGCTGTACTGGAACGAACGATGTTTAACTTTTTAGTTTCGTGAACTTGTAGTCATCTCAACAACAGTATTTTATAGTTAAAATACATATTAATATAAAAGTTATTAATTAAATTTTAATAATCGTCAAAGATTTGTTGGTTTCATTCCAACCCCATGGATGACCAAACTACATTATGTGAATGTTAAACAATTCTTTATTCTGCTAACAAAACTAAATCCCAAACATGTATTTGAATATTTAGTTACAACATTTATAAATACAAGGGCAGCAAAACCGAAACGAACTTAGAAGATGAATATTTCCAAGTCATTAAATTATTAGGGCGTCCGTTTGTTTGCATATTTTCCCACATCGGAATGTCACCGCGGGTTTCCTTGCAATTAATCAGAAAGTCAATGAGCCGTTTTGTTTGGACATCGCCGATGAGTAATCCTTCCCAAGTGATTTAGTGACGGACCCAAAATATCCCTGAAATAACGCTTATTATGTCAACTCGAAAATTTTGCAAACAAAGCCTTTGAGATTGACGCAGTGTTAATTTTTCTTCGGTATTTTTTGGCATATTTCAAAAACTCTATAATTTATTATTTCGGTTCATAACAAAGAACAAAAATATCTTTATTATATAAAAAAACTTCTGACGTAGTTGCCGCATTGTGTCAATAACACCTACGTACACTATTTTAGACCCATGCACAAACACAACTCTAAACTATTTCATAGTGCAAATAAAAATTTAATGGAACGATACAATGATTGTAAGCCAATTTTATAGACCAATGTCAGTGTTTCCAATCTCACTAACCACCAGCGCGTGACGCGACTTAAAGTAGTATTTCAACTAATCAAATAAAGAATCCTGAGATGTCCAGTAATATAAATCTTGAAATTCGTTACATTACAGCCAAACAACACAAACAAATACAATAATATCAATTCGTATTAAGAAGATTTATGCCGCAATTTAAAAAAGACATGCAAGATTGCTCAGACAAAACAAACGCGTAAATGCAAAGAGCAAGGCCCGTATTTATTGCTGTTATCTAATTTGCATGCAATTCAGTATATTGCTGTCCCCACCATACACCATAAGCTGTACTAGCTTCCGACTTGTTTATAGAATATTCTCTCATAAACATGCAGATTGCGGATGAGACGCGTTTTTATGTAAAATTGGGGAAAAGGGGAGCCGTTTTATTTATTACCCTCTTGACATCGCGGCGCGTCAGTAGTGACAGTACAACCGTCTGAGAAATTGCATGTAACTCATATCGAGATTGAGCACACCCCACATGAACTTGTACGTCTCATTGTAATGCGTAACTTGTCAGATGATGTATAATGTGAGGCATAATACGCTATCTTAATATCACAAGAATTATTTTGTACTTAAGTGTACTGAAGTGGGGAAAAAGAAAAAAGTACTATTATGATCGTTTTTTTTGAAATAATGAATTCTTTATTGCATAAATTAACAATACAAGCTTATATGAAGCTCTGAGCTTCGAAAATATCTGTGTTTCGGAAGCCAATGTCTCTAATTGGATATTCTTAATTTAATAGTAATCGAGATTGAGCACACCCCACATGAACTTGTACGTCTCATTGTAATGCGTAACTTGTCAGATGATGTATAATGTGAGGTATAATACGCTATCTTAATATCGCAAGAATTATTTTGTACTTAAGTGTACTGAAGTGGGGAAAAAGAAAAAAGTACTATTATGATCGTTTTTTTTGAAATAATGAATTCTTTATTGCATAAATTAACAATACAAGCTTATATGAAGCTCTGAGCTTCGAAAATATCTGTGTTTCGGAAGCCAATGTCTCTAATTGGATTTCTTAATTTAATAGTACAAACAATGTTAAGTTAATTAAGTTTGACGACCGGGTGGCGGAGTGGGTAGTGTACCTGCCTGCGACGTCGAGGTCGCGGGTTCGATTCCTGTTTAAGACAAATCTCTGTGTGCATGAACATAGGGGTTTGTCTTATTCTGGGTGTTTCTATGTATAATAAGTGTGTATTTACAAAAAAATAAAACAATTATCAAGACAGTGCGATACGTCGCGCCTGAGTCGCAGCCAGTCTAGCTCAGTGCAAGACTGGCTGCGACTCAGGCGCGACGTATCGCACTCTCTTGATAATGCCTAGACATATAGGCGAAACCGCGGTCGACTAAATAGACCAACATTACGTGAGTAACACCCGTATTTCATAATTTTAATAATGTTACAAACTCACGTCAGTTTTAATAAAAATATATAATTATGTATTAGTATCAGTTATTCTAGTACCCACAGTACAAGCACTGCTAAGTTTGGGACTAGTTTGTTGTGGCAACAAACGGATCTCACTTAATCCTAAAATATCTTTATAGATAAGTTAACATATACAGAAGGAGTAATTGTATATGAAGTTACTTTCGTCTTATTGCTTTTGTCATTTATTAACTTACCTTAGCAACTAGTGGTCATAAAAATGGCGAAACACGTGCTGAATTTCTAATAGAATGTCAGCCTATGAAATGATTAATTTGTATTTGCGCACAAAATACCTCACTTTCAATACAAATCAAAATAACGACAAGCAATTTTAAATATATGGCTTAGACATGGATCATAATAGATGGATGATAACTATAGCATAAAGTTAAATCAATATGATTGTATGGTATTTGTTTGAAAGCTTTCCGTACTATAGCTTCAATGCTACCTACATTTGATCGAAACGATTAAATTTGCTAGCCCAATGCATCAAAACAGCAGTACTTATAATGCCTTATCGACTCAAGAAACTCTACTAAAGTTTATTTTCATTTGCTGTATTATCTAGCCACTTTTTTCTACCGTCAAACTATTTAAAATAACAAAGAAGCTAGCAAAAAATAGAACTTAAGATATCTACAATAAGTTTCAAATGCGTTGTCTTACCTCGCTCGATAATATTATAAGTTTATACAAACACCTTGGGCACAGTTTCAAGTCCAGAACTCATTTAGTCCAACGATTATAGGTCCTGCAACAGATGAGACCAGCCGTTATGTTTCCACCACATTATGTTATTATGTTTTCCTATTGCCAGCTCGCCAGCTAAGCTGCATCGGATTTTATACTAAGTAATTACTTAAGCAAATATTTTCCTCTGGTGCTGCAAAAATGCTTAGTTCGGGTATTTTTTTTACTTTTGTAAATTGGTAATGGATTAATAGGTTAAAAATTTTAGTCGGCGCATTAATGTACTTACTGTAAAAGTGATAAAGAAAACAATAAAGTAAAATGAAGGAATATTTTATCGAACACAACATGAATTTGAAAAAAAAACACTTTTTAGGCAATATTTTAGAATTGGCACGCGTTTATGAACAAAATTAGGAGAACTATTGGAATTCATGTGAGCATATAATGAAATACTTCGGTGAACTCGCCTTTGCGTTTATTAACAGGCTGATTATTTAGATATAAATATCACGGATTCCACACATTTCCATAAAATAAAGCCCGTGCAAGCACAATCATTTTGAAAAAAGTGCTTACCAGCGTTTTAAAGGGCAATATCACATTTTTTAGTCGTACACGTGCCTTGACTGCAAAATGCGAGCTGCTCCTAAATTTGTACCAAGTTTGCACCTCTGTTATTACATTTGTTCCCGTCGTAATTTGCAAGAATATTTTAACGTCATTTCGTTACATAAAATTATTACTATATATATTTTTTTACGAAATCCATTCTAAATCAAAATGTGATAATTCAATGTAATGATTCAATGACGACTCAAAAACAGATTGAAGTTATTTTCTAAGCCTTGCTACAGTTAAAAACGATTGTTACAGAAAACAATTTTGCCGTGTTACAAAATAAATATACCGTAAGCTATTGAAATTGCTTATCATTGCCAATTTCTTTGCCTTCAAATCCGAGAAACAAATACAACAAAACCATATTAGAAACGTTTTTCTTTAAAAAATACTCTGAGAGTAGATATTGCTTCTAACGATCGTGATATTTGTCCAAAACGAAGGATACACGTGAACGACAAATACCCACACAGATACACAAACACGGACACTATAAAAAACATAGGCACAAGTAATGTGTCCCTAGGGGAGAGCCATTGCAAATGACCGTCGGTGGTCTTTTCGTAAATGTTACACATTTGTTTATTCAGAAATGATACAGGGGTGCAATAATACGATTTTAGGAATGGATATTCGTTATTTATAGAAACGTGAATTTTGGCTCTATAAGTCCTTTCTGAAAAGTTTTTAAACCGTCTCTCAGCTTTTATTGCAACTCCTTTTTACCCGATTTATGAAATTACAAAATAATCGACTTTAATTACAAAAATATAGTTTAAAAAAACTAAAAAAACACGCTTTTAAAGCACATCAAATTTTTTTTTTTTTTTTTTTTTTTATTGTGGGTAGTTGGAGTGTTAGCACACAAAAAAAGAGCTCCCTTGAATTTAATTATAATTATTTATTTAATGATGTTTTTAAATACTTTATAACAGTTATTTACCTCTATAGCACTTGATTTATCATAACTTCTCCTCTCACCACTCTTTTTGCACTACAATCACTATAATATCACTATCAACATGGACCTTTACTTAAAGTTGTCAAGTTCTGTGGATCAGCTGTCCAACACATTCTCTTCACGGATGCAGCAACATGAGGATGACCTGAAGAATGCCATCGGTGACACAGCAACTCACAAAACAGTGGCCAGCCTTTCACGTGAGTTTACAGAATTTAAGAGTCTCATATGGAAAACAATGAGCATACTTAAAAGCCAGATGGAATTGCTTATTGTGGGTCTGGAGCGGCATGAGATGGCATCCCGGGCCAAGGTCCTGCTCCTTCATGGCATGTCTGAGGATAGGGATTCTAGTCTGCGAGCAGGTGTTTTGAGTATCTTGTCTCAGAGAATGGAACTTTCAACTGTTGCTGAGTCAGACATAACATCATGTCACTGGTTGGGCAGTAACACTAATAAGCCTCGTCCTGTGTTGGTTCGTTTCGTAAGCCGTGAAGTGCGGGGCAATGTGTGGCGAAACAAATCGAAGTTGAAGGGTACCGGGCTGACTTGGTCTGAGTTTTTGACTTCTATTCGCCATCAAACTTTCATGGAGGCCAGAAAGTTCTTTGGGATGAAGAGATGCTGGTCGTCCGACGGCAAGATTATCATCCAGGTGTCCGACAAATCCAGACACAAGATTGAATCGGCAAGTGAACTGCGTCAGCTCATAGCAAAGTTTCCTGTCGCCGAAACGACTGATAGCGGAACCACAGGAGCCAAGACGACGTCATCGGCCACTGATAAGAGGCAGCGTAAACTTTTAAAATGATGGGTATTTTAATTATTTTTGTTGTTTGAATAACTTCTCTGTTTTATTTTAGTTTTTTAATACTCAGTCAGTTGAACAATAACATTTATCAATAACATTCAACGTTGACAATTGACACTTGTCAGTTTGACGTAGTTGATTTCGTTCCGAAACTTGTGTTTCATTGCTATAGATTTAAGTTCATAGTTTGGATACCAATCTTTTTAGTAATGTGCATGCAATCGGCGAGTGCATAAAGGTATTAAGTGTTGACTTAAGACTTTTCTTAGGTTTTTCTTTTATTCATAGTTATTTTATATTACATTATTTATTGATATTTATATATATTATTATATAATTTATAAAAATATATTAATATGAGTGATGATTTTAATGACATTATTGATGATGATTTTATCTCTTGTTCTTCATCTTCAGCGTCTGATGTTAGCTATGCTAGCGCATTCAGTGATGACAACTCTTTAAATCTCCAAGAAAATTTGGCTTTTATTTTTACTTCTTTTCCCAACTTCTTTAACGCTGTCCACATTAATGCTCAAAGTGTTCCCGGTCATTATCCTGACCTTCTTTCGTCCTTTGACGCCAATCTTGTCCATGCTGTCCTAGTTTCTGAAACCTTTCTAAAACCTCCACTTCCTTCTACGCAGTATTCTCTGCCGGGTTATAAGCTGGTGCGTAATGATAGGACAGGCAAGGGTGGGGGAGGAATAGGAATATATCTTCGGGGGGATATCCCATTCAAGATCGTTGATCAGTCTCCAAGTGAGTATTGTAGAACCGCAGAACATCTCTATATAGAAGTTATTTTTAAGCACACAAAACTACTCTTGGGGGTGTTTTACAATCCGTCTTGCCAATTTGATTATTTCTCCTCTTTTGAGGCAAAACTAGAACATCTTTCCGTACTCTACGATCATACGATTATTCTTGGCGACTTCAACACCTGCCTGATTAAAAATGACTCACGTGCCCGTAAGCTCTCCACTCTTGTCTCTTCTGTCAATATGCACATCCTTCCTTTGAGTCCTACCCACAATGCTCCTCACTGTACTCCATCCCTTCTAGATCTTATTCTTGTGTCCGATCCTAATAAAGTAGCCACGCATGGACAGATGCCTTCCTCTTTCTCTTATCACGACCTTATCTACCTTTCCTATAAAATTCGTCCTCCTAAACGCAAGAGTAAATTTCTTCTACTTCGCAGTTTTAAGAACATTAACTTGGAACATTTGAGGGCTGATGCGAACAATATTGACTGGACTCCTGTCTACAACTGCAGTGATCTTGACGACAAGGTGACTATTTTTACACGTGCTATTTTATCTTTGTTCGACACACACGCACCATTGAGAAAAGTACGTGTGAAACATCTACCTGCACCTTGGCTTACAAATCAAATTAAGAAATTAATGTCAAAGCGTGATATGGCTAAACGTAAGTTCAAAAGCTGTCCATCTGACGAGAACTGGGACCTTTACAAAAAATTACGAAATCGTTGCAGTCGTATGTGTAGAGATGCTAAAAAGCGCCACATCCACAACTCCATTGATAATCTCAAAACAGCACAAGTATGGCAGTTTCTTAAGTCTCTAGGTATTGGTAAGGTTTCAGAGAACAATGGTGTGGGTCTCGATCTAAATGTGCTTAATGACCACTTCTCTAAACCACCAAGTACCTTAGACATCGCTACTAAAACTTCCACTTTGAACTCTCTCTCTTCTCGTCTTTTGCCTCTAAATACTTCTTTTTCTTTTACCCCAGTTACGGAACAAGACATTAAGAAATCCATCCAGTCCATCTCCACCAAGGCAGTGGGTAATGACGGCCTCCAAATTCAGATGGTTTTACCTATCCTTTCAGAAATCCTTCCTGTTGTAACCCATTTAGTTAATTTTTCTCTATTCACAAACTGTTTCCCTTCATCCTGGAAAAAGGCCCATGTCATACCACTGCCTAAAGTTGCAAATCCCTCCTCACCATCTCAGTTTCGTCCTATATCCATACTTCCTTTCCTATCCAAAGTCCTTGAGAGCATTGTTCACAGACAACTGTCCGAATATCTCTCCTCTAATAACCTACTTAGTCCTTACCAGTCGGGTTTTCGACCTGGCCACAGCACTGTAACTGCACTGACTAAAGTAACTGATGATATTAGGTTCGCCAAGGAGAATAAGCTTCTGACGGTGCTGATATTATTGGACTTTAGCAGTGCGTTCAACTCGGTTGATTTTGATATCCTCCTTGGAATCCTCTCCTCTCTTAATGTCTCAGGTTCTGTAATAGGGTGGTTCAAATCATATCTTCAAGGTCGTTCGCAGTCCGTGCACTCTGATGAGAAGTTCTCTGATTGGTGTGATTTGACTGCGGGCGTTCCTCAAGGTGGTGTACTATCTCCTCTTCTGTTCTCCGTTTTTATTAACGCTATCACATCGGTTTTAACTTCTCATTATCATCTCTATGCAGACGATCTGCAACTTTATCGTCATTTCAAAGCTGGAGAATTGACCGAAGCTATCACTGCTATGAACACTGACCTGGTAAAAGTTTATGAATGGTCTAAATCTTTTGGCCTTATAGTGAACCCCATTAAATCGCAAGCCCTGATCATCGGTGGACGATACATGCTGAACACTATAGATCACCAGTCTCTCCTTCCAGTTCTTTATGACTCTGTCCCTATAGCATTCTCTAAATGTGCTAAGGACCTAGGTGTAATCATAGACTCGAACCTTTCGTGGGACTCTCACATTGCGGAGGTGAGCAGGAGGGTCTTTTGTTCGTTTCAGTCTCTCAAACGTCTTCAAAAATTCTTACCATTTCACACAAAAGTTACTCTTGTACAAACCCTGTTACTTCCTATTCTAGACATTGCTGATGTCTGTTTCCTTGACGCTAGAGAAGAACATTTGAATAAACTTGAGCGGCTGCAGAACTTAGGTATCCGTTTCATATTCGGTCTCCGCAAGTATGATCATGTTACCGAGTTTCGTCAGCGGTTGAAGTGGCTACCTATTCGTCTGCGTCGTGATAGCCATGTTCTCTCCCTTCTCTACTCTATACTTCATAGCCCCAAAGCCCCTCCATACCTGCGTGAACGCTTTGAGTACTTGGTTCCTCGCGATAAACCTGGACGATCTTCTTCCTCTCTCTTACTTCGCACTCCTCTTCACTTTTCCAGTTGTTACGATGGTTCTTTTACCATAAACGCTGTTCGATTGTGGAATCGTTTGCCTCATTCTATTCGAGATAGTCCTTCTTTAGACATCTTCAAAAGAAGAATAAAAGAGCATTTTCACTCTCAACTGTAATAATATATGTATGTTTATGTATTTATCTATAAAAATATATATAATATATATATATTATTTTTATGTATATTGTATTAAATATCTGTGTATGATTTTATATTTAATAGTATGTACCGTTTATGTAGGTCTATATAATTGTATACATTAGTATACAATCAGTTTAGAATAGGCATGATATTATATGTAAGTAGTCATAGGTAGTTTATTTTCTTCTGTATAATTATCAATTTATTGTACATTTCCATTAACCCTCAAAAGTATCTTTTTCCTCTAGCACTCTAAGGTTTGCTGGAAGAAAACCCATTTTAGTGGTTAAGCTCGCCTTTGTACATAAATTTAAAATTGTATTTTATATTATTGTATTGTTTTTTTATTTGTACAATAAAGAATTAAGAATTAAGAATCAAACTAAAAAGTGAAAAATAATTCTTATTATAACCTGAAAATAATAATAAACGAAAAATACTAGTACTATTGTGAAAAAAAGCGTGGGTCGCTCGATAGACGAAAAATATGGCACAGAGCGCCCCACGCTTTTTTTCACAATAGTACTAGTATTTTTCGTTTATTATTATTTTCAGGTTATAATAAGAATTATTTTTCACTTTTTAGTTTGATGTGCTTTAAAAGCGTGTTTTTTTAGTTTTTTTAAACTATATTTATTTTTCACTTTTTAGTTTGATGTTATTTAAAAGCGTGTTTTTTAGTTTTTTTTTAATCCTGGCGATCCTAATCAGGATAATGAGATAAATTTATGAAATTATTATATTGTCGCTGATTCTTTACAAGTGTAGAAAGTTTGAATTAAATCTGTCCGTTTAAAGTGGGTCAAAATCGAGTCCAAAGGAGTCGGTTACATACAAACAAACAAACAAACAAACAAACAAACAAACAAACATACAGGTGAAGCTAATATAAGCGTGTTAAAAATGCACTAGAAAGTAAGAAATATTTTATAATATTCAACGTCTCGTTTTATCTGTGCATAACTTGAAAGAATATAGTAAACGGACTTAAGATGCCTATATTTTAAGAATTATCCCCGTACTGCTAACCATATATGTATTTATTTTAGAGATAAGAGTAACAAAATAATATTAAAAAATTATATTAGAAACCTCAATATTATTTTTGAAGACCTATCCATAGATATCCATAGATGTATGGGTGAAATGAAAAAAAAAATTGAGTTTCAGTCTTAAGTATGGGAAACCCCAAAAATGTATTTTTTTTTTCTATTTTTGTATGAAAATCTTAATGCGGTTCACCGAATACATCTACTTACCAAGTTTCCACAGTATAGATCTTATAGTTACGGAAAAAAGTGGCTGTGACATACGGTCGGACAGATGGACAGACATGACGAATCCATAAGGGTTCCGTTTTTTTCCATACGGCTACGGAACCCTAAAAACGACTTCAAAATACCTCGGAAAAGCTCTTCCCCACGCTTGATAAAACTGTCAATCAAAAATGAAACACCGTGGGAACTCTTATAACTACTCACACAGATGCAATCCTAAACTGAATTGTTTCATATTGTTATAATTATTATGGTGCCATGGAAAAAAATAAAAAAGACATTATAGTGTAAAAAGGATTTGTTCTTATGATATTTTCAAATACAAATAACAAACTAAGCGTGTCATTTGCTTTCATATGTTAAAGATTTCGAGCCCGATTTTTGACGTCTCGTCCCGTTAATAAGTAAAAGTTATGACAGAGAAGTACAAAATTGGCAAAAGCTTTAAGAAAAGTGCCAACCTAAAAGGTAAAATTAATAGGCTTCATAATTTCCAAGCGCCTAACTCCGTTTTAACAAGTCTCACGCCAACATATCGCAAAAGTTAGTTTGGCTTCACAATTTTTGCGGGCATCTGTTAAAATATACTGCGATAACTGTTTTTCAGTTTCCCGTCCTTTATAACACGTTTCTGGATAACTTTGGATTTAAATAAAACGAGTGAATAGAACAAGGTGTTCTAAAAAGAGCAAATATGTTAATGTTAGTTTAATTTGTCCTGGGGACTTTAGTCTTTGGCGTTATGACATCATTAATTTAGAACCTAGGGAAATATTATTTAAGGTTTTACTGTGTGTATACTTCAAACTTGTTTTAATGCTCCATACAAAATTGAGCACCTTTATACTATTACTATTTTTAAGGCTCACAAGACCATCTCATTGTCCATATGAATAAAGAAACTCAAAATTCATTGACGAAATAACAATAGTGAATATCAAAAGTGCGCATACCGCACCCTTTCATTCACGATATCAGTCTTTCCGCAAGGTTGCGTACATTTATCTACGGTCCCAAAAACATTAAAGTGACTTCTAATATTGTATTACCCAATAACAAAATGAAAAAAATACTGAAGCATCATTCATAATTGTTTAAAGAACTTTATAACCGAAAATGTATAAGCCGGCACGCGGGCTTAAACGAGCCATCGCAAAATTTTCATTAGCAGTTAATTAAAATTCTTTGTCTTTTTATAACAACAAACAAAATGCCGCATCAATCAAAACCGCACGCCACAGGTAGCTGGGCCATGATTTCAATTACCTATAAATACGTAATATTTAGACAACCAAAACGAAATAAGTAGTTAAGCTAAAGTTCTTTTTAACCATGTTCCATGGTAGTTAGATCACCTAAAAAGACAGGCACCTAAAGAATAATATCGTTATCCTCAGATTTACATACGTGCATCTGCATATTTTGACTGTATTTGCTAATTATTATCACAAAAAATACATATTTGATCACTACATGTTTCGTATTTAAACTGGCCAAAAACGTGTCGGGCCACGCACAATGTAAGGTTGGCAGCCGTTCAAGCATGCGGACTTAAAAGAAGTCTACTGCGAGTATTGAATACAACATCATCACAGGTTATTATTTTTGATTGGTGGTGGTTGGTTCAATGGTTTTTGTATTATGTACCAAATACTCTAAGGATTCTTATATTTAAAACGCCTATTAATCATTAACTTACGAAGTTAAGTTAGTCACAATTTATTTAAAATTACCTTTTTCCTTTAGGCTTTCCTTTTTCTTTAAAATTCAGTACATGTATTTCCGACAGTAATTTAGCTTTTAGCGGGAAGCCCTATTCGAAGCAAAATTTTAATACCTAGCAAACGGATTTCTAAATCAAAAAATTGTCTTAGCAACTCCTCAATGATTTAAAGAGCCATTACATAATGTAGGGGAAGTAATCACTTATAACATTTTATTTTATCACTTTTTTTAAAATAGCTAATTTATGTAAATTATTCATGCCAAATTTGAGCTTTCTTGTACCAACCGTTTCAACACTATGCTTCAAACATGGCAAAACCATAAGGATCTTTTGTAAGCACTACGGATCCCTAAAAAAACCTAAGAATCACTCAAATGTTTAGCTTAAGCTAAAATTAGCTACTGGAGAAAGAAAAGTAGGTAACTGGAAGTACACATCGCATCGGTCGCCAAAGAATCCGTGACACGTTACGGATGAGACTAGGGTGATTAAAAACGTGACCGTCGTCACTTGTCGCCAGGCCTATAAGGGTTTTATCTACTCTGAGCCACCGTCGATGCTCTGTGTATTTATAAGAAACTTTTTGTTTGGCCGTACATAATCAGTGTGTGATTAGGAAACTGATGAGGTTTCTGTAATGAAATATTATGGTCTTATATTCTACTTTGCTGTCTCGATAGCCTAGTGGTTAGCGTATGCGCCGGTAACCGCGAGGTTTCTGGTTTAAATCTGGTCTTGTGGTTAGCGTATGGGTCTCTCACCGCGAGGTTGAGCAAAATGTTCTTTGTGAAGTTTTCATCAGGCCATTCACGATATTAACATGGAGTTGAAATTGTGCCCGGTGGATGGCGATAGGCTCACATGAAACTTATACATTTCAGGTGAAATATGGGTATTGTACACCTCTGCCACACTGCTTTTTTTATATTGTTGTAATGTTCATTACTATCTTTAAGTTAGGCGCAACAGACGTTCTAAGTCCCACCTATATGTCACAAAGAAAAGGTACTTGATTTTAATGTTACACTATTGTTCAAATGCATACGATCCCGAGAAACTGGACGTCACTCTATAGCTTGCTAATTGCCAAACATTTACATGCAATTTGCACGCACGTATTGAACTGTAAATCATATACATATAGCTAATTTATGTTTATGTGGTTATTTGGTGCCCGAATTTACCTTTGGATTCCCTTTATATGTGTTGGTCAAAAACTAAATTTTGGACAAAATTATCCCCGATTACCCTTTATAGTCACCCAAAGAGTCATACAAAGTAAACCTTCAGATAGTAGGTCACTAGCTATACCATGAATCATCCTTGGTAACTCTCAGTATTCCTTTGATCTATGGGTAGACAAATTGAGCTATAAAACTTAATCTAAAGCCACTAGAAATAGAACCAGTTATTCCTTGTAAAATGGTGCAAGGGAAGTTATAATGTTAGAAATCTAGCTTCATGTTCTAGTATGATATGATAGTACAACTATTAAATTAAAAACGCTGAATGTGATAATTATAAGAAACTTTACAAAACACGATAACAATATTTTGAGCTAGATTAGATAGTATTTAAGTTTACCTTCATAAAAGCCATTACCAGACTTTGATCAAAATATAATTTGAATAAAATTGAATACCTTGAACTTTATTATTAAAAGTAAATGGTAAATAATTAAAATTGATATTACTAAAATAACACCTCCTAATTTATTAGGAATAGATCGTACAATTGCATAAGAAAATAGAAAATATCATTCAGATTGAATATGAACAGGGGTCACTAAAGGATTTGCTCGGATAAAGTTATCAGGATTGAAGTTTATTAAGTTGTATAAAACCTAAATAAACCGTTACTGCAGAAATATGTTATGTCTTATTCGAACTATAAAACGGAAATTTCTTCCACTTACACAGAACGCAGCACTCAACCAGTGTGAGTCTTGACATAATGTTTTACTACAATCACGTTACTTTTTTAATGTTACTTAACTGGAAATATGAGTTGGAAATTTATGCGATGTAAAAATGTTATGTGGAAGGCGATTGGGTCACGCTCGAAAGGCCCATCCGACCGTCTACAATTTTTATTAACTGCTTGTATATGTTGTTTCCTCGTAAAACTAAGACCCTCAAACCTATTGAACAAATTGTCAGTTTGATCAAACACGTTCCGCTCTTTCATTTTTTATCGGCCATCATTTTTTTCGCTCCCGTTCTGCCGTAAAATATCAATGTTCGGGTGAATTTTTAAAGCGTAAATCATTACAGAGTGATGATATTTTAAAATCAAGCACCGTTTGTACTTGGAATTATACAATAACATGTTTCAGTTTAAAACGGTTTGCGTTTAATGCTGATTTCCGTAACATTATATGTTATTAAACTTACCTATATGTATTTATTCAAGAATTTTAAATCGGTTATAAGTAATGGATTTGTAAACCAACGTGAACTTGCATGGTGACATATAAAAATATATTGACCTCATATTTTCTTAACATAACCTACTCGTAGAACTGTGTAACACTCACAGTTCACTTTTTATGTTAAGATCAGATGTAACAAAAAGTATCACCAACCACCAATCACAATTCTAAGTCCGTGCTATTGTAAATTTTATGACGGAAAAATCTTTTGCCTGACTTAGATATCGAACCCGGGACCTCGCGGTAAGAGGCTGCACTCTCTAACCCGTAGACCAACGTAGCAGAACTTGAAAACTTCGAAATAACAAAACAATACCTTGAAATAAATTAAAAATGTAGAAACGTAACTCAAACGGTAAAAAAATAACAAAGTAAAAAGCTTTTACACGAAGTGTAAGGTTTCAATGAAGCTCTAGTTTAAACTACAAGTTAGCGTTACAGGCTCTTGCCTTCAAACTTCCTAGCATTTAAAAATTTTGCTTTTATTTTTCATTTGCTTGGCTTCTGTTTACCTGCGTAAAACGTCACTAAAAAGTAGAATTAATAAATTAATGGTAAATTAATTAATTAATGTCAACTTTTAGTAATATTTTTTTTTATATATTATGTATATGCATAAAATATATGATTGAAATAGACACTGAAAATGACATAAACACTGTAAGTTAATTTACATATATATTTTGAAGATATAGGTCTTTGTTTGCATTTCTAGTTATTATGCATATATTTTAAAATAAAGTTTTCTTTTATTAAAACGTAAGGCAATACATGATTTACGTGTTCCTTAACAGAAATAAAGAGTTGCCATATCAATTGAGGTAAAAAAGAAAAGTTAAAAAGTATAAGTTTGTAAAAATCACATCAGTTAACCAGAAAAAAATATTCACATAGTATGTGAATGATTATTAACCACACCACTTAATTACAATTAGAGCGTATTAACAAGTTTATTAACCCACCGAATATCTAAACTAACTCCTCAACCGCAAATTACCTTTACATTAGAAATTTGTCTATAATTAAGTAAATTACGAACGGTTTTTCAGGGCTTTGTCTAAGTTCGCGCAGCTATTTCACGCATCAAACTTTCTGTTGAAATTTATTCATGACGTGATCCCTCGTAAATACATTTGGGACTTTATTGTCGTAATGAATTTGATATGGCTTATGAAAACAGACTTATCTTGTACTCTATTTTGTTAGTTTATTTTAAATGTTTACTTTTTATTACCTTCTGCATTATAACGTTTTATATTTCTTAAGATTATCTTTTTGTTATTGTACTTATAAAAAAGAATCAGCTAATTAAAAAGATTTTGAAAATTTAGACAATAGATAGATAGATAGATAGAGAATTATTTATTGTACACAAAGAAGAAGTACATAATTGTGATACACAGTCTAATTGAAACATGCACAATGGGCGGCGTTATCACTATAAAGTGATCTCTTCCAGGCAACCTTTGGATGGACAGGAATAAGTAAATAGACATGGTCAGCGGTGTAGTGTAGTAAATGACAATGTGCCTTTGTGATGGTAAAATATTGTCACCTATAGTCATTTGTTAGCGGCTAAGCCTAAAGTTAATTGATATAGTACATAGCCGTTGTATCTAATCCTTAATTTGTTTATTTGTTGAACATCAGGAACTGAGTCATGAACCCTTATTGTTTTCACTTAGACTCCAATTAGTTACACCTGATCAGTTTTCACTAGTTACAAAACATGCGACGAACGCGATCAAAGCAAAGGTGATCGAATTGCGTCACATCGCGTCGCGTTTGTCGCTTACCTAGTAAAACGCTTGAATGGCAATAGCTAGGCCCCCTAGAACAGATACATTAAGAACAGAGATTACATCGCAGACAATTTTCTTAAATAACGCACGCGTGATGCCTGTGGCGTTGCAAGTGTCCATAGGCTACGGTAACTGCTTACCACCAGGCGGGCCGTATGCTTGTTTGTCACCTCAGTGGAATAAAAAAAAACATAATTTGAATGCTAACTATAACTGCTATCAAATTAAAATAATAACTGCCTTAATGGACTAGTGGTTAGCGTATGCGCCTCTCACTGATAGGTCTTGGGTTCGATCTGGTCGGGAAAAGTGTTTTTTGTGAACTTTCTGTAAGGCAATTTACGGAGTTGGAATTGTGCCCAGTGGATGGCGTTAATCTCACCTCGGTCCCATGGGACCTAAACATAACAAATGAAATGTGGTTGATATACACCTCTGCCAAACCCTTCTGGGTAATATAGGCTTGATGTTATGTTATGTTTATAATTCGAATAATCGAAAACCTGGATGAAACAAAGGAATCTACCGCTCCAATATTAAATCCTTTCTATTGTCTACCGCAGTATCGTAAGGTGAGAAGCACTCTGCTACATATATCTCGGCGCTTATATTACCTGGCTTTATACAAAATTGATACAATAAATCGGGAAGTAACCCAGTTGGCGGAGGCGTGCGTTCTCTACATGCAGATCTCAGCCTTTCTTTCCGTGTGGCCGCATTCCTTGATCAAATTGAAAATGCTGACGATATCTAAGTGTACTTTGTGATTGTTAAAGATAAACTGGATGAAGTGGGTATGAAATATTTTATTATAAATATATTTATCGTCAAAATTGAAATGATTACTTTCACATTTAAACACTAGGATTTTATATTATAGAAGACTTATTTATTTACTTAAAAAGTTATCCTGTGGCAAATTTTAATAAAACTGATGTAATAATAAATTACTCAGTAAAAAGCAAGGAATACCCTAATCATGAGAGAGAGAGAGAAAGCCATAAACAAACTTTAATTCACACTCTAATTAGATTGCAACCACTCATGTCCTCAGTTCCATGTTTAAATTCTAATCAACTCGCGAAACTAAAATGTCGACCATCGCATTCATAAAACTCACATAGCACCAAATTGCATCGTTTCAACTTTAATCTAAAATCGTTTCTGTAAATGAAAATCAATTTCCTCCGCTAAGTATTTCTTCGGCCACAAATTGATAATAAATAAAACCGCTTAAACACTTTTAATATGTGGAAAGAAATTTATTCACGGAGAACATGTCCTATCAAAATATCTCGGGCCACACGTTATGTCGGCGCATTCTTCTCCTAAATTGAAATTCTCGAACGCTCTCCCTTCACAAGTGGGACGGGGTCAGAGCCAAGAGACAAATACTTTGAATGTTCGATTAATGTGATCAAATATCATCGCTTCTCTAACGACCCGTGTTATGGTTTAGTTTCAATAGAGGCCTATTTTATCGACTACAAGTAAGTAGCAAGTAACATTAAATAATTAACACCATAAATTTTATATTGACATTGTGTAATTTCAATTTAAATCAATTTATATTTGTAACGTTTTTTTTTTTCTTTTTTTTTATTTCATGGCAAAACATGTTGATACATAACATTTTACTTATGCAACTGTTAAAGAAAGTATTTTTCTGTACATTCTGGTTTAAGCAAATAAATATATCTTTACCATATTTGAAGGGAAGGTTTGTAACAATTAGTGTACAAGAAAATTATATATTTATACATTTCATATAAATTACATGAAAATACTGGCAATAACATTTATCAAGTGAGAATAAATAAATACGATAAAATCATAACTTAGTACTGGTTTAAAGCATAGCATTAACTTCGTCAATAGAACTTTTAATAAATTTGAACCTTTTTAACGACTACAAAAAAAGAGGTTATCAATTTGATGTGTGGTTCTATATGTGCATTTAAACATGTGTGCCCAATTTCATAAGTGTATGGCTGTTTGTATATTTGTATATTCGTTGTTAATCGTTGAGATTCGTCTTTACGAAGATATATGTGTATTTGTAGTACACTAAGGTCTAACCCTCCTCATTGTTAGTAGATGGCCGAGCCCAGCAGTGGGATATGTATGTGTGTGGCTAGTATTATTAATATAATTAGTTATGTACTAAGCAAAAATGTATTTCATAAGTCACAACAAACAAAATATTTGATAGTAGGGTAAAGGCGGGATAGATGCCCCACTTTTTGAAATTACCTCCTAATTTTGAAAATATTCATTGTATATAAATAATGAGTATGAATTCAGCTAGTTTAGTCCTTTATGTTTAACTGTGATTTGGTTTTTTAGACCTATTAATTACAGATTTTGCAGAATTTAGCTTTTTGTGGAACTCCTTTTTTGGGGATAGATGCCTACCCGTATGGATAGATGCCCCACCATGAAAATACTAAGAGGGATAGATGCCTGCGGTGCGGGATAGATGCACTTTATAATGTATTAACGAAAAACTCAACCAAACTTTTATAAGGTTAAGAGTACAATTAGTGTTTTAGAAGTAGAAGGCTACCCCTAAAACAGAAATTGTTTCCATACTGTGTGTATTTTGCAGTTTTTAAAGTTTTTTAATTGTCTTAGAATATAATTCTATTATGAGATCAAATAAAATTACAATAATAATAAGCAATTTCAACACAAATAGGAATATTAAATTCTTATTATTCAATATTAATTATTAAGTTTTAACATGCTTATTCATAAAAAAACATTCTAATTAAAACAATTAAATGTATTCTTAGCAGTATAACGTCTTCGCAATGTTCTTGATGGAATCCCAAACTATCGGGATATTTCGTTTATCCCCATGGTATTTCTGTCTTTTTCGTCGAAAGCTGACTGCAATTGTTCTTTAGTCCAGGAACATGTCTTTTATATTTTTGTGGCATGATTATACTACAATCAGAAAAAGTGCAAATATACCTAAATACACGTAAACACATAAATGAAGGTACAATATATAAAACACCAAAAGGTGAAAGTAGTCGATTTCATAGCGGGTGTATTTTGAGACCCGAATCATAGCTGAGGGCTTTTACACCTGATATGAGTAGAACATTCACCCGAGTTATACAAAGTGCTTCATAGTACAACAGTGGAAAAAAACTACCAAGAACTACCATATATAACAAAATCCATCTAAACCAACAAAAACTATAACCAAAATATACCAAACACAAAAAATATTCCACCAAAAACAACAAAACTGTATCAAAAGCCACCAAAAACTAATAAAAAACAACAAAAACCACCAAATGCTACCAAATACACCAAAACCTATCAAATTCCATCAAAATTAACCAGTGGAATTACCAAACTCTACTTTAAACTACCAATAATTAATCGCCTGAAGTTTAAAACATTTTGTATGGAGGGATAGATGCCCCTAGGGGAAAAATCAGGGCAACTATCCTTTTTGATAGGGATAGATGCCCCAAGTATTTTTTAAACTAATTAAAAACAAATGACGAATTATTTGCATCAAGATGCATAATTGATGAATCAGTACATCGACGTAATTAAAAATATAACGGAATTAATGACTACTTTAAAAGTTTCACAACGGCTAAAACTTTGACGTCTTTGTAAACTTCGCCGCGGAGATGAATGCACACACAAGCTAAACGCGTATTCACAGCACGACGGCCAATGGCTACCCGAGGTGCGGGGTGACTGCGGCTCTTAGTTATAATATTTTTTTTTAGTGGCGACTTTGGGAAGTTAGGTTTTTTGAAAATGAGGCATCTATCCCACTGGGGCATGTATCCCGCCTTTACCCTATACTATTTGAATTAGCATTAGAAGGAAAATAGAATATTATTATCTAACTGCATGTATTTATTTCTGTTTACAAAAAAATATATAATTGTATAACATTATGTTGCATGTTATAATGAAGACCTGAATGAATAACTTTATAAGTATTTTGACAGCTATGTTCTATTTTAATGTGAACTTTTTATATTCGGTTTAGATTATATTCTAAATGGATAAAAATTATCAAGTATATATCGACGCCCCCACCGAATACTATGGTAAAGTCACTTTACTGTAAAAAAATGTTATTGCATATTTGAATACTACAGACTTAGGTACATCTGATAGATTTTTTCATAATTTTTTCGTTGTGTTTAGCAAAGTTATTAAGAAAATATGTTTTATTCGGCGGAAGGCACACACAATTTATGTACACGAATAAACATATAATACCTCATTACCAATTACCGACTACCTCTATTATCCGGTAATATGCGATAACAATAATATTCTAGTAAATATACTACGAAATGAATTCGGCAACAGCGTTTTACCATTTTATTCGTGGGTAATTTTAATTTGATATATTTTGTAAAACGGCACACAATATTTAAATTTCAGTTTTTAATATCGTAAGCGTTCTTTAAAAGAAAGTTATCAGAAACATTTACATTATAAAGAAAGGGTACGTGAAATAAAAATACAAAATAATAAAATTTCGATATTAGTAATTCTACTGTTGCTACATTTGTCTTTTTTTATGGTGAATAAGCACTTGTTTGACCACGATCTCACCTGATGGTAAGTGATGATGAGGAGCACGCTAACCTATGAGATATCTATTAACTCTTGCTTCAAAGAGATCCAAGTTGTCAGTCATCCACAGACTCAGGCAAGGCATTCAATTCTTTGGCAGTTCGCATAAGAATTGTAGAGGCGAAAGACTTTGTGCGTATTAGTGGAAGGATGTGGAGCGATGCTTCAGTGCCGTTTATCTTTTAGTCCGATGGTGAAACGGGGATGGAGGGATAAGGTTGTGTAGTTTCTCGGCACACTCTCTGAAATGTATCCTATAAAAAACTGATAGGCTGGCAACCTAGCGACGGTGCTCCAGACTTTGTAGTCGAGTATCCGTCAGATCGATATCGCAAATGATTCTCTTGACACTCCTTTCGACTGACTCGAGCGCCTCAAGCTGGTATTTGGCTGAACCATCTTACAGATGAGAACTGTACTCTACACACAACCGGACCTACGCTTGATAGAGGTCAAGCAACTGCCCCGGTGTAAAATACTGTCTCACCTTCTTGAAGATGCCCAGCTTTTTGGCGGCTAGTCGAGCTTCCGACTCAATGTGGGAGCTGAAATTAAGTTTCAAAGTTAACGAGATACCGAGGAGCTCAAGACGATCGGTTATTGGAAGGGATACATTTCAGAAAGTAGGAGTCAGGATGAATGGAACGCCTGAGTCTTACTAGCATTGAACGTTAATAAGTTGGCTATACCCCAAATAAAGACTCCCTTAGAGACACGTTCATACGTTTGACCATTGCCTCTCTGAGCGACTGTATGATTTGTACACCACTAGCTCGTGAGTTGGGTATATAGCTTGCAACAACCGCTGTTTCAAACGTACCTGGCATCAGTAGGTAGTTTATGTGAAGCAGGACAAGCGTTGCTGAGAGCACGGACCCCCGAGGGACTCCGGCATTGATTGCCATTTGATTGGACGAGCTGCCATTAACCACAGCCTGAATCGATCAGTCCCTCTGATACCCAATCATAGAGACTAGTGGGTAGACCGTAGGACAGTAGCTAACTAAGAAGGGCTTGTCTGACGTATGCATATGTCCGATATAGAAGCCACGCAAACTAGTGGACGAGCCAGTAATATCTAGCCGCGAAGATTCTGCGAATATAGAAGCGAATAAGTTTGCTTTCTCCTCAGCAGTGTGGGCAAGTGACCCATTAAGATTCAGCAGTGGAGGTAGTGAGGTGCGGCAGAAGTTCCATGCAACTGATTTTGCTAGGGACCAAAACGCTTTACTCCCTGTTGGGTGTGTAGCGAGTTTGTACCCAATGCGGCGAATATGGTCAAATCGAGCCTTTCGTAGAGCGTTTTTGCTGGATTTGGTTGCCCTGTTATAGGCTTTCTTATCCGGTATGTCGCTAGCTTTACGGTTTCGAGCATCAGGAAAGCCTCGTGTTTCCGTGCTTCAGCACGCCCACGCTCAGCTCCAAACCAAAGCTGTGCTTTGCTAGATGTGCTTACATCGGAAAAAGGACTAAAATATTCCATACCTTGGCGCAGCACATCTGTTATAGCGTCCGCGCATGCTAAAGGATCACCCAAAGAAAAGCAAATGGGCAACCACGAATAGGATGCAAAGAATGAGCGCATCCCATTCCAGTCTGCTGACTTATATCGCCATAACCACCTTGTGCTTTTCGGGCTAAGGTTGGGTGGAGAACATACCGACACAGACTTCACTAGACAGTTGTCAGAGCTGCCTAAAGGTGACACACAACACTGACACTGCATAGTGATCCGGGTCGGTAGTCAGCAGAAGGTCCAGGCAATTGGCTATTTGACCGTCAACATCTGGAACCCTTAGACCAGCTGAGTGAGATTAAAAGGCAAAGCGAGTTTGCGCATCTCTCTCCCAGCACGGTTAGTGTGCTGGTACGGGAACAGTTACTCCTGGTGGTGGGCATTATAGTTCCCCAGTAACACTAGTTAACGACTAAAATGTGTTTTTATTGTATAATATTATTTTATTATATAATATAATATTATCTTATTATATATTATAATATATTTATTATAAATAAAACCCTACCTCTCCCAACGTTAAACTTTAATTAAAGTTATTCCTAATCATCTTATAATTATTATCAATATATTTACGTTCATACGATAACATTTTAATGTAACAATTTATGTTTCTTACTTTCTTAAATGTGAATAATATCATTAAGAGATTATACATTCGATATGTGACATTAAAATATGTGAAAGGTTACACGAACAAAATGGTATCATGATGGTGCGATTACTATCCGTTAGTAAAGTATCAGCGAATATTAGTGTATACTTCTATTGCGATATCATCGATAAGAAAAATAATCACACGAATAAAATGGTAAAAGCGTTTTATGGTAAACTGCACGCAGGGACACTATCGGCAATGTACATTTTTGTAAATAACTCTTTAAAGTTTAATATATTTAAATGTTTAAATAACTGGCTAGATAATAAAAAAAATAACCTTTCACTTGATATATAACACAATATCATTGTTTTTTTAATACGCGAAGTATTGAGAAAATAACGTTTTTTATTTTTCCTGTAAAGTTAGCGATTTTCGGTTACCATTTTATTCGGTGGGGGCGTCGAATTCTATATTTTTTAGTGGTGGCAAGCCAAATGTATAATATGAAGCATTATATCAACTACAATACTTTATACTGGAAGTGGATTACTCATCTAGTAGAAAGCTCTTTGAACATTTTAGAGGCTGTACAACCCGCACTTTAAATCACAATGAATATACACTACGACTACGTGAAAACCAATTAAACTAAGTATTTTACGAGGACGGACCTCTGTTCAAATAACAATCGGCCACAAAACCTTCCGCTGGACATACCGCACCATAGTCTGTTGTACTTGTATGCAAACCGAAGCCTCACATTTGCACGAAATTGTGAACGTAAAACTAGAGCCGAAATTAGTTAGCTGTTTTAATGATAATTGTTTACAAAACTTTAAGAGTAGATACATTATTTAACAAATTAAGATCAATACAATTTAGTTTACCAGAAACCTGAAAACCACTAGTTTTTACGAGAAAATACGAAAAACAACATTTTTTTTATAAAAACTTGAGAAATATTCAAAATGTACGGAAATGTTTTTTTTTGCATTTGCTTGTAGAGTGTGTATGTAGTGAAATGAATTTGGTTACAAAATCTGAAAAAGCGGTTTTCAGGTTTATGTTTAAGTAAAAATTAGATTGTAATAGTATAATGTACATACCAATGTTACATTGCATTAACTTTACAAAATATTTTAACCAATAGTATCTAAAATATTCCAGCAAAGCAAAAACTATGTGAAACGGTTCCTACTTTAATTGTATATAACATAAATACTACACAAAATCTCACAAAGAAGCAAGCACCCTTTTATTTAGTTCAACAATCGCACAACCCGCCCGCTTCCCAGACATCCTACCCATAGTTCTCGAACTAAGCTCCACATTCGCACGGTAGCAAACTAGTAAAGTAAAAATCTATTCACTGTTAAAATCGATACCGCTATCAAAATGCAAGCGTGCTTCAAAGGCTCGTCCGCGCGACCGCCTCAAAGGAACTGTGGAACAACCCGTACGTTCCCACTCAGATCAATGTACAAGGGTATAAGAGTTCCTCTTTCGTGCCATCATGAGCACTTGCTGCAAAACATCCTTTCTTATCCGTCCGTGTGGACGTTTATCGAGTGTTTTTCTAAGGGGCTGTGGTGCCAATGTTTTTTGTTTTGCGTGTCTTGCCGTCTTCTGTGATTGCTTTGGTTTATTGTTATGAATGTTGGTTGTACTTTTTTGGCTATTTAATGTCACTGGATTCTTATTTGGTTGGAATTTTGAGAAGATAATTTTTGACTTAGACATTAATTATAAATGATCAAACGCTAACGCAAATAGCAAAATGGACTTTTATCATACTCCAATACTATAAATTAACCGAAAACAGAAGGCATGAATTTAAAATTTGCGTGCGTCGCTTCGTATGGTCACAAGAAATTAGACTAAAATACAAATTAAACGTCCGATCGCAATGTTGGGCGAACTCATTAGTTATATGATAAGTGTCTCTTCGCTTTCATGAAATATGTCTTCACGGAATATTCAATTAACTACTCCACTATTCCAACCATAGAGATAACGTTTAGTCTCAAACAATGTCATAAGTTCAAAGTAATTCCAATTCAAATATACACGCTAGAGTGAACAGCAGTAATTCTTGTCTTACAACTAGTCAATTCGAATAAAGTCACCCTCAATCATAACTTCCTTCCTACGCAGCGGGGCCCCAACATATCTTATAATCTCCATTTTGAATAAAAATTACCAGAGGCAAGCTAACGGAAAGCTATAAATAAAAACATAGTTTCCGCATACATTCGAAACTACTGCTGGACTAAAAATTTGATTCAAGAATATTCGTCGAATAAATTTACATTTAGTTACATTTAACATGCACTTCGGCTCTGAAATTCGTACAAGATATGACTCGTTACGAAGAAAACTCCCAAATGGAAGATGAAGCAATTATTCAGCTTAGTCATGCATAGTATTTCCGCTCATTAGGTGTATATTTATTTAATTTACAACGGCTGGGGGCAGGCGATAAGCGCCGGAGCGTGCGCGTCTCTGACTTCGTCAACGGAATAACAATGCAAACGGACGGCTAAAATGCTGCTCCGATGTTATGCAAAAGAACCAACCAAATTGTGTTATCTGACTGTGTAGCTGCATTTTAAAGACTTGTGATCTGATCACCGATCGAAAATGTAATAAGAATTAATTTTGCTCTTTTCTTTTTCACTAAGTCATGAAACGAGAAGCTGCCGAGCAAAGAAAATTCTTTATTCAATAGAAAATTTTAAAGCGTGAAAATGTGTCTGGAAATGGACGACTCAACGTTCACCCAGAGTTGTCCATAAAATAAATCTATGCAAACTTCGAGTTGAACATTTGGAAAGAACCGTTCTCAAGTAAACAAACTTTTAAAAATAAGTAGGTTCTCGCCCCCAGGGGTTGGCAACCTTTTCAAAAAACATTTTGCTGCCGAAGAAAAACAATTGAATGAGCTTGATACCTTTAATGTTCGCTGAAAATAATCTCGTAATCATGTGCCGTGGCAAATACAATTAAGTCACAGTTAAAGCGCTTTGTTAATAAACAGAAGTGTAACAACGTTAATCTCAGAAACAATGAGATTATGAGGATATTTTTCAAACAATCCGGCGTTATAACTTTTTAGGTGCCGCGCCGACTGCGCATACCAAAATATCACGCTGTAAAGTGCTTTTATAAAAAATGGAATGTTCATTTTGTTAAACACTTAAATTTATACATTTTTTATTTACCTATAAGGACGATGTGTTGAATATACATAAATATAAAAAAAAATATTGTTTTAGACTGTTCAGCCTTTCATTGTTCTATACTTTTTGTCCATTTTACGTGTTAAATTATGTTTTTTAATGATATTACCTCGTGTTACCAACATATTTGATTTCATCAATGTAAACTGAGGTGGAATAATAAAAGTAAGTTTTCAGGTTGAAAGCTTTTTCAGCCCAAAATATTATTTTACTGGTGGTAGAGCTCTTGTAAACGAGCTCGAGGGCGGCAGCACCACCGTCTCACCTTTAAGCTGTCGCCAAAGTAGTGCTTGCATTACTGTGTTCTTGTTTAGTGGTGGGATGAGGCCCTGAAATTACATGTGAGGCAAAACGCCGTAGTCCTCAGCTGCAGCGACGCATCTACAATCTGCTTTCGTGAATTATTGATGGCCATGGTTTGTACTACACTTTCCATCAGGTGGACTAAACTTCCGTCCGCTGCAGGCATAATAAAAAAAAATCTCCGTTTTGTCTTAAATAAAGCGAGAATTAAATAATGAATAAAAAGAAATACAAATAAATAAGTAAAATAAAAATAAAATCTCAGTTTAGAAAAGAAGACAATCTTATTTATAACCCTGCAAAATTCAATAGAACCATGTAACCCCGTTGTATGGCGTGTCGCTGACCCACGTCAGGGAAGCGCAAAGTGTTCGATAACCGCGGCCTATCGCTTTTTGATAGCATCACTTTGCCCAAGTTGCCATCTGGCGGCCATTAGCTTCGGGATATTGAAAAAGTGAGCCACACCGATCGCCGTACGAGTATTTGTGACGTCATACATTTTCACCACTTATATTGCGATAAGATGTTGCGTTTTTATATTGATCTATTTTCAATCAGTTTTGTTTCGTAGCTTTCTGCGAAATTAACTTTTGAACTGTCGTGTATAGTTATTTTGTATGTGAAGTTGCTGATGTTAGACGTTTGCCTAAACGAAAAGGTTTGAAACGGCCGTGGCGCAATTGATAAGGCATCAGTCTTACGCTCGAGTGGTCGGGGGTTCGAATCCTGGCCTTTACTCCACGGATGTGAACTTCCTCCTAACACAAGTGAATTTTATCTTAGATGGAGGAGGTTAACAAAAACACAAGTAATAAGCAAATTATATGCATGATTTGCGTTAATTCACGTCAATGTAAAATTATTTTGATTTGGTTTCATTTTACTTACCTTTACTTTAACAAACAAATAGTAAAACAAAAAAACCTTCCGCTTTATAATATTTATTAAGTATAAGTTTAGATAAACTATGGAAAAAAATGTTTTACGGCATGTCTCCAAGGAAAAGATTGAAACATGGCCACAATTTCCTGCTTCGTCTATTAATGTAAGTGCCCTAAGCACCCTGCTCTCGCTTCATCAAACAATGTCAAAAATTATAAAAATACCTTGTTTGAATTAATATAACAGCGGCTATGCTATTCTGTAAATGTGACTAATTTCCAGTCGCTTTCGAAATCGACTAATAATTTGGCAAGTAACCGGTACATCTCGGATTTAGTACATCCTTACTTCCATACAGATACGGTTGATAACTGCTTGGCAAAAAAATTGACAGCTTGCCAGTTACTATCCTCTAGCAGATTTGACAGCTTTACAGGCAAGTAACGCAATTTCTTATGTCAAAATCGGAAACTGGTCATGGAGCAGTTTCTTAGTAATTTCTTGTACTTTGGCGAGATAAAATAATGATATTTAAAAGGTTTTTTTACTTCAGATTAACGTTATACAACAAATCAATAACTGTTTAATACTATGTATGTCATAAAATACTAATTAAATACGTAATGCAATAGAATTTAGGTCATATTATTTTCAGTCATAGATCTCGAGATTTTTCATACGAAAACTTATAAATATGACAAGTAGTAGCACGAATTATGCCAGTCTGGGATATAAAAAGCACTAAATGAAAATAATGTATCTTCAAAATATTAAAACAATAATATTATGTAGCTAGGTTGTAGGCTTCCTCTTTCTCGCCAAACTAAACAAATTTTAATGAATTCTGGCACACGGGTAAGTGCTTTTTATCGACGTAGTTCAAATCTAGTTACATACTTCAATAAAAAATGAAAAACCTGATTCATTCCATTTCAAGGATGGTGGAGACCTTTGCCCAACAATGGGACAATACAGGTTATGCACCAGATAATGTAACTGCTTACATTCTGTATTCACGTTTATAAATTTATTTGGAGTTTACTTTTATAATTTCTTATGTACGTAACGTAGTGTCTATGTTTATGATAATTATGTGAGAGAAATAAGAATATATTAAAGAAAAATCAGAAGTTTTGAAAATTTTATTATTTCACAGAATTTCAGGAACATTTGTTTTCTTCTAATGTTCGCTAGGCTTGCACTGATGAAACTTAAGTCTTAAAAAATATTTAGCTCTGAAATCACCCGCCGCTATCATCTTTATCATAATACTATTATAATATAGGTGTGCTGTATTCGTGTATTGCACCTGAAAGACAAAAAACATTACAACACAAGTGAGAGATATTTATATGTATTTTTTTTTGTATTTTTAAATACAATATGTGATTTCATCGTGTCACGGAGGACTAAGTAGAAATTATAACGCATACTCACTGTTTCTAGTACATAGCAGTAGCAAAGAGTGAAAATCACATTTATATATCGTTTTTATAGTTTTCTTAAAAGACTGTCTTGATCTTAGATATTTGTTTTGTAATAAGGATAACTTTTTTTTCCATCACATCGCGTTCCATTCTTATTTTATTTAATTTTATGCACTCGTTTTACACTAAAGAGAAAATCTCTCCGAAAATACCTCTTACCATAATGACTTATATTGTGTTTGTTGTTATAATGTGTACAATTTTCTATTGATATAATCAGTTAAATAATTTAAATTTTATTGTTTGAATTTGTTGCTTTCTTAATTCAGTTTAAAGCTATTTAAATGCTTTTTGTTGTAATGAAACGTTTCAATTTTCTTCAGCCAAAGACATTAGTTGCCACAGAGTAAACATGCATTTTAGTAGGTGTCAACAAGAAGGTTTTATCAATACAAATAAATAATATTGAATTGTCTGTTTTTATTTTAATGTCACAACAACAATATTTTTAATATAATGTTATAGTTATTTGCTCGATACTTATTTATAAAATCAGTTTTAATTTATTTAGCTACCACGCAGACAAATCCGCGAGCGAAAGTCAGTTCGTTTATTTTATTGTTTTATTCTCGCGAACTACTGAATATTGAACTGATATTTGAGATTACGCTAAACGTCACGGGAATGGAGCTGTAAGGTTTAATGCGGGTCAAAGCGTGGGCGTAGCTATTACTAATTTATAATGAATTCCACGCAAACGAGGTGGCAGGCAAAGTAGTTATATAATTAAATATATGGAGGATGTTCAAGTTAAATATTGAAAGCCCAAAAACTTAATTTATGATTTTGTGTTTATACTTTTTATAGCTACATGGCGAAACCTCACGGTAAGCGGCCGCAAATTTTACCTCTAAGGTAATAATATTTTTTTTTTTCTAAGTGGCAGGCAGCAATTTTAAGGCGTCTTTTCACTTTCAAATATATTTTTAAAAATGTAGAAGTTATATTTCACTCTTTACATCAATTTCAAATGTAGTTTAAAAAGTATTATTTTATTGTTAAAAAGCTTCTGCCCGTGGTTTCATCCCCGTTAAGTTCAATATTTCTGAGTTATTATATCTTTCAAAATTGAGAAACCTTCCTCATACACTTGCAACCCATAATTTACCCCCTTTGGGAGTTAAATTTCCAAAAAATCTATCCCAAATTCATCTACAAAATTTATTTTATTTACTTTACCTATAATTATGAACATATTTACAGACAGACAAAAATCCAAAAAATATGTTTCGGCTTCTACTGCTGTTCTAGTCTCCTCTTATTAATTTTTCTTAAATGTCTGTAATGAACAGGCATTTATAATTTCAAATTTTATTATATGTATGGATTAGCTGATAATCATAAAACTATTAAACCTTTTATTACGACTCAAGTTATTTCAACCACAGATAAAACATCATTAACTAATACAGTGCGCGCCACAACTCAGTAAAAAACTATAAAACAAAATAATTTTTACTTCTATTAAAACTATAACACAACAATAAAAGTGGATAAATTTGTATATTCCTCGTCCTATTAAATAAGAAATAATTTAATATCAGTTAATAATTAACAAATTGGTCATTTCCATTTAGTTTTGCCTATTGTCGTAAGCCATTAGTAATAACACGCACTCTATTTTTTTGCTATTTTGAAATGAGTTTTTAAGCGTAAGTATTATATTATATCAGGCAAGTAACCAGGAGAGTAATCCGTGGTTTCGTTATGTCAAAAATGCATGTTTTGAGTGAAAGAATTACTAATTGACAGAAACTATTTGTTAAGAAACCAAAATCTCAATAAGTGAATAACCCCAAGATTAAGGTATTTTATGTAGAATCGTCACCTCGACCTTTCTTTTATTTTTGTGAAAGTTTTTGTACTTTATAATAGGATGGAGTTCAAAACTATGAAACTATTTTTAGCGTTTTCATAATTGTGTTGTAACATTGTAGATTTTTAGACAAAACTTGTCTCGATTGTTAAGTGGTTATCGCCTCTCACCGTGAGGTCTATGGTTTGATTCCCGGGTCGGGCAAAGTGTTATGTGAGGAAATTCACAATGGCAGCACGAAGTTGGAATTGTGCCTGACGGATGGCGAGACTCACCTTCTATCCATGGGACCTAAACATAACAGGTGAAGTGTGGGTGCTGAACACCTCTGCCACACCATCTGGGTAATATATGCGTGATGTTATGTTATGGAACATTTTCTTAACTATCTCGTTCCTAACTATAGTTAGTCTCAGGTGAGTAAAAAAATAATATCCTTGTAAATATACCAACGCACCGAAATTGCGTTCAACTTAATTGTACGTACATTAAAATACATGTAAAATTTTCACTGTACGTTCGCTAATTCGTGTGGGGTAGCATCATTAGCCTGGGAAGCCCGGTAGCCTCGTTGGCCAATAATTGGGCTGTGCAAGTGTACATTGGCTAGCTGGCTTAGCTGTCTCTACGGCCTTATACAAGAACAACGTTAAGTTTTAACAAACAGGTTAATGTATTTTAGTTAAAACTTTTACGTAGTTGTAACTTAGGATGTAGGTGCATAATTCAATTTAGATATCCAAAACATTTTGGTCTTTTTTTTTAGTTGTTACTTAGAATATAGGTAATTCAATTTAGATATCCTAAAAAAATTGGGCTTGTTTCCTTTTGTCGTTTGCTTTTAGTAATTCCATTATCAATATCGAAATAAAATAACACTTTTTTATAAACATACATAACATCACGCCTATATTACCCAGAAGGTTGTGGCAGAGGTGTACAACACCCACACTTCACCTAATATGTTTTAGGTCCCATGGGATAGCCTATCACTATCCAACGGGCACAATTCCAACTCCGTGCTGCTATTGTGAATTTTCTAACGGAAGGTCCACAAATAACACTTTGCCCGGGGATTTGAACCCGAGACCTCGCGGTGAGAGGCGCATACGATAGCCGATCAACAAGGCAGTTCTTTTACAAAGCGTATAAAAATACTATTCTTGTTTAGGATTACTTTTAATCGTTTGCAAAACAACACAAAGTAGTCGCTCTCTTCCATTCGATTAATTGATAATGGATCTTCCCAAATTCGTCGATGCGTTCGTTTTCGTCGTCGGCGTCTCTGAAGTAACAAAGCCAACAGCAGTGTTTCCTCGTCGGAATCCATTTTGTTACTGAGCGTATTGTACGTCGTTAATTCGCTACAAATACGCGACGAAAACGTAGCGTATTTGCCACGCGTCCGCGACGTCCTCGCTGTGCAGCCGCTGCGTGTTCGCGACGCATTCGCTGCGTGCCCGTCCCGCCCCGTAGCCGCTCCCAAACCGCTAATATGATAAGGCCCTTAGACTTAACTTAGCGAGTTGGACATTAATTAATATTGAGGTATAGAAATCTCAACTAACCTGGCTAGCCAGGTAATGCCTTTGCCAAATTAACCCACTATTAATCACGCAGCCTAGCCTAAGCTCAATTTTGCTTGATTAGGCTCCAGTTAGAGAGCTTGCAATATCTTGACTACATGTAGTCGTGTACACATGGCTACCGATCAACTTATACATTTCCAGTATAGGCTGGTCTCTCATAGCAGGAAAGCCTTTACAACGCGAAACCTGGTTTGCTGGAATACTGAAAATGTATAGGTAGATGTGTAGTCTTCTATACCTAGACTGTACATACACTATATCTAATAGCACTTTAAATAGACTATTGTGATTAAATCTTTTGAAAATACCTTTTGGAGTGGAAATAAACAGCTTTGTTTATTTGCTGTTACCATGACAGCAGAACCTGAAGCCTGCTGTATAAAAATATAAATTTATAGTAGCGATTTTCTTTGAGGCGCTCTTATAATATCAGACAAATATATTTTATCCAAATTTGTCGACTAAGGTGCAAAATAGATTTTTTAAGCTATTGCATAGCTTTTATCGCGGGCCTTGAGCGTGGAGACCGAATCCAGAAACTCCGTAACGAAAATAACCTAACACCCCTCACTTCGACCGGCACAGCGGTGATACTTTTTAGTTTCGATAATGTTTAATATTTTCAACTCAATTCTTTTAACCAGAATAACAAATCAATCTTTTGTCATCAAAAGTTCGTCATTGGAATGACTTCCTAGTCTTCTCAATTAGTCGATAACTTTAGAACTTGTGTCCACAATGGTTGTCTTGTTCAGTCTCGGTCAATACTCTAAGGAATTTCTAGTGAGTACGGAGGACTAAATCAAACGAGCTGCAGTAGTAAATTTGGGAGTCCCTTAACCGACTACTAACAATGCAGACCCGAGTGGTCGCTGCAGGCTCGACTTTAATGAAGGAATTATTTATTAACAACTATAGTCAAGGGGGAATAATAAGTTGGCTGTTTTCCATACAAAAGTAATATGGGTTTAAATTTCATATTATTAAGTGTTTATCTATTTCTATAGACAAATCATATTTAAACCAATAAAAAGCATGTTTGCTATCGTCCATTTTTACAAAAGAATTTTTTCAGTTTGTATGTAACTCAACTAATGATTAAAACAAAATTGAAATAATGGTCACGAACAATCATTCATTTTACTGTTTTAGATATGATTTTTGTACATAGATACAATCTTGATATTATTAAAGTTAAAGCCTTATTACGTTAAGTTAGTATGAAAACATGGCGCTCGGGAATCTACTTTTAACGCGGAAATATTATTTACGCTACTATGGAAAGATCGCTACCCAAATTGTGCCAGCCCGAACGTGTAGCGTGTATAGCGATCCGTTATTTCTCTGCATAATAAATAATTATTACTCTAAATTAAATATGTAAATAATATAAATAAAATTTTAATATAAAATAATAAACTCATATTAAATAAAATAAAAAAATAATTTGATATTTCTATATTAGATAGAACGCCAGAAGCAATTACACTATCTAATGGTCGCAATAACAAGACCAAATACACACATTCACTCTCACAAGTACACCCAGTCTCTTTGTTTAGAGACTGGGTGTCTTTGCGAATCACACAAAGATTTCTCCTATGTGCGAACCCACAACATCAATGCAGTGGAGAGCGGCAAGGTGACCGTTTAAACCTTTACACCATACTTGCAGGCAATATGAATAATCCATGTGAAAAGATAGGTAGAGATGCCAAAAACCCGACTATTAGATTTTTTCTCTTGAGAATCCAAAGTAATAATAACATCATTATCTTTTCCATAAAAGCTTCTTAAAAACAATTATTTACACTTATTTATAATTACAAAATGTCGCCGGGATGATTGTATAAATTCGACCGTAATTACAATAAGTTTAGCGTTCTCCACTTCTTATAAACTTAAACTAGGAAACAAATTTCACACTCTCCCGTACGCGCAACGTGCTTGAAAAACTTTGAACCCCAAGTAGTTTTTCTTCCTGTTAGTGTAAATACAATCTATTTTGAGCTTTTTGTTGGTAACACTAAATCGTCATATCGTCAACCGAACTTTTTCTTAACTTAGGGCCAGTTTAACCGCCTTGAAATCATCACTGTACCTGGGTTTTCTATCTCTCTACCCGATTCAAACATTTAATAAGAAAAAGAAGTCGGCAGACGGGTTCAACGTAAAATTTGAGTGGTAAAATCGGCTCTAAGAAAGCTTGGGCAAAATCATATAAACTTTAACAAACCAAATCCTGATTTGATTAACTAATTAAATTTAGTCTGGTCTCCAGTCTCGGCACAAAGGGAAGAATATAATTTAATGGTAATGAGGCGACAAAAATGTGTGTCAACCTAGGAGATTTATGGTGACCACTTTGACTAAATATTATAAAACATAAAGCAATAAGGAGGCAGAGTTACAACACCCATACTTCAACTGTAAGCCTATCGCCATTCACCGGGCACAATTCCAACTCCGTGCTGCTATTGAGAATTTCCTGATGAGCAGCTCACAAATAACACTTTTCCCAACCCGGGAGTCATACCCGAGACCTCGCTGTGAGAGGTAACTCGCATACGCTAACCACTAGACCAACAAATAATTACAAAACCTATCTTTACTAAAATCAATCACTCAAAAATCTGACTGTTTGAATGAGAGTCAAACGTTTTAGTTTACATTTTGTCTAGACATTTTTCGTCTATGTCATCATCGTGATCTATCTGACTGAAAATCAAACTATATAGCAGATGTAGACCCCAGTTAGTCCTAATATATATCGACGACCGGATGGCGGAGTGGGTAGTGTACTGCCTGCGACGCCGAGGTCGTGGGTTCGATTCCCACTTAAGACAAATCTTTGTGTGCATGAACATGGGGGTTTGTCTTAGTCTGGGTGTTTCTATGTATAATAAGTATGTATTTACAAAAAGAAAAAGTATATATGTATTAGTATCAGTTATTCTAGTACCCATAGTACAAGCTCTGCTTAGTTTGGGACTAGATGGCGTTGTGTGTAAGTTGGGAGAAATTTATTTATTATTTATTTATTTATATTTATTGACAACTATGCTGAAGATTATTTTGGTCTGTTTGTAAGCGGGTTACTGCCCCTTGTATCTCAACTGACTGACTGTTCCACTTTAACAACAATATTTTCCTCATAGCAGACAACAATAACCTACATACGTCTTGCCAAAACTGGGCAAAACATTTTTGGCAGCCCTACTCTAGCCACTAACACAATAATAGAGAGCAAATTGGTTAGTTATCGATAAATATGTAGTGAACACGAATCACGTAGGGTCGGCGCGGCGAACCGTCGTTTTCTTTGTTGGTCAATTTTCTAATAATCCGTAAAGAGATTTATTGTCTTTACATTAGCAGAAATTTAAGGTTTGTTGACTTTTTCAGTTAATGTTATAATTAAGTGATTTGTTTGAAAACTGCCTCGTTGGTCTGGCTTTTGTTAGCAAATTCTCATTAGCAGCAGAGTTGAAACTGTGCCCAGTGGATGGCGATAGGCTCACGGGACCTAGACATAATAGGTAAAATGTGTTGAGGTGTTGTTCACCTCTGCCTCTATTATGTTATGTTTGAAAAATAGAGATGGAATGTCTAGAATTTAACAATGAACAGTTTACTCCAATTCCTATTACATTTTACAATATCACATTGTAAATTGTTGATTTTCTCTGAGTAAACCTTCAAGATATTTGAGCAGCATCCCTTGTCATAAATCCCTTGCTAACGTGACAAACAAACGTGCATTTCAACAGAATGTAAATACTCATTAATATATATAATTAGTTTAGTTAGATCAGATAATAATATCTAGATAATAATTGTTTAAAGTTTACCATTTTTATTTGTTTTGTTTTCTTTTTTTCTTGCCGTCTTTGTAACTACTTTGTAACCATATATAAAATTATAATTTTCTATGCATGTATTTAAAACCTCATTTATGTTTTATTATTTATCATATTATTATATTATTCTCTCGTATAATGTACCTATTATTTTTTGTGTATATTTTTGTGTTTTTCCTCGAACTTAGCTTAATTTAATTTTACGTCACTGTCTCTTTATATGTTACTGTACCTGTTTTCTGTTTGTGCCGTCAACCGTGGTGGTTGCTGAAAATCAGCGCTGTGAAAGTTTGACAGAAATGCAAGACTCCACAGCATTAAAGCTGAGCAACCGCCACTGTTTTCTTACATTTTGTTTATTACTTACCTGTTTTTGCTGTATATATGTTAGTTATGTAAGAAAATTAATTTTATTAAAGTTTATTCAAAAGATATGTTGCTTCAGTAAAGAACTCAAAAATATGACTCCATGGCATAAACCATGACCCCTTACCACTCAGGTATAATCCTGAACTAAGCTCATTGTTTCATAATTGTGTATGAAAACTTGTATGTACAGTTTCTTAGCAAGAAAACTGAACCCTATCACAGTATGAATATAACCATGTTTGATAAAGATGACAATTCGACAATATAAAACAATTTTGAATTAAGAATATGAATGTCCGACTGTTTGAATACCAAAATGTGTCAAAATTAACGGAACTCCCAAAGAATGGAACCCCTTGCCCGAGTCTGTGTTTCCGCATGAGTACAACTTGGATCTCTTCAAAGCAAGAGTTAATAGGTATCTCATAGTTAAGCGTGCTCCGTAGACCGCATCATCACTTACCATCAGGTGAGATCGTGGTCAAACGCGTGCCTATTCACTATAAAAAAGGCACTGGTTACGACAAAAACAAAAATATATTTAAACTTAACTTTACAAATTACATTATTAGAAATAGAGTTTATAAAATTCGTCACGAAACCTCTTTAGAATCTTCAGAAAGACCTAGCTAGTCCTAGACAATGGGGGCATTGTCTCTGAGTGTTCTTGTAATAGGCAATTTAGTTGATAGTACTCTAACGCCTCAGGACTAATGTCATTGTTATTGTTATTGTTACTCCTTAATTTCATTCTCATCGCCATCATTGTTATTTCTCGTGGACCTACGACGTGACGTGTGAGTGCTTTGAATAGAGTGCTGCTAAAACTAAGTATTTAAAATAGTGGTACGCAATCTTGTAGATATATTCTATTCCTATATAAACTGTGGTTTACTATTTGAACATGTCTTTACTTCGTCAATATATTTTACAATTGTATTTAATTTTCTAGTTTCAAGTAGGGATTCGATTCAGACGAGCTATTTCCATAAGTTTTATTTGGACGCATTTGGACATGTAATTTAGCTATTTTCTCTTTTAAAGAGATAACCAAAAGCTTAGTCGACTCTTCACGTGACCATAAGGCTGGCTTCTATTTTGGACAAAGGATCAGCATTGCCATACAACGTGGCAATGCCGCCAGCCTTCTGGGCATGTTACCTGCGGCAAAGAATAAAGAGCCTGCGGTCGACATCGATGCGGACGTATTTTTTGACACCTGAATTTTTTACGAGTTTTGGTTTGTTTAATAATTTTATATTATTCTTTTATTCAATGTATATATAGTTAGGTATTTTAATTAGTTTAAAATATTAAATTATAGTTAGGTTAGTATTGTAAATTTTTAAATAAAAGATATTATATTTTTCGTTTATTTAGCTATAATTATTTTTTTTTATTATTATCTAAATTTATAGCGCTTTCTACCAACTTACCCATACTTTACACTACCAATAAAAATCAATGTAGATAAAAAGATTAACTAAATTATTTAATTAATAACCATGAGGCTATAAGAAATGCTTTAAGGTACAGAGACTTCATAATAATTAAAAAGAAATATCTGAGAACTACATTTTTGGTACAGGTCCTCTCACTAACACTTTTTTATCATTAAAAACAGTGTGCATTTTTTTTTTTTAATAATGACAGCTATCTTTAAAATACATGATGTATTTTCGAAAAAAAGCATCTCATATTATCGTTGAAATATTATATTTAAAATTGCATGTTCGAAAAAACCTATATTCATACAACATTTTCCTCACGCCAATATCGCGAGTATTCCATCCGCAATTTTTGCCAAGTCATTAAAAACCGCAACAAAAACCAACAGGCAAAAATGCTTTATATTTGAATAAACGTAAACAAACAAACGTTCTTAGAGATGTTCTGTAAATAATAAATGTAGTTTAATGTAAACAAAGTAGCATCCCGACCATTTTGCATTAGTATTTCTTTTTAATTGTGCCCGTTCTATCGCATAGTTTCTTTTATTTATATAGGAGGTAATTCGTTTCCCCGTGAGAACAGTTTCAGCACGTGGTGTGGCTAGACGAATTGACTGTAATGGACTTTGTGCCCGCACCGTGTGTTTACACAAAGAGAGTAATATTTATCGAGGAAGGCTAACCGTGGAATAGGTTTACTTTTTTATTTCACCGCCATGTGTTTTTAGGGTTTACCTAACTGAATTTGTGTTAATTGGTAAGAGAGCGTGGTTTGTCACGGGTTAGCTAAAAGAGGTATTAGATTAGATTGACGACCGGATGATGGGGAGGGCACTGTACCTGCCTGCGACGCCGAGGTCGCGGGTTCGATTCCCGCTTAAGACAAATCTTTGTGTGCATGAACATGAGGTTTGTCTTAGTCTAAGTGTTTCTATGTATAATAAGTATGTATTTACAAAAGAAAAATATATATGTATACAAATCGTAGTATCGGTTATTCTAGTACCCTTAGTATAAGCTCTGCTTAGTTTTGGACTAGATGGCGTTGAGTGTAAGTTGTGAGATATTTATTTATTTATACTTACACGAAAAACTGCACTACACAATATGGGTTGATGTACGTTAGCGGATGATAACAGATTTCATTTTAAAGACAAGTGAATTAAATCACTTCAAGTGAATAACAAGCTTTGCATTTAAACAGTCGCTTACAAATGAAATTCACGACAAGCGCTATAACATTAATCTGATAAATTAATACATTTACAATTGCATGACAAAGAATAAGAGAAATCTGTTCACATCAAAACTTGGTAGACGACCGACCTCAGCAATTAAGTCACTCGAAATATTTAATGAACAGAGCTAGTTCGCGGCGGAAATGACACTTAATCGGCTTAACTTCGCCTCAAAACTTACCCCAAGCGATCTTCCTCAGCCCCCACTGCCCCGCTTCCCTCCCCTCTCAAAGGGGATACCTACACTGCATCAAAGAAGTTAGAGAATGTGCAATTATGAGATTGTTTTAATTTAGAAACAATGTTGTTGAAGAATTTCCTTACTCCGAATGAGCTCTCTGAAACCCCAAACCAGAATTCTTGGTTTCGTTCTACATTGTTTCTTCGTTATAGCGCGCTGTCGATCTTTAATTTATTTTTCTCCAGTTACTTAACAATTTGCTTTGGCGATGTCTGTTCACTTTATTGCGTGCTGTAGTTGGTGTTACACGATAGATCTTGTAAACTTCGTAACGGATGCTAGAACTTTTCTTGAAATTCTGTTTCAACTTCAAACAATTTAGCCATCACTTCTAATGCCAGTATACAACTTAAATAAATGAGTTTTGTTAATAGAAATACGTGTTTAAGACGTAAAACTTCATCACACATAAACAATTTTGTGAGAGCCCTACGCTTTTCAACTTTATGTGCTCTGTACTATGAACTTATGTGTAATGTTATGTATACCGCAACGGTTTCTACTGGGAGCTGCTGCTATACTTAATATTTTTACAAGACATAATGTTATATAATGAATCATGAACTTAAAACTTATTTACAAGTAAATTATAAAGCTATTTGTATAATAAGATTGGTTCAAACAGGAACTATACTAGCATTACATGAATAATAAATAAGCCAGACGAATGCTTGTTTCGTGTTGTACGTCTGAACCTCTCTAAATATACTTGAACAACAATAACAAGGGTACAACATCTCAGAGACTTCGACGTCCGAAATAAAGTTTGGGCCAACATTTAACTAGTTGGAGCAAACAAATCCGTAGTGTGAGTCTAGTGGCGCGAACCCCACGAACTGCACTCGGTCTGTGGACTGTCCCACCTAACTTGTTTGTAACGACTTCAAAAACGTCTAGCAAAATATTTGTTTCGCAAACTGAGGTATACAAGATCTGATGCCACGTCGTTTTGAGAAGCATTGTAGTGCCTCGGTGTCCGACAAACCGTAGAACTTTTATTTGAGATGAATCTTTGTGTTTGAGTACTATTCGTTCGCAGTAAGGGCTAGTGTTGAATGGCAATGGCATGTTAAATGTTTTGAGATCATGGTATTAGCGTATCTCCGACGCGTGGGAAACCACCACGCGTCGCATTTATACTAACTTAAATATTTTTAGCGCGTAAAGAAGTACCTGGTCAATAAAGACTTGGTTTATGAATATTAAATGTCCTTAGAGGATATTTTTTATTTTCAATTTTCGTATTTTTACTGTCGCACTTTTTAGTAAAAGTCTTTGCGCTCTGACAATACGTTATATTGCTACATCGAAGATTGAGATAGCAAACCTTCAAGTTAGTCATTCCTCAGAACTTTACCACCGAAAGGAAACTATGTGAATTATATTACAGTACATTGAACGGTACAATTGTAAGCTGCCTTACTAACACGTCTAATTGACTTCACATGTAATGTAATGTAACTTAACAACTAATCTATCTATCATCGTTTATTCGGTCACACATATAGTTATACATTTACAGATAGTTTTGCATTGTAAAGGCTTCCCGTGCAACTTATATTGTGAAATGTATAGGATTGATGTGTAACCGTGTGTACTTTTCAAAGTCTTCTTGGAATCTGCTTAATTGAATGATACTTAATAATTATACCTGCACTAAATGTTTATTAATATTCTTTTAAATTATAACAGTAACATTTTTACCATATTCATCCATCACACGGTCGGTTCTGCTGTCGGTACTTATCAAGTTGTTAGCGATACCCCTTGATTGAGGGACGACGACAGTCGTAAGTGGCGGAATCGGATCCACCGCGACAATAGCCGGTTTACCCGCTCGCTGATCCACTCTCTGGTATCATAAGTCGATTTGTCTTTACTTGGCTCCCAGAACTGATTGTTTAGTATGTTTGCTAAGGGTAATACGATGGATCTTTAGGTGTTCTTCGATGAAAAGAGATTTAATGCCGTTCGAAGCACAGCTGTTATACATACCTATTTGTAAATAGCAGCTTGAAAGTTAATTTTGGTAACGTGGACGGTCAGATAGATAACAAAGCCAAACATTGCTGTATTTAGCTAATCTTATGCATTAAGGTATGCAACTCTAATAGTTATTTATGCAACAAGAGTGCAAAGTTCGTATTTTCTTAGAGTTCTAATTATGAGCACTAAATAAGCGAAAGATTCTATAGTAGAAGGTAAAATTTTGAGCGTAGTGAGGGACTCAAAAGCACGAGATTTAAATAACTTTAATCTCGTGTTGCACATACAATTTTTCACCTCAGCAGTGCGAAATAGAACCCAAAGTAATAATTCAGCTTAATTTATTTATAACGAAAAAAGGCAAGCAGTGAGCAGTGAGCAAAACTCAACTTTGCTTCAAATGAGAGCAAAACTAAGTTAACCCTTAATAGGGCAAAGGACAATTGCTTACCACCTTAGCTTTTTGATCACAGAGCAAGGGTCGTTTATGGTACACTTTCGTAAATTCTATATTTTTAATGCGAAAACACCCATAAAATTTTTATTAGTACTGGCAACTACGCTAACTGTCAAAGTTTTCAAGTTACAAACATTTAGAAAAAATAATCATAACATTTTGACAATCGACCGTGTTTGGCGCCAACAAATTGAAATTTTGTTCTAAAAAGATTCCGGTAAGTGATTTTGTGATCTTTTTTGGGATAATATATTATATTGGCCTGCATGACTCGTACAATTAGTTTTGAAGTAAAACTTGTGCTGATTGGAAAATCGTCCAAAACTCGGTGGTAAAACTCTTACCATTGCCTGTTTAGATCAACAAAGTAGTATTGTGGTGGTAATATAGTTACCTTTACTCATTCGCGTACTTGTTATTTCAGACGAATGTCGAAAAAAAAAGAAGTTATCTGAGAGTATTATCGCCAGTATTACAAATTACAACGTACTGCATTTCGACGCTGCAGTTTCGCGTGGTCTTTCTACAATATTTGGTGAAGAGCCTGAGTTGGAGTCGAGAATATTACAGAATTTTGAAGATCCTCCCGGACCCAGTGTTTCGGTAGAATATCTGGATAAGTGACTATGATTCAAACGTCGTTTTGAAGCTTTTTCTGAACCAAGTGCCTCGACTTTAGCTCAGTCTAACAAAGCGCAGCCTAATGAAGCGGTAAGCGCAGGTATAGTACCTAGTAGGGCTAACCGTGTGGCTCGTAACTGGTCAGATAAGATTCCAAACCATAGCATACCAAAGTTTGATACACAGCTGACTGTAAACATGCGCGACCCACATAAAACATCGCCTATTGAATATTTCGACATTTATTACGAAGACAAAAAGATGGTTCCAAGAAGGATATTACTATCCCACTGCTATTGCTGTATAGTATATATATAGTATAGTTTTATTTTTAGGAACAAATAAGGCGGCAATTTCGGGGTACCCGCTGAAATCAGGCGCTCTTCTGTGCCACACTACCCAGAATACCAAGGAAAATTAACTAGATGCCGATTTTGCAACACGAAAAATACTCAAAAACGATCAAGGATCATTTGCGGTGTCTGTAAAGTAGCTTTTTGCACCACACCATGCTTCAAAAGCTTTCACATTGCTCCAGATGAAGGAGAAGTAATGGACTGTAGCAGCTCTGCTTCTAGTAGTTTAACGGGCTAAGGTCAATTAATTACCACCAACACATAAACGTAAACGGGCAATGGTAAAATGATTACCACCAAATTTCGCGTAACTTCTGATTATATATTTTTCAATTTTCATGAATAATGTTAAAAAGTGTCCTATTAAGCAAATAAATAATAACAGAAAACCTGGATTTTCAATAATTTGTATCTCCACCCTATTAAGGGTTAAGCTAAATCGAGTTTTGCTCACTGAAATATCTCAAATCAAAATCTGGTTTAACTCACTGTTTACATACAAAAAAGAACCACTTTTCGAGCGGTGAAAATTATATTGGCTTTCGACACAAAACCGTTCTAGTCTATTTTATTTCACGTACAAGTTGGACTTTCCATAAACATTTCGTATTCAACACGAAAACCATTTCTTTTTCACAAGCAAACCGAAATTAATACACCGAATAATGAATACACCGCTCAAAAAGCAATTTCTGTAAAAGGATGTCGAATATTCCCCAACAAGGCACAGTAATGCATCCTTGGGCATTCGTACAACAATAGGCATAATTCACGGGCCGTGTTCAGTAGAGAGCCCGAACGAAATCACTGAACCAAATTGCAAATGAAGCGCCAGCCTAACTCTAGTAATGCCGTATATCAGATCTTATGCCCGTAGTTGTTACGTGTTTGCGCACCTAAGTGATTAATATTCGACAACGATTGTCTTCGGAACGAATGCGTTTAATGAACTCGTTTGTTGTTTTATATAATAATAGTAGTGTATCTAATATATGTCCACAGCTGGGCTTGGACAGGGTTAGGCAAGTGCGGATTGGTGGACATCACACACCCCAAACACTTTTTAAGCATGCAGGTTTACTCACGATGTTTTCCTTCACCGTTAGCGAGCAATAATTTCTGTACTAATGGAAAAGAAAAATATTTTTTTGTTTATTTGTTTGTTTGCATGGTTTGTACCCATTAACCTTTGAATCTTCTGGACCAATCTAAACAAAAATGAGTGTGATGGTAGATCAAGACCCAAGATTTTTTTTATCCACACACGACGCGGGCGAAGCCGCTCGCTGTAACTAGTATATGATAAACACACACATCTTCGAATCTTAACGATTTTTTGACAGAGGTGTATACCGTGAGTTTGAGCCCGAGACCTTTTCCTCCACAGCCCTACTGTCCAGGGAGATCTCGGCTATAGCAAATTTTGTTTTTATACTACATAATTGAATGAATTCTAGTACTTCAAGTCATATAATAATTATACTATCGCCAGTACTTTCTCATTTACAAAATTAGTAAGGATTATTTGTACAAAATAAATAACGATTTTATAACTCTTTTATTTCCTTTTATGAACTGACATATTCGTTTTAATTCAATGCTGTTAAAGGCTTTGTGTTTTCATTATCCACTTTCTTAAATTATTAAAATTCTGTATTTTATCAATTATGCGCGAACCAGGCTGACTGACAATGTATGCGCTACATGCAATCAGTATAATGACTTACTGGAAAATCTCCATAAAAATATAATTTTACGAAAAGATACAACCTACTGGTATTATCATACGTTTCAGAATAAATTGAGAATTTAACCGTATTAATAGCATCAAATAAATAATGTGTAATCAAATAAATATTACATAAAATCAAGCCTGTATTGCCCAGAAGGATGTGGCAGAGGTGTGCAACAACCACATTTTTAACCTATTATGTGTAGATCCCATGGGATAGAGGGTGAGCCTATCGCCATCTACCGGTCACAATTCCAACTCCGTGCTGCTATTGTAAATTTCCTGACAGAAAGTTCACAAATAACACTTTGCCTGACCCGGGAATCGAACCCGCTAACCACTATACTAACGAGGCGGAAAGTTCATTAATAACTTCATTATAATACAAACTCTAACTCTCGCTTTAATCATTTAAATGAAGTCAATATCTAGAAATTTGTTTAATTAGGATGTTTAGCCAAAAGTTGTCAGAAGCACCAACTCCGAATTTCTACGAAACCGTGCTACTAAATTGTTTGCAGTTTCATATGTGCTCGCTAACTACACACACACACACACTAAATACATTACAAGATTAATTTAACAAATTACAACTACATGCACGATTATTACACAACTGTTGACGATACCGAACCGTAGATAACCACCGAGGCCCCTTTGTGCCCAACCCGACGAAAGCAACACCCAAATAACCAGCCATTGTTTTTAGAATTTATTTCCACCATTTTGAATAGAAAGTGGGATTAGGCTCAGAGGCGGATTACCATGGAGTTTACAAATATCAATGGTCGAACCGGTGCTTACGATTTCAGCTGGTATCGATGCATTTGGCTGGTTATTGGCAGTGCGATCTGCCGACCTATACAAATCCAACTCTATTTACTTTCCAAACGTCTGTGCGATTCGGACATTTGATATTCACTACGAAATCGTAGAATCGATTTTGCTGAGATATCCCTAAGAACTCGGTTCGCATTTCAAAAATATCGAAATGCTGCAGTGGAATTAACGGTCAGTTATACGAGTACGTATTTTGTGTTAATCGTGTTTAATTTAAGATTCAGTATTCTTCATTAATTTTCAGTTGACCGTATTTCATAATATTTTATTGCGTGATTACCGCCTGCATTTGTATTCTTGGATGAGGCTGTTCACTGTTAATTATATTTTAATTAGCGATGAATATTTGAGAATTTAAATGCGGCATGTTAACACGGGGCTGACGTCGACATTTCATGTTCCCGATATAGCCAGAAAGGCTTGTGTATATCGACGAGGTGACATTTAGCCTGGCGACATTTGCCCGGGTGCTTGAATTGACCCATTCCATTCGCCACGTACGGACGGGAACAAATAAGGGCCGAAATGAATTTAACTCCGTTATGTATTGAAATTTATTGAACGCGGCGCTTCCACGATCTGTTAATGAAAGGAAGGCATAAATACTCGTACCGATAAGCACTGTTGTGGAAATTATAGTCAATGGGGTGAGCCAGGCCGCAGGGGTATATTGGTTACAACACTGTCTTGGAATATTGCAGGAGCCTGTAATAAAGATAATCAATCTTCCCAATTACAATGGGGTCAGCTTCTAGGCTAACGGCTTTAGCTGAATATCAGTATCTTACGTAAAGCGACTGCCATCAGACAACCCAGACTCCACAACCCAGTACGAGGTGATACGATACTCTTTGTTAGACTTTCGGGCCTCTGACTACCCGTAAGGACTGCCTTAGATGTTCAAATGGTAACCGGGACCGACGGCTTAACGTGCCGAGCCCAGCAGTAGGACATATATTACAAACATGGCTACTATTACAATATGAAAACAACAAACGAGTTCATTAAACGCATTCGTTCCGAAGACAATCGTTGTCGAATATGAATCACTTAGGTGCGCAAACACGTAACAACTACGGGCATAAGATCTGATATACGGCATTACATAACGTGCTAGATCGATTGGTCCTTTCGGCATCGACTTAGCCACTAAATATAGATAAAGATATTGTCTTGCAGATGCTAAGACAAATGTCAATTTATTTTATACCGCGCTTGTTTCCTGTTTAATTCCAAGAAAACAAGATACAGGTAAAAGCCGTTCATTCCAATGAGTTCCAATGAATTCAATAACCCGATACATACTTTGTACGTAATTTCATTGCTCGGAACTTTTCAATAGCTAGATATATTTTTAAATAAACTGATATTACAACCTATTTAACATTTGACCACGATACGATACTCGATCTTTGCAATCAGCTTCTACAATCACGAAATGTACTATCGCCGAAACCGGGGAGGCTGATTGCGACGTAATTTACACGCTCATCGAAATTTACGTAAGTACAATCAGCAACGAAATCAACTCACAGAAATGAATGGTAGCTTGAAAGCTGTTGCTCATTGTCTTTATATGAAATTACTTAATTGATGGACTTGTTATCGGTAAGTTTTTAATGTTATTTTGTTTCATTTATTTAATTTCACCGCACTCCGTGTATTTTTTTGTTTTTATTGAATTCAATCTAAACTAGCATTTCGCATTTTTTTTAATCTTGTATTTTTTTCTAAAATTAATAAAGAGGCTTTAAAGCTAAATAACCTAATCACTGTTTTTCATACGTCCAAAAATCGTGTAGGGGTGCTTGTGTAGCGTGAGATCTCCGAAATGTCAAATGTTTGCAGGTTGGATACGCGGTCATTGATTTTATACGTGCTTATAGAGGGACAGTTCTTTAGCGCGTTCTGAAGACATTTTTTTTGCGAGTGACAGAGGATGCATTTGTGCTAAAGACACGTATGAGAGCAAAAGAGACGGATTTACTAATATACTACAGACTTTTTGTTTCATTTTCAAACAAAAAGTTTGTATTTCTTAATAGTTCTTGTTCCAAAATGTTTATCTTCATAACGTCCAATAGAACTGTGCCCCTATAAAACATATAAACTCAATGGTTGGGATTAGTGTTGCCCAGCAAAAGTCTTGCAAGTCTTGCAAGCAACGAACACACGAACTTCGATTTTCGAATTTCAGAGTACAGGTGTTCCATCCAAAGAATAAAATAAGTTTCAGAATGCTTGGAATGAAAATGAATACATTATACTGATTACGTAAATTTTTATTAAGAAACAGTTACTCCCGTGGGAAACGGCATATAGCTCAGTTGATAACCATATGGCAGTTGATTTTTCGAATTTCTCATTAAATCTTTTGACATTTATTAATCTGGTTGGTCTTTACTATGTTAATTCAAGCTCAAAATGTTCCTATTTTAATACGTTTTTGTAAGATCTAAATTAAACTTTAATAATAGCATACCTTATAGGTAATTGCAAGACTTACAAGACTCTTGCTGGGCAACACTAGTTGGGATAGATCAAAAATGAAAAAACAATCTTTAAAAGGACCTCACTTTACAGTGGCGCCACCTGGTGAGACAAAAATGATAGTGCTGATTAATATTCAATCTCAAACTATACATATAATAACAACCTCTCGGGCCATAGCCTTCCAAACATAAACGGATCGAATGCACCATGTAATCCGGTTCCTGTCAGGCATGTACTCGCGAATAATTCAACGGTACGATCGCCATTCTATGAGCAAACAGATAGTCCTCACTTCCGACACATGTTTCCGAGGACGACACAAGTAACTGGTCACGTAGAATATTGACGCCTCCAGCCATTCGCCGGGACAATACCTACGGTGCTAAGGGACATTTTTATACGGAACTTACGTATATCATTCTAAACATTTGCCGAAAATAACGTGTATTTTCCGAGCTTTAAATTCAGTGGACATCACTGTTGTGAGTCTGTGAACTACTGTAGTACGGATTTTTTAGACTTGTGCAATAAACGTCTTTATAAAGACGTTACGTCTTGTCTATAGACTAGACTGGTGTAGGTACCTACTTTAGCTGTAAATAATGATTTTAATTATTTTTTCCTACTACTATGTATCTTCTTAGCATATAATAATAAAAAAAATAAAAAATATTTTCTCTTTCACAAATTGGTAAAAAATATACATTGCAATGTTGTACAAACAGAGACTAGTCTGACCTGATTTAGGATAGACCTGTGGTTCAGATTTATTCAATTTTATGTGATATTCCTGGTGTCTCGTGGACTAGCGGTTCCCCAGGTGGAAGAAGTGATAAACCAGCACCCGTAAATTATTATTCGTGCGTGAAGAGCTGGATCCAGACCCCCATGCGGCCTTTTACAACATAATTCTCATTTATTATTTTTTTTAATAGCGGGTAGTTCCACGCAGTTTTATTATTACGGCCGGGCGAACGGCACCGTGAAGTAAAGTAATCGATACATTTAAAACTAAAACATTAAATAATTAATTTTTTGAAACTGAGCTATTTTAGCGTGAGCTCTAAAATATCGAAATAACTCGCTACAACAAATATACATTGTAAATATCACGTGATATCTCATTGATCTACAAAAAAACCCGATCAATGTGATATCTGATATTTAGTATCAAAATAAAAATACTGTATATTTTTATTTTGTTGTAAATATCAGATACCACATTGATCGGGTTTTTTTTTTTCAACAAAGTCACAACCAGATTACGGAAGTAGGAAAACAGGGCGGTCGGGAGTCCACTTTTAAACCTTTCTTTGCCCGTGGCGCCATTTGCAGGTTATATCGATAAGATTTTCTGCAACTTGCAGGAGTTAGAACCGCCATGAATTCATATGTTGTAACAAATAGAGGAGGCAATATTAATTTGTAAAGGAAGAAATCCTTGGCGGAATGTTAAAAAGTATCATTTTTTTCCGTTTGGCATGTCCTTATTAGTATCTATTTATTTTTAACAGTGGAGTATTATTTTTCTTATTAACTCGGTGACAATCAGTTTGATTGCGTTATTTGGGTTATTTAAGTACCATAAAAATTTTAATGTAACCATACAAAACATCCTCATTTAAGAAATAATGCAATTTTTAATAGCTGCGCCCCACATAGGAAAAGCAAATCGTATCGGACAAAGATAGGTAATTGTTAAACGACACTAAAAAATATCTGTAATTACTCTATATTATGTTTCTAAACGATAATATTCTTCAAAGAATATATCGATTAGTAATAATCGATTATTATTGAAATCATAAAAACAACAGAGGACGGGTACACAGTCCGACGCGCGCGCTAGTCGTTAGTTCAGTTTTAAACATACCGCTTATGCGGCGCTGCGGTGCCATCAGCAAATCGAATTGCTTAGCAAGTTTCCGATGAGACAAATCCACTCCCCTAATTTGAAATCTACACATAACTGAGGAAATTAAAGTGATAAGAATAGGGAATCTAAGTTAAGAAAATCCCTACCAAATTATAATTATATTATATGAAATTACCAATATACTTAGGAAATTACAACAAGTGAATACCTACATGAATTAGGAACGGTACGAAACAATGATATTTAGAAATATTATAATTATTTCCTAATGTACATTTTGTGCACTCGTTATCAGTGCAATATAGCTTTGGTCTCAGCTTAAGATCGCCTCGTAATTTGATGGATGGATAAACAAATTAAATTCAGGCATTCAGGTGCGTTAAATATTTTTTGTTATTATGAGAAACTGTTTGTATAGGCGCATAGCCTCTAATAACATCAACATCAGGATATACCTACCTACATTTAGAATAAGATCGTTTGTATTTATGTATCTATAATTTATGCCAAATAAATAATGCGTTCCGAAACAACGATGCAATTGATCGCCATTATAAATCTATTTCGAAAAGTAATAATTACCTTATTTTTCATTTTGAATAAGATTTTTTTTGTTCTTTATTATGATTTGATTAAATTATAATATTGAATAATTATATAAAATTATGATCCGTACTACGATTATTGGTTTGCGTTCCAATATTTTTTGCGTGAAATGAAACGCATATGTCATCCATTCCCGTCGTAAATTTTTACTATTTTTTTAATACGATCACAAAATAATCATGAATATAGTTACTCTGAGCAACAATTAATGTCAACATTTTGGGATTAAACAAAACGGCTAAAACTTTATTCTAGTGGAACACGAGAATCTATGTTTGTTTACCCAAAAGTAATACAGTTTAATAAAAAAGTTTCATGCAAGTTTTGTGCTAAATTCAATTGTGTTGCCTGCAACATCTCGAGACAAAATATTATTAAGAGGCAAAATAAATATAGTTTAAAAAAACTAAAAAAACACGCTTTTAAAGCACATCAAACTAAAAAGTGAAAAATAATTCTTATTATAACCTGAAAATAATAATAAACGAAAAATACTAGTACTATTGTGAAAAAAAGCGTGGGTCGCTCGATAGACAAAAAATATGGCACAGAGCGCCCCACGCTTTTTTTCACAATAGTACTAGTATTTTTCGTTTATTATTATTTTCAGGTTATAATAAGAATTATTTTTCACTTTTTAGTTTGATGTGCTTTAAAAGCGTGTTTTTTTAGTTTTTTTAAACTATATTTATTTTCACTTTTTAGTTTTAGTTTTTTTTTAATCCTGGCGATCCTAATCAGGATAATGAGATAAATTTATGAAATTATTATATTGTCGCATTGTCGCTGATTCTTTACAAGTGTAGAAAGTTTGAATTAAATCTGTCCGTTTAAAGTGGGTCAAAATCGAGTCCAAAGGAGTCGGTTACATACAAACAAACAAACAAACAAACAAACATACAGGTGAAGCTAATATAAGCGTGTTAAAAAGTCTTATTTCCTTTCACTAGAAAAGTGTAATGGTTAATATTAACTGTTGTGGGACCTAGTTAAACCATGTAAGTACCCTATTTTTCTACTGATTTGTGTACTGTATAACCTACACTGTGCAATAATCCTCTGTTAACCCAAGGTGTATGTAATGTTGAAGCACCTTAGTAAATCAAATTTGTAGTACATAATATGAATTTATGAAGTTCTCAACTTTTAGTTCACCTCATATCTCAAAACATGACTGATAGCTAATGCGTTATTGGTTTCAAATTAAAGTTTACCTTTGTACCTACACTTTTTGGTGCAATAAGTAAATAAATTATTTTGACTGCCTGGATGATCTATTAAATAATAAAATGTTTATTGTTTCTTAAACATAGGTACATAAATCTGCAACTAATTATCCTTAACCATAAGATAGAAACCACATGCATAAGAAATGTTAATTTTGACTATACAGCACTGCTTTCTAGAGTTGTATGATACAACTCTAGAAAGCAGTGCTGTTAATAGACTAGCTATACTTGAGGAATTACTGATATTCATGACAGCTCTATAACACCTATTATACTTAATCCAACATTGGCTACTATTTTGCCATTTAATTTTATTTTTATTTTTCTGAGTTATTATACACAATTTAAAAAGTTAATTTCAATGTATTATTGATATAAACCTTATTAGTTCCTACTTAAATTCTTTATGATAAAATTTGTAAGCCGGTGTGGAGTTACTTGGCAATTGGCACCTTCAGTCATCAATGACCAAATTCAGTAATGTTGTCATTTTTAACCAAAGCTTGGCCTACAAAAACTAATTTTGTTCAAATTGAGCTCACTATAATTTATGTTAATTTATAGCCCGGACCCCATCTTTATTTGACCATTTACAAAAAAATCATTTGTAAGAAACCATAATTATAGCAACTATTATAATTTCCAAAAAATCCAGTTATAATAAATAAGTAAGTTAATAATTTAAGTTTTAACTAATCTTCTTCTGAGCTCAGCTTGCACTATCTGCAGCCTTTTGATAAACCTGAAATTTGATGCTAAGATCCTTTTTAGAAATACTGACACCTATATGAATATGAATGCAATGTTAAATTATTTAATTTTCAATAATTTTATTAAAACATATTCTATGAAATTATAAACAAACAATATTAGATGCCCAAGGAACCTAAAATGCATTTAACTATTACATAAATGTAGTTTCTGGTAAATTTTCATCATGTCTAGCTTCATTTTAGAATAACAAGATAGAAAAAGAATATAAAATTTCTATACATACATGTCATTTCTTTTAATATATTTTTATCTTCTTTATCTACTGTTTCTTGTTGAAAATGTATAGAATATATATGATATATAGAATTTATGAAAAATTTTAAAACATAGAAAATAAAAATGTATTTACATATTGTAATAAACAAAAATTAGTTACAAAATATAGATTATATAGTATAAATTTCAATAATTATTATTGTTATTAACAGGATATTAACCATGTTTTATTTTTTAGTTTAATCCTGTAAGTAACAATCAGGGGAAGGATTCAACAAGAACTATAGGTAAATATAGGTAGGTATGTTAGTAAACGATCTCTTAACAAGGAATGCACCAGAGATTTGTTTCCTTATTAATTTTGACACAAATGGGGGAGACATAGTATTTTAGTTTTTTTTTTTTAATGTCTAGAACTGCTTTGCGTGCAGTGCAAATTATGTAAATAAATATATAGGGTATTTATATAATTTATATATATATATAATATATTAATTATATAAATACCCTAATACAAAAACAAAAGCAGATTTTTGAAGATTAAAATTGAGAAGCCTACATTATGAACACCGTGAGCATTGTAATTTTCTTTTAAAACGTACCTGTTGCCTTGGAAAAAGTCACATAAATTTGTTGCTTTAAAATAATTACAACATAGCTGTGAGGGAACGTTTATTTTTTGTGCATTAGCCCTTAAGTGTACATTTTTGTGTATATTTTTGCAATATATGCCTTTTCGCATTAATATGCTGAAAAATTACTCAATCATAAATAAACAAAGATTTCGTGAGTATTCTCTTGGGCACTGACTGACGTAATAATTGACGTTCTTATCCAAGAGATTTTCTCGAATATAAACGATATCGGCTACCCGAATCGCATGATAAGTTACAATCGACTTTATCTGCTGAATAATAAAATTCAAGACCTGTGAAAACGGATTTGAAATTTACAGGGTAGATTTGTTTCTGACAGGGCTTATCATGGACTTGTCAACAACCTGAGAAATTGTCCCTTAATAAATTAAAGTTACTATTCGATTACGGGAGTACTGAAAATAAAGTATCGATCGTTCCCTCAATAATAAGTGAAACGAAGCTGCAAAATAAATTCTAGCTTCCGCGGGCTTTTGTAATAAAATTCAATGAAATAAGATGAAACTTTATCTCCCCGATGCCGATACCGTACTTTGAATAATGTTGATCAATATTTATTAGCTTCTAATGCTTATTTAATTTACCGTCAATTTTCGGTAATGAAATTTATTAAAGGCAGGACTGAAATTATTTGTTAAGTAAATAATAGAAAACCGATCACAATTCCGAAACTTTTTTGTTCGTATTTCATTTTACCGAAAACTATTGATCGACTTTTTTTTTTGCTTTATGCATTATTTGATTTATTCTTTAATCATTGAAGTATTGCATCGGTATTATTTTACCGAAATATGTTTGTACAAAAGAACATTATCTACATATTTTACTACACCGAAACAACATTTTACGGCATATTATTCGGTCACAATTATTATAGCCAGTTGTATTAAAATGAAGACATACAAAGCCAATAATTATGTTGTGCTACAAATTTTTGTGACAGAAACGACTTGCTGCAAAACCGACTTCACTTAGTCCGATCTGCCATACCCATTGAGTGTAATTTGAGAGCCTAGGCGCGGAGGGGTAAGGCTTGCGAACTGAGAAGCAGGTTTTAGCACCCGTCACCGCGAGTGAAATTCTATCAAATATTTTTCGATCTGATGATAGTTAGCCTAAATAATAACATACAATCAAATAATATCAAAAACATTGTGACAAAAAATCTAATATTAATAAAAAACCGGCCAAGTGCGTGTCGGGCCACGCGCAATAGGCTTCCGTAGCTAGTCGTAACAACAGTCATTACTTTCAAAGGTTTTTGTAATTTGCACGAATTATTCTAAGTAACTGCATTTTACACTTTGGACCCCAATTACTCTAGAACTAATTAAGTTAAAGTAACCAGATAAATAGCGTCGTTCAGATAGGAAATGTTTGTAGTACACGAAACCAGCTAGCACGTATGACGAGATGTATGAATGTTAAGGAAGCGAAAGAAGTATGTAAGGAGCGAAGCACATGGCGTTTCATCGTCTCTGCCTACCCCCGTGGGATAAAGGCGTGATTTTATATATGTATTATGTATGTTTATTTATGTTTCAAGAATTTTGAACGAAATATTCTGAGTAACTGCATCTGACATTTCGGACCCCTATTCCTCTTGAACTAATGAAGTGAACTTATCCGCTATAGTTTTCCTTTAAAGTTCATTACATGTACTACCGACACAATTTTTTTCAGATTTTAGGATCCAGTAGTTTAGCTTTTAGAGGGGGGGGGACGCCCTACTCGAACAAAAATTTGCTCTTTAAAGTTATTTATCTCGCAAACGGATCCCTAAATCAAAAAACTGTCTTAGCAACCCCTAAACGTTTTTAAAAGTCCTATCTAACAATACCCCACACTATGGGGTAGCTACCTGAAAAAAAAAATACTTTTCCAAATTTTACTCTACGACTTTCTTTGTTTAGTTAACATACATGTTTATGCAAAATTTCAGTTTTCTAGCACCAACGGTTTCGTCGCTATGCCGTGGACAGACAGACGGACATGGCGAAACTATAAGGGTTCCTTGTAGGTACTACGGAACCCTAAAAATGACATCGTAAGTCATGATTGAAGTGCCATATAATAATTTGTTTTTTTACAATAGATAGAACGCCAGAAGCAATTACACTATCCAATGGTCCCAATGACAAGGCCAAATACACACATTCACTCACACAAGCACAACCAGTTTCAGAACAAATCTTTGCGAATCACACAAAGATTTGTCCCATGTGGGGATCGAACCCACAACACCAGTGTAGTGGAGAGCGGCGAGGCGACCGCTTAAACCACTTCACCACACGTGCAGATAAGATTGACCATAGATGCTAAATGCAATCTGTTTATGTAATATTTAAAGGTACTTTCTAACATTGATCATTAAACACCCGTGAGCTTAAAGTTATAACTTGAGTAAGCGCTAACTCATTGCGAAGCAGGTCATGTTCGAACATTTAGTCTGAAGCAGGTACAACATTAGGTAAAGTGTGAGTCGTTTATGCAAATTACACTCTACAATCGTATTCAGTGAACAGCAAATCGTGAACTTGATTTATTATAAAACTCTGCGTTGTAGTTGTTGTTTTGTTGGGCTTTTCTACATTCTCTACGTTTGTTCGTTTCGTTAACGTTTGAACTATCATTGTACACGAAGGTAGAATGGTGCAAGAATGTGGTAAGATTTGAGTAGGATGCATAGTTTATTTAGCAGAGTGTCCGATGTCATTACACGTTTTTTAGGGTTCCGTAGCCGAATGGAAAAAGGGAACCCTTATGGATTCGTCATGTCTGTCCGTCTGTCCGTCCGTATGTCATAGCCACTTTTTTCCGTAACTACAAGAGCTATACTGTGGAAACTTGGTGTAAGTAAGTAGATGTATTCGGTGAACCGCATTAAGATTTTCATACAAAAATAGAAAAAAAAAACAATAAATTTTTGGGTTGCCCGTACTTAGAACTGAAACTATTTTTTTTCTATCAAACCCATACATGTAGGGTATCTATAGAGATAGGTCTTCAAAAATGATGTTAAGGTTCCTAATATATTTTTTTTCTAAACTGAATAGTTTGCGCGAGAGACGCTTCCAAAGTGGAAAAAATGATTGCCCCCTCCCCCTCCCCCCGGGACTTCTAAAATAAGGGAATGATAAATGTAAAAATAATATATGATGTACATTACCATGCAAACTGCCACCGAAAATTGGTTTGAACGAGATCGATTGATTTGTCGATACGTTATAATCGTTAACCGCATTTCACCTTTCATTCAATCTACTCCAATATAATAAAGAATAAAGTAAAACATTTATTTAGATGTATAGTGGTACGGAACCCTACGTGCGCGAGTCCGACTCGCACTTGGCCGGTTCTTTTTTGTAAAACGTTTATGTAATTCTTAGTAGTTTAATTTGTACTTGGTGGAAGATGGATGAAAGTAGTCGACTTCGTTGAGGTTGTAGTTTGATGCCCGAAGCAAAACTGAGTGCCTAAATACAACCGAAATAAATCGAACTATCTCCCGAGTAATACATAGTCTTTTATTCTACACCTACAAAGAAAAAAAACTACCAAATACAACAAAATCTACCAAAATTACAAAAAGTACCAAAAACTACCAAATATTACAAAAATTACCAAAAAAACAAATGAACAAATAAATCGTAAAATGAGAAAAATAGTTCACCCTTGTAGCATAGGGAGTTTTCTACTTTACCTCCCTTTTGCTGCACTTTGCAGCGGGCAGAACTGTAGGAAAAGAGTCGCTGTTCAGAACTCACCCGAAAACACTATAACTTTCTTTTGATAGATATTCAGAGGTACAATGTTCTACAATGAGGTACTTTCAACGTAGGTGTAGTATTTTTTTTAATTTAAATAAAGAACACATCAAAGTAGTTATTGCACTCATTTAAAAAAATAGTATTTTAATTTAAAAAAGAAAGCATGAAATCCTACCATGCATCCTCTACGTAGCTAGCTTTGCGTCGATTTTTCTATTGAAAACAGAAACTGCGTTCGATTTAGAACAAAATCTAAAAATGCAAACGAGTAGTTGAATGTTTTGAAAGCTTAGAGGCTTCAACAGATATTGAATAAAAACGATATAAAAATACATAGAGATCACACAGTCCGCACGCGGTAAAATTCACTCGATATATTGCCAAAACAAAAATTGTTTCATCTCAAAATATTGACGATATCTCAATGCTCTTCTGTTATTAATATTGAGAACATTCAATTGAAAATGTACTTTCTGTTAAAGTAAAGTAAATGTGTGTCTATAAACTGTAGATCTATTTATACTTTTTATGTAAACAGTACACTCCCGAGTGCCGAGTTTTCATACTAATTTAACGAAATATGGTTGTAACTTTAATATTATCAAGTTTTTATATTTTCTTATAGACAAATCTTATTTAAATCTAACACTAAAATGAAAGTTTTTTAGTAGCCATTTTGTCAAATTTGTTTTGACCCTTAATTGAGTTACATACAAACTGAAAAATTTTAAAAATAATTTTGGAAAATGGGCCAGTAAATACGCGTTTTAGTGTTTTAGATATGATTTGTCTATAAAAATAGATAAACCCATCATAATATTAAAACTAAATCCATATTACTTTTTAAACGGAAAACAGACAGTCAATTGTTTCTCTTAAGAAAGTCAATATAGAACCAGCAGCTTCTAGCCTTGCGTTTAAATAGTTTTTACAAGTCGCTCATAAACGTTGTACAGATGAAAACCGTTTGTGTAAAATTGCTACATTCGTAGCTTTAAATGTGTTTCATGACATGTCATTTTAAAACCATCAAATAGATCTGAATCTTACTTACCCCTGCTGGCAAACCTTGAATCAAAACTAAGCTTCTTCAGTAAGATCACTGTTTATTGCTTTAGATAATAAGAGTACTTCAAATAGAAAATTGCACTCCAAGTTATGGCACAAATTCGATCTAAATGCCAGGAAATCACTATTTTATTATGTCCGACATAAAAGTTACAGTCTAAGAAATTATATAGCTAGCGGAGCTGGTGGAAAATCAGCGTTGTAAATCTGCGGTTAGCTTAATCTCTGGAGAAACGGCTCGCAAGCGAATGCTTATAAGTTCTTTGCTTTAAAAACGGCGCCGCTATTTGCTTCGGAACTCGTGAGTTTGTAGCTTGACTTTCCATCGGTTTTATTATTGTGAGAGTTTTATGCAGGTTATGCTAAGCCTTTTTAATTTGTTTATGGTGTTTTTATTTGAAGCCTGTTGTTATTAGGTGCACTAATTTGTTTTTGTGGACTGTTTGATTTAAAATATTTTTCGGTCCGGACGTCAGGCGATTATTTTTTCTAAAATATACCCAAAATAAGTATCGTTATTTGTTTATATCAAATATTAATTTTGTTTTGATTACTTGATTTGTGTAAAGTGATTATTTATATCCCTTTGATATATAATATATATAGAATTTTCAGAACTTGCACCATGACTTGTGCAAGATCAGAAAATTCTAACAAAATAAAGGTCCTTTTTTGAAGTACGCAAATCTGATTGTACTGGAAGCTTACTACACATAGTTCGACTATACTACTTTGAGGATTTATAAAAGCATCATCTCAGTTTTCTGGAGCTCATAATCGTTGCTTTGACTGTTTTTTGACCAGATAAATGTGACAAAAGTGTAACACCCCTATTACACCAATATTCTTAGGTCTCACGAGAATTTACGGACGGAAAATTCAATAATACTTTTGCCCGATCTAGGAATCAAACCCGAGACCTCGAGTTGATGCCGCATAATGATGCTATCTTGAAACTTGTACAACATAAATTCATTCAAGATACTAAAAACCGGCCAAGTGCGTGTCGGGCCACGCGCAGTAGGGTTCCTTAGCTAGTCGTAACAACATATTTCGACTTAAAAGGGATTTACTATCTGTATTAAACAAGTAACATCTTCATACAAGTCATAACTTTCAAAGGTTTTTGTAATTTGCACGAATTATTCTAAGTAACTGCATTTTACACTTTGGACCCCAATTACTCTAGAACTAATTAAATTAAAGTAACCGCTATAGTTTTCATGAAAAGTTTATTACATATACTACCACCGTGATTTTATCAGATTTTTTAAGCTATCGGTTTAGCTTTCAGAAGGGCGTGAGGGGACCCCCTACTCGTACAAACATTTGCTCTTCAAAGTTAATTATCTCGCAAACGGATCCCTAAATCAAAAAACTGTATTAGCAACCCCATTATGTTTTTAAAGACCTATCTAACGATACCCCACACTATGGGGTAGGCGACAGAAAAAATATCGTCCCCACTTAGGCTTCGAAACTACTTGACCGATTAGAGCTCGTGGCTAAGTCGAAGCCGCGCGGACCGATCGATCTTGCAGGTTAGACAATGCTAACCGCGGTCGGCCGTTGGATGGGTGACCTTCTTAACATAACGAATTTTCCTCCGTGCATCGGATGAGCACGTTAAGCCGTCGGTCCCGGTTGCACGAGTACAACGCCATCTATCGAGTCCTTTTGTAAACTAATTTATATTTTTCACTCAACCTGTTCTAGTAGTTCGTCTTGAGATAAAAATCGTGATCTTATGTATAACCTAGATATTTATGTAATGATTATTTTTAATTTATTTTATTTATGTTATCCTCGAAATTATTTATTTTATTATTTATTTTATCCTCGAAAGACATATAGAGACCAGATAAATGGCGTCCTTCAGAAAGGAAATGTTTGTAGTACACGAAACCAGCTAGTACGTATGACGAGATGTATGAATGTTGAGGAAGCGAAAGAAGTATGTAAGGAGCACATGGCGTTCCATCGTCTCTGCCTACCCCCGTGGGATAAAGGCGTGATTTTATGTATGTTTATTTATGTTTCAAGAATTTTGAACGAAATATTCTAAGTAACTGCATCTGACATCTCGGACCCCTATTCCTCTTAAACTAATGAAGTGAATTTATCCGCTATAGTTTTCCTTTAAAGTTCATTACATGTACTACCCACACAATTTTTTTTAGATTTTGGGATCCAGTAGTTTAGCTTTTAGAGGGGGGGGGACGCCCTACTCGAACAAAAATTTGCTCTTTAAAGTTAATTATCTCGCAAACAAATCTCTAAATCAAAAAACTGTCTTAGCAACCCCTAAACGTTTTTAAAAGTCCTATCTAACAATACCCCACACTATGGGGTAGGCGACAAAAAAAAAAACATCCCTACTTTACATGTAGGGGAGCTACCCGAAAAAAAAATATTTTTCCAAATTTTATTCTACGATTTTTTTTGTTTAGTTACCATACATGTTCATGCAAAATTTCAGTTTTCTAGCACCAACGGTTTCGTCGCTATGCCGTGGACAGACGGACAGACGGACATGGCGAAACTATAAGGGTTCCTTGTAGGTACTACGGAACCCTAAAAAACAATATGGCTGTATTACAGATCCTTAACTCTGTGCCATAAAATAGCTCATCAGATATTTTCTATTGTTTCAGCACTAGGTCTGGAGCCGGACTTCCTATATCCCTTGGAGAATGTGACCATCGCCCAAGGTCGAGACGCGATGTTCACCTGTGTAGTCAATAACCTTGGTGGTTACAGGGTGAGTGGCGACTCCGCCACAGCCAGGGTGTGTATCAAACTGACTCATTACAGCTAGCCCTAGAGGAGCACCGTCACAGCACTTGTACTATGAGATCTATAATTTATATCCAAAAAGGTTGCATACCAATCGAAAAGAATTTTCACATTGGAACTCCTTTTAAAAATGTAGCGTTTCAAATTTAAATTGGAACGCATTCAAATCATAAACTAAATTTCAACTTTTTTTAGTGTTAATTATAGTTACGATTTTGAATAATTTGTAACAGCATGTTTTTGACATACTTATATTTAGAATAATTTAATTATTTCTATTATTTCAACTTCTTTACTACAACTTGAACAGTAAATAGACTGTTATTTTACATTTTCACATATTCTTTTACTCTTAGAATATTTAATCGATAGTTGATAATGTTTATTCGAATTATTTGTCTATAAGTTAAGTAATATTTTAATGTCAAAATCTAATATGAAATTATAGATCTCAACAAATAGTCTTGCACTACTTCCACACTTCTTAGCACACTACCTTCAATGCACTTTCTTCAGCACTCTTCAGGACCGGCACTACTCTATAGTTCCTATCTCTATCCTAGTATAGAGTCACACCACTATTGCACAAATATACTATAAGTCTATCTTCAATAGATGTAGCCCTTGCACACTAAGCACCTACTGCACCAACCCAGAAGACATTATTTTTTTTTACAAATTGTTTTAACCGCGTTTCCATTTTGACATTTTCACAAGCACAAAATAGTTTTTTAGTACGATTATGTATTTTAAAACCAACAAGCTTCGGTCATTGTGTAAGTGGTTTACTCGATAATAGTACATGTACATACACATAGTAAATGTATATAACATTTTTATTTGTCAAAATACGGTGTCTTTTGGGTCAAAAACACTCCTACACTAGCACTGCACATAGCACTAAGATCCAAGAAAGTGATTTCAACACAATTGCGTATTTAATGAATAAATTCTTGGATTTTAAACACAACTGCACTTTCCGTTTATTTTCCTACGAAAAACTTGGAGCATGCTTCTTAATGCACTTATTTATAAGTGACGTTTTAGTTTATTCCAAACTTTATTTGGCGATACACATCCATTTATGTCTCTTTGTCTAAATTGTATCACCACCGCGGCTGTTTTTATTTTTAAAAATTAATAATAAATTACAGAAAATACTAAGGAGAATCATGACGTACTTTTAAAATAAAATAGGACTTGCGAATTTGTTGAAATAATGAAGACTCCTTTATTAGAGGCTTTAGAAGAAATCAATCTGAAAACAATATCTATCACTATCAACATTAATTTTAAATAACAACAAGCAAATTTATAGTTATAATAGCGTTTAGAGCCTAATCATATTAAAGCGTAGCGTGCAAACATAAATAAAGTCTGAAAAAAAATTGTTAAGTAATTCAAGTTAGATAATTTGACCCGAGATTTACGTTAGTCAATCATTGTCGGACAAAAACCGCTCACCTCATGACGGGACTGCTTTAGTCCAAGGAATTTACGTTGCAAAATAGTCACTTTAGGAAATTAAAATAAAGCGGGGACAAACCCCCTCGGTCCCCGTTCAATCATTTCGAGGAGAGCTCTCAAACAGTCCCTGGAGTTAATCTAGTACACTATCATTATGATGTACGGTACTTTCTCGTATGCGATATATCGGTTCATTGAGATGATCAGTTCTGTTTGTATTGACAGTTTGTAGTTCCATTTTTAAATGAAAATTTTATCATCGACCCGGAGTCCTATTTGAGGATGTATTAATCAGAAATTGTGACTATCGTTAACTACGTCGTATTTCGTTATTTGTTTTATTTTCATATATAAGTAAATAAAGTGAATGCAAATGCAAAATTCGATTACCTTCCTTCATTTCATACTCTTACGATCTAAATGTCTAATAATATTAATCATTTTCCCACCCCGAAGAATGCAAACAGCAATCACATCAAATACATGCTGCGAATAACACAAAGAGATCGAGCAATAAAACCGTAGATAAATACTTATTCGCGAATCTTTTCCTTGCGAGAAACAAGATTCGATAATAGTCTCTCTGGGGCCATTCGCTCAGGTCACTAGATTTCCACACGATATCGATTTCCCTATTCGTATTCGATACATATTTGCTTTCGTATATCGATTGCGTAAAGTAATTACAGAACACTAATAACATCTTCGCGAGTGTAGTAGAATTCTCATGAGTATTCGAGATGAAAATCATATCAACAAGATAGATCAACTGAATTGGATTAGGCTATCACCTCGCTGAATGTTATTAGCATGCTCTGTTTCTATCAAAATATTCAAATCAATATATAAATAATAAAAACGAATGTGATATTTACGTTACCTTTTAAAATTCAACACTAACAAAAGCATTGACTCTAACGCTTAATGAATTTATGATTTGTTCAAATATTTTAAAACATCGCTTGCAGCTAAATGGTAATTAATTTACGGAATTGTATAACACAAATTAATGCCAGTAAATAAAACCATATGACACAATTACAATCATAACACACACAAAATAATCATGATATTTTAAACACAATTTCGATATGCACCGCTGGTATGGATGAGTTAACAATTTGGTAAATATAATCTCAAATCATTTTGAACTTATCTTATTATTTGATTGTGTAAGCGGCGCAATTTCTCGAGCCTTTGAATGTGAAATTGCATCGCTCAACAGTTCTGCAATCCTTTCTTCGTTTATTTGAATAATGCAGATTAAGCAAAAAGGAACGAAGCACAAGAATTGTAAGGCTGTTGTCATTAAACGATTAACGGCCTTATTCATGAAAAAGATAAAATCTATTTTAGTTAAAGACTTTAACTGAAATATTTATGTTTTTTTTATGAATAAGACAGTAAGTGTAAAGCACTACAATATTTAGTTACACTTAGTAGCAATAGACACCTAATTTAGTGACTCTATAGTTGCACAAGCACTATGAATAACTGTAGATCAACTATTTTCTAAGCTGCACCTCTATTAGTGCACTTCTTCTTGCACACTCCCTATTTATATTTATCATAATTAAAAGTCAATAACCTATAACAGTTTGCAACAGAGAAAAAAATTCATAAGCTTGTTTCATGAAAATGTTTGCTCGAACCGATTTCATAAATGGAAGCCCAAATACCAATTTTATACTTCGAATGAATGCATTGAATTTAGTATCAGCATAAATCTGCACCAAAAAGATGAAAAGTGTATTTCAAAGAATTATTTTCTATAATAAAGTTATAATACCGAGGCCGCGTATCGTATACAAGTATAAACGGCGTATTTCTGTTGGTGTTTTTTGTTACGCGCTATGCAGGAAATTAGCTTCTATTGCGATGTCGACGCTTTTGGTAAAGCGGGTGAAACGAGGGCGTTTTCAGTGCGCCGCAGCCCGCCTCATAGCGGCGACCAGACGAAAATGTAATTAAAAATTCCGAGAGCATTTTGCGCGGCGCTCGCAACAAGATAGTGTTGCCGGCTCGAGGATCGTTGTCGTGACTGCCTCTTGGGAAGCATTCGCGTGTAATTAGACTTGTTCGCTGAAAGTCTTCATCGTTTATAAACAAAACGTCATACGTGATGGTAATGTCAGCAGAAATACGGCGTTTGTATTGTAATTGGTAAAGAAGTTTCAATGTACTTACAATTTTCTTTTCTTCATGCACGCTTTGGACGTACTATTTTTGCTCACGGACGCAAACATCGGGGTAGGTCGCATGGATCAAAGCTGACACGAAGGCGATCCTGGCGATACACGAACACGTGATAACAAACAACCAGCGGCTGACCGTCACACACAACGACTATAATACGTGGACGCTAAACATTAGAGGAGTAAAGCGAGAGGACAGAGGACAATATATGTGCCAAGTAAACACTGACCCAATGAAAATGCAGGTAATATGTTAGTAATTTCAGGCAATAAAGTTCCCTTGTCGTTTGCACAAGATTTATTTTAAAGTGAGGATTTTGTTCGTGTAATATGCGTCGGTGTACTGAAAAGTTTGGTAGTTTCCCGAAACGGTTCTGACCTGGGAATGCAGGCCCTATCGCGGAGCCCGTATAGTGATGTCATTTCTCTGAAGGCAGCATTGACGTTATTACCGACATAATGACGCATGCAAAGTGAAGTCATGCGATCTTTTGCAGTGATGTTTACTTACCTAATTATTGTAAAACTTAAGTAAAGTTTCAACGACTCTGAGTCATGATTTCAGTAGTTGATAAACAACTCATTAACTTATTTAATAACTTATTGAACTTATACTGTGAGTAAGTATTTTAATTTTATTGATTTATTCCAAATTTTCTCCTGCTTTTACTAAAATAACGTTCTATTGCAGACAGCATTTTTGGAAGTAGTAATCCCTCCAGACATAATCTATGAAGAGACATCTGGAGACATGATGGTGCCAGAAGGCGGAGCAGCCAAGCTGGTGTGCAAGGCAAGAGGTTTTCCTCCGCCGAAAATTGTTTGGCGTAGGGAGGATGGAGCAGATATCATTTCTAGAGGAGGACCACAGGGAAAGACGAAAGGTAAGACTTCTAAGCTCAATTTCATTGGTTTTAGTTTTATTTATTTCTATAGTTACGTTTTTATGGATTTAGATTTTTAACCTAGTTTAAAAAAAGGAGGAGATTCTCATTCCGATTGTTTTTTTTTTTATGTTGTCGATTACTCGAAGATGCCTGGACTGAAAGAGTGTAATCCCATTTTCATCAGGTGACGATCTGATGTTAGGATTCTAGAGAAATTTTACGGGTTTCTATATTGTGTATATTACCTAAAACTATTCGGATATTTGCATCTAGCAGTCAGCATTTCATGTTGCCGAGCTAATGCTGGCAAGTAAAACTCCTCTACGTTTAAGAGTACAGGGATAATTCTTTAAATATAGGCACCTTACGGCGGTTTACTGTATTCTTTTAAATTTATATACAGACGAAGCGAGAAGTTGAATATTACTTAAGTATTTCTGACATTTTTGTGCGTTTTTGTAATCGAAGTCTTTTTTTTATATTAATTATTATTATTTTATCACGAAATAGTTTACGTAATTACACAACACCCTGTGATATACCGTAGCACCTACAAGTACTATTAGTGAATACCGTTCATTGTTTACCGTGCGTATAGGTAATATGTTTAAACAATATTAGACTGATATGTTTAGGCTCCATAACTATAATAGTAAACTATTACTATCTTACAAAAAAAAGTTCTGTAGTAAACAGTCTTCTACTTGATTAAAAATTGAACCCAAGACCATATTATCCACAACAGCATAAAAATAACAAACACAGCCCAAAACAGAGTCCCAATCACTTTTTTCCAGTAGTAAAATCCTCCATTGAACGTGCAGTTTTAAAAACCAAAGTCAGGCTGAAAACACAATATTGTGTGGTGCACGTATACTGCACGGATGATAGGTCCGCTTACAAAAGGTTCAACTAGATGAAACAACAACCAATTGACAGTAATAATAAATACCACACAACATATACACAACGCCATCTAGTCCCAAAATAAGCAAAGCTTGTACTATGGGTACTAGAATAACTGATACAAATACATATTTTATATACTTTTTTTTTTGTAAATCATACTTATTATACATAGAAACACCCAGACCAAGACAAACCTCCATGTTCATGCACACAAAGATTTCTCTTGAGTGGGATGTGAACTCGCGACCTCAGCGTCGTAGGCAGGTACACTACCCACTCCGGCATCAGTTCGCTTGCCTATTGTAAAACTGAGTTTGAAAAGCAAATCCTAAACCTTTCGGTCAACAACAGCATAAAAATAACAAACACAGCTCAAAACGGAGTCTCAATTACTTTTTTCCAGTACTAAAATTTTCCAGCGAACGTGCGGTTTTAAAAACCAAAGTCAGGCTGAAAACACAATATTGTGTGGTGTGCGTGTACTGCACGAATGATAGGTCTGCTTACAAAAGGTACACCTAGATGAAACAACAACCAATATTCGCTTGCCCATTGTAAATATAAAACTAGTGCTGACTATAAATTCCTTTACAAAATAGATGAAAATAATTGTATTTATGCAGAGAGTACAATAAGATACAAATTAGTTAATACACACGTATGTACTTTAAAAAAAAAAAAAAATATATATTTTGGACTAGGATTATATGCAAACATTAAAGCTATCCCACATTACGCTAGTAGTAAGACAATTATTAAAAGTTCCTGATTTTGAAAATCAAACCTAAAACCTTTCGGTCCACACCAGCATAACAATAACAAACAGGCCAAAAGAGTGCCAATCACTTTTTGCCACTAGTAAAATTCTCCATTGAACGTGCGGTTTGAAAAACCAAAGTCAGGCTGAAAACACAATATTGTGTGGTGTGAGTATACTGCATGGATGATAGGTCCGCTTACAAAAGGTACACCTAGATGAAACAACAACCGATATTCGCTTGCTCATTGTAAATATAAAACTAGTGCTGACTATAAATTCCTTTACAAAATAGATGAAAATAATTGTATTTATGCAGAAAGTACAATAAGATACAAATTAGTTTATACACACTTATGTACTTTAAATTAAAAAAATAAAAAAAATATATTTTAGACTAGGATTATATGCAAACATTAAAGCTATCCTACATTACGCTAGTAGTAAGACAATTATAAAAAGTTCCTGATTTTGAAAATCAAACCTAAAACCTTTCGGTCCACAACAGCATAAAAATAACAAACAGGCCAAAACAGAGTCCCAATTACTTTTTCCAGTAGTAAAATTCTCCATTGAACGTGCGGTTTTAAAAACCAAAGTCAGACTGAAAACAATATTGTGTGGTGCACGTATACTGCACGGATGATAGGTCCGCTTACAAAAGGCACACCTAGATGAAACAACAACCGATATTCGCTTGCCCATTGTAAAACTAGTGCTGACGCCGAATAATATAAATTGATAGATACAAGTGATACCGCAATTTTTTTTTATCTTCTAACAAACAAACATTTTATACCATGATAACCAGTGACCCTGATATTCAAATCTATTGTTCTTATTCTTGAGCTCATTTAGCTTCAGTTGTGCTAGCAAGGTAAAATTAATTCTATATTTCCGATAATTGGAATATAAATCTGCATAAATTAAATGCAATTATTTCCCACTGGCAAACAAAACTATTTCAACCAATAATACGAGATTATCAGCTCTAAAGCCAATAATGAACTCGAATAGTTCTCACATCAATGGTTCGAAATCAAAACTAATTTTTATTCAAATTCATTTGCTAATTAATGCAATTACCATCAACTGTTGTAAACACATTTGTTTCAATTTATAATTCGTTATACAATCCCTAATTACATATAAATTAAACTGTCACCTCGTTTGAGCGTTTCAGTAGACTATTTAGCTATGATTATTCTGTTACTATTCATTTCACGCAAATGATTTAAACAAACATTCATTAGGTGGATAATGCAAATTTTACGAAACAATAAGGATTCTTGTACACTAGGCTACTGTGACAACAATAAATTATTAAGAACAACTAATAGTTTTATGCTTCTCCTACTTTCTAAGTGTTTAATAATTTTAAAAGCTTGTCAGAAAGTCTTACAATATTTTTTATTCATGTCTCACGGATGTATAACATTAATTAGCGATTTGAAAGCTCGAGTGCTATAAAGGATTCATGGGACAAGAAAAGGCAATTAAAAATTAAACCAGCAAGAGATAAATGCTAATGAACGGAGTCAAAACGAAGCATCCATTGCTTGTTTTGTATGAATCGTGTCGCGTATCGTGACGTCGGTTAGCTAGGACAACGATTTTATAAATCGGGTTCAATTTCGGTAAGAATAGTATAATACAGTTAAAAGATTATTTTTTTGCCTTTAAAAAGTAGCGTTTTTTTGGTCTTGTTATTTTGCGAGAAGACTCTTTTAATTTCAATTAAAAAAAACAAAAAAATATGACTTTCAACATCACAAGTTTGTCTTAAGATTCATAAAGAAGAAAAAAAAATCATTCAGCAAAGATTTTTTTCAAACAATCATATCAATTAGTTATCGAAAAAGTGTTGATTAATGCATGAATTCTATCATAGCGTAGTATGATGGTAGTATGTAAACACGAGTCACCCTTCACAATGCATTTGATCGCTCAATGTGCAAGGTCTCTAAGGTCGAACCGGTTGCGTGCTATGACCGAATCATTTACTGCTATGAGCCGCGACTTAAGGCCCCTTAACACGATAACTCACGGCTAATCTATTCTGAAACTAACACTTTAAGAACTGTGATCTATTATATGGAAATTGGCTGTTAGGCTGCTGAATTGTAATTTTATGATTTGATAGGCCAAGATGTTTGAATGTTTAACTCTCATTAGAAGATGATATTTTGTTCCTTATTTCACCAAACATATCAAACTTGCGTTTTGTTAAGCCGACCGATTTGATCTCTCTCTCTAACTCAATATTTGAAAGGGACAGAGTGACCAAAAATCGTAGCTCAACGTTCACCGCGTATAACGCAGTTTGGTGAATTGAGGCGTAGTTTTATTTGGGCTAAAACTAAATATAAGTACGGATTTTAGAATATGTTTAACTTTGTTGTTTTCTTTCTTTTGAAAAAAAAAGAAACAACGCCCGCACTAGTAATAACTCCTGTGTCGCGGGGGTGTTCACAAACATACATTTCACACACACAGCACTTCTAACAAACCTTGGCGGTTTACACAAATATTAGTCTCGTGTGGGAATCGAACTTATAACACCAGTAATAATAATAATAATAATAATCTTTATTTAGTAATAAATGCAGATACAAAGCCACTTAACTAAATTATATAAAATGTAGTGTTGGTACGTTCGGTCGCTTGTGGTGTTCAAAACGAATCCTTCACTTCTATGCTAGGACTTAACCTGTGTTACAGGAGCAAAAGAAACGCCACAAGCAGCCACAAGCGATTTATATAATTGGTACATTTCATTTCATGTGAAAAGTATAGTGGGCACATTTAGTTCCTGAAATAGGCAAGCCTGTTTATTCAGGAAACAGTGCAGTTGAAAGCATCGAAGCGACCGCTTTAACGACTACGCCAACGGTGAACTCAATTAACTTAGAGATGTTAATCTGACACTGTCCAATCAAAACCTACAACCTAAAAAACAATAAAAAGATATTAAATGTCGTTGAAATTGAAGAAAGGATGTTCAAATCCAGTCTTTATTATCTACCAATTAAACAAGACCCACATGCACTTGACCGGTTTTCCAACTAAAGGTATTGTATCGCGCCAGTCTGCAAATAAAACTAGGCGAGCAGCGTAAAACACAGCCGTAAAACCCAAGAGGCAACCATTCCTTTATAAACCTACAAACCATAAATTCATTCCAAAAACCGCGCATATTCAGCATATTTCACACACGAAAAAACTGCAGACCAAAAGTACTTAATACTCAAACTCGGAGTACTAAGCCGGGCTATTTATGTTACTATTAAAACTATAATAATGCATGAAAATGCACGGTGAGTACAAAGGTTCATATAAGTTGTATGAGGCCGACCCTCCTCAACGTGAAGAGGATGGAACTAGACAGAGCTTAACCTAACCCAGTTTAAGTATTATCCACTACTAAACTATTCCAGCTTTGAATGTCGTTAAGCATATTAATTTTAGGAACGTAAGTGACTTAATGACGAACGCTCAAATTATTAGTTCGGTTTGACAGTAAGGAGGAAGCTTTATGGAAAATTAAAATTAAATCCAATGTATGTAGTTCTTGTTATCATTTATTTATTATCTCGCCCGCATTTTAGTTGCGTCCTCAAAGCTAACATAACACTTATATTATTTTACTTTTTTGTAAAAAAATATAAGTGTCAGGTAAACATAATATGAATAGTATTAACACTATGAGTGTATTTTTTTGATGTCTTTGCCGCAACCATAACAGAAACACAAGTGACTGCCTATCATAATTATGTTTGTTTACACAAGCACCATTGTCAAGAAAAGTGTGCCAAGCCATGTATTATTTATGACCTTTAGATAGATAACTCACATGTTTCCTCAAGAAGAGACTTTTTTTCTTGATTGAAAATATTAAAGTCATTTGTTTAAATGCTTCTCTTTACAAAATTGTGTAAACGAATTTAAAAGAACATTTATTTTATCCTAAAACTTGTTCAAGTTCAAAAAGTTAAAACATAGATCTGAATTTGTCCCGCCCGCTAAGAAAATTCATTTTCTCATTGCAAATAAATTGTTGAAAAGAATACTAAACTAGAACACAGACGACCAGTAAGTGCAAAACGATTTGAGAACTTTAAGAAACGACTAACAGATAAATCAGAGCTTAAAATATTCACTATTGAATCTAAGCAGTAAATCACACCGCAGCACCTCAGGAACTCGTATTACCATTCACACCGCCCTTTCTAATCCCACCGGATTACAATCTCGAGACGGTCCGGGAATAATTACTTACCTACTCATCTCTGCACCCGGTCAAATAAAAGCTGGATAAAGGGTTATCACAGAACACCCAAATTAACCAATGTTTTAAACATTCATTTTTACAACCACAATTTTATTTTAACTGTCATAAAATTAAATGACCGTTAAATTTGAAATTGCAATCCTGTTTGAAATTTTAACTGCAACGGCTATTTTAGATTTAGAACGTTTGTATAAATATTTGGCTATAGACAAAATAACACAAAAATTATACGAGCTCAAGGGGAATTCGTGAGGAGTGGCAATTGGAAACTGTACTGACAGGGTGATTAATCAGCAGGTCCCACTTAACCCTACCACTGTTCAGACCTCTCTTGCCATCAGTCAATTCATTAAGCTAACAAAGTACTACCGGTAATGACTTTCACAACGAACGGAGCACTTCAATGCTACAGTTCAGATTAGAGCACACTTAGTGCTTTTCAATTCCATACATATCAAATTAGGATCAATTATGGCTGAATTCTATGCCAACATTCAGTGGGTATAGTAAAAAATAAAAATATTTATATTTTTTTATAATGTAAATGCCTTCATATATAACATACTTAAAATAAATGAGTTGAATATAGCCTAACTAACTGAATGTTACACCACCGCACGACGTTATAATGGGACATTAGAACGGATAGAATTTAAATTATTGATTTTACTTAAAGGCCTTTCTAAAAGTATATTTTGTGATAAAGTCTGAAAGCACATACACCTACGCACTAACGGGATATAATCCCACCCACACGCCCACCACTGTGACTCCTGTGACGCCAGGATCTACAGCGGTAACCAACTGAAAGGCACCGTGCATGACACACGGGCAATCCCAGGGAGAGTTAAAATTGTCTTGGAACCCGCAACGAATTTAATCAGAAGTATATAGTTGGGGTTGGAAAGTATTTATCTTTACTTCCCTACATACGCACTAACTAAATCTCATGAGTATAAATCGACCACATGTGGTACTTGGAGCTGATGTTCCCACAATACATAACATCACCATAGTAAAAATAAATAAGTAAGCCAACTCCCGGCGTTTAGGAGCGCACGATACCTAAACTTGCTCGAGGCGTAGGGTTGGCACTTGTCAGATTGATATTTTAAATTACCTGTACAGAAATCATTTTTTTAATTATAAAAAAAACGTTTTTTTACAAAACAAAGCATTTATTTATGTCAAGTCAAAGTCAAATCATTTATTTCCATGGGCCCTAAAAGGTGCTTGAACACGTCAAAACAAACATCAACGTTCAAATAAATAAAATTTAAATAAAACTTAAGCTAATTAAATTATAATATTAATTGCAACAAAATGATTTGAATCACCGGAGCTTAGATTGATTTCAATTCAACTTTGAGGTTTGAATTAAAATCAATCCAAGTACCAGCTCCGATGGGTATTGCATCATGAGAAGAGCTGGTGAGAAACTCATGATCACCATCTTTTCAAATAATTCATACAATTTTGTTTGTTTATTGACAATAATTGTTATGTGTAAGTTATACCAACCAAAATACAATGACTAGAAATGTTTATGGAGAGAATAATACCATGAAATTAAATTCTTTGTCAAATAGACCAATATTATATTAATAAAATTATCCGTAGTATATAAGGTTGCAATCTCTTACACTTAAAGCAGGAAGGAAAAGGAGTAAAAACAATGTGTGCATACATACTGGTACTAGAACAGACATAGAAAAATGAAAAAAAATCTAAACTGTAAAATTAAATGCTAATTATTTATGCTACTAATGAAAACAAGCATAAAAAAATTTACAAATTTGTGACAGAAAAATATTTTTATTATTATTATTACTATTAAATAGATTAACACAGTACAAATAAAACAAAAACTCTAACTTAATATCTTATAAGTACATACAGGTTAACATATAGGTTCTCTTCTGAAAACTACATTAAAACCAGCCAAATGCGAGATAATCGCAGACCAACATACATACAGACTATGAGAACTTCCTTTTTAATATCGGTTAAAATAAAAATAATTTAATAACACATCACAGAATTGCGCATCATATTCATAATGTAACATCAATTTTGTGAAATAAATAAACCAAAGAGGCAACGGCACGGCGGCGTTTAAAAAACATACCTACATTATTATTAAGTATTTAGTAGTTATTACCAAATACGTATTTTATTAACTCACCTTTTGTGTTCAGAGGGTACCTTAAAGAACGTTAATTCTGGGTTTGAAATAGTGTCGTTCGAACAACCATAAACTTCACAATAATATCTATTGACTCGCGAAGACATTTTGCAGTGCAGCGCGTAACCGTACAATTTTTTAAACAAACAGCGACCGCTCACAGTAATGGCACGGCCCGCACTACCGCTGACCGAGAAACTGGCCGAGCGGCGTAGTGTGCGTGCGTACGTACATGAACCCGGGGCGTGGCAAGCGCTACGCGTACATACAAACGGCGCGATGTACCTTTGTTCGAAGATAACTTACTATTTATACTATGACATCACGCCTATATTACATTTAGTCTTTCTGCACGTGTGGTGTAATGGTTTAAGCGGTCGCCTCGCCGCTCTCCACTGCACTGGTGTTGTGAGTTCGATCTCCACATGTCATGGGACAAATCTTTGTGTAATTTGCAAATATTTGTTCTGAGACTGAGTGTGAGTGCTTGAGTGCGTGAATGTATGTATTTGGCCTTGTCATTTGGACCATTGGATAGTGTAATTGCTTCTGGCGTTCTATCTAATGTAAAAAAAAAATCCTAAATTATTATTATTATAAAATTATTAGAATTTCCTGACGGATAGTTCACAAATAACATTTTGCCTGACCCGGGAATAGAACCCGAGACCTCGTGGTGAGAGTCCTATACGCTAACCATTGTACCTCACATTACATGATAAATTTTATACAGTTAAGCAAAAAAAACACTATTTATGTGCGTGAACTGCAAAAACAGTCGGTGGGCTATAAAATCGTTGGCTGCAACATCGATTACAACAAAAATACATCAACTTCGAAAATAAATAAAGATAATTTTAAAGATAAATTTGTCCAATATCAATTAATGTGAAGCCAAACACAAAGTGTATTTGGCTTCACGTAAACTTATATTAATAATAGCTTTCAAAAACATCAACTTTCCAAATTATCCGTAATTGAATGTAGCAAGGTGAAACCCGCCTCAACCAATTTTAAATGAACTAACATCAATAACAATCATCAATTTGAGTGAAGAAGTCTAATTAAAGAAGCCGTTACAAGTTACCTCCATAAATCTGAACAGGAAACAATACAGGCTATCCATTACGTAGGCCCGAGCTCACCAATATTCCAATGAGGAAAGTTAGGGGCCGTCCGTCTCTACAAATATAGTTTTTTAATGACTACGGGCCACTTACTAATTTGTTATCTCCAACCAAGGGGCAACTTCACTCTTATAAATCAAATTTAAGTGCAAGAATTTAATATTGCCGTGATATACGGTATTGCAGCATCGATGTGGTTAAATAATCGCGTTGCCGTGCCCCGGCATTGTGAAACTCTAATTTTAATTTAGTTCATATTTTCTGCCATAAAAAAAATATATAACGACTTTATTCGTTTGTTTTTTGAATATCCTTTGAATTTTATTTCATTAGGTACCTTCCCTCGAATTTTCTTTGAATCACAAAGACTACGATTTTTATGAATCTCATAATCATTAAATACGTTATCGAGTCGCTTTTGTTTGGAATTAAATCGAATCTCGAGAAAACCAGAATTTAACAAATCCTGAGGGACCAAATACGTATCACGGTATGTTATAATAATTATAGCGACGACAGAAAACAGCGTCGGCAACAATGGGGTATTATTCAAAATTTGCCCTTTATTGTTTCGCATAAAACATGTTCGCGGTTGACAACGGCGTGTCGCGTGCCTATTCGTTTCATGTTCTACACCAAATTATGCAGATAAGCGAATGAATGGAGGAAACTTAGTCGTAGACTGATGCAAATTAACTCCACCATCCTTCCATTCGACGCTTTTCATCAGCTTCGAAGTTTGAAACAGATACTGCGTACTGCGTTATCCGGAATGGTTAATCGCAATTATCGAGTAAGTTCCTACACGTTGGTATTGGATTTCAAAGCTATTGTTGCTACCTTTGCAACAAAACTTACAGCAAACAAAATTTCAAGTAAAGTATCAAATAGAGAGTGTATAAAGAATGAAATTATTTAAAAAAAACATTGAACCGAATTTCAGAACTCATTAGAATAAAAAAAACGCCTTAAATAGTTTTTGATGTCGGTGCTCCTATATTGCAAATTGAGGCAAATGGATCAGCACCGATATCAAAAACTGTTTCCAGCATTTTTTTAGTTATGTTAGTTCAATTGTTTTTTTAAATTATTTTTTGTCTTTTTAGTGGTAAGCAATACCAAATACTTTTACTACAGTCTACATTATACTAATACAGATAAACGATTGCACAAACACGGTTTATTTGCTGTTCGTTTTTAAATAGTATCATTGGCTGTATCTGAGGATCTTCATAAGATCCTGATAAATTATATACTAAAACCTTTTTCTAAACACAAAGACTAAAATTCAGAAAACCGCATTTAAATCGGATCCGCAGTTGCTGAGAAAATCGCAATCATAAAAAAGTTGCATACATTGTACAGTCGCGACCAAAAGTCCATAAGCAATCTCAAAAGGCAATAGTTTGAAGTGTAGTTTGACTTACGACCTTCTATTTCCAAGAAATAGACACATGTTGTTAACAAATAATTGTAGTTCATAATTTCAACCACAATGTAAGTGACAAGATGGCCGAGCGGTTAAGTCATGCAGTTAGATGCGTTTATCAATTCACCGCAGGCTCAAATCTCACTCGGTTACTTTTATACTTTTTGAAGTTTTTACTCGATTAGAAGGAATGAGACAGAAATATAGTATTCTTTATCTTGTTCACTTTGTTCACACATTTGTAAATATATAGAAAATGTATGGGGTTTGATGGTGCAAAGGTGGGGAGTCACGGGATGAAAGGTGTATACAACAGTTAAAAACCCATTGCATGGAAGTGTGGGAAAACTTAAGAGGAACCAGTATATGTGCTAATATTGTAGGGTCCATGCGCAAACGTCTACTTGACTGCATTGAAAATAATGGGGGTTATACGAAATATGAATAATGTTATAATTATTTAAGATTAATTTAAGATGTTTGTAACTGCATATTAGCACTTCTGTAAATATTTAATGATCTTCAATGGAGGTTTAGTTTCCTTCTTCTTTTCGTCAAGACAAGCTGTAACCTCAATACATTTATTGTGACGTTACATTAAAAAAAACATCTTCATAAAGTGTAAATCATAATATTAGTCTTCAATAAACGCTGCTGTATACCAATACCTATTATAAGTGGGTATCAACAATTATATTTTTGTTATTAGAACATCCTGTCCTTGTTGTCATTGTGAATCAATTTAGTAATTTGTATTATCAATCTTATGAATTGACTAAGTGGGTTACAATAAAAAATCTTATAAACGGTTACAAGGGAACTTTTTTATTTCGGTAGGAATGTGACGTCACAATTCTCTTTAAAATGTATTAATTGTATAAATAAATAAAACGAATAAACATTTTTACCATCATTCAACATAACTTTTTTATTTCTACCTTACAACAATGACAATAAAAAAAAACGTAAGTAGTAATAATAACATATTTAATTTATTAGTTATTATATTAATCAAAAATCTTATAAACGGTTACAAGGGAACTTTTTTTTATTTAGGTAGGAATGTGACGTCACAATGCTCTTAAAAGTTTATTAATTGTATAAATAAATAAAATGAATAAACATTGTTATCATCATTCAGCGTGACTTTTTTTATTTCTACCTTACAACAAACAAAATAAAAAAAAAATACGTAAATAGTTAAATAATAATAACATATTTAACTTATTAGTTATTATATCAATATGTAACTATTTATGTATTGTATACATGTATTGTAACGCAATTTAAGCATGAATACCTAACAAGTTTGTGTTTAAAATGTTACAAATATTATTATGATTTCGTAAAAACAAAATACAACCACAAATCAACTAAGCTTCAAATTCAGATTTAGTTGATCGTGATCCCAATGTTTACCCGATATAGCTACCTGCTCATGATAGATAGATGCGTATTCAAAGAACCGGTCGCCACTGTGACGTGTTTAGTACGAATGCGACAACATTTCATTAGTGTGTGTTATCTTATAAACTGCTAAACACGCACGCGACTTCGTTAGTGTGTGTACTGGCTGTATCGGGCTCGTACCGTTCATAGCAATGTAATCCTTAGCGTGCCTATGGACTTCTGAGCGTTTACTGTATGTATGTACGTAACGGTACATACATACGGATCGAATACAAAACCTCCTTTTTTGAAGTCGGTTTAAAATACTTCAATGAGTACTTTTCTAAGAAAGTGGTACGCGAGAGACTTAATAGAAAATAAATAATTGCCTACTCAGCATAGAACATTTAGAATTCATAATTAAAATTATAACTTTAAAACAAGAGAAAATGTTGGCTTTCCATTTTACTGGAGGACACTTAGCTGAAGTGGCGGAATTCCGTCGTCTTTTTGAATACTTTATTGATTACACGATTACAGTCAATATTATTAGAAAACTCTAACTTGCCAAGGAAAGACTTGACAAGCGGACACTTATTATGAGGAGAGTTTGGAATGCAAAAGGTACGAGGAATTTAAAAGGGCTAAAATCAATCGCGATTATATCCTGCCTTCTATTAATATCTAGGGACATTTATATTTAAGCACATTGAGCTGTAGGTACCAGAATAAAACAAGAAACAAGTTATTTTAGAATATGGACAATTTGACTGGTTATAGGTGGTTATGGATTCAATACGATTTAATCTATTTTTAATAGTATTACATTAAAATATATTGTAGATTACATAAAGTATTTTTTTTTTGTATTACAAGACATTTAGGCCTAATTTCACAGGTGTTAGATAAACCTTATTGGCAGGATAAGTAAATGAAAGTGACAGCTGTGTTCTTTAAATTCGGTCTGGTTATATTTTATGGGTCGGTCTTTACGGAACCTCTGAAACTGGTCCTTAGAATACTTAAAATCTGCGCTTTAGAATTAATTGACTAAAACATTTTCAAACCATATTATCTTCAAGAGCTTTTCTCATAAATTCATAGACAAGCAAATGTCTATCTATCAAATAATATTGGTTGGATATTTTCCTAGAAGTTTATTGTAAAATGCCTCAGTTCTGTGGCGGCGCGCGGGTCGGACTCGAGCGTCACTTGACTTATGACACATCGACAGGCCAAGTTTATTCAACGGTCCGCTACGAAGACACCGCACAAAATCTACGAGTAGTGTTTGTGCTATAAATTTTGTTTATCATTTTTATGGGCAACTATTGTTATCATAGAATAAGCATTAAAAGCATGGAAAACGCGTTGAAAATGTTAAATGCTTAAAATCTGAAGCAGGGAGAAAGGGTAAGAAACACTTGTCAATGTAAAGAACCCTTATATTGAATATAACCAGCGTAGGTGACCACTATGGATAAACTTCGAAATTTTTAAACTTTTTATTATAGAGCTAACCCATTAGGTCAATATAAAAGATCTAAAGTCAGATTATTCCATGAGGCACTAACCTTACCTAGCCTAAAACATTTATTTATCCTAGTATTAAACAGGCTTTGGAGGTTTGCGGAATAGACAATTAACTACAGACACAAACACGAAAGTATTAATATGATGCCGTTGTGAAGACATTATTTAATAATTTTTTTACGTTAAAAAACATTGACCCCTTTCAGTCAGGGCCCGCTATAACAATGCTCTCGTAAAGTTTTATCTTAACTGTCTCCAAATCACTTCATATCGTCAAATATTTTTGTCTTTTTTAAATATCTTAATTTGACAACCGGTTTAAGCACATAACTCTTGATAATTTTCGTCGCTTGAGTTCTGGTCTTCTTCTTCTTCTTCTTCTTCAGTTCTAGTAAAGGGGAGGGAGTTCAGGGGTAGGTTCTCAATTCAATTCGTATATATGTTGTTTTTTTTTTTTTTTTTAAAGTTAAATCACTGCTTTGCACGAATAAACGCACCATCCGAAACACACATTTTAAAGGATAGCTATTTGGAAATTAAACAAAATATTTACCGTCATAACTTTTCATGTATTTGATCAACGTTACAACCTTTTGTAATATTTGGATTAATGTTATATTATAGTTCTTGCTTTGTATTGCTCCATGTATTTTATTGAAATGAATGATTATTATTAATATAAAAAAATAGAACAATAGAATGTATGAATCGAAAGGGCATTAATCAAGGTTTCATTAAAATCTAAATAATCATAGGTTTTGAGCTGAGCTAATTACCTTAATTTACCAGTATTTTCGAAATTTTGGTTTGTGCGGGTATGGGTATTCATGCAAAGCAGCGAAATATGTTTACTTGATCGACTCAACACATCCTCTGTTCTCGCATTGTTTGCTAACGAAGCGTCGCGTCGCCACGCCAAGAGCTCTACACTTTAAACCATCAACGGTGTACAGCTCCTTCGGAAAATATTGCCCCAGCTTTTTATCCTTTTGTTTGAATAATGGTTGTAAATGTACTTGAGCAAGGTGGCAGGAAAACAGCTAGAGTACAATCCACTAACGGGTGTTTACACTACCCGTCAACTTTTGGCGGTTCACAAGTGTTTTCTAAGCGTTACTGCGAAATGTAATGTAAGCACTTCGAGTAGTGCTTGACGGTTTTGGGTTTGGCAATTTGGAACGTGGGTAGTTGAATATTGGTCTGTACACAATGCGTTATTGTTTACATGATATTACTCAATAAAGCAATTGCTTACTTTGTGGAAAAGTTTATGTAGTTTTTTTTTTATTTATAGTATGTGCAAACAAATGTCACAATTTTTTTTCCGGAATAACAGTTATGAATAAAATTGGTTATGTTTAGTAAAACAGGGTTTTAGTTTCGTTTATTTATATATTCTGATTGAATACATGGTTTTGAATGTGTTCAAACATTTGTCTGGTAGTAGTGTATATTTAAAAACTAACATAACATAACGCCTATATTACAATCTTCATCTTGTTTAGGTCCCGTGAGATAAAAAGTGAGCCTAACGCCATCCACCAGGCACAATTCCAACTCCGTGCTGCATTATTTCAAAACCAATTTGCTTATATTTTAACGTACTCGTAGTTCCAATATTATTCAATTAATTTTTAGAGCACTTTTAGAACAATATTTGCGAATAAACCCAAAAATTACTGGCTGTTTAAAAAAGTGTAACCATGTTACATGATTCCTTAGTAATATAGGCTATATTTAATCGAATTCCTCGTGAACAAAGTCACGACGGATGGCTATAAATTTATGAACAGAATTTCATCCACCACATATCACCTTTCCCCTGAATATCCTCAGGTGTTTCAATTTTTTTATACATAATAATAACATGTTATTTTTTCAGTGACGTCACTGGAGGGTGACATCGTGAACCTGACGAAGGTGACGCGGTCGGAGATGGGAGCGTACCTTTGCATCGCGGCCAATGGCGTGCCGCCGTCCGTCAGCAAAAGAATTATGCTACATGTACATTGTAAGTCATATTTTGTTAGCTTTTTGTTTTTCAAGGTGCACCCAGACTAAAGGGGTTTTAACGTAACAATATAGATTAACGTACTTAATATTAAGCATTACGTTAGAAAACCTGCATGCCTGAGAATCCGCACTTGGCCAGCGTGGTGGACTATGGCCTAACCCTTCTCATCAAGAGAAGAGGCCCGAGCCCAGCAGTGGGACATATATTAGATACAGGGCTGCTATTATAATTATTATTTATTACGTTACAAACTGCCTTTGAAACCGAAGCGGCAATAAGCATTACCAGTAATGTAACATTTTATTAATGCTTTGTTCGTATCCCACGCTAAGTGTAATATTCAAATCTGTGTTTTTACATTACAAGCAAATGCTCGCGGTCTGCGAATACCTTCAAGCTTGCAGTTGGAAGCAAGCGTCAGCGTCAACTTCCGGCGTAGGTTAAGAAATTTTAACAGAAAAGATGCCAATTAAAGATTAAATAATAATTTCAATTGTTACTAACAATTTATGTGTTTAAAATTTAAGTTGCTCATAGACCAGGAAAATTCGCTTGGAATGTATCGTTTAGCATTTAAATGAGACATAAAATTCGAAATTTAAAATAAAGTTTATTCGAAAAAATGTTACATTACTCACTTCACTTCAAGTACTCGCTAGTCTGGAATCACTTAATAGATAAACCTTCATAACATACAATTAGTAACACGTCTTGGGATGTACCTTATTCATCAAATAGTATCACACTACCCTGTTGGTCTAGTGGTCAGCGTATACGCCTCTCACCACGAGGTCTCGGGATCGATTCCTGGATCGGGCAAAAAGGTTATTTGTTAATTTTCCGTCAAAAATTCTCTGCAGCACAGATTTGACATTCGGCCCGATGGATAGCGAACAGCTCACCCACTATCCTTTACCTTTTTTTGCTTTAGAGGGAAGTAAAGATACATACTTTCCAACTCCAACTATATACTTCTGATTAAATTCGTTGCGGGTTCCAAGACAATTTTAACTCTCCCTGGGATTGCCCGTGTGTCATGCACGGTGCCTTTCAGTTGGTTACCGCTGTAGATCCTGGCGTCACAGGAGTCACAGTGGTGGGCGTGTGGGTGGGATTATATTCTTTAAAAAAAATACATGTGATGTTGTTGATACAGCTCACGAAACTCTATGAGCTGTCAAGACATTCTTAAATATTTTTGGATTGTGGACCTTACTTATAATGGTCCACAATCCAAAAATATGTACACTTTACACTACTGGATTCGAATGGTTTCAAGAAAACAACACCCAAAAGTTTACTTCGTTTATATTTGTTTCGCAGTTTTGTTTCGGTTGGCGTGTGGGTGGGATTGTATCCCGTAATTTTATATCCCATGAGACCTAAACATGATAGATGAAAGGTGGGTGATGTACACCTCTGCCACTCTCTTCTGGGTAATATAGTCATGATGTAATGTTACGTTATAGTATCACAATATTCGTACATGTTAACATTTACGAGGTGACACGACATTATCATATCACACTGAATCGCGGGAGTATTAACATAATCTAACAAATGCCTGGCGGAATAGTAGATCGGCGTCTGATATAATCCCACTGAACACGGATTTGTGAATCTGATTTCTGGTGTACGAGTACTATGAAATAGTGATGTACTTCTTTTGGGTCTTTTTAATTGTTTTGTAGTGTCGTTACTAGCTTGAATGTTTTTGTGCAAGTACCCAGAAATAAAATAAATATCGCATAACTTACACACAACGCTATCTAGTCCCAAACTAAGCAGAGCTTGTACTATGGGTACTAGAATAACTAATACTCTTGTTCCCTGGAGGTTGGGGCGGCCCTTGGTGTGGGACGCAACTTGCGTCGACACTTTGGCACCGTCGCATCTTCCAGGGACTCGGGGTAGGGCTGGTGCGGCGGCAGAATCAGCTGAAAACCTCAAGAGGCGCAAATATAGCCTTTTAGATAGTGGCTATATGTTTGTGCCTTTTGGGGTAGAGACGTTCGGGCCGTGGGGTCCAGGGGCTCACGCTCTTTATAAAGACGTCGCTAAACGTTTAGTTGAGTCAACCCGTTCCCGAAGTGCTGGCATTTTTTTCGGTCAACGAATAAGCATTGCCATACAGCGTGGCAATGCTGCCAGCATTTCGGGAACGATGCCCACTGGTAGCGGTTTGCTTGATTAGTGTATATAGTTTTAGTTTTAGTTATTTTTATTATAGGTTTAATTATTTTATTTTTGTGATTAACAGAAATGTATTTTAGTTTAAAATAAAGATTGATATACATAGCAAGAATATACATATTTGCTCTAAAAAAAAAAAAAAAAAAAACTAATACTAATACATATTATATACTTTTCTTTTTTTTTTAAAATACATACTTATAATACATAGAAACACCCAGACTAAGACAAACCTCCATGTTCATGCACACAAAGATTTGTCCTAAGCGGGAATCGAATCGAAAACCGAAAGTAGCACATTCTAGTAATTGCCAAGAATCACTTTATAGCAATCACTCGAAAGAGAGAAATGGTTGCCTATGATTTAATATAAGTAGCTTAATCAAACCATTCAAATTAACATCGAAACTTCAACCTTCCAGGCTTTTCTACCAGGTGTGACTGCCACCAGACTTGTACAACCCAGTACGTGGTAATTCGATAAAATCATTGATAGACTAGTTGTCAGACTCTGTCTACCCGTAACGACTTAGCCACGAGCTCCTCTATTTTATTTATGTGAATTAACATTTGACATTGACGATCGGATGGTGGAGTGGGTAGTACCCATAGAAATCTTAATAATAAGGCAATAGAAATGTCAAAGACGCGTGACCTTGTCGCCGCGCATCTGTCAAGTCAAACACAAGTGCGAGTTGAGGAATTGTCGTCTTAATGTCATCGCAAAAAGAATAATTTTGTTTGCAGGAATACAAGCGCATTTGTCTAATCGAACATAAGTGCGAGTTGAGGAATTGTCGTCTTAATGTCATCGCCAAAAAGAATAATTTTGTTTGCAGGAATACAAAAAGTGGTATATGAAAACCGGCGACATGCGTCCCAGTGTTAAAAGATAGTCGATAGCATTTCTATTGACTAGTTATTAAGATTTCTATGGTAGTACCCATAGTACAAGCTCTGCTTAATTTGGGACTAGATGGCGTTGTGTGTAAGTTGTGAAATATTTATTTATTTTATTATATTTATTATTTTATTTATTTTATTATATTTACTGTTACGTAGAAAATACTGATAAAAAATAATATTTGCGTAAACGTTGAAGATATATTATTATATTTGAGCTAAAATATTACGTTAAATATTTCACCCTTTAATATTCCAAACTCAGCACCCGGACCGCCAGCATCACAAAAAAGTTTTTAACAAATTTCGCACTCAACTCGGCAAAAGCCGAATCGGCTCGATTACGAATTCACGACATGTATCAATTCAATCATCGATAAAGTCTACTCACCTGCGTAAAGCACGAGCAAAAAGCGTTACGTTGCGAACTCACTTATCAGACGATCGCGCCTAATTTATAACCCGAGTTATTCAATGCTCGGTTAGTGGGTAAAGTCGAGAACACGGCGGCCCCGGCGCGAACACGTAAGCAATTGGGAGATTTTCCTGTTATCACGTATCATCTTCGGTGCGTGTCTTGCATTCGAATTACGTTCCACGCCGCCGCACAAACTTACTACCCCGTTGACTATTGGAATTTAGTTTTAGTACCGTTTTCAATTATAGATGAAATCGCTTGATAAATTTGAGTTACAATATTTTGCTACGCCTGTATTATTACATTATCGGGATATGATCTGTTTATTCGATAGTGTTTGAAACATTATTAGCGCTGTTATGCACAACTATGTAGAATTGTAGACAATTCAGAAGTATCGTAGCTACTGGAGCTACGAGGCGTCTACGACGTAGCAGACATACTACGCGACATTGACTTAAATTTTAGGAATGTTTTATTCTCTTTGGAAACATTTCGTTCTACTAAGATAAACTGCGGCTGGGAATCTCTGAAACTCTATTTCCATTATATCTGTGTATTATGTTTTAACTTGGTTTATGTTTATGTATAAAGCGTTGATGTTTTTTGTTCGTTTAATATTCATAGTAATTAATAACAGTAAGTTACAATAAAAAATATCTGAAAAACTTCTTACTTTTACCAAAATGATCATGTTAGTGTTGGGTGATGTTAGAATCGAGGCCACATTCTTACACATCCAATATTTTATTTAACGATATTTATTTAAAAAAAACCGAGACCTACTCAACGATTCAATAAACAAATCCATCAGCACTAATTAACTAGCCAGCAATCACTCAAAACCGAGATAAAATCGATACAAGTCCCACAAAGCCATGCAAAATCACCCACACGTCAGTCAGCATTAGGAATCAGACAAACAATGCAAACAATTTTTTATGCTCGCTGCAGCACTCAGATAAATTAATCTTGTATCTGCCGGATCAAGCGGCCGTATTCGCACGATCGCGAAATCAGCGCTGAAATTATAGTCGCACAGGTACATACGCCCGTTGCCATTTGCATGGATAGTGTTATGCACAATATGCACTCGGGAATTGCCCTGATCACTTCATGAATCTGAAAGCCAGTGACAGTGTAACTATTTTGTATGATGTACGATTTGTTATGTGAAGTTTTTGAATTTGTTTACGTATTTGTTTGAATATTTATTACGAGAATATTATCTAATTATCATTATTATTATTATTCTATTATCCGCTCTCCACTACGCTGGTGTTGTGGGTTCGATCCCCACATGGGACAAATCTTTGTGTGATTCGCAAAGATTTGTTCTGAGACTGGGTGTGCTGTGTGAGTGAATGTGTGTATTTGGCCTTGTCTTTGGAACCATTAGAGATGTAATTGTTTCTGGCGTTCTATCTAATGTCAAAATTGTACAAATTATTATTATTATTATTCTAATTGTGGCCCGATTTAAAAAAAACACAGCTACAGCCTTTAATCTCTCTATGTTATTCAAACCTTGAGTGGAGTAATGAACCGCAGAAGAAGTTAGAAGTTTGGTCAAATTGGGGCTTTGTGTACGTCTTCTCTTATCTCTTTGCTATTGGTTAGTGATTCTCTTCAGTTTCATTTGGATTGTAAAACTTTCATTGCCGTACGTAAATATTTATTTTGTGACAAGCTCCTAAGCATATTACATACTAGCTTCCGTCCACTGCTTCGTCCTACGTCGATATTTTTCTGGTGTGTTAAACTATCTCTACACCATTTTTTATCGAGTTCGGTCTTGTAGTTTCGGAGCCTATTGGGTAGAAATATAAAAGATGTTACCTCTTTATAATATTAGTGTAGATTTAAGTGTTTTCATAGAAATATATATACATTATAGTAAATTATTACGTTAGTTTTATCCGCAACTACAAGTAACAAACCGAATTTCGTAATAATTGATTCTATTTCATATTTTAACAACCTCATAATATTCAAACCTTGTTTACTGATAAGCCCTAAGCCATTACTTAAAATAAACATCACATTCTAATTTCGCGTACACACGTTTTCACATCTAGCTTATTTCCATTATAAGATGGTTGCACACTGTATTGGCTTCTCGTGATAGCCGAGACCAGTTTATACTGGAAATGTAAAGCATGATATGTAGCCATGTGTACAAAGATAACTGACACGTGTACAGCGATCCATCAACGTCCTTTCTAAAAGGGTTTTTATCACAAAAATATTAAAACGAAACAAATATGCCAATCAACAAACCTGTCATGCGTTAACTTTTGTTTTTAATTAATACGCGTAATTTAGTAATTTAAATTACATTATTGAATTATAAATAAAACTCTGTTTTACTAGGCTCTAAGTAACAAACGTATGTGGTTATTATCTATACTAATACAATAAAGAAAAGGACTTGTCGTTTGTTTTGTTCGAATCGAGTAAGCGCGGAAACAACTAGATCATAAGGAATATTAGTGTAGAGATAGTTATATTCCACGACCAACATAGGTTATTTTATCAATGTACCAAGTGGGTGGAATCGTTCGAAAGGTGTCCTAACAAAGGGTGTTTCTAACTAAACGTATGGTTATTTGAAAAGTACTATTAAAATGCTAATAAAAAATATAACTATTTGGTCTGAAAGTGTACAAACAAAAAAGGGCCCTGCTGGCTGGATAAACGTTTTGAAGGTATATTCCTCATGAATTAATAATTATTTTAAAATAAAACCAAGGTATTTCGACGGTACTAAAACACCGCTAAACGGGATAATAAGTAATATTGGTCTTGACCCTAAAAACTGAAAAGGGCCCTGCTGGCAATACGCTGAAAGAAATTCAAGATTTTTCTGTAGCCTTTACGGTACTATTTTTTTACTTAAACATTTCGGAAAGTACCGAATACGACGAACGATATGCATTAGCTTTCAATCGGAATAGACGTAGGGCCCTCGTGGGTATACGGACACGTTCGAAAGCTGGTCTGAAATAATTATATCTGTTTTATAATTTGGTTATCCACATTCTTAGAATAAATTACTCATTAGTCTCTAAATTTATATCTAGACTAGATTGTAATTTTTATAAAGTATATAATATCACACAACAAAAAAATGGTTTTAAGGGTTATTTAGTATATTTATAGTATGTTAACTTAATAGATTGCCATAGATTATAAAAATACCCTTAATTTAACCACTGCCATTCCGAATGCCTTAGCTTAAGATAGACGCAAAAATATATGGCAATATTCATCAAGATAGATTCAAAAGTTTAGCCTAAAAATGAAAAAGGTTAAAACAATCAAACGATCCTCCATCGCGTTTTACTTCAGTGACGCGTATAAAAGTTCGTGCAGTTAGCGCGGCGTCGGATGCGCGACGCTCGGCCGTTGTCCGGTAGGTACGAGTATTTGCATTCTGTTATTGGCAGGCCCCGGGTAAACAATCGTCTGATTGGATACTATATTTATACAAACATGCACCAACTAAATAATTTGAATCTGTACAATAATTTAACAATTATCTTGGTAATTATACAAAATTACATGTATGGCCTTAGTTTAATCAAATACCCTAAGAAAGAGAGATATAGATATCAAGAAATATTAAGAATATTTAGAAGAATATTAAGCTAATAACATTTTTGCACATAATATATGAATGTAAAAATTCACCTATGAAAGTCAAAAATGCATCAATAATTTCTGTATTTATATGTGTGGGTTGAGACACGCTAAGGTTTCATATAAAATAGAAAACTAAGCCGTTCTATCAACTTCTACTTTTGTCTCTTATAACTTATAGTTTCTTTTTTCAAAATTAAACATGTATGAGAATGTGAATTTATATATATTTTAGTATCACCTTTTAACGTTTTCTGTTTCGCGTTTATACATCAAGGGAGCAATAAAAGCGCTGTTATATCTGATACATTCTTAAGACATCTTAAAATACGACTCACATTACATCTTATAAATATGCGTCCTAGATACTTGACATTTCATATCTCGCATCTATAAAACAAATAAGAGCTAACGTCGCCTGACGACAACCGAGGGAAATTCACTTCATAGGAAACGCAATTTGAAGCGAACAAACAAACTACTGCCGTCTGAAACCCTTCCACTCAGTTTAATTACTTCACAAAGAATGCGTCGCGTTCGCTCGATGAGGAGACAAAATTAACGCTCTCAAATATTTAATTTAAATTTCCTCCCCCCAAAAACGAATGATAACAGTGGGTCGGGCGGACTTGCGGCCGCGGTGGTACATAAAAACACTTTTTTAGAGCACCAGAAGTGAAGCAATTCATTCGTGCCGTAAGTGCTAAGTAACGCGACGAGTTTCTTTTACTTGATTCACTGGGGCCTCGAGACGGTAAATTGAGTTTAGAGAAAAAGAAACAAGCCAAACGAAGTGAACAAATCGCGATCAATTTGCAAAGAGAATCCAACAGTTAAGGATAATTAATTTTAGGATACATTTTCTCTAGCGTTTGTTGTAAGAGCTCGCCCAGATTTATTACTTGTCCCGGAACTTATTTGGTGGAGTAAATGTCGTTTATTTTAAAGTATTGTTAGGTTAAAATTGCAGCTCACTAAATTCCAAAGTCAACTAAAACAGGTAATAGCTACAAAACGCCAAGAAATCCGAAAACGGCGAAAGCGTGTGCGCCACTCGGTTAATCAAACTGTCACTTCAAGAATTCCGCGCGAAATCCTTTCCGAGAAAACTCCCTTAACTTTTGATTGCTGCGAAAATTCCTATCTATTTATACAGTTAGAGATTGCTTAATCACGTTCTTAAATATTACGCACTATGCGAGAACACACGTAATAATTTTAAGTCATAAAATTTGCCGCCCCTCGAGCCTTAACTCTTATAAAATACAAGTGAATAAAACGCAATTGCAATTAGATTAACATCTCGACGGTTCATTATTCCGCTTTATTTAATAAGCAAAAGGCTACCCTCGTTGCCCCTTGGAGTTATTAATTAGAACAAAAATTCTGATCGTTCAGATTTTGTTCGCTAAATTGGCCACTCAAACTCGTAAAAGCCGTCCAAAGGAACTTAACGACGGTCAAAGAGAATAACCGCAAATAAGCTCCGATCTAAGGTCGTGGAAGAAAATTCCATTTTCCTTAATTCACCCTAAATAGACTTTTGCGATGCTGGTGCGATTGTTTACATTTGTGAAATAATCCGTTCGCTTTAAGAACAACTTGACGGTTCGTTCCGATCTTTTAGGTTGCCTGGGTCTTAGACAGTCATGACTTTTGTTACTTGTGAAATATATTTTCATTCTGTATTCGTGTTTTCTTGTAGTCGTGATGAACCCAGTTTCGGGCCACAACATTTTCAGGAATAGGATAAAGTTGAACTAAACATGGAGTTTGCAGTTTATATTCACAGCGCCGGAAAAGCAGCGCTGCAGTTGGTAAATGGTGGAAACTCATTCGTTTATTCGTGAGAACAAATATAGATACAAATCTAAGAAAATAATAAAATCCCCTATATTTTCTTGGCTTTAACATTCATATGATACGATTACTTTTTGCATGGTTTGTGTGTGCCAACAACGCTGAGTAAGTATTTATATTTAAAATAAATAAAAGAAGACAACTTTTTTGTTACGGAGTGCAGTTTCACGGTAATTTTAAGCGTAGCCAAAAACAGTTTGCCTTTTGCGGAATGCGATACAAACTTAACAGACTGCAGGCGTTTAATTGCGTTCAAACATCTAGCTAAATAGTAAATACAAATAGGAGTATGGAGCAAACTGCCATGATATTCTAGAGTAAACACCTGACAAGCGCAGTGGAGTTTTACCGGCGAGAGGCAAAGTGGTGGAGCGACTGTGAGCAAATACGTTTGATGCGCGAGAGACGAGCGTCTTTGCATCGCGCGTCGCCGAGAAAGCGCTTCGTCACTGCTGTCAACAAGCTTATAATTTGAGAACTACCGCACTTATACACCTAGCTTTACAATAGACCATCCAAATCAAACTTCTAGTTTGGTACCACTATTTGAGTGGTACTCAAACTTTAAGTAAATTATAACGTAGTGAAAGTACTTCCTATTGTAAACTAGTCTTGAAGCTCTGGTGACCAAGTGAGAGCTATAGAACTGCCAAGTTATATGACATTTTAGTTCTAAAATGTTTTAGAACTGCCAAGTTCTATGACATTTTAGTTCTAAAATGCTCGTTGAGTCTGCCTGAAACTGACTCAATGCGAGAAAAAGTGTTTTGTGAGACTTCTCAATAGGAGGTTGGAGTCGGACATCATAATTACCTTAAACATAACAGGTGAAGTGTGAGTTACTAGTCGGTATTAATATTATTAATGCAAGGTTTGTGAGTATGGATGTATAGATGTATAGATATATGAATGTTTGTTACTCTTTACGTAAAAACTATAGAGTCAAAAATAACAAAATTTGGCACAAATTGTAAAAAAAATCAATATAATCATATAGCTTTTGCCGGTGAAGGTTGGGTAAACCTGTTTACTGGACATTGTAGATAGCTATAAGCTCACTCCCTATCACACGTGACATGGTCACATGTTACCCAAAAAATGGAATGTGTGTGTAATACATAGAATAAAATTATATTGGCAAATGGGTTGTAAACATAATCTACTAAAGAGTACGTTCATTCGTTTGACATGATAACATTACTACATGCAATCAGTTATTCTCAAATACATATTCGCAAAGCCATCATTTACACAGAACTGATTAGTTAGTATCATGTGTATCACGTAGGGAAAGCACGTATTTTATCAATTATGTATGCAGTTATTTATGTGTAAGGGAACCAAATCAAATCACTGTTTTTAAACTGAATGTTTTTTTTAACGGTAAACAAATATCTTAGCTATAACTCTAGCGTACTATAATGTCTGTCTGTCTGTCTATCTATTTGTCTTTTGTATCGGCTAATCTTCTAAACGGATGGACCGATTATGATATTTTTTTGATGCAGGAAACTGACTACAAAGCGCTTATTATACGCTACTTCTTATTAAACACTTACCACGCAGATAAAACCGCGACAGAAAATAAGTTTGTTAGCGCTAAATTCCGGAGCTACGTATCAGATTTCAATAGTTATTTTGAAAGATTATGCTAAACTCTTTGGGAGCGGAACAGTAAGGTTTAGCGTGGACGAAGTCACGGGCAAAAGCTAGTTTATAATTTAATTAATTAAATATATAATTAGCTCACTCTATTCTCTTTTTATTTTAAAATCGTTTTAATTAGTTTTGCTTGACATAATAATGTTACTACATTTCGTTTATATGACAGAATTCAGCCATTGATTTTCTTACTATCACCATAATAAGCCAAATTCATAAATATTCTTATATTCTATTATGATGTTTTAGTCATGACATATACATTTTTTAAGCATTTTGGGTTAATGGCCCACTATAAGTGGATATAAGTTTAGATAAGATTAATTTCAGATCCAACATATATTATTTCTTTGAATAAATGTATTACTTTAATTCTTGGTTCTTTAATTCATAAATACGAACTTGCTTATCGTCTAATAAATTAACATCGCTGCAATATTAGTGCAGCGTTATACCACAACTAATAATGTGGCGCTCTGATGCATGTGCATAAAACGCGGCATTGGCTTTCACTTGTGGTTAAACAGGGTGGATGCGATATAGCGACATTTATTAAAACCACTGATTCTAGAAATGGCCGGTGTTAAAATCATCACAATGACAGAGAATCAAAACGTGTTGAACCTATTATTTTATAACTACCGTTAGCGGCGCCACCCGCGTGGCACGATTTTTTTTTTTGTAAACTAGCAACTAAAATCTTTCCTCTTTTTAACCGACTTAAAAAAAGGAGGAGGGTCTCAATTCGTTTTTTTATATTAATTTGTTACCCTTGATTTTAATGATTCTTTGATTTTTAAGTTGGTGTTTCCCGTGTGGGCCCATTTCAATTTGGTCTAGTTCTGACGATAATACCCATGCGAAAACCATGTAAGTCTTAAATATTTGTAATTGAATTCGGTTTTTTTTTTAATTATAATTTATAATATTTGTAGAGATATATAAGTATTTAACAAATGATCTATTCTCTCTAACTAAAATGCTTTCAGCACATATATATAAACTCGTAGCTATATAAGTCATACGGGTATTCACAACCTGAAATCACCTGCACTTTGTTTTACTGCGGAGTAAGTACTAGATGCAACTTACTTCAAACGACCTCTGAAACAAAATTTATTTGTGACGTAAAATGTTGTTGAAAAAAGATGTATGCACATTAAAATTTTTCACTAAAGTGTTTTTTGAGGCTGAGAAGCTTTTTAGGAAAAGTAATCAGTGTAACACGGGATTTAATAGACAAACCATGATAACAATGCTTACAAGGATCTTTCATAAAGCAATTTTTTGTCATATAACATCATCATGAAGCAATTAGACATTATGGTGTGTGAGTATGAACGCTTCATAACAGTGGAGCCCACGAAAGGGTTTTTGTATTTGCTCAAGCGCGTTTGATTAAAAAAATGTAAATAAATATTTCTATCCGCAGCCCTTTCTACCCGGATTCCAATCAGAAAAAATAAAAAATGTTCAGCAAAAATACACAAACTTGGATAACTGCAGCTCTCAACATCGCCTAATCACTTTCACAGTTTATGGAAAAACAAAATAAATAATTACCAATTTAATTAAAGAATATTGCGTTCAAATACTTTTTTTATATTCTGTTCGTTTTTCACTGGCCTATAAAAGTGCATACTGACCTATAAAACATCAGTGACATTAATTAAATATGCTTTATTGCCAGCGTCACAAATGAGAATGCGAGAAATGTGTTGCAAGCGATATTCTAACAATTTGTCACAATTAATACGCGATTGTAATTTATGAGCTGACACGCTAATGCTATAGCCGCATTACTACTGAAACTGTCGTGTTGCCTTATTACTCACTTATAACTGTGACGTCACGTTCATGTTAGGAAATGGTTTCTAGAATTAATAGATAGTTTAATTAAGCAAACATAAATATTAAACATATTATACAAAATCGCGCCTACATTACCTACTAAGGTATGGGAGAGGTAAATGTATGACACCCTCACGTCACCAGACGTTAAAATTTAGGTTAGATTTATACAGTTTAAAACTGATAATAGTAAATATAATTATCAGCGGGTTCAAGATCAAACAACTACTTTTCAAAACCTATCATATTTGGAAGCGCAGTATTTTCATTCTAAGAATCTAAAAACCCTATGTATTAAAAATATCTAAGCTAACATTTAATACACCCTAACGTCTGAACACACTTTTAATACAGAAAAAGCAGTCAACATAACATAACTATATAAAATAAATGCTAACCAGAATAAACGGGCAAAATGCACCGCGTATATGCATTCCACGCCCAATGCAAAGGCTTGCGGGCCTATTTATAAGCGCTAGGCGAAAATAGAATGTAATGTAAACAAAAATGCAACTAAACCGGTCTCCAGAGGGCGCTTGTGGGGCATTTTAATCTGTATGGAATGAAATACAGCTGCGTTATGAAAATGTGAGTAGATATCTGGCATGTGCAAATTGGTTTATGGTTAAGATAGTTTGCTTGTTATCTTATTTGCAATATGCGACGGCTAGTTTGACATAACATCACGCCTATATTACCCAGAAGGGTAAAGCGCAGGTGTACAATACCTACATTTCACCTGTCATGTTTAGGTGTTATAGGGATAGGGGGCGAGCCTATCGCCATCCATGAATTTCCTAACGGAAAGTTCACAAATAACACTTTGCCGGACCCGAGAATCGAACCTCGCGTTGAGAAGCGCATCTGCTTACTACTAAACCATCAAGGTAGTTTAAATCGTATTTTAAACAAATAAATAAATGTTCCGAAACTTACACACAACGCCATCTAGTCCCAAACTAAGCAGAGCTTGTACTATGGGTACTAGAATAACTGATACTAATACATTATATTCTTTTATTTTGTAAATACATAGAAACACCCAGACTAAGACAAACCCCCATGTTCATGCACACAAAGATTTGTCTTAAGAGGGAATCGAACCCACAACCTCGACGTCGCAGGCAGGTACACTACCCACTCCGCCATCCGGTCGTCAAATTTTAATGAAATCTTTTGTACCCTGACGTATTATAACCAAATTTCATTATGGAAATACAATAATATAAGTAAGTTGTATTTCTAACAAACACGCTCCAACTTTTAATCGCATTTGAGTGGCATAAAGATGCTAGACTCCACGCGGTTAAGCTTGGTTGGAAGGAAAAAACATGAGCATATTAAAGAGCCACTCCAGCTATAGAGCGGGGCAACCTAGACTGCGTCAACTCTAGTTCGACCATCGACCACTGTTGTCTATGTTACCATCACAAAATTCTTTACTACATATTTGGGTTAGTGTGTGAAGCTTAGCGGCACAAATCCAAACTGGAGTTCGATGCAGTAAAGAGATGATAACGCTCAAATGCTTTCATTATGCTAAAAACCCACTTGAGGTGGGTTTTTGCCAGAGACAAGTCTAAAACTAAATCTACTTGAGATTTAAGTACTCCTAACATGCAGACTTTGACTTCAATACTGCACAAAAATAAGTATTTGTAATTCCATCTTTGAATTCTCGAGTATTATTAGAAAAAATACTTGAAAACTTATCTGTATAACATCTTTAACCTTTTTTCTTATACTTTTGTTTCAAACTATCTCTTAACCGAGTCCATAAAATAAATTTATTCCAAAGTTATAAAAAGGAAAAGGCTTCTAACTAAAGTAAAATCATAAAGCGTAAATATTTGTCTAGACTGCCAGAAAGTTATCAATTATTTTGTTCTGCTTATTTTATTGTGCTAATAAAAAGCTTGTAAAGAGATTCGTTCTTAAATAAAATTGGTGTTTAAAATTTGCCTTTGTTTGGCAAAATATTAAAGACCAATTTGCTGTTTTATTATTCAACAACATATCTAGTTTTTGTGATAAGTAGGTACTAGATGAATAAATAATTGTAATTATCAGCTCTTTAGCAAGCGAATCTAGTATATTGCCCTTTTGTTAATCTCTCATGAGTATAAAAGTTAGATATAACGATCGTCTCGTCCTACATAGCAGGGAATATCATCACATAACTTATGTTATTTTCTATTCCACTGGTATTATAGGATAAAACTATTGTTTTCATCATTATATTTATATTTGACATAAATAGTAATGCTATTAAAACTGACTGAGATAACATTACTAAAAATAAGCAGATTACTTTTGTATTCAGGCTGGATTTATTGAAACCATTAATTCTAGATGTGGTCAGTCATTTTTCCTACTGGTTAAAATATATTACGAAAATAAAATCTTAGCGATCTGAATGTCCCGTGTGAATATTCATTGACCACCATATAGAACCCTGTCGATATACACCTACAGTCGATATTTGCTGACCGGCTGCGATTGATTAGGAAAACTTTTATTAATCCGCTTATTCTCTGACATGAATTTTTCCATTGACTCTAACAGGTAACTTTTGTCCACAGTTCATCCATTGGTACAAGTACCAAATCAGCTGGTTGGGGCGCCGACGGGCACTGACGTCACACTTCAGTGTCACGTCGAGGCTTCACCAAAAGCCATCAACTACTGGACGAGAGAGAATGGTGAGTCTTATTTATTAGTAATCATTATTTAAAAAAAATATATGAATGGGTCAGTCATTCTCATTAATAGGATCTATAGAAACGGAGATTGCTTTTATCGTTTCATTTGGTTATAATTTATTTATTGCCGATAATTCATTGATAAGTCTGTATTTGGAACTTTTTGGTTATATAAAACTTTATTATTATTTTATAGCATTATCCTATGCTTAGCCAATTATACTACGAAACAGTTACAAAATTATGGCACTTACGACAACTACGGTCGCCTTTTTGCTGGACCTTACCGTGACCGTAACTGAGCGACTGCCCGGTGTGCGGAGGTCGCAGGTTCAAATCCTGCCGGTCCCATAATTATTCAACTGTTTCTAAGTATATCCTATAAAAAGTCTTTCTATTGGTTATTTAACTTCTTGAAGATATTATATAGATTTTAGTATTCAAACTTTGAATTATGGACTTTACAAAATATTTAAACACTCATAATCTCTTGTCTAGTAGACCATTAACTTTTTTAAGTTAAAACCAACGTTTGAAAATAATCTACACGAAGTTTTGTGAAACGATACATTTAAGAGAAAGAGTTAACTTAACGTAAGCGTTTTCAATATATTTTCCTAAACAAAAGTATATTTCAAAACTTCTAAAAGCTTACAGGAATAGGGACCAAGCTTTTAAATAAATCTTAAGCTACTTAGTTTTATGGTGTCCAAAGTTGGACGGTCACCAAAGTCCAAAGGAGACTTAGCGCAGAGAACTAAGCACTGCAAATGTATCACTGTATGTTAAACTTTCACATATTTAATAAAATAATAAAATAAATTTCAAATGTATAACAAGATGCCAATATGCTTATCTATAAGCTTACAATCAGCTATATGCTAGGCACCGTTTTTAACTAGTGAGTGTTTTATGGCAAGCCTTTTTTCAGCCTTTAACATGTTGTGACGAATAAAATGACTGTCTGAAATAAATATTGAGACATCTTATTCATATGAGATTTATCTATATATATAAAAATGAAACCCGTTTTTCGTTGTCACGACATAGCATGAAAACGGCTTGACCGATTTGGCTGATTTTTTTTTGTAGTTTTCTAATACTCTGTACAAGGATCTTACGGAAAAAACAATAAAAAAAAAAGTATTAATTTTTATATGGAGGATATTATAGATTCCAGTTCAAATTGAATAGGTACGCATACATAAGATAGGTCAGCTATACAAAATAAAGTAGTGCATCAAATTTACGCTAAGGCGGTACGAAGTTCGCCGGGTCAGCTAGTTAGAGATAAATATTAAATAAGGCTACCTAACTACTAAGACATTTTTTTTGAGAATACTTCTGCGTTCACAATAGCACCGTTATATAAATACCTTGAAACCAATATATTTTGTATGTATACTTATATATGTAAACTTTCGCGTTGCGTAACACCTAAAAAATAAAACAATTCCCGTATAAATCATATTACATATATTTTGTATATTTTCATAAACTGAAAACTGCCCGGTGGATGGCAATTTCGGCCTATCTCATGGGACCTTTGAATAGGTGAAATATGGGTGTTGTACACTTCTGCCACACCCAATAATAAAAGCGTGATGTAATGATATATTATTTCCATCAACTGCAAATTTCATAAAGAACTTACTATAGTATACTTATTATTATACGTTGGCTAGGTAGATAAGGTAGACTTATACATTAGCTATGCGTCTCTTAAATTATGCAAAGATCGTACTTCATCTTCTACCCGGTATACGTACTTAAAATATTAACCTTTATGAAATTTAGTTTTCAAGCTACCATCCAGTAACTTGTTACCACGTCGATATAGACGTACAATGTTATATAGGTAGTCTAAAAAGAATCGAAAAATAATTGGCTAGATTCTTTAATCATTCATAGACAATTTACATAAATCACAGATTGTCATAATATTATTTTTTGTACTGTCTTGATGTTCTAGTAGTTAGCGAATGCGCCTCTCACCGCGAGGTCCCGGGTTCGATTCCCGGGTCGGACAAATTGTTATTTGTGAATGCCTATAGGCTCACCCCCTATCCCATAGGACCTCTGCCACACCCTCCTGGGTAATATAGGCGTGCTGTTATGTTATGTGTTATTATTTGTTTTTGTGAAACAAAACTAACCCCATAACACAGGGTATACTAGTGTGCACTTTAGCGCATAAGTTTAAGAATAAGCAATACAGTGGACCCCCGGTAATCCGACAAACATTTTGCAGTGTAGTGTCGGCTTAGCGAATTTGTCGGATTATAGAATACTGCCTTAGACCCCCTGTAGTCCGACAAACATTTTGCAGTGTAGTGTCGGCTTAGCGAATTTGTCGGATTATAGAATACTGCCTTAGACCCCCTGTAGTCCGACAAACATTTTGCAGTGTAGTGTCGGCTTAGCGAATTTGTCGGATTATAGAATACTGCCTTAGACCCCCTGTAGTCCGACAGCTCCAATGATAAGAGTACATACATTTATATAATATGTATGTACTCTGAAGTAAAATTCATACCTACTTCATTATATATGTCAAATTTAGTAAATTAAACAACACAATAGAGATACGTTTTATTATAAAATTAACGTTAGTAATGCTATATAACTCACAAAAAATAAGCAATAACTTTACATTAGGAAATACAAATTGTGTACAAACAAATGTACATACTAAAATAATAAAATTTTATGAGTCAATTAATTTAAAACACATAAATTTAAAAAAAATAGATTTTTAAAAATATTCGATTAATAATAAATAATAATAGACCATGTCGGATTATAGGGGTGCCGGATTAGCCAGGGGCCGGATTTCCGGGGGTCTACTGTACTGCTTATTCTTAAACTTATGCGCTTATGCTTATACTGTACAAATTTTTGAATTAAATATATCAATATCTTGAATATCTTTTCATATATCAATATCAATTCTTAACATATAACTTGTAATAAATATTATTTTTCTTTTTGAAATGTTTAACTCCATACACCTGCCACAAACATACCTATATATCTGCATCACCCAATGGTTGGCTGGTAGATTATACTCCCTTTGTGCAATGTACAGTGGGCCAAGCAGTTCGATATGCAGGGCAAAAACTTCTACGCCATAATGAAAACTGAATGCAATAGATATGCATGTAGGAATTACATATTTAATAAGTGTAATATACCCACTATTTAGATATGTAATTCACTTTTCCATAACTAGTGTAGTAAGTCTTTACTATGACTTGGAAGTTTTTCCCCTGCATACCTAACTCGTTGGCCCACTGTACATGTACTGTGTCATACCCTTCTGGGAAATATAGGCGTGATGTTATATAATGTCTTAATTTGTTAATGATTTGATCAATGAAAACTTAGCATTCAATAATAAGTGCATAATTTTATAATATTATAAAAGGGATGGTTTTAATGTAAAATATGTAAATTGTATGGATGTTTGAAAATTTTCACATGTTTTAACCGACTTCAAAAAAGAGGAGGTTCTCAATTCGGTTGTATTTTTTTTTTTTTGTGTTGCTGACTGTACATACCATACAAAAATGTGTACCATAGCCTTACGTGCCCCGCGCCTATTTCATCTTATCTCTGTTCCAGTTAACAGCCAGTAATTAGTGTAATCAGCGATTGTGTCCAAAGATGTTTACGAGCGAACTCATAAACTCTATTAAGTACGAAGCACGAACCTCAAGAACGGCATAAGCAACTAATTTCATTATTCATAAAGCACATTGAAAGCGTTAAAGCAGTCATTAAACCAGTCGTTATTCATGTTTCTACTATCCTCTTTGACAGGCTACAGGGGCTAGTGCTTGCTTACAAGTTATTGCCTTTTTATGGTCGTATTTAAAAGGAAAAAATATGCGCTTATTTCATGTCCGCTTTTCATTTCGCAAAGATTTATTTTACTTTGATTATATGCCGCCTATGTTACGGCTTATTAACGACCTCATAATTATAGCGCGATGACAACATAAAATATTGCTGTGTCAGATATTAATAAATGAACCTGTTTATTAACGGTGATTAGATTTTTCGTGTTTATCGTGGATAATCCCAAGGAAAAAACAAGGACGCGCCAAATTCCATCGGCAAGATAATTGAATTATGCTTTGAGGAAACTTATATATACTTTTAAAAGGTATCTATCACACCTGGTGAAAAAATCAATTATATTAAGGAACACCAAAATCTTTTGGAACTTCATTCTTACACATTGCTTTCGGAAACAGAAGCAACAGTCAAAACAAACCGTTGTCATTTGTTAAAATAACTTCGCCGGGAACATTTCGACAATATTAACTCCATTGGTCAACGTAAATGGCAGCTGTCAAAAGGGGAACTAAATTAGACTCTGTGAAATATAACCTGCGAACACCTATATAAAAACACGTCCTAACTAATACAAATACCGCTCTTAACCTAAAAAAACATCAGAGAGGTCGGGCACTTCATTATTTCTCATTTAACTGACGCCCTCAGGATAAAAGTTGCTTATTCAGTGTTCGGGTGACAGATGGACAAAAGCACTAGCAGCGCAGCGGACGGCGATGTGCCGGAGATAAGCTCAATATTTACTTTACGTTTGTTTTACGTATGTAGATGAAGGAAATAAAGATCAAATGCGGGAGATTACGTTTTAACTTTAACAGAACTGACCCAACGGTCTCGCTGTCGTAAATCGAGCTATTCATAAAACTGACAATGCACTGCCGGCATTTGAATAATTTCGCTATATCTATAAAATAGAATGCAGCAATTGACATAAGAGACCAAGGATAACAAATGCTAAAGTATTAAAAATCTGCAGACTACGTACAGCTGCATAATTTTTAGTTTTTATTGCGTTAAGAGCGGGTAAGCGCATTGCAATCGCACATACCGGAATACGTTTTAGTGGAAAGCGCCAATTTTCAAGTGGATAATGCGTTGCAACAAACGCCGGGCATGGTCGGCCGACAACGGCCGGCCACTAAAGTCGAGTTAGGAATGGATTTACGGGTTACGGGCCGTCCGGCGGCGAGCGGCGCCGTTCGCAGCCGTCCGCAGCACCGCACGCCGCGACATGTGTGAGCAGACCTCGACCTAATCCGACAAAACGAACAAAACTTTTTCGCAATGCGGTCTTTAACTTATATTTTTTGTCGGTCTAATCGAACAGTTTATACGCTCGGATGCAAGTGCAGCCAGAATACGCAAAGTGAGAGGCTTTTAGCTGAAAATTCAGTTGATAATTAAGATACTTTCACACGTGGGGTACATTTTGTTTCGTTTAAATAATAGATATAACTGGAAATATTAATTAATGTAATACTTTATATCACAATATAATTTCATTATGCCTAATGTTGTCATTAACGCACATCAAAGGCTACTATCAATTTAATAACATTGTTATCGATAAATGTGTGAAATCGGATAACCCCAGCCCTATTTGATTATAATGATGATGCCAGGTGTAATAATTTGATTGTTGGCTATCATAGCATCGACTGGATATTTTACAGGATGACAAGATGCAAAACAATCAATCATACATTAACTATAAAGTTTAACTCAGCAAAATATCAAGTACCTCAAACTTATTTAATAACATATTAAGGGCCTATTTCTGAAGGTGCCGGATAGATTTTATCCGATCCATGAAATATACCCTGACCGAATTGAAAAGTGAAAAAAGAACACAGGTGTCACTTTTATTAGTGTGTATTATATATATTTCCTCGTACTGTTTTTGGATCGAGTCAAAATTTGATCCTGTTGTCTGTTTTAGTTTACCAAGTTCCTTTTAAACTTGATTCTGTGTAATGTTTGATGCTTATCCCGCCAATAAGATTTATCTAACACCTAGGAAATTGGGGATAATTCTGGTTTAAAAACTTTTAGCCTTCATGTACCTACAACAGGAATAGAATAGCTGTGCACATCACCCATGTTCCGCTAGACGATACGATGACAGTAAAATAACCGAATGATTGGGTGCAACACGAGACTAGAAGCCTGTACTTTAAAAAACTGTAGAAAACATTATTATCATGGGACTTGCGATTGCCATAGTTGTATGTACTAACATATCAAAATCATAATCCCGATGAAACCGGGCACAACAACACAATCCCCGCCTATAAGTACTTAGCTTCTGAATAATTGGTTATACCCCAACCAGGCGGATGCATAGTGCAGGCAGATTTAGATGTAGTTACAAAGGCAACCGAGCTCGCTATTACGCGGTCGGAGCGACCGACCGCGCAAAAAGCGGACCAAATTCTATTACCGCCCGATATGCAACAAAGACCGCTGGCCTGGCCGCTTCAAATTGCTTTAGGCTACAGTCACAATATTTACTCTCACGTACACACCACAATATTCGTGCAAATCTAAATTCAATTTCAAATATTACCCTCGAAACTAAAACAATTGTAACTGAAATATGAAGGTCCCGAACCTTTGTTTTTATAACAACATCAAAACAACACAGATAAAGTGTGTTTCGAAAACATAGAAACTAATTATTAGCTACGCAAAACACTTTCCAAAAGATCACTTTTCGGAAGCTTTTGATCTCGTGTCGCATCGTCTCCCTTACGCATTTGCACATTTTAATATTCATTATCGCTTATTAATATTCATTGTTGTCATAATATTCAATATTTTTATGTACTGCGATAAGGGGAATTTTATTACGTTTTAACACAAATCGCTACTTAAACTTTGGCAGCATTTTGTAGAATGAGGTTTGTTTTAAACATAGGCATGTTTTTGTAGTCGTTTGTTAATTTTTTGTTGAAAGTAAACGCGATAACTTTTTAAACAGTTAACACTCAAATGGTGGAGTGACGTACGGCCACATGTCTGGGCCGTTAGTAACAAACAGAGGGGGTAGACGGCTCTTCTGCGGCCCATAAATTGCGGGGACTACAAATTAAATTAGGTAATACACGGGCGTGACGAGATGGGACAAGCGGCGTGCCGGCCGCGCCGGACATGGAATGGGAGTGTCCGCTCTCGCATCCAGCCCTTCCGACAACTTTTTGTTGTAATTTCAATCGTGTTTTATTTAAATAAAATTGCTTAATTTATTGTAGCGGTGTACAGGTTATTTTTCGATGGTGCTTCCACTCTGACGTTTTTATTACGTTTCATTGTAGCTTTATTTATGATATCGTTTGTATTTAGCTTTTAAATTGTTTAACTAATAGCTTTCATAAGAAAAAATAAAATGAATTAAACAACTACCACGCAGGTCTAATCCTTTGTTAGACACACTTTACAATAGAAATGGTGCCAATATCAGGCCTAATATCCAACAAAGAAACAATAGTTTAAACAATCTATCTATTAATCTTCAACCAGCTTTTTCACCATTCACGAATCTTCGATTTATCTCCGAATCGGTAATAATTAATAAAGTTGTCGACAATAAACAAAAGGGGGCGTGTTTGTGGCAGCCGCGGCTGAGGGCACGGCCTCGTTGACCCCTGAGGTGTCAGTTGCACCAAGCGGGCCGCAGATTTGTGGTCAGCGCCAACAGAGCCTGCGTCTCGCGTCACCTCTCGATGTCTTTGCGATGACCGCATTATTAATGGCGCTTTATTGTGATCAAATACCAGTCTGAATTGTTGGTGAATTAATCGTAAGGACGGTGTATTGACTTGAGCTTACAAAAGTACTGAAATTTAAGTTTTTATGACAAATACAACGATTTGAAAGAACTTCACGGAATATGCATAATACAGCCTACTAATAACAGGCAAAAATTCAATTTAAACTTATTTAACTTCAAGTGGCTCAGTGGTTCAGGTGGCTACGGTAAAGGTCATAGGTCAATTTTCAACCTATCCTTAATAATATTAGACTTTAAAACTTCTCCTATGTAAAAACTTTATCTACGTTAATCACAGAGACTAAAACAACAACAGAGTTTATACATTTTTATGATGCGTGATGGGACCATAGCCAGATTAAAACATCATTCAATTGTTATGAATTCCCAAACTACCAACCCAAATTACTATCGAAACGAATCGCAATTAAAATAATTTTATATCCGAAACCAGCCAAATTATATCATTATTGCAATCATATTCACAACAACTCACGAAGCTTTGTTGTTGTCCCGTATTGCTTTTCTACGATACATATTACAAACGAGTTTGGATGAGCTAATAATCTATGGCAACTAAAAGTGCATACGTGTATTTATGAGCTATTCATGAACATATACATAAATTAATAAAGCATGATATTTTTTGAAGGACTTGCCTCTTATTTCATTTCTTTCAAGAGTTAATCTTCCCAGCTTTTAAATTGGTCACAAAAATACAAAAAATATGTAAGTGATAAGTTTGAAAGTAAAGGTGCTCTCAGACCGGCGAGCATTCGCATGTAATTCAACGTTGCAGATTCAATTTTAAACATATTGCTGTAAAAACTGCCGCATGCCACCCACACTGACGAGCATTGCCCTGTAACGTGACAATTAATCGAATGAAATTCTAAATTTTGAATTGTTAATATAGGGTGAAAGTACTTAGTGCTTAACTGGAATTATTTCACAATTGAAAGCGTTTTCCTGAACTGAAAACTGACCGATTTATGTTTGAAGTGTAAACACTTCTTACCTTTTTAAATACTTCAAATTTAAGCCGGCATTTAAATAAAAAAAAATGAATCGCGGCATTTAAATGTAAGACCCTGTTAAAAGATTATGAAGACCGTAGCTGCACCATTGAAGATAGTTTCAGTTACCATTCTGCTGACAGTTGCCACCCTGTATATCCGCATTATATTATATGCATTTTATTGTCCGTGATACATACTGACTTTTAAAAATTGCGCCTTTTATAGAAACATAACATACAACACAAATTTTAAAAATCTTTTTTTTTTAACACATTCTATTCTATTTTGTTATAATGGAAGTTAAATTACTGATACGTTAGGCATAACCTTTATGTCTAGTTACCCTTTTTATCAAAACGTAGGATAATAAGCTTATAAAAGTTTATACTTTGTTTTAATTTTGTTGTTATATCAGTAAAAACGCAATAAACTCGTGGTTAAAAAAATGCTATAGCTTTGGTATGGCACAAAGGCTAAACCTAATATTTATGCCATGCAAGTATACCGGATGGCGGAGTGGAAAATGTACCTGCCTACGACGCTGAGGTCGCGGGTTTGATTCTTTGCTCAAGACAAATCTTTGTGTGCATGAACATGGAGGTTTGTCTTGGTCCGTGTGTCTATGTATAATACGTATGTAAATATTTACAAAAGAAAAGTATATATGTATTAGTATAACTTATTCTAGTACCCATAGAACAAGCTCTGCTTAGTTTGGGACTAGATGGGGTTGTGTGTATGTTGTGTGATATATTTCTATATTTTATTTATATACCAATAGGTCTGGTACGTGTAACATAAAATTGTTTTTTTATTATTTTACAAAATAGCTAGTACCAAATGTATTCGTATGAGAAGTCAGTGTGAATTGTTTTGCGCCCATAACTGTCCCACGCTTTGTGGTCGAACATTTGCAAGCTCGAAGATACTATAACTCTGTGACTGGATTGCTCTAACGTATTGCCTACAGCAGTGTGCTCTAGTGCTCGCATAATATACGGTGTATCTATTTCTTGTTATCTTATAGTAATCTGGGTACAAAATTTTTTCGCTCTCACGATTTTAATAAAATTATCTTTTTATAAACTTTGTATGAAGGTATTAAGCATTAGCTTGATATAATAATATCTTAGGTAATAACTCATTACAAAATGTATTTTATAATGGGTTATTTTCTCTTGTGCTTTATTTCTTTTTAGAAATTTTCAATCGGTATACAGTTCAAGTTACGCGCAATATCTCACTAGTATCAAATATATATGTATGAGAAATCAGTTTATTTTTTTACTAGTGATTTGCACATACAAATTACTAGTATTCTTGCTAACCTCTCCAGCTTTGTTTAATTCGCTTGTGTTAGAAGGAAGTTTACGTCCGTGGTGTAATGGCCAGGATTCAAACCCACTACCTTTCGATCGTAAGAGCGATGCCTTATCCATTGCGCCACGGCCGCTTTAAAATATTTTGCGCTAATTAAACGTCCCACGCTTCATTTCCCTCTTTATGGATAAAAATCTCAGAGATAGTGGGAGTAATCTGACAGCTGTTTTTACCTACGGTTTGTCATCAAATCAAAAGTTAAAGTTAAAAACCTTTATGTTAGTTTTAAGCTGTCTACAGCCTACTTAAATGGCAAATTTCATTAAAATCGTTGAATCGATCACCATCCATTTAAGCGTGCAGAAAAAAGAAACATAATAAAAACAATATCTTGTCTCTAACAAACTTTCGCCTTTGTAATAAGAGTAAAGGTTTTTAAAAAACTAGCTCACCGTGTTACAGGAAGCTTTAATGTTCTAATTTTAAAAACTTTTAATTACGTATATATATATACTATATACTTACATTCTAAAATGATTTTGTATACTGCTAAACTCGCACTTCCGTTCGTTTTGGTGAGTGTGGTAGTTAGTTGGACTTTAGATATTATACACTACAGTATTCCAGTTTTGACTAAAGTTATACCTCGTAAACATTAGGAATACTGGAGATACTATTTGTGGTAAGAAATTCGCTATCTCATATTCGTATATCATTTAAATCATAGTTCCTATCTTTACCATAGTTATTGTATGAGAAAAGCCCGTTTCACTTGAAAATTACATGATCAAATGGAAATATAACAAACACAACATCACGTAATATCCACACTTCTCCTGTTATGTTTCACGACATGTGTTGATCGACAGTCACGAAAACCTCCTCCTTGAACTAAAAGATCGGTGCGCTCGCGAACAAAACGTTGTAATTGTGGGTATACCGGAAAAAGAAGATAAAAACTAAAATTCGCGTCGAATTCATGATACTGAGGAAGTTCAAACGCTGCTGAAAGTGGTGTACGAAGGCAGTTCTAGCTGTCCTAAGCCGCTAAACTGCATAAGACTCGGCAAATACACACCAAACAAGAATCGCTCTCTAAAAGTATGTTTCGACAACACTTACATTTCAAGATACCTGCTGCGTAATAAATCAAAACTGCCGAAGAATATACAGATGTACTCCGACCAAACGCCAACACAAAAGCGTTTTTTACAAAATCTGAAAGAAGAACTAACAAACCGCTCAGAAAACGGCGAAAAAGATCTCACCATTAAATACATTAAGGGCATACCCACCATCGTAAAAAATAACACAAACCAAAAAAACCAGTAGCGAACTCACTACAAAATGTAAACAAAACCAAGAATTTTGATAAATTGTGTCATCAAATAGTACATAAATATGAAGACATTCCATTACACCCATCCTGCTTGAGATTTTTATATTATTATGGCAATTTGCGTAGTATACGCAAGGATGGCAAGTTAGACGAAATTAAATGCATTATAAAAGCTATCCCGAGAACAACACATTTTTTGATATTTACTGAAACATGGATCACGTCAGAAAGCGATGCTAAACTTTACCAGCTACCAAACTATACACATATTTACAACTACAGGCACGACTGCAAGGGAGGTGGTGTATCTATTTTTGTACACAATAGTATAAGACACGAAGTAACAGAACAAGTTTACGAAAACGGCAACCACTACTTATGGATATCTATTGACAAACTGTCACTAAATATTGGAGCTATATACAAACCAGGAGACACTAATACAGACAATTTTTTGGAACTGTACTGCCCACAATTAGAGCAGAGAAAAAGATCATTGGTTTTTGGAGATTTTAACATCGATCTTCTAACAAAAACCGGTTACACTGCAAAATATATCAATGCAATACAAGAGGCCGGGTACGAGATACTTAATAAGATTAATAAGCAACATAATACACGTGAAACCAGTACGACGAGAACTATTATAGACCATGTTTGCACAAATTTATCTAATCACTCATTTAATATCTCAATTGTAGAATCGGCCCTCTCGGACCACAAGCAAATCTATCTTGAAATTGGCACCATAACACCACGCACAGTCAAAAAAATACAGTACCAGGCACTTGATTATGAAAAGTTTCGCGACTGCGCCTTGAGGTCTGAATACTCAAATAAGGACTCTGAATATTGCATACTAGAGGGATTTATTGCAGATCAAGTAAATAAAAGTAGAATAACAAAGACAAAAATTCTCAATCCACCCAAAAAGGATTGGATAAATGGAAAAATAATTGATGCAATAAATTTACGTAACATCCTATGGTCAGAAGTTAAAAATAAACCAGCTGATGAAAATATACTGAAGCAATTCACGGATGAACGATATAGTGTGAAAACCATGATTAAGCGACACAAGGAAACCTACTACCATAATTTGTTTCACAATACCTACGACCAACCAAAAAAAATGTGGGAAGTTATCAACAACCTGGCGTCAAATAAAATAAAGGACAGTTGTGCTCCGCCTGAACTATTGTCGGGCTCGGGATTAGTCACTGAAGGTAACGCTATTTGTAATTTATTCAATACTTTTTTTGCCAAAATTGGTGCAGACTTAGCAAATAAAATACCTAACACTTATCATGTGAACACATCTAATATTTTAATGTACGAAGCCGACTATACACACCACTCAACTCTGAGCGAGTTCACGCCATGTACTATGTGTGAAATCTCTGCAATAATTGAAAGTCTAGATAGCAACACAAGCGCGGGCTTGGATGGAATAAGTAATTATTTACTAGAAAAAGGATTTTTAATAGATGAACAATATGGATTTCGCCCTAAATCAAGCACATTAAGTGCCACCGTTGACCTAATTACAAAAATAAAGTCCCACATAGATCAAAAAAACCTTGCTGTGGGTGTTTTCATTGACCTAAAAAAAGCATTCGATACCGTTTGTCACAAAAAGCTAATACAAAAATTAAATAACTTGGGAATCAAAGCTAATACAAAAATTAAATAACTTGGGAATCACAGGAAACGCACTCAACATGTTCACATCTTATTTACAAAACAGACAACAGGTAGTGAAAATAGAAAACTTCAAAAGTTCGGCCCAAAATGTTACATACGGAATTCCACAAGGTTCAATAGTTGGGCCCCTATTGTTCCTAATTTACATTAATAGTATTACCAAAATTGGACTAACAGGACATCTAACATTGTACGCAGATGACACCTGCCTTTTTATTTTGATAACTGTATACATTCTATTGTGTCTGACGCTCAGAAAGACCTTAATGTACTAAATGAATGGTTAAAACACAACTTGTTAACGATAAATACATCAAAGACATCTTACATGCTTTTTGCCGCTAAAAATAAACCTATACCCGACTTTTCACCCCTTTTCATAAACAATGATGTTATTAAACGCTCTCACCAAGAAAAATACCTAGGGTTATGGTTAGACGATAAAGTTTCATGGAAGCCGCATATAGATCACGTCAAAACCAAATTAATGTCAGTTCTGGGAGCTTTACGTAAAATAGCCAACTGTATTCCAAATAATGTTCGACTTATTATATATAATTCTCTAGTAAAATCTCATTTAGAATACCTTATTGAAATATGGGGCTCTGCAGCTAAATCTAACTTGATTCCTTTACAAAGAACTCAAAACAAAATTATTAAAGTATTATTCCATTATCATTATCTTACTCCTACAAAGCTTTTGTATGAAAAATCTAATTTATTCAACCTCACACAACTATACACATATTGTACATGTATCTTAATCAAAAATATTACTACTAATTCCATCCAGTCTAATATACAGCTACATAAAAAAGAGTTACCATACAATTTAAGAAACAAAAATAAACTACAGCTGAGTGATGCACGAACGAACTATGGAAAAAGAACGATATTGTTTGAGGGAGCACAACTGTATAACCGGTTACCGAACGAACTAAAGGAGTGTAATGATGTAAACATCTACAAAAGTCTACTTAAAAAATATGTAAGCACAATATCGCTGTAATTTAACTTAAATTTAAGATAAATCTAGTAATGTTAAGTGAATAACACTAATTGTATCTCATTTTAAGTAAAACTGTAAGTTTTTTATGAGAAATAAAGATTCTTTAAACATATGTTTTGGGGATGGGCCTGTCGGTATCCACCTGGCACAAAAGCAACCCCGTGCTACTGCTATTGGTAATTTTCCAACGGAATACCTAATAACACATTTGCCTTACTCGGAAATTGATCCCAAAACCTTGCAGTGAGAGGTGCATTCACTAACCACTAGACCAACAGGGCAGTTTAAAATTGCTTTTTTTTAACGGGATATAATCCCACCCACACGCTCACCACTGTGACTCCTGTGACGCCAGGATCTACAGCGGTAACCAACTGAAAGGCACCGTGCATGACACACGGGCAATCCCAGGGAGAGTTACAACAATTGTATTAGATGTTAAAACAGGCTTGCCTATTTCAGGAACTAAATGTGCCCACTATACTTTTCACATGAAATGAAATGTACTAATTATATAAATCGCTTGTGGCTGCTTGTGGCATCTCTTTTGCTCCTGTAACACAGGTTAAGTCCTTGCATAGAAGCGAAGGATTCGTTTTGAACACCACAAGCGACCGAATGTACCAACACTACATTTTATGGAATTTAGTTTGCTGGCTAGGCTTTGTATCTGCATTTATTACTAAATAAAGATTATAAATAAAATAAAAAAAAAATTGTCATGGAATCCGCAACGAATTTAATCAGAAGTATATAGTTGGAGTTGGAAAGTATGTATTTATAATTGCTTGTTTAAAAATGTTTTTAGCAATACAAATGGTTGATCTCAAGTGTCGTCAAGTAAGGTTATTAGAGCCGGAGCCTCGTGAAGAGATTAACGGTCGTATCAAGATTCAAGATGAACTACTTATATTGTATTACCGACGGGACCCTCAATTTCCGATGAACTTTGACATAGATCAGTGTAATTTAGTAGTCGGATTACTGTTATTCAGATGAGATACAGCTGTTTACATTTGTTTGATTTTCTAGGTGAAGCTACTTATTAAAGAATATTAGAATATGATCTATGATTTATTATTTAGTATGTAATCAGTAAAAGTCAAAAGCAGCGATAGCCGAGTGGGAGACCGTAGGACTGCAAAGTTAAAGGTCTCGAGTTCAAACCCACGGCACACACCTCTCGTCTTTTCGAAGATATGTGTGTATTTATCATATAAATTATCGCTCGCTAACGGTGAAGGAAACATCGTGAGGAAACCTGCATGCCCGAGAGTGCCTAATAAATGCTCCAGGGTGTGTGAAGTCTACCAATACGCACTTGGCCAGCGTGGTGGACTATGGCCTAACCCTTCCCATCATGAGAAGAGGCCCGAGCCCAGCAGTGGGACATGTATTAGATACAGGGCTGCTATTATTATAATCAATACCTAGTTCCTTTTGGATCAAAACGTGAAAATTACAAAAAAGATTTTCATTTATGTACATCAATTCAATTCAAAATACAATAATGTACACATCATTAGATTATAACTAATTATTTCTTTCAAGTCATTAAACAAGGTTTAATCGTTTTCTCTAAAAAGTACAAGGCAATATTTAAAAAAAGCCTAAAAGCAAGGTCATTGACGCAGTCGGTTAAAATATGAAAACCCCAGGAATATGTTCACTTGAGATAACTATGATGAATAGGCTCGCGCGGCAAGATTGCAGTTATGACGTATGTAACCGGGCGCAAGGAAAACTGAGAAACCTTTGGCGGTAATATTTAGTGTTTTAAAATGAGGCGGAAATATAATTATTCAGTTAAAAAAACTAAAAAATATATACATATTATAAAGTTTAATTTTCTTTCTTTTTCGTTAAAAATATATTTCAAAAAAAAAAATTTTTTTTTTCCTAAGATATCACATACATCTTATTTTATTACAATCTTGCCCATAAAGGCTAATGAGTAATTCTATTTTAACCTAAATTAATATGTAAACATACATATAAGAGGCGTCCAATAACACTTTACTTAGTTTTTATTAAGGCGAGGACACTTTGTTCATGTTGTCTTTTGAACTATCACTGTTTTTGTTTGTAATTTTTCACTTAATCACTAACACTAACTAACTCATATGGTTTTGTCCGTTTTGTCTTTTCACTATATAAAAAAAAATATAATGAATATCCGTCTTACTTGGCCAGCGTGATAAACTATGGCATATCATTTCTCATCAGAAGAGACCCGAGCCTAGTAGTGGGCGTAATATAACGTTATTTTAATATTATAAATCTGAAAGTATCCCTGTTAATCTGTATAATGCTTCTACGCTTAAAAGGCTGGGACATATTATGGTGAAATTTGTTGTATGAATTACTTGACATGTAGACCTGTGTCCCCTAGATAGGGCAGAGTGCATTACCAGTGCGCCGCCATCCTGCACCACTATTTTTCACTCCAGGTCTTTTAGATATTCAGCACCTCCACGATGATTATCCGTCACTAGGTCTGCTACGAGCGACCACGGTTACGGACCCTTGAGGTCAGGACATAGGCTATTTTTTGGGCACTAAACGGTGTGGGGCTGTTTAATCAAAGATCAATCTATCTGTGCGTTCTTAATTCCAGGCTTCAAAAGCTACAACACAAATAAATCTAAACCCATTAAAACACGCTTTATCAGAATTCACCATCGAGTTTTAATGCCTATAATCCACGGTCACTGGCTGGCAATAAAAAAACAAAAATCCGCCACAAAATAAAGCGAGACAAGAAGAATGCAAGCAATTTTTAATGTAGGACAAGCATGCGGCCCCTCGGTAATAATGTACCCGATGATAAATATTCACGATTCGCTGTAACCATCTATCTACCCACAATGGCAATTTTAATATCAATTTTGTTATTTTTATGAACTACTTATGAGAAGATAAGGGTAAAATATTAAGTTATTAGATTTACGAAACGTGTTCAAACATAGATACAAAACTTACCAATTCTAGAGATATATCATGTAATTTGATTGAATGTTGTAATTTGTTTTAGTTTTTTTTTTAATGAAATTTTTTTATTTATTCTATGATTTGTTATTAATAAGTGTTTTTCATATTATTTCTTGTGTACCTCAAATTTTCGACACAAATGTATTTTTTGTTCTGAAATAAATAAATAAAAGATAATTGTAGACAAATAGCTAATATTCATAACAAAGGCATACATTTCGAATAAACAACATCTCTGATACTGCGACTATTAATGGCTTAACAATCGCAAAGCGGCAGTTTATCGTTGTAATTACTATTGTTTTGTGAAAAAAAAAAAAAATTATAACCGTCATTTTTATCCGACAGCACAGAAAGAGTTACGTATTTTTTTTTGCATATGCGAGATTAGGAATTATTTTTACCGTCACTTTAATAGACAAAATACATAAATTGACCATAAATAACTAAAAAAAAAGAGTATAACTGACCCCAAAGTATTACAACAAAATGCACCTCACTTCTAATTGGTTTCAGTTTCTAGCTGAAAACCTTGCAACTGCATTTATAAGTACAAATTAAGTTTAATTAATCAGCTTTGTTATGTTAGTAACACGACAATTTAAAACAGCTCATTAATGAAAACTGAGTTATACGATGTTACTCCATTTCATTAATTTTAATTTGATTTAACGTGACCAAACGATCATTTTAAACTGTACATTTAAATTTAGTTAAAACGCACTATCAATAAATTCACCATGTTGATATGTGCTGATGCAATAACATACACAAATACAACTTCGAACATTCCCGTGTTTGTGAATCCGAAATACTAGCTCCCGACCAATTTATAATTCAAAACGTTAGATTGACTGAGTTTAAATCGACAAACCGATTGTTTCACGGATTCAGTGTTGCCAGCTACAAATCCTATAGTCCAACAAAGCTGAACCGTTTAAAAGGATTGTAGACAAATAGCTAATATTCATAACAAAGGCATACATTTCGAATAAACAACATCTCTGATACTGCGACTATTAATGGCTTAACAATCGCAAAGCGGCAGTTTATCGTTGTAATTACTATTGTTTTGTGAAGCGCATTAAGCTTTCCGACTGACAAATTGAACAGGAACGAATTATGTTAACACTTGCCTCAAAAATCAACATTTGCTTATTGACATTGCGACATGGGATGAAATTGAATATTATTTTAACTGAATGCTGCTCTGTTAGCACACGCATACTGTAAAGTAGATACGCATTATGCGAGCGTATAGAGAGTATTGTTCCACATACGACATGGCAAAACAATATTTCAATTCGATATCGAGCGGACAATGGTCGGAAGAGAGCGAATATAAATGGAGGACGGAAAGGCTTGTGCCTATCGAATAAAGGACAGTGAAACAAATGACTATAGACAGTGACCAGAGTCTAGCATTTAATAATAAATTTATTCATTTATGAGCGCTCTTGAGTGTGATTAGTAGAAATGCACTTCTGCATAGAAAAACTGCAAATTATCTCTGAATATTTATTTTTATACTTATTAATAGTTCGATATTCATTCTGCCAAAAGGTTAATAATACTGACGAAAAGATTTATATAAGTGTTTTTATCTAACAGTACGAATAAAGAGCTTTTTCAATCAATTTAATTCAAAATAATAACAATCCCTTCTTTCCAGGGGAGATGATAATAACAAACGACAAATACCAGATGACGGAGATCAACAGTTCGGCGTACAGCGTGCAGATGCGCCTCGTTATACGCAACATACAGCGCAGCGACCTCGGGGGCTACAAGTGCATATCTAAGAACTCTATTGGTGACGCCGAAGGCAACATTAGGTTGTATGGTGAGTGGAACAATGGTATTGAGTTTGATTTATTACTTAATACCTAGATAAAATCACTTCTTCCCATAAGCTAGGGTTTAGGGCAAATAATAAAATTATTATTATAAGGTTTAAATTGTATCTTAGACACAAGTTTTAAGAACTGCGGTTTTGAGAGGAAAATCTTAAGATAACTTGTTATTTGCCGGTTGTTATTCAAACTGTTTTTTTTTCAAGTTTATCGCTTACATGGAAATGAACAAATGTATTTCGTGAATCAACTTGATTCTACTTACTACTCACATTATCCATCTACTAACATGAATTTAAATCATGTTTATTAGCAAGTCACAAAGATAGAATTTTAAGAGTATATTTCTTCCCAGAAATGGAGTTGCCAAACCGCAAATCACGCGACGAAGACGATCGAGACTACGCCATTGAGGAGACGAATGACGTGCGTTCCAGTCTCCAGGGTCCATTGCGGGAAGGTGGGCCAAGAGATGAGGACGCCGGCTTCCTAGGTGGTGGAGGCCCCCCCACGGGTGCCTCACCCAGCGTTCTACCGCATGCAACCTTTTTAATAACGGCCTTATTCCTCGCCGCATGCTAAACTTTCTTCCCAAAGCCATGCGCAAAGTTAAGGTAATTTTTTGAAGGAAGATTGACTTTCAACTAAGGCCTTATTCACGCTAACATGACGTTGTTCACCCGAGTTGTGTAGAGGATTAGCCGTTACCTATGTAAAGACTATAATTGACCGCTTCATTCGGTCGACTTGCGTCAATACTCATCGAAATCTATACTTTGAACATTGATGCTGACAAGTACTTGAGGTGATTCTCCATAGATACTGGCAGGGTTATGGAATTTCATCATGTACACTATATTCTAGCCTCTGTGGAGTCTTCATTATTGCAAACCCGCCGTTTATAAATCTGAGATTCATCACGTATAGGTATACCGTCTGTAACGTAATTGAACTAATTCTTTCGTCGCGCTTGTCTTAAAATTGTGCATGGCTTAGCGTTATACGGCAATTAGAAGCGTCTGTGTCGCAGTAATTGGACGTTAGGCACAAATGCAGTGTTTATCGCTAGATTAAAGACTATGGTACATTTTTATAGATAAACGTGAACGGACTCGTTTAAGTGATTGTAACAGTACGTAATAGTTTAGCAATTCATCAGATGTCTGCTTGTATAACCATTGTAAATGCTTCAATATTGTATGAAGTCCATGTTATTGAGTTATGAAAATAAATGTAATCGGTACTTGAGCGTATTGAGTCTACGGCATTCATTTCCTTCTTATTTTAAACTCATTTTACGAATTACGTTTCTCTAAAATCCATTCTAAAATGCTGTTGTACAATACTTTCAAATTAATTATAATGTTTGTTTGTGTGGCGTTCTATACGCATGTAACTAATCTGTGTCATTATATTGTATATCTAACTATAAACTGTTAATGTATATGTACATAAATATAACGTAGCTACGCGGTTATAAACGTTTAAAATTTTATTTTGCTCATTCATATATGTTATGTTGTTTTAAACGAAATTTTATAGCTATATAAAAATGTATGTAAATCAGAAATGCTATAGGAGAAAATTTTGTAAATTGTTAACGTTTTTAATATTGTTGAATTTATGGAAAATAATTTGTGAACTGTATCTAAAATACTATGTGAAGGTTTCGTAGTCATATTTTACGTCGATGTGTTTGTCTTTTATGATTTTATTTAAAGGAACGTATCTGTTATATTGTTACGCCAGTATTTATTTATTATCGGCCTTATATGAATGTATAATATTGCCTGCGAAACAAATATAAACGAAGTAAACTTTTGGGTGTTGTTTTCTTGAAACCATTCGAATCCAGTAGTGTAAAGTGTACATATTTTTGGATTGTGGACGATACTAGTATAAGTATGGTCCACAATCCAAAAATATTTAAGAATGTCTTGACAGCACATAGAGTTTCGTCAGCTGTATCAACAACATCACATGAATTTTTTTAAAGAATATAATCCCACCCACACGCCCACCACTGTGACTCCTGTGACGCCAGGATCTACAGTGGTAACCAACTGAAAGGCACCGTGCATGATACACGGGCAATCCAATCCAAACATCGCTTGTATATCTTACAACAAATGAAACTATCCACAGAAACTATTACCTCTCCCAATTTCTTAGACCATTCGTATACTCAAGCCTACGATACCTTAATATTAACACTTAGTCAAAATATACCGGCGAAGGTCTACAATATCCAGTATGTCGACCCTCTTAATAGGTACCTTTAGGCGGGGCTCTGTAAGTGCGATGAAGATAGGGTGTAACCACTTGCATTAGCGAAATTACCTGAGGCTTTGTTATTTTCATTGCGACAACCCAAGTATATGGTGAGGCAAAATGGGAACTCGACTAGGAACCCAATGGTCATCGTCACGTAATACATGGCTACAAACAATGAATTGTGCTGAATTTTCATTGAATAAATGCCGTATAGAACATCCAGCGGTTGTGGCGATACTGAATATAAATTCTCATAATTTTAACGGACCCTTGTAAAATATGTATCATAAAGGCACATAATATCAGCAATTTATTCTACTTTTAGGTTTTAGATTTATGCCGGGCGTAAACCTTTTGTGATTTGACTGACGTGGACTTTAGAAAATCTTGAATTCTACCTACGGGCCGCAAATTTGCGAGCGTAATCATGAACTACAATAGACAGCAGGTACTCGTACCATAATTTTGAATCTGTAGGTTTTTAAAAGAAGAGATGTTTTGCTTGTGAATCTTTCATCCAGTGATCTTTCATTCTATCATCTATCACCTATATATCTAAATTAGGAACTAGTAATATCGGTTTAATCCGCCAGCTAACTCCATACAAATTTTACATTTTATCGTTCAAAAAAGTTTCGGAAAGTTGTTAAATCAGTTAAAAGGAGAATTTTTTTTTAATAATTAAGTTTAAAGCGTACCACGGACAACAATTACCTAGACAGAAGCAGTATAGTTCAGGTACTACTATTATTACATCACATTATAAAACAATTTGAATCGCACATATATTTAAAACCAAGTAGTAATCCCATCTCGGTTGATACCACTAAAATCTTCAGCAATAATCCAACAAAGTTGCGAAAATTCCACTGACCGGAAAACTATTTTAAATCTAGCTTGTCGAACATCAATAGTTGTGAAAAGAATAAAAGGACATACTACTACAAGGAGTCACCAAAGCATTTTATTAATGGTTCACCCTTACTGAGGCTTTCCTTTGAAGGCTTTGTCCAGAATGTCAAAGCGAGGTTTAGGCACATTGCTGGTATCCAACCATCTTTGTTCGGCGTACTCACTAACACAATATCGGCTCCGTACATTTGGAAATTCCCTAACGTATAACGATTTGGATGTGACTGTTTGCATCATAAGTGCGGGAAATCTATACACGTATGTAAGTATGTATGTACCAGATGAGAATAGGTTCTTTTTATGACGTTTTTGCGTTTCCCTCTGGGACTGAGGTAGTTTTACTTGCGTAAATAATGCGTGAGTTACGAAGGGTGCGCGTTATTGTAAGGTTTGCTACTTTATTTTCCGGTGAAGTATTATTTCCCTTCCTTCAATTCTTACAGGATTTGTGGGCCTAAGAAATTCCGTTTTTAAAACGGAAAAAAAGATAAAAATGACTTATGTATTGCTCATGGAGTCGTTGGCAAACTAATGTGAAAACTTTGTTTTCATTCATTATATTATCATGCATAAAGATACATATTACTATGATAATAATATAATAATAATAATAATAATAACTTTATTTCCAAAAAGTACAGATTAAAGTACATTTACACAAAAAATTGATACCCTGTTTCTTAAACTAGGTAAAAAACCTGTATCTTAAGAGACAGTGTTCAGCCATAATTGTCATAAATAGTTAATATACTACGACAGTCGTGTCAAAGCTAGGGGGGCTACTATTGATAAAGTTATTACAAAGAAAATAAAAAGGGCTTTGTGTGTGTGTGTATGTGTGATGACAATACGGTTAGTAAAACCAGATGGTTTTACTAACCGTATTGTCATCACCGACTAAAAACCGTATCATCATCGACCAAAAAGATTTTTAGTCGTAAATTAAGCAACTCATTCCATCCTTTAAGTTCCACAAAAAAAAGATCAGACTAACAAATCACAACACCTGGTTAACCGCTAAACGTACAATAGCTGAAATAGACTACAATTCTTTTAAGCTGACCAAAACTATAAAACACAGAATAAACCGCAAGCAAACATTCTAGAAAAGTACCTAATAAAATACTCTAGCCTACACTTACTTTGGTGATAGCGATCTCTATAATGTTAGATATAAATGTCGAGTTCAGTGCACAGACAAGTTCTCTCGTGTCACTTGAACAAAGCTGGCTCCAAAATTAAGTCAGAATATTTGTTCAACAGTTTTAAACCTCGCTTTTAACGTTTTATGGGTTTTCTGTGTTAATTAGACGTGTATGCAAATATGCAGTTTAAGAAAATGTTTGACGTTATGGCTTAGGATACCATAATTAAAACATTTAATCAAAAGATGCTACTCAAAAAAATACCTAAAAAATAACAAACAATTTCGCGTACCTATAATTTGTTTTGTTACCTAATCCACTACCGTAACTAATTCAGCAATATAAATATTTTGCTGAATGACATCAGGAACATTGCCAAAGCACCATCATTAATATATAGACAAGATTGACTCTACATAATAATTATTATTTATTAACATAAAAACATAATTATTAATTATTTTTGATAAAAACCAGAAAAATGAGCGAATTCCACATCCAGGTCGCAGACAAGGGAAAGATTATCCACAATCATATTAATCTTCTATCATCTTGTCCTCAAACAAAGCTGCCCAAACTTAAACACTCGATCCGTATCGACTAGAATTTGCAATTCCGAGAACAATTACTAACGAGCGGATATTATCGATGTATAGTTTGTTTGCAAACATCTCATACTGAGGGTACCAACGTCCGATGCGGTCCGTCCTCAATCTGCATGACAATGGTGTTCATAGTTACGCGTTCTCTAGATGGATGCTAATGCCCCCCATTCATAATTCATGTCGTAATGAAGTGGACGAACACGCTTCGGCTATAAGATGTCATGGCTTTGTCTGGACGCTGGTAATATGATATTGTTTAATCGGATTGTCTCAAGACGCGGGATTGTTGTTGTTTTATTGATATAGCTTGGTAATATTCGGTACAAATTATATTATAACGCAGCAAGTGTGTCTAGATATTAATAACAGTGCGATATTTCAAAAAGGTCTGTTATTATTAACTTACTTTGTCTCTACCACATTATTTTCAACCCATAAAATATAGAAACGATAACGTCTGTCGAATCATCAATGTTTAAGAAAATTTTACAGGTAAATGAAAGGTTTCAAATCCATGAAAGGCAAATAAAGATAAGACACAGAATCCTCTCCTACTCATAATATTCAAATAAGTATTTTTTTTGAAGTTAGAAAGTCAAAAATAATTACACTACTTAATGCATAGTCAAATGATGTAATGAAATACACACATTTACACAGAGAAGAACAAACAGGCGCAGATCTAATAAATGCTAGTCCAGTCAAATCAAATTATTTACTTTCATAGGAGGCGCTTGAACACGTCAAAACATTACATTAATTCTGACAAACTGTGAGTACTCCCACATTTTATTCTATTATGATGGCAAACAAGCATACGACCCGTCTGATGGTAAGCTGTTACCGCAGCCTATGGACACTTGCAACACCAGGGGCATCACTCGTGCGTTGCCGACCCTAAGCAATGATATAACAACAAAAAAAAAGTACGAGCCGCCTATTAGGTCACCTAGTCAACAATAAATACTTTTTTAGCCAAGACCCTGAATTTCCTTTTGATGTATTTCCTATAGGTGGTAAAGAGCCCGATTGTCTTTGTTTACGCTTCAATTCTCTATCGGCTCAGTGACATCGATTCTTGCCAAGTTTTTCTCAAGTAGTAAAACTGAAGAGTACTGAACTTGAAATCATTGAAGGCTTAACGAATGTGAGTTACTTTCGTTGGAAAACAAAGGTAACCAAAGGTGCTGGGTTTTTTTTCTTCATACTTAACGTAGATGGTTTTAATATTTTATAATTTCTTGAGCTCTGGTCTGGAGTCAGTCGGGTTTTGCTAATATCCCTGGTTCTAACCTAAAACCCAATGAGCCGTTGCAGTTAATTATCAGTATTTTATGTCGGACACCTGCCATTTAACCGTTACAACGTATTAAGTTGGTTGACGCAGTTATCAGACTTCCAAGTTTCTGATGAATATAAGTTATAGTATAATCTTGATTAGACCAGTCATAAACTTATGACTAACCGAAATTACTTCCGAAAACAAATAGGTATTATAAGGTCAACACAAAATATCTACAAACCGTATATTAAGTCACCTAATCAATAATACAACTTTTCACAACCCTTTAATAAAGGGTTGGAAAAGTTTTAAATCCGTATAAGACAAATTCAGCCAAGACCCTGAATTTCCCTTTGATGTATTTCCAATACGTGGTAAAGAGCCCGATTGTCTTTGTTTACGCTTCAACTCTCCATCGGCTCAGTGACGTCGATTCTTGCCAAGTTTTTCTCAAGTAGTAAAACTGAAGAGCACTGAACTAGAAATCATTGCAGGCTCAACGAGTGTGAGTTACTTTAAGGTACTGGGTTTTTTTCTTTATACTAAGCGTAGAAGGTTTTAATAGTTCATAATTCCTGGAGTTCTGGTCTGAAGTTAGTCGGGGTTTGCTAATATCCATAGTAAAATTAGTAGTAAAACTTAATTAGCCGCTGCAGCTAATATTATTAATATCTTATATTGCACACCTGCTATCTAACTTCTATAGCGCTGATTGCCGCAGTCATTTTTTTAGGGTTTCGACAATCATGACGAGATCGCCGTGAGTTTGTGGAGTCTACACAATATTTGAAGACACAATATTTTGTTGATATTAGACCGCTACAAGAATTCCTTTACTTCCAATTTCAGCAGCTCGAGCAAAGATATAATCTCCAATATTGAGTATCGACCAAAATGTGTAAGTATAGCATAGAATTGAAAGTACAGTCCTTAAAAGAAAATTGTCGCACATGAAACCGTTACTAAATTGAAGTATCTAAGCTCCACATGAGTAACGTTTTATTGAAAAATACGCCAAATAAATTGCCGGCATTTGTGTTTTCTTTTTTTCACCTATCCGACCCACGATAGCATTACACAATTCAGACCTTTTCTAGTAAAAAGTGGTTTATTGTGTTCTTAAATAAAGTTATTCAGTTTACTTCGCGAGCGTATTGTGTAGGCCCATTGTTGGGGCCCCAGGTGCGGCCGCCCTTATACATTCACTTACAATAACGTTATGAATGTCAAAAACACGTTATTTTTATTTACCTTAAACGATGAAATTGTATTGTTATTGCCAATAAAGTGGTTTATTCTTTTTCACTGTCGCATATTTTAATTTTATGATATTTTATAAATCGGACGGATAACAAAGTTTTCTAAAACGAAATAGAAATAGAATAAACATAACATAACGACTATATAACCCAAAATGCTGTGACAGAGGTGTACAACACTTCACCTGTTATCTAAAGATCCTATGGGATAGAGGGTGAGCCTATCGCCATCCACAGGGCACAATTTCAACTCCGTGCTGCTATTGTCAGTTTCTTGACAAAGGTCACAAATAACAGTTGGTCCGACCCGGGATTCGAACCCGAGACCTCGCGATGAGAGGCGCATACGCTAACCACTAGACCATCGAGGCAGGTTCTAAAAGGTAATAAATATGAGTAAGCAATAATTTCGGTCTTTTCTTTATATTTCAATGATATCTACATAATACAGATTTTGTTCCCAAAGTACGGCAGACTTAATGAAAATTGGTGTGTTAAAGGTTCTTCACCACAGGAAATCATAGGCTACTTTTCAGACGGAAGCTTATAACTCATCAGTATCATCAGCACTAAAGTAATTAGCATACAATAATATTGTCGACACAATAAACATGACTTCTCCATCGAAAATAAAAAGTTATAAGAATTGGCCGCGGCCATCAAGTCAAAACACGAATAAAGTTCCCCTTAGATTTTTTGGACCAAAGCTTATTATTTGCTGCTGTTGCTTTGTTGCAGCAAACATGGATTGTCACGTCAAAGGTAGTAGGTACGCGTCACCAAAAACCCTTAACTGGATTGTTCAAATAAAAATAATAATTCCTGTTCAATTAAAAAAAGGTATTTATTTGGAAAATGTGACAACAACTGGCTGGTTTATAAAAAAATATTATAACAAAGCTCGCTAGGGAAGGTCACAAGTGAGGTTGCAAAAAGTGGTCCAGGACATCATGTTAAAAAACTAGTTGTATAAAAGTATAAAACCGTCCTCTTTGATGTCCATGCGTAGCAGGTTCCAAAGTTATTGTCCCGTTTGCTACAGTATATTGTGCAAGCATGGATTGTCACGTCAAAAGCAGTCGTAACGCGCAACCAGTAACCCGAAAGCCCGGTGGCTGGTTACGTCAAAATAAAAATAACAATTTCGCGGTCAGGTAAGTTCGATGACATTGGCCCAAACCAAACATTGTATTTTTTTCAACAAAACGTTATCGAACATTCACAAACCAAACCCAATCCAGCTAGAAAATTAAAACGAAAATTCATTGTTTTTTTAACAAATTTTACGGATAATGTAGGCAATTTTTTTTATAACAACAGCAAACGGTATCCCTCTTTAATTCATTATAGAAATTAATTTATTTTTTGTAACAAAACGTTCAAGGTGGGAGCTTAAAACATTGATAATGACTTTTTTGGAAATGTCACGAATTCCTAAGAACAAATTAAACTTGGCTGTTTTCCCTCATCTAATTAACTTCTTGGACCACACTTTAAATAAACAACCTGTTGGGTTCGCCATTTAATTTATTCGGTAGGTTTAAAACTGAACAGATCTTTTTACTTGAGCTATGATGGTATTTTAATCCTTTCTGTGACTCTTGAGAATAGTTCAGTAGACTGAATAATTTTTTTTAATTATAATCACGTATATTAAATCTACTTGTTACTCCATGTATTTAATTTGTGTTTCAATGTATAATTTTCATAAATATTTTGCTGGTCAGTGTGCTCAAAAGAAAATCGTTTAGAAATGCATTGTAGTAAAATATATGATTTGATGTCCATTTTTGACTAGTTAATTATAAGAATGAGTAATAATATTTTAAATAATAATAATTTTGACAATAATGTATAATAAAATGCGGGTTATTAATTCCCTTTATGATTTTGATATTATATTAACAACTTAATTTGAAATATATATAATTATTTGCACACTAAAATAGCAGGATTCCCTGGTGGTAGAGCTCTTGTGAATGAGCTCGAGGGCGGCAGCACCACCGTCTCACCTTTAACCTGCCGCCAAATAGTAGTGCTTCCATTACTGTGTTCCTGTTTGGTGGTGAGATCAGGCCCTGAAATTACTGGCACACACCGTCGACCTCAGCTGCAGCGACGCATCTATAATCTGCTTTTGTGGATTGTTGATGTCCATGGGCTGTACTTCACTTACCATCAGGTGGACTACACGTTCGTTCCCTGTGGGCGTAGTATAAATAAAAAGAAAAAAAAAGCAGGATATGTATGAATTAAACTTTATGAATCTAACAATTAGATGTATATTCTAAGCAAATGAATAAATGATTTGATTTGATTTGAAAATATAGTTTTTTAAAATTAGGTTTTTTTATTTAGTTATACCTACCTATTATTTTTACTTTACCATAACTGAGAAAGTAGTTTACTCCGAATCAAAAACGGAATCCACTTCATTAGGTTCACGAGAACATACAATAAAAAACGCCTTTTCTCATACAAATTGAACATTCCTAATAGTTAAAATGTATGGAAAACGTATTTCCAATCTTCTGGTTATACTACCATTTCACTAAGTGAAATGGTTTTGGTAATGTCTTCTTGGTTTTTGGTAAATTAAAATATGGTTGTATGTGCTATAAACTTCTTATTGATTATTTTATACCATTTAGCTATGCTTAGCAAATTTTACTAAGAAACAGTTGAAAAAATATGGGATATGCAAGAGACGACCGTAGCTGGTTGGTTAAAGCGGTTGCTTTGTGTTCTGCACACAAAGCAACCCCTTCGTCGGTCGCAATTTTTTTCAAATGTTTTTAGTACCATTATAAATGCTTTAAAAGGGCTATTCCAGTTCCAAACGTTTGATCCGCAGATCACATCATGAATGACTACCAAACTCGTGTAGTTAATGCATGATGCACTCGCTTCCAACTGCGGCTGCTTCGATAAAAGCCAGCACTTTAATGACCCGCCAATTAGGTTCCGATGCGAACTTTAAAAGCATTATTATCTCATGTCAAGGCCTACAAACCGCATCGCATTTATGTAATTAACCAGATATAGCTTCATTTTAATAAGCGATGAAACATGATTTTCGTGGATGACTTGTTAATTTATTACGTAGAATAATAAAATGCGTTTTACGCTTTATAATCTGACGGAAATGTTACTCGGGAATCGGTGAGTGAAAATTAATTATTTTATTTAATAATTAATTACGTCATGGTATGTTCTTATCTGGAAAATGTATCGAATATTAAAATTATTTTCTGTGCAACCAATTTCGCTTAAAATTAACAGTTTAACGTTAAATCATTACTATTTAAATAAAATATTTTATTTACCTTTTAAAAGATCGTATGAACCATGCAACAAATTGATGTCATTATATAAACCTCAATGCACTTACTAAAGAGGATATTTAAATCGTAATTTTTAAATCATAAGCTTAATTCTAATAACAAGTGCCTTGGCAACTAGATAGTAGGTACTTAATATAAACCCTTGAGGCTTAAGTGAAAGTAGTGAGGAATAGAAATATACCGCGGCACAGAGTTCTTTTGTAACAGAATTGCACCGTAGCAATAGGTATGCGGCGCGGCGACGTCGCGTTCCACGGTATACGTACCGCCGCACTCATAGCTTCACTTGAAAAAATCCATGCACTTAGCGCTGAAAATAAGCGCGGCTTTCGACCGCATTCACTTTTAGCGATGTAGTTTTTCTCCTTTTACACCCTCCACACCCATTCTCCATCAGGCATCCCCCATCTCACTCCAACGCCGCATCTCTTCAACTATACTCGGTTCGCTTTAGCGTTCGTGACACAAAGCAATATGTGAGTTAACTTCACTGTAACGGTTCTTGTTTGAGTTGCGATTTAATGCCTCCTTAAACTGAGATGGTTTACGGGTTAACCGGGTTGAAAAGGATAAAAGTATCCGCAGTTGTTTTCTTTTTGGATTTGCGTCGTTTCAATAAAAACTTTGAATCCTTTAAAGGCAATCGAGTGCTTTGGACGTGTACGCTTTATTATATCGAGATTTAGTCAAAGTTTTCTCTCGTGAAAATTGAATATTGATCCACTATATCGCTTTTTCATTATTTAGATTTTTATCTTTTAGATCAACTTAAACAAATTATCTGTAATTAACTGTATCTCTCACCGCGAGGTCTCGGGTTCGATTCCCTGGTCAGACAAAGTGTTATTTGTGAACTTTCCGTCAGAAAATTCCCAACACAGCACGGCGTTAGAATTGTGCTCGGCGGATGGCGATAGGCTCACCCTTATCCCATGGGGCCTAAAACATAACAGGTGAAGTGTGGGTTTTGTACACCTCTGCCTAAAAGTATAGATGCTGTAGGTAAACGGACCACGTCGCAAAATGATTCGATTAAACATGCTATGTATGTTTAATCGAACCACGTCGCAAAATGATTCGATTAAACATGCTATGTATGTTTAATCGAATCATTTTGCGACGTGGTCCGTTTACCTACAGCATCTAGATATTTGAATAATTTAGAAGAGTGGTATTTATTTGAGATCTAGAAACATACACCGACGATCTAGGAGCGTCCACAGTAACAAAATGAAATTAGTAGAAGAATTCTGAACGGAAAAATTTTAAGTATTAAATAAATGAAGAGCAATTTATACAATAGTGACGTAAACATTTTTAGTATATAGTCATATTTTAGGTTTAAACTTAATTACTTAGAAAATATACTTACTAATTATTATAATGGAGTAACTTCCGATATTTCTGTCCTTTTGTAACACATAAGTACTCGTATAACAAAAGCTACTTGGCCTAACCTCGGCTACATCCCAAACGAATCAGTCTTATGCTACGCTATTGACAGTTCCCTCTTAATCAGGCTGTACCATGATGTCCCTAGTTTTGACAATTCGCATTCCAAACACGTTCTAACTTTAGATCGCGTATGAATGGAAATAAAAATACAATAAAAAGTAACTAGCTACAGCGCGCGGCTAGGTCCTGGTTGTACGTGGATTCAAATAAGCCTATATTATTCCTGAGGTCTTGAATATCTCTGCACTAATTCACATTATAATCGCTCCAGTAGTAGTCCAAAGAAACAAACATAAAAGTATTTCTTGTTTATAATATTTAAAAGACATTGAAGTATATTTAACTTGAGCGACTCCTTAAAACAATTTTATACGAAAATTGGTCTGATTAAGAGCTAATCCATATTTACCAATGAAACAAGCATCAGTGTCTGGCCCAACTTGTCCAATTTACATGACGAAGGTGGCGATATCGCAAAAGAAAGTTTCCGACAACTTTTATCAGATCCAAGCCCACTGCGGCTGATGAGTTGGCACAGAACTTTATTTACTGATACGAGGATCCTATTTAATGGAGATGGAACATGAATTTAAACATATCTTTATTTAATTTCATTAATTTGGAGATTTGGCCCAATTTCACAGGTTTTAGATAAACCTTATTAATAATTAATAATATTAATATTTCACAACTCACACACAACGCCATCTAATCCCAAACTAAGCAGAGCTTGTACTATGGGTACTAGAATAACTGATACTAATACATATATACTTTTCTTTTGTAAATACATACTTAAATAAATATAGAAACACCCAGACTAAGACAAACCCCCAGGTTCATGCACACAAAGATTTGTCTTAAGTGGGAATCGAATTCACGACCGCGGCGTCACAGGCAGGTACACTACCCACTCCGCCATCCGGTCGTCATTATTGATAGGATAATATGCACATAACACACATAAATGATGTTGACAGCTGTGTAGTGTTTTCAAGTGTAACTTGTGTCGCTTGTAAATTCGGTCAGTTTAAATTGTACGGTTGGGATAAGAATAGATCTTATTCAAACTGTTAAATGCCGAAACCTCAGAAACTGGCACTTAAAATTATAAACTTACCTACCAACTGAAGGCTTACTTACTTATTAAAGTTGCGTGAACATTTTTATTATTTTACTGACTGATTGCTGATGCTATAACCCAATTCTCTATGCTGCATTTAATTCCGCACTTGCTTGTGTAGCATATAACTTGATTTTATAATTTTGTAGAACAACCATTTTTTTCATTATATTCTCCCTGTTTAGTTTGGCAACCCAGAGGCACAAACTTTTTCAACGCCAACCAAAAAGCTACGTAACTAGTGAAACAAAAAAAACAAGTCTTTGCATCGCCGTTTGAATAAGATTTAAAATTCTAATTAGTCAGCTTCAAAAATGTGCAGAGCCCTTAAAACGCGTGCTCAGTTGAATGTGAACGTAAATAAAGAGTCCCTCTCTATATTTGCGAGCCGGAGCTGTGACTGAAGAACTGGCTCCGAGGGACTGGGATTAGGCAGTGCCTACAGTCGACTACGTATTAGACGAAGAGATTTAAACTGAATTAACCGTTCGATCGTAAAATTGGAATGCCACACAGATAATTACCTGACACTCACAGAAAAGGAAGTCGCTTAGAAAGGAGATTCAAATAAGCGTGCTCGAAGGACCTAGTGCGGCCCGAGATTCGATCACGAGAAAAATAACTGATACCGCGCTATCAGAAAGCGATCGAGCGGAACCCGATACTAACCGATTCAATTGGCCCGAAGTGTTTATGAATGCCAACCAAATGTTCTTTTTCGTTTTATACCGCTTACTATAAAAGCTCAAATGTTTGTACATTGAATGTGTGTAGAGAAATGTTTTGTTGTTTTAAATCATAAACGTGAAAGGAATTGTGTTTCGATTAGAATATAAAAACGAAGAGAGATACTAAAAAAATAACATATCAAATAGATGTTAATAGAAAATCCAGTAACATATTTTTAAGCTATTTTAATAAAAATAAAAATTCAGGCAGAAACTTCAATTCGAGTTTATCATTTATTTTTAGATTAGATAATGATATTTTATTAGTGCCTATAACCTAAGTATAACACCAAAAGACATTGGACTCAGAAGAATTACGCGGCGACTGTTACGTTGTACTATATGTATTGATTGGTTTAAACCTATTAAAAATCCTCGCTTTATAACAACTAGTAAAATTTATCAGTAACAGTTTATTTACAGAGAAATATACATATAGTATCTTAAAATGAATTAGCCTAATAACTTAATCTAAACTTACTAAGTCACTGTCAGAAGGCCGCGTTCCCAAAATGCTGGCAGAATTACCGCGTTGTATTGCGATACTTAATCGCTGGCCGAAATATAATCCAGCATTTCGAGAACGTGTTGCCTCAGTTAGACGTGCTAAAATAAAAAAAATAAAAATAAAATTTATTAGCTGATTCACAAATATAAATTTATGTTAGCTCTAATATTTTACGAAACAATAGGTCGAATATCGCAGGTATATCCACTTGATTTGAGAGTAGTCTAAGTGACGTGAGTGCACAGTGGGTCGATTGCAGACCTGTGACCGACACCCGACATCGGCTGACATATGACGATAATTCACAACAAGCAATACATTTAAAACCAGTGGTGCGCACTGCTCCATGAATCGAGACCTTGTCGATTACAGACACAATTTGAATGAAGCTAACAGGCGTGATAATCTGATTGTTAATTCTTGTACCAAGCCGTTGTAATTATGTCTTTTTTATTTAACTTTAAATATAATTATTCCTAAGTAAATTAATAATTATAATCTTCTGATCACGAGGTTTTATTCAAAAAGGCGACTCGTTTATTTTATATTTCATTACATGATTGAACAATAAAACACATTTCACAAGCAGGTATCTATCCAGTTGTAATATTCAGATTTTTTATTTGAAAATATTGTTGTAAACAAAGTAATTTCAACGATAGGTAAAAATCGCCTACTTGCAGTATTTATTTGAAGGGCCGATTTAACAAGTGATCAGATCCTCTGGACGCTAGTGCCTGAAATGAAAGAGAACCCAGTAGTTATTTTTCATTGTTCTGTAGTTAATTTAATTAAGCGTATTTTTAATATATAAACTATTTATAATAAAGAAAATATTAATTGCGTAAGAATTGGACCGTTCCCTGAGGTTGAATAAAACAAATTCCTGTTCCTGTAAAAGTGATGGCGCTACTTTTTTTGACAGGCAACTTTGTTTTAACAGTTCGATTTTAACAATGGCAGTGTTGAAAGCTTCGTATAATACAAATTACTACGATACCGTCAAGTAGTAAATAATTTTAAATATATTTAAGTTTAATCTAAATTTGATCATTTAAAATATTTTCTTGTAGACGTATTAATTAAAGAGATTTTTTTTTTTGAACAAGCTCTCTGTCAGAAATGTTTAAGTTTATATTTCATAAATATTTTTAAAAACTTTGACACCTTTATTAACAAATATATTCTTATTTAAAGTCAAACTATATTAGACATCAACGGCCCACATAAATAATGTGACTGCACAGTGAGCTAATCGCAGACCCGTGACCGACACCCGACAGTGTCTGACATATGACAATAATTCACAACAAGCAATACATTTTAAACCAGTGGTGCTTATTGCTCCATGAATCGAGACCGTGTCGATTACAGACACAATTTGAATGAAGCTCATTGGCGTGACCAACTCCGATTGTTAATTCTGCTTTTTACCAAGCTGTTGGAGTCATATATTTAGATAAAATGTCGGAAAGATAAATGCCTGTAACAATTAGAATCAAAACGTTATTCTGCCCGTTGCCCGCAAGTTAGAAAATATTCACAGCGCCATCTAATGTATGTTAAACTCTTAAAATGAACATCTAAGGAATAAAATTTAGATATACACCGGTACAGAAATTCATTAATTCTTATTCAAGTTAAGTTTAATAATACGATATTTCAGGCTTCTAACTTAAAAAATAACGGACTTCCATACAACCGTTCATCCCTTATTTTACCCTCTTCGAGGCGGAATTTACAAAAATCTCTAGCGGTTTAGGCTCTGCGTTGACTAATCAGTCAGTCGGGTGAACAATTATTTTGAGTATTTTATTAATAAATATTATGAATAATTAAATATCCGCTGATCACGTGGTTCTTTTTTCAAATGATGCCAAGCTAATTCCATATTTCATTAGACAATAAACTTAATATTGCAGGTGTATATCCACTTGATAGTAGATATCAACTACCCGCGTAAGTGACGTGAGTACACAGTGAGGCGATTGTAGACCTGTGACCGACACCCGGCATCGGCTGACATATGACGATAATTCACAACAAGCAATACATTTAAAACCAGTGGTGCGCAATGCTCCATGAATCGAGACCTTGTCGATTACAGACACAATTTGAATGAAGCTAACAGGCGTGACTTATTCTGATTGTTTATTCTGCTTTGTACCAAGCCGTTGTAATTTTATGAATTGAGATAAAATAACAGGCAGATATACGTCTGTAGTTATTCTAAATATATTTTTTAATAAGTAAGTTAATAATTCTCTGATAGCGAGGTTTTTACTCAAAATGACGCCACGTCAAGTCTATATTTCGTTATTCGATTGGACAATAAACCACATATTACAGTCAGGTATTTATCCACTAAGAGACGTGAGTGCACAGTGTGTCGATTGAAGACCTGTGACCGACACCCGAGATGGGTGACATATGACGATAATTCACAACAAGCATTTAAAACCAGTGGTGCGCATTGCTCCATGAATCGAGACCTTGTCGATTACAGATACAAATTGAATGAAGCTAATAGGCGTGAAATGTTCGTATTGTTTATCCTCCTTTGGTATAATCATTGTTATGTTCGTTCGCTTAGATGAAAAAAATGCGATAATAATGGTTATATCAATCCATCGTCTAGCATAATTTACCACAGTCAATCCGCGTATATATTTATAGTTTATTGAATGTCATTATCTCCCTTAAAGACCACGTTATACAATTTTATTATCATTTAAACATTAACCATTTAGATTACTCTGAAAAGCAGGTAACACCAAATCTGATTCACTTAACAAAACAGAAATTGGAGCAAGCCACGCTAATTCTACGTATAGAATAATCATACTAGAAGGAAAACAATAAATATGGTACCTTATTTGAGTATCTAGTGAAACGATGCATCAATTAATTAATCTTTGAGCATGGCGGGCACCGGCCATGCATCAATCAGCTTGTCGCCATGGACGGTTGCAATCAAATAAAATGTAACTCCAAAGCCGTTAAGCCTCGTATAAGCTGTTTATTGCGTTTCCACAGCCTGCACTAGTGATATTACTCTGTTTATTGAAGAAACTTGCGCTTGTCAATTTGTACAAGTCGCTGTTCTTTCTAATTACTATAAATTCGGCAGGGCTGATACGTTTTCTGGGAAAGATAATGAACGGATCATCATTTGACCTTGATTGTAATTGGTGTGGTAATAGTACAAACTCCAGAATAGACAGGAGCAACTTTTTACTGTAGTATCACGGGAGTGGAACAACGGGTGGAAGGTACAAACAATATTATAAATGCAAAAGTAACTCTGTCTGCCGGTCAGACCATTTGGCATTTCCAGTTTGACTGGAACGATCATGATAAAAATTGTCATAGAGATGTTGAATATCTGTAAAAGAACATAAACTATATTTATCGATCTACTAAGCAAGTAAAGCCGCTGCCGCGATTGAGTAAAAAGCTGGGAGCTAGGTATATCAACATTTTTAAGTTGATATTTTCCCAGCGTATTACTCAGCTATTATCTATAAGTAACATTCTTTTCGACTGCCATCTAACCTGCATAGCTCAGTATGACATGTATACTCATTTTGTTAGACTAGTTGTTAGAGACCACTGACTACCGGTAACGACTGTCATAGATGTTCAAATGACAACCGAGACCGGCGGTTTAATGAGCTCTCCGAGGCACAAACGAAAACTCGTTTATTTTTTATTTTTTTAACGGGATATAATCCCACCCACACGCCCACCACTGTGACTCCTGTGACGCCAGGATCTACAGCGGTAACCAACTTAAAGGCACCGTGCATGACACACGGGCAATCCCAGGGAGAGTTAAAATTGTCTTGGAACCCGCAACGAATTTAATCAGACGTATATACATAGTTGGAGTTGGAAAGTATATATAAAAACTCGTTATGTAAAAAAGGTCACCCAGATAAAAGGGAGAAGAAAACCTATCTGCAATTTCTTTTTGATCACCCATCCATCCAGCGACCGCATATAACATTGCTTCAAGACAAATCTAGCAGCGCGGTTTTGACTTAACCATGAGCTCCTCTGCATTATTTACACCCCTTAAAGTCTCTAGAATTAATAGACAGGCACAAGTTCTGCTTATTCAACCCTGTGCGATGATTTGTTAGAAACAATATCCGAAAGTCGCCGGGAGCGAGGACCGCGGACATCCGTCTAATCAACTGTATGAAGCTACCTTAATTGTGTTACTACCTGAAACTTAATATACCTCCTTGTTAACATATTAACGTTTACATATTACTTGCTAAGTTTGAGGAATGTATGAACATATCGTTTTGAAGTCCTCAGAATCGTCTAGTAAGAGTTATTCACAAAGTAAATTATAATTTGACTAAATATAAAAGTAAACGATTTCAATGTAAATATCGAGCACAGCTGTCACTTTAATTAACGAAACAATTACTTAAAGATAGTAAAGAAAAAGGCTATAAATATTACAGAATATCGCATTCTATTATTTCTGGACATATTAATGTAAGAAAATCATAATTATGTTTGTTCGTTAAGTAACAGATTTAGGTTTTTTTATATATGGCACGTACCACGTGGGCAGAGCTGCGGGTAAAAGCTAGTTTGTAATGAAATTGTTTTTGGTGCCTTGAAAAAACCACCGGCAAAGGAAACTTACTTTTGTGTCAGTGTACCATTTACATACACTTTCCACGTGTACCTACATTAATGCAGTTTTGTGTACAAGCAGTAAAAGCGGCCGAGGGCCGACGACCTGGTAGATAAGATGCCGAGGTTAAGTAAATAAATAAATAAACATTTAACAACTCACACACAACGCCATCTAGTCCCAAACTAAGCAGAGCTTGTACTTTGGGTACTAGAATAACTGATACTAATAAATATATACTTTTCTTTCGTAAATACATACTTATTATACATAGAAACACCCAGACTAAGACAAACCCCCATGTTCACGCACACAAATATTTGTCTTAAGTGGGAATCGAAACCGCCATCCGGTCGTCGTCATTCATGTTGTTCTCAACTTGTAAGAGTAAAACATTCATTACAATGATTTTGTAGACCTGGTACACATTACAATTTACCACGACATATCAATATTTACCTAAATAGATACATATATAGAGTTTTAAAAATTGACATTAAAGATTCATGTTATTTAAATTTTAAAATTTAGATTTAAAAAAAACGAATCAGCTATTTTGACGGAATAGACATCATCTTATACAAATTTAAAAATCACCATGTAACAATACCTTCTTCTTAAAGAATTCAAGAATGAATAGACATCAAGATACATATTTACATATATTCAGAATACTTGTCACGGGACGATGGGAAGAGACCGGATGGTATGTCGTTTCTGTCTTGGAAGATGGGTAGGCCCTTGGTGTGGGACGCAACCTGCATCGACACTCTCGCGCCATCACATCTTCCAAATACAGCGGCCTGCGCCGGCACTGCTGCTGCCTCTGCAGAAACCCTTAAGCGGCGCAAGTATAGTAATCTTGTTGGAGATTACATATTTGAGCCGTTTGGGGTCGAGACGCTAGGGTCATGGGGCCCGAGTGCCCATTCTCTTTTTAAAGAGATATCAAAACGACTGATCGCCTGCCAAAGCAACCTTAGTAAGAGACCTAAGCCCGTTGAAAGTGCCAAACCGATATTGCGAAACCCAGATGAGCTAATACTATATTATATTAAACATATTCATGAAAAGCCGACATTAAAATTTGACTATAAATCAACCAAATTTTACATATCAAAATTAACTGTTTTCATTCTAACGGCAATATAAAAACTAAAACTGTAAAACATTACTGCAATTTTAAATTTTAAAACTAATGACATATTATTTAATTTATAACATTTTTAATTTTTATTTTTATTCTTATTTAATTTGATGGAATTTATATTTAAATTTTAAAATGACAATTTAATTTTTATGTGATTTTAGTCAAATGAGCTAATTGTGTGAAACTGTTATATTTTGTTTTGTTTTTGATGTTGCTTCGTATGGGTCTTGTTACTCGAAATAAATGAATTTTATTATTATAATAAAACAATAACATTGCAGAAGCCTTCATTGAAGCATTCTAATATCTATTAGCGCCCCCAATAAATCAAAACACACCACTAATCATTACACACGGATGCCTAAATCCGCGATTGAGATACCGAACGCCCTTTCATACGACATTAGGTACGTTATACACGCCACATTTCCTAACAATCTGCACGGTCGCCCATTCGCGTGTGAATCCTTAGATACAGACGCTCATTTCCTCGCCTCGCGGGTTCAAGCGAACGGGCGAAACATTCGGGAAATTATTATGTTAAGCTGTTAATAAAGTTACGATATGTTGTTGTTGGTGCGCGAATTGTGAATTGGATTGTTTGCTGTGTTTTGGTTGGTGGATTAAGGGATTACTAGAATCGGAATAAAAACGAGCAATACTAGGCCCGATATTATTATTATTATTGGGTTGTACCTCCGTGAGTCTATTGTGATTGTAGCCTCATTATAGACTCTCCTTTAGGCCAATAGCCTCCATAAATTGGAGCAGTCGGCCGATCGGGAGTGACTTGACATCATCCGGATCCATCATACTAGGCCCTATAGATGTGGTTCTTTATTTTTAAACGACTTTCAAAGAGGAGGTTCTATATTCGACGCGTACATTTTTTTTATGTTGGTCCAGTAATTTCTTTGTCATTTGTGAACGAATTATATTTTTTTTGTGAGAGAGTGTACTTTCCAAGTTATGATCTGATAATGGAATCCCATAGAGATCTAATTTTCGATTGAATTAAAATTTAATTGGTTACAGTGATTTTTGTATATTTTCTGAAGTTATTTAGGTATTTGCATCTAGCAGTCAGCATCTCATGTTGCTGAGCTGACGCTGGAAGGTACAACCCTCAGCTTTAGGAGTACTGGGTTAATTCTTTAAATAATGTCACGTTCAGACCGTTAGCGCTATTCTTTTAAGTTATATTCAGATAATGCGACGTTGAAAATTAATTACATGGAAGGTGAAGTGAAGTGTTAAAAAATATCTTATCCTTAGGTGTTTTTAATAGCTTAAACTAGCAACGATAAAGTGTTCTCCTTTTAATCGTAACATAAACTATATCACAAAGAGATAAATAAAAATATTTTTAGTAAAAAAATTAAATCGACTTCAAAAAAGTAATAACTTACTAATAACACTAAATAATGTATAAAGACGACTAAATAGTTCTTGAGACGGTGCTCATAAATAACAAATTAAAAAAAAAAATAATCACCGACTTCAAGAACTATTTTACCGACTTTTTGCGTTATTTAGTGATTTATAGGTTATTTTAACAACAATATTTTTATTTACAATGTCGACTGGTATAATGTTTTTCATGCTACATTACAGCTAACTTTACCCAAATCAGGAACTAAAAACACCTGATATATGTATATACACGCGCCTCTATATCAGGTATTTTTTAGTGCCTGGTGTATATGTACATGTCAATACACAAATAACATTTTCTTTTTCATCGAATAAAACGGTTGAGTCGGCAAATTTAGAAGTAGTTTAATATTGTACCCCCAATCCAATTACTATAAACATTACTTACGCACAATATTATGAATGATGATGCCCCGCATGCCCTTTTATCTCGTATAATGTGGACAAGTTGTTTGAAGTCTCCAAATTGCTGTAAAGATATTTCTTCCACCGAAGATTTAAGCACGTATTAGTCTCCTAACTTCCGCTTCTTACACTGCAAACGTGTAAAATATGGTTCTACGGATATTCCATTCGAGAGACGATCGTAAATTCCATATTTTGTTCCCATGTACACTGTCGCATTTGGTGTCAAAGAAGTCATTTTGTAAAGCATCCGACGCGATACGATAGTTATTGCAGGAACGTTTGCATGGCAGTAACGTGTTCGAATTTCGTGAAATTTTTAAAAGAAAGCAATAACATTTCATAGCTTTACTCGGTGGAGGTGACAATAAAAATGCATCTCGATTCTGATCACACTCGTTTCAATATGTAGATGTGGCCCAACACCTGAGACGTCGCCCGCTTGAAAAATGCTTATTATATTGCTTTCCCGTAAATAAACGCTGCTTGTATGCGGAAAGGAAACGACCCAATTATCATTAATTGCGTAGTTTCGCACTTTGAGCACGTTGGAAATGTTCTGGGTGACTAGTTTTGTGCGGTATTGTTTGCGCGAAACGCGATACACTTTTAGTGCTTCGAACCAAATGGGAATGACTCAAAAAATGTTTACTGTGAACTAAACTTACTACGTTAGTATGCTTTACATATCAACAAAGCAGATGACCCACAGTTAGCGTGACGATCAATGGTAGCTGCAGCCAGCGATAACCGCAAACGACCGTGGGTCCGTTGTTACTCCACCGGAGGATTACGATTAACTAATGTCTCCCATACTACTGATGTAGTAGCGTCTTGCCAACTCATTATCTACACATTACTTTGGACAGGACAATGGTGCATCTTGTCTCGAGCTCTTTTAGATCACACAGCTTCCCATTGTAAGCTCTTACCAAACACGAATTTAAGTCACCAAAAACGGCAAACTAATTTGACGCTTCGCGAATGAAAATACAACGTAACAAACAATAGATATGGTACAGGTGGTACCGAGCTGAAAGGCTTCTATCACGTAAAATCGACGAAGAGAGATTGCCTCAATACATGGTCCATGCACTTACAATAATGGTTCCCGAAGTGAGCGACTATTTCTGTTCTCCGTTTTTTGACGATCGACGGATTAAAAATTCATACGATCAAAATGTCGGGAAGTGTGCGACGGAAACATAATATTGATGTTGTTCGTCGCAGAGACATTTTTATTCGATTTCTGTAATCGAATTGAACGAAATAAAATTTGTAAAAGTAGCGACAGCACATATCACATATGGTTCGATTTCTGGTTGAAATTCTGAACTTATATTGCTTAAACCAGTGGTTCCCAATTAGTGGTACGCGTACCCCCAGGGGTACGCGAGACTGCATCAAGGGGTACGCGCAGCAATCTCTAAACTAAAATCCTTAAATAAAAAAAAATAAATATATAAAAAGTTGGTATGTTTTTTGTTCGTTGAATTCTCTACTTTAAATTACTACAAAATTGTATATATTAATTATATATTTATATTTTTATTATTTTTGTTTTGCATTTTCTGTGAAGATTTACTATAGTAACATATTTTTTTTTTCACCATCGTAAAGTAGAAATTTCAACAAACAGGAAACATACCAATTTTTTGAAAAAAACTGATATTTTGACTAATTTTTAGTACTTAATTCAAAATAAGGTGAAAAAAAATAATATTTCTAATCAAATAAATTACAGCGTATTTGGGACATAAAAAGGTGAGTTTTCACCAAATTTGGTGAAAAAAAATTGTTTGTGAAAGATAAAAATAAAAAACCAAAAACTTGGTTTTTGAATTTTTCACATAAATTTTGAGGTTATATGAAAAAAGTGTAAATACAAAAGTTTTAGATCTTTTATTATCAACAACTTTGCCATTCGACTTTTTTCCATAGAACTTTTAGTTTTGCCGGAAATCGAAAAAAAAACGTTTTTTACCCTTAAACCAAACCCCCCATCCCCTTCCTGACCTCAGATCGCCGGTAAATTATTTTTCCTTTCATTTTTATAATATTCTCCTTTTTTTCTAATGGGTTTTATCCTACTATATTTTTTTTTGGTTTTACAAATTATCGACCCTGGTCTATAAAGGTGTACGCAAGTTGGAGGTCTTTCTTAAAGGGGTACGTAAAAAAAACTAATTGGGAACCACTGGCTTAAACGATAAGCAGCATATAGCCATATTTCTTTAGTAGATTAATTCATGAGATTTGTATGTAAGTAGGTAAATACCACAAACGCACGGTAGAAATTGCAAAGTTCTTTATGTACTAAGACATAAATAAGCTCTTACTATCCATATCCTATTACAGCGATCCCTGCAACTCAAAGCAATCATAAAGATACAAAAACTTATATCTATGAATTAGCTGCCAATACAGAAACAATTTTAATTATTGTTTAAGTAATTAACTATTCTATAATAGACATTTTGAACTCATAGCTTAGCCTAGTCTGTAAACAGAGTAATGAGTGTGAAATCACATAATTACGAAGTAAATAGGTCTGCAATCGTAATTAGCTAAACAGCTCTAATGCAGGTCTAAACCACAAAACAGATATCTCGGTAAGTAGCGCACATGTAGGTTACAAATGCAACTAATACCACAGTGGAGTATGTTTTGCTATATACTCTTTTGAATATAAACTCAGCTTAGGATATTAATCTCTACTTATCCGAAGGCGTATTTCTTTTGCTATAAGAACATCATATATATAGTTATACTGCTTGTTACAAAAGCTTTGTGAAATTCATTTTCTCAACAGTTATCAAACATCATACAAATGTAGGTATAAATATTATGAAATCTGCTGGTGGAGAGATTAAAAATATCTAAATTAATAACGCTCTTATTGAGTCAACATTGATCCTATTATAGTATCAAAATTGTCAAAATGTTCATGCAAATACGTACCTTGTTATCATAACTTCACTGGGGAATCTCCAAAAAAAGAAGGACGGCCTCAATCAAGCGCATGGCCATCAAGAGTAAGCGCTGGTATTGACAAGGTTTTGTAGTTTTTAATCTCCTGCTTTATTATGCATTCCGCACACGCCTATTCCTTGTTGGGCCCGGGTGCGTTCTACTTGACTCGGGCGTAACGCTTAACTTCTTCAGACCAAGTTTTTGGATTTTTATTGCTTTTAAACAACGTGAGACGAAATAATATTCTAAATTGGAGTACGACTCGCTCGATTCGTGATAAGGAAAATGTTGTGCCCTTTCCTTTGCAAGTTTTAGAAAGAAGTAATATGAAGAGTTAATTCTGACCGAAGTTTTTGCTTTGAACTTGTCTCATACAAACAATTAAAATGCTTTTGATTATTTTAAAAAGAATATTATACTTAATTTACTTGTTTCGTATTACTATGAATCAGTTTTTTTTTATAGTTAGTAAAATCTGCTTATCGTGGGTAAACAAAAGATCTTCAATCAGAATTTTTATAAATTCATATTAACCAACTTCCCTTAGTAAATTTAACTAAGCTTTTTCCTTTCCTACACGTTAAACGACATTAAAAAATCTCGTAAACATGGCGGGCGATCCACGTCGCCGGATCATTCGTCTCGGCATTCGTCTGTTCACGACGTGCGACGTACTTTCGCTAAAAATGCAAATTGTTCACCGAACTGACACGGCGCCCTGCTATGGAGACCCAAGCTGACTTAGGGACCTGAAGGGGCAAGGGGGGTACAATTTTTCACCAAACCAAAATGAGCAAGACACACCCCCAGAATCCTTGAATCAAGCTCTCGGTATTTTACCATGCGTCGTTGTATACCTTTGTTTATATTTTAGGGAAAAAGTTAGACTTGTAGAGGAACCTGTACGTGATCTGAACTGCAATAAAGAAGGCACTGGTCTGTAGTTTAGTATGCTCCGCTGGACACGACTGTATCTGAGGCGGGTGTGAGATAGCTTCTAGAATTACGATCAGTCCAACTGCAGTTTGCAATCACATCGTTTACCCTCATAAATGGATCATGAATGCCATACTGCAATACTATGATCTGCATGTATAAAAATAATGCCTTTGATTGTGGTATCGGCACACGTGTAGGGCAAGTCAATAGAAATGAAAATCAAAACGTGGAATCATGTGGACAATGCACTAACATAATTAATATTAATCTAGATGTGAACAACAGTTTGGCGCTAACATGTTATGCAAAAAAAATCACAATATATCTGCCCGCTATGTGATATGTAACATCTGTACCTAGAGTGTTAAAAATGTATGCTACTACTACGTAGCTTTACTATACAGTGCACCTTTAACTTAAAGATTATTGAACTTCCTTTAAATTGCTGAAATCGATCAACAAACATCAAACAATTATTCCAAGCTTGCAATTTCGAATAGAATTTAAATGTTAATTTTCTAAGCTATTAACACATTAGCAGTGCACAACGGACGCTATCGTAAATCAGAAGTGCAAACACTGTATTAATTACAAATGCAAACAGCGAGTGTGGTCCGCCGCAGCCGTCTCTATCCTGCTAATGATTTGCAGTAGCTGCGGCTCTTACACATACAGACTTAGGGCTTGTTCACACAGCGCGTTGCGTCGCACTTTGACGCATCGGATACAGCAATCAACTACTTCATCAGTCCTCCGCTGAACATAGCCCTTTTGAGCACCCAGTACTTCGCTTTATACTATGAATCCTCTCCAGCCACCTTTTTAAGGTCTTCAGTCCACTTGGCTGGGGGCGTCTAACTTAAGGTGTTGCAGACTCCTATGCAGGACTCGTTTCGCTCCAGCTATTGTTTCTTCGACAAACGTGTCCAGTCTATTGCTACTTCCTTCAATGTGTATTTTTTATTGGATTAGATGTCAGTAACGTTGCGTCAACGCAACGCTCCGTATAAACAGGTCCTTCCTTACATCCAAATTCGTGAACACGACTCACACACACAAACCTAACATTCCATTAGTTTTTTTATTCCAACCCCTCAAAATAAACAAAACCTCCATTGGTACTCGCTTTTTGATGTCAGCATTCAAATGAGTGGGTTCAATAGTGTTATCGTAGTGTTTTTAGATGTATGTACTGTGATAGGATCCCCTATATTGGTCATGCTTGTGATTTTTTAATAAAGCGTAACACGTTATTCGCTATTTATTAATATTTAACTACCGTGGAAGTTACCTCCTATGTTGTTAGCTATCTCATATTGTTAGCTCGTGCTATGCTCTCTTTATACATAGTATTGTACGTGTGATTTAGTGATGAACAGTGATGACAAACCAACCCGTTAATCATACGCGCAACTGTACCAAAATCACGTTGGTTGGTGGTATGTTGCGTACATTCTGGATCGTATGCAGACATTACCCACTCTATGCCCTCTTCACTGAAGTGTAGATCCCGGATTGGTCCGTTCCGTATGTGTTCCGCCTAAATACTTGCTCATTCCTACTTCAATGGAATTCGCGCTTTATTCCTCCATAACATATGCATTCACCGGAATCTAGGCCTCAAATGGTGAGCTTAAACTCAGCACTTAGTACGATTACACATAGTTAAACTAAGGCCAATAGCAGTAATGCTCACAACTTCGTATTATGTTATAGAGCCTCGATCGGCTAGGCTTACCGACTACTAACTTTAATCTATCGAACATGACAAAATATCCTCTCCGTTTACGCGAAACTACAAACATTTAGTTACATCTACTTTAAGCTACATGAATTTCACAGAACGTATATAAATAAACTAAAACGGGCATTAACGCAATCTAGCTAATATTTAACTTTGGAATTTCTCGACGTTCCCGGAAGTTGTCAGTTGAAGCAGACTGATCAAGTTATAATTTATTAAAGTTTTTAAATATATTTTGCTAGACTCAAGAGTTTTAAGCAGTCAAAGCGTGCTTACAGCTTTTTACAAACTTACCTAGTAAGATGTTGTATTTATGTATTATTTAGTATTTATAAAGTATTTAAGTATTAGACTAGTATGTACATTATTATGATTCATTATACAATGAAGTAATTACTCTTAATTATATATTATGTACCTACCAATTATCTCTGCACCACCCTAAGGGTCAGCTGGTAGATAATGTTTCCGGAATTAAGTCCGCTTTCGTCACAAATTTTGAGCAAGAAGTTTTATTAAATAAACTCAGGTGTTGTACGCTACTATCTAAATCTACTACAAAGAATTGACATTTCGGTAGAACGGATAAATCGCTGAGTTGTCAATCCTTTTCAATCTCTAACAAAAACAGATTCACCTGAAATATAATCAAAACAGTTACATTACGACAACAATGCCGTATGAAAACTCCATAAATTAATATAAGGCTAAGAACTATAGATAGAACTGGCGAAACAAAACGTACAAGTAAAAGCAACGTTTTAATTTCATCACCATAACTCAGCCGTATAAAGATACGGTTTTGCATGGAAACTCGGATAAAGAGGTGCAGGCAGGTACGACGTCGAAACAATAATGTGCGATTGTAGTTGCTTTTACAATGGCAGTCGGAGACATGCGGGTAGCACAGCCGACGTAAAGTGAAATCGGTCCTTTCAAAACATTTTACTGTGCGGGCTTGAAAATAAAACGCTGAAGCACTATTCAACTACACACAGTGGTCTCGACTAAAGTGTCCGCGATAAAGGGCCTTACAAAAAAAACTCTCTGTATAAACTGTGCCGGCGGGAACGGTAATCAACTTTATTCTAGCTTGTGTTTGGATGGCAAAATTGAATGGCTTTCTGGTGACGTGCCGGTGTCGAAGCTGGCCGGTAAACCAGGGGCTTATGTGGTTTATGTACAGTGGCTATGCTTCTTCACTAAGAAAGTTTCAGTTATTTGGAGCAACTCAAAGTTTATTTAATAATAACATAATATAACTAATTTTATTGATTTATATTATTTGCAGGGTGTAAGTAACAAAGCCGCGTGCCAGGGATTCAGTACTAAAATCTGAGACTGGGGTGACTCTCTTTGAATTTTTACACATCATAAAAAAATCGCAAATGTATGAGAATAAGCTTGCAAAAACACTTTCCAATGATTAAGAACACGGTTTTCAAGCTCCAGGTACAAAATTGAACTGAAAATTCTATGTAAGTGAAAACTTTTCATCGGATAACTCCAAAGTTGACAGAAACATTTCAAATGTATTGGGATAGTCTAAGGTAACGTTACTTCTTCATAATCCGTTGGAAAGTTCACGAAAAATCAAAATTCGCCTCAGAAAATCAAGAATTTTCGGTGAACTTTTTTTGTGCCCAGTGTCTCAGAATCATGTGCCTCGTCACGATGTCATTAACACCCTGTATATACATAAGTACATATTTTTAATTTTAACACAGATGTCAACATTTAGTTAACTTCCTACTCAGAACAAACTTACCTACTTAAACTGTAACATAGTAAAACAACTTTGAAATAAAAAGAGTCACTAATACAGATTAAGTTCAACTTTGCACCAATACGATTTTCCAGAGCCGCATTTGGGGCACCTCTCTATCTATAAATACACAGGTGAGGCGAACTCCCGGTTTAAAAATACGTTTTACCTACTTGGCTGAACTAACCGGTATAATATCAACGAATCGCCGAATTCCGAAATCGAGTTGGAAGTCTCGCAAAGGAGCCGGGTCGCAATCGCACGGTCGCGAATATTCCGTTCAATCGTCTCTACCTCACCTCACCTTAAGTGTATTCGCTATTTTTGTAACGGTTTGATAGCGACACACTGGATGTAGGCTATTGTATTATTTAAGATTTCTCTAAAAAGATATAGGTCGTGTATATTACACGTGCATTTACATTGATTAAACTACTTTTATTTTGTTTTTTTGGTTTTTTGGCGTGCAGTATAGAGTATTTATTATTATTATTATTTGTAGTTTACGTTTTCATAACTCGGGACTATGGAGTCCCGGTGATTTGGAAGGCATGCGTGGGGCCGAAGCCAACAGCGCAGAGGCCTGATAGATATTTTGATCTAAATGTGAAATGGGACACAAACCGACCACTATACCTGTTTACACATAATATAATGTTCTACAGGTACATATAATAGGAAATCCAGTGCTATGACATATACTAGTAACTTCCAGTTCCACAAATAAGCTAGGTACGAATACAAACATAAGCCTACTCAATATACCAGTAACCACTATTAAAACTATAACACCACAAACTAAGATCGTAGCAAATCATCGACACTAAAAAAAAAAACCGACTTCAAAAAGTAGGTTAACTAAAAAGCAAAAATTAAATTTACTTCGCACAAAATAATACGTTTTTTCATATAATTAAATAGAAATTATTAAATAATTATTTTATAATTCTGAAGTCGGTGCCAAGTAAAAACAACCTTTCTACAATATCAAATTACAGTTCACACAAAAAGGGAGGCGTAGTTGTTCTAGTGCGCGGTCGCCCAGTATTGGTACTTACCACAGAAATATAACTAATATTCAGTTAGAAAAATGTTGTTAGAACGATTGATATTATCTATACAGAGTTATTAATTGTTTACTTGGCACCGACTTCAGAATTATAAAATAATTATTTAATAATTTCTATTTAATTATATGAAAAAACGTATTATTTTGTGCGAAGTAAATTTATTTTTTGCTTTTTAGTTAACCTACTTTTTGAAGTCGGTTTTTTTTTTGTTAAAAATTATTTTATTTTACGATTTTAAGTGATGGGTACACCGAGCAAGAATGTTTCTCGAATGAGGAGACGATGGTTACTTGAGACGGAAAACTTATTTATAATAAACAAGAATTAAATCCTTTCTCCTGACTATTGAGGGTCACGACCTTCCATCATCAGCTCATTTTACACAATAACTAGCAGCAGGAATATGCGTACAGTAGTGAAAGAATTATCCTTTAACTCCTAACTATTGAGGAGTTGACCTTCCATCATCAGCTCAACCACATAAAATTGTTGCGACCAAGCGTAAATCTTGGCCTCGATTAATAAAATATGAGGGTTGCCCCCGATTTCTCTGGGGTCCCATCATCAGATCATGACATGCTGACAATGGGACCACCTTTGAAATATCTCCGTTCCAACAGCTCACTTGAAATCATAACTAGCAGTCTGAATATGTGTACAGTAGTGAAAGAATTATCCTTTAACTCCTAACCATTGAGGAGTTGACCTTCCATCATCAGCTCATCCACATAAAAATACGTAAATACTAGTGTAGCTTTGAAAAACACACTAAAACATTACATGTGCCTATAAAATTCGAGGGTTGCCCTCGATTTCTCTGAGATTCCATCATCAGATCACGACATGCTGACTATGGTACCCCTTTGGAATCATCTCCTGTCCAACAAAAAAAGAATCATCAAAATCAGTTCATAAACGACGGAGATATCCGTGAACAATCATAAAAAAAAAAAAAAAAAAGTAACATATATACGAATCGAATTGAGAACCTCCTCCTTTTTTAGAAGTCGGTTAAAAAACCATACACAACTAAAATTACTGAACAACACATCTCACTGCTAAAGGCATGAAACTTTCAATAAACATTCTTGTACATATAACACTTCTATATAATCACACAAAATACAACAAAGTTGCAAAATGTACCCTCAACCAACGCGTAACAAAAAAAACAGTGTGCACTTCCTCATTCATTAACAAACGGAATATTAAAATACATATTTAAATAGCGTCGCGATGTTTTAGAGAAAATTTATCTTAATTTAAATTTGATTATGCCGCAGCTGGGCACTGGCTATTTGACTTTACAGGAGACTGGAGCAACTTAATGGCAACCTTGAGTGCTACATTTTGAAAATAGAGCAAAATGCTTGCACCCCTCATTTATGACCAAATTAAATATAACAGGCCTTTATCAAAAGCCTATATTATAAAATATCTATCTATAATAAAATTTTAAAACTTCAATGTTTACTTTTCGTAAAATTTATTTTAGGGATTGATGGAATTATATAACCAGTTTTTTTCATTAAATATTTTAATAAGACCGTTAAAATTTGTCTAAACAAAATTATATCAATTTCATCGAAAACCCAATAAGCAATGATAGCAGTTTCAAAAAGTTTTAATATCGTTCAACCGATCGTTTTTATATTTAAGCCAATAACTATCTTGATACGAGTTTTCGGTTGTATTTACGAAAACGTCCGAGTGTGCCGCGAGCACATAATGTGCCTTGCTACCGAAGTGGCTTCTCTGTTTGCGAACTGCATTTGATCTATTTTTATCTCGCATGCCACTGTGTTTATCTTTTAAAACGATCTACCGCACACAAGCGAAAAATTGCAAAAATAAATCTATTCCGTTTTTTCCTGACCGCTCTCCGGTTCAGGTACACGCTACAAATAAATATATCAATAGTTTTACAAGGAAACTTGTGTCGGTGCTTCTTTTTGATCGCATTGCCGGTATCTAAATTTCAAACAAAGCGTAGAAGTAGAGATAAAAAGGTTTTTGTTTGCTCCATTTTATCGAATACATTTTGTTGCGTCCTGAAAATATTTTTATATAATCGATCACTCGGTACGTCTCTCGGGTAAACAGTATTGTTTCGTCCAATAACATTCAAAAACATATTGGCGTAAGTGCTCGATATGAAATTGCATTTAAGCCAATAGGTGCAAGTATTCATCGTCCGTCATATTATTTGTCACGAGCCGTCATCGGCAGGCGATGCCGAGCGTCGAGTGCGAGCGACATAGCGTATATCCAATTACCCATTCGCAATATTTTCTATGCGATGACGCATGTGGAAAACGCAATCAATCTACAATACCAATATTGTCTACATATTTTAGAAAGCTGAGTGACATATATTTGTCACGTTTTTGTTCTTTGGAATGTACGAGTATGATGTAGTACGCGACATTATTTTCAGAACTAGTAGTATGGTGCTTGGGAAACAGAGCCGTAACGATGTAAAATTCGCGGAAAATCTTTACTTATTATTGTTAAAGGTATTAATTACCTGGAAATTATACGATAACCGGCACGAGCAAAGTTATTCCACCGACCGAAAACTTAGCCACTGACAGCTGTCATCCCGTAACGCTCCTCCGTTCGCGCCTTTTTGTCAACGCCGCGTAGTGACGTACTTGTACATAGACTCCTAGTCGATTAATAGAAATCGATTATCATTATAAACTGTTGTTTAGCATTACATCACATCTGTATTACCCAGAAGGGTACGGCAGAGGTGTACAACACTCACACTTTACTTTTTCTGTTAAGGTATCATGGGATGGGAGATGAGCCTATCACCATCCACGGGGCACAATACTAACCCCGCGCTGCTATTTAAGCAGCTGCTAAATTCTTCATGGAAAAACCCAAATAACACTTTAGCTCGGCCCGGTAATTACACTCGAGACCTCGCGGTGAGAGGCGCGTACGCTAACCACTAGACCAAAGAGGCAGTTTTTTTTTATGATTTCTATATTCTACACTTCATTTATCTATTAACAAGAGATGTTTAGCTTTTTAAAGTAAGTAACTAGCTTCTTTATAGATTCAAACTGATGCTAATTTCTTTCAACAGTAGCTCCTCGAATCTGTATCAAAATACTAGAGAAATGTATGGTATAGAATGTTAGGTTGCATATTGGCAAAAGCTATGCATCCACTTCCTCTTTGAAAGTTCCAAGAAATGTATTAACAATTACTAACGTATCTCGATTGATATTGGCTTTTCATTCCCAGATACTGAGTATGCGAAGACAGGAAATTGGAAAATTGTTGGCTCTACGTGTTATTTGTTTTTCCAAGTATTCACAGATTAAAAATCCAAGACAAAAAGTCAAAATGAATGGTTTAGAAATAAGGAATTAAAATTGAAAAATATCGAACGTAAATAAATTAACTAATTTTATTATGTCTCGAAACGTTCAGAACGACTCAAATCTATATATAAAATAAAATTGTTAATTTGTCATGTGACATTGAAGATATTTAAAACAAAAAACTTTTTTTATACCAGCAATAGAAGACAAAACATTTTTTTTTATTTATGTTTCATTTTCGGTCCGTTTGTCTGTCTGTCTGTCTGTCTGTGTGTACGTTTGCGTATCACACAATACTTGGATTAAATTGGATGCGGTTTTCACAAATGTGTAGCTAAAGGTAAAACTTAAAAACTAGTATTTTTGTAATTGATTTATATAGCATTCAGCCATGCTTAGCAATCTAATTCTAAGAACAGTAGAAAAATATTTTGGACTTGAATCGGGACTAAAACCCGCGACTATAGAATTCCAGCCAATCGCTTTTAAAGCTTGAGATGATTTTTTTCTTGTTCCGTGGATTTAATAAAGGTCGCTTTGTCGCATCCGACCTGTATAGATCAAGGTCTCATGCAACATAAAGCCTTAAATCGAAATATGTATCAGACTGACAGAATGACAGTTTATATAACCGAAAAAAAAGTGGCTGTACTGGCGGCGAATTTTAAGTAAGACTGCAAGAAACGAATATATTAACATCTTAAAGGCGTTTTCAACAATTTAAAACGTACACAATGATTCATAGCAAAGAGTACACGGCACATTAAATTAAACACACAATAACAAAACACTTCTTGTTGCCAAGACTTAAAAACTTTTGTCCTTGGATGCCTTCCAGACTTGGAGAAAAAGAGATCATTGGAGTTCTTCCTTCATTGCACTTATAAATGCTGATCAGTGTTGTGGAGGAAAGTAATTTGAAATGCCAGTGATATATGACAAAATGGAACAGTTATAGGTCTAAAACTTAAATGCAATCTAGTAGATACAATTGTTATTGTTAAATTATATAGATTTTTAATGCTACAATCCAGAAATACTGAGGTAATACATTGTATACGTTACAAAAAACTATACCTACACTAATTAATGCTTACTAATTACTGCTAATATTACATATAAGTACAAAACATTTTCTTCTAATTACTGCCACGATGGTCTTTTCGTTACTGTATGCGCCTCTCGCCGCAAGGTCTCGGGTTCGATTCCCGGGCCAGGCAAACTGTAACTTGTGAACTTTCCGTCAGAAAATTTACAATAGCAGCATGGAGCTGGAATTGTGCCCGCTGGATGGCGATAGGCTCACCCCCTATCCCTTGAGACCTAAACATACCTACACCTACCAACGCCCATCTGGGTAATAAAGGCTGTTATGTAATGAAAACTATTGTTTAAAACATATTTCACGAAAATAAGATAGCTGCAGTTTCGAATACATGGCAAAAATACAGAAAAGCATAATTGTCCAATCTAAACATCCATTTATTAAATCTTTGATACAATACGTTTCCGTGTTTGTATTGCCGTCGGATTTAATACATTTTAACCCAAACAAAAAGTGATCTTATGCGACTGCATAAGATCACATTTCGTTTGGGTTAAAACCTCTGTGAACAGTATGATAATATTTGATATGTTAAAAAAATATGAATACCTAAACGATTTATTGGTTACAAAAAACTCAATATTATTCACAATATCAGTTACCGAAGCAAATAAACAGCGCGTTGGATTTTTCTCATAATATAATGTACTGTAATTTTATAAATTTCATTCACCAATTTTCTTCAACAATTGAAATTCGGTGCATATCTCATTTGCCTCTAATCTTCGACCCAAATCGCAATACGCCGAAAATAGAGACTACATTATCGAGAGCCAGTTTAACAAGCAGTGGCTCCAAATCGCATAATCGGAGCAATCAGTTAACGTATGTATTGTTTCTGTTCCGACGGCCACCCAACTAATGAAATCGTAAATCAACGTTCATACATCGACAGATTTTCAGCGAGCAAATATTTTGCTTTTCAACATAGCTCTCGACTCTACTGACGCCTTGTTAATTAATAGAATTAAAACCAGACTTGATGAACAGCTCAACAGCGTGCCAATTAAGCGGGCATATTTTTTTATCTCTTTAATCTAACTTAAAAAATGAATGGTAGTCAAAAGAGTCGATGCTAGTAAATATAAATAATGAAGTTACAGCTAAATTGCGTCAAAGTAATTCTAGCTTTTGGGAATTTGAATTTCATGATCATATCATTATTATTTTAGTAACACGGCACAATAAAGTTATTTAGTAGAATATTTCTTTAATTTAAGATAAATTTAGTAGCGTATTTTTAAGAATCTTGATACTTATTTATTGACGAATAAGATTTTTTTGACTCGTAATGCCCTTCTAAAATACTGAAATTCGGTGTTTGTCGGGTTTCTAAATTATAACTTAATAGTGTTTCTACTTTCTCTAGTCATATTGTGGCATCTTCTTATTAGTTTATTAACCTAATTAGAAGATATTACTAACATTCAGTAAAAATACTATATACGCCATTACATCATTACGCAAACACAGCCATATTCCTCCTGTATGCAATACGCTAGCTACTCAATGACACTTCAGAAACTAAACCATAATATTTTCTCTTTATATTAGTCTAAATGCAACATTTGAGTATCCTGACATGTTTGCCTCGCAAACAGGCCGTTCAAATGCTACCGAACATTAAATGGACAAAATAATTTATTAAAACTGGAATAGAAATAGGTTAGCAATGAAACCGATGAGGTTCGAGAGCTCACCACAACTCAGACAACCAATTTCGTTCAGGTTTGAATAAACTACTCGCTGTACGATTAACGTTGTTGATTATTTATATCGGATAGCTCTCGACCCACACACGAGGCTGTCTGTCGGCACTCGGGTACTACATCAAAAACGGTGCACTCCAACTAATTGCATTTGCTATTGATGCAAGCCTATAGGTACGCTGTGAATACCTAGCCCGACCCGGAAAGCCTCTACTGCACAGCCATCGTATGTCGACTATTAGCAATATAATTTCAGGGCACCGTGTTTATATTCGAAACGTATAGAGCCATTCATTTGCTTTGACTCGATTTGATGTATTAATAAATTTACCCGCGGTTTGTCATTCATTAGCAAATTAATTGACGGCGAAACTGACTGCGTTTTGATTTCAAAGATCGAGTGGTATCAACTCTGTTATGTTTATCTTTACCGATACATATTTTTAATATGAAGTGTTTGCATGTGGTTTTGAAATGAATTTTGAAGCACTGGCATTTATAGTTGCACTTCATAGAGGAGATTATTTAGTTTTTCAGTATGAAATAAGTAAATGCTTAATTTATTTGCTTTTGTTAGACTTAACCACAACTGAATCGTTACAAGAGTTCTGAGTAAACTATATTCACTAACGTAACAAATTATTGAAATACTTCAAAAAATACTTGGGAAAGGGTTTTAATGAGACCTTCCCAGTAAAATACAATAACATTATCTCAACGTCTATCAAAACTTATATAAAATTTAAATAATTTTGAGCACATACCTCGTACACACTATGAACCTTTATATAGGAGGTTCATAGTGTGTACGAGGCATGTGCTCAAAATTATTAAAATTTTAACCTAGCGCAGTTTTACACAAGTAGTTAAAATCATTGAATGCCGACAAAAAACAAATTAAGAGCAAACATATTGCAAAGAAATAAAACAACGGAAGCAGATTGTACCACTGGATTGGAATAATAAATGTCATTCATTCAGTTTGTCATTCATTAGCAAATTAATTGACGGCGAAACTAACTGCGTTTTGATTTCAAAGATCGAGTGGTATCAACTCTGTTATGTTTATCTTTACCGATACATATTTTTAATATGAAGTGTTTGCATGTGGTTTTGAAATGAATTTTGAAGCACTGGCATTTATAGTTGCACTTCATAGAAGAGATTATTTAGTTTTTCAGTATGAAATAAGTAAATGCTTAATTTATTTGCTTTTGTTAGACTTAACCACAACTGAATCGTTACAAGAGTTCTGAGTAAACTATATTCACTAACGTAACAAATTATTGAAATACTTCAAAAAATACTTGGGAAAGGGTTTTAATGAGACCTTCCCAGTAAAATATAATAACATTATCTCAACGTCTATCAAAACTTATATAAAATTTAAATAATTTTGAGCACATACCTCGTACACACTATAAACCTTTATATAGGAGGTTCATAGTGTGTACGAGGCATGTGCTCAAAATTATTTAAATTTTAACCTAGCTCAGTTTTACACAAGTAGTTAAAATCATTGAATTCCGACAAAAAACAAAATAAGAGCAAACATATTGCAAAGAAATAAAACAACGGAAGCAGATTGTACCACTGGATTGGAATAATAAATGAGTGAATCAAACCATTGGTCCTGATTCAACTCCGACAGAAAACTACTTTCTACAGCTTGATAAACCAACTATCACAATCACAAGAGAAAAGAACGTAATGATAAGTAAACTTGAATGACCAAAATAACAGTAATTACCGCAATTTCTAACACTATCATCTCATAAATATTTTGATAAACGAGACCCTAACAGAAACATTAAATTAATATGACTGCGAAACAACCGTACTCGGCAAATCTAACCCAAAGCGTTTGTAATCGGACTGCGCCACACTAATATCGTGTTCATATAGAAACATAAAAGGTTCGCTAAACGGGCCGCAATTCGTACTACCTGCCCCTCAAATTACTTAGTTAATGCTTATTCAACAACCTATAAAAACAAAGAGGCGGCCGCGACACAAGGAGGGTCAGAAACTCTATTGTATATTAATGTAAGCGGCGCCATTCTCCCGCTAGTTTTGGCAAAGATGCAATTTCATTTGAATATTGTGCAAGTCGACTGTTATACTGCGTTATACTCGTAACTGGAGTACTTTAAATACAAAGTGCTCATAAAAGTAGTGTCTACCAGACTGCGAGCATTAGGTTTGGATAGCGTTAATTGATATGAGAATGGCGGATAAATAGGTTGGGAGGTAGGTATTACAGAGGCCGTACGTTCAGTGAGACAATTAAAAGGAAATTTTAGCGCCTTGTGAGGCATACATCGCGTAGATGTCTCTCATTCCGCGTGTAAGTGCGCCTCGGCTCGTCACGGTGTCTCCACGATTTATACCCGCCGTATTACACGCCATTCGACACGTTGCCACGGGTACATAGAGTTGCTAAGTGAAATTAAAACTGAGGGTATGGAGCAGTCACATAAAAAAAATGGTAGGTATAATTCTAGGTTTATGATCCAACTATTTTTAATAAAAAATAATGTCTGACACTTTATACGAGATATTCAAATGATTCAAATTTCTGTCTCGCAATTATAAATTACTAATAGTTACGTAGATGAAACACTTCCACACACAACCTTTTACGATCGTCAACCCACTCTTTACAGACTTAGTGACTTCCACACAAGCTCTTTTAAAAGTAATTTTCTACGTATAACAATTTAGGGTTTATTGAAAAAAAAATGGGCTGAAGGCGATCAATCAAGTAGCCAGCACGAAGTTTGTGAGGGTGTTCAACTGTTTTTACTCTGTAGCTCCTGAATAGATTTTAATGACATAATACATAAAGCAAAGTTTATATAAACAGTACCTAAAGACTGAACCTCGCTCGGTTTTTTATAACTAGCAAAAACAGAGATTTTAATTTAAAAGGGTAGGCTAGTATTAGGCTAAAAAATAGTACGAGGATAGAGAAAAAAATAATAACACTATTAATTTACTAAGACAAATGTATCGAGACGAAACTTCTGCGGTTTATGTGAGCTGCAGCATATATATCCTGGATATTATTCACCAACCTACAAACATTGACAATTACTTTTCATGGACCTTTGTGAACCAGTATTTGATAACCCAGGGTTATATTTTAACTACATCACTAACTCAAGTGTTCAATTCCATTATACCTACTGTTAATTCATTAGATTAATACACGTACGTATATCAAATTTCAACCAGTTCCAACTGGTTTAAGAGCAATTTCGATTATTTTACTAAAAAACGGTATAAAATCAAAAATTAAATTTGGAATAAGAAAACTCTCTTCACAAATCATGCCGTATCCACCCCGCGCGTATTCACCCCTCGAAGTCCCCTCTAGGATGATTGTGCCGCTTGTCTAATTGTTTCTTGCAACGCCGGTATATTAAGCAGTGAGATGCCGCCGACTTTATGACTTCTTGAATGAGTCATTAACTTGTCGAATCAATTCGTCTTTGGCCTCGTATTATTTCGAGGGGTGAAATAATACTCGAGTAATTTTACAACTATAGCTTTAAATGTGCTTTAAGATAAATCAGGCGGTGCTGGAGGAATTTCGTTTATTGTATGTACCTTCAGCGGTAATGTCGTACCGTTTTATGTATTGTACTTACATGCACATGTAATTATATTCATTTATTAATTCATGCAGGATGAATGGTGACATTGCGAAATTTATTACAACTACAGATTTTAGATATTCAATCGTGTTTATCATCATCATCATTATCATCATTTCAGCCCAACGATGTCCACTGTTGGACATAGGCCTCACCTAATTGCCGCCACAACGCGCGGTTTATACTGAAACAAAATTCGGCAAAAGTGTATTTTTTTCATAATTTGCGACACGAGATCAAAGTTATTTATATCTCGTGCTTTTCAGTCCCTCACTACGCTTCAGATTCTAACCAAGTTTATAATCTTTCGCTTATTCGGGACTCAAAATTAGCACTTGATGAAAATACGAACTTCGCACTCAAATAATTATTTCACACTTGCTATGTCTAGAATATGTGGCGCATCCACTTTGTATTCTTTAAAAGCCTTTTACAACTATCTCTATTTCAGGAGCTATGCTGTAAAAGCGTAACTGACGGACATAGATCATATAATTTTCTTTTTCTGTGAGGCCTTTTTTCATTGGACAACGCGGGAGCGATGCAGTAAAATATTCTGCAGACTATAATATATCCTTATAGTCTAGTCTTAGTAACCATAAGTTCGAGAACTATCTACATGAAAAAACTTAACATAACATATCATCACGCCTATATCACCCAGAAGGGAGTGGTAGAGGTGTGTAACACCCACACTTCACCTGTTATTTTTAGGTCCTATGTGATAGAGGTGAGCCTATCGCCCTCCACCGTGCACAAATCCAACTCCGTGCTGCTATTTTAGATTTCTCTGACAGTAAAAGCCCAAATAATACTTTTGCCCGGCCCGGGAATCGAACCCGAGACACTAACCACTAGACCATTGAGGCAGCTATTATCAAGCAAATTTAACAGAAGAAAAAACACACGAACTCGTTTTCTACTTTATCTTACAGACGTTGTTTATTAAGCTGAGTTTAGCTATTCTAAGGCAAATCAATAAATCAATACAAGTCTCAATACAGTAAGTAATATTAATGGTTTCTTAGACGCCTTTAGAATAAATGGCTTTAAATCGATCTAGACAGACTTGCTTAACCAAATTAGACTGTATTTCAAGTCACGAACTTTGAAATAATATTGAAGAATTTAAGAAAAACACTAAAGATAGAGACTAAGAGCTAGGTACACAGTAAACATTTTTGTTTCCAGTTAACGTTATGGGTAGACTCCCGAGCGCCGTGTTTTTATACTAACGTAATTAAGGTTTAACTTTAATATGATAAAGTTTGATTTATTTTTATGGACAAATCATATCTAAAACACTAAAAGGGATGTTTGTTCGTGGCCATTTCACCATAATTGTTTTAATCATTAATTGAGTAACACACAAACTGAAAATAAAAATAATGATTTTGAAAAAGGCGCCATCAAACATACATTTTAGTGTTTTAGATATGATTTGTTTAAAAACTTGATTTGAAATTTAATAATATTAAAATTAAACCCATATTACTTTTGTATGGAAAACAGCCAAGCAATTGTTCCCTCTTAAAATCTTCTTTCTTTTTTTTTCGCATATTTCTGTTCTTGGTAATATTTTTCATCTGAAGTTTATCAAAATAGCTTAGATATAAGAGATAGTTTCATGTCAGTGGTACAATTGCTAGGAATAACACCACGACCTTTACAATCCCACGCCTTAGCCTAAAGTCAGCCACAATGTAGCTATATTTTTATTTTTTATTCACAATAAAAAATAAATATTTTAAAAATAGAACGCGCGCACAACCACAGCAATTAACTAGTCCAGCTTAATATTATTGGCTTCTACGTGAATGCAACTCAAGAAAAACAAAGCTAAAGAAGCTGTTAATATTCAAAGTTGAGTCCGAAGAAATTTTAATTAAAATAGAACATTTGCTACATAAATAACAAGTAGAACTTACAGCCAAGTACTGTGCAGTTCTGACACCGAGTTATTTGCTTAAAAACTGTGGATGGTAAATCTATGCCAATGTTATTAAGAAAGGAAGTTAAGTTCTTTGCTTAAGTCAGTAATTCTTGCGCCTTTTTGTTTAATTAATTTACTACTATTTTATACTCTTCTTCGTCGTATCGATGGCTGAGTCAAATTTTGTTGGCCCAATATGTGGTCACTGATATGGCACTGGGGTGCATGAAAGGAACCTCCCCAAGTGACGTACACTACGATTGCCTACGTCCAGCGAACCCTGGGCAATTCGCGAGTTCTTCATAGCGAATTGGCTAATCCTTTCACCACGATGACAAGTCAAAATAAAATTTGACTTTGCCATCGACACGACGAAGAAGAAGAAGAAGAAGATGTAAAATATTGTAAACCATTTTAACCAAATTAGTTAACCCTTCGCTCGATAGATGGCGTTGTGCAGTTTCTGCATCTCGATATGGTTTCGTTACCGGGATTGACTTAGATGGTTGTGCCATTTATCGATAAGTCGTTGAACAGTTTTTGTATGAAGATCAATAAAGTGAAAATTAACAAAGTCTTGTGGTGTATTATTGTATCAAAACAAACAGAAGATATGGCACTCTCATCGGCGTTCATGAGCGCCTCTCATGTCTGTTCCTATTTACTTGCTTAAATAATAAATTTATATCCAATAGACGGCTGAGAGAGCACGTTAAGCCGTCGGTCCCGGTTGCCATTTGAAGATCTATAGCAGTCGCTCAGGGTAGTCAAAGGCTAGAAAGTATGAAAACTAGTGTAACAAAGAGTATCGTATTACCTCGTACTGGGTTGTGGAGGTCTGACGGCAGTCGTTCTACGTAAAATACTGATATTCAGCTAAATCCGTTACACTAGAAGCCGACCCCAATGCAATTGGGCAAATTCTCGGAAAATGATGAGACGGCTGAGGCCCGTGCCTCTATTTCAGACATTCGAACGTGGTTCCTTTTCAATTTTGTATGCACTTTGATAGTAACAAAAATCCATAGCCAAATGGATTGGATTGGTCGATGTGGTTGATGTTACGACCTTTTAATGTTTGTGACTATCTCAAAGGTGGAAAAGCTTAAGTAATACTTTTTATAAGTCATACCTGCCTAAGCAATGTATTATCGACTAACTTTTGGCCGCGTCTTCGGTGGAATTCGTTGTATTAAGTAGTAGTTTCTCCCGCGCTTAACCTTACTGCTGTGCTTCCGTGGAGTTGAGCGTAATTTTAAATATATAAAAACCTTTATTGAAAGTAAGACTATCAAACACAAAAATAAGTATCAAGTTTCGACCAGTAGTTCGAGAGATTAGCGCTTTCAAACAAACAAACTAACTGTCAAACGCGGTTTCATCTGCGTGGTAGGTACATCGATAAAAAGTAGCCTATGTTACGCGCCTTGTAGTCAGTTACCTGCAAACAAAATTTTATTAAATTTGGTCTAGCCGTTTAGAAGATTAGCCGATACAAACAGACAGACAGACGGACAACAATTTTAAAAACTGTATTTTAGGCAAAGGTATCCTGCAAACAACTATACCAGCTTGAAAATACATTGTTATTTTGACATTAAAAACAGACACTTAAATTTTATTTATTTGTATTGATGTATTGTTCACGGTTGGCGCAGTGGTTAAAGCGGTCGCCTTGCCGCTTTCAACAACGCTGGTGTTGTGGGTTCGATCCTTACACGGGACAAATATTTGTGTGATCCGCAAGGATTTGTTCTGACTCTGGGTGTGCTTTGTGTGTGAAATGTATGTTTGTGAACTTTTTTTTTTAAAGAGAATTAAGAGAAAGAGAATTACTGATAAAGCCTTGCATCACTTAAATAATAAGGATATAATGATGCATCTGATGTAACAAAGTATGTATGTAAATATAATCTTTACATTGTATATTATCATTTACTATATTGTCATTTACTATATTGCCATTTATTCTGGGTATGCCTGTATGTGGTATCGTTCAGGTACACACTTGCGGTTACTGGAGGCTGTTGACAATGGTGTCAACTGCAGTCTATCGTATTTTATATGGTATCCTCTTTTACTTGGGTAGGTAGCTTAATGTATTTTAATACTGCATCTATTTGGAAGAACTGAAAGAGCTGAGTATCTCAATAAGCCAATGAAATTGTAAAACAAAAATAGTATTTATAATTTCAACTATTGAATTATTCAACAAATATAGATAAAACTCTGTTCTCTTTCCGATAAGGGGGAGTCAAAGTGAAGTATTGACAACGCAAAAGTAGGCCATTAATATTGTCACATGATGATGTTCTAATTTAAATGCTAATGATAAATATAATTAAATATTATTATCAAGACGCTCTAAATAAAAATTAGGAGATAATTAGGTATCAAGAGCTAATTTTATATATTACGGAAATCAATACCCGTACTGAAGCAACTTTCTGAAATATGAATACATATGCTTCAAACGTGTTTAATCATATTAAAGAGTTTATAGAAGAAATTATTGACAAATATTGCGGCAGTATTCGAAACGTAATCTTGTTAAGTTTATTTGTTAAATGTATTTTAAGCATTTACTTTACATGTTATTATCAACATTGATTCTTTCTATTTGATTTTTTAAACAATAAAACAGAACGATTATTGAACAGAATGTACAGTATTATTAATTGGATCATGTAATAAATAGTCCATCATTATTTATCATCTTTATACTACTGTCACTTTGAAAGTAGCTACATTATAACGAAGTATAAAAACACGCATTCATACAAATTTTAATAAAAATACAACAATCTCATACAAAGTTAGTAACATGATAGGGTAAAATGGTTAAATACGCCCCACTTTTTTTTATCGTTGATTAGAACACATTAATAAGCAAATTATGTTTGTTTATTAGGAACCATCTGTTACATAAACTAATCAGCCTCATATTATTTGGTCAATCAACTTGCCATTTTAATTATTTAATGACTTTTATGGTTTTTATTTAAAAAATAGAAAATGGCGTTTTCCCCTTAAGGACAGGGTAAAATGCCCTATACTAAAAATATCAATAAAAATAATAATAATTAAACAGAATCAACTTATCATTGCCAAAAAAACCCAAAAAATGTATTTGTATATGTAAAAAAAAATTGTTCAGGTGTTAGTTTATTCTCATTCAGTTTAGTTTTTTTGGCTATAAACTCAGATGATGTAAATACTGTTGTTTTTTGTCTTCTGCTTGTGGCTTGGTATTGGGGTATTTTAGGGATAGGTCGAATGTCTATTTTAACACCTCTGATGGCGTTTCTTTTTTTTCAGCAGCCGATGTAGATGTAGCTTGTATTTTAGGATCAGACAACAATTTAAAGGTCATAACAAATTGGGGCCTATTTCACCAGTAAAATCGAGGCGTATTTTAAAAACTGAAGGCAATTACGCCCCGGCCCTAAGTACCTACTACTAGTTTAAACTTGCAGAAAATTTCGTTGAAATTATGAAGGTTATGTCCCCACTAATAACCGAAAACGTTAACATTCATTCAAAATGATTACTTCTATAAGTTAAAAATACTTAACAATACTCACTCACGCAAGTCGTGTCACAATGCAAATAGTTTTTTTTAAGATTTTGAATATTGTCTATAACAACAAACTAAGCGCAGCCGCTTGTCTCTGCGAATTTGAGTAGTACTGCCATCTGTCAATTAGCACTCAAACTACTTCATAACATAGTTAGGTGTGCTTCCCAGAGCAAGTGGGGCATATTTGCTGATAGGGCGTTTTTCACCATTTTACCCTACATTACAAATTGAATTTAGCTTTATAACCTCATTCGTGCAATAACAATTTTGTAGCGGTTTTTTATTCAATGGACTTCCCAGTCGTTAAGCCCCCTGTGTATACAGAATCAAATTTATTAGCTTCCAAAAACACATAATAATTATTGCCGGAACGTTGCAGTAACATTTTATGCGAACATGTACACAAAATGTTTAGATTTTTTAGCAGTAAGCGTTACATTTTATTACTTAGATGAATTGTTTTGAATTTTTACAAAAACAAACTGTATTTGTTTTATTGTTACATTAATTAAGACACTCACAAATGGCCTGATGTAACATTTGGATATGAGTAACAGAAAATTCCGTATAAAGTACTAAAATTATGATAAAAATTGCAACTTCTGCTTACCTTACAACGTAGTTCAAAATACAAGTAAAATCACTTTGTTCCGAGAAGTAGTGAAACTAACTAATTAAACTGTACCCATTACACCATATTACAGGAACACAAAGGTAATTTTTCGAAAATATCATGTTAGCTCACCTGCACATACATCTCACGATAGAACTAGTCAAAACTACTGTTTGCTTACTATCATAATACCGACACAACATTTAACGGTTTTGTAGATCCTGATTTTTGTTTTCATACTGAGAAGCTTCGACAATAACACATTGTGAAGGGCAACACTACATCGTAAGCTGTTTTGTACACGAGCATCAATCTCTTCATCTTTAGTATTCGTATCTGTGATGGTACAGCCTAGGTATTTAAATTCTCTACGCCTTTATAAGTGGTATCTCCGACTGGCAGGTTGTTATTTATATACTTTATATTTTACTACTGCAAAGGTTAACTATATTCTTAAATCACTCAAATACAAATAAATTCGTTTTATTGCATTAATGTAACAGACTTTACATAAGCAATACATATTGTTTTCTTTTAATCCTCTAAAAACATAGCTGCATAATGTTAATAACATAATTTAATTACCTTAATTTTACAGTGAAACTGTTCACCGTTCTTACACAATCACCAGTAGATTTTTTTACTTCTTATTCTTACAAAGGCCGGATCATAAGTGACTCGCCTCAACCGTGTTTTTAACATAATACCATTATCCGTTTTAATTTTAAATCTTGCAATCGAATACATTATATTTAAATTGATTTGAAGTTGGTAGTAAATATAATTGGCTCATACATTTTTTATTATGAAATTAAATAAATTAAAGTAAAACAAACTGACATTTTATAAATCGACATCCTTTTAAATTGTATATCGACATGAATCGATTCAAACATTTTTTTTCATATACCTTTTAACCATACGTGTATAATTATCAAACTAGAAGGGTAAAATTTCATGTACTAAAAATTCATGTACAATCAGCCAAATGTATGGTATCCTGCCGTTTTGGCGTACTTGGCAGAATATTACCTACGAATATGACTTTACGGGATTTGGTATTTTATTAATTTTGTATCATTTATAACATCAAACAAATTTAAATAATAAGGAACGCTTGACCAAATAATATAAAGTTATTAATAATTAGTTACTACTAGATAAGTAGGTTAGATTATAACAGCGACCATCCAATGCACGAGCCGGACGAGTGAAGCGAGCGTGCCACGTCAGCGAACGGTGAGTGCTAGTTTTTTTTTTTTTAAATTTAAAACTAGAACTTACTACCATCAAAGTTATTATTATCTACTAGCTGACCCGGCGAACTTCGTACCGCCTAATTATTGGAGGCATATTTAGTAAGTCACAAACACACGACACAATACTTTTTTAATTTTATTGAAATTTGTTGCTATTAGATTTTTAGGAATATTAAAGAATTATAGTATAGATGCATAGCAAAGAGACGTTTACATTTCAAGTGACATTTTACCATAGACAATTTTTTTTGAGTGAATACTGACAAATATTTACACTATAACTATCAAACTACATCTGTCGTTTTTTTTTCACGGTGGCCATGGTTACGAAAAGAAGAGGAACTACATCTGTCATCGAGAAAATAAAGAATTCAAACAACTATAATATTTAAATTGTTGATATTTTAAAACTATTTTCCAGAAGTTATAGTGAAGCTATATATCCCTCAACTCCTTAAAATGCATTGTCCCTTTTGTAAAAAGTGGATGGAACGGCAGAACAAAAATAATAACTGTCCAGGTTGTATTAAATTATTAATTAATTTCAGTACAATTAAATGTTTCTTTTTTTTAACATGAGAAGACAAAACCAAGGATGTTAAAGTAGGAGCGCAGCAAAAAGTCTCTTAATCTATGGACAAAACAATGGAACGTTCAGATACACGGGTTTTTATAATAAAAATATTTTTGAGAGTTGGTAACACTGTAAGGTTGGCACCCATCAAACATGTCAACACATTAATTATTTTTTATATTTTGAAATTTAAATACACGATGTTATGAGTAAAGTTGATATTATGTTGTCGATTCAAAAGTCTTGTTTCGCGTTCTTCAATTCGAGTGGAACTGAGAGTACAAATACCGTCAAATGTTTGACAGAAAGTAAGTGGTCAACTTTTATATATGGGAAAATGAAATTGTCGTCTTACTCTATCTTACTCGCAATTTTTCCTTATTTGCTCACCGTTTAGACCTACCCTGGACTACGACAAACATTTTAAAACCAAAATCAGCTCAATCGGCCCAGCCGTTCTCGAGTTTTAATCAGACTAACGAACAACAATTCATTTTTATTTATATAGAAGATGAGTCTGAAGACATTATTTTAAATGAATCATATCTTTTTTATTGATATAGTTGTGAATAAAAAAGTATGAGAAATTACTATTATGAAGAATAAAATATAGACCAATTCTTATGCGAATACATTATACAAGTTCGCGTAATATTAAAATCTCACAGGCGAATTAAAAGCGGGCAAGTTTTTAAGCTTACTAGGCGCAGCGCTTAATGATATTAAACTGTTGATTTATAAACCAGAAGGCTTTGAATTATGAGTTTTGTGTACTAGTAATACTTATTTAGCGACGAAAGTTAGTTTTTTTGTATACACTGAAAACATTAATATTAATAAATTCACTATAGAATATTATTAAAGTCTGGTTTAATATCCAATTAATTCAATGACACAAGAATATTTTTCTTTTTTTTCTTTAAGTAATTTCCTCTTTCTGTTTACACGGATCTTTAATGTTTATTAAATAGCGCATTTTTATACATATACTTTGTATTGAGTAAATATAAGTATACATTTATTTTATACCAAAACACGTTGAAACATATTAAATGCATCAAATAGGCCCATTTTAAAGATTTTCGTCAATTGTAATGATGGAATGAAATGCGTTTGTTAATCGTCTATACGATGCTTAGATGTATAAAACATTACCTTCAATTTGCTGTTGCCATCAAATAACGGTACTTGAACTACTACATTTCGGTTTGGTTATCACTGATAAGGCCCTCAAATTATTTTAATCATCTGACGAATTCCAAACCATTTGCTAAATTCTATACGTATTAACTAAAACATTTCTTCACTCGATCAACAAGTTAACAATCCCATCACCGACCTTCATTGGGCACATAATTTCAGTTTTTCAAACCTGCTTAGCGGTGTGTACGCTAGTTTAAGAGCAGCGGGGTTCGGGCGGTGCCATACCCGCGCCGCCGTGCCGTATCTATCATCTCGCCGGCGCCGCACAAACACGCCGTTACCTCACCTCATTTTATTAGGGGCCCGTGCCGGCAAGCTGAAACCACTAACGCGATGCGCTAATAAAATTGAATCAACCTTCTTTCTACTTCGGAAGCCGGAATAGTAATGGAATCAGAGATGCTTGCAGTTGTATTTTACTTTGTTCTTTGATTCTTGTTATAACTTTAATGCTGTTTGAGTCATAAGGCTTGTTTTCTGAGTATTTTATGAGAAAGAGCTATATAAGGGCGCTTTTACATTAATGTTTGTCCAGCGCAGGCGTTCTATAAACTATGCGCAACGCTAACCTAAATTTGAAGGCGCCCTTTGGATTTTACAGAATGGTCATTTGGAAAATTAATATTTACAGTCGCTGAAGGATGTGACTTTTAATTTTGATTATTGAACGCAATTTGGTTCATTTCAATTACGTAGATATATAGATAGAAAACTTTATTTGCACATCAAATTTGTAACAAAATACAAAGAAATAGGTACTTAAAACTAAAACGTACAAAGGGCGGCATTATCGCTTGGCGCGATTTCTTCCAGACAACCATAAGATTAATAATTTAAAATGACATATGTATCACATTTATCTAAACCATAACTTTTAATGTATCAACACTATATCAAGTACTTTATTATTTCATATACGACTACAGCAATATTATCCAATCATCAGTATTTTTACCTACCTAACACGATTCATGATTATATCCATTCGAAGGAGACACACCAAGGCGCAAATTAACCGATTCTTGATGGTGATGGGACAGTGAAACAACTTATACGTAATTGGGTCTCATCCCATTGAGATTGTTATCATCCGTCCCCCTCAGTCAATCAGACCGACTTCACGCTCATCGAGTGTGGAGCCTCCTTTATGACGGGGCTAAGAGGAAGTGTTTACAATGGGATGGTGTCGATCATTGTACGAAATGGATTTAAACATAAGATAGAGAGAATTAAAAAAAAAATCTATATTATTTAGATTTGTTTGATAAAATAGGCAATATAATATAAATCAAAATAGACATAGAAAAATAGCATTCACCGTAGCCGAAATCAGCAATACATATTATTTCCCCACGAAAAGATTTTGTGTATACCTATCTTCCTTATCAACTGTAATTATCTCTTAATTTTAATTTCTTTTCAGCGCTTAAAATTACTGGTATGCCGATGGTCTAGTAGTTAGCGTATGTGCCTGCCACCGCGAGCTCTCGGGTTCGATGCCCGGGTCGGCCAAAGAGTTATTTGTGAACTTTCCGTCAGGAAAATTACAATAAAAGCACGGAATTGGAATAGTGTCTAGTGGATGGCGATAGGCTCACCCCCTATACCCTGGGACCATAACATAACAGGTGAAGTGTGGGTGTTGTACACTTCTGCCATACCTTTCTGAGTAATATAGGCGTGATGTTATGTTATGTTAAATTTATGTAGAATTTGTGAATGGACACCACACTATTCTAATGGTTCTTATAACTGTCAATAATCCTAGGTCTTAACTCGGGAATAATATAATGAGACAGCCACGATCCCTAGCTAACAATTGAATATGCCATTTATTCATCTTTCAAGCTACTTAGTTATAACATTTTATAACACTCATTTCCAAAATACCCTTGCAAATGTTTATAGAAATCCAAACGATACAAAATTGAAATCAAATTTCTCTGAATATCTATTTCGAAACCTTTCATCTTACAAAGCAGAACGTTGAAATTTCACATAGATTATTATAGACACTAGACAATTGGGCAGTTCGACTGCCGGCGTCGGCACCTGCATTCAGAGAGCACAAACTTACTACGAGTATGCTTTTCAATCAGTGTTAGACTGAAACTCCAGTTTAAATGGAATTTACGTCTCCATTTGTATCGTTGGCCTGCATCTACGAGTACCTATCATCAAGATTGTTCGGCACAAAGGCAATGTTATTTTGTGATGAAGAAACCAGACAGACAGACTCTAAGACTACTAAATCGAACTTCTTAGACTTTGAACAACTGCGAATTGAATCAACCTCAAATAAATAATAAATAATAATAATAGCAACCTTGTATCTAATACATGTCGCCCTGCTAGGCACGGGCCTCTTCTCACGATAAAAAGGGTATGGCCATACTCCACAGACTTTACATAACCTCGAGCACTTTTTAGGTAGATACTCTCAGGCATGCAAGTTTCCTCATAATGTTTTCCTCCACCGTTAGCAAGCGACAATTTATATGATAAATACACACATGTCTTTGAAAAGATGAATCTAAACGATTTATTGACAAAGGTGCGTGCCGTGGATTCGAAACCAAGACCTTTAATTTCGCAGTCCTACGGTTTCATATTCATATTCATATTCATTTAATTTCATAAAGTCAATTTACATGTCATGTTTTCAATATCTAGATGTCAATTATATTATTGCATTTCCCATTTGGTTATCGCTGCTCATTAAATATTATTATAAAAATCATTCGTTATATTTTCTCCTTGAAATGAACTTGCGTTACACTTCTTATCTCCTATCAGTTTACGTCCATTCATAATTTAAACGCGGTCCTGTCAGCGCACTTACTTTCATTCCAGGCTTTCAACGTTCAATTTGTATTATTACTCTTTAACGTAGTTGCAGCAGCCCTGGCCACCTTCAGTGAATAAAATACAATTGTACAATAGGAACAGAAAAAAATAAACTCAAATAACATTAAGGTGCAGGGCATCGTTGCAGTTGATCGTGCACGAGCGAGCATGATCCTCGCCCTTGCTTCGGTGCCCGCATTCACTCCTTGGGTCACATAATTTTTTGACGTATAGTCCCCTCGAGTGTACACCTTTTTCTTTGTCTTCCACTCTTCAAAAATAGGGTTGCTTATTTCCTCCACTGATCTTATCAATTTTCTCTCCCTTTTCTACTTGAAAGTCATTTATTTTTATTTCTCCAACAAAAGGAAAAAAAAATATTTTCCTTGTAAAAAAATATTGGATGCGACAGAGTCAGACAGAACAGTACCTTAAATTTTATAAAATAGTAGTTTCGAAATTGTGATAAACACTTAGTTATATATTTCCTAAACATACGAAATTTCACACGCGAAAATTGCGGTGAGTTTGAAAGGGAGCTAACAATAAATCGATATGTTTGTATTGGTTACGAGGTATCTACTGATCAGCAATTATCCGATGGTTAAGTGTACACAGCTCAACCCTGCAACGGCGATTGCGATCAAGAGCGGCTCCGTGAAAATGAGAACGGGCGGCCGGGGACCGAGCCAGATAAAAACTTTCACTTTTTCCGCCAACTCTCCGCGGCGACATTCGGCGGCAATAACGCCGGCTGCGGTCGCCCTTATTACATTATTGTTTGCGTAATTGTGATAAACAAGTTTCGTCATAAATGTGGAGCTGACTTATATTTGGTCGTAAGAAATAGTATACGATTGGTACGTGTCTCTCTCGCGCTTCAATATGCTGACACTACAATAAACACTCAAAGAGTCGTAACTATGAATTTAATCAAGCGTCAGGAACTTTTTTTCAATTTGTTTAAACGAATTTGAACGTCAATATCTGCGACGAACAGCGCTCCTCCCGAGAGTCTTCTTAAGGTGATAAGTGGAGCTTTGTCGAGGAGCGCGGGTAGTTTACCGCGGTGGCAATTTTATTTACGATCCACAGCAATATCTGGAGAAGGCAGCGCCGGGTATACTAATATCGGTCGTGTGGGCGCAACCGATAGCCGCTCGATAGAATAATATGACGGGCGCGCGACCGGCCCGCTGGCACGTAGGCAATAAGCTGCCGGCAGAGAGCCAGCGAGCCGCCCGGAAAAATAAGATTGCACCCGGACGCTTTTGACCCACCGCGCGTGCTTCCACATGCCCGGCTGCCCTGTGCCACGGAGCACCGAGCCGGCTACCTACCTAGCACGTACCATCCCACATTCCGTTTCTGCTAGACTGTTTGAAAACATTTCCGACAGTCTTGTTAGAGCGCTGGATGGCAAGTTTAAAATGTTTATCACCACATAAAAGTAATAGACAAATACATGTCTTGCAATATCAGAAACACTAAAGATATCTGAAAATAAAAGTATAGTTACAAGAAAAGACCCCGTAATATTTCAAAAACAGTAATATCAGATATATATTCAGTGCCAAAAGCGCAACTGTAAGACACGAAATGAGCTAAGTCAAACTTTCACATTTTACATCCGTACGTGGGCAATGTGCCGACTAACGTGTAACATATTCAAAAAGAAAACGTCCCGCCGAGGCACGCCTTGTTTCATTTTACGATCTTATCGAAATAATCCGATCTCGCTTGTTATTTACTGCCGCCTTCCCTCGATTCCGGCTCTCACGGCAAACGTGACTGCCAACCGCAAATAATTATCGACCTTATTCCCATAACATTCGACGCTAAATGCGTTATCCTAATCCAGTGGTGCTACTTCTTACACCCGCGACTTACCTCTGAAAACGTTGCCTCGAGTGCAATTTAGGAAAGAACATATCGTCGGACTTACTTTCAGGCGAATATATTTCATTTTCCCGGGACATTTCATGGCGTATGTGATCTTTTGTATTGCAGCATTTTCGTAGACATACCTCGAGAGATTGAGAGGAAAAATCTAGGTGTTTTATTTCACATGAGACTGCGGTCGTGAAGCCAAGCGCGCTATCACAATAAACACTTTGCGGTCGCGGCGGTTGTGTAAATTATTCATAGGCCAAAGGTTTGTGACAAGTCTCGGAATAGATACTGCCAATAACGACGCTTCGTCTAAGTGTTGATACACGTACATTGTGAGGTACGTTAGAGTTAGCTACTGTATCAACAAGTAACATAACAGATATGAATATCATACATAAGTAGGTGGTGCTTAAACCAAGTAAGGTTCGCTATCTAAGGTATATATACAGGGTGGATGCGACATAGCGACATTTCTTTAAACCACATATTCTGTGCACACTCAATATTGATTTCCAGTGGTCCAAAATCACATGACGAGAAAAATACGAGAAATACAACGTTAAACAAGTTACATGGCTCGTACAGTGTAAAGACCCCTTACTTACCAAAATAGGCCATGGATGGCAACGTCGCATGGAACCGGCATCACTAAGAGTGCCGACGCACTCATATCGAATCGCGTATTCACATTTGAATTTCACATACACAACCACGGAAAGTCACACGTTATTATCACAAACATCACTTTGAATAAATTTTAATTGCATCCCTAAATTCACAGAGTACCCATCGGCGCGAACTACTTACTTTGGTCATAAGGTCTCTATTTGCGGTCAAACTTTTTAATTTATTCGAACGCCACGAACACACAAAACACTATTATAATACTACATCTCAATTTTTTTCTCTTAGCGTCGTGTCACATCACAAATAAAACACTTAAAATAGAAAATAAACAACAAACAATGGCGCTTGCGCTTTCATTTACGGACAAGGATGGGAGAACAGCCAGTGTTGCCAATGTATGTAGCGTCTTTGTCACCTGCGTTGTGTGGAACTTTTACCTTGCCTACAAAAAAAGTTTTAGCGACTTTTTCTAGGTTTATTCTATTCAGTCATTTATTTATTATTTTATTACATTTACTTAATTATTATAAAAAAAAGGCCAATTAAAACTAAGCAAAATAAGAAAAGCTCATTGTCGCCGGCGAGGATAAGGTGTTTAGCGACTAAAGATATCGAATCTAACGACATGCAAATTATGGACTTGGCAGCAGTGAGTAAACCTTACTCATTGGTGTGTACAGAACGCTATAATAAGGATAGAAAATAAAGGTAGTAAATGGTAGAGCTTTTGGGAACGACTTGACGGAGAAGAGTTTCACTGTTACTGTTATCAATTAATTTTAGTGCTTGGATTACTGTTATCTCGTTGATGGTAAATTTAAACCCTCAGGTTTCAGACACAAAAGCCAGCTCTGAGGTAAAAGGGTACGCAACTATGCATTGACAAAACTGCTGAATAATAATCTTCTTTTAAGTGATGGGACCAACATGATACTAATAGACAAAAAATTCCCTCTGATTTATGTTTAGTTCCAACTGTGGCCACAAGCAATGAGTAACGGCGCTGAGTCTACATGTTAGTAACGTTAGCCGGACGATTGGGGCTGTATGCTGTAGGTAGGTCTCGCCACTGACATTTATGAAAGAATTATTTCACGGCTTTGTCACTATGTTACAAAATAAGAAACAAGATGGCACCTACCTGTGTAGTAATTTGGTAGTTATAATCTTATCATCAACCAGATATCGGGATTACTACTATTTGATGGCCCTTTATGTGAAACGGAAAAGCTTTTTTTCATGTTCGTTCACAATGGCTCTACCACTTAATACTTTCTATCTTTATTACAGCATTCTGTGGTATTTACAAAAAGTTTTTTTTTGCAGAGCTTAATTTTCATGCTATCTTAAATCGATGTAACTTTGCGGTTCGAATGTACGCTTTGTTTGTAAAAATTCTATGAAAATTCAATCCTACCAACCTACCAACAGCCTAAACTGGTAACACTCAAGTACGTACTTTTACGTACGTACGTTACTTCCGGGCAGTTTAAATAACTTTATTTAAAGTATTGAGTTAGTTACTTACTTGACTAATTATTACTAGAGAAGTAAATAAAAGTAGTTCATCTCACTTTAATAATGTCTCCAATTCAATATGAGTAAAAGAGACGCAAATAGTTTACGCAAATTCAAATGCATTCAAACCGCGTCACCAACGAAAGATCATTAAATTTGTTTAGTGCAAAATCGGCAATCTTACGGGAAATAGAAATTCTCGGAAATATTTTAATCTCAAAGACGGCGTGTTTTTGTATTAAATTTTGTGATGTGAACGGACTCAAACTTAATTTGTAATTAGTGCTAAGTTTATTATTGTGACAGGACACAGATTTTTATTGGATATTTGTTTTGTGAGTTTTTTGAAAATGGTCGATTCGGGCCTGTTGGGTGGCAACCACGATCCCCGGACTTAACTCCTCTGGACTTTTTTTTTGTGGGGATTTGTGAAAAACGAAGTGAAGAATTATTATATAGTGTTAATGTCTGTAGCGAATACAGACGTTAACACAATAGAAGAATTGCGAATACGTGTTATTTCGGCCTTTGATAAAGTAAAAAGATTAGCCGCGAATAGTGATCTTATGTCTGCACGTGTGGTGTAGTGGTTTAAGCGGTCGCCTCGCCGCTCTCCACTGCGCTGGTGTTGTGGGTTCGATCCCCACATGGGACAAATCTTTGAGTGATTTGCAAAGATTTGTTCTGAGACTGGGTGTGCTTGAGTGAGTGAATGTGTGTATTTGGGCCTTGTCATTGGATAGTGTAATTGCTTCTGGCGTTCTGTCTAATGTAAAAAATTCAAATTATTTATTTATTTATGACGTAATTAAAAAACAATATTGTGCGTCGCTACAATTTATGTATTGAACAAAACGGTGCACACATCGAAAATTTAAACATTTAATTGAAAATTATTAATTGAAATTATACATCGTGAATTGATTGAAGTGATTTTGTGCTAAATTATGTGATTTGTGATTTTTGAATACGGCCTGTAATTGGGAGCAATCACATGATTTTGACATAAGCTGTGAGCTGTGTGCGACGTTGCCGTTCCGCTTTGCCGGTGAGTAAAGATGTGTTTACATAAAATAATCCATTTAGTTTGTTCGAAAAAATTTTTTTCGTAATTTTTGTGTCAGCTAATTTTGGACCACTGGAAATTAATACTGGGCATGTACAGATTATCTGGTTAAAAGAAATGTCGCTATGTCGCATCCACCCTGTATATACCTACGACGCTGGCACAAGAGTTGTGAAATTCCGAGTCTATACGAATCCATAGCTGAATTGGCAAAGCACTTGGGGCGTATACCCAGGGGGTGCAGGTTCGAGTCCTGCTCGATTCTTGATTTTTCAACTTTAATATTATACAAAAAAAAAAGGCATAGCAAAGCTAAAATTTGCTTTAAAATATTACAAGTATACGATACATAAGTGTGACAACGTTTTCAATCTATTTGGTTTTATAACTTTTTCCTATGGTAGTCAACTGAAAGCTTTCATTTTATTTTGTGCAGTGCAGGTTTATTGCACTCGCTATGTGAAAAAGGATTATATAACTTGGTTATCTACTGTATTGCTACCAAATGCTTCACTTAGATTTTGTTCTTGCTAAAATTTTGTTTAAAAATAATCATTTGTTAAGTTCATAGAGGATCTTGATGCTTATTTGAATATACAAGATTGACATTCAGAGCACACGTTTTTTAGGCCTTATATGAGGTTAAAACCTTATATAATCGTTTTTTCGACATAAACCAAATCATAATGTGACTACTCTATACAACCTAAAATATTATATAACGAAAATTATAGACTATATTTACAGAAAAATATACAAAGTGGATCTTAAATTAAACTAGTCTAATAACTTAATCTAAACTTAATAAGACACTGTCAGAGGGCCTCGTACCGAAAATACTGGCAGCATTACCACGTTGTATTGCGATACTAAGTCGCTGACCGAAATACAATTATAATCGAGAACAAATTAACTAACTAAACGCATACATATATTTCAAATAATCAGATATTATATTATTATTATTATTTCTGTACTATTTATATTTAATCATTTCAACTGTCATTATCATGACAGTTGAAATGATTTTCTTTGATTGATTTTCTTTAATTAACGCACCAAGAACTACCCGTAACTTTGCTCATTTACTTACTTGTCCATCCTAAGGTTGCCTGTAAGAAATTGCTAAGAAGTTGCCTGTAAGGCCGCCCATTGTGCAACATAATTTTTAAGTGCAATTGTTTACAACATATTTTCTATGTTAATATTGGTTTACCATAAAGATTACTCTATCTATCTATCTATTATTTAAATAAATCTTTTTAGACCTCAACCAACCAATCCGTGCACACAAAACCGTCACATAAAAACGGCATGACTTCAGTACAACTGTCCTATCATGTTGCAACTAACACCGTACGTGCTAAGTCTACTTTTTACGTTCAAACAACAAAGCCACGTCTAGTACTGGCGAGAAATTCAATATGGCAGCTGCAAGACTCGAGTCTCGAGTCTCTTACCACTACGTTGCAAGCACCTAATAAGCGAGGACGAGAATGAAGTAAAAATTCTCGCCATTGTCATTCCTCCGGCGTACCACTAGTAATGAGCTAAGTTCGCCGTAACGCCTCGTAACTTACATACCAATCGGTTAGCCTTACCTCCCGCCCTCCATTGGTAATCATTCCACAAACATTGAAAACAGAAAACTTCTGGTCATGTTTCGTACTGGATTTGAAGGCTATTTGGCTGTGAACTTTGTCTAACTTTAAATTAACGGCAGGATCCGCTTTTTTTGGTTCACCTGAATTTTACCATTATTTTTAGAACTTAGCTTTGTTTTTAGCAAATTGAAGGCAGTGAATTAGGTATTGAATCTGGTGGGTTTACGTTTAGGTTTATTTTTGCACTTATTAGCTATGGAAAGTTAAATAATAACCAGAATTTGGGTGGAACATAACTCTTTATTTTTTCTACTCAGTTTATTTGTCGTTTCAATGTTCTGAAGTATTTTGTATTCAATTTTTTGTCTTAGAGGTTTGTTAAACTTAAAATTGTTTAACTTGCGATGGTAAGTTTTTCATATTATTAACCAAATTCCCAAAAAGGAGGAGGTTCTCAATTCGGCCGGTATGTGTTTTTTCTATGTATGTACATCGATTACGTCGCGGTTAATGGACCGATTCGCGTGATTCTTTTTTTGTTCGACGCGAAAAAGCTGCCAGGTGGTCCCATAAAAAAATATTTCAGTTTGGTTTAGTAGTTTTTATTTTATAAGCATTATTAGTAATTGAAGTCGGTTTTTTTATTGGAAAATTGTAAAGATTTAACTATTTTGTTTAGACCGTGCTTAATTATGTTTTTTATCTTTCTAGTAATTTGCAGATACACTTTCTCCTAACATAAGCAAATTATGCTTAACAGGAGGGGATAACAAGAATGCTAGTCTTGTTATCCGCTCCTGTTAAGCATAATTTGCTTATGTTAGGAGAAAGTTTACGTCCGTGGTGTAATGGTAAGAATTCGAACTCACGACCTCTTGATCGTTAGGCCGATGTCATATCCATGGTCGCATTGTTCCAGATAACTCCTTTTAAAAACCATCTGTAAAACAAGTACGTAATAATCCTATAATCTCTATGGTGAATAAATTATACTACAAAACGATCAATATTTAATAGCTATCCGTCATAGCTATTTGTAACCAAATTTACGTATTGCATGTATGGCACTAAGATCTTTGAGGAGCGACCTCCATATAGTACCGGTAATGAAATTAGCCTCCATATTGGGCAAGCCTTAATAGAGGTATATGACGTTTAACTTATAAATATTATATGTAATCATATTGCAAATACATCTTGAAGTAGATTTTACTACATAGTTTAATACATACTTTGTAAAGAAATTACATAGGTACTAATCATAGAAATCTTAATAATAAGGTAATAGAAATGTCAAAGACGCGTGACCTTGTCGCCGCGCATCTGTCTAGTCAAACACAAGTGCGAGTTGAGGAATTGTCGTCTTAATGTCATCGCAAAAATAATAATTTTGTTTGCAGGAATACAAGCGCATGAGTCTAATCGAACACAAGTGCGAGTTGAGGAATTGTCGTCTTAATGTCATCGCCAAAAAGAATAATTTTGTTTGCAGGAATACAAAAAGTGGTATTTGAAAAACGGCGACATGCGTCCCAGTGTTAAAAGATAGTCGATAGCATTTCTATTGACTAGTTATTAAGATTTCTATGGTACTAATGTACTAGTACTAGTGCAAATAAAAAATGGTAAATCCTAAAGATTTACAAGGTCGTTTAGAACTTTTTTCCATGTCCGTACTAACCTGTCTACGACTTCTCTTGCGTAGCGTTTCGTAGCATACTATGTAGCCGTAGAGTTAAAAAATTGCTACGTCCATTGTTAGTCTATTATATAGTACATTTTTATACTCAACTCTGTTGTTTAAAAACCGTCCAACATCTTTTTTTCTTCTCGTTCCCACATAATGTATCCTTTTACGAACCGCAGCCCGCTTAAAAATTTCACTATAATAGAGCATGTTGCGCCGACTAGTCAACAATCTAGGTAACTAGTGAACATCAGACAGCCACCAGTTTCTTTTGACGCCTGGCCGCCGAGTTCGTAAATGGAATTTGCAAGTAATTTCGCCACCACCCCTCCGCACCCCGAAGCCCGCGGCCCCTTCCCCCCCTCGCCCTAGCCTTGCTCTCTTGTCTCCGCGTGTCGCTTCCATTACAAATTGTGTTGGAATAAAAATATGGCGGGATTTGTATAGAGTGGTTTGGTGTATGATTCGATAAGCAATAGTAGGTTTGGATAACTAAGTTGGTAAGATGACTTGGCAATCAATAATATGTGTTGTAAACTGTGAGTTGGTGATTGATTAGGCATGTACATTTAATAAGTATAGAGCCTCGGTTGAATTTAATGGACTTACGAAATAAACTAATATTTAACGCAGGTTTGTCCGGGATGAGTGGCGAGGTATAGTTTATATTAAAAAGACTCAGTTGGAAAAAAACAGTTGATTGATGATAAGCTTGAGAGGAATAGGAAGTATTTTTGTTTCACCCTGAAATTGCTGCAAGTGTTTACGTTATTGCGTGCTAGTTTGAGTCACAATTTTCAGTAAATACCTATGTAAATTATTATAGGTACAATGCATGATTTGGCAGATTAATCGTCGCTTTTTCCAAATTGCTCAATCAGTAATTTTAGATAAATCAATCATTGCACTCAGCCACGAGCTCCTCCTGAAAAGCTCGTTTGCTAAAACCATCATAAATCATTTCCATATAGTTCTAAAAAGTATTTTTATATAGTAAAAAAAGCATAACGAATGAACCTTAAAAGTATTATTATCGAAAAAATACCCCAATTAGTCAAACAGAAATAAATAAATTAGATCATGGTTCTCCCCTCTATAGAGTTCCATTTCGCTCACGGAAAGAAGTGGGCGTGTAATAGGAAATGTTCCGCATATTGACTCCGGCGACGTTCCGAGATCTCTAAACAATGGACACACGGACCACTTACACCACTACATTGATTTTAATCGTAGCCTACTTTTTATTGGATTTCACTATGGGATTTGAACTTTTTATGATATTTTAGAATATTTTTATGACTGATTAGTACTCTTATGTATAAAAATACTCCACCTACACCTTCATGGTTTTTTAACTGCTTGGAGATAGAAACACATACATAACATAAGGGTATGGGAAAGGTTTATTTATAACACCCACATTGCAACTGCTATGTTTAGGAACCATGTGGTAGGGGGTGAGCCTCTAAAACAATTCCAATTAACACTTTTTCGGGACCCGGGAATCAAACCCGAGGCTTCACGGAGAGAAGCCGTATACGCAAACTACTATGCAGAAAAGTTGGTAATGGTAATGTCGGTTGGTAATGTTGTTGGTAAAAAAACTATACTTGCATTATTACACTGGGCGAGTTCAATACTATAACCTTTCTTACCACAATACTTATTATACTGAATTTTATTCCATCATTAACATATTTCGTAAAATTCACTTGGAGTCAGTGATACTAATATATACAAAAACCTATTCTTTAAGCTAATCATATGATTTTTTTAAAAATACAAATAAAATATTTGTCAGTACATTTTTATTGCTGAAACATTTCAGGAGGCCAATTCTCGTTCACTCGAAGTTTTTATTCGGATCCGAATGTTTGATTCATTTCGATTTCTATTACAAAAATACGAAGCACGAATGCATAATCTCGAATTGTGTATTCTCGGCACCAATAGACTTTCATCACCACTCGAACCTAGAAAATGTTGCCATTACTTCACTAAAAGATTGAATGAATGAATGTCAATGCGTTTCGTTTTACGTGTTTAACGATAAATATAACGATTCTAATCGATTATTTCATAAAAAATAATTACTACTTGAAATGGAACGTAATTCTTTCCTATGACTGACAGTTGTCTTGTCAAGATTGTCATTTACAATAAATTTATTTACCAGAAAGACCGTTTGTTATTAATTTGTTTGGAAATTATGAAAAGTTTTCTTATATTTAAAATGAATGCGCCGAAAATATATCCCTCGCCGCAACAACGGCAGTTGTTAGTTCAACTGGTGGAAACGGATCCATAACTGCGAAGCGGTAAATTTTCTTCGCCGTTCACAAAACAGAGAGTGTAGATAGGTGGCGAGATTTAGGGAACCAGCTAAATGCCCTAAATGGGCTAACAAATCATGGCAAGATTGTCGAAAAGTAAGTAAAATATTAATATTGTTGGTTTGCTACATTGTATACATATTATTATCGTCTATTCTTAAATGATCGAAAATCCATTGAAAAAAAATATTTGCCAGAGTCCAAGATAACATTGAGGGACAAATAACTGTCCAAGAGACCCAAGGTACATTTTTTTGTGGTAGTTAGTAGTTTAGTTGTAAATACTTGTGTATCAACATAAATGTCACAGTCAATTGGAAGTAGTAATTCAAATTACATGATGAACTGTTTGAAATTGTGTTATGCTTGATAACACACTGGAGTTTACTTCATCCTGCACTCTGCAGGATGACTTAAAAGTACCAAGGTGACATCACTATGGTCTACTACCAGTAAGACCATGGACACATACTGCAAACTTGAGTAGCTAAAATATTGCCTTATCTGACTTATCTATTTTTTATTCTTTCAGATGCTGATTCCATCCAAAAGTAAATAAAACAGAAAATACAGTGCACATACTCATAGAACCAGAAACTCATCAAAACCAAGGTACATTTAATTTTTTAGGGATACTTCTTTGAACATATTATAATAGTTTTTTAAATAGTATATTAATAGTTTATTCATTAACTTGTCTAACTGTTTAAAATTGTGTAATGCTTGATGTTACATTGCAATTTTCTTGATAATAAAAAAAAGAACCATCATTATAAATTTTCATCACTTGACTGATGCATCATATTACACGGATCAAAAAATAAACTTAAAACAAAGAAAATTTATATTTTTTATTAAATAATTGAACCTTGTTTTTCTTTTTATTATAGAGAGGAGTCACCGACGGTTGAGGGGTACCACCAAACAAAAAAGATTCACAGAAACGCTAAAAATGGCAGAAACATGCACAAGTATGAATTATTAAAAGAAAAAAATTAAATGAAGAAAATATTATGCAGAGTTCATAGAGCTGATAACACTACAATGTGCAGCTTTGAATAAAATTGCAGATGCAATTTAGGAAAAAAAATCACTTAATTGTTAAGTATAATTGTTGATTGTTTAATTATAATTATAGATAAACAAGGATAAAAATGTGGATTGTGATATTAATAATACTGTTTAATTATAGATAAACAAGTACAAAGATGTTGATTGATATAAATAAGACTGTATTTGTATGTTTACTGTACTGTAATGTATACTGATATATAGAAAATTATAAAAATACACAATACAACAATTATAAAATGTTGATAATTTATATGAATTTTTGTCCGACAAATTATAATTGTAATTATTATTGCCTATTGTTATTACTATTATTGAATTTAATTGCCAATTGCCCTATGTAATTATATTATTGACATTTATTAATTATTTTTTTTTATTTAATTTTGATCATTTATTAATTTAGTTATATAATTCTTTGACATTTTTATTTTTATATTACTTTTGCCTGTTTGACATTCTGCATGTTCAATAATACTCCAATATAATGTTGTATACCACTATGGTAGGACATAGCGCACTCCAATGTATTATTTTATAAGACCTTTATGTTACCTATGATCCACGAATAAATGAATTTGAATTTGATTAGTGTTATAGATAAGACTGTTTAGATATATATAGACAAACAAATATAAAAAATGTTGATTAGTGTTATAAATACAAGTGTTAAGTTATATAGATAAACAAGTTAAATTTATATCACAATCACATTGTGATATAAATGTTAAAGAGTAAAGCTTGTACACATACATAGTTTAATTTAATTAGTTGAATGTGCATATCCTTATTATAATAGAAGAAACAGAAATAAAACAATGTTAAAATATTACTTTTTTTTATCCTTACAAATCCTAACATTTATCTATACATACAAACTTAATAATAAAATTGTAAATTAGCCATGACTATTACATAGAATGAAAAATAAAAACAATTCAGAAGAAATTATTGAAAATTCCACCTCAAGTAGCATTAAAAATCAATATGTATGCTATGAAAAAACATACATATTGTTATATAATCAGCATATATTTTGTTACATTACATGATTGAACACTTAAATAGATTTAAGGTAAAGAAGGGGTGCACTGTCTGATTGAGTTTAACGAAAAAAAATATCAGATTATCATGCAGATTTTACCAATAGATAGTAATGCATGAGGAGATCAATCCTTAAATTACTGTAACATGAGGCATAACATTATAGTCCTCAGATGAAGCAATGCATCTGTAATTTGATTTTCTGGATTGTTAATGTTCATGGACTGTAGTTACAACATACCAATCAAGTGGTGGTGGTTTATTAATGTTATCAATAAATACAAATCAACGATAGTTATTAAAAGAAGTATTTATGATTTGCATTTGTTTCTGTCTTCCTCGTAACAAATCATTTTCTCTGCCCGCTGGATGTTGTGGTGCAACAGGATCATTTTTGAACCATAATAACTTTAGATCTTCCACAGGTTCAACAGCATCATCATAATTATGGGTTACACATAGATTGTGCAGCACACAACAGGCATTAATTATTTTTGTTGCTTTATTTGGTGTGTAATACATCACTCTTTCTTTTCTAAGCACCTAAATCTGCCTTTTAATACGCCGTTGCAACGTTCAATAGTTGCACGGGTTGTTTTTAGACAGTTTGGTATCTCCCAGTTCCAAATAAAAGCAGTGCGCACAACACCTAAAAATATAATGTTTTGTTAAAGTAATAATGTAAAATATGGGCACTGTAGGCCATTCAGAAAGTTCATAATAATAGTATCTCAATGCAAATGTTGTAAACACATAATTTACGATTGCAATACTCAATTAATGTTGGTACTAACCTTTGTACTTGAATCTAGATTGGTTCTAGGTACTATTACAGGCTCTATTATATTTATTAAATCGATGCTTGGGCTTTATTAAGCCGAAAATGTTTCTTAAATTCGACATCCCGCATTTCAAACGGGTCCGCTTTATTACGTGGTGGCTCCATTTGTACATTTTCGATTTCGAAAATTATATTGTTTAATAAATTAACTACAAGCTCGTCCATTTGTTTTTGTATCAAATATTATTTTGTAAAACGAAATAAATAAGATAGCTTGACTGACGTTGAAATATGTTTATCCGACATGGTATACGGCGGAAATTATTAGAATTTTAAAAAATAAACATTTCCATCTGAAAAAGTTTAAGCAGCTTAACTTGGAATTTAACAAAGAAATGTTTAAATTTTATAGGGAGCAGGCAAAGCTTTTAATAAAATCAGCCTATTCTCTCTATATCGGTCGAACGGAGGCGGGTATAAAGAAGGATCCAAAATATTTTTGGAACTTCGTGAGATCGCAACGCTCATCACTGGGCTCCTGTTCTGAATTCGAGCATGACGGTCACATTGTGACCGGGGTGGATGCTGCAAATGCTTTTGCTAGTTATTTTAAATCGGTATTTTTAGCTGATCAGCCAACTTTGTCTTGTAATATCAGCGAAGATGAGGTTGTAAGTTCTATGTGTTCGAATCGAGTGAGTATCGATGTTATCACTTCGTCGGAGATTTCTATAGCAGTTAAAAATCTGAAGGCTCAATCTGCTACTGGCCCAGATAGGATACCACCTTATTTTGTGAAGGACTGTGTTTCAGTACTACAAGAACCACTTTTACATATTTTTAATACGGCTATAAAGACTGCTACGTATCCTGCATTATGGAAAATATCAAGAGTCACACCGATACCCAAGGAAGGTTCCAGGTCACAAATCACAAACTACAGACCAGTAGCGGTACTGTCAGCATTTGGTAAGGTATTCGAATCAATTTTGAATTCGCATATTACTAGACAAATCAAACCTCAGATGAGCGAGTGTCAGCATGGGTTTAGAGGTGGTCGATCTACAACAACCAATCTGGTTAATCTTGTTGATTACGCCGTGTCTGAAATGGACAACAATAGACAAGTGGACGCGGTGTATTTTGATTTTAAAAAAGCTTTTGACCGCGTTCATAATGATGTACTACTGAAAAAGTTTTCTGCGGTAGGATTTACGCCGGCTTTGTTACAATTATTTGCAAGTTATTTTAAAAATCGTGTACAATATATCCAAATAGATAATTATCGATCTGACCCATATGATACTCGTTCTGGTGTTAGTCAGGGAAGTAATTTGGGACCATCTCAGTTCCTTATTATGGTTAATGACCTACCAAATGTTGTCAGAACGGCTCATTGTCTTATGTTTGCTGATGATCTGAAATTGTACTTGGGCATTGGATGCCAGGAGGACAGTGAGGCACTCCAGCGGGACATTGATAGTGTAGCTACCTGGGCAGTTAATAACCATCTGGACTTTAACACATCTAAGTGTAAAGTCATATCCTTTACACGGTCACGTACACCGTATATTCACACTTATGAATTAGTAGGTGACCCGCTGGAGCGCGTCACACAGATACGTGATCTTGGTGTAATTCTCGACAGTGCTTTAACCTTCAATACGCATATTACTAGTATCTGCTGCAAAGGGTTCAAGTCGCTTGGGTTTGTAATGAGACAGTCTGCTCGATTTCGGGACAGGAGCGCTATCGTTGCGTTATACTATGCCTTTGTGCGAAGCAGTTTAGAATTCAATTCTGTAATCTGGGACCCACATGAGGCTAAGTATGGCACAATGCTTGAGCGTGTTCAAAGAAAATTCGCCCGTTTTTTATATAGGAAATTATACGGATATTATCCTCATTTGTATCCGTCTCTGTTCGTATCTGGTATGGTGGGTATCGATACGTTACAATTACGCCGGCAGTGTGCTTTGTTAATACATTATTACTCATTAATGAATAATAATATTGACAATGCATCTGCTTTAGCACGTTGCTCCTTATCAGCTCCTAACCAGTACACGCGGCTGCGCTCGCGCCGGCTCATGGCGATAGTACCCGTTCGAACGTGCACTGCACAATTTGCGCCAACCAACCACGCTATGGCATTGATCAACACACTGATTGCTCAGCATCCAGAGGTTGATATTTTCTACATGAAGTTTGCTGAATTTTTAAAAATATGTGTCCAATTTTTTTGTAATATATTGTAATCTATTTATGTCATACAAATGTAAACCTAGCTTATTGTGCGTATTGGGTAATACTGTTAGCGCAATAAGTATCTAATTTAATAAATAAATATATAAATAAATAAATAAATAAATGGCGTCATTTCGAATCCAAAATGACATCTCGACTGGTCCCGACCAGTCGAGATGTCACCGTGCAGTTCGAGCGGTTTTCCTTCGAGAAATGTTGGCCTCGAGATGGCCAGAATACCATTCACCGTTTACCACTCGTAAAAAGTTCGGATTCGAGTTTTTAACGAATTCGAATTCAACATTTGAGTGGCGAGAATAGGCCTCCAGGTGTCGAGCATGACGAGCGATCGTCAAATTTTAGCTTATAAATCAATACTTTGACAATAAACACGTATGCGATTTACGAGACAAAGCCGGTGTTAGCAATAGTGTAGCAAAACTACACTGTAACTGCAACGTACCTATCATGCGATGCTGATATGTTATGGAAGAATTTTATAGCTTTGTAGCAATTACGAAGATATAACTTAAAGTGGAACACACGTTCTTCAGGTTTTAATGACTGTTTATATTTGTAATCTGAAACTGTTTCTTGAATCTCTAAGTTCGAAAACTGATTCTAGACAGTAATTTTACTTTTTCTTTCTTTTTAAAACATCAACTATTTGACTTTTATGTTATTCATTATAGAAACTGTTTTACTTTAACTTAAGTAGAAAACAATTAATAATATATTTTCATTTCAGTCATTTTCTCTAAAAAAAACTTAGATCTTAATAATTACTTATATTACTATCGAAAAAATAAGATAATAAAGATGCCTATGACATGTTTTTATTAAAATTATAGAGTTAAATTATACTTAACACACTATGTATTGTTCATAACAATTTTTATTTGTTATAAACATTTATACTGATAAATCGTTTTTTGATCTGATTGCCGAAGCCAATTTCTTAGTTTCTACTAGAATGGGTTCTAATAAATAGTGAAAGGCTCACCCCTGTCACTTTGGAGCCTAGTATATCTTTAGACACAGGGCATCTCCATTTAATAGGAATGAAAAGCATTATTTTTGCAAATCCAGTAATGTTTGCATTAGGTATAATAAGAGTTTTATAACTGATCTAATCTATACTGTTGTATTAACTCTAGGCTCATATCAAGCTTGGAATGAAATACGGGAATACTATTAAACGACTCAACTACATACAGAAAATACTGCTCATAGAAATTTCTATTCATAGACAGCACGTTTGAAATCTTTATTGACATAATACATTGTTTGTAGATATCTCAGTCCACAGAAACTACTGTTGGCAGAGATTAATTTTCATAGAAAACAATTTTTACCTTGCCTCTGCCCTAAGCTTAGCAAGCAAGTATTTTTTTCATTTGCTAAATTTTGTTCATAGGAACTTTTTGGTTCACAAAAGGCATCAATAGAGAAGAAATTAATAATACAATATATTATTTGAGATACATTATTTTAGTGCTCCGATTTTCTAGCCTAAGTAAGAAGTCCTTTCTATGAACAGAGATCTCTGTCAACAATGGTTTCTCTGGACTGAGATATATACGAATAAAGTTTTTGGCGAAACGAGCTGCCTTCGAGTAGAGATTTCTATGCGCAGTGCTTTCTGTGTGTAGTAGAGTCGTGCAATAGTATTTTTGTATTACGATCCAAGATCGCTTATATCTGATGTATTAATGCGTTTTGTTTAAAATAATAATATTCAGCTACCATCCTCTTGTGCGCCAATCGAACTCACAATATTGTCACGGTTGAAAGTAAAATAAGGGCACCCCATTCTCCAAACTAATTGTAGTTTCGTATTCAGTCTAAGACAAAATTCCTTAAAATACTCCATTAGCAAAACAAATCTGCAACCAAAACATTTCACTTGTAACTACTCACCGTACTTTACATACAACTTAGCGTCCCGTAACTACACACTTACGAACTGTCAAACTCACGACTTTGGTTCAGCGACGGCTGCGAACAAAAATAGAATGTAATATCCGTAAAAAGTAAAAGTAGCAACCTCTGTAGGCAGAAGCCTTGAAAGATAAACAGATTTTGATGAGCACGCCAAAGTGGGTGGATAATTCGAAAATCGCTACCAATGCTTGGTTAAAGCAAAGTTAAAATTGGAAAACCGTCTTGATGATCGAGAAATACCTCGGGGCGAACTTTGACTTCAGACCCTTTGAAACTGTTAAGCTGATCTACACGATAGTCGTTATTGGAGTGTTTATGTTAACCCTTATCAATATATCTTTACGAACTACTTATCAGTCTATAACAGGCTTAAGCGCGGACAACGGAAACTAAACTTTTGTAGGTGAATGTTATCACATTTTTGTAAGAAAATATTTGAGCCTAACATATTTGTGGATGTGGATAACATATTGTTATCCAATATTGTCCTTGAAAAATAAACTACGTGAAGTAAAAACTAAGAAGAACCTCAGAACAATATTTAATGTCAATTTTATTTTCTTCGTAACGACTTAGAAATAATCGAAGTTTGTTTATCAAAGGAACCAATCCCCGTAACTTTTTCTATTCTCTAATACATATTCTATTCTACATTTAAAGAGCTTGTGAAAAGGATTTCCTAGGGTAAAAGTTTAAATAAGTTTAGGTGAGTTTCTCAGACCCCTTTTACGAGTGCAAAAGGGCAAAGGAGGCAAATGTTTATTCAAAGATTTTATAGATTCTGTGTAGTGAAAGGGAGACGAGACTAAAGTTCATAGATCAGCCAAGAGAACTGCTTACTTACCGGCGTACACATATCTACCAATAGATATAAACTCATAAACATGGATTGTTTAAAACCTTTGGGAAATTGCGCTAAGTAAAGCTTCCGATATTTCTCATACCTTTATAGTCGTACGTAAGGAAACATTGATAACGATATCCCAGTTTATTTTCCAATTTATTTTTAATAAAACTCTACTACATTAAAGGTATAAAAAGAACTTGATGCCACAATCAACATCCCAACTTTCTTGACACAAATTACGACGGATATAATTTAATCTTCGCGAACTTCGTTAATTTTATTTTTCCTTTGAATTAATTTTAAAATTCCTGCTGAGATCCTGGCAGTTATCGAACTTGGGGACGTCGGAAACTTTTAGCACTAGTAATATTAGCGAAGTTATTTCAAGGAATTCCGACGTTCGAATCCGCGATTGTGAACGTTAATTATTTCACACGTCGACTTTGTTTAAACGGGTTCTATTTGTAGCAGAATAAACTCCAACATTCTTTGCTCCATAACAAAGAAGACAAATCTCTAAATCTGATTTGATCCTCCACGTAAACAAGATAAGCACTTACGTTTCAGTTATTCAATTCGGGGCTGTGTTCCACTAACGTTTTTACACTGACGCTTTACGCAGCTGTAATGCGAAACAATATCGTAAACGTAGTGTGTCGTTGAGAATCAAAGCTATAAAGTGTAGGTCGGTAGCAAATCGGTGAACGTGTCGTGGAGCCGGGAGACAGTAAGAAGGCTTTAGGACAAGCGACGTGCGACAAAGTTTTTATTTCCCTGGGGACACACCGATCGTAGTGCCGCCCAGGTGCTCCCCGCACCGATGGAAACCTATATTATTTGTTTGAGCAAAACTTTCTGGTCTCGCGTGAGATAAGTAAATTATGTTTGCGTCCCGAACGCAACATTTTATTCAATGTCTCACACCGTGATTTGCTTATTTTTCAACTACAACATTTTATTCAAATCAAAGTTTTTGTAACTAAATTAACTAGCCACAAAAAGAGGCCACGAGCGTTACGTGCTCTTCCAATAATGCGATTCAAACAGCAAAACAATTAAATAACTTGCGAACTTTTATAAAACGGCACGAATTCTATATCTCTTAGTAGTACACAGAAGTTAATATTAAAATTTTCGGCATTCTTCACCAAACCTCGTATTAGAACAAAAGTAAAAATGAAAAAAGTTCTCAAAGAATACGAGTAATAAAAAATTATACAAACGATCGTCATACATTACCGATATTAAGCGTTGATGAAACTGTTTTAGCGGTTCCGCGAACTCCAGATATTCCGAGAAATATAGCTTAAATAAAATATACAGAGTGCAAATTATACCGATATAAAGAAGGTTCAGAGTTTTACGGTTATATCTCTAATCGCAATATAAGTCTGCAATGCTGGTATAAATTTGAAAGATGGTGGGTGAAATTACCTTAATCGAAGAACATTCGACTGAACATCTATCCGTGTGTGGGTAGGTATAATAAATACTTGCAAAGCAAAATGCAAAGTATCAAAAGTTGAGATCACATTGTTCACGCACTCGTTACGAAGTCGAATCGAATTGGTAGCTAGGCGAATGTTTCGAGCAAATATGCCTGGCAGGCTGATGAATCTAATTTTTGCGTCGGGGCGCAGCGGCGCGTTTCTTATGAAAATTATGCCCCATTCGAACGCTCCGGAGAAGTTGAGAAGTTGAAATAAACTGTCCCGTCGTGACTCGCACACTGATCGGTAAGAGAGCGTGCGGGATGCGGGACGCGGGACAAGGCGATTCTGACGCTTATTTAAATTTCGTTTATATTGTTACGCCGGCGCGACGTGTGCAATGTTTATTGCCTAAAATTAAATCTAATATGTCATTTAGAAAATTATTTTTCTTGCAACAACTTTTTACATCTACCCGTAGCTGAGCATTTACACAATCGACTTACCTTAAATGGATGAACAATCAGCGAAATCAAGCGTCCTTGTCTATGTAACATTGCTATATCATATATTTGAGCATTTCCGCACTCAAAAGGCCAACAATTTTGCACCCCCATGTATGTATCAGTCATTATTTGACAGCAGTCATTAAGTCGAGTCAGTGACCAAGTCACTTCATTGCATCATTAAAACGTTTGTTGTTTGTTACATAAATCTAACACGAGCCTCAAAAGTATTAACTATAGCCATGTACCACGCTGATTAAAACTTGATTCCTAGGAACATCTTAACAAAAACACAGCTAAACATGTATTTTATTATTATAAATTATTTATTCAAAATAAAATAAAATAAAACTATCAAATGCAATAAAGCAGACCGACCACAAGTATGCCATTCTCATTGTGGCGGACAAAAGGATGAAAACAGGTGGTCCTCCTAGAGTGAAGCGAAACGTGCAACCGCTGTTAACGAGATGATAATGCGCCTTTTTGCTAAGACTAACTAAGAAATTATTACTATACAACCTAATTAAACAAAGACCTCAAAGTATGTGATTGAGTTTCACAAAATCTACTCAACGGTTTTTCGTACGGTTTTTACTAAAATATAGTGCAATTCTTAAGAAAGGTTAAGTTAATAGTGCAAACCGACATACCACGCAGTTGGAACTAGTGTAAATATTTACTACAAATAAGTGAAACTAACAAACGGCGTGAAGCAGACAGGCCGTAAGCATGTCATTATCATAGGTTACGATACTCTTTGTTAGACTAGTTGTCAACCTTTCTGGCCTCTGTCTATCCGCCTAGAGCATAGATCTTGAAATGCTGCGGACAAAAGGATTAAAACAGGTGGTCCTCCTAGAGTGAAGCGAAGCGTGCTACCGCTGATAACGAGACTAAACCGTGCCTTTTCTTTGAAATTACCAATTTATAAATAAATATTTTACAACCTTATTAGTAGCATTATAAATTATTACTACAAATAAAACAAAACTAACAAATGCAATGAAGCAGACAGGTCACAAGCCTGCCATTATCATTGTGGCGGACAAAAGGATCAAAACAGGTGGTCCTCCTAGAGTGAAGCGAAGCGTGCTACCGCTGATAACGAGACGAAACCGTGCCTTTTCTTTGAAATGACCAATTTATAAATAAATATTATACAAACTAATTAGTAGCATTATAAATAATTACTACAAATGAACAAATCTAACAAACGGCATGAAGCAGACAGGTCACAAGCATGCCATTATCATAGTAGCGGACAAAAGGATTAAAACAGGTGGTCCTCCTGGAGTGGAGCGAAGCGTGCAATCGTTGATAACGAGACGAAACCGTGCCTTTTCTTAGTTATGACCAATAAAAAAACCAGACACTACTGATATGGTAGTTTTATAATTATAGGTGCTACCAATACTTAATATCATATTCAGTGTTACCTACAACTCTGGTGATACAAATATTTTTAATACAAAAATCTGTCCTGTATTTGATATTTAATTTTATGTTTTTTTAATCTAAAATAATAAAGACGCAAGACTAAAACGAGCACAAGCCTTTTTGCATAATTCTACTACAAAATATAAATATATTTCAGAATATAGATGCAAACGGCCATGGCGTAATGGATAAGGCATCGATCTTATTATCGAGAGGTCATGGGTTCGAATCCAGGCCATTACTCTACGGACGTGAACTTCCTCCTAAAAGAAGTGCATTAAGCTTAGCTGATTTGGAGTTAAAAATAATACTAGAAATTTGTTTTTGCATATTATAAGCAAACTATTAAAAAACAATTGAGTATCATGCCATTACTATTATGTAGGTAAATTCATTGTTCTAATATCGTAAAACAAAAAACCCAACAATGAAATGAAATATTTCAAAAGTCAATCATTTAGCTTAAAGCTGCGTGGCGGTATTGTTTTTCACTGGCTTTTCCTGTAAAAGTAACAAAGCTCACCCGCAAAATATAGCCTGAGGCCGTCAAACACAAACAAATCACTTACATCCGGTCTAACACGGAACAAACACCTGTAGAAACATTTTTTATGCTTTGTGTGTGTGCAACTTGAATAAAATATGAATTTTGTATTAGATCTAATATATACAGGGTTGGTGCCACATAGGGGCTTTTTAACACAGATTCTATATGAAAAAAAATCGTCACGTATAGAAATTTAGGGTCCTTTTTTTTATAGGTGGTGAAATGTTCCTGACCTCATACCTAAAAAAAAAAAGAAACTACTTACGTAAAAAAAATTACTTACGTATTACAGCGATTTAAATTAAAAAATACGGCCAGTTTTACTTTTAATTATGCATGAGTATTAATCAAATCACTTTATTAACTTAAAGGCTTATTCTCAAAGCCTTTAAATTTAAACAAAACGCTGCCCAGCTCGGCAAGGTTGAGATATTTGTTTACTTCGCAGAGGTTTAAAAAGTAAATGTCACGTGCATGCACAGTGAGCGATTTGGCACGTGATTCACAGATATTGCCGACTTGGTGTTACCAAGGGGAGGGGTGCCAGCAGGATGGCGATTAATCAAAAATCGTATTTATCTACCGACAAATTAATTTTACGCATAATTTCTAAAATCACATTAAGCATTTTTTTAAACAGTATAAACTTGTAAAAACTGGATATTTTTAGTTTAAGTATTATCATTATCATTTCGGAGCCAAAAAAAACTAATTGCACAATAACCTTCTCTCATTCAGAACTTTTTTACATGATTTATCGATTGTTCAGAAATCGATTCAATGTTCGATTTCCTAGAAGAATTTACCGTCCCTAGCAGTGAGTGGTTGTATATGAATCGACCGCAGCGCTAACGTGGGAAGAGTACATTTATTATGTCGAGTCACGGTACTCATTTGGGTATTAGAGATAAAATTAAAATTTACGCTCTGCCCAAAGCAATTTGTAACCGCCCGCTGTACTTCGCGCAGAAAATAGGCTTTGGTTTATCCGCGTTTTACATTCATTTTCATAAGTGGCTTACACTCCGCGAAGCTCCGGTTAGTGGAAGATAGTCGCGGAGTTGATTGAGGACTACTCTAAGTTTTACCTTACTCTGCTATTAAACCCATTCATTTTTAACATAATCGTACAGAATATTTGAGGCTATACCGATTTTGTAGATCTAGTTATAACGTTTTCATATTTATGATATGTGCTAAGCTTAATTTCTGTGGAAAAAATAATTATGTTGGTTCACAAATAAAGCAAGATGAATCTCACGATTTCAATGAAATAATTTAAGGTTAAATCAATTTGATAGGTGCGTGGGCCCTTCGATACTAAACCACTAAATGGATATGTAGATAACGTAATTGATTCTCTTTAAATCTGTCGAACCGCAACGGACATTCTGTATACCCTTGTCACTGTTAATTGCGTTTTATCCATACGAGGTCGAAACAAGCAAGCACACCTAAGTCGTAAGCATCTATTAGTCAAAAGAAGGACTGCAGTGGGAGAAATGCTAAGACGATTTGTCAATGAGAATTCATTGTTGTTTTGGTTTAGTGTAACCCGCTAGTGAGACTGATAAATGTCCTTTCAGAGTACGCCGTCAGTCAAATCGCGGTTGCCTGCCCACAAGATATATTGTGGACCCAAGGCTCGTCCTTGTGAAACGCCACGGCCCTTGCGTACTTTAAAATTAACTGTTTCAGTGATTATTCACCAAAGACGCCGATACTCCACCCGCAGCAATCTCTTCGAGGTATGCAGGCAATAGAACTACAAGCATTCCATATTATTTAGCCATTCATAGAAGACTAAAGATCCCACATTTTTCGGCTAGCTAAAGTAGTTCAAGTTTTATTTTTGTATTGTATATTTTGTATAAGTCGATAAAATCCTTTGCGAGCCTTTATCCAGTGTAGGTGTATATTATGTAGCAGTGAAATTTTGAAGGTTCGTAGTTAAATATTCGTCATGTAAAATTGATTGTTAGATTATTTTAAATCCGTTTCATTATTTGTGTTGATATATTTCGTGAAGAAGAAGATATTTAAGAAGAGGTAGTGTGTGATAGCGAGACGGCTGATATAGGAAAAGGGAGGGAAATTACGTTTTGCGCTGTTCCTAAATACAATGGGATAAGAAAACAAGACGAAGAAGCTATCACAGTATATAAACTGTGTACTTTTGTTTACTTACCAAATATAGGATACAGACAAAATATTTAGACAAAGCCATAATGAGAAACTAAAGCTGTCGTCATAGTAATTAAGTTACTTACTACGAACAATTTTACTTCACAACAGAACAACTAAAATAAAAACCGACCAAGTGCGAGTCGGACTCGCGCACGTAGGGTTCCGTACCACTATACATCTAAATAAATGTTTTTCTTAATTCTTTATTATATTGGAGTTGATTGAATGAAAGGTAAAATGCGGTTAATCATTTATTACGTATTAAAAAAAAGTAATTATCAGATCTCGATCAAAACAATTTTAAGTGGAAGTTTGCATGGTAATGTACATCATTATATTATTTTTCCATTTATCATTCCCTTATCTTAGAAGTTACGGGGGGGAGGACACAAATATTTCCACTTTGGAAGCGTCATTTTTGAAGACCTATCCATAGATATACATATGGGTTTGATGAAAAAAATATATAGTTACGGAAAAGAGTGGCTGTGACATACGGATGGACAGACGGACAGACATGACGACTCATTAAGGGTTTCGTTTTTTGCCATTCGGCAACGGAACCTTAAAAAAATTGCTCTAGTAAAAATATAAAATTACAATTTGAGCAATAATTACAGTAACATATAGGTACATGGCTACACCTCCTTCAGCGTGCGGACAAAGGGCATAGGTTGATTGCCAATCAATCACCCGAATATCGGGAACTGACACTTCACCTCAATGGTACGGTTTAATTATTTCGTTTTGAGCATAAAACTATTCACTCACTTTGACGTGGGTTACATTTAATTTGAATGCTAACCATTTTGGAGCTCTCGACTTAGGCTGACCACAACAAGCATGAACAAGAACAAACAAAGTAATTAAACACATCAAACGCTTGAAATTGAAGCTGCGACTCAAAGCCGGCTATGACGGCCGTCGAAATGGCAACGGCTATGGCACGAACTACTATTGAGTACAGATGGTTTACAGTACCGCAAATGTGCGGTCAAAATAATAATATGCCTAATTTAAATTGAACCATAGATTTATTTTGCTGCGTACGCAGCGGCGTACAGCTTGTATACGCTAGCGACTATGAAGTGCTAGTATGCACAGCTAATCGAATCTATATACTATCGCAGCTAGTACCTTTTCTTCAATCTTCTGTCGCATAACCAAATCAGTACGACACACAGCAACGAATATGTGTGTCATTTCTAAATAAAGCTTGACATTAACACAAATAAAGTTTAACATGAATATGATGTAAATATGAAAAAAAAACTACTGAGGTGTCAAGGGACACACGGATGGAACGAAGTTCCTTTCGATTAATTAGTAAAGAAATTTTTATTTTTCTAAGTTATAAAAAAAATCTTAATGTTCACCGAATACTCACTCTGTGTGTTTGATGATGTAGCACCGTAGCTGTAACGTAGCATGTAATTACTACGCCGCTACGAGAAATGCTACGAAATGTGTCGTTACAACTTTTCGTCCCATTTTTTTCCGTCTAGCCCCCTTTCGCAACGCGCGATAAGGAACTTCGTTCCAATAAACAGCAAATAGACGGTTGTAATGTCACTCTACAGGCGAGTTAATTTAGCAACAAATTCTAACACTTGTGAAAAGTCTCCAGAGATTCTAAAGTAAGCGTTCTGTACCTAATTAATTTGTGTTTCTGGTCCAGATTACGAGCACTAACGAATATCAAAGCATACAACTATTATATGAATTATTTTGGCTAATTAATATCCGTTTCCTCTACGTTAATAGCCTACATTCTGAAAATACATGAAATACAGGGCTTATTTCACTTCAGCAGTGCTTACAAATTCTCATTTATACATTTTAAAGCAAAAATAGATCGTTACTTAAGTACCTTAAAAAAAAAAAAAAAAAATTTTACTTCGTAAACTTCACGGAATGATCTTTAGTTTCATTGAAAGTTGTTAAATAAATTCAGTTAGCGTTCGTTCATATTTTATTTATTTGGTATTATCCAAATCCAAATAATGAGTATTAAAAAAAAGACGAAACACTTCTAGAAAAGGTAGGCAGTGCTCTTGTACTTCGCTTACTCGTCTTGACGGATCACTACCGTGCCCCCAAATTTGAAACAGGTACAAAATAAAAGCCTACAAAATCTTAAAATAGACGATAAAAAAGAAAATTAAAAGCCATTTGTAAGTGGACCAATATAAATGAGAGCTACGTAGGTGGAGTGCGGTTAGACGCGCCAGAGGTTTGGGGATAGACCGCGTACATTTATAAAGTGATTGAATATGCCCTGGACTGCTTGACCGGTCATTTGGGCAATTATTGTAATGACCCCGTTTTGGAAAGACAAAAACGATTTTTAATTTATAAGAGACAGCCCTGAAAATGCTATAAAAACGTAGATGCAATACTTACTACTAATAATGTGTCCAAAATAAAACCAATGTTGTTGTTTATTACCAAAAAAGATACAGACATTGTTTTTACATAGTGGTTTCCAATCTAGGTGGTCCTGTGTTTTAGAAACCTGAGTTTAAAATAATATTTTCACATTGTATCTGAAGTGTGAATAAAGATATAAATGGAGAATGTTACAAAAATAATAATAATAAATTTGTGTGTGTGTGTGTGTGTGTGGGTGATTAGATGGGTTTGAGTATTTTATGAGTAATAAGTATTTAAAAAGGATAATTAAAAAGTAATATTATTTTATTTATTTATTATATATATATTATTATATTATTATTACGGGTTGGATGTGACAAAGCGACATTTACTATAACCAGTGTCTAGACATGGTCGGTATTAATTGCCACTGTATTTTTTTTTAATGCCGCTTATATATATTATATCAGTAAAATCTCAAAACGTTTTCATCACTGTCTTACAAGCGACAACCTTGTAGTTATTATTACTCGTATACAGCGTGTTAATTTACCATCGACAGGGGGTAGAACGAGGTGTGTGTGTCCAGAGGGTTGATAACGGACATGTAATCCGATAAAATATACCTATTGCCCGCCGCCCGCTCGTTATTTCTAATTACTTCTATACCAACGTGTTTGAGGCATTTTTATGTTTTTGCCGTGGTGCAGACACCGATAAGTTGTTTTACTTATTTTTTGTGCCGATGGAATAGAGATATAGAATGAATAATGTTGTGTCATGTTTTTCTCCAGATATTTTAAGCCCCAAGAGCTAGAGGGTGAGCTTTTCGCAACTATGCAGACGACTATAATATTTTAATTGAATATTTTTTTTGTTATATTAATTTTGTTTTTTTAAATTTGTGAACAGCTTTTATTCATTTATATAATATGGTTTATCATTTCTTTTTTTTTTAAATTCAATGGACATTTATTATAATTAAATTAAATTAATGTTTAGTAGTTTATAGTGAACGGCACTCGTGGCTGAAAATCAGCGTTAGGTGACTGTTTTTAATTGCAGTCACTTAGCATTATGCTGAGCTGCTGGCCTATTGGTACAGACCTCCTATATTGTTTCATGCCAATAAAAAAAAACTTAGCCCTAATAACACCTTTTTACAACCTGGGTATTGAATCCGAACCCGACAGTTGTCGATGCAGGGGATGGCGGGGGCCTTTCAATGACGCCTCCGTTTGGTTTATTTATCTGAGGTAATGACTGACGGACGAGGTCAGTCAATACTAGCCCTTTGTCCTGCATTACTAATGTACATAATTGCCTAATTGCTTGACAGGATTACAATAATGCAGCATAATTAATTAACCAATCAGCCATATGAATCAGTTATCATAAGATAACTAAATATGAATTATAGCTTCTACTCGTGTTATACAATACTGTTCCACTCCCGTGGGTTATAGCTTGTAAATAAGTTGTTGATCTAATCTCAATTAAAATTTAAATCTCGATTCAATCTGAAATAGTCTTTATCTTTCTATTAAGTATTGATTGAAATTGTAAGTGTGTTACTATTCGGACTTGTAGGTTAAAAATACGAAAGCTCTGTGTGTCGAACCAGTAGGCAAAGGTTTAAATTTAGATAAAACCAAGCGCGAAGAAGTCATAAGATTGCGAATTAGGGATGTTTCGAACTACGAATAAATTTTAGTTCGTCGAATGTCGTTAAGGGTCAACAATTGGTTGGCTGTTTTCCATACAAAAGTAATATGGGTTTAAACTTAATATTATTACGTTTTTATCTATTTTTAGAGACAAAGCATATCTAAAAGACAAAAATGCATGTTTGTTGGCGCACATTTTTCTTTTTTTTTAGTTTGTATTAACTGAACTAATTATTAAAACAATGTTGATAAAACAAACATGTATTTTAGTGTTTCAGATATGATTGCATATAAAAATAGATAAAAACTTAGTAATATTAAAGTTATACCCATATTACGTATGTATGAAAACATGACACTCTTGAGTCTACTTTTGATTTGCGATATTATAACGCCTATATATGAATTAGTATTTATTTGTCAATTGCATTCTATTTATGTATCAATTGCAATATTACGTTTTTTAAGACATTAATAATATGTATTAGTTCTAATACAAACCAAAAATGTATCCCAAACTTGCACTCGACAATTTTCTGCATCGACATCAAAATGAAAAGCCAAGAAACTCTGAATCGTTCTCCAGCGAAAAGTAGTTCCTAACTGGCAATAAAAAAAAGAAATTACCACTAAAGAAGTTTTCCACGTCGTTTCTCGCCGAATGTTGATAGATATAAGAAAACTGTTAATATTAGTTACCTTCTATCCCTCAATGAAGTTTGAAGCGCCGCTTTCGACATGAAAATAATAAAATTTTCTCGCTCTTTATACTCAAGTTTAGTCGCGGCGGCGGCGGCTATGAGTTTTAAAAAGTAAATTGTTTAGCGTTTCTCTTTCAATACACGTCTAAGAGTAACTTTAATATAGGGTTGAAGCGTTCGTTTTAACTGACACCTTTAAGAAACTACCAAAAATAATATTTGAATGAACCTGAACTCCTTGAATATTGATTTTAGACTAACGATTCCCACACTAGCAAGGGACATATTGTGCTAAAGTCTACACAACTACCTTAATTTAGGAATCGCTACACATTCTATTTTAAAGAATCATTCCTTAGTAATTTAAATAAGAAATGGGTAATTTTTCCTTAAGGCATCCGAAAATCTTCTAAGCATTTCTTCGGACTTTAAGCAGCCCGCCTTATAATTTTAATATCTGAGTCATAAGATAGTTACAAATAAACCGCCAAACCACCTATAAAGGCAATCGCTTTATAATAAAACTCATCATGAGTAAATCATAACATATTCCGTTGACAATCTACGTGGAATTGTTGAACATTTATGCGACAGCCCTGTGGCGAGGCCCTCCGGCAAGCGCTTTGTACGGCCTTTGATTGGCAGACGACAATCCGAAAATTGTTTTAAACAACAATTTTATTGACGGCAAATATTCCTTTTTGATTTTCAAAATCACTTTTATTAAGCACAATAACTGAATTTCTCGCGAGCAGCTCTTCTACAAAGAGATAGTGGTTATGATATCAATAATTAATTTGTAAGTACAAAACTTCTGAGAAATTTTTATCTCTTCTAGAAATGAATTATTTATTCATACATTTCATATATACAATTTGGATGTTATTCTAGAAATCAAGTCTAAAGTGTAAGCTTTATTGATATGACGTCATCAACGTCTACAACTTGTTATATAGTGTTTTTCAGTGAAAGTAGGATTTTTTTTTTATACCACGCCCACAGCGAACGAACGTGTAGTCCACCTGATGGTAAGTGGAGTACAGCCCATGGTCATCAACAATCCACAAAAGCAGACTGTAGATGCGTCACTGCAGCTGAGGACTACGGTGTTATTCCTCATGTGCCTGTAATTTCAGGGCCCGATCTCACCACCAAACTGGAACACAGTAATGGAAGCACTGCTATTTGGCGGCAGGTTAAAGGTGAGACGGTGGTGCTGCTGCCCTCGAGCTCATTCACAAGAGCTCTACCACCAGTATATAATAAAATATAATACTTGATTTATAACTTTAATTAATTTTATCCTTATGTTCAACGAAAGAATTGCCTTCTTTATTTATTTATTTAAGTTACATGGAAGCCTAACAGCTAAATTAACAGAATTTTATGTAGTAGTAAAAAAATCTGGCAGCCAATAACAGTCTATAGTTAAACATCACTTTCACTTTATAATATGTCAAGAACATTTTGTTCTTCACATATTAAATAGTAGTAGTGCTAACAAATATTACTAGTTACAAAACATATAGATAAGTCGTGAAAATGTGGTTGCTAAAATTGACAAAGTCGTAGCTTAAACGCTACACGTGCAGAGCGAAGCAAACAGCTTTGCTACTTCTAATCTCAAGAGGGACCTGTCCTCAGCGCCGGCACCGCTTTACGTTTCAGAATAAATCTCACCAGCCCACAAACCGTGAACTATCTCCATTGTGTTTAAATCCCAATACAGCATCAACACCGAATCAGGTAATATACTGCAGCAATATTTAACGACAATTTAAATATCGCGGAGTCTGTGGGCAAAGTGCGGACACGATGCGAGTCCGAGGGACGCTGACACGGCCCCTCTCTGACTAATACCCCCCATTAATAACCCGGGTAATTAATTGTTTGCATGTCCACCGAAGAAACGTCCCATCTCGTGGAATCTCTCGTATAATTTAAATTAACGAAGTGAGGCTCCACACGGTTCACGCGAACAAAAATGCACGTTTCACGCTCTCGACAATTTTATTGTTGGACACTAATCCCGTGTAAATAGGTAGACTTCATTAATATCAGATTAAATTGTTGTTTCTCTTTTATGTTGTTGGATGATTTTAAAGTGTGTCAGCGAATATATAATGTACAGTTGTACATTAAGTATGTTGTAAAAAATAAGTAAATGAAAAACATACATAGGGTGTTAAGATATAGCATTGCCTCGTTGGTTCAGTGGTTAGCGTATGCGCCTCTCACCGCGGGGTCTCGGGTTCGATTTTCAGGTCAGGCAAAATTATATTTGTGATCTTTTCGTCAGGCAATTCACAATAGCAGAACGGTGTTGGAATTGAGCCTGGTGGATGGTGATAGGCTCAAACTTTATTCTACATGTGACCTAAATATAACAGGTGAAATGTGGGTGTTTTTGTACACCTCTGCCAAATTCTTCTAGGTAATATACGCGTGATGTTATGTTATGTATTTAAAATTGTTTAAGTTTTACACTTTTCTATATCTATTTAGACAAACTTTAAGATAAATCAGAATTTATTATTAAACAAATCAAAATGACGCTCATCTAGTACCTAAACCTAATATTCAAAAATTCTAATACTTTTTAAACAAAAACGTTTTTAAAAATAAGGCAATTCAACTTGTAAAACATGACGAAGGTAATTTTGTCCACTTGATGCGGATGCTCGCCAATTGCTTCCGCGGAAGTGCCCTTGTACAAGATGGATCGTAAAATATACGACACTTCAATATGTATGGGTGAAAGCAGTCCGTTTACTGCCCACTTAGAAAAAATGTTGGCTTAATTCAGCACGTCGTTTCCCCTCCCCTATCGCCCATAAATACGAACGATTCATGCGATTTGATGGCGAAACACTTGAATCGAGAAAGACTCTGAAAGGGTAATTACCTCTGTATTTAATTTTTTGTAAAAAAAACTTGTTCAAAATCGGTCGATGCGCGTCCGTACGTCAGCGTTTTCTTTCAGTGTCGAATGTTTGCAAAAAGGGACGCATTTCTATTAACATTAGCATAATTTGAAATGGAAACGTTATTTCTTTGATACTCTCATTTCTATGGAAATCGTATAATGTTAAAGCTTTTGATATGCTATTTAATATGTAGCTACTTATTGTGGACAATACTGATAGGATAGTTTCCACTGGAATATTTACATGCCGTGTCGTTACCTAAATTAGCCGTCCGTGTGTCGCTGTGTGGTCTAGTGGAAAACAGCCCAGTAACTATAGTAGGTACTATAACAAACATAAAAATAGCTCGGATCGTAGCACTCGATGTTCTCTTCAATAACACGTTATATTCAGTACACGTCATCGATTTCGTAGAGCGGCAATCTGGACAATGAAAGGAATAAGTGTGGGCTGGGAGCTGAGCACAAAGGACGCACATACCTGCCGTGCAAAAATAGTGACGGCGTAAAACTCAGCGTCATAGCGCCGGTCATATACGACCCTTTGCAGCAGCGCGGCAGCGTCCACAAAAACAACATGGCTACTCATAGATGTATTTTTTATCGCATGATGTATTCAGTTTTAAATAAAGTTTGCTGGCTTTTTGGACCTACTATCTAAGTTTATTTAAAAAATAAATATTACTAGATGAAACAATTAACAGTTAGCTTCGAACGTAAAATAAATAGTAGAGCTTACTCTAAAAATACTTTGCTTTCTCGCAACAAATGGAAATACTTCATACGGAATGAAAAGTTTCGATTCAAATTCAAAAAGCTGGTACAGGTTGTTTCAGCAAAAATGAATTCATATCCTGTAACTCCCACATTCAATATGAGAGTATTGCGTTGCATGTAAACGATTTTGACATTTTATTTACAAACTTGAATCACAAAACCTCTGTCGTGTTTTTTTTTAGGGTTCGTTACCAGGTGCCAACAGGAGAGACCGGGCGACAAGAATCCAGCCCATCCGTCTGTTAGTGAGCTGAATTTTATGAAACGTAATGTTTAGTTCTAAATTGCACACAATATGACTCACACTTGGGGTCGAGACACTGAGTCCGTTCGGTCCTCGCGCCCGTTCTCTTTTTAATGAGCTAAGTAAAAGACTAGTTGACTTTTCACGCAACCAGAAGGCTGCTTTCTACTTTGGACAAAGGATCAGCATTGCCATACATCGTGGCAATGCTGCCAGCCTTCTGGGCACGTTACCCGCGGTCGATAACGATGCGGACGTATTTTTTGACACCTAAACTTTTTATTATTTATTCAATAAGTTTGTATTATTTTTTATTTCATGTATATATAGTTCGTTTTATATTTAGTTTTAATGTATTTAATATTAAAGATAGATAGTTGGATAGATAAAACTTTATTTGTGCTTAAGACATAGTAAATAAATTTTGTACGAAAGTTTCAATAACAATATTATGCACAATGGCGGCGTTATCGCTTAACGCGATTTCTTCCAAGCAGCCTTCGGATGGACATTAGTGTAAAAGATTTACAGAACAATATAGTTTTGTTATGTTTATTTGTATTATAATAAAGTTATAAACATTTTATATAGGTCACCAATGAACTTTATTGTTGACATAAAGTACTTATAACTCCAAAATTTGGTACGACTCACGTTTTTTACTACTTATTTTTTCTCAGTCGGTGTCATTGATCGGCGACAAAACTTAAAAGCCTCGCTACAGAAAGAACCACACATCCGGCCCCAGGACTATTGTTGTGGGATGTCGACCTCACTCCGTAGTCCTCTTGCAGACGTCGCCGGCTTCAAAACCCTCACGATATTTCACAGGTAAAATTGTGTAGCAATATATTTTTAATAGGTAAAATAAATTACTACTTCAGTGGGCAGAAGAGCGGCAGCTGACTGTATCGAGTTAGTTTCCGTTACGTTCTTGCAAGATGGATGGCAATTTGAATATTTTTGATTCTTTTAGAAAGGGCCTTCTCTACTTTCAGATTGCTTGATCAACTTTATGAATGCACACAAAAATGATGACTTGGCACCTTACATTAGACATCAAAAGATCATATAGTAGTTAAGTCAATAAATTAGAAAACAAAAACAATAATAATTTTCATAACTAGTTGTCCTTTTATATTAAACTATTTTGACATGCTCCCTTGCCTACCATAGTGTCCCACTTCCGAAGTTTTCACCTTAGAAAGAGCACTCAGCTGGAGGGTGTCCACGTCCCTCTTTGCAGAGTCACGCTTATTTATTCAAAGGTCCCTCCCAAATATCCTACAGAAATACCTGGCAAGTTTGATCGTAAATCCATTATGGACACAGAATTTTTAAGTTTGTCAGTCTTACTAGTAAAAATTACAAACGTCTAGTGATTCCACACGCCTTTCTGCATATATAACTAGATGGTATTGAGAAGTTATTAAATAAAAAAATATCCAACACACTAATCTACTTTTAGTTTTACAAAATATAATATTACAATAATAAAACCAATCTTACTAAATTGAGTACTTTTATAATGAGTGACTTACTAATGAGAGACTTACTAAATTGAGTACTTTTATAATGGACCCCGTGTTGACTAATTCAATTTAGGCACAATAAAACGGAGCATTTTTAATGAAGACTTTTCATTAATACAGTAGCAAAATTAAAAGGCCAAAAACATTTATATTCCAACAAACGCATTTTATTGTTTCAAAAAAGTTGTTGTAACATTTGTGTGTCAATAAAGGCACAACAATCAGCCGGACCCAAAACAAATGTAAAATAAACTCAATTAAATAACCATCACATATATACTTTACACCCATTGAACATGAACTGGTCTGTGTATTTACAGAACTCGACCTCATATGAGTACGAATTCATTTCAAAGGAATTTCTAAACAACCGGATCCCGAGTTCCCAATGGTATTCCAACAAAGCCTGGAAGTTGTAGAGGTATTCCAAATTGTTTACAAAATTCAATCCTAAAGCTTCGAGCCAGATTAAATCTAATTTCAACTTCAAGGTAAGTCTGAAATAAGTCTTCATAAAAGCGGAACCCTTTGATTTAACCCTTCGCGAAGTTGGGTCTGCTGATTGCCCGAAAGTTAGTCCCGCTTGTATTTCGCGCTGTCTTTTTTCGTTGGAAAAAACAAATCGAAAACAAGCGAGTAAGTAATGGCTTAAAAGTGACTTCTGGGATTGAGTGCGATCCCGGTGTCTGTCGTCGATCCCCGGCTTACCGGTAGCGACGTTTCTCGAAACATCTTGGCGTAGCGATTACACGGCACCGCTCTTATAATCACTTTTTCTGTTGCCCCTGTTCTTTCCCCAGGATTTATATTTGAGTTGTAAACAACTGAAAATGTTAACTGAAAGCAACAAGGATCTCCAGCTATATGCCTTTCTCATACTGCGACGCTTGTGGTATTAAAAAAGCCATGTTCAATGTTCATTGCTTGGTATAAGGTATCTTCTCACCAGTCTGCTACCTTTAATATAAAAAGACGCCGGTCCGGTTAGTCGATCCACACAAATAGCCCTCTTAGCCACGTTAAGAGGCACGTAATCGGGCTAAACCTTAGGAGCTTTTCTCAAACATTTTTCGCCAAGACGATAAGTTATAGTTATCAGAACATATTTTTTCGATGAATAATTTTGTAGTCATTTACAGAGACATTTAAAGTGATGAAATACAAGTTATTAATTATTTTTTATGATAAGGTACATCTTCACGAAATGTCACAACAATCAAAGAACTCCAAATAATCTATAACGCATGTTATTATGGGTATAAGAATCAATAAATATTTCCCCGTAGAATCGCTCTGGAATAGTTGGCAAGGTGCGCGGGACCCCAACGGGGCCCAAAGGGGCGTTCATTTTTGTAACGCTTCATTTGCAACAGAAGTTTTAAGTAGTTGAAGCAACGTTCGCTCCGTATTTCCTCAAAACAAATACTTTGAAGGTACCTCCGACTTTATCCAGGAACTAAAATGTTACGTAGAAAATTTGTTATTTCACGAACATGTAAATAAATTTGCTAGTTTTTGAACAAGATCAACTACATACTGAAGTACTTTGGGACGTTTTATTTTCTTACTTATAGGATTTAGATTAAAACTGATAGGCTGGTATAATCCAGTACTAAGCTAGATATTAACTTACATAACATAACATAAAATCAAGCCTATATTTCCCAGTAGAGTGTAGCCAAGGTGTAAAACACCCACACTTCACCTGTTATGTTCAAGTCCCACGGGATAGTGGTGATCCAATCGCCATCTAGCGGTCGCAATTCGAACTCATTGCTGCTATAGTGAATATCCTGACGGAAAGTTAACAAATAACACTTTGCCCGTTCCCGGGCATCGAACCCGAGACCATCAAGGCAGTTAAGTTAATATATAAGTATTTATTTAATTACTTAGATATTTACTTACTTTTAAAACACAAGGAAATTATTTGCATATATAAATCAAGAAACGGTATTGCTTATGTAAATATCGCCTACTGAAGCTCAAAGTACCAAAACAAAGCTTAGAAAATGTAATGCAGAACACCATCCTGTATTTGGCACAATTTGTCTCCAATCCCCTCTAAAACACACTGTCACCACCACGCTTCAATATATCAATACCGCGAGTAATTTAATATATTTTTCTAAATTAGAAATGTGCGATGTCATATAAAAGGCGAGTCAATTTGTGTGTAAAAATACGAGTATGATCAGGCTCAGTGAGGCTCTGCGGGGCGCCGTCAATAGCTGAATCCCTTCCGCTTCCGGCGCTCCAGCAGTCAACTACCGGTTCAGATCATAACTGCGATGCTTAGAACATTGTCGGCGTTCAGCTGTAAAATACGATCGCACCCGCCAAATATTTATGTTGCAATTCCTTTGAGATTTATTGCCTGCATTCGGGGTCTTGGCGACTTTTGTTTTGGTGTTTTTTTGCCAAAAAATAAGTAGTGTCAGTTATTTTTAGGGTTGGAGAGACAGAATTTGTTGTTTTGCAGAGTTTGGATGGGAAAGAAGAAAAGGTATATTTTAGAACCCCACCAACCGGGTGACTCGTTTTGTCGTCGCGGTGTGGCTTAGTAGCCGTGGCTTAGTAGCCGTGGCTTGGTCAACCACGGTGAAGCTAAGTGGACCCCAAGTGAGGGCTGCTCTTCGGGCTATATCGTCAGATATCCCCATATCTGACGACCATTGCACGCGGTCCTCGCGTTGGTCACGGCTCATTGTATGTCTTAGTGAGCCGTAAACCAGGAGGTGTCAGCAATGACCATCCGCGGCGGGTTCGTGGAAGTTCGTGGAAGTTCGCACACGCGCAAGCGTTTACACGTGCCTGCCATCATGCGGGAGAAGGACATCGTAGTGGTTTTAGCATAAAGCATTTCCCACGTTAAAAAAAAAAAGTTATATTTTAGAATTTAAATTTTTTTAAATCATGCTCTGACAGAAAAAAACAACTGTCACAAGAAAGACTACCCATCACTACTTGTAATCAGGTGCAAAACAGTATATTCGGTGTATTAAAAATGTTCCTGGCGACTGTATTCCAAGAAAATCGACTAAAAACTTTCTCTGTTACAACTTCATGGCATGTTAACATCTGCTTAACGAGTCGTCTTAAACGAAAGTAGGTGAGGATCATAAAAAAGTTTCATGTGATTTTATATCGCATCTTTAGTGTAAAAATATTTCTTACAATATCGTAAAAATACGCGGCTGACTGTAAAAAGGACCTGACTTTTCATATTGACACTCAAAGGCGAAATACTGGCCAACATAAACATAATATTACACCAGCAATGAAATAAGGGTTACCTATAAATAAGAGTTATTTAATGTAATGTATGGTAGGTATCTAATCATAGTTTAATTGATTATAAAAAGCATCCATGATTTTCCTTAATATTTTTTAGCATTCCACATTCATTCTTTGAAGTATTTGATCGGTCTTGTGATTTTTGTTACAAAACACTATTCAATACAATTTATTTATCGAACCACCCACTAACATCCATCACACATTTTCACATTTACATTTTCGATAGGATCTTGCTCACAATGAAATATTTATAATCTGATTAAATACTTGACAAAAAAAAAATATTATCCTTACTTCACCAAAATACATCTAAAATTAAATGTTCAGTAATGCAGACGAGACGGGCTCAGACGGGCCGTAAAGGTATAAAACCATCGTCCAAAACATTTTCTGCTCAATGAGCAAAGACATCGAACGCATTTACACGTAGAATAAAGCAAAAAGAACAAAACAATGTGAATCGGTTTGTTTCCTGTAGCTCTACTATTGTTCCATAGCTCACTAACGCTGTCGTTAATAGTTGGGGACCATTTTCCCGACAAGTCAGTACGCTTTGAGACCAATAAAATCTCTATTAATTGAGTAATTACTCACTTAATAGAAATTTTTCGTATTGTGGTTATTATTGGAAACTTGCGAAGCTGTTGGTTCATAGATTTATTATTGGTATCCAAAAAAAAAACAAATGCAAAAAGGATACGTTATTATCTTGAAAAAGTAAAGTATTTATACTAAAAAAATATGCGAAAGTAGCTATAACAAATTAATATTATGCGTAACTATCATAATGCTAAATGAAGGTATGCGAAGTTAAATTATGCCAAAATAATAAATGCGAAAAAATAGGGAAACATTCATCACGCCAATATTAACCAGAAGGGTATGGCAGAGGTGTTCAACACCCACATTGCACCTATCATGTTTAAGTCCCACGGGATAGGAGGTGAGCCTATCGCCATCCCCCGGACGCAATTTAAAATATATATATATATAATATACAATCATTTCATTAGTTGATAACAAAAATAAATGTATTAATATTTAAATATTTCATAATTTTACTGGGCTAGTTTTCAATACTAACCCATAGTAGTGGTATTGTCGTAAGGCCTTTTTACTGTGCGACGCATTTAGGATCGCTTTCCATTTAATGTGGGTTTTGCTGCAATGTGCATCGACAATAGGTAATTTTATAGCTACCTCTTTATACGCGGAAAGGTTTGTAAAAATGCTTAACTGATTCCGTCTGCGGTTCAATAATGCTTGGGAACATGATGATGAGGTGAATGGCTTAGTTTTGTGTTTGGATTTTAAATATTGTTCTTGGTGTTTTGCTTTAAAATTGAAACGTTTTTTTAAGCGTACTGAGTGCCACTCTTATGAAATATTACAGACGGCCAGTAAATACTAAGGTTTTAATAATAAGACAGCAGCTGAATGCGTCATTTTATTGCACACTGAATTTCCAAGCAAGCTTTTAAAGATATAGGTAAAAATATTGGTATTTTATTTACGATTTTTATTGCGAATAAACATCAAATCCACCGGTTTGCTGGACCGTCATATTATCTATGAAATAAATAGCATGTTTTGACAACTCTGGCGTAACGGAGGCCATCAATAAGTGCCAATAATTTCGCTCTTATTTTATTTGCAGGCCGACGGTCGGGCCTGCCTGACAGATGGAGCAATCACCCCGACCCTAGAACATGCTGACGCAGATTTTACATGAAGCTCGTAAAATTACATGGGCACAGAAGGTCCCAGGTCGAGACCGATGAAAATTACATGCACATCAGCCTGCTCTTTATTTTATACCACTAGCAGTACCATGTGAACTGTGAACATAGCAATTATATTCTCAATTCTTTAAGAATGCCTTGCTTAGAAGATTGTGGTATTAAAACCGCTTAACTACAACAAGTTTTCAATCTGGGACTACGGTAGTGGCCAAACCAAACGAGCCTTCAATGCGAAGGGCACTAGTTACCATTTCTCGGAGTGTTTCGTCGAATTATTGAGCACTTATAATTTGGGTTTAGATTATACTAGATAAACGAAACTCTCACGGTACCAGTACAGTGTTATGATTTTTTTTTTTTATTGAATAGAATTGAATTAATTTTTATCTAACTCACTTTAAATTTAATTGATAGTCAAAAACCACCAATTTCGTCAATGACTTACTATTGACCATCTATACTCATAGGAAGTCCTGGAAAGCTGAAATCAGATATGTATGCTAGTCAAAATATGCTTGGCAGTTTTAAAACTGTTACATAGGTGTAATTAGGGAGGCTCTACATGAGATCTGATAACTTTTCGACATTGTAGGTCACAATAGGCCTCGCCTGGGTAACATTTTACATGATAATGTTTTTGGTGGGATGTCTCTGTCCCGTTTAATATTTCAATACTTAACTACAATCTAACTAAATTATTAAGATAAGGTGATAATCTCATATTGTCTTACCTTAACTAAATCATTGTAAGTGAGCCTACTGTACCACCCAATCTAATTCCAAGGTCTCACCGTACAAGGGAATTTGTTTATCACGTTGTAAATCCACTCATCTTGTTTATGTGCTACAACTACACTGAAGACTGTTTGAATATTCTGATGTTCTAAGACTTTCTAGCAATTACCATGACGTTTCTAATACAATCCTATTCAAAAGAATAAATAAATGATACTGAAAAATAGGATACTGGTTCAGATAGAAAGCACAGAACTATGTACCTAAGTGTTAGTTACAGATCGAAAATGCCGTGCCGCTGATGAACAAAACGAAACCCAACCTGATAATCAACATGCTTACTCTAGCAGACTGTATCACCTAGCTGCCACTCCTGTGAAAGGAAAAACCGTTGATTAAAAGTAGCTTATAATGTTAATAAAGACTTTAAGCTACTCACAAGTGCACGGTTAGCGCAGTGGTAAAGCAGTCGCCTCGCCGCTTTCAACTGCGCTGGTGTTATGGGTTCGATCCCCACACGGGACAAATCTTTGTGTGATCTGCAAAGATATGGGTGCGCTTTGTGTGTGAAATGTATGTTTGTGAACACCCCACGTGACACAGGAGCTTACATAGTACGGGCGTCGTTTTTTAACGACAAACATCCACACATCTATACACTACACAAACTTTTGCATTTATATTATTAGTAGTTACAGTAGGATTAGTAGGATAATATGAAGTAGAATTTCTATCTTCAGTTAGCAGAAGTTATTGTGGGTAGATCCTAAAATTACGAAAGAAGCGAAATAAGTCTACTCCTAACACTTACAATGCAGTTTATTTCACCCTCAAAAGTTGTAACTTATAAGGGTGAATAGATTTTTGGCAATTTGTGAAACTAGCCTTAAGGATTGTAATCCTTAAGGCTGGTTTCACAAATTGCCAAAAATCTCAAATAAACGTACTCAGAAATAAAATGTAAAAATTGTAAACTAATTCAGACTTTATCCTTTAAAAACCAAATGAAACCACACACTAATCTTCTAACAGTAATTCAAATAAGAGGAGTATGCGTGGAAATGACGATTGCCTTACCTGTCCGTACAAGCTAATGTAAAGCCACCACCGCTAATAAAATAAGCTACCTTATAAGAGGTCCTGATAGCTACTGGCTAGTGATGTCCAGCAACTTTAACGATATTATTATTCGGATTCGATATTGAAGTCAGATGTGGCAAATTTGAGACGATACCTTTGCTCAAAATTTTGCGAAAAAAATAATGGAGTCAGTAAATATAATTTTGCTTGCAGTATTCGCACTCTACAAGTGGGTTGACCAATTAACGTTACATGGGAGCTAAACATATCGCTAAACGGCACGACGAGAAATAACAGCGCAGAGCAGGTAAGTAAGCCAACCTCGAGACAAAACGCGGGTAAAACGCAGATAAATGACAAATCCAAACAGCTTCAATCACACCCTGCATCATTTAATAGAATCTCCTGTTATCAACTGTATGTTACATATGCGTATCTTATTTACATATGTATATAATTAGTATACGTCTCAGTATTACTATACTATGACCAAATCTCCAACCTCTCAATTTCTTAACTATTTATAAAAATACCCTACCAAAACAAACATATTGACAGCATGTCGTATAAAACAATCCATCGTATCAATATCCGAAGTTGTTCGAACGAAAATTGCGTGTCCTATCACTTCTAACTCGAAATACTTTAGCGATTAGTTCACAAAACTTCTTTTTTCATAGAATAGTCCACCCACAACCAAAGCTTCAATCTCTCAATCACTTAACCCTTAATAAAAAAAACCTTACGAAAAAATAACATATTGAAACCGTGTCGTATAAAACAATCCATCGTATTGATATCGACATCCCCATCGGCCATCACTGATGCGAGGCAGGGATCGAGCGTCGACAGTTTTCACCCCATTGGACGCGTTTTTATGGCAGGGTATACTCATTGGGGCCCTTTCACAACAAACACGGCGATCAAACGTGTGCTTTGTCCTATGATGCACCCAGTTGTGCACACTTGATACCAACTGGTATGAATTTCTGTCGCTTTGTAGCCTTTGTATTCTATTGAGAAACAAAACTTGCTAGGACTGAATACAAGGGTCTAACTAGAGTCCTCATCAAGGTTATGATTAAATACGGAAATTACTTACTTTATGATATTTAGGGAGAAAAATAAATATGATTCCAGTTAAATTGTAATTTTAAATTATGCATGCTTGCTTGCTTGCCAAAACAATTTCCCGCTAAGTAATAATACTTGGAAGCACATAATATAATTAAAACAATCTAAATCAATGCAAGTATAATATTCTATTACCGGTTCAATATCTACATACAATTACATTCTAATTTATTTTCTACCATTTGCTACATTTGAAATTTCAAGCATTTTACATGTTCGGATTTATACAGGAAAACCGATCAGCACTTTTTTCAGCGTCACGATGTTGTTCGATTCCAATAACCGTATGTTTTGTTGTGAACATTATCGAATAGAAAAAAACGTTTCAGCTCCCAAAAACGTACACAATCAATTTCCATACAATGGATTTTTTCAAAAACCTTTAACCCTAATGGTTCGGATCCACCTCCGCGTTTAGGGAGGGTCAGAGTCACAGTAAATAACACTGAAACAAGCAAGCGTAGATTTCGATTGAATTGCAAAATGGAAATGAAAGAATATCGTAAAATATCGTCGCTTACGTGAAATGCTGTTGGCTGTGTTATTTATACGTCGCTTTTGAAAGTACCCCTTTTAACGGCAGTTTTAAGTGCTACCCATAGCTGTATGGCAATGGCGGTCCATGGTGGTAAACTGCAAAGCGACGAGCGGCGATCGGCGCCGAGACAAAGGTGATTTACTGCATTCACTGCTGCAGATTTGTTTGCGAAGTTATTTAAGTTGATATAGATGGTATATTTGACATGGCCAGTACCAAGGCATAAAGTACCACACAAATAGCTCGTCCTTTTGTTTTTTTGTTTGGTCAACATCTAATGTGACAAAATAGCTCTCGTTCCCAGTTCTTTGCTAAAGTCAGTTTAGGTATGTCAAAATATTAGAATCATGATAATCAAGTTTGTTTCAAAAGTAATGAAAGTTAACCTGATTAAAAGACAATAATGACATCACGAGTCACGACAAGTTACTGACATCATAGTAAATTTACTACTTAAAAAACAATTAGTTTTCCTGTTATTTAGGGTTCCGCAGTACAAGTATAAAAAACCCTTACAGTTTCGCCATGTCCGTCCTGTCCTGTCCGAGGCATAGCGTTAAAACTTTAAGTGTTAGAAAGCTGCAATTTGGCATGAATAATAATATGTAAATAGACTATGATCACAAAGAGCTAAAATAAAATCTTAAAAATATTTTGTTTTCGGGTATCTCCCCTACACTTGAGGTACTATGATTATTTTTCTCTGGTCTAGACCATTGTGTGGGGTATCGTTAGATCGGTCTTTTAAAAACACTGAGAGATTTTTGATTTAGGGATCCGTGACATTAAAGAGCAAATTTATGTTCGAGTAGGGCATTCTCTCCCCTCCTGCCTCCTGCTCGAAAAAAATCGTAAAAAAACCATGATGGTAGTATATGTATCTAATGGAATTTAAGGAAAATTCCGTATCTGCGTATCCGTTATAGTTCCTAAATATAATAAGGGCCTAAATTAATAAATGCAGTTAATTGAAAAAGTTTGTACTTAAATCTTATTATTAATAATTTTATTGTTTAATAATATAGTAAACCCCTTTTAAGTCCATAAATATGATATCACAGCTGACTACGGAACCCTTTTGCGCGAGGCCAGCGCCCGACAAGCACTTAGCCTGTTTTTTCAACTAAATTAAATTTCTTTTCTCTGTTCAACATTATTTGACGATCATGTAATTTCGAAAGCTAAAAAATATTCAACGATGCCTTGTCGCCTACCTGGTAGATATGAGCTCCGATAGGTGTAAGCCCGGCGGCGGCGCGCCGACTTAAGAACCTCGGCGGCGGCGGCGAAATCGGCGGCGCGACCTTGAGAATATTTTTTTACGTAATGATTTTAATTTTTACCTTAAAAATTAAAATAACGTAGTTTATCGATCAAAATTACTTTAATTTGTTCTAATATACTTAAATCTATAAAAATACTTAAACACAAGATAAAACAAAAACATGTTGTCATTTCAACAAAAATATTTTTGGCACATTGATTGGGTCTTCTTCTTCTTCTCGTTTCAATGGTCCAAATTTTATACAGCCCCCGTCCAGTACGTGGCCACGGTAATTGCGTTATCTGTGGCGTTGTTTAGGTCATCCAACGAGCAGTTATCAGGGCAATTGGGGCACTCAAGCAAGTGAGCCATTGTTTGCTGAGGTGCACCGCAATCGTTCTGGTCCAATAATACCCCATTTTGCCAGATTTTGTCTGCAGCGGCCAACCTGGGATCTCAGTCGATTCAAGGATTTCCATATGAACCACTGCAGATTGGATCCTGGGGGTAGACTCTCCTGTGTCTTAAAACCGGTTGGCGGAGGGATTTTTTCCTGCCACAGCTTTATTCTGGCATTAGCAGGCCGATCCTCGGTGACGACTGCTGCATTAAAAAAAAACTATTACGGCTTTTCAGCCGTTGGCCGGGGGTGGCCAATTTCCATAGAGAGGGTGTCAGGTGTCACTTTCCTGGATAGTTTTCTCTATGCTGCAGGAGATGTCTCTTCGGACATTTGGTGGAGCGATGCCAGCCAGAGGATAGAGCTTGTTTAACGGGGTCGGCTTTAGGCCCTGTTATTATGCGACACGTTTCGTTCAAAGCTGTGTTAACTTTTTTTGCATGGGTGGATCGGTGCCGAAGTGGGCATGTAAATTCCCCGTCAAGTAGCACAGTGCCATGCCTGTAGTGCGCACAACGTCTGGTGCCGCACCCCAATGTGTTGATGTTAAGCGGCGCAGTAGGTTATTTCTAGTGTTCACTTTCTGCTTTACCGTTTCACATTATACATATTTATATTCTGCCATAGTACTAATTTTAGTTTAATTTATTATAATTATTTGAGTGTGTCCTTGATCTTGCATGTTGGATTCACATCTAGTAGGTGTCAGCCAGGTGTATTGAATTTTAACATGTTAATTAATAAGTCAGATTGTACACCAGTTTTGTGAATTATAATAAAAAATATTAAAAAAAAAATCTCCCATTCGCTCGGCGCGCCGTTGCTTTTTCGCGGCGGCGGCGGCGGCGCGGAGAAATTGGCGGCGGCGGCGCTCATATCTAACCTGGACCCTGTTTACAGGGAACATTTTGGAAAATACTGGTCTGGTCTATCTAACAGAATCAATATCAGAATTCTTGACACTTGTACCACGCAATCGATTTGAATGGGTAATGCGGCTGGTTTTACCTTTACAATGTGTCATATTGTTTACGAATTTAATAATAGAAAATCTGTAATGATATTCCGATATTACAAAGGTTTAAAACATGAATACGAAAAATCAAAACTCATTTTCTGGTATGACAGAATGAAATTTTCAATATCGTGTAGGTTTGCATCGCCATGCCAATACGGACTGAAAATTCGATGTGATAGTGAGTCCTGAAATTATTGGCACATCAGCATTTTACGCGAATGATCATGGAAGTCGTGTAGACGCTGAAGTCGAGTTAGTAGGTATGTAATATAAATTCGAAGAGATAGCTATAATTTTTTATAGACGTCCTTAGTTCCACACAACCCTATCAATCTATTTTTATTTCTTTATAACTAAACCAAGTAAACAACATAAAATATGAAAGCATAAAAGTAAAGGTAGATTTCGTGATTTGATAACATGGTAGGGATTTTCGAATTTCTGTGCCATTGTATCTATGACAAAACATGTTAGGTAAAATAACAATTTTATACCTATAATTAATTATTATCATATTCCATTCCACAATCCTACACAGAACATTTGACACACAAATCGGCTCATATCTTTCCGGCTCATTGAGTTTAGGATAACAGAGATTAATAGGGCCAAACCACCGAAATATTGGTGCTATTTTTACACATATTATGAAAGAAATAGTTTGTGTAGTGTGTGTGTAACATGTGGCAGCCAGAAGTCCCGCCAGCAGTGGCGGCACTTCGAGTCGCACTTCTAGCCGTGTCCAACAAACTCGTTAAAAGTTGGTGAAACAACGGAAGCCCCTTTACTTGCCAGACACTTGCGACTCCCGACGTTAAGTAGAAAAGTATAACACGACAATAATATGAAACATTTTGTTGCCAGACACAACTAGCGCGGGGATATTTAAGCTGATATCTACAGTTCACGAGTCAACTTTACACTTTTGTATTTCACGCTGTTTGTTCCTAGTTGGAGATAACACAAGTTACGGATAGAACAGAGAAGATATTAGTTTTTAACCAATAAATGTTTGGCCATTTTCTTGCCAAAATATTAGCGTAAATTGGAAAGTACGAAAAGAGTAACGATCGAGTTGCGCACAAAAAATATTTTTACGAGATAATTCGTAGGTATTTCAGAAGTTATCTACAGAACAATAGGGGCTCGGTGTGGTCGTCGTTAAAATTATAAATACCCCGGCTCACTAACTGCCCCTGTATTCCGTTAAGAGGATTCCCAAAGCTGTAAATTGCGTGCGGGAAATATTTACGAGACAGGCTTTCGCGGCATTACAGCGACTATGTGCATACATTGCGCCGCACGCTTGTTGCAAAAATGCAACGACATGGAGCGTTGGCATTAACAATCCGCCGGACTAGATAACTGCGCTGTTTATTGGCCGTGACGCTTTACCACTGCACACCCAATGGCCACTTACCTTTATTGTAAATTTTGTTAATAACTACGCAATTTACATGAGGTATTTACTACATATAACTTTTATGACATAATTAAGCAGAATCGATACAATTCTTTAAATTTTTCCATTACTAACTAATGTAAACGAATTCACACTTATAAAAGTGAATATCGACTACAAGTGCATACAATAGCACAGCAAACTCGTGAAAGCTTCCAAAAAGAAAACGGTTTTGAATAAAAAAAAGGTGCAGATTTTTCTGTTTTTACACTAGTCTCGCTGCAGCAGGAGTCCGGTCAGTGAAAAAAGGGAGCAAAAACGATTCGGGTAACCGCCAAGCGTTAATAAATTCTTCGAATTTGCGGAGGGAGAGCCGTGGCAGTGCGGCTGCGGCTCCATGTCGGCCACGGAGCGGCTGTCCGCCGACATTGGACACACGCCGAGAATACACGACACCACTAGCCTAAAATTAAAAGAATTCGGAAGTTTTATACTTTAGTTACTGCGTTTATAGATTTGGCACCAGTTTAGGCTTTAAATTAATCGAGAATTGTTTACTTGAATGCACAAGGATGCCTAATGTTTTTTTATTCGTTTGTCAATTTTGTGGTCAAGCATAATATTATTCTAGAGGAATTACAAATACTATGCTATTATTATATGCTTCAATTTACCACATATTTACATAAGTGAACTTTAATTACGTATGGAACTAGTTCCTAAATTAATTAATTTCATCATGAGAAATAAGAATTTTTGGTGATTACTTGTGATTATAATTATTATTATTAACCCGGGATCCAGAGACAGACGACATAGTTACATCGTTTGGTACATAAATCATTTGCCATATTTTAAATTAAATTTGTGAGGTGAAAAGTGATTCAGAGGTGCTAAAACTATTGCAAAGGAACTAACTTTTAACACCCCTTACTCACTTTTTACATCAAAAGATTTTTGATTTTTTTAGTTTTTTTAAAAACATAGTTACTATGTAGCTTTTAATCAACACTGCTGATATAGCCTCCAAATTTTGTATTAATTTTAATGTTTACGGTTTTATATCTCAATAAAATTGTAAATACACACTCCAGAAGTCAATTTAATTTGGCAAACAATGTACCAAACGTCGATTACGTATAGGTAAAATCAAAAATCTGGGTCGTAAAATGCACTGTCTCAGTCGTGTAGGGTTCTCGCCACAGATATAGATCTACATAGATAACGCAGATGCATGTACTTCGCGTGTCTCAACCCCGACCAAGCGTCGAGGTTGGTCGCCTCTAACTTCAGTCCACGCGCGTCTTTTGTCAGAGAAAATCATAGCGGATGGCTCCAGTTGAACGTACTGGGCGGATTGGCATCGGCGGCATCGGTGTCTTTGAATCGGTTTGGATTTCCCGTCACTAAATTTCGGCTGCGACGTCACAAAAGGTATTAAAAAGTCGGCACGCTTGGTTTCAATACAAATCGTGATACTTGCGTTATCTATGTAGATCTATATCTGTGGTTCTCGCTTTACGTATATCTCGCTCTCGCTATCGCGAGCCACCAAGAAGTTTGACGTTTGGTATAGCGACATTTTATTGAAACCACTGATTCCATACATGGTAAGTATTAATTCCCAACGGTATTTTTTTTTACAAAATAATGTTATTTTCGTATAGTATGGAATTCGTCGTATGTAGATACTAAATTTCAAAACCACGATTAGTGGTAGAACATAGCGCATATAACTATACCATATAATCATAACATAATAATAATAATAATAATAATAATAAATCTTTTATTTCAGGTAAATAACCCATATAAAATACATTTACATTAATTGGCATACACAATCAATAAAATAAATTAAAATAGATATAAAATTGATTACAAAAAATTAAATTAAATAAATATCACAAAATAAAAACAAAATTCAAATTAATAATTACTTTTTAAAAAGCGATAGACTGATAACAATAAAAATTGAGGTAAAGTAAAAAGTTACAATAAAATTAAAATTTAAAACTAATATTCAAAATTAAAGTTTACAATAATAATTAACGATTAAAAATAAATAAAATAAAATTTGAAAATAATTACCATTAAAATTCAAGTCAATTAAAATACACAATTAATAAATTAGAAATATAGTTGGGAAATCATTATCAAATTTAAATAATAATAAAATGCAAGTCAATTAAAATACACAAATTTAAATAATAATATAACAAAGAATAAAAACCCCTGTAAACTTCCTATGTTTCACAAATAAGGAATTATGATTATGATTATGTATTTCGTATCTGTGTGGTTTTAATAAAATGTCGCCATGTCGTATCCACCCTGTATTGGTATTTACTATTTTCCTAAAAAAACATTAATAAAACGATGTAGGATGAGAAAGCACTTGCCACTTAGCACAATTTAATCAACAACACTCCGAGTTAAGATAAGGCGCTAACCTAGTTAAAATAAATTAGAGTCCCTATGAGGCACAATAAACCGTCAAAGTTAAGTTGATCATCTTTAATATCTCTCCGCTGCACCATTACAAACTGTCCAACTTTAATGAGACCTGTCAATTCTGTGCCTCTTTCGTCGGCGTCAAAAGATCAGAGATTAAGTTCAAGAAATCTTTCCTCTCATTTCCTATTAAATCGGGCCATCGATTAAATTTATAACTTTATAGGAATCGGCTTCAACATGCCAGTATGAGATAACTCGATGAAAGCTAAGTACAAAGAGTATACTAATATAATATAATATATTATGCTAAGTAATTCTACACCTACATCGGAATGACACTTTCTTGCTGGCGTAACGTACACATAAAATTGTTTCTGAATGTACGAGAACCATACGCACGCAACCAAGTAAGAATGTTATTGAATTCTCAAACTAAAAACTAACCATAATATTGTTCGCTTTAGTTCATCATTATGCTACGATTAAAGCAATATGAAGCATTTATAATGATATTACCCAGGATGAAACGTAGGTGTACGATTTCCCACTTGTTTAGGTCCAATATAGTGGTGGGTCGAGTTTATCGACTATCCCCATTTTCAGCTAACCCCACATTAGGTGTGTGCGTCAGAATGGCTGGTTGTCTGTGGCGTTGGTCTATGAAAGTAGATTCGAAAATTGCTACATCATTGCTTATATTTGCTACATATAATAAATAATTGCTACATAGGATATATATTTAGAAATCAAATATTTTTTTTGACCAGCCAGCCTGACGTTTGGTTGGCTGGTCACCTCCTAGTTTAAAGTCAAGCGTGCAGTTTTCCAAAATGTATTGCGTTAATAATTGCTACATATTTACTTCATTTCTCTAATTTGTGTGTAGAGTAGCCAGTGCAATCACACGCTCGACGATTTCGCACGCCTAATGTGGAATCGTACCCGAAACCTTTTAATTAGCGTATGGTGAACACTAATACTTTTGGAAGGCTTTAGGCTTTTTAGGCAATTTAACATTACGCTACAGAACTCACAAATAAAATCATAGAGTATTATAAACATCGATTTATTTATCAACAATTACATCATAATATATTCTAATCACAGGATTATCAAATTACATAAAATCAAAATATTTTATCAATCACAATACATCATAGAAACTTATTTAAAAAAAATATCGTAATACAAGTCGTGTTATAGGCCTAAAGTACACAGGTCAAAAGTACGAAAATACAAGTATCATTATTTGCTACCTGCGAATAATAAGAATATATTATTCTAGTCAATACTAAACTGGTAAAAGTATGGTGATTTTTATTTACATTCGTTTAAAATGTACAAGGTTAACTGACGTCTAAAACATGCTGCGTTAAAAATATTAAAATATAAATCACCTATATTTTATCAGTTCCTGCTGAATAGACGAGATTTTTAAAACCTCAATAAATTAAAGTCAGAAAAATAGGACATTACAATCTTCTGTTTCTTCTTATAACACGAAAAATCATTGGCGACATTAAAAACTGTATACATAAATATAGATTGAAAACAATTATTATTTGAAGAGAGAAAATTACATACATACACATAATTATATATTACCTCGTCACTCTAGTCTCAACGGTACAATATTATGTCTAAAAATTAAACTATTTCTAAATTAAAACTAGCAAACAAAGCAGGTACCTAAAACAAACCTTATAAAAAATTCAGTCCATTGTCACTGTATACATACATTGTCATTACACAATGTGACAAAATTTAAGTCCACAGAATCATCATAATCTACACATCAACTAGTTATCCTTAGGAACTTGAAGGTATTTTGGCCAATTCATAGATAGCTTCGCCTCTCAGTTGGGGGAGACTGGATACTTTGGCAAGGGTGTGGTCTAAATATTTGTTGTAGACAGCCTTGTACTTAGAACTGTCAACATTGATGACGATCTTCGCTAATTTCCTAATGATGGGGTCGATGTGCTCTAGAGAATACTGTGAGTAGTATGAGAGTGTGGGCGTCCATACATCATCCAGTTTCTTGCCGGAGAGCAAGTGGAGTGAGAGGCAGATAGCCGCGGCCGCTAGCTCAGAAGGTCTGTAGTGTGCCATCGTGTATTCTATCAGGGAGAGATCGACGAAATATTTTGCTAAGTGGTGGTTCTTTGATGACCCGTGCGCTGCTTTTACAAATCTGTAGTAAGAAAATAAAGATTCATAAAAAGTTATACATTATACACCCAAAAATTATCCAAATTAATCAAAGTCATTGAAAATTTGATATACAGGGTGTCCCATATTTAATGGATAATCCTTTACCTGTAGATTGGGGGCATCACGCCTGATAGGAAAATACAAAATTTGTAGAAAAAAAGTATCACGGATTTTTAAATATCGAACATTTTCGATTTTTTCACAAATTAGCCACTTTCGTCCACTATTCTTGATGCCATGTTCGTAAATCTTAGAATTTTTTAAGTCTCTTTTTGGAATTCAATTCTTAAATAGATGTACTATCAAATTTACTATCTCATTATTGTACAATTATTTCATTTAAAAAACTATAAAGATTAATCAAAAAAAAATTACATGACATTTTTTTTTACAAAAAGTTTGAACCCTTATGGTGTAAAAAAAATGTATGGAGACATGTGTGCCCATCACGGAAAAAATATGCCAGTTTCATTGTGATTCTAAAATGGTTTAAAATATTTTATATTTTTTTTATTTAAAAAAATTATGTGAGAAATTATGACCAGGGTCCGATTTTTTTTAAATAACTTTCTACCAAAATGATATCCTAGTTGATAATATAGTTATTTAAGCGTATTAAACTAAATTAAATAATTATGAACAAGCATAACTTTTACAAAAAACAGTATTTAGAACGATTGACAGCGATTATAAATCTTATAATACCTATCTATGAAAGTATCGATTAAGATCAAAATACTGAAAGTAATTAAACAATATTTTTTTTAATTTTGCTCATCACTTCTCTCTGGTTACGAAAAAAAAGCGCTGACACTCATTATGTGTCCTGTAAAAAAGGCGCGCAAAATTTCGAAATTTGCGCGCCTTTTTTACAGAACACATTTGAGTGTCAGCGTTTTTTTTTCGTAACCAGAGAGAAGTGATGAGCAAAGTTAAAAAAAATATTGTTTAATTACTTTCAGTATTTTGATCTTAATCGATACTTTCATAGATAGGTATTATAAGATTTATAATCGCTGACAATCGTTTTAAATACTGTTTTTTGTAAAAGTTATGCTTGTTCGTAATTATTTAATTTAGTTTAATACGCTTAAGTAACTATATTATCAACTAGGATATCATTTTGGTAGAAAATGATTTAAAAAAAATCGGACCCTGGTCATAATTTCTCAAATTATTTTTTTAAATAAAAAAAAAAATAAAATATTTTATACCATTTTAGAATCACAATGAAACTGGCATATTTTTTCCGTGATGGGCACACATGTCTCCATACATTTTTTTTACACCATAAGGGTTCAAACTTTTTGTAAAAAAAAATGTCATGTAATTTTTTTTTTTATTAATCTTTGTAGTTTTTTAAATGAAATAATTGTACAATAATGAGATAGTAAATTTTATAGTATATCTATTCAAAAATTGAATTCCAAAAAGAGATTTGAAAAATTCTAAGATTTACGAACATGGCATCAAGAATAGTGGACGAAAGTGGCTAATTTGTGAAAAAATCGAAAATGTTCGATATTTAAAAATCCGTGATACTTTTTTTCTACAAATTTTGCATTTTCCTATCAGGCGTGATGCCCCCAATCTGCAGGTAAAGGATTATCCATTAAATATGGGACACCCTGTATATATAATTATAATGATTATAAACATAATGAACACACACTGTCGCCTTATCTTCATTTTCTTAAAAATCATTCTTAAGTTACAGAATGAAATCTAAAAACCTAAATTCTAATTCTCATTTTCATTTAGTACATAGTTAAATAGTTATCAGCAAGTGAAAATTTGCTGAATGTAATCACATTCAGATAAATAGCCTCTAAAGTGAAGCGAATTGCCACTCATTGATATCTACCATTGGAACGGTAATTTCCTTAATCTATATTTTATTGAACAGAGTGGGTATAATAATACACCTTTACGCCGCGCAGCACTTGTGTATATTTACGCATACTCGAAAGAGAATTTGTTTTTTACAATTTGAATATTAGCCCAGGGTAGATCCCTTAAAAAATGATAAAAAGTCAAAAAAATAATAGTAGGATGAAACCCATTAGAAAAGGAGGAGAATATTATAAAAATTAAAGGAAAAATAATTTACGGGCGATCTGAGGCCGGGAAGAGGGGGAGGGGGGGGGGGGTTTAAGGGTAAAAAACGGATTTTCTCGATTTCCGGCAAAACTAAAAGTCTTATGGAAAAAAGTTGAATGGCAAAGTTGTTGGTAATAAAAAGATCTAAAACTTTTGTATTTACACTTTTTTCATATAACCTCAAAATTTATGTGAAAAATTCAAAAAACCAAGTTTTTGGTTTTTTATTTTTATCTTTTACAAACAATAATTCTTTTTCACGAAATTTGGTGAAAACTTACCTACCTTTTTATGTCCCAAATCCGCTGTAATTTATTTGATTAGATATATTTATTTTTCACCTTTTTTTTAATTAATATCGATTTTTTACCCTTATTTTTGATCGAAAATTCACCCGTCAAAATATCAGCTTTTTTCAAAAAGTTGGTATGTTTTCTCTTCGTTAAATCTCTTATTTCCGATGGTGAAAAAATATATATATGTTACTAAAGTAAATCTTCACAGAAAATGCAAAACAAAGATCGTAAAAAACTATTAATATATAAATAATATATACACTATATACAATTTTGAGCTATTTACAAAAATGTAAGTTAATAAAATTAATATTTTATCAATGTAACATGTAATCTTACGTTTTTCGAGTAATTAAAGTGTAAATTTTGATAAATAACTCAAAATTTTATATATTCATTATATATTAATAGTTTTTTTTGATCTTTGTTTTGCATTTTCTGTGAAGATTTACTTTAGTAACATATATATATTTTTTCACCATCAGAAAGAAGAGATTTCAACGAACAAAAAACATACCAACTTTTTTAAAAAAGCTGATATTTTGACGGGTGAATTTTTGATCGAAAATAAGGGTGAAAAATCGATATTAATTCAAAAAAAGGTGAAAAAATAAATATTTCCAATCAAATAGATTACAGCGTATTTGGGACATAAAATGGTAAGTTTTCACCAAATTTCGTGAAAAAGAATTATTGTTTGTAAAAGATAAAAATAAAAAACCACAAACTTGGTTTTTTGAATTTTTCACATAAATTTTGAGGTTATATGAAAAAAGTGTAAATACAAAAGTTTTAGATCTTTTTATTACCAACAACTTTGCCATTCAACTTTTTTCCATAAGACTTTTAGTTTTGCCGGAAATCGAGAAAATCCGTTTTTTACCCTTAACCCCCCCCCCCCCTTCCCCTTCCCGGCCTCAGATCGCCCGTAAATTATTTTTCCTTTAATTTTTATAACATTCTTCTCCTTTTCTAATGGGTTTCATCCTACTATTAATTTTTTTGGTCTTAAAAATTAACGGCACTGGGCTATATTTCAAATTTCATAACAACAAATTTTCTGTTATGCTGATGTCAGACGCCAACGATGGTCGAGCGTTGGAATATACACTATTTCTAAGCTTTGCGGCTAACGTCACGGCCAACCGTCAGCGATCAACATCAGCGTGCGAAAACATCAGCCCTTACAGAACCAGCAGACAGACTTAAGTAGAAGCTGTAGTTTCAACTTACAATCAGGTGAACCATAAGTCTTATGGCAGGATAAGTGAAAGAATAAAAGTAGATAAATGTAGAATAATTACCTTCTCAAAAAGCTAAGAGGGATTGGTCTTGCGAGGCAGAAGCCCAGCTTCGACATGATTTCTCTCTCGCACTGGAACACGTCAGCCTTTGAGTACGCATTGTCGGTGACGTACACGAAGTCTCCCACGTCAGGCGCGTAGATCTCCTCGTACTTGCTAGCAATGAACATCGCCGTGACACCCACTAGCTGCAACTGGTTGCGTTGGATGTTTGGGACTGCCTGAAAATTGTGATAAATAGTAGATAAGATTAGGTCCACGGAAAGTATGAATATTTTATATAACTCAATCATCTCATCATCAACTTCTTACATTAGAGCACATATAAAACTCAAAACCCGGAACTAATTTATTTTGGTATGCTTGTTAGCTATGCCAAACTGCCAAATGAGTGATTTTAGCAAAATGCTTTATGTGCCTTCTAAAAAATGGATCTATGTGCCGTAGAAGATGCACAAAAGCGGCGCTTATGAGACTGAAGTAGTGGCCATCAATACAAAGAAGAAGTTAGGTAACAAGCTCACAAAAGGCACTATCTGCAATGTTTCAGAGATCCTTAAGGGATAAAGTTACCACCTGATAAGATATACATGAGCGCTTTCTACATGTACTGTAAAAAAAAATACCTGTAAATATCGGTCAATGATTCCAACAGTCAGATGGAATGTCTCCAGCACTAATGAGAACTGACGCTGCACTTCAACAAGCCAATCAATCAGAGTTGCCCTCATCTTGCCCGTAATCACAGTCTGGAATAAGAATGCAATAATTAAAGTCATTTATTATATTAATACCAGCTGATGCCCGTGCTCCGTACGCGTGCTATGTCGAATTTCACATAAAGGTATAAAAAATAGCTTACCACCTATTTTCATACCTACCATATATGCCCTCAAAGTTTCTTAAAAATCGGTGAAGTCATTTTGGAAAAAGTTTGATAGCTAACACACTGTGACACAAGAATTTTATATATTAGATGTTTAATGATAAAGACTACAATTACCATGTTTGAACGTCAGCTTTAACTAAAATGATGTTATGAAGTCAAGAGCATTGAAATATAGACTCAGACAATGTATCTCGCCTTTAACCTGCCTTTGTTTTGGTGGTGAGATTTGGACCCTGATATTGTTGGCACTAAAGGCAAATCTTAGTCTAACATAGCAACAAAGCCACAGATCAGCAAAACAGTTGTAGATACTCCTGGGCTGTGCTGTAGTTTGGAATAACTTAGAAAAACTTAATTTACACTTTAGATATTTAAGAATAAGAGAAGGAAAAAAATACACACCTGTTTTCTCAAATGGTCAGTATCAATAGGATATTTCACTTCTAATTCAGTCAAGTAGTTGTAAATATCCTTTATGTAAATAGACATAAGCAAGGGGCTGTTGTTGTCTGCCACATCAATATCTTCTATGTCCGCAGGTAGCTCAAGAGTCACATTCAAGTCATTTATGTCATGGTGCAATAAAGCTGAATAACTTTCCACCTTCTTTCTGTCAATAATAGATGGCTTTTCTAAACTCTCGCCCAGCTTGAGCTTGCTCAATGACTCAGTAGATTCCTTAAGAATAGGCTTCAGTGTCTTAAATTCTTTGTTCTCCTTCAAAGTAGGTAGTTTTGACGATTTCTTAGATTCTTGCTTCTTTGTTTGAATGTATACATTCAAAGAGTCCTTTACTTCCACTGGTTTGTTCTGTGCATCTTTCAGGATGGCCTTTAAATAGAGTAAAACAGTTAGCTCTTGATTGAGAATATTGGAAGTTTCTACCTAAGATGTTTATAAGTTTTTATTATTCCACAATAATACTCTACAAATACACAACCCATATACCCAGGGCCAGATTCAAGCATGGAAGCCCCAGGGCAAGAAAGGTGTGGGGACTCTCCATTTTGTGAAGACCCGGGACAGCTGCCTGTTCCTAAATCCATCCCTAAAATAAATACCTGCCTATTCCAAAAACTTATAATGGCACAAAAGTACTTCTCAATGGATAACAAACTTCTATAAAGATAATTTGACTTTAAAATAAGTTAAAATCATGGTTCAAAATTAACTGACAATAGGGAGGGTGACTGCCCTGGTGTAAGTAATAGATTGAATACCTTATAAAATATAGGTTAACAGAAACATAAGACAAAAATTTTTAGTTACTTTTAAGTCAAACTCAGCTTTCTTCTGACCATTCAAAGTCACCATTCAAGACTATTTTTATAGTACAAAATTTATTTTCGAAATGAATCCATTTTCATGTATGTATAAAGAAAATTAATAACTTCGCATAAAAGCTTTAAAATGATGACATCACATCTATTTTAACAACAGATAGCAGAGTCGGTAGGGTAACTGCCTGCTACACAGAGGTTACAGGTTCAATTCAGGGTCAGAGGTTTGTCTTGGTCTAGGTGTTTTCTGTATAAATATAATATGTATATTTTTACAAGAGAAAAGTATAAATGTATTTGTATCCGTTATTCTAGTACCAATAGTACAAGCTATGCTTAGTTTGGGACTAAATGAAGTTGTGTGAATGTTGAGAGTTAATATTTAATAATTTATTTATTTATGTAGCCATTTGGAGCATTTGGGATCTTATTATTTACGTGAATTTAAACTTCTATTATCTCAGAAAGTTAAAGTGATATCAAAATAATTATTTGAATGATGTTTCTAATAGAGAGAGGTGTTTCCATTAAATACAAAAATAAAATTATTCATGATTATCTGATCATTTCAAATCCTGGTAAAGATTAACATTCTGTTCAAATACAAAGACTGGAGAATGACAGGACAAAACATGTTCACAACTAAATAGTAGGTGAAGGCCTAGCAATCACAATTAAACAGTGATAAGTGTGATAACCCATTTTTTTATTATAAATATTGAAGAGGCAACTTGCTAGTGCATTCACTTTAGCAACAATTAAAACTGTATTTAGTACATACAATATTTAGTATTCAATGTCTTAAACATAATAAAAAAAAAAGTCTTCCCTACAAAATAAATCTTCATCTTCCGAGCCTTTTCCCTAATACATTAGGGTCGGCTACTAGCCTAATAGATTAAGTTGAATACCAATATTCTCTCCAAAAGAAATACTATGCTAATACACAGGACATATTTTATAGATATTTAATCATACAGAAGCTTATATATCTCCAACCTTATGCCAAAAATAATACTTTATTTCTGTCTTCAAACAAATCCTACATATTTCACAGGATTTTCATTTATAGAATTGGGTCAGACAGGCTTAATGTAAACTAAATTTATGTTATTATGTCTATATATGGATAAAGGCTAGATTAAAAAACTAAAAAAGAAAAATGTAGTACTAAGACATTTAAAACTAAAAGATACTCACTCTATTGCGAGCAGCAGCTCTGGCAGCCAGCCCAGCAGTGCTCTCTTCCCGCCGTAGAGGTGGCCGCGATGCTGGCGGAGCAATACTCTTTGCTGCCAGACCAGTATCCACTTTTGATTGAACATGACTGTAATTACTACAAGAGAAAAAAATATTTGAATCTACCTACAAAGTTTTTTTCTAGAAAATTAAGGAATTAGCGCAATAATAAACTCAGGATTCAAACAGAAGAATGAACTCAATAACTTCAAACACGGAAATAATATTTCACGAGTAATCAAGATGATTGATTTTATCAGCTGTTACAACAAATTATTAGGTGGGTAAAATTAAGTTACCTTTTAACAGCTGCACGGTTTAGGGTAGCTTTCTTCTCAAACTCCGCAGCAGCAACGGCCACTTTGCCGATAATTTCTCGCTGTGTTTGCACATTTGTGTTGATATCACCCAAAGCTCCACGCACAGCCAAGCCTTGCTTTTTCGTCGGAATTGCCACGTTACCTTTTCCTTTCACGGCGAAAAGGTTCTCCTGGTCTGGAATCTGGGCCTACAAAATTGATGGTTTTTAAATACGTGTTATATTATTAAAATCAAGATGCAAATTTAATAACGTACAAACTTACTGTCCTATGCCTCCTTGTCTGGATCTCCATTTCGGTTTTTTTTATCGCGGATAAATAAAATGGGCAGATCCTTCTCACTGAATGTAATTTACATTCAGTTGGGCTGCCACTACAAACGAGGGATTCTGTTTATAAAATTACTGGACTTGCTTCACTTTAGCTACGCTCGCTAGACTCGGCTCAAAATTAACGGAAAAAATTTGTTTCTGTTCAAAATGTAAACTGACGGACACTATGGTTGGCTGCGTGCGATTGGTTATTTTTTTCTAGTTTATGGTCAATGACGGTTTACAGGAAAAAAGCAAATGCATTACTTTTAATTGTACTTTAAGTTTTTAAAGCAAAACTTTATCAATAAACATAATTACTAAAACAAATAATATTTATTTGTATTAAAATGATTGTTTTCTTGATTCATTGACCAAAATCGTGATAAAGTACATTAAAAGTTATGCAACTGATCGAGCACTATAATCAATATGTATTATCTATGACCATAATGAACAAGATGGCACACACAGTCCAGCCGGACATTTAACTGTTTCCTGCTTGTTGTCCGACAAGTTGAAAGAGATTCTGATTAACCGACTTAAAAAAAAGAGATGTAATTTTAGGAAATGTATGTGATTAGGTATTTTATACAATTCCTTGGGATTAAATTAAATATCAAATAAGACGTAAGAAATGTGTTCAAAATAAACAAATAAACAGCATAAACATGGTCTATTTTCGTCTTATTCTACTAAATATAGATTTTCTTACGTTTTTTAAAATGTTTTAATTAAATAAAATAACAAAGGTACATACAAATACTTTTACTGCGACTCACGGTGACCAGACTTGGATAGGTAAGGTCGCACCTGCGTGGTTCTTTTCTGTAAATTAATTGTATGTGATGACTTTGTTATTTTTATAATCTAGGACTAATTGAGAAATGTATATAATTATTATTAATAAATATGCAATGTAATATTAATATTATATAAAGATATTTCAAAAAGATTAATCGATACGACTCGTGACCAGAGGGCTGGTTTCTATTTGGCACAAAGAATAAGCATTGCCATACAACGTGGCAATTCTGAGCACGATGTCGGCATTTGACATCGATGCGGAGGAATCTTAAGATGCTGCTTTCTAAATTAAAATATTTTTCTTAATTCATTTTCAAATTTCATAATTTTAAAATGTATAGTTTTAAAAATAATAAAACTAAAAAGTACTGAGTAAGATAGTTTTTATAGAATTTTTATATTCATTTTAATGTTTACAAAAATCCCCGGGCTGGGTAAAAGCTGTCAAAACCCATACATTTCTAAACTTTGACGTGAATTTTATCATTAACGCCCAGCTCTGCTCTTGCAGTGTAAAAATGTCATTAAAGGATCGGTTACACCTGCGCGACTAAAGGTCCGGCCAAACCTGCGCGTCAATAACGCGGGAAGCGGGACGCGATGCGGGAGCGTCTGCAACGCGAAACTTAACGTGCACACCTGCGCGACTGCAGTGCGAACCGCGAACTTCATTTGGTCGCTAAAGCTGCACGTCTTTGACTCGTATAACTACTTATTTGTTGTGGTGATGACGTCCTCGTACTTTAAATCAGAATCTGACTCCGATGAGGAAGATCTTTTATTACTTGCTCTTGCGGAACAAACCTTATAGTCTTTGTTTTTCAAATCAAAATAGGATATCCTCTCACTGTTTCTATAAACAGCTCTGTATTATCATCTGTTGTAGTCAGGGCTGGGCAGTATTTGAAATACTTGTAATTGAAATACGTAATTAAAATACAAATACGTATTTGGTATTTGTATTTTAAATACTTCCTATAAATGTAATTTGTAATTCGTATTTCAAATACCTGTCAGTGGAGTATTTAGTATTTTAAATACTTATGTTCTCAAAATACATTTTAAGAAATACACCATGATCATAACGTGCTTTTACTGAAAATATCGGTCGAAAGCTTCCGCAGGCAATATGGCGACTGTTAAATAAGGCAATCTTGAGTTGGTAACACTGCGCTTGTACTGTACAGGCGGCTACACATTAACCTATACAATTCCAGTTTAAGATGGTCTCGCGTTGTAAAGGCTTCCCGTGCAATGCGAGACCAGCTTATACTGGCAAAGTATAAGGTTGATCGGTAGCCGTGTGAACGTCAAAATTTGACATTTGACATTTGACATGATTGGCGGTAAAATCAACGTAAGTACAAGAACAAGAACGTACATGGCTTCATTTGAAAAATGTAATATCTTAATTGTAATACCTACATTCAATGCAATAAAATATATTCTATTCTATTCTATTCAAACGTCAAATTATCAAGATTAATGTCATAAATTGTTCACAAAATAAACTTCTGTGATCCAAAGATAATGTAATAATACCGTATTTCCGGTGAAAATTTTTGCACCCAGGGTGTCAGAATCATGTACAGAATCACTAGTCTTCGGCTTCGTCACGATGCCATTTACACCCTGAATAAAATTTGAGGGTTGCCCTCGAATTCTATGGGATTCCATCATTAGATCCTGCTTTAGTGGCCATGGGACCATTTGGAAAGTACACTCTCTCAAATACAAAAAGAAGAAACTTGAAAGTCTTATAAAACTTGGGATCATCTAAAGTACTTGTTATGATATGAGAAAGGTTAGGTCATAATCACACTGGCCAAGTGCGAAATAGTTAGTAGAACTATTTACATTACCTGTGTGTATTTTGTAATTTGTATTTTGTATTTTAAATAAAAACAGCACATATACTGTATTTTGTATTTTGTATTTCAAATACAGGACGTAAAAGTATTTTGTATTTGGTATTTTAAATACATGCCCGAAGGTATCTTGTAATTTGTATTTCAATTAAAGCAATACATGTATTTTGCCCAGCACTGGTTGTAGTCATCGTAAAACTAAATAATTAATAATGAGGCAGGTAGCTAATAGCTTTCTCGTACGTACGTGACACACGTCCAACCATTAGACGCGTGCGTCCCGCTCTGCCAACGCGGCCGTCCCGCGTTGTGGTCGCGCAGGTGTGCAAAGCGCCATAGATAAAGTATGGGTAGCGTCCGCCGCGCGGCAGACGCTCCCGCTTCGCAGTCGCTTTGGTCGCGCAGGTGTGACCGATCCTTTAAGCGACTGCGAAGCGGGAGCGTCTGCCGCGCGGCGGACGCTACCCATACTTTATCTATGGCGCTTTGCACACCTGCGCGACCATTAGACGTGTGTCACGTACGTACGAGAAAGCTATTAGCTACCTGCCTCATTATTAATTATTTAGTTTCACGATGACTACAACAGATGATAATACAGAGCTGTTTATAGAAACAGTGAGAGGATATCCTATTTTATATGATTTGAAAAACAAAGACTATAAGGTTTGTTCCGCAAGAGCAAGTAATAAAAGATCTTCCTCATCGGAGTCAGATTATGATGTTAAGTACGAGGACGTCATCACCACAACAAATAAGTAGTTATACGGGTCAAAGACGTGCAGCTTTAGCGACCAAATGAAGTTCGCGGTTCGCACTGCAGTCGCGCAGGTGTGCACGTTGAGTTTCGCGTTGCAGACGCTCCCGCATCGCGTCCCGCTTCCCACGTTATTGACGCGCAGGTTTGGCCGGACCTTGAGAACTCATAGTTCTCTTTAGTTAAATGCATGCTCTCTAGTACAAAAAATATGTTTTATGCCCTAAAACCAATGACATTTGTATATATATCAATGACTAAAACATATTTTTTTAGCAATTTAGTGATCTAGTCTGTGATCTAATGTCTCGATTCCTTATAATTAAAAAAAAATCTTCCTTTGAATAGTCAATCGGATCATGTGTGGCTGCATTTAGAATCAAATTGTCTATGAATCATGCGTTCCGTTCTCCAACTAACATTTTATGGGTTCCATGCTACGTTTCGTTTCACTTGCGTTGGATTCGATTTGACAAATTCAAATTCAATTGACATTTAACGCAGCGTTTCGTAAATTCGTAATATTCGTATTAGCCACAGTGCAAATCGATCAAAGTGTATCAAAATTAAATTTCCAGTAATATTCCAGTTAATACTGTACCGACTTTCTTATCAATCTCATCCGTGAAAAGTTGTTTAATAGTTTTCATCACGCTTATTTTAAGGAGTAAGGTTTCTACTTGATTATCCATTAATCTTTAACCTGTGCGGTGTTTCATAATTTAATTTATATTTATTCTTAGATTTTGTGAGAATGGTGCAAAAGGGCCCTCGTCCTTTGGTGCTCTGCGGACCTTCAGGTTCCGGCAAAAGTACTTTATTGAAGCGTCTACTGAAAGAATTCCCGGATAAATTTGGGTTTAGCGTGTCGCACACCACTCGAGGCCCACGTCCCGGCGAGAAAGATGGAGTGCATTACCACTTCACTAACAAAGACAACATGACCTCAGCCGTTCAACGAGGGGAATTTATAGAAACAGCATGTTTCAGCGGCAATATGTATGGAACTAGGTAAGTTTATTCAGTTTGTTTTGTGAAGAAAGTCACTTGGCCATGTGCTTATTGTTGTGAAGAGTTTGGCACACTGCCAAAAATGAGGTGTCCATATTCAAATAGTCATTGTTGTGCTTATAGTATTTACTAGAATATTTCTGTATTCCACATTCTGTAAGTATGAGTATATTTACTCATCAGCTATTGCCAAACGGGTCACTGCTAAATTCATATTTTTTTATTTCTTGGTCTTCTAATTTTAATTCTTTATTTTAAAACTTTCAGTAAGCGAGCAGTGGATGATGTACGGCGAACTGGGAAGATTTGTGTGCTAGATATTGATATTGAAGGAGTGAAACAAGTGAAGAAAACTGATCTGGATCCACTGCTTGTGTTTGTGATGCCACCTTCCCTTGATGAGTTGGAGAAGCGGCTGCGCAACCGCAACACTGAACAGGAGGAGGCACTGAACAAAAGGTTGGCAGTTGCTAAAAAGGAAATTTCATTTGGTAAGTAACTTCCGTTAATTCATGAAAGCTAATGGAAATTTGCACAAATATGATTGTCATTTAATTAGATTCATGTGTCAAAGTTTGATCCAAATATTAACATATCCACTTCGATCACCATCAACATTAATTCTAAATATTGTAATAAGGGTGCAGGTTTTCTGTCTTTCTGTCCAGTTCAACTATTAAATGAGAGAGATATTAGTAACGGGGTTCAGTATCAAACTCATAACTTAAAATTTTTATGAACATTATTGGGGTACAATAAAGAAATAAATATTAGATTTTTGTCTTGTAAAGTTTAACTCCAAATATTAAATGTCACAAACAATTATTATAATTTTGCATTAAGAATATTGTCACAGATCTTTCTATTAATTTATGTTTTCAGAATTAATGACACTATTTAGTAATTCAAGAGCCCACCGAAAACCAAATATTGACCTTTTCCATTCATTTAGTTTCTTTTTAACAGCTCAAGCCTAAGAATTCCTTTTATTTTTCTGAATCACATTTGCCTGATCATATTGATTATTTCAAATCAAATTGGTCACCTGTAAAGTAATTAATTTCAAAAGGAGTCAATTTGACTTCAATGATGAGTCATTGGTCGCTTGAATAAATAGATTTTATTATTATTATAAAAAAGAAAATAAACTGTTGGACAAGGTATAAAAAGCTCAGCATCTCAACATATCTGATAGCTGATACATATTGTTCAAGTACAACATATTTGTTCAAGTATTCTACCATGATTAGTAACGGTATTCTTATTGGTTTTGGAAAAGTAAATATATTGGCGACTTTGAAAATGTGTTAAGATAAGAGAAGGATGATAACATGCAATACCATTATTGTCAAAATGAGTAAAATTCTTATCCAAATCTATTTATTTCAAATCAGTGACATAGGTACTTCAGTTTTATCTTCCTAATGTATGTTGTTATCATAAATTTTATTGATAAAAATAACAATTTTAAGTGTGTGGAAGATTCATCTTTAACTTTAGTTGGTAACATGATAGCTGAATTTATCATAAGTAACAAAATACTTAAAAAGTAACTAATAGTTAATTAAAGACACATAACATCACGCCTATATTAACCAGATGGGTGTGGCAGAGGTGTAACCTACATTTCACCTGTTATGTTTAGGTCCCATGAGATAAGGCGCAGCTAGGCACAATTCCAACTCCATGCTGTTATTGAGAACTTCCTGACGGAAAGTTTACAAATAACACTTTGCATGCCCCGCTAGCATATGCTAACCACTAGATCAATGAGGCAGTAATTAAAGACACATTATCTGTATAAACTTTATTTGAGAGCCAATGGATGTTTACGGCAACATCTTAACTAACAGGACACTTAAATTGAAGTGATTTAATTATTACACCTAGATATTATAATATATAGATATATACTGGTGGTAGAGCTCTTGTGAATGAGCTCGAGGGCGGCAGCACCACCGTCTCACCTTTAACCTGCCGCCAAATAGTAGTGCTTCCATTACTGTGTTCCGGTTTGGTGGTGAGATCAGGCCCTGAAATTACAGACGCATCTATAATCTGCTTTTGTGGATTGTTGATGTCCATGGCCTGTACTCCACTTACCATCAGGTGGACTACACGTTCGTTCGCTGTGGGCGTAGTATAAAAAAATAAATATATATATATATTATACACCTAGATATTATAATCTCTCTTCAATATTATTTGCGTCACTTTCGCAATTGTTTTATTATCAATAACGATGTTTACAATAAAGCTAAAAATAAATACAAGTGCTCTGATGCAATGTTTTCAGGTCAGGAGCCTGGCAACGTTCACATTATCATTCTCAACGACAACTTGGACAAGGCATACTCAGAGCTGCGTGAATTTGTTGTGAGCAATGTTGAGGACAAAGAACAAGGTTTGTTAGAACAGTGTTGCATGTTGATTAATTATTTTGGCATTAATGTGATTATGCTAGCAAGTATCCTATACAAAAGTATTTAAGAAAGACGAAATATTGGATGCCAAAAGATTATTGTGACATGAGTTTGTTAATATTTCACTCTGGTTTTTAGGTAAATTCTCAAAAAAATATTATAAAATTATTAGGATAGTTCTAAAATATAAAAGATACCTAGCAGGATCACATTAGTAAAAACTAGTAATGGTTTTGTTTTGAAAATATTTGTGATTCATTGTTTGATTTCATGATATTTATGATCTGATTTTTAAAAAGTTGCTTACAGTCTGAAAAGAGAAGAGACACTGAAACAATTTTATCAGTTTTTATTTGGCATGCCATTTTTTCAGTATTTATAATAAAAATCGAGTCTTCTAAGAGTTCTTTCACCCCACCCTCCCATTAAATGGGCTATGCATACAATAACAAAAAAATATAATAATCGCCATATAAATTTTGAATCCTTATACAAACAATATACATTAACAACAGGCGAGGGATCTATTCTGTTGGCAACAAAGAACGTCACAAGCGATAATGCAACAAATGCTGCAGTACGTGACACGGAAATAACGCTGGCAAAACTCTAATGTGAAAGACCTCTAAAGAAGTTCAAAAACTTAGTTGGCACTGTTTGGTTTGTGTTATTTTTATTCCAAGATATTTTAAGACTAGGGTCAAATACCTCTTGAGTATGCCAGATTTTTATACAATAAATTGCTTTGAGATCTGGCTGTAGTTAAATCATAAAGCTTTTATTTATTTAACAATCGAAATACTAACTAATGAATTATTACCACATGTGTATTTGTTTTTTTTTGACATAATTGTTTGGTTTGAATTTTTATGAATGACTAACATTTTTCTCAACAGGAGACACTGCAGAGGAAACCAATAAAGTCGACAACTGATTGACCTGCATGAAGCATGATTTGTCTATGGGATTCTAGATGAGCATAGACATAATCCCAATTGTTTATGATATTTAATTGGTGTTAGTTGTGTGAATAACACTGAAATATGGCCCCAATAAGCTTAAGCATAAAACAACCCAGTTTTGAAAAATATATTACGAAAATCTACCTCCTACTAAACATTAAGTACACAGTATTGTGATGCCATATAATGGTATGTTCAAACAAATGCAAATTGATATTGAATGTTATAAATCACTAATAGTGATTGTGTCAGATAGTTGTATTCAGAATGTTAGAAACATTCAAATTTATTCAATCTATATGTTAGTAGATTTGATGTTTAGGGAATTTTTAAGCGTAGTTTCAAATTGTCTTGTGAATGTTTACACATAATAAGTTATTTAGGGCGATCAAGTCGCACTTTTCATAGGGCTACTAATAATTCTATGTTTTCCTACTTATGTGATGGAGAAAGAATTTATTTAAGTTGCTATAAATATGTTAACAAAATTAAATGAATATTGTCACAGTAACTTTTGTATAGAATACAGATTAAAAAGTACATGACTATGTACTCAGCTGAAATCTGTTAAAAAAAATTCCATACAGATTTAGAACCTTTTGCATTTTGAGACCAATTCAGTGTAATTTATAATTAATTTAAAATTAAATGTGTCATAAGCGATAATGCTGTACTGATGACATTTTGATGGTGCATTTACAAAGGAGTAACAGGATTTTATTGGTGGGTAATTTATGCTATATATTGTTTAAAAATATTAACAGCCTAGTCTAAGCTTTATCATTACTTAATTGGTCTTAATTAGCATTACTTAACTTATTGTTTTGCTATTTCCAAATATACTGGCCCCAAAAAAGTAAGATAACTAAAATAATGATTAGTTTTGAGGACAACCAACAACATTAGCGGTTGGCGATGCTTTGATATACAATTTTTTTCATTATGTCTAGTGCTGGAATAATATATCGGCAGTACTTATTATGAACCAAACCTATTAGTACAATGAATCTTGCATCACTTATTTTAAATAAATGCAATTATATTATGTGACTTCAAAACATTCCTTTAAAATATTACATAGTTCAATAATATTTTTAAGACAATTTAAGAGCAACTTAGGAACCTTGATATGTTTATTTTATATTGTACACATCCTTAGTTGAGTGGATGCGATTTAGAAGTATGTATTGACACCAAAGATTCTAGATGTGGTCAGTGATCATTTCTACCGGTTACTATTTTTGATTTTCGAACATATTGAATGGAATGAGCGATATCAATGTTTGAATTGTTCTGACAAGGATTTTTTTGTCATAATTCAATAAAACCGGTGGAGATTCGGTGGACACTGACCATGTCTAGAATATGTGTTTTTAATAAGTGAACCTCATTATAGCATCCACCCTATATGTATATATCTTAGTGCCAAATATTAATATTTATATTATAATTTAATTTAGCTTAATAATTTAATTTAAATATAAGACAATATAATATAGTGGTGTAATAAGTAATATTTGGTATGTATTGATTTCCTCACATAGTAGATTAGCATGACATAACTGAAAGGTAGGGCAGAGGTGTACAAAACCTTCACTTCACCTAGTTTAGGTCCCATGGTATAGAGGGGGAGCCTTTCGCCATCCTCTGGGCACAATTCCAACTCCGTGTTGCTATTGACAATTTCCTGACGGTAAGTTTACCAATAACACTTTTCCCGACCCAGGAATCGAACCCGAGACCTTGCGGTGAGCGATAACTAATTTAAACTGCTAATGTTACTAATGTTTTTGCCTAATAACTTTCAGCTAGAATTCATAAGCTTAGTATAATATATTTAAATTATGTGGTTCCCAATTTGTATATTTTATTTTTCATTATATTCTATCGGACTATTAGTGCATTAGACCGCCAATCTCCAAGCAAAAAAATTGTACATATTGTAGCAAAATATTGGTTAGAAAATGGCACGAGATTATTTATGTTTCGAGTGGCTCAAATAAAATGTTGCGGGCTATTTTAACCGCGCGCCATCTAGTATAAAGATTTGTAAGCTTTTCCGCCGTACATTTTTTGGTCGAGATTGGCGGTCTTGTGTAAATAAATACACTGCTTCTTTCAGAATAAAAAACAAATTTTAATATATTGCGATAGGAAACTTAAACGGAAATTAAATAAAGATTACTTTTCATTGCCTTCATTTTGAAAATTAACTAAATTATGATACCATTAAGGTTGAAATTATTTATATTGGAGTTTTTTTAAATTCGTAATGAATTTCCTTGCAAAAGTTCACCGCGTAAATAGGTCCTTAGTTTACCAACTTTTAATATTATTATTTTAATATTTGAAATACCTTTATAAACTAGGCCTGGGTAATACCACAGATAATATAATACTAGTACAGATACCCAATCTCATACAAAAAATTGACGCCACCTTAAAAAAATTATTTCTGTGAGCTACTTTAATTCACTTTTTATGCCAATAGATGGCCGTACTTGTGAGTAGTCTCAACCGCGCTACCCTAACGCCATCTAGCTATTGCAAAAGGTAACATAGGTACATGTCGTCCTTGTTTGCGTAAGAATGTGTCTGTGTGCGTGCCAAAGCTGGTCAATGTTTTAGAATATTATTATCTGCATTTGTGCGTGTCCGTGTCAGTATGTACCTACATTACCATGACGTTTGACCTTCTACAGCGCTATAACACTGCTTCATTCAAAATATCAAACGATTTTTTAATGTTTTGCGATTTAAAATGTAATGTAATAAAATAATGATTACTTTCTATTGCAATTGATTTTGATTTAGACTTATGTTAGTTGTTTCATTTTTAAGGTTATACAATACAATATCATTCACCCAAGAATAAATTCATTTTAATATGATAGAGCCTTTGTTAGCACGCTTGAATGATGCACGTAGCCGTACTATGCGCTAAACTGGTTCTCAGTTCCTGTCAAACTTGGTAGGTATACCACTAACAAATTGGAGCCTACCTATGCCAAGGATGTTTCAAATCATAGGTTAGGTATAAATAGCCGGGGCTACTCCCGCGAAGCAGTACTGCATTGGGCTGGCGCTTAAGCGGTTACGGCGCGGCGGAGCGCGGCGACGGCGCGGCGGCTCGGCGCGGCGGAGCGCTGCGGTCTTCCAACCCCTAGCCATAACAGATCGCCGCGCTTAGAACATTCACAGTTCGCGCGCTGTAATAAGTTTCAATTTTGCGTGCAAGACTAGTATTATAATATTATCTGTGGTGCAAGTGGGTACCTCAGGCGAGGTGTAGGTATAATTTTTACATAAACTTGACTCTCGTTAGGGAGTGAATCTTCTGTTGTTCCCAAGGACGATATAATATCTACTAACGTTGTTACTTATTTTGCCTATAGGTACCTACTTCAAATAATAATTTCAAGTATTTCAACATTAATGTAAAGACAATTTAAACGTCTTAAGTCAATAAAAGAGTTGCTAAAGAAAGTAATCTTTATTTATTTCTGGTAAAGTTTGATCGAAAAATCTAAAATCTGTTTATAAAAACGTGCAATCATGTTTGCTTAGCATTGTTCCTACAACTGTCTTCGTTCGCAAAAACGTATTTTTGTAGCAATCTTACTATCGAAATTTTTATCTAGACTAAGATTGCTTTGAAGGAAGAAGACAAGGGAGGTTTTAGTCATATCACTCAGTACAAAAAACATGACAATGTATGTAAAATACCCACTAGTGTATCTAGGGGTGCGCTTTGTTTTTCATAAAAAAATTTCTTCATAAAATTGCAATTATTTTCCGAATTTGTTATTAATAACATTTTTCTTTATACTCATTGGCATTCATAATATTGTTTTTCATTCACATCTTTATCCTATTATTTTCTTATATTATAGTTTTTCTTAATGATACCGATCATTCTTTTCAACTCCTAATTATTTTTATTCATACATTTGTTTGTTCTTTTTAATTAATTAATTTCTTAATTTTGAGTGTTACGTTATTTACTCTATTGATATCCATAATGTCAATATAAATATATTAATTATTTATTTATTTAATTGTAAAAAGATCTAAAAAACATCTCACATAAAATATCCACAAGAGCACACAAACAATCCGAAAACTTCTACCGAAGTGAAGGACACACGCGCGGCCCGTTTATTTGTAAATAAACATTGCAGAAAAACGTTTTGTTTCTGTTCGAAGTACATCACATGACAATTGATATCTATATTATTTTAGATTATAAAAAAATAAAATACATATATATGATTACTTACATTATTAGAAAAACATGTATTTAATATATAATTTAAAAAGTTCGATGATGATTTTATATCTAACTACTATTGGAAGGCAATCGTAGACTCAGAAACTAAACGCGTCATCGTAAGTGAATGTCCAATAATTTAGCATGCTGAGTGACAAAAGCGTCGAACTCCAATTTGTTTATAACTCAATATACACTCACACACTCATACAATGTTAAAATAAAATTGAAATAAGCGCCATCTATTAGCCACAAATAACCTAACCGCATGAAATTTTTACATTTTGTGCCGTATCCAAGACGGCGACTTAGGAGTTAAAGACATAGATTTCTTTTTTCTCTCAAATCACTTTGAAATAATTGAAGAATGCTTTTAACGTTTTATATATACGTGCTTTATTTTTTAAAAATCATATTTTGGTCAAAAGTTGAACAATAGCGTTTATAACAATTTATTATTTTTGCATTGCTATACATAACGCCATCTATGGAAATTTTCAAGAAGTAAAAATCTAATGTTCCTAATGATACCCCATGGTAATACAAAGCAAGTCAAGTAGCAAAATGTAATAATTTGCAACATGTGAAAGATAAAATAGCAAAATAATGTGTAACAGTTTTTGTTTCTAATTGATATGAAATTAACTAAATGCATTTCTTTTTATAGCTCTTCGGGGATTCTGAACCAAGTGAATGGCCAGATTCGTCTTCTAAATTATTATAATTTTAGTTGTATTGAGAGTATGCTCCGGGTGTAGATATTCAGGGTGTAAATGACATCATTACTTACATCCTGTATGTATCAATCCATAAATCTGTTGGTTAAACGAGTTTTAACGCGTGGTTGCCATTAACCAATAATGTTTAGCTTAATTTTCGCAATATTAATGTATAAGATCTACTGGAACCTACCTACACAACAATTTTTCAATAGGTAGGTCTCTATTGCTTTGAAATCTCATTGTCCATAATTTATCAGCCACCATTATTTTACTGACCTAAATAGAATTCATTAATGCTTTATTTTTATGGAGTTTATTTTTATATAACTATCAATATTTCAACCTCCACGTTTTGGTGTTCAATTTATAACCATTCCAAGAATACTAGCAATGCTGCAATATATATATAATATTATTATAATGATTGTGATTTGCATAATATATCTATAACTATTTACTAAATCTCAATGTGTTGCGTTTTTTTTTAAATGACGCAGTTAGTATTCGTTAAGTATTGTCAAAATAGAGAATAAATTATTGAAATAAGTTTTGGGTATTTTATTTATAGCATATTATTATGTCGGTATGAGTGATGTAACGAATATCAATTTTTATGCATTCGCGAATACGAATGTCTGCAGGCGATATCACGAATATTCCATTTCAAATTCCTTCACCTCATTCTGAGCTTTGCCGAACTGATCCGACAAATAAATTTGTATTTAATATTTTCTTTAATTTAAGTGCCTTCAACATCAAGTCTGAGAGCGCCGACATTTATATGTATTTTGTCAATGAAATAAAATGTATTTTCTTCTATAAAAGTAAGAAGCAGCACTGAAATGTTTTCATCCTAAAGAGTCAGGCAGCCGCAGGCGCTGACTTAAAGTATTTTCTTCAATAAAAAAAATAAGAGGGCAACGCGATACACGGGCACGGTTTGATTGGTATTATCCGAATCCATTGCTTCATGAATTGGCCATTTGACGATTAGTCCATCACTGATTCAATAATATAATCATGATTGTGTATAACTAATGAATAAATAATAATTAAAATTAGATAATATGTCTTAGGGTCAAACACACGTTAGACGTTTTTAGGGCCCCTAAAGTTGCAGGATCCTATAATCATTAATACGGCTGATACAGCGGTAGCCCCTGATTGGAAGACTGAGTTCCAAAGGTTTTAAGACAAAAAAAATGAATTAACATTTCTTTAATTTATTTACCTAGAGTTACTTCATCCTATATGGAAATAAGAAACGAATATTAATTTCATACAAGTTAATCTTATTTATTTAAAAATTAGGAGTTAGTAGGATTGTTCTCTCTCTAAGGCTGTGGCCGCACTACTTATGTGACTGCGATTACGTGAACAAATTGCTGTTGCTTGCCGTTCAAAAGGTTTAATTCAGCAGTTCAGCTACCGACAATAGTAAAAAAGTTTATACACAGCTTGTCAAAAAAGAGTAGAAAATAATGGGGGCGACACGAAATCACCGTCGCAGTTGCTTTAGTAGTACAGCTGCGGCCCAAGGCGTCCCTCGCATCAGTGATATGCGTGCAGCGAGCGCTATTGAGGTCAATTCAATGGTCAAAGCATTTTTGGGTATAGGTATTTATAGATAAAATGGTGCTATAGTGGCACTTGATGTTTTTAAAGAAAATTCTAAAAATGTCTGCACTCCTTGCCACATGACGACAATAGCGCCTCGCTGCTAAAATTTATTTTAATCCTCAATTTAGATTAATGAAAATCTTATATTTCAAGAACTTTATTTATTTCCAAAGTCAAATAACCATTATAATATTTTATTTTTCATCATCAGAAAAAAGAGAATATATACCTACAAATAACATTGTTCTATTCAAGATCTAGAAATACTTATTGTAGACATTATTGGTTAATCAGAAACATGATGCCAATTAGCATAAACAAGTGAAAGTTATCCAGAATTCACTATCAACATTCACAATAAACACAGTAAATATAAAACATATTCAAAGTTTGAAGAATACCCATCAGCACACTTGCTGTACATTATCATAAGTTTCAGAGTACAATGCTGCTTTCTTTATCCCATCTGTCACGGTGGGAATGGGGAGGAGTATTTTCACAGTCACCACCAATTCCTCCACTTTTAGAAATGTTTTTCAAAGAGACGCTACTTCCTACTGGCATTAGCTTGGTTTGTTTGGATAAGCACTTCAGTCTCGGGATGTGTGATGTCCTCTTAGGAATCTTTGACAATCCATTTTGCATGTTATTAGGGTCATATAAAGTGTTTGCAGACTTAGATCTAGTGTGCCCTGCATCTGCTTTATTTTTCATACATGATAAAGGAGTCCTGGCACCACCAAGGCTATCAGATTTAGTCTTTTTAGGTGTATCATTTATGTCTGTGGATTCATCCTCATATATAAGCATTCCGTCACCATTATTTTCTGGTTTACTGGCAGCTTGTCGAAGTTCGGCATTAGTGCTTTGCAATACTTGAATAAGACTATCATCAGACATGTTTTCAACATTACCACCATTTGAAATGTCTTCAATTTTAGTTATAACAATAGGTGTTCTTTCAATACCAATTGATGGGGACCGAGGATCATCATCTATAATTTTGAACACTGGTGTGTTCTCCCCAACACTTTCTACTGAGTCATTGATGTTGGAAACATTCTCTTCACTGTCTTCAAATTGATCATTCTCACTTTCTACATAATCAAAATTAGTTTCTAAGAGAATAGTTGGTTTTTCAACAGTCTCTCTTGAAATGTTATTTTCTATTGCTTCTTTGGAGGCTGTTGAAGAGCACAATGGTTCTTCTTTTATGGTATCATCTAGAGTAACATTAAATAAACCATCACAAAGGTTACGAGACACCACCAAATCTGGACTTCTTTCACAGGCTTCCGTGCAGCTATCACACTCATCTTCTTTATCTGCCTTTAATACAGGACTTGCACAGTTATTGTCATGCTGAATTCTTAATGTTTTTTTATCATTTACTGTTTCATCCACTTTGGTTGAAATTATAATTGGTGTACGTTCAAAATCTTGGGTTGGAGAGCGTGGGTCATAAGATTGCAAGTGATTTTTAATAACAGCCGAAAGAATTGGATTATTATGTATGAGTTTTTCTTCGCCGTTGGCATTTTCAAAAGTCTTCCGTAGATCTACGTTTTTGGTAATGTTGTGCTTGCAACCAGATTTATTCTGCAACGTGAGAAGCACGAAATTAATAAAATAACAAAGAGATAGGATTGCGATTCTGCAGTAGTCGCAAATAGACTGCAAGACCAAAAAAAAGAGACGGCGGGAATTTGGTACAACGGTCGAGCTGTTTAACTAGACATCCGCCTAGCAGCAAGTTTACTCATCAAACTCACCTGTAATGGAGTTCGTGTAACATCTGGTGTTGGTGATCTTGGATCAGAGTTATCGCATTGATCCAATTCATTCTTCATCGTCCCAACAGCTGCCTCATTAGTAGGTTTACTTGTATTGCTCCCCATGGTTACTTTTCGCTAGACGTAAGTTACTTAAAAACACAAATCGACGTTACTTTAGCAAAACAAAATCGTCATATTAAAATGAAAGCTTGAACACAAATCTAAATAATTGTTTTTTTTTCTCAGTAGTCTGGTCTGGATGAAGAAAACTCAAAACATGTAACGGCCGCAAATGTCACACTGGATTCTATTTTTAAATATGATTCGTTTAGAAATATGTAGTGAGTGTCACAATGCAGAAACTGAACAGATGAGTTTTTTATTTATGTAAACTTATGTTATTCTACATTTCTATAGAATTTATATAAATCATTAATATAAAACATGCTGAATTCTAAGTTTTTCTATATTTATAACCAAAATGTTTTTGTTGTATAATGTATTTCTATGGTGTTTATTTTTGAACGGATACGATACGATGCAGAATAACTAAATTGCCACCGTAAAAAATAACTGATAAATCGTGGGCTAGGTATTCATTGTCCTGCATAATGTAATCCTACAAGTAATTCCTGCATAGTGTAAAAAAAGTTGTTATGAAGAGTAAAAATTAATGGGACCGCCACTGTACTCTTCGTATGGTAATGGCAATTACAAAACGACCAATTAGCGCAACACACATTATAATAAAGCACTTCAGTAGCACGTATTATTTTACATAGATTATAAATAGAAGAAGCAGCTTTTTTGTGCAAGCGGAAAACTCTTATGGCCATGACCATTGTATCACCCGCGAAATTTAATATCGTTCGCGGACTATTTTTTGACCTCTGTGTTTGTTCCCTACCGCTAGTCCGCGGACTTAGGAAAATTACCATGGGTGTTTTTAATTAATTATATTTGTACCTTGCTGTCGAGGATTTGAAGACGTGACGTAAGCGTACTACGGATCCCTAAAAAAAAGATGTGGACGTGGGAGAGGTTCGTTCGCTTCGTTTTCATGCAAGTGCAGTAATCTAAAACTGCTAATTAAAATTATTTAGAGTCGATAATGAAGATAAACTTGCTTGAAAGGCACACAAAGTATTTATTTCTAAAGGGTAAAGAAATTCTTATGAATTATTATACTTGAGGTGAGAGTAGATCTGGGCAGAACAAGATGATAAATTCGTAAGTACAGAAAAATAAAATCCAGATTGTATTTTACATTATTTATTTATTTAATATATAACATAACGCCTATAATTACCCGAAAGGGTGTGGCAGGTGTGAACAACACCTAAATAGTAATCGCATTAGAGACCTCGCGATGAGAGAAGCATATTATATTACGCTATCCACTAGGCCAAGCAGGAATTATTTCAATACAGATAAACAATATTGTATTTAACACCATAATTAAAAACTGCCTAAGTGTGATAAGATAACCCATAAAAATAAAAAATAAACGACTTCTCCACCCATCTCGACCCACCAAATGAGCGACATCTGGTGGCTGAGCTTTCATTTATCTTCCCCATTGCAATCTATCCTTATCATCTCAATTAGCATTAGGTATACTTAATAATAATTTATAATAGATTACAGTTGAATCTTTCTAAATTCTGTTAGCTTCGTATCGAACGACACCTGAGTTTACGCGTCCACTGCCCGCGGCGGCATATGGCATAATTTTTGATGCCCCACCAGTCTATGTCGCACTTCATACGACAGGTCGATCCTTCAGCCAAGCCATACCCACTAGGCTTAGTTAACTGAACTCCTCTACAACTCACTTGGCCATGATCAGGTGGAGGGACTGGAGAACACCATGTGCGGGCTGAAACGTAAAAAAAGTAATTATTTATTAATTGAGAGTACTGAAGAGCTATCGATCAAGCTATACATTTCGTGTATAGGTAGGTCAGATGGTCCCATTGTACGTATAAAACCATCTTATACTGCAAATATATACTTGCTTTGCTCAGTAGTCTGCATTTGAATCATTCGCTACGCTCGTGATTCAGATTCGACTGCTCATGATTAAAAACCAATCAATCTTTCCTCACTAGAACTATAAATAACTATTTTAAACTTACGACCAACCTAGTGTGGAAAAACCTGACATTTTTAAATCATCAGATGACATGTTCATGATTTAAATGTGGCTATTTCTGGTTGTACGTTCAAAATAGATCAAAAGATACTTATATAAAACCTTTTAGCAAGCAGCAGTGGACAGTTAGGGACTGTTTTAGTACAGACTCGTAATTTTCCTAATGCTGCATCTTGATTCTGGCACGTTTAAATTCACGTGGAGATTAAATATCAACAGTATTGGTAAAATCATAACCGTGGAAGATTCATAACGTGCTAAGCGCTTGCCGATTGCCAACAGATGGCCGACAATAACGGTGTAATGTGAACCACTCTGTTATGCACAAATGCATTTAGTAGGTATGTTAATCTTGTATAGCATTGAAATAGGTAGGTGTTTTCATTTCTTTAAAAATAGCTGCGCCATAAGGTTTCACCTGCGGACAAAAAGTAGTTTATGTCCGGCCCTAAGGCCAATTCATTTATATATTCTTAAATGTTTATTGTACACAATAAAATTACATTAGAACTTTTAATATATAACATTTGCCATGTACAAAGGCGAGCTTAATTCAAATTTAATTTTTCTCCCAGCAAACCATTGAAACAGAGAGAAATCACTACGCCTATATTATCCAGAACAGTGTGGCAGAGGTGTATAACACCCATAATGTCACCTGTTATGTTAAGGTCCCATAGGGGGTGAGCCTATCGCCATCTACCGGGCCCGAAGGTAAGTAGGATACACCTAGGTATAGTAAAATTCCAAGATTTAAGAACATAGCATCGCAAAAAGTGGACGAGGGTGTAGATTTTTTGGGAATTTCGATAATGTTCGATCTATTAGCATTTAGCATACATAGTACTAGTACTGTTTGTCTGTCTGTCTGTAACAAATCTTTCAATGAGTGTTTATAGTCTAGCGACTCGGCACATTTAATCTTTTGGCTAGTGTTCATCTGATTGTATTCCTCAGGTTGCCAAAAAAGTAGTCATACATTATATTTGCGCAATACAACTTTTGTAATACAGTTTATTAAAGCATGAGCTTAAGGTAGATACTTGTCATATTGTTATTTTATTTGTTGACAGGTATTTGGCACGGTTTTATAGTAAAGTACTTATTAATAAATATACTATAATATTTATTATTAGTTATTAGCATAGTTCAGCTAGCAACTGATGCATTAATTGTCTTAATGTTATTTATATTATTTTCATCATAATAAGTAAGAATCAACAAAGAAAATTTTGATCATACTGTTGAATGGAAAATTTTAAAATCACCGTTTCATGTTTATTAGAATACGATTAAAAAAAAATGCAATGGGCTTTTCTTCCCTTGCAATCAATAACGTCAAATAGGATCATAAGAACCACAACTGTACTGCTATCTTGGTCTTGAATGTGAAACAGCGAAATGACCCAGTATTACAATACTGAGTGGCGACAAAAGCAATAATAATAAAATAACCTATATTTAAATCTCGAAGGGATCAAGCTGATTTTGCAACTGAAAGTAACGAATATATCTACTGCTTGTACTTTAAATGCCTGCCTTAATCCAATTGGGTTGAGTCATGGTGATAAACGATATCTGTTTTGTCTCACCACATTGTTGCAATGACTCAGTCGAAATAATAATAAGAAACATTTTGTTACGTCTCAAGTACTTAAAGGATAATAAACGTCTAATTAAATCTGACATTATCACGCAAGGTGTGTTATGCCTACATTGACTTGTTAGTAAGGCCCCATTTAAATGGGATTGAATCTATCGACTTTTTATTTAAACTAATATCACCAGTAGTCGAATGCATCAGTCATGGGAATAATTATGTCGAAGATGTCATTAGCGACCACGACGGCTATGCCTCCATGAGGGGCAAGGAGTCGCTTTCCTATCAGCCCTAGGAAAGCGACTCTTTGCCCTTCGAAAAGTCGCCTCGTATCTGTGGTCATATAAGCCAAAGACTAAACTCTTATCGCTCTACCAGCGACCTCATTTAATGGGACTGGAGGCCCCCGAGAGTCCGCAGTCACAGCAAGTCACCTTTGTCTCACCACTGACTGGCCGTGGTACATCCAGGTGAAAGAACTCGGTGAACCACGACTTATGACTGGAATGCATGTTTGATTATGTTCATTTGTGTAAAAAAAGAAAACGATTTAATTCTCACCAGTACATAAGGGCAATCGTCCCGACCACTGCATATCACCACCACACGTTAGCGATGTATGTCCCCGCAGTTCAGTTTTAGGATCTCTACATGTAAAACTGCACGTTTTATTTTCAGTTTCACAGTGAGACATCAAGTATTTCGGCACGGGACAAGATTGTAACAACACATGTATCTGCATTTTACATGTCTGCAGAATCTGGAACATAAAAAATCTTGTTGAAAGATGAAAATATTTACAGCAATTTATACGCACTGAAATAAACTAACCTCGCCTTTATACATGATTCGTCCGACTACCATATGAGAACCCTCTTTCAGTAATGTGCCGAATTCAGGGCCATACATTCTCGTGAACCGCACTGCCCTGGGTGCTTTTTTCATTGAGCATGTCAGTATTCGAGGATACTCTAGCATTGCGCGATCCATGCCAGCCTTTGCAATCAGTGTTCTATCATGAGGACACCGCACGCATCTTTCTAAAATCATAAACATGTTAGCTACACAGTTTTAGAATGAGATACTAGGTGTAGAATATTTGTGTAACCGTTAATAACCTTCATCTATGATGTTTAACTCATTAGCTTTTAGCTGAATTGGCAACGATCTGCGAGTGCCGTCGCCCGCTCTTACGGCACCTCGTTCCAAGTAGATGGACGACACATCATTATTTAGGTTTTTCCTACTAGTTTCTTCAAGATATGCATCAGACTGGTAGAAGAAGCGCGGGTCTTCTCTTGGCTGGTAGACTTTTCCCGTCTTCGCTTCGGTAATCGATGGGGCATCATCGAGAAGGTGCACCGGCGGCCGTAGCTCGGCGATCCGGCTGCTACGATAGTCATAATCATGTCTTCTAATGTGATCAGTTATCGAACGACGACTGTGGAAACTTGGGGATCGACCGTGATATCCTTCTTTTGGTATAAGTTTTATCCTGAAAATGAAAGCAAATATCTTGATGACGAAAAGGTAGTAAAAATTATCATGTTTTCGAAACGCGTGTAACAAACACGCGTTTCGAAAACACTAATGATTTATGTAAAGAAAAAGTTTGGGGCTCTTCAAGGTTTCATAAAAAACTCTCGAATTCTTAAATATTTACGCAAACAGTCGATAGTTTTCAAAACAAGAAAACTAGAGCTCGTAATCGCAGGCATGTGGAAGAGCTATGCAGGTATGTGATAGAAATAGGAATTAGGAATGACGTCAAGAGGCTATTTCAACAATATGTTAGCTTTCATCAATGAAATATTTTGACGGGCACTTTATCGATGTTTTGATATTATGAATTATGAATGCGTGTGTGGCATGACCGCACGGGGTAACAAGATAACAGCGTAATAAGTTTGTTTGAAGATGTTCCAGGTCATAAAATGGATTAAAATATGTAATTTTATTTAGAGGAATGGTGAAAAAATTAATAAATATAAAATTGCAGTGAGTGGAGAGATAGGTAGATGAGATGGAGGTACGTTAAACGTGCCAAATATTGTGCGTCAATAAACTGACCTGTTGATGTCTATGTCCGGCTGGCGGGCTCTCAGAGTTCCTACAACAAACAACATCAAAAAACAACTCTTAGATCTAAAATATTTAGAAATAGATGATTTTATATCATCTCAATGTTGATATTCTTATACTATACGAGTTTACTTAGTTTTATTCTACTACTGTAAATTTATAACTTCAGTACCACTTCAATTATCACGTACCATTATTATTTATTATATACATTTTTTTATTTTTTTACTCAAATTAATACAAGGTCGTCTTTAAGGTACCTAAAGATGTTTTAGTCATTCCACAAAAGGCAATGCCCAAAAACTGTATCGCCAAAACCCTTGTGTCACGAATATAAGATAGTTAATAATTTGTAGTTTTGTGTATGACGATTATCTAGTAATAAGAGACATAACTTAAGCGGGATTAATTAAACAAAAGAGATTTTCTATTTAAACATGAAGGATGAACTAGAATCTAATTTTGTTTTGATAGAATTATCACGTTTTTTGCACTTGTTTACTAACTTTTTCATGACATCCCAGCTTACTATGAAAATATTCGGCTTAAAATTAAACTTTCATATTATTCTACAACAATACAGCAGTTTTTATCTTGACAAAGCCACGGAATAGATAGCAGCGATAAACAATCCCATAGTCGATTGGTCATACCCCTTTGAGATTTACAACACGCCACCAATATTAGAATCAAAATCGCGCATACGCTAACCACTAGACCATAAAGGGAGTATAATATTTTAAAACAATTAATATTTAAGAATAAATTTTTGCATTTAGAAAAGATAGGTAGAGGCACATTTAGATAGTTAGAGAGGGTATTCTTTCAAAATCCTAAAAATGTATCTTCCCGGTACTAGACAGTCTAGTGTGGATTTATGTTTGGTTGTCCAAGATCCTACCTTAAAGTAAATTATATCCCGTCAAACACATAATTGTGAAATTAAAGACAAGTTCAATATTACGCTTACAATAAGCATTGATATCTTATTAGCATTTAAAATATTTAAAACTTTACATTTTTAATTAAGAAAAATATTTATAATATATACATATACATCAAAACCAAAACTATAAAAAGATAACTACAAATCTTTATACAGCATCAAAAAATTCCTCCGCATTACCTAATGGGATGTCAGGGTGCCACGGTAAATAAATCCCAGCTGAACACTTAACTTGTCAATTTTTTACATACAGACAAACATTATTAGGATTATTAGCATGGCATATTTCATAAAACTATGTGTAATTGTAATTATTTATTTAGCATTGGTATTTACGTTATGTCTTGCAATGATAATAGCCATACAATCGCATAATTATGATTAACGGCGTGTGTTCATAGTTTGATCAGATCTTGAATATGTCAGCATTCGTTAACAAGTCGATATTTCTATTCTTCTTCTCTTCGTCGTGTCGATGGCTGAGTCAAAATTTATCGGTCCAATAAGTGGCCACTGTTCTGGCGCTCTCGTTGGCGTTCATGAGCGCCTCCCTAGTGCAGGTGGTAGGGCATTTTGGACAGTCAGTAAGGTGGTCATAGGTTTTGACTTGCCATCGTGGTGAAAGGATTAGCCAATTCGCTTTGGAGAACTCGCGAATTGCCCAGGGTGCGCCGGACGTAGGGAATTGTTGTGTACGTCACTCGGGGAGGCTCTTTTCATGCACCCCATATTTCTATTGTTATGATAATAATCATAACAATGCCTGTACTCCGTCACTGACTTCAAGTAAGGCGTGAGCTTGATCAGCTCACTTGTTTTGAGTGGTAACTGTTCTGGTACTCTATGGCTCCCACACACCTACAATATAATTGTCAATATTTCACACGCTGACTGGTTTGTGTGGTGCTTTTTCTAGTCAAAGTAGATAATATTGATAATAATATAGCCAGTGTGCGGGCTCCCTGTACAAACTACTTTATATTGTTTGTAACATGTCATATGATTTAAGTTTTCAATACCGGCTCCAGACACTGGCTGGTTGTCGCAAACAAACCGCAAACGCTAAACATAAGTATTGCAAACTGTTTGTCGAACATCCTTTGATTTTTGAAGAAAATCGACTCTGAACAAAAACAGACACACAAGAACAAACACCCGTCCACATATTGGCGTTTGTTGTTTGGTGTTCAATGTTTGCCATTGTGCGCCAAGCGTCTCTCCAAGGCTCCAGATTTTGGCGCTGTCGTCGCCAGTGTCTTACCCTCATTATCATAAAAAAAATACCTAAAATGTATAGATAGTCTCTGCCATATTGCAGTGTATTATCATAAAGATAAAGCACGCATATTATTACAATTTCTTATCTCTATGGCCAAGCTTAGGCGGGAAGCTTTTAGCAAGAAAATGCAGTCCTTTGATTAGTAATAAATAATATGTTTATAGCTATAAACTACACGTGTTAGAGTACAAAATGACATAAACTGAGTTTTACACGTGAATGCGCCGATACTTATAAAGATATTAAAGTAGATACGCAGTTGCATTCAAATGTTCTAATATAAATGATCTGAGTAAGCAGTATAAATAGGGTTGTCACATATAGGCATTTCTGGTAAATTTTCCAGTAATTTTTGTTATTGAGACGGAGAGAAAGGTATTCTTAACGTTAACAAAATGTAAACACCGCAGTAATTCAAGAACACACAGTATTTTGTGGACTAAAATAATAATCTGGAGCCATGTTTATTCCTACATCGAAAGTCTGTTTGTTTATGTGTTTTACAATATACCTAGTAAGTTGCGTATAATTTTGAGATACCTACTAACTAATATACTATACTTCAGGTAGCCTAGAAGGTAATTATTAGGTTATTCATAGTCTGTGGTAGGCGGTAGCCCTAAGTACAAATAATTACGTATGTACAATAATGTACATATCATCATCCATACAGCTATGCTGTAAGTATATCTTTAATGTATCATCTCCAAATGATGTCATTCTACAATAAAATAGTTGATGATATAAAACAGCGATCGACAACCTGCGGCCCACGAGTATCATCGTTGTGGCCCTGATTGTTTTGAAAATTAGTTATTATTGATTTGAATAAATTCATTTTTTAAAAAGCAAGCGCGCTTCTTCGGTGGCATTTCTGTTGTTTTGAAAGAAAATGCGCTTCTTTACTCTGGGTGGCTTTATAGGTACTTTAGTGCCATTTCTTTTCTTTTTATTGAAATAGTGTGATAAAGTCTGCATCTTTAGCGCCGCCTAAATCGAGGCGGCAAAGATACTTCGGTGCAATTTCTACTGTTTCTTAAATGTGAACGCTCAAAGCCACCAGAGCTTTATTCCTATTTCCGACATTGTTGATGATCTAGCCGCCCGCTCACCTGAAGTCTACGGTTAGGTACCACCGTAGACTTCGGGTGAGGGGCGGCTAGATTGAGTTGAGCTTCAATTATTTTGTTACTATGTGGCCCTTGCCTGCAAAAAGGTTGCCGACTGCTGAATGTAAAAGATTCTATTGGGTTTGTTTTACTCTTCACTTAGAAACCATTTATATTTCAAGTGGTACTTTATGTTATAAGTGCGTAGTCTATCGAATATATTGCTTGAGAATGAACCGCCCAATGAGATCAGACATGTATGGTGTCGTTACACCGAAATCGATTGATGACGATCATTTGTCGAACAGCTCAGTGGTGAGCTCTTCTTATTTCTTTAAACATCTCATTCACCGATCTACGGCGATCGATTTCAGTGTACTTACTACCCTTAAAATATCTATAGACAAACAAAAGGCAACAAAATTAATTCCTCACTAAACCGCAATATAAACAAAGCAAACGTGATGTACAGCATCCCACTTTCTGTCTGTATGTTGAGTTTTTCAAATGAGGATTATTGAAATAATTAAAAGGAGGAATAACTACCGTTCCTCCACCAAAGTCTTAGACAATTAAACCAAAAGGAGTAGTCATTATCAGGCGTCCCCCGCTGCTAAACGTAGAAGAGCGCCTCTCTTGCATGTTACATAAAACTTGTTGTCAAATTATAGATGCGCAAAACAATCTACTTTCCTCCCCCGCAAGTTTTAGCAGACTTATTTGCATTACATATTTGTTTTTATTTCCTCTCCATATTGGTTAAGTGCTCTTTGACTTAAGTCGTTCATGAAAACGGAATATTATCTTTATCTTACATTATTATTACTTAATAGTAGTTCGTGCGAGATGATTGTGGCTGACGGTTCATTAAAGGCTAGGTATTCCCGGTTTTGCCGGTTTTTGAAATCATTTTTGATAGGCAAGTTATAACATTTTGAATCTGAAGTAAATATATATTTAGGACAAATTCTTCCTCTTTAGCTTGTACCCGTTCAATACACGATGCAATAAAATTTTCTCGATAGAAAAAAATACTGAAGTTACTAAGATTTTGCGATTTTTTTTACATCTTAAACGAGTACTATAATACTCCATATTTTATAAATGACATCAATATAAAGATAATTCATTTTGGAGGCGATGCTACCGGATCGTTTTTTTTTCATTAAATTTGTGATTTTTTATTGATTAAACATTTTACAACATATAAATTATGGAACTTGTTTTAACTAAATGTAAATCTTTATTTTATGTCAAGAGCGAAAACAATATTGAATCATTATTTACATGAATGTTACGGGCTGTAATTCATAAATTACACAGTTATTCAAATTATGAAATACGGGTTGCGACCCAGGCGCGACGTATCGCACTCTCTTGATAATGCCTAGACGTTTAGGCGAAACCGCGGTCGACTAAATAGATCAACATTACGTGAGTAACACCCGTATTTCATAATTTGAATAATGTTACAAACTCACGTCAGTTTTAATAAAAATATAATTACACAGTTCTTACACGTAGCTCATGCTTGAATTTTCACATAATGGTACAAAGACTCCACTCGATTTTGATAATTGTTTTTAGTAACTAACATGTCCATTTTGATATTTATTTATCATAGCTAATTGTGAAAGTAATATTAATTTAAACAGCCCAATCTTTCTCTTTTGATAATTTTGATACTTTGACGATTGCATGGAATGTTACAAAGTCAGCCACACCACCCAAGCTTAAAAACATTCCTCGGAATTTAAAACAAATAGCTATTAAAATACCAAAGAAATAAACGTTTTAAAACATGTACTTAATATACTAGTATCAATCAACGTCTTATATTAACTTTCAGTAATGTACATACGGCTAGGAATCAAGACATAATTTTCCTGGATTTAACTGGACACACGACCTACAATCTTACGTTTACTTCGGGACTCTCATCTCAAATCAAGGAGGGTGCATAGATAAAGAGACGCATGGCTTTATCTAGAAGTGCAATGGATAATCTCAAGAAGCTATGGAGGAATGGAAACATTATAAAAGCCATGCCTTTAGGTTCGTAAAATCGTTGGTGTTGCTCATATTTCTGTACGCTTCCGAGACATGGAATTTGAGACAAACTGAAGTAAAAAAAAATAGACGCTTTGGAAATGTGGTGTTGGAATGTTATCTAATAATATCAAACTTAAATTAATCAGGATTTCATCAAAAATATAGTTAGTTGCAAAAAATAGACAGTTAATAAGCTTATTGTTTGGCGCCGACTCATAATTATAAAATATAATATTTTATAGTTTATGTAACTAAGTTCAATATTTATTGATGAAACTTTCGCGTTGCATATTTATTGATATGATTTAAACAGATATTAACGCGATTAATTTTATTTACCCTTCGGTGCTTGACGTTTCGACAAGATTGCACTTTGTCATGGTCACAAAGAGACTGATGCAGCAGCGCCCCGGCTCCGTTCGTGAGGTTGATGATTTTTTTAAAAACCACTCTCACTTTTGTTGCCTTTTAATGATTATGCTGCTGATAAATATTACCTTTTATTATTGATACGATTTAAACAGACACTACGCTAATCGCGTTAGGTAATGCCTGTTTAAATTATATCAATTAATATGCAACGCGAAATTTCAAAAGTTATTATAACTAAGTTTAATACCCAAGATATAAAATGTTCACTTATTTTTTACTTTTCAGTTCCTTTTCGTTGGTTTAATTTTTTGTTAAAAATATTTTTTCCTTTCTTTGAAAGCGTAATGTTGCAAGTACATAAAATCATTCTACTAATTCCAATCTACGCTTCATGTTTCTCATTTTACTTCGCCGTGAACTTGACCACATGTGACAGATGATATGTGAAGGCGGCATCTAATTTAAATAGGCGTCTCATTCGCTGAGTGGGATTGTAATTAATTTTGTCAGTACGTCTTCTTTGTCTGATGAATGCTCTATGGAAGTTAATGACTATGCAAATCAAATAAGGAATTATTTTCCGCTGTAAAGAGTGTTCTATTTGATCACAATCCTGTTCCTTTCGAAAATGTAACCCACAATAGGGTGAATAATGGTAATAAGTACTAACACACTTAACATGGTGGAAAAAATCTATAATTTTTTGTATCGTGTTGTACCGTATATAATAATATTTTTGTGTACACAACTCTGATCGCATTGGGAAAATAATGGTGGTTGCCTGCGATAGCATAGACAATATAGTGAAATTAAGTCCTTTGTTGTTCTTTGCACTTAAAAAGCTCATGCTAATGACGGTTAAGTCTTTTAAAGAGAAAAGAACGAATGTTTCAAACATTACATTGTTATCAGGACTTCTGATGAGTTGCAAAAAAGATGCTATTAACAAGATTTTACCATTGTGTCTTCTCTCCACTAGTTTTTCGCGATAGAATACAGACGCTACGTTCAGATTTTATATAATGAACATATTGAAGCGCAATACATATTAATTTTTCATCAATTTTTTTTAATGAAAGAAAAACATATTGTTTTTTTATTGGTGTACGAAAACGATATTATTATCAGTAATTTATTGTTGAATCACCCTGGCATGCCGTTGAGCGTCGATTTATTTATGATCATGAGTGCAATAAATTAACAAAGAGATGCATTGTGTTAGTGTACAATTATTTAAATTAATTTATGAGGCGGGTAAACACGGTAACACAACGGCTAATTAATTATAATGCCTTGAAAATATTTAAGGTAAGTATTATATTAAACTGGTGATTTAATTTATTTAGTCGATATAACTTTGCATTTTCAAATGAATTTCTTATTAGGAAAAACTTGAAGCGACACACGGGTTTTTATTTTTCAAATGTTCTAGTCACGCTACGAAACACTTATAATTAGTACACAAAGAACGTGTAATATAACATAATATTTACTATAATGCTGAAATAATTCTTGTTACAGAACGTTTTTTGTCCTCACCTGAAATCGACTCGGAGACCAATCTTAGTAATTATTGCACACAGCCGAGCATTACGCTACTAGGCTATTACCAAATTGATACAAAGAATCGTTTAAATATCTCTATTAATTAAAAAATAAAAAGTATATACTCACCAATAATACTGAAAATTAGTACAGTAAACACTACTAACATCTTGAGGCAAACATTCGAGAAGAACACCAAAAACAAACTTCAGACCATAGATAGAAATATGCAGAACACTGTTTTGTCCTGAGCCAAAGCCGACAAAGGCAAGTGATCGCGAAAAGCGCGCGAAAACCACTAATGGCGGAAGCTTCGCATTGCAGAGGCGTGGGACGAATGCTCGCAGATGCCAGAATAGTATTTAGAAGTCTATAAACTAGTATGTAAAGTGCCTACATGATCTTATATATGCAAATTGATATCAATGTCATAGAGTTATTTAGGAGAAACAACAATTACCTGCATTAGCAACTAGATCGTTAGTCAGGTGATAATTACGCTGGTTAAATAGTTTAACATGTCTAGAGGTGGAAGTTATATATTTTCAATCGATTAACGAAAAAAGTTAATTACTAATATTTAGTTTTCAATATTGTGCTAGAATTGGACAATGATTTTATATGTTCAGTTTCAAAACTTAATTTAGAATTTATTGCAATTTAAAAAAAGCGATTTTGCTTAGCAGACCTATAAAATATAATTAATTTAAAATTAATTACTGGAATACATCTAAAAATTTACGTGACTGTTGGCCGGTAAATAATTCAGTTCAATTTAGTTTCAATTGATAGATATCTATGAATGAAACAAAACGCATAGTGTTTTTAGTATGTATTGGACTACACTGGTTACAAATTCACAACGACGTATCGTAAACAGACTCCTGAAAACTCATACAAAAAATAGTACCATAGTTAACACGTATCCTATAAAGATCAACGCAGACTTGACAAGTCTTGCAAACTTTACCTGATCTGTAACTACGCTGACTCAATATTCGTAGTTCTTCATAACTTCATGTAAAAGTAGGATTCTTTAGTATTTCTTGGAAAGTATGCAGAAACTTACCCACCTGCGTTGGTCTTATAAGATTCTTATATCATCAGACTAGTTTATTGCAGGTGTGGTAGCAACAGGGATGGTAGGGCGGGTCTGGGCAGGTGAAGGCCTGGCACGGGGGTACGACAGGGCAGCACTCGCCAGGGTACCACACAGTGCGAGCGTACCTGCCTGAGGGTCTTGTGCAGGCCCCGTGGTTGAAGCAGTGAGCTTTGCAGGGGTAGTCGTAACAGCAAGGTCTGAAATCAAATAAAAAATAAGTGATAAAAGTGATAATACTTTGAGCAATCTAGACGTGAGTGTTTTTATATTCTAGTCTAAATGTAGGGACATGTAAATATAGGTTAACAGTTTATTACTCATGTCTAAACAATTTTTGACGCGTTGTACTAAAATAATTGTGTGTATCGAGGTTTGGCTTGCGTATAAATCTAAAGAAGTATTTATTTAGGTTTTCTGGAACACCTGTTAAGTATCAGACAAGTACTGTTTACTTTAAAAACAACTAGGTTTTATTTGTAAATCTATATTTTAATTTTTTTCAGCAGTGATTTGGTGTAATAATGTACATGAAAGTGCTGTGCTATCTAAACTTTGGATCGTGCAAAATATTCATTTTTTAACTCCCGTGAGATAATTTGATTTAATATTTGTAAGGTACATCCTTACTTGCTTCGAGATATCTTTTGATTAGTTTTCCTTGTCAGCAAACTTGAATTTTAGCAAAAGATACCACTACACTCATTGTTTTTTCTTTTTGGATAATTGAGTTTTCACTGAACGTTAAAAAATCAGTCAAGACAATTTTGCAAGAAGTGTTGTTAAGTTATCCGGAGTGATTAGCGTAGTACCTTTCACAAGGCGCGTTGCTGGGTCCACTGCAGTATGTCTGGACCTCCCTCTGGAAGGGTTGGGGCCGGGGCTGACCACAACGAGGTCTCTTGTAGTAGATGCTGTATTCTCCTTTGATACAACCGATCCTCGGGGAGGCTCGGTTGCATTCATACCCGCGGGGCAACACTGACATAGTTGTGAAGTGTAACCAGTGTAGCGGATTTCCGTTCCTGAGTTGTCTGTAACAAGCATGAGAATATTATTATGTAATTCTTGTGCTTCTTCTTAAGTGTCAATGGCATTTTGTTTTCTCATTTTTTATTTAAGTTGTTTTTGCCCAGTAGGTAGCAACTTCTACTCCAAGGGAGGCTTGACGGGCACAAGTAGAAGGTGACAATTCTTGTGCTACAAAGTAATGATTGTTTTTTTATGCCTTCCCTTCGCCGGACACTTTTTCAGTTTTTTGTTAAAACCGTCTTAACAAAAATTAAGTTTGACAAACTACGAAGAAAAAAGATGATTTCAAGATTTTGGGTTTGTAGCCGTAACAGTCAAGATCTTGTAGGCCGATCGATAAATTAGTCCGAAAGCGATCTGCCTAGAATCTTTGAATATTAGTCTTTTTAGATGAAAAAACTTCAGTCAACATCGTTCTGCCTTTGACACATGAAGCAATTGCATTACGCATGTAAAACTTACAATTCGAATCATCTTCTGATGAATTAAATAGTAAATCTAGTAATAAGTCACTCGTTAGATCCATAATAATTAAAAACACATTAATAATAAGATCGCCATAGTGGCAAGTGAGTCCGTAATCGAGACGTGTCGTACTCGTAAATGGAATGAAGGGAAACATACATTATATTACCTGTTGTGTGTTATTTAATATATAATAATAGTTAAATAAATAAATTCCTACCTATTTAATGAGTTTTAGTTTTGCTTAATTTTTATGTATTTCAGATATTTATTTATAAAGTTAACACGCTTATTTTATAAAAAATCATAAAATGATGTAAGATGACAGATGTCATTTTTGCTTTTCTGCCTCACAGGGAAACTTTTCGAAATGATTTGTGCAAGGAGGATTTATGCAGTGGTATGAAGTCTGTCTCTCTTTAGTTACGTTCACAGCATGAATCTAGAGGTTCACAGACTTGGTATAATATAGTAGGTTGCAAACGGTGTAGATTAAATAACAATACTCTACCTATACGAGGTGCACGATATAAAGAGAAGCAGGAAAATGATCCACCTGTATTCTTTTATTTTTAACAAGCTTCCGCCCGCGGCTCCGCCCGCGTGGTATGTCAATTAAAAGTAGCCTATATGTTAATCCAGACTATAAGCTACATGTGTGCAAAATTTCATCGAAATCGACCCGGTAGTTTTGGCGTGAAAGAGTAACAAACATCCATCCATACATCCATACATACAAACTTTCGCCTTTATAATATTAGTAAGGATAGTAAGGATGAGAATATGATTTTATCTGGGGTTAATTTTGCACTTACTTAAAAAAAAAATATTTTAAATTATAAACAATTAGTGCTAGTAAAAAAACTCATAAATAAGGCCACATATTTTTTATTCAACAATCAAAACGGACCGAAACATTTCACTATTTTGCGCTCCATCACTACCAGATAGGCATACAAGGTCCCCTGCAACCGCAGCAGACAGGTACTCCTGCATAGCTGCATCGCTTGGGCATGCAGATTCCTGGCTCCCTGCAGGTGTAGCAAGGACATGGCTTGCAGCGGTTCGGTCGACAGCAAGGGATCGCCACCGTCTCGCAAAGACGCTCGGGTACAGGAATCTTGGTGTTGGGCTAAGAAATAAAACAAAGGGATTAAAGAAGGTTTATTTTTCTAAGAGTTTGGAAGTAGTGTCATCGTTGATGGTTTTTATAGGAATCTTTATGTGTTAATTTAATTACTCTTTACTAGCTAATTATTTAACAATTCTAAACCCGTACAGACAATTTTTCTGGGTAAACCACAACACGTTTAATTGTTGATATATTTACAATGTCAGATAGAGATTTGTGTGAAAAGACTGACAGCTATTACTCCTTAAGGAACTATTTTCAACAAAAAAAAGCATGTTGGAAAAAAAAAACACCGTTATGAGGATTTTAAAATTTAATTAATTTATTCTACACTGGAGTCTGAGCGCTCCAAATTACGTAATACGCATACACTATGGGATGAACCAGCAATTTTATTGAAGTCTAGAAATAATATTTAAAAACGTTATGAAAATACATGAACGTTGTCAGCCTGCCAAAAATCATAAGTGAGGAACAAATGGTAATATTAACTAAAGTCAAAGCTCAAGGTTATTGCAATGACTGAGTTAAGAAGCGTGTCTATAAATAGAAACTAGGAAAATTACCATTATAATGTACTTATTTACCTACTCTCTGGAGTTACCTAAGAGATCACTCTTTGGTTGTTCCACGTATTACGGCATACGATGGAGTTCAAAGTTCAAAGACTATATTAATTAAGACTATGACGGGGTCATTCGAAGCCTATAATCTACCTAAACGCTTTTTTTATTTTGTATTCATAGCCTAGTTTGCTCAGGATAAAAATTGTATTCTGTTTTTCTTAAAACACACTTTCAGCCTTTAGTGGAAGTTTATGAACTGCAGTTAAAATTACCTACCACCTAACGGACGTCATGTAGACTACAAGTTTAGTTGTATCCTAAATTATTATGTCAAAGAGTTCTTCGCTGTGCACGGCAAGATAATCCAGTACACACAGAATTTACCTTATCGCAAGGAGGACACGGCGGCAGACATGGTAGGATTGGGGGCAATATGCATGGCTCAGGACAAGGGCGGACTGGTGCAGGGCAGGGCGAACATCCTCCTCCAGGGCACGTAGAGCAGGGTCCCAGGTCATTGCGCGATGCCACACAGGGCTTTGTAGTGTAAGGATAGCAAGCCCCACAGGGCTGCCCCGTACACACGCAGGGGTCAAAACTGTAAAATGGAGCACTCATTATATATTTTGCACTTTTTAATTTAAATAAAAATTTCAGTACAAAATATTTTATTTCATCGATGTGTATCTTTTGGCATATTGAAGTTTTCTTCTTTTTATTTTTCTGCTGTTTATGCTAAGCATAAACACAACCAAGTCATTACAATAAAACTAAATCCTCTTTGCAAACAAACTGGCTGGCAGATTTTTGTATAAAGCACAGAGTGCTATGTCAATCTAGAAAAATAATCAGATAGTTCATAAAAATTATCAAGTTTGAAAAATGTTTTAAATAAAAAGTGGTAAAATTTTATAACATAATTTTATTCAAAATAAATTGTAATGTGTACTCCCTGTTGTAACTATGCCCCAACATGCCCAGCTATACTGCCATGTGGTACGGGGCCATGTACCTACTCATGTCCGGTGCCTCCTCCATGCTGTCAGCCTTGCGTGTGTCCTCCTGTGCCATGCACACCTTGTCCTCCATGTAGATGTAAGCCGGTGTTTAGACCATGTCCTGCTCCCACGGTCCCTGACTGCGTGCCTCCGATAGTCCCAGCGCTGCCAAACTGCAAGCCTCGAAGAGCACCAGCACCAGAACCCCCACCTTACGAGCCACCTAGGCCTGTCTGCTGTCCACCGGTTTTGCCGTGTTGTATGCCGCCACCACCCTGTGATCCGCCACCGGTAAAATTTGTTTTAATTACCATGCAATTAATTCTTCAGGTTTTTGTTTTTGACCAATAAAATGTTAAACGGTCAGACTTGAGTTTAATGGTTGCTTTATTAAACTTAAGTCTGAATGTTTATATGGAGCAGGGTACACATTATAAACCACTATAGAAACATTATTTAACAGTTTAAATAGTAGATAATCGGGTGAACTTTTTTTTTTTGGGTAGTATTTAAACGCAAATCATAAAATATCCTTTTTCTATGCAATTAAATACCGAATTCCCATCAAAATTACTGATTGCACAACAAAATATTCAACTCAAAATATCATTAAACACACTACAATTTATTTTCACAGCGCACAGCAATTTTTCCTAAAGCAAAAGCTTTTTTATCAATGCACAACTAATAATCTTAATGCACATTATACATGTTAACTCTTTTTCTTTTAAATATAGCTTCTATTTTTATAATATTTACAGCAGTTTTTCTAAATCAAACAACATTTTATTAGTCACAGTCAGCTTATTATTTATTAATTATCACATAATGAGATCAGCAAAAAAAATATAAAATTAGATACAAAATTGTAATTTATTGAATTATTAAAGCGGGTCTTGCTTTCGCGGGGCGTCCACGCTTCCTTTTTTACCCAATAGGCACATTTTAAGCTTCTGCAGGTGGCGCCACGTACTGTCGTCTGTTGCGATCTATAATAATAAGAAATTGATAGGTAGTATAATATTATTTTATTTAGTGGGTGGATTCAAAAAGGGGTCGGAGTATCACACAGATTGATTCTAGCTGATTATATCACACAGATTAATGTTATGGTCGCAGTTCTAACCTAACCTAACCTACTACTTTACCCATAATTGACCTATGCCATAACTTTTTTAAAGTTTTTCAGTTAAGTTGTTCTGCTTTTAGAAATAGTGCAATGTAAAAGGATTTTTTTGTTATAATAATCATTAAATTTGCCGAGCATGGCTTCTTGAAAATTAAGACAAATATGATGAACAGATTTTGTTGTACTTACTGGTTAATATGCAACTGGGATAGTTATTTTGCTATGAAATATGGTAAATTTGATGTGCAATCAGTATTTATGCTATGCATGTAGTATTTTTGTACAAAAATAAATTTAACTGTATTGCATTATAAGGAAAAAAGTAATGTCATATTGATGTGTAATTTCGAATTATCTGCAGTTTGAGTTTTGTTAAACATTTAGTTTATCTGTAGTGAAGTAAGTTATTTGATGTAAAAAAGAATATAAATGATGAGTATGTATTGATAGGCGATTATTTATTTGATATGCAATATAAAATATCCCCTTTTTTTACCATGGGCAAATTAAAGCATTTAAAACTAATGATTTTTGAAGATACCAATTCAATCATAATCCTAGTGTTCATCCCACACCTTTCTTAATCATAATGTTGAACCCAATTAAAATATTGTTTGTATGGTAACAGGTAATCCCGGTTCCGAAGCCGACTCCACTCTACCAGCCAGTGCTACCGTGTTGCAATCCGCAATGTCCTCCACCGATCATACCAAAACAGCGTCCGATTTGTCCTCGAGCGCCACCTGCGCAATTTCCTATCCTGCCTGTATGCTGCAGCTGCTGCCCTTACTGTGAACTAGACCCAGTGACGCGACGTCGTCCTCTAATCGTACATGACAGTGTATTCCAAACGAGGAAGTCAGGCTTGCCTGGGGAATGCTATACAAGGTGCAATCCTAATGTCCGGTATGGAATCGAAAATTACGTGCGGCAGGTAAGATCTTTTGACTGTCGATCTCATTATCATTAGTTTAAAGATGCTCAGTGCAGATCACCGTAGGCCTCACCAAAAATTTCTAGCAGACACCTTTACTTTCAAGTGGTTTTAGGCCACTTGAAAGTAGAAGCTCGTTACGATTTGAACAAAATAATCTGCTCATCTAACGTTTGCTGATATCTATTACGTAGGCGCAGGGCATCAAAAGATACCCAATATCCGATATTGAGTTTTTGTTACTAAAAACTACATCACTGAAATAATTTTTATTATTGGCAAATAAGTAAAAATTTATAAAATATTTTCTTTTAATATTTTCAGGGACCTCAAGCAAACTGTTGGACTCCAATGCCGGTGCCATTGATATAACGAATCAGTTATTATTTTATTGTGATATTTATGTCCTGTGTTTTGCGGTCTCGTTTGATAAATCTGAATAAAATACAAAATCATTTCAATTAGATTTTCATTATATTAGCTATATTAATTACATTTTGGTGATCAATCTAGAGATCAATCAAATCTCTTAATATACCGTCACATTCAACATAGCACACTTCTAGATGGAATATTCATTTTTATGAAATTTATTTATTTTAATAATAAATAATAAATATTTCACAACTCACACACAACGCCATATAGTCCCAAACTAAGCAGAGCTTGTACTATGGGTACTAGAATAACTGATTCTTATACATATTTACTTTTCTTTTTGTAAATACATACTTATTATACATAGAAACACCCAGACTAAGACAAACCCCATGTTCATGCACACAAAGATTTGTCTTATGTGGGAATCGAACCCACGACCTCGGCGTCGCAGGGAGGTACACTGGTCCACCATCTGGTCGTCATTTTGAATATGTAAAATTTGTTTATGAAGATGCAAAAATTGCTATTATTACTGAGATAGACTGCACAACCGCACCCTCTCCCCCGTTTATGCATTGCATCGCATCACACGGAGGCATGTACAAATTTCAGTCGGTGCGGTTGCGGACTTTTACACCCTGTACATATTTTAGATGTTTGTAAAAAAAATCAGCTGGTTCAGATTAAATATATACCAATTATTCCAGCAGGTATTTCACAAATTTTAATGGGAACGTCTTTAAATATAAGTAGGTGTTTTAAGGAAACGTATAAAGATAAAAAATCCAAGCAACTAATCAATTAACTTTATTTTTTTCCTTTGTCTACATTTCAGAAATCACTTATAGCGCATAAAATATTAGTTACCTCTTCAAATATAGATACATCACACAAGATTACTTCTTTATTATTCGATTTCTTAAACTAAAACTTGAAAATAGCACCAAAATCTTCTAGATTTTATGTTAAATCCGATTTTTTTAAATCACTGTCTTCTGTCTTCTTGGCGACATTTTTACAAGATTTGAGTAGAATAACTGTAAATGTTTATGCGTGGGCGCACTTCAGAGCTCTGTGTTATTTGAGATGGGCAATACTGTGACTGTGCCGGGTTACAGTACACTGGTCCACTAGGGCTGCACGGGTTGCACTCCGCCTGGGGAACGGTACAACATTTTGTCTTGCAACCCATCTTTCGATTTTCCAGATTCCAGATTTAAACGGAAAATTTTGACTACGTAAAATTTTGTGGGTGATGATGGATGTGAACAAAATGAAGGCAATGTAAAGAATGCAGTGCTATTTATAAACTTAAACACGCCTACTTGATTTTAGTTTTAATCTAAATCCAGATGGCTGAGGTACAAATTGATCTAAGTATGTAGCTAACCAGAGCAAAGCTTCATACAGCTCAATGTTGCAAATAATAAACTACATATATTTTTTAAGCACTGTTTCACGATAGCCAAGTAACGTTACTTGTAGGATAAATACGGGGTAGATGCGACATAGCGACATTTATTGAAACCACAGCTTCTATACATGGTAAGTATCAATTTCCACCGGATAAAAATTCTCTGGCGAAAAAAAAAAAATCACGTTCTCCGAACAATTTGAACATTGCGATCGTGCAATTTGTTCGGAAGACGTGGATTTTATTTTTTTTATTTTATTTTTTTTTTTATTTTTATGATCCGCCGGAATGATCCGCCGGAATGATCCGCAAAAATTGCAAAAACTATAATTTTGTCATGTACACCCTGTATGCTAGGGTACATAGATAGGTTCATAGATTTAGTATCACTACTGTTATGGATAAATAAGCACGACTGTATGTGTGCCATATTATTAGTACCCACATTCACAACTTGCGTCTGTGTATTCCCACTCGGCTTGATAATCCTTGTGGGCAGCCAACGTGATTCCACGGGTAGTGGAGTGATTTCCACATAACCATCGGCCAGTTAGTATGAAAATACTATTGGGAGTTACCGCTTAGGGGCACTTCGACCGCCTGAGTTCAACGCTGAATCTCTCTCTCTCTCATTTAAAGTTTAAACAGGACAAAGAGATCGAAACTGTTCGTTTAGCGATACATTCGGGCCGGTTCTCTCATTTAAGTGGCGAGGCGAGTAAGAGTTGGTGGTATCAAATGTCTGGAAACAGGGATTACTAAACTAGACATTATAATATAATAACACTTCAAAATAAAAGACAGATATACGCCTAAATTAAGTTTATTATTTTTAACACTTTAATGTCTGGTTTAAACGATGCGAGCACAAAAACAGATCTGATACAAAAAAAATCGCCACTCTCCCGGTATCGTCGGGCCAGCCGCTGGCACTTTATAAACCAACCATTACGGCAATGATTGTTACACACACACACACGCTTGTCTTCACAACATGCACTTTTTCATCACAAAATTTGCGTTGAATAACTGTATATGTTTATACAGGGGTTTGCGTTGATGCTTCTTACGATCTGAGGCGGTGGTTGGTATGGGCACAACGGAAGGGTAGGCGAGCACTGATCTGGAATCTTCGAAACGCAGGGAGAAGGGCAGCACATCATCTTGAGATTTTTCTTGGTTTTTTTTCACTTGAAAATTTTGAAAGTTGACCGAACGACTTGTTGAATGAGCACGTGTCTGAAAAACGCACCTACTTATAGGCATATCGGGACCTACGAGACTTGAGTGAGTCTTATAGATTTTTTGACTAAAATCGAGGTGGTTTGGGTTGTTTTTATTAAGCCGAGTATTCACAAGATAGTGAATAGATAATCAAATATGAAAAAGTCGGCATGATATCTAGTCATATCCACCAGTTGCCTAATATAGTGATGATAATAGTTGACGACCGGATGGCGGAGTGCGTAGTGTACCTGCCTGCAGGGCCGTCTAAGTCCATTCTGCGCCGGGGTGCGGGACTCAGCCTGCGCCCTCGTTTTTTTTTTACTTTTAGTGTAGTAATGCGGTATGACAAGGGCCGAAAGCGTAATAAGAGAAAAATAATATTATTGTTGAGGACAATTTTTTTGGCTTGCGCATACATATTTGTCGTAGGTAACTAGTATATAAAACTGCAATGGCGTTAAATTCAATTAAATATCCAAAAATTCAGCGCTCGAAAGGCGCCCTCGGGCGCTCGGCGCCCGGGTGCACCGCACCCCTTGCACCCCCTGGTAAAGACGGCCCTGCCTGCCTGCGACGCCGAGGTCGTGGGTGGGAATCGAATCATTGTGTGCATGAACATAGGGGTTTGTCTTAGTCTGGGTGTTTCTTATGTATAATATGTATGTATTTCCAAAAGAAAAGTATATATGTATTAGTATCAGTTATTCTAGTACCCATAGTACAAGCTCTGCTTAGTTTGGGACTAGATGGCGTTGTGTGTGAGTTGTGAAAAAAAAAAAAAATATTTAGTTGCCTATTTATATAGTAAGATCTACCAGTTGCCCATACAGTTGAATAATTTTGGGTCCTGGCAAAAAGAGACCATACATTAGTGGTTAAAGGTGTTCAGAGGTCGCAGGTTCGAGTCATGCCGGTGCCAAAAATGTTTGAACTGTTTCTTTGTATAATTTACTAAGCATAGCTAAATGCTATTAAAATAAAATCAACAAGCAGTTGCCTTTACAATTATTATTTGTTTCAAGACAAAGCGGTCTTTGATTTCGGACGTTATCTGCGTGGACATTTTAGCACCGTTTCATGTTCTAAAGACTCTTTTTTAACACGCTTATATTAGCTTCACCTGTATGTTTGTTTGTTTGTTTGTTTGTTTGTTTGTTTGTATGTAACCGACTCCTTTGGACTCGATTTTGACCCACTTTAAACGGACAGATTTAATTCAAACTTTCTACACTTGTAAAGAATCAGCGACAATATAATAATTTCATAAATTTATCTCATTATCCTGATTAGGATCGCCACGATTAAAAAAAAACTAAACTAAAAAGTGAAAAATAAATATAGTTTAAAAAAACTAAAAAAACACGCTTTTAAAGCACATCAAACTAAAAAGTGAAAAATAATTCTATTATAACCTGAAAATAATAATAAACGAAAAATACTAGTACTATTGTGAAAAAAAGCGTGGGGCGCTCTGTGCCATATTTTTCGTCTATCGAGCGACCCACGCTTTTTTTCACAATAGTACTAGTATTTTTCGTTTATTATTATTTTCAGGTTATAATAAGAATTATTTTTCACTTTTTAGTTTGATGTGCTTTAAAAGCGTGTTTTTTTAGTTTTTTTAAACTATATTTTTTAGTTGATACTGCAATGGAATCATTATTTACACGGCAATTACTTTCTGTCACTATGTTTTGTGATTAGTTTAGTAGCTATCCTCAAATTGCATATATTTGGTACTTGGATTGATTTTAATTCAATTCTCTAAGTTGAATTAAAGTCAATCTAAGCTCCGGTGTCAAATCATTTTATTATAACCGACTTCAAAAAAAAAAAGAGGTTCTGTATTCGATCCGTATGTATGTATGTATGTCACCTTTTTATGTTCGCGATTTTCTCGGAAACTACTGATCCGATTTGAATGCAGTTTTCGGTATTTTAATCCTTGTGTTTCAAGGAAGGTTTTAGTATATAATTTATCAGAATCTGATGAAGATCTTTGGAGACAGGCAACGGAACTCTTCAAAAACGAATAGCTAATGAACCACGTTTTGTGCAATCGTGTATTTATGTATTGTTTTCACCACTACATAACATAACATCATGCCTGTGTATGCTTTGAAGGTTAAGCAGAGACAGCCTACTTACCTACCCTTAAAGTACCGAAAGCTCTGCTTAGGTTTGGACGGGGCTTACGTTTCAGCACATTTGTTATTATCGTAGTGATAACTTATGATCATGAAGATCTCAGAAAGAATTTTTTGATTATTTTGATTGTTTCTATTGTGTTTCATGCGTAATGATGCCTTAGTATTTCTTCCTAACCCCATCGTTAAATCTAAAAAACTAAGACACTAAAAAGCTTGAAATAAAAAAATAAAATAAAAAAAAACAAATAAAAAAAATAAAATAAAAAAAACTAATTAAAAAAAAGAATATTCTTAACTCGAGCGTATTCTAAATATTATAATTATGTACTAATTTTTTTCAAAGAAAAAGGAACCGCCTTCAAAAACTCAAAAGTAAAAAATAAAATATTCGCTAAACTTTGCTTACCTTTATATTAATTTGTTTAAAACAATAAACCCAAATAATTATGTAATACCAATTAATTATATTTTTTTGAAGTCGGCGCCAAATTACAAAATCAAATACCAATTCAATTGGTATTTGATTTTGAGATATTTTCAACAATTATTTCGGTAAATACGGTTTTAATTGGTATTTGATTTTGTGATTTTTTCAACAATTAATTCGGTAAATACGGTTTTAATTGGTATTTGATTTTGTAATTTGGCGCCGACTTCAAAAAAATATAATTAATTGGTATTACATAATTATTTGGGTTTATTGTTTTAAACAAATTAATATAAAGGTAAGCAAAGTTTAGCGAATATTTTATTTTTTACTTTTGAGTTTTTGAAGGCGGTTCCTTTTTCTTTGAAAAAAATTAGTACATAATTATAATATTTAGAATACGCTCGAGTTAAGAATATTCTTTTTTTTAATTAGTTTTTTTTATTACAATAAGTATTATAATTTAGTTAGCTAAGTTTTATTTTAATTTTATATTTTTTGTGTTTTGATGTTTGTTTTGACGTGTTCAAGCGCCCCTTGGGGCCCATGGAAATAAATGATTTGATTTGATTTGATTTGATTTGATTTGTATGGAATCATTCAGAGGCAAGTACCAGATCGCCCTCGTGTAAACTAGGGTTAAGATAACGAAGATGTAGCAACTAATATGACACACCTTAGACACTTTTCTACATCATTAAATGTATTGACTGGCTACACATTCATTCTACCGCAGTACAAGGCCTAAAAATCATTGCGCACATTCACATAGTTGTCAGAACATTTCTCGCGAGTCTTTTCTAGAGACGTGCAGTTGCATCGTTCTCTAATTCCTACTACAGTGCAGAAATTCTCTTCTTCTTCGTCGTGTCGATAAACGAAACAAAAAATAAAATAAAAAACACAGGGTATTTTTTGGTGTGTGGAAATACTTTATCGTAGTTTTTCAAGGGCGTAACCAAACGTTATGTTTCTATTTATAAGTTGTAGTTGGATATGCATTATTTCATCGTGTTTCTGTATGTATTTTCCTTCTTTTGTTATGTTGAAATCTCACATTGGACTCAATTTGTTTCAATTTTGTTAATAGCCTCAGAATTGACGAGTTTCTTTTATTTATATCTTTCTTAAGTTTAGAATGATACGCTTCTGTTATATTGTTCGTTCTATGACGCTCGCCGAACACACATAAAACATCATTAGCCGCGTCCAGACCGGCTGAGCGCCGCTCGTGAGCCGCGCTCAGACTTCCTGCACGCGAGCCGTGGCACCCGAGCTAATTTGTAAAAGTTCCGAGCCGGGCTCGCAAGCCAAGGTGAGCCGGTTTGAGCATTCAGTTTCTCTCCGTAAAGTTGTATTAAGCGAATACTGTCTTCTTTATCCATTTTTAATTCACGGGCTCGCGAGTGTCGTTACGTCCGTCTACACCGGGCGAGCACCTCAGACTGAGCTCACTGAGCCGCCTTTGAGCATTGATAAAAACCGACAACGCATGGCTCGGGGCCGAGCGGCGCTCGGGCGAGCCAACGTGCGCCCGAGGAAGCCCGAGCGCCGTCTACACCGGGCGAACTATTGGCTCGCGAGCGAAACTCGCGAGCCGGGCTCGGCCGGTCTGGACGCGGCTACTGAATTTTTTAGTTAACCAGAACTCATCGATGTAACGGAAATACCAAGATGTACCGTGGAAATTTAATATTACCAACGGTACACCTAGGGCTAGGTGAACAAAGGTGAACAGTTGTTAAAAAAAAAATACCACCGTACACCCAGGTGGTCTAGGGAGGTGGACAGTGGGAAAGAAGGGATCCTTTTCATACTCTATCTTTATCTAACCTTGTCAGTGTAGTCTAAAGCTGTGTTCTCAAAGAATCAGTTCTTGCCAAACTGCCTACGGGATGAAGATTTTCTTTTCCATAGTACCTACAGCTACAGGAAAAAATCACCCATGCTTCTACACTGGCAGCACATCACATTTCATCTGCTTTAATAGGTGAGCTCTTTAATGCAATATGGTCTTTTGAAGCAGGTATAGTAAAATAAATGAAACATTTTTTTATGATAAATACAATATTTATTGGTACATTTACACTGGTACTTTTACACTATAATTTTTATCTAACGTTACCAACTTCACATGACTAAACAGACTTGGTACCAAAGTTGTAAAAAATCGCGGCTGAAGGTTTCAACATCTGCCACAACAGCCGATGGCGAAAACCGCTTTGTCGAAAGCTGCCACAGGCTTTGGTGGTTGTCCTACAGCTAAAACTGCATCTGTAAAGTAATATTAAAATAAGTATCTAGAAAAACTGACATCTTAGGTGTCGTACCTGAAGCTACATTTAATGAAACACGTAGACGACTGAAAACACGAAATATTCACCAGAACCAAAAAACTATATACAATTAGAAAAATAATTATTTTCAAATTCATTATTTATTGCAGAAATATGAAACCTAGACCAATCGACGCAGTAGTTTTTTCTGATAAAAATAATATTAAAAACGCATTTTCTATTTTTTGAGGCCTACAGCGTTGACGTTTTCCATTGTCGTATACACAATGTATGGAATTTTTTTAGTTATCCTTACTAATATTATAAATGAAAAAGTAACTCCCGTCTGTCTGTCTGTCTGTCTTACAGCTGTCGCTTTCACAGCTTATAACTACTTAACTGATCTTGGAGAAAATTGTTGTGTAGATGAAGATCTAAGGAAGGACAAAGGCTAATTTTTACCGTCATACTTAGCGGACAGAGCTATGCGCATAAGCTAGTGTATTGATATTTAAATAAAAAGTATAAGATAATTAAAGTAAGAGAACCTATATTTTTCAAATACCTGTTGATCTAAGTGGACTACAAACATCCTAAATAAATAGTCACCATAAAATTGAGCCTTGCTTTCACCGGTACTACATCCAAATAATGAAAAATCGCAATTCGAAATCGATTCTTATATCGAAAGACCCTAGAACCGCAAAAACTGCTCGTTAAATGAAAATTAATTGACTTAGAATGAATCGCGAGCGCACTGTGTGTGTGGGCTGTGGAATGTCACTGGATATGTGCTACTTGACTGTATACTGTGACGAGGGAGCCTCCGCCGCAGCCACCACTGCAGGGAGCACAGGGTGCGCAGCATGGAGCTGGACACCCACCAGGGGCTCTGAAATATAAATTATCTTATAATACCTGCAGGGAATTTACATGGTCCATGAAGTCAACTAAAGCGCAAACTGACCGGAGAGTGTTTCATTGGATGTACACAATCTCAGATCAACTGGTACGGATTTAAAAATTGTTTTTTGATGCAGATAAAAGCTTATCAACAAAAAATATTTTAAGAAAAGAATCACACTGACTTCAAAAAATCACTAAAAAGTCTCTCACGCAATAAGTAGGTAGGTAAAAAAGTTCTTGAAGTCGGTATAAAATGCCAATTACAATGACTGATACCTACTTTATTGCTGACATTACTGATAATAGTCGATCAATAACGCATTTTCTATCACACATTTTGTTTTTGTGTTATAATTTTACTTATTATTTAATACACGGTAATTTGTTTCACGAATTACAACCAGAATTTAGTTTGACGAAGAAATGACTGACACTAGATTAGTGACAGTAACATTTAAAACAAAATTTTGACATTAATACAAAAGGTGCTTTATAGAAAAAGTTTATATAGCTTACTTGACATGTAGTATCAAACCTGCATAGTCTAATTAAATATTTTTGGTGCAACAATATTCAAAGGGGTTCCCTTCGTGTTTTCAAAAGTTGTTGATCCGATTTTTATTAGTTTTAGAATAGTAAGATGATTTATAATATAATCAATGCTTTGTTTGTGCGAAGTAACATTTGTTCGAAAAATCGTATAAATATGTTTTGTTTTTTTTTCAAATATTTGCAATTTTTTTTTTATAATTTGTTTAACTCTTTGCGACGAGCGTTTTGCTATGAAATTATGTGTACGTGTAAATTTGCTAATACAAATTACTAGTATTCTTGTTAATTTTATTCTAAATAAGTATTCTAAATAAATAAAATATTTACAAAAATAGACAGGGCTCTGAGACTTACATTTCTACAGCTTACATTTCAAATACAATATTTATAAAAAGTCAGTGCGGCGATGTCTGACTCTTAGAATTGAAAAGAAAATATTTCTTTAAATATCGGCGCTTGCGGCGCTATTTGACCTTTAACTACCACCAAGAGATTTTTGAACCCCTTCCCCTAGATGCCACACAATTTGCCCCTTGTTCGCACCTCTATCCCGGACTAATTATTGGCTAATGAAGTTTTTTTTATCTTTAAGCTTGTAAAAATTAGCAACACTGTCGATTTGTTTTAATTATTTAAATTTTGCATAACGTCTACAAATAGTGTTAGAATGCAGTCTAGAACAAAACTATTATGCAGAACTATTTTTATTTAATTATTTATTTTATTTATTTATTTACCACATCGATTAATTTTGTGAAGGTGCGCACGAAGGGTAATGAGGCTGGCCCTGAAACAAAAATATAATATAATTATGTTAGAAAACTGCTTAAACTAAACTAAATGGATATGTAAATTAAACTGTATTAAATAATAAGTGAAATATTATCACTACTTCTTCTTCTGCCGAGCTTTTTCCCATAAAATTGGGATCGGCTTCTAATCCAACGGATTTAGCTGAATATCAGTATTTTACGTAGAGCGATCGCCATCAGACCTCCACAACACAGTACGAGGTAATACGATACTCTTTGTTAATCTGATTTTTATCTGATTCTAAACAGTTGGATTAAAATTAATCTATGCCCCGGTTATTGAAATCATTGTAATTAGTATAATGTAGTCTTACTTATATAATTTATTTTTATATCATTTGTTTGTAATATTTTGACGTGTTCAAGCGCCTCCTAGGGCCTATGAAAATAAATGATTTGAATTTAAATTTGAATTAGTATTAAAATTAGAATTAGAATTAGACTAGTTGTCAGAATTTTTGGCCTCTGACTACTGTAACGACTGCTATAGATGTTCAAATGGCAACCGGGGCCGACGACGGTTTAACGTGCTCGCCGAGGCACGGAGGAGAACTCGTTATGTTAAAGATGGTCAACCATCCACAGCCGACCGCGGTTATCATTTTTTTTTCAGGTATCTCTCTTACCTATTAACTATAGCGGCAACCTAATTAGTTCAGAAGTAATAGTTCGTACATAAATCAAAAACCTTTGTAAAGATTGACCTGTAAAAGTGGTTATTGTTTTATATGTATATATACTTATATACTAGTAAACCCCCTATTAAGTCCAGAAATATGTTGTAACGGCTGACCAAAGAACCCTATTGCGTGTGGCTCGACTCACACCTGGGCTGGTTATTTAAAGAAAACATGCATATTATTCTACCCGGGGACTGCATAGTACCCGGATCAAGCCAGGAAGGATCACTAGTTATTACTTTAATCATATTATTACTAGATATTTGAATACATACCGGTCGCTCGCAATTGATGAGTTGGTATCGCACTTTTTTGTCTTGATTGTTGAGCAGCATTCCAGGCCAGCTTGTAGGTCTGTAGTCGAAGGTGCTATCGTGAACTATCAGAGGTCTTCGGACGGTTACAGGGTCCATCCCACAAGGCGCGCATGTAGGACCCTGAAGAAAAATACATCATAAATATTACATCAAGTGTTTGTATACAAGTATACTCACATTTTATATTTACGCCAGGTTTAGTAAGTATAAGATAAAATGGTACTATTTGCTCAAAATTTATGTACTGAACGACGGCGGAAGTAATGGGTTTGTAACTTCTAATTGATTATTTTGTGGCGGTATCCGCACATAATAAATGTCACGTGACCGCGAGTGCTGAATCGCGATATCGAAATGTTCACAGCAAGTGACTATATATACCACTTCCAATACGATACCGTCGGACAGCTGTCCGCCAGGCAATACCACTGAGCCTGGTTGGAGGATCCTCCCTTTGTGGTGGAGGAACATCACACCCTGTTCCTCTACATTGGTGACCCCGACGTGATCAAAACACGCAGCATCACCCCCACTCACTGGAGAATCTCACCGCTCCATCGCGCACCTTGACTCACTGAGGAATTAGCGGCACACAGTCTCGACTCACTGTAGACTCAGCGGAATTCAGTTCCGACTCACTGGAACTCTCATCGACCTCCGGTCTTGGAGGGGAGCGATGTGGCGGTATCCGCACATAATAAATGTCACGTGACCGCGAGTGCTGAATCGCGATATCGAAATGTTCACAGCAAGTGACTATATATACCACTTCCAATACGATACCGTCGGACAGCTGTCCGCCAGGCAATACCACTGAGCCTGGTTGGAGGATCCTCCCTTTGTGGTAGAGGAACATCACACCCTGTTCCTCTACAATTTTTATAGCATTTAGCTATGCTTAGCAAATTATACTAAGAAACAGTAACAGTTGAAAAAGATATGGGACCAGCAGGATTTGGACATGCGACCTTACTGCACACCGGGCAGCCACTTTAGCCATCCAGCTACAGTCGCCTCTTACCAGAACCCTAATCAACTGTATGATACGTCATTTCGTGACGTCAAGTTCATCCATTTGTTTTTATCTTAAGTAGGATACAAGGGATTTAGGGTTCTGGTAAGAGGCGACCGTAGCTGGATGGCTAAAGCGGCTGCCCGGTGTGCAGTAAGGTCGCAGGTTCAAATCCTGCCGGTCCCATATCTTTTTCAACTGTTTCTTAGTGTAATGGGTTTGTGTTATAATAACTTAAGTTGTCGTTCTTTGAGATTGTCTATGCGACCATTCACCGCGAGGTTGGGTTATATAACAATAATAGAAGAAGGTGTCTACTTTAATTGCATTCGCCGTGGCCTTATTCAGATCGCTCAAGAAGCAATTGTCAGGGCAGTTGGGGCATTTAAGATGTGTCATTGTTTGCTGAGGAGCACCACAATAAGATGAAATGGTACTATTAGCCACCTACTGGGCCGGGGTGGTATATAAACCTTGACTATAATAAATAAATAAAATAAATAAATATTTCACAACTAACACACAACGCCATCTAGTCCCAAACTAAGCAGAGCTTGTACTATGGGTACTAGAATAACTGTTACTAATACATATATACTTTTCTTTTGTAAATACATACATATTATACATAGAAACACCCAGACTAAGACAAACCCCCATGTTCACACAAAGATTTGTCCTAAGTGGGCATCGAACCCAATCGACTATTGACTCGTAAAAAGAAGAAGAATAGAATAAGGTTAATAATAGAACCCCAGACCCTAGGGTTCTATTCACGAGTCAAGTAAAAAATTTACTTAGGTTCATTGACGTATAAAGTATGGACACGGCTAACGCGCGATAAATGGCCTTAACTTCTTTGGTGTCAATCTGACTACAAAAAGCGCGTAGTCAAATTGACTGTGGTTAGCTGCCTCCGTGAGCGGTCAAACACGACAAAATGCCTAATTGTGCACTGAAAATTTGTTCGAACTACCAAATTAGACAACAAAAAAGATTATGGTATTATATATCACCGGTAAGTCACAAATATTATATTATATCCACCTCTTTACATTATTTTATCAATTTTATTTGCTAAAATTTTTCGTTCCGACGCCATATTCGTTAATGGGTGATTCCTGAGAGAAGCGTTCCTGGCGTAAGATCCATGGCAATTTTTATTTTTCAAGTTTTGTGAAAACAAAAAATATGTAGCAAAAGAGAGCTTAAAAACAAACTTTTCTGTCCATAAGGCACTCACGTAAACATAATATTTTTGGAAACAAAAATATGTTTGTTTTGGGTCACCACGGATCTCACGTAGAAAACCATGGATCTTAGGTAGCATATGAAATACGAGGCGGCATAGCTTAAAAGTCGTTTATTTTTAAAGAATATTAAACGAAATTGTAAATAAAACATCATTTGTCTAGTAATAATATTTTTATTCACTTAATCAGCAAAAACAAAATCAACAAAAGTTAGAATAATTATAAAAACGTGTTTAATTTTAACCAATAAACTCCAGTCTCTAATAAAAGTCTTTAAAATCACCCATATTCACTTAAACGTATTGATAAGCAATTACTACAATAATTTTATATGATTCTTATTAAAAAATAGGAACATAGACCTGAAACGATCCAAAATCAAAAAAATTCTTTCATCCTCATATTTATTTTTAATTAATTTGATGTAAAGACTGGAAATGTAAACCAAACTATCGCAATTTTTTGTTTATATATGTTTTGGTATAATAGTATAATAAAAACAATAAAAGCTACATGAAATTTAAATCATATTTGAACAGTCTTTAAGTTTCTAAAACAACCATGATTACTTACTAGACAACAATCACAATTCTTATACGTAATTCTTATAAAAATAGCAACATCAATGGCGTAATCCTATCCTTAATCAACAAAAAACGATACATAACTCTCTATCAGCCTCATAATTACTCATAATTAATTTTACGTTAAACCTAGTAATCAAATTAAACTGGCTCAAACTTTTCTTTGTACCTTTTACTAACGCAAACATAGAGCGCGCAACATATGTAGCATGTCTTATGTACGTACCGTATTCAGTAATACGACAGTAACGAATTATTCTGTATTTCTTGAGCCAATTGTTTAGCTTTTAGAGGGGGAGGGCTATAAACAAAAAATACTATCCATGGTTAAAAATATTTTTAGCAGATCTCAGAGTTAAAAATTACCTTTGCATACCCTTAATGCTTTTAAAAGACCTATTTAATGATACTCTACATTAAGAGGTACGTGAAAGAAAAAAAAACATTCCCCCTTTACTCTTAGCAAAAGTACCTACCCCAATTTTCTTTTTCTTCAAGATTTAATTTTATCACTTTGTAGCCATAGTTATCATACATATGTTTACAAAATTTCAGCTTACTGGCACTAACAGTCTAGATGCTAGGGCCCGGACAGACAAACATAGTGAAACTATATGGCTAGATAATACGGAACTCTAAAAAACACTTTCATTAATGGACTTCATTAGTAAATAGATAAATAGCAAGAACAGTGTCAGTCTACAAGGTAGTACCTTTAGCAGAACTCGCCAGCGTACACGACAAAGATCGATGGCCGAAAACAAAGATCCGTGGCTTAAAACCCACGGATCTGCGCCCACGGATCTCACGACAATTTACATTTTAGGATATAACAATGAATCTATTAATAATATTATACATATTTTTACTTGAAAGTTTACTCAAGGATATAAGTATTCATGATCTTAAAGCATTAAGGTGAAACTATTTTCAACTACGTAGTAAAACAAGCTATGGAATGTATCAACCCTGTAGGAAAAAAACGTGTAGTAGTCAAAGAACTCTCCTAACTTATTTTGCGCGAAACTGAGCGACACCACCTTTACGTCTGAGCACTGCCAGTAAACTGGCGATGTGTCGAACCAATCGCGAGATGCCTACCACGTTCGAACCGAATTTGGTTGCTATACTTACGTCGCACGGTTGAAACGACGCCCGCCGCGTGACATGTTTTTGAATGACTATAGCTACTATAAGTTTAATTTTTTTATAACAATTTGATTATAATAGGATAGCAGCACTTTCTAGGTATTCAAAAATATATGAATTAATATAAAGCTATAAGCGTAGACAAAATAAATCGTCATTACAAAGTACAGGTTACGCGTGTGACACGTAAAATTCAAGCTAAATCACCCCGTTTTTCAGTTTCAAATGGATTTTAAACCATTTTTCAGTTTTACATTGTTATTTTAATCAATAGGCCTCATTACTATAATAGTCAAGGAATCGTATGAGTGCTAAATAAGTTATGTATGTCTATTATTATAGATAATATTACGATGTGACCGTCAAAATCAAGCTTCCCAGGAATCACCCTAATCGTGAATATCCGCGTGACATGACTTTGGAACTGCGCAACTGCGCTTAGTTGAACTATGCCGCGGGCGTTCAAGAGAATATTTTTGGTAATTTAAAAAAGTATTTGTTATGAATTATCATACCTATCATTGTGCAATGTACTGTTAATGCGTAAACTTGTTATAACGCTAGAGATAATTATATGTACAGTCAGCAACAAAAGTAGCTAAACACTAAATTTTTTTAAGTAAGTTCCTAATTTTAATAGTCAAGAATAGTCTATATTTTTTTTAAAGTTGATGAATTGAAAAACTAAATAAAAGCTTGTAACAAAAGTTCAATGATCTTTTGGCCTTTCACGGATTATAGAAAATGTTCACCAAATGATTTAAGTACAAATTACATTTAGTAGTTTGTACTTAAATCATTTATAAACATACCACGTGGGCGGAGCTACAACCAGAAGCTGGTAAAAAAATATTTCTCGAAACAAACATTTTATTTTCTATCTATATTCCTCTAACAAAATATGACCTACTTTTAGAATTCCCATGATGTACTGTTCTTTTTATAATATAACTAGGAGTATTTTTAATTTTGTAATAATCAATATTTTACACTATTGAAAGAATCACAATTTTATTGTACCTTCGGCATCACAGTTCGGCATACCTTCGGCAAAAAAAAATGCAAACGAAATTACATCACGCTCTTACAAGGTTACACATCGCGTGAATGCAAAGTCATTTACATGGTAGTTCAGAGCAGATGGCGTTACTGATCCTGCTATTCATAACGTCAATTTTGAAGGGCAATGTGTTCGGACAAGCCATTTCTATAGTATATATTTCTATGCTTAGGTTATTTTAAATCATTTAGCAACTGTCTGGAATTGTACCCTGTACTGTACATGCGCCTGTCGCCATGGGATTGAAATCCAAAGATGGTGAAATGCGGGTATTTTACAGTACTAGGTATTTTTGATGAAATATGAATTAATGCAATGAACAGAATGAAATATAAAATGCAAGTCACTTACCCGAATAGGTACACATGGAAAGCATGGTAGAGGCTCCTTATAACTTGGTAGAGATTTAAGTGGGCTACACATATTCTCTTATTAATACCTACTTTAAATTTAATAATACCAAACCAGTCTAAATCCTTCTTAATATTTTTATTAGATTTTGTAAAATTATTGTTTATTACGTAAAATTTTGCCTGGAAATAATCAAAAGTGACGTTTGTTGTCTTTATGTTTTTGCTGGTTTTTGCAGTGGTCAACAATACTTAATGGAAAGAGATTGAATATTTGAAAAAGGTTAGTTTGCAATAAAAACGTTCATGACTGGAAGTCTTGAGCAGAGCTTGACAGTGTTATATTCTCGGGTGCATTGAAAAAACAATAGGTATGCCTTAAATATGCTAAAGGCGCGCCATTTCATCACAGAGCTATCAAATAAAGTCACGCACCATTCGTATGTTTTTGCTTCATACTGTTTGCTACTTGCTTGCTACATAATTATCATTGTGATCCTTACAATAATAAATTTGATCCTTGTTTAGAAAGGACAAATTCAACCAAGATGATATTCGAAATGATACAAGGCGACCATACATCGCGTTTATAAGCATCGCGCCATATGATAGGGTATATAGCAGCATTCGCAGCTTGCCGATCGGAATTCCGATTGCACCAGTTCCGCCCGTGCGATGACAGACTCAGACTTATGCGCTACGACAGACTCTCGACTTGCGCATGTTCTGATTGATTACTGGCTAAGGTATAAATATAGTAGGTATGGGCTGCGAGTCAGCGCTTCATTTGAAAATGAACCTTCACCCAACACTCATGACGTCAGCGACCGTGTTGGCGCGTGGCGTCGAGTATAATATATGTTCAAGTCCGTATAAACGCAAAAGCTGCAAATAAAAAAGTGTACCTTTACCCCAACACTTGTTACTTCACTGGCGCGTCTTGAGCTCTTGTTTATTTTCAAGTTGAAGATATGGCTTTTAAGGTTAGGCCCAGGTTATGTTTTCAAGTAATCATAACCTGGGCCTAACACCACCGGAGCGCCCGGTACTCTTCTGTCACGTTATTGTTACAATATTTCTTTCCTTTCCGCTTCTGTCTTTTGATTGGATAAGAATGTTTTCGACAACGGCTCAAACGGTTTCGAAAGTGTTTAAACCACAAAAAAGTGCATAAGACAAACCTAATGTATAAGTGTTCTATGTCAGTTTTGATTACGAATGTATTCGATTTCCCCTCCATTCATATTTTAACTTAAATTCACCACTGTTTTTCAATAAAAAGTAACAGACAAAACACAGCTCGGCACTAATGAATGACACATATCATGTCGAATACACCTTCTGGAGGCTCCGACGCAAAATGTCCACTTCTCAAAATGTCCACTCGTAAAAAAGGAATATTTTTACAGTTAACGGTTCGTAGGTAATCAAAGAGTGTTCTCATTTATTTCTTTGCATAATCGCTTGATTTAAAGTAATTCGATTACCGACATTTATACAACGAACAAATTTAAAGGAATCTGGCAAGTTACTTAAAACTTCATCTAGAACTAAGAATAAAGCAGTTTGATTACCAACGCTATGTTTTATTTTGTATCATGTAATCTCAGCTTAAGGTTTTTCAATGCGTCAGTTTGGTGACTGTCCCAATTTGTATATGAACAAAATAACTTTTAAACTATCGCGTTGCATGATTATTATTATAATTTTGACGCTTAATTTGTACGCTACAGAAAACGGCCGGTGTAACCCGTTGCCGAAACGTATAGCCAAAAGGTAAATAATATGCATGTTTCGCGTTAATTCCCGTCAAAATTATAATAATGAACAAAATATTTTTATTTTTACTTTTGTTTCATTGTTAATTTATATTTGTTTGAATATTGTGTTAGCCTGTTGCAATATTAAACACTACAAAATACATTTATTTAAAAATTAACCCTCTTATCAAGGGAATTTATTAAAAATCGATCTTCGTAGCATCACTTGTAACAAAACAGAAGTTGAAACCTCATTTAAGAGAAATGAGATTTCAATTCGAGGTTAGTATCATTTTTTTTCGATGGATTGTAATGCTCAGTAGCAAAAGATAATAAAAATTGAGTCATATTATTTAAAATAATTAAACAGGATGATTTTTATGTCGTTACCAAACTGACCACTTTTTTACTACAATGTCCATTTATTTTCCATTTTTAATAAGGAAAACACTCAATTTATTAAAAATAAAATACTATCTCCAGCCCGTTAGACTATGAAGTACAGGTTGAAATCTTTAAACATATTAAAAACACAACTTTAAAAAAAGTATCGTTAAAAATAGGGTACACTTATAAGTGAAAGTGCCCATAGTTGTTATCAACTCGCAATAAAAAAATAAGAAATTTGAACACTCTTTGATTACCTACGAACCGTTAACTGCAAAAATATTATTTTTTTATAAATTGTGCAATAGTAAAATAGGATCAAATATTTTTGTAGGTACCCTCATTATACTTTATTGAAATATTCCCCGTTTAACGTTTAGAAACGCATTGTGTTATATAAAACAGTTTATTAAATTTAATTAAAAATATGTGTTTATTTTTATTGGCAATTGATAAAATAGTATTTTCTTTTTTACAAATCACATTTATATTTTTTTAATATTTTTGCTTACCCATATCGATACAAACACACGTCAAACATGATGTGTGAAAGCTTATTGCTAAAATGAATTACGATTAAAAGGGGACAATATGCGAAAAGGAAATTTTGCAAAGTGGACATTCTGCGAAAGAGACATTTTGCGAAGTGGACATTCTGCGAAAGGGACATTTTGTGAAAGAGACATTCTGAGAAAAGGACATTTTGCGACGAGTGGACATGAAGTTGACTTTTTGCGACCGGTTGTCATTTCGCGAAGTTGGCATTCTGAGCTGAAGCCATTTTGAGAAGTGGACATTTTGCGACGGAGCCCATAATTACTCTATAGGTAATTTTAATAAATGATTTTGTTTCGAAATTTTGAAATGTTGTCAATTTGACAACATTTCAAAATTTGAAAGTGTCTAAAACAAAAATACCGTTTCTTTATTATCCTATCCGAAGTACAAAAACATTTTTTTTATTTTTTTGGATCAGTAGTTTTGGAGAAAAAAAATAAAAACGAAAAAATGCGTCGTGACGTCATATATACGGCTTAATAAAGTATGACCTTTGCCAATGCTACTATGACAGAATAAAAAGTAATCGAAAAAATGACAGTTGTTATGTCAGTATTGTCAGTTGCCTGTCAACTAGTGTCAACTAACGATAAACACACATTTCGCAATATTAAAAATATTAGCATTATTTATTGATTGCTACTATTAATCTTTCTAAATCGAACTGAATCTAAGTGAGGAATATACGCCTACGATGGATTTAAAATATTGTTTTGTACGAACATGTAAAAACAAATCTTAAGACGCCAACTCAAACAAGAAAGAATAGTGTAATGCAGTTGATGTTGTTTGTTCAAAACGAGTTCTATAATTATGTATGTGAAGAAGCTATAGACCATGTAACATTACACTACAACTTAAAGGAACGGAGCAGTAATGAAATAAGTAGCAAAAACTGGGAACATTACAGAAACGGGACTCGAAAAGTAAAACCTTGGGGATCAGTTAGTTTAATGATGTATTGTTATTAAAATAATTTAATTTACTTTTATGTTCTCATCAGTAATGTTTAGATGTGGATAAGACCTGGGGCATATGAAAATAAATTATTCAAAATATTGTATCTTAAAAATGGTTTTATTTCTAGTGAAACAAATATCTTTTTATTTATGATTGCTGTTTCATATTTTGTTTATAGAAACTAACACACATGTAATATAACATAACATCAACCCTATATCACCCAGAATGAAAAAATAAGTATTAAACAACACACTTCTCCTGTAATGTTACATCTGGGGGATGAGCCTATCACCATTGATTGGAATAAAATAAATGTATTTATTTGTTTTAAGTCCAGCGATAAAGAGAGTAAAAGTTATGACATGTGTGAGCGAAGCAGTTACATAGCTACACATACACTGTATAACTAAAATACAATCATTTACATCAAAGAACACAAAAATAAACATAAATAAATAATATAAATTATTTAGCACTTTCTTAAATAGTTTTAAATATAAATTGCTTTCAAAAATTCTCAGCTTCTTGCAGAATTGTTGCTGTATAACCTTTATCATACTCAACCCAGTATTTGTAAATTAGCTTGTTCTTGTCATAATCTGGATCGGCAATACAAAATAAACCCTTAGGTTTGTTTGCAGCATGCATTTGTACCATTATTTGAGCTTTACATCTTTCTTTAAGTGTCTTTGATGTAATTTTTTATAGTGTTTTTGCTAATGGGGCATTTTATTTCTATAACAAAGTCTTCACAAAGCCTATCTGGTGAGACACCAATAATAGGGGATATTAGAATTCTTTAGACCTGTGCTTTCAATAACTCCAAAATCTTTTTCTAAAATATTAATGATGTCTTTTTCTAATGTTTTACCCTGTCTTATGGCTTTTGTTTCAGGCACTTTGTAACCACCTAAAATGCTTTGCACTAAAACACTTTGTTCTGTTTAGCAATGGACAGCTTCATGTATTCTAGACCCTGTCACTCGACCTTGACGCATTGAATGCCATAGTTTGGAATCGGCTTGATTAGTTGTAGCTTTAGCGACACTGTTAATTACTTCTTCACTAAGCTTTTCCTGGCAGAATCTTGTAAGTCAATTATTGTAAGTATTGTCCTGTTGGATGTGTACAAACTGCAGCATTAAATTAAACACATTAAAGTCATTTAAAGAAGGTTGACGGTTACCAAAGTACTTCAAGATCATTCCTGTGCTCATCTTCTGCCTCTTGCACTCTTCAGAAAACATGGATAAACTTATATTAACATTTACATTGTCAGGGGTAATTATCTTTTTGGCTATATTTTTTGCTAAAATAAACTTCTGGTCACTCACAGCACTAGCTAGTCTTGGTTTACCCCAATAACATGCAGTAGATGTGACAGAAGGTTCATCAGACCGTTTTATTAGCCACATGGCAAAGCAGATAGCGTGTTTGCACCCTCCTGCAGACGCAGCACAATAATGACACTGAACAGAAATGATCTTTTCGTTAGACTCGTCAATTTCACTCGTCATCCTACATTTAACGGTGCACGAGTTGGTATCATGCTTTACTTCCACATATCTTACAGCAGTATCTACGTAAGCATCCCTGGAAGCTAATAATGCTTTGGCACTACGCGTAGCAGTCGTTTTCTGCCATATATATAGCATATATTCCAAATTCCTGCTATCAGCAACTTGAAATCCAAAAGCAGCAAAAGTGAAATCCAGTAGCAAAATAGAGAGAATAATACGATTTTTATGCAAGAAAACAAATGTAAACAAACAAAATCACGATAGACGCCGAGTTGTAGACAAGTATGACAATTATGACATATGTCACATCAACAAAAAAATGTTGTCAAATTGACAACATTTCATTTTTTTAACATATATAAATTATTATTTTAATTGAAACTAGATGTAAAATAAACGGACCCGTATTTTTTCTTTTTGCGAAATTTTATTATTTTCATTCATTATTTCCTTTTTGAAAGTTAGTGCATTCTAAATAGACGTAAGCGCCAAATGACGTCACATATACGGTGGAATAATGATATGCCTTTGCTTATTATTTTTTTTGTTGATGTGACATATGTCATAATTGTCATACTTGTTTACAACTTTGTTTGTTTACCTTTATTTTCTTGCATAAAAATCGTATTATTCTCTCTATTCTGCTCTTCATTCATCAACCATGAAGGTATCAGATGGATTTCAAGCTGCTGATAGCAAGAATTTGCCAAAAGTTAACTACGTTACGGTTTTGGAATATATGGTAGAAAAACGACTGCTACAATGCCGCCGAAACGCGTAGTGCCAAAGCATTATTAGCTTCCAGGGATGTTTACGTAGACACAGCTGTAGGATATGTGTGGAAGTAAAGCGTGATACCAACTCGTGCACCATTAAATGTAGGGTGACACCTGAACTTAAAGTAAGAGCCAAGTTGTACATGGTAACTGCTGAAATTGACGAGTCTAAGGAAAATATCATTTCTGTTCAGTGTCATGATTATACTACGTCTTCAGGAGGGTGCAAACACGCTATCTGCTTTGCCATGTGGCTGATAAAACTGTCAGATGAACCTTCTGTCAAATCTACTGCGTGTTATTGGGGTAAACCTGAGGGGTAAACCAAGACAAGCTAGTGCTGGTGATCAGAAGTTTATTTTAGCAAAAATATAGGCAAAAGGAAAATTACCCCTGACAATGGAAATGTTAATATAAGTTTATCCATGTTTACTGAAGAGTGCAACAGGCAGAAGATGAGGACAGGAAATGAAGAACTGTGGTAACCGTCAACCTACTTTGAACTTAATGCTGCAGTTTGTACACATCCAACAAGACAATACTTACATAATTTTATATGATTCTGCCAGGAAAAGCTCAGTGAAGAAGTATTTAACAGTGTTGCTAAAGCTACAACAAATCAAGTGGATTCCAAACTATGGCATTCAATGCGTCAAGGTTGAGTGACAGGGTCTAGAATTCATGAAGCTGTCCCTTGCGAAACAGAACAAGGTGTATTAGTGCAAAGCATTTTAGGTGGTTACAAGGTGCCTTAAACAAAAGCCATAAGACGGATTAAAACTTTAAAAAAACATCATTAATATTTTAGAAAAAGATTTTGGAGTTATTGAAAGCACAGGTCTTATTCTTATACCCCCTATTATTGGTGTTTCACCAGATGGGCTTTGTGCAGACTTTGTTATTTATAGAAATATAGTACCCTATTAGCAAAAACACTATCAAAAGTTACATCAAGGATGGCAAACTTAAAGAAAAATGTAAAGCTCAAATAATGGTACAAATGCATGCTGAAAACAAGCCTATGGTATTATTTTGTATTGCTGATCCAGATTATGAGAAGAACAAGCTAATCCACAAATACTAGGTTGAGTATGATCAAGATTAAACAGCAAAGATTGTGCAAGAAGCTGAACATTTTTGGAAGCAATTTATATTTGAAAATATTTTAGAAAGTGCTAAATAAATTTTGATTATTTATTTATATTTATTTTTGTGTTCTTCAATGTATACAATTGTATTTTAGTTATACAGTGTATGTGTAGCTATGTAACTGCTTCGCTCACACATGTCATAACTTTTTCTCTCATGTTAAAAACAAATAAATACTTTTATTAATACTTGTTTTTGGGTGATATGGGGTTGATGTTATGTTATATTACATGTATGTTAGTTTTTATAAACAAAATATGAAACAGCAATCATAAATAAAAAGATACTTGTACAATATTTTAAATAATTTATTTTCACATAGCCCAGGTCTTGTCCACATCTAAACATTACTGATGAGAACATAAAAGTAAATTTTTTTTTTAATAACATTATATCATTAAACTAAATGATCCCCAAGGTTTTACTTTTCCAGTCCCGTTTCTGAAATGTTCCCAGTTTTTGCTACTTATTTCATTACTGCTGCGTTCCTTTGAGTTGTAGTGTAATGTTATGTAGTCTATTGCTTCTTCACACACATATAAAACTCGTTTCGAACAAACTACATCCAATGCATTACACTAATCTTTCGTGTTTGAGTTGGGGTCTTTAGATTTGTTTTTACATGTTCGTACAAAACAATATTTTAAATCCATCGTAGGTGCATATTCCTCACTTGGATTCAGTTCGATTTAGGAAGAATAATAGTTGCAATCAATAAATATTGCTTATATTTTCATTATTGCAAAATATGTGTTTATCGTTAGTTGACAGGCAACTGACAATACTGACATTACAACTGTCATTTTCCCTTTGTTCCCGTTGTGTCACACCATTTTGTGTAACACTGTTACCCATTGGTAAAAAAATTACCGATTAGTAACACTGTTACTCAATGCCTCATATTTTTTTCACTTTGAGTGACAGTGTTACTCAACAGAACGCTGTGTTCCCGTTTAGTAACACCTTTTTGTGTAAAATCATTGTTCATATACATCGTGACTTAATACGCGGTGGGACCACAACAATCTAGACTCAATAATTTTAGCCTGTTGTCTGCAACCTATTACGTAAATAATAGGGGTTATTTATCGAAAACAAAATGCGCCAAGGAGTTTATTGTTCAATAATGAGTCAATAAAACCATAGAAATTAAAAATATATTTTTTGATAAGTACAACCATTAAGAGTATTTTTAATGTCACTGTCACACTAATTCGAAAACAGATACTGATTTAGTTAATGTGATTTAGTTAATGCGTGTCCGGTCATCTGCCATGTCGGGAATTGCTAGTAGTAGTTCATGTAGTGATCATGAGTTTGTGTTTATTAAAAGAAAAGGAGGCACTATTCTTTTGCGTGGTGGACATCAATACTATGTCAGAAGAAAACATAATAGTGGATTGACAGTATGGACGTGCATAAAACGAAAGATATGCAAAGGGCTTATGAGAATAAAAGTAAGTACCTACCTACTTATCAAGTAATTTAGGCAGTTGTCCCACCAACGACGAGAAAACGACTAACTATCGGCTATTTTCTCGCTCAAGAAACGTACAATAGATATACTTTCCGTGTGAACAAAAGAGATGCATATACAAACAGTTGATCGCTGACTGTTCACACTGCCGGCGAGCACTCGCTTCACTATAGTATCCGCGTTATCAACTGAGTCGTCAGGTCATAAAAGTCAAAAGAGATAGGAATGTGCAGATGTGCAGCGCGCCGGACCCTAGTTATCGATAAACAGCTACCTGCGCACGTGTTAAGAGCCCTATTACATTTTTACGTTGCGCCAAATTAGGTGTTTCTGCGACCGCGCGGCAAGTTACGACCTACTCGATGCACATGTTGCGTGAACAGTGACTAAATAATCTTGATCCGCTGTAGTATGATTTCCTATGGCACTTCCACGGTAAACGAATCGTAAAGTATGCTTTGTTGTTAGAATAAAAAGTATTTTTTCAGTTTACCAGTTTAGTAGTTTGCAGAATTGGTTCCTTATCAATAACAGGTAGGTATATCAGTTTTACAACATTTAGTCAATTGAAACACATTAAAATTATTTTATTTCGTATATTTTTGATAACATTATGAAACTTAATATAAAGTAAATATACGTGAACATTATGCTAAAGTAGGTGTGATCCACAAAAATAAATACATTATAATATGTCGATATGTGTCGTTTACTATAGTGTCTTGATGACAAACTTTGATAAGGTAAATAAGTATTCATATCAAACAATATTTACGGGTTTTATGTGCGAAAAAAGAACACGCACTGCATTTTATTTGGTAACTACCAATAGTACCTACAGATAAGTGACTCATCGACTACACGTGTGCAATTAGTAGACGGCAGGTAGTATATCGATTCTATATCTGTTTCTTCAATTATTGAATTATCATTAGTGTCGAAGTCTGCGTATTCACTGTCAAAAGTCAAAAAAATTAAAAAAGCATGAAATAAATTAAATTTTCAATACGAAGTATTTTATATTAAGAAAAGTTCATTATTTTACCATGTCCTTAGTTTCATTGATGTTGCTAGATGTTGAAGCTTCAAAGTTTTCCAGATTCTGTTTTTTATTATTTCTATAAAAAAATATAAATTATGAATATAAGTATGTTTTAATATAAATAGGAAATATGAGCAAATTTCTTATTTTTCTTTCATAAGAACTTTCTCGAACACGACGAAAAAGTAGGTATTGAGGGGAGCGGATGTCCTTTCTTTTTTTTTTCATTAGAACCTTCTCCTGACAATTCATAACAAACACGACCAATTAAATAACGACGAAAAAGAAATTAAATACATACCTTGCTTCTCTAGCTTTGCTCAGGTTTTCGATGTTATGCCTTTTACGTTTCCTTAAGCATTGGTATTTACGTTTACCCATATTGACTGTAGCACAACTACAATAAAACGCAATTATCTGTATAATACAAAAGAAGTAAAATAATTGTGCTACTACAACACACAATACCAAAATAATATTATACTCACAATGATCAAGAAATCGCGATCCTACTATAAGATGCTCACACGCACACACACTGACGTAGAGTTTACTTGCCTAGTTACGCACACTAGCGCACGAAATAAACTGATATAGGTCCGACCTCGACAAGCGCTCGTGCGCATCTGATTGCATCGCCCCGGCGCAGTCAAATAAGTACTACTTTTATTTGATTTATTACAAAATAACTATAGCAATTTTAAATAAAACAAAAAATTTATAGGATAAAGCAAAAGTGAAATATTATTTTAGTAAAAACTTTATATTGAAATAATACGAAATACCAGAGATATTCTGACTTGTTTTGAGGTAATTTTGATTAAAACTTGTATCAATTCCAGACCTTTTTTTATACTCATAAAAGGTCAATATTAAAAATATATTTTATAATGATGTTAGTAGAGGATACATTCAATACAAAAACTAATATTTTGATAGGCAGTGTTAGTCAGTTTTTACAAATTAGAGCTCTCAAACGAGGTCTGTTCCCCTCTTTTACTGAATCATACATCAGCAGAATGATGATTACTGCATAATTAAATTAAAAAAATAATATCTGTTGTATTAATGTTTAAGACGAAAAAATGGGCTATCTTTATAATGTAATTTTTTTAAGTAATAAACAGCAAAAAGTATACAATTACGACGGCGAAAACCTTGCACATACGCAGTTTTTTGTAATAGGGCTCTTAACGATGAGTCACTAATTTGTACGATTCTGTTGGTCGGTTTCCATTGTAATTGCAGTGCCTTGTTTTTATTTTTTCCTATAAATGTGTTTACTGCAATTAAATAAGTACATTCATGTGTTACTCTTTACATCAAATATTCATTTTTTTTTAATTTTGTTAACAAAATACTATAATAAACATTACTTATCGATAATATGTCTTTTATTGTTACACCCTTCACTAGACGGCTCCATAAGACCCATAAGTGCAAGCGAGATAGATATAGATGAATGATTTATATATAACGAGCGCACTATAGTTTGTCAAGACAAGAGCTATGAGGGATAACACTCGCCGGGCGATACTCGCCAAGCGATTAGAACTCACGCCGTGAGAGCAACCAGTGGTCATTTCTCTACAGTGCGTATCTGTATCCGCCTCACTCGGTCTCCGTATACCCACCAGGGCCCTACGTCTATTCCGAGTGAAAGCTAATGCATATCGTTCGTCGTATTCGGTACTTTCCGAAATGTTTAAGTAAAAAAATAGTACCGTAAAGGCTACAGAGAAATCTTGAATTTCTTTCAGCGTATTGTCAGCAGGGCCCTTTTCAGTTTTTAGGGTCAAGACCAATATAACTTATTATCCCGTTTAGCGGTGTTTTAGTACCGTCGAAATACTTTGGTTTTATTTTAAAATAATTATTAATTCATGAGGAATACACCTTCAAAACTTTTGTCAAGCCAGCAGGGCCCTTTTTTGTTTGTACACTTTCAGACCAAATAGTTATATTTTTTATTAGCATTTTAATAGTACTTTTCAAATAACTTTACATATAGTTCGAAAAGTTTTTATTTTGGCAGATAATTTGCTTTAAAATGTATATCACGATAGCCATAATATTTTAGCGCTACAGTGCTTGCCACCAATCATGGCAGATCAGCGCCGTGCTTATTTTGACAACTGGCCTTTGGCAAATAGCATGAAGAATAATTTGTCCATTTTATTAATATTTCAGACACTATTGGTCATTAATACTTACTTTCAGTTCTTACTAACCTTCGGCCATGATTTTTGGCGCGGACTCTAGTACTACATTGACAGATGCGACACAGGAGTTATTCCTAGTGCGGGTTTTAAAAAAAAAGAAAAAAAAAAAAAAAGGGTGTAGTCATTCACAGCAGTACTACAGTCCGCGTCATTTTTCGTGGCCAACGGCGAGACCGCCGTGGTATAAGTTTTGAAGCAAATTATATACTAAAATACAAACGTTTCTAACTAAACGTATGGTTATTTGAAAAGTACTATTAAAATGCTAATAAAAAATATAACTATTTGGTCTGAAAGTGTACAAACAAAAAAGGGCCCTGCTGGCTTGACAAAAGTTTTGAAGGTATATTTCTCATGAATTAATAATTATTTTAAAATAAAACTAAGGTATTTCGACGGTACTAAAACACCGCTAAACGGGATAATAAGTAATATTGGTCTTGACCCTAAAAACTGAAAAGGGCCCTGCTGGCAATACGCTGAAAGAAATTCAAGATTTCTCTGTAGCCTTTACGGTACTATTTTTTTACTTAAACATTTCGGAAAGTACCGAATACGACGAACGATATGCATTAGCTTTCACTCGGAATAGACGTAGGGCCCTGGTGGGTATACGGACACCCTCACTCGCACACTCGCTTATAGCCGAGCTACACAAATATCGGAACTACGCACTCGCTCCCCGTGTCTCGCTAACTCGTTTCTAGCGTTTAAGTTCAGAATGTCCAATTCCCAAAATGTCCAACGGTTTCAAAATGTCAATGAAGTGGACTTCTATTTATTTTAGGTAGGTAATAAACATTAAACAAATTACCAAATTAAATAATCATATTATTTAGTTCTACTCGTTACTCATTAATCGTTGCCGGTGAGACAAGTGCCTTAAACGAGACATTGCTTTGTTCAGAAATAAAATAATGAAGTATGACGACCTATTTGGTTTAGTAGTATTAGACTATAAATTTAAAGTATATTATTATATTATTAATTGAATTACATTTAATGGTTGTACTTATCAAAAAATATATTTTTAATTTCTATGGTTTTATTGACTCATTATTGAACAATAAACTCCTTGGCGCATTTTGTTTTCGATAAATAACCCCTATTATTTACGTAATAGGTTGCAGACAACAGGCTAAAATTATTGAGTCTAGATTGTTGTGGTCCCACCGCGTATTATTAAGTCACGATGTATATGAACAATGATTTTACACAAAAAGGTGTTACTAAACGGGAACACAGCGTTCTGTTGAGTAGGTAACACTGTCACTCAAAGGGAAAAAAAATGTGGCTTTGAGTAACAGTGTTACTAATCGGTAATTTTTTTACCAATGGGTAACAGTGTTACACAAAATGGTGTGACACAACGGGAACAAAGGTAAGAAATGGGTATTCTGAGAGATTGTCTTTTTAAGAAGTGGTCATTTCTAGAAGTGGTTATTACCAGAAATAGACATTCCAAGAGTGGTCATTTCTAGATGTGGACATTCTAAGAAGTAGTTTATTTCAATTGTGGACATTAAACGCCGAAAGGGGTGGGACAACTGCCTGAGGTATGTAAGGTATGTAAGGTAATAACAGGGCAATTTAGTCACTCAGAAAAGGAAACAAAATAGTACGCTTAACTATAGTAGTATATTTATTCCACAAAACGACACGTTAGACATCAGAGAAGACATCTTTATAGAAAGTGCGCGACGCGTAAGGCCCATGTCTCTGCAGTGACACGAGAGAGCGTCGAGCGCCTTCCCAGAACCATTTGCCTGCTTAGCAGATCTTGGTGCAGCAGGTGTAGATAGTTATGCAAGGGCAGCAGCATCCGCCACCGCAACCTCCACAGCAGCCTCCACAGCAACCTCCACAGCAACCACCACAGCCGCCTCCGCAACACCTGCAGAGGAAAAAGATTAATTGCAAGAAAAATGTATGCCAGAACTGGCTCTAGAAAGGTTACTTACATTTTGGTTTGTAAATTAAAGGGAGAAAAAGTAAAATAGATAAGCTAGTAGCTAGCTGACCGAGCAAGAAGATTATGTAAGTAGGAAAAGATTCTTGAAATCTTGAGCCGTAGAGCGTAGTACTACTTATAATAATAGGTTTCAAGATTTTTTTGGTACTTTTTAGATATTTCTGAATTTATATGATCACTTAATGAATTTCGAGTGTATACTGACCTTCTGTTCTCGTTTACTTCTACAAAACACCTCGTATAGCGTTTGAACAGAGAATCTTCTATCATTTATTTTTTTAGTACCGTGTCATATGTGGACAGCACATTATTACTATTAATAGATGCTTCAGCAAGAAGGTTGCTATTGTTCTTTATCGACGAAGGTTTTATACTACGAAGTGGTTTTTAAAGCACCTTCTACACGGTTCAATCAACTGGCTGACCAATATCAGGTTGTTAACTTACCTGCATGCTTCTCGCTCCCGCTCTATGCAGGTGTGATCTCACTTTCTGCGGTCGGTCCCTCATGACTGAGAATCGTGGTCATCAATGGACGTGGTCACGTGGAGAGAATCTGGTTTCAATAATCTGCCTCCATCGGCGTCTGTTCGTCGCGTCTCTGACGACCGAGCTAAACTTAGTTGTTATATTATCTATCATGAATGTCTCGTTGGAAACCTATAATAATTACCGGCTTTGATATAGAACTCATTTTGATATGAGCTTGATCTGTTTGAACCTAGGCTATACAATAAAACTTAAATTTCATAATTGTGGAAACGTTTTAAGTAAAATACCTTTAAAAAAGTCTGATTTTTGTTCAATTTTACACAACTGATATGAAATCTACAATCGTAAGTCGTTAAGGATATTGAAGGTCTATAAAAAGAGTTATAAATTGGAACCTTACGGACAAGTAAAGATACGTCTGTTTTTTAGAAGTAGGTATATTTTTTTATGAAACGGTTAATTCTTAGGTCGCTCGATTTAAATCTTGTGGTATCGTAATATTTGAAGTATCAGTACGAGCTGAATACTCGTGGAAGAATATTACAAAATGCTAGTCAATAGTTTTAATTAATTATGTGGCCTACTGGATCTATTTCCAATGTATGATTTTCTACTTAATCTAGGGCACATAATGCATAACCAACTTGAATTTCATGCAAAGCTACTAAAATATTCTTAAGGTTTTTATTTGGTACGAAGTGTGTGAACAAAATTATCAGTGACAGTTAAAATATAATTTAAGTAAAACAAATCAAAGTAAATTCTAAATCATTAGTGATATTGTAAGGTAAATACATAGTTAGTAAAACTACCTTCATCTCGTTCCAAAATATTGGTGCTTATATTTACATTAAACTAAGTTCTTATTGTCTCAGATACAATAGACACTTTCAACGACAAAAATAAATGTACGAGTCTTCCATTTCAGGTCATATTCTCAACACGACGTGCAATAAAAAATATTCCATCATGGGTAAACCAAGAACCTGTCACCCTATATGTTCATCTAAAAGTCGTGAGTTGAGAGGTGGAATCCTCTACACGGATTGTCTCTGTTTGCGTAGAAATGGGCTACAGTACGACTGTCGCAGAAGTGGGTGTCAGAATAACCCTCGATGCTCAGTTTTGCCTGCGCCTGTCTGTAAACCCTCTCGAGTAGCATGTCGTACTCATTGTGCTAATCCACATGCCGAAGCGCTATGTAGCATATGCAGAATGGGCCCGTGTTGATGGCCAAAGAATCATTTTTATATAATACAGAACTAAAAAAGGCCACTCTATCCAAACGTGATCAAATAATAAAATTGAACCTGATGTATATATTCAGTTGAAAAAACAGTAATTGTTTTTGTTGCAACCAGCTCAAAGAATTTGTCAGCCCAATGTCATTGCCCTGATTTTATTGAGCCGTGAAAAAGGGTTTGCAAGTAGTCAAAAAGAAGTCATTAGATACAATGCACTTGGCTGAATAGAATATTTTAACTTGCTGGAAAATAAAGAAGATATTTTGCTTTGAAAATATGACAGCTTCAAAAATTGGAAAAAAAATCAGTATCAAAATTTCCGTGTCGAATGAACGTCCTTTTGTATTAAAATCTTACTAAATTTTATAAAATTATTTTGGATGGATTTTGTATGATCTAAATTTCTAGTACATTTAAACCTAAAATATTATAAATATCGAAAAATAGTAAATCCCACCCTTCTATACTACGTACCGAAGCACTACAGAATAACGTAAAACCGTATTTCCAGAAAATGTAAGTATCAACCAACATTATTATAATTATCTCTTCACAACATTGCGGTCACGCACTGTGTTAAAAGTTATGGGCTTTTTCCGTCAGAAAATTCTTATTTATTCAGGAGGATTTTTTTAACGCCATTTTTTGTGTCGTGGGCGATGATGAGTAGTATTCTCATCTACAGCATATTCTTTACTGCAAGTAGTATTGAGAACTAAGTTTTAAATAACTTAAACTAATAGCTATTTGTTTCTTTTATAGGTGTTCTCCATGTGGGCCTATGGTATGCTACAAATATGAAGATTGCGGTCCTCCGGTAAGATTTTCTGAACCTTATACAGACTTACAAAACAATTTTATTATAATAATAATTACAATAAGAAGTATTTTGGTATGTCTTTATATTATTATAGATTATTCGACTGCTCCTATTAACATCATCATTGTTAGGATGATTTGCGCGTAACGTATAGTAGAATTTAATAGCTGTATTTACGTATTCAGCTGCAGTGCCTACCTCGATCTGCGTTCAAGCGCAATGGGTTGCAAGATAATCAGTTCTTCCAACAAGGATCGATTCGGTACTTGTGCCGGACAGACTGCTGCTGCCCGAAGCCGTGCCCGCCGAGCTGTCCGCCGTGCGTGCGGCGACCAGCGAACGGCAAGACTTACGTAACGCGCTTCAGCGACTTCGACCTAATATCGCAATGGTAGACAAGATTCGCACTTGTCCCTCGTCCGTCTAGAATTTCGGGTAAATCGAACATTTTATCACTCACGGCGGACAGAATATTTCAACAGTAAGTGAAACTTAATAAACTTTGTTTTCACAGAAAGGGTCTAAAAAACCTTCGAATGATCCTAGAGAGGAAGAGGGGGGTGCTCAAAAAAAAGACGAACACGAAAATCAGCTGAAGCGAACCAAAAGTCGTGAGCTACGAGGAGGTATCATGTATTACAGCTGTCACTGCATCAAGCGAAATGGACTGCAGCACGACTGTCGCCGTACTGGTTGTGGCGGAGAGCCCGCGTGTTTGGTCTTACCTGATCCCTTGTGCGCCCCGAGCCAGCTTGCACGTGCTCGGGGCCTCGCTGACCCCGCGCCACTTGCAGCGCATACACAGGGAGGTGGAGGTGGATCAAGTGGAGCTACCGCCTCTGGATCTTCAGGAGGCAAGAGATTCATAGTATGTGAATTGAAGAGCATTATTCCGGATACTGGAGCTGATAGAGGCGGAAATAAATGCTGTAAGTGTCCTGTTCAATCAGTTTCTTCTGCACCAGGCACCGGTAGTCACAGCGCCGGCCCCAAAGCATGCGTTTTCTCTAGTTTTGTAACCCCACCTGCCCCTAAAACACACAATCCTACTTCAAAGTGCCCCTGTACATGTGCCTCTAATATGTCAGCCATGCAATCTCAAAACGTGTTTGCGTTTGATGAAACGACACTGAGTGATATAATGCAAAGGTTTGAGGATAAGGAATTATCAACTAGTGGTGCCAAGCCTGGGCGTGGCCGTGGGTCTGGTACAGCAGCCAATTTGCTTAAGGAAGAGCCATGTTCTAGACCTGGTTGCGTGCACTGGACGCCACCACCGCCTTGCGTCTGGGATGCTCCTTGTAAAGCGGATTGTTTCGAGACACCTGCTGGAATCCAGCCGGGTCGCAATCCCTTAACAAGCGGTGGCGGTGCATTAGGGAGATCTTCTGGACAACGCAGTGTGATTCAAGGCAATCAAAAACCTCGCGAACGAATGAAATTGTTGACTCCAGAATGTTGTACAGGTTGTTGTTCCTCGGGCGGGAATGGAGCGGCTGCGAGTGGCGGCGGCCCGGCAGCTGGTCTGCCGGTGATGGTGATGAAGCTTTGCTAAAATGTTATTTGGACTAACCTACAGGAAACTTAAGAAAAAGTGCAAAATAAGCTTAAATGAATATATAAATTGTTTATTGTATTTTCTTGTTTTATTTACTTACCTGCCTACGAAAGCACTTGCCGGGTAGTACCATAACATCTTTTGAGATGTGGCGACAGTAGCGATACGTGAGTATCGAGTACAATAATGACACTAGTAACATTCTTAAGCGTAAATACGCTTTTCATTACAGGAGTGACATAAGTGACCCGAGTATCTGTTCAGATAGGACAGTATGAATAAACTATCAGTGAGAATAGAGTATCACATCTAAACCCACTGCCAACCGCGGCTAGGTGTGTGGCAAGTGTTTGCTATTTTTATTTTTGCGGGTTTTTGCAGTTTAACCCAACAATAGTGAGTAAAAGTTATACTATACTTAATTAAGTTCATTTATAAATTATAACATGAAATTAAAATATTCATAAGCCAATCTTTAGTAAAAATTACCAGGAAAATTTTAAAACTAAAGAAAGATGTCAAATAGTGGTAAATATTGTAAACTTTACGTTTTCGAAAATACAGATTTATAATATAAAAAAATTACTAAGCACTGAAAGGGTTTTACATTTTTGTAATTTTATTGTTGTATTGAATTATATTTTAAACAATTAGCATTTTCAGTGTGTGAACTGAGTATACACCACCGAAACGTTAAGTTTACAATATTTACCACTATTTGTGATCTTTCTTTAGTTTTTAATTTTTACTAAAGATTGGCTATATTTTATTATGTAATGTTCACATGAACTATTATAAACTAAATATAATAATAATATAATAAAACTAATATATAATAATAATTACATAATAAAATATAGCCAATCTTTAGAGGCGACCGTAGCTGGATGGCTAAAGCGGCTGCCCGGTGTGCAGTAAGGTCGCAGATTTAAATCCTGCCGATCCCTTATCTTTTTCAACTGTTTCTTAGTATAATTTGCTAAGCATAGCTAAATGCTATAAAAATAAATCAATTAGACACCTAGGAGCTATTTTAGCAATAATCTAGAACGCCTACTTCAAAACATTAGCATTTCTCAGTTGTGATTATTGCTTCGAGTGTACAATCGTCGAATAGTACGATTTGTTTCTCTCTGCTGTACAAAACAGTTTTAAGTAGCGAGTTGTCACCACCGGTGGCCTGTCGTCGGAACTCAATCGCCACGCGTGTGTATCGAGTGCATACAAATTGTATGAGAAAACTTGTAAACTGCTTGTCGCTAGATACAAGTAGGTGCTGGTGGCCCATTTGCGTAGAAAAAACGCTCAGAGCGTAAAACAATAATAATAATATGTGTAAAACATAATATTAATTAACAAATAAAATTGAATGATTAATGAAAATGCCAAAGTGAGCAAGACGAAGAAAATAATATTCAAGAGCAGAACACGCACTCCATGGAAGACGAACTCTGCAAAATATGTTTTTTTTTCAGGTAATGACAATGACATCAAAACATCGCAGAATGACACTGTTTCTGACAAAAATAAATTCATTTCTCACTCATCTCACTTCCACACAATCTATCACAAATCATGTAAAAAATAAAAAATAATACAAAGTAAAATTTAAAACGCGGCCTATTTAACCAACGCCTGAACAAAATTCATAGCAATGGCATTACTGAACAGAATGATAAACCACTCAATCCTAAAATCATTGCAATTGAGTGTTCCAAGACAGTGTGCGTTCAGTTCTAGCGATTCCCTGCCTCCAAGCGGTGGCAATAATCCTAGTGAACCCACTATTTACGATGTAAGTAATAAATAAATCAATCATGCTGCTTCAGAATTCAGTTCTAACTTCATTTTATCATGCGGTTTCTACCAAAGACGCACCAGTCAGAAACTGACTTCGATGGTTTGTTTTTACTCTAACTGGTGCCTGAATTTCACTATTATATACCGACTAATGTTAATTACGTTAGTCATGAACCCCTGCAATCCAATCTGGGTATTGTATATTGTCAACACATCTGTAATGTTTTGTGAATGTTCTGTTCATGGATAGCAAGAATAACCGTTAACTATGTAATAATAAATAATTATAATTACCTAAATACCTTGTACGTCGCATATAACCAATAAGGATCTATTTTCAGTGCCGTAAATATGGTCACAATTTGCCGGACGGTATTACATTTCGACCTGAATTTGAACTTTTGGGAGACATGCCCAGTGGTGTCTTTAGATGTACAGCTGGAGAGGTAATTATATCATTTTCCAGGTCTACCATCTGCGACAAAGTATGACAAAATTTCTTTAAATGTCTTTTCATTTTAAAAATTGCCGTGTGGTGGTGTTAATTTTGATTAAGACTATCTTGTACGGGAGACCTTATTTTGCTATTTATTACTCATTTATTCGGTATTTCGTAACTTCAATTACCTGCACCTAACAGTTAAGTTAATATCAGTCCTTTAACTTGAAACAATAAAAAATAAAACAACCGTTGCGATGATTGTAACTTAAAACTAGTTGGATTTACAATTAAACTGTATATTTTAGTGCCAAGTGCTACAACAAATATTTCAATTTAATTAATTTTCATAAATTTCATACCACTACTATTCACGATAACGCTTCAGGCGGTTATCCTAGTGCATACGTAACGCGGCACTGCAGATTTAAAAACACAAAAAAAAAAGTAATTGGTCGTGGCAATGTCAGCACAAGAAACGCGTCACCACCGGTGTTGGACGATGCGTTTTTTCAATACATCAATACTTATTAAGATATTGATGTAGATTTGCGATACCTATATGGCATAATATTTTTGTAAATAGTGCGATTTTCGGGTTAAAGAAGAGTTCAAAAAAGGTAAAATGGCAACATTTTCGAAGTGTAGATTTGCCTATATTTTTCAGAAACATGCCTAAATTTTCAAATCTGCAACCTCACGCTACGTATCGGAGTGTTGTCCAGTGTGATAATCGCCGAAGTTACTACAACCCACTTGGGCATTAATTAGTTTCAATTTTTTTAAGGTAAACTGCCTCGTTAGTCTCTGTAGTTGTTTGCTTAGCGCCTACCACCGCGAGGTCTTGGGTTCGATTCCTGGGTAGCGCAAAATAAAACTCAAATAGCAGCAAGGAGTTGAAATAATGGCAGGTGGATAGCGATTGGCTCACCACACCGTATGACATGTGTCTTGAACATAACAGATGAAGTGTGGGTGTTATACATCTCTGCCACATCCTTCTGGGTTACATAGGCGTGATGTTATGGTATGTTGTTTACTAAGGTCCTTGGTGCTGGCGCCGGCAAGTGCTGTTTCTACAAAAACCCCGAATATTTCTCCTTTCATCACATGACGTTCTTTGATATGCATTTGTTGCTAAGGAAACATCGTCTACCCTCCCCGGATACGAAGCGAAAACCATAATAATATTAATAACATTGCCGAAGTATTTTTTCTATTAATGTAACATAGGTAATCAAGAAATATTAAAATTAGTAAATAAGTGTACTTACTAATTAAAATAACCAGTATAATTTAGTAAGTGTACCAACTAATTAAAATAAAGATGTTTACCTATGCTATGAATTTGTTTTATTTACTTTATCCAGGTAATATATGTGTACCCTTATTCGCGTGATAATACCCTCAAAATATGCTATTCACAAAATATGATATTCTTAAATGTACAGTGGGCCAACGAGTTAGGTATGCAGGTTAAAAACTTTTAATAGTAAAAAGTTACTACACTAGTTGGATAGTAAGATACATATCAGATAAGGGTTGCCTGGAAAAGATCGCGTCAAGCGATAAGGCCGCCCTTTGTGGTATGGGAGCCCATTAAGGGATTTCGGGATTTATTAAAGCGCGGCAGATTAATATACAGGGGGATACCTTGTACCCGGTTAAGTACCTCCACCAAACATGAGGCCCATATATACGGCCGCCCGTGCAGGATACAGGATCAGATTAGTAAAAAAAAATTGACCATCAGAAATTCTCGAGCGCGTCAGATTAAAGTAGGGTGAGTTAATTACATCCTAAAAAGTGTATATTCCACTAATCTGTCAATTTGAGAGTGACGCAAAGAAAGGGGAGGGCAGCAAAGTTGTAAAAAAAAACGTCATCTTGACATTCTCGAGCGTAGCTAATTTTTTTTTTATTTTGAAGGATTTAATTCAAGAATAATGAAAAATATATAATCTGACGATTTCCGCAAGCCGAAATAACAAAAATTCCTCGATAAAGTTAAATGCGTGCAGCTGCGTGATGCATACATTTCCTTCTCCGCGTTTCTATTCCTTTCTGACTCTTTCTCTATCTATTACTCTCTCACTCCGTCTCCACTCTGGTTTCTGCTGCCATGACGAAAAATGAAAAAATCTAATGAAAAATGAAAAATGATCAAAGAAAAATGTTAAAAACTATCAAATAGGTTTTATTATAGTAAAAATTTAGCTGTGCCGTATAAATATAAAAATCATTAATTATCATAGGAATTTAATTCAATATTATTTAAGATTTTTCTAAATAAATCAATCTAAACTAAATCAATAGTTTACAATCGATAATTATGAAATATTTTAATTATTATGCAAATTAAGTTAGCTGACATATAAATATGATTTTTATTGAAAAATTATTACAAAAAAATAAAAAATTAATTTCACTTGTAAAAAAACTTCAAAAACTGCAAATGCAATTTTTAAAAAATATTTTTTTGTTCTAATTTAATTAGTAAAAATAAAATCAAAAAATTAAAAACGTCGGCTAACTTAAGTATCATTATTTATTATTTAACCTAGTGATAATATCTTATTAATTAATATTTATTCAAAAATAATGTTAAATACACGAATTGAAAGACTTTCAAGCTGGGAGAGTTCAAATGCATAGAAATATTATTTCTTTTAACTCAAAATATCACATAAATTATATTTAGAGCTTAAAAATGTCATAATTACAATTTTAAGCGCCCAGGAATGGAATTAGCGGGCAGTTGCAGGGATGGCCTTTAGGGTGAACCGTTTTTCTAATTTCTTTTTGTCAGATCAGGCGAATCCCTCTATATAATCGTCAGATTATAAGACAGTACGTTTAGAACATAAAGATGATCCATATATATCTTAATCTGACGCGCTTGAGTATTTCAAAATGGCGAATTTTTTTTGCACATTATGAGAATGGCCGCGACTTTGCGTCCCATCGAAATCGTAAGATTAGTGAATGAGAGCTTTTTTTTGGTGCACTTAACACTCCCTTAGAAAATCTGACGCGCTCGATTATTTTATTTTTTCATTTTCAACCCTTACATACAACCACCCGCATCATGCAAACGATCAGATTAACATACGTTCATTGTTAAAAATACGTAGGGCATTGATGCTATCAATATCTGACGCGCTCGAGGATGTCCATGCAACAGTTTTTTTTACATATTTAAAAATCTATAGCCGCTTCCCCCACCGATGAAAAGGTATAAACAATAAAACATTTTTTTCTTCTTATCATCTAAGCTTTGCAACCCAAGAGGTCTCTACGACGCTCGAATAAATCCCCATTTAGCATTGTGGCCTCCCCTACTATTGTACGTTATAGTTTTAAGTACCTATTTCTTTGTATGTTTGTTACAAATTTGTATGCAAATAAAGTTTTCTCTATCTATCTATCTATCAAAATAGTGTATATATTACACTTATAAATATGTTACTTCCACATGCATATCTAATGCAGTCCGTTTACACTATGGTGTAGAAGTGTTTGCTCCTGTAGACCCAATTGCTTGGCTCACTGTACTATTTTGTGTGCCGTCAGTTCTACAATACATTCACAAGATTTGCGTTAGTAGTGTTTATTGGTGATGAACACGGCGTTCAGGGGTTTACATTTTGATTGCTTAGTGTTAAGATTACTAACGATGTCTAGCCACTTAGAGCCAGTTTTAGAGGTTCCAAATAAATCTTATCTGACCCATAAAGTTAGAACCTGACTGAATTTAGAAGTGACACAAGTTTCACTTCTGGGTAGTGTACCTGCCTGCGACGCCGAGGTCGCGGGTTCGATGCCCGCTGAAGACAAATCTTTGTGTGTATGAACATGGGGGTTTGTCTTATGGATGGGATGCATAACACCGTAGTCCTCAGCTGCAGCGACGCATCTATAATATGCTTTTGTGGATTGTTGATGTCCATGTGCTGTACTCCACTTACCATCAGGTGGACTACACGTTCAATAAAAAAAAAAAACTTGTCTTATGTGTAAAATAGTGTGTCTTTCTAAAACCCTTTCCTTACTTGCATACTTAACTTCTACTTCTTCGTCGTGTCGATGGCTGAGTCAATTTTATTTTATTTTGACTTGCCATCGTGGTGAAAGGATTAGCCAATTCGCTTTGGAGAACTCGCGAATTGCCCAGGGTGCGCCGGACGTAGGGAATTGTTGTGTACATACGTCGTACATTTTTTTTGCTGCATCAACTCAGCATGGCAGGGTATGTCTTTACACTCCATCAGAGGTATTTCATTGGTGGCGGCATCACATGAAGTTCGTTTCGTGAGCATGGCTAACCTCAAGACCTGCTCTAACTGACCCACACTTGGAGTTGCCTGCTGTCGGTTTCCAGTTCCGAGGTGACGGTATTTTCTTTAAGATTCTAGTAGATTCCACTTTTCCGCTTCCTGATTATTGCAATAATAAATTAATAATTAAATAGGTAGAAAAATAGTATTTTTGCTAAAGCTGCATTCAAGCATAACTGTTACTTTGTATCGTGTTTTCTTGACATGAATATGGAAAATTTTCGCACAACCGCAAATTATATGGGAAATTACAATGTGAAAGTCACACACTTGTATAAAATTCAATAAAAATCCAACGTTAGTGTCAAGTACTATCAAACAAATCAAAATGCAGAGGAAATTGTTGAATAAAAATGTAATTACAGCTAACAATAGTCGTTTAACAGTTATCAAACAAGAACACGTTCACAGTAAATGCGTAAAAACGTTAAATCATCGCGTATACCAGTTTTTGAGTAGCTCTCATTACTGTCGGGTCGAATCTGGTACGCAGTAATTAAACCAGTACACATTTTTCACCTCATAAGGTACTCAAAGTTTGTAACATGCCCATAATTGACAAGCATTTCATAGCTTCCCGGTTTCAGGTATTGCCAGATTGCTAAATTGGCATGCGATTACCATAAGAGATTCGCAGTAATGATGCGTATTCGGGTATGACATAATGAATAACTTCGTAAACGTTCGGAATGATATATTGCAGCAAGATTAGTATTGCAGAACTGATGCGTCTTAGTCAATCTTACTTATATTTGTATGTATATATATACCCTAAGATGACTGCAATAGCCAATTTTGAAAAATGTGCGCAAGCATTGCCGAAGCGTGCGCTGCATCTATTATGCAGTAATATCGATTCTTCATTTCTAATTTATCAACTGTTGTTAAACAAATTCTGAAAAATATTATACTCTTACTATGTTTCTTAAAAATAAACAAAGATAAAAATAAATTGAATAGATATGGTATAAAAGGTAGACACTACCGCTGTAATACGTCTCCAGAGTTATTGGCATCTCGACAATGTAAACTCAAATTTCGTAACACAAGAGAAAAGTTGTCCGAAGTTTAATAAATTGATTGTTAACTTGTCGCATAACTTCCTTGAGCCCTTTTCAATATCTGTGTCAGGTCTCGATTATATAAAAGTAAATAAAACGCTAAAAGGCCGGCACAACTTGTTTTGTATGTAGGTCTGTACACTATATGTAGGACCCACTCAGACTTTCGCAGCCAATATTTAATTATATATAACTTCATTTTGTTCACGATCAATCATTCAATCATTATCTATGTTGATATCCATGGGGACACTAAGGCCTGATTGATAGCCAGCGTCGGACTTGAGTCTGACATAATGCTGAATCAGGACCACATTTATTTTATTTCTTTCTTTTCTTTCAATATTGATTTTTGTTGTTTAGACTCACTTACTGGTGACGAGGTCTTATCAAATTCTTATGAATTCTCGTATCTTTGAAAGTTGTAGAACCACAGTGAGGTCGAGGTGACGCGACGATACAACAATAGTAACCATCGTCACGCACGTCGTTGACGTTTCCAATTTCCCACAGCCTCGATAGCTACGAGCTTATCTTGTAACTCTACCACTAACTTTTTATACTACTCGACTTCTAGACGACTATTTGTCATCATCAATCATCATTCGTAGTTGAAGCGAGAGTGTCATTTTCGCAAGTAATACTATTGCAAGTGTCAATAATGCTGAATTGGTTTAACAAGAATAAATAGGCCTTTTTTATACTGGGAAATGCCTGACGCATACCTCTGATCTGGACAAAGTCAGTGGTTATGTCCGAGTTGCACGGACTAAAACCCAGTGTGTTCCGTCTACAAGACTTTTGCCGGGGTGCCAGGTATTGCTCGCGCATAGACGCTGACAAGAATAAATAGGCCTAGAAAACCATCTATTGAAATCTTTTCAACTCGAGACTTCAAAACGGTCAATTTTGTTATAATTAATACCAATTGCCAGTTTCAGAGGTTCCGGAGAGATCTTATCCAACCTATAAAATATAACCAGACCAAATTTAAAAGTGACACAAGTTACACTTCAAAAAAGAACACAACTGACACTTTTATTTATGTGTGTTAGGTATTTATTTAGGTTTAGCTAAAACCTGTGAAATAGGGGCTTAATGTTATAAATGCTAAAGTTATTTTGTCTTTCTGACTTTCTGTAACGTTTTCACGGCTAAAATACTGAACTGATCTTAATAAAAATTGGCATGGAGATAGACCAAGACCTGAGAAAGGGCATGGGCTTTTTATTTTCGCACCACGTGGGAGTCAAAATGATCAGTGAAAGAGACACCATACGGTAATCAAAGGAACTAACTCGTACTAAGGAGTGTCTCCCTGTGAAACGTGCCGAACGTAGGGGTTGTTAGATTAGAGCAATGCCCTTGCGATTGTGTACAAGTGCCGTAAGGTGTCGCTACTCGTAATTTTCTCAACTAAATTTTTTTCATGCATCTTCAGAAAACTATACAAATTAAAGCCATATATAAAGCATATTAAAATAAGTAAAAGCTAGAATATGAAGCATGATGTTAGAATTATTAATTTTCACATATGAGATAGAATAATCTTCACTTACGATACGTAACTTGGTTTATAGATAAAAGTAATAGTAACATAACACAACATAACGTCATCTTGTCTATATCACCCAGAAGGGTGTGGCAGACTTGTACAACACCTACATTTCACCTGTTATGTTTAGGTCCCATGGGATCCCAGGGGGTAAGCCAATCGCCATCCACCGGGCACAATTCCATCTCCGTGCTGCTATTGAGAATTTCGTAACGAAAGTTCACAAATAAACCGAGACCTCGTGGTAAGAGAAGCATACGCTAACCACTAGACCAACGAAGCAGTACTAATTATATATTATACTATGTTTCATGGAGGAATGAACGTGATATCTATAATTTTTAATAAAAAAAAAACCGACTTCAAAAAGTAGGTAAACTAAAAAGCAAAAAATAAATTTACTTCGCACAAAATAATACGTTTTTTCATTTAGTAAAATAGAAATTATTAAATAATTATTTTATAATTCTGAAGTCGGTGCCAAGTAAATCGGACAATTAAGAACTAATATTCAGTCAGAAAATAGTTGTTAGAAAGATTAGTCTTATACAGAGTTATTGTTTACTTTGCACCGACTTCAGAATTATAAAATAATTATTTAATAATTTCTCTTTACTAAATGAAAAAACGTATTATTTTGTGCGAAGTAAATTTATTTTTTGCTTTTTAGTTTACCTACTTTTTGAAGTCGGTTTTTTTTTATTAAAAATTATTTTATTTTACGATTTTAAGTGATGGGTAGACCAGAATGTTTCTCAAATGAGGAGACGACGGTTACTTGAGACGGAAAACTTATTAATAATAATCCCCGTACTCCTAACCGTTGAGGAGTTGTACCTTCCAGCATCAGCTCAGCAACTTAAAATGCAAATATCCAAGAAGTTTTAGGTAATATACGAAAAACAATATAGAAGCCTTTGAAATTTGAGGGTTACCCATGATTTCTCTAGGATCCCATCATCAAATCATGACCTCATATTATGAATGTACATAAGTCATATTCAACGTCTCGCCTCATCTGTGTATAACTTGAAAGAATACAGTAAACGGCCTCAAGGAGCCTATATTTAAAGAATTATCCCCGTACTCCTAACCGTTGAGGAGTTGTACCTTCCAGCATCAGCTCAGCATCATAAAATGCTGACTACTAGATGCAGATATCCGAGTAGCTTTAGATAATATTGTGGTGTGACGAGGTACGAGGCACAGTTCGGGAGTTGAAGAGAAATTATAACACGTCCGTTCAGGTTAAGAATATGTTTAATTGTCCAACAAAGTAGAAGTAATACACATACATATATATTGATGTATCAACAGTATCAACTTTATAAAGAACCTTACACACTACATCACCCCCCTTGAACAAAAAAAAATAAAATTACAATACATTTTTATTTTATTTTTTACCCCACTTAAAACTATTCTTAACTAAGGTTTCTTATATAATTTTGTTCTATTCTTATGAACTAAGACATTTTTTCCATTCACATTTATCATAACATTAGGTGCAATATCTTCAATTACAACATATGGACCAGAATATAAAGTATCGAGTTTATTTCCAGTCTCATTTTTTAATAATAAAAAATCACCTGATTTATACATGATTGGGTTAATAGATTTATCATAATTACATTTTCTACGGGTTTTACTTATAATCAAATTATTTTTAGCATCTTTTTGAGATTTTTGTAGCCTGTATTTCAATTCTAATGGATAATTTTCAAAATTATACAATGGTTCTACGTCATTACATAGATTATTAGGCAACCTACACACTTTTCCAAACACTAACTCGTAAGGAGTATACTTAGTTTCTGAATGCACAGTGGTGTTGTATGAAAAACACCAGAATTGTAACCATGAACTCCAGCTAGACGGATGGTTGTTAGTTTGTATTCGTAAATATGCTCCTAACGATTTATGTGAATTTTCTAATGAACCAATGCTTTGATGATGATATACCGTAGAAACAGTTTGAGTAATATTTAAAATTTTACACATATCTGAAATTACATTTGAAACAAATTCAGTACCCCTATCACTCGCAATTTCTTTTGGAATACCGTAACGTAAAACGAAATTTTCTGCAAACGCTTTAGCGACTTCTGTTGTTTTTTTAGTCTTTATGGGATAAGCTTCAACATATTTACTTAGTTCGCATTGCAATGTTAAAATATAGTTGTAACCTAAATCATCTCTATCTAACGGACCTACAATATCTAAGAAAACTTTATCAAAAGATGAGGATGCCGTGCTCGTTATAGTTAACGGCTCTTTGTGAATTTTGGTGTATTTTTGTTTTTGACATTTGTCGCACTTTTCAACATAACATCTAACATCTTTCTCTATCGAAGGCCAATAATAATATTTTTTAATATTATTAACCATTCTCCTAATACCTACGTGTCCACTACTGGGTAATAAATGAAAATCATTCATTATAATCCTTTTTTCATCATCTAAATTAATTCTTTGAACATCCCTCACAATACATATTCGAGGTAAATCACTCGTTTTATTTTTCGTAATATTTTTTACAATACTTTCGATAAACACTTTATTTTTCTGTGTTTTCATTATTATTAATTCTTCAATATTTAATTTCTTGCAAAATAATGCCATTTCTTTCAGTAAATCGACTCGCGAGTTTACTGATAAAGAGGATGAGCATGCAAACAAATTATTTTCACTCTTATCATATACAAAATTCCTATTTTGTGAAACATAAAAAGTATCGTTATTCTGTATTATTTTTCTGCGTAAAGTCCTTTCCGGTAAAAATATTAATTCCACGTCCATATCACATTTTTTGAGTACCTCTAAAACTTTAGGTTGATCAGGCCTATTGTTATTAGATGTATCTGATACTTGGGTCACATCCGATAATTGACTATTAGCATTTTTTCTCTTTTGCGCCCTAGTCATTACGCATAAGGAATTGCTAGACATCTTCTTAAACTCATCTGAAGTCAATATAATTCTAGATAGCTACAACACTAGCTAAAAAAAAAATTCCCGGTTTTATCTCTTTGGGAACAACGACACAATCATAATTAATACTCGTGTGTATATATTTAATAACCTCGCATCTCGGTCCTATTTTCATACAATAGTTATTGTAATGTAAAGGTAGTGTTACCCTACTTTCTTCACATTTTAGAGACAAAGTATCTGTTTCATAATCTATGACGCCACAGTACCGCTTAATAAAATCCTGACCTAATATTCCAATTGCTGTACATGGTAGATTTTCAAACACATAAAACTTATATATGAAAAATGTATGTTTGTATTGTAAAGACAAATAAACAAATCCTAACGATTTTAAACTTCCACCAATACCATGTATATTTAAATCGCACTTATGTAATTCTACTTTAGCTAAATCTAATAATTCATATTTAACTGCTGATAAGGAGGCCCCCGTATCTACTAAAAATTCTAACTGTAAATTATTATCTAAACTTAAATTTACCCAATTTAAACTATCGCACATTAAAACCTGATTAGGTACGAAAAAACTCTACCTCCTCATTGTTATCCGGTGCATTCGCAGTAGTCGTAAAATGATTCAAGTTTGTATTTGCGCAATTCCCACGCTGGTGATTGCCGCGGATATAGACTGACCTGTAACTTGATGAACCTCGTGTTCGTGCGCCGCCGCGCCCGCTTCGGTAAGTACCTCTTGACGCATCAGCCGAAATATGATGCGGTTGCGACACATTCCTGTTGCTTGGGAAATAATTATGCGAATTACGATGCCGAAATCCACGACCCCTATTATAACAATATTTATTATTATCAAGCTTAAGATTAAATCTTGAGTAGGTTCGTTCGTAACCCGTCATTTTTGGTAAAAGGCTCACATGGTTAAAAGGCGCAGTTCTAAAATTGAATTTTTCACTGGTCATTGTTTCTAATTTTAATGCACATTAAAATTACTTCCAATCCTTCTCTGAGGACCTAATTTAGATATGCTATCCTTGAGATGATTTAATTTTTCATAAATGCTAGACAATTCTAGTTATACATACATACATAATATCAAAAAATAAAGAAAACCCATTTGATTACCAATTATACTAACATTATTCTAAAAATAAACTAAACCACGATAATAGTATACCGCATCGTAACTGTAGATTAACGCACAATTCACTCACGTTTTACTGCTTAGCTTCGGGATCCTCGTGGTTTTGAATTTCCCTGCGACGACGGTAGCTGACGCGGGACATCACGCGCTCCAGAGCCTCGTTCCTGAGTTGTCTCTGCATCCAATCCGTGTGGCACCGCTTGTACATGTAGCAAAATACGAGTAGTGCAGCCAACAGCATACATGAGCAGATGATGGACAGCAGCACGTTGTTCGTCTTCAGATGTTCAGCTGTAGCCTGGGCATGGTTGTCACCAGTGGCAGTTTGCGCAATCACAACCTCTTCTCTACTCTGTGTTTTTCCCATAGCCAATTATTCCTTGTAGCAGTAGTCCAAATGTTCCCACGTGGAATTGTTCAAAAAAATGCAGCAGCGTCAGCAGACAGCGAAGTTCAAATATCAAACTAGAGTGGCAGGGTCGCCATGTGGTGTGACGAGGTACGAGGCACAGTTCGGGAGTTGAAGAGAAATTATAACACGTCCGTTCAGGTTAAGAATATGTTTAATTGTCCAACAAAGTAGAAGTAATACACATACATATATATTGATGTATCAACAGTATCAACTTTATAAAGAACCTTACACACTACAATATATAAAAAACAATATAGAAGCCTTTTAAATTTGAGGGTTGCCCTCGATTTCTCTAGGATCCTATCATCAGAACGTGACTTGAAAAAAATGGGACCACATGACAAGTATATCCTATCAAACAAAAAAATAATTTCTCAAATCGGTCTAGGCGTCTTCGAGTAATCGGCGAACAAACATTAAAAAAAAAAAAAAAAAAAAAACATACAACCGAATTGAGAACCTCCTCCTTTTTTTGAAGTCGGTTAATAATTAACCCTTACACTGTTTGTACTGCTTAATATTAAGAGCACTTTTCTATTATTAAAAGTAAAACAAGCTTTGTTTACAGTTCATATTTAACACGAGGGATTTTTCAATTTGTTTATGAGGAAAATTATCACCTGGCCTTGCAAAAGAGCGGCTGTTCGATATCTGCTACAGAATTTATGGCTCCTTTAATGAATTTCTTATGTAATTGTGTGAGAATTTTAACAGGTATAGTATGCTAATGGTTTGGTTTTGATTTGATGTGAGTAGTATGGGAGAGTACTCAAGAAAAAAATCATGATTTGCTGGTATATCAGTAATTAAGGGAATCGAGAACTTTGCCCGCGTGAAAAGTCGATGAAAATATTTTCAGTCTATATTTACATAGCTATTTATGTGCGCCAAATATCATGCAATTCTGTGCTATAGGTTTTTGTGTGAATGTTTAACAAACATTGTGCAAGTTTGTTAATCTTTATTTCCATATCCTCACAAATATTCACAATTATAATATTAATTTAAAACTTAATATTTTAGTATTCATAATATATTAATAGGATAGGAAAATATGATAGCCAAGCTATGTAGTAACAAGATATGTAGTCTTTATTAGGTAGTTAACTAATAACTAATATATAATGAGTGCCTACCTATAATGAACGCGTTCACTGATGAAAAGTGTTCTATTTTAGTTTTTAAGTTATCTATAGGATGAATAATTAATGAATTGTTGGTAAGTCTTTTGATCCAATTAATAAATAAATAAAATAGTTTTTAGACCCCTCACCACTGCTATTTCCTTGCTCAATCATTGAGGCAGAAAATGTTACTGGTACTACCCAGATCAGCCCATTAAAAACTGACCATGTAGTGCAAGCATTAGCTACTTTTTAGCAGAAAAGAAATGTTCAACTTGCAATAAGAATTTTATTCGGGCATTAAGTCAACATTAAAGTACGTGACTGTCATCAACATAACACAATAATCACACCGATCGGTAGTAAAATGTCTCTATTCACAACATAGATTAGGCCGCATGTGGCATTGTGCATGGCCACTTGAACAATGATATAATCATAGAGAAATTCACTGACAACGGCGCCGGCGTGTGTGACAAATGGGCCCGATTTGTTCTGTGGTCGCGAATAGCTGTTATACTCGTGCATTATGGCTATGGGCCGTAATGCACGCTTATTACAAGGTGACAGTTTTCAGAAAGTACAGAGGATATTTCCTTCGGTGTACACTTTCTTAAGTTAACGGTCTCTGTGTTGCATTATATCTATCTATCTTCTATCTATATAAATATATATAAATGAATTGCTGTTCGTTAGTCTCGCTAAAACTCGAGAATGGCTGGACCGCTAATTTTGGTCTTAAATTATTTGTAAAAGTCCAGAGAAGGTTTAAAAGGTGAATAAATATGAAAATTGTTAATCATCTATCAGTTTTTTTGTGAATTGATACCATACCGAGCAATTTTTGTTATTCATTACTACAAAAGTTTAGATCCTTTACTTATCGATTTAGGCAGTAAGAAGTCTGCCGGGTCAGCTAGTTTGTTCATAAACAAAACATAAAACAAGTGTTTTGTGTTCTCCTCTCCGTGATGTTAATGAAAACCGTAATCGAGACAGTTAGCTATAGACTTAAAATATAGGCTCGTCGTTTTGCTGTTGTCCAGCTGGCATACACACATAACATAATTAGATTAAAAGTGGCTTTTCCTGCATAATAATATCTACTACGCAATAAGTCGGTACTATAAATTCTCACCAACAAAGAAGTATTTAACATTTATTCGTTTAAAATTTAATCATACGTATAATCGTGAACAGTTGGCCTTTAAGATGTGAACGTCCTATTCGAGTCGACGGCTTGCTCCATTGATTTCAACAGAAAATATTTCTATCACGCAACACCGTTAGAGTTATGATTAGAAGCATAATTGATGTATCGAATGCCTTTACACCAGTATTAAATGGATTAAGCACGCGAAGACATCTCTCATTACATTATTTTTTTACTTTATTTAAGGAAATGTGTTATGAAGAACGGTACTGCTCGTGTTACAATTTACCTGTGATGGATCAAGATTGTATTACAGATAAGCAATAATTATATACAAAATGACTAGACGACGAGGTTTTTTAGTCAAATTATCTATTTAACAAAATAATCTTTTAACATAACTCCAAGAGGATTTACTCCTGATGCCGATATATATAGATATTATTATATATATTTCTAAGAAGAATAAGAAGAAATGATTTACTTCAGCCTCAATCATGATAGACATCTTCTGTTAATGCTATGATCATGTAGATTATGTAGAGCTACTACCATAGATCTCTCCTATGTATCAAAGTAATGTTGGTAGGGCACTACAGTGGACAGCTAAAAAATCATAATCGCAGGTACAATTCAGTTTCGGTTCATTTAAATTTGCATGAGTGCGTTTATTTGCATTAGTGCACGAGAGTGACTCATTTACCATTATTTTTATCATTAATGGAAAGGTCAACTAGAGGCTGAAAGAACACAGGTTCTTATGACTCATATTCTTAGAATGCAGTACGATATTAGCTATGATCATAAATGCTTTTAAATGACAGTGGTCACGGTAGGCGTCTCTTCGTGACCGTGGCTGCAACTCGACCGAAACGTCGGGAAACAAAAATTGCATTTATCTTTAAATATTCACGTGATTGAGGTCAAATGTTCGTGTCTCGGGTTTGATTCCCGGGTCGGGTAAATGTGTTATTTTGGATAGTACCGTCAGAAAATTCTCAATATCGTCACGTAGTTGGATTTGTACCCGGTGGATGTCGATAGGCTCACCCCCTATCACATGAGACCTTAACATAACGGTAATTAACGACCTTAATTGACGACCGGATGGTGGAGTGGGTAGTGTACCTGCCTGCGACGCCGAGGTCGTAGGTTCGATTCCCACTTAAGACAAATCTTTGTGTGCATGAACATTGTCTTAGTCTGGGTGTTTCTATGTATAACATGTATGTATTTACAAAAAGAAAAAGTATATATGTATTAATGTCAGTTATTCTAGTACCCATAGTACAAGCTCTGCTTAGTTTGGGACTAGATGGCGTTGTGTGTGATTTTTGAAATATTTATTTATATATATTTATTTATTTATATTGGCGTGACTGTGTGGTTTGTTTGTAATAAGATACTCAATATTTACACATTCTGAAAGAACACCTGCTTTCTCACAAGCCATTGTTGTTAATTCATTTACTTTAAATTGCCGTAATAAAATACGTATAGTACCTGTTCGCCATAACTTGGTCGTTACTTCAGGTTCTGCTCCGTCATACTTTTTTTTTTAAAACTGGGAAATGCCTGACGCATACCATCGACCCTGGCAGAGTCTCCGAGTTGCACGGACTAAAACCCAGTTTGTGCCGTCAACGTGATATAACCGGGTGCCAGGTATCGCTCGCGAATGGACGCTAGCATCCATCATACCCCTGCAAATGATTATAATATTTAAATTAGCTAAGCGTTTTGACAGCTTTATGTCATTATTCTGAGGTTTAGACTGTGACATTGATAATTACATACAATATACAATACACGAAAGGGAACCACGGTACCCTATTATAAAGACTGCCCCGTCTGACTGACAGCAAACTGTATCTCATACATTAACTGTGATAGGTTAACAGTTAATAAATTGACAGAATACGTATTTATGTTGCCAATATAATTCTTAGATCTCTCGGACAGTTTGCACATTTAATGAAAAGGATAGAAAATGAAAATCGGTTAACAAATGACGGAAAAACCGATGGACAAACATAAAAAAAATACGATTCGAACATAGAACCGCCTCCATTTTTGACGTCGGTTAAAAAAAATAATATTTGGATCCATTAGGAAAGATAACTGTTTTGTGTAGTTTAATTTATATGAGTAACCAAAAACTTGTTTTCATGTCTAAATCAACGTCGTTATTTATACTCGTGAATGTACATATGAAGGGTATAAAAAAGGTACAGTCTCATGTTACATTAAAAGCTGTATTTTATAAAATTGTGTGTAATTTGTGTTAGTAACAATATAAGAAAGGAACTTTCTCAGAATAAGATGTCAAAGAAACGCTCTCGAAATTAAAATTCAAGGCACACTCGTAAGACACGAGTGAGATGAGAATTCCAGAGTCGCAGCATTCTATAGACATTATGCATCTCAAGTACTGCAATTTCACTTCGATCTGTATTTACCTTGTAACAGAAGAATATTTTAGGATCAATGAGCACCTTACCATTTTAATAAGGGTTCCGTAACCGAATGGCAAAAAACGTAACACAATCAATAACTTTGTGTATCATAATATTGATACAATCCTTTTTAGGCTTTTGCTCAAGGTTTAGAAACCGAAGCACTTCTAGCCTATTTAACTATTCAGTTAGGTAATATGGTAAGAATTAGTTGGTTATCTTATACCGCAGCCTAAAATTAAAAAAAAAAACAAAATTCAAATCATTTATTTTTATAGGCCCCAGGAGGCGCTTGAACTCGTCAAAATATTAAAAACAATTAATGATAATTATAAAAATAAATTATAAGTAAAACCAAATTATACCAATTACAATGATATATTTATATTAGTATAAAACTTCTGATTTAGGCTTCAGGTACAGTGACTAATAGTGCCACTTGGCACTATTGGTCGCTGTACCTGTTGTATTGTATTGACTTACCTGTTACACAATGGTCTGATATGACTATCGCCGAAGCCTGTCTGTCATTGTCATCACAGATACAAATATGGTGTTTCTGCTGTCATTCATACTTTATTAGTGCAGTTGTGACGTCCGGTCTGCCAGTGACCACAAGTGCTACTTTTGTCCCTACTCTAACTTTATCGTGCAGTATAAATTTGCCTAAAGGCTATCTTTAACCTAACAGTCAGTGCAGATAAAATAAGTAGTTTACGTTGAAAACTGAACACTGCTTTTATAGTTAGTTCCCTTTGGTTTCTTGTACAGTTTCTACAAAATTGCTACCTACAGCGGTTTTCTTACGGATAAACAATATTATGCCCTAGAAATGTCATTGCAGAATGTGGGCTATGAAATCGATATTATTCGTTGTCGATTTCTAATTGTTAGAAACGTAATACATTCATTGTGTGTTAGATGTTAGTTTTACACGATTTATGTCCAAACTCGATTTGTTCAAGAGAGTTGTGTCGAATAGATTGGTTTTGACGAAAAAAAAAGAAAAGTTTTATATTGTTTCATTTGATTGCCTTGAAAAATAATAACATTTGACAAACCTGTGGAGTAAATACAAGGCTATAGAGATTTCAAGTTGTAGTTATTTTATTGCTACATAATTATATTTATCGTACACATTTAAATAATTTTACCATATCCTAAATTGAAATCCTACGCAGGAACTTTAGTCTCAGTTTGAAACATAATTATAGACTTTGATATAGTAATTAATTACACACATACGACATAATCAATATTTTTAGTGCATAATTTTGAACCACTGCGACAACTGTGAGGTGGCTATTAGCCAACTCATTGTTTTTCGAATCATGAGGCTCCTAAAGTGTGGCTTAGGTAGGGCATATGGCACTTAGTTAATTTAATTTTTCTTCCCCTTCATTTTTTTATTCTTTTTCGTGTAGGCAACACCAAATGTCTATTGAACAGTGGAGGCTTTTCAACGGCAATTATTCTCAAATTTATGTATTATAATATTCACATTTTGTTATTAGACTGTAAGCCTTCCTAAAAACAATAAAAAAAGAAAAGAAAAAAAACAAGTATCTATAGATCAATACAAGGTTTCTCTCAAAGCGATCTTCGGAACTCGTACAAGAACCGCAATATTGGATTGATAGATATAAAAAAATGTCCTCGCAATGTTAGGCAGAGGACCATGACTCCGTTTAATAGGTTTACTTATATTTATCCAAGGCAATACGACAAAATCAATAGTACTTATATCAAAGTGCTATTGTACGCATATGAGCTGAAAGTCGACGGGACGGAGGTCAAGTTTTTGTGACTTTTGCCTGTGTATTTCGTGCAAAGATCAAGGTGAGCGTTTTGATATGATCTCTTGCCGCGGGCGACGCAACAAAAACCTTTGTACTAGATTACTCTTTGTTTGCCGCTGTTATTACACGCGTGAGACTCCAATATAAATGCTTGTGTTAAAGCTTTAGTGCTTTGTGAAGGCTACGCAAGCGAAAACTGAATGGTAGTCCAGTTTAAGTAAGAAGACTGAATTAGAGGCATATATAGCATAATATATCCACGTACAGTGGGCCAACGAGTTAGGTATGCAGGGCAAAAACTTCCAAGTCATAGTAAAGACTTACTACACCATTTATGGAAAAGTGAATTACATATCTAAATAGTGGGTATTATATACACTTATTAAATATGTAATTCCCACATGCATATCTATTGCATTCAGTTCATTATGGCGTAAAAATTTTTGCCCTGCATATCGAATTGCTTGGCCCACTGTACATAACATAACATTACATCTCGCCTATATAACCCAGAAGGGTTTTTACCTGTTATGTTTAGATCCCATGGGATAGGGAGTGAGCGTCCACCGGGCACAATCCCAATTCCATTCTGCTATTGTGAATTGCCTGACAGAAAGTTCACAAATAACACTATGCATGAGCCGGCAATCGATCCCGAGACCTCGTGAGAGGCGCATACATTAACCACTAGACCATCGAGTACATACTTAGATAGGTAAGGCAATCCAGGAAAATTGTTAAGAGATACCAAGCACTTTTCTCTCTCCCCTTTTTCCATACTGGCTGGGCCATTGCATTTGACCAACAATATTCATAAATCTTGGGGACTAAGATTTTGGATGTAGATTTCTATGATTGTTGTAGTAAATATTAGTTATAGTGAACCTTCTATTTCATTTATTACACCTTAAACTGCCCCATATCAGTCTAACTTTCTATTTGTCCATCCAAAGGTTGCCTGTAAGATATTGCTTTTTAGCGATAAGGCCGCCCATTGTACATGTCTTAATGTTTAATTATGTTCTATTTTGTGTCTTATTTTTTGGCGTGCAATAAAGCTTATTCTATTTATCTATCTATCCACCTAATATTAAAATTACCAACTGCATGGTTGTCAAAAATTACCAACTGCATGGTTGTCACTTGATAAGATTTGATAAAGGCCAGTTCATTAAAAAAAAATCGGGATGTAATGTTATATTTTCTGGTAGAGGTCATTCTCGAGGAGGTATATAGGTCCAAATAGGTGTCCTTCAGAAAGGACAAGCACGTAGTACTTAAAACCGGCGAGCAAGTACGACGAGATGTATAGGATGTTGAGGAAGCGAAAGTAGTAGGTAAGGAGCGAAGCACACGGTGTTCCGTCGTCTCTTCCTACCCCTGTGGGATTAAGGCGTGAATTGATGTATGTTATGTTTGTATGTATGTAATATTTCGTGCTTAGGGTCATCATCATCATCATCATCATTTAGTCTCTCGTAGTCCACTGCTGGTAATAAGCCTCTCCCAATTTGCGCCACAACACCCGGTCCTGCGCCTTTCGCATCCAGTCCCCTCCAGCGACCTTCTTCGGGTTACCGCGACCGCTACCTTGGATAGCAGGACTACCGGGAACTGGAGGCCGTCTTGTATGGTGTGGCTTCATTTAAGAGGTTTGTCCTACTAATACTTTAGGGTCATAGTAAGATATAATTAATTTAATCCACGTCCTTGAGCTCCACGTCATTTGCCAACAATAATCACATGCTCGCCCATTTACGACATCGCTAGTAGGTATAAAATAAAAATACTTAAAAATAGAAGTAACGATTTGGTTAATTATGGTAATTACCTCAGCAGTTACACCACAGTAGTGTATTTAGCTTTGTTTACATGTTTTTGTGGTGCAAATGAAACCGAAAGTAATAAAATTCCGCTTAGATTACTCACGTCCTCTAACGAAATACCTAAATGATGTCATCAGAGATGCTAATAAAAATATTTATTGCAATATTTGCACTGGTTCATAGCAATAATATATTGTTATTTAGTTATTTATTTTTGTGAGGCATTCAATGTAATTGTTGTGTTAACTATATATTGTTTTTCTGCGTACTTATACTTGTATAATGTGTAACTGCACTTGTTTATATCATTGTATAGTATAAAATTTTGTGGGTATATTTTGATTCTGGAATAACAATAGACAGGTAACTCTGCGACGTCATATTACAAGTAAATGAAATAAAACATTTAATTTTTAAACCTACTTCGAAAAAAGAGGTGTTTCTCAATTTTTTTTTTATCTTTGTAGGTATTTCATAACTTTCGACGTGGCGAATTGATAGTGATTTTAATAATTCGTTTTTATTTGAAAGCTGGTGCTTCCCGTGTGGTTCCATTCAAATAAAAACCGTCTAAAATTATTGTAATTTGAGTAAGTATTTTTTTTTATAAATAAATATACGACATTTGACGTCAGAAATTATACTGAGATGTACTTAAACCCAGAATAAGAATAAGAATTAGAATAAGAATAAGAATCATTTATTTGCATGAACATGAGTTATAGAAGTTGTTATACATTACAATTGCAGTCTGTCACATTCTACCTTTAAGGTGTGCAAATTTACACGTATAAATAGCACCAAATACAAGTTACCCAAAAAATATAAAAATATAATATTAAAATACAAAAATAATTATTCAGAAATTCATGCACAAGAGAAAAGAAAAAAAAAAGAAAAAAAAACACAATTCACAAAAGTAACTTTTTTTTTTTATACGATAAACTATCTACCAGGTATGGCATTGTATATATAGCAGCTGACTCTAGGAGGTTACTACTACCTTTAATTAAAGCTCTATGGGTGTTATAACACCTATCGATCGAGGTCTAGCGATGCATTTGATATTCAAAGAGCCTATAAGAGCCCGCCTGCCACTGCGCTGATCAACAATCGATTGACATCGAACGATTTCGATCGATTTCATTGTTAAAACACACTCAGGTACAGGTCGCGCGGTGGTTTATGATCGCTCGGCAAAAGTGGAAAGGGATGCGCAGTGTTCAATTTTAAGGTCTATTTGAAGGCGTGCGGAGTGAGGGGGGCGGGTTTGCGCCGACGGCGAGCGATCTTAAACCATCGCGCGACCTGTACATGCATTGCTATTACAGAAAGAAACAGGATGCCAGTGACAAAAACAAACAGATTATGTTACATTAAAATTATGGATGGTATTTGCCTCACGGGCTGCAAAACATTGCATCAATATTAATAAAACTAGGTATGTATTTAATTATAATTATATTTGTTGAATTAAACAACCTATGTTTCATTACAAGTGACTGTAAATTACACTATAAATTGATATGTATTACAGTCGGTAATACATACCAATTTTATAGTTTGCCGTTTTTGTTACCTCAAATGACTTGAATTCCATATGCACTATAACTGGACACGGTATCAGTACTGTTTGCTATAAAGATTACCTTTGTGCAACTGAAGAATATCGGCAACCAATATCTAGAAAAGTAATTGCGTTTTAAAGGTTCATAAGTACATTGCGTGAGTAATTATGAAACGATAAAATTCACGGGTTTGATGTATTCAACAGCCGTGACAAAACAGCACTGCAGATGCATTTCGTAAGAAAACATTTCAACATGAATTCGATCATAAAACTGAAGAGTACAAAAACAATTTGCCTAACCCTGACGGACGTTAACAATCGACGATTATTTAATCAAACGATGAATCGATTTGTAACAACTAATTGGCAACGAATACTATTCATGACAATAGGTTAGTGAGCGGCTAGCGGCTCTCCAACGGCTTTGTTTAGAAATGTTCAGAATTAGTTTCACGAAGATTTTTCTTGCTTGATTCGGTCGATATCTGTCTTATGCATCTTGGCACGTGTCTATATTAAAGAAAATTACCTACCTCCATGTATAATTAAAATATGTACAAGCAAAATGATTTTATAATTTGGGTCAACCTTACGCTTTCTGGCAATAAATCTCGAATTTCATTCGAAGCGTTGAATCTAAATATTATTGTCATTGTTAAGGGCATCTATCTATACTTATAATACTAAATAAAAGATTTAAAGAAATGTATAATAGGATATTATATTAAGTGCCTGTAAATTATTAATAAATGGTGTCAGCATTTCAAATGAGTGGTTCCAAAAATAAGGACAGGCTAGAGAGATACCAAATAATTTGTCATGATTCAAAGTTAGTGTATCAATACAAATAAATGAAATTGAAGCGTCTGTTTAAAATGTCAAAATAACTATGTTTTTGATACTTTTGTCTTAAATACAGTTTTTAAAAATGTTCTATGTCTGTTTGTCTATCTGTTTCTATCGGCTAATCTTCTTAACGGCACTCGGTTACTCACTACAAGGCGCGTATCATAGGCAATTTTTTTCGATGTACCCTACCACGCAGATGAAACCGCGTCAGAAAGTAAGCTTGATTGTTTGACAGCGCTGATCTCGAGAACTACTGGTCAAATTATGATAACTATTTTTGTGTTTGATAGCCTAACTCTCAAAAAAGGTCTTAGGATATTTAATATTACGCTAAATTTCACGGGAGCGGAGCAGTAAGTTTGAACGCGGGTCAAAGCGCGGGAGCAGCTACTACTTAATACATCAAATTTCACGCGAAAGAAGGCAAAAGCCAGTTAATACATTACAATAGCTATTAATTATACATAAAAAAACGAAAGATCATTTGCATTAAGTAGTCATAATTTAATCAAATGAATACCAAAATTATATCAATGTACAGTGGGCCAACGAGTTAGGTATGCAGGGCAAAAACTTCTAAGTCATAGTAAAGACTTACTACAGCAGTTATGGATAAGTGAGTTACATATCTAAATAGTAGGTATACTATACTTATTAAATATGTAGTTCACACATGCATAACTATTGCAGTCAGTTTTCACTATGGCGTAGAAGTTTGCCCTGCATACCTAATTGCTTGGTCCACTGTACCTATAATCTGTTTTCTCAACAGAATTGTTATTCGTATTATATCCTTTTGGCCTTTCTAAAGAAAGTTCAATGGCCGTGAATAATATAGGATTATTTCTTAACTGATAAAAGTATATAAAATAATTTCGTAAATATATATATAGAATATTCTTTGTTTTCTGTAAGGGAAATTTCTTTTGTTAGTATGTGTTGTATCTACCTACACACAGAATGGTTGAGTCGAATGGTATGAAATTAAAACTTGTTACGATCAAAAATTCTTGAGTGGTATTTTGAGTTATGTAAGAAACTTATTTTTTTTATTTGTACATTAATTATTACGGTATGATACAACCGAAAAACTAGGTCCCTAAGTATCGGCAACGATTCTTGTGAATTAAATTACAAGTATAATTTGCATCTAACAGTCAGCATTTCATGTTGCTGAGCTGAGGCTGCAAGGTACAACTCCTCAACGGGGTATAATTCTTTAAATATAGGCATCTTAAGGCCGCTTACTAAATTCTATCAAGTAATACCCAGATGTGGGTAACATTATTTTGAAGTCGATTAAAAATTGGATATGAATAAATAATAGTCAAAATGAGTTATCAACTTATTATGTAACTTAGTACACGCTATCGTTGGCTAATTAATGGTAATTACATCGATTGTGTTACAGCTATTGTTTAATGCGCTATTATCAATGTTATGCAAAATGCAGAACAACAGATGAAAAAAGGTATAGTACAAAAGATGTAAAATTGTATAATTATTACCAAAAAACTATTTTAAAAGAATTATCGAGGCCAAGTTCAACTAAATGATTGTTACTTCAATAATTAAAGCAAAAACGCAATTGGAATGTTTCTGTTTACACATGCAAAATAAGATCGGAATTTTTCATATCATATCTAATGAAGAAGGTATGAAACAAAGATTATATTATACTCACAGACCATAAATCCAAATATATAGAAACGTCTAAACTGATCAATGATATGAGTTTGGTTGTAGCTAAAGTTTTTTAATTATAAAAATCACCTATCTTGCACAAATATTGTACATGGACACCGTCAAATATATGAGTGTATTCAAAGTGTCTAAATCATATAACAATAAATACTAATCATAGTACTGTAACAAACACAGCGTCAATGGTTCCGAAGCATCCAAAGTATTCAAAATTTTAAAGCAATCATTGAAAAAGAACTATATTAAAATTGTAAGAAAAAAATATTAATTTCACTGTTGAACTCACACAAGATTCAAGATTCAAGATTCATTTATTCGCAGGAATATGGTACAGTAGATGGTATATGTTTTAGCAGCCCGACATATTTACCTTTAATAGGCATGCGAATTTTTGTTTAAAGAAGTAAACATGGACAATAAAGTAGCACTAACAAACAGGATAACTTATTTTAGCGTATGAAAGCACTTTTCAAGTAACCAAGACTTAAGTTTTCTTTTAAAAAGATGTAAAGGTAATTCTCTTAAAGTTTGTGGAATGTTGTTAAAAATTTTATTGAAATGCTGTAACTGGTTTTGTAGTGAAAAGTGCTTTTACATATTTCATTTCTTAATTTACTAGGATCCCTTTTTTGGAATCTGCTATCTTCACTTACCTTCGTAAAGAATTGTGAATTACTTTTTACATGCATATGCCAATTTCAAGAATATATAGAGATACCAAAGTCAATATTCTTAATTTTTTGAATATGGGTCTACAGCTAGTTAGTGGGGATACACCGGCTATTGCCCTAAGACATTTTTTTTGTACAATGAAAGCCCTGTTCATGTGTGTAGAATTACCCCATAAAATGATACCGTATCTTAAAACCGAACCTACGTAACCAGAGATGACAGAATCTTCGCGACAATAAATAAAGACTAAGGCTGTTATTCTCTTTTACGTTTACCCTCAGTTGTACTCATTTCAGCAATGGTAATTAATTTCAAGTTGAAACTATTGCGGAAATATCTTATAATCGGATTATTAGCTACAATAACAATGCAATAACATTCGAACGATGCATAATTAACAGTTATAGTTAGCAACAGAAGTATCACGAAACTTATCGTTTGTACGAAATGTTACGTTACGTTTTACGTTGCGTGACACATGATTTCTATAAAATGACACTTTGTTATCTTTATGAATGGATCTTTTGAGATCTAACTTACTTTTGCAGTAATAAAATCTTACACTTTACACGTCACTCAGTTTATAAACTGCTAATTTTCTATAGATTACGATAAAGATGTTCATAATCCGTGACGCAGAATTTCCCACGCATGCTTTTCGGTAATGTACTGGCTTACTGAGTGAGATAATCCGTAAATAAACAGAAATATCTTATCGGAGGCTTATCTGCCTGCGGGGTGGTGAGGTGAGGTGGGGGCAACGTTCCGTTACCCGCGAGTCTCGCGACAAGCCACAGCTGATTTCACATGTGCCTACCCGCGGAGCTGTGCGCTCGTTGTGCGTTCCGATCGCGCTGTCGCGTAAAAATGCCGGCAACTTAATCCGTCAATAAAGTTATAAATCATTTTGAAAGTGCTCTGTGTTTTGAAAACTTGTATGGACCATTGTTAATATAAAGGATTCAAACAACGCTTGGCTAGCGGTTTTGTTTTTAACGGGTAAGTTTATATTTGATACTAGATTTATAAATGCTTGTTTGTTATGCTATTTTAAGTTATTTTTTTTTCTGACAAGGAAACGGAGATTTTTAATTAGACCGATTCATTGTTTTTTAAATCAGCAGCAGATATCATTTTTATCTTAAGCTCAATTGAATGCGATACAAAAAACAGCATGCAAAATATTAATGTTTACTATCTATACCTATCAGACGTCAGGCGAAGCAGGTTTCACTTTTATGATTTTTTTATTCGAAATATTATTAGTGCGGATAAATACATTGATTAATTGCCTTTCACCGTACAGTTGTATAAAAACGTAGTGCATGAAGCCAGTCTAGAAATAAAAATATATAATGTTGATATAAACGTTTACGTTTAAAATAAACGTAAACTAGTATACAACGATTTATCTAGACGTTTTGCACTAATTGCCAACTACTCAAGCTCCTAGCACAATCATATTTAAGTCGAGTCAAGAAAGATTTTGTCACGTTTTTGTGACATATTTGTATAGGGTAAAAAAACAAAAAAAACTATTGTTTTTTGCGCTTGTTATGTTCGCACGACTGGACTTATCAAAAGTGTCATTGAGTCTTCATGGAAAATTTATATGGCTCTAATGTTCTTGAAACTATTTCTTTTTTTTTTATAAATATTAAATGACTGCCTCGTGATCTAGCGGTATAATTTGCATACCGCTAGCCTCGAGGTCTCGGTTTCGATCCTTCGTCCGGCAAAACTGTTATTTGGGATTGGTATGTTAGGAATTTTCCAGTTGCAGCACAGAGGCTGGATTGTGCCCAATGGATGGCGATAGGTTCACCATCTAAGCATGTCATGGGACCTAAACATAACATAACAAGTCAAGTATGTATATAACATAATATTAATTGTTACTGCTGTTGGTCTTCCAATAAATAAATAAATAAATAAATAAATAAATAAGTATGTGTGTCGTACCTACACCTCTGCCTAAATAAAACTTAATATTTTTAGTAGCTGAGTTTGTATACAAAGTTTACTCATAATACGTAGTTGTTAACAAACGATACTTCTAAATTAACTAACTTAACTCACAAACATAATTTAACAGTGGAGACTTGATTAGCCATCTTTTAATATATCATTTCACAATATCTTGTACTAGCTGAAAGTTTTCCTAAAATTTTAAAATAAAGTAAGGTAAAATAAATTAAAAATAAGCTTGCGGATAAGAATGTTTGTAGTCCAACACTCAATTTCCATAAAAACAATGAGGATACCTGAACTGAAGGTCTGAATTCAATACAACAGCAGGCTAAGAAGGCAAACAATCGGATCCATGATAAACCTTTTGACTGACTCGTCACAGTTGTCTATAATTCCAATTTTAAAATATGACTCGAGAGGTAGGTATGCCAAAATCATTATTGGTAACAGGAAAATATACTGGTTTCCAAACAGTATTTCCTTAAAATTAAAAAAAAACATAAATTTATAATTTTTATTCATTCAGGCAAATCGTGTTATTGTAATAATTTCCTACGTATTTTTAAAGTTATCATAATAAAAGCCGGCTTTTTACGCTTCTACGAATATAATAAATATAGTAATTTACATAAAATGTTAATATAGTGACTAAATCTCCTTGAATGATTAGGTAAAGGCTAAGAGGTCTCATACCCACATTTCTCCATAGGTATGTTTTGAGGTCGTATCTAACAGAAGGTCATCAAATACGTAGGTATTGCCATTAAATTTACATATCGATAGGATACGCGTCAAGGATATTTAAGTCACGAAGTTAAACCTTCTTTGTTAAGAACAGCAGAATTTGCAGCTGTTTATGAAAAGCAGCCACACACTCTTAACAGTACTAAAACCATCATTCCGTTTGTCACTTTTTAAACTACTTCCAAGAGGTAGGAGGTAAGACAGATAGATAGAATACTTTATTTGTACAAAATATCTATAACATGAAAAACTTAAAAGAAAACAACAAATAGAAAAATTAAAAAAAAAATTGTATTCCAGGCTTCCAGGATGGACATATTTGAAAGAGAAAATAAGGCGGCAGTTTTTGGTTCTCTGTTATGAGAAGTTAAGAGTAACAAAATAATACGTCTTTTTCCTACCTGTCCTTCTAACTGCTGGACAAGCGGTCTTTAACAATAAGGATTCATGGCAAATAAACTTCACTAAAATAGATTAAAAAAATCATGAAAAAAAACAGATTTTAAAAACTCAGAAAAAGTATTAAATATCGTGAAAAAGTCGCTTAAATAGTTCCTAAAGTCTGTGCTGATCATTTTCTTCCAATTATTGTTTTTGAGCACCGACTTAAAGACGGCATTATTAAAAATATATCGTACAATAGATACCACATGTAGAAAACTAGGATACAACTAATAACGCATCACATCGGCAAAAATACTACATAGAAAAGCATTATGAATATTTCTTCTAGCGTAGACCAGTTTTGCAAACCTTTTACTGTCTTTATAATTAAATTAATTAATGACATAATTCATTAAGCCATAAGTCATGTTAAAAGCTACCATAAAACTTACGTAGGTCTATACAGTTTCTGATTTATTACTTAATGACAGCAAAAAGTAAATATTTCGAGTTCATATTCACGTAATGTGTACTTTTACATCAATAAATGCGTAATCGGTAGTTTTATAGCCGTTCTTCTTCTGTCGCAATGAAGGGAAATCAAAACTAACTTGTCATAAAATGTTAATTTAATAGCGGTTTAATTTTATGAACAGCTGGATTAGAAATTAGCTTAAGTTCAGAGTGTGTATAGCACAATATTTAAAGAAATCAGTATAGCCATTGTAAACACCCTCTGATTAACCCAGAGGCTATAAGATTTTAAGTCGAGTAAGGACGAAGGAAGGTCCAGCCCCGGATTAAAAATAAATAAAATAAATAAATATCTCTCAAATGAAAAATTCTCTAAATAAAGTTTAGTTCACCAAACGACGGAGGTCGACGATTACGCACACAATCTGTACAGACGTGAGACAAACAAAAAACAATAAAGCATTTTACGAATATTATTTTAAAAACAAGGCTGAGGAAAAAATATCCAAAATTAGCATGTAAATTTACAATAAGGAAAAAAATTGTTGTCATAAGCACGTCATTTGTTCGTCATTTTTTTACATCAAATTAACACCTAGTTTAGTATTTTATCTACTTACCTTTACTTTTTAATTATACTAGCTTACGCCCGCGGTTTCACCCTACCATCTGGTACGTTGATAAAAGTAGCTTATTATGTTTATCTACGTGATAAACCATATTATGTGTGCCATATTTTATCAATATCCATGTACGGAGTTCTGCGTCAAAGAATAAGAAACATCCATCCATCCTCACAAATTCTCGCATTTGTAATATTAGTATATTTTTTTCAAACTTGAACCAATTTTGAAAGGATAGAGCTTAAAAATGAATAGTATTACCGCAAAGTTGGATCTTCTGCTGTTGAATTATTTAGATAAGTTGCAAAACTAGGCTAGTGCTAAATTGCAAAAAGAAGTTGTGTCACAAAGTGCAATGCTGATTGTCCGTATCATTAAGATTTGTTCTTGATATTAGATTGTAACATTATATAATGATTATTATTACACGATAATATAATCAAATATAATTACATCGAGTCATTGCTAGTAATCTACATTTCAAATATTAAGGAATTGCGTGTTATTTTATTCCAGGTCTCAAACCAGCAAGAATGAACTACAAAATAATGACTTGATATTTATAAAAGAACATCGCAATAAACTATTGAAATAACACTTATTACTCAGAGATACGTAAAAAATTCATATATAAGATATTTTATACAGGATGTATGGTTCATCGTTTGCCAAATTGAATTGCTTAAAAGGTAGTATCGTTGCCAATAGTTTTAACACCTTAACTATGGCTAAGGATTCTATATTTTAGCCAATGCAATTTAGCAAAAAATGTACAAAACAACCTGTATATTAAGCAGTGTATACGATACATAATCCTTAAAATATAAATCTACCTAAAAGCTAAAGTTACTTCGTAATAAAAAAAATGCTGCGATCGCTATCAAAAACATTATTTACTATCACGCAATTATTATCTTTTAGATTGAAATGTTAGACTAAATTCGACAGTTGTATTATCTCTATTTACATTTATTTAAAACTAACTCCTGCCCGCGACTTCGCCCGCGTGGAATTCGTTGTATTAAAGCCATTTTAATAGGTAACATTTGACAGTTCATTTATGCAAAGCAAAGTGCTACTTATGTACATCAGGAGTAGAGTCTAACTTTCTAAATAAATAATTGTATTAACAAAACTGATGTTGATTTCTTGAGTTTTATTTGCATAAATTAACTGTCAAATGTTACCTATTATAATGACTCCACTTTAAGTAGTAGCTGGTCCTGCTCTTTGACCCGCGTTAAAACCGCTCCGCTCCCGTGGAGTTTAGCGTATGCAAAGTATTTTAAAACCTTTTTTGAGAGTTGGACTATCAAGCACAAAAATAATTATTAAAATCCAATTAGAAGTCCCCGAGATTAGCGTTAACCTATCAAACCAACAAAATGTCTTTCTTTCGCGGTTTGTCTGCGTGGTAGGTTACATTCATAAAAATAAATAATAGTTTAAAAAAACTAAAAAACACGCTTTTAAAGTACTTCTAACTAAAAAGTGAAAAATAATTCCTAATATAAGCTGAAAAAAGCGTGGGTTGCTCGATAGACGAAAAATATGGCACAGAGCGCCCCACGCTTTTTTCAGCTTATATTAGGAATTATTTTTCACTTTTTAGTTAGAAGTACTTTAAAAGCGTGTTTTTTAGTTTTTTTAAACTATTATTTATTTTCTACTTTTTTTTTTTTTTTTTTTTATATGTTTTTAATTTTTTTTATCGAATTATTGCATTGTCATCGATCTTTGACAGGTGTGCAAAATTTGAATGAAATCTGTCCGTTTAAAGTGGGTCAAAATCGAGTCCAAAGGAGTCGGTTACATACAAACAAACAAACAAACAAACAAACAAACAAACAAACAAACAAACATACAGGTGAAGCTAATATAAGCGTGTTAAAAAGTAGCCTTTGTTACGCGCCTTGTAGTTAGTTACCTGCACCCAAAATCCGTCCATTTTAATAGACAAATCATATCTAAAACACTAAAATGCACGTTTGTTCGTGGCCACTTTGTTCAAATTGAAACTGAAAAATTAAAAGAAAAAAATTGGCACCAACTCACGTGCATTTTAGTGTTTTAAATATTATGATTTATCAACAAAAATACATAGAAACTTAACCCATATTACTTTTGTAAGGAAAACAGCCAAGCAGTAGTTCCGTTCCATCGTAAACAATTATACTTGATTTCCACGTAGCTTATAAGCAATAAGTTCATTGTATGCCATTTATTTACTGTCTATAAAATAATAAAAGTTAATTTAATAAATACAAAGTTAAAAAATAAAGTTATTAACACAAACATGCTTTCTTCTTATAAAACAGTACACGATTTTCCTTGCGTTTAAAGTAACAATGATTAGTGTAGGTATGTAATAAACAAAATGTAACATAGCGTTTACTGATAATTAGTAATTACATTTCGTGTAAAACCCCGATTGATTTCAGTTTGCTTTCATCGTCCGTGTTACATACAGAATGAGCTGGTAATAAGTACTTACTGAGAAAATTGCATTGTATTTGGAAATATCGATAAATACAAGCACGTTTCTTTTTTTTTACATTAGATAGAACGGCAGAAGCAAAAATACTATCCAATGGTTCCAATGACAAGGCCAAATACACACATTCACTCACACAAGCACACCCAGTCTCAGAACAAATCTTTGCAAATCACACAAAGATTTGTCCCATGTGGGAATCGAACCGTTAAAAACGTTAGTGTTATATCGATATTATCGTCAGCATAATGATGACCTTGACTTAGGTAATACGCTAAGATAAGTATAATTTACAAATGCTGGACGTACAGAGCGCTGTACGTGTTGCGTAAACCATTAATTGCCGTTATAAGAGCTGCATCGGAGTGTGGCCGTGTAGGGGTGTCTGTCGTATGTCTTCTTATTGCATTCATTGCATACCAACTTGATTACCTATTAGGTTTTTAAATCACGATACAAAAATGGCTTAAGTCAATTCAGTACATTTCCGATAGTACTTTAAATATTATGAAGCACATAATAATACGAACTATCAAAAAACCACTGTGACCTGTTCATTTTTGACACGTTTGTATAATAGGAATGTTTTCTGAAACACAAGTGAGTATTTAATATAAGATTAGCACTTCTATGACAGAATACAGCGCTTGCAGCCCTGGCCCACATGAGATATTTCTCGAACATTGCGTTCAGATCACTAAACTCGAACAGACCGATACAATTGAATGCTCATCCCACTTTTTACCATTATAATGTGTGCACGTTTCCATATGTGGGAGTGTTTTGTATAATAAATCATTGTGCCGTTCTCGCCTGATTTCATATAAACCCATCGCGGTATTGTTCGATCAACTGCTGCATTTGTGCCGGAAACGCAAGCGCATTTCATATTTTGTCCAACATACATTATGTAGTCAAGATTCATTCATCTAATTATGCTACCGTAAACAGTCGCACCATTTATCTTTGTACATACGACTACTTATATAAATGCACAAATAGAAATGCTATTGTGTGTACGATAAAATAATGCAACTTTTGTTTGATTGCAGTTAAAACGCGAGTCAAATGAAATAAACTTTCGAAGCAATTATTCTACAGTTATTTGCAGAGAAAAGGTTTTTTTATATAAACGGATTTTTTGTCAATTTGTTTAACAATCGCGTCGGCAAGCATTAGTGCCGGCTCGTGGTAAACGTAAAACGCAGGTGAGATTCTTCCGGATCTAATTGTGAAATGGCGACATCACTCGTGGCGGCGCGGGCGCAGGCGTCGAAGTCCGCATTCACTGGGAATGGATAACATTTCAATTTGTTTCATATTTCGTTTGAAGTAGCGAGTTATTAATTCGAGTATTGGTTGCGGTCGGAAAGTGTGACGCCGTCGATACGTCACGCTTGTCAATCAGAACGGACGGTGATGCGCTTACAATTGCATGATATCGACCCGGTTGTCGGCAGATTTCACTACGGCCCGACAAATTAAACTATTGTGGCAACAGTTCGATTTCAGTGGCGAAACTTCTGTTACACGCGGTTTAGCATAGGTTTTAGGTTACAACTTACAATGTTTCCGTGACGGCGGCAGATAAATTCTTTAAAGGCATTTTTCGCGTTGAACACGAATTTGCTTTTAACGTTGTACTTTCACTTGAGGGAAATGTGAAGTTGTGTGGCTAATCAGGTAATATCTTGGACCTGAAAGTTATATCCAGCAGTTGTTTATATTTATAAGTACAAGCGTCGTTGAATTGACACAAAGAAAAGGCGAAGAAACTTTATAAAAGCCGCAACACGTTTACAGTAATATTGCGCTGTAGTTATAAATTGCAATGAACATTGTCATTGTCAGCGGAACGCCTTGACTGTTGTTGAAGCGAATCATTTGTTCCTAATCACCGTGCAGTGGTTCTGCTATCAGCCGTGGGTTCTACACTAATAGTGATTGATTACTCTGTAATAATTCAGGCCAGTGTGAAGTGTACGGGTTTTAAGAGTGATACAAATTACATAACGTCATTATCTTAGTCTGAACCATGCCAAAGAATAGGCGTAACTGGTTTATTATATTCACATTACACTACTTATGGTATAACCCAAGGCAAACTTTTTATGTCTTGAAAGTAAAATCGTGACTTTCGAACTACCTGCAATTGTATAGTATGTATGTATGAATGAATAAGGATTGCCCTAGGAAAACCCAACAATAGTTATATTCACATTCAGAAACGGTCTTTTTGATTCTTGTATTAAAAATAACTTTCACATAATATGAATAATAAACTGGCCCTTGCGGTTAAATAATCTTCAACGAATTACCGGTAAATAAAACGGCTTTCTTTTCCTTTTATAAAGCCTTTTATTGACAACTAGCTATAAACGTATATTAGCAACGGAACCAGTACCAGTAATGCAATAATTTACAATATGAAATAGATAATGTAATAGATATTCCTGAATGCGACTCGATAGATGCTTTCCAACAGTAAATCTCATGATTGCCTGCATTAATGAAATATTGCTATATTCTCAGCTGGAATATATCCACTATTTCATCAAGTCTGCTACATCTTATTCCTCCTTATTGTAGCACGTAGCAGCTTTTATATGAACCAATTTTGCACTTTATAGCTATTATAATGTTGTTATTACTTGTTAAGTCCCACAATGACAATTTGTAAGTACCCAATCCATGACCTTTGATGCTTGTTTATTGACTTCATTTTCTAAACTAGTGAAATATAGAGTGAAGTCTGATCAAATTGTAAAGGTGTTTTAATATAGCAAAGAATATTTAGTCCTATGTTGAGAGATGTCTATAGATGTGCCTCAGTTAATAGTTGCAATGATTAAAAGCGAGTTTGCTATATTAGCAAAAAACTCAAAACAATACGAACAAAACGCAGAAATTGCTTCGCATCGATCAATTATGCCTTGACAATTACTATGAGAATTAGCAGCAATTTAAGACACCATTGTCGGAGAATTGAAATTGATTGCTGATTTACAATTGGCCTCTAAATGGTTTTATATTGACGGTAGGAACATTCGTCATGGTTTCTAATTTGTGGAAATTATATATACTGCAGGGCTATTGTTGTTTGTGTGGTCTGGCTCGATATCATCGGTATTACACTATTACACAACGCAAAACATGTATAAATTGCCGCTAATTCTGCGCAGGTAGGTGACATCAGCCGTCTGTTTTGCTAAAACTTGTTTTGACCTAGACCTATCAATGTGAGGTAATTTTGGCGTTTTCGTTTTCTTAGTAACGTGTTTAGAAACACGCTGAAGTACGTCATTTTCCCGATATGTCTGACGAGTCACGAAGACAACAGATTGATGAGCTCTAACACTACCTTCATACCTCATACCTGCTGTTCGGAGCGCGTGAAGCCGTATAATTTCTGTAACAGGTTTAAACAGAGAAATATTGCACAGATAGTTTGTACATGTTTATAATACACTTTTCTTGCAGACATTGACTAATCGCCTATGTGTAGTAAGAGTCACTGAAACTGAGTTTCCATAAAAATCAACTTGAATCAAAAAGTTAGCATAAACTGTACTATCTTGACTGTATATGTTTGTAATATATGTATTGAAGATGAAAATTTATCCTGATTTCAAGTAAACCACAATATTATTAGAGAAGTGATGAGAAAAGCAAATGGATATACGAAGCTTCATCGACCATCATTTGAGAAACTTGTTATGAAATCGTATTCGTGTAAAAACCTAAAGATGGAATAGAAATTATACCAAGATGACTTGAGCACCATTTGCTAGCTATATGAGGTGGTCAGAGGTCTAAATTACATCTGCATATAATCACAACCGCACTATTAGAGGAAGGCAATCAGCAATCAAGAAATGACTTGTGATTGTGTTAATATTTATGAGGAAGTTACATTTTACAAAATATATATTATATTTTTTATTTTTTTAGTTAGACTACCAAATTATACGGATAGTTTGTTTATCTTTTATATCTTTGAGATGATATAACCAGTTACATAATTTTCAAAAAAGACTATTTATAAACGCATGGGTTCTATTAAAGCGATATTTTTACTTTTAGAATGTTAGTCAATTTACATTATTCTATTCTATTTAAATGAAAAATCAGCAGAATTCGACTCCAAATAATGCGCCTAATTAACCAACAATAACTCCAATGTCGCGGGGGTATTTGCCGATATATTTAACACACACAAAGCACTCCCAAAGTCGAAACAAATCTTCGCGGATCACACAAAGATTTAACCGGTGTGGGGATCGAACCCACAACACCAACGCAGTTGAAAACGCCGAGGCGACCGCTTTAACCACTATTCCATCCGTGTACTCATTTATTAACAAGTGTATGGTTGAGTGGTATACATGTACTGAATCATTTTGCCACAGAACAATACCAGACTACAATCGAGCGCTAGGAATTGTCATTGAGGCAAGGCGACTACAAATTCGGCGGCTGGGACGGTTGTCATTGTCTGGTAACGGCATTGTGCGACAAACCGCTTGGAGGAGGCATTAATGTTTGTCTAAACGACAGAATACTCGAGGATCGAGCTAAATATTGGGTAACTTGGTTTGATCAAGTCATTTGAGGCTGATTCAATCAAACTACGACTATAGTTTGAAAGACTTGTTTTTTTTAATATATCGAAAGTATTTATTAACTCGTAATATCCTCATATTTTTATGAATTGTAGCCTCCATTAACAAGAACATGGTTGAGTTGTATACATGTACTGAATGCTTTTGCCACAGAACAATACCAAAATACAATCGAGCGCTGGGAATTGTCACTGAGGCAAGGCGACTAGGAATACAACGGCAGCGGTTGTCTTTGTCTGGTTACGGCTTAGTGTGACAAACCGCTTTGGAGAGGCATTAATGTTTGACTAAATGCCAGAATAACCGATGATCGAGCTAAATATTGGGTACCTTGGTTTGATCAAATCATTAGAGGCAGATTAAATCAAACTACGACTATAGTAAGTTAAACTTTAACTTTTTTTCGAATAATATCGAAAGTATTAAACCCGTAACATCCTCATATTAACATTAATTATAACCGCAATTGACAAGAACATGGTTGAGTTGTATACATGTACTGAATGATTTGGCCACAGATCAATACCAGACTACGCTTGAGCGTTGGGAATTGTCATTGAGACAAGGTGACTACGAATATGGCGGCCGGGACAATTGTCATTGTCTGGTTACGGCTTAGTGCGACAAACCGCTTGGCGGAGGCATTAATGGCTGACCAAATGCCAGAAAACGCGATGATTGAGGTAATTGGTAGGATGACGTTCATTTTAGCCAACATAGGTTATCCAGTCATTAGAGATCGCTTTAATTGATCTGCGATTAGCCAGTTAACTACTTCTTTCACAAGTGGTCAGAATGAGAAGATAGGTTGATTGGTGGGTCATGACGTTATCTATCAGTCATATACAGCAGAAATGTACTCAGTATGACCAAAACAGATTACAAAATCAGGAGCCAGTTCCACCAGTTCCTGAAAATGTTTTAGGTAGCTATGTTCGTGTCTATACGAATTTGACCTTTATCTGTCATATTCATTCTGTAAAGCTTATTATGAACTTATCGGACACTGCTGAAATGGATCAACTATCTGCCCCAGTCTTAACAGTACAACTACCAGTTAATCAGTTCTTAGAAGGAAGTGATGAATTACCTTCCATCAACTATGCGCATACATTTACCACTAAATACCTGTTACCTAATCGGTCCTTCCATTTACTACTGGTAGCAGAAATGTGACAGCAAACTGTCTTCATTAGTAAGACATTAAAGACGAAATTTTCTACGATATTCATGGAAATGATTAGTGAGTACCTAATTGCATATTAAAATACTTATGTTCCAGGGGAATTATGTCTCGGATAGATCTTGGTTGCTTTTTAAAAGTCTATGAAACATAATTATGAAATAAAATGAAATAATAATAAAATGTTTCATAAAACAATCAAATTGTATCCGGAAAAGAGCATAATGCCACTTTTTCCAAAATCGGTTTGAGTGTGCGTTAAGTTTTATGATTGCATAATAAAGTCTTATAAACTATAATGAATATGCAAATTTCTTGATTGGCAATTAACGTGTCAGTCCGTGTGAACTACAAAACTCCTTTTACCTTTCCAAAAAAATATCTAATAGTAAATAAATTAAAGCAAAGCATTTTAAAACGAACTTTGTCTAAGTTAAATTGTTATACAAATTAGCGATCGATTGTGATTTGAATATTACTTGCTGACTCTCATAGGAAACAAAATACTTTGCAGCAAAACCCCTTGTTTACTTTACACTATTCATACAGAGCAGCGGTCGGCAACATACGCCTCGCGATGGTCCTCCGTGCGGCCCGTGGGTATCAGTGCCTTGTGGCTGTGATTGTTTTGGAGATTAGTCATTATTGTCCGAATAAGTTATATATCTAAAAAACAAGCGCAAAACAAAATGCGTAAAAAAGTTGGCGCTTTCGGCGCCTTGATATCGTGATATAGAGGCTTTCGACTAGTCAACCTTGGCCAATTTCACGATTTATGATAGAAAGAAGATCTCATTTCATACTAGCATACTTAGTTGGAATTATGCTCGGTGGATGGCGATAGGCTCATCCCGTACACCATGGGACCTCAACATAAAAGGTGAAATGTGGGTGTATTACACCACTGCCACACGCTTCTTGGTATGGCGTGATGTTATCAAGTGTTGCAGTCATGACTCTCCTAACAAATGCAAATTAGTAAGGTGGAACCAAACAGATACCGATTTCCTTACAATTTTATTAGTCTGTTTATACAATTTAATTAGTTATATTATTATAATATAAACAAAAACTGTAACATTTCGCGATTAATATTTAAAATATGTTTAGTTTTAGAAAGTTTTTATTAGTATTAATAAACAGGCTTTTTTACGTTAATTGAAAGTATCCTCGTTAAATCGAATTCCATTTATCAAAACTGTAACATCAGAACGGAACATAATAAAAATACACACATATTTAGGTAAAATGTATTATTAATGCATGTCGTTTTTTTATATTTCATAGCATTATAAAAAACGACTATAAACTTGAATATACGAACACTTATCTTGGCTTTTATATTATATAGTTTATATTTTATTACATTTTAACTTTATTGAACAATTATAAATCGTATACTATTATAATGAGATTATCCAATAATATACAACTTATCCGATTTGTTGTCCGGTTGATGTTAATATCCACATCCTTTTATGGATATAGATAATAATATCTATGATGAATAGCGTTATGACGAAATACTGCACTTAAAATGGCTTTCAGCTTTCAACATAGACTTTTTTTAACATTCCAAACATTATATAATATATTTTAGATTACACATCAGTTATAACTTACCATTTCATAGTCTTCAGATAAATGCATAAGTTGAATTTCTAGATTTTTAAAATCTAGACACCAGATTGGTCACCAGAAGGTGACCATAACAGCCTGACTTTAGCCTTGATTAATATTTCTTCAAAAAAACGATTAAAAACCTGTTTCAAAAGTGGGCAGACGATTATATCATTTGAATTTGGGTTTATGTCTATATGCATTATGTGATGTTTCTAAGTGATCGCATCCGTTTATTATCGAGTGATAAATCTACCCATATATGCTTAAAACCTGCCTGTTACATGGTAACTTATACACCCACAAATAACGCTTAATGAATCAAGTAAAAAAATAACCTGTCCATAATTCGTAATGGGCGATAGACTTCTGAGTGTCTAATTAATAGTCATGATAAGTATTTACGTGGTCGATGGGCTAAATTGATTGATGGTGCCCAAATGTTGATTTTTAATTAGCAAGATAAAGTGCACATCTCGAAGAGAAAGATGTAAAACTCGTTCTCAGAAAACCTGTCGGGTCACGTGAGATTATTAATTAGCGGTACCTGCCTACTACATTTTTTCGAAAGTGCTGTTTATTTCTCTAAATGTATGGACACTCATCGCTATTCCTGTTGATCATTCATCTGCCTAAGAGATTAGTAAGTTAGATCTAGTTCATGAAATACAGATCTAGGCAACCTACAAAGTTTTTTTTTAAGAATTGTATGTTTTAAACAGTGAATTGCATTACCTGCCAGTAATATTCTGAATACTATATGAATGTCAACTTTATTTTTCCTGTTCGAAGGCCTTTCAGATCACACAAAGACTTTGAAGTACAGGGCTGAGCGTTTAAGTAATCCGCACTTCCCAAGATAAGTTTCCGCACATCACTCACGTGAATGGAAGGCAGGCTCACCCTCAAGAGATAAGCTCGGGTGATACGCATATTGTTATGGTTTCCACGTTCCCCCAAGGTGACGAAGGGATTAGCCTCGCTCCTGACATTGTCTGCCGAGGCCGGCACGTGAACTTCAATACGAGTATTGCCTAATTAAGGAAACCTGTCCAATGCATCAGTCATGCGAAAATGCCGCGATAATTGGTTTAGCTATTTCGGTTCTTAATCTGTACTTATTGTGTTTTTCCTGTTGTAGTGCTACTAATGTGGTTATAACTTTGCAAATGATGTACAAAATTGGTTTTGCTGAATTATTTACATTTTTTTTTGCTGTTACAACTGTTTACAAGACTTGACTATGTTATGCTTTAACACTTGGGGCGTTGACCAAAAAATTGCATGTCTTGTCAGTTCTTTTATGGCTAATTTCAAGCATATTTAACCCTGTGTGAAACTTCACATTTCTCTTGAAGCGGCAAGTCGTCGTGAATGGTCGTGTCGTGACAGATGGTTACCGCTGAAGCATTGTGTACTTATACCGAAATCCCGGCGATTAAAACAACATTAGGGTCAATAGCTATTTATTTCAAAAGCTTGTAACTTAGAAAACTATGACATTTGATCCCGTCTTGGTTATTGCTAATGTAGAAATCATGTCGAATTTATGTACTGCAATATTTGACACAGGCACTTTTTGCATTGAACTATAGTTATGGATCTTTTGATACGCTTTATAAATAGTTTCGTTTTCATAACTTGTTCCACTAGCTTGACACTTAAAACACCTGAATCTCACTCACATTACGTTTAAAATAATTTAATGATAAAATATCTCTCTGAAATAAATGGTATGAAGCTTAAAATAGTTCCAGGAGGCGCAAGGTATCATAGTCATTAAGAGGAAACAATTGGTTGGTTGTTTTCTATACAAAAGTTACATGGATTTAATTTAAATATTATTAAGTTCTTATCTATTATATAGATATAGACCAATCATATCTAAAACACTCAAATGCATGTTAATTGGTGCGTATTTTTTCAAAATTATGATTTAAATTTTTTAGGTTGTACATACAATTAATGATAAAAACAATGTTGACTACATGGCCACAAACAATGCATTTTACTGTTGTAAATATGATTTGTTTATATAAATTGATAAAAATTAAATAATATTCAAGTTTAACCTATATTTAGGTACGTTAGTATATAAAAACACGGCGCTCGAGAGTCTACTCTTAATATTATATACTGTATTATAGACTGTAGTTGGCAATTACCAAATAGATCATTCAAAGGCGATTCATGTATAGTTAACCTAAGCTTGTCTCGTAATTACCCCTCAATTTTAGGCTACGCTCCATTTGATCCACCTATACTGCACAAATAAAGTGTAGTGCAAGCGGAACTGTGGCCGAGTGGAACAGTATTGTCATCGTAATGCTCTGTAAACGGTCAATCACACGCTTCACGTGTTCAACGAATGTGGTACAGATAAGCGATTCAATACCTGTATTGATTGTTATCGGAATTCGGTGTGGCAATTAGTGATGTGATCAGTGATACTGGTAACAATAACATGCATTTTTGAAGGAGGCGTTTGAATTTGCCTTGTTGGTCTGCGCCTCTCATCCTGAGATCGCGGGTTCGGCAAAAGTTTTATTGGGATTGTGCCCGGCGAATGGCGATGGGCTCACCCCTATCACATGGCACTTAAACATAATGGGTGAAGAGTTAGTGTTATACAAATCTGCTACACCCTTCTGGGTAAAATAGGTAGGTGATGTTACGTTATTTATTAGTTTATTTTATTTTATTTTTATTTCATAGGGAAACTTACAGCTAACTTAAAACTAGAAAAACATTATGAAGGCCAATTACAAGTGGCCGCATATATACATATCTTATAGCAAAACAAAAACAACAAACAGTACAGCACAATAAAAGATGAATTAAAAATGAACAGGAAAGAACAAACATAAAAAAAAATAATGAAAAATGAATGAAAACAATGAATTTCACAAAAAAATGACAAACATTATAATTTATACAAAAAATGATCCAAACTTACTTAAACTTACATCTCGCCAAAAAATGCATTGCACATAACTTTTTTAAGTACATTAGTACTGGAATGGAAGATATCGATATAGTTGGAGAACCTTGTCAGATGGGAATATCTGGTTGACACTAACATAATTGCGAATGTGGAGCATTACAATCAATGACCCATCTTACTGACTGTCCAAAATGCCCTACCACTTGCACAAGAGAGGCGCTCATGAACGCCGATCAGAGCGCCATAACAGTGGCCACTTATTGGGCGAATGAAATTTGACTCAGCCATCGACACGACGAAGAAGAAGTTTGAATATTTATGCGACAAAGTTAAGGTAAATAACAGTTGTAACAACATAACATCCCGCCTATATTGCCCAGAGGTTTCTGCAAAGGTGTAGAACACCCACATTTCACCTGATATGTTTAGGTCCCATTTGAGCCTATCGCCATCCACCGGGCACAATTCCAACTCCTAGCTGCTATTGTGTATTTCATAAAGGAAAGTTCACAAATAACATTTCAATTCTTCTTCGTCGTGTCGATGGCTGAGTCAAATTTTATTTTGACTTGCCATCGTGGTGAAAGGATTAGCCAATTCGCTTTGGAGAACTCGCGAATTGCCCAGGGTGCGCCGGACGTAGGGAATCGTTGTGTACGTCACTCGGGGAGGCTCCTTTCATGCACCCCATGCACATTTCAATGATATTCCATTATAGGTCAGTGTATGTATTGTGAAATAAGTTGTGGGTAGATGGTTGCCTCACATTTTATTTTATTGTGTTTACTTGTTTTAATGCTTAGTTTACTAGACTTCCTTATTTTTATAAACATATTGGCAACAACCGTAATCAATGCGTTATTTTATAGCAAGCTATTAATTAATATCAAAGATTAATGGTTGCAAATAAAGTGCAACAAGCGGTATTCGTGTAGAATAAAGACTTTATGCACAATTCCGTGTGTATAGCGTCAATAGCTATATCGTTATGTTTAGGAAGGAAGTAGGTTTGAGATATGTTTTTGTAATCAATTAAAAGTTTATTGATAAATACGTCTAACTAAGTCTAAGTGCTTCCATTACTGTGTTCCGGTTTGGTGGTGAGATCAGGCCCTGAAATTACTGGCACATGAGGCATAACACCATTAACACCGTAATCCTCAGCTGCAGCGACGCATCTATAATCTGCTTTTGTGGATTGTTGATGTCCATGGGCTGCACTCCACTTACCATTAGGTGGACTACATGTTCGTTCGCTGTGGGAGTAGTATAAAAAAAAACTATTTTGAATTATTTATTTATGATCTGCTAAAAGAGATTAAAAATAAACTTATGTTAAATAAAATTTATAAAAAATTAAAACGAATCTTTGAACTCTTTGAACCAATATTAGCGTAACCACTTGAAAGTTAGCAATAAAAGTCCAATGCAAGTTAATCCGTTAATTTTATATGTAAAGTTAATTCATAAATTGGATTAGGGTACCCGTTCAAATATATTCTAATCAATGTTTACTTAATTAACCGTAAAAGTTAAACTGACACTTTGACGTAGAATTGCGTTAACCTCGTATTAAATGATCAATCAAATGACCGCCATTAGCATATGAGTGATGTTACTCACTTCCGTTATAAAAAAAACAACGATCCAAAATATTAATTATTAAAAAATATTATATTCGATTTATTGCTTTTTTCATTTATAAAACCCATTTTGAAAGGTTATTTTATAAATGCTAATAATTACTGGTTACGTATGATCACGGAGTTAAGATTAATCAATACATCAATACAAATAAATGAAAATTGAAGTGTCTGTTTTTAATATCAAAATTACAATGATGAATGAATGATGATGGCGGAGGGGGTAGTATAACTGCCTGCGACGCCGAGGTCGCGGGTTCGATTCCCGCTTAAGACAAATCTTTGTGTGCATGAACATGGGGAATTGTCTTAGTCTGGATGTTTCTATGTATAATAAGTATGTATTTACAAAAGAAAAGTATATATGTATTAGTATCAGTTATTCTAGTACCCAAGCTCTGCTTAGTTTGGGACTAGATGGCGTTGTGTTTAAGTTGTGAGATATTCATTTATTTATTTATTTATTATTCAGTTGATATAGTAATTTGCACGATATCTATGCTTAAAATACAGTTTTAAAATTTGTCTGTTTGTCCGTCTCTCTGTATCTCTGTCTGTTTATATCGACTAATCTTCTAAACGGCTGGACCAATTTTAATAAAATTGTATAATGCTGGTAACTGACTACAAGGCGCGTAACATAAGCTACTTTTTATTGATGTACAGTGGGCCAAGCAATTAGGTATGCAGGGCAAAATCTTCTATGCCATAGTGAAATCTGACTGCAATAGATATGCATGTGTGTATTACATATATAATAAGTGATATAGTCTATATTGGTATGTAACTCACTTATCCATAAATGATGAAGTAAGTCTTTACTATGACATAGAAGTTTTTACCCTGCATACCTAACTCATTGGTCCACTGTACTTACCACGCAGACGAAATCGCGGAAGAAAGTTAGTTTATTTGTTTGTTAGCGCTAATCACGGGAACGACTGATCGGATTTTAATAATTATTTTTGTGTTTAATAGCTTAACTATCCATTAAGGTTTTTTGGTATTCAACATTACGCTGAACTCTATGGAAGCGGGGCAGTAACGATTAACGCGGCTCAAAGCGCGGGAGCAGTTACTACTTTATGTAACTAACTCCATACGAACGAAGTCGCGGGTAGAAGCTAGTAAAACATATTTTTTAAATAGATTTATTGCTTTTTTCATTTATACAGCCCATTTTGAAATGGTTATGCTATACATATATGCAAATAATTACTGGTTACGTATGATAACGGAGTTAAGATTAATGATATTATAAAAAAAAAACGGTGAGTCTATAATTATTATGGTTATATGAAAACCTAGATCATAGACATTTAATCATTTATGAATGATAGCTTTTAGGTATTTTCAAATTTAGAAAGTATTTACTTATTGTAAACGTGCAGATACAAACTCACAGTGTTCATGAAAATATAATATGAATTTTATTGTTGATATAAAATTTCTCTTGACACCGATATTGCGCTTAATTAACCTTATTTGTTAAGTTGGATAAAATGCACCGATGTAGAAGTGTGTACTTACAGCAGATTTGACTTGGATACTTTCTAATATTAAACTGAAATACACTGATGCACTCAAGTTATCAATGACACAGATTCATTTATAATGCAGGTTATCATTTTGTTCGTCCAATTGAAATCTCATTTTGTGCTAAAAATATCTTAGTACCTTCCTGTCATGATTGTAAAAAGTATAATACTTATCCCCAGCATTGAGAATGAATGAATATGAATGAAAAACCAGTCAGTACATCAAGAATGAGGTAAATAAGTTTATACTAAACATAACATCTGCCTCGATGGTTTAGTGGTTAGCACCTTTCACCGCGAGGTCTTGGGTTCGATTTTTGGGTCGGGCAAAGTGTTATAAATATATATAGCCATTCATGGCCAGTTCTACTTGGAACGTCTTACTGCCGCCGCTGCGAGCCTGCAAAACAATAAAAAACTTTAATAAGCTGTATAAAAAACACTTACTGCTCGAGCAAAAACAACAGCCATAATAACTTTGATTCAACTTAATCTTACCTTGACTGTCTTGTCTAAAGAGTTTCAAATAGTGTTTTTTTTTTTTTTTTTTTTTTCTATGTAAATTGTTTGATGAGGTTCTGCCCATGCGCAATTTTTGTATCTAGTGTAAGCTCTGCACTTATTATAATAATTGAGCACTTTTTTATAATAATTTAGCTTAGTTCTCTTTTATTTTTGTTTTCCATGTCTGTTATTCTTTAATGTACTATGTGAATGTGTTTATGCCAACGACGTGCCCGCCAATCGTAGCGCTCTCTATCTTTTGCGCATAGTCCAAATGATATTTGAAGCGCTATGATTGGCGATTGCACTTTTGTTTGATATATACGGACGCCACCACTGGCCATTTGTTTCGCGCAGTCGCGCTATGACCTGAGCGTCATGGTTGCGTTCCGTTTTACTCATGAATCTAGTGAGGTTTTACTAATTTTTGATTTTATTTTTTTTATTTTTTATTTTTTGTCTTCCCTGCTTTGTTTTATTAAGTTTTACTCTGGTTTGTTTTTTGTTTTTTATATTTTTACTTTTTTAGTTTTAAAATTTAATATTAGATCTTACCTTTGTTATTTCTTGATGCTTATATGTACATACTTAAGTTTTTAATATTATTGTTATTTTTTTTTTATGTGATATCGTTCGTCCTCTCTCTCTCTGGCGCCATCAGAAAATCAGCGCTGCAGGGCTTTGTTGCTCTGCAGCATATGGCTGAGATGGTGACCATTTCTGGCAAAAAGTTTGTTTAGTTGTAAGTTCTATTGTTTTATTCTCCTATTTATTTTTTTGTCAGAATAAATGTTTTCTTTCTTTCTTTCTTTCTTTCTTATATAGCAGCCAGGAGTTGGAAAAGTCTCTGATGGAAGGCGATAGGCTCACCCCCTATCCCATGGGACCTAAACATAACAGCTGAAGTGTGGGTGCTGTACACCTCTGCCACTCCTTTCTGAGTTATATAGGTATAATGTTATGTATTTATTGTTATCTCTTAAACTATCATTTAAAAGCATTAGTTGCTAGAAGTAAACTTACAAAGAAAGCAACAGAAAGATTTGCTATGCAGGTTTAGTTCAACGTTGCACTTTCATTTTTATACTACGCCTACAACGAACAAAAGTGTCGTCCACCTGATGGTAAGTGGAGTACAGCCCATGGACATCAACAATCCACAAAAGCAGATTATAGATGCGCTGCAGCTGAGGACAGTGGTGTTATGCCATATGTAATTTCAGGGTCTGATCTCACTATCCAGTAATGCAAGCACTACTATTTGGCGGCAGCTTAAAGTTGAGACGGTGGTGGTGCTGGCGCCCTTGATCTCGTTCACAAGAGCTCTACTATCACTAAAAATGTAATGTAAACCTCGAAACACTTTCTTTTAATTAAATGCAACATCAATTAATATACCTTAAGGTCCGGGCAGGTCAACATGGATGAATTAATCTTTAACTGCAGTTATATAACTGGTGAAAAGGCAAGTTGCTAACACGAATATTCAAAAGTTAAACAGTATGCGGTTTAATTAGTGTCTTTTGTGAACGGGTTCGAAGGAAGAAGCGCCATCGTTTTCAGACAAGTAGTCGCGTTACGGTCATCTGTTGGCCTAATAATAATAATAATAGCAAACCTGTATCTAATACATGTCCTACAGCTGGGATCGGGCCTCTTCTCATGATAAGGAGGGTCAGGCCATAGTCCACAACGCTGGCCAAGTGCGGGTTGGTAGACTCCACACTCCCTCGAGCACTTTTTAGGCTTCTCAGGCATGCAGGTTTGCTCACGATGTTTTCCTTCACCGTTAGCGAGCGATAATTTATATGACAAATACACACATATCTTCGAAAAGACGAATCTTAACGATTTATCGACAGAGATGTGTGCCGTAAGTTCGAACTCGAGAGCTTTGACTTCTCAGTCCTACGGTCTCCCACTCAGCTATCGCTGCTATCTGTTGGCCTAATCCACCAAAATAGGCCTTAAAATTACTGTCACAGGGTATTATGGTTACGTGATGTAAGTAGTGACGCATTTGCGAATGTTTGTCGATGTGCATAGCTTTTATAGATCCACACGGTTATATTCGGCCTGGTGAAGTTCACATTGTATGCAACTGTCAATTTCTCCGTTAAAAATTTGACAGCGACACCGGACTAGATATCTGTGTGGGTCTGTAGGTATTTTCCATCTACCACCAGGTGGACTACAAACTCGTTAGACACGTAGTATAAAAAAAATCTGTGGCATGCGATCGACCAGTTCGTGACACGGCGCTCGGTTAATGATCGAGGCATACCGCCACGGTTTAGTTGTAATTCAGCGTTACGTAGCGTAACTATTCACGATAAGATACGTCGACTACATTCAAAATACCTTCAAAACAATTACCCACTGTTTTAGCCATATTATATACAAGCTTTTGCCCGCGGCTGCGCCCGCGTTGTACGTGGATAAAAAGTACCCTTAATTATTTTTAAAGTCTTGATATATCTCCACACCAATTTTCGTTAAGCTCGGTCTAGTAGATTCGAAGATTTTTGGGCCGAAACATACAAACAAAAAAAAATCCTCTTTATGATGAGTAGAGACTATTTTGTTAGTTAAAATTTGAACCGAAGCAAGTAAAATTCGAACCAGTTCCACTTGTATAAGGTTATTGGAGAAACTTAAACATATTAGCAGCAATATCTTTTCGATGTGGGCAAAGTCTACCAAGCAACCATAGAAATCTATCAAATATCTATGCAAGCAACGCATTGCCAGCGTGGTGAACCACGACCATTCTTCAGAATAAAATATTGTATAATAATGAAAGTATATTTTTGGCTCGCTTTATCGGGCACTTGAATGCTGGGTTCATAAAATTGTAGGCTTATACTTAATAATTTGATTACAGTCACCATAAATGGCAATGGGTACTTCACAGGCTACATAAAAAACAGCGGCAATATACCATTATCCACGCATTTACCTTTATTGCTCATCAAAAGTTAGTGCAGGGTCTATTTCTACGGACTATTAGCTTCGACAATTATCGTTACAGCGTTATATGGCTAAACCATCTTTTATATTTTATTAAATGTACAGAAATTTTAAACTGAGTAAATTGAAATAAATTAAAAGTGAGATTATTCGAAACTCTTAAATATTCATATATTTTTGTTTTTGTATTTTACATTAGATAGAACGCCAGAAGCAATTACACTATCAAATGGTCCCAATGATAAGGCTAAATACACTCATTCACTCACACAAGCACACCCATATTAAGTCTTCATTCATCATACTCGGATTTGAAGCCAACGTCTGTCAGTCAGTAATTATTTATATCATGTGAATCGTTGGTATTTTTTAGTACATATGTTTTAATACTATGATTTAAAATGTCTAAAAATAACGGTAGCAAGTAAGTAGGGATACACATTTAGATTTGTTAAATATTTATTTACTAGCTGACCCGACAGGCGCTGTCCTTTCATAACTATGAACTTTTACTATTTGATGATATTTTGCAACACAATCAATGTAATGTCAAACCCCATGAGGTTACATTACAAAAGTTGTTTATTGTCAAAAGCGCTATTTTGCTGCCTTGCCGCGCAATTTTTTATTTTTTTCTTACAAACAAACATCTGACAATAACAAAATAATCAACAATATCAGTCCAGCCATTCACGCGTGATGCCGTGACCAGGAGAAATAGGGATTCATTACTATGTATAGATTGTCATTATTAATTAGCAAAACATACCTACTTTTCTTGGTAATCTTTGAGACAAATAACAAACGATTGTTAATAATAAGTCAAAAGCTCTGTTGTTATTGTTATGTTCGTTTGTATATAGCTAGAAAGCGTTGCTTTCTCGTCATGGCAACATTATAAATATAATTTTACTTCACGTTTATATCAAAGTCTTAAGCTCATCTTTGTATTGATACTCACGTTTTGTATTGTTATAAAACATAACAAAAATGTATTGTTTATATTTGAGCCATTTAATTTTACGCTGCGTAAGAAACAATAAATGCCTAGCAACGTATTTTATTATATAAAGTCCTACTTGTGTCTATTTCTTGCTTTTATTAATTGTTGTATCTATATGTAATGTCTTAATGTATTCCTGCTTTATTATCTTTATTATCTGTGAAAACTTTTAATTGGCCTTCATTTTCACATTATCTCTTTCTATTTTATCATATAAGCTGTAAGTTTTCCTAACATTGTAAAATAAAATAAAATATTTATCTTAGTTGCTGAAGTTATAAGTCAAATCTATCATAAATTAATATATAATTTACCACATTCCTCCGAATCATGAAATTAATTAAAAAAAAAAAGATAAAAAATAAATATGTGTCTCGCTTAGATCACATGTGATAGGGGGTGTGTCTATCGGCATCCACCGGGCATAATTACAACTTTGTGCTGCCGCCAACCATAGGACAAAGATGCCGTTAAATGCCTATTAAAATGCATTGGATACATGGCTACAGTGCTTTTTTTCTAAGGATTCCGTACTACCTACAAGGATTATTTTCGCCATGTCGTCAGTCTGTCCAAGGCATAGCGTCAAAACTGTTAGTGCTAGAAAGTTGAAATTTTGCATTTATATCATAGAAATCTTAATAACTAGTCAATAGAAATGCTATCGACTATCTTTTAACACTGGGACGCATGTCGCCGTTTTTCAAATACCACTTTTTGTATTCCTGCAAACAAAATTATTCTTTTTGGCGATGACATTAAGACGACAATTCCTCAACTCGCACTTGTGTTCGATTAGACTCATGCGCTTGTATTCCTGCAAACAAAATTATTCTTTTTGCGATGACATTAAGACGACAATTCCTCAACTCGCACTTGTGTTTGACTAGACAGATGCGCGGCGACAAGGTCACGCGTCTTTGACATTTCTATTGCCTTATTATTAAGATTTCTATGATTTATATGTATGTTTACTATGTCATGAAAGTGGTAGAATAAAATCTTGAATTAGGTTACCGCCCCTACATTTAAAGTTGGGATACATTTTTTTTGACGTCTACACTTCAATGTAATTTATCCTTAGATCGGTCTTTTAAAATTATGAAGGGGTTGGTAAGACAGTGTTTTGATTGAGAGATGTGTTTTGCTCGAATTGGGCGTCCCTCTCATCTGAAAGCTATATCATTGGTTCGAAAAATCTGAAAAAAACATGGAATAGCAGCTTGGAGTTGTTCGTACAATAAAATACAAACAACTTTAAAAGTAATGCCTTGTATAAAGATGTTACTTTTGAATACATAATATATAGGTAGTAAATCACTATTAAGTCCAAACCTGTTGTAACAAATAACTACGAAACCCTATTGCGCGTAGCCCGACACACACCTAGCCAGTTTTTTCTCTTAAGACGCCACCGTAATTACTAATCTCCCTGTTAACCCTGGTTGTTTGTGGTATTGTCTTTGAAGTATTGATTTATGGATGTATAGTGTACTCCGGGTGAGATCAGGTTACTTTTTGTCATCTTATTGTATTAATCTTTCACGCAAAGACAATAGGCTGTTTAATCGTGTATTTACTTCAGCGCCAAGCGTGTCAATGGCAGTTTGATCTAGATCTCATGACTAGATGGCTTATCTAGATCAGCTTGATGCATTGCATCAGAAATTGAAGCTACTAATAATATTACTTATTTAGGTTCAGGCTCGTGGAATGTTCTGTTTATCCATTCTTATTCTTATGTGCATTACTAAATTATTAATCAAAGAGTGGAGTGATAAAACTGAATGAAATGCATAGTCTCATTTACCGTACAAAATGACGTTAGGTTTTATTTGCATGCAAATTATTCTAAAGAAATACAAAGTTCGATGACATCCGCAATGTCACGGTATATTTTGGTAACTTTTTTTAATAATTAGTTATTATTACTTAAACAGCCGTAATGGTCTGGCTGGTGGTTTTGGGTTCGATTCCCGGCTCGAGCTAAATGTTATTTGTGAATTTTCCGTCAGGATTTTCCTCTTTCTGAATAATATAGGCGCGATGTTATGTTATGAAATGTTTTACTACAAGATATCTGTTAAAATAAAACTGTAGGTTTCCGAAATGTGATCTCCATGCATCGTATTACCAGCGATTGTCAAACAAGGAAGTTTCGTAAGCAAGTACATTACAAGTTACTCAAGTATCAATGGTCTCAATGTTGTAATTTTCACATATGAATTGACGTAAACTTGTTATTTCGTACTTTACAAAACTAGTGAGCTTAACAATGTCACGTGTTTCCAAATAATGTTTTAATTGTTCATTTTGAGTGTGTCACTTAATATAAAGTAATATATTATGTTATGTTTGTGTTCTCAAGTTGTTATTTTAATGTAATAGCATTGTTGCATAACTGGATGAACTTCTCTGGCGATAAAATAAATATTTTGTTTACATCTGCATAAGTAGCGAAATCGATTTACTTTCTAAGACTGTTTCGTTTTGTAGTCGGACGTAAACTCGATTTTTAATGACGTCTTATTTAAGGTTCAGTTCCCAGTAGCTCTGAAGTGAAAATATTCAAGAGTCGCGAATCACATAAAACTTAGACAGAAAAATTGACGCACTACCAATAAACATCAAATAAAAAAATTAAAAAAATCGCACAACTTACACACAACGCCATCTAGTCCCAATCTAAGCAAAGCTTGTATTATAGGTACTAGAAAGAAAGACCCCTATGTTCATGCTCGATATTGTACGGATAATAATTCCCTTATAAAGCGAAGCGAGTAAAAAAGAAAGGAAGGCCAATATCGACTATTCTGCTCACTTTCAACTCCTCTGAGTCCCAGTGAACGCGTTTGTCTTTTAAAGGGCAAATAATACTCAAAACCACATTAGCATTAATTGTTATCTATATTAAGAAAAACAAATAAGTCGTCTGTTATTCACTATTTTTACCATAGTTGGTACGGTCGTTGTTTTCTTGATAGCTCCAGTGAAACAAAGGAAATTAAGGTATTATTTAATATTGATTTAGGAATATTTTAATAATGGGTTTCTACTCGATACTGAGCGACTAATATTCCGATATTTACAAGTAAGCACGTATGGAAATTTCCGCACGTGTTCGCACTTTACAGGCTTGAGTGCACATGTGTGCGTATATCCCTCAGACGTCCCGTGACCGTGGTGGGGTATTACGAGATGGTGCCATGAAAGGATTGCATTATGCACCAGTAAGGCTTCGCTGTGCCACAATATTGAATCAACAGAGCTAAAACCATTGTCTTACATTTTGTAAGCGTCTTCTAAAGGTCAGGTCGGACGAGTAATGTGATTATATTTAACATTTAATACAATATAATAGGTATTTGGTTAAAATTGTTTTTTGTTTTGCTTGACATGTTGATAAATTGCTTTTTGTGTTTGCCTCGATATGGTAATATGTGAAATCTTAGGAGTTTAAATTAACATCAACGAGATAACAATATAACATAACAAGAGTTAATAGGTACCTCATAGGCAAGCGTGCTCCACCGTAGACCGCATCATCACTTACCATCAGGTGAGATCGTGGTCAAACGCGTGCCTATCCACCATTAAAAAACAAAAAAACATAACATCACGCCTCTATTTTCCAGAAGAGTGTGGTAGAGATGTATAACAGTCTCTTTTCCCCTGGTATGATTAGATTGATTAGGACCATGTGGTAGGGGTTGATCCTACTGCCATCCACGCGAGGGAATATTAAAATTGTTATTTGTTTAACTGTGGTAGGAGTAGAATATTTTATATATTTTCATTTTATAGGGCTTTTTTGATACTTATGTATCAAAAAAGCCCTATAAAATGAAAACTGCGGCAGGTTAACAACAATAGGCTTACCACAGATTACAATGGGACCAAAATTACCTAATATAAGGATGCTACATACTAATAATAATAATAATAAACCCCTCTGGGACAGTCGTTACCTCACCATGAGGATAACGCAACACCCGGAGGCATATTAGGTCTCTGCTGTTTGATTTATTTTTGATATAAACAAAAAATATATCTAAAGATCGATAAAGAGCACACAAACCGCAGGGCAGCTTGTGGCGAGCTGAATGTGAGTGGCGACACTGCGGTCCTGATTCCCCAGAGAGTCGGTCAGGGACTCGTCTCCGGCTTGCCTTCATTGGCCGGTCGGAGTGGAAACCCAAGAGCGCCCGCAGGACTCTCAGCTCTGTTCTTGCCTTAACCGGCCGGTCAGAGAGGGGTCGCCAGAGCAGAGATGCTCGGGGGTGGAAGTGTCAATTTCAAGGGCATAATTACGAGGAAACCTTAGGTGTTCCACCGAGGGTGAAATCGGCGCCGCACCGCTCGACACCCCAAGCTGCTCACGGCAATGTTGCGCCCTGTCGCCCGTATGGCTTTGCCTTAGGTGACCGTTTAGGGGGCCCATATAGTGAGTTGGCGAGTCACCGTCTGCCATTTTTCCGTGTACAACATGTGTTTTAGGGCAGGCGTCAGTTTTTACCCATAGTATCAGATTTCCGGTCCATTAGCACCTCAATGCAGTAGTTCTGATTTTAATTTCCATAATTTGCAATAGTCCTACACTAATCGGGGACTGTCCTTGGGTGCATTTCAATAGTGTAAACAGGGATAGTCGTCGGTTTGTGTCCCATCACATTTAGAGCAAATGGTTAATCAGGCCTCTGCGCTGTTGGCTTCGGCCCCACGCATGCCTTCTAAAGGTCCGGGACTCCATAGTCCCGAGATACGAAACCGTAACCAACAATAATAATAATAATAATAAATATACTTTATTGTACACCAGATATACAAAACTTAAGACTAAAAGACTAAAACTATACGCTGTACAATCGGCGGTCTTATCGCTATCCGCGATCTCTTCCAGACAACCTGGATGGACAGGAAGTAGATGGAGACCAAAGTTGTGGCGGTAGAAGGTGCACGAATAAACAATTGAAATTAAGATTACAAAGTACTATTCAAACGAAATATTTCGCAATAAATGCATAAATATAATAATATAAATAAAAATAAATATTATAGTATAAATATATGTATTTATATAAATATTTATATATATCTATACATACAATATACATATACATACATACTTATTGTGTTAAGGATTTCTTATTACATGTCATATTATTTGTTAAATAAATAGAAGTCTGTGACCAGTTTTTTAAATACTGGTAACGACTGAGCACGCCTTACTGGCACCGGCAATGCATTCCACAACCGCGCAGCTTGTACCGTAAAGGATTTGTCAAAGAAAATTGTGGAATGTGGTGCCATCTTCAGCTGCAAGCTTTCCGCAGATCTCAGGCACTTTGAATGTCTACTAATCTTGTCATAACAAGTATCAAAATTCAAATTCAAATTCAAATCATTTATTTTCATAGGCCCCAGGCCCCATATTACAAACAAATGATATAAAAATAAATTATAAGTAAAACTAAATTAAACTAATTACAATGATTTGAATAACCAGGGCTTAGATTAATTTTAATCCAACGGTTTAGAATCAGATTAAAATCGGAATCAGAATCTATATTTATCTTTAGGTCTGGTTATCTGCCTCGTATTGAGCAATACAATCAGTAGTAATATGACGTTTCGTAATATATTTTTTACAATTGATGGTAATTTCATTTCACGATTCTCGTTACATAAGATTTAAAGAAACTATTTCTATATATTCGCGAAGCCACGAAACCACCATTAGACAGCGTTATTCCAACAAAATATTAACAAATTTTCTTGAACGCTTTCGCCACAATTACGAGTATAAAATTGATTACCCTACACTATAAAAGAAATGTCTGTACGGCAATGGACTTCACCATCGCTTATTGGCGGTAATATTTCAAATTGCCTATCGTCTAAGATCGGTCGTTGGACCAAAACATAATGCTCTTGTTGTCCGCAACAGAATAGCGCCATTATTGTCTTGGCACGTCATTATTGTAACACCTCTTTCACGTGGCCGACCATGCTAATTGTTTGTTGGATTCGCAACGCCTTGGTAAGTGCCTAGAATACTAAATTTGGCTTAATGTCTATATCAGAAACAAAATATTAGGCTTATATCTTAGCTACTATAGACAGTGGTGCAATAAGTAGATGCCAACTATTTTGGATTCATAGAGTAAAATCATATTTTCGCCTTAATAAGATTGTTTTATAATTAATTGCTTCCAATGCAATGCAAAGGTTAGTTTGTTACAGCTATGATGCCGTCACCGTCACCATCCCCTGGCCGCGTGGTGTCTTTTAGACTGAGATTCCCTAAAATGACTAGCTCGTGAGGGTTGAAACCGTTCATGCTTTAATAATATTTTTTATTATAGCCATTTATTTCCTTAATAATTTTACAATATAGATTACAATAATTTCCATTTCATTCAATAATTTTTACACAATCTTGATAATAAATAATTTTAACATGCATTTCCATTACATTAAAAAATAAATTAGTTTATAAATATTCATATTATTATTTTCCAACACAATCGTAATAATAAATAAATTCAACAAATATTACATTTCTTTTTAAATTAGTGTTATAATAATAATTTATATAAAATCATGCTTTGGAAAGATACAAACATTAGAATGAAATATTATTTAATAATAAACTCATTAATTATTAGGGACCTCTCGACGAGTATAGGCCTCCTCCATTTTACTCCAATTTTTCCTGTCTTGGGCTGTGGTTATCCAGTCATTGCCTGCGTTCTTTTTAATTTCGTCCTGCCATCTTTCTAGTGGCCTGCCTCTATTTCGTTTTCCGCAGGGGCCAGGCCAGGTGGTAACAATTTTCGTCCACTTATCATTGTTCATTCGTGCTACATGGCCGGCCCATCTCCATTTTAGTTTTTGACAATGTTTAGGCTTTAATAATATAAAGCGTGTAAAAAGAGATGACTGACTACATTTATTTCCTTTGAATATATTATTAAACGTCATAATATTAAATATAATTTATGTTTTACGTTACTGTTTGCCGCTCTTTCACTATCTTTTCCTGATTGCTTGACAGATATACTACAAATGAAATAATCTTACTGTACGGAAGAATACGATTTTTACGACGATTAAGCAACTAAAGTATTAAAATAGAAAGTACTTAACCAACAACAGGAAATTACAAATGCTATAATTAAAATACAATACCCACTATTGAACCTGAGAACGGCGAGTCTAAAATAATCATGTGAACGCATCGCCCTCTCATGATTTGAGATCGTTCAGCACATACTGGCATTCCTTCTTATTAATTAATGCTTGTATGCAGTTGTAATTAAAACCGGACTAGATTTAGAGGAGATTGGTAAAATAATGTTATTGTTCACATGCAGGAACGTCGAACGACGCCAAACAATGAGTTCAATCACGCCGTCGCCATTGAGTGCTCGGAATAAGAAACTCGGAAAGCAATGTCATGCAACGAATTTCCTATTTATTGAATCACATTACACATTAGCACTTACTCGATTATAAGTACAATTGGTGTGTACATGGGTTACACGGAAATCTATATCACATAAGAAATAGTGAGAAATGTTTTTGCGTCTGTTTGTTTTCGTAAGTTTATTACCTTTAACCATACTTGAGAAATAGTTCCTATTGCGTGTTTGAATTGTACATTACCTTTATACGTGTGGTGAACAATGAATGAAATTTTAATGCGTTTTTTATCAGGATATAACAGAAAATATTCTCATTAAAGAAAAGTCCGCAGTTCAGTAATCAGTGAAATGAGCTCGTTGGTTTAGCCGCAGCAGTCTTCGTGACAAAAACAATCAGTGAAAGTGTCCCCAGTCCCACCTGTCAGCTCTGAGTGATACCTTTTTTCATGAAATCTCATTTATGGCCTTGTTTATGATGTACTGAGTAATTACAGATTTTATGACTGCTAAGCGCCATTACATAAACAATTTGCATATTTATTACTAACATTTTTTTTAAACACGTATTCATTCTACGAATTGCTGGATTACAACAAAATTACTGATTGTTTTAGTTATAATTATTTATGACAAGACATATTTCTGGTTAGTAGGTATTTCACATAATGTTAGTAATGTATATGTTTCTTTATGAAGCATTTTCCTTTAATGCTCCTAGTATGACTGAATAGGTAGGTATACAAGTTACGTTAGTAATACCTTTAAAATTACGCAATAATTTTCAAAGTGAGTGGTTATTTACTGGTAAAAGTTCTGCTTCAATAGCGAGCTAATTAACATGTTAGTTAAATGAAAAAAACGTGATTAGGACGGTACGATATGCTGATTAATAACCTTTTCATTACTCGCAGACATGATTATTACCTAATGATTAAGCTGATTTCAATAAACACTAAACAACATCAGTTTACACTACCAGTGCCTATAAAACTCAAGAATTCCGTTCCATTTCCCTGAAATTTCATCATTAACATCTAATTCCTTTGACATGCCCAACATAAGGCACTTAGAACAAAGCCTCATCTGAATTATCCCCCTACTCCCATCCGTTGAAAGTTTTACTTTCCATTATCAGCTAAGCATAATGAGATTCTTACCGCCAGATGCAAATATTTAAAAAGCTTCAGAAATATATACAAAAATTACAGTAACAGTATTTAAAAAATTAGGATTTTCTTAAATTGCCTTGGGATTCCACTATGTGTTCACCTGTTCTAAAATATATTTTTTTAAATTGATCCTCATATAGCGGAGAAATCGATGCACATACATAGAAAAAAAGCGCCGCATATTCTCAATCAAAGTCTTTCAAACTATTGAAATAAATATCTTCGCCTGGGTATCCTATAATTTGACAAAATGACAAGCAACTAAAAATTATAGATATCTTAATGATTATACAACTACGTTTTATATTGAAATCACCTGTCAATTAGGACAGTATATATTTTATATTGTCAATGGTTTTTTATTGATAAATATAGTATTATTTAGAATCTGAATTTCAATATAATTGGCTTACACTTACGATGAGAGTAGACTTTTACGGTTAGATAACTATTTTTTGCCTATCTCTTACGTTTTGCACCAAAAAAGTGGTACAAGAAATTTATTGTTTAGTAGCTTTATTGAGAATCTCGTAAAAAAATAACTGTCAAATCTAGTTAGCAATAATATACTGTAAGAATGTCTCATAGACTCGTATAAATATAAATAAATATCCACTTTTAACAAACAACAGTAACTAACCAGTTTTTTTCAAGCAAAACTATTTAAACGTTGTACAAAAATACTGTCATGCACTACAAAGCAAATATTATTACGTGCATTGGGCATCATAATATTTATTTTTCTTCTATTGCAAAAAAAAGCCAATTATTATTATCAGTATCACTTTACATATTATAACGCAACTTGTTCACTATTTAGGTAGCTTACAGTAGTAAATAACTAAGCTCTGATTTCTTATTTAACCCGTTTTTAAGCATATATGTCTCTTTCTTAATGTTTATTCGTTACAGAGACTTTCCTTCGTTTGCCAGGTGGCATCAAACTTGGAACAGCAATCAGATATTAAATAACCATCTTACTGTTATCCCTAGAAGGACGTTCCGAGTTTGGAAATGATAACTACATCCGGTACTTACAATTCAATATTTCATTAATCGAAGCTTGTATAGAAACATTATTTATTTTCTACCAATAACTGCGACTTTATTTGGTAGCATGAGGATGAAAAAACCTGTGTTTTTATGACATTATGTTATGTTACATTGTCCATAACAATATAATAACGTGCCGAAACCGTTATTATAACTGTTCTTCATTTGCCTACACAATGTTGAAGATGTAATGCTATATGATGTCACCAGCCATATGTGGGCTGAGGCTTCATTTAAGAGGCACGAGCCTCTTTACATTGTAGAAGAGGTCAGGTCTTAAGAAATGTATAAAATTAATACAATTAAGCTTGTATGTCTTTCAATGGACACACAGATCAATTCATCTTATATTGAAAGGGTGATTAATTAAGTTATCAATGTAGTTATTACTTATCATGTTTCCTGCGTTGCTTATCATATATTTTTTCAAATAACTGATTCAATACAAAGAGATTTATAGGTAACAAAGCAAAAAAATTAAGTCAAATATACCACACAAGTCTAAAGATATAATGTGCTGCATATCAACAACGAATTAGCTGTATGACAAACATTTGCGAGGGCTTTGTACAAATATTGCCTAGTCATACCGCGTAATAGCAACACGCCCGCAATCCCATAAGGTTGACACCGATTCAATATCGCACTTAAGTAAAACTAGTTAGTAAGTGTGTTTAGTTACACCATCGCCAATGTTATGTGACAGGCAATAATTACATTTTAAAGGTATTGTGATGTACATTTTGTTCAGGTTGATGGGCAAAGTTGAAACTTTGACAGGAAGTTAACAAATAACAGAATTGCTTGTATTATATCATCAATAGAACTGTAATGACTATTTTAGATGTTCCATAAGACTGTGTGACGTGACTGACTTCGTTTAGAATTGCAACCAAAGATCATTGAGTTTGTACCCATTTACATCTTGCCTAATTAGATGAGGCAACAGCTAAATCTTTCGAACAAAGAACCCCGTATGCAAGTGACCAATTTATTATATACTTATAGCTAGCTCATGAATTACTCTATCTTTTTGTGAAATCCGCATGATAATCCGTTCAGTAGTTTAGATGTTATCACAATCAGGATAGGAGGTTTCCTCTCTTTTATAATATATTTTTATTTTTATATATTTGTAATTAATAATTTATAAGACGAGTATATAAGAAATGGATGTAGTGTCAATTGCAGATACGATGCAATTTCATTACAATGAGTGCAAAATAAGCTAAATTTAATTTATATTTTTGTAAATGTGAATGCACCTTATATACTTCTTTATGAAGTCCACATTTTGTAACAGACACAATCCTAAAATTTACATATCTGCATTTCTAAACATAAACAAGATATTTTGCCAGACACCAATCAATAAGGATTGATTTATGTATCTTTCAAAAAAGCGACAGTTTAAATTGTGCAATTAGATTATTAATTTCGCGGAACGTAATCTTAAATTTATTTATGTCTACCAATAAACTTGTAAATTCGCATACAATTAAAAAGTAAACAGAGGTTAATGGCCAATTGAGATGCAATAATCAACTTTATTGCAAATGTTATGCAATATGTGAATTGGAACAAAAGCCATTTGAGTTGTAGTGCTAGAAACATGATGCAGTTTAAAAATGAATAGACAAACTAATCAAAGCAAGATTTATGATTATTTCTATATATTACATATCTTTACATATCTGTGATACAGTCTCTACTGCAGAAACCAGTCTCTCACAAAGGAGTTTTGTAACTATGTAAGCTATATTTATTTTATTATTTTGTTATTGTACATACTTTGTGCAAGAAAATTAAATAAATTTTATATTTTTTATCCTTTTTTTATCTTTATACCAGCTCGCCTGAGAGTGCTTAAAAAGTGCTCGAGGGTGTGTGGAGTCCACCAATCCGCACTTGGCCAGCGTAGTGGACTATGGCCTATCCCTTCTCATCATGAGAAGAGGCCCGAGCCCAGCCGTAGGACTTGTATTAGATACAGGGGCTGCTATTATTATTATTATAACCAACCAATTTCAGAGGTTCCGGATAGATCTTATCCGACCCATAAAATATAACCTGACCGAATTTAAGAGCGACAAAAGTTACTCTTGAAAAATGAACACAGCTATCACTTTCATTAATGTGTGTAATATGCTTATCTTGACACTAAGGTTTATCTAACTCCTGTAAAATTGGGGCTTAGATTAATAAAGTTCTCTGTTTTTTAATACCAAATCTTCATTGATTTGGTATTCAAAAACAGAGAACTTAATCGATAAAATTATAACAACGTTTTTTCATAGCTAATAAAATGATTAAAGTGGAGTCATTTTAATAGGTAACATTTGACTGTTCATTTGTGCAAAGAAAAATATACCTTACCCTAAAGGAATAAAACTCAAGAAAACAACATCAGTTTTTTTAATACAATTATTTATTTAGAAAATTAGACTCTTCTCCTGATGTACATAAGTAGCGCTTTGCTTTGCATAAATGAACTGTCAAATGTTACCTATTAAAATGACTCCACTTTAGTTACTCTATCTTTCAATATCAAAATTAATTTGCGCTTTTATTAAATTGAGAGAATGCGTTGAAACTAAAGAATGAACTCATTGATACAATCAATATTTAAAAGAAGAAACACAATTTTACACCATCAGAACAAATAAACTACGTCTTGCGTTAACCTATTTTTTACGTACTTGAAAAAAAATTGTATCTCGTATATCCACAACTTAAGTTTACGATTACCAAAGTACTCATTGTGTTTTTATTACGCTACGTGATCATGTTTTTGTGCTGCTTCATACCGTTTCATGTGGTCTCATCGCATAAAAATGTCATTAGTCCGACCACATGATTGGTGTCAGTTGATCGCTAACTACATACAATGCAATGAGCTACCCTCGTTCGATCGATAAACACGCGACGCCTCATGCAACGGCATATTAAATTCATGCCAATCCTTTCTCGGCATCTCCTTATCCAGCGAAGAGCTCACAGTGGCATGACCTACACCAACTTTAGTACTATCTAATTCCAGTTTTAAACCAAACATTTCTTTAGCTTTCAAACAAGTCTTTGCATAATTTGTTGATTCGTTTATCGTTGCATCGTACAAATTATCCCAGTTTGAATATATTATAATACATTATCTCAGTCCGCGTCATCGCTTTAGTAAGTTGAGTGAAAAACACACATTTCACTTTCTACGTCTGTCTCTCAATTTGAATCGATTTAAAAATAAAAGAGTGTATAGAAAGTGGCGGTCTGTTATTTGCATATTTTAAACAATTAAAAGAATCATGCTAAAATTAGTTTATATTAGAAATCAATAAACTTCGGACAGTGTTCGCTTTATCCGGTACAGTTATTTCTTGCCGGACGTTTCAACTGTTTCACGTGCTAATTACCGTCGCTTTTTATCGGAGCACGATGCATATTGTGCTAATTAGAACCAATATATTCAATTATTGTCGCTCGATATTCTGAACACGATTTTTCAGCATTACAAGGTGATTATTACATATAAAGAGCCCGACTGCAAAAAATGATTGCATGTGTTTTATACAATGTGTGTCTTATTGTGTCCTGCAACCGTTTAATACTATTTAATATCAAGGTTTTATTTTTTTAATCCGTTCACTTATTTGTTTTACTTGAATTTGCAAGCAATTTTTGGTATAAAATCAATGATCTCCATAGTTGAAGCATAGTACCTTAATCTAACTTTACATTTAATTAATGCAGTCAGACATAATATCATATAGAAAACTAGCTTTTTGGTTCGTAGCCTAAGTAATAATAAACGAGCCAAAATAATCAATGTGAAGGTCATCATCCTAATTTTTTAAAGTATGGTGTTCTTTTGAATGGTTGTAACGGCTTTTATCCATCATATTTAAAATCGTATCTTTATTATTTCATACCGTGAACAAACTAGTTCGCTATAAACGTGCTGTTCATGCATGACGCCAGTAATATTAGAATAGAGGTGCTTTCAACACAGCCATTGTTATCCACAAGATCTCTCACCTCGAATGAAGAAACATGGCTATAGCGTGTAAATATGCAGGTGGATTTTCTCTAACACAGGATATTGGTGATTTCCCTTGTATACCTTTCATAATAAACATAATCGGCCGTGCTAATCTCAATAATGATTGGTTGCTCGTTACTAAATAATCTATTTATAGATAACATTACTTGTATACATAGAGTATTTTTAAACGACTTCTAAAAAGGAGGAGGTTCTTTATTCGACGGTAAATCTGTTTGTCGATCGATTTCTTCATCACTTATGAAGTGATTTTAGTTCAGTTTATTTTATTTGAGAGATTGCGCTTTCGTAATGGTCCCTTATCCTCCAAGTCAGCATCTGAAGACGAGTTCCCAAAGAAGTCGAAGGCAACCCCTTAAATTTAATAGGTTCTTACAGTGTTTTTTGTTTATCTCTTAAAACTATTTAGATAGTAGTCTCATATTCCTGAGCTGATTCTAAAAGGTATAACTTCTCAACAGTAAGACCGTTACGAACTTAAGACTGTATTATTTCAAGTTATTTACAGATAAGGCGAGGCGTTGAAAATTAATAAAGTATATTCATTCACACTAGAAATTAGTAACAAAATAATCAACAAAGGATAAGTCAGTTTTTCTACCTCCCCTTCTAACTGTTGGACTAGCAGTCTTAAACGAGAAGGATTCATCGAAGGATACTTCACCCAAAAAGAAATATTTTCTTTTAAACCCATCATTTGACGAGACCCGTGCCCATTGCTACTGGGCTAAAACATCATGTATACGTGTACCCATATTTTCTCGATGGCATACTATCACTAAATATCAAATTGATATGTATTTTAACCGACTTCAAAATAAGGAAGTTCTGTATATATGTGTCTGCGATTTTCTCAAAAACGACAGATCTGTTTTCTGTGCGGTTTTTGATATTTTAGTGCAAGTGTTTCAAGGAAGGTTTCGTCTATTCCAGATGCAGTATCAATGAGTTGAGCCATGCGTAGCGACGTGGCATACCGCGGGCTCTCGCAGCACGTGGAGCTGGACCGAGCTGCTGACCCTCGGGACCGGTTCAATCTCCAGGAGCTCATCGGAGAAGGCACCTATGGCGAGGTGTACTGCGCTAGGGATAAGAAGAGTGGAAGACGGGTGGCAGTCAAGGTTAGTCCTATTTTAACTCGACCACGACGAAACCAAAATGAAGGGTTATTATAAGAACTAATACTGCTTCATTGGCCTAGTGGTTAGCGTATATAATTGCCGAGTTGGGCAATAAACATTATAGTCTAGTCGACAAGTTGAAAATGGTACAAAATAGAGATACTGCTCTTAAAATTATGTGCTGTATAGCTCATTGGATCCGGAATGACGCTTAGAAAAATGTGCTTTGTGAAAATTTTGTTAGTTAACAATTGTTTAACTTGTTAATTATTAACTTTAAGTAAAATTTCTAACGGGAATAAATTATTTATAGTGTTCAGAACACACCATATATTTTTCAAATTTAAAAAAAATCAATACCTTAAATAAATTAATTAATTGTGCCGTACTCGCTTTTGACGCCACGCGTGCAACCTAAAAATGTCGCGCGCAGACCTATTTTCAGCGTTAAATTAAAATTATAAATAATGGAGATAGAGTTCCTCCTCTTTCAGAATGTATTTTTTAAATTTCTTAAATATTAATAGTTTATGAAATATTGGCAAAAAACGAAATGCCATTTTTTTCATCTTTAATTGTTTATAACTTTGCAATTTTTATGTGCTGATACACGATTTTGGCACATTTTTCTAGGCGTCATTCCGGATCCAATGAGCTATCGCACATAATTTTAAGAGCAGTATCTCTATTTTGTACCATTTTCAACTTGTCGACTAGACTATTAATGGCTCTAGGCATATTTCATCAGCAGAATGAAGTCTAGAACTCTACCTGTTAAATCTTACTGTTAGGTGGCCTCTATGTGTTACATAAACATTACAAGAAGTGAAATAAAATATTAAATGCTTCAGCCTTAAATATTTTGTCAAGTGATAGCTTGTTTTGGGTTGCAGAAGCTACCGGCTAACTCCTGAAAAATACAGGCGCTATGCTGTGATATTTTTAACTATTTCTAAAAATAATAAACAATCGCATTTAGTAATAAATAAAAAAATACATTAATATAAAGAGGATCACAACTTTCAATAAAATGACGAAATCGATAGGCGGATACGTACATACTGATAAAGAAGAATTAATCATACCAGGAGATAAAAGACATCCAAAATACCAAAAAGTGACCACATCAATAATATCAATGAATGCGAATAGATAAAGCGTTTCACATTATGATTCATAAATAGATCTCTATTATCTTTGTATTGTAATAAAACAAATCCATAGGACCAGAATTTTAAGAAGCCATTTAATTTGTAGTTTTATATTATATTACAATTCCAGTTGTTCGATGCCATATTTCATAATTTGTGACCATGGGCATGGGTGTGACAAAAGACAAATAAACGATTTATTTCATACTGAAAAAGATGCGCGTAAATTGTATTAATTTAGAAAAAAGTCTGTTATGTTATTTACATATTTATTTCATGTTATTAATAAACACAACGTCTGTACAGAAAAGAGGGCTTTAAGTCAAGAAAGACAACATACATAATGTTTTTGTGATCACTAAAATTAACTCTTTAAACAACAACAAAAAGTTATTTGTCTGCTATCTATAAACCGGCTATCGCATTACTCATAATAAAAGTTGTTAACCTTATCGTAGACCTTTACACATGAGATGACGTCACTTTAAATAAAAGCAATCGGTTGTGCGAATATCGCAGTAATATAACTTCCACATGTAGTTTTAGAGCGAGCACGCCTAAGGTCAACAACATTATAGGGCATGCACTCGTAAACTACAAGCTACGGGTGAAATCTGAGAGAAACTCCGGCCCACAGTCACACTAGCCCTGCAACTTTACTTTATTAGAATTCACCATAAAATTGAATGGTTTCTCTGTATTGATAAACTTGGAACGTGATAAACCACCTACTAATGACCAATCGGGAAGTGTGAACAATGTAATTTGTAATTAAACAAACAATAGAAGTAATTAAGTTGAGCCGAAAAATACATAGTTAAAAAACAATATTGTACGAATGTATGAGTATGTGCAGTATTTATAGGTAGCAGATGAGAATATTGTGTAATCATACATAAGCCGATGTATTTTTATTTTATGGAGGTATTGTTAGCAGAGCGCTGGTAATTGATTGTATAGATGTTATCTCAAATGTAGTGTATTCATGCCAAGGTCGTTAAACAATACATGGGTCGGCCGCCTCTCGTTTTGTGCGGCTTACTGTCGCTTGTACTAAGTTAGCCGAATTATTCATGACACGCATAATATCCGAATACATGCCTTTTGTATGAAAAATGAATAATATTTCGATAATTTAATATCTCCATTACAGATTCTCGAGAACATAACAGAAAATATAGAAGAAATAGAAGAGGAATTCCTTGTATTTCGAGACTTATCAAGCCATCCAAACATTCCTGAATTTTTCGGACTGTTTCTGAAACGAGGAGTTTGCCCAGATGACGACCAAATATGGTTCGTCATGGAGGTCGGTATTATTCACTCTTTGCTATGTTCAGTGCATTCGCTTTTACGAAAGGCATAAATCTAGTCGACCTTTGAATTTGCAGCTCTGTACAGGCGGGTCGGTGACAGATTTATGTGCCGGAATGCGGGCGCGCGGTAGCAGTCTCAACGAACCACAACTGGCTTATGTGCTGCGAGGAACGGTGCGGGCCTTGACACATCTACACGCTCACCGGTGCATGCATCGCGACGTAAAGGGACACAACATACTTCTAACCGAAGATGCCGAAGTCAAGCTTGTTGATTTTGGAGTCTCGTCACATTTGGCTGCTACTGCGGCGAGAAGAAACACTTCAGTGGGCACGCCTTACTGGATGGCGCCTGAGGTAAAAATTTTAGACAATACTCGTGACCCCGAATACAATACTAGTGACGGTTGGAAAGTAACTTAAATAATATCACTAGCATTACTGTTTAAGGTCAAATTTGAATTGTTTTTACAGGTCATAGCATGTGAACAGCAACTCGACGAATCGTATGATTGCCGCTGTGATGTATGGTCGGTGGGCATAACCGCTATAGAATTGGCTGAAGGCGAGCCTCCTTTATCTGGATTACATCCAATGAGGGCACTTTTTCAAATTCCCCGGAACCCACCGCCGTCTTTGTCACATCCTGAATTGTTTTCGCCGCAGCTTGGCGACTTTATCGCAGACTGTTTAGTAAAAGATATGAATCAGAGGCCATTTGCCAGGGAGCTTTTGGAACATCCTCTACTACTCGCTGTCAATAGCTTTGAGGACAAGGTACTTATTAAATTATATACTATTACCTACTTCAATTTTGTTTTTAGCACTGTCTATATAGTAAAATAATTTTGTGTCTCTATCTATAATTTGCATATAACGTTTTTGATGATACTTCACGCTATAGTAAGAGGCTCTTGTTATAGCTAAGCACATTGAAATGACACATATTATAAATTCGTCAATAAAATTTTATCACTCAAATGTTATTATATAAAGAAACTATAAATAGCTGCCAATATAAATTTCGAAATGAATTATACAGATCCGTAAAGAGCTTCAAGCGGAGATAAAACGCCAAAGGGCAGAAGGACGAGGTTCCCGTGCTCCAGATGCAACTACTAAAAGAGGAAAACTGAAATCACATCGGAAAGCACGACCAGAGAAAATGTACACCGATGACCTGGCAACTCTAGAAGTACTAACCGAAGAAGCCATAGTCGAACAACTACAAAAGAGATACACGCAAAATCAGATCTACACGTATATTGGAGACATATTAGTCGCTGTCAATCCTTTTACGGATGTAGGAATATACACCACAAAGGTAGATATATCGTTTAGAGCTACTTAAGCCGAAACGCCTAAAATGCGCTTACCTTTGACTGAGGTTTAATTGGCGCATTTGTAGCTAAATAATTTAACATTATAAGGCTTCCTGAAGAAATTTCGGCTGTATATTATTTACCTTTACTATGTAGAGACACTTTAGTTGATGCTTCAGCTTAAAAGTTTATAAACTTTTTGATATCTTTATGTATAACAACTGGGCTTCATTTTAAAAAATACAAAAAAGAACAGTTTTAAATAAAGTGCCCAAGAAAAAATTAAGTAGTTGAAATAAATTGTTGATGTAAACTAAGCTACTACAATTTTGCATGACTGCATTACTTTTTAGCAATTGGCATTTATATAGATGCTGCTTTGATGTTGCTTATCAGACAACCTTCCAAGAATAATTCTTCATTTCTAGACTCAACAGATATACCAGGGGCGATGCCGGTCAGACAATCCACCGCACATTTACGCCGTGGCTGACGCAGCGCATCAGGCATTGATGCATCAGAAACAACACCAAGCAATTGTCATCTCTGGAGAGAGTGGCGCGGGAAAAACAGAGTCGGCGAATCTTTTGCTGAAACAACTTGTTTTTCTATCCAAGGTATTTGTATAGTATTTAGTATATAAAATATTACATTGCTATGTTTTTAGACGTAGATTCAGTAGGCTTTAAATATAATAGTCGTAATTAAGTGAGGGTTTATGATTCACGCTTTATGGATAAAATTATCGTGACCCAATACAAATCTTAAGCGAATTGTCATACTGCGTTCCTTTTACAAAAACCTTATCTTATTAGCCAGAGTAAATAATGACTAAAAGTTTCTCTTAGTGCTCAAGAATTTAGGTTAACAAGCGTTTACTTTTGTTTGTGTTACTTTTGTGGGTAATGGCTAATTAATCATTTCAGACTCAAAATCGTAACTTAGAAGAGAAGATTCTTCAAGTGAATCCGATCATGGAAGCATTTGGGAACGCACGTACTGGGATCAACGCAAATAGTTCTCGTTTTGGCAAATATTTAGATTTGTCTATGATGAGAGTTGGCCGAATCTCGGGCGCTCGAATATCTGTGTATCTTCTTGAGCAGTCAAGAGTCGTACACCAAGCTTTGTAAGTACAAATACAAATTTATATTACCGATATATTTTTCGAATTCATGCTGACTCGTTAATAAATTGACATAAGTATAACACTTTATTCTTCGGCCATCATTTACTAAAGGAAATGAAAGGCAATAAGAACGCTTACTGGTGGTGATTCAGCAACCTACTTACGTGTTGTTGCGATTTTTGAGTTCATCGCACGTGCTTGTAATGCTATTGGTCAGATATTAACAGTTTTTGCTAGTGATCTTTGAATCATGACACATTTATAGATACAAAAGGAATGCCCTGACTGTTTCCTTTCAAAATAAATATATTGTAACAATTTTCAGGGGTGAGAGCAATTTCCACGTATTCTATTACCTGTACGACGGCCTAGAGAGCGAGGGTCGCTGGCGTAAGTTCTACCTGGATGAGCAGTTGAAGTCACGGCACCGGTATCTACAGCCGCTATCGGTGGTTCATAGGGAACACAACGTGCATCGGTGGAGACAACTCAACCAGGCTTTCAAGGTAAAAAAAAAACATGAATTTGATACTGTAAATATCATAAGCTTACCTGTAGTTCTTTACCGATTATTGATGCCTGTTCCAGTTTTAAATAAGCAATAAGCAATAAGTGTCTTACTTAATATTATCAGCGTAAGCTTAATTATGTATATACTTATGTATACGTCGAATAATATTTTGTAGGTATCCAGGTATATATATGTAGGTAGGTAATATTAGGTACCTATACAGTCACTGAGGTTAAATAAAATACGATATTTCAATCGGCTCAAGTTATGTTCCATGAAATTTTATAATGAGTCTTGTCTGTTACATTTTCAGGTGGTCGGCTTCCAAGACGAGGAGGTGCTAATAATCTACAAGATGCTGGCCGCGATTCTCCACCTCGGCGACATTGAGTTTGGGGAAGCGGCGGGAGAAGACAATGCAGATAACAAAGCTACTATTATTGACACCGCGCCGTTGCATAGAGGTAACAGCATCGTTCTGTTCTACACCAATAGCAGGCTGTAGAATATTGTATTTAATATTATATAAATAAATAAATAAATATAAATAAATATTTCACAACTCACACACAACGCCATCTAGTCCCAAACTAAGCAGAGCTTGTACTATGAGTACTAGAATAACTGATACTAATACATATATACTTTTCTTTTATAAATACATACTTATTATACATAGAAACACCCAGACTAAGACAAACCTCCATGTTCATGCACACAAATATTTGTGTGCATGAACATGGAAATCGAACCCACGACCTCGGCGTCGCAGGCAGGTACACTACCCACTCCGCCATCCGGTCGTCATATCGTCGTCGTATATAATATATTACGCTGCCTGATCATGGACTTAGGTCATGAATGGTCATCTAAAGTAAAACTGTTGTAGCTTTTGACTTGGTACTACGTGAACCAACTTATTCCTCATTACAAAAATTTTATTGCATAATGTAAATATTGAATTCTGAATATAATTTAAAAGCACTTTCAATTTCAGTTGATTTTTACCATCAAAAAGTCGTAAAACAAAATCAAGGTTCTCAAGCCGTGGGAATCATGTGTTCTTAAAATAAAACACAAAACTGGCTCTTATTTTAAGAGTAGACGCCCGATAATCGTGTTTTCATACTAACGTAATATGGATTTAACTTAAATATTAAAAAGTTTTTATCTATTGTTATAGACAGATCATATCAAAACACTAAAATGCATGTATATTCGTGGTCATTTTTTTATAATTGTTTTAATCATCGAGTTACGAACAAACTGAAAAATTTAAATTAAAATTTTGAAAAAATTGGCGCTAACAGACATGCATTTCAGTGATTTAGATATGATTTGTCAATGAAAATAGATAATAACTTAATAATATTAAAGATTTCCTTTGTATGGAAAAAAGCCAACCAATTGTTCCCCCTTAGGACCTCACATTTCTTTAAAACGTTATGTTTTCTCTAAAATGATTCACGTTTTAACGTTAACTGTACCTACTGCATAATGTTAAGTTAAATTTAATGACGGGAATTACGACCGGCCTTAGCACTACCATCGTTTAGCTGATTGCCACTTCAAGACCGCGTGGGAGAGTCTTTGTTGTTGCATTCAATTCGGTTTTAAGTTAATGATTGGAGCCTCCCCGAGTGACGTACACAACGATTCCCTGCGTCCGGCGCACCCTGGGCAATTCGCTAGTTCTCCAAAGCGAATTGGCTAATCCTTTCACCACGATGGCTAGTCAAAATAAAATTTGACTTAGCCATCGACACGACGAAGAAGAAGATTTGGTATATCGTTACAATATAGGTATATTCATATCTTAACCTTATCCTCATTTATAGATCGGAAGTAATTGAGTTCCTCAACTATTCACTCATTTTAACGATAATAAATTAATAAATAAATAAATATCTCACACCTTACATACAACGTCATCTAGTCCCAAACTAAGTGCAGCTCGTACTATGGGTACTAGAATAACTTATATATTATTATATGCTTTTCTTTTTTGTAATACATACTTATTATATTTACATAGAAAAACCTAGACTAAGACAAACCCTCATGTCATGCACACAAAGATTTGTCTTAAGCGGGAATCGAACGATGACATAGAAATTCCATAAACACAGCTCTCCATCATCATAAACTGAAAATAGCACGAAACTCGCCTTTGCTACAAAGCCTGGGAATGTTGCCAATATAAAACCAAAGAGAGCAGGTTGCACTAAAAAGGATTGGTAGCACACAGCTGGCAGTTCTAGCCATCTGGCCTACTTCCCGGTGCGCCCTGTTGCAAACTCTTTGGAAAGTAAAAGTAATTTTACTCTATAAATAGTATTTGCGAGTATGTTTTGGCAAACGAATCTAAGTGTAACCTTAACCTCTATGGCTGCGTTGGTTTATTGCACTAAATCCTAGCCGGTTGCCCATTCAAAGTGCTACTTAGGTTTTTACTTTGTTATTTGTATCAAAGTTTTCTTGAACTTTGTATTCGCTTATTTATTTTCCTAACTTAATATAATGTAATGCGTTATTTTACAACTACTATTGCATGATATACCTACTATTAAAAATGGCGGTCAATTAGCTGGTGGAATTAAATGCGAATAAACCCTTGTCTATACACACTTATAATTAAGTTAATACACCATAAACAAGCTTTATATCGAGAAATTACCTATAGAATCGAATATGTAACTAACTGAACAACTAGTCGGCCACATTTGCTGGTGCCGTTGGCTAGGCCGATCATTTGTTTCGGTAAAATTTAAATGTATTCAAAAAAATGTATAAAAATAAATTAATTAAATTTTGTTTTATTCGTTGCACTACCACATGCAATATATTTAAAAGCAGCCCAAGTTATAAAGTACTTCTTAAACCAGATTTTTGACATTTATAGTTAACTACAAAAGTGGTCGACTAGTTGGCACTTCTTTACTATGTAGTTTCTAAACAAATGTATATTTCTGATATTTACCTTTTCTTTACTCATTTTTCTTTACTCTTCCTCAGCTTCATGTCTCCTGGGTGTAGAGACAGTAGACCTTCGCGAGTGCCTCACAAGCAGCAGTGTGGTGGCTCGAGGAGAAACAATCGCTCGACACAGCTCACCAACTGAAGCCGCCGTGGCCAGGGACGCTACGGCCAGGGGACTGTATGCCAGGGCCTTCGACAGAATTGTGGAGAGAATCAATGCACTACTGTGCCAGAATAGACCTGTGTAAGTATACTTGAGTGAAGATTAATCTGACATTCAGTAGCAGCACCCAGTCTGAATTTGTTCATGGTAGTTGGCGATAAGCTCACGCTCATCACCTTTCTCATAACTAAGGAATGTGGGATCTCTGACCCTCCCCTCCCCCCTTCTGGGTAAAATTATGATTTTTCGGTATACTAGCGTCTCATTTAGAGTGTGACGGGTGCATCTCCATAGCTCATAATAAATTAACTAAAATAGAAAAATCTTTATTTGGAACAGTTTACAGTATGACTGAAATAATATGAAATACAGTAATAACTTCCGAAATGCAGGTAATTAACGCGGGGTCATTAACCTATTTATTTGATTAAAATATAGTTATTAATTATAATTGCAATAATGATAACGATTAAGATTAATTTGCGTTCTGATTCAACATCAAACCAACACCTAGTGAAAAATCAAACTTACGTATTTATATGTCACGATATTTGAACCGCTCTGTATCGGTCGGATTTTTGCGATCTCAAATACAATACTCATTTAAGCGTGCTTCAACTATGCTGCAAATATATTTCTTCTATTTGCAGAGAGCAGCTGTCCATCGGAATACTGGATATTTTCGGGTTCGAAAACTTCACGAGAAATTCATTTGAGCAGCTTTGCATAAATATCGCGAACGAACAAATCCAGTACTATTTTAACCAGCACATATTCACTTGGGAGCAGCAGGAGTACATGGCTGAAGGAGTGCCGGTCGATCTAGTGGAGTTCTCGGACAACAGACCAGTTTTAGATATGTTATTGTCCCGCCCTATGGGAATGCTGGCTCTGTTGGATGAAGAAAGTCGGTTCCCGAGGTCTACTGACAAAACTTTAATAGGTAAGATAATAATGTATTAAAAAAATACTTGTTAAGGAAAACTAATTTGCATTCGTCATGCAAACTAAAACTATTTTATAAATTTCAACTATTTTATAAAGTCCAGTTCCTATCAAAAAATTACCGTAATCGTAATAAATTTAGGTACCGATGTACCCAAATTTATTGGATTCGGTAAACTACTGAATCGAAAGGTTACCGAAACTTACGAGGTCGTTGTTTCGGTCTAAAATTCTATACGTAAAATTGCTTACGAAAATAGCAATACGTTTCTGCAACATGTCTTGTTATTAACAAACCCCAAATTAGAGAAAGTAACTTTAGTAGAAAGTAACTACAAGTAAATTTGTGCTTTTCTAATTTCATTGGTTTATGATTGCAGACAAATTCCATAACAACCTCAAGAGTAAATACTACGTTCGACCAAAGTCCGATGCCATTTGTTTCGCCATCCACCACTTCGCTGGTCGCGTGGTCTATCAAGCCGACGGCTTCTTAGAAAAGAACCGTAACTTCCTTCCTCCTGAAGTCGTGCAGCTGATGAGGCAGAGTCAATACGATATTATTAGGTTCTTGTTCCAATGTCCTATTACGAAGACTGGGAATCTGTACTCGCCTTTGCAAGGAGATATTATGGATAGGAGCTTGGAGAGTCCTACTTCTAATGATGTTCGAGTAAGTGTTGCGGCGAATTTTACTTTATTTTTATTGTTATCCAACAATCTACTAGATTATTATGTTACGGTATGTTTTTGAACAGCAATAATTAATCTTAAATCTATCCAACCTTCCAGGAACGTTTCAACAGTCGTGGCCTGGCCTCCCAATCGAGAGCTCAACAGACAGTATCCACATACTTCCGGTACTCCTTGATGGAACTACTCCAGAAGATGGTCAGCGGCACCCCTCAGTTCGTGAGATGCCTGAAGCCAAACGACTCACGATCTCCCAAACACTTTGACTCAGCAAAAATATTGAAACAACTTCGATATACAGGGGTATTAGAAACTATTAGAATAAGACAAAATGGATTCTCCCACCGATTGACATTTGAAGAGTTTTTGAAAAGGTTAGTAATTTTCTATGGCCTTTGAAAGAGATTTATTATTTTAGATCGATTCAATAAATAAACACATAAAAGCGTCTTAATATAATGTCCATTGAATTTGTAAATTATGATGCAAATAAACTCGACTCTGAAATTAATTAATTGCTTCTCAGCAGATTGTATTTATTATGATTATTCAAATTATGAAATACGGGTGTTACTCACGTAGTGTTGGTCTATTTAATCGACCGCGGTTTCGCCTATACGTCTAGGCATTAAATTAATTTAAATTCAAATAAGTCGTGATTCTCTTCCAGGTATAGTTTTCTGGTCTTTGGTTACAAAGATGTGCTGAAGCCCAACCGTGACACAAGTCGTCTATTACTAATGAGACTGAAGATGGATGGGTGGGCGCTCGGCAAGTCCAAGGTGTTCCTGAAGTACTATCACGTGGAACTCCTTGCCAGGATTTATGAAGAACAGGTAAATTAAAATTTAATTTAAAAGTTTGTAAGAAAAATGAAGATTGTTTTTAAGTTACGAAGTTCGTTCGGATCTAGATTACTCTGAAACTTTCGTAGATAAAAAGTTGTATTCTCTGAAGAAAATCGTTGAAGCAATCTTTAAAACGGGGAGTTTCTGCAATCATATTTTTTCGTCACTGTCTTATTCCTACCAAACAAAGAAATTGTTAAAATTTTTGTAACTAAAATCCACCCTAAAAGCAGCGCTAATTGATATAATAATTACTAGAAAGCACTGCCTGATGGTGGCTTATTACACGAACATTCCACATAGCATGCAATTACTGAGCAGTCTCATCGACTTGACGCTAACGGTATTGTTTGCTAAGTGGTATCGGAAACAGTGAATTAGCGCAAGATCGATCAGCCCGCGGCCAGGAACAGATAAGTAATAGTACAATCTATGTACTTAACTAGCGATTGTCGAATAATATAAATGTTGTTGAATCTAAAAATATTGCTTGATTAAAGTTTATAAAATACTTAATTTAAAACTATATTCTGCAATATACTAAGAAACAGTTAAAAAAATATAGGACCGGCAGGATTTGAACCTGCGAAATTCTGCACACCGGAAAGTTGTATCCTAATACTTAAGATAGGAAGGAACAAATTTATGAACGTGACGTCACGAAATGACGTAACACACAGTTGAGAAATTTGAGGTCCTGGCAAGAGGCGACCTTAGCTGGTTGGTTAAAGCGGTTGCCCGGTATGCAGAAGGTCTCAGGTTCAAACCCTGCTGGTCCCATAATTTTCAACTGTTTCTTAGTATAATTTGCTAAGCATAGCTAAATGCTATAAACTTAATCAATTAGAAATATATGCCGCAATTTAAACTACTATTGGTATACCTACATACAAAGCTTAAAAGTTGTTCCTGCTGCTAACATGGAAAACGAAGCATATAATACGAAAAACTAAAACTCACTGAACTGAAAAATGGCAAACCGACACAGTCCGTGCATCGCGGCACCTGACGCGCAACCAATCTACTCTAGTATAAAAACTATCAGAATAACTTGATGGGATTAAGAAAATAAATATACTCATTTATTATTTTTTCTCATTTTTTACACATTTAAATATAAATTATAAAAATAAAGTTCATTTAAAAATATAAAACTATAAAATTCTACATTTTTAAATATAAAGTACAAAAAATATTTAAAAATATAAAAAATAGTACCCCACCGGTATCGGATACAGGGACCAAGCTACGGGTGGTTAGGGCTCTAGAGAGAGGAGCCTCCTCACAATCCGTGCCGTGTCGAGTAGCACCGCCTTCTGCATCAGACCCTTGATCCAGCTACCCAACGCGAGTCTCTTAAGATGTTTATCGAGACTCTTTGCTATCAGTCCGTTTACAGATACGACTATCGGTACAATAATAGCCGAGTCCACCTCCCACATGTCGACAATCTCAATATTATTATTATTATGTTAATTATTAAACGTTAGTAGAATATTTATATTTTTCAAATGAGCTTTAATCTCATCACGTTAAATATGTACGTGGTAAACGGTCTTTTGGGCGACAATTTTAAATTACTTCTATTTCTCTTATAGATAAGAAAAATCGTGCTAGTCCAAGCGTGTGTCCGCGGCTGGTTGGCTCGCCGGCACTACGAGAGACTGAAGATGCAAATGGCGATTTCTGTGCTGACACTGCAAAAGCACGTGCGAGGGTGGCTCACAAGGAGGAGACTACAGGAGCGACAGAGGCAGCTGGCAAGAGAATTTCAGATGGAGCAAGAAAGCCAGAGGAAACAACACAAGTCCGGTAAGAATCAAAACATTTGATCGAGTATACGGTTGGCTAGTCGGCACTGTGAGAGGTATGTACATAATAATATGAGGCTCAAGAAAAACAGACTGCAAATACGATAGATTCTGTTGGACAGGAATTCTAGATGAAGCAGGCAGACCGGAGAAAACTCTACTTCATAAGTCTGGTAAGTATCTAAAATACAACTCATGTAAGGCCTTGGCCCATATGTCTGCAGGCGCAGCAAAGGCATAATTAGGCAAAATTGTTTTTACAATACATATTTTCATAATTGGTGATATTCGTGTTTGAAGGATTCAGGCTAAATTGGCATTCAGATTTGAGTATCTTTATACCTTCGCTTTAACTAACAGCTTGACAAAATGAAAGCAATTTTAGTTACACGTAGGTATGCACTACTGACCTATGACTGATATTGCTATGACATCATCCAAAAGATAATTCTAGGCAAATTACAAAATCTTGAAAGCCTGAAACTCAAACCAAAATTGAATTGTAGGTGTCCCAAACAAGAACAAAGCAATGATGAAAGCAAAGGTGCTGAGGCGGATGACGTCACAGGACAGCGACTCCAGCGAGCCACTCTCCAACAAAGAGAACATCGACACTAACAAAGCCGCGGTTGTTATACAGAGCCGTAAGTTTTTCTTCTTCTGCACAATACGCCAAATTCAATATGACATACTGAAACAAAAGCTCTGGATGTATTTTTCTTGCTTAACAAAAGGTTTTGCCACTAAACAATAAGTACTTACTATATAAGTTTTGAAACTAAATATTTCCAGATTTCCGAGGATACACTGCACGTCGTGCGTGGGCAAAGGGACGCGCACCCCCACCTCCATCGCACCCCGCACCCGCCGTGCCTCAGCTCCTAATGCAGCAATACTCGCAGCAAGAACGAGCTCATCAGCTGCAAACTTTTGCTGACCAGGTAAATCTGCTCTTCAATTTTGCAGACTTTATTAAAATACATAGAAGGGTCTATACATATTTAGGTTTACCAACAATTAAAAAAAAAAAAGAATGTCCCTTAAATAGTTTTTTGGCACGGGTCGAAACACTATCTTTAATATGACATGGGTTGGGCCAACTTAAAAACAAAGTTATTATGCAATTTAAAAAAGCTCTGCCGAGCCTTCTTGTCTAACGGATTTAACTGAATGTCAGTAGTTTACGTATGGAACGTAACTACCCGTAACGACTGCCATCTTAAAATGGCAACCGCAACCGACGGTATAACGTGTTCTCCGAGTCACCTATCCACGGCCGACCGTGAGTAGCGTTGCCTAACCTGTAAGATCAACTTAGCCTCGAGTTACTCAAGAAGAAAGAAGAATACACTGATCTAAAATTGCAAAGAGTCACTGTGTTTGATTATATTAAGTAACGCCATCTATGTCCTATTGTAATTGTTTAAACATGTTTATCGAACGCCTACCTGAAGTTAAATCCCTAGGATGATAACTAAGTTGAAGAACAAGACTCGCAGTCGAAAATATAAAGTTGAAGAGACTGAAAGTTACATTTTAGCAACAGATTTAGGCATCTTGTTAAGAAAAGGTCGAGATTAATTACCGTGTCAAAAGGTCAGGCCCTGATATTTGTGACATTGTTTACAGACCTTTTTGTCACGGCTCCGTGTTACATAAGAGTAGAAATGTCACAGACTGATTGTTTGCTTACCACCTTCCGCACAAGCTCTCCTTATTTGTATTCCATTATTATTTTCTTAAATGTCAGCCTCCTTGACTCAGTAGGAACTAGTAAACATTTAGAGCTAGCTATATTTGTCTTTTCAGTCACGCTCCGTGTGTTTTATCATAAAGATGTGCTTTTAAGACTACAAACGGACGCCTACATACGGTTTTCCCCATAAAGATAAGCCAAAATAGGTTGTTTATCTTTTAAAGGGCGAAACCCTTCTACTCTTCCTGCCTTCATAATTATTACAAATGGAAACGTTGTCTATCCACCAATGCGTCACAGTATTTCTTTCTAGTTACCCTTTTGATCTGATTTAAAGCGATAACATAACATAGCATAGATAACATTACGTTTATATTACCCAGAAGAGCATGGCAGAGGTGTATAGCATCCACATTTCAATTTATATATTTCGGTCCAACGTGATAGGGGGTGCCTATCGCCATCCACCGAGCACAAATCTAACTCCGTGCTGTAATTGAGAATTTTGTGACGGAAAAATCCCAAATAACACTTTTGATCGATCCGGGAATCAAGCCTAAGAAACTAACACATTAGACCAACGAGGCATTTTACATTGACCTGCATCATTATAGCTATTTTTAAATCAATTTCAGGCATAATTTCACGAAGATGATAAATAGCATTCATGATGTTTTTCATAGGTACACGACAAGAACCAAGAAGTCCACAAGAATCTGCGCCGCAACAAGCCAGGCATCAGACTGCAGGAGGTGCAGCGCGCTGACCAGTACCGCCAGCCACCAGGGTTCACGCTGGTGCCCGCCATCGTGAGGGGACAACCTACTCAACTTGAAAGAGATGCCAGCAGACTGTCCAGGTATAAACGCCTAAATTGCTAAAACTACTATTCATTCAATGATTAAGAATAATAAATAATAAATACATTTGAATCAATAGGATCGAACTCTTACCAAAAAAAGTACCTACTTCTTAAATATTGTTTATTTTATCTACATAACAATGCTATAATAATATATTGTTGCTTGTCCATCCTAAGGTTGCCTGTAAGAAATTGCTTACAGCGATAAGGCCGCCCATAGTGCAACATAATTTTTAAGTGCAACTGTTTACAACATATTTTCTTTTGTTAATATTGGTGTACAATATATATATATAGATAGATCTTTGAATCATAAGATAACAATATCTGAATCACATTCGTTTAAATACACGATATATAAACTTGTGCTACATTTGATTTTAATGTTCCAATTCACCATTTCAATCGCAGTAAAAGCCATAAGAAAACAAACAGCTTTTGCTCTGCACAAATAAACGTTATAAAATCTATTTCGAAGCGCAATGGCTGTTCTGAATAGATTCATCTACCGATCTCTTTTATCTCAATTTCATTGGGTTCGGCTTCTAATCTAACGGATTTAGCTGAGTATCAGTATTTTACGTGGAGCGACTGCCTTCAGACATCACATGGAAATACGATACTCTTTGTTAGATTAGTTGTCAAACTTATCTGGTCTCGGACTACCCGTAACGACTGACATAGATGTTCAAATGGCAACCGGGAACGACGGCTTAGCGTGCTCTCCGAGGTAGTAAGGAAAAACTCGTTATGTTAAGGGCCCCATATACAGTACGATTCGTCTATACGATCGATCTGATGAATATCGTGACGATTGATCACATCAAAAAAGTCGCTCATACACGAAACGACAGGTCGTAACGATCGATCATTTACTTGTTTGAAGCTGAAGGATAAAGACGTGTTCAAATAATTAAATACGTGCCCCATAAAATGGAAAATGAACTTCTTTTCCTAACCTATGTGGCAGTAGCGTTGATTCGGATTCAAAAGAAAAAAAGAAAGCCTAGAAGAATGTGGGTTAAGAAATGGCTATTAAAGCGAAATCAGTATTCACATGTAAATCTTTTAAAGGAATTAAGGTTCCATCCAGAAGATTGGCACAATTATATGATCGTAAAGAGACATACACTGTCGATTCATCGTTACGATATTCATGATTACATGGGTTTTTGTTGCGATTGCCGACATCGTCTTCGATTAAGTAAATCGTTAACGATCTTGACATACACCATCGATTCGTCGTTTCGATCGGTTTGACGCGACGGATCGTACAGATAAATCTTACCGTGTACCTTACCTTAAAGGTCTGCCATCCACGGATGAGGGGATTAGCAAATAGTTGTTGCGAATAGTTTGTAAGTAGTAATTGACCCACAGAAAAATTACTATTATGACTTTGTTTTCTTCAAAGTTGGATTAGTTTTCAACTGGTTGGTGTATTTTGATGAAATTTATGCTTTCTATAATGGAATGGTAGCCCTTCGCCTGAGTTCCTCGAGAGTCCTGCTAGACCTTGGGATGAGCCGTTGATTTGTAAGAAAGAAATTGAAATCAAACCACAAAGGTTTGTTTATTATAGTTTGTGGTTTTATTGCTAGAATGTACAGTCCTTGGAAGTGTTTTAAAGATATTTTGGCCCAATTACACCCGTTCCTTTAGGTTAGTCCTATTAATTTCTATATAAATTCCAGTACAAGTCCAACAAAAGTTTCGAATAGGGTACTAGGGACTTATCTAGAACTGGTGTAAATGGCCCTTAATGTATGGGTAAATAAATGACAAGTGTAGTATTCATTTGTTTGAAAAGTGTGTCAAACTTAGATTACATTTTGAGATAAAGAATAGAGAATCGATGTCTATAAAAGTTATATATTTAAACTACTGTTATGAACTTTGGTTAAACAACTTTGAAACATTCAAATTCTTTGTAATTATTGGAAACTTTGTAAAACTTACTCAATTAAAGCACAGTTTGAACTTTTGTTTACGTTTAAGTTAGAAGTTCGGGAAAATAGCTATCATTATTTTTTAATTTGTGTAGGCAACTTTTGATACCAACTACAATAAGTATGGGTAATATTTAGATGAGTCAGTATAAAATAAAATTTTATCACTTATAGGTAGTTTGTAGGTCATACTGACCCATATCAATAAATTAATTGTATATCTTGCTTGCGACGTAGAGGTCGGGCTCGATTTCCGCTCAAGACAAATCTTAGTGTGCATGAACATGGGGGTTCGTCTTGGTCTGGGTATTGCTATGTTTATATAATAGGTATGTTTTTACAAAAGAAAAATATATATGTGTTAGTATCAGTTATTCTAGTACCCATAGTATAAGCTCTGATTAGTTTAGGACTAGATAGCCTTGTGTGTATGTTCTGTAATATTGATTTATTATATTTATGTCTTAATCATCCTAATTATGTTATAGATACCAACATAGCAACAACGGCCACGCCCACGACTACCGCGACGACCGGCACCACCAGTCAAACCACCACAGCAGTCACCACCAGTGGCAGAACGCGCCCTGCAGCAGGCAGTGCGGTGGACTAGTCAGGTACGACTCCTACCTTAGGGACTTCGACGACACCCGCTGCTGGCCCTGAGCTAACATAACTAATCGATGCTTTCTGTCGCATGCTTTACTTATCTGTGGAATGCAGGGAAAGTAGGTAAGATAAGTAACAAATCTAACATCATTATAACATCACGCCTATATTATTATTACCTAGAAGAGTGTGCCATTTTTTTTTATACTACGCCCACAGCGAACGAACGTTTTGTCCACCTGATGGTAAGTGGAGTACAGCCCATGGACATCAACAATCCACAAAAGCAGATTATAGATGCGTCGCTGCAGCTGAGGACTACGGTGCTATGCCTCATGTGCCAGTAATTTCAGGGCCTGATCTCACCACCAAACCGGAACACAGTAATGGAAGCACTACTATTTGGCGGCAGGTTAAAGGTGAGACGGTGGTGCTGCCGCCCTCGAGCTCATTCACAAGAGCTCTACCATCAGTCTGAAGCATAGGTGTATGAGACCCAAATTTCACCTGAAATGATTGAGTACCATGTGATAACGTGAGCCTCCGTGAAAAGCACAAATAATACTTTTGGCTGACGATCACACCTATAGTACCCAGGGTGTAAACATTTCAACTGTTATGTTTATATTAGGTTCCATGGGATAGGGGGTGAGCCTATCGTCAGCCACTGGGCACAATTCCAATTCCGTGCTGCTGTTGTGAACTTCCTGATGGATACGCTAACTACTAGACCATCGAGGCAGTAATCAAAACAAGTTCAAAATATTTTAGTAGTAGAGATTGCATCCATGAGCAAAATCGAAATAAATTGTAAGGCCTTGATCTTTCAGCCAGTGTGTTTAGGTGAGCCCCGTATAGAAAATGAGCACAACATAAAAATATATAAACGTATCAGATTAAACTACACAAATCTATGAATTATACATCGTTATTTTTACTTACTTTTACTACAACCTTCGTTTTAGAATCGGTAACCAAATCCATTCCACAAGTTTTTACGAGATAAAAATAAAAATAAATCACATTTTCCATGAGTTTTGACCATTTAGAGTGTTCAATTCCTGTTAAATAAAAATAATGTTCAGATAAGCACAGACACAAGAAATTATAAACCAATTATATTCATATCCAATTACTGGGTATAGGTATGGCCCTATTTCGATCTAACTGAAATACAAAATCGTCCTTATATGGTTTTATGTATGTTATTTCATGGATTAATCTAAGTTGTACGATTTGACCGTACTTCGCAAAGTTTTGATTATCTTGAGTTTATTGCTAATATACCGAGCTATTGTTAATGCAAATACAGCATTCTCTCTCCTAGAGAACCATTTTAGAGATCATAAAACATATCAGATCTTTATTCTGTACTAAAATCAGAATGACACAAATCGAGCTCCATAACGTAAATCACAAATAATTATTTGTTAATTTGACATTTTGGAGCTTGTTTTTCGTCTCTTTAATCTTCATAGAGAGTATATGATATTGCTTACGCTTGTACGATAGAACTTATAATTTTTCAAAAGTTATATACCTAAGTTGTTGTGGACAAGTTTCGAGGTAACCGTTTACAAGGAAAATGCAAGCATGAAAAACATGATGACAAAACTTTTGCTTCTTGTCTTTAAACATAAATTTAAAGTTCCCGTATTCTGTTATATTTTGCATAATATGGTAAACGCCTATCTCAGCTAGTCTTATCTTGGCTTTATATTTTACTCAAATATCAAAAAGTATGACAATATTTGACGTGATTGACATGATTGTTAATCAAAAAACAAAGGTACACGTCTGTGGGTCGATTATTAAATATTTTACTTTGTCCCTTTGTATAAGCGTCAGTTTGAGAGACGCTTCTGTCGATAATATTGATACCAAACACAAATACGTGAAATTGGATTTATTTTAATTGTTTTGAACTCATCGTTGAAACATAATATTAGCAATGAACAAAAGTGTAATCATATAATTATCTAATGTATTCTGTTTTTCCACAGTAATAAGATCAACGAGCTGGTCCGTAAGTCTCAGAAGTCGGACCTACCACCGAAGCAAGCGTACACTCCCTACGACCCAGAGTCAGACCTTAGGAAGATTCTCCGGAACTCACCAGAAATTCTCGCAACCCCCATGTTTAGCTCTGATGACGACTACACAGAAGGACCCTTCAGATTCAAACAGCTTCTAAGACCAACTTTGGGACCAACTGAGAGTCTGCGTAAAAGAAAAGTGAGGAATTCATCAGGCCAGAGTCCTTGGATGTCGGATAGTTCGCAAGACAGCACTAGTTCCAAGCAAGCGCTATGTAAACGTCGTCCACAGATCAGTATGGGAGTGTTTTACAATTGAAGGTGTAGAAATTTACTTTAACATCGGTCTACAAGTATGAGAAGATGGTTCTCTAAGCCATAACGGCCTAGTTAAAATTATGAATCAAAATAAATTATTCTGAAATAGTTGGCACTAGAAATACAGTTCCTTCGGTCCAGAATACTTCCGGAATTCGTGAACCTCTGATATTTTTATGAGTCATGAATCTATCTACAAGTCTCGACTACTCTCGCTCGATTTAAAATGACATTACCTTAGTCAGGTAGATTTTAGTAGTGCTGGATTGTTCCGAATTCTGTAACAGTTCCAACGAAACAACTTTGTCAATAGCGTGAGGGAGAACTTTACTGCAATCCACAAGTATTTATATTTAAGAACTTCCCAACAGGTATACGAGTATGAGACGGTACGGCTAAGCAATTGTCATCTTTATGTATAATAGTAATATGTACCAAAATTGTTTGTTACGATAAAATTATTTGACCTGTTGAAAACTTAGTGCAGTTAATGTAATATTAGTGTCGGAATATAATGTTTGTAGTTTTGTTATAAGTTAGTATTGTTACAATGCAAGTGTGAATACTTATAATCTTACTGTTTTAAAAAGTGCCTTACCGTTCATTCCTGCTGACAAATATAATATTTGATATTATGTGGTTATTACGGTTATCACAACTTTGATTGTGCTTGCCTCACAGCCATAACTTAGTTATAATTTAAGAGCACTTAAATTACCTGTGGTTATTTATATCCTTTCTCAGCATTAACCGTTTTTTAATTGTATGCAATCCTTATGCTAATAAAATTGTATTTATTTAAGGTTTACTGGTTGTCATCTGATTATGACAATGAACTTTTATAGTGAAGTCTTTTGAATAATTTATTTCCAGATGTCTTTTTAATTAATAAAATAATCATGCACGTTAAAATCAGCTATATCTAGTTATAGAATGGACATAGTTTTAGTCGCAATAATAATAAATCAAATCTATCATCGAATTGATTATGCATTAAACAATTAATTTCTAAACTATAAACTGAATCAAATATAGAAAGAACAATTAGTTGGGCTCACAAGCTCACAAAAGCCTATATTATCTGGATTCAAACACGTTATTAATCAACGTCACTTCAAATTAATGAAATTTCGTGGTCTGTGATCGGACGCGGTTTGATTGTATGCAACCAATCATGCTCGATTCATTTGTTAGATATTTGCTGTTATGTTTCACAGATCCAATTGATTTGTTTCAAGTGCTTCTCTCTGCTATAGCGATCACCAAAGCCTTACACGTTAAATTAGTTATAATGAAGGATCTTGATATATCGCTACTATAATATACTTATTAATTAGCAATTTACGAAATTATATTGTAAAATATGTATTTTATTATTTATCAGTATTATTATATCATATTTACTCGTGTTTAAATATTTATGTATATCGAAACAAGATCTCACCGGAGAAGTGATTTTGTTAAAAATTACTCATTATTGCCATCACAATTACACAGTAAAGCTAATTGAATGTAATCGTTTGTTAAATTATAAATCATTGACAACCTTTGTGATAATGTGCCAATGATTAATGATAAGTATTTAGTCGTGTATATGGGTGGTCAAAGATGTGAAAATAAAGTTTATGAATCTATGACAGTGTTTTCATTTCCTGCCCGGCAAACTTTAAAACTTATGGAGAGTTCAAAAACTATGAACTGTCAACTGCTGTTTTCATAGAAAATTAAATAAAATGTAGGTGCACATGCACGGAAATACCTACATTTAATTGGCGCTCGTAATCAAAACAAAGTGAAACACGTAAAGCTGTAGTTTTTAAAGCCCGTAAGAGTATGGTGTTGAAACTAAACACGCAATCCTATGTTTACGGTGTTTACGGCGGCCAGGGCGGGCGGGAGCATTGGGCGGGCGGAGGGGGGCGCCACGTGACGAGCCACGGTCCGCCAATGGCGCGACGCCTGGACTTGCGCGCGCAGTCGCGCCCGCGCCAGCCATGGCGGCCGCCGGCCTGCCCGACGTCGATCTAACTCAGATAAAAACGCGCTCCATCGAGAGAACTCTACTTCCCCTCATTAAGCAGGTACGCATATGCATACAGGTGCATCACCAGCACCAAATTATATTCCAGAGCTATGTGTTAAACGAGCTCGTGACGTGTCACACACGAGCCGATTGCGTCGACGGCGCCTCTCTGACGTCGCCGGCGACGACGACGCCGATTCCCGTATTTACGTACGCGACTAAAACCGTGCTTTTATTTTCGTAGTAGCAGTAATTTTGACCGCGTCATCGGTTCGACGTCCGTGATTTAAATTGCCCGCCCACGACGACAATCTGTTGCGCCTTGGCCCGCGCAGCCGCGGTGAGGCCTTGCGACACGCGCTCGTTTTTGAATGAATACATTTTGGAACCGGACCAAAAGTCTCCGCAACTCGTCATCGCCGCTCTCGGTAGATATCTTCTATAACCAGTGGTCATGGAGTAATAGTAAAACAATGACATAAGCTGGCGGGTCAGGCCCCTAAAGAAAGTTTGGGATGTGATGGTAAGCTGTCAGGGAGGGTGGCCACGTGGAGTGGTGGCGGGCGGTGCGGGAGGGTGAAAGCGATCGATGAGCGCCGGGTCCGTCAGTGCCGCGGCGGACGCGGGCGGAGCGGCGCGGTGCCGCAGCGACACGCCAGCGCCACGGAACACGTGCGCGCGCCCGCGAAAAGCGCGCCGCCGAGCGCGCGCTCACCACCCGCGCTCCACGCGCCTCTGCGACATGGACGCTCTCTCCGATGACGATGAATACACGCGCCGGGAGCCCCAGGTACGTTGGCGCCAGCCCGAGCCTCGTGCAGGCCGGACCTGGCAGCACGACCAGCCCTGGTAGGAACTGTGATCATCAGAGAGACGCAACAAGTCGCCACGGGCAGGAGCGCGCGGTGCCTTCAGAAGCTCGCGTGCAAGAACGACCTTGATCGCAGCCCGCGCCGTGCGGTCTTGCCCCGCGTCCCGGCCGACAATCACTTGTACCGACCTCTTAAAACACCATTAATTGAATATCTCAGATGCTTCCCTCATTATTAAGAATTTTATTGAGACTATAAATTAATCAAATCGAGAAAGAGTTTTATTTTTAATATTTTTGACAGCTTGTTTATAGTAACTTGTATACGTAAGTATTTAGTGTCTTAAAGTTATCTAATATCATCCTGACAGTAAAAAATATTTTCAGTGGCTACGTGAGGTGGCCAACTGAAACTTAAAATCTTCTAATTCAATTAGGTACTCGTAGATGTTTGTGCTAAGTAGAAATTTACTCATAGCAGAAAATATGTTGACGTTGAGAAGTTCGTAAGATCCTCGATCTAGCCTTACATGATATGGTGTTTTAAATATTAGTTTGGACCTAGATTCTTAAAGACAGCAAATTCAGTTTATCAACATAAGATTTTATATTTTTTGGCTGATCCGATTAACCTTGTCGAGTCACCCGCAGTGGCACACATTGATTAAAATTAAGTTTTGAGTTTTCCCTTACGTAAGCACAAGCTGAGTTGACACTGTACTTGTTTTACGTATCTCGTAGTTACTCAACACGTCGACTAAAGATTTAGCGTCAGAACTTCGCTACTCGACGTCACTACAACGTAATAGCAAACATAAATTTCAGCAAACTTAATAGCCAACTTTTCAGTTTTAATAGTGATGAAATTTTTCGAATATATACTGGCCCATATAAACATTATTCGGACAATGAAACAGTAAATGTAAAGGTGTTCCTGCATAATGTTACGCTGGTGCTTTGTCCCGAGCTTACCTAAATCTATGCAAATTACCGAATACGCACCGACGTTATTTAGGTCACTGTATTACATCTTATAGTTGTGGTAGATTTATTCAAAATAAATTGACATTTTGCGCTATTTATCAATAGAACAAAGTAAACTTAGAATGACAAAAGTTAATTTGGTACAGGGCAGATTAAAAAAAAAAAGTAAAATAAAAAAAACTAATTAAAAAAAAGAATATTCTTAACTCGAGCGTATTCTAAATATTATAATTATGTACTAATTTTTTTCAAAGAAAAAGGAACCGCCTTCAAAAACTCAAAAGTAAAAAATAAAATATTCGCTAAACTTTGCTTACCTTTATATTAATTTGTTTAAAACAATAAACCCAAATAATTATGTATGTAATACCAATTAATTATATTTTTTTGAAGTCGGCGCCAAATTACAAAATCAAATACCAAAATTAAAACCGTATTTACCGAATTAATTGTTGAAAAAATCACAAAATCAAATACCAATTAAAACCGTATTTACCGAAATAATTGTTGAAAAAATCACAAAATCAAATACCAATTGAATTGGTATTTGATTTTGTAATTTGGCGCCGACTTCAAAAAAATATAATTAATTGGTATTACATAATTATTTGGGTTTATTGTTTTAAACAAATTAATATAAAGGTAAGCAAAGTTTAGCGAATATTTTATTTTTTACTTTTGAGTTTTTAAAGGCGGTTCCTTTTTCTTTGAAAAAAATTAGTACATAATTATAATATTTAGAATACGCTCGAGTTAAGAATATTCTTTTTTTTAATTAGTTTTTTTTTATTTTACTTTTTTTTATTTGTTTTTTTTATTTTATTTTTTTATTTCAAGCTTTTTAGTGTCTTAGTTTTTTAGATTTAACGATGGGGTTAGGAAGAACTACTAAGGCATCATTACGCATGAAACACAATAGAAACAATCAAAATAATAAAAAAATTCTTTCTGAGATCTTCATGATCATAAGTTATCACTACGATAATAACAAATGTGCTGAAAAGTAAGCCCCGTCCAAACCTAAGCAGAGCTTTCGGTACTTTAAGGGTAGGTAAGTAGGCTGTCTCTGCTTACCCTTCAAAGCATACACAGGCATGATGTTATGTTATGTAGTGGTGAAAACAATACATAGATACACGATTGCACAAAACGTGGTTCATTAGCTATTCGTTTTTGAAGAGTTCCGGTGCCTGTCTCCAAAGATCTTCATCAGATTCTGATAAATTATATAAAACCTTCCTTGAAACACAAGGATTAAAATACCGAAAACTGCATTCAAATCGGATCAGTAGTTTCCGAGAAAATCGCGAACATAAAAAGGTGACATACATCCCAAGCAGCAAAATTATCCCATAGTGCAGATGTTATAGGCCTCCAGCACTTATAATATTCTCTTAACAGTTCTAGTAATTACTGCCACGCTTGTAATAGCAAGCATGAAGATAGGTGGGCCTTATAGTGTATCTGGTTTTGTACATCAACTTATAAATACTTATAGGTCGAAATTAAGGGTGCAATATAAGCTTGGGTGACCTATACAAGTATCGCGAGGGTGTAAATGCACTCAAGAGTAGATGCACTGGTAAGCTATACTTATAACCGATAACAAGACGACATTATAGAACTACTATAAGTAAAGTACGCCAATTAGAGTGATAAACAGAACTAAACATACTGAATACTATTTGGATTTATTACTTGGTTTTATAAGGGTTTATAAATTCACTTTACAGAACAATTATAAGTAAAATGGAGTGGTTTTATAGTGGTATAAACTAATATTGTTATAATCTTAACACGATTATAAAGGTTTAATATAATATACTCAGTATCCAAAACTATATCCGTGGGGTCCTGTACAAGAATACATTGGAATAAAATGGTCTTCCAAATGCTGTTATAGTCATACATTTGCATTTTGTTGTGTCGTATTTTTTGCCAACGTATTAAATTTTCTTTCAAAAATGGATCTATATAAATGGAAACGGATGAAAAGAAGTGATTATTATAAACGAAAGGTTTCGAAAACCTATAAACAAATTATACAGGTATCGGGATGTAGCTTTGTATCTGACGAAGAACGAATCGTAAACATAGGAGAAGGTTCCGTACAAAATAGTGACTGGAAATTTTAGACAAAATAATTCTGCACAGAACAACGCTTTATTTTTATTTTATTTTTTTAATAAAAAAGCTTACTAGTAATTTGCAAATACAAATTACTAGTATTCTTGTTAACCCCCTCCAGCTAAGCTTAATTCGCTTGTGTTAGGAGCAAGTTCACGTCCGTGGTGTAATGGCCAGGATTCGAACCCACGACCTCTCGATCGTAAGACCGATGCCTTATCCATTGCGCCACGGCCGCTTTATTGCGAAAAGCGATTTAAATTTAGTCTTTAAAGATTGTATTAGTGAGGAATCTCTTCGATGTTCTAACTTAATGTTAAAATCTTCTCTAACAATCAAACGGTGCATTCATTATCAATATCATAATATCACTTTATGATATTTATGACATACCTAGTGTATTTATGTACAAATATCGATAGGTGTATTTCATTTCTATATACCGTATAAATCAATGACTTATAGGTATAGGTTAAGAGAAATCATAAAAATTAAACCTAAACTGACAGAAATTAGGTACTATTGAGTAAGTTACCAAGTTCTCCTTCTCACTGGTGAAGTGGTCATAAACTGAGTAGAAGCAGCATGTTTTACACCAGAAATTATCTTCTTTTAACAATGATCTAATGTGTTCTTTATTGAGAACGAAGTGTCGTGGCCGTCTTGCGAGAATTTTTGAAATTTTATGGTTACAACCACGACATTTGTGAGACAACAAGAAGTGTGTTTCGTTCCAAGGCTACCTTAAGGTTTTTAAAGCTTGAAAATCCCTTATGGTCAAAAAGCGATCGACGTCCAGAAACATTACCATTTTCAATGCTGACTTCTAAACAAAAGCATAAAAATAAGATATAGGTAGGTAGGTACTTAATAGCAATATAAAATAACCGTCCTGTTAAAGAAATATTTATGGAACTCTAATTCCAAACAATATGGCCAAGCAATGGTTCTGATATTTACCATTATTGAACAAAGTACGCCTATAACGGTTTGTTAATGTATTTAGGAAAACCAACTTTGTCAAAATGGCGACTTTTCGTTATATGTCTTACTGAAACCAACATTATTTTAAAATTGAACTTAATAAAAACGCAAATTTTAAGGGGCGTGTAAAAATTTTGATTTAAAACTTATTATACTTCACCGAAAATATACGTGCGCCATGCAAATTCAACAAATTAGTATACATCCTTACTTATTGTTAACTACAGTCTACTCATACTATTAATATTCTAGATAATATTTATAAGAAATGAATAAATCAATTGCTTTATCAATTTTAATCTTTACAAATGTGTGCAGCAACATTCACCAATTCACAACACGTTGTTTGAGCTTGTAAGAGATTCATTGTGTACGTTATTGTCGTATTTGGTTCCATTAAGCGCTGATAGTTACCTTCGCGGCCGCAAATAGTTTTTCGTAGTCCAACTATGAGGTCGTTATTGGTCTAAGTGGTGTTCACCAAAACTTCTACAGATTTTTAATTAGGTAAAATAGGCCTATAAATTGGGCCCTTTTCCGTGGTTATAATTGCTTACTATTCCATTATAGTCCTAATGAAATAGTGGTTCCAGGACAATTACTAGACCACATTTTGCTGCTTGGGATACATACATACGGATCGAATACAGAACCTCTTTTTTTTTTTGAAGTCGGTTAATAAAATAACTCATAAAAGGATGATCCAGGATATTGACATAACGTTAATAAACATTGGCCTGAAGTATTCCTTGGGTTTCTGCTGACAATTAAAAATATATTTTTATTCCTTTTCTCGGATTGCATCTACCTGTGCTCTTCTTTGTTGACTGTAAGGGAATGTCACTAAGTCGGCATTAATTGCGCGTCTATACTTTTAAATAAATAAATATAAATTTCTGTCAAAGTTGTTATATTTAGAAACGCCGCGAATTCAATAAATAAACTTTGTTCCAGTCCCAAATTTCATATTTTCAAAATGTTGAAAAATAAGCATTATATATTTATGGTACAATAAATAATGTTGCTAATAGTGAGTTGTGTTAAATTTATAATATAACTCATCGGAACACGTGTATCAATTCACACAAATTACCTACCAATAGCATTTATCTATTAGATAATAAGTACTCATAAAAATAACCACGGGTGATAAATTATACAGTAGAAAATGAAAACAGCATACATTTTATTGCTATTCGTTTAAAAGTTCCCGTAATACAACCTGCATTTTCAGGCTTTGCAAGGTCATGGACATAAACATTGAAAATCGTTCGACGCGCTCGGTAAATGTAAACGGAAAATAAACTGCGATAAATGTCGTTGATACAGAATCAGCTGTTTTAATTAAATGTTAATAGATTTTAGCTTACTGTCCTTTAAAGGACTTTATTTATAATGGCACTCAGATGGTACGGAAAGTCTTTGAAGACAAAACAGTCAAAATCTTACACAAAGACGGAACACACAATAAGCGTCAACAACTATAAAATCTAATGTAGCGAAAACCATGGCGCTATTTGACAAGTGAACTAAACAAATAACTTCACATTATTTGCAGATGGCCACAAGTTATGTGGCGGAGAATTTGTTTGCCTCTATTATATGTTATATTATTTTGCTTCACGTGAGAGCTTTCCGACGCACTCACTTTCAGGCGATGCGTGGAAAATCAAGAAGTTGTGATGTGGCGTACTTTTCCTCATTCAATTCTCCTAACCGACTTATTTCGGCGACCCAATTTTATACATTCGTGTATTATGTATACTTAACTTTATGATCTCTTTTTGTTTTCTACGGTTTGTTTATTTTTATTTTTTTGTGAACGGAGTAAATTGGAAACCACATAGTTTATTTAAATTTATTTTTGTTAGAATGACTTTTGTTTAGTTATCTGTTTAGAATGAAAATCCGTACTGTCCGTACCGTCTAAAATAAATATTAAATTTGTCGGTGTAGTAAACCATCTATCATACAAGTATCTTCAAATATGTTAAGTAAACACCAGTCTTCACTTACACAGCGCAATCGTGCACGAGCTCCGAAATAATTAAACCTGAGACAAGCACTCCTTGCGAAACATGTATTTTCTTCGTACTACGAACTGGGTTTACGTAAGGCAAAGCATCTCAAAGGAGACTCGGTACTTGTGCTTTAGAATACACGATTAGATTTTCAAGGAGACAACCGATTTTTATTTAGTATAAAGTCCGTAGAATTTCTAGTTCGACTGGAGAATACCTTATCAATATACTAGATAAAATAAAAGGGAAAATAGTCGATGACAACTGTGAAATTGCTTGAACATATTTGGTTTGTCTGCAAATATTTTCTCTCTGAGATTTAAAAATGCAGTCTACTAGGATCGTTACATTCGATTCTTTGTATGATGCTGGATTTTTGTTAGAATTACAACACTTTGCAACAGTTTTCTAAAATTGTGGTCCTAAAAAAGAACAAGAAGGTCGATTGCAAAGTTTCTCTGAACGCCCAAAACATATTAGCGATATTCCTAGGTTGATTATGACCAAACTTAGTCACATACCCAAACGGGAAATGAAATAATAGTAGAATTTTGATATCTTTAAACATATTTATATCCATACATTAACTAACGCGATAATTAATCTCTGCACAATAAAGATGGTCGGCGATAATCCATCGGTGATTGTGCTAAGCGGATGTCGCACACGAAGATAATAAGCTAATACAGGGAGTTTGATGACATTATCTGCGAGCTACGAAAGATACACCTAGGCAATCTATCTACAGAATATACCAGCAGGCTAGCGTAACAAGCATGAGTTAGATGTTGTCGTGTTCTTGTCATGTTTTCCTATATATTATAATAACGTGGTGTTATACCTATACTATTCCATTCCAACAAATATTTGCCAAAGTTTTATTTTACCAAGGTGTTTCAAAATCTCATAAAATTATTGGTTTAGCCATTTAATAACTCTTCTATACCTTATTTTATATTCTACTTACATTCACAGTAAAGTTCAACGTCTCTTCTATTTACTAAAATTATTGTCAAGAATGGATAAATTATAAATTGCTATAGTTAGCCAAACATGATGCTAATTTAACGAGATCTTTATGTTAGTTTTATTTAATTGTAGAATTGTTAGGATATGTTTATTTTTATAGAAAATATCATAATATATTTATTAGAGAAGAAGACAGAAAAAAAGAGTAAACTAATTAGATTGTTAGAAGATGTCGTTTTATTAATGAATTCTAATCAAAGAGGATATTTGGATCTCTTGCAGCTTTCGTTATGTATTGTGACTGTAGATATTTGTTTTCTTTTGAATAACTGCCTCACACTGATTGAGTGTGTGTCGTGAGTGACAGTGCTCAGAATTGATGGAACAAAGAACAATAGGGGCGAATGGTGAGCAAAAAATCGAACAACAGTAATCACAATACTGCGCCTCCATCTGTATTTAGTGTCTACAGTCGTAGGTCATAGGCGATACCTAGTAGCTGTACCCAAACAATGACAATAATATCAACTGCATTTTAATTACTAAAAACTTATCAAATTTTAAAATCTGCCGTGTTCGATTCCGGACCTCAGGAGTATTATTTTAATTATCATTATATTATATTTATATTAAATATATAGTGTTGTCTACATGTCAAGATTGTGATATTAAGCCTCACAGTACTTTTAGTATCAGTTCAGTAATTTAAGGTCCGAGTTGGTGGTTCCTCACAAAGCTTGTTAATGAAAACTACCACCATTAATTTCAGAGTGGTTTTATTAGAGGAAGCAGGTGGATGTCGTTAACACTGATTACAGCAAATGTTTAGATAAAATTGACCATTCCATCTTAATTTTAAAGCTACAAATAGCAGGCATTAGGGGAGACTTGTTAAAGTGGTTTATATCTTATATGTCTAACAGATCCCACGCAGTAGCAATTAATAAATACTTTTCTAGCTGGGTTTACATACCTAGTGGAGTGCCTCAAGGCTTATTTATTGGTTTATCAAATACTTATGCTATAAAAGTTACGTTGCATACAAGTCCGATGATTATTTGAATCTATGTGCTAAATTGCACGTTCTTTCTCAGACATGGCGACGCGACTTCGCACATGTCATTTATCTGGATAATATTATTTCTAGCTCCGCAAGCAGTCCTGAATTTCTTTCTAAAATCATTATTAAATATACGTGGCACTATACTCCCCTTAACTTACCACCAGTGCACTCTAACTATCGGCAGAATAGCTTTATCCAGCATGCTAGCTAGACCTTAAATGACGCGAGCAAGCTCATGACTTTAATGTATTTAATGCAAACCTGCTGAAGTCAATGAGACGGGAACTGAACGGCGATTTATTTTTGCAATACCAAAATGTTTATAACTACAATTGGCAATAGCTTTGTTATATACTACTCTGAAAGAATTTGTTATTATTTTTGAACACTAGATGGCCTTACATTTTATTGTCTTAGATAGGACCCCAAATTGGCTGAATGTTACGTATTATAACAGTTGTACTTATTTTTACTGCTGTTCTTCCAATAAATAAATACGAGTAAATTAAAGTAAGTAAGTAAAGTAAAGTAAAACTAATATTATTGTCTATCAATTAATTATTGGATCTTCTGTATTTTCTGATTAGATAGTGCAACAACGATCTTAAATAATCTAAAAGGAGCTATAGCCTAACTGTGCGAGCACTAATTAAATAATTTGTATGCTGATTTAATTATACGCAATGTATAGCGGTGGTACGTGGGTGGTACCTAAGTTACTGCGCTTAGCTCGAACTTTCAAAGCAACTATAATATGATTTAGGTAGGTACGTTACGTACGTACGTACGTTAGAATAGCACGAGCTTTTATTAATTTGGTTTACTAAACCATTTATAAGCCCGAAATGAAATATGTGTAAGCCCAATAATATTTTACCGCCCCAATTATTTTTTACACAGATTGCAATTATGAAAATTCTCATTTTAGTATGTATGTAAAATTCAGAGAGAATGAAACAGACAATTCGGTATGTTAAGTTTTTTTTTGTGATTTTTTTTTTATTTTTAATTTGTAGAGACAGTTATTTTAAACAACTAATTTGAATATTTTATTTTTTTATGCATTGGTTATTTTTTTATGATTTTTTAAAGTTTTTGATCTGATGACGTCACAAAGTAGCCTGAATAATTTAGATCCTTGACACATTTCAAGTATATTTAAAAAAAATAAGGAACTTCACCGGGACTTCAAATTTGACAGTGACACTTGACATATGACACGGATGAATGATGCTCAAGCTCACTATTTTTTCTTCATTCTTGCTTTGACTTTGGCTAATTACTTGTTTTGCCGTGATTTTTGCTGTTAAAAGTGATATAAAAAGATAATAACCATTTATAATGAATCGAGCAAAGACTCTTAGTGCGAAATGCTTCATCCTGTCTTGTAAAAACACTACTACTAATAGCCGGCACAAAGTTTTTGTGTTGGTAAAAGAAACTCTGAAAAAGAAGTGGTGCGAGGAAGTGAATGTGGAATACGCGCCTGGGCGGCGTTTGTATTGTTGTGAAGATCATGTAAACCCAGTAATCGAAACCAGAATCCCTTTTTATGCAATCACACTTTTCCGACCACTCGACCAACGAGGCAGCAAATGTATAAATGTAAATAAATAAACAAGTGTGGTTTAAATACGTTTTATATTTAATGTTTTTGCACTATCAATAATTTTTCTGTAAATATAAGTTTCCCAAAAAAAATCAGCTTGTCTTATTAAATCCCTGGTGTATTTGAGCATCATAATTTAACCAATGCAAGGTTATCTGTTTATTTTCTTCAAATTTAGGATCAGCAATGCAAAATACAGCTTTACTTTTATTTGCAGCATGCATTTGAGCAACATAGATATTATTATGTTGTGTATTGTTAATGGTATTGTGCAAGACAGATGTCTTGCACAATACCATTATTAACATAGCTACATAATGTTTTATTTGAAGCAGAGCATTTAACTTATATAATAAAATCTTCTGCAACTCCATCAGGTGAAGCACTCATTATTCCATTAATGAGAATAAAGCCTGATTTTCTTATTTGTTTTTTAAGTATCTTTTCTGCTTCTACAATAATACTTTGTTCTATTTTTTTTCCTCTCTTTATAAATTAAGTTTCTGGCACTTTGTATCCTCCTAAAATTTGTTGCACTAATGTACCATCTGTCTTGCACCTAGAGATGTCAAATATCTTAGAAGCTGTTATCCTCCCTTGCCTTAAATTATGCCACAGCTTTGAATGCACTTGCATACTAGTTTTACTGCTGAGGTTTGGAAAAATTACACCTCTGGTGCTCATTTTATTATTTAGGAATGCCATGTATTTTTGTCATAATCATCATTTTCACTCTCTAAATAGTCTATTGCCAAGTCAAATATATTATAACTTTGCTGATTATTAGTAAAGCATGTTGCTAGTGACTCAGTGACATTTTCTTTCTTACATTCTTTAAGAAATTAACTTAAAACACTAGGATCTTTTGGAGCCAACTTAACTTTTTTTGATTTTGGATCAAATACCAGATAGGCTTAGGCTTAAGGCTTTTTCCGATAACATTCTATGGAAGTTGATGCAGGTTCATAGCTTCTTTTATCGAGCCAAAATAAAAACAAGTGAATGCTTGCAACCACCAGCAGAAGCAGCACAGCTATCACAAGTTGTATGTAGTAATACATCGTCTTTTTCATTGATTGTTACAGTTTAGCCGACACTCGATGCTCTGGTACAACTTTAGCTCTTACAATGCATTCGACTTGGTTTTTTTTAACCTACACATACTCTACAGCGGTGTCAACGTAAGATTCACAAAATGACCTGTAACAATAATTATAAGAAGTCGGTTATTATCGCTTTAATGGTGATATAAGCAATTTGAAACTTGATTACGATAATTTGTGTATCAATATTATTACTTACATCAAAGCCTGAGCCCCGCGGATTTCAGCAATGTTATGGTTATCATTATTATTCATGAACTCCAGAATCATAACATTGTCCTTGTCCAATTTGGGCAAGTTGGTAGAGTTGGCGCGTACAAACTGGTCCATATTTCAAACAAAATTGAAACGGTGGGCAAGCAGTTCCTTCAATCGAGCAGTGGTCAATGTAGTAGGCGATATCAAAGTCCAAAAGAGAGCAGGGTTGGTCAAGAGAAAAGCACAAGGAACAAGCACGATTAGAGCAAAGAAAAACAAACCAGAAAAGCTACGAACATAACAATCATTGACAGTTAACAGTTCACTGACAGTTGAATATTTTTTGTAATGCACTGACAATTCGTCAATTCAGCCTACTTTGTGACGTCATTTGGAGGTCAAATGAAAGTCATCTGATTTTACATATTTTTGTTAAAATAAACGCAATCTTACAATTTTAGGAGCTAAAATTACGAAAATACGACTCGGGAACCTGAAATCTCGAAATGGTTTTGGAATTGGCATAGGTTGATTTTTACTTAACATACCGAATTGACAACATTTCAAAATTTGAAAGTTACTAAAACAAAAATACCGTTTCTTTATTATCCTATCCGGAGTACAAAAACATTTTTTTTTATTTTTTTTGGATCAGTAGTTTTGGAGAAAAAAAATAAAAACGAAAAAATGCGTCGTGACGTATATATATATATATATATATATACGGCTTAATAAAGTTTTACCTTTGCCCATGCTACGACAGAATGAAGAGTAATCGAAAATGACAGTTGTAATGTCAGTATTGTCAGTTGCCTGTCAACTAACGATAAACACATATTTTGCAATAATGAAAATATAAGCAATATTTATTGATTGCAACTATTATTCTTCCTAAATCGAACTGAATCCAAGTGAGAATATGCACCTACGATGGATTTAAAATATTGTTTTGTACGAACATGTAAAAACAAATCTAAAGACGCCAACTCAAACACGAAAGATTAGTGTAATGCATTGGATGTAGTTTGTTCGAAACGAGTTCTATATGTGTGTGAAGAAGCAATAGACTACATAACATTACACTACAACTCAAAGGAACGCAGCAGTAATGAAATAAGTAGCAAAAACTGGGAACATTTCAGAAACGGGACTGGAAAAGTAAAACCTTGGGGATCATTTAGTTTAATGATATAATGTTATTAAAAAAATTAATTTACTTTTATGTTCTCATCAGTAATGTTTAGATGTGGACAAGACCTGGGCCATGTGAAAATAAATTATTTAAAATATTGTACAAGTATCTTTTTATTTATGATTGCTGTTTCATATTTTGTTTATAAAAACTAACATACATGTAATATAACATAACATCAACCCCATATCACCCAAAAACAAGTATTAATAAAAGTATTTATTTGTTTTTAACATTAGAGAAAAAGTTATGACATGTGTGAGCGAAGCAGTTACATAGCTACACATACACTGTATAACTAAAATACAATTGTATACATTGAAGAACACAAAAATAAACATAAATAAATAATCAAAATTTATTTAGCACTTTCTAAAATATTTTCAAATATAAATTGCTTCCAAAAATGTTCAGCTTCTTGCACAATCTTTGCTGTTTAATCTTGATCATACTCAACCTAGTATTTGTGGATTAGCTTGTTCTTCTCATAATCTGGATCAGCAATACAAAATAAGACCATAGGTTTGTTTGCAGCATGCATTTGTACCATTATTTGAGCTTTACATTTTTCTTTAAGTTTGCCATCCTTGATGTAATTTTTGATAGTGTTTTTGCTAATAGGGTACTATATTTCTATAACAAAGTCTGCATAAAGCCCATCTGGTGAAACACCAATAATAGGGGGTATAAGAATAAGACCTGTGCTTTCAATAACTGCAAAATCTTTTTCTAAAATATTAATGATGTTTTTTTAAAGATTTAATCCGTCTTATGGCTTTTGTTTAAGGCACCTTGTAACCACCTAAAATGCTTTGCACTAATACACCTTGTTCTGTTTCACAAGGGACAGCTTCATGAATTCTAGACCCTGTCACTCAACCTTGACGCATTGAATGCCATAGTTTGGAATCCACTTGATTTGTTGTAGCTTTAGCAACACTGTTAAATACTTCTTCACTGAGCTTTTCCTGGCAGAATCATATAAAATTATGTAAGTATTGTCTTGTTGGATGTGTACAAACTGCAGCATTAAGTTCAAAGTAGGTTGACGGTTACCACAGTACTTCATTTCCTGTCCTCATCTTCTGCCTGTTGCACTCTTCAGTAAACATGGATAAACTTATATTAACATTTCCATTGTCAGGGGTAATTTTCCTTTTGCCTATGTTTTTGCTAAAATAAACTTCTGATCACCAGCATTAGCTTGTCTTGGTTTACCCCAATAACACGCAGTAGATGTGACAGAAGGTTCATCTGACAGTTTTATCAGCCACATGGCAAAGCAGATAGCGTGTTTGCACCCTCCTGAAGACGCAGTGTATAATCATGACACTGAACAGAAATGATATTTTCCTTAGACTCGTCAATTTCAGCAGTTACCATGTACAACTTGGCTCTTACTTTAAGTTCAGGTGTCACCCTACATTTAATGGTGCACGAGTTGGTATCACGCTTTACTTCCACACATATCCTACAGCTGTGTCTACGTAAACATCCCTGGAAGCTAATAATGCTTTGGCACTACGCGTTTCGGCGGCATTGTAGCAGTCGTTTTTCTACCATATATTCCAAAACCATAACGTAGTTAACTTTTGGCAAATTCTTGCTATCAGCAGCTTAAAATCCATCTGATACCTTCATGGTTGATGAATGAAGAGCAGAATAGAGAGAATAATACGATTTTTATGCAAGAAAATTAAGGTAAACAAACAAAGTTGTAAACAAGTATGACAATTATGACATATGTCACATCAACAAAAAAAATAATAAGCAAAGGCATATCATTATTCCACCGTATATGTGACGTCATTTGGCGCTTACGTCTATTTAGAATGCACTAACTTTCAAAAAGGAAATAATGAATGAAAATAATAAAATTTCGCAAAAAGAAAAAATACGGGTCCGTTTATTTTCTACTAGTTTCAATTAAAATAATAATTTATATATGTTAAAAAAATTAAATGTTGTCAATTAAATCCTTCCGCTGAAGACATATTTGGTTAACTTTGATAACTCCTATATGCGGTATAATACTGATGATGTTATATTGTGGTGAACAGATTAGCAGCCTGGTGGCAGTGCGCGGCGAGACGGCGTCGGCATCTGGCGGCGCGGCGGTCCAGCGTGTGGGGGCCGCCGTGTGCTGCGCCGTGGAGCGCTTCGTGGCCGTCGGGGAGACCATCGCTGACGACAACCCCGACGTGCGACACAGCATGGTGCTCGCTTGCAAGGAGGCAAGGTCTGCAGGTCAGTCACTATAATGTGCTCCTATCTTATCCCTGAGCCATGATAGGTTCATCCATCCACTACGAATCGCACCGATATTGCTAGAGACTCTGGGATCGTGGTTGTCTCTTACCCATAGTCTAAAGAACTCATTTGAGTTAACATGGCATACATAAGGAGTATATAACTACCAGGATACTCTACATCCTCATATACAGGTACAAGAACTCTACAGTAGTATCTGAATAATAGAATAGCACGAGCTTTTGCTAAAAATATAAAAACTTGAGAAACTCAGCGTTTGCTCAGCGAACAATGAATCAGTTTTTTTGGTCACGGCTAACTTCGGCATAAATAATATTTTCCTTAGCAATAAACTCCCCATGGTATAAGTTTCATTACGGTTTTACAATTCATCGTCTGACGGTAAAAAGCCCTTATAAAATATTCACGTTATAACTTAAACAGACGCAATGTTTTCAAGCTATTATAAAATTCAAATTAAATCGTTCTTCCATTTATTAACTAAGAAAAGAGCGTACATAAATTTTCATGAAAATTGAACGAGTTTTCGGATAGTTCCCGCTCACCCAGGTGCCATTTCGCCGAAATAGTTTCTTAGCTATTTAATTAAAGCTAAGTCCTTTAATAATGACGTCACCCGCCAACGACAATAAACTTTAACTTAGGTATACACTTAAGTTGCTAATGTGTTTAAGCTACGCAAACACCGTAACTAAACTTGGGACATCAAATCACTTACCTCTATTTATACAACTGACACTTCAAAGGATGAGTAAAATAGGATTCGCTTAAGAAATATATCATTGGTCATAATTTAAATAAAGATTATAACAGTTTTATGTTCCAAAAGCAAATGCTGGAGTGTGGTGTGATGGAAAGCACGATTCGTCACAGTAAACAAGATGTCAGAAACCGCTCAAGGCTTAATTTGTTCTAACTCTCGCTCATCAACTAAACGTATGCAAATAGGTACTTTCCATACTAATTGTCATACCAATTCCCTAGAGATATTGAAATCCAGAAAATTATCAAAGTCTGATATTAATTTAATAACGAAAAACGTACAAATGGAAAGCGGTGGGATTAAATTCACCCTCGCATTTAACCATTCAGAGGGGTTTTAATCAAGGCTTGCGTGACCTATAAATCTCTCCGATATCTCTATTGTGTATTTAAGGGGCTGCCGTATATATTCAACTGAATTTAATTTCAATGCGCGAGACGTTAAATGTTGAGAAATAGTTTGTAGAGCAAACCAACTGTAGCAAACTTTGTTATCAAAAAGTGGATTTATGCCGTTCGCGATTGCCTTAATAATTTAAAGTTCCAGCTGCCACGTCTCTCCCGCCTTTCGACACCTCCATTGTCGCAGCTGATGAAGGAATAACTTATTCTTGCTTAATGAATCTAATAATCTGAACATTTAAAATGTATGCACGCTTTTTCCGACCATATTAATGATGCCAGCGAAAATAACTACTTTTCGACGTGACGAAACTTTACATCGTTACATAATATCTAGTCTCCAAAACGTAATTATAGTACTGTAATCTACATACAAAACCTACCTATATTAAATTTAGTGGTACTTACACGTAACCTTTATAATTTTGGAGATAAATATAGCATTAAAAAGAGCAAATAGGCTGGGCCAGACGAAACGAGATAGGAGCAAAAGTAAAGGTCATTTGTACACGTGTTACGAAATTTTGGATTTAAAATTTCTATATTAAACCTGTAACGGAAAATCAAGGCTACCCTTTTCTAATAGCCCTCATAAATTTGTGTCAACAACCTGACCCGAATTTTAATGGTAGCGCGTTATTACCGGATCCAGCATGGTATAAACAAAAGATGCAAACAATGGGCGGCCTGTCCCAGTGCCCTTCAGCTCACGGGAACGCCCGCGCCGATCAATTCCGTGACCTGCGAATTTGGAATAATTTGTGTCCTTTTGTTCAGTAAATAGTTTATAGCGCTTGAAGGGTCTTGACCTGGCTTTAGATTGCCAACCTCAATGCAAATGCTTACCAAGTGAAATGTATATCATAGAGTCACAGTTGGACCTTGGATACCTCAGTTTTAGTATTTTATAAGAAATATTTTAATGGACGCCAGGTAATAATAAAATTCTTTTAAACTAAAATCTAGAGAATCACTCATGCTTATGTGATTCCTGCCTAAATAATTTATTTAAACCTTGATATGTACTGCCTAATTATGGTCTATTGGTAAGCGTATACGCCTTTCACCGCAAGGTCTCGAATTCGATATCCAGGTCGGGCAAAGTGTTATTTGTGAACATAAGGGAAATTTCCAATCTTTCCTTCAGGAAATTGTGGATGGCGAGAGGCTTACCCCCTATCCCATGGGACCAAAACATAACAGGTGAAATGTGGGTGTTATACACCTCTGCCACACCCTTCTGGGTAATATAGACACTAATCGTAAGCACTAAGTGAATCGATAATTTCAGGTGGCCCATCATTAACTTGTTTATTTTGGACCTGAATCTAATTCTTTACCAAAATAAGTACTGAAATTTTTATTTACATATATCTTGGTTCACGACATAAATTAATTGGATATATCATAGGCCCGTAAGGTAGGACGCCCTCCTGCCAGGTGGACTGACGACCTGAAGAAGGTCGCTGGAGGGGACTGGATGCGGAAGGCGCAGGACCGGGTGTTGTGGCACAAATTGGGAGAGGCCTATGTCCAGCAGTGGACTACGAGCGGCTAAATGATGATCATAGGCAATACTTTGTTATTTTATGACAAAAGCTATATTTTTAAATACGACATGAATCGCAAGTACAAAGTGTATCAAAGTGCTCAGGTGCCCCACTAACTTGATAACGATCGATGTAACTTCGATATAAATCACTTTTTCTTTATTTCGCTTTTTATGGGGTCTTTTTACGACTTATAAATTATTTATGCGATACTGAAACCTCATTTTGTAAGTGTTTTGTTATGTATTACGTTTTGGCAAAATTAAATAGTCAGTACCATAGTAGATTAGGTAGGAGATATTCATTTAGAAGCTAAATATAATAGTTATTATTATTATTGGTATTTACCATTAATTTGGGTATTAATAACGTTATTATCATTCCATTAGTCCATATAATAATGATGAACTAACAATATTCAGTCGATGAGCTGTCGTCGTTTGTTCAGTACTATGTAATTATAGCTAAATGGATTTCGAATAATATAATAATATACATCTAGTAAAGAAATATTTACAAAAAGTCTTTCAAAGCCATAATGTAACCATTTGACACCTTTGTATTTCAGGCAAATTACTTAACACCTCATTTGTTAAAATTGTTGGTGGTTTTAAAGACAAGGGTGCAAACCGCAAACCGCATACCTTATCTCTGTTCTGGGCACCGCTGGCCTGAAGAATGAATGGTTATACTCCTGCCGGAATAATTGCTACGAACATTCACAAAGCAAATCCAATATCGCACTGTAACCCAAAACGTGGACATTGTTTTCAATTGAATTTGCTATCGCGAAAGTCATCAATCAATCTTTCATTTTAATCCAATCTATCTTTGTCATTGCTACTAAATTCTTTGACAACTTGCTTTAGTACGTACTTAATTTGAGTAACGTTCACATTATTTTTGCTTTTGCAAATATAAATCATTGACGATGACATGCTATGTCGCTATATTTTGATTTTATTTATCCTAGTAATATCATTGATGCATCAATGTTGAGAAATAAAATAATATCATAAAATTATAATTCAGTGTAACACTATTGCTGCAGCTGTAAAACGATCGTGTTGTCGCTATAATAGTGTGCAATATGTAGTGATTTAAATGGGCCACAAAATGGTGGCATTTTCAAATCAAATCAGTGCATTTGTACGCAATGTAACCACTGGGATGATGTCGTTAAATGTTTCCCGCTTTTAATTATTAGGTAATAACTTATTACATTACTGGATTAATGAAATATGAGAGCCTTTAAGCTAAAACGTTTCGGATGATTGCTCTTGTAAATCTTGTAATTACCTACCATTAGAACCGCCATCAAAATTGTAATGGCCTTCCCGTGTACATTTTTCACTGGCCGAAAATTTGTTCGCTCATTGCTTTCGTCTAGGGTGAGCGTAGTGGGTCAGCAGTAACGAGATTATCCGAGATCGAAACAAATCCAATAAATAACAGGTGTCGAACGACCTTCGGCAACGCCCGCACTTCTAAGCTAATGGACGACGTCCTAATACTGTCTTTGTTTATATATTGTTTGCGAAATAGCTCAGTAGGTATAATAAATTTATCAATGTTACTAGATATAATAATAATAATATAAAATTGTTTATTTATCCCAACACAATATAAAAATCACACATGAAAAACATAAATAGGGCTACTTAACACATTGCGACATAATAATTATATTGTGTGAGACTGGTGCCTAAACTAGACTGACATCTGTATTTCAAGACATCAGGTCTCCACTCCTACTCAATTAATTACATTTCTTGTGTAAGTGAAAACAACAAACAGTTTTAACAAATTAATCTCATTATAATTATATTCTCAATAAAAAAGAGCTCAGTGTTGTATGTGGCGTGATTTTTGGCTTTATGTACATTAGTATCATGTGAGTATGTGTGTGTATGTATATGTGTGTGTATGTGTGAAGATGTATTTTAGTTGGTTTCCATATTTTAGCTCTAATGAAGATATTGATTATTTTTATAGCATTTAGCTATGCTATAAAAATAATATATATAAAGCCAGAAAAGCCAGGACCTTAAATTTTTCAACTCTATTTACGTCAAAAATTAGGGTCCTGGCAAGAGGCGACCGTAGCTTGTTGGTTAAAGAGGCTGCCCGGTGTAGAGATGGTTGCAGGTTCAAATCCTGGCGGTCCTGGTTTTCAACTGATTCATAGTACAATGAAAAGATGCCCAAAAAAGAGACGATGGAACACAGTAGCTACAACTTGAACTGAAACGTGTTACAGATGGTGTATCCAAAACCAATATCAATGAAAATATTTTTTTACACACCAAAATAGTATGACAGAAATTGTTATATCCACGAAATATTACTTAATAAGGGTTTAAAATAGTCCGTGTCTATCCGAATTTCGGTCAATTTGTCGTTCGTCCCAGCTGATCAGTATCCAAAGGCTGGCTGGCTGATAGGTCTTCTCCCCTGTCCCGCCTCCCCTTGTTTACGACTTGATAGAGATGGAAATTGTTCTACAGTAAACTCAAGTGAATTCTCAGCGGAATTGAAAATAGACGCGTAAGGCACCAGACTGAGGGAACTTGTTTATGGGTTTAATTTTGTCTTAGAATCTGTTTTACTTTAAAAAAGTACAGGTATAAAATAGGGCGTAAAATAAAAAAAGAACTGTGTTTGCTTAGCATCCAGGAGAGTCTACTGGTCAACTAGTGCTCACTTTTATTACGATTTTAAACTAGATATTACGACATTCTGTAATATTCAGACTTCGTTAGATAATGTCAGAGACAACTCTTGCGAATTCAAATACAACTTATACATACAACAAATAAATCTTTGCAAGAATCTTTGACGAAAGACGATACTAATTATTCCCAATAATTTAAAATAAACAAACTCGTACTAGGATGCAGCAAGACATTATTTGCAAAATGATAGAACTCTTGTAAACTAGCTAAAGCAAGGCAGCTGCGTTCCTTTTATATCTACCATTAAATACCAGCTTTATCGCGCATATGTGCGTTTTCATTACTGTGTTCTTTATGTTAAATTTCTTGTCTTAAAATTGCATCTCCACAGCCAAGAGCTAAAGTAGCAGTAAGCAAAGTAGCATAAGGTTCTAATCATACTCTTTGTTACATCCTTTGTAAACATAATTAATAAACAGCTGCATTCAAGATTAAAATCTCTTTATTAGGTCTTACAACGCCCCGGAGAATTGCTTCTGGACTTGTGGTTTCTTTTGTTTGAAACAACGACCGAGCACAATTAGTCTAAAACAACAAAGTACTTCACTGACTTTTAGTTTCGTGAAAGAGACGCTTAATTACCGTTAAGTTAAAATGAAATGTTAAGGTTCCTTGACATAATACAAATGCTTCGTACTTTTTGGAATTCGGTTGACGGTAACGGAATTACAATATGCTAAATGATTTTTCTGACTCAGCATACCAAGGGAAAACCACTAGTATATGTTTGTGCCCTATATAATTATTGCAAATACATAGCAAGTAAGGTATTACAGCTTGCAGTAGCTACTAAGGTATAACACATTGATGACAATACTGTTCCATGTTTAAATAAGACAGACTTTAACTTTAATGAGCTTCTGCTCCTAGACTGGCGAACAGTCGACTGTAATAAAACAGAGCAGATAAAAATACTAAACCGGTAATATTACAAGCAAATGCTCGTGGTCTGGGAGAACCTCATTAATTTTACATGGCCAAAAAACGACCACATGCAACTAGTTTATAAAACTTATGACTTCTGGGTACAAATTCTGTCTAGAGTTATTGCGTCATAAAAGTGCCTTCCCACCATGACACAAAATGTTCTTTGTGTTATATAATAATATCTAATGTATATAAAAGTCACATGTGCCACTGTAATATGTACAATGCCTCGCAGTACTGCCTTAATGTAATATACCAAGGCTTATGAACAAGATACTTCGAATATACTTCACCTTTATTTTATTAAACTTATATTTGCATCTCTCTCTCTTTCTTATTCTATGTTTGTAAGGGACAACTTGACTTTGCATGTTCGTTAGTACAATCGGCACTGAGTTTCACGTTTACAGCTCTGTTCCCCGTGTAATATCGAGAGCGGCATACCAAATGCAATATTCAATGCGTAACAACACTACGTACACGTAAATTCTGGCAAAATATGGTTACTGCAGAAATTACACAGAACACACGGCTACACAACGAGCTATACAATTTTAATATAATCTGGTCTCGCATTGCACGGGAATCTTATAAACAGTAAGACCATCTCTCACCATCTGACAAAAAAATGTATAACTTGATGTGTACTCGAGCCGCTACCGGCAACTTTTACTGTTATCCTATACTGACACGCGAGTCTCGGCAAATCGTCACGATTTTGAAGTTGATCCTTTAGTACGCGACTTCTGTATCAGACATTACTGCAGTCGTTATTTTTATAATTTATAAACTTTAAGAGGAAGGATTTAAAAAAGTATATTGATTCAATATTTTTTGTAATAAAAATATTCTGTTTGGGGTGTTGTATAACAAAATGTTTAAATTCTATACGTATGTCAGTTACCTCAATGTATCTCTAGCTATTAGTTTTAAGTAGACAGACACAATTATTTTTTTTTATTGTTTGATAACTATTACAATTCAGCTTAGGAGCTAATAAGTAATGTAATTAGAACTTACACTGCCATTATCAGAAAACTTAGAATTTGACCGTGTAAACACAATCAATTAAAATAAGTATTTGTGAGACAGTTTTCACCTATACTTCGTAGGTAATCAACCAATATCCACTTCCGCCGTAATATCCACCGATTAAGAATAATTTAATAAGCTTCCTTCGTAACCTACGAGCGTAATGTAATATGCCATTACATTTCTGCTTTCAACTTTTATGCTAGAAAGAATTTCATTCAAGAATGTTCATATCTCTGGCCATCTTAAATTCAATGCGCAATTTGCCGCACACGAATACGAATGTTAGAGACCTACCTATACATTTTACGTGAAGGAAAATTTTCAGCATCATACAGAATAATTTGGAGAACAACTTCTGTTCTACAATTTTTAAAAAACAATTTAAAATGTTATTGTGTATATAATGTTATGTAAGCATAAAATATACGTACAAATTTTAAAATTCAATTAATAATTCTGAATCAAACGGATGTGAAAATAATAGGCAACTGGTAACAGTATTTCTTCAATAGGTAGATGAACAATCGCGAAGGTGTGAATGGTATTATAGAGTTATGCCAACATATGGGATGGCATAGTTAAAAATTAAAAATTATAGTATTATTTTAAATGCCAGAACAAATACCGTAGCGTATCAAGAGATTATGATTACTTTTTAAATGACCCTACATACACACATTCATGCAGCCTATAAAGGCTGCATGAATGTGTGTATAACCTTAACCCGTCAGGTAAAAGAAAAAGTAATTTTCTTTTCATCCCCTTCTCATACTTTTACGATCGTAAGCTTTTGATTATAAATTGAAAGGCTTTAATTGACGAAATCACGTCTATTGAGTCGTTGTGCAGTCATCTGTAATTGATTTCTGAACCAATTTTGCGATTCATTCGTGCATATATTTTCTTTTTGAATTAAGAGCATTGTTGGAATACGTAATGATTAACCCTCCATGAACTACCACAATATTCTTCGTACATATTCGCCTCCTTCTTTGCCCAATCAATCGAGAACTTCAAGCTCGTAATCCCAAGGCTTCATTCTAATTAAAGCTTTAAACATCTCAGCATTAAGTTCACAATTGTAAACGTTTTTTCCAACAGCAGCTGGTGCATCAGAATAGGTCAACAGTTATGCATACAAACGGTCGCCGGCAACGGGACGTATAGAGTGAGAGTCCACAGACGCCGAACTTACGGCATTTTATAAAATCTGACATTTTTCCTGTGTGTGACCTAGTGTAACATAGGGGAAACATCAGAAATAGGAATATCTGACAAAGGGCTGTAGAACCAAGGAAAGTGTCTGACAATGATTTATTTAGACTTGATTGTATTGTGTGTTATACATTGTTTATATATATTGTTTCATGATACAATAAAAAGTTTAAAAACAAAAACAAAATATGGGTGGCAGATATATATTTATAAATATATTAAAGAAAATGTTAAAAAATCCGACTTCGATATTTGGTGATCGTTCTTACCTGTCGTTAGAGGAGGGAAGTATCTACTTGTATTCAAATGACGTAAGTCGGGCGCCCACGGGCTCTTGAGCTAGTATCAACATGATGACTATGCGATGGGCGGCGGTAACTGTTGGTTATTGACGCATCAATACGTCAATAAACGTCACTACGACGAGCTGCAGTAAAAAATAAAGTGATGCTCTCATGCGGACAATGTTATTCATAAATCCCTTTATCGGGTTTTCAGTATGAAATGTATTTTGATGGAACTTTCACCTTCGTTTAATGTGTTTCAATATTTGAACGAATGTTTTCAAGTTTTATTGTTGAAAATATCTTTCATGAGGGTAAGGACGCTTTTGCACCAATGTTTCTACTCAGTTAAAGATTTTATGGATTATAAATTGTAATCTATCTATATTTATAAAAATGAAACCCGTTTTCCGTTGTCACGACTTGGCATGAAAACGGCTTGACCGATTTGGCTGATATTTTTTTTGTAGTTTTCTAATACTCTGTACAAGGTTGTTACGGCAAAAAAAAATTAAAAAAAAAAAAAAGTATTCATTTTTATATGGGGGATATTATAGATTCCAGTTCAAATTGAATAGGTACGCGCACATACATAAGATAGGTCAGCTATACAAAATAAAGTAGTGCATCAAATTTACGCTAAGGCGGTACGAAGTTCGCCGGGTCAGCTAGTTTTAAATAAATAAAGGTAAAAAAAAATTTATTATAATAAAAAAAAAATCTTAATCAAATGTAAAATAGTATAAATAGATTATAAGGTAAAAATTTTAATATTTCTACACCGGCTACGGGTAGTATATATGTGAACCATTTGTATTAATTGTAAAACCTGTAATACCATATACTCAGAAATAAATGATATTCTATTCTATTCTATTAACTATGTCCGATCAGAGTTTGGTCGAAGTCCGTTCCCGAGTCGTCGTGGAACAATTATTACGGTCTCTTACTACTGCTTACACAGCATCTGATTTCTCGATTAGATTTTTTTTTCGTAAATTTTTGTTGGAACTAGTGGAATGTATAATAATTATATACTAACTAATACTGAACAAACTCAAGTTTAAGTTTCCAAAACCAGTGAAATTTCACCGTGTATATTCATTATGCTACACGAATTAAATACATTTTTTTTTAAATAAAAAAGTATATTTAATATTTATATTTCGTACATCTACTCTTAATTAAGACAGCAGTAATATTTTATCTTCCAGACTGTTGCCTCAGTAGGCCTCTTGGCAAGTTTTCAGATTTCCTAAGTTAAATAGCTCGTAATGTCTATACTTGCCAACTTAATTACATTGTTTCATGCTATTTAGGCTGACTAAATATGGCACTGGAAGAATTGCTTGCACAAAAAAAAAGCTGTTTGTGAGTACACTTCAAGACTATAAAATATTTCATCGTTTCTTTACCTAATTATACTGAGTCTACTCAATGGAATGATAGTTTAGGTTTTAGGTATTGGCGTGTTTCCTACTGCCCTGGCCGAACGCAACTGGTGATCGGCGGGCCAGTGGCGCGTTGCTTACTTAAACTAATGTGTCAGCATTACGTCAGCCTTTAGCCTTGTGTTCCCACAATATTCCCCCCCTTTTTTAAAAATAAAAAATAAAAAGGAAATTAACACTAACATTGGTTCAAATATCTATCAAAAATTAAACAAGAAAACTTTGTCCTGAAAAAAACATGGTCACACTACTATTACATTTAATCATTCTGTCCGACAAAACTATGGTCACCCTATCATTACATACAAATTAAAACATTGCTAAGTTGTTGCTCATTACTAACAATACGATACTGTTCTGACAACAATTTGCTGACACTGTACTTAAGCAAACAAAGAATAGTTGTGTTCTTTGACCTACATAACTACTTACATGCTAACACTATTTTTAGGTACATGAAAAAAACTACGATACAAAAGAAATACAATGTTGTTTGTCACAAGCATAATATCTATTGAAATATCTATCTTTCTGTTACTTAATTGAACTTTGAAAACTTTTTCTGATCTACTTAAAATATACAAATATATAATAAATCAATTCGTACGGAAAACACAATTTTACGCTAAATCACTATTTTTATAAATCTACCAGTACACTACACACGAGAAATGGGCCTATATCTGAAAAATGACAGGTTGCGCCATCCAACACCGATGCGGAATCTGCCTCGCCCCTGGTGTGATACGCTAATACGACGCGCGCACTTTACTTGCATAGTGCCGCCGCCGTGTCCCTTGCCATCTTGATCCTCAGGGTATGCTGCGACCTTCATACTAATGCGGTTTGTCTCCTCGCACTCAGCTCCAGTCGCCTTACGCCTCCGTTCCTGGTTGCCTCCATGTCGATCATATACTCTGAACTACGCAGTGGACTGCTTTGGTTGCTTCTTCACCGTAAGCTGAACAATGCAGCCACAAATATTCGAGTCGTTCCGCTGGTAGTGTCTGTCCAGATGCTTCTATTTCATATTTATTGCCGAGGTCATTAGTCGTCTCCCATGGAAATATGTGTAGGTTCCCTCCATGCTACTCCGTGACTTCTATTCGGAAACCTCTTAGCCGCCGCACATGCGCTGCCAAATCACTATTGTACGCATGCTGCTGAGCTGTTGACTGCTGCACTCCTGGGTTGGCCATTTTTCTGCTAACACGTGTCACTATACACAACGTGGAATGTTCGATTTATGCAACGTGTACGTACGCGACGGCGCAATGAGTTGCGAGGGCAGTAGAAACTAAAACGCGGGAGTCACCACTTTAGGCTTTATGTATTGTTGGGCTTATATACCCCACTTCGGAGTTGTACTACTTACTGTCTTTTTGAAGTCTCGTCACAGGTAAGTTCAGGTTAGATAAATTAAAGATGGTATTCACTCAACGAAGTATATTATACAATAACCTAATACTAATTTACAAGCGTGTTCCCTACTGCCCTGGCCGAACGCAACTGGTGATCGGCGGGCCAGTGGCGCGTTGCTTACTTAAACTAATGTGTCAGCATTACGTCAGCCTTTAGCCTTGTGTTCCCACAATAGTATTAACGTAAAATAGGGATACGGAACTGTATGTACGTTGTCAGACATATTCGTGTCTGACTATCCGTAACGATTGTCAGAGATCTTAAATAAATGATAAACATATCATACATAATATAACATCACGCCTATATTACCCAGAAGGGTGTGGCCGAGGTGTACAGCACGTACATTTCACCTGTAATGATTAGGTCCCATGTGAAAGAATGTGAGCCTATAACCATCCGCTGGGCACAATTCCAACTCAGTGCTGCTATTGTGAATTTCCTGACAGAAAGTTCACAAATAACACGGGAATCGATTCTGAGACCTTGCAGTGAGAGGCGCATATGCTAACCACTAGACCTTCTTCTTCTTCGTCGTGTCTATGGCTGAGTCAAATTTAGTTTTGACTTGCCATCGTGTTGAAAGGATTAGCCAATTCGCTTTGAAGAACTCGCGAATTGCCCAGGGTGCGCCGGACGTAGGGAATCGTTGTGTATGTGGTGTAATGGTAAAAGCGGTCGCCTCGCCGCTCTCCACTACACTGGTGTTGTGGGTTCGATTCCCACATGGGACAAATCTTTGTGTAATTCGCAAAGATTTGTTCTGAGACTGGATGTGCTTGAGCGAGTGAATGTGTGTATTTGGCCTTGTCATTGGGACCATTGGATAGATAGAGTAATTGCTTCTGGCGTTCTATCTAATGTAGAAAATCCAAATTATTATTTTGTTTTTTATGTTTCCATAACACGGGACTATGGAGTCCCGGTATTATTATTATTATTATTATTCTAGAGGCAGTTAAATATAATACTTTTAGCAGAGTGAATGCTACTAAATCTGTAGACTACTCTAAGGCTTGTTATATCCGGTGATAAAACGTAACGACTGGTCACGGATCGTCTTCGGACAACATTACAGTAAACACTGTCATAATGAAGACATATTATGGTTATAACCACGCATAGCTTCTGGAATAGCTGTCCGATATCAATACTTGTAAGCTCTTAAGATATTTGCGAAAAATTGCAGGTCATTTGTTGACACCATTCAAGTAACGTTACTGCTCAGTAAGACATTATGAGATACCATTTTCATGCGCTATTACACTGAAATCGATCGATCGATGCATCAATCGATTGCTGTTATGACACTCTGATATCGATATAGGAAGAGATGTAAAAACTATAGGGTATTTCACTATTGCCAAGTAAGTTTATCAATTGTTTATGGACATACCATGCAGGTGGCAGCTATTAATAATGTAAAACTACCTATTTTATATTTTCTTAAGCTCTCTTGTTCATCCAAAGGTTGCCTGCTTGCTTTTGTAGTGATAAGGCCGCAAATTACAAATTGTCTAAAAGATGTGCTTTATTTATTTACTTTTATTTATTTATTTATTGGAAGACCAACAGCAGTAACAATTAATATTAATAAAAATATTATGCAACATTCAGCCAATTATAGGTCCTCACGAATAAGTTACGATATATTATAAAATTAAGAATTACGAATGTACTGCAACAAATATAACAGAGCCTTATACAAATCAATTACTTCAATAATACTAAACACACTTTTTTAAAAAACTGACTTTCAAATTTGTGTACAATAAAGAGTTATCTATCTAATGTAATCCCTTGATTAACCTTTCTTGCTACTTAGGGTCACAGTTGACAGGGAGCGAAGTGTACCGAACGAAGCGCAGTGTGACGGCATATTTCAAAGATGCGCACGCAATGCCCGAGTCTGCGCGCGCATCTTTTTCGTATGAAAATATGTTAACATACGTCTGGCGTTGACGCTGGCGCTTGCTTTCAACCGTGAGCTTTACTATATACCTGTTGACGGTGAAATAAATATCCCAAATGACATTATTGGTTTTCATATTGTATTGTGTAATGTTACGCAGGATATATTATTAAATATACCTAATATATAATATTAAATTAATATTGAATGGACTACGTTTTGAACAAGTTAAATTTTAACTCACTCTGGGCAATTTTTCATGTTGCTGACACATGAAAATAGAAGGTGGATGAACCTTTTGTTGGTTTTTAAGGCCGTCATGGGTTGAAACTTGAAATGGGTTGTGTCTGTAGCTATTGTTATCTGATTTCCTGATGCAAATATGTCTTTATAAGCTAAAGCTAAAACTTAATCCTATCTTTGTATAGACATTTCAAAACACTTTAGGGGCCGTTCAAATATTATGTAAGCAGATTTATTACAATTAATTACCCCCCCCATCCCCCTTGTCAGCAAAAGTAAGCAAAGCTTTTACCCCCTCCCCCCATGCTTACGTAAACATTTTTCAGATAAAAATGTATTTTTAAACGTATGCGTGCGGGAATCCCCAAAAATGTGTTTCGTTTTCAAGCATAGACAATGTGAGGGTTGCCATTCGTGTAAAAAAGTAAATAACTACCGATGACGTAATCATCATCTAGACTACCCTACCCCCCATGTCATCCAAAATAAGCAAAACAAAGACCCCCCACCCCCCCATAGTGCTTACGTAATACTTGAACGGCCCCTTAGGCTAAATTCGCTTGTTTTATCTTTAACAATTTTAAACGATATATTTGTCAAATGGGCCGTGAATCAACTTTGCTGATAGTACAGTGGGCCAACGAGTTAGCTATGCAGGGCAAAAACTTTTAAGTCATAGTAAAGACTTACTACACCAAGATAAGTGAGTTACATATCTAAATAGTGGGTATAATACACATATTACATATATAATTCACACATACATATCTATTGCAGTCAGTTTGCACTATGGCATAGAAGTTTTTGCCCTGCATACCTAATTGCTTGGCCCACTATACATTATTTTATCAAATTGCAACTTTGTATCGCAATACATCATAATATACAATAGTATAATTCAATTGACTAACAGAATTAACTATTAATACTAGTATTATATTATCTATGCTATTAATGAACTACAAAATTATGTAAGGTAGAGCTGACGTTAAAGACTAAATCATAATGATTACCTTGTTTACGTTAGTTACGGTCAACGAAATCATATCGCGATTAAATAATTTAGAATTTAAACGTGTCGGGTTTTAGTACCATTTTTACAACTAGATGGCGTTGGCGTCGAGTTAGATCGCGATATGGTTTCTTTACCAACAGGGGTATATAAGGAAAGATATTGTTTTTGTTTTGAGAGCAGCAAGACGGCACTCCATTTATGGTATTTAATATACGTGCTTAGTAATCTAAATTCTATTTGATTGACGTCCAGCCTCGTTGGTCTAGTGGTTAGCGTATGCGCTTCTCATCGCGGGATCTCGGGTTCGGCACCCGGGTCGGTCAAAAGTGTGATTTGGACTTTTCATTCTTAAATAGCAACACGGAGTTGGAATTGTGCCCGATGGATGGCAATAGGCCCACCCCCTTTCACATGGGACCTAAACATACACCTCTGCCACGACTTTCTGGAAAGTATAGGCGTTATGTTATGTTATATGTTCGTAATATACATACATATATTATTTTATTTGGCAGGTGAAACGTAAACGTGAGTACAATACCCTATATCTTTACGAAGTGTTAGTCAGGCGAGCATTGTAGCACCCACGTAAATATAATAAAATGTATGCCTGATACTTGCATGCATTATATATATTTCTCTTGAAAAAATAACTGGCAATACAATTATTATATACCGCCCCGGCTTCGCACGGGTAAAATACTAAATACACTACAGAAAACTGTGAACGTTGTATATAAAACACAGCGGCCCGCTCCGGAATTAAACGGGTATACAATATATAGCCTATGTCACTCACTAAAAAAATAATTAAAATCGATCCAGTAGTTTTGATTTATTAACTACTGCCCGTGGCCCGCACGCGTTAAATTTGGAGTAAAACAATACTCCTTTCCTTATACCATGAAGATTTCCTGCTATCTTTGAAATATTCATACACAACATTTTTACTTATTTACTTTTTACATTTCTCAGCTCTATAATTATCTATCCCGAAGCTGACTGAGTCGAGCCTCACGCTCTACTGACGATTCTGTCCCTCTGAACAGGCTCGCTCCGCATCAAAATCCGTTGCGTAGTTTTAAAGATCTAAGCATACATAGGGACATAGGAACAGAGAAAGCGACTTTGTTTTATACTATGTAGTGATAAAGGCAATGTACCTACCACCACCTAGATTGGTTCAGTTGTCAGTGGTACGCTGCGTCAGCGAAATTGATCGGCAAGATTTATGAGGAGACGATATTAATCCATAGAGCTGTATTACATTTTTTGTCAAATGTCTTACCATCCCCCAGACAACCTAACTAGCAACAAAAAGTCTAACGGACTAGTTTCAGAGGTTCCGTACAGATCTTATCCGACCCACAAAATAATACCTGACCAAATTTAAAAGTGACACAAGCTACAGTTGAAAAAATAACACATCTGTCTCTTTAATTTATGTGTGTTATATGCTTATCCAGCCAATAAGGTGTATCTAAACATAAACATAAACATAAACATTTATTTATTTCTCTCATAAAGGGATGTACAATTCAAACATAAATTATTGGTGATGCCCGCAGCCCAGCCAGCGCTGATACCGCCCTACTTGCAACTTCAGTAGTTATTCAATGAGATGAATTAAACATATAATAATATTGAAGTACCTAATAATGAAACAAACAGGGAGGCCCAACGCTAGCCTGAACCCGGGCACCCCGAGCCAATAACAGCTGAAACTTGGTCCTTTGTGAGAGCTGGAGTCTGTAATAGGTTCAGGACCTGTATGACAGATCTCCAGGCTCGCATATTTATAAATTTAGGGTACTTGCCAAGATAAATGAGAAACGAATTATGTATGTGGAGTGTTATTGTGTGTGTGTGTGTGTGTGTGTGTGTGTTTATGTCTGTACGTGTGTGTGTGTGTGTGTGTGTTTATGTCTGTACGTGTGTGTGTGTCTGTACGTGAGTGTGTGTATGTTGCGCAAGGTGGTGTGAGGTAAACGTGTTACTTTTTAGTACTATCTCAATTCTCACTACACAAATAATGTTTTCAGTCTCGGTATAATCTTCGGTATAATCTAACGCCTATGAAGTTGAGGCTAAGAGTCTAAGGGTCTCTTATCTGTCCTATAAAATATAACCTGACCTAATATAAAAGTGACACAAGTAACACTCGAATAAAGAACACAGCTGTCATTTTCATTTATGTTTGTTGACGGCTTATTCTGCCAATAAAATTTATCTAACACCTCCGAAACTGGGACTAAAAGTTAACTAATGAAGCGTCAGTTGTCTGACAGCACATAACATGGATTTGATGGATTACACATATTTAATTCATAATGAAAGTGCAAATTGCTTTAACGGCGCAGTATCCATCATATTACTTGACTTTCTTGACAGTACAACAGGCCCAGTTTATTTTATTAATACAGGGTGCCGAAACGAAGGAATGACAGACGACAAAACAGAAGAATACTCGATGACTATTCAAGTGGAAACTTCAACGAGTCTGGTAACGTGTATCTGCTTAGGCAAATTGTTAAAACAAAATGTGAAATATTTTTACAACCGTTTGCTAGCGACAGTTTTAAAAATACAACTTATTCAAAACGACTGTAGAATGCTTGAAAATATTGAAATGGCTCTCAATTAATGCAATTTCATTTTTGATACAGTAGTGCATGTAGCAAAATGAACACAGCCATATTTGGTTAACACTAGACCTACAGCCGAAGCACCTAACCCAATTTATTTAATAAGGTTGTGTTAAATAAATATATTCATTTTATTACTACCCATAGTTAACTAGAACCTTGTTGCTACCAATTAAGATTTATCCCCAGCGTTTATTAAAAGCATTCCTAAAGCGATGCAAACTAAATATCGGTGCAGTAGTATTCAAAAGCCGTGGTACAGGCTTGACCTCAAACTCACGAAGTTTGCCTCAAAGTATGACAAATTACTCCGCTTTAAGAACTTGTACTAAGTAATTTTGAATTAGTGTTAAGTGGGTACGAAATGCCACCTTCATTTGCGTCTAGCTGCTTTCGTTTTATGTCAGGGTGGATAATTAATATGGAAAAACACATTAAAGCCGCACGACACTTAGCGGTTTCCCAGGAATGCCGCTGCGGTTACGTGGAAGTTTCATTTAATTATATTGCAATTACACTGAGCTTGTGAATTACCTAATGAAGGCAAGTAGATCAAGACATTTTTTTGATCGTTTTCTCGTTAGGGATATACTTTTTCGATAGCTGTTCTGTTCTATTTTTTGTATTTTTAAACCAAAAAAATACACTTTTTTCACTTTAATGACGCACATGTCCTCTTGCATCTATATAGAGACGTATCTGGGTGAATTGCACAAGCAATAAAAATACACGGCAAACCTGAGAATGGTAGTGCAATGTGCTGATTTTTTATTTTATATAATGCCCCTGCAAATATATTTATAATATGGATTTAAATCGGTTGTTTTATCATTAAATTATAATATATTCGATCAAATAAAACCATTTTTGTTTGTTTATCATCTTTCTCATGGATTTGACGGGCAGTCAACTTTTGTCCGGAAAAAAGTTATAATTTCAGAGGACAGTAAGTTTTAGTAGAATAGCCACGTCAACATTGCGTTGTTATGCCCTTCTCACCTTTCCCCACTTCGGATCAGGCCGGCTCAAGCTCTAGGCGCGAACGCACCAGTCCCAACGTCTTGCGGTTTCCCGCCACAAAGGTAAGTTTATCATTTCAGTGATATGGGGACAAAAGTAGGATCACTTCGGTGGCTTTTAAAACTCGAGCTAGATTTCTTTAATTTGTTTCAAAATTGTGTATTTAATTTCGCCGTATGTACTGATTTGCTTGAGTAGTGTTCATATTGTTTTAAAATTTTTATCAAACAGTAAGAAACGGTGCACAGTTTATCATTTCAGTGGTTAATTTTTTATCATTTCGGTGGACACTATTCATTTCAGTGGACTCTAAAATATTCATCCTTTAATATTTATGTAAGTTTTGATGTTATTTGATGTCCACTCACACACAATGTTATAAATAGGCTAAAGTTTCATTTTGCACTTAAAATATATAGATAGCATTGAAATTAAAAAAGTCCGCCGAAATGACAAAAATAAATCGCTTGTTGAAATTGACCCATCTCAGATTGTCGTATTGTTTATGACTACTTAACAGTTGCAGAGAGGCAGTAACGAATAAGATATATAACTATAAGTCCCAGAAGAAACGTAAAGAAACTTTTGAAAGCTTTATCGAGTAGCGGTCTTGCTTACAACAGTTACAACATTTATAACTTCGGGCAAGTAACTTGGCTGAAAAAGTTTAAATCGCATTCACCATTTTTCCTCCGAGAATTCCTACTTGGATATTTTATATTTTCAGTAAACGACTTATAGCTGTACAGATTACCCTTTATGGTTTAGCCCTATTTAAGTCAATTTCTTAAATTTTTGTTGTCGTCAAAATCATCACGCCTATATTGTTATATTAAGACCCAGAAGTGTACCAGACCATGTTCGCTCAAATTTCTTTGGTCTTGGATGAATATTCCGGCGAAAATTGCTTTGTATAATTTCGCTAATTAATTTTGTTCCTCGAGTCGTAAACCTTCAAAACAAAAATAATATTGGACTATAAAGTTTATACTGTGACCCCGGTGGCCGCTTTGCTAAGTGTCAAGCGAGTCAGTGAACAAAAGTGTGACGGAGGCAACGACGCGTGGCTCCGATAGTGACGCCCCTGAGACATAACTTTCGCTCTTTTGAAGCTCGAAACGATCCCCGCTCTAAAGAAAATATAAAGATATTCGTTAAAACTTAAGATGACCGAGACATTGTGTGACATGCAAGGTTAAATGAACTAGAGTTCAAACTCCACCTGTGCCCTTCATTTTAAAAAGATAAATTCTGAAAATTAATGCAACGAATATCTACTTAAATGTTTTTATAAAATTTCTAGTGAAATATGTAAATTATCTAGCCTGAGAAAATGTATACGTTTAACAGAGAGGGTTAGCCAGCATTTTACATACATTTTACTACAGGCCGGTCATCAACTCACTTTTTCCTAAGGTAAAAATATATATTATCTAGAAATATTATTATATCGCATGACTATCACAGAGTATGATAATATTTCATATTTACATTGCTAATTTAAAATTCAATTTTGTTTGTGTTTAACGCAGGCCGTATAATATTTAATCAAGAGTCAATGGTGCAGATAAATATAAACTGCTGGGTTATTGTTACAAAGCAAAATAAACTTGCTATTTCGTGATATTAAATATCAAATATAGAAAATTGTTGCATTTTTGAAGAGAGTAGAGTTTTTGCGAACGAACATGAAGTATGACGGGCACTTACCTTAGGTATATTTGTTTGTCATCATCATCATCATCAGCTCGATGCAGGCCACCGCTGTCAAGAAGATGATCTCTTTCAATTAATTTCTGATTTGTGGTTTGTCGATATATGAATCAGATGTGGTGAAATGAGTGTCATCGTAAGATCCAGACTCTACATTTACAGATAAAACTTTTATACATACATAGATGCAAAATCGTAATCAGCCAGTAAATTGTAACATTAGGCGATTATAGGTTGCAATTACCATCCACACCCTCTATTACACCCATGCTACAAAGTCGCAGCTCATATAACATAATATCTATTAATTTATTAAAACTGACGTGAGTTTGTAACATTATTCAAATTATGAAATACGGGTGTTACTCACGTAATGTTGGTCTATTCAGTCGACCGCGGTTTCGCCTATACGTCTAGGCATTATCAAGAGAGTGCGATACGTCGCGCCTGAGTCGCAGCCAGTCTTGCACGAACCGCGGTCGAAACCAATCCGCACTTGGCCAGCGTGGTGGAATATGGCCTAACCCTTCTCATCATGAGAAGAGGCCCGAACCCAGCAGTGGGACATGTATTAAATACAGGGCTGCTATTATTACGTGAGTAACACCCGTATTTCATAATTTGAATAATAATATATATTTTTAATAAACTCACTTTAGGATAGCGATTATTGGCATAAATCTGTCATAAATGTGTCGTCACGAGTCGTCGAGAACTCAGACACGCATCAGCATAATGCCGCGATAATGCGCCCCTTGAGAGCGGCCTAGTTCTCGCCCTGTGGATTATAGCCAGGGGCGCCCAAATAACGTCTCTTATACCCGCTTGCCTATCTTTTGTGAGATATTGTAATTCTCCTGTTTGAAGTACAATATTTAATGCTGACTGACACTGTTTTGTTAAGAGCTACGATGTTGATTTAATGCGATGGTGGCTTTTCTTGATAACATATACATATAAGTATTATTTACGGATTTAATATACCCATTAAATCCGTTTTACAATTATTCCTAGTGCACCATAAAATCTACCTGTTTATAATATCTTAAGCTCTCTTGTCCATCCAAAGGTTGCCTGTAAGAAATTGCTTTTATAGCGATAAGGCCGCCCATTGTGCTATCTAAAAGATGTGCTTTATAAAACTGACTTTCTAATTTGTGTACAATAAAGAGTTATCTATCTATCTATCTATCTAACATATAAATCATTTATTGTTAATTCATAATCATGTCATGTCAAATTGGTAAGTCATGGGAAGTTTTCAACTAACCAGTTTTTATCTAAAAAAACGAATGTACAGTGGTTACAGAAATCAGTTTACCAAACAGATAGTTATTATCGGTCCTATAATTTGCCACATATTTTCAATCTTGACCTTAGTGCAAAACTCAGAACAGTATGATATGAAACGGTCACAAAAGATCTTCCACCGTAATAATTATTGAATAGGCAGGACTAAAACGAAAATAGCCTAAAAGGAGCACAAAACCACAGACAAAACGTCAGCACGTGTGAGTGCCGTGTGGCTGTTTTGATTGCTGCCTATTTATATTCCTGTATTCGAGTGGGTTATTTCGGTACGCCAAGGAAAGGTTGATTGTTCCAAAAATAGGAAGGTTACCTTTGCGTGGGAGTTCTATTTTACGATTCACTGAAGCTAAACTCAAAAGTAAACAAATTGAATTTTCTGTAAATCCTGGATATCAATTTGTAGATACGCCTGTCTTTTATTTCTCAATGCAATAGGCGTAACAAATTTGGTAATACACCAACTATAATAATTAATTTATTCACATTGGTTACTGTCTGAACTGACTAGCGTAATAACTAAAATTATGAATCCAACGATCATTATACCATTCAACTATGGTAGGTATAGAAAAATGATTGCAATAGCAATTTAATCTTACCAGAGACGCGAATATAAATTGCCATCGTAATACAACAAAATATATTTTGATCGAAATTCTGGAAATTTAAATTGTTACATTTCCCGTGGTCTGTCAATCTCAGAGAGTATTTCATTAAAATTTAATTTCAAGTTGTGACATTTATTTGTAAGGAGGGTCTTTCCCGAATATTCCGGCAGTTTCATTTATATCAATATAGTACGTATCATACGCTGAACTTTTATTTTTACGAATGTTGCTAACTTTGCAGGCAGTATTACTAAAAGAAATATTCATTTACATTTTGTGCAATAAAATTTTAATTTTGAGGTGGCGGAGAAGTTTACCAAATTGTATAAATACGAAGCATAATGCTTATTCAAAACTTTATAGCCACATTTGGCTCTAGTTTGGTGGAATATCTCACTTATTTGCGTTTCAATGCCAAGTGTGGACCTTTGTGGAGCTGCCAACGACTTCCGGTTGCTTTCTGACGGATGCTATTATACGTTAGAATTTCACCAATGATCTAACTCGACGATGGATAGCTATTTATCGAGTTTACGTTACGAGTAAAAGGCCGCGCTCGTTAAGGGTAGACTCCCGAGTGCTGTGTTTTCATATTCATATTCACGTTCATTCAATTTCATAAAGTCAATTTACACGTCATGTTTAACAATATCCACTTATATAATTATATTATTGGATAGTATATTTTATGTCAATTTTAATTACATACATCCAAATTAATTTTAAAATTAATTAATATTATTAAGGTAATATGAGTTTAAAGTCATTCGAAACGTCGAGCATAGGGAATTTATTTACCTTTATTACGGGATTTAGACTTGTTGTCTAATTTTTGAAAAATGTTCTCAGATCGCATAAGTTTAAAAACATATAATATGAGTTTAACTTTAATATTATTAAGTTTTTAAACTTTTGCGATTAGCCGACTCGTCGATTCGTGACCACGAATGATGCAAGTCATTTCAAAACGTCGAGCATAGGTATTTATTTACCTTTATAATAATTACGCGATTTAGACCCATATTATTAAGTTTTTATCTACTTAGACACATTATATCTTAACCACGAAAACATTGTATTATTCATTAATTTCGTACAAACTAAAAAAAAATATTTTTGAACAAAACAAAAAGGAGGCTAGATATGATTTGTCTATAAAAATAAATTAAAACTTAATTATAATAAAGTTCCACCCATATTACTTTTGCATGGAAAACAGCCAAGCAATTGCTCCCTCTTAAATGGTCGGCGGCACGCCATTCGATGGTTTGTCATTTGAAGCGAGCACTAAACACTTATCAAGGGATGCACATTAATCTCCGTAATGTCCGCCATTTTCCGAAGGCAGGTATCTATTAACAAAGTCGGTTACGTTTTATACTTTGAAGAATTCGTATCGTGGAATGGTCTGCCATTACGATGAATGAACTCTGTTATTATGATAATATCGCGGCAATATTTTATGATAAACAGTCTTGGGCCGTTGATTACTGGACAGGGGTTTTCCTAAGGCAGGAACTGGCAAATGTGAAGGAAAAAAAAGGACGACGCAGCCCTTTGTCTGAAAATCCCTCGGCATTCTTGAAGGACACTCGTAAACTAAGGATGGCTGCGTTTATTTCGTTGTCTATTATTCAGTTTTTTATGACAAAAGTTAGTCTGCTGTCATAAAATTGAAATAAAAAGAACACCCATGATAGCGACTAAAGGAAATCGTTTCATAAAACTGAAATCATTATCAACAATCATACAAACAAATATAATTGAAGTGTCTTATGTCAAAATAACAATGTTTTTTTCAGTTGATATAGTTATTTGCAAATACAGTGTTTAAAATTTTTGTCTGTCTGTCAGTCTGTCTGTTCGTATCGGCTACTCTTCTAAACGGCTATATCGATGTCGATAAAATTTTATATACAAGTAACTAACTGCAAGGCGCAAAACATAACCTACTTTTTATTGATGTACCTACCTCGCGGACGAAACCGAGGGTGAAAGTTAGTTTGTGTGTTTGTTAGCGGTAATCTCAAAAACTAATGATCAGATTTTAATAATTATTTTTATGTTTAATAGTTTACCTATCCATTAAAGTTGTTTAATATTTAATATTACGCTGAACTCTATGAAAACGGGGCAGTAACGTTTAACGCGTAACAGTAATTTTACTAACCCTACGCGGACGATGTCGCGTGTTAAAGCTAGTTAATAATAATTCAGCTACCGCCATCAAACTAGCAATATCCATTGAATGGCTATTACCCAGATAAGAAGAGCATATAATCAGGCAGGTCTACCTAGAGGCGAAAGCACCGACGAAGCCTAGAGCCTCACGTACAGACCCACTTAATTCAGGGTGTAAGCTAAGGCTCTACGAAAAATTGCCTCATCTCAGATAAACTCGTCTCTACGGCCTGACGGTAATTTGTTTTGCATATCTATTTTTAGATAAAAGATCTTCAAATAGGTACTTTTTAGGATAATACTTGAGTTTATTCAGTCCTGGGTTACAAAATTTACATGAGGTTTTGATGTGGCTTTTTATGATTATAAATTACTTTTTATTTATGCAAGTGTAAATTAACATGAGAAATTTAAATTTAAATAAATACATTTGATGTCGAATTTTTATTGCTTTGGGAAAATGGAACATTTTCATTTTAAAGAAGAATCAAGTCAGCTTCTGTTTTCTTTAACTACATATATATTTTTTACCTAATAGGTAGACTGCCTCGATGTTCCGTCAGAAAATTCATAACAGCAGCACGGAGCTGAAATGGTGCCCGGTGGATCATGATGGGCTCACCTCCTATCTCATGGGACCTAAACATAAGAGGTGAAATGTGGGTGGTGTACACCTCTTCCACACCCCTCTGGTTATAGGCGTGATGTTATGATGTCATGTATAATGTAACAGGTAGATTTGACCAACATTCAACAGTAAAAAAAGTAAAATTGAAAAACTATAACCATTTTATGAAACGCATATAATAACCAACTAAACACAAGTGATACTGAAACCCAACAGGGCTTCTTAACAACATGTCAAACTTTTACCGCAGCAACACGGGTACCATAAATTTTACACCTAATAGGATATATTTAATAAATTGGTATCCAAGTTTCCCCCTTGGTGATATGTAGCCTACAATATTAGAGAGCTGGTTTTCAACCGCAGCAAAATAATGGCAAACATTTTCCAGAGGCAGGCGCTGATGCCACGTTTACATGAATAATAATCACTGCGTCCGAGCTTACACTGATTATAATGCTTTAAAAGCATAACACAATTATAAGGAGCACACATTTATAGAAAGAGATAAGAAACTTTAGCAATGCTAATATATTAAAAATCTAATCGAAAACTTTGATTACAATTAGACCTATTTAAAAGGACTTATTTTGTGCAAAAAGTATCAATGTAATTTAATTAGCAGCCTTGCGTCGTTTATTATAAAAATTACTTACTTATAATTAATTACTTTATATTATACTAGCTTGCGATCGCGGCACCGCACTCGTGTTACGTAGTGCTTTTAATCGACGTACCACACTGGAGTACACTTTAAAAAATGTTAAAAAAAATATGTTAAAATGACACGCTTTAAAAATTTGGCAAATAATTTACATCTACACAATTTTTTTGTTTCTAGGTACACAAAAGTCTTTAAATCTACTGGACTGATCTTATTGAAAATAAAATTTGTTATAGTTCTTAACACCAATATATTTTTTTGTGTAGATGTAAATTATTTGCCAAATTTAAAGTGTGTCATTATAAAATAAAATATTTCTATTAAAAAGATAGCAAAAAGCGTCGCCGGCAATAAACAGTTTATCGAGGGAACGATCACACGCCACAACTGACATCGTGCCTTCGCTGTTATTATACCATGCATTTTCTAACCGTGACTGCTGCTTTATAATGCGGGTTATTACGCCAATATTATAAAAACTCTTGAGTGGAAACTCGCTTGCTATAAAAAAGGAAAATGCAATGTTCTATTATAAATGGCGTTCAGTGTAAACTTGTACTAAATAGAAAGTCAGTGCTCTTTATTTTGTGCTTTAACTAAAATTTAGATAGTTATATATTTTTTGTTATTTAATTAGGAGTATGCTGTTAAAAGAATCTTTCGCTATGACATCTCAAGGTCTAAAAAAAGAAAAAGATTACTCTTATCACTTCCATATTTCAAAAAAATTGCTAATGTCGTGTTACCTGTCCTTCATACGCAACATATTTCATTTATAACATTCTGCAAAATATTATCATTTTCTGGTTACATTATCGTACGTATTATTATATCCTCCGTTTCTTTTTCGAACAAAAACACAGATATTTCGGAAAGACAGCGTGTTGGAGCTTTACCTTGTTAGCACTCGTCATGTTTGGTTCATTCTGTAAAAGTAACTTGAAGATAGACACAATGCCATGTCAGAAACTGGTTCTCGGAATAACATATTATAAAAGACGCAAAAGTTATGTAGGTATGATTATTAAATAAAACAATACATCTTAATTTATTGATGACATAGGCCATAGGACATTCCCACAAAAACCTATATATTACTCTAATTATTCCGATGTTAGCATCATCACCTAAAATGTAAACTTGTAATTTTGAATAAATATCAATAACACCCTAAGCAAAGCATTGATTCTGAAAAAATGCCATCAATTTCATTATCGTGACTTGGAAATATCCCTAGTATTTTCAGCACAGTGTGTGCAACTGTTGACGTACCTTTAAAAGCTACGAGTTCCTTTTCAGTACGTTTCATAACTCTATCACTCAAATATAAAATACGAGCGGCATAATAAAACTTGAAAGGCGAGTCGTAAAAAATAAAGGTGGGTGTATCACAGGATATTGCAAAAACCTAAACGGGCACAACACGTAAATCTTGGCAGACAACCCTGAGAATAGAAAATCCGGCATTCGTTTCAGTTCTGTATTAACATTCGCGTATACTGAAATCCAACAGGGCGGAGTCTGTACCTAACTGTGGTTTGGATATTTAAAAAGAAACTGCTACCTGCAGCTATTGTACTCTGACTCGATTCTTTTCCTTAAAATAACAAAAGGCAATCACGCGATACACGGTAGGACTATCTACGTACTAAATTTTAATTTGACTTGTGCTTTATCATTTTTTTATTGAATTCGTTCGTCACAGCGGTGCATCTCCGTCTTTTTTTTGTTCCCTTATTGCGTTCTTAGCTTTAAGTATACGACTAAACAGTTTATGTTTCAATGCTAAGACAATTTAAAACGACTTAAGTTAGTTGCAAGGGATTTTTAATTTTTATTTTTAGACTATAGTTTAGGTACATTAATTAATTTTTCATCTCAGCTGCTCGATAAGTGGTTATTGGCTGTATGAAAAAAGTGAGCAAGACTCAATTTTGCTTCGGATCATTTTAGTGAGCACAGAAAAGTTAAGTTTTGCTCACTGCTCGCCTTTGTTTTTAATGTCACACACCTTTTCCCACACATCTTCTAGTTGCAAACTAAGTAGAACTTGTACTATGGGAACTATTTCGAGCTACTGGGGTAAGACGTTGTATGTGTGACACGAAGTCAAAGTTATTTACATCTCGCGCTTTTGAGTACCTCACTTCAAGTTTCTATAGTAGAATCACTCGCTAGGCTCGTGACTACTACTATAGGATATTTCGCTTATTCGTAAATTAATCTCAAAATTGGCACTCGAAGAAAATACGAACTTTGCTCTCTTGTTGCGCACATAATTTTTTTTTTTCAAGAAACATTCGGATCCGTATTTTTGTTATGCGTTGCGTTGATGCGCGATCTGTCTTTGTATGCTCTAAGCTTTAGAATGCAGTCTCGTTTCTGGGTCGCAGGGGGCTGAACGGGCCAGAACGACACGCACTCATTATGAAAATGTATCGTACATTTATTCTGCCATGCCATTACTCCCATGTTACTCTGAAAAATCACTCGGGCACAAATATATAGCCCACGTAATGTATCTTTGTTGAGAACCATTTGGAATGACTCCGTTAAAAGGAAAATAGCTCGTCAACATCACGTAATAAAATCTCTATTATTAATTAAAAAACGTTTTAAAAATAGGAAAAAAAACGTTATTATTGAGAATACGGGTTACTCACGTTATATGCCGACTAGTTTCGAATCTAGTACCTAGATTCATGAACTGGGCGATTAATCTAACCAGTTGATGAATCCCGGCTAAAATAACGTGAGTAACCCGTATTCTCAATAATAATATCTTCACCTCACGTCGGTTTTAATAATAATAAATAAATAATAGATAATAAAATATATATATATATATATAAAAAACGTATTAAAACCGTGTATGCAATTCTACATGGAATAATCTCATACCGAATCGAATGTTTGCTACATTCGATTCAATTTACTAAACCAAAAAAAGTACAAAGAGTCAAACAGAGATACATTAGTAAAAACAATTGTATGAGAACACGCGGCACGGAGGAATATCAAAAGCAGGACGCAACAGGCCTAAGCCCGGGATTACCGCCCTCTGGGGCTTCGCGCTGCAAATCGAATGAACGTAGACTTTCCCTTCCTTCTATAGATACTAAATACACAAAATAAATGCAATTAGGTACTTCAAGACGAACGTGGAAAGAAGCCAAAGTGCTGCGCAATAGTGGCATACACATGCGGATGAATAATGCTTTTGGAATAGGCTGATTGTTGAACGTATTAGAGAGTGTGAACGAAACCAAAATAATAATCTGGAGAGTTTAATCAAAGATATTAACGGTTTCATCCTAAGAAACATTCGATTACATGCGCTGTCGGGGTCTAAGCTTTGTTGAAGAGTTAAATGAAAGAGTGGACTGTAATATTTAAAGTTATATTGGCTAGATTAAAATACAGCGAGTGTCGCAGATGGGTTCGCGAAGCCAGGTGAGGTCTCGATGACTCAAAGCTGATGATAGTCGGGATTTGCTCCGGCATACGCTACAAGCCGCATCTTGTAGCACTTTGCTGAGCTTGGGCCTATTAAACACAGTGTTACTCCAAGTCTACACGTCATTATAATTATGTTTTATTGTGTAATGTTTATGTAATTCAATATTTTATATTGTTTATAAAGTATTTTACAGTCTGTTACGATCCACTTAGTAATATGGCTTGAATTAATATTGTCATTACTTGTTCTTTAGTTATCTATTGTTTATATTGTAATGTGTGTTTAATAAACTATATTTCATTTTCAATTACAGTTACATAGAATCTAAAATATCCTAAACTCCTGTTCAATTCCGCCTTTCCTTGTAATATACAAGTCGAAGCCGTATACTTGCAGGAGTCAAATTTATATTATTTATGGATACGTTTGTAGTATACAAAATCAATTCCGTAAGCATTCTTCCGCGACGATTATACGAATAACGTACAGTCGATGACATCTCACAAGTTTACCTGCGATAGTTTCAGTATTCAACTTCGTAGTTCTAAATAACGTGTCGCGTGTCTGTAACACCGTGCCCGCACCGTTTGTATGTATGTGACACAATTCCAGCTAAATATGAGCCAAAGTCACATCAAAACTTGTGGAATATAATATAATATACTATACATTACTTTTAAAAGACTTTGTTATGACTTATCTAAGTCAACTTTTGACAAAATGATACTTTAATAAAATTATGTGAAGCTCAGTCTAACAAATAAATATAACATAAACTACGATATAATCTGTGTACTTACGAAACGTAATAAAAACATCAAAACAAAGTCACTGAATCATTTTTATAATGTTAATGTCGACTAGCTTTCACGCGAAAAATAAATGGCGCCTGGTTTATTGACAGAATAAAAAGTGGTGTGTGGACATGTTTACTACATTCAACCCACGGAAGTTTGTGAAACTAACATGTTACTGCTATTACTATCGTAAATACTTTCAAACAAGCTCATGAAAATATATTGAATACTTATTTTTGGAGTAAATATTTATGTAGTTTTATTTTATTTGAAAAATACAATATTTTTTTAAGACACGCTGACAAATGTTCACGATGGCAAATTGATACTAATATATAACGTCAAAAAAAAGGAAGACTTTAATTAGAGCAACGTTAAAAAAGATAAATGATAACTACAAAAGAACATGAGATCATATTAATCAATCTCATTGACTTAGAGGCACTCTTGGCAGCTGCTGTGAAACGAGCCAGAGTTAGTACTATTTATAAAGTCATTCAGAAATCGGAATTTAGGAACGACAAATTTTATACTTTATCCCATAGTCGTATAAAGTTAAGGACGGGCCTAACCACGCGATAAATGTGGTATTACTTTCTGGTGGCACGATGGTGCCACACCAAAAACGTAGTGATTTTGTCCGTGGTTAGCTGTCACCGTGAGCGGTCGAACACATCAAAATACCTCAGTGGTGAAAGGTTGCACTAACTATCAAAGGAGACACAAGAAATAACACTTCGATTTATAATATTTATTTAGTTATTTATTTATTTAGGTCGGCCAACGATTGCTTACACTATCTTATTACACACTTACACTACTCATATAATATATTACAGAAATATTAACACAGTTGTATCATGCTTAGCATAATATCCAATTAAATATCACCGCTGAGTCACAAATCTGCGATCCTTTTTAAGTTGACAAATTCGTAAGTAAATTTGTTCGCACTTTCTTTATATTATTATGTAAATCAATGTAAATGTCAAACCAAAGTAAATTTCAGCATGCAAGCCGATTTAACATTGCCGTGCAGATGTTTACATTTCTTGGTAGTTCTTATGTTTTATGATAAAAGCATCGTCCAGATATCTATAACAATACAAATTGATGTATATTTACATACCTATCGCGAAGGTCCCATTGAACGGCACATGTGAACGCTTCGTCATTTTCAGGAAATGTGGAGCCGGCCGCCGGAAATTCATCGGAGGTTCACGCAATTGGGCAAGTCCCGTTTGAAAATTTCGCAGGAAACTAGCGAAACTACCTAACACAGCCAAATTGCCTTTTATTGATCTATAATTAAATGTGTGATCACATGAAAAACAAAAGTAATTAAAACGCGATATGTGAATTTACGTTTCGCTTGGTAATTACTTTTCAGGTGAGAAGGAATACAAGATAAATTCATCGGTATTAAATGTTAACATTTAGTCTGTAGAAATTTTGATAAAAGCTAGAGTCTTCGACACTGTAGACCGACGCAAAACTGTTTCTGGAAATATGATATTGAGTGACTAAATAGATTTCTAAGGCTTTCGTAATACTATCGATAATATCAGTACATAACAACCGAGTATCGTATATTACACGTGTAAGTACTGTAATCTTTCGGGGGTTATCCTAATACCGACTTATTTATACGGGTAATATTGGGTAGGTGCTTAATTAATATACACATACCTTTTAACTAACCAAATCTAATAGCTGCTTGTATATCCAAATCTATCAATAGTTTTATATTTGACCTCACCTGAATCAAATACAACTTAAGACCCCCATTAGCTAAGCTAGCTTATAAAAAGGTTTATTTTTTTCATATAACAATATAAAACCACTTTACAGCGAGTTGTGGCGGTCTGAAAATCGCCAGGGAATAATTTCCAATTTTGCTTTCAGTAATATTTCATAGGTAACTTTCCAGATTATCGCCTGCTGGAATGAAATATCGGAAAATGTTCTGACATTTTCTTATTACATTGTAATTTATCCATGAAAAGTTAATGGATTGCAACGACAAAGAGACTCGTCGATAACCACTGGGTTGAATTTTACAGTCACGATTGTACGGAACAGAATGGCATCGACTGTACGATGAAAATCGTGTAGAAACATGCGATGCATTTAAAGGTCACAGCCAATTAAACAGATACATCGGCAAATTGCTAACTCATTTAACTCGTTAGTGGAATGGAAGTTCGACATCCATTACCCATCTATTATGTATACATCTGTGACAACTATTGCCACGGAATATTCACGGAAACATAATTATACTGTTATATTTTCACACTGATTACTCTGAACTTTTTTAGGTCAAACGACAATAATATAGTTTATCACGATGCTTTAGTAGGTGGTAATTTACACGTAAATATTGCAAGTTTTGACCGACTTAATTTTTCCTTTGTTTATAATGAACAATAACCACTTACAGGCTCGTAAGCTGTTAGTGATGGCTGAATTATTGCATTATTTTATTTACATGAAGATAATTTGATTCCAGTGTGATGCATAGTTATTCCCACTAACGCAAAGGGGATTGATGTATTTATTTGTATTTTCTTACTCCTAAAAATAAACTATGCCTTTGCAGTAAGGTTTAATTATATTGCATGCGTTGGTTATGTATACCTACGTGCGTATTATAGACAATGCCCTTGTGGCGTCAGTGTTCACAAAATTTATTACCGATCGTGTAAAAGAAAACTGCAAAAATGATAGTTCGTTCTGATTTCGTCACAGAAGTTTGCTGAAGTCGCATTAATCTATTCCGCGTGACAAAACCGAGCGATCACAAAAGAATTACGCTCAACTTTGTCCTCCTCACTAAATATTATGCGGTTTCCGTGGCTTCCCACTGAAGCGGTGCTAGTCTATATATACAACCATTAATACTTATTATCTTGATGATTACAATGTGATGAGATCATAATAAAGCCTATTTTGCTATTTGAATGAGGTACATATCATTATTTTGACCGCATTAGACCACATAGAAGTTACTATTGTTGGTGAAGTAAAACATTATTTTATTTTACAAATTGTACAATATACATTTACTTTAAAAAAACTTGAAAGCTTTTTAAATTTGGCAAATATTTTTATTAAATATATTATAACAAGATATTACAAAAATATATATTTCCAGACTTATCTTACCAGAAGGTAAGATTCCTAGTGATGTATTAGATGTAGCTTAGTTCCATCCTCTAAAATCTACCTTTCCTTCCAAAAAAGAAAATCGGCCAAGTGCGAGTCAGACATGCACACTACCATTTATCTATAAAAACGGCAAAAAAAATCATGTCTGTTGCAAAAGAGCTCCCTACCCTTAATGTTTATGTTTGATATTTGTTGTAAGCGGAAACAGTTTTACATCATCTGTGAAAAATTCAACTGTCTATCTATAACGGTTCATGAGTTACAGCCTGGTGACAGACGGACAGCGAAGTCTCAGTAATACGGATCCGTTTTTACCCTTAGGGTACGGAACCCTAATAGTCATCTATGCTTATTTATATAAACCCGACGTGCTGTAAAAGTGATACGTCAGGTCCATTTACATTAGCTGGTTGGTTTAGCAGATGGGAGGCAGAAAGTCCATGTGGCCATCACTTGACGAGGTATCGATCCAGTCAACGAGCGCTCATTCATGCACAGTCACACCTCGGTGCACTCGACATAAGATACTTTTAATGTAAAAGTACTACTGAAATACACGAAGAAATGTCAATTTGCTTCGAGCAATAAAAGTCGTACTGTACTTATTGTAAAACACTTAAATAAGAAAGGAGGTTACGGAATTGAATACGTGTTGCAATGGTTTGCTTTGTGTGTGTGAATTGTATTTTTATAAACACCCCGTGACACAGGAGTTATTCCTAGTGCAAGCGTCGTGCAAAAAAAAACTTTTTGTTCTAAGAAAATAAACTATGTTAGGTAGGAATTCTATATTTATATAATTGTTCCCCCTACTGACCGACTGATTCATCAACGCAGAGCCTAAAACGGCTGTTATTACATTTTCGATTTGCGTTAATAAAATGGCAATACAAAAGATTTGTTTATTTTGACGTTTCAATAAAAACCTATTTCGTTTAATGCCCGGCGGGTTCAGCCGAAAAAAATAGAATTACGTTACATAATATTCGATCTTTTGTAATAATAGTATCAGAATTTCATTTGTATTTAATATTTTACCTTATTTGGGCCATGTCTATCTTGAACATGCGTACATTTTTTTTATTGGAATATAACACTGTACTTTTTATTTTCAGGTAAGCCACTTCACCAACCTTGATTGAAATTGGCATGACAATCGCCGTAAGTAGTAAATCAATAATATATACAGGGTGTATTTTTGAAACGGGGCAGTAAGGGCAAGTACCTTAACCGTTGCAGTTACAGCAAAACGTTCTTAAAAGACCTTCCCTAACTTTTTGGGACATTTTGAACTGCATTCACAGATTTTGTAAAAAACTTACAGTTAGCAAAAAAAATGCAAAAAGTTCAAAAAATTTTTTTTTATGCCAATCGATTCTATTTCATGTGGGGATCAAAAAACTCTATGGGACCATTTTAGCTTTCAGTACTAGAAAAGACAGAAATCGCCAAAAACGTTTCCCATACATTTCGGCAACAGAAACGAATTTCTACGATGGACTAACTTTTTGTTATGGTCTGGAAGTGGGTAGAATTGACTGTAAAGTAAATAAAAAGAATTTTTACCCTCAAATTTCGAATTTGATTCGAAAATCTGTGTGTTATACTTAGTTTCAGCTGAGAAACTTCGTATGAGTTATTAATTAAGGATTTTCGCTAAAATGTCTTCTAATCGTGAAAAAATTGACTTATTAGAAGCGTATTTTTGTTTGTATGCGTATTTATAGTTGCGGCATGTGCCAACAAGAAAGGTTATTACAAATCTTTTGAAAAACCTGGAATTGCAGGGTTCTTTCAAAATACGCTTCTAATAAGTCAATTTTTTCACGATTAGAAGACATTTTAGCGAAAATTCTTAATTAATAACTCATACGAAGTTTCTCAGCTGAAACTAAGTATAACACACAGATTTTCGAATCAAATTCGAAATTTGAGGGTAAAAATTCTTTTTATTTACTTTACAGTCAATTCTACCCACTTCCAGGCCATAACAAAAAGTTAGACCATCGTAGAAATTCGTTTCTGTTGCCGAAATGTATGGGAAACGTTTTTGGCGATTTCTGTCTTTTCTAGTACTGAAAGCTAAAATGGTCTCATAGAGTTTTTTGATCCCCACATGAAATAGAATCGATTGGCATAAAAAAAAAAATTTGAACTTTTTGCATTTTTTTTGCTAACTGTAAGTTTTTTACAAAATCTGTGAATGCAGTTCAAAATGTCCCAAAAGTTAGGGAAGGTCTTTTAAGAACGTTTTGCTGTAACTGCAACGGTTAAGGTACTTGCCCTTACTGCCCCGTTTCAAAAATACACCCTGTATACTACGTACAGTGCAATATTACAGTCATTCATTCGGTTATGAATCAATTTGCGTTTTCTCTTTCTTATATCGTCTATGAGTTTCTAGGTAGCTAGTTAATAGGTAAAATAGGTAAATTTTCCACTTTCATAGGTACATATAACAGCGTTGCATACCTGCCTAATCTGTAAAAGTAACCTTCATTACATTAAACATTCTTTAATATCATAATATGCGCCAGGTTCAGGTGTGTGTTGCCGCTCTAAAGTGTGTTCGACCTTCTCCCGAACGGTTATAATGAGGCTTTGATATTGCCATTTGCTATTCATATTGTACTTAACATAAAACGTGGACTTCTGCATTTCAGAATTCAAATACTAAAACCAACTTATGGTTAGCATAAAATCCAACGTTTTTTCCAATTTACCGCGTTGTCTTAGAAAACTTTTACTTTATTATTTTAGTCGCAAGCTACTGCAAATATCTAAGAGCCTAGTGTATTATATGTTTCTGGTTATTGCGTTCCCAAATGGCGCACATATGAACATTTTCGCGAAAATCACCGAGCTTTTGTGGGTAAACCGTTTAGACAGGGAGATGGTTTTAGATCCTGAAACTTCTCGCACAGGTGGTGTTATATTGCTATCCTTCAGTGTTGCCATACATTTCTTTTTTTACAATATCTACGGAAATGCCATATGGATGGCAAGTATCTTAAATATTGTAAGTATTATCTATATAAAATAATACTTTATTTTATATAGATAATATAATCCAATAGTAAGGTTAACAAACCTAACTAAATGTTTTTCTTTATTATTTATTATATTGGAGTTGATTGAAAGAAAGGTAAAATGCGGTTTGCGATTGATAACGTATTAAAAAAAACTAATTTTTAGATCTCGTTCAAACCAATTTTCGGTGGAAGTTTGGATGGTAATTCATATATTATTTTTACATTTATCATTCCCTTATTTTACTTTCATTGTTGATGACGAGCTAGTTTTATACTTACTTCTATGGGTTTCATAATGATTTTTAGATAGATTTAGACTTGATTTCTCAGCTCGATAGAAATAGTTTTAAGCTAGTTTCGGATATACAAAATTGGCGAACCTTCAGCGTGGTCGTTGATTTGTGACAGCATTGCAATTTGTTCGAAAAACGTCAATAATTTCCCGCGAGGCGCCAAGCCCGTCGGCGAGAGCTCGATTTATTGCTGGATTCTACTACAAATACCCACTATCTTAGTTGTTCTATGCATGTTATTAGCTATATGATATTCCCTCATATACTTATGTGCAGTACTCTAAGAATGCACAAATTGGAAGCTCAGGCAGAAGATTGCAAGATATATATATTTTACAATATGGCATAAGCCACACTCAAACGTCTTGCTTTGCTTACTTCTTTACTTGATGATTAAAATATTGGGTTTCAGTCTATCTTTTGGAACAAAGTCTTTTTAGCTATATATAGGGGTGCATGAAAGGAGCCTTCCCGAGTGACGTACACAACGATTCCCTACGTCCGGCGCACCCTGGGCAATTCGCGAGTTCTCCAAAGCGAATTGGCTAATCCTTTCACCACGATGGCAGGTCAAAATAAAATTTGACTCAGCCATCGACACGACGAAGAAGAAGAAGCTATATATATATTTAATTACTTTAGTACTATTTACGTTTTGTAGCAGCTTGTTTTTATTCAGTAATTTCTTTCTTATTGTTTGTTTTCTTTTTGTTTCTTTCCTTTTATCATGTTTTTATTTCGATATGACACGCAACCGGCGCCGCGGCGGGTGGACATTAAACTGTAATTTTATTCTGTTGAGATTTTGTTGTTATATATTTATTCTTATATACAGGGTGTCCCATATTTAATGGATAATCCTTTACCTGCAGATTGGGGTCATCACGCCTGATAGGAAAATGCAAAATTTGTAGAAAAAAAGTATCACGGATTTTTAAATATCGAACATTTTCGATTTTTTCACAAATTAGCCACTTTCGTCCACTCTTCTTGATGCCATGTTCGTAAATCTTAGAATTTTTCAAGTCTGTTTTTGGAACTCAATTCTTGAATAGATGTACTATCAAATTTACTATCTCATTATTGTACAATTATTTCATTTAAAAAACTACAAAGATTAATAAAAAAAAAAATTACATGTAATTTTTTTTTACAAAAAGTTTGAACCCTTATGGTGTAAAAAAAATGTATGGAGACCTGTGTGCCCATCACGGAAAAAATATGCCAGTTTCATTGTGATTCTAAAATGGTATAAAATATTTTATATTATTTTTTAATTAAAAAAATAATGTGAGAAATTATGACCAGGGTCCGATTTTTTTTAAATCACTTTCTAACAAAATGATATCCTAGTTGATAATATAGTTACTTAAGCGTATTAAACTAAATTAAATAATTACCAACAAGCATAACTTTTACAAAAAAAGGTATTTGGAACGATTGACAGCGATTATAAATCTTATAATACCTATCTATGAAAGTATCGATTAAGATCAAAATACTGAAAGCAATTAAACAATATTTTTTTTAATTTTGCTCATCACTTCTCTCTGGTTACGAAAAAAAAAATGCTGACACTCAAATGTGTTCTGTAAAAAAGGCGCGCAAAATTTCGAAATTTGCGGATGTGAAATTTTCAGTTTTCTCTAAAAGATTTTATGATATTGTGCTGTGACTTCAGACTTGTTTTTTGCTACTTGAATTTGGACTTATCAACATCGGCAAATTAACAAACGATATTGTGCTGTGACTTTGGATTTGTTTTTGCTACGAAAGTGAGACTTGTTATCTTCTTTCGTAAAATGCTGCGATATCTGTATACACCAGGAGATGTATACACAAATGCATTTTATTTATGGCCTGCGTGGCGGCAACGCCACTCGTGCGGCATAACTCTACCGAGAAAGGTTTCCGAACGTTTTTTGTTAATTTGCCGATGTTGATAAGTCCAAATTCAAGTAGCAAAAAACAAGTCTGAGTGTCAGCATTTTTTTTTTCGTAACCAGAGAGAAGTGATGAGCAAAATTAAAAAAAATATTGTTTAATTACTTTCAGTATTTTGATCTTAATCGATACTTTCATAGATAGGTATTATAAGATTTATAATCGCTGTCAATCGTTCCAAATACCTTTTTTTGTAAAAGTTATGCTTGTTCGTAATTATTTAATTTAGTTTAATACGCTTAAGTAACTATATTATCAACTAGGATATCATTTTGGTAGAAAGTGGTTTAAAAAAAATCGGACCCTGGTCATAATTTCTCACATTATTTTTTTAATTAAAAAAATAATATAAAATATTTTATACCATTTTAGAATCACAATGAAACTGGCATATTTTTTCCGTGATGGGCACACAGGTCTCCATACATTTTTTTTACACCATAAGGGTTCAAACTTTTTGTAAAAAAAAATTACATGTAATTTTCTTTTTTATTAATCTTTGTAGTTTTTTAAATGAAATAATTGTACAATAATGAGATAGTAAATTTGATAGTACATATATTCAAGAATTGAGTTCCAAAAACAGACTTGAAAAATTCTAAGATTTACGAACATGGCATCAAGAAGAGTGGACGGAAAGTGGCTAATTTGTGAAAAAATCGAAAATGTTCGATATTTAAAAATCCGTGATACTTTTTTTCTACAAATTTTGCATTTTCCTATCAGGCGTGATGCCCCCAATCTGCAGGTAAAGGATTATCCATTAAATATGGGACACCCTGTATATAAAATATCTTAAAAAATTATATAATTTTTAATTTATATTATATCATATATATTCTATCCAATTTCCAAACTCATTCTGTTTTTTTTTTTTTTCTGTTTACATTGACTTTACGGTAGAAATTTTAGCAACCTGGCACGCGAAAAAGGTTGTGGCTAGACACATGGTGCATTATGTTTACTTGTTACGAGGTATATATGTCTCCTGACAAAGCAATGCATGTAGCGAGCGTGCACCAGCTCTAAGCCTGCAATTTGCGTCCGTAATGCTCCAACGATGACACTGCTATTTACCTAATGGTGTGTGTCTTGGAATGGAACAACACAGTGACAAACAACAAACATGTATAGTCTCACTCATGACAATACTAGTATAATAGGTATCTAATATAAGTTGTCATTAATTATAAAAGCCGCTCTAAGTGCATATTAGATGGGCGCATCAGATTACCAGCGCCGCCGTGCTTTTAGCGCTGCAGTATTATGCCGAGATGCGTACCACTTCTGGCATGATGAATAATATTTAAGAATTAAGTAGTTTTAGACGATTTGTAATGTTTTTTTATTTCTTCTTTCATATTTTTAAGCATTATTAAAAATCTCGGCACGAAGAATGCATTGGTCTACGTTGAATACCTTAGTAGGTAGATACATAGCAATTAAAAGTTAAATAGTTGCTGACAATTCACTTTAACTAACGTTTTACTCAATATACACCATTTAGTAGTGAAACCAATGGCATCTAGGATTACTAATCTAGCTGTAATTTTTAATTGGGTAATAGTATTAGTGTAATTAATTGTCGCAGTCATCTTGAATCGACAGCTAACTCTGTTGATTAATTACCCATTGCATCGATTCTGCATGACGCATATTATAAGCTACTCCATATGTGAAATTATATTATATTTTTTAATTATAACAGTCATCATTATTATGATTTTGCCATACACCACTATATTCTAACAAATAATAGGACAGAATTATTGTGATGATTAAAAATCTTATAGACAGAATTTTAAAACATTCAAAAGAACACTTACCATCAGGTGGACTACACGTTCGTTCGCTGTGGGCGTAGTATAAAAAAAAAAAGAAGTTTTCCATTAAGAGACGAGAAATTTGGGACGACTTTTATGTGTCCCCAGATGACGATAAAAGTAAAGAGTGCTGCGATTTACATTTATCTTAAGATTAAAGTAGGCATCTTACTGCTTACTGAATAGTATTTGGGCCGTGAGCAAGAACTTTCCGATAAGAAACATTAAACAACATTGTTTCCCCAAAGTTTTACTTGGAAGTAACATAGTTACGTGTCCGGCAACATTATGTAAGAAGCAGAACAAGTTGCTGTTAAAACTATATTTACAAACAAATTAAGTTAATTGCCTCGGTATCTTAACGCCCGATCGAGACAAAAGAAATTTTAAGTGAAGCCACGGCACCCAAATGGCTTGGAAACTTTAACAGGATAAGTTTCTCTTACATTACTCCCGAGACAGCAGCGTCTCCAGTTGTTGTTTATATTTATAGTACTTTCTCTAAGTTGGGAATATGCAAGCAATGTTTTCCGTAGTCGATTGCTAACTGTCAAGGACAGTGCGGTGGGTAATTGACGACGTATCGGCGAAACTTGCGTAGGGATGCTGAACTGAGATTTATCGAGGTAACCTTTTTATTTTAGGACCAAGAAATATTGCTGCAATGTAACGCTTAGTTGATCTTAGCTTAAGCTTAATCTTAGATATTTATTTTATATCGGTTTTAATTTGAGAATTCGGTTTTTGGATAATTAATATTATCAGACTTGTTATAGATGTATTGACAAATAATGACGCTTATGAATGGTGTTGATGTAGTGTTTGCTCATTTAAGGGGCAACGGTTGCACTAACTATAAATACATTTCACTTTTCACGTGGTTATTCTAGTCCGCATGACCGCATCAGTTTCAAAGTACTTTATTCCTGAAGGTACGATTCTATTAAAATTCGTATAAATTCATAATTACCTTTCTTAACTCAATATAGACATCCCTATTCCGACACGTTCGTCACACAATGACAAGTTCGTTATACCAAGTGAAACAATTCTTCTCCATGCCACAACTAATACCGCAGCCGAGCCTGCGGCTACAAAACTTTGCTCGTTCTATTTTCGTGGATTTGTTACGTCTGTGATTGCAATCATTCTTTCGGCTTTTATTCGCAGAGGGTATAATCACGTGCGTCGATGGGTTGTAGCCGAACTGAAATAGAATACGCATTCGCTCTTGGTCAAATGAATAATTGCCAATCTATCCCAACGACCCTAAATCTTTAAGTAGTCTACTGGGTTTAATACTTTTTTCTACGCATGATCTCTATATTACATCAAAGACTATATTTGTAGTATTATGAAAGGAAATTTCTGGTTCGATTAAAATATGTTCATAGATATTCAAATCGAACGAGAAATTTTCGAGATTAGCGTGACCAAACAAGCAAACTAACATTCGCTCGTGACTTAGATCTGATATACGAGGGTTTACTGCGAAAACCAAATAAGTGCAGAAAAGTGCATTTTGAGTTATGACGTGTTGAAAGTTTACATCTAATAAGAGTGCTTTTAATTCTGTATATTATGAACACTTTTGTAACTATAACAAAGAATGTTTATTAAAGTTATTATTTTTGTAACTTTAAACACTTTTATGTCAACCGAGAATCCGAAAAAGAGGATTTCGTGAGTAAGGTCGAGCAGTTAGTTGCTTTTGCCTTTAAAGGGCAAAAATACAGATTCGGCAAGAATACTAACTTTTAGTTGTTCTCTGTGTTCAGAAATGGAAAGTTCTCGATAAAATATTAATTTTCAAATGAACAAATATTGCTGAACATTATAAAATCGTCAAGTATTTTTGAAATGAAAAAAGTTAACTGGTTTTTCCTGTTAACATTTATTAAACATTAAGAAGAAATTATTTCAAAGCAAAACAGGTTAAATTAAATAATCTTAATTATATTCTCGTTATTTATACATATACATTGAAATTAGTTTAAAAATAACATTTAGCAATCTTCTTCATCACTTCCAATTTCTTCAACTGCTGGACACAACAAATCTCAATAACATTAAAATTATCACTTATGTCGTAGTTGAAAAATATTCTTTTGTCTTCTCCTTTAACATACTTGATGCGTTTAATTTTTAACCATTGAACCCGTCCGTACAATTTGTGTATTTATCAGGTTCTTGCAGTAAAATTGTGGTAGAAATTAAAAAAATACGTCTGATAAAACCGTTTATGTACTGTTAATTTGTTTATACTGAATTTAAATACGAACTTTTGTTCAATTAATGGTACAGATAAAACAGTTAAAATTCCTTAGCTATTTGTGTATGCTAATATTACTTAAAAAGATTTTGGTAAAGTGGTTTATGTTATTTTAGCGATCGACTGTTGACTACTTTTTGTGACTTGACTGTTTTTAACCGACTTCAAAAAAAGGAGGAGGTTCTCAATTCGGTTGTATTTTTTTTTTTTATGTTTGTTCACCGATTACTCGAAGACGCCTGGACCGATTTGAGAAATTCTTTTTTTGTTTGAAAGGATATACTTGTCATGTGGTCCCATTTTTTTCAAGTCACGTTCTGATGATGGGAACCTAGAGAAATTGAGGGCAACCTTCAAATTGAAAAGGCTTCTATATTGTTTTTTGTATATTACCTAAAACTACTTGGATATTTGCATCTAGCAGTCAGCATTTTTAGTTGCTGAGCTGATGCTGGAAGGTACAACTCTTCAACGGTTAGTAGTACGGGGATAATTCTTTTAATATAGGCACCTTAAATAAGTTTTCCATCTCAAGTAACCGCCGTCTCCTCATTCGAGAGACATTCTTGCTCGGTCTACCCATCACTTAAAATCGTAAAATAAAATAATTTTAACAAAAAAAAAATCCGACTTCAAAAAGTAGGTAAACTAAAAAGCAAAAAATAATTTTACTTCGCACAAAATAATACGTTTTTTCATTTAGTTAAATAGAAATTATTTTATAATTCTGAAGTCGGTGCCAAGTAAACAATAACTCTGCATAGATAATATCAATCTTTCTAACAACTATTTTCTGACTGAATATTAGTCATATTTCTGTGGTAATTTCTGTAATTTGATATTGTAGAAAGGTTGTTATAGCTTTTACTTGGCACCGACTTCAGAATACTAAAATAATTTCTATTTAACTAAATGAAAAAACGTATTATTTTGTGCGAAGTAAAATTATTTTTTGCTTTTTAGTTTACCTACTTTTTGAAGTCGGATTTTTTTTTTTAGCATGCCATAACTTTCAAATGAACTAACCTACCGTTTAGCCGGTTTTGCCAGTAGATAAAGCTCAAAAAGATAGATATGTTCATATATGTAGCTCGTTTTTGATAAAAATTGCATTTAGCTGGTTTTCGCAGTAAACCCTCGATATGATGTATCCATGCAATATTTGAACAAGGATATACATACAGACAAACAGACGAACTAACAGATTAACTAACCAAAAATCTAAGAGCCTTAAATATAGCTTCGGTATTGTTTGTAGCACAAAACGCATCAAGTATTCTTTAAAATATATATTAAATATACAGTTTGTTCTTGCTACGATTTTATTATATCTATGTATAGATTATAAATTAATACATGGATTTGGAAACCGATTAAATAATTATAGCATACCCCTCCGCGTCAAGGATTAGGTATAATTATTAATTTTAACCTATAAATTAGAACGTTTGATCAATATTATATTAATTCATCATAACTGTTTAAGTCAATTATAGTCTAATCAAATATTTACAAGCTATCAAAGCTGAAAAGATTTGCTCATACGATAATATGGGGCGGTTAATCCGTATTTGCGCTGGTTGTTTTCGATACAAAAGTTATTTGTGTTTAACTTTAATATTAATAAGTTTTATCTATTATTATAGACAAATCACTATAATGTATATATTTTGTCGCCTACTTTTTAAAATTTTTTATTTAAATTTTTTATTTGTATGTAACTCAATTAATGATTTAAACAATTTTGATAACATGCCCATGCATTTTGGTGTTTAAGATATAATTTGTGTATAAAAATAGATTAAAGCTCAATAATATTAAAGTTAATGCCATATTACGTTAGTATCAAAACACGGTACTCGGGAGTGTACCTTTTAACCAATATAGCGAGAGGGCAAACGAATCGTGGAGTTTGCCTTACGTCCGTCTACGTAAGTGTAGTGTACGGCGATGACCTGGAGATACCGCTGTTTTCATTACTAAGCGACCTTTTGGGCACACCGTCTTGTTTAAGTTCTGAATCCCTTTTGGATAGAATAAACTTTAGACAGCGTGGTTATAACTTAGCAAGGTAAATAATGAATGACAAATAGACTCTTGATGTCAAAATGTTGGCAGGATTATACTAACGCAATATTAAAAAGTACGATAAAAAATTGGTTATACAAATTTATTGCAAGAATATTAGCAACTAATATGCTACTTTATATTTTTCGCATGGATAGCGCAGTGATAAAAGTCAAATAAAGTGACAATGTTGCCGACTTAAAGCTATAACTCGCACGTTTCAGATTGGAACATAGTCAAAGTCAATATTCGCTGAGCACAATGTGAGTGAGTACAAGTGCGGTCGTGATTTGCAGCGTTTTACAGTTTAAGCATTATGCGAGTGAGGGCGCTGCGGTGGGGGCTGCGGCCACATCCTTCCGTCAGCTCCTTTATTATGCATGTGTCCACCTTGCAAATAAACGGGACAAAACCTTTTTGTTGTTCTCAAATAAAGTGTAATATTTCGTAAGAGAAGGCTTAGTTATTAGTAATGTTAGTAATGTTAGATTTAATACCTATGGCATGGGACAATTCTAATATTTCATTTAATTAATAGAGCTTAACGTATCAAGCCTGTACCGACAACTAATCAGCAATAATTAGGATTTTGTTTTTGAGTATAAGCTAGCCTTGCTGGCTTTAGGCACTTTTAGTATAATAATATATTCACGTAATAGTTATATATGGAACAAGTGAGTTTTACAACAAGAAATTTTATATTTCTGTTGTGAGTGCCAATTTTAAATCTTGAGCTTGCGAAGTAGTCTTAAATTGAATCATGAGCGTAGCGAGTGATTCTAATAAAGACAACTTCGCAAGCGAAAGATTTTAAGAGGTCACGAACTGGAAATTAAATTTTTCTCACGCGTTAAATACAAAACTTTTCACCTCTTCCAGTGAGAAAATATTAAGATTTAAATAAACACGTACTCGATTGCTTAACTTGGAATAATTCCATGAAATACGACAGTAATACCAATTCAGAATGCGTTTTAGGACCTTTTGTAAGTCACCACTAATTAAATATGTTGTACACTTTCAAATACTTTTCACGTGATATTTCTAGTAAAAAAGCAAACTTCTGTGTTAGAAGCAAGTTGTCGCAACTCTTTTGGAGTTTGACAAAGTTCTTCATCACTGGATTCACAATTTTTTTGTTAAAAAGTTGCAGTAAACAATCAAACATAAACTGAAAAGAATTTATAGTTGCCCGCGATGACTGACACAGACCCCGGCATTTTTTTTTTAATCGTGCGTTCGGAAATTCTTACCGTAACATTTATTTATAGAGTCTAATATTAAGTACCTGATTTTAATTAATTTAATGGTCAGTCACGAATACAAAACCATTAAAATACTAAACAAGCTCGTATTTATATAATTTAAAATAATTAAAACGTATCGTATGTAGTTATTTAATAAAATTGATGTCAATGTTTATTACTAACCTTCATGGTAGTTTTTTTTTTCACGCCTATTCATTGGAAGGATTTTGTGTTTCGAAATTTGAATCACATAAAACAGTAAAAACGGTTTTTACTCACTAAATTCAGGCAAGCAAACGATCTATTTCGTGCTGGTGTGGTAAAAATATATGAGTTACCTCAGTACTAAACTACAAAGAGAAACTTCATTCAAACTTACGAAAAAATAATAAAATACATTTTAAAGCTATTTCACATTTTAGTTCAAATATAACAACAACAAAAAAATAGAGCATATATTAACACAAAGCAAGTATATTTCAATAGTGACGTGACGTCATCGCGTCACATTAAAAAGGCTGTAGCTCGTAGGTACCTCTAGTGATAATCATAACCCGTCTCACTGTCATAGTTCCTCTAACAAACAGCGCCTAAGACGTATATACTCAGACCACAAAATAGAGATGGCAAAAAAACAAATGTACTCTCTTGAGAGTAAGCATCACTCAATCTTATTTATCCTTTTGTGAAGAAAATAGCTGTGAAACTAGTGCTGCTAATAAAATATTAGCTTCGCTATTCATCGCACTTCCTTTGAGATGAAATAGCAAGAATGCACTTTACTTCTCGACTTTATTCAAAGCTTGTGGTTAAAGTTGTCAGAAAAATTGGCAACAGTATTCAGATAACATCTTACATCAAAATTGTTTAAAGAATGAAAGAAAGAAAAAAAATAAAGTCAACTCAAATTGATATTAAATAAACTATATTTTAATAGCAATAAATTACTGTTGCACTAAAAAATATCGTTCCTTTTGGGGTGCCGTTTTATCTTGTAATGAGATTCCTAACTTAAACTAAGCGATTAAGCGGGTTTAATGCTTAGTTTAACTCCAACACTTGTTCAAAAACGGATTACGAGCTTTTGCCTAACTACCGAACCGGCCAAGTTGCATAATACCCACTCTGGAGGTAAGTTGTAAAATATATCCACTATCTGCCCCTGGGTACCGATACCCCGCTACTAAGCTTTCACGTTCTAATTCCTAAAATGTAAGCCTGGGTCTATTTAATTACAAACAATGATAATCACAATACTAAATAACAAAAAATCCTCAAGTTATTAACTGAGAAAATAATAGAGATTATCTGAAAACGTTGTTAGTTAAACCATCCCAAAACATGATGAATAAATTTTGTAACCATTCGACTTCTGACCTTTTTATTTGTAAACAAACAAAACATCTAATACCTGCCTACGTAGTTATGTATACCTATAGCTATATTTCAAGCAAAAAGACGTTTGAGCGAATAAAATTGCAAAATGAAACGGAATTTATGTATCTGCCGATTCAAAATGTAGGTGAGATGTTAGTAGCCAGGTGTTCCATTTCCACGAGACGTCCCGTATTTCAGGCGTTTTATTGATAAATTGCCGTCCTATCTGTAATATTAAGATATTTTATTAAATTTCTTTTCAACAGGCATTTCAAAAAGTGATTTTTTACAACTTTAATATTGTATAGCTCGAAAGCTAATATTTAAAATGAGAGAGTTTTGCTGTTTCCTAACGTTATTGGTCCGCATTGCACCAGTCATTGTCACTGGGAAATGACGCAGCATGTTGGAAATTGGTTTCCTGTGGCCCCTGATTTTAGAAGTAGTAAGCATCACAATATTTTACACATTTTTAGCTACTAGTCACAATCACTAGGCACAGATGAATATTTAATTTTAACAACTGATACACTGCGAAATATTTCAACATTGAATGTTGACTGTTCTTATTACTGCCTTCGTATCTTTGATGATCATAGAAATACAGATTAATTTAAATATTATAAGAATAAAATAAATAATCTTTGTGTTCTTTGACAAAGATTTTGATGATTTAGTTATGTTTAACGTTAGGATTCAAATATTAAAAAAGACAAAATTTAAAAAGCCTACAAAAAGTCAGTATTGAATACATCTTCAAGATGTGCTCGTAAAACCTGACGTATCTTTTCACACTCCAGTGTGTTAATGTGTCACTCAGAAGTCGCCACAAGATGAGTAGGTAGTCTGTAGGCGAGATGCTGCGACAACAAGCCGCTAGGCGACGGGCGGCGGCGGTCTCGCACAAACACATCCTAAAACTACTAACACTGAATTTTATTTATCGCGAATACTTTCCTTTGAATACATTCTCATAATATAGCCGTAAAACTGTTGACTTGTTTTCTCTTCCAAAGTTATTCGTCCGTGAAGGTTACCGTTGAAACTATTGAATGCAAAGTCTTATGTTATAGTTGGAGCTCATACTTTTCTTTCGAATTGGTTTTGTTATTCAATTGAAACGAAATAAGAATCAATTGAACATTTTCTCTCATTCACAAGCTCTAGCTAACACTTAGCATAGGATAAACTTAGATTGATTTAGTATTAACTTTTAAACTATCGCGTTGCATGATTATTATTATAATTTAGACGGGAATTAACGCGAAACATGCATATTATTTACCTTTTGGCTATACGTTTCGGCAACGGGTTACACCGGCCGTTTTCTATAGCGTACTGAATCAGCAACTCTCCGCCTCCGCCAGTGATGTCCACCCTCACTTTTTGATTTTTTGATGTGAAGCCCTTACACACTACACTAACCGTATCGGCATCGCGGAACGGACCGGCATTCACTTTATTAAGAGTTTTTGTAATCGCGATCACCGGATTCCATGCCCCAGATAAGATGCCATGAATCAAAAAGTGAGGGTGGATGAACATTCATCGACATCACTGGCGGAGGCGGAGAGTTGCTGATTCAGTACGCTATAGAAAACGGCCGGTGTAACCCGTTGCCGAAACGTATAGCCAAAAGGTAAATAATATGCATGTTTCGCGTTAATTCCCGTCTAAATTATAATAATGATTTAGTATTATCCAACCGTGTTGAACCGAGTTCAATGCTGAACCCGGTTTTTAATCTCTCTATCTCATTTAAACATTGAATGCGATAAAGAAATAAAAAATTTACTAAAAGAGGTTCTTTGTTCAAGACGTAAAATTGGTCTATAATATTCATAAGTAACTGCTACTTTTCAAACTCCATTATAAAGAAGGATATTATTATGCTATTATTCACGTGAAACACTGAGGCACGTAGTTGATACAGATCCAGCACGTGCTCGACAGGAATTATGGCTGGGAACGAGCCGTATTGGATGATATCCTGTCTAGGTCTTAAAATTAACCCTACTGTACCTATTGGAAAAATAAGATTTATTTAAGAAAAATGAATACACAGATGTGTTTAATGATTACCGTACTTATATATTTCAGAATAATGACAAATTTAGTTTTTCGTTTTTAATTCTCCTTACTGACTGCTTAATTATTTTTTTTATTGACTATTAGTAAGTAAGTACATCAAGTTAGAACATAAAATTGAGAAAAGTAGTCACATAGTGAGAAAGGTAGATATTAAATAACAACAAAGACAATAACATATTCTAGTTGTACTACTAATGAGCTGTATAAATATCTGTTTGATATACATACGGGTACGTCAGCAAACAGAAAGTTACTTCAGCTCTGGCAGACTTCGCGGCTGTCAGCTTGTTAAGTTCGTCGGCGCTGTTTGGAAGGAAGATTATAAAGCTAAGTAGACGTTAATAGATGAAAATCTTGATTGTTCCATCTGCTATCCCAAAATGTATGCTTTGGTAGTGAGATCAGGCTCTGGCATTTCTGGCACATAAAGCATGACACCGTAGTCCGCAGAAGAAGCGACGCATCTAAAATCTGTTTTTGTGAATTGTTTGTCCATGAGCTGTAGTTACAACTTGCCATGAGGCATATTACACGTTCGTTCACTATAAGATGTATAATGAAAAATAGAAACAAACCTCACTATTACTCTGCTGTTTATACGAGTAGATCACAAACAAAGAAGTTACACGAGACATAATAAAACAATAAATCATCCTTTACGTAATGTTGTCGCCAAAATGTAGCTCTCGTTCTAATACGATATCAACAAGCGCCAAGGTTCCTAATCTTTGCCGAATAAGGAAAATTTACGACCGATACATGCCCGGAATGTCCTCAGCCAAACTTTTACGCAGAAACATAACCACTGAACAAAATATACCCCAATTTATGCTTTAATTTGATCAGAACTTGGGAAATGGAAACTCAAAACTGGACTAATTTGTACTTTATGTTTTAAAAGAAAGGGATTAGGGTAAAATTAAAAGAAAAGGAAGGAGCTCATTCCGGGCGTACACGAACTTTCGGGTTTTATAACTTTGTACACCCGTAGACAGTGCCGGCCGCTTTCTTGAATAAGTTAATCAGACTAATTTTAAATAAAAATACATTGTTCTCGGGAATTTTGATACTTACAAATTTTAGGTACTTTCGGGCTGTATACGTTATATTAACTAAAACTTAAATTTCGATACACAAGTGTATTATAATAAAACGAATGTTGATCGGTTGCACTATACTTCTTTAGTATCAGCCGATTGCTTTTTTTAGACAATATTTCAGGTATTGTTTTATTGGGACTGATATTATTATTTTAATTCTCAACTATTTATGTAGTGGTAATAGATATTGGGGATGATCCTAACTTGTATTATTTTTTAACTGAATAACTTAGGAAGCAATTTTAATTTAACTAAATAATTCGCCGGCAAAACGCATGAACGGAAGAACACCAAATACATAGAGTTTTTTTTGCTTTTTAACATCACGTTTTATCCTTTTCGAAAATGATAAAAAAAAATTAATGAGTTTAGCTTGCAACAGTAAAATCTTTTACTTTCACAAGTAAATTATGAACATAATTTTAAGCCAAAAAAATCTGGACACAAAAGAAAACAAGTTAAAAATTCTCTCTTAATATTTGAATAAATCCGCTGTTTCGGAGTTTCGGGATCTTTTTCAGCCTCTTTTTTGTCTGCGTGTACATTTATTCTAATTTCTTTGCCCGTTAAATTCTTTTGAAGTAAGAAATGTTTTCATCGATTGAAAGGGAGTGAAATTCCTCGAGAGATACTATTGTTGAGCTCTTCAATATCCATAATGACGTCAGGCATTCCCATTGGTATTCCTGTTTCGATAACAATACTGCGTCGAAGTCAAATTGGAGATCGGCTTATTCCGCTTTATAGTCACATTACAATATGTGTTTAAGATAGCATGGTTGGAAAAAAGACCCATTTGAATATCAAACGATAGCTGTTACTTTTTTTGCACTTGTGGAATAATCTTTAAGCGCTTGACGGTGTATTAAGTATTTATTAAGATCACAAAATCAAGATTGAGTCGTACATGTGTCCCGCATATTTTGTTTCGTAAACTTGTCCGACAAATAAAAGTGCCTGAAGGGACATAAACCCTCTTAAAATACATAAACTAACTGTAAAAGGTTCCGGCCATAGATTGGTTCGGTCAATTTCAGAATCTACAAATAAAAACAAGTTTTAAAATGGATGCTATATATTTTTTTCTCAGTTAAAGTTACGGTACTGTATTCTTATATAGCAAGTTAATATTAACATCTATCCAATAAAGAATATATCTAAGCCGACTATACAGCATTATAAATTTAACATATTATTAAGTTTCTTACTAAATCTCAAAATTTTTTTTTGGCTGTTAACAAGGAACTATATGATTGCTTTAGTATATAATGACTTATCAAATAGAACGCCCAAGTATCCAAAACAACATAATAAAAGTACACCATATAAATATAACTAAAATTAATCTTTTTCAACACCCGATGATACGATAGAGCTACAATATTTATAGCAGGGCGGTAAAACGTACAATACTGAGAATCTCTCACGGAAATCGCATGAATACACGATTTCCGGAAAACGGTCGATTCCGTCACCGATATTGATAAAGCTAGCCGACCGAGCTCACCTTTCCTTGTAACCCATTATTTATACATGCTGCAAAACACTGGGCCAACTTGCTAAACCACATAAATATAAGTTAAAAAAGTTGTACAGGCTACGCCGTAGCTCCTAGACATTTTTTGTGCTTTTATAGCTACCTTTTTTGTGCTATATTTACTTTTGCTTTGTTTTTGTAAAGTAAATCTAATGGAAATTTAGCTTAGCTTATATCTTCTGTGGGTGAGTCCGAAGTTGTGCATGTATTTGCAGGACTGCTCGTCGCCGCTGGGCCTCATTACCGCCAGCCGAGCCTCGGCGTGCATACATGCACCTCATTAGCATAAGGCATATTGCCCTTCGCTAACGAGATGCCACGTTAAGCAACAATCCAGATGCTCTTTCACACCGAATCTCACCGGATAATTACTGCAGCTCGCACTTATCTATTGTTGTTTAGTCGCTCATACCACGCCGCCATTTGCGCCTCGAACCATCCGCGAAAAGGTCCGTTTGTCAACACAACAAACGTATTCCACCATTAAGAACTTTTTACTGGAAGTTTGCCTCGTTGTTTATGTATTCCTCCGAACCGCACGTAAATAAGAGGATGTAATAAAAGAAAAAAAGCTCCGTACGTGCCATTTGTAAACATCTTCAGTAACGGATATTCGCCAAACTTTTTGCGGAGATAATAAATAATACGAGGACAAAGTTCTTCTGTCCTGAGAGGTATTTATTACCAGCCGTAAAACATTCAAAGTTGTGTAAAACTTTTAAAGAAAACGTGAGCACCGTTTTAAAAGAGGATATAAAATAGGTACTTGTGAGAGTTAGTTTGATACAAACCGATTTTAATACAAAACACGTAGTCGTGCACACATTACCATCCTCTTACGAGTTTCACACACTTACCTACAGTACAGGCTCAGTTCACATAAAACCTTCTTACACCCAAGCTAAATGCCTCTTTCGACCCTTGCTTTTCTTTTGAATAACGCTGACGTGTTTTCTGAGTCCCTCGTGGAAAAACGCGTTTTGAAAGAGTGTTACGCGATTATATAAGTCTTTCTAATGCCAAGACTGATAAATCGTAGCGACTTTTCACTGAAATTCGACATGTGTATTTCATTACTTTTACGTCTATACATCTAAATCATTTTAAAATACATACTAATTTTATTTATAGAATTATTTCTAAAAAGATAAATAAATATAATAAACCTCGGGTGCTAGCTTGAGTATATTACAAAACATAAAATATATTGTTTCTTCGGAGAAAGTATCATAAAAGTATCATCGTTTTTTAGATTAATTTTAGAAGGTTTTATATATTACAGGTATGGTGCCGGTTTCATTAAATGAAAAAGCTATGCCGATCTCGTTATTGCTCCTATCAAGATCAGCAAACTAATACAAAGCCTAGTATTTAGAGCCCAGATCCTATCACTGCGCTAAAGTATTTCCCATTTGCATTGTTGGCTCGTGCACAGTCACAAAGTTGCGTTAATTCGGAGATACCAGAAACCACTATTGTACCAAGATAAGCGCAGTCCCTGAATTCACGAGTTGGCTTGTTTCCGAATTTCCCTGAAACTTTCAATCCTTTGACACGCTTCGGCCAAGTCCACTTATTGACTCTGTCTTAATCTGAGGATTAACATGTCCTCCTAAGTTCGACACATGACGTATGAATAATATATGACTGAGCCCGAGCTTCACCACATCACAACTACATCATACATCTTATCTAAATACATTTATTATGAGTTCTTGCTATTTATTACACCAGAGATTTATTGTTGCGTACTACATCACAAATATTACATTAGTTTTATTTATTCTAGCTTATATCTTTATCATTCTTAGTAAACTAATGTATTTTTCTTCTTGTGTATAATAATATCTACAATTTGTATATTAATATTTGTGAACTTTCCGTGAGGTAATTCCCAATAGCAGCACAGAGTTACAATTGTGCCCGGTGGATGGCGATAGGCTCATCCCCTATTCCATGGGACCTAAATATAACAGGTGAAGTGTGGGTATTGTCTCTGCCACGCTCTTCAGGGCAATATAGGCGTGATTTTATGTTATGTATATTATGTCATCCGACAAAAAGTTATTTGGTTATAAATAAATAAGATAGCTGATTCTGAATAGGTCACTTCTATCCTAAATTTGAAGCGTAGAGCGTGCAAGCTCGGCGTCGCGTGCTCTCGACCGCCCTCCACGAACAAAGGAATGAATACATACACAGGTGCTGGCAGAGCGCTTTTTTCCTTTTCATACCCCCGTCGAAAATGGCATTCACCGCCTCTCAGACACATCTCGTGGATGAATGCAGCTTTCTTAAAAGCCCCAAGCTATACATCTCGAACTTGATCTTAACTCCACGGTTTTTAGACTTTCTACAAAAATAATTACTCTGTTTTAAGGCGGCAAATGAAATGTTTACATTGATGCCTGACTAAAACTTCCTACTCCGTTTAAAGTTTGCAGCAAAGTTAGCAATTATCTGTTAATATATCATCGCTAGCGATGTTGAATTACTGTTTCACACGGAAGGAAAGTTAAAACTGAATAAAATAAATTCCACGTTCACCTCTTCTTTAATAATCGCACGCAACTACTAACTAGAAACTACGAGCTTTCGTTCCAACTACATTTAATATAGAGCTGAAAGCACTCCGTGGTTATTATGTAGAGTTCCTAAGTTAATCTCGCCTTTGTTTCTAATTTGTAACAAGCTCTCCGCTGCTAACCAAGCCTCTTGGAGACAAATTAAAAACCTCAGCAATTCTTTGCACAAAAGTTGCATAATTAAAAAACCGGCCATGTGCGTGTCGGGCCACGGGCCAACAGGATTCCGTGGTCTGCGTTATTAAATAATTTTGGTTTCAAAACAGGTTTAATATCTATATTAAACATTTACATTTATTAGTCATGTTTTGAAGGGGAGGCGCACTACTCAAACAAAAATTTGCTCTTTAGAGTAAATTATTTTGTAGACGGATGTATAAATCAAAAAACTGTCTTACCAATTCCTTTATTTTTTTAAAGACCTATCTAACGATATTCCACACTATGTGGTGCTTAACAGATAAAAAAAAATTATATCCACTTGACATGCAGGGAAGGTACTCAAATATTATTATACCACTTTCTTGACATAGCTAACAGTTTTTTTGCACTAACGGTTTCAACGCTATGCACAGGCAAACAGACAGACCGATGGATATGGCGAAACTATTAGGGTTCCTTGTAGGTGCTACGGAACCCTAAAAAGGGTTGAGCGTCGTTAATCTTAAAGCGTAAGATCAAAATGCGAGTCATTAGTGGCGCTTTCAGCCGCTCACCGCGCCATCCATCAATATCCATAATCACACTGTTGCAGCATTATTAACTAAGTTTTGATTAACATCAACAATTCAACATTCTAAAAACGATTTTTCGCTGAGTTAATGCGCCCTCCCAATCACGTTCAAATTGCGAAGCTCATCGTGCGTAACTTTTTTTAATCTTATAAAATGTGAAACGCAACGTCTTTAACAATATTAGAACAAAGTGTATCATCTCTAACCAGTCTTCTCTTGCCGATCCCTCTGTAACCGTGATATAGATACATGTATGGTGCTCAATATTCAACCGCGAAACACGAATCATCAAGACTCTCGAGATTTGTGTGAGTGCGTCTAATCCAACACTCGAGTGGAGTCGCAAATACGCCAAGATTAATCACAAGGATGTTCGTAAGCCGAGGCCCGAGGCACACGTACCTGTGGGCCGGGTGAAGGCGCCCCGAGATCATGGCCTTGTCCCACTATGGCGGTCGGCTATTTTTAGCTCGCTCACCCCGCGCGCCCGTCCCGCCGACAACACCCGTCAATGGTGCTATTTAGAGCAAAAGTGCCACTTTACGTGGAATAGGAAAAATAATAGTTACTGAAATGCGTTGAAACTCATATTACCCACCCACATCCCTGTATTAGGCATTTGAATAAAATAATCTACATTAATTCGGGCGGGCAATTAGGCCAGGATCCGCACGATTATGCCATTCATCATTTATGAATTTAAATCTTGTTGATTGCGTAACGAGGGATTATTAAGACTGGGATAATCTTCAAATAGAGGTGGATATTGCTTTGAATAAATAAACAGATCCAGATCAATTTAGACTTTAATTAGAGAGCAAAGAGGCGCGGTATTAAAGGAAAGGGTGCGTTGGTAGGCCGGCGCGCCATCGGTCGTCGTCGCTGGGGAGCGAGGCCGGTAGATCTGCACTCGTGAAGAGTCAATCACAGCGCATTAGTGCTGTAATCACAAAGAAACCGTCGACGACCCTTCAATACTCACGGCTTTTCACGTTAACGTAATGTTTACAGTTCTGCTCGCACTGAAATGAGTTATTGAATAAACAACGTTTTCTGTAATTGAGTGTTAACATTACATGTTTGCTTACTCCCTTCTTTATAAACTACCTTATTTATTAGCGTTTTATTAAGTAAACACACTTCATTATGTACTGTAAGAAGCAAAATACGTTATCTTTCAGAAAAAAATGACCATCATATTGTTAATATGCTGCTAATACGTCATGTGCTACTGCTGTTTGTATAAAAAATAAAGACTCGTACATGTTTTGGTCTTTAGATGCCATCTTGATGTTAATGTAGGTACTATTCTTTCACGGCTCTTAGCTCAGTAAAATATCGTAGTGACTAGAAGTTACGTAATATCTTCATGGCTAATTTCGCGTGTTTTCGCCGACATTTTTGGCAAACCACACTAAATGTCTAAAAGTTATTACTCAATTAATGTCACTCATTTGTTTATTTGCGTAAAAATACGACAAAGATCGTTAGTTTAACAATGTTTGAGCCCTACGAGTTTTTAGTGATTCGTCATTTTATTATCACTGAATGATGTCTCACCGTATGAACTTGCTAGGTACAGGGTAATTTGGACTAAAGTAATATTCAAAGTTCAACCACTTTTTAAACGAGCTAGAGGAATGGAACTTACTTGACCTGTAACTAACCAATCAATCAATCAATATCTATATTTGCAAAATCAAGCGTAACTGAAAAGTATTACAGAAGACCTACTAATTAGAGGCACGAGAATAACAACGTGGTCCAGGGCTGTAGCTACAAATCTTTACTGATTATTAAATGTTAAATTTGGCTACCTTTTTATGAGTTATACCCTTAGAGAATAAAAAGCCAAACGAAGGTGTAATTGTCAAGCGTTCCCCGCTGTCAAATGTGAGTGACCACCGATCATACACTTCATATAAAAATAGCTGTCAAATGCTATGACTTGCGGTACAATATTAATCCCCCTGCTTCCCCGCGAGTTATGGCAGCATTATTTGCATAGATATTTGCGTTCATTGCGTGTCCATATTGTTTTTTTTTAGCCTGAGGACCTTTTACGTCCCTCGGATTAAATAATCGGCTGCCTGAATTGAGCTAGCCAAAATTCAACACACTAAAACGAATAAGAACGTTTTGCTATGACCGGCAGCCGGCACACTGGCCGTGTCCGGTCCAGCTGTGCGAATGATCGCCGGGACGCTCTCGCCCGTCCCAAATAAATAAAATAATACATAGTTATATGTATTTCTTTTCGAAAACTTTCTTTGATATTAGCTATCAGTAATAGCAGTCAAATCTATAACATATGTGTGTATTGAGGTTATGTTGTTGAGTAATTCATTACAATTGCTATTATACGGTGTGCTTAAGCTTGTGTGCGTTAAACGAAAACTAGACTCTGATTTTACATGAAAGATGTAAATAAAGAGCAAGTTCTGTTTCTTGTTGGTAAATAAATAAATGTAGAAAAGTAGTGAGCAAGGCAAAACAAATATATAATTACTTGCTCGCTCATAGAACTAGGACCAAAAGCAATTTATAAATACTATGTGTACCAATTTAATAATAGATGCCGTATTCAAAGTCTGCATACTCTACTATTAATTAAAAGTAAACATTGAACCACTAGCAAAAACTACAGCGGCATTTTCACGTGAAATCCAAAATAAAACAACATTAAATAGTTTTTATGTAGCGATACAACTTTTTTTAAAATATAGTTTATTGAGCACACATTACAATATAAACAATAGTTAATTAGAGAACAAGTAATGATTATATTAATCCAGGCCATATTCGAGCTAAGTCGAGCGTAACAGACTGTAGAATACTAATATAAACAAAATAAATAATTCATTACAATAAAACATAATTATAACGACGTGTAGACTCGGAGTAACCCTGTGTGCTGAATAGGCCCAAGTTCAGCAAAATGCTACAAGATGCGGCTTGTAGCGCAGACTTTCAGCAGGAGCCATCTGAATTCTGAAGGCTAGAGAATTCGTTTGTTATTTTGCTGATGTGTGTCCTTAGGAAATAATAAATACCTTTAAACGCGCAACTAGAATCTAAGCGATTCTATTGTTTAAAAGACGCATATTTAGGTTCGCATTTTAGATCAAAATGTAACCTTAACTAATGGTGCGAAGCTATAGCTAACTAAAAGATTAAAATCATGATTTATTAAAATTCAGTCCAAATTAATTGAACGCTAGACTGACAGACTTACCCTGAATAAATGTACGATACAAAATGTACTTTAAGACTAATATATTCATGACCTATTTGGCTAATTAATAACGTTTCGTTTATAATTAGCACATTTTAAAAGGTAGATGTTAGTTTGTTTTAGTTTGACACATTCCACTATTATAATAGAGATTTGAAATTCGTTGTCAAACGAATTTAGACTTTTTTCAAAATAAGTATTAAGATAGATAGATAGATAAAACTTTATTTGTGCATACAACATAGGATATACGAGTACATTTTGATCAAAAGTTTAAATGACAATACATGCACAAAAGGCGGCCTTATTGCTTTACGCGATTTCTTTCAGGCAACCTTTGGATGGACATTAGTGTAAAAGATTTACAGAATGGTAGTTTTAGACAGTAGGTGGACTATGAGTCTATTGGTCTGATAGTACAAGAATCAACTATTGATTAGCCCATCAATTCCGCTTCGTACCGGAATAATAAATACGTACTGTTTCAATACAGTCACTAATTCGAGTGGCCCGCGCAAATGGATTCCATGAAACTTTACAATTTACATGTTTTAGTCATTTAAATGTTCGTAATTTGCAACGGCATACGTTATTCAAATTAGGCACGTGTCCTATGTACGTTATGGGTCACAATATACTATAGAGTATTTAGATCAGTTCGAGTTTAAAATTTGTATGATCATGTAATTTACTGAAGTCAGCCGCTATGATCGAGGGTTGATTAGTTAGAGGCAATAGAGTTTTGAAGAATTTCTACTTACTTACCTCACTCAGTGCGCTTTCGTATTAATTCTTCTATATGTTTATATATATAAGTCATTAATCAAATAATATTATTCTTTATTAAGTATCTTAAAATTGTTTGCCTAGCACTTTTGTCAATCAAGCGCATGCCGTGGTTGTCTATAATTCTAACCATGTGCTTTAGTACTAAAATTGAGTAATTATATTGGTAATAAGTGAATATATATGTACCGTTAACGATCCTTAATCAATAAAATAAAATTAATAAGTCTGATCCAAATCCCATCCGAATTTGGTCTGAGTTCGAGCCGACGTAGTTGTTGTTTCTATGGTAATTCAAGTTATTTCTCTTTTGATTTCTGTAATTCGATTTCTCCTACCAATTGTTTTTAACGGACTCGGATGGGACGCAGTGCGAACGCGTCATTACAATCTAATGACAAAATAGCACTGCTTAAATTTTCGCCTTCAGTCGAACATATTAGTAATATGTCAAATATAATTGTAGATACGTCTATCACCAGGTAAAGTAAATGTTGACCTCACAATCATAGAAGATGTAAAAGAATTAATAGTTGTATATCTACTCTATAAGATTTACTGAAAGTTTGTTTGTTGCAATAAAGATTCACAGAGTATATTGGTATACTAGAGAAAGTTTATGTCAGACCTAATAAGTAGGACATGCATTTTTCCATTTGACGGCGGTCGCCATTCGTCACGTAAAAGCTGAAGTGAATTCTTAAACAGAGTCGTTCTCGGCAGCCTCACGGCCACCCCCATGACCCGCCCCTAGCTCCGTCTGTCTGTCTACACACTGACAGAGCCTTTCCTAAGACTTCCCGTTTCCCGCTTATACTCGCTTCGCTTTCCCATGTAACGGATGTTGTACTTTACCTGTCTTCCCACAATACCTCCAACATACATAAAGTATTCCCAAACCTCTTACCCCACCCACGTTCCCACGTCTAGCCTCAGCTCCTTAATAATTGACGAACTTGTAAACTCGACAAGATTTCTACCTTCCTAAAAACCACAGATTACGTTTACGTAGTGTTTACATAGATTCACAAAGAAATCGGCAGAGAATCGCCAGTCGCGCTAAACAATCTCATTTACAGAATATTATACCCAGAATTACTACTTATTCGGCGACGGGAATACTCTAAGGCCTACTTAGCAAATAAATAACGTAATTTTACGTAATAGCAGCTTAAACCTCTTATAATAGCAATTTTATTTAGCTGTAGCCCATTTGCAGTCTTCATATATACTTTATTTAAAAATGGTGTTGTAAAAACGTGAACGTTACGTAATTTCACTGCACAATTGAATTATTTGTTCAATTTGCGCTAGGAATTCGTGTAAGCATTTCTAAATTGGAGCACAAATTGCTGATATAAAACAAAAAATACTTTCTCGTTCTTGGAATTGAATCCTCTTACCCAAATTGATATGATAATAAAAGCTCGCAGTCCATTACGGCGTGTCGCTGAGGTAATTCTCGGTAACTCACCTTCTGCACTGTTCGCTCAGACCTACCTATTCATTATTAAATTAGGTCTTGCTCTTTTCTTGACATTCTACTAATTTTGGTTTTAATTTGTTCACCTTATAACGTCTGTCCGTAGCAAGGTATGCGGTTAATTAAATAAAATAGCTAAGTTAGATACCAAAATATTGGACGCTGAATAAAAATACAATACAATTTATTGAAATGCGTAGTACACAGCTTGTCACGTCTCTCAAATAGCTTGTTAAATTTGGTCTGGTAGTCGGGACCTCTACATAAATAACAGATGTCCCACTTTGCTGTGCCGAATACAAATGAAATAAATCCAGAGAATAGCTGGGACTGAACCGGCTTAGCCTGATGAATATTCAATGTACACACAGACACAAAAGTCTTCTAAGAAATAACTTCAGAATGCAATGGTAATAGTTGAAGTCTTTCATCGCGTTTTTCTCGATCTCTTTCAAGAAAATCGATCGTCTGTGAGCCGCTACAAAAGTCAGTTTATCTCGAAACGTATATGATACTAATGCTTATTAAATTACTTTATAGTCTGAATTGCCTCATTTACTATTTCTTTAAAATATGCAGACAGTCTGTTTCTGATTATTGATCTAAAAAAAATAATATGGAATGTTTCAAACATTGAAACGGAACGAAAGTGACGTTTTCGATGTGGCTGTGTGTAGTTTGGTAAAAACTTAAACAACGCAAAAATATAGCGTTAGCGCAATAGCGTCCGTCCTTTGACAGAATCATAATCGCAATTTATACCATTGCAATATACAAATCATGAAGTCACCGCACTACTAGCGCACTAAACTACCATTAGTTAACAATATGACAGGCCATACACACAGCAAAAGCTTTCAACGAACATCATACATTATTTCAGTTCCTGAAACACGCTTTATGATGCCGTCCACAGGCTTCATGATTTGGCTATTCCTGTCTCATAAATTTGTCACAGCTTCAGAGTGGCTTGCGTATGTATGGCTGGCCACGGTACAATCACTTCATGTACTCTACTAGTACCGACAATCACGTCATATTTGCATTTCAAATAGACACACTAAGATAATATCTACTCTAATTATTATTCTGTTAGGTGCAAACATGAATTTCTAACGATATTATTGTTTAGTTGACATACTGTAGGTATGTTAGTAGTGAACTTAAGTTATATATATGACGACTGTTGATAAAAAAATAACTTCAAACATTTTATTTGTTACAGGTAAATAACCGTTCTTATGCGACCTAAGAAATAATTAGCGGTATGTATTAATTAGAGATACTTTAGACGTTGTTTCTCACAAAATAAGTAAAAGAATAATTGATAACTTTAAAAGAAGAATCAATTTTGCATAGTATGAAAACAAAGATGGACACTGAATGAGTCTTTAATGTTTGGCAGATAGATGTAAAGAACATTTTAGCTAATCTAGTTATTTGACTGTTTAATACAACGTCAAGTTACGTAAGTCTGAAACATGCCCTGTTGAGGTGATATTAAATAAAAATAGCATGTGCCAATTCACCATTCTGAATAATTTAGCGTTAACGAAAATAGCACAACGACTCTGTTCAGCTTTTAAACCAAAACAAGAATATAGTTTGTGAAACTTTATTATAGCAGAACACGAAATAATCACAAATTCTATGCTACATTTGAATGTGCCAAATACGAATACTAAAATTTAAAAATGAAATACCCTTATTATTTCTGATCAATTTATTTTTTATCTAAATACCACCCTGGAAGTGACATAGCGATATTTATTAAAACTACAGATTCTATTTGTGTTTAGTGTTCGTTTTTCAAATTTCCATTTTTTTTTCTTATGGTTTGTCACGCAAAATATTGCAGAATTTAACGGTGAATCACGTAGATTTCACATTACGTCATTTGCCATAAATTGATGACTGTTATTCGCAAATATGATGGAATTCTAAAAGAAATAGTTGGTGATACCCAGTTCTGCAACTACATTGGGCATAAATCTGCATGTAACGGTGATTACTAGAATAATATTTTATAACAAGTACTGTAGCATTTTAACACCTTAACACACTGCTCGTTTAGATCTTTATTTTCTTGAAAGCATACACCATAATAAAGTAAAATGTAAAGTAAATAATAATAAACAAAAAGCAAAGAAATGATTCTTTCTAAATTATACATAGTAAACCATTAGCGGTACACCTTAGCACTCGGAATATTTGATAGTGTAGCATTTGACATGATTGATTTATGTACGCACGACCAGTGCCGGATTAGCCATATAGCAAGAATAGCAAATGCTACGGGCCCCGCGGATTGGAGAGCCCCGCGCTCCAACGCCTGTTTGACCGTAAAAATAATTAAATTTAAATAGTAGCGTAAAATATATTGCTTGTAAGAACAAATTTGTGTATGTCTTGTAAATACAGACTTGCCCATACTGACCGATATAAATAAGCCAGCTTGTAGAGCATGATTTGCTTAAAGAACTAGATATGAAAAACGATATATCTAAATTTGCCCACATTAAATCAAAAACAGTTGTTTTATAATTAATTGTTAATAGTTATGTTTTATTTAATGCCATAAACATTAAAACCTAAAGCGGACCAAAGGCCACATAATATATAAACATTATTGAAGGGCCCTCTGACAGATTTTGCTACAGGCCCCGCGCTGGCTTAATCCGGCACTGCACACGAATACACATAAAGCTTTACATTTGCAGTATAAGCTAGTCTCCCGTTGCACGAGACGAGAAGCCCATACTATGAAAGACCATTTTATACTGGAAATGTATAGCTTGATATGGAGCTGTGTATACCACACGTGATTTCCCTATGTGTGAGGTGTGATCGCATTGGATTCGGAGGCGACAGGAAATTGAAAGCTATACGTAAACCAAGCAATTTGAAAACGTATCGCGAACGTAGCCGTGGGTTATTCGTAACTGGGAATGACACCTTTGGAGTGAAAATCTTTCTATTAGTTATTTATGGGGCGACGTACATTGTTTAAACGCCGTCATCATTGATGATAGTAACAGATAAGTCTAAAGTAATAAAATACTTAAAAAAAAAACCTTTTTATGACATTATGGTAGGACAAACTAAAAAAAGAATTAAAAAAACCACGGCACCTTTGCAACCGTAAAATTAATTAGGAGATACCGCGCACACGAAATCAAAAGAAAATAGCAACATTATCGTATAAGTGCTCTATCTCAACGTATTTACGGCATTTTCAAATTTATTATTAAACAAACATTAATTATCATTTTAAAAAACCTTAAAATTTGTCATCCATAAAATTGGCCTCACTTTTATGGATATTATATTCAACAGTAAAAACTTCACTGAAACTGTTTCGAATTTTCCGTCAGTGGACATCTCGTGCACAATACTTTATTTTTATTACCATACCTACATGTTCAGTAGCCCTATAAAATTTTAATGTAATAAACAAAGCCATATTTTAGATTTTTCTGTCTGTTTTGAATTCCGCAATTCAACTGAGGTCATAAACAATTTTACACGGTTTATATCCTTGCTGAGCACCGCACCCTCATAAATTCAGCCTTTACTTGCCAACACCGAACGCTATAAAATATTAAATTTATTGACAAAGCCGCCAGCGACAAACCTAAACCCTCTTAAACCTTTCGTGCAACCCGTCCTTTAAAATCCTTCACTGATGACAATTACCACCGATAAACTTACGTAAGCCTTCGGTGTCTACTCTGGTATTCTGTCTGACAGTCAATCTTGTCGATATCATGCATTTCAAATGTATTCATACGCAAGTTTCTTATTCGTCGAACATGTTGAAGCTCTCAGGAATCCCTAAGGAGATCGAGGAATGCATAAATAAATATCTGTTGAAGTTTACGGCAGAAGGTGTGACGGGTTTCTATGAAAAGCTAGCTTACAGCTGAGTAAGTATTTAAGGAAGTCGACATGGGGAAGTAGTAAAAGCTCGCCGAGTAATATGCTATTTTGGCGCAAGATAAATCTTTTGTGACGAGAGGTAAGTGCGCTCGTAGGCGGCGTAGCTCGTAACTTGTGCATGGTGCGCTACGGAGCTACATAAGCGGCTTTCGTCCCTTAAGTTTATTATATTATCATTCAGAACTAGCCTTCGCCGCGTGACTGCGATCTTAGCGCGTTAGTCACTGTCGGAACCGTGTCTCTAGGCGAGACAACGACTCCATAGAGCGACTGGTTATTCAGGGAAAAGTGGAGGGAACCAGAGCGCGCGGCAGGTCACCTATGCGCTGGACTGACCTAATAAAATCTGCAGTAGGAAACCGCATATCTGACTGCACCAGAAAGACTGCCAACAGGGAGAGATGGCGAAAAATCGTGCGGAAATCTGTGTCCACTACTGCCTCCGATGTGGACGCCTCAACGTGACCACGACCGCTCTGCCAAGAGCGAAACGACAGAGAAGAACCGTGATAACGGTGGATTGATTAACAGCTGTGAGTAAGTCAGATTATCAATCTATTTTGATTAAAATTTCACACTTCTTTACGCATTTGCCTATAAAAGGGTTACGACTTTAGCAGAAAATATTCGTATGATATAAGCTTTCGTTGTAATGATGTGTCGTTACTGGATAGATAAAGCGAACATAATGTTCTGTGCGTGCGTGAACGATCTACGGAGAATTAGGTTCGTGCGTAAAGCCTTCCTGGGCACGTGTGAATAACGGGCACTTGGGGATTTTAATAAAGATCACGTCTCCTTGTTACTCTCACTGCCTCCGTCTTTAGACATCAGTCTATGCCACGCTGTTTCCTTTTTAGAAACATTTTCCCTGTACTAATACAGGGAAAAAAACGCAAATATAAATATAAATTAACACATCATCTTTGGGCTGAAAAAGATCACTTTAAAGTGATAAGGCCGCCCATTGTGCATGTTTCAATTAGACTGTGTATCACAATTATTTACTTCTTCTGTGTGTACAATAAAGAATTCTCTATCTATCTGAAAAACAGTATTTTATGTGACTGCAATTAGATTGCACTATTTAGAACTGAAGAACTATTGACATCTAAAGACAACGGTACTACTACCTTTATAGCCCAGGGTAGATCCCTTAAAAAATGATAAAAAGTCAAAAAAATAATAGTAGGATGAAACCCATTAGAAAAGGAGGAGAATATTATAAAAATTTAAGGAAAAATAATTTACGGGCGATCTGAGGTCAGGAAGAGGGGGAGGGGGGGGGTTAAGGAAAAAAAAAACGGATTTTCTCGATTTCAGGCAAAACTAAAAGTCCTATGGAAAAAAATTGAATGGCAAAGTTGTTGATAATAAAAAGATCTAAAACTTTTGTATTTACACTTTTTTCATTTAACCTCAAAATTTATGTGAAAAATTCAAAAAACCAAGTTTTTGGTTTTTTATTTTTATCTTTTACAAACAATAATTTTTTTTCACGAAATTTCGTGAAAACTTACCTTTTTATGTCCCAAATACGCTGTAATTTATTTAATTAGAAATATTTATTTTTTCACCTTTTTTTTAATTAATATCGATTTTTTACCCTTATTTTCGATCGAAAATTCACCCGTCAAAATATCAGCTTTTTCAATAAGTTGGTATGTTTTTTGTTTGTTGAAATCTCTTCTTTCTGATAGTGAAAAAATATATAATTATATGTTACTATAGATAATCTTCACAGAAAATGCAAAACAAAGATCGTAAAAACTATTAATATATAAATTAATATATACACTATTTACAATTTTGAGCTATTTACAAACAAATAAGTTAATAAAATTAATATTTTATCAATGTAACATGTAATCTTACGTTTTTCGAGTAATTAAAGTGTAAATTTTAATAAATAACTCAAAATTGTACATGTTAATTATATATTAATAGCTTTTTTCGATCTTTGTTTTGCATTTTCTGTGAAGATTTACTATAGTAACATATATATATTTTTTTACCATCAGAAAGAAGAGATTTCAACGAACAAAAAACATACCAATTTTTTGAAAAAAGCTGATATTTTGATGGGTGAATTTTTGATCGATAATAAGGATAAAAAATCGATATTAATTAAAAAAAAAAGGTGAAAAAATAAATATTTCTAATTAAATAAATTACAGCGTATTTGGGACATAAAAAGGTAAGTTTTCACCAAATTTCGTGAAAAAAAATTATTGTTTGTAAAAGATAAAAATAAAAAACCAAAAACTTGGTTTTTGTCTTTTTCACATAAATTTTGAGGTTATATGAAAAAAGTGTAAATACAAAAGTTTTAGATCTTTTTATTACCAACAACTTTGCTATTCGACTTTTTTCCATAGGACTTTTAGTTTTGCCGTAAATCGAGAAAATCCGTTTTTTTTTTCCCTTAAACCCCCCCCCCTCCCCCTCTTCCCGACCTCAGATCGCCCGTAAATTATTTTTCCTTAAATTTTTATAATATTCTCCTCCTTTTATAATTGGTTTCATCCTACTATTATTTTTTTTGGTCTTAAAAATTAACGGCACTGGGCTATTAATTTTTGGCACTATTCAAATATATTTGTGGCACTCACTTGTAATTTCTAGTCCAATTTAATTAAATATAGTTTATAGATAGTCTGAGTGCACGGTTAACGTAGTGGTTAAAGCGGTCGCCTCACCGCTTTCAACTGCGCTGGTGTTGTGGGTTCGATCCCTACACGAGACAAATCTTTGTGTGATCCACAAAGATTTGTTCTGACCCTGGGGGTGCTTAGTGTGTGACATATATGTTTGTGAACACCCCCGCGACACAGGATTTATTACTAAAGAAGGCCTCTTAAAAAAAAGAAAAAATAATATTTCGTTACATTTCTATTTTCTTTATCTATTTCGTAATTAACTTGACAGTTGCAAAGTGTCCCTAATACCGTGACGCCGTGACGGTATCGAGTTACCGAGATCGCATTAGTAGTCCAAACGTTCAGGGGATCGCTCCTCCTTCATATATTATGTAACGGCATATGGATGCGACCGTTACGGTAAGGAACATTGAGTTAATGCTGTTTCTTGACTTAGGACTTAAAATTGAAAAAACACACAGGTCTGATCTTAATGTTGGTTACACGGTGTCTAAAGATGGCGATTTTACATGATTAGAGGCGAAAAAAGGAAGGGGTACATATCAAATTCGAAACTAAAATTTAATTGACCAATGGTGTTCAATGTACGGTTGGCCAATATTGCAATTTATTACCATCGCAGGTTTTGTTCTGGAACAGAGCAAATAAAGAATTAGTTACAATAATACTTTTTATACTTGTTAATGAAGCAGAACAACGTTTGGTTTTCTAGCTAGGATCTCGGCATAACTTTTAACTGTTTGTAACTAGATAGGCGGTGACAGTTGCAAAGAGTCCCTAATACCGTGACGCCGTGACGGTATCGAATCGAGTTACCGAGATCGCATTAGTAGTCCAAACGTTTAGGGGATCGCTCCACCTTCATATATTATGTATGGGCAAACCAGAAACTGAAAGGAGCGAGAGGCGCGCGCCTCTATGTCAGGTGTTTTTAGTTTCTGATTTAGGTATACATATGCATCCTACTCTAACCTACTAATTCTTATTTATATCCTGTTTTTATATTATAAATGCGAAAGTTTGTGAGGATCCGTGTGTGTGTGTGTATGAATGTTAGTAACTCTTTAAGAGAAAAACTACCATCTCGATTTAATGAAATTTTGCATATAATATTAGTTTATATCATATATTATATATATAGGCTACTTTTAGTACTTTTACAATGCAGAGAAAGTTTTATATAATAATAGCATATTCTATTATTTTTATATAAGATAGCCTTTAATTAATAAATAATCCTTTATCTGCAGGTTAGCGGCATAACGCTTGATTGGAAAATGCAAAATAAGTTGAACAAAAGTATAACGGTTATTTAAAAATCAAACATTTACCAAATTTCTACAACATTGACACCTTTATCCACTTTTTTCGATACTCATAAATCTTGAATTTTTTCAAGTCTGTTCTTAAAATTCAACTCTTAGATAGATGCACTATTAAATGTCCTATCTCATAATTATACATATTCTCATAATTAAATTGGTCTCGCATTGTTGAGGTAGCTGTTTATTATTTTTAAGCATTCTTTAAAATAATAAACAGCTACCTCAACAATGCGAGACCATCACACTGAAAATGTATAGCTAGACGATTAGCCGTAAGTACCTACAGGTAATGATTATTATATCTACAATAGAGTAAAGCGTCCATAATCCCAATACAACATTCATAAATTAACATGGCTTACATGAACATCAGTGGACCATTGCTAGTGGCGCAGCGCTAACAAGCATGCCTACTGACTAGTGTTAGGCAGCCAATAATACTGATCGACTATAATACATGTAAGTGTATTCGACAAGCATATCTTGGCTACTAGATCAGGTCATGACAAATGGCTCATGGGCAGTATGGGAATACCATAATTCAAGTTTGTTTTAAAACAAAGGAGTTCACTTTGCTATCTTATGCGCATAGATTAACATTTTTGAAGACTTTTAAATTATTATCTGTCCACTATTAAGTAAGTTGTAACTGCCTGGATGGTATATGCGCGAAGTCACGGGTTTGATGTCCGGATCGGGCAAAATGTTATTTGTGAACTTTCCGTCAGGAAATTCACAATAGCAGCACGGAGTTGGGATTGTCCCCGGTGGATGGCGATAGGCTCACCCCCTATCCCGTGGGACCTAAACATATCATGTAAAGTGTGAGTTTTACATACACACACGTACATGTTTAAGTTAAATAATTTATAAGATTAGATTTCTGATATGTGTAATTCCAATTTTTATAGTTTTTGTTTGTATTAAGTTTATAATTTAATATTTAATGTTTGCATGCCATTGCTAGTTGGCGAAATGTGTCCTGCGCTAAATATAATATTGATATTCTGTAATTACCACATTATAATACATAATTGATGTGATGTAAGTATTAAGTAATTAAAATAAATTTTAGTGTTGTTCTTAAAATATCTACAGATAGCATTTTTATCGTAGCTATACATAACCGCAATATTTAGTAATTTGCCTAACGTGCAAAAATTTTGAAATTGCAAGCGAGATAGCGTTGCGGCTAATGACAGCCCCTTAACACCTAATTGCTTTCAGACAAAGGATTTCGCGAAGCACACTGAGCACACAACACATAATGCCGTATTTACTGCCAACACAATGGTGCTACGTCATCATACGCGCGAAAATAACGTGACCCAATATGTTAAATATATTTGGCAAACAATAAATATCTAAATAAACAAATAAATATCTCACAACTTACACACAACGCCATCTATTCCCAAACTAAGCTTGTATTATGGGTACTAGAATAACTGATACTAATACATATATACTTTTCTTTTGTAAATACATACTTATTATACACATAGAAACACCCAGATTAAGACTAACCATGTTCATGCACACAAAGATTTGTCTTAAGCGGGAATCGAACCCGCGACCTCGGCGTCGCAGGCAGGTTCACTATCCCGCCATCCAGTCGTCAGACAATTTATGACGACAGCGCCATGTCATTTCTTTGGGTAACATTCGGGCCGCGTGGCCGCAATCCCGTATCGGGCCGCAAATGCGGATTTGCTCAGTCGGAAGGCAACGGAGCGGCCGCTTTGGTCCCAGGTGCCACAAAGCCCCGGCTGCGACACTCCCACTACGTCACGTGACGCATGTGGACTTTATGTCTAATACAAATTGCCTACTCATGTCGAAAAATCGATACGCATTTCCAGGGTAGGAACGTTTGTTTTCGCTTTAATGATTGCCTAAATAGACTGTAAGCATTTATCTCATAATAGAAACACGGTACAATGGTTGCCGTGATATTATCGTAGCCTTAATTCACAAAGGCCTGTAATTAGATGCAGTTTTTCATTTCGTCAATTGCACTTGCCAGCTTTAGATTTACCTATTGTTATTTTTTCGTTCATATTGTACGGTTTAACTATTACGTAAAATTATTAACTAAAAAAAAAAATATGAGCACCTTTTGAAGGTTAACAATCAGTCGCACACATCAGGCCCTAATACATAACATAACATCACGCCTATATTACCCAGAAGGGTGTAGCAGAGGTGTACAACACCCACATTTCACGTGTTATGTTCATGTCCCATAAGATAGGGGGTAAACCTATCGCTATCCAACCATCACAATTCCAACTCCGAGGTGCTATAGTAAATTTCCTGACGAAAAGTTCACAAAGAACACTTTGCCCGTACCGGGAATCTAACCCGAGACCTCGAGATGAGAGACGCCTTCGCTATCCACTAGACCATCGATGCAGTCCTTTTAAACGTTGTTATATTTATTTGTTAATTGTATAGTAACTAATAAGTTACATTGCATCACTCTTTGCTTAATATTTGTTATCGCAAACAGCGCTTTATATACACCGCTTTAGTCAATAACCTCCAAATGATGACCATATTTCATGATACGTGGTTATTAATATGAAAATGTCACCGTTATCTCTCGAATATCAGAAAATAAACCACTCGTCATAAGTCAATAACGTTATTGCTGTAGGCGTGGGAAACGAAGTGATGCTTTCGAACAAAAACAGACAAACTCAATAACACATCATTTTACGTCCTGGATATAAGAAAATAAAACCTCTATGTGGCATTCTACACTTTTTGTAGTACCTCACTGCTTCATTCTATATTCAAACCTAAAAAAAAAATTAAATTTAAATCATAGAAGCATTAGAAGCCACAATATTTTCTGTTTATAAAATACTTCGTGCAAAATTAAGCTTCAATTTATTTTTGTCTATTTCTTCAGAAAGAAGATGAATACTGTTTTTTCGATCGAGCAGAGAAACAAGAAAGAGCTCTTCGAATTTCTCACTATGGTCAGCGTCGTAAAATCAAATATTTATTACATAATCATATTAATACAATTTTACATACCGTACAAGCAAGTCCAGCAAAGCAGGCATACCTATAGCTGTACTTATAACTGTGATAAGTCTGAAGAGATTAACGATTTACGAGCAAATTTATGTTTACGGCTTCTTTGGCTTGGTTTTATAAACACGAGACTGTAACCGCTGAATCTAAACGCGGCCCTGAATGTACACACGACTGTAAATCTAGCTATACGTCCAGTATAAGATGGTATCGCATTGCACGGGATGCCTATACGATGTGAGATCATCTTATATTGGTTAGGTATAGGTTGATCGGTAGCCATGTGTACGCAAGTAGCGTTAAACTCACGTTGCGCAACTATGTATCTAAATGCTCGCACGAAATACACTTAAATAAAGTGTGCCATTTAAATAATTGCCAGCTGTTAAATCAGTAGCGGTGACTTTGTCTATATTATTTACGAGAGGCAGCTCAGACAATCTTATAAATATACAAAGATAGGTGTGTGATATCCAAGGACTGTGGCATTACACCTGTATTGCAGAATACATTAATATCTTAGTATTCTTTTTGTCTTATTTCTCATTTGATTATTTTATATGGTAATAGGTATTTTGGCCGGGAGGGGAAACAAATGAAAAAATAAATTTCGCACAAAAACTACATATATTTTCCAGGTCTACAAAAGGTTAACTTAAGAAGATAAATCTAAGTATCAGGAGGATCGCCGACTCGTTTTACTTTATCACTATGCTAAAAAAATCCACATTGGCATTAGAAATCAACTTGAAACTTAAACGACTCACCTTAGCCTAAATCACAATATAGAATTTTTATTACATAATAAATGTGTGTGAAGATTCATTTTTTCATTGATTTAAAGTTCTAAACAGATACATAGTATGCACTTAAAATGTAAAATCCAGTTCAAAAGGAAACCGAAAACGCACAATTCCCTTCGCACCTCAGAACAACGAATCTTCACACCAAGAAAAATATCTATAGACAATTACCACTGTCATAAATGTCACCGTTGACACATGACATCGCCTTGACAGTCAAACCGATGTACGACGACGCACAATCTTAACGCCTGAGTTCGCGAAAAAATAGGTTTGCAAGAAAAAAAAATGTTACAATACGAAGGATGGAGTTGCCTTTTTTTTATACTTCTCAACTTGTTGTGTTCTTTTTATCACATCGATCGTACATCAATAACAATGTTATCAAAGGATCTGGCAATATCTATGGTGAATTAAAACTTTATTATAAACAAAATTACAGGTACATTGCACCGCTCGCGCTGTGTGTAATTTATACGTTGGTGCCAAACCTTTATATAATTCAGCAACTCGGCAAGTCATTGTACGTGCTTAGCAAAAAACTTGTGCAAATGTGCGCAGTCCTTGGCAATTAGACGTGCAATTATTCGGTTCGGGAGGGACGGGAACTGATGGAGTTTCAGGGATAAAAGTTATAATGGAGGTGACTAACAATTTTTGTTTTAAAATTCAAACCATAAAAGTTAGGCAAGAAAAAGGTTTATTATAAACTTAATTATCTGTACGTGCTTTAATGACTGCCTTGCGCCATTCACCGCAAGTTCTCAGGTTCGATTCCCGGATCGGACGAAATGTTAATTGTGAACTTTCCGCCAAGAAATTCTTAATAGCAGCACGGAGTTGGAATATGCCCGGTGGATGGTGATAAGCTCATCGCCTATTCCATGGGACCTAAACATAACTGGTAAAGTGTGGGCGTTATACACCTCTGCAACACCCTTTTGAGTAATAAAGGCGTGATGTTATGTTATGCTTTACTACTAACTGGCGTGCAGGACTTAAAATAACGTTTGACTATCTGATTTGCATTAAATAAACTATTTTAACAATACAATCTGTATTTCCATTTTAAATTAGTTGTTACTTTTTACCTTAACTGACTCTGAAAGTTAAAAAACCGCCATATTCCTATCCAATAACATTTATTTTTCAAACAAGATTTAAAATTATGTGAACGATTTAATCGTCTTGGTAACTTATGATAGTTACGGCAACGACCTACGTTACTACAAAGTGCATACTGCAATATAAGACCTGTTACAATCTTAGCTCTAATTAGTACATTCCGTCGCCTCCAGGCGCTTCAAAGCGCGTCTGGAATACCAATCTTAACCACGGTTTAATCTACCTCTACTCAGAAGAAACATTTCCACATGTTATACCATGTTACTAGGACCACTATGTACGAGGATTTCAGCTAGCAATCTTGAACCACTGCAGCACTGTAGTCGACACATACAAATGGACCGCGGGGTTTAATCAAAAACGAATAAAAATGTCTTTTTACTGAATGTGTGGACGATCTCGACGGTATTACTCGATTGAGTAAAAGCGTTATGTCAGTACGGACTACGGAGCTTTACTATACTCGTACTGGCACCATGTAATTATATATGACCCGTGCGGACTTTTAAATTGTACTGCTGACCGCAGCGCCCCCAGCGTGGTTCCAAGCAGTATAAAAAAATGCATTTTTTATTCTCAGACCTAAAAACATCAAAATTAAACGAGATTATTATATATTACTTTGAATTATATTTTAAAGAACTAATTGGGATTTATTTTTTAATTAGTAAATCAAAATTAGGAATATAACAAAGTGACCTAACCTAAAAATAACTGACCTAAAAACTAAAGTAATTAACTATGTACAAATTTAAAATGAATATATAGTACAGACTCTCGACATCTACCCACTTTACAGATATTTGTGTTTTTTAGATTTGTTAGTAATTTGCATCCAAGTTGAGTGCCGCCATTTTTAATGGGCTCCGAAACGGTCTAGAATTTGAGGCAACGGCGCGGCCCCTCTTTAATGCTCACACAAAAATAAAGATAAAAAGAAAGTTGCAGCATTGTCCCTAAAACTAGGCCAGCCTAAAATGTATTAACAAAATAGATTTTGGGTAGAGGCGGTTTTAACATCAGATTATTATTTATATTTTGTCACAAAGAGGATATTTTCGTCATTACTTGATTAGTTCGATAGGCTGTTTAATGATACCTTAACTGATGAAGTTAAAATCCAATCAAATAAGATATTAAAATAAACAACCAGTCTTCTATTCTAATATCAAACAAAAATCTTTTAATAATAAAACAGTGTTATTTTACAACAAAACAACAAAAAGTCAAAAATTCAAATAAAACTCATGAACTTAGTTGAGTTGACTTTTAAACTAAGACATTATTATCAATTAATGGTGCTCCCACACTGCCGTTAGAAAATGTTTGTAAACATTTTCTAACATAAAAACATTTACTCACAAATGTTGTCAATTGTTACATTTTGTTAGGAACTATTACATGTTATAAGTGCTCCTACACTAATAGAATATGTTTACTAATGTTTAGTAACATTTTATAACATTAAAATCTGGTATTGGCTCGCAGTTTGGTTTGCGTTCTGAGAGCGTCTACACGAAAATGGGAGAGGATTTGCTCATTAGAATAGCTTTCATTTTTGTTTAAAAAAGAAGAAAAAATTGGATGCGCCAAACGCTAAAGGAAACATATGTTTTATTTTGTTATAATTTGTTTTGTTATATTTTGTTAACTTAACGTTACTAAACATTTTCTAACATGAAAACATTTTTTAACATTTGTGATTAAATGTTTGCTAACAAATGTTTACTAACGTTACTAAACATTTTCTAACGGCAATGTGGGAGCACCATAAAGAAAACTATACCTACTCAGATATCAATTACGAATAAGATATTAACTAACAAAATATACTCAACGCACTCAACGTTTGTTCACACTATTTTGAAAGTGCGTAAGTCTCCTTAGGAAGCACAAAATGTCAAAAGAATCGTCGGCTAACCGACTTCTAATTTTGCTGACCAGCTAACCAGCCTCTGTGAAGGCATTTTTGGATTCTACGGTAGTCATCCGCGAACTGTAAAAGTTTACCTTTTGACTCCCTGGACTCGTATAAATTCATTTCGAATTCAACTGCTTATGCTCTAATGCAATCTCGTCAAACTTGCGAGATCTCGCTCATTTTTCGGCCGAGATCAATCTCGCTAAAAATGGCCGAGATCTCGCAAAAATAGATAGAAGATTAATTTTCTCTAGTCAATCAATTCTAGTCTAGATCAAGTCTAGATCAATTTGGTTCAAAGAAAAATAATTAGGAATCTATTGATCTTCCAATTTCATATTAAAGACTCATGACTAATTGCTATTCTTGACTATTAAAATTACACATCGAAAATTTTGACATTAATATGTACCTAGACATAGATATACCAAATAAGTTCATGTGAATACACTCGTCGTGATCGCTTCATGATACCAGCGACACAATTTTCTTGATAGCTTCCTGTCCCGAACATTCGGGTTTTTCATAAGTATTATGGGTTTAACGACCTGTCTCCGTTTTCCTTAAGCCTGCTACGGAGGCACATCAAACGATCATAAAGACGTACCTAATACTTCCAAGATAGCTCTATAGTTCGGAGATAACCATAAAACTGATTTCTTTATATCGATAAAATGTTATCATTACCTAACTAAATTATGTCAAAAAGCTTACTATAGTATTTCAGACTACATAAATGATAATAGTATTTGGAAATGAATTGCTCTTCTTATGTGATTTTTTTATGTACTTTCATATTGTTATATTTTTCATTTTAAAAGATGGTGCACATGAGTTTCTCACCAGCTCTTCTCATAATGCAATACCCATCGGAGCTGGTACTTGGATTGATTTTAATTCGATTCTAAACAGTTTGATTAAAATTAATCTGAGCCCCGGTTATTCAAATCATTGTAATTAGTATAATTTAGTATTATTTATTATTTACTTTTATATCATTTTTTGTAATGTTTTGACGTGTTCAAGCGCCTCCTGGGGCCTATGAAAATAAATGATTTCAATTTGAATTTGAATTTGAATTTAACGGATTTTTAAGGGTTCCGTAGCACCTACAAGGAATCCTTATAGTTTCGCCATATCCGTCTTTCTGTCTGTTTGTCTGTCTGTCCGAGGCATAGCGTCGAAACCTGCATGCCTGAGAGTGCCTAAAAGTACTCGTACTGAAGTCTATCAATCCGCACTTGGCCAGCGTGGTGGACTATGGCCTAACCCTTCTCATCATGAGAAAAGGCCCGAGCCCAGCAGTGGGACATGTATTAGATACAGGGTGGCTATTAATTTAATAGTGATTCATTCATATTTATGAATGCTGTCATTCTATTAATTATTAATAAATTAAAATTATATAATATACACTAGCAAGAAAGTAAATTCTTTTGTACTTAATCAGGAATATTCATTTAAAAATAAATATTTTTAGATATTTGTAATTGTAATATTAACGTGTTTGGTGATACTAGATATACACAATAATAATATGCGAAGTAAATACAACAAATTCTAAAATAACGCGAAACCTTCGTACAATTAATTGGTTACATATAAATAAAGTCATGGTGTTCTCGCAAACAATTATCATTATACATTTTGTAGCCCGTTTTCCAAATTAAAGCGTTAATGCTCAGCGACAAATCAAAATTAACACAATTAATTTCGGCATTTAGTTGAATACCAAGCGTTCCTATTGGCATGCAGGGGCGATACCTAAGTTTATCCTCCTAACGTATTATGAGTTCGTGATCTGAAATATAAGTAGGTTATCAATTTGTCGTAGAAACACGTTCGTATTTAGCTCAAATTCGATCTAGAATGTTCTAGACCTAGGTCTTAGGACTTCGTTGGAAATATGTTGCGCATATCGTCCAAAATTACCTAAGTCCTATATAAAAAGAATGTGAGGAAGAACTTATAGGGGAGAGATTTACCCACAAAATATATATTTATTTATTTATTTATTTAAACTTTATGCACTTAAATGTACAAAGGCGGACTTAATACTAAAAGTATTCTCAACTTTCTCAAGTATTCGCCTTTGTACATTTAAGTGCATAAAGTTTAAATAAATAAATAAATAAATATATATTTTGTGGGTAAATCTCTCCCCTATAAGTTCTTCCTCACATTCTTTTTATATAGGACTTAGGTAATTTTGGACGATATGCGCAACATATTTCCAACGAAGTCCTAAGACCTAGGTCTAGAACATTCTAGATCGAATTTGAGCTAAATACGAACGTGTTTCTACGACAAATTGATAACCTACTTATATTTCAGATCACGAACTCATAATACGTTAGGAGGATAAACTTAGGTATCGCCCCTGCATGCCAATAGGAACGCTTGGTATTCAACTAAATGCCGAAATTAATTGTGTTAATTTTGATTTGTCGCTGAGCATTAACGCTTTAATTTGGAAAACGGGCTACAAAATGTATAATGATAATTGTTTGCGAGAACACCATGACTTTATTTATATGTAACCAATTAATTGTACGAAAGTTTCGCGTTATTTTAGAATTTGTTGTATTTACTTCGCATATTATTATTGTGTATATCTAGTATCACCAAACACGTTAATATTACAATTACAAATATCTAAAAATATTTATTTTTAAATGAATATTCCTGATTAAGTACAAAAGAATTTACTTTCTTGCTAGTGTATATTATATAATTTTAATTTATTAATAATTAATAGAATGACAGCATTCATAAATATGAATGAATCACTATTAAATTAGTAGCCACCCTGTATCTAATACATGTCCCACTGCTGGGCTCGGGCCTTTTCTCATGATGAGAAGGGTTAGGCCATAGTCCACCACGCTGGCCAAGTGCGGATTGATAGACTTCAGTACGAGTACTTTTAGGCACTCTCAGGCATGCAGGTTTCCTCACGATGTTTTTCCTTCACCGTTAGCGAGCGATAATTTATATGATAAATTCACACAAATCTTCGAAAAGACGAATCTTAACGATTTATTGACAGAGGTGTGTGCCGTGGGTTCGAACCCGAGACCTTTGACTTCGCAGTCCTACGGTCTCCCACTCGGCTATCGCTGCTATCAATATTAAATGTTGATTTATTATTTACTAACTAACTCCCAAGGGTATAAAAACAGTTGTAGTAAGTTTCCATGCATTGACAAATCCTAGTCATTAGCATCTTTGGCTACTGCTAATAAATAGTAGAAAGTAATACCGTTACATTGCAACTTCATTAAGAGACTAATAGTGGGGCAATCTGTCGCTTTTATTGCACCGATTTGTTTGTAGGTTCTTGATACTGACCAAGTTTTTAGTACTTTATTACTTAATAGCTTCTGCCTGCGGCTTCAATCGCGTGGTAATCGAAAAATTAACCGCTGACCTTTATGAGGTTTTAAACTAACTCTAGATCAATTGTGACTAATAAAATTTGAAAAAATGTTTTTTTGTCATTACAAGTATGGTATATGAAATTATTGCATCTTAATTATAGCAAACATAAGTAATCTTACGTTTAAAATTACATTCATCTGTTGGTTTCCTTAATGCCTTTATTATTATTATTTATAGTGATAGAATAATATGCAATTTCAAATAAAGTACAAAAATCTAATTTGGGAATTTTTGTAATTACTAGTATCACATAACGATCAAAAATTCAAAAGAACTACACGTAAGCACATTTTTTGAATATCTAAAATATGTATAGTCCAATTTCAAACCTACCTCTTATTGTAATATTTGTTCAATCATACTTCGGCAGATACGTTCCCCAGGCTTCAGAGTCAAAGGAAAGCGCTGAAAAGGATCCCACATAATAATAAGTTGTGAAACGTATGATGTTGGTCAGCGGTACACTAGCCTTAGTAAGAATATAGGTACTTATACATATCTAGAGGCACGGTAGTGCTCCCGCCAAGACTACCAAAATGAAGCGGCACTACCTGCCACGTCTCCAAGTAATTTTTTGAACCTTCCGTAACATGAGTTTGGATTATATCAGATACACAACATTCTGCGTACCTATATGAGGTCAATAGTGGACTAATAAAACGTATAAAGTTTAAAAAACACATTTATTTTGACTAAGATCTAGAGTTTGCAAAGTTAGGGCTTGTAGAGTTAGAAGCTTGGCTCTGCATTAAATGATAACTGATACTGTTTGACAGTTCAACCCATAATATGGTGTCATCTTGGCAACATTTTACGATAAAATGTTTTGTTGGGATAAAAGGATATTGGAAGCCACTATTACCGGTGCCTCACCTCTGCGTATAATAGAGAGAGGGTTATATACGACCTCGTACATACTTAAACTAAAATTGTACCCAAATATTTCTATACAAGAATTCCTGCCTAAATGCAACTTGACGATGAAAGAGATTGGTGTGGTTTAGTCACGTATAGTAAAGGATGGACGGGTATTTTGGTGAAAGGATTTACGGTAAACATGCATTTAACAATACAGAGAAAATGTGCATTCAAAAATTTGCAGAACTTGGACGTGTCCCAATAAAATGTTAATTATAAAAGTTCAAATACCGTATATAATTTGAAAATATTTATATTTGTATTCGTACTGCCTCGATGGACTAGTGGTTAACGTATGCGCCTCTTACCGCAAGATCTCGGGTTCGACTCCCGGGTCGAGCAAAGTGTTATTTGTGAACTTTCCGTAAGGAAATTCACATTTGCAGCACGGAGTTGGAATTGAGTCCGGTGGATGGCGGTAGGCTAACCCCCTGTTCCATGGGACCTAAACATAAGAGGTCAAATGTAGGTGATGTCCACCTCTGCCAGACTCTTTTGGAAAATATAAGTGTGATGGTATATTATGTTATTAACTTTTTAATAAAATAAACTAAACAAATCCGTTAACAATAATCCTTGTAGTGCCTATTTTGCATAAACTACGCTTACATAGTATTACGAGTTTTAGGGCATTGAAAACTTATTTTACGACTATCATTTCAGATTAAACCCAAAAGCAATAAAACGCAAAATTCTATTACGATAGCCCCATTTTAATAGCCTGAGCGCTACACTTTATACTTTCGATCTCAACACTTTAATATGGCAGTTGTAGCTTATCGCACTGAAACTTTATACAAACAAACTTGTGGTATAACCGCAGACATTCCTTAACTGAAACAATTCGAAACATGGCAAGTTACCGTGTTAATAGTTGTATGCCCGAGAGAGTTATCAGTTCGGGCACTCGAGCACTCGAGCTCTGGCGCACTCAGGCAGGTAGCGGTCAATTTAACAATAAGCTCCATGTTGACACACAATTAACTCCTCCGCTTCGCAACCCTTGCGTGCCCCTCCCTCTCTGCACGCTAAAAATCACAACTAGCATTTTAGTGTGACTGCCAACAACGAACAAAGCATTTAGAATAAAAAACTTTACTAAAAAGTAAGGTTTTCCACTCTAGTACCTACATTCGTTCTCTTGTTAAAACAACACGAATTTCTCGTGTAGTTTGCTAAAAAGTATAACTTAAAACAATAGCGATACTATATTTTTCTTTAAATAAATACGAGCTAAAATTATTTTTTTCGTTTTCGTAGTCTTCTATAAGAATGGTAGAGCGAGCCAGGTGGTAAATGAGATCCACTACCCACTCGGTCTGAAACTTCAAAAAGTATTATATTAAGCCAAGAAGAGCTACGTCCAAGAAATATGAAAAATGTCATTATGTAGCGCTCTGCCGAATAGCTTCAGGTAGTTCAAGCCAGAATCTACGTGTACAGGGTAATTTATTGATATTTAATATCCTGTGTAACTAAATATGGATGGAATTTAATAAAAATGTTAGTCGTCCCACACAAAGTTCTCAAAGGGTATTAAATGAAATCGAATCATTGTATCAAGGCGTGGGTGGCTTGTGCTTTGTAGGGAGGTTAAGAGTTAATAGGCTATTATTACCGTGCACCGGCGCGTTATTCCACACAAATTACCAATAACTTATCGTACCTCGTTACTGGAGCGGCACCAGCGCTCGCTGCTTAAATAAAACAGGCTACATAAAACCAAAAATAAAAAAACCGGCCAAGTGTGAGTCGGACTCGCGCACGTAAGGTTCCGTACCACTATACTACACGTACACTATACTAATAAAATCTAACGGGAATTAACGCGATCATGCAATTATTTACCTTTAGGCTTTACGTTTCGGCTAACAGGTTACACTGGGTTTGCTTGCGAACATTGCCAGTGTTAGTTTAAATACATCTAAATAAATGTTTTTCTTAATTCTTTATTATATTGGAGTTGATTGAATGAAAGGTCAAATGCGGATTACGATTTATTACGTATTAAAAAAAACTAATTATTAGATCTCGTTTAAACCAATTTTAATTGGAAGTTTGCATGGTAATGTACATCATAATATTATTTTTACATTTATCATTCCCTTATTTTAGGAGTAACGGGGGAGGGACACAATTTTTTCCACTTTGGAAGCGTCCCTCGCGCAAACTATTCAGTTTAGAAAAAAAATATATTAGAAACCTCAATATCATTTTTGAAGACCTATCCATAGATACCCCCCCCCCCACACGTATGGGTTTGATGAAAAAAATATATAGTTACAGAAAAAAGTGGCTGTGACATACGGACGGACAGACGGACAGACATGACGACTCATTAACGGTTCCGTTTTTTGCCATTCGGCAACGGAACCCTAATAACATTCTCTGATAAAGTAGCCAAAGCTGTTGGTCAAAAATGCAACAAAAAGAGGAGCGTGCGGTTTTGTGTACTTTTTACGTAACACGATCGGTGACACGAAGCCTTTATCAGGTTTATTGGTGCGTTGCCGTCGTAAATCTGTTAAAATCAGTTAAAATCATGATATATAATTAAACATTTACCTCTCTTAGAATATAATGTATATGAATATGTCCACACTAATCAATTTGAAACGGTTATAAATTTCATAAACTCATCCTAAGACCAACATTTCTAAGAATAAGACGTTTCCGAGTTTGAGGACTAACAGAATCATTGATAGACGAAGTAATTCGTAATTTATTACATCCAATCAAATCTGAAACGACGAATTTCATCGTTGTCTGCGTAGGTGGTGTAGTAATAAAAATCCAATCCTATGTTATTTTACTAGCTATATAACTCGTTCTGATTGTATTTGAACTTCTTAACTCACTTGCCCCAATCCCCGTTACAATTGCGATGATTAAAACATTAGACAAAGGCGTTTTACTGATAAAAAGAATAATGTTAAACAACACTACTCAGTTAACAAATCATTTTACGTAGGCTTTCACCCCAAAATCCTGGGACTCACGCTTTACAATAGTCTTATTTAAATCCGGGTAAAATAATTATCCTTGTTTCGGGTTTAGCACTCGTAGTAATTGTTTACAGCTAAATAAAATGAAACAACCCTTTAGAGAGTTCTCGAATCATGTACGGAACAATGTTAACAGTTTGCGACATTTACAGGTATTTAACTTTTGCGTTCGGAGCTTAGCGAATTTGTGCGCCTAATTGACTATATACTGAGGGATTTATATTTCATACGAGTAATTGATACTAACAACGATGTTCACAAGTTTATTCTTATTGCTTTCCTCTTAAGTTGTACACTTATCTTGCCCTCTATGGCATCATCGTCTTCTCCTTTGCTCTAGGTTCGCTGGAAGAGAAGTCAAGCACACGGTTTAGCTCGCTTTTTGTATACTATTACTGTAATATGTTTATTTATTTGTAATCTTTTGTATTAAATAAATAAATAAGCATTTTTTTAAAGTTTTTATAGGATCTTACAGAGTTTTTGAGATATTTTCTGAAGCTATTTCGATATTTTCATTTAGTAATTAGCATCTCATGTTGATGAGCTGACGTTGGAACTTACATCTCCTGTTAGGAGTACGGAGATTTTTTTTTAAATATAGCACCTTAAGATCGTTTGATGAGGCGGGACGTTGAATATTACTTAAGTATATCTACACTATCTACATAGGATAAGTAGTTTTTTTGTACCTGTCTTTCTTACTATGCTGAACAAGCAGTCTTAAACGAAAATGATTCATGATAAAGATACTTTACTAAAAAGAGTTAAATAAAATAATAATATACTTCAAAAAAAAATATCAACCTTAATTAAAAGCATTAAATAACGGCAAAATTCGGTTAAATAGTTCTTGAAGCCAGTGGTTATAAATTGCAATTGGAAGAAAATTATCAGCACCTACTTCAAAAACTATTTAACCGAATTTGGGCGTTATTAAATGCTATTTATAAAGGTTATTATCGATTTTTGCAGTCGATTATCTGTTGTCTAAATACAATCGAACCAACCTACAGCCTGAACGATATCTGAATTTAACCACGTTTTTTTAATCAGAACAAACCAGATAAAAATAAAAAGTACTTAACCTTTTTCAGCAAAAGCGATAAAACGCCATTAGGATTATTTTCAGAGCCCATATTTTAGGAATATACCAGCAGGATCGAAATATATACAGCTTGGGTTAGGCTTATGGACAAAAGTGTCACAGATCTAATAAATAAATCCCTAGGACTTACGCGAGTCTCACAAAGCTACATTAAGCTCTTTATTAATCTCGTTTAAGCGCGATTGGCGCTCAAATCGGCTGTGAGCGGTTTTCAACCGAATTCTGAATTACGAACGAGATTTTCTAACCAGTTTTTCTGCAAATGTTAATGCCTTCATTTAGACAAGGATATCGTTTTCCGATAGCGGTGGACTAACCGACCGACATTGCGTTGTCATTGGAAACACATTGGAATCACATGCGGAGCACGAACACGAATTTAAAAATGAGTATGGTTTAACCTAACCGTGGGTTAAGTTTTTCTTTTTCACATTTTAAATGTAATTTACAATGATTCTCGAGTATTATCCTGGATAAATTGTTACGCACATTTGCAAACCTAACTGAATTTATTGACCTACGTTAGTGGCGAGCATTTGTGTTCGAAATTTAATTTAATTTAAACCAGAGCTGTCAGATTGTCATGCAAAATACAGGCATTAAAAGCAGCCTTCATAATTATTCAACTTTTAAATAGAGTCAGTTTGTTTGAAGGTTCTGTAATAATATTATTAAGTTATAGTCGGGACAGAGTGTAAAGTTTTGGAGTAATCCAGATCGGGGTGGCAACCCTCATTAACCGTCAGCCGGCAGTGGGGTAGGGCGTTGGCGGTGCCCGGTGGCGGTGGCCGGTGGCAGTGGCCGGGGCACACAAATAATTCGCGCTACACGCCCGTTGAACCAAAACACGTACACGTTTGATTGCACTTCACTTCGCCACACCGACCCCGAGCGCCATCCCGCTCCCTGATTTATGTGAAGATTTCAATCTAGATACATTTGTTTAACTTTCTTTATCTTTAGCGTAGCTTTTTAATGTAAAATTCTACGAACTATACTCATGTGTTTATAAGGTATACTTCTAATGTAACCAGGAAAACTATATACGTTCTAAAATTTCACTTGGGTATCACATGTTTTTATATCCTGATCCTGACCGACATTTACAATTTATTTTTGTAAAGTGAGCAATTTTTATGTCGCAAATATTTTATCGCAATCTACACGGCTGCCACGCAATTATGGACCCTTCAGACTATTTTTTCATAAAAGAATATCATTATTTTTTCCCTCCCTTAGTTACAGTCGCCGTTAACGTTTTAATCTCGAAACAAAACAGTAATTTAAGCCGCGCTGTAGCAGCCGAGCTAAATTGCAACTCTGAAAGCTCTTAAAACTAATATATTAAACAAACTGCTAATTTAAAACGGGGCCACCTGCATTTCTGACTAGATAATGACACATAAATGATGAGACACTGCTAATTTAGTAAGTCAGCTAATGTTTTGTGTGACAATAAAATCTCAATTGCTATTTACTTGTGCAAAAAGCATTTGTTTACAATATATATAAAACTGCAATAAAAATAATATTCTTGCATATTCTACTGTCCTATCAATTTGATCGTAATTAAATAACCTGCTAAAATAGAGAGCCGTTCGCAAGAAATGATCATTTACACACAAAGTTCTGTGTATTTCTTTTATCTACTAGTACAAAATTTCTCCTCCATTTTCTTTAGTTCCAGCCGTCTAGACATCTCGTAACAAGTTGCCAATGTCATCCCTAACGAAACATCTGTATCTCAAGCGTTCATGAAACCATTAATATTTCTGCGCAAGACTTTAAAATAATACTTTTAAAAGGAAAACTGACGTAAAGGACACTTGAAGTCTTTTAGAAACCCAACCTTATCAACACAATAAATTAAATTGAAACTGTTTTAATGTCAAAATAGCACTATGTCACAATAGTTGGTTGCACGGTACCTTTGCCTAAAATACTTTTAAAAGTGGACAAAAAATATTTACAATACTAATCCTAACTATAATTTAATATTTTAAACTAATTAAATAAATACCTCAATATATATACATTGAATAAAAGAATAATATAAAATTATTAAATAAAACCAAAACTCGTAAAAAATTCAGGTGTCAAACAATACGTCCGCATCGATGTCGACCGCAGGTAACGTGCCCAGAAGGCTGGCGGCATTGCCACGTTGTATGGCAATGCTGATCCTTTGTCCAAAATAGAAGCCAGCAAAAACAGAAAGTGGACTGTCTGTTTTTATCGGCTTATCTTTTAAACGGCTGTACTGATTTTAATAAAATGTTATATGCAGGTAATTTTCTACAAGGCGCGTTACATATTATTTATTGATGAAACCGCTGGCAAAAGTTAGTTTGTTTGTTTGATAGCGCTAATCTTGAGAGGTACTGGTCAAATTTCGATAATTCTTTTTGTCTTTGATTGTCTAACTCTCATTAAAGGATTAAAGGATTATCAGATATTTAATATTACGCGAAACTCTACGGGAGCGAGGAAAGTTGAACTCCTATGTTCATTCGTGCTAAGAGGAATACGTGCAAAGAAGGGGTATATATTTAACATTAATCGAAAAGTCCTATCCCAGTATTACTAGGCTAGGAACGGATTGACTATTGTAAAAACAACTAGTTTTTACATTATTCAATCCATATTTACTAACAATATATCTTGAATATTAAAATGACTTACTGACTATATTGACTTTAAAAATGTTAGGTGTTTTAATCTAGCACAAAATATTTCGTTACATAACACATTTGTGCTTACAATATACAATTCTACATTGTTTTAATGTAGTTCTTGCAATACTAATCTAACATGTGTTGCAATCGATTGGCACCGCAGGCGTTAGAGCCACCGTCAGTAGGAAAAAATACTAGTTACCTTTTCCTTGGAGGCTGTGAAAAACACACACGCGAATGTTTGTTCGCTGCCTTGCTTTGTTTATCGATAACACGAATGAAATCATACGCAAAGGACTATGGAGCAAGATATACCATGTCTCACTGACGTACAAATAACTTTATTAAGTATTCCCGTGTTTATTGATAAAATACATAATTGCATCTAAACTTCTTTAGATTTACATAAAAAAAATTGCGATAGTAGAAAAGTTTACATGATCATCTTTGCTTCTGGTCCGAGTATTCAAAGTTCGAACCTTAACAGCTAGATAATTAGAATCTATAATTAACAAACTCACTCGGTTCTTAAAATAAATCGGACAACAGAGGAGAGCCCCAATGTGACCAAAGTGATCGTTATCAATAACTTAACACATAATAAGCTGGAGCCGAGAATTTAATATCTTAAAGTGGATGCCTCCGCCATTGTTGCTATGCAAGACGACGCTGCTTTAAATTACACAAATTTGATAAATTGATAGCCGCACCCGTATAAGCTACCCAATTAATTTTGTAAGAACCTTTAAAGGATATAATTAAACACATATTTGCCAGCTGCTTCTATAATTCAAACAGCCTACTAATTAGAAAATATCCTTTTCCAAATTTATGTTTCAAGTGCGTTGAATGTTGCGAATAGACAAGCAATACCTTTTCAATTTGTTTTCACTGATTGAACACGCTTACGCTTAAAAAATACTTTTAAACCGGTGTTTGATGTTTAATAATTGGTGGAATTTAAAACCCAAACAAAAAACACCAAATAATAATCAATACAATATTATTTTTTCTGCATATTTTGAAAGCTGACACCCATCTCAAATCGTCTCTTGATAAATAAAATTTTTGTTTAACATCAACAAAGGTACTCCTAAAAAAATATTTTCCGCAAACAGACAGACTGACTGACTAGAGCATGCACCCAGTCATGCCGGTTCTGTGAGAACCAGGCATACCCGGGTATTTTAAGGCTTGTGTAGAACCGGTTCTGAATGCCGTAGACTCCGTCCCCCCGGTTCCAGTTTTTTAACAAAAAATCGGTTGCTGCACAAAGATTTAATACAGATTTTGAAGTAACTTACAGTGTTTACAAAATTTGTGCCTAGCGGGTCTGTAGTAAATTAATTACAGGCCTTAAAGATCTTTAGTTAGGTATGTTATGTTCCTTATTGAAAGATATGTTTGTTGATTCTTGGTTGATGTACATACCTACTTCATTTTAATTTATGAACGCCACTCACAAAGACCAAATTAGCACAATTGCATTAAAATGTACTCTTTCTTTTGTCGGTCAGGTCGCGCAATCGAACGCGTGTGCGCAGGCACGGACGGCGCAGGCATGGTATCTGCGGCGCGTGCGCTGCTCGCCGCCGTCACCAGGGTGCTGCTGCTGGCTGACATGGTGGTGGTACGACAATTACTCCTCGCTAAGGATAAGGTATTTAGCTGCTTACAACAAAAGAAAAACAATAAAAAACGATGTTTAAAATGTAAATCGCTAAGCTGCTTAATTCAGTGATGTATATACTTACTAGATGACCCGAGCGGTTTTATCCGCGTCAAACGTTATTTTGCCCGGTGCCCGCAAGTTAGAAAATATTCACAACGCCATCTATTGATTTTTTGTGTAAACTCACTTCTAATTTAAGCCCCTAAATTCGCCCTCTTGGAAATAAAATTTACAAAAACCCCGGTACAGAAATTCATTTATTTTTATTCTAGTTTAACTATACAAAACTCTTGCTACTAACTTTAAAATAATAGACTTCGATACTACCGTTCAACACTAATTTTTACCCATTCTCAATCCTTCCTTCACCTAGAAACTAACGAAAACTGTACAATCTAATCCAGGGGTGAACAATTAATGGAGCAAGTTGTATAGAAACGACATTTAAGACGAATTAAGCCGATTTGCTCCTGTCTCGAAACAAGGACATGACCTATTTGTTGTGGCGCCAATTTCAAGTAATACAAATATGGTGTGCCGCAGACCAATTGTTGTATGACGCGAGCGTTCTACGCGGTATTGTCGGATACGGTGGCTGAATTGTTGGAAATGATTGAATCGTTAGTCTAGATGTGTGCAATTCGTGGCAACTTTGTGAGCTGTCTCGTTGCATTGTTTTTTGACGACTTACTGTTTAATTAAAAGGAAAATCGTAAACTGGTTATGTTGGCAATACCGATCCTCCCCTATACTTTTTAGGATATTTTAAAGTAATGTCTTTTCAACAACATTACCAATTACTATGGTAATAATGCCGGACAAATCGTCGAGCAATAATATGTTTATCCTCTAATATCCTCTAAGCATTTAAGTACCATTTTGTCTTTTATGACAAACTAGCTGACCCGGCGAACTTCGTACCGCCTTAGCGTAAATTTGATGCACTACTTTATTTTGTATAGCTGACCTATCTTATGTATGCGTACCTATTCAATTTGAACTGGAATCTATAATATCCCCCATATAAAAATGAATACTTTTTTTTTTTTTTTTTTTGCCGTAAAAACCTTGTACAGAGTATTAGAAAACTACAAAAAAAAATATCAGCCAAATCGGTCAAGCCGTTTTCATGCCAAGTCGTGACAACGGGAAACGGGTTTCATTTTATATATATATAGATAATTATGTTTTGTTGGACTTTATTATAGCACCTTCGTTTGCCGCAGGTAGCACGTACCCTGGACCGTCTGGAGTCGGTGTCGAACTTCGCGGAGTTTGTGCGCGCGTTCACGGAGTTCGGCGGAGGCATGGTGGAGCTGGCGAGGCTCACGGCCGAGAGAAGAGCAGACCTAAGGGACGAACGGAGAAGAGCGCAAGTCGCTGCGGCCAGAAACGTGCTGGAAAGATCCACCCTCATGCTCCTCACCTCCTCTAAGGTTAGTGCTATCTTACTTATAAATTTTTATACTGGTAGTTTACGGAGTTCTAAAAAAACATGATGTAGCTAGGCCCCGCAACGGATTAGAATCGCAAAGTCGCTGAGGCCAGCCAGGAATGTTCTTGAAAGATCCACCCTTATCCTCCTCACCTCCTCTAAGGCTCGTGCACTTTTTCGATTAAAATAAATAATAGAATAAATTAAATTAATAAAATTACCAATTTGTGTTTTTACTTTCCAAATCTCTTATTATATTAATATCCTCGGTAATCCAAGTCTAAAGTATCTTATCCTTTTAGATCGCAAATGACTTCTTCTCTATCATCAGCATTAAACTTCCATTATATTCTTTGGGAAGTCTTGAGTATACTGAATTGCTCATTTAACAAATCTCATTAGCGCCTCTGGATCAAACAAACTTCATACGTGCTATAATTGTTCCTTCAGAAATTTAATTTGTCACTTTTATCCCTCATTGTTTCAAACTCTCTCCCTTCAAACATCAATTTAAAGAACAATAGAAGCAGAAACAAAGCAAACGTCGATAATAAGAGCTTTCATTTCGCCGTAATTTCAGCGGCCGCATACAGCACGTAATTGCGTAATCTTATTATGCCGTGTTTTGTCATTGAATTGAAAAAATAAAGGTGAATAAAATACCTTGATGACCGAGGGGTATGCTTTTAACAGCAATGTCAGTAATAAATTTTCAATCCGTGTGTCCGGCGGGTCCCGGCGCTCGCGTAAATTAGTGGCGTGGCGTCCGTCGCTGCTGCTATCAATTATGGAGCTTCCAACACAATTTGGGACCACAATGCGATGTTTTTGACACCCATGTTTACGGATGCTGTATGTTGCTAGACTGATATTGAAACGTTGTCTTTTTTGTAAAATGTAAAGTACATTTCATAACACGGCACTTATTTTTATAAAAAGCTGGCAGTAATCTAACGTAATTTGCAAGCAAACCAAAAGCCGGCTTAGCACCTAAAAAAATGCCTAAGCCTTAAACTTATTGCTAGCCTAGAGGCACAGCTCAGGCTAGTATCAAGATTAAGCAAAGCTACCGTACATTAGGTACCTAATCTATGCCACATATCGCCAAATTCCAGCCCGTATCTATTTGAGGGTTTTGTAGATTTGTAGTTATTGCAGATTTTATTATACCACTTTACTCGAGGCCATTGAATACCGCATTCCGTTCAGTCGCTCTACTACCTGAGCTATCCACTGTATGATATGCAATGATAAAGTATTAAAGATTTGGCCCTTTCAAATTAATTTTATGCGACGCACAAACTCATTTCTATAAGTAGTAAAAGAAAACATCATTGATATTTAAGGTTAGACGAGGCCAGTGTGAACTGGATGACGTAAACAGAGCGCTTTCTAGAATAGTACACTGGTTTAGTGTAAATAATCTTTTGTTAAACGAAAGCAAAACTAAATGTGTGCGATTTACTCTGCCTAATGTTAAATTAGTTAAAACCAGTGTCAGGGTCAGGGACAAAGAGATAGAACTGGTCAATAAAACTATATTTCTAGGCATAACCCTAGACTCTAAGTTACAATGGGGCCCTCATATCGAGAGGTTATCCGGAAAACTCAGTTCTGCAGCATATGCCGTAAAGAAGATCCGCCAACTGACGGATATTAAAACAGCGCGTCTGGTTTACTTCAGCTATTTCCACAGTATTATGACATATGGCTTATTACTGTGGGGAAATGCTGCCGATATAGAATGCATTTTTGTGCTGCAGAAACGGGCTGTCCGTGCCATTTATAGTATGGGATCCCGAGAGTCCTTAAGGGATAAGTTTAAAAATATTAATATAATGACTGTATACTCACAATACATTTTTGAAAGTCTCATGTATACCCACAAAAACATTGTGAAATTCAGGAAAAATAGCGACCGTCACAATTTAAATTTAAGAAATAAAAATAATTTAGAAATTCCCAAATTCAGGCTCCAAAAAATTAGCAAATCTTTTGCAGGTCAATGTACAAAAATGTATAATACACTGCCAAATAATGTAATTGATCTGTCATTGCATAAATTTAAAACATTTATTAAAACTAAATTGTATAGTAAGGCCTACTACAGTGTAAAAGACTTTATGGAGGACAAGACTGCCTGGCAGTGACATTTATTGCTCACTCATTGTTATTTTATGCTTTATGACATTATTTTGTATTATTTTAATCCAATTTAAATTATTATGTTATGTTATGTTATTTATTATTATTTTGACGTTTTCAAGTAATCAATTGTATTCTATGAAATAAAATATTTTGAATTTTGAATTTTGAAAAAAAATTACTAAAGTAAGTCAACATCTTAATATTTTATCACCTCTTCTTGAGATACAATTTAAGAATCGTCGTTATTTTAGAGGCCGGGCTTTCTTTGAATAAGCACAATAGCAATTTTATATCCGAGGGTCTTAAAGAAATGAAATTATGTTAAGTACCTTGATAACAGAAAGTTAAAGAAGGCTCAGGACGCGACAACCTTGCCTAGGTGGGGAGGTGGGGGGATGTTGCCAAACTCAACAAAAACTGTTAACGCGTTCGCTATAATCCAGATAATGGCCTCATTTATCGTACTCGAGTTCCTCCTCGAGATCCCTGTCATGTGAACTGTTTTTGCTGTTGCAACACTTGTTTTGTGCACTAAACTGAACACAGCTGTGAAATTGTACAACGTCGACAGTTTTAACTGCTAATTGATGTAGTCAATGGAGCGAGTTTATTGAGCGGTCATTGCGATTAAACAAGTGCTATTTTTAAGTATGTGAATGTCGACTGTCAGAGAGGGTGAGTGAACAATCGCAGTGGGCTGTGTGAAGGCAAAGCTAGCAATTTGTCAGCGCTTCCGGGCGAGCGTGCCGCGACCGCCGATGCCTTCCCCACCATTCACATGACATATTTTACAAGATTTTTCATTTTTCCGTTGCTCCAATAGATGTGCGACATTGATAAAATTCTTTTTTGAACTTTCAACCACTTGTACATTGTTTCCCTTCATGTTGCTAATGTTTATAGCCGTTTAAGTAATTTAAGTTACTAAACACGCAACAGCATTTCGCTGTAATAATTACTGAATAATATAATAAGTTCGCAACTACTCAAGTTGGATGTTGCAGTCGCAGTTTGTAGCACATTCTAAGACTCAAGAGATAGTTAGAAGGACTTTGTGACGAAGGATGTTCGTAGAGGGAAATTATTATGAATCCTAATACTTTTATCTACTTAAAGATTACTGTCAATCAAGAGAACGTCAAGAAAGGGTCGCTTTGTGAAGCTCCCTTCCAGTAATCATATCAACTCAATGCCGTGAATACAGATTACAGGAAGATAACAACCTAACGAGAGAGAGAACAGAAATTGCTTTAACTACGGATTTAAGATCTATAGCGTCAATATTTATTTGTAATGGATTCGAAAAACTATAATTTGAGAGATTTTTCACTTTGCAAAGGCGAGTGAAGTCAGTTAGTCAGGCCAGTAAATTTGTCGACATAAATGTACCAGATTTCAGAACCGATTAACACTTTAATAAACATATGGCTTACAATTTAACATGCGTTAACACAGTATATACATATAGCAGCATAGTCATATTTTTATAGAATGACGATTGAACAAACATACATCATAGAAGCAGCAGTTAAGTGACACCATTAACTCTACGGTGACCCTTCCTTAATTACACATTGTTTGACTACGGTAATTAGTTTTGATGATACGATAGCACACCAACAATAGCGCATGATAGTAAGACCATGTAAAGTAAGAAGCAGTAGTCGTAGAGTCGTAGTGTCTTCGTAGCGTTGTCGTAGCGTTGCCATAGCGTTGCCGTAGCATGTTATATGTACACATACATTGAAACATACCGTACTCTATATAACTTCATAGTGGCATGGTTATAGTGCCTGTAATAATATATGACTAGTGACCGTACTAAGTAAACTTACATCATAATAACAGCAGTTAATTGACACCATTAACTCTACGGTGACCCTTCCTTGATTACACAATGTTTGATTACGGTAATTAGTTTTGATGATACGATAGCACACCAACAATAGCGCATGATAGTAAGACCATGTAAAGCTAGAGGCAGTAGTCGTAGAGTCGTAGTGTCATCGTAGCGTTGTCGTAGTGTTGTCGTAGCGTGTTATGTGTACACATACATTGAAACATACCGTACTCTTATATAACTTCATAGTGGCATGGTTATAGTGCCTGTAATAAGATATGACGAGTGACCGTACTCAGTAAACATACATCATAATAACAGCAGTTAAGTGACACCATTAACTCTACGGTGACCCTTTCTTGATTACACATTGTTTGATTACGGTAATTAGTGTTGATGATACGACCACCATACCTAAGATTGTGCGTGATGTGACACGCCTTACTGCCTTAAACAAGAATTAAGTAGAAGTCCAGCCATACTGGAAGCTTTGTTGAAATATGTATAACAGCTTATTTTCTTCTCAACTTCTTGTTTACCGTATCTTTCAGCGTTGTCGTAGCGTTTTCGTAGCGTTGTCGTAGTGTTGTCGCAGCGTGTTATGTGTACACATACATTGAAACATACCGTACTCTTATATAACTTCATAGTGACATGGTTATAGTGCATGTAATACGATATGATGAGTGACCGTACTCAGTAAACATACATCAAAATAACAGCAGTTAAGTGACACCATTACCTCTACGGTGACCCTTTCTTGATTAGACATTGTTTGATTACGGTAATTAGTGTTGATGATACGACCACTATACTAAAGATTGTGCGTGATGTGACACGCTGAACTGCTTAAAAAGGAATGAAGTAGAAGTCCAGCAGTATACTGAAAGCTTTGTTGCAATATGTATAACAGCTTTTTTCTTTTTAACTTCTTGTTTACCGTATATTTCAGAATTTCAATTGGTTACTTAGTTCATTGATTTAAAACGACAAATAAGTGTTAGGTTAATATATGGCTTTATTTTTTTCTATACATAAATAACATTACCTTTACCTTTGATATTAATACATTTATTTAATTTAAATTACTAACAAAGTTTAATTCACTGCCAGTTTACTCAATCACAATGTTGTCGTTTTATCTGCCACAATAGACTATCAAGAACTATATCAGAAACTGGTGAAATTGGTCTTCGTTATACTCGTAGCATAAAGACATATAGCCGAACAAATCGATAGCTAACTTTAATAACAGTGGAATGTGGCAGCAAGACGCGAACGTCAAGCACATAAATATAGGGCACGCCATTGCAGCTGACAACACGCCTTGTGCATTAAATATCTTTCGAACATGCATTCTGTCTGCCAACCATTTCTTTTTAAATCGTCGGTTTGTGAACTACTGGCCTATTTGTTAGTTTATTCAGTTTATTTTATACTAGTTTTTTCTCGCTACTTTGTCCGCGTGAAATTTGTTATATTAAGTAGTTGTTCTCGCGCTTTGACCCACGGTAAACCTTACTGCTCCGCTCCTGTCGATGGTGAAAGTTATAAAAAGTTATCAAAAGAGCAAAATAAATATCACACTTAGAAAAGTGCTAAGATGTTAAGTCAGCGTAAGTGTTTAAGTGTTGGATCTTAAAGATACGGTGGCTTATTTTTACCAGGACTATGGAATAAAAAGTATCACATAATAATATCTATCTATATAAAAATGAAACCCGTTTTCCGTTGTCACGACATAGCATGAAAACGGCTTGACCGATTTGGCTGATTTTTTTTTTGTAGTTTTTTAATACTCTGTACAAGGTTCTTACGGAAAAAAAAATATATAAAAATGAAACCCGTTTTCCGTTGTCACGACATAGCATGAAAACGGCTTGACCGATTTGGCTGATTTTTTAAAAAAAGGAAAGAAAAAAAATAAATTAAATATATTATATTAATAAATTTTCTGTAAAAATATAAGTGAAATTATTGAACCCTACGGAATATACACTATTATGAAAATATATATTATGTTTTTTATTTAATAAAATTAGTAAAGTCCTTCTCAGGTATGACGAGACCAGGGAAATAGGTATTCATTTTTATATGGAGGATATTATAGATTCCAGTTCAAATTGAATAGGTACGCAACATAAGATAGGTCAGCTATACAAAATAAAGTAGTGCATGTGCACGCTAAGGTGGTACGAAGTTCGCCGGGTCAGCTAGTAACATAATAATAAGCGTAATTACGTATTAATCAGCAAGTGCCCTGATCAGATTAAAGTTAATAATGATGAAGGACAGTGACGTTTTGACGGGTCGAAGGATCGCTTTGAACAAATGTTACCTAACGGTTTGTAGTTTAGTTCATTTTAGAAGCATAGACATTATTGAAACGCAATTAAATTATACTCCAGCTCAGTAGTTTCCAACTAAGTATAGATCTCTCCTTTCTGTACCCTTGGGTATACAATTAAAGGATGGGTATGGGCTCCGGGGATGGACAATATTGAGCCATATCCATCTAACTTTGCCAATTTACTTTGACATGCCACAAGCGTGGGAAATTGGGTCTCTCCTTTCTTGGATCACACGCTATTTCCCCTTTAATGTATTAACAAAAGTTTTGTTTTCTATTTTCAACTTAGTGCATGCTTTTTTATTGTCTCATTTGTGTGACATATTCGACCGTTAACAGCACAGACATAAAAAATAATACATGTCGTTAATTAATAGTATTATATACTTCAGGTATACTATATACTACTTCTGTATACCAAATCTTTATAAAGGAATAATTTAAATAATATTACAATAAAATATTCTTTGTCAAATGAAAATAATTTAAATCCCCACAACCGAGATAGATGCGGAGGAATACTATGACGCCTAACTTAATGTAAATATTTGCCTTTTTATTTTTACCTTTGTATATATTTTCAATTTATTTAATGTAACTTTATATTTCTTTAGTGTTTTTTCAATAAATAATAAATAAAATTAAAAAAAAAAATAATAATAATAATAATTTTAAATAACCAAGTAAGTGCAGGCTGCAAGATCTAACACTTCAAGCGCAAGAAAAATAAAGAGTAGAGGCTATTTGTGAATACATTTTGATACGAGAATAGATTTATTATTAAGGCTTTTTATCATAATGCAATGTACAAATACTATAAAATACTAATAATTACGTGTTAATCCAAATAATTAAACCAACCACATCACAATATTTAAAATAAATGACTCATATACTCACGCAAATGTCAAAATTACGAATGTATGTGTTCGTTATTTTGACATTTGCGTGAGTACATAATTATATCTTATTTTTTCTTTATACTTTAATAAGCCAAAGTTCAAGTAATAAGGCAGATCTCCAATCAAAAACTCTTCCATAACGAAATTGTGCTTTAACTTTGACTAAGGAAGTTATAGTAGAATATAATACGATCAATTTGCAACATAAAAAAACGCTTGAAAAAGTTTATTCACAGACGTGAATAAACTTTTTTTATTAAATATCTAGTCTCCACAAGTGTCTTCGCGGTGTTTGTATTATTCCGATCGTGACCAAACTTATTTTAAGTAGATTGCCTGAAACTGTAATCACTAATTATAGTTATTATATCCTTTACGAATGTACACACACACATCGATTTTATACATACCTTTGTATTTAAAATGTTACAATTTTGTTCCCCAGACGTGTCTTAGGCACCCTGGCAGCGCATCAGCTCGAGAGAACCGAGACACGGTGTTCTGCCAGATGAGGCGAGCCATGGACCTCATCCACTACGTCGTCCGGGACGGCCTGCCCGGACACGAGGAGCACTCGCATGAGGTTTGACATATTATTTCGTAGTACTTTGTCAGATCTGTGCATCGTCCACTAAACTGACTCATGATATGTCAGAACTTGTCTAAGGCTATCGCGTAGCACAAGAACTATTCACGCCTTTGAAGTTTCTTTGAGGTTAACATTGGTAAAATTGTGTCTTTCGCTCACTTTTGTAATCTATCTATATGATAATCTTCTATACTATTAGATTAATGTGATATCTTTATTTATGAAGTAGATTTAATTGTAAGGTCTAAAATAAACCTGTTTTACTAAAAATTTAATTCTGTTGTAATAACGAGTGGACATTTTTTGGTTATATGTGAAGTATAATTCACTTATTTTGTTGAAGTAGAGTACAAGCTGAAAGCGGAGATTTGCCGAAAATAATTCGCATGAGTGAGGAATTAGTGCTGATGCTCAATCTCTATATGTGATCAGATTTATACCTGATACCTCTTTATGAAAAGGCATGGAAGTCACTGCAGAATTCTCTATGTGCATGAATTATACTTTATAGTTTGATAAAACGTAAACTACCTAAAACGTATATCTTCAAATATTTGAGATAGCTGCAAGTTATAGCTTCTCTTCTAAAAACTCACAGTTGAGAATTCTGTACAACTTCTCTATAACTTAATTTTGGGATCGCAGAACAATTTCCTTGTTATACAATCAAGAAAGTTGTTCATAGAATATTAAGTGAACATTATTAAAATCGACTGCAATTTATATAGACTATAGATAGATAGTTGATTATATTGCCCGATAAGCTTGCAAGGACAATGAACTATAACATCACTTTTTTATTACCAACAAGCAAATAGCTGTGGTTACACTAAAAACCAGCCGTAATAAAAAAAATGCTATAAACCTCAGAAATATAATCATACCTTTAGTTAGACAAACAAATACGAGAAGCGTCGGCATCTTTTAATATGTACTGATAAAACCTAGCAAGATATATTTTTAAGGTTTTCAGTACATTACAAATACACGATAAAGTAGTGCAACACAAATTTATGGTGCTATTGAACTATCAAAACAATGGCTGCAGTTAATAATTGTTCACAATACGTGAATAACAGCATATTGTCTACAGCGCCTGTTCCAGAATATATGATTCAGATTCTCGAATATTCGGTGAAATTCCCCTCGTTTCTAACATTGCATTACCTACCTACTATGAAATACCAGTGAAGGACCTACAGCCTGCTTGGTACATATAAAATATGCATAGCTTTAATTAAAAAAAACCAATGACCTAAACGCCACTATGATAAAGATGATTTTATGAAAACGGCGAGCGTTATAGCATTTCGGCCAGCAACAACTTGGATCCTATTAAAATCTATTAGAATAATATAATCTGATTGTTTAATATACTAATAATCATGTGCTTTATGGCATTCGACTCTTTAATCAATGTAAATGTCTTAAAACTTTCGTGTAACATATTTTTTTTTGTTCTCTGCTCAGTATCGAGTCGGCTCTGAACATTAAATCGTTTGGATGAATACTCTTCTCTATTCCATCGATATGACCTTGTCAGTTCACAATATGGATCGATTCCGTCGTGATACAGCAAAGGAAATAATACTCTGATCCATATCCCTGCGGAAGTCCTGTCTCGTAGCGATGCGGACAAGCATCCTCTTAGAGACATAAGCCTCTTTTATATAGAGTTCCAACGTAAATCGAGACTTTAAGAACAATGGAGGTCCAAGTTTTATTGCAAAAGATGGCGTACATTTTTATTTTAAATGTTTTCTCAGGATAATTCTCGATCTATTTAAACTACTAGATTTTATAAAACAGATGATAGATCTTTGTTCAGGTTTATGACTGAAAACTAATTAATGAAATCTTAATTTTTTATTTAATTCTTATGAGAAATAAAGATATCTTCAACCATGAAATCAACTTTTTGTTAAATACATTTTACTGATATTTTCTGGTATTGTTAAGTTAACAATAAAATATAAAAAACAACATAACATGGATTTATTGGGGGTTTTAAAGTTGAACCTAATTTTATCTTGTAAATAAAACTAGAAATATGACGCATTAAATTGAACGCTAGTCATATATTTATCAAGGTGCTAAAAGTTAAGTAACATTATAACGGAGTTCATAACTACTTAATGGACTGACAATGACTTTTATTAACGTAGGAGTAATATTCATTTACTAACAAAGGCGCCAGCATTAAACGAGGTTTTCTTCATTAGAAACTTTGTCTCTGATAAAGCTCTAGTCTACGGAGAAATAAAACTGCCCGTTAAGTTAGTAGTGAATGTAATAAAAACTACTATATACAAAACGATGCTTGAGGCGAATAAAGCGGTTATACCTACTTGGACAAGTTTCACGAAAATAAGTTAGTGTTACCTACTTTGAAAAATAAAGAGCTACCAGCAAATCGTCTTTAAATTCAAAGAAAATCACAGTCGTTTCATTTATTTTAATTAAAAACTATAAAAAATCTATCACATGCATATTTGTGTATTTTATCGTTCAACAAATTTATAATATCAGCAATACTAATGTATAACATAACATCAGCAATACTAATGTATTGCTGATGTTATAAAAATTATAATATCCGCAATACTAATGTATAATAATAATAATGTATAATTTTTATCAAGTCATCTTTTATTACTATCTTTTCTCATTTTACTAAAAAATAAGCAACAAGTTCCATCTTTTTGGCGACTAGCAAAGTCATTTACATTTTACCTGGTGTATTTCGTGTTCAAAACTTTCAACCCCAATCAAGTGAGTGAGGAGAATTTCAACTAAACGTACCGAAGCTACTTTCCATTTACTTTGCAAGTACATAGGTAAGCTAAGAAAGGAAACCATTAGGTAAGTGAGGCGCCTCAAGTGCAAACATTTACGCCGAGGCAATACATGTCATCAACTAACAAGTTTAGCGAAAAGTCGCCGCTAAGCACGTTCTACAGTGTAGTCAACACACAATACACATTACAAGACTATTGTTAGAATAATTTTGTTAACAACACATATTGCTACAAAATACAAGGGTAATAATCAATACATATTACAAAATATAGCTGGAAAATTGCTTGATCCACAAGGGCGATTGCGATTTGAATTCACACATTTTGGCCATGTCTGTAGATTTTTTTTTTGTGAGTGTCTTGTTTGTTAAGTTGAGAATTGCGGTTGAGAGTTTTAATAGAGTCACACATTTCAGACAACGATATTGTTGTATTTTCTTTTAGGAAATTTATTGTAATCCGGCTTCTATGCACTGGAGATTACAATACGCTTGTTATATCCTCTTTTTAGAAAGAGGCAAAAGTGTTTAGTGACGGATTTTTTGCTAGAAAAATGAAAATCTTTTCTGTTATCTCACAAATTTAGATGAACATAAGAAACATAAGAAAATATGAAAAGGAAAATTAAACTATTTTAAAATAAATCAATATTTCGCCCTCACTGATAATTTTCATGAAAAAAAGAATAATTTACTCACAAATTCATTTCCATCGCTGTTTAATTTTACATACCATCCGCGTGTATATTTTTTCATAATCTTGTACCTCACAAGCGCTTGGCTCTTTGCCAAAACCTGATCCCTATGGTGCCATAAATTCATATAGTTCCAAAAGTCAGACATATCCTAGAAGACTGCCAGAAATTATACCCAGGTGCAAAATATTCTCCTAAAACGTTACATTTTGTAAGCGATTATAGTATTCAAAGCTTGAAGATAAAATATAGTATAGACCTATAGGAGCTATATAATACATGAAACACTAGAGAGACTGGCTCGACTGGCGACATCTACCGGAAGATGATATATGTACCCAACAACTGCGGATAGGTGTATGAAAACTTTGTTGCCCATAATATTATGCTGGGAATAAATATTTTTGTTCTGTTTATTTTTTGTTGACCCTATGTACGAAGACAATATGATTAGAAATAGTATAATTATCGTTATACTTAAATACCTTCAAATAAGCGAGAGTTTGAAGCGAGACTAATAATAAATTTAGTTATCTGAAGTATATAGTATTTTATGTGAGGTTAAATTTATTTTAAAAGTTTATTACTGTAGCTCTACTTTTCTCATTTGACAAAAGTAACTAGATGAAACAGAATCAACAGTTAAACTTAATTTTTAATTAAATATGTTTAAACATTATTGTAGAGTCGTTAATAAATAGAAAATAAATAAATTTTAATACAACACATAGATACTACTATTAAGCACTTGTTATAATACGTTATAAAAAATTGTGTAGAAACACGACTGAAAAGTTTTCACATCAATCTGATATTAAGCGCTGTTTTCAAGGCTCTCCATTGTAAGAGTCCCATAAAACTTGTTTACGCAAACAAATTTTTCTATACTTTATACGAGTTGTTGATACTCCTGGCGTAACATTTATAACTAACGATAGATAGCGAAGAAAAATAATAGCTATGTAATAAAAGTTAAAATGTATTTATACTAGACACCGCCATGTTGAACTATCTTTCTAATTTTTATAAATAAATCGATCAACAAAATACTACCTGACAACAGAACTTACATTGAATATTGGTGCAAATTTGAGTCATTTTTTTTTCTTTGTGAGCTTAACAACCTCTATATTAACCAAGTAATACTCAAAGTTATAAAGTGTGTATCAGTGAACTGAAACCACCAGGTAGATAATGGTTTCGTTTACTTTGCCCATTCTTTAAAAAATCAACTACCACAAGACTAAAAAAAGAAAAGTAATCTAAAAATGATAGTATCTATGGAATATCGGACAGGGTACGGGCTGCATCTCGCGATATGGATCTTACTATCGCGATGGGCAGTCTCGAGTCGATGCCATCGTGATATACTATGTGACTGGTTACTGTAACGAGCTTGATGTTACATGTAGCCTACAATGTGTGTAGCTTTGTTCAAATTGCAACAGGTATCCTGTTTAACAAGAAAGAAACAATGCATGCGAGCTAATTACTTTACTGTGAATTGTCAGGCGTATTTATGTTAGAACTTAGAGTTGGTAACCAAAAAAAGTGTAAGGTAAGTAGGTAGGTTACCTGGAATGTCATTTTCTAGAGACTTTCACAAAGAATGCCCGCTATTTCCTTCGCTGAATAAACCTTGGTATCTCAGATCGCAGTTTCCTCATCCTGTGTCTCTTTTCAATTTCAATTCTTGAAACATAAACACTATTTTATTTCTTTTCTTGTAGATGAAACCTTTCTCGGATAGTCATGAGCAGGTATTAATTGTTATCGCAGGTAGACGAGTGCATTCATTTTATTATTCTTGTAATAAATAATTGTATATAATTCGCACTAGAATATTATCCTTGTATGCTTTATTGAAATATAATATTTCGTGAATCAATTTAACTTAGTACAAAACTTGCTTCCTCATAAATCTTCCAAAAACTAATTAACTTATCTGGCTAACTGAATTTCACAGTTTTGTATTGCTAACATTTTAATATTTCGTCGTTCACTAAGAATGATGTTAATTCCTTCAAACTTCTTTTTTCTGCACAATATATTTCAGACATTTACCGGACTTGAGGAAGCATTAAGTTATTATATTATAATTGAATTCAACTCTGCAGCACTTTTAATTGTTACAATGTAGTTATAGTTTAATCAATTTAATTATAAGATTATTCTTTTTAAGACATCACAAAGTTTCGCTAACTACCACGCTGTGACAGCTTAGGTCAAACGCCTGGCTAAGCTTCCCGCTACCTTTAATGTTATAGGTTTCAGCGTTTATTTAGGTAGAGTTCACAGCTTCAGTTGGTGAGTATACCGTCAAAACAAAGTTTACCATGAAATATGTTCCAATACCTAATTAGAATGTAATTTAGATCTCATTTACATAATTCATAGTAAAATGCTTGTTAGAAAAAGTAGTTCCGTACTCAATTTTAATATATTTTTATCGTCTTCGTGTGTCCTTTTGAGACTCGCTAATATATTGTTGTTGGTGTTAATGAACTAGGTTCTTTAGTTTGACATAACAGCAGGTAGGCACTTGTATACACACTTTAATGACTGGTATTAATGCGTGTACGTTACACGTAGGCTGCGCAATGGGAGGCTGGAACGGCGCTGGGCGCGCTCCGCGGTTTGACGGGGCAAGTGCGCACGGCGAGGGCGCGCGGCGGCGCGGACACTGCGCGAAGGCGCGCCCTCGCCGGCACCCTGCGGGCCCTCGTCGAACGCACTCACGACTTCACCGACTCGGCCTATACTACACACGATCACAGGCAGCGTATACTAACTCTGGCCGAGAGAATAGCTTATGAATTAGAAAGGCTTGTCGCCGTCGCCGTTTCACTGGTGAGCAACCAATTTCCTTCACCCTCTTTTTGAAGGTTTAGCTATTCTAGCGATTCCAATGTTTGTAGGAAGAGCAAGGGGCGAGTGGTAGTGCCACGGCGCTAGAAAGCGCGTGTACGGGCGCGACGGGCGCGGCGTCAGAGCTAGAACGGGCTCTGGTGGCGGCGGCACGCGACCAGGCCCGCGACCTCGCGCCGCTCGCCGACGAGGCCAAGCAGCTAGCCTCAGACCTCGCTTATATAGGTAAACAATGTTCGTGTCATTTCATCAAACCCTACTAATATCATTATTTCATTTATCTACTCCAACATCTATGTAGAGTGCACGATCTTTATGAAGCAGTAGCAGATCCGGTGCCGATCCTAATTGAATTATTCCACTTGCAGCTAGTTCCTGTGGTGAGAGAGAATCAGAGAGACTGCACAATATAGCCAGCCGGCTTCATGAACAATTAGATCATATAATAGAGGTAATTAAGGTAGCTTCAGGTTATTTCAATTTAACCATATTTAATATGGTTAAATTTCGTAGATAAACTTTAATGATAAATTTACAGGTTTGCAAATTACTCAGGCATATAGCGATGTCGGAAACGCTGCAAGTAAGTGCAAAGTTTGCAGAAATCAACCTTAGGATATACGGTCCGCAAGTGGTGACGGCGGCAAGAACGTTGGCCGCACACCCAGGGAGCACAGCGGCGAGAGAAAACCTTGACGTGTTCGTGGACATGTGGGCCTGGCTGCTGGCCGATGCCGCCCGTCTCGCCCGGGAACTCCTTGACCTTACCGATGATAGACCCGACAAACAACAATACAGCAGCTTACCGAGGCCTGGAGTAAGTCAATCTTCACCCATTTATTTGATATTATTTATCGAATTTGGAAGATATAGATTATCTATATCATCCAAATTCGTTATACTTATTATAATAATCTGTTTATAGAAACATGGCACGACGAGCAAACCTCTAAAAGCAGTAAGATTGGATTCTGACGAGCAAGCAAAAATCGCAAAATCCGGCCTGGAAATGAAAATGATGTCCTCCGAAATGGACGCCGAGACTGAAAAATGGCAGGGCGCAGCTGCCGATGAAAACAACGATATTGTGAAGAGGTAAATTCGAACGCATGTTTCACCATCAACAATACGAAATATTAACAGTCTGACATTTTCCTCATATGTTTCAGGGCAAAAAATATGTCTTCCATGGCCTTCGCTATGTACCAATTCACAAAAGGTGAGGGCCGTCTAAACACTACTCAAGACCTCTTCACACAAGCTGAATATTTTGCAGAAGAAGCCAATAGACTTTATAAAATAGTCAGACAATTTTCTTATCAGGTGAATATAAAATTCGTGTTGAATTTTAGATACCTACATTTAAAAGTTTATATATTTAATTGAAACATTGTTTGAAGGTGCCTGCCGGAGCCCAGAAAAAGGAACTTTTGGAGCATCTAGATAAGGTACCGACGTACGTGCAACAGCTGCAGTTCACGGTGAAGGAACCCACGGTCGGACGAGCAGCCACCTTTAGCAAAGTAGACAACGTGATACAAGAAACCAAACACCTCATGAACGTGATCAGTAAAGTCGTCACGACATGTTTCGACTGCGCCAACAAGGTGACCACTCATTCCAAAATCCTATTTGTCTATATTATGATTATATTTTTCAATTTCCTTTTCAAGCAACACTTCGCACTTTTTGACAGTTTAGTAAATTTTTTAGGAAATATAAAGATTTTAGTGCATTGGAACGTAATGTTCCTTAGGTACCTTTGCCGTGGGAGGCCCGTGTGGGAGTGGTTAAAAGGCACCAGAGTGTTGCACCTGTTAAGTACTTTAAAGATTCTATTTCATTCGTGATTGTTAGCGTTTCGGGAAAACGGTGAAGCAGTGTGATTACATACGAGATTTATTCTTGAAAGTATTCAATGAAACTTATATCAATGCATTACTAAAGTAACTACAGAACAAATTATCAAGAATAAATCTCATTAGTTATTAGAAATAGTTTTATAGGTACAATATAGTAATAGAAAAGTTTTAATATGAAATTGCCCACTTTAATTTACTATTTCTTGTATGTTATTTATTTTTTGTTTTCCTTCTTCCACGCACCGGGTGGTTCCTCCACATCAGGGTCTCATACCGCTGGATAAAGCGATTAACAAAACCTCAGCCAATACAAGGGACGACTCGGTCTGTCTCTTATTTGTACTCGCATTATAGCACCGTCATACTTACATATCTATATGTGTACCTCGTTGTATGTAGTATATGTACCAATCGGAGCATGTTCGTAATATTCAACCATGCCCATGCGAAAATTCAACCCAAACATCCCAGGCGCTCATAAATATTAATGCTAATAAAATAACTGACTACCTTTCTACTATCAGAATATATTACCGGCTAAACCTCGCACTAAGTGACTCTTGGCTAAAATATACCAACCCACATATACCGACATTTATATGTCATTCATGTACATATTATTTGTACAAATTAAATTATTTTACCATACCTAATCTCTCTCGTCCGTCCCTGGTGCTCGTCCAATATAATTTTAAATACTCCCGCTTTTATCATTTCGTTCACAGTTTGTTTAATATTTTTTTTTACATTTACTTTCAGTATTCCCTATGTATGCCTGAGAGAGTTCCTATGCATTGGAAACCAAATTTACAAAAAGCATCCACGTATAAGAGTGAAAATAGTGTACTGAATGGTTGAAGTAGGTATTTATGTGGATTCAGAGTTTTGGTTTTTCTTTAAAATCAGTTTGAACTCAATGCAATTCTACTAACAAACTGACCAATTACTGATATCGTGGATTTAGTGTAGCATTGTTTGGTGTAACCCATAGCTATTTTAATGTTGTTGGTGTGATGTTGCAATGATAACTTTTAATTAGATTAGAATCTGTGTGGTATTTAACTCTTCATTTTAAAGTTTATACATTCCATATAAACTTTGAAAGAATTCGTTTATAACTCGTAAGTAATTTGCTACAATTTACATAACTAATCAATCCGTTGATACTAAATAATTAATTGATTCATCTTCCCATATCAGAAATTGACTGAAATTCTTGTTTAAAGATTGTACCGTGAGCATGGTGTTTCTTGTTGTTTAATTTAATAATGATGTTTTCTAGATTTGCGTGGCGTTGAAATAAATTTATAAAATATTACAAGCATATTTCAACCGACAAAAATCGAAAATATTCCATGTGGTTTGTATCTGAAATATGCCAGTAGAGTCCGAGTCTCGATAAACGGATAATTTCTCTGGAAAATATCCTTTTGCAGGCTCCTAAGTTAAGATATCTTTCTGATAATGTACTAACACTGGTTTTATATGATACAGTACAACCTGGACTTCACGGGTTTGAGCGCGGGTGGGGCGGGCGCTGGAGGTCGAGGTACTGCAAGAGACGAGGAATCAGGAGCCGGCGGAGGAGTGGACGCCAAGCCGGGGGGGAGCAGCTCTGACACGGCCATGTGACAGTACGGCATGGGCCGGCGCGGCAAGGGTGACGCGCGCCGGACCAGGGTCAGCTTCCTCTTGTTTTAAAGACTTAAACGTCTTTGAACGAATCGTCGCCTAATGTCGGAGAACCGATACCGTCGGCGTCTCACATTAAGCTGTACTCATATGCCTTACATTATTAAAGAATAGTTGGACACCGCAGCAAGTAATCAGGTAATATGTCCAGAGCCTAATGATTTTATGGATTTTGCAACCGAATGTTTACTTACAGAATAGATAATATTATAATTGGAGATGAAAACGAAGGCATATGATGGGTGAAAATAAATGGAAAATGTATGGGGGTAAGACGAGGAGTATGAACACAACGAACGGCATTTTGTACAGTTTCATGTGTGCCAGCACGGTATCGGTACTGAAGGACCAAACGCAGTGATAGCTACCGTTCAACCATTGCCTAACGAAACGCGCGTAGATGTTACTGCGTTTGATACTGAACACCGACGACCCCTGCTGTCAAATGATTATAACTCGCAAGAAATAGCAGTTATTGAATTGTTTGCAGCAAGTTAAGTAGTAATAAGATGGACAGTACGATATACAAAGTAAGTTTCTGCAGAGCACTTGCGACACACAAAGCGTCTTCTCAACTTAACTCTCTTAGTGTTTTTACTCTAAACTAAATGATAGATCGAAAGCGTGCGGACGCGACGCCTTTGGCTGTGGATCTAACTAAAGTAATAATTTTTAATAATGTTATCATTTGTTACTATTACCTGCGCCTTCAATGTTAAATACCACAATATTTAACATACTTTTCTCGAACGTAGATATTTTGTGCTATACTTATTGATAGAATAGTAAAGGCATAATTATACAGACAGTTGTTACAGTCATGTTACGAATATTGCCTCGAATAGAACAATTTGTGATCAATAATTAAGAAAAGAGTGAAATCGTACAATAATATAATACTTGTTACACTTTCATAATGTTACACATTGTTACAATTAATACGTAAACAACACAGAGAAGCCTATTTTTTTAAGTTTCCCTCTCTTAAGCCTGTTACGATAAGTACTTCGAATCCTAAAACTGTCTGTTATGTGACTACTTATACCTACTTTACTGTCCTTTACTATTGTTTACACCTAAGATGTTTCTTCTGTCTGCACCCTGCACTCTCCGTGGTCCTGTTGCACTTTGATTTGCGTTTGCACGTTCGCTTCCTCGCTCTCATTTGGCATCGATGGCGACCCTTTATGTTCAACACATGCTACTTCTACCACATTATACTTCAAACGACACAGTGTTAATCTCGCATTCGATGTTATCGCATTTCTAGTCGTTGCTCCTTCAACGAGTTCGTGTACATACATACATTAGAATACGGTCATATTGACATTAATCTACGCAGGCTGCGCGTGCGGCGTGTAAGCATTGCATGATTGTGAAACGGAACAAATAGATGTGTGTTGCATGTGTGTAACGTGATTCGAGTAATGGATGTCGTACGTCATCTTTCTTACGGGAGGATGTTTAATATTAAGATGAGGGAAATTGACTCTGGTGGTCGCTTCGGTGACTCCCAGTCGCCCAACACGCGGTGTTATATAGACCTTGGACAAGAGACACTTCAGCAGCGCGGTACAGAAGGCGGGCATTCGTTTCGAAACATGCATGCTGCAGACTTGACTGCTGGCTGTGTAGCGTATCGCTGGCATGTCGCTACATCGCTGATCGAATTCACGTGAATGTGTCATGGCAATAATCAACATATCAAAGTTTGTAGGTTTTAGTACCAATCGCCTGCAGACTAACGACGAAGTCGTTATTTAGTATTTAAGGGCATAGAGCAATAGGTAAAAGTGCCTCATTCTACGGTTGATCGAAATGTACAGCTACTTAGTTTAAATTGACGTAGATACAGAAAATAATGCGATTATCACTTACTTATATTTATATGCACATACAAGATGAAAAGTCAGTTGCCGGTACATGTATGCAGCCTTTGCCTGTGGACTGTGGGTAGAAAATAAAACAGTAAGTCGGTAAGTATTTGAACTGTACCTGTGCTCCGAGTTCGACGTCCTATAATTCACATAGTATTGAAGTATTTAATATGCGTGTTCTTCTTACCTAAGCCACCGAGCATAGTGTGTTCAATATTCAATTGATAAGCCCGTAGTGTACGTTGTATGAGTTGTATCGCTTCGCTCCGCTCGACAGCGGCTCTGTGTGCGCACCCCGCCGACCAACGATGCCTGTGTTCTGTGCTCGAGTAATAATATTTCGGTCTATATAACACTTAGCTTGTTTCATTCATACTTCTAGCATTTACTCTTTTACTAACGACGTGAACAATGTTGGCTTTCGTACTCTAATTATATCGAAATTGTTATTTATTACATTACTGACTACTTTTAACTAATCTCTAACCTTGTTTATTGCCTTCTTAGTTACCTACTTTAGTAATGTATTAATCTAGTACTAATAATTACGTATAAGTCCGTTTCAATTGTAATACGAAATGATTAGATTAGTTACCACAATATTATGACTAATGTAAAGAGCTTGATTAAAGCTTTATAATGAAGAGTTGTGAATCGAACTTGTGGCCACGTAACGTTAGATCAAAGATTAGCGTAAATTGCTTTGACTGTTATAAAAATTAAGTTGATTAAGATTTTTCACTAATTTTAATGAAGTGACAATGCTAATCGATTCATGGGCTAGGTATATACCAAGATTACCAAGGCAAATTCATGGTTCATTTAAATTATTTCAAAGATCTCGATATACGAATACCCTGTGCCGAAAGGTTTGGGCGACATTATAATAAAGCTTTTAATGTACTCTCTGCTAATGCTTATGCAAATAAGCACTTTTGAAACATAATTCATTCGTATTTGCATAAATGAATTGTGCCAAAACAATTCTCACTATGCATTAGTTCATAAGCTTGGCTTGACAGGGATTGTGACACTAATTAAAATATTGTCAGTATCTATTAAATTTTATACGATATCGCTTCATACATTAGTTAAAATAGAGATCGTAAATAATTTTGTGAAGGCTAATAGAACCCTAATTCTACAGCAATAGTGGTTTGTGACGTCAACACCAATATCGCAAAACAACTAGAATGGCCGTATTTTTATAATGAGACGAAGGTATCACGGTAGTGATACCTTCGTCTCACAGCGATTCATCGTCACAACTGTGACAATAAATCGGTAAAATTCGTCTTTTCTTTTTATTTGTTATAATATAAATAATCGTTTTCTAACGCTGAAGGCAAAACATCGTAAGAAAACTTGTTTAGTGTAGGTATACCAGATAGCGCCCGAGGGTAGATATGGGTTATATTATGAAGTCTACCAATCCCCACTAGGCCAGCCTGGTGGACCATGGCTTAACAGTCAATATGAGAAGAGACCCAAACCCAGCAGTAGGACATACACAACTATTATTTAATTTATTAGGTATTCATTGATATTTTATATTAGTGTCATCCATCCGATTGAACTGATAACAGAGCCCATCACAGCCTCGGGACACGGAACGCAATCGTCTCCGTTCAGCAGGCGATCACTGCTGCAGTGCTGCCTAAGGTCATTTCATGGTATAACGTTAACGAAGACATGGTATAATTTATGAATCACTTAGGATCATCGGAGTACATACTATACGTATATTGTAGGTCGTGAATACAATAGCTGTGCCATTGTGCCTCCTCGCGTAGTTTATTGAGTCTATAGCGTACCTACTGATAGCAAGGCGTTAGCTAGCAATTCCACGCGATACGTTTAATTTATTCAATAATTGTGAAGTAAAGTAACTTCCATCGCATTAACGATATCATAATTTATCGGTTAGGGTATAAGTAGCTTTTAGCGATACAGTCATATTTGTGATATTACAAAGATACTTATCGAGGTTTAGTACAACGTCCTTTAATTTCAACGTTTTTCATAGTAATTAAATTTAGAGTGACACGAATGAACACCAAAATAGTAACAGTAATAATGTGCTAGTTAAGATATTATATAGACAAGGTATATAGTTCGAGACGTTGAGCGAGGGAAACGGAGTAAGATTCTTCTAATTTTAAATAGTTATATTAGTAGGATACATCAGCTGAATAAATTTTATAGAAACGCCTAAAGTGAAAAATATTCGGATTCGAATTACAAGCAGAAATCGTTCGCTTCGTCGCGAAATTACTTACCAAAGTGAATCAATGGCCTGTAAATCTAAATGAGCTACCTCCGCTGTGCTATGAAGGCATCAGAGAACCATTAGATATAGTAAACATTTTGTAATTCCTTTGCACTTCAACATTAGCACTCACTATTTATTTTAAAGTGAGTTTATAGGGTGAGTTATTGTGTAATACATTTTACCCGGCGATCTAAGCCTTATATACAAATTCATGACTTATGCTGGACTAAATCGAAATGCGTGTTATTAGAAGTAATATAGATATTTATTTTAGTCTGTAGATATAAGGATTTTTATACAGAAAGAATAATCAATGTTGTGCAATCGTAGTTAGGTAGGTAAAGATTAACAGTGTTCAATACAATATTTAAATATCGTGTTCTGTTATGAATAAAGATGGATTATTTTTATAAAACGTGAATTAAAATATATGTGGCCGTGAACCCACCTAGTTTTACAGATACATGAATATTATGAGTAACCAATACCAAGATATTAAATTATACGATTTTCTTACAATATTGTAGGCACCAATTAAACTAATAGGTCTCTATGAATCGTCAGTGATAGTAAATTTGTTCTCTAAGATTCATTAATAAATTTTGACTGTTCCATTGAAGATTTTTCATGAAAAATCTCTACAAAGTATAGTGAATAATTGACGAATCGACATTTAAAAATAGTATTAATATGCTGCTATTCAATTACTTATTAGTGTTACACGGCTTAATAACTCACCCTAATATCTAAAAAATATTATAAAAAGTGAGCTTCCGAGAGAATCGCCTAGATTTAATTAATTATCAAGCAATGCATTAATTTGTACAAACATGAGCATGATCAATGCGCACGCGAGTTGCTACATAACAGATACATAATAATATTATTAAAGTTACAAATTGAGGTGCAAAGTACCTAATTATAATAGCTACATATATTTTCTATTGTTCTCTTACATGTAATGTAAAAATTGATTGTAACCCTGAAGGATTTAAACCCCGAAAAATGATTAGGTATTGTAAATAAATTAATTTTGATAGAATTTAATTCAGTGAAGATGTCTTTGTTAAAGCCACGTATCGTCGAATATTTTAAATCAATTGTATGTTACTTTATGTGTATAAAGATTGTATTGTCAATAAACTGTTGTGATTGTTATAATATATTTGAAGTTGCATTTTTCAGTATCGTAAGTAGATATTTATTTTCCATAGTGCTGCCAAAGATATTTAAAGATATATCTAGATGTAGTAATGTTGTTTACATAACAGAATATTTTGAGGTTGTTCGTGAATTTATGGATTGTATTTTGATGTGGTCGACGAATGTAATAACACTGTGTACGTGATCTATTACATCACCGAATAAAAGGAATTCATACGAGGATTCTATGGTTTGACTTTTATTATCCTCATCATCATCATCATCATAATTTCAGCCCATGTCCACTGTTGGACAAAGGCCTTACCTAATTGCCGCTACAATGCGCGGTTTTGAGCCGCCTGAAGCCAACGTCTCCCCGCGATCTTAACCAGATCATCCGTCCATCTGGCTGGGGGGCGACCCACGCTGCGCCTGCCGGTTCGTGGCCGCCACTCAAGAACTTTTCAGCCCCAACGGCCATCTGCTCTACGAGCTATGTGCCCTGCCCATTGCCACTTCAGCTTTATTATTTATTATCCTCCCAATATCGCTAGCTATTGTCACAAAGTACCGTAAGTATAGAGTGTACACTCATTCTTGAGCTATTAGAATCGTTACGAAAAACCATAATCAAGTCTTAGGTACATTAAAGATAATTTAGTCTTACAATAATGTATTTATGTAGTATAAATGAAACGACTTACTCCTATATATTACGTATTTATTTATATTTTATTCAAAGGTACAATATATTACATCGTCCAAACGTTCCTTCCTCTCCCAACAATCACAAGTCCATCGTAATGACTAAGCTTGATCTGAATGGTAAGTGGGCCAAAACCATAGAAATCTTAATAACTAGTCAATAGAAATGCTATCGACTATCTTTTAACACTGGGACGCATGTCGCCGGTTTTCAAATACCACTTTTTGTATTCCTGCAAACAAAATTATTCTTTTTGGCGATGACATTAAGACGACAATTCCTCAACTCGCACTTATGTTCGATTAGACAAATGCGCTTGTATTCCTGCAAACAAAATTATTCTTTTTGCGATGACATTAAGACGACAATTCCTCAACTCGCACTTATGTTCGATTAGACAAATGCGCTTGTATTCCTGCAAACAAAATTATTCTTTTTGCGATGACATTAAGACGACAATTCCTCAACTCGCACTTGTGTTTGACTTGACAGATGCGCGGCGACAAGGTCACGCTTCTTTGACATTTCTATTGCCTTATTATTAAGATTTCTATGGCCAAAACCCTACACAAAATACAAAATTAAGCATAATCTTATCACCTAATGTCTAAATTTAACTCGGAAGTCAATACTGTAGTGGAGGAAATAATACAAATTTAACTAATCATGGCATGCGGGTTAAATAAGATTATGCATGTCTCATACATTACTCTTCATTTAGTAACATTACCTGATATTATATTGCTCATACGATAGTTATGACTAAACCAAATATTTACATAACCTAATATACGTTCGTTAAGTGATATATTTGAGTATGAGATACGAAGATATTAAAACAACAATAACTTTATAGCGTGTAATAGAAGTGGTTCAGACATCTTATGCAAGTATGACAACGTAATGGATATAGATTTGAATATAATACTAGACTGCTCCGCTTCAGTTCCGCGTTGGTGAGAGATCCTTACAACATTCCCTTATACGTTATTATAAAGAAACGCTATCAACTAGCTAGAGCTAGGTTCTATTTCACAACTGAACTATGAGCATACTTTAATATCACTAAGCACAATATAACTTTGTATAGTCATAACAAACGCCGTCCGGCGAACCTCCGTCAGGTCAATGAATGCACCGATTAAGCCGAAATCGTATTACATTTTGTAATGATATAGAAGTAAAAAATATCTCTTATCTAATTCATTTTAAAATTTAGAATGGTGTATCATCTAATGCGAATTCTCCGAATAGCTACAGTATTCTCTCTCTACTTATAAATATATAATAACAGAAAATAAAAGCGGTAAACTAGTTTTGCAAATATTTCGTAACGTTATTATGCTATATTTATCAGTAAAGACTTTAGTGCCTATGTTTAAAATCTCCCAGATTTTGAGCTGAACCTATCACTTGTCAGTATTAGATATCTATCTAGTGTTCGTCAACATATTATAATTACATAAATACAATGAATCGTTAGACATTCGTCTTCAATTTAAAGCATACCATTATTACAAGCTATTTGGCATCTTTATGGACGTAAATGTCTAGTCATAAGCTGTAATGTTTGTGCTACACCCGAGGCTGCTAACAGCAAAAACTGCTTTAAAGATATCAAATAATAAATAATCATACAAAATATGTTTTACAAAATGCTTTGGAAACACAAGAAGTACAAAATTAGGCCTCACTTATGATAATAAATGCTCTGTCATGGAAAATCTTATAAATAAAATACATACAAAAGTAATCTCATAATGTAGATGAGTGTTTAAATTTTGTAAGTTTCTCATCGCATGTCAGTTACAATGTTATGACGTCCTGTAGTCTTCATTAGTCGTTGTTTCATTATGCTACGTTCATACAACTATAATTCCTAATTAAATCTAGTATTTTTGAAACCACCCAAGTCTTTACCACAAATTTCACAAAAGATAGAGTGAATAACGAAAAAAAATGTCTGTTCCAATAATACAATACAATTATAATGCCTATTACTGGACTCTTTCAAAAATTACACAGCACTAGTGTTGTTTTAAATCGAGTTAAAACTGCCAGTTTGAATATGTAATTATGTAGTTTTATGTTACACTTGAGTTGTTTCAAGAATGCTCGATTCAATAAGTATGTGCGCCGTGTGGACTATGGTCCTTATCATATTACTATTCCAGTTGCAACACTCTTAAAAGACCAATCTGGAAACGACGTAAAAAATCTCAATATGTGAAGTCAAATACAAGATAATAGTAAAGTACAATATTTTTGGCAAACATTAAACAATTTTATGTGAATCTGCTACGTCCAGCTACATACATCCTTTTACTTAGATTAGCTATTAATGGAATGATTTTATCAGACTAATTTATTTAAAACTGTAGTACGATAAAATTTTAATTTTAATACCAATGCACTAATAGTTCGTCTAATCCAAAATTCCTCGCATTTCCACGGCGTTACCGCGGTAAGATAACGGTTCATTTAAGATTAGAAGAACTGTACACGTAAAAGGGGCTATGCACTGTCCATATCAGAGATGCAAATAGAACTTTCACCAGAGTGATTTAGTAACAGAGAAATTGAGTTACAAAAGTATAAGTTTGAAGTAATAAGTGAGACAAACACTTGTGAACATACATTGCCGGACAGAAGACAAAAGCAATATTCACTTGACAAATATTTGTGTATGACAGTAGTGGTTACCCATCACAACACCGAAAATGGCACAATAACCCAGAGTTAGGGTGACAAATAAACTCAAGAAATCTCGCTAGCCAAAATTCATTGCCAGTTGATTAACACATACATTATACACGAAAACCATGTCTCTCAAACAATTTAGATCACGATATGTACAGTCCCGATAAACTAATCGCTTGTCAATGCTATTAATCCATAGAATTTAAGTATCTATTTTACAAGGCGAGTAAAGTTTAAATACGTAATGTATTAGGTTTCTAATAAGTAACATAAACATTAAAATAACTTTATTTTGTTTTGTTACTGGATAGAAATGGCCGCATTGAGATTGCGAGCAATTCTTATTAACAAACGCACAAAACAAATCATCGATCGAAGCAAAATGGATAATTCGGTACGTGCGAATTTGAAACTTAGTACGCGAAGGCGTACTATTTGAAATATCTTTCATATTCTTAATTTTAAAACGCGATTTTAGGAATGAACCGTACTCGAAAGTACTGAATAGTTTTTTATTCGAGTTTCCGTCGAAGGCATTGAAGTTTGGTGAGTTATCGACAGAGGCCGGCGATCGATCGACGATGGCGGCGCGAGGGTTAGTCACGAGTGAGTAACGGTGGGTGCGAGGCCGACGAGACCGTAACCAGGTTTAAAACAAACCTTTCTTTTTCTTGTCCTTCTTTTCCTTGCCGTCGACGGTCCTGAAAACGAGGAAAATACACATTAAGATTAAGAAGAGAGTTTTCTACATATATTATTATTATTTGTATTAATACATACATGACGTATATTAATACGAGACTGGGCATAACCTAGAACAGACGTAACGTGTCTAGACGGTATACACTGCTAATTTACAAATGCTAAGTAAATAAAACACTATAAAAGAGTGATTTTTGTGAGATTCGTGTACACGATCCGACTACGTCACGTCTTGGCTTAGATCCAAGAGTTTGAATTAAAGTAAGCAGTGAAGTTCAAAGGTAACAAAGGTCGCCAACAAGTAGTGCATACATTAAAGTGTGTCTTGAAATGTGTGCTATTTTACATAAATACCTACACCTAACTATATTGCAGGAAGACGTGAAAACCTCCTTGTGTTGTACTGTAGTAGCTTATTCATATTGCTTTTTAATCTATTCTCCACCAGACAACTCTTGTAAAGCTAAATGTTATTGATTCAACAATTTATCAGAATCTAGCTACTTCGCGTGGCTCTATCCACGTAATAGGTATATTATGTAGATAAAAAGTAGCATATGTACTTCGTCAGATTTTGAACTATCTCCAGTACTCTTCATAGCAATTTTGATCAAGATCGGTTGAGCCGTATAGCTACGAAAGCGTAACAGACAGACAGTTATAACAGTAGTGAGCACTGACTCCTTGCTGTTGGCCTCGAGCGAGCGGCGCCGCAGGTCGTCGAGCGACAGGCCGGTGTCGCGCTCCCAGGCCGCGCGCTCGGCCTGCAGCGCCCGCGCCCGCTCGTCCAGCTCGCGCGCCTGCGCCTCCAGCGCGCGGCGCGTGGCCTCGTGGCGCCGCGCCAGCTCCGCCTCCGACTCCTTCAGCTTGGCGCGCTTCTCGCGGACCTTCATTTCGAACACCTGCAATTCGTTATTACATGTCATAAGGTGTGTTAGTTTAGGTTACATACTGAAATAAACATTTTTTTATAAGTATCTTATCTAATTAAGAACGGCCGTCTATGCTAATTATTGTAGAGTCTGTAATGTCCTATACTTCTGAAGAAATCGCACTAAGGTCTGCAGTTTGATGCGGCAGTTTAGAACGCGCGTTTTGAACGTTTTGGCACGGAGTTTGGAACGTACGCCGTCTTTCTCCTCGAACTCTAGGTGTAAATGTTTCTTATATTGTCCGTTGTGTCGACACAAGTGCGTTAGAAATAATGTTAGCATTAAAAATCTAACAATATTATCATTGTTATAACATAACCGGATGTAATTACTAAACCTAGAAACCTCTTCAAAAGCAGTCAATTAGGCCATCAGTATAATAAATCTACCCACCACTAGTTCTAACCACGCTACATCTTCAAATTACTACTCCCACTTGTCAACAGAAATTACATTTAACGTATAATATAGGTCAATGGATGACTATGCCTCGTTTAAAATATGATTTCTAACCTGTTCCATTTCGCTTTCCATCTTCTTCATTTTAAGATCATGTTCTCGTTTTTCCTCCTCCATCTGTGCCAAGGGATTCCTGAGAACAAAACGATTCCCATTAGCTTTGTATTCACGGTGGTCTGGCTGTAGAAATGAAAATGAATGTACAATATAGAGAATATAGGATATACCACCAAAATCATGCAAAAACAGGCTCAATACGAAAGTAAGTTTCCTTTTTATTTTACATGGTATAAATGGTTCTTATTGATTATTTTTATAGCATTTAGCTATGCTTACCAAGTTATACTAAGAAACAGTTATATGGGACCGGTACAGATATGGGACCGGTTTGTATCCTACTTAAGACAGGAACAAATGAATGAACGTGACGTCACGAAATGACGTAACATACAGTTGAGAAATTTAGAGTCCTGGCAAGAGGCGACCGTAGCTGGTTGGTTATAGCGACTGCCCGGTGTGCAGAAGGTCGCAGGTTCAACCCCATGTCTTTTTCAATTGTTTCTTAATATGGTATAAGTTTTTGTAAACGTGCGAAAATGTGAAAAAGTTCGCACAGTCTCGAAAAAATTATCACAATGAAAGCCTACTAGATCTTTAAATTTACCAAATAATTAGATACAGCTAGTCGAATTATGACAAGCATATTATGGGATGTGGAACACGGTTGACAGGTCAGGTACATAAACAACTGGCAATTTACCTGCTCCAATTTATCAATTGGTTTAGTTGAAGAGAGCAATTTCTTTAATTCTAGGATCAGGATGAGAGTAATTGTCATGCTCAACGGTAATAAGCATCAATAAACATTCTAGATCATATACATACATATAGAAGAAAAAGATAAATAAGTAGGTCATTAAGCTGATAATATAGAAGCGAACATGCAATAATAATATTATAAGAAAACTCGCAAATCTACACATATATATCTTTTACATATATTTATGCTGCAAGCTGAAACTATCAAATTAAAGCAATACTTACACAACTAATACTAAACTTTTTAACCGTGATTTACGTATTTTATGTAATCCAATAGAAATTTTCGCGTGAAAATGTTTAGTGTTAACATGTTAGAGTTTGATATAGATATTCTATTTTATGAAGTCTGTTGGCCCGAGTTATCGTAGCGGGTACAGTGTGCAATAAACAGATTTGTCGAACTTTCACTCGGCAAAACAATTTACTGTGTTGTATTGGCTAGGTTTACATTTTTTAAGGAGATATAAATACGCCACAATATAGTTATTCGTAGGTGATAAGTAGTCCTGCCGTGAGGTCAAACGTCTGTCACAGCAACAGGCCGCGCTTACTAAGGATATCACACTATCACACTTCATACACACAACGCCATTTAGTCCCACTGAGCAGATCTTGTACTATGGTTACTAGAATAACTGATACTAATACATTATATACTGGTAAATAAATACTCATTATACATTGAAACACCTATAAACCTCCATGTTCATGCACACAAAGATTTGTCTTGAGCGGGCATCAACCTCGCGCCCTCTGCGTAGCTGGCAGAAGCACTACCCACTCCGCCATCCGATCTTCTAAAGAAAGGATTTCGAGCGCTCCGTATTTTTTGTGGTACCAAACGCCTGATATTTAACTGAACCGCTCCCGCAGCAATTAATCAGAAAACGGCGTAAGACTTGTAACACGTGTACCGTGTCCTTATGAACTACATAAAATAGAGTATCTATATCAAAATCAGTATACAGAAGTAGAAACATCGGCCCACAACATTGAACACCGTGCTATGTGTACAAGCTGTATGTAAAGTCGCGGCACTTACCAGACGGTCATGAAACTGTTCATCAATCCTTGCGGGCACAAACTGAACACCAACACAACCAGGGTTAATGCTGTGCGCGCAAACACTCACAGTGGCATCCGTAACACTCATTCACACTCACAAACTTGTGTGTGCGATTTTACTCAAAATATTATACTCATAATGATTTGGTCGGCTTAATCGTAATCCCTCTTCAATATCATCTTCAATATGTCTTTATTGGTGGCCATATAAAGTCTTTTGTTAGGATGGCTATTATTCACATTAAATTACTTTACAATTTAAATCCATCATATTATTATAATCAATTGTTTTATGTGAAGTTTTTATACATTTTAAAATTATCTAGTTATATCGGTTAACACACTCATGAAATTATGTTTCACATCCAAGTTGTGTGGGACAATTTCTATTAATAAGTATAATTCTTTACTTAAACTTGTGAAAATGTTTATATAAAACCCTTAAATGTTATGTCCCTTTTTCAACAAAGCAGCACGCACAAACAAGTTTGTTGTTAATGAAATAAAACAACTAATAATAAAAAATGATTATAGGACGCTCCAGTTCGGACGTATCGTGTTTCACACGATTTGTAACTTGTGACAAAAACTATAACATATTTGTGCAACATTATGTTAATAACTCATTGCACAAGCAAATATGTCCGTACTTATTACATACACTTATATTACTGAGAAATCAGTGTGCGACCGAGTGTAACACACGCAAATGAGTTGCAGACACAATTGCAACGACACAATGAAAATGAGGAATAAATTGTTATTAATGCCACTGAGTAAGCGTATGAACTGCAAGTTATTATGATATATGATATTCAATCATGGATACTTTAAAAATACTTCTAAAACGTATTGTTTAAAACGATCCATGATTTTAAAGAGATATGATAGACATTAACAATTAGTATTTCATTTCTGCATGCCCAAGCACAGAACGTCCAGTACAATATGCAGAGCTATTTAATAAAAATGTATCTAAAGTATCAAAAATAAAATAAAACATCTGTAGCACACACTGCGACAGTATCGATAGAGAAGAGTTAATGTTGAAGGTGACCAGACATGCAGCAATGAAAACAGAACGAATTATTTGATTACGTGAAAATGGTTAATTATTGTTAAAATGTTAGGATTTTTAGTTATGGAATCCAAAAGAAGTCTGGTCACCTTAAATGCGGTGACAGCAGTAACAAAATTAATGTTAAGAATATCTTTATAATATATACGATTATTGGAGCAACCCTGTCTACTTAGGTTGTTAGAACTAACATGCCTGTTTCAAATATTAAAAGATCTACTGAGACCAGAAACAGGTATAACTTTGTTAGGAGAAATTAGTTTGTTAGTATGATCACTGGTTAGGACAGATGTCTCACTCAAACGATCGGATTGCCAGCAAAATAACGAATGATGTTTAGGGGATTATAACAATTTTGAAATAGAGAAAATAATATAATATATAAGTTATATGAGGGTGACTAACTAAAGAGAGTTAAGAGATAGAAGTGCTTCGCTGGTGAATCACAGAATGACTCAAAAAGTTCTGTTTGATTTCTTTTTGTCGCCTGTAATGTATGGCTTTACTTCTTGATAATGACATCACACAGGTGTACACAAATATTTATTATCTAAGTGTAGTATCTGCTTCACACGTGTTTAAAACTGCACCTACTATCTACATCTCTGCATTACCCACTGATAGAGAATACTTTTGGTATTAAGTCCACCTTTGTTCATTTTAGTGCATAAAGTTCAAATAAATAAATAAATATAGCAGAAAATGATAGCAATCAAACCCAAACATCCCAGTTTTCATTCCATTTTAAATTATAATTTAGTTCAGATGCGAGACCATTGAGTGAGACACCTGCCGGCCGATGAATGAAGTGTTGATACAGCTCAGTACAGTTCTTACTTGTTGGAGTTGATTCTGTGCGGCTTGCCGTCGTGCGAGAGGCCGGCCAGCTTGCGGCAGCGGTAGTTCTCGTAGTGCACGGAGCTCGTCACGTCCTTCAGGTCCTGGAGGTGCGTCCGTATCACCATGTTGCGGAGGGCCAGGAAATCGCAGTGCTCTAGGTTTTCCACTGGAATTTGGAAAAGTCTTTGAAGCTTGGAACCAACGATAGATACTGGGAGACTTAAAATCCGGCAGTGAAGAGTTGATGAACCAGTTGAAACATGTACTAAGTATTAATAAAATTTGCTTGTCCTTGTACGGCAATGTCAAAACAGTCGCCGGAATTGTTATTAAACAATGTCGTCGTTCGACAAAATGTGATCACAATAGATGTTAATTAATTTGATGCAGTTAAGCAGTTCAATGACAATGGTACACGAGAGCCTTTCGGAATAGCAATTCAATACTTGAGCTAATGAGCTAGTTAAATAAAAATATTTAGGGGCTCAAGAGATCCTAAACTAGAACCGAACCTGTTCACATGTGCACTGGCGTTTGTTTCCTTCACGTGATATCACGAACAGAGGCTAATACACCACCTCCTCACGCACGTATACACGCACTAGTTGTTAGACGAGAATTCCTATCAACAGGAGGAGTTTGCCTTGAAACGCGAAGCGCAGCTGATTCGGAGAATAATGTTTGCGCATTGTGAGGAAACCTGCATGCCTGAGAGTGCCTAATTAGTGCTCGAGGGTGTGTGAAGTCTACCAATCCGCACTTGGCCAGCGTGGTGGACTATGACCTAACCCTTCTCATCATGAAAAGAGGCCCGAGCCCAGCAGTGGGACAAGTAATAGATACAGGGCTGCTATATTATATTATTATTGTAAATACTTCAAATATGTGCCCTCGCCATACCCCTCGGTAATGAAAGGGACTGTCGTGTGGAACTTAAGTGTGCGGCACTAATATACTACATAAGTTGACCGGATGGCGGAGTGGGTAGTGTACCTGCCTGAGACGCCGAGGTCGTGGATTCGATTCCCACTTAAGACAAATCTTTGTGTGCATGAACATGGGGGTTTGTTTTAGTCTGGGTGTTTCTATGTATTATAAGTATGTATTTACAAAAGAAAAGTATATATGTATTAGTATCAGTTATTCTAGTACAAGCTCTGCTTAGTTTGGGACTAGATGGCGTATTGGCGATGGCGATAGAATATTTATTTATTTTATTCATTTAAGCATTTTAAGCAGTCGGTTTACCTTCAGCAATGCCCCACGGGTACTTGCGTCCCCGTACCCTCTTGCCCTCAGTCTCGATGACGGTGTTGGCGCCCACCACAGCGAAGGGCACTCGCGTACGCAGCACCTTGGCCGTGTCCGCGCCCTCACCCTCATCGCCCGTGCTCTCCGGGAAGTCGTAGATCTTTATCTTGTGCTGGTTTATTTCTTTCATTATCTGAAATATTTATATTATTTAATTGCATAAGTAAAGTAAAAATTATTTATTAGAACACCATCAAATTATTATTAAAAATTAAAATCAAAATCAAAATTAAATCGAATTTAGGAACTAAAGAATAAAAATAAATACAGAATAATTATAATAATTCAGTAACTTTATATATTTGCAAGTTGTAACTGAGGTCATGTCTCAAACTTGCTATGCTATGATGGTGTCTACAAGGAGGACTAAAATCCTAATAAGGACTTTTCTGTTTCTGTATAAGTGTAAAATCTGGACTATGTTACTACACAATCCCATGTAAAAGCTGTAGTTAATTTGTACGCAAACGCATTTTGCGTAGGCATCGGTTAAAGTAGTCGTTTCTACTCTACATTTCAATGTAGCCTGTATACTGTCTACGTACAGTGTCCAGACGAACAGGGTGTGATGTTCCTCCACCACAAAGGGAGGATCCTCCGACCAGGCTCGGTGGTATTGCCTGGCGGACAGCTGTCCAACGGTAGCGTATTGGAAGTGGTATATATAGTCACTTGCTGTGAACATTTCGTTATCGCGATTCAGCACACGTCGATATATGTCACGTGTGTATCAAAGGTCATTTATTAAGTGCGGATACCGCCACACAGTAGGCCAACGAGTTATGTATGCAGGGCCAAAACTTCCAAGTCATAGTAAACACTCACTACACTAGTTATGTATAAGTGAGTTACACATGTAAATAGTGGGTATATTACACTCATTAAATATGTAATTCCCACATGCATATTGCAGTCAGTTTTCACTATGGCATAGAAGTTATTACCCTGCATACCTAATTGCTTGGCCCACTGTACGTACAAGGTATACGTTATTGTATTAAGCTTGTTGAAAATCAGATATTGGTACTAAGGACACACTGGAAATTAGTAATATCCATTAGCTATCTACTACGTTATCACTCTCCCCACTTTACAGTTGCAGAATAAGTGCCGCTTGGCAGTATCAATTTAAAATTAAATACATACCGTATTTTAATTAACATTATGTTTTATCAACTGATAACTAAACTACTGTGGTTTTACACTGTTTTTTCGCCCACTAATGCAGTGAGCGAAAACATTCAATATCCGTAGAGATAACAGCTCGATGATGAAGTCGGTAAAAATAAACACAGTGGTTTATCAAATTTCTGTCTAACTACATAAAAGGTGATAAGGGTGTATATGTATATATATTTATATGTAGATAACATAAAATTTGATGAACGTCGGTAAATGCATTTGACGTTTAAAGAGTCAATAAGAGCGTTCCTCTGCGATCGGCGTCGATCGATTTCGTTATAATGACACCCTCAAGGTATCTGATATAATTCTATAACTAATTAAACATCAATGTCAAGATGGTAAAAATATTGTACTTCAATAGCTGATGATTTATTTTAATAAAGACTAAACCAATTATCCAAACAAAAGTTTGTGAAAGCAAATAACTTCAATAATGAACATTTCAATAGTCATTATTGTAACAATACTCATTATTTAGCGAGGAAAAATACGCATTAAATACACAATAGTCAACATAGCGTCATGATATCAGCCTTGGCGATAACGGGGATAATGTTATTATTATCCCCTAAACGTTGCATGACTTCCACATAGCGGTTTAAGTCTGTGACCGGACGGAGCGATGAAGTTCACGCAACAATCCACGCGCGTGTTGGAGGCGCCGCCAATCACGTCACCCGGGATTTTAAAGGCACAACAAATACTTAAATTACCAGCTACATTAAATGTTCATCAACACACCTGTTCTTTAAAGTCCTTGCACTCTTCAGGCGTCATGGTATCAGCCTTGGCGATAACGGGGATAATGTTGACCTTATCCCCTAAACGTTGCATGAATTCCACATCGAGCGGCTTAAGTCCGTGGCCGGACGGCGCGATGAAGTACAGGCAACAATGCACGCGCGTGTCAGGAGGCGCCGCCGATCGCGTAACCCGGGATTCGGCGTTCAGGAACTCTTCGTACTTCGACTCCACGAAGTCGATGACCGGTTGCCAACTGTAACGTGATTTGCAAGTAAAGTTCCAGATACGTTTATAGTAGAAGCAGGTAATAATATTTTATTTAGCTCTTAGTTTTAAACAGGCTTCTACCACCTGTAAACCTGACGATACAATATTGTACCTGTACTAAAATGCACCACTTAGGTGTTGGCATGGGAGGCATTACATCATTCCGTTCTTTGGCGTTTACTCATATTTTCACTCTTTTATCACTAACTGGCAGGCTTGTATTATAGTAATCGATTTAGTAATCCTTAAGTTCGGTTACTACATTAATCAAATAAAAAATATTTAAAAACAATGAATAATTAAATTGTATGTCATGCATAATTCTGTCAAGTAATTGTAACAAACAATTGAATTTTACTAAAACTGGGATTGGCTAAGTAGTCTACTCGATAAGTTGAAAATGGTACAAAATAGAGATACTGGTCTTAAAATTATGTGCGATACCTCATTGGATTCGGAATGACGCCTAGAAAAATGTGCCAAAAGAATGTATTAGCACATAAAAAATTGCAAAAGTTATAAACAATTAAAGATGAAAAAAAAATGGCATTTTGTTTTTGCCAATATTTCATTAACGATTAATATTTAAGAAATTTCAAAATAAGATTCTCAAAGAAGTGGAAATTTCCAACAAAAAACTCCTAACTTCCGGAACTCTATCTCCATTATTTATAATTTTAATTTGACGCTGAAAATAGGTCTGCGCGCGACATTTTTAGGTTGCACGCGTGGCGTCAAAAGCGAGTACGGCACATAAATTAATTTATCTAAGGTATTGAATATATTTCTTTTAATTTGAAAAAAATATGGTATGTTTTGAATACTATAAATAATTTATTCCCGTTGGAAATTCTACTTAAAGTTAATTTTTCAACAAGTTAAACAATTATTAACTAACGAAATTTTCTCGAATTACTGTCTTAATTGTAAGTGAAAAAAAAATGATTAAATAATGGTCGTAAAAAAATTTCGCTTCGTAGAGCCTTTTTTACATACATATTTAACAAGATCCTGCCATAAAAGTTAAAAAAATATTTATACTTTGTTAATAACAGTTTTTTTACTTGAACAACATTTCTAGGATTTTTAAGTTTTTGTTAAAGTAGAAAAATTGTTAGAAACGCGTGCAATCTAAAAATGTCGCGCGCAGACCTATTTTCAGCGTTAAATTAAAATTATAAATAATGGAGATAGAGTTCCGGCAGTTAGGAGTTTTTTGTTGGAAATTTCCTCTTCTTTGAGAATCTTATATTGAAATTTCTTAAATATTAATCGTTAATGAAACATTGGCAAAAACAAAATGCCATTTTTTTTTCATCTTTAATTGTTTATAACTTTTGCAATTTTTTATGTGCTAATACACTCTTTTGACACATTTTTCTAGGCGTCATTCCGAATCCAATGAGGTATCGCACATAATTTTAAGACCAGTATCTCTATTTTGTACCATTTTCAACTTATCGAGTAGACTAAAGGTGCGGTGTGGGATAGCAAGGTCTAGATGTAACCACAAACTCATAGCACATTATATTAAGTAGGTGTACTTATGCGAAAATAATTTAAAGCTGGTATTATAAACTGCAATTTACATGATTATCGGTTTAGTAAAGGAAAGGAATGTGATTTGAAAGGCAATAAATAATGAAATTATGTTACACGCATCATTCTGACATGTTATGTAAACAATGTTGTTATTGACGCGAAATTATTGAGTGTTTACTTTTTTTTACTCGTAATGTTGTAACAGTCGATCGATAATTCTTATAAATAAAACATCCGGGCTTTTGCACTTTAAATTTATGAAAATATGTACTCTTATTTTAGTTATTTCAGTGTTTCAGAAAAGTGAATAAAACAATCCTAATATTATGATTGCGTAAGTTTTTGAAGATGTGTGAATGTTTATTACTCCATCACGCAAAAACTATTGGATGGATTTTTATGAAATTTCTCACTCTACATGTAGTACTATGCAAATCAAATGAGCATATATTTTTCACTATCTTTAGTGAAGTTTTATAAAAGAACAGGAATGTGATCGAAAATTTCGTACACAGCAGGGCGATAGCAACATGGTTTTATTTGATGCAGTAATTTAAATTAAAATAAACAACACGTTCACGTCACTGACATAATAAATGGCCTAGGCGGCACGCCTGTAGGTCATACAAATATTTGTCAGCAAACGAAATTAACCCACCTTTACATGAAGTTCTATGGTAGTTGTATGTAGTTTACGTTTCTACTGCTTGTTTAAATATTTACGTTAAATTGCTTCCAAAACCGCTATATTATATAGTATTGTTGTTTTTTTTTTTAATTTATATGTATGTACTTTACATTAGGTTAGTAAAAAAAAAATGTAGCTTGTAGTTCAATGGACACTATTTATTTCAAAATTGTATAGATTGTTTAAATTATATTATTTATAATAAATATAAATAAATAAATATCACACAACATACACACAATTCCAAACTAAGCAGAGCTTGTACTATGGGTACTAGAATAACCTGATACTATACTCTGTCCATTTCTTTATTTTCTTTTTGACAGATTACATTTAGGGATGCCTTCACACGTTACTGATTCGATTTGAAATCATAATCGATGTCTACGAAGAACTTTCAATCGATTAATTACATCGAAATGGTTTTAGTTCATTATTAATTATTCGTTTATTAGTAGTTTTTATTAGATGAAATAAATATACAAAACAATAATATAATAATAATGTCACATACTTAGTCTATGACGACTTCCTAGTTACCTTTGTTTTCATTTTCATTTTTAATTTCAAGATTTCGACTTGATTTCTTGCAAGTAGAATCTTGATTCCATGAATAATTCATGGAATCATGATACTATTATTATATTCTTTTTTTATAATAAAAATACAGACAATACACAAAAAAAAATTCATAATAATCGATTTATTTCATTTCACGATTTGATTTATAGTCTGTGGTTGTTTGTTACAAACAGTGAACTTCCCTAAAAAGTGCCGCTTCTCAATAAAGTACATAATTATTGTAGTACATTAATCTGACAAAAAAAACGGTAATTCATAGGCGTGATCTGTCAAAAAGAAAATAAAGGAATGGACAAAGTATAATACATATATACTTTTCTTTTGTAAATACATACTTATTTTGAATTACATTGTAACATCCAGACCAACACAAACCCCTGAGTCTTGCACACAAAGATTTGTCTTGAGCAGGATAATAATAGTTTTGCTTGATGGAAAACTGAATACATAGTATAAATTAAGCTTTTCTGTTTTCATATAGGTTTTTTGTATTAAAACATACAGTTTTTTTTTGTACACACAAAAAACCTACAACTGTTTTTCAAATCGATGTAATCAGAACCATATTAATTAATGTATGATTCAAGCTAATTAGTTGAATAGCAGTCTTGTCGCAGCAACTCTTTGTAACATCCTGCACGGCACCCACATTTGAATTAAACCAAATACATAACATAAGTAAATCGTGTTTGTCACGTACCAATTGCTGTTATCCACCGCATCGCCGAACCCGGGCGTGTCTACGATGGTTAGCGTGAGGTTGACGCCATTTTCCTTTAGTATGACTACACTGGTCTCCACGCCAACGGTCTTCTTCACCCGTAGTGAGGGCCCTGGGTGTTTGTCCCGGTCATAAACGTCCGTCAGAAACAGGGAGTTTATTAACGTTGACTTGCCCAAACCTGACTCACCTGTAATCAAAGTTCAGCGTCATTAAATTTCTTAGAATTCTTAATTTGTTTAAACATTAAATATCTAGGTTGGCTTCCCATTAAATAGACATTTGCAGAATACAGTCATCATGACCTTACCTACAACCATTAGTGTGAACTCAAATCCTTTTTTCACAGCCTTCCTGTAAACCTGATTCGGTAGATTCGCAAATCCGACGTATCCATCTAATTCTTTGGTTTTTGGCTTTTCTACTTTAGGTAATTCCGGTTTTGGCGCGACTGGTGGGTGATCGGGTTTCTGGAAAGTCAAAAACATACATTTAATACAAAGAATTCTTTACTACTTTTGAACTGTATTGTTTTAAGTCTTCAAAGGAGTATTACACACAGTGTTATTGTTCGTAGTTGCATTATAATGAAGACTGTTATGAGATAATGATCGCGAACGTGGAGCACACAACTTATAGTTAGTTAATTGGCGAAATAACCCGTAATCATTCATGATCAATACACGGACATGCTCTTAGAGAGAAAGTCTAATTGTTGCTAAAAGTTTTATCTTCAGCCAGTCGTGCAATAAAAAGTAACAGTAAAGTAACACGGCAAGAGGTTCTGCTGTACAAGTCGAAAGTACGGCCAAAATGGAACGATTTAACGCAGGAAGAGGAAACATTAACGCGTACTCAATGAGTTTGGCCACTGTCGTGTACGCTAATTCTTTGAACGCTACCGTCTTGAATATCTCAATAGAAATCCCACATGAAAATGGTGTTGCGTCTTTATTTATAAGAACAAACTCGTCGTAAATCTCAGGGATAAAGCTCATTCTGTTTATATTCGTCCTTCGCATACCAATTCTGCTCAGTCGTATAACGTTGGGCTGCAAATGGGATAAGGATCGTCGTAGCCTAAAGCCAACGTGATTATTATCGTCCAGATGGCAAGCAATAATTGTCTGTCTTATATCTTGATCAATAGAATAGCAATCAACTAGCTATTTTATGCTTTCTGTGTCTATTTCTAGTTAACAGCATTATTATTATCATCATCGGGCATTGTACATATTAAGGGCTATCGTTATTTGTCTCACTACGTGGCGCCACTGTAGAGTTTGTTGTCTGTCAAAGTTTGTTGACAGGCATTAAATTATCCCAACCATTTATACTTTAGTTTATACGTTTTTAAAGAGGCACAGTTCAATCGTTTTGAAGACAATCATTTTGGAACAAAAAAGAAAGTACGGATTTTTAGTTCCAATTTCAAGTGAGGACATTAATACGTCCGTGTTTCTTTCTCTAGTTTCTAACCCCTAGATTTTCTTCATAAAACCTAAAAGAACTGTAACTCTATAGACCCTTATAAACTCAATGACCGCACAGCCAACCCGTAATTAGTGACATTTGACATTTCGACCTGACGCTACACAAGCACCCCTAGCGGCGAATTCATACGCGAGCCCTCATTATTACAACTGATTAGAAATACAGATAAATATGACTGAAGCCAAAGGGGTTCCCTAATGGTGACGGTGTGGTGATATACTACACACTAAGTTCAGGTAGCGCGGTGTCAAAACATAATACACATTATAGCTTGACGGACTATGTTGCTTTGTAACTTTACTATACCTTTTGACTCACATTAGGTAGAAGACATTATTTTTGTGCGATATCTCCATATCTTACCTTCATAATATTCTCTGTACTCCGCAACGGAGGTGGGACTGCGGGTGGCGCTGAGGTCGGTACTGGGGGCGCTGGCGTCGCCGGGGGCGCCACGCTCGGAGGCTTGGAGTCCACAGACACACTATTACTGAGCTTTGCTGTGCCGTTTGATTCATGGTGGTTGTTCTCGAGCTGGTCAGGCAGGGTGGTAGCGCGCTTGGCGAGCGCGTCCTTGAGCGACGACGGCGGCGCGGGCGGCGCGGTTATCGGCGGGCCCGTGGCGCTCACGCCGCCTGCACTCACCGAGTCAGACTTGAAGAACAGTTCGCGTTTACTTTGTAACTGGAAATAAAGAAAAAGAAACATTAAGAAAATGCGACGGTACATCGTAATTGAAAAATCGCAATTTTGATACTCTGAAGTAGAAAAGATAGTCAGAAATCGTAATTTCTATGATTTTCGAAATGTTAGATAGGCTTATGGATGTTACATAGCTTTCTGCAACAGAATAGTACGTAATCTTATAAAGTCGTTACAAGGACATTAATAAAATAGACATAGGACGTTGTAGATACGCAGTGTGCGCATCCCGTCATATCCATGTAACTAACAAGTTATAAGACGAGACACCCGCTGCGGAAAGTAATAAATTCGCTTGCAAGTAATGAAGAGAGTTGTATGTATGACAACGGCGTATACTATAAGTGCTTATAGCATTATTGTATAAGACAAGACGGTCTAGCTGGCTCCACGAGCGTCAGATGACTCACCAATTCCAAGGTAACATGGACATTGTATTTGTAATGAAATAAAATAAAGCCATAATGCGTAATTATAGTACAAGCAAATTACTAGTTACTCCTAAATTACTAATTACAATACCCATCGGAACTGGTACTTGGATTGATTTTAATTCAAATCTCTAAGTTGAATAAAATCAATCTAAGCTCCGGTGTCAAATCATTTTATTACAATATAAGTATTATATATAATTTAGTTCGCTAAGTTTTATTTTAATTTTATATTTTTTGTATCTTGATGTTTGTTTTGACGTGTTCAAGCGCCCCTTAGGGCCCATGGAAATAAATGATTTGATTTGATTTGATTTGATTTTGATTTACTATTAATGCTAAAAAGAGTTTTCAAACGGTACATTTTTTTTTAATGAAGTTGACATCGTAGTCAGAAATACTTCGACATTTTTCCCTACATCAATATGAAATTAATCAAAGCAGAACAATGGCAGGATACAATCCTCTAACTACAACAATATAGGTAGACAGTGTAAACAAGTAAGTTTCACTACATTGGAATATGGGCGTTCATGCAAGCACGCACCGCTGCGTTGATCGAGTAAACCTCTTCGTTCAATAACTAGTAATTACGTAGGTGCGAAGAACGAAAGCGATGACTCACACACAGGACTGAGAATATGGCATACTGAGTAATTTGTTCTCCTCGTGCTTACGTCGATAGGGGACTAGGCTGAGCAACAAAACGTCACTAAATAAACAAACACAAGTCATCTCCAAGTAATAATGTGGTAATGAAACCTTTTTAGCCCGTATTTAGAAATAAACGCGCTCTGTCTCACGAGTATAAAAAATAAAATGATGTAAACATTTTTAATTATAGAAATGCATAGCATAGAAGCTATAGGAGTAATCAAATATGTAGTGCAAATAATGCAAGCAAATCAATGAATTTGAATAGCGATAAACACTAAAACAAATAACATAAGATTTTATTTTTCAGTTTCGTGACAAAAGCATTCGATCCTCGAATAAAAAAAAAAACAAAAAAAAATTAGCATAAATATCGTCATACTAAATAAACAGCAACATATCGCAATTATACCATACTATGCTATAAAAAAAATTATATTCGTACGATGTTTGCCATTGCTATAAACATGCCATCTAGGTCATAAAGGCAATTGACGTAAACGCAGTTAAAGATAATTAACGCATACGAGTACGAAACACGTTTGATAAGATACTGTTATAAGTACATGATTGCCTTAAAGTACGTACTATAAATAATGCACCCGCATATGACCAAGAAAGTGAATATGCAAACACGTATGCAGTTTTGCGAAGTGCGACGACCGTAATGCGTTGTTTCTATTAATATCCGCTAACGGTTTTCCAGCCTTCCAACTAACTATGATAATTTATTACACACCCTTAAAATGTCATACAAAATTAACTAAAACGACACAAATATTAAATTAGCAAAATCGTTGACTATAACAAAAACTATAACGATAACCATATTCATAGGAACTGCAACCCAAATGGAAGGATATTGTGGTGCGGCAGACTCCGTCAGATGGCAGTTACATTCACGGAGAAGCTCCCTTAACGAGATCCGACGCATCGCACATTGCATACATTTCACCATTGCACATGACACAAGATTTTAAATATCATTTAACAAAACACTGATATTTTTCAGTTCATCTAGTACTTGCACCATGATCATAGAGCCAGCAATAGCTTACTGCGAGTAACGCCTTCACTAAGGTACTGTCATCCGGCGATTGTTTATGCGAGCAGACATTGTTACAGCGTACGTAAACTAAATAATCAAATATAACATTCAAAAGGAATTTGTTTGTTTGGAAAGCAAGAATCCATTGTATAAACAACCAATATCATAAGACGAAATCAAGAATGACTCATATCTTTCTTGTAATTGCCAAGGTGAAGTGAAATTTTGACGTTGGTAAAAAAAAAATCAATAAAGGAATTGTTAAATTGACGAAAAAATTATAATAGTATGTACTTACATCTTCACTAACCACGTTTTTCTTTTTAACTCTTTTTAAACTAAACGTTTTTTTAAATGTATTAAACATATTGAGCATCACAGCACTTGTCCAATTAGACGTGATTTATGACATACATAGGTACCTACTAAAAAAATAATAATAATTACACTGATTATTATCACGGTACACTAGGAAAATAACCCATAACAATCATCACGGTCGTCGGCGTTAACACAACTGAGTAAAATTTAATACTTATTTATTGTTTGCACGTTGTAGTCACGTTGACACACTGTACCCGAACGCAGCGCTGACTAATATTAGCTACAGATTAGGTACACGGTAAACTGAAGTATGTGTAATAGAGCACAAAACTGCCTTAGTTGTGTACAGATCCTGATAAAAAACGGATTTGTCCGACAACATACAAAGATCACTATTCATGCATATGACGGCACTGTATGAATGAAAACTCCGACTGAGTAATTGATTAGTTATGGTTTGACGAGTAGAATAACATGCGAGTATGAAGAACTAACACGATTATGCGTAAAAGGTGAAATCGCAGACTTACAACCCTAAATTCACCAACATCAATAAAGATACACTAAGAAACAGTCGATATTTTTTTCCAACATCAGTCATGTTGGCAAAACAATAAATGACATGAGGCGTCCGTAAAGCCGATGCAACAAAGATTCGCGGCTTTGCAGCGGAGCTTGGATGGCTGAGGGGTACGGCAAGGCGATAGGCTGGAATCCTATAGTCGCGGGTTCAAATGCCGCTTCAAATAGATTTTTTTTTAAATTACACACTATTTATGTATAACACATTAAAACCTGACTCGATCACGGTGCCAACCATTTACCCTAATGACGACATCGGACATACAAATTATCCTTTATGAAGTCATTACACGAATGATTGGATAGCAACAATACCTTATTATACGCCGCCGTTTGAAAAGTTAGGCGTCAACGCAGTAGGATAAAACCGTACCATTGAACATGTGAAATGTTTTCATTCGACAATGTTTTTCAAAGCTTACAAACTAACATAACTTAGAACAACAACGAGAAACGGGCACTTTTACAACACGCGTAGAATAACAAGCAGATACAGCTGGCAGCTCTGTGGCTCGGTAAAGACAGCGTTCATCCTCGGCCAATAAAAAAAATGTCGCACTCAGAAACTCGCTGAATAATTGCAATACTTTGCCTGCGGCGCCAGGCGAAGGCATGAGTCGGTCGCCCGCCACCGAGCAATCGCAATGACTCTTCCTGCCTCTATAGTCTGATTCATTACTTCGTGGCATGGATTTACACCATCTCAAGATATAGTAGGCATACAAACACTACCATCGCATCTCCGGTGTCGCGAATTTTTAATGAGTAAGGGGTGGATTTAGCTAAGTATCACGTCTCCATTCATTGCGAGGTTTAATTCAAGAATTACCAGACTGTAGATATTTCAAGTTCTGTAAAGTCTAGATTATGTGAATAAGCTGTTATAAAAACTATGTCTAAATAAAATTAAGTATAACAAGCACGTCCGTATCTCCAATGGTCTTCCAAGAATGCTATCTTTAGTATAAAATAACAAGTTTGCTTAAGTTAATTTGAATAGACATAGACATGTCTGCGGTACATGTGTACAGGTGTGTTCACGGCTAACTTGACTATGTACAGAATGTACACAATACTATTGGATCTTTGCTACTTTTATTTATTTTAATATGGACTATTTATACCATTGACATACGGATCACTAATGGACTGGAAAGTCAAATGAAACTGTATATTGATTGTCACTATTGTATGCATCACAAAGCTACCTTTAAACTTAATAATGAGTAAAATGAATAAAGGATAGGGTTGTCAAAGTGCAATAGCGCGAAAAATGCAAGTGCATCAATGTAAAGGCGCGTAAGTACACTGGTATTCAGATTTTGGACATTTGAAAGGCTATGAAACTAAAGATGTTTACGTTCAATAACAACAATCAACTGAAACCTAATGTTTAGATTCGATACTATTACATGCTGTTGACAAATTTTAATAAAAATTGAACTCTCATATGAGTTATGAATGTAATTACATATTATCGTATTCCACATTTACCACAGTAAACCAGGACCTATGACTACGACGCCGAAAGCTATAATTTGCAGTCAGGATTTTAGTACATGTACACATGTCATATACTATTACTGCTTTTATTAAAATTTGTCATTTAGATGTATAAATATTATAATACTTATGTACGTCGCTATTAACGAACAATAGTTGGAGACTATGAGTCACACCCAAAAAAGTTCCATAGAGTTTCTTTCAATAACATATAGACATGTTACGAACTGAAATGAAGACAAACGATTTGGCAATATAACAAGCCAACTTTCACAAAACAAATACTATACTTACTGGAGTTGAACGTCCGTGGCGTAATGGAACGTGAAATAATATGCTGTCCTATTCCTATGTAAGTTGAGCACGTTTCACAAAAAATATAAGTAAGATAACAGATATACTACTTTACGTAGTCATCCCCGACAAGATTGCCCATTCTGTGTTAGAGCGTTTAGAAATTTAATACCTGATTTGATATTATTTGAATATAATATAGAAGATTTTACCACAAGCTTATTAAAACATTTTCCGTTTTACAACTCTCACAATATTTATTGGATCAATCGGAGAATATCTTCTGGATCGATCGGGGAAGATCTTAGAAGGTTGGATATTGTGGTTAAACCTATTTATAAAGGTTGAAATCAGTCATTAATCATCAGCTATGAACAGTCTACATAATGTGTTTATGTGAAATTCAGCCTTTAACATTACATCTCTAACGAACATGTGTACCAAATTTCATCAAAATCAGTACATCCGTTCGAACATGAAGAAGTAATAAACGGACACACCATCAAACTTTCTCCTTTTTATGTGATTTGTGTCTATCACCGATAACCCTAGAACAAGATGCTAGCACACTGAGATAACAGCACAGCAGTTTACGTAGACCTACGCAGTTAACATGCCAATTAGAACAATAATGAGAAGCGGTGTTTATAACAACTAAGACCATTACAATTTGCATCATTTCCGTAGATGGCCCACATTTTAAATAGGAATTTAATTTTACATTGTCTCGTATTGTAAAGTCATTATTGAACAATCCGTTAGGTTTATCAATTTATCATTAATACGTTTTTTAAACTGGTTCTATAACTTACTTAATAGTAGTTATTAGGATTGTGTCGAATAAAATAATATAAAAAAAAAACATTTAATTTGTAATATAGTATAAAAACAGCATCATGCGGATTCGTGCCGCAGTATACTGTATTCTTATTAACTTATATTGATGACATCTCCAGAAAGACATAAAATTTATCAGCGCCACCCTACTTCAAGAGAACAAGCGACGCGTTGACATGACAAGTAGAATAAAGATGGTTATATTGACACATGAATACATATATTGTCACCAATCTTTGTTATCAGTTATTGTATATTCAATTTAAACAATAGAATCCTTCTAAGCTGACTATTATAGTAGAATCCTATTATGCTGATATTGACATACACGGCATATTTCTACGTGCAATTAATGTCATGGAGATAAAAATAAATTAGTTATGTTGTGGTCTTGTATAAATATATGCGGAAATGGATAAACACAGCAGAGCGAGGATAGAATGAGAATTAACTTAAATAACATCCTGTAATAGTATCCATTAGTATCAAGTAACAATTTGTATTGTACAGTCGGATCCTTATATTTAAGTCAAAGATAAAATATCCAGATAATATCTAGTTATTTTGTCTGTGACCGTGATTTATTATATAGAAACGCCTGTGATCAATGATATCAAATAATCGAGGTTTTCTAATTATTTAAATCTTGCACACATTATATCAGTCAAAAACAAAATGAAAGATACAAAGCATTGGTTGTTTTTTTTTTTTTTTTTTTTTTTTTTTTTTTTTTTTTTTCATTTTGAGCGTGACGTCATTGGCATGTGTTTTGTTTATTGTTCATATGTGAATTTTGGACTGAATTTATTGATTATAGCCCGGCCAACATAGACATAGCGATATATGGGTAATTAATAAACGTTAGTGAAATCCAAAACCAAATTATATCATAAACCTACGACATAATACGTATACGACCTTATTTTTACTGAAAACCGTTAATTCAGAATAAGTAACCATGTCCATACATTTTATCGTTTTCCATTCATTTTAGATCTTTTTGAAATTAACAAAAAATTGTTGAATGTGAGTGTTACTTCGATTCTTCGAAAACACTCGGGAGACACTCGTCTCCGAAGAATCGAAGGCTCACATTTTAAAGTTTTACTTGATTTCTGCATGCGAATAAAATCAGTTTAATTTATAAAGATTTCTGCCTCGTAACCTCAGGTAAATAAACAGTTTTCTATCCTAGTCTCCTAGAGCAATAATTTAACGCTAAAGCCATACGTTTTGGTTGCAGTGCCCTAAAAAGTTCGAGTGCACGGATTTCACTACGTACCCGAAGGTGCCAATTTGGGTCACCAGTAATTTCAGCCTTGATACGAGTACTTTCTCTACCACTCCGTGAATACCGACCACGGTTTCTCATTACTTTTCAACATTTTATGTTTGATGTTGATGTTGGTAAAAAAATACTTTTTCATCTAGGCAGCTCGAAAAGGCGTCCATTGTTGTGTGAAAACAGTGAGCAAAACTCTATTTCGCCGCGAGCGAAAGGTAAGATGACTTCTAAATTTGAAAGTGTGCACAAGCTTAGCGAATAAGTGAAAAACGTTGATCCTATTATCTCTGTTTCTCATACTTCGCTAGTTAAAAGACAGAGATAGAAAATAGATCCCAATCTCTTTGGTAGACGCTAAGGAGGAACGATTTTTTGTCTATGGTAGGCCCAACACAGAGTCAAAACAACGTTCAGAAATATAATAAAATATGTATTTTAGATATAATTTGCTTAAACGTTTCAATTTACTTTAATCAAAACGTACTTTGCTTTCTTGTTGCACAAATAACTATAATGATGCCATAAAGAGACACACGTAGATACAGGATTTTCTAAAACACATTATATTTTCCTTAACGTTATAGTTTTTATCACGAATGATAATGTTATTGGCAGATGTAATCCATACACAACATCGTGGAACAAAGAACAATAATACTGAATATTAAAGCCTCAGTGTTTGCATCAACTAATTTAGTTTTTATCATCCTTAGACGTAATAACTCGTATAACACCAATGCAAGTATGTAATATTACATAAGAAACGACAAGTTCTTTACGTAATGAACCAGAAAAGCGAGGATGCATTACAGCTCGTTAAGATTCCAGTTAAGTAAAATAAGGACAATAAAGGTAGGGTCATCGACCGTATCGGACGAGAATCAAAGCAAATCAATCGACTGACAAGTACCACCGTGTGAATAGCGAATACATTCACGTACGAGAATTTGTTTCGCAATAAAATAGATCGAGTAAACCTACGCTCCATAGAAATTACGATTTTATTAATCTCCTGCTGTAAGTGCTTCAGAAGTGGGCGGAGGATCTTCGTGCCGTGTAGGCAAACCGGAGTGGAGGCTAAGGAAGCGAGCTCGTTGTGACGACGCATGAAATGTTTTAATACATCTTAAGATATGTACAGTCAGCATCAGAAAGATTTTTGCTTTCAAGGTAGTGAAAATTATTTAAAAATTATCAATTCAATTTTATGTTAGCATTCATTATATTTAAAATAATGTATTTAAAATAATGTAAGCATCCAGAGTGGTCAAATCATCTTAGCAATTAGTTGTCAATATTATGTTAGCTGTCAGTGTTTATATAAATGAAGTCGAGAAGCGAATGAATGACTGCCTCGTTAGTCTAGTGGTTAGCAAATGCGCCTCTCACCGCGAGGTCTCGGGTTTGATTCCCAGGTTGGATAAAAGTGTCTCTCAATACAGCACGGAATTGCATTATTTTGTGCCTAGTGTATTGCGATAAGCTCACCTCTATCACATGGGACCTAAAATATTAACAGGTGGATTGTGGGTGTACTCCTCTGACATATCCTTAGGCTTGATGTTATGTTAGCTATCATGGAATACCTATTTTATATCTTACTAGCTGACCCGGCGAACTTCGTACCGCCTTAGCGTAAATTTGATGCACTACTTTATTTTGTATAGCTGACCTATCTTATGTATGCGTACCTATTCAATTTGAACTGGAATCTATAATATCCTCCATATAAAAATGAATACTTTTTTTTTTTTTTTTTTTTAATTTTTTTTTCCGTAAGATCCTTGTACAGAGTATTAGAAAACTGCAAAAAAAATCAGCCAAATCGGTCAAGCCGTTTTCATGCTATGTCGTGACAGCTAAAAACGGGTTTCTTTTTTATATATATTTTATATCTTATTATATATAGCTAACATAATATTGACAACTGATTGCTATAATGTTTTGAACGCTCTGGATATCTATCCTAACTAAACTCGGAACTATCTCCGCATAATTTTGAATACCCTGTCTGTATGGTAACTTAAAATTGAATTGATGAGTTAAATGTGATTTGTTCAATCATTTTAACTTGCCTATCTTGAAAGTTAAAATGCTGACTGTACTTATGTAGCAATGTAATATCTTAACAACTTAATTCATTTAAAAATTAAGTCCGCCCAAATAGGATGACTTGATATTCCAATCGATGGAAATAATTATCAAAAAAAAAAAATGTAATGCTCAAAAAATTTGGAGGCAGATCGCCAAAAATGTTTGGAGATAAACAAAAACTCTGAACAAAATGCAAATTAAGTTTCATATTAGAAAACGCTGTAGAAATTTTGTGAATAATATCATTGAATGAGGCAAGGAAAAAGATAATGTTGATAAAAAGTATGAGAACCAACTCGGTAAGTAGGTTTGTGGATAAGAAACAACGACATACATCGTTCCACTCGGCGAAGTAAAATTACAAAGCAATTAGTTTTATGTTTTCTACACCTTATTGTACAGACGTTTCAGATTAGTTTATCATTGAAATAACTGTGTCATTATAGACAAAAGGAGTTAAAGATGCGTGTAATCGCTCTACATTTTGAAGTAATAATAAATCTATGTCTATACTTTTTACGGACAAGAAAAATAAACCGACTTCCAAATACTTTGAAAAAGCATTTAATACCGCAAAAAGTCGAAAAAATCGTTCTTAAGTCTGTGCTGATCATTTTCTTTTAATTACAATTTATGGGCACCGACTTCAATAAAAATGTATTCAACTTTTTGCTTTATTAAATCCTTTGAAGAGGTGTTTTGCAGTCAGTTTTTCCCTTTTACCCAAAATCTTTTTTAAATATCTCTTTTCAGTAAAGTATCTTTACCATATTCTCATATATCTAAGAGTAGTCAGAAAGACGGGTACGAAAAACGACTTATCCTATGTAGATTATTTTGTTACTCTTTACAATATAAAAGCCTTTAAAATTTGAGGATTGCCCTCGATTTCTCTAAGTTCCCATAATCAGATTGTAACCTGATGAGCATGGGTCCAAATGACAAGTATACTCTTTCAGACCAGAAAAGAATTTCACAAATCAGTCCAGGCGTCATCGAGTAATCGCCGAAAAAAAACATAAAAAAAAATATACAATCGAATTAAGAACCTCCTCCTTTTTTGGAAGTTGCTTAATAGTCATCTAGGGAGCAATAGTAATTATCTCGTCTTATTTGTTTTAATATTAGCGCGGGTCGAGCAAAAGTATTACTTGGCAATTTTCGTGAAGTCATTCTCAATAGCAGCACAGAGTTGGATTGTGTCCGGTAAATACGATAGGCTCACCCTGTATCTAAATTGAGTGTAATACACATCTGCGACACCCTTCTGTGTAATATAGGCGTTATATTATTGTATGTCGTCATGTCTCAAATATACAAGTAACATATTAATAATTAAGATTCACGATGTGGAGTGAAGTGGACGTATGAATAGGTCGTTTCTGAACCTCCATTGCCTTAAAATTTGGTACTACCATTAATTTCAGTCACTAAGCTTACAAGAGTTTTCTGGAACGAAGCAGAATGCATTCTTGTTCGCTACTGAATTATTCATGTGGGGCGAAGACAAGCTCGACAAGTACCGCTCGATATAGTACTTATACGAACTTAAGTGCATAATAACCAGGGCTCGGAATTAGGTAGAGTTTTTTATGTACTTGCATCGAAATGTTGATATTAATGTGGACCTTCCCGGGATTTCTAATGGACAATCCCGTGTGGCCAACAATATTACGAATAAATAATAATAAAAACCTCAGAGATAGACAAATAAAACAAAGATAATTAACATATTTTTATTATTAGTTTACATTAATTCACAATACAAATAAAATTGTTGAAAGTCTGTAGTAAATTCTCATACGCATATTTCGCCTTTTTTATAAATACGAGCAAATACTTTTGCTTCTAGCCTAGACTCGTGAGGTTTTGCTTAATCAAACGGCCCATCAGAATCATTTTCCTTGTCCGATTCATTACCAGTAAGATTTGAAGTGTTCGCTTCCGACATTACTGTATAAATTTTGTGAGAATTAAAATATTTAGTCGCGCGTGCAGTAGTTTAAATTGTGTAAAAAAGTAAATAACTATTTTATTTAAAAAATCATGGGACTTTTTTCTGCTCTTTAAAATTAATCTCGGGATTTGAGGCATATCCACTTTATTCTTTCGCTGTATGAAATCAGTGTAAGTACATGAAAAACTCTACCTAATTCCGAGCCATGATAATAACACGCTTATGGGAAGATATCAAAAATATAACACCTTTTACTAGCTGTTTATAAAATGTTTTAAAACATTTGCAATATTTATATAAATTAATTTATAAAATACATTATTTTATTATCACTAGCTTCCGCCCGCGACTTCGTCTGCGTGGAATTCGACAAATGAATAATTTTACCAAAAAAACATCTTCAATTACAAAAATTCACTAAAAAGTAAGAAATACTTAAGTAATATACAAATAATAATAGCCTTCAAAATTTTTTTAGGAACCCAGCATCAAATCGTGACCTGATGACTACTCAGAATTTCACAAATCGGTCCCGGCGTCTTTGAGTTATTGGTAAAAAATGTACTTATGTGCAGAATCCAATGCTCTTACCTTTATAATTGACGAACTTCCTATATACACTTTAACCCCCAACCCCAACCTGTAATAAACCTATTTGCAGAATTTCATGCAATTTCATTCATAATTGACAAACCTTTTATACAAACTTACAATTCCTAATTTACCCCCATAAATATATATTTCTTGTCTGCGTAACACTTTCAAAAATTGCATGTTAAATGTGTTGTGTAAAATATTAGTTTTAATTACTATTGTTGTCTCTGCTGTCGTTATTTTCTCATCATTTATAGAAAATAAATGCCTTCGAAAAACTACTTTCATTTTTATAGAAACTCCACATTTGCATATCCTTTATTTCCCACGTTTTATGCATAACTTTTGACGTCACATCCGTGTCATCACCAGCGACTCAAATAACATGTAAAACTTATCGAAATGTGTTAATTATGTTCAGCATATATTACAGAGCTCTTCATTAACGCTACTTATCGCAAATTGAGGAGAAACTTAAACACCTAGTATATAAATTGAAAGTTACAAATTAGGAAGAATTTGTAATTTATCACAGCGGTGTATAATTAAAATCATAAATATTCCATTGTAGCAACACAGTAACGATAAAATAATTACTAACTAAACTTAATTATTGAATGAATGCATGAGCTACAAAACGGCTCGTTCAAACAAGGCGTAGAGCTACTCTATCAGTATCCAATCACGTCCAGAGTCTTTGTTATTCTAGAAAGGTGGATATTCTTGGAAATAGGAATACGTTTTATTTTGATCAATGGTATGCCGATAAGTCCACAACTATAAATTACTTTCAGCTTCTACAAATCCTTGTGCTGTATATTTAGAACATTGTTCTCAAAAATGCTTGGCAGCTCGGAATTTCAATGAGGCTGGCGTCTCAAGTTCTTTGTTAGAATGTTCTAATAGGTACCTAATGGTGTTTCTTCTATTTGTTGCATTAGTAATGCCCAGACTACTTTACTATACTCAAGAACACAACTGGTTTACACGCAGCCAAAGTAAAAAAATACCACTTTGGTATTGGTCACATTCATGTTTTCAGTTTTGCATCATTCTTGTGTTACTATTAATTTTAATAATTTCAGTCGCAAAGCTCTTTGGGCGTAAACCCAAGGGGTGCAGGTTCGAGTCTTGCTGGATTCTTAACTTTAACTTTAATATTATATAAAATTTTAGTCGGTTTGAGCTATTATCTCTTATGCACTTTATGAGACGATTGTCGTTAGTCTGTATTTCCTGATGTCTCCAATAAAACCAGTCATCTAATGAACATCGTAGTAAACAAAAAACATGATGTTTTTAGCGCAGTACTGAGGACTGATGTGAACTATCAACGTGTTTTGATCTCATTATGCAGCGGACAAAATGGACAGTGGCCATGAATATCTTAATTGAGGTTAAATTAATTGTCACTTAAATTAACACGGCGAACTTGCGTATGCATAAATTAAATGATTACGAGCTATTATCCTATATACCTTAAAGGTCCAGAACTTAATGCAATTATCCACTAGAATTTACTGCATGAGTCATGATGATTATGATATGGCCCTTTGGCGAAATCAATATTATAAAGTTTGCATGACGATACGAGATAGTTAAATCAGCCAGATGGGAAAAAAACATTCCCAGCTTTCCCATCAATCGGAATTCCATTTGGAAAGTTAGAAATAACCCTTAAATATTGAAGATCAGATTACTTTTTTGCAAAATATTATGAAGCACGGCGCAGCGTATAAGATTTTAAGCAATTACCTAACTATAACTCAAGACAATTTTCAAAAACTGCATTTTAACAGCACTAAAAAGAATATAAAAATGCCTCCAAACATTTGTTTTGATCTGAAATATGTGGAAAGTGTGTTCAGATGCGACATTTTAATTTAATATTAACTAGTGTTGGGTGGTTTACAACGACATAATTTAATTGGTTCTCCCTGTACGAATCTGTTCATAAATTGTCACATTTAACTATTATGCGTGGTTTAAGACAAAATTGGAGTAGACTCATTTCGTGCAATAAACAACTAATCCAATTAGTTTCCATTTCAACGAAAGATATACAACTTATAAATAACACAGAGCAAGCAGCAGTCGCTAGAAATGGAAACATTAGTGACAAAAGTGCCACCAGACATCAGCGCTCCGGCTATTTTTGACGAAGCTATTTCAATTTTTACAAGTTTATAAAGTTTTACACTAGCACTGGTTTCTGAACTTTAAATAACTATGATAAATTCGCTGTAGTTTATATTAGGCTGGTAAAATATTCAGCGTCTTTTCACGGGAGAAGTTTTAAAACTACGCTCTGTGTGAATTGTGAATTAAGTTCTTTAACTTCTAATTATGATCTGAAGTTTATTAAAAGCAACTCTTGACTTAGCAGTAAAAGAGTTAATCTTTCGTGATCTAACAAGTTAGTGTCGACAGCATCGTAACAATAAGCTGCTTATAAACAATAGTAAGTTGGACTTCTATGTTCCGGTTAATTAGCAATGTCAGGCACTGGAATGACTTGCATAGAAATCACAGAGCAGTCATATCATAATATCGTAGCTTCTTAGTATATAAATGCTTCTAATCTACAGGCATTTCTAAATTATTGGTTTACGAGCAGAAAATGTTATATTAGACAGCTATTATTTAAGTAGCTAAATTACAATTTCGTTAAAATTCAGTAAGTTTGGTATCATAGAGATTATGGATTTACTTTATTCATAACAATAACTTATAGAGGATGAAGAAAGCCCACTGTCAACACTGGCTTCGTTAAACAACGATTAAGGTGAGGGGTGACATTTGGCACGCATTTCACTTGACTGCCAACTTTAAAGTGCTCTCAAACCAATTCTGCATAAACTGAGACCTAGGCAACTGCAACAGGTTGTAAATAATGGTAGTAAATTTTATTCAAGAACAGTTACAGCGTTCGTCTTCATGCAGAGTGCAGTAGACAGAAAAATACTGTCAGTATTGTTACAAACAATACTAAAATAGCGTAAATAAAAAGGCATTCAATGCATGTTTCAGACATTAATCAGCGACGTGGCCTTATTTTTAATTTCCAATCAATTATTATTCATAGACCGCAATGTAATGGCGGCACAATAGCAATTCATTATGCTAATTTCCAAGTTATTTCGGACAATGCAATAAAAAAGCAACTTAGTAAATAGTCCGAAGATAAGTAACTGGATTAACTAGTAACTACCAGGGACTAGAAAACATTGATTGTCTCGTATAGACCAACACAAGTAAGGAAAGAAGTTTGAATTTATTATATCCAGTTAAATGTGTAGAAAAACAAGTTCTGAAGAGTACCCCATTATGCGGTCTTTCTCTGCGCTACTCATAACTCCTTTAGGGAATTCACACAAGGATAACGGGCATGATTATACTGACAAAACGAATAATCAATGTATTGCCCAGAAGAACAGAGGTTCTATTTCCATATGTACCTACCCTCGAATATCGATTATGCAGAACATTCTAAAGTAGCTCTCAGTGTGAATTAAATATTTAAACGCGAAAATATAGGGGCGTAAAATGTAAAAAATAATTTACCCAAACGGAAATGATATCTTAAACGATCTCAGATGGTACCATGAATATGCATAACGAGAAGTATTGTAGGAGGCTGATAAAATTGCTAAATTAGCTGCCAAGGAAGGAGTCGAATTTTCTTTTTGTCCAGATTTTTTTGAATACATCTCGAGATTTAAATTTAAATGTTTTGATAATTGGAAAGAATATTTTAGGGATAAATCAAATGAAAAAGGAATATGGTATAATTGTATTCAGAGTCAACCTCGTCATTCACTTTGGTTTGATAGTAATAAGTTATGTAGGAATTATATTAAATTAGCTTTTAGGTTGCGTTCCGGACACTACCCATCGGCAAAGTTTGCATACCTTATGAAAAAGACAGACTCGCCAAATTGCGATAGTTGTGGAAAAGTGGAGGATGTACAACATTTGTTGATGGAATGTGCCAGGAATGAAGAAGAGAGGCAAAACTTCGTTAAAAAATTTAAAATAAATATAAAAGATGTAGGGTGGATCCAATCTATCTTAGCTGATCCATGTTCTACAATTGCTATAGAATTGTGTAGATTGGTAACATTTGCTTCGTAGTTAAGTTTTATGGATTAAGGGTATCTTAATAAGTGTTAGTTGTAGGATAGGGTACGATGGGGTTGACGTATCCGTGTGGATAAAAACCCCATATTTTAAAATAATAAAGATTTAAAAAAAAAAAAAAAAGAAGTATTGTATTGACATATTATTATGACATATGTATCGATTAATCGACGCGATAGCACGCGAGTAAGACGCCGTTTGCGATTGTGACTTATTATGCTACAGAGTCATCGACCCGGCACAGGATTAGGAAATGGTTACTTGGCTCTGTTCTGCATGAAGAAACGGGAAGTCAATCTAATACGTATTGATGTACTTACGAAGTGGCTAGTAGTCCGATATAAAGTGTATGTTAATTTTTAGATGGGGAGATGTAGTTCACCATGAATATCTGTCTCCGGGGGAATCAGTAGCTTTGGTGTTATATTTTTTTCTGCAGTGATAAGTTATGCTACATTGTTTCTAGTATCATATCCAAAAGAGAAATAATGGCAATGAAGAATATAAGCATTACGATGAAATACAAAAGGCCCTTGTTCTAAGGTTAAATTGAGTGACTCCCTTATCATCAGTTTATTTATACGTAGCCGTCGAACCAACAAGCTCTTAATTGATGGCGACAAGAATGCGCGTAAGTATACCACTGACCAGCGATAGCTAACTAAATGCTACATTTATGTGTGAAATAAAGCAAAATATAATTGAGAAACTTTATAACATCATGTTGTATCAAGCATTCGATATCCTAGGAGACAACAGTCTTTGAGAAATGCCTTTGATACATATAATTTATATTATATTTGATTTAAATATATATAAAAGTCTTTGGTAACTCATCGACTCAAAATAAAAATCTTCATGAATAGTGGGTACATCTGCCTGCAGTCTCCAGTGTGTCCTACTTCAAAACTTGGTAGACGCTTTGCGCGGTCCCATTTCCGCTTACCGGATCAGATGGTATCCCATTATGTAGGTTAAAATAATAAAGCGAAGGCTTCTCGCATATAATTTTCCAGTTGAAACAGTGCGTGTTGCATGTTCTCGTGAAACAAAAAATGCTTCTAATAATGAGTATGAAGGTCAGCTAGACATAATACCAACTAAAGTCAAGGACGATTAATTTCTGAATTGAGATTTGGAGTTATCTTAGTGGCAGATATTATTATGTTGATTACAAATTACAATAGTCTTGTTATCTCATTTAACAGTACCATGCAATGGCCATCGACGGGGGTATTTTTAAGACCTCATTATATTTTGCGCTTATTTTTCATTTCAAGCAAACAACGGTCGATTAGTTTAACCGAAATCTTTAAGATGCATTTATCCATTTAGTGCCTGTACCTGAAGCCAACCCCGTGTAGCGGGACCAACCCCCTTATTATAATTGATGTTGAAAATGTTCATATGTCAAAATTTTGGGTACAAATTTTGACATATGAATCTGATTCAATTTCAATCAACATCAATCGTAATAAGGGGGCAGATGGGCAAGAGGTTGATGCCTAATCTTGAATGTATCAACTTTCACATAAGTCACCAACCACATCGCCAGCGTAAGTCTTTTGTTTCTTTCAGGACAAAAGATCCTAATCCGTCTTAACTGTATACCGAATATTAAACACATCTTTATGAGTGTTAACTTAAATATGTGGTTTTAGCTTGAATCTATGGAACTTCTCAAAGAGGAATAATAAAACGATAGTCACCTCTGCTTTCCTGCGCAACGATAAATTCCTCCAGATGTCCCGGGGACTCGTCCATCCAACTTTAGCTTTATCATTCCCACTATCGCCTACGCTACTGGTACATCTCGTTAATTTAGTCTGTTGGCCATTGCCATTTACCAACGCACGGTTTGCCATTCTCCACACATTCAATTGTATAACAGAGTTCAGTCAGAATTTGTACAAAAAACAAACGACGCTCAACGTTCTCAGGCTTGGTCGTTTTCGGTCCACACATTAAAAAGCCACTTGTTGAATATAAGGACTTAAATTATTTAAAAACACTGAATCACAATCACTTTTATTAGGTTTTGCTTGTGTTGCACAGGGCGTATCGATTTAACACCATTGTTTCTCTGTTTCTATACAAACACACGATTCAGAGGCATTAGTAAAGTAGAAGTGATTGAAATTGGTATTTAATGAGTTAGTTTTAAAGGTAGTTTTGAATTAGGAACAGAAACAAACTGTTGTAATATGAACACCGTTCACGACTGTGTCAGTTTGAGGTTAAGTTACAAGCGATACCGGCTGCCGTTGGCGCTCGGCGCGGCACACCAGCGCACGGCCCAGGCCCGCTATCACACGGGGTGATTACTATTTTATTTTATCGGGAGTTTTTTTTATTAATCTTATCATGTGACTACTATGAAGGTGTATTGCAAAATAGCAATTTCTCATTAATGGTGAACGTCACTGTACGTAATATGAAATGATTGACGTATTTGACTATGTGCTTAATAAACAGTAAATATTTTATAACTTATTTTTTTTGTTTCATAAATATAAAGAAAGGCCCGTTTCTCTTATTTTGACATTACATCTATGTTAAAGCAACGACCATCAACCCTAATGTTTGCTATAGTTCAGCGAATAAATTCTGACCTACAAAAGACATCAACGCGTTCAAAACTCAAGGTTTCGTTTACATTCTGAAATACAACATCAACAGTTAAGTCTCAAGAAATAAATAAAGCACCACGTGTGTGCAGGCCTCCTTAAACTCAGGTACCGCTGAGTTAATTATGACTATATCTATATAGACGCAAAAGGATCCAGCCCGTCACACTTATGCCCACCAGACACACAAAAGCAAGGACCAATCGCTTTAAAGAGGGTAAAATAAACAACCGATAAAAGGCAAAATGAATCTTAATACGATTGTATCAAAGTTGAGATCGTGTAGTTAGTTAATGGTGGTTAGCTTTTTGTGGTCGGTGCGTGTAACAATGCAAGAGGAGAACGTGCCCCAACCGCTTTTGCCGGTTAGTGAAAAACTTCAGACCATATTCGTTTTGTAAAACAATGTCGTATTGTATTGATAAAAATCAAGAATTATTCTATATGTTTAAATCGTATACCTTAAATAGAACAATGAAGTAAAAGTGTCTGCAGCTAAAACCGAATGCACCAGACGCGATAACGTCCTGATAACAATTCCTAGAATATTGTTCTTAAGTAAACAAAGTGATAAAGAAACCTTTACGAATGTTCGTCAGTTATGAATTAATGGTTTCTTTATGTCGCCATGTTATATTTGAATGAACTCGCCGAATGTAATCATTGTTATTGAACATTTTCAAGATGTCCTGACTAAAGTTCCATCTGTTAGACATATTTATGGAAAAAGTAGGTATAAGCCCTTGTTGTGTTTAATATATTCGCCCTTTCATCCAAATGGTATCTAAAAACCAATATAAAATCAGTTTCTCGATCTTAATTTCTATCGAATTGTTTTTGGAAACCAAATTCAAGAGGCAGTAAGCGTGTGGCGGCAAACATGTTGGTAGATGTTGGAATCCTGCCTATATTACTGCAGTTACCCCTGACCCCTGTCCTCTGAGACATTATCGTACGCACCCTAGTAAACGTCTATAGGCTGCGGTTACCATTGTAAACGGCTTGTTAGCCTATTTTTGACATTCGTTTAAACAAAAACGAAATGCAATACCATTTTCAATATGGCAAGACGTTGACAAAACAACAACAACAACCCTTCAGGGAAACCCCATAAACTTTGATTGGCATCACAAACAAGATGGAAATAAATTTAATATATGGCCCTCCCAAGAATCGGTGGAGTATTTAATGTTCCAAGAAATTTCAGGTCAGAGTGCGACCGTGAAACAGTAATGTCTGTTTAGTGAATTCGACACATGCGAGCAGAATGTCCGCCACTGCACCAAGTTATTTTTAACCCTGTAGACACGGGGTCAATCACCCGCACACCCCTCCCGCACACCGAACCAGTCCTATCACATGAGGAACTGCGTGGGAATATGGTGGGTTGTCCTTACCCCAAGACAGAACATAAAACGGCAAAAACAAGGATAAGGATGCTGGTCACGATCACGGCTACCGTTCTTCGAAGATGAATCACGATTCTTAAGAATTCTACAGCATACCGAACCAATCTGTCATTTAATAACCAAAATTGGTATCATTTTTATCTTATTTTAAGTGTCATGGAGCTAAAATATATCTTTAACAATAATACCATCACAGCGTAACAGGACCTTTACGTTATTACGTTCGCAATAACCAAATAATGTCTCCAGTATTTGTATGTTTTCCTACTTTAACTGCGTACTGGTTTTGCTAATCTATTGCTCAACATAATTAAAAAAGAAATAAATTTTATTCCCCTTTAATTAATTAATTCAGAAAAGGTACTTCTACTTTCCACCCCAGTATAAATATATACCATTAATGGTTCATTTTAAATATGGTTTTATATTGTTGTTGTACTTATTATTTTGTATACGTAATGCTCGGTGTCATTAATCTAGTTCTTTTTCTATAGTTTGGAGAACACTTGTTACACTTCGTACACGATATTAACAAGGCGTCTGACTCATGAATGTAACTTACACCGCTATTGAATGGAAAATAAAAGGTTTTGTCATCATATTATTTTTTACTAACAAAGCAATATATTTGTGGCCATAGTCTGGCAAGAATATTAGCAGATGCGTAATATTTAAACTAATAAAGATAGATAATGTCACAACAGTAATTGTGATACAAAGTACGAGTCTAATTTGATGATTCTGTCCTAATAGTTCATTAATATATTGTATTTCATTCTTGTTAGCAATGCACGCCAATAATACATTAAATAACAATATCAAGCCAACCAGCACACAGTGTACACCCTCTAGTGAAGTTGATACAGTACTGTTTTATGTAACACAACACCTGACATGGAGGTACCTATGTGGTTATGGTATCGATGTTCGTCAATGTAAACAAACTAGTTTCAAGCTTACTGCACATTTATAACTTACATAATCGACCAGTATTTTCATACTGGAAATACTAGGGAGACATGTTTTCTGAAATTAACTTTTCAGGACTCATTAATGGTGTCGAAACTACGAGAATATTACCAAATTCAAAACTAAACAACATTAAAACATGAAAGGCAGAGGGTTGAGCGCACTGAAATAACGATACCTATTTCCCTTTTTCGGGGTGCGTTAACTTCGATTAGGGGAACTGTCGAGGGTGCACAAGAAGAACGAGCAAGGGGACTCACCGTTGCCGTGTCGGTGAGGGTGACGGTCGCAGAGGTGGGTCCGCCATTGGGTTGAGCATTTATCGGTAATCCGCTGGACACCTGATTATTAGCACTTTGTTCAATAATACGCTGACGCAGCGCTAGTCTTTCTAGGCTGGCCAAACGATGTGATCCACCAGTTCCTTCTCTGTCGCGGTCCCTAAGTCCAGTTGTACTGCCTGCGCTGAACGATCCACTATATTTAGGCAAAGTTGGCGGTGGCACTGGTCTGGCCGTAGCACCACGGCCGAGCAGTGATCCACTGGAGGTGTACGCATAGCTGCTAGGAGTTCCAAGAGTAGCAGTCCGTTGTACTGCACCGATTCCATTTAGGGCACCGTTGGTCGCACTGACGGCGCCACCGTTCACCGTCGTCGTACTGCCGTTCATCTCCTTAGGGTGTTTTCCGTCATGCGAATATTCCCAAATCACACACTGAGTCACTGAGAGCGTAGTACTTTACGAATGCGAATAGTGCGGCGATGTTAGGTGCGTTCAAGCCGGGTGCCCGACGGAGGCGGTTTGACAGCTCGGCGGTGCAGACGAGGCGCGCGGGCGGGCACGGCGCCCCGCGCTCGACGCCTCCGTCGTCGCGGCTTGCCGGCGGCGCTGTCGACCCCACGAGATCTCTGGATTATTGCCACACGACCGTCCGACCAGAGGGTTGAAAATGCATTGTTGCTTGCTCTTTGTCAAGGTCAATGCATATACTTATCCTTGGCGGTTACAGTTTAGAACTGGACTACTTAGATGTTTAAGATACTCTTAATCGTGCTGATACAGCATTTTAGTAGCCGTAAGAACTTAGTATATCAACTCATCAACAGTTTGTTGACAATAATGTTAGCAATATTGTATGTTGCTAACATTATTTTCAACAAACTAAAGACAATTTTGACATAACAAAATCATATTATTTTCTAAATAATATTCCTAACTTAAGACTAAAAAACCAAAATGGACTCGCAAAGAACGCAAATATATATGTAAATAATGCCGCTATAAGTCGCGGGGAAGCGGGGGAGTAAATAGTACCGCGCTAGTGTCAACATCATAGGATATTACAACTAGTTTTATATTAAGTGTATGATCGCCGGTCATTCTAATTTGGCAGCGGTGGAAGCTTGACAATGACACCTCCGGTTGGCTTATTCCTCTGAGATCCTAACGATAAATACTTCAACATTCTTTAATAATCATAATAATATTTTTAATTTAATATTATATAATATAGTATAATATTATGTAATTAGGTATGTACATATTTATTACATCAGTTAATTATATATAATTTAGGGTTAAGACACTATACGTAGTTTATTTCTGTATTCTTTCTTTCTTCCTTTTGTAATTTCAACTGTCGTTGTCATGACTTTTCATTTTATACTTTTATTTTTCTTTAATTAACGCACCAACAACTGCCGTAACTTTGCTCATTTACTTACTTGTCCACCCTAAGGTTGCCTGTAAGAAATTGCTTATAGGGATAAGGCCGCCCATTGTGCAACATAATTTTTAAGTGTAATTGTTTACAACATAATAATATTTTCTTTGTTAATATTGGTGTATAATAAAGATTACTCTATCTATCTATGTAATAGAAAAAAGGAATGTTGATGAAAAAAAGTTCTGGGATTGATTAACTTAAATTTAGTTTTCATTCATTTGGAAATTTTCAACAATTATGGCAACCGCCCACCATACATTTACCAGCGCTGGTAAAGTTGTCATGTTTTCAACGGTTCCACTTAAAAACGTAACAGAATATGACGCCAGAAACATATAATTCTTGAAAAAGAAAAGGAAAACCAATAACTTTCTTCTGAAATTGAAGCAGAGCCAAATGTCACTTTCGTCGAGAATGTAGCAAAAAGTTTAAAGTATCTTCAATTGGTTGGCTATTATCGTATTGCATCAGTAAGAACAAATTGTGTCGCCTATGAGAGGAAGTGACGATGTCTAGTTCATCGGCCTGAATCCAAGAAGCATTGAGGCGACTACTAGCGGAAGTACGTTTAAGGTACAAAGAATGATTGTGTTGTGCCCTCATACTTATTCGTGCGGCATGGTCAGCTGTCCACATAGAAATTATGAGCCGGAAAATATAATATGCAGACTTTCCAGACACATAATACGGTAGATTTTAAAAATGTGCAGGTACATACCACGTGCGATGTGATTCGTATGGACGGCTTTTTAAAAAACATGGCTCATTGTTTAACTACATTACATTTCCTTCACCGACATTTATTTTTCTGATCCTTAATTGTTTTGAAGAATGTGATTATTCGTAGAATGTGGTTAAAATAGTCTCAGTTAATTTGACAAGTTTGATGGTATTGTAAAGTTAAGTGTGTAAGAGCTTATATCCGGCCTACCAAGGCTAACTATCGAATTTCGAAGACCCGTGTCCAGGTTACTGATCATAGTGATCCTAGTAATAAGATAGAAAGATTCAAAGAGAGATTGGGAATAAACAAATGTGACGTATAGACGAGTAAATGACACGATTCCAAGATCAATACAATTTGAATACGAAACAATAAAAACATGCTTTGCTGGAGTACCAAAAGTAATCAACAATTCAGACGAGTAGGGAGAGCACGTGTTCCTCGCATGTGGCAGTAAGGTCCAGGCATCGACCGAGTCACCGCGCAGGCGCGTCTCACCCCATCCTACGGTTAGCACAACCCTCGGTGCAACCACTTACTGTTGCATATATGCTTCCGCAATGCCATTGATATGATAGTGCTAATGATGCACTTCGTTTTCACACCATATTTTGTTCAAGTACCATTGCATGAGATCAACCAAGAAAAACAATAATATTTAAATAATTAATTAAAAATACGGTCAGCACTAGGTTTCATGATAGAAATTCACGTGTTGCACTACAAAGCATGGGCCGCTTCTCGTGATAAATAAGAAGGGGTGTGTGAATCTTTCAACATAATTTACATGAATTAAACTAAAATTATGGATGTTATTAATAAAGCTAAAGCCAAGAAGGATGTTGACAGACAGAATCGACATCTAATTGATATGGTAAACAAATGAGCGCCATCTAGCGGATATGCCTGTCGTGTTCAACAAACGCGCTGATGTAGGTGCAGTACACCGTTGGTAATGTTAACACAACACACGTTTGAATGCATATGTTAGCAATAAGCGATCGTTAGGTGGCGTTGATTCTAATAGTGTACATTAAATTAACCAACTTAAAAAGAAGACTCGAATATTAAAGTAAAATCAAATGGACCTCGGGTCTGCGCTCAAAAACGTCCAAACCGAAAATGCCTCAAAACGCTAAGTCTTCCAATTTGATGCAATCTAAATTTGACGTTGAAGTATTGTCATAAAATTAAAGTTTTGTGACAGTTATATATAATTCAAAACATGAACCTACGTTTATGTCAACCTGACATGGTATGATCATCATTTTCGTGAATTTTGTTCGAGTCCGGACATTCTTGTGTTAAATATTGGACCCGAATCAATAATAAATTAAAATGCATTCTGATATATACATCAATACAATATTTTGGGTAAATATACCAAAATGTTGGTTTGTTGTTAAATATGCCACATTCGTGGAATGCCTACACCAAATTAAGGTGACTGAAGTAAAAAAAAAGAAAAACTCCCTAGGACAAATAAGGCAATCACAGAGAAATAGAGCCAATCAAACTCGCACAGAAATTCCTACTTTTAATTGAATACAGCATTGTTAATGATGTGATGCGATGATCTATAGAAACCGTATACATTAGATTAGATACATGGCAAATAACACACAGAAGCCGTCGCATTGAAAAGCGGGCGTGTGTAAAGAAAGTATGTTGAACCGTAAACATCTTGAAAGATATTATAAAGATGGTGTTACACACCAATAGTAAACTGAAATGAATGTAAACATAGCACGTGTATACAATACAGGCTTAAACACGGCCAGCAAACCATTAACAAAATCTCTCGCCGTGTTCCGTTCTCCGCGTCCCTTTCAGCACTAAAAAGGTAAAACTGAATCATGAGCTAGATTTTACCTTGATGAATTCGAAAAACTGGAATATCACCTAGTCAGGCTGGCATTTACTTTTTATCCATTTACATATTTTTCATTATATTGCGCTGTGAGCATTATTCAACGCGCGAATCTTTGGATGGGCTTAATTTAATAACATAGCCAATTTATAACTTAGTTAAAATATAGTCATAATGGAATGTGTAAAATAAAAACTTGTAGGCGAGCACGATGTGCTATGAATTTATTTCAGCTTTTTAATAAAAAGAGAGGTATTATTTTCGGGTCGGGTATTATTTTATGATGCTGATTCGCGAGAGCTACGTCTATTTGCAATTCACATTTTCTTAAATGTAGTATCATTCATATGTGCAATTACGTGTTGCAATCTGAATTGATACCGTCTGCTTAGTAACGAACCAACAGCTAAATCAAAACATATGACGATGGACTCAAACGCATACCATGCCGTAGCCACTGTTCATTAAGTAATTTATGATTACAGTACGCAGATGACTGTGATATACTTAGGTACATATAAATATTGGCTTCAAACACAACGTTTCACTATAATCTCATAATTAATTAAAAAACAAAAGAAAGAGATCGATCCTTGTCTAGATTAAGGGTACAATGAAAGTGAGTTCATTTGTTCGTTCTGCCTCAAAATGACTCTCCCTCCCCGACCACACCTAAAAATGTATATTATTTATTGCATAATAAGTATACATTATTTCCATGACATCTTGTACGTACTATCTCTGTAAGGCATATTTTTTTAAGGTGTATATGCATGAGTTTTCTAGCAATACAGTAAAACATTAGGAAATTCAGTCAAGATGAAGGAATTTACATCTACAATTGTATTTAATAAACGTCAATTGTGAGCCAGACGTGTGTATGACAAAACCCTAGTAGCGTGCTAGAGGTAGGGGTTGTTTATTTTCTACACGCATCCATGTAATAGCTGGTCGGTCCCCTTTTATACCTCTCTAGGGAAATAACTAGGTAAGGATTCGTCACATTATTTTTCTAGGAAACTGGCTTAAGATGTCACATAAAATATTGCATTTAGAGTTTGGTTCGATTGGTTGATTCTTTTTACTATTACTCATCCAGATTCTTCCAGTTTAGGCGAGTTTAAAGCGGTGCACACTGCTCATGTATCGTATGGTCACAATACTGTATTTTTAAGCATTCCAATTATAATATTTGATATTTAAAACTTGAAATCCTTGGGTTCCAAAATCAAGTACATATTCATTAATTTCGGTTTATAATACGAGAGATAAAGGACATGGTCATCCACGTAAGTAAAGTTCTGGATTAAATCTTTAAGTGAAAACTCTTTAAACATATGGATGTACAATTAAACATCGCTTACTACTTACAAAAAGCTCTGAAACGCCGGGTTGTCGGCCTAATTATGGTTCAACTGTGCCAGAAAGGTACGTCTACCCCGTGTTATATCTGTTAATTAACCTTTGTTGTGTAATATACTTTAGTTTAGATAACAGTAAAATACACACAGGACATTTAAGCGATAAAACTACGTATTAAGGCTGGTCATTACGGCTAAGTCCCTGACCATAATTAGTAATCGGTTAAATGCATACATCAGCTATAAGGATAAACGAGGTTTTAGACATGGAAATCAATGCCTTTAATTACAATACCGTAAACTCATTATATAAGAGCATAGAGTAAACAAGTTTCTATTGCGGGCATGTATCAAGTAAATTCCTCATTACCTTGAATGTGATTTACAAAATAAATTATGTAATGTCAAGTGGTGGCACTGTGGCCATTTTTAATTATTGCAATTCATTACAAAATGTTCACTACGAACATAACATATACGTATGGTAACACTGTTACTCATAATAATGATAACGCCAAGCCCTTTAAAGTAACAACGCCTCACTATGACATCACTAATATGAGAACACTTAATGTTGCAGAGACAAAGGATCTAAAATCAGGCAAGAAATTTGTTACTCTACCCTCCCAGGATTTTCACTTCAATTTCAACAGAAGATACTGAAATCTAACAGACTACCCTGATGTCCACTGAGTTATCAAATTAGTTAAAACCACGTTACTTGCAATTACAGTAATCACTTTAGATTAAGAGGACTTTAAATGAAGTTACGTGCAAAACAATAAGTTTACTAGATCGATCGCATGAATATGTAGTTTAGTTACCTACGTATAAAAATAAATTTGACAAAGAGAGGACTTAGAGAGACTTCATTAAGAGGGTTTTGTCCCGACCAACGCTGAATTAGAGCCTAGAACCCACCTGGTTTTGAATAGATCGCATGTCAGAATTAGCAGAAACAAACCATAAACAATTTTCAACAATGTCTAAGTTAGGCAAGGTAAGAAACAAACACAATACAATTTATCAATACACATAGTACACATAAGTAAGCGAACGTGCCGCTAAGCTAAACAGGCACGTGCGATCGCACTAACAACCCATGTTTCTAAAACAAACCCCAATACACTGCACGATTACGGCCAACAATTCGCCGAACTAACTATGAATCAGAAATAGAACAAGCCGTAGAAATGCGTAACGCTATTTATACCATATAAAAATCTATACCACTTAATTAGTTTATAATGCGCTGTTGTTGGCAAAAGTGTTTTCAGTTGAAATATTAAATCGAAAAAGAGCAATATTTGCAATTTCATGACAAACAGTTTTTACACTTCTTTTTCGCGTCGAAAAATGAAAGAGAGAGCTTGACGACATCCATCGATAAGACTTGGATTTTGATTATAATGTCTAAGTTATGGTTTCCATCGTAAGTGTCAATGATTTAAGTCGATAATATATTTATTTTGTTTTTGACCGCACTCAGGTGCCTTATAATTTAGTTATAACATATTAAGATATTTATTTTGTTTTTGACAGTGCCTAGTTATAACATTTAAAGATAACTTAAAAACATTCGAGGATAATAGAAGCATGCTTAACAACATTTTAAATCGTGCTTCTAAAGCCAAAACAAAAGTGCATCCCACTGGTAATAAATATAATACTTACATGATGCAAATGATAAATTACTTGTGAAGTCCCACGCCACAGCATTTACTAATATTTGAAGAAATCCTACCCACGATTATGGGCAAACAATACGTGGCCTTCTATTTAATAGCTATTAAATTTTGATTGTTGTCGAGGCAGACAAAACAGTACAATAATGGACACTAAACGTTTTGTCCTTATTATGTCGATTCAGTAGTTATAGGACCCATTTATATTGGAACTTTACTAATACTGGTAATGCTTATAGGCTAATATAATTAGGATGTTGATTTTTACGTATTGATATTGATCAAACATGCATTCTAGGTTTCGTTTAGACCGTATTGAGTCTCATATTGAAAATCATACTAGGAAAATAGTTTCGACTCAACTTCAACAACTTCAAAAGCCAGACTCAGTAACGAAAATATGAAGCGGGTTTCAGCAACTGCAGTTAACTTGATACTCGTACATTTTCAAACTACAATAACTCACTCGACTTGTTAACTTAGTCGCTCTCAAAGAGACGAAAACTAGGTTAGCTATAAGCCAGCAAAGCTAATATACTTCAATTGAGAGTAGAGATACTCATAATAAGCAATGATTTCATTGCTTCTTCTCATGATTGTCATCAGACAAAGTTTTGTTCGCTTTTTGCGTTCCATTTTCCATGCATATTTTAACTTTTGAGACTCTACAAAAAATTGAGACATCAAGACTCTGCATGGGTTCCTAAAGAAGTCACTCAGCAAGATTGATTTGCATACATAATTTAGTACATAATTTCGAAATTGAATTGTACAGACCTTCTGAAAAATTTTGCAATGCCATGCCTCTTTTTTTTAAATTTCTTGTTAGCTATAATCGAGTAAGCTGAAAAGTTGGCCTAAAATTCAGGCCGAATCTCATAAATTATTAATTACGATAGTATTAGAGCCACTAAAAAAGAAGTAGAGGCCACTAATGGGTTTACTTATTGTACATAATGTACACGTGAAGGGTAGTAGATAGCATGTAGAGAACTTCTATCAACGCATGCTAAAGCGAGATCAAGTGAATTTACGTAAACATAGTTTCACAGGAGTTTAGTACAACGATAAAATTAACAATCATTTAAGTAACTAGTCTCGAAATGAACCAAAATAAATGTAAAGGAACTTTATCAATTTGAAAACTAAAGTTGATAAAAGTAGATTTCAGAGATAGTTTTACAGAGGCTAACCCGACGAATGTAGTTTAAACATGTCAAAATAGCCAATACTCTGGTGAAAGAAAGAATTTAAGACAAGGTAATAAAAAATGTAGTTTGATAAAAAATAATATTCTTCTAAGACTTTACTAAACTAACGTATGGAGTGAGGAAATAGACAAAAATCTACGAAAAAAGAAGAGCAACTCTATCAACGAGCAAAACAGGTCAAAAGCAAAGTTAGTTAGTTCCTTCAATAATTTATAGAAACATACGAAGAAATGCAAAGTCAGTTTAAAATCAGTTATTAGTATGGCCATGTTATAATTTAAAGTGAAGTCGAAAGTAGGGCGACTCTACCAAATCGAAACTATCATAGTTGTATTATTTCTTCAATAGGTACATGCTTAGCATACGGAGTGGAGACTTTCTAGGTTAAAGATTAAGCGGTATATGGTTTAAGTGATTATTTTGAACTACAAAACTGATACCGTCGTTATCAATTAGGTATGTAGGTATTATCATCCATGTTTTATTACCAGATGATTCATTTTAGGTTTTAATGAGTAATAAATACCGTTACTTAATATTGTTAGCAGACTTTGAGAAGTCTTGTTGAATTTAGAGTTTATTAACCGGTCATGTACTCGCTTATCGAACAATTTACTGTAGATAAGAGTACGTACAGTACATAACATTCCTAAGGAGCAAGGATCACATATTTTAAAGTAATAATATCAGTGGCGACCTCTTTACTCTAAATATATTTATATGGTTCCGATAGTCTTATTTATAGATAGGTAACAAAATTATCTAGTTGTTTAAATTTTAAGTGTCGCAATATCGTTAGTAAAAAGGATCCTTCAGAACTGAAAACAAACTAAGTTTCTGAACTCACTTATTTAAAATGGCGTCTGGAATTTTCGAATCAAAGCTATAAACAGAACAGGAAACCCGCAGTATTCACAGGTTTTTCCTGTAAGTGTTACATGTTCAACGTATCCTTACCTGATCTGTGGCTTCTCCACAAGGTTTATAACGAGCCAGCACTGGTCTATTTCTTGACCTGTTCAGCGGAGAATCCGACAAAGACGCCATGGTAAGTCACTTAACAATATTTTTCACTTTCACAAACGTTTATTCTATTTATTTTACGGCTGTAAATGCGCTGCACATCCATATGCCATTCAAGAGGAAAACATACTGTTGTAATTACAGCAAATATTGTTCCACTAGTCACTAACAAACGCGATACCACATTTTTTCGTCGACAAATCACATCCGGAGAAGAGTGGAGTGGAGCTCGTGTGGGTGATTCAGCCGATTACGACAACCACTTCGCATAGACCACCACTGATAACACTTAATAGCTGCGCTACAAACACACCCCAAATGACTCAAGAAAGTTTCGAGAAATGTAAATAAAAATGCGAAATCCAATTACTGAAAAACACAAATATGCAATTAACAACTTAACCAACTTATACCACACTCCACTCTGCGTGTAACCATTTATCGCTCCACATACAAAAATAGTCACATCGGTTCATCGGAATGGTAGGTATGCAAATAATGTTCCTTACAGACCGCGTAAGTACAACAATTTCTTCGTTTACAAACTTTTAAATGCTGTACTGTTTGACGGCGAGAAACTATATTAATCGGTTTTATTTTCAATGTAGAATGACAATATGCGACCGCTCATCGATTATAAATTCGCTAACTGAAACAAAACAATCGCGTCGTGGATAGCGAACGGGTTCGTCAGTACAATCAGTACGGACATGTAAGTGTGGGGCAAGCCAGCGATGACGAGCACCGTAGGGACTTCGGTCACATCGGGTATTGGTGTCATGGTGCTTGCTGCACCGACGCGACGCAGAGGGCCGAATAGCGGTCGCGAATTCCTACTCGTAATTCAAATGACGCACACGCAAACCATACGTGCATTACGTGCCCAGCGAACGAACGGTCCAACCGACCTAATAATTTCAACCGATATCACTCCTACTAGCGATATCATAAATAAATTAATTGATTTGATGCTAACAACGTCAGTAAGGACTAGATATAATATGAGAAAATGTACTCACCGCTGAATTTCAAATTGTTGATGGGCAGCACATGAAACAAAAATAACACTAGTTTAATATTGGTACAGGCACAACTGCTGTATACTATAAAATATGTTAAAAAGTATATTATAATTTATTGCACTCAAATTAGATTAAGTTCTCAGAGCTTACATTCATACTCATAATTGAATTCAGAACCGGTTTCGAATGTGGAGCTCAGAAGAAATGTCAAGAAACTGATCGTTAATGATCACTTATAAAAAATATAATTTTGGAATGCTAGCCAGTCACATGTTCTGCATATATTTAAATTATTCAAAAACGTACATATACAAGGTAGACAACAAACGCTAATGTCTTCAAGACTTTCTGTACTCATGTAATCTGCGTCCATCTACGCAGTAAATTTGTATATTAACCCAATTTTATAACTATGAACAGTACAATATTTTCAACTAGATAATAAGTTAATGTGTCAAATAACACGCAGGTGTGCTTGGCAAAGCGAGCCATGCTACTTACTCCGCTTAGCTAAAGTCCACGTACGTTTCGTGAATCACTAAACTCGTATGTATTACTAGCATTGTTTTCAATCCCAATTGTTTTCACGATGACATTTGTGAATGATGAATATATTAAACAATAATAATCATTATTAAATGTAGAAACAAATAACAAACTCTTCACTTTCATTAAGCATTTGTGCATAAATGCATTATTACTCCTTCATTAAAACACGCGAGCAAAAAATATAAAAGCTAGTGAATGATGATAATCACACGTATCAACTATCACAACCGCTATCATGCTATGCATCTCGAGGATGCTGAATTTTAAATCAAGTATCAGCAGCGTTTTATTTATTTTTTTATTTGGGTGCTGTTTTAATTGTTTGCCTATACCAACCAATTCTTTCAAAGAACAAATAAATGTACATTCCTAAAATACTTCCCAAATAGAAGTGTTTTCTATAATAAAAATTCGAAATAAATATAAATAGACATAAAAATGATCTTACACGTTGCACATGAAATCTCCATTGGCTCCATCGTAGCTCAATAATCTTGAAGTCTTTTTAAATCGTTATTTGAAAAAACATCAATGCATAGGTCTTTTAACTAAATTTACATCGTATTTTAACTATGTGTCACTACACTGATGGTCGCTAACAGGGAAGGAACTGTCCATCGACCCGATTAGTAGCAAATATTGACAATATGACAATGTTTAAAATGTTAGTTTGTGTACAAGAATACGACGGAGACGTGCCTTGATGTTTACGTACGAGATAAGTTAGCGTTTTGCGGCGGTAATGTAAAGGCAGCGGTGTGCGCGCACGTCTGCGGGGACTGCGCTGGCAGACGCGATACTGTACTGTACGCACAACGAGTACAATTGCATTACAAGCTATTTAAATACATGCAGGGAATTCGCAACTCGGCGGATTCCTACTGCCCGCGCTGGGGTGGCCACCGGAGAGACGCGCTCCCTGTAAGATCTCCTGCTTATAGAAGCCTCTCAGGTTGGTCATTCTTTGACAGCGCGAAATATCAACAAACTGTTGAGGACTATACAAATTCATAAACATGTGAATTACAAATCAGACTACACAACATTTTACTGTTACAACGAATGTCACTAATTGCATAGTGATAAAGCGAAGGTCAATTCCATTAATGATGACAGAGCAATACCCATACAGTTTATTAACAAGGACTAAGAGCCAATTCTGCCGACATGCAGCAGATATTTTGCAATTAAAAATTAATTACTGAGTCTGCAATCTGCAGAAAATATTGAATAAAATTGTAACCGCGAAAATAATTAAGTTAGCAGCATATTCTTTCTGTAATATACAATGTATTTTAATAATATTATTATCCAGACTTAAGCTTGGATTAACTTAACAAGTCCCTGTTTTCTGTCATTACCAGATTTATTTAATTACTGATTACTAGAAAATTACCAATCAGAAGAAATTGCCCAAGCTTCTTCATAAATTAAAACTATGTACTTACAAAAATCTAACCACTACCATCATCTGGTAGCTTCTTGTAAAAACAGGTAGTTCAATACATCAATCAATGCAGCAATCGTTTATATAGCCCCTCTTACCAGAGGAAGTTGGGGGACCTAGTTAGATTTTTATAAACAATCAAGATTATTTTTGGTTCACTGTTAACTCAGACCATAGTTAAAGAAGATTAAACTCTTTTCATCTATCATCTATCAGAGACCTGAATGTTGTAGAAAAAAAATATCACGATGAGTATGATTTCAAAATTCAAAAGCAACAAGCTGAACCAACATTGCACCACATACAGGAGAAAAGGTGTGGATTACAGCGACGGTGCGACAGTGGTCAGTTTCCGCGTGAGGGCGCACATCCCGTGATGAGGTCACACGCTTGGTGAGCACGGCACAATACATCTAATAAGAATTTACGCTACAGAGTACTCGGTCTAACACATGGGTCGCATAAATAACGTCGTAAATTATATTGTACTAAAAGTTCGCAATATTATTCCAGTAGATTTAAATGACTGAAATGAGAAAGCTATTTTACGTAACATTATTTATAGAACAATGATCTGTGGTCGATTCTACTTAACTAGTGATCCTTACTGTTTTTATAAAACACGCAGGTGCCGAACATTCCGCACGCCTCATATTGAGCAGTTATCGTAGCCTAGGAATACAAAAACCTATTAGTTTTCGTTATGAAGTGTTTCATGAAAATCTTCATAGCAACTCATTCCGCAGCTTAATCGTAAATGCAAGAAAATCCTCTGCACCAATACCATCGGTCACAAGTGTGAGAATTGTTCGCAGTCTTAAGCGGCAGACTTTTTGAGATCAGGGCCGTCAATAATCCTGATAGTAAGCTAGTCATTGCGCCGAGACAAAAAGCCGAGGCTTATGCTCAGGCGTTCTAGCTCAGAGGAGATAGCGGTAGTCCATTTCGAGCCTGACTGGTGCTTTATGCAGCTTGAGTTTTCGCCCTATTGAAATACTGCTCGGGTTATACCACCTCCAGCTATTTTGTTTTGGCAGCAGTGAAGGGTCTGGAGAAGCTTGTTATTATATTATATTATATTATATTATATTGACGGATGCGGATCTTTATCCATTTTCCTTTACGTGTCTGAAACATGGACTTTAAAGCAGCGCGTAAAAGCAAAAATAGATGCTGCGTAGAATGTTAGGCATTTCATAGGCACATACATCTTTTCTCAAAGAGCTTCAGAGACACACCCGGCTTTTAAGCCCGCCGCCCGCGCTTCGACAAGCTTGTTATTATTGGCAGTGTTGAAGGAAAAAGGAGCAGAGGTAGAGCACCTGATAGACAGGACAGATGCCATTTGAAATAATGATGCCAATGTCCAGGAGGCAAAATGGCTAGCCTAAAACCGAGAGGCGTGAAAAGAGATATTAAAGAGATAATAATGCCCCTTAGCCTTGAAAAAAGAACCAAGAAAAAGAGAAGAGATTTATCGATATTTCTTGGCAATAGGCAATCAATAAGACCTCTTTTTAAAAGTTACAGTGAAAACAGAAGCACCAGTGTATGACACCTCAAGCGCACAGTGGTCTAGTACAGAGAATGAAATGCCTGCCAGACTTACATCATGTCATGGAGATTTCTGGCTAGTAAATATTGCACCAAGCAATATTTCCTTGATAGAAGCAAAGAGGATACTGGATAAAGGTGTTCCCTTATTTGCTTTAACTCACAATCCAACTTCTGCAGTAGTAGCATAGACAAGGAATATTCCTGGCAGCTTTAGTGTTGGCAATTACATTTATGCTGGACCTATGAAACCAATCAGTTTTACATCAGTAACACTGAGCTATGGTCAATGTCACATATGAACCAATCAAGAGTACAATCTAATTAAATGTTACAGGATAAGTGAGGCCTCAATATATATTTTTAAACACATAGTAACACAAATAATATATATTGCCATATCCATCATAATAATATTGATATTAAGTGTTCCACATAATAAATATATTTTGTATAAATATATATTCATTATAGTCAGACTCTTTTTTTTTTGTTTATCAAATTTAAATTATTGTAGCAATATCATTAAAAGGATTATTCTATCAATATTAGTAAAACATAAAAAATATGGGCGGGCAATGTAAACGTTCAAAAAGCAACACCATTGGTGAATGAAATGTGAGGTCAAAATATCATAAATTTTGTAGTATTTATGATAAAAGATAGTTGAAAACTATGATGCTGTGGTGAATTCCAGGGAATATTTACTTGTAAATGTTAATAGTGAATCTACTGAATCTAGGTCTTACTCTTACTACTTTGGAGAGAAATGGATAAACATTGGTTTCTTGTAGTCAAAACAAATGTCAGAGTACCTACATGGATTCTTAAGAAAAAAAGTGCTTGTGACATCATGGAATATAAATGGCTATTGATTTGATGACGATTTGAAAGGTTTTACGTGGTTTCTAGGCTGTATTTCAATTCCTTTGCTCTAGACAGACGTTTACCAGTTGTAATTGTGGATTATTGATTGTTGATTACAAGAAACCCAGTCAAGAATTCTGTACTGTTCTTTTGATTGTATGTTGTATGCTCGTACATAGGCAGTACATCCCATATTCTGTTCTATCTGAATTGTTGACGCAATTGTTGAGCCTATATGACCGAATAAACTCGCACTCTCATAATCACACATAGTTGAGAGTTAGGGTTGTTGTCCTAAACCTTCATTACTGATTTTAGCTACCAAAACAAATCAGAAACCTACTGCTATTGCTACTCAATTCTAAGATCATATTGAAGTATAGAAAATCCTTAAAATACTGCAAATCTTCTTCTGATAGTGACTCTCCATGATGGTAAACAAACATGGGATGCAATAAATGATGTCATCAAAAGCGTGGTGCTATAGGCTGACCGCTTAACTGAGACTTCGCCTACGGGGTACAGGGGCGCGGGGGTATGGCGACAACGGGGACTGAAACAGCTGCGGGCGGTGGGGGCACTTATTGAAACATACAGGAGATGAAATGTACCAAGATATTTCCTAAGATATGTGACATCATAGGAAAAAAGAAATAGTGATTTATCAAATGAAAAATAGTTAAGAAGATACAAAATTTTAATAAACTTATGTACGTAAATAAAATAATTGAGAATAAACTATTATACTATTTTTTATCTAAACATATGTACAGGGTGTATTTTTGAAACGGGGCAGTAAGGGCAAGTACCTTAACCGTTGCAGTTACAGCAAAACGTTCTTAAAAGACCTTCCCTAACTTTTTGGGACATTTTGAACTGCATTCACAGATTTTGTAAAAAACTTACAGTTAGCAAAAAAAATGCAAAAAGTTCAAAAAATTTTTTTTATGCCAATCGATTCTATTTAATGTGGGGATCAAAAAACTCTATGGGACCATTTTAGCTTTCAGTACTAGAAAAGACAGAAATCGCCAAAAACGTTTCCCATACATTTCGTACGGAAATATGATAAATCAACTCGAAACTCATAGGTCAGGTAAAATTTTGAACTTTTTTTAAATAAAAAAAAACATTTAAACATTTAAGAAATTGGTTTATGAAATAAATTGCTCAAAATGATTTCCATTTTCACGAATACATAAGTCTATCCTTTTTTGCACTGAACGAATGGCGGCTAATAATGTTCTTGGATGAATATTACGTAAAATGGTCATTAATGCATCCTTGAGCTCTTGAACACTGGCGTACGTCGTCTTATACACCTCGTTTTTCACGAAGCCCCATAAAAAAAAATCAAGTGGTGTTAGATCGGGGCTACGAGGTGGCCACTGTGTTGGACCATGTGTACCTATCCACTGTGTACCGAATAGGCGGCTCAAATTGGAACGTGAAAGGTGACTGTTATGTGGCGGAGCACCATCTTGTTGAAAATGAACTTTTCGCAATTCCGACAGGGGCCATTCGTCCATCTCGTTTTCAAGATGGTGTAAAATGACTTCATTATACATGGCAGAATTCAGTTTCCCTTCATAAAATTCCACCATTATGACTCGATTGGACATTATACCACACCAACAGTTGAATGAGAAGCGAACCTGATTATGACTTGCCGTAACTCTTAGTGGATTTTCTTTGGACCAATAGTGGTGATTTTTTCTGTTGTACATACCGTTATTGGAAAAATTCGTTTCGTCTGACCACAGTATGTAATGTAAAAATTCATGATCTCTGCTTATTTTTCCTCTTAGCCATCTGCAAAAAGTAAGCCTTCGAACATCATCACCCGGATGTAACACTTGAACTATGCGCCCATATCGATAGCACTTGTAGCCGTATTTCTTCCATATCTTTATCACAAGGGAGTGGGATACACCTACTTCAAGGGCGACTTGCCTGGACGATACCTCTGGATATGCTTCGACATAAGTCGGAACCGCAATCTCCGTGTCCATGTCCACACGAGGCTGCCGCTTTCTTTTGAAAGAACCCTGCAATTCCAGGTTTTTCAAAAGATTTGTAATAACCTTTCTTGTTGGCACATGCCGCAACGGATACTTATTGCGGTACCACACTAATGCAGCTCCCGCATTTCGATTATTGACAAAATACGCTTCTAATAAGTCAATTTTTCACGATGAGAAGACATTTTAGTGAAAATCCTTAATTAATAACTCATACTTTAGGGGTCTCTTAATTATTGTTGTGTCCTTATCTTCGTAAGGCGCTTCGTGAGTCGGCGGTACGTACGAAGATGCAAATGCAGATAATTCCGTATGTTTTGCTCCAAGTCTGCTAGCGATGTATTTGCTCCTGTTGTAGTCCACGTCTCCGATGGATAACGTAATTGACAATTAATGTCTTCTTGAAGGGATATTTGTCCTCGCCTCCAAATATATTGTTACGATGCCGTATAGTCCGGCAATGCTGTAGCAAGCATTCTCATCCTGGTGCCAACGCAACCGCAGGGTATATAATTCGTTAAATTACGCGACGAATGCACCACGTGCTCGTCGTCCGGAAATCCAAAAGGTCATCACTTAAAATTGTGTGGCCTGCCGTGGTCGCTACTTGATTTCGCTATGCATGGCAGCCACGTGTCTTCACTTACTTGACCACGTCGGAGAAATCGCTTAGCAGTAGATCTTCATTGTAAATTCCGTGCGTTCCGTGTCTTGGTTGTAGTTTGGCTAGGTCGTCGTAGGAGTCCTTCTAGATGTGCACGTCGAGAAGGGCGAGTCGTCTTCCATGATGTCACGTGATTAAGCAGGAACGCCACGGTGTAGAAAGTTGCGTGTTCTTTGTCGAGGGTCACCAATTTGGGGTTCGTTAAGTTGTTGTTGTTGTTGATTTAATTTGTTGATTGAGAGATGAGAGAAACTATAGTCGATGTACTAATGTTTTAATTTACTGGTACCAGGATACATAATTTATATTAAACTTATTGACTACATTATTCTAAGTTAACTACGACCTATCTCTAGCGATACGGGAAGGCGACTGGCGAACCGGGCGACTAATCTTAAGGATCCACTTAAATACATATGCGCCGGTTGCACTGGGTCCCTACACATACGAAGTTTCTCAGCTGAAACTAAGTATAACACACAGATTTTCGAATCAAATTCGAAATTTGATGGTAAAAATTGAACTTTTTGCATTTTTTTGCTAACTGTAAGTTTTTTACAAAATCTGTGAATGCAGTTCAAAATGTCCCAAAAAGTTAGGGAAGGTCTTTTAAGAACGTTTTGCTGTAACTGCAACGGTTAAGGTACTTGCCCTTACTGCCCCGTTTCAAAAATACACCCTGTATAATTAAATCGTAAGAAAGTCAAAACTTTTTTTGGGTCCAGTTTCTTTTTTCTAAAATTTATGTATAGGTTAAAAGCCATTTGCTTGCACTGACTGTTTACTTTATGTCTGAAGATTTTTCGATTCATCTTGAGATTATCATTACATGTGTACCTCTCACAAGGTGTCTGCAACAGTTAACACATGCGATCACTACCCATGTAGCGAACGGAATGAACAATCACAAAAATTTGCCCACCGCCCGCAGCTGTTTCATTCCCCTTTGTCGCCATACCCCCGCGCCCCTGTACCCCGCAGGCGAAGTCTCAGTTAAGCGGTCAACCTATAGTGGCAGCATTTTAGCAGCTCCAACTCATTCAATGATTTAAACTTAATTTTGAAAAATAATTTTAAATCAATTCAAATCCTATGTATAAATTTTCTGTGTAAAAAAAATAATAACTAAAGGATTTTGATCAGTTAGCATATTGTTATTACAAAGTTGTTATTACAAAGCCAAAATGAATAATGTTGGGTTGATATTTCGGAAATTTTAGAGGTTGTAGCTAGCACATTTATACATAAGCAAACTTTTTTATTGATTAATAATTCTTACAAATATTTATAATATATTTTTATATAGCCAAAAGAACAAGATTTGCATTAAATACGTAGTAAACTAAGAAAATACTTCCTAGTAAAAAATACCATATTATTGTAAATAATTCATTATCCTCTGAAGGATACATTAATTAATTTTTAACAAAAATAAAATGGTTAAAATTATCAATAAATGCACTAAACATACTATCAGCAATATTAATATAAGAAATTACAGAAATAAATACAATTTTAACATAAATGTGGATATTTTGTAATAATTTGGTACAGAACAATTCCTGATAGCTTAATTACTTACTTAACAACAGTTTAAATTAGTTATGCTGAATCAATACATGCTCAATTGTATAAAGACCCTAGTTCATGTCTTTAATACAATGCCTAAGAATCGTCTCATTTGTATTGAAGAATTTCACGGTGATATTCGAGCTATTGTTGTTGTAGAACGGTAAATAAAATAACGCATAGTACTTCAACCACTTCTTCGACCGCCTACTGTACACCAATGTTAAAAAAAACTCTTATATTTAATAAATCATGTTTGAGTCGTATTCTTACACCATTTATTATCATTTGCAAAGAACGCATTTTTTTATTACCACTCCAAACATTCAAAATTATACTGCAGTAAGTCAGTTTTATCAAAATTATAATGAAATTGGCGCGAAGGCTACCTATGATATAACTGTAAATTAATAAAGAAGAAATAGTATTATCTAAGAATTACCTGATCTCTGCATAATGATAATGCTATTGAACCAATTTTTAAACTAAAAACATTTCTTGAATCACCAAATTTTACACACTCTCCAACGAACTGTCAACAGTCTCACCCGCCCATGGACCGCGTAGAAATTGATTTTTGAGCATTGTTGCCAATGGTAAAAAAATAACGTCAACGCAAAAAACATCACCACTAATCAGCAGTGTAACTTAGATTTTGGTGGCTCAGGTTTCGCACTACCAAAATCTAGTGCAATTATCTTGAGATCAAGGAAGGCCAAGAGAGAGTGGGGGGTGCGGCGCGACACTTCTCCTCATTTGGAAGCGGGGGGCGCTGGGTCAATGACAACTCCAGATGGCTTATTTTTCTGAGCCATGAACCAACCAATATCTGTTCTTGCGAACTGAGTTACAAAGAATACAATGCAGTTAACACTCTTGTTTTGAACTTTTTAAATAATCGTAATTACTTCCATAGTGATGTGCCAGCAATTAAAATAATAATTAGGTTACGTAGGGTACGTCACTAAGTGAAATTGAGTTTCACGGCCAATGTGTCAATTCATTTTGTTTTGTACAATGAGGATCTAAGAATGTTCCCTACGCATGTAATTTTTATTTTTATTCATGCTCTCTAAAACCTTTGATGGCTTTGTGAGATTCCTTTAGTACATCAAGTATGTGTATAGAGTAACGTGATTTGCAGACAATAAAATAAATGAATATCCAATAACATTATCAAGAAAGAGCCTTATTTTTTTTTTTTTACTCTAAACTCTAACAACCATGATTTTATAATTAAAATTGAGACGCCTGGAACACGCCAAACAAAACAATAGTGCTGAAGTTTACCCAAAATTTTATTAATTTAAAAATCAATATATTAGTATACTCTTTGTTATAAATATTGATATAAAATTATATTTACTGTGTTTTGTGAATATCTTGCAATAAATTTGATTTAAGAAAATAATCATGAGCTTAACTCATCTTAAGAAACTTAATCCAGCGTCGTTTAAGATCATCCAAGCATTACTGAGGTTTAATAAATTCATTCCTAACATTGGTTCTAAGAGACTATGCCCTCAGGTTTGTCGTGTGCTTGTGTGCATACACAATTTATTTTCATTATTACTTAAATGGATATAAATATATAACATTATTAAATGCTTTTCTTTTCAGTACCCATTACTTGAAAGAAAAGTCTTTGTGCTATCTACAGCCCTAGCATTCATTTGGCCTATGAAAAAAGAAAATAAAGGAAAAATAAATAATATATCATCAGGTCTACCTCTCTTAGTGTTGGATGCCGCAGACAATTTGTTTGAAAATGGTTGCTATGAACAGTGCTATGAATTACTCTCTAAATATGAGGTAAATAGTAATAAACACACACAACAGTTACACACATGATATTCAAATGAATATTCCATAAAAGTGCTTGTTTGCAAAGTTAACTCTATCTTACACTAATTTAAAGTAGCAAAGTTTTCAAGTTAAAGTTTTTGCTATATCAGTGATGTGCACAAATATGTGATTACATGCTACTAAATACCAGTTTTACAATTTATTAGGACAGGTTTACTTCTCTATCTAATTGAATACTTACACTGTATTTACTTAGCTATATATTATAACACTATTATATACATTACACTTCAAAATTATGCCATAATTTTGTTTCTATAAATTATTTCCAGAATGAAACAAATGTCGAAATTCAGTGGCGATTATGTAGAGTTCTCTACAACATGTCCAAAGAACCTAAGTATGAAAAAGCATACAAAAATTCTCTAATAAATCAAGCATATGGAATTATATCAGAACAGTTAGAGCATCACCAAGATCATTATGCTGTTCAAAAGTGGTATGCTCTGCTGTTAGATGCAAAAAGTTCTCTTGTTGGAATTAAGGAACAAATACGACAATTAGAGAATGTTAAGAATCATATGGATGTGAGTAATCTATATTTTTAGTGTATTCTGTCCCAATCGTTTTGGATTTAAAAATTAATAGAATATAAAATCATAATGAGTATGTCACTGAACTTTAAAAAAATAATACATATTGAAATAACTTTTAATAAACAATTATACATGAATTAAAATACACTGACATGATAAATTAAAATACACTGACAAGACAAATTTAAATTTTGCAGGTGGCAGTTACACTTAATCCAAATGATGCAACGATTTTATACATGTTGGGTGAATGGTGCTTTCAAGTGACAGAATTACCTTGGCATCAAAGGAAAATAGCAGAAGTTTTGTTTGCATCACCACCTCATTCTACATATGAAGATGCTCTTGAATATTTTCTAAGAGCAGAGGCTGTGCAACCTAGATTTTATGGTTTAAACTTACTTAGAATTGGTATTTGTTACTACAGGCTGCAAAAAAATGACCAGGCCATATATTATCTACAATTAGCTGCTAGCTACCCAGCCAAATCAAACGATGATCACTCTGCCAACAGAGAAGCAGCAGAACTATTGAAAAAAATCAATAAATCTAAGCGCAAAAATGAGGTGAAATTTAATTAATATAAGCTGAAGTGACTAATTATTATCAGCAGAGTATTATAATATAAACATATTTTTTGAATGTATAATGTGATTTTATACTTTTTTCATGACAAATAATAAAATATATATTTACATATTTATTATTTTTCACATCACTACTTTAAACAGGCACACATTTTTTTAATGGAGAGATAAAAACAAGTATCTCAACCAGTTGCCGATTACATCAACTTCAATGTTCGTGGCTGTACAGCGCCATCTATGAGAAGTTATTTAAGACACTTAAATTGGTTAAAACGCTGGGAACGGAGATCCCAGAGGTGTGGGTTCAAGTCCCACTACATTCTTAATTTTCTCAACGTTATGGTACGTGCGTGGTCGAATGCGGTCTTAGAAATTGTATCTGTAAGCGATGTCTATGTGTGCGTTGCTAGAGCGCGGGCTGCATGTAGTTTGCCTTTTGTACTGTATTGTGTCTCATAGGTACGAAATAGTATTTACCGTTTTGTCTTCTAATTTCAGGTGTTGGATCTCGGAGTAATGAGAAATCTTGGATACAAAATAACTTAGATAATGAAAATCATGTAAAATTCAAAATAAAACACTAGTCACAATCTTCAAAATAGCTGATTGGTGATTTTCCAGATTGACCGTGTTTCTACAAGCTCTCTGCGCTGTAATGTATGGCTAGCCACTCACCTCACACGCAATATTATTGACAATATTTCGCGTATTGACTGGTTCTTGTGTACAGCTTGACAAAATAGTATAGAAATTGAACTTAATTCATGTCTGTTGGCAACATAATGAATGACAAAGTTGTTCCCCAATATTTGAGTCTCAGAACAAGGAAATATATGGAACTGCCTTACCTACAAAAAAAACGTGCATACCTACGGCAACTAAAATGGCTGACTAGTGTTGTACCACAGTATATTTTACCCCTCGATTGTCGATATGACAAATGAACAAGGACGGCGGCGCATGCGTAAGCGTGACGCCACGGACGCGGACATTCGTTTCTTAGACTCGCTGCACACACGCAATAACCTAAATAAATTATTGACGATATTCAGTGGATTGTCTGGGTTATACTGATGCTTTTACAGTCAAAGCTGGAAATAATGTCAAAATGGATACTCTTATTTTTGGTCCAAAATGTCCATTTTCTGGAACCTACATCAAAATCGTTGAGCCGTTTGCCAGATCGTCCGGGCATATACAGGGTGGGTCATTTAAATCGATATGTATGGGGCAGTCGGTATTTAAACCACAAAACGGTATTTTAGAGATCATGATTCATAATTACATTTCCAGTACTGACCTATATAAATAAGTCGTCCTGCATAAGAATTGCTCGTTTACTAGGATATCTTGATGTTTGGGGGGAATGCAGGATTTTATAAATAAAACCAAATAAGATAGAGGAAACGTCTTTATTTTATTATAATTATATTCATGTACAGCCTGTAATTTTTTCATTCCTTGCGGAATAAAATAACGTTGTTATGATAATTTCGAAAAGACAATTTCTCTGTATTTTTTTTTACAACATATTTGAATTGTAAATTCATATAAGTTTGCACAATACTTTTCATTAACATTAACAAATACTTATTTATGGCTTCCTCACTGTATTGCCTTTCTAAAGGTAAGCCTTTGTTTTTAGATACCTGCATTGTTGCCATTTTTATTTTTTGTCGACAGACAGATTCATTGAGGCATTTATTTTTTTTCTTCTGGCTTGAAACTTTTCTTGTAACATAGGGACTACTTTGAGTACATAGCCCTAAAACAATAATATCAACCATATTATGTTTAATCAATTCTGTGAGCATTATTTTATATTCTTGCAATATTTGAATTAATTGGAAACATCACATACCAAACTATGCTGTTTGCCTGAGGAATATTCAGCATTATTTGACGATGAAGGTTGGTGCTGATCTGAAGATTGTTCCTGAAATTATAATTATGACGAAACATTGACTAATTACAATTATTATGTTTACGAAGTAGAGAAAAACTTAACTGGATGTAATCAATAAATATCTGTTGAATGGGACCCAATGCCTTGTGTATTAGCTCTCGGATGACTTGATAATGATAGGGTAATGCTGCGTGGATTGTTAAGCATTATGTATTTGTTTTGAATTACAAAATATACTAGATAGGTACTTACTCTTTGAAACAGACATGGCACTGTATCATCTCTAAGTCTTACGATTTCAAGAGTTTTGTTAAATGCACTTTCATTAAAATGTCCAAACAAATATCTTCTCTAAAACATTTGTTCTTAAATTTTCTTGTCCTATGGCTTCCAACCAAATTCTTTTTCTATTTTCGTTTTCAGATAATCTGTGTATGTACAACAAAATACATTTATAAGAGTATTATAAAAAACATCGATAAGATGTTTGATTACAACACTACATTCAAACCAATTGTCCAATTATAGCAGTCAACGACGGCAGACTAAAATGGCGGATCGACCACGCAAATAAAATGACAGACGAAATTGCAACTAAGAAGAACAGATAATCATATAGTTATCTCTCTTTAATAACATATGCTAGACAAAGATGACACTATCCTTATTAGCTCAGATTTAGACTTTTCATTCAACATTTTTTTACAGCATATCCATAGTATTCCTTCATCAGAGATTTGAGTATAGTCTTTGCAAAGCTGTCAAAAGTAATGACGTTTAATGAATGCAAAGTTCACAAGCAGACTAGTTATTAATGTTATTATATATTAAAAACAAACTTATTGAAGACTAGTAAATTACAAATTATACAGAAATTGAAGAAGCAATGTCATAAAGGCAACTGTATGCCTGAAAATAAAAAAAATGTGAGTTACATTATATTTTTTTTTTTTTTTTTTTTTTTGGCATTTGCACATTTTTGTGCTTGTATGCCATTTTCAAGTTAAAAACGGGGAAACGTATAGAAATTAAAAAACAAGGAATTTGGAATTAGGACTGGATTAAGAATGATGTTATAGAGATTAGTCTAAAATATATATGTAAATATAATAATTTTACTAGGATATAAAAATATGGGTAAAAGTTTGTAAATAGGAAGGTAAATATAATAATTACATATATTCAAATTTTTATATTATTACGTAAAATAAATTGGGCAATAACTTTATAAATATTAATATTAAAGTTAGAAAGGAGGCAAGATGCCGATGTAGGGAAAGGAACATGTAAATTTATTAAATTGCTAAAAAAGGAGGCATAGTCATATAAAGGACAGGCAAATAGAATGTGATTTAAATCTCCCTCACCAGTTCCGCAGAGGCAGTCAGGGCTATTAATTACGTTAATACGCGCTAAATGAGATTGAGTGCAGTTGTGTCCAAGTCTCATACGTATTATAATAGATGTGACTAATTTATTAAAGAGACATTTGGAAAACCACGGTTTTGCTGGTATATTATGTTGTATGCTCCGGTAAAACTTTCCTTTTAAATTATCCTCAGCCCAAAATTTATTCCAGGATTCCTGCAAATAAACCCTGGGTAAGGTAGACAAATCATGATGGTAGTTCACATAAGGAAAAATGTCACCACACACTACTGCATCCTTCGCCAAAAGATCCGCCTTTTCATTTCCTGAGATACCACAGTGGGCCGGGACCCAGGCGAAGCTGACTGAATAACCCTTTAATGTGCATTTATGTAAAAGTCGACGGATATCAAAGATGATGGGTTTATTTTGATTATAAAACGGAAATTTAGCTAATGATTGTAAGGCACTCTTACAATCTGTTACAATTAATGATCTCTGTAGTCCCATCAACAAAACATATTCAACCGCTTTATACAGCCCAAAGCACTCTCCAGTGTAAACGGAGGATTCTGGGGGGAGTTTTATTTTTTCAATTATATTATATTGAAGGTGATATATTCCAATACCCACACAACTAGCGCCCTGTTTAGAGGCGTCAGTGAATATGTAGTGGCAACCCAGCCAATCTCTGTCTATTGTGTAGTTAAAGTTTGAATTGTGACATATGTCATCCTTAGAGATACCAATATTGTATTGAATGTTGGGGTCTAAAACGAGTTCATGGTAATTGCAATGAAATATGGGTAGTAACTCGGATTGATGAGCTGGAGCTTCAATGGCTTTCCATTTTGAGAGGCTTTCTATAAGACAAGGAGCAGATCTTTTTGCCCAATATCTGGATGTGGCCACTTCCTCAGAAAGATCAGCTACTCTTTTGGATAGAGGATGATTTACAAACTGTTGACACCTAAACACAAATCTATCCGACAAATATTGACGTCTTAACCGCAGGGGAGGATCACCACATTCTACTTGTAGGCAATTTATCGGACTTGATTTCATTGCACCCGAAACAATTCTCAGAGCCTTTGACTGTACTTTATCCAGTTTCTGAAAGCCAGCAACACTACCAGGCTCCAACAAAAAAGTTCCGTAGTCTAATACACTTCGTATCAAAGCATTGTAAATAAGCTTCAATGAAAATGGGTGGGCACCCCACCAGACCCCTGAGAGGCATCTAATAATGTTGATGTTTTTTTCACATTTTGCTGCAATATATTCACAATGATTAAGGCCTGTAAGATGAGAGTCTAAAATCACGCCCAAGAACTTTACTTGATTTTTTACTGGTAATGGTTTTTGATCGAACTGTACACTAACATTAGGTGGTTTACGCATTCTAGTAAATAATACAACATTACTTTTATTTACAGATAAATCCAAACCATTTCTTAAAAGCCATGAGTTTAATAGAGACAATGATGATGTTAAATTGTCACCTATTTTGTTTACAGATTGCCCACTGCAGTATAAAAGTAAATCATCGGCATACTGAAGCACCTGCACAGATCCATTGAGAGACGTTTCTAAATCATAAGTATAAATATTATAAAGAATAGGGCTTAGGACTGATCCTTGGGGAAGGCCCTTCCATACCAGTCTACTAACTTTAGTGTTATCAAGGTAAAGATTTATTGATCTTTCAGATAACATATTTAAAATGAAATTTGAGAGCATAACTGGAACATTTAATAAATTAAGTTTTTGTTTCAGGACTGATAAGAGTACACTGTCATATGCTGAACTGACATCCAAGAAAGCTGCAATTACATGTTCATTTCTAGTAAAGGCTAAACGAATGTCAGTGACAAACACACTCAGGCTGTCTAAAGTACCCCTTCCTTTTCTGAATCCAAATTGAGTGGGAGCAATTAGCTTGTTACTTTCAACAAACCATTCTAAACGAATTTTAACTAGGTGTTCTGCAATTTTAGCCAAAACAGAAGAAAGAGCAATAGGGCGGTAAGAAGAAGCTTCACAAGATGGTTTGTGTGGTTTTAAAATTGGAATAATTGTTTGAGATTTCCAGGAATAAGGAATATTACCAGAAGTCATGATAGTATTAATAAGATCTAAATATTTGTTAAGAACTGGTTCACTCAAATTTGCAATGAAGGAATATGGGATACCATCATCTCCTGGGGCAGAATCTTTAACATGTGAAAGAACACCTTTTAATTCATTAAAAGAAAAGGGGGAATTTAGTCCAAATGGGTCATTATTATTAGAAATGGATAATGGTATTGAAATAAAACTATTTTCTGGAACATAAGGTGGAGCCAACTGATCCATAAATTGATTAACTAATTCTGAAGGAATTTTATTGTGTGTAGAATCGTTAATGGCGGATTTAAACCGTCTTATATTACGCCAAACAACAGATGGACAGACATCAGGGCAGATAGAAGTGCAATATTTTCGCCATCCATCAAATTTCTTTTTTTTAAGCAATTTCCTTGTGTCACGAGAAACTTGCAAGAAATTTTCGAAATTCTCATTAGTCATCATAGTACAATATTTTTTTTCTGCCTTTTTCCTCTTTTTGACAGCCTGAGTACATTCATCATCCCACCAAGGTGGGGAGGGTATTCTACCAGAAGTTACATTTTTAAGAGGGAATGTTTGGTCAGCAGCTTCTATCAAAATGTTTGATAATAGATCAGAACATTGTTTTTCATTCCCTGAACATGTTTTAGGAATTCTATGCATTTTCTGCTCAACACAATGTTTAAATGTACTCCAATCAACATTTGTCAGTCTGTATTTCAGTCGAGGAGTGGGAGTTGTAACACTTGGTCTATTATAGGGAAAAGAAATGGTTAAAGGAAAATGATCACTGCCATAGGAAGAGGGTAAGGGCGCCCATGATAGAGATGAAGCCAAATCAGGAGTGCAGACAGACAAGTCTGGGGCACTTATGCCTTCATCTGGGTTTGTGTGGCGAGTTGGAAGGCAGGTGTTTAAAATACATAGATTAAGGGAATCAAAAACTTCTAATAATTGTTCACCATAATAATTTGTGGTTGAACTACCCCAGCATTGATGCTGAGAATTAAAATCTCCCATTACTAAAAATGGCTTAGGTAATACAGAAAATAAATTATAAATTTCAGAAAAAATATTTACAGAAGGGCGAGCGAAATAAAGAGAGACTATACAAACACTATTTACAACAGCAGCAACGACAGATATGTCATCACTATGAGGAGGAAGAGGAAAAGGTTTATGAGAAAGTGTATTTTTGATAAGTATGGCAACCCCGCCATACCCATCAGGTCTGTCAGCTCTTAGGCAGACATAGCCAGAGATTCTAAATGAGAATCCTGGTTTAAGCCATGTCTCTGAAAGAGCAAGTGCAATTGGTTCATATTTATTTATAATATGTATCAATTCACACTTTTTATTTATTACACTTCTGCAATTCCATTGAAGAATTTTCGCTTGATTGTCCATTATTAATGAGTTGTATGAAAGTTTGAATTAATGAGGCAACGTTGGACGGTAAAGAATTCGATAGAGATAAAGATTTAAATAAAGCTAATATTACATCAATGATTTGTTTGTCGTTATTATTTACATCATTATTATTTATATTATTATTTTTCAGGGCACACCCATTAGAGGGAGATGGACCATCATAATCTTTAATAAGGGACTGGTGTGTTTCACGGTCATATCCTCTTGTAAATTTAGGCAGTGGTTTTGGCTGTAGGAAGACGGTCTTTTTGTAAGATTTATTTGGTGATGATGGTGATGACGGATGTGTTGAGGGTGATTTATCATGGTTGGAATTATTGTGAGAAGTGGAAGTTAATATCTCGGCATATGATTTGGAAGGAGGAGGATGTAATTTTAATGCCTCAGAATATGACACACTATTCTGGGCCATGTAAATTTTGATTCGTTTTTGTCTTTCCAACTCTTGACAAGATTTATTAGTAGCAAAATGTAGGCCGCCACAAAGGAAGCATTTTGCACAGTCCTCCTCCAAGTCACATGTGTCAGCTGTATGGTTTTGCCCACACTTGTAACATCGAGGAGAAGACTTGCACTGCATCTTAGTGTGACCGAATCTGCAGCAATTAAAACATTGGATCGTTGGGAACGTATATAATTCTACCGACAGGGCATTATAACATAAGAAAACCCGTTTGGGTAACACTTGTCCGTCGAATGTAAGAACAACCGTTTGAGATGGTTTCCATACTGGAGCTGAACCATGGACTTTATAATTTAATCGTCTGGCTTTGATTACTTTGCCACAACCAATGGGAACGGATATATTTTCAATGATATCATCCACAGACCATTCAGTAGGTACACCACGGACTAAACCCATCCGTGTTATACTAAAGGAGGGAATATAAGCTTTTAAGTTATGTTTTGTTAGCGATGAGTCATTAATAAATGAATTTGCATCTTGGTATTTATTAAAAGATAATGTAATTCGGTTTCTTCCAATCCTCTTTAGACTACCATTAATAATACTTTTGTACAAGTTTTGTTTTAAAAAGTGTCCAAAGGCGACAGGATGAAGTGTTGCAGTGTTGTCAGAAGATTCTTTTTGTACATGCACAATAAAAGGAGATGCATCGGTTGATTCGTATTGAGTCCTTACTACCTGCTGAGGTGGCTGTGGGGGAGTTATATTTTGAGAGCAAGTTGAATCTTTAGACCCAATGTCTAGAGATTCAACCCGATTACTTTTATTGGTAATTTTAACAGGTGATCTTTCTCTGATACTACATTGTGTTTCATTCACAATGTCACAATTGCAGTCCGACGGTTTATTCTTATGGGAATGCTTATGCTTCCTTCTTTTATTGCAATTCTTGCATACTTTACGGGGCGACCGAATTCTTTTTCTATCGGATCTTAAAGAGCTATCCGTAGCAGTACTGGAGTCAGTTAACATATGCTCATTATCAATAATAATATTTAAACCGACCGGGGGAATATCCCCCGGGTCGGGCGGCTCATTCATCACCACAAAAAAGAATAAAAAACTTACAGAATCTCCTCGAAATACTATTTACAGAAACTAAATAAAATAATAAACTAACATATATACTATTATTTACACTACTAATCTCTAATAACTAATAATAATTAAAATTAATTTCAGAAACGAGAAAAATCACGTCCGCCAAAATCAAGTTTCCCGCGCTTTTTTTCGTTACATTATATTATCTGTGGTTACATCTAAAGCAGCGTTGCCACATCTACCAACTTATTGGTAGATCTACCAACTTGCCACCGATCTACCAACCTGTTGACACGTCTGTCTCAAGTGTTACAATGCAAGCGGCAGGAGCAATAGGCAACAGCTAAAATTGATGATTTATATATGTATTTTACCACTTTATATTATGTTATTACATTAATGTGTGATTGAAGATCATGAACAACCGTCCATTGATTTTCAATATTTCAGTAAAAAAATCATCATCGCATTATTAATTATTATAGATAAGATCTTAGCGGATTGAAATTGGCTACTCGAGCATGCCCAAGCTTGATCTAGTGTTGTTGAATTTTATTTTAAGCCCCGCACGTTTTTTGACAATGATTGATGAGTGGAAGGGTGTTATCGTAGGCCCAAATTTTCATTATTTTTGCGTTTCACGCATCGATTTCAAGATTAGCAAGGTGAAATTAAAAAAAGGGGCATTATTATTTAAAATTTAGCATGGTATAAGTCACGTTTAGTCTACGGTAATCTTTTATAAAAGATTAAGATAAAGCATCGTTGTTTACCATTAATTATGATAAATTATCGTGAATTACCATGGTAATCTCTTATGGCTCACTCTCATCCGTGAATCGTGATAATTCATTGGCGGCCTACTTCAAACGGCATTTTTTTTTTATTTATGAACATAATAATAATGTACTGAGCTAGAGTGGTAGATCTACGGATTTTGAATTCGAATTATTATACCAACTTTTGCATCCAACTCTACCATTTTGCCAAAATTGTATCTGACAACACTGCACTCTTGAGCTTTCAAATACTTTCAATGTCTGTCATGCATGTTATGTCAAACCGATTTGAATTTGAGTTTAGCAATGGAAGTCCGTTACGAATTATTTGTATCAAATTAAACTTTTGATTTGTATTATTGGATTTAATTTAATTTGTTGATAATCTATAGAATTCCCGTTGAGTATTTTAACAGTTGTCTCCTAGATTTATTTTACCCAGTAACATAACAATATGTCTCTAGATTTAACCGAAGGGACTCCAAGTGACGATGAGATATTTTTCGGGAAGTTAACTATGAAAGAAGTGAAAAAACGTGTGTTTTGGGATAAACCGTAAGTCCATACATTATTTAAGCATTTAGTGTACTTTCAAATATAGCACACGAATATTTATTTTATTCCTTTGTTTAAAAAATGCTGTCACTTTTTTAGGCTACAGTAAAAAATATATGGTAAACAGCTGGATTACTAGGTACCTATTTACTCTATTTGTAATACTAGCTGATACCCGCGACTTCGTCCGCGTGGAATTCGTTATAATTATCAGGATTTTACCGCGTTATACCTTTCTACTCTGCCTGCAACTGTCGGGAGTTTTTTCCTCCGTTTAGCAACATATTGCTTCTATTAGTCGAGCGTCGTAGCTCAATAAATGGGCTATGTAACAAACAAATAATTATTCAATTCAGACCAGTTGTTCCTGGAATTAAAGTTTTCAACCAAATAAACTATTCAGCTCTATATAAATAATGCGTATCTCACTATGATATAATTGTTCTTCAGAGAACTCATAAACATTTTAATTTGCAGGTATTCCGTAAGTGCTGTAAATAGTCCAAGAGATTGTGAAAACAATGATGAAAGTCTGCGAATCATACAAACTCAATCAGCACCAAATTTACTAACTGGACTAAACACATGTAGTCAAGATTCTTCAGAAACTATTAATGGGTGGGAAATGAGAGAAGATGACAGTTTTATAAAATTGGAAAACATGGTTGACAAATTATGTGTGTCATCTACACCAGCTACTTGTAAAAAGACTGAACCATTAAATAACACATTAGAACTTATTGACTATATTTTAAATAATCCACCCTCAGCTGAAAACAAAACTGATATAAAGGCTGAAAATGTAACCCTGGAAGTCAACACCAAAAGTAATGCTTTAAATGAAGCTTGCTTTAATAAACTGCAGGAAATATCACCTCATGTGAATAGAAAGATAGAAAATGTGACAAAGAAATATCCTGATTCACCCCTTGCCACTCCAGTCAAATTTGAAAAGGAATATGCTACAAATAATTCACCAGTCCCTGAAATTAAGACAATGTCGGATAAAAGAACTGAAAATATAAACATTGAACCTTTAACTGATTGTTCTGTATTGAATGAATTATGCATAAAGACACTTCAGAAAAAATCCCCACAAAAAGCAGAATCCAAGAAAGTTCCAAATCCACCACAAAGTACACCAGTCAAAAGTGAACAGAAATGTGGTAGAAATCCAGGGTTCATGACACCAGTTGACACTAAAGTTAAAACCATTTTTAAGACTCCTGGTCAACCTCTTTCTCATCGAAAACCGTCTGCAACATCTTTGAAGAAAACCCCAAGTAAATCAAATATCTACCAGCACATCAGCAGTCCAGTGGCTTCTTACATCAAGAACTGTCCCGTTGTACCTTTACTGAAAGATGTTCACCCCAAAAAGCCTTTGCCTGGTCCATCATCAATTCCAAAATTGAAAAATTCTATACCAGTCAAAACTAGTAACAAGGAGAATGTCAATCTGCCATCAGTTGCATACAAGAGTGCTAAAAAAACTGAAGTGGTAAGTATCCATACTAATCAAAATATGTTTGTATTTATTATTGTTCAAATGAATATCTTCCAAATTTGGGATTATTTTAAGCTTTATTTGAATTTCATTTTATACTAGCTTCAGCGTGCGACTTTGCCTGGCCGGTAGATATGTCAGTAAAAAGTTGCCAAAATTTAAATATCAGCAATAATAGTATTTGGTGTTGGTGCTAATCCATTTTTTCTAAATTTGCATTCAAGGGTGCTCCTAGATGGGAAAAACAACATCAAATAATTTTACTTTGTCTTTTTTAATGGTTAGCAATACTATAAGATATACAATTAAACTAATCTATTCAATTTGCTAATAGAAATGATGCAATGTCTCATATCCAAATCAGAGAAGGTTTAATATTAATAGCACTTTTAAGGTATATGAATACATCTGCTTACCCTTCAAAGAATATGTAAGTGTGATGTTATGTTATGTGTAAAATGTGAAAACAATTAGACTAATTATTGCTCAAAGGTGGTTCATTAGCTGTTCGTTTTTTAGAGTTCCATTGCTGTCTCCAAAGATCTCGATCAGATGCTGATAAATTATATACTAAAACCTTCCTAAACTGATAAATTATACACTAAAACCTTCCTAAGCCATAAGAAGTAAAATATCGAAAACCGCATCGAAATCGGATTCGCGACCATACATTTAATGCAGAACCTCCTATTTTGAAGTCGGTTAAAATGTATGTGATAGTACTCTACTGGTTATTACCATATAAATATAGATTAACTCTGCATCCTTTATGTTTTTTACAGATTGACATACCTGATGAGCAGAGACTGCCGCAAAGCCAGTGGGCCAAGAAAATTATGACATCTTTACCAAGAGCCGTGGTTATGAAACATGATCACAGAGAGCTAAACTTCGCCAGGAGGAAGCTTCTTCCACAACAAGGGGATAGTTTCGCAGACCTATCAGGTTGTCAAGCAGATGTATCGATTTGCACCAAGAAATCTGCCTTTAAAACTAAGTAATTTGATACACAATTTGTTTATGTTGTATTTATGAATAAAATGGTATGGTTACAAGCTCCTTGTTTACTATTAAGTCATTATAAATCTTCCCTCAGTATTTTTTTTCGGTTGTACAGGTAATAAGCTCTGCCACAGCTGTGTGAAGCACTTAAATTAATAACACCATATAGTTTTAACATTTAATCAATAAACAGGAATACCAAATGTTTATTACAAAGTACATAAGTATGTAAAAGTAGAGTACACATCTTCTTATTGAATAATTAACTAGGACCCTAATATCCTTTTCTGTTGCCCTAGCTGAGCGATAAGGACGATCAATTTATTGGACGCAATGAACTGCGACGGTAGCTATGGAAACGGGCGTTTGTATGGTTTCGCGTCGCACTTGTGGCTCACCTAGGACAACGCCTGAGATACGAAATGGCGACACGAAATCATAATCTCGTTGTGCGAGCTAAGACAAGTTTTTTTAAGTTAAATGCAAATGTACTCGTTATATTGTATTTAAGACACGAGATAAAAATACATATTATAAAGAATATAACAGGCACATTTCAAAATTTTTCATATAGATTCTAATTTATCAAGCTTTTTTGGCAATTTTTCCATTACATTTTTCCAAGCATAAGCCAATATAAAGTTTGGAGACCAAGACTCAATATAAATTATGATACATGACAAACGTTATTCATTCCTTTACAAAAAAATATCCTTTTGGTAGACTTAACAGCCTGATTAAAATCAAAAGTTTATTTTACACAGCGCAATAAATATAAACATTTATAAAACTTGTAAAGAATATTTTAAAATCTTGGATCTTCGGTAAAGTATAAATTGCAAGCTACTGAGATCAATCTCTTCTACACATATTTGTATTTTTATCCTCAAGCCTGTATAATCTATGTTAGTCAAAATTGTTGCACCAAATTTCATTATCACGAATTCACAGACTTTGAAATGTTCATACATAGTATCATATTTAGTATTATTTTTAATGTTGTATGTGCTTATTCATGTATAGTATTATAATATCTATCTATATATATAAAAATTGAACCCATTTTCCGTTGTCACGACGTAGCATGAAAACGGCTAGACCGATTTGGCTGATTTTTTTTCTGTAGTTTTCTAATACTCTGTACAAGGTACTTACGGAAAAAAAATATATATTAATAAATTTTCTGTAAAAATTTAAGTGAAATATGATTATGATTATGATTATGAAAATATATATTTTGTTTTTTATTTAATAAAATTAGTAAAGTCATTCTCAGGTATGACGAGACCAGGAAAATAGGTATTCATTTTTATATGGAGGATATTATAGATTCCAGTTCAAATTGAATAGGTATATACGCATACATAAGACAGGTCAGCTATACAAAATAAAGTAGTGCATCAAATTAACGCTAAGGCGGTACGAAGTTCGCCGGGTCAGCTTGTAAGGTTATAAAATACAAACTGAGATTATAGTGCACGGTTCTTGCATTTCACGCCAGCAGTTGGGCTTTAATTGTGTTAAGCTTGAATCCGTGTACATGTGTCATAGTGTGTGTGAGACCAAATTATACATAAGATCGACGACTCGTCCGAGTGTCATGATCCGTCGAATACGCACACTATTGCGTTGTGCATAAATACTTTCAATTAAAAGTTAAGCCAAGTTTCAGGCGAACTGCCTTCGTGAATTTATTAACTGTACTATCCACCTTTAAAAGACAAATCCTACTGGCAGTTACTATGCTGGCCATTTTGTTGAAGGTAAATTGCCTTTCATAGTAACCCATAGGTGATTTACATAAAAATAAATTTTGTGTTAACCTGAATAGTGAAGTTTGTTTAATATTATAACTATAGAGAAAACGTAATCTTACCACTAATCGCACAACTAAGCCCTTACATACAGACTATAATTTATCAGGCCTTGTTATCATTGTTTGTGCATACTTATTTAAAATGAGTTTATCTTAATAACTTAATAAGGGTGATTATACATAGTTTTGTAAATAGTACTCATACATTTTTATTACAGGACGCGATCTTAGTAACTATTAGGCTTTTAAAAGCAGGCTCTATTTCATAAGATGCATTTTCTTAACTATGTGAAATTAACAGCCGTTATTAGTGATCTAAAGAGAAAAAACATGGTCTAAATGCTCTGTATAAGTCTGACCACAAATATTTATTCATTCATGAAAAGCAATCATAAGTGCATATAAACCTAGAAAGCAGATTTTTGTATGTTGTAGAGGAAGCTTACAAAAGCATACCCTGAAACCTCAAGTTCTTATTATGATATTGGCCGCCATATTGGAAAAAAATGGTTAAAATTTTCGTCTTCTCGATTTATCTATAAAAGATGTGTAAGAATTAATGTAGAATTTTTCGAGTTCTATAATTAAAATACCAACAAAATAGACATCAAAATTTGTTCTTTTTTTTCATTTAACTTGGTTCAATAGTTCCTATACAACATTTCCAAAAATCAGCTTTCAAGGTTCATTTGTTGTTGTTCATTTACACAGGCAATTCGGCTACAAATAAATTGTTCTATTATGCATATTTGCTTCATAATACGCCAATGAAAACTAAGTCAGATTACAAATGTGTGTTGTTGCTTAAACGAGATGTAATTTACCGAATCATATACATAAAATAAAATAATTTCTATTTTCTAAATAAAATAAAATATTTTTATTAAAACTGAGTTTGTAACACTATTCAAATTATGAAATACGGGTGCAAGACTGCCTGCGACTTAGGCGCGACTAGTCGCACTCTCTTGAAAATGCTTAAAAGTATAGTATAGGCGAAACCGCGTTCGACTAAATAGACCAACATTACATGAATAAGTAAGTGTCAGGATATGGAAGTATACACCACAAAATAACAATAAGGACTAGGGATAATGTACGTCACAGAATCTTATAACAAAGTATTTATCTGGTAAATTACACCTTGTACAAAAATAACACATGACTCCTTTTTTGAACTTGGCTGGCCACGCTTTTGCCGGTCTAGATATATTCAGACTAGCTATGTTGCTTACAGTAATAGGAAGCTTTTTGAGGATACAATTATAAGAGGTATTTATGTTGAAGAAAGGCCGATTTCAAGCCTAAATGCATTTTGTGAGGATATAACTGATATACACTAGTTAATATTCTAAAATCATAAGATAACTTTCAATTTCAGAATTTAGCCCAACTAAATCTGCCATTATCCAAAATATAGAACAGTTTGACATTTTACAAAATGCGGATAGACTAGATCGAAAGGTTTTATTTTAGTAAGTTTTACAGTAATGTATTGTTGTTGTATGTATATTTTTTAAGAGCATACCTGCCGATAGAAAATAGAAATACACGCTTAATAATTCACATAGGGCTACTGCTACTCCCAACAATAGAAGTGTTCATAACAAATAATATCAAAACAATTTTGTAGATAAATGTCTTCTTTATATTTATCACTATTTCTGTAAGTATTATGAATGTATAGTCTAATATGATAAGAACAAGAACATGAGTAGCATAACAGATTTTACACCGACTACACATAGCATGGCATAAGGGCAGGAAGAAGATTAAGAAAATAAGAAGGAAAAGATTTCAAGAATATTCAAGATATTATTAAATCCGACGCGAGGTGAAGATATTATTATTGAGAATACGGGTTTCTCACGTTATTTTGGTCGTGTGAGACGTCGCGCGACAGCGACGAAACGCTATTAATTGGCCATTTGATGAATCTACGTAATAGATTCGAAACTAGCAAATCTCCGGCTAAAATAACGTGAGTAACCCGTATTCTCAATAATAATATTCAAAGAATCGGATTCTGTATTTGTATTACGTGTACAGGAAACAGGACCATGTGGCTATCACTTTTAGGTTAACATTATATCATTTTATCCAAATTTGAAATAAATGTGTGCATTTGAGTATTTTTTCCTGATTTAACAATATGTTTATCGTGTTATTAACATTATGGAGCTATAAAATAGGAAATTAAATTGTTCTTAGTGCACTACAGTTGGTATTGTAGCCCTATGTTACGAATGTATACACATATTGAGTTTCATACACTTGTTTCTTATAAGATTCATAAATACAATGTTCATGAAGATTCATTAAAAAACAAATAACATATTCGAAATAATCCAAAATATAAGATACATCATAAGTCACAGTCAGCTAAATAAAATATATCTGCTCAGTATAATATAACATTAAAATAATTATTCATTCATTTATTTAAATAAAATATGGAAAAGATAAAATATTTTGAGCTTAAATACTAATTCGTGCGATAAGCATTATATTTTTAAAGAAAACAATATCACTATCAAACAGATCACATCATAAAGGTATGTACGCACTCGCGATTGAGAACCACTCTAGGCCGTTCCCTGATTACTGGTATGAGTAGTGCGGGGGTCTTCCAAGAACAAAACCCCAGCACCTATAATTCTACTAGAATATTACTATTCATAAGAAACATTAAGTTGTTCAGACATACAATAATTAAAAAATCTTTTTCGAGAGTGCGTAAATAGCTCTTGCACTAAACCACACACAGTGGTAACACCACATGAGTAGATAGTATACAGAAGCTAAGCTTAATACAACCACGCTCTGATAGGTATGTCCACTAGCGGCTCTGTCACGTACTAACGAAACCGGTTTTACCGGCTCGGCTAGTGGACTAGCGTAGGGATCGAAGTTGCGCAGTTTTGTTTTGTTTTAAAATAGACTATAGTAAAGTCGTGTTATAAGTTCCCAAGAGATATTATTACAGTTTATTGAACTGTTTGTATGAAAAATAAAACGTACCTAACCAATTTTTATTTATCCCAAAGATTGTATTACCCCAAAATGGGTAAACATTTTGCTCGCTCTCAAGAAGCTTAGCATCAATACGTTATAGTTTACTTAACCGTTTGTTTGAAAAATAAAACGCACCTTACAATTTTTTTAATTATCCCAAAGATTACCCTACCAAAATAGGAAAACATTTTGCTCTCTCTTTAGAAGCTTAGCATCTGTATGTTCTTAAAGCATGTGCTGTTACTTTATTCACCTGAAAACGACAGGAGATGACACTATGTCTATTAGGCACAATCAATACTACTCTATTCGTCTCTTTCTATCAATAAACATTGGGCGAATAGATGTCGTCTCATGAACAATCAACAATAATGCTAAAGCCTTATCTACTAGACATCAAGGAATACCAGCCTTGGACTAATAGTGTTCCTGTAAGTCTTAGGGCTATGCCGCAAATCTTTACAACATCATTTGTGCAATGGTCTTATCAAAATCTTATTGTCACACACATTATGTATGCTTGTTACCTTGCATTGAGTACTCAATCCATGTTTCTCAAACTAGGACTCACTAATTCCAATCGAAAATCTTACCAACCACATAAATACAGGCAGACCACATTATACAAATTTGAGATGCCTCAAGGAGACTCATAGTGTGGCATAGCCCTTAAAATAAAAAAATTACAATTGTGCATAAACCTCCAAATATATCCTGACAATCAAATCGTTAATTAGTACACAACATAGTGAGGTTAGAGATACAAATAAAAAATCCAAAAGTGGTAAAAAGCGTAAAAAATAAAGTGATATAAAAATCTTACAAACCACACTGGCAACTAGAATATTATGTCTTAATAAGTTGAACCAAAAAGTTCTTCTTCATTTAAAGCATGCCAGGACGATCGGACTCTTGGTTGCCAGTCTTTTCGAAGAACATAAAATCCTGAAAACAGATATTAATATGGTCTATATTTCTCATTGTAGTAAACATCGAAACAATGTTAGTGCTGGCTTGTTTATTTTGCTGACCCCTAAGGATGTTTACACCAATTTATTCTATGTAGTATATTGTATTAATATTAGTATGTGTATATATAAATATATATATACCTATTATTTATTGTACTCTAAATCCTTCATTTTCGTCTAAAACCTCCTGTAAATCTTTTACACTAATGTCCAACCAAAGGTTGCCTGGAAGAAATCGCGTTAAGCGATAAGGCCGCCCCTTGTGCATATATTGTTATTTAAACGCTCGTACAAAATGTATATCCTATGTTGTATGCACAAATAAAGTTTTATCTATCTATCTATTAATCGATATCCATCAATGGCAGAATGGCATAAGACTTGAGATCATTCAATTGTTTTTCTGAATAAAATTAAAGGCAAATTCTACCAACATAAATCGATTTGGTGTAATAACAGCCTATCTGAAGCAATACGAAGATAAAATATCGAGTCTCTTACGATAAATAACAATGTATGAGATACTGAGCTATAGCATAAGCTGTGAGTAGATCAAATGGAGTCAAGAGGTTAATATAATCATTTGTCCACTTAAGCATGTGTACGCATCTGGTTGCAACAACATAATATATATTATGGCAGATATTTTCCAGTATCTAAGGTGGAAATCTTCACTTGATTTATAAAAATCACGATTAAAAATGAACATTGTATCCTACATTAGATAGGAACAATTGGATGAATGTGACGTAACATACAGTTGATAAATTTAGGGTCCTGGCAAGAGGCGACCGTAGCAGGTTGGTAAACCAACTGCCTGGAGTGCAGAAGGTCGCAGGTTCAAATCCTGCCGATCCCACATCTTTTTCTACTGTTTCATAGTATAATTTGCTAAGCATAGCTAAATGCTATAAAAATAATCAATAAGAAGTTAAAAATTAACACTTACAATCAAGAAGCATGCTCCAAGAAGTACAGCCTTAATTTTGACATCCAAGTCCATCGGGAAGGTGATGCCGAAGTAATCCGAATCAGTGAAAGCTTCTCGAGCCAAACCAGACCACTGTTTTGTAATTTTACCAACTTTAGTCTCACCATCTGATGAGTAAACCTGAAATATAATTTATTATTTGTTATTTTTTTTTTTTTTTTTTTTTAACCTATATTGTCCCATTGTTGGGCAAAGGTTTATATTTAATTTATATTATATTATATTATTTGTTAATATGTTATCTTAAATGTTTCACTGACAATATGATACAAAAATATGTAAGGTACTAACTACTTATCAATGTACTGGCATAATCAGTTTGTGCAAATTTCAAATGGATGATAATTTTAATTAGTACTTTATACAAGCTAACTTATAATGTAGAAAACATGTTATCCCATTCTAAAATCATTTAGTTTCAGTAAGTTGCAAAACTTGCACATGACTCAGATATTTATTCAATATGAATCAATGACCCCAATGTCATCTTTAACTACGATATTATGCATAAAACTCGACTTCTCATGAAAACTTGGTTCTTTATTAGGTAAACAATAGTTCAGAGCAAAATATAAAGTATTGTTAGAAACCATTAAGATCAATAAAGTTACTTTACACATTAATTTTATAGAAATAAAATTAGAAAAATAAATAAATAAAGCAATAGAGAGAAAAGGCTTACTCCACTGGGAGCAGTGCCTTACACGCCAAACGGCACAAAACCCATCTGCTTAAAGTCTGAATGACTGATTGCAAGATAAGAAAAAAAATGGATTGAAAATTCAGACGTGAAAATAAACGATGATTTTTTTTAAAATTTAAAACACAATAAAAACATAACTTACGTGAAACTCGACATCACCACAGATGGAGAAAGTGCAAAGAGGTCCTTTAATTTTGAGAACCACATCACCCAAAGCATTCTTAATGGAGTAGCAGGGTTTGCAAATAGACCACTCTTGTTCAATTGAGCCAATCACTGAGCCGGGCGGGGAAGACACTTCCATACTTTGCAGCCAGCATGGACACCAGCAGGAATCGCAAGCCAGTGGACGATGCAGATGAAGCACCTGCAAGTTTAGGGGTAATTTCAACAATAAATTTTTTGATGGCAAGAACTATTACAGAAATTTTCATTTTCTAAAAGGCTAATGCATTTCAATGGCAATGGTGCATAGTATCTCCTACTTATTGTTATCAAAATGTAATGACGATCTTATTACTTAAATGCTTATTTATAATAAAAGCTAAACTAAATAGTAAATTTATAAACTAAATGTTTTAATTATTTTGTGTCATACTGGCATCTTCAGTATGAAGTAAAATGATAGGCCACTCCTTAAATAACAGTAAGTATGAACAAGATTATTTGCAATGCCTGCATGAAAAATCAAGATAAAACTAATTCATGATCATTTCTACTATTGGATATATTTTCCGTGTTTTGTATACTGATAAATAGATACTAGTTGCTTTAGGTATAATAACCATGAAAAATAATGACATACTCATTTAAGTCAATTAGTTCCCTTGTTTCATTACCATATTTTTAACTATGGTGACATCATTGCCTTTTTTGGTATTTGTGTAATGTAGACATTTTAAATCTGGATATTTACGATATTGTATTCAAATCTGTGAATATATTACATTACTAAAAGTTGTCTAGTTTATTTTCATTTAAATTATGATACCTTATTTACATTACAATCTAGCCTATCAAGACTAATAAGTAATATTATGTCACCCTTAATTGCTACTAAATAATATAATCTAAGAATTGGAACTTTATACTTGCGATTTTTATTATTCTAGCATATTAACTAAGGATTTGATTTTTTACCTCATTTCTAAAGTTATCCATTATTTTCATGTCGAATGGGCGCATTGGACCGCAACAGTTTCTTGTGCAACAATCATTGTCCTCCACAGCATAGTACACTTTCTGTCCAACATTGTTTTTAATAGTATACTTATTGTTTGTTTCAAAGCCAACAAATGCTTCCAATAACTCCACTTTTTGATGGACCAGAAGCTGATCAATCATAGAAAGGTACTCTAAGCCTGGTGGACAGTTGCTCAGCCCTTGCGGAATAGTCATCCAGCCACCTGGAAAATTTATTTATAAATGATTGTAAAGAATAAATATAAATTTTAGTACACATACACATTATGGTTAATACTTACAACACACATATTTCATAGATAAGAAAGATAGAAGACATAAGAGAAAAACAAATAACATTCACAAGACATAGAACAAATTAATACATAAACTTATATAAAGAATATTTGGATTAATATACACCCTCCACCAAACTCTGATCTGCATGTATAGTTAACCTTTTTTCTTCATCTGTCAGAAATTTCTCATAACCATTGTAACGGGATTTAAAAATATGTTTATAGATCTTATTCAAACTTCTTTTAACGCTAGCAACGCTAAGGGTTTCCAAATAAATCTGTTTATCTTTTATATTAGAGAAGGTCACACATTTTTTATTCACATAACATTTGAACTTTAACCACTTTCTATACTGTTTCCGTTTTTTATCACATGTTTCCGACAACAACTCAAAATTATGTTTAGAGTCCGTGAACATCATTTAATGTTTTAAATGACAACGGTATTATGTACTTGTTTCATGCAATTTCACAGAAACAATGCAAACATAACTTTATATCAATAGTCTTGGATGTAGTCAGGGCATTACAGCACACTCACAGTAAACACTCTTATCTTAATGTAGATGTCAACAACTCCTATAGAACAAATAAGACAAAGACTAAAATGTAATATGATTAAGTAATTTTAGTTCGAATCAAGAGTTAAAATTAAAGTATATTTTTTAGATTAAGTACATTATGTACAGTTCCTTTCTGTTTTAAGGTGCAAATGGTGGGTATTACCATAAAGATATAATATTATCTTAACCAGAAGTGGCAGAGTAAATATTTTACAGATGATAAAGAATGCCGTAATACTTGGGGTAAATAGAATACCAACAATGTTATTAAACTAAGAAACATTTGAAAAATTATGGCACCGGCAGGATTTGAACCTGCAACCTTTGCATAATGTGGAGCTGCTTTAACCTTGAAGTGACAGTAACCTCTTGCAGGTCCCTAAATCACTCAACCGTATGGTACATCATTATGTGACGTCACATTCATATATTTGTAGCTATTTTAAGTAGGAAACAATCTTTTTGATACCATCATTTTTTAAACAGTTTCTTAGTATAATTTATTAACATTCTTATTAATTATTTTTATAGCTAAATGCTATAAAAATAATTAATAAGAATGTAATTAAATTTATATGGATCAAAAATATCATACTCATATGTATTTACATAAAAGAGAAAAAGAATGCTTAGCAGCACATAAGTATAAACGGATTGGAGGACCATTATTGGCTTGTAAAGTAGAGTTTAATATCTAGCAAAGTATTAAATAGATTAATTAAATAGGTACCTACAAAATGTATCATTACAACATAGTGGCTTTACCACACATGGCACTATAATCCACATCCATAAAGTATATATAGTACATCAATAAAGTATAGCCTATGACGTAGCATAATACCTACAAAATAGATGCAATTTTTTTTTTAGATTTAATAACTAACATTGTGACTAAAGATTTATCAATTTAGTGGTTACCGTATGCGCTTCACACAGTGAGATCTTGAATTTGATTCCCAGGTTGGGCAGTGTTATTTGTGAGGAAATTCCCAATAACAGCATGGAGTTGGAATTGTACCTGGTGGATGGCGAGGCTCACCCCCTATCCCATGGGACCTAAACATAACAGGTTAAGTGTTGGTGTTGTACACCACTGCCACACTCTCCTTGGTAATATAAGCAAGATGTTATGTTGTTTTATCAAATTAAAATAAATAAAATTTAAGTGCCTGTTTTTAATGACAACATTACAAGTTCTTTGAATCTGGTATAGTAATTTGCACAATACCTATGCCTATGTAGGAGATTGTTACTTTGTTTGTTTTGAAAGTGCTAATCACAAGAATTACTAGTCAGATTTAAATAACTTTTTTTAAGTTTGATAGTACAATGCTCAAGGAAGGTTTTAAAATATTTAACATGACACAAAGCGGGACAGAGCAGTCAATTTTAATGCGGGTCAAAGCTCTGATCTTCTCACTTAATAAAATTTCATTCAGAAAAGTCCCAGTTCAAAGCTATTATAATAATAAAAATAGTAGACACAAGGATGCTAAAAGTAGCTTAAAAATTAAATCTGAGTTTGGGCCAGATAATGTTATTATCATCATCATATTATTATGCAACCATAAATTGATGTTAAGGATAGTTATTTATAAATTGCAATTTTACAATAGTGAAAAAATAAACAAAGAGCGTATAATTCTAATGCATTGTTGCATTCAATTTAATCAAAGAAAGTTATACATACCTGGTAGTACTTGAGGCCCGGGCTGTTGTACAATTGGTCCATATCCAGGTTGAGGATATCCTGGCTGTGGCTGTTGATAACCTTGCTGAGGCTGAGGGTAGCCAGGTTGTGGCTGAGGATAGCCTGGCTGAAAACCTGGCTGAAACCCAGGCTGAAAACCGGGCTGAAAACCTGGCTGGAATCCAGTTTGCATTCCAGGCAATGGCTGAGCTCCAGGTGGCAGAGCTGGGCCAGAAGGTGGTGGGCCAGGATAACCACCCTGAGGGTGCATGGGATAGCTCTCTCCTTTGTTATCAGAGGGAGGAACATAACCCTGAGTTGCCGGGAAATTCGGAGAATAGGGAGTTGGTTTGTGCGACATTTTTATCCTGGAAAAAACACAATAAATAAGCAATGTTGCTAATATTTGTAAGTAATTATTTTAGCGCCAGTAAAATAAAAGTATTAAAATTTACCAGCTTGTATTCAATTTTCTAGGATTTTCTAACTGTGTAACGTATGTGGTTATATTACCTTTGACTGTGTATTATACGCCCTCACTGGCCTCAATGCGGCTGCTAATAATTGTCGAGGACTGAACTGAATGAATTCACTATTATTTCGCCGGCACGGACTAAATGTATAATACCAATCAATATGCAAACCGCGTCTATTTGAGCATATTAACTAATTCTATTAAAAGAAGCGGCACTGAAAATAGTAGCCAATAGAATCGGTAACTGTAAGAACGGTAATATTTTTATGAATATTGCCGAAATCCAAAGTGTAAATATAGACCAAAAGTACTTACGGATTTTAATAAAGAGCTAATTTACTTAATCCTATATCCTTTATTTCATTATATATTTCAAAGGACACTTTAACTAAAAACTTACTTCTATACTTTTTTAGCCCTCTATACTATTTTATTCAGAAAATTGTTTATTTTTGACGTCTTCTATTCAACTTTTTTTTCATAGACTTCTTGTTTTTTTTTTAAATCTGGGCGGTCCACCAGTAGTGCTGGGAATTTGTATACATTTATCACAGACTTAGTATTATGTTTATTGGTAGAAATAAAAATGCTTATATTTTCATTAAAAAATCGACGTATTCCTTGCAGGGTGTAATTAAATGCAAGTGTTTATATGGTTAAGATTTGGTTTATATGGTTATTTTTTCAGATTAATGCAATTAGGTCCTATTTTATCACCCTGCAAGGAATACGTCGATTTAGCTATTTATACCCTGTATACTATTTGAATGATTTTAATTAAATTAATTATTTTCTGTTTTTATTCATTATTTTATGAACTTTTAATTTACCCCACCATTTTAATCGATGAATATTATTCTTGTTTAAATTTCTGAACGAGAGACAGCATTGCCAACTATCAGCAAGAAACTGTTTCCTTTAAAATGTTGCCAGACTTAAGTAAACCTACTAAAATGATAGGTAGTAAATCGAAAGTTAAAAAAATGATTAATTATTTATTAATATATAAATTTTATTCCAATATTATCTTTATTGTAATGATAATCACTATTGAAGAATAAAAAAAAAAATATAAAATGCATGCAAGCTTTCAACTCATTCACTCACGGCGTCTTCGCTGTCACTGTGTAGGTACGGCCAGCCACTCTTAAGGACAATTCGTTTGTCTCTTTCGCACGTTACAATTTAAACTGCTCTGTCGCGCTTTCACAAAGCATTAGATTTGTTGGAGTCTAACTATTCAATCTCAATCAAACAATCGCTTGATTGACCGACCTATTCCTTATGCTAAATTGGTTAATTTTATTTCAATTAATAATTTTAAAAATTAAACATCTAGGCGGTTGGCAAGTTTGCAGCAAATGCAAAGCTTGTTTCGCTTGGCTATGCTCGCACGATACCCGTTAATTGGTCTATGAATTGCAGCACAGCCATCTGCAGCTATTTTCACGAGTGCCTAGATATTTTATTTTATCTAAACCTATTTATTATAATTTATCTATCATATTCATAAAATACCTAAAAATTTACAGCAGCCTGATAAATCTCAAATATACCTTATGTACGACCAAAATAAGTAAAAACAAACCTTACAAACAAACTATAACTTTCATTCATTGATCTGGGGGATTAAATTGATCAGCGCTGTGTACCGTATTGCGTGGGAGCTACTGATGAATAATAATTTAAAGATATGTGATTCATATCCTAGTGATCAAAAGATACATTTCAATCTTTTCATTTCACTGATACATTTTCTGTTTAAAAAAATACTTTTGTTAAATTTAGTAGAAATTTGATGCGAAGCATGGCTATACTGGCATCCGTTTAGTAATTTCCATTAACCAATCACACCATTGCAATAAGGTGCATTGACCAACCTGCTGCCGCTGCTGAATCTAGCCAGCAGGGAACAAGTCAGTTGGTAGATGTTTGCTTCCGCGTTTGTATCTTTGTAGAAGTAACTACCATCGCGATGCAGTCGAAGTTGTTTTGCCACTCATCTAACTAAAATGGCGTCGCTGTTTATCAATTAGCTTGCTTTATGTGTACATTACTCAGTGATCGTTTCCGAGTGAGTCATAAACCAACATAGCAATGACATTTTTATAGCACATAGTGAGAATACGTTTCTAAAACGTTGTGTAGACTAACAAGTGTGATTTGAGGAACACAATAATGCGCGAATTCAAAGTGGTCGTGTTGGGCTCGGGTGGGGTCGGAAAGAGTGCTTTGACTGTGCAGTTCGTGTCAGGATGTTTCATGGAGAAATATGACCCCACAATAGAAGATTTCTATAGGAAAGAAATAGAAGTGGACAATTCACCATGTGTTTTAGAAATATTGGATACCGCCGGCACGGAACAATTCGCTTCAATGCGAGACCTGTATATAAAAAACGGTCAAGGATTTGTCGTAGTATATTCACTAACGAATCACCAGACGTTTCAAGACATCAAACCAATGAAGGAATTGATAACGCGCGTGAAAGGCTCAGAGCGCGTCCCCATCCTGCTGGTCGGCAACAAGGCCGATCTGGAGCACCAGCGCGAGGTGTCCCACCCGGAGGGCTCGGCGCTCGCGCAGATGTGGGGCTGCCCCTTCGTTGAGGCCTCTGCCAAGAGCCGCACCAATGTTAACGAGATGTTCGCTGAAATCGTGCGTGAAATGAACGTTAGCCCTGAAAAGGAAAAGAAAACTTATTGTTGTTGTACAGTGCTTTAATATTTAGAGTGTAATGTGGCATTTATTTCTCGTAAGACTGCAAAGGTGAGGCGGGAGTGTGCCTGCCTCAGCTCGACGGCCGGTCGTCTCCAGTGGGGAGCCCGGCGACGGCGCGCCGGCCCCGGCCGCTGGGACTCCGGCGGTCGCCACGCGCGTCATATCACATTGTTAATATCGTTGATACATACCATTGTCCAATCAAGGTGCTTTACTTATATTTTCATACTTTATTACTGGTAGATACTCCCGCAGTAACTATTATAATGTGAACAAATATCCATTGGAGCATGAATAGCTACTCAATTACAAATTAAAACAAGCTTGGTTTTGTTCATCATGATATTTAGACACTGGAAACAGCTGTGTCTAAAGCAGATACATGTATTGTAAAGTAATGTTAGTCAACTTTGTATATAATTTCATGAGATTAATGAAGATGAAGGGCAAGGACAATTTAGAAAATTAAAAGCCATCCAATATGCAATAAACTAATGATTGTGTAGAGTGGTGTGCGATGATGAGTAAGAAATATACACCTAAGTGATGTCGCAGATTATATTTTATTGTGTAAATTATGTTTATATGAAAAATCAGTAATCAAGGAAAAGCAGTATGTTTTGTCAGTTGCGTGATTGTGTTTTAAAGTCTACCAGGATTTGTGATAATACATATAACAAAATACCTATAATAAAAGTTTTAAGTGGGAGATTGAAAAGTGAAGTTTTATTCATCAGTCAATAAGGTAACCATTATTCTATATTTCACTATTTTCATTGTAGATTAAACAGTTACATATGTTCACTGTTGTGTACATTGAGGTAAACTTTTGCCATTAGAATTTAAAGTATCAAAGTTCTAGCTAAGTTATTAGTTCAGTGTATAATGGTCATATTGTTTTTGTTTTTGATTATGGAAAATGTACTTTGTTACTAAAAGCCAAATTAACTTTTTCATGAAGTTAATTGGTCTACTAGCATGCAGTATCCACATACATTGTTTTGATGAAATTGAGTAATAAGATTTTCATCAGTTCTCTGAAACAGAAAGCCTAATTGCTTATTATCATCTTTTGGTTCATAGAAATATTGTCATAACAGACAAAGATTACAATATCTCTGATAACTTGCGTACACCTTTTTCTTTATAAATTAAACTGAACAAAGAACTATATAGAAATTGTTAATTTCTTGAACTTTGATATACAAGCAATTTCTCACAAAGGAATTTAAGTTTTACATGATTATAAATAAGTAGTTAGTCAAAGAGTTATTGGTGATTAATTGTACAAGCGCATACCAAGTGTGCACTCAACTGCGCTGATCATATAATCCACATAAGGATTGAATTGCATGATGTGTGCAAATGGTATGACATTGCCGCTGATTGCCTGTAATGATGCAGATGCACTAAAATGGTATAATTATGCAGCTGCTAGATATGCACCATTGAAAAGTAGGTTATATGTATCTGTATCTAATGTTAAATTTGTATATATATTATGTTGCCATGAGTGCCATGTAGAATGCAATATTACTCTTGAACATAAAATTTATTTTTCAGTATTTCTTTAACCAATTTTAAAAGTAATAACTGATTTTTTTTAAAACTACAGCTGTTATTTTAGTCTACTGGAAAAATTAGCCTTTGCCATTGGCATATTCTATTTAAAATTAGAATATTTTAGCTTTTCACTGATAAATTTATGTTGTTAGGTAGTGGTAATTTTAGTGATCATCATGGAAAAATAAAATCGATATCTTTTTTTAATATCACAGACAGTGACTATATAATTTGTAGTAAGACTATTATTCTACTATTGTTTTAAAGAAAATCATTAAAGCTATTTACAATTCATTTAGCAATATTCATAGATAAGGGTTAGACAATGATAACGAGGATTAGAGATAATTATAATGTTAGTGACACAGACCACTTTGTGACATCACTTTCAAGTTCTGAGTAATGAAGTATTACTAAATTCATTGTTTCAAATAACGGTTATATTTGAACGAACAATTATTTCATTCCTAATTGAAATATTGTTGGTTCCTTGTGGCAATCGCCAAGTGGCACGGGTAAACGACTGGAGCGCGTGCTGGTAAACGGTAACCAGCTGGTGGACCGTGACGCACGGTGCGCAACCATCCTCGTTTCTGCAATACTCATCCACTACTTACTTATTGCCATAATACTGTTACGCATAATTTACTTTTAATCTTCTCCATGGCAAGTCAATTTCAACATTCACAGACGTTTATTTTATAGTTATTAGCAGTCGTTTGTTTTGTTTTAACCATAGAAATCTTAATAATAAGGCAATAGAAATGTCAAAGACGCGTGACCTTGTCGCCGCGCATCTGTCTAGTCAAACACAAGTGCGAGTTGAGGAATTGTCGTCTTAATGTCATCGCAAAAAGAATAATTTTGTTTGCAGGAATACAAGCGCATTTGTCTAATCGAACATAAGTGCGAGTTGAGGAATTGTCGTCTTAATGTCATCGCCAAAAATAATAATTTTGTTTGCAGGAATACAAAAAGTGGTATTTGAAAACCGGCGACATGCGTCCCAGTGTTAAAAGATAGTCGATAGCATTTCTATTGACTAGTTATTAAGATTTCTATGGTTTTAACTCATTGAATGTGGAACATCGTAGTTTTTTTTTGAAGAAGATTTGTCCTCAAGGCTTAGCTAATAATTTACTTATTCATTTTGCAAACAGCATTGCGAATTTATCGATAAAATTAGTCATCGACAACCAATCTCTTGAATTGGCCGAAATGCAAATTGGATGACTGTTTCGCAGGTATTTCACCATTATTTCTCAAAAACATACCAGTATTGGTTGCTAAAATTTAATCTCAGTTCCTTGTATTAATACGGTTTTGTAATTTATGTGACAATACTTAGTGTACGGTCCGCTGCGTGACCTCTACTGCACAAAAGTAGGTTCGACGTAACACAACAGACAATCTCTGCTGTAACGTTATTTTACCCACAAAAATAAGTTTTCAAAGGCTATTGACAGGCAAGGGAATAACAGAAGACCAAAAAGTAATTATCAATCATCCTAAAAAGAGTTGAGACACAAATTCGGTAGTGAAACAATTTGTTGGTGCGGACAGTCACTAGTTGTGGCTTTAAAGTTGCACGTTATCGAGTTTAAGGTCATGCCTCGATTGCTTTAGTCTTTTCGTGCGCTACTACTGCTTAGGTGCCGTTATTGGCCCAGATAACAGCTAATTCGCTCGGACGTTGACGGGAGGGTGTTGTAATATCATGTTTACTTCCTCTAGTATCGATTAGTTACGACCCATTGGGCGCATCTTTTTTGATGCAACTTGACCGGCCTAGATTTACCATTAATATTTTTGTAAATCTAGCTCAGTACTTGTAAAGAATATTATATTTGCAGTTTAGTTAAAGGAAATTGCAGTACTGATACTGTTTCTCGTTTCCATTCCTTATAATGTTGCGGCTTAACAGGTCCAAAACGTATTTTCCCAATGGTTTGCCTGGATGAGTCAATGCACCAAATAAATTGTTCGCTTTCCTTGAATGATACATTTTTGGTGTTGTAGTGTAACCTCTAAATACCTCATTAATCTTTGTCTAAATATGGTATAGGTTTAATTATGGTTAATGATGTTATGTTATGTATGAGCTAAAAGAATTCAAAGTACGAAGTCGTGGCAGATAAGTTTAGATAGCAGGCTTGTCACATTACATAGGTAAATTGTGCATCTGTAGATGACAACAGTTTATCGTCATTTAAGTATTAGAGTACGTGACGCCCGTAATTGATGCTCCGAGAAAATACGTAGGTGCCGTTGACTCTATCTTTTATTACCGTTTAACGAGTACGCCCGTTTCTAACACGGGCTCAAAAGGGTTATTATGGACCTAAATAGCTTGAAACATGTACTTAGTTGAAGGATATTATCGGCAGTCGTATTTTTAGAGAACATGCTAATTTGTAAATAATGAATTTTGATTGTAACTGCGTATTTATCATTAAGAGCGTGTACTCCTTTTCAAAATGTAACTGTCAATTTTTGTAGTGTTTTGGGAATATTTCGTAAAAACTGAATGAAAGTATGATTTTATTCAACTAACTTTTTAGAATGCAAGTTTTGAAAGGTAAATATAACAATTTCATTCGTAAATACGGCATAACTTTGTAATTTATCAACTTAACAGTTAATACTCTTTCAACTGATAAAATAGAAAAGTATGCTTTAGTTATTAAATGTAATTGTCATATTTACCTTTTAAAGCCCACATTCTAAAAAGTTAGTTGAATAAAATCATACTTTCATTCAGTTTTTACGAAATATTCCCAAAACACTACAAAAATTGACAGTTACATTTTGAAAAGGAATACACGCTCTTAAGCAATTGCAATTGCAATATACAGTTCCGGGCAACGATTGATTTATTTTGTAATATTTATAGATGTACTATGCGAATCAAGTAAGAATAGATTTTTCGGGCATATTAAATGTGTTCCATTTTTGTCCTATTATGAACGAAATTTTTCAAAAACGAACACACGCGAATGGAAAACATTTATAGCCGAAAAATCTGTTCTTATTTCATTCGCATAGTACGCTGATGACATTTGAAGTAATGCGTGATAATACTAATTACTGTCATGACGTATGACCTGTGTAAATAATAAAACAAGCGATGTTTATTGCATGTAACGAGGATAAAGTGGGATAAATAGCCAGATAGTTACAGTATTGGGTGATGTTGCCAGACGCGTAATGGCTAGGGACGCGTTCCACTATTGATTACATTACACAAAGGGAAATACGTGCAGTTTCCCTGTTCCCCTCCTGTAGATTCATACTTAAATGTATCTGTATGTTGTTTTCAATCCCAAACGCGTATTGCTGTGATACTTATGCTTTTAAACATTAATTTATCAGGCTTATTTTTAAATATAGTTAATTTTTCATCAGAATCATCCAATTGTATCCATTGTAGTCCTCCGAAAAAGTAATTTATAGAATGCGTGAGTTGGTCCCTAAGAAATTTCTTCAGAAAGTTGTTCAGGGTACTTAGAGAGAAAACATAATAAAAGTCTTGGTGCTCAGGAGGTGAGCCAGAGTGGAGGTTAAAATAGATTAGAAAATTACCTAGATTGACAGGAAGTTAAAAAAAAACTTTTGCCGTCCATGTGTGGACTATTGCCCCAATAATTTTAAATATAAAAATATTTTGTAATTTCAACGAACCCTCATAAAAAAAAGGCCAGGTGAAATATTTCAATAAAGGAATTTTGAAAGGACAGACTAATATGCATAATAACATAGTGCACTTGAGCCCGTAACTTGTTTATCCATCCGGATGTAATCAAGGTGTATTGTCCTCTCATACGTGTACTGTTAATTGCATTACGTGGGCTGGTGTTTTGGTCTTCATAACGAACACATAAGCACTATAAAATACGATTTTGTACTGAAAATAATACGAGTAAGTGTTCTGCCGTAGCCAAGGATTTCAAGTCCATTATATTACTTCCTAGCTTCTGCTCGCGGCTCTGCCCGCGTGGTATATCAATAAGTAATAGCCTATATGTTGACCCAGGCTTTAAGCTACACGTGTGCAACATTTCATCAAAATCGCTTCGGTAGTTTTTGAGTGAAGGAGTAACAAAAATTCATTTATAATATGAGTGCACACACATGCATTAATAAAATGTAATAACCCCAGCCTTATCGCAAGGGTGCTGATAAGAGGAATCAAGGATGGGGCAGCTAACACCCATATAAAACAATACAAGTTATAAGTAAATTACTCTAAGTTCACTTAATTTTAAACGAATGCAGGACATACATATCCTAACGTGGTTTCGGTGAGTAGCAAGGTTAGCTTGGAATAGATGCGTCTCAGTGAGTCTCCCGCGCACCTCGCCGCGTGTGGGGTGACTATAAATAATACTCTAATATAGCATACGCCACGTCCGCTCAATAAAATTATACTGTAGCATTGCGCAATGTAATTCAAGTGCTGCAAAAATATCACGAGTACGTCTCCAAACAAAACTAACCTCTTGAAATCAGGTACAATAGCAGCATATTAATGGTAACAAATGCAGTTTCAAATAATGAGACTGTTGTTTACACAGTGCATACATAGTACATACACATACGTACCATTAGAATAGGTGAATAGCTCTGCGCTCTCCATAGTTCTCATGGCTTTACGTTCTCATGGCAACAAATAATGCGGGTGCATTGCTATTATTAAATTGAATGCGTTTAATTTGATATAAATGAGTGCTTTAATGTCATAAGTTGTATTAATTGTACGAGTACACTTAGCTAGGATAGCGGTAAAGTTGATTCATGATAAAAAGTGAGTTTATAGCTTGTGAATTAGTGCTCACGTCGATATTACGTGGTTCTTCGATGGCGGATTCCAGGTGCAGAAATTGCGCAACTTGCGTAGGCAGGAACTGCCTTGACTGAGCTCCTAACATGGTATGACTTATGTTATCATGCGAGCTGCTCCCAGACTCTATGGCGCAAGTTGCGTAATTGACAAACATACACACAAACAACGTGACCCGCGCAGGCTGAACAGTACGTGTCCGCCAGCCGAAGTGATGTCAAGATTGTTACCTGAATGCATGATGACGTACTTAGGTTAACGGTTAATCTGCATTGAGATTAACATTAGATGGTTTACTTACGCAAATAGTTACTGTTAACGTGGGTATAGCGTATATGTTTTATGTTTATATCCCAGTGTTTGCAGGACATTTCAAGGGTCAAGGGCTCAACTAACGGTATTTCATCTCAACATTGTGTCAGTCTGCACTAAGGAAATTGTTTTGCTTTGTAACATTACCGTTTTAAGTTTTATAAAGATAAATTTAGCTGTGTATGAGCATTTGTGAACGATCTTGAGTTGGTTGGACCGTTTTATCTATAATGTGTCGCGAAAGTTAACAGTTTACACAACTATTATGTTCAAAATTGGCACATGGACCTTAATCACAGTTTGTGGTGTAACAAAGCAACGCATCTGCAATGTAGACAAAGATTGTGGTCTTTTCAACTGCAGTACCTATTTGTGGTTTAGAAATCTACTTAGTTTAGTTTAGTTTAGTTTGATACTTTATTGTACACATAAATTACAATAATACAATTACATAAAAGAGGTGATGACAAAAGGTGAACTTAACTCAAAAATTAGTTTTCTGCCAGCAAACCTTTGAGGGCTAGAGGAAAAAGACACTCGTAATATGTGAGAGTGAAGTGTACAAACAAAGAGAGATGAAAAAATAAAAAAGATACTTACATAACTATGTATTATTAAATTGTGCCTAACTTGTATGTATTTGGATTATATCCTTTTTGCATAATATCTATTTATGTCTCTGACTTGCTATCGATTACGCTTGAACGACCATGTAGTCCTTGGTAGGTTGCGCAAGCGCACCTTGACAAGCATTTCTTGCACCCAACATGGCGCTCGCTCAACAGTTATTCCGTGCCACGTCCATAATCTGTTTAAAACGATGACATGTACACTCATATTAGCACAACTTTGCCGCCTACTTATTTTTCAATTAAATTCTGTCTTTGTTATATTATCTTCTTTGTTATATTATCTTAAAACCATGAATATATAAAAATAAACGACGAACATAAAAAAATATGTATATAATATGTTCAGGAGACCTAATATTTCGTCGGTTAAACCGAAACCATACTTCGAAAACGCAGTTTTTTTTGGTAATAAACGACAAAGGGTCATCGTAGAGTTATACTCATTAAAAAGAGCGAAATTTCAAGTACGATGGCATTTATAACTCATTAATGATCAACTAAAATGTCGCTTATCCCCTTCTACTTTCATTTAACCGTCTAAATACTGAGAATAAACGCTGATACTGAGAATTTCCTTACGTTTTTTCAAAAATTTTACTTAAGCGGAAATCGATACCAAAGCAGTAGGCTTATTCTAGCTCACTTAATTCGCCAAGAATTTAAAGTATTTTAAATGTATAAATACTATTATTTTAGTACTAGCAATAATTTAAGCTCTCACATTATAAGCGTTTTTAAATTCAAGTTTATCTTAAAATTATGTTCGTCATGATGTTGTAAAATACCGAATTTCTAACCACAACTGTTAGTACCAGAATGTATTGTTTTATGCTGTAGTCACTAAAGTCTTAGTTTAAAGGAAATTTGTTTATTTGTCGTCTGGTGGGATGGAACACGTGCTTAGCTTCCGACTCATCTTCACAATAACAAAGTAAAGCGGCCATTGTTTGGTCGCCTTTTCGACCGTAAATGTTACCACGTGTTGAACAGGTTATATCCCCTACGCGTCCGCCATTGCATCCTCCGGCCATCTGTAACGTAATCTCTTTAAAATTACACCAGCGCTATCGTAATGACTTCTTAGTAAAACTTAATGAGTGTCGTATTATCTATAAGTCGCTTGAGTTCGTTAGGTCCTGTTAAGTATTCTAATGGCGAAGATCTTTTCAAAGCTTTCGCAAGAGAATGCTAGACAGGTTTGGTTTGTTCTTCTTAATAATAGGTTTGTGTAACAGAGATTTGGTATTGTAAATATAAATAATTGGTGTTCATTTGGAGACTAACAGCGACATTCGCTAGATTATGGGTGTCGGTAACTGTTGTGGTTCAAGGGCAGAAAATGCCTTAAATGTTAATTAAGGAGTTTGTAAAATAACAAAATTATTCAGAAGTTAGTGGCTATGATGAAAGCAGATTCTAAATACATCATGGATGTTCAAGATTATAAATGGCGACTGGGCAGAGAAAACTCATTATTCTAACTTGAAGTGTATATCGTCGTTGTCAAACCAAAATCTGCTATGTGCAGAAATCATAGTTTTGAGAAATTGACAAAAAAAGGTCTCCTGCATTCAAGGGATTGTAGGTAAGAGGTCGTCAATAAGAGGTCGTAGATCGTCATATAATGGTCATAAGCACATGACAGTTTTTTATATGGTAGGATATAGCAGCGAACTATATGCAGAGGTTTAAAGTAGAAATCTTACAAAAGTGCACATAGCAGATTTTGGTTTGACAACGACGATATTCTAATTCTTAATTATGGATTTTATGTACATTGTAGCTTTAAAAAAATTCTAAAGATAGGTAAAGTCAAATCATAGAATTTGCTTGAAAGCCCCATTAGTCACCCTTATGTAAGACTCACAGTAACGGCAACAGAGCCTTAGTTGCTTAGCAGGTAGATAGATAGATAGATAGAGAATTCTTTATTGTACACAAAGAAGAAGTACATAATTGTGATACACAGTCTAAATTGAAACATGCACAATGGGCGGCCTTATCACTATAAAGTGATCTCTTCCAGGCAACCTTTGGATGGACAGGAATAAGTAAATATACATGGTCAGTGGTGTAGTGTAGTAAATTAAGAAAGCACTTACTTAACTAAAATAATATGTATACATACATGTATACACATTACATACATACTTAAATAAATACATACAGGCCGACATAAAATATATATTAAATATCTATATGTAAATATATATATAAATATTATATATAAATATATACATAAATATTATATATATAATACATATTATAGATAAATATATACATACATAATTCAGAATACATTTTAAAGCGATGATAAATTTTTGGTGGCTTTATTATGATAATGTTCCTTAACTCTATTCTTAAACACAGCTAATGTCTGGTAAATATCAATGTGAGTGAGGTACGTATTATTAGGTATTAACACTCGAGTTTTTTATAACATTTAAAGTATGAATGCCGCGTTGTTTTAGTAGTTAGCGTATGTGCCTCTCACCGCGAGGTCTCAGGTTCGATTCACGGATCGGGCAAAAGTGTTATTTGGGATTTATCTGTCAATAGCAGCACGGAGTGGGATTTGTGCCCGGCGGATGGCGATCGGCTCACCTTCTATATACATGGGACCTAAACATAACAGGTGAAGTAATGGTGTCTTACACACCTCTGCCACACCCTTTTTACTGGGTAATATAGGCGTGAGGTTATGCTATGTTTAAATTATGTCATCAGTATTAAAATCTAAATGTTTCTCTCTGTTCATAGTAATGGCGATGATATTATAATATTCGAAAAATGTCTTAACAAAATAAGCCTTTTTTTTTTTCGAAGATAATTTTCTTAACTTATATCTAGCAATAAGGTAAAATTAGGAAAATAATAATATTATTTTTATCATTGTTTAGTAAATAAATATCCAAAAACTTGGATATTATTCTGTACTGCCCTTGTAAGCTCAATAAGGGTAGCCTCGGGTGTAGTAACCTGCATTCACGGTACCACGATAACGGTCTCAATTCCCATAGCCGTCAGACGCCTTGCCGTTTATAGAATTCAAGTTGATAATTGAGGTTTTTCTGAGATCATTTGTGCCCAACTTACTGGTTCGATGGGACCGTTGCTTGAGGGAGATGGAATGAAACGACAACTGTGAATGGACAGGCTTCGTCAGCGTGAACCGTCAAGTTTTTATGGCATTGAAATAAAAAGGTTTCTGTATTGGAATAATAGGTTCGGAATCTGCTACCTCGTCAAACTTTAACAGTTGTATTTTTCATTTTGGTGGTATAGTCAAACCCTGCAATTGAAAAATACATGAGATTGTATAGTGGGCGTTACAATGTTGTACGTAAAAGGTAATCTGCCGGAGGCCTGTAGCTACCGATGTATTTTTTTTTCATCTATTTGATGGCTGTCTGTGGATTGCAGCTGCAGTTTACAAGAAAAATCAGGATCCCTACGGGCAGAGATACCGAAGATGCGATTAGGAGTTGTGTTGAGGCTGATAAATTACCAGAAAATAATAATAAGAATTAGTTACGTATATTTTTAAACAAGGTAGGTAAGGCATAGCACACAACATCCCTTCCTCCTTTCCTTCCTTCAATTTCAGTCCACTTTTAACAACTTATCTTCAGCCGGTAAAGATAAATAAGATCTACGAACCTCGGCCAGCAGCTTCATTTCAGAAAGATCTCCTTTTCCACAATGCTTCGGGCCTAACTATACGTAATAGTTACTTATGTATAACTTATATTATGCAGATCCTATCACACAATCAGCGCAGCCAGCTCAGTTGACTCACCCATTATATCACTGGACAGTCAACCAATATAATGAGTAGGTACTACATTTGTCCGTCAGTCATTCTGTTTGTTTGAATCGAGCAGGCAATATGCCATCACAAACATAATGAGTGTCGACTAGTTGATAGATTGGAAATGTAATGACGACCCAAATAATAGCCGAAATTCGATTTCATAGCTGGTGGTCTGTATATTAGTTTCTATCGTTACGTAATATTAATATTTTCACAGCTAAATTCAAACAGATTGTTATGAAAGGGAGAAATCGTCTGAAAACATTTGTACTCTATTGGTCTTCGTTGCAGTATTGCATATTGTAAATACTACTGATTCTACGGTCATTGGCAGCAAAGAGGTTATAAATAACTCTTTTACACATCTTTTTTTTTTACTACGCCCAAAGCGAACGAACGTGTTGTCCACCTGTGAGTACAGCCCATGGACATCAACAATCCACAAGCGCAGATTATAGATCCGTCGCTGCAACTGAGGACTACGGTGTTATGCCTCATGTGCCAATTATTTCGGGGCCTGATCTCACCACCAAACCGGAACACAGTAATGGAAGCACTACTATTTGGCGGCAGGTTAAAGGTGAGACGGTCGTGCTGCCGCCCTCGAGCTCATTCACAAGAGCTCTACCACCAGTAAAATTTCTGGTAATTGGCATCATATGCCTAAAAATTCAGGACAGGAATCAACAACTGAGAGTTACACAACTTTGGTTTATTTGGTTGTCAAGTTGCCTATCGAAATTCGTAAGTATCCAATGGATTTTAACAGTTTTAACGGAAAAACCCAGAATGCTACGGTTTTGGTATTATCGAATCTCCTTTAGATGACGCAATGTAAAGCAAAAGTATTGTCGAATGTGTTATCTATGAAGAGTACTCATCAGAAGTGAAACCAGAACGAATCGACTATCACGAGCTGTTACTACGTGTCTATATTATAATGGCTCCTCTACACGATGGCCAATCTCAAGGCTCAAGAGTTGTGGGACATATTTGGACATGGTATGGATACATAATACCATGAAAATACCGACCATATCTATTTTGTGACGCCAAAGTACCAATAGTGAAAAATCCAAAGTGACTACAAATTCATGTGTTAAGTGTTGCGGCTATTGTTTATGGCTATACATTGGCTATCGTGTAAAGGGGTCTTAAGACTGCGTGCGTGAATTAGTGGCACTGTTGTAACATGCGATGCCGATACAAATAGCTACTAAACAGTCAAAGCATAGTGTTGTAAAAAAGTGAAACTATGATTTATCTGTCTTTTAATTGTAGAAGTACAACATTGGAATGCCGCGTTCGATGGCCCAGTGTTTAGAATATAGTGTACATGACTATCTTGCAGCTTAGTGCTTAGTGCTTAGATTTACAATTCCAACTGAAGAACAAAGTGAAGTTCATAAATTTTGTTCTAGATTACTTATAGCTTAGTAACGAAGCGTAATTTTAACGCTCCTTAGATAGATTCAACTTCTATATAGGTATTAAGCAATTACTCGTTTCATTGAAATCTTGTCAATTTCCTTTATGACTCGTAGATTTCAGTACTCAGCTCGTGTTAACTAGCCACTAGGTTTTAGAATGACTACTGCCAGTTCTGTGATATATTAAATGACGACATTCAATGTCCATGCATTAAGTATGTGAATTATTAAAATTTAAAACGATTCTTAAAGGTCTTTTATACCAAAATTATTTATCGTTGGAACGTATTTTTTAGTTAAGCTTAATAACTATTTTTCTATTTTAGCGCACCTAAGCTTTCAAAAATTAAAAAAAAAACCCATACAACCGCACACAGTCTACAGACATAAATCTCATCAGCGACGACGTAAACTGATCGCAGAACAAAAGAAAATTTGTAAATTTTCTCCACTATCTGTACCTTGATCAGGATCAGCATCTAAGATCTCTTTAGCTATAAATACCTTTGTAGAAAATAGGCATTATAGGTAGGTATTTGGATTCTCCAATTTGTCTGACTAAAGAAATACCATCTCGCAGGTATGAAGCCGTTATTCGCAAAATAATGTCTGATAGAAGTTTATTACTGTGTGAGTTGTAATATCATGTACGATACTTGGATATCTATTTATTTTGCCAAATTCATCCCTGAGTAGGTCACAAAACGTTCCATCGTCGTGCAGGACATTCTATTGTTCTTTCAATGCAATTGTGACGAGTCACACATTCAATGTTCAGATAAGGAATCACTGATTAGCATTTTATGTCTATCGGTTGGTTGTAATACTTACATATTAAACTCAACAATGTCGTTTTAAAGATCTCCCTTAGACACTTTATAAATGAAACGTTATTTTACGTGTTGAATACATTATAATGTAAATTGGATTAAGAATTTCATCCAAAAAAAAATCAAATATGTATCCTATGTTTTCTGTGTCTATCTATCTGAAGCATTTTTAATGATGCCTTTAAGGCTGCCTTAACATTAAAAGTTCAGCCTCATCGATATTCCGGAGCGGTATTTTTATAATAACCTTTCTGTTTTGTTTCTGAAGTAACGAAGGGAAGTTGCAGAATTGCTGAGCTCATTCATAAAACATGTAAAGGGACGCACGTGGCCCATGGGGTGAGGGTCGCATTGTCGCACTTCCTTTATCAACTTTCTTTGCTTTTTTGTACAATACAATAACATTATGAGCCCATTACTATCCTCAGACAGACAACCATCGTCAAAGTCTCGTTTACTTCTTGTCTAATCTAAGAGCAAGAGAAAATCAAAAGCTTCGCTCCCCACAGCTAAGTTTTGGTAGGAAGGAATTTGGTCCTGTGCCAATTTCCTTGCGCAGACATATAAAGTTCAATGTCGGCGTGAATGTACCAAGAAAATCTTTTGTTATTCTCCTATAAACACTGTAAGCACCTACTGTAACGTTCCTTATTGTGGGATTTAAATTCTACGACTTATTTTAACATTGTGGCAAGATTTTGCAACTCAACGGAACCCACGCTGGCTGGCAGTGAGACCAGTGTTTTCTAGTAAGTAGCTGTTGTAACAAAGGTCATTGGGAAGTGGGACAAGAGTTTTTGCTGTTCTTTATCTGCCGTCGAATCGAGCGAAAGGTATCATCACACACACAGTGCTGTTTCCCGGTGAAATCGTGTGTATTCTCACACGAGACTTGCAAAAAATCGCTAGCAGGTATAAGTCGTTATTGTAGGTACCTATAGAAATATGCGAAGCAGCGCGTCTCACAACCGGCCGTCATAGTGGATCGGGTGTGTTTATATGGTGGAGTTGGTTGAGTCACGGTTTCTGGGATGGCAAAGCGCCAATGCTCCCGACTAACGCAGCAAGGAACCCAGCGAATGCGATCAATGAAAATAATCGATGTTTAACTTTAACTAGTGTAAACATGGCTGCCCTTAATTGTTTAATTCTAGCCATTACAAATCCATGTGAGTGATTGGACAACGAGAATGATTAGATAATTGTTTCGTATAACGTTTATCACGGCAGGTTTTTAAATGCAACAGCTGTTGATCTCGTGAGTTCTTGTAATCCGATCTTCATACTTATTGTAATTGGGGCGTCAAAAAGAACAATGAAAGAAATGGGCTCCATTATCCAATTGAAATACAGATGCAGTTAGAATTAATTAGGCAGTCGCTGGTGAATTGTCCTCAATGATAGCTCAATAGAAAGTGAACGTGGGAGCAAGGCAAGTGAGCAACACTGGCTGCGGCAGGCGCGGGCGCATTCAACGCAGATACCGCAAATTACTACGAGTACAGAGGAACCAATCAGTACATATTAGTTATCCTTCTGACATTAGTTATGTTATCCTTACACTCATACTATCCATAGTATACATCATTCCCATGTTCCCTTCTGATAACGATCTATCGAGGATTTGTGCTGCATAGCATACAAGTTATACCTGATAAATAAACCCATAGTCATCAAATTGCTTAGTGCACGTAGAAAAAGTCAAGTTCAGGAGAAGATATCAGGAAACTTCTTGCACTCGCTATCTGAAATTCTTCTCAGAAAAATAGCAAGATAATTTGTTTTAGTTCATCACAAGTGAGCCTTCTGTACAAATGAGGTTCTCAATCGAAGCATAATGTGGCTGTACCACCAGCGCTGCGTGCTAGTGACGTCATCCCTCCTCCCCCGCACCCCGCACTACCTTGTAGTCATCAGTATTGCCTCTGATGATATATATAACCTTCATCGTCCATTGATGAATCACACTGTCCAACTGGCCTATTTATCAACATACTTATCTTATCATCAATTCATCGTTCAAGGACAAAGCCAGGATAGATCGTAGTACAGGAGAGAGCTCAAGTTCACTGTAATTCTGGAAATAGGGGACGCTTTACTAATTTCTGGGAAGAGGCTGGGTTAGGGAAGATAATGCTGACCCTGCTGATCCCCTCGTATTTCTTTATTACGTAACTTAATCTTGTTTGCCATATTTATTCAAACTTTGATGCCTAATTCGACAATCTAATTCTAACTTGGTCACAATCACAACCTAAATAGAATTAGATTGTCAAATTAGACAGCGTGATTCATCAATGGACGATGAAGGTTATAATATATACATATATCATCAGAGGCAATGCTGTAAACTAAAAAAAACTATCTACTATTTTGTTGTGTTTTTATCGACACAACATATTTTTTACAAGATCACGCAGAAATCTACCCTAACCTAAATGGTTGCTGGCGTTTGCTGCTTTCGATAATATTTTTGTTTACATTTGAACACATCTGTTTTATGGTGACATGTTTACATTCAGCCGTAGACATAACTTTTACCATTTGAATGGTAGAAATATTTGAATCCTTTTGGAATGGAAGTCAAAACAAACCATCTCGAAGGCTACAACAATAATGAAGATGAGGATTGTTTCTTGGGGTATTCAAAACATTAGTAAGTAATAATTAATATAGTCGACATCCAAATAACATTCATTCTACGTATTGAAAATGATGTAGCACACCGTCGGCATAATTACACCAGCTTACTGTACCTAATCTATTTTCATTACCTAATCAAAGGTAGCCAAGCATGTTTTAGGCCGCTAGGAGCTAGATTCGTATCTTGAAACGACTGGCACATCAAGAATAATGTCACTTTTTTCACATTTGCATGATCTGCTCATGGGCTATGCGAAGTGAAACACTTATTTTCATCGCCGACCGTCATAATCACGGCATGTAAATAATGATCTAATTATCAATTAATTATAATTAGATAATTATCATTCGTAAGCAGTAAATGGAAACATCGTGAGGAAATCTACATACCTGAGAGTTCTGCGCAATATTCGAGATTCGAGACGTGTAAAGTCTACCATCATGTAACTACTTGTCCAACACTGGAAAAGGTGCTAGGCTGGATGGCTATTAGGAGTTGTTTAATTTACTTTCAAGAAAATCAGATTAAAATGTAGATAGCAGTTAGGAGTCAGAAAGATAGCATTGATATAAGAACCCAGAAGCTAATATTTGTCTAGTGGTAGGTATCTGATTAACATCCCATGGGATTATGATGGAGGTGGAATAAAGATTGCATGTGTGTATGACGCACTTATTAGTTAACATAATAATTCTGTTATTTAAGATTATTTATTGGTCTGGTCTCCGTAGAGATTACCCGTCATGAATACGTCTCTTACGTCACTACTCATATCCAGTCTGGAAAACTATACATAGATTTTGCAGAAATCTTTGAACCCTGCGTTCAAAGATTTCTGCAAAATCTATAATTATATAGTTTTTTTATTCAATTCATTCAGAAAAACATTAACGTTTTAAAGATGTCGAGTGTTAAGCCATGCCTAAGCATTTGTTGCTACATAATGACTTTCATTGCAGACTGCGTAATGAGCCAAGGGCATTCGGTCGAGACGATGATAATATACGCGGAAGAATAGCATTTGGAGTACAATTACAATTAATTTCAAAGCGAGCGATGATAAATGACGATGATGCACTGTACGGTATGGGAGAGTCACGGCCAAATTAGATGTTTAGATCATCTATGTTTAGTTTCAGTAATAAATTACACATGCTAATATTATGTACAGCATTCTTGAGGCAGTTTTATGAACTGTTGAGTGCAATTACTTTGGTAAACTATATTCGAAACTGTTGAAATAACACTTCCGTCGAAAACATCTTCAAAGATAGACCAAGGAACATTCTATCCTTACTCCTAGATTGGTTGTCCGATTATTGTGCTCCATTGTCTTGGTTTGTAGTGACAGGCAAATAAAATGTGATGCAAATGCTATTATTGCTGTGTTGTTACTTATACTGGCTCTCCATTTTCTCGGACGATCCGTCACTCTTCGATGCGTCCATGTGACCCACCAGGTATTTATTTAATTCCTTAAGAATACTTATTTTTATGTAGTGGTGTGTTTAAAACGTTTAACTTTAAATATGGATGTTGGAATTACTTGACTACTACGTAGATAACCCAACATTGGTGGCTAACAGAACGGTTAGATATTTCCAAATTTATCAGAGACCAGTGACTTCCTTTGAATCCAAGATTAAAATAGGAAAATCATAACTTAAACCGTCCCCAATAAACGTCAGGCTGCTGTCGTGATCCGTGTCACGATAAGAATTTATATCTATCGTCCTCCCTGCCTCTCATAGTTCCCTGGTACCTTCTGAGATCAATATGCTTTTTTTCGATTGTTAGCAAACTAGCTGCCTGTAAGATTGCAAGTGGTTGCAAGCTTGGTTTAGTATCTTCAGAACTGTAGAAGTGATGCAGTCAGCAGTGCTACATCAAATGACATAATATTCTATTTTTAATGGATCCCGTATCTTTTCCTTATACATAAATTCAAAAGTAACTCTGTCAGTACATCTGTTACGCTTTTATGGCTAAACTACTAAATCGATCTAGATGAAAATTGTTATGGAGATAGCTCAAGACCCGAGGAAGGACATCGGCTAGTTTTTATCGACATACCAAGCCGGCGCAAACGCCCGGCAAAGCTAGTAATAGGTACATAATTGTAAGTATTGATCAAAACGCATTCATACTTTATATATCTCAAGGGTACTACTACTTGTGACCGTTTGAAGAAACGTCTAAAAGACGAGCATGTTACATTGGAGGACCATGTTACTATGGGTTCCGTTTTGTTCGATTATTTTTAACTGATAGAACCGGAACATCAAAGCTTAACTATTATTTTATTATCTCGAACAAATTCCACGGCTCCGATAAACACCAAGCGGCTGCCAAAACGCAACAATTAACCCGCCACATGACCCATAGTTAAAAATAACTGATTTGTACATCTGCTTTAGTTTTGCGAAATCATTATTCACTCTTATCTATATTTCTCTATTCTGTTCGTCTAATTTTTACCCGACTGCGTCAGAAGGAGGGTTATGTTTTTCGAGCGTATGTATGTATGTATGTATGTATATATGTATGTATGTATGTATGTATGTATGTATGTATGTATGTATGTATGTATGTATGTATGTCTATTTCTTTGGCACGCCCTACAGCCCAAACGGCTAGACGGATTTTGACAAATGAGGTGTCGTTGAATTCGTCGAAACAGTGATAGTGACATAGGCTATATAAATTTTCAAAATGGCGCCGGCAAATGAAAAAAAAAAGGGGGGAGGTATGGATTTTCTTTTCATCATAGTAATATGGGTATCAAATAAAAGGCCATGAAAAGACAATTTCAAAAATATATACTTCTTATCACATTTATATTACTGATTAAACACAATTTACCAATTTATATATCGGCAAGCTCGCGCGTCCGAAGTGGGTGGAAGTTAGTTTGTATGTTCGCTCACGCTAATCTTGGAAACTGCCGGTCGAATTTGAATAATTGTTTTTGAATTTGATAGTTTAACTCACGATTAAGACTCATTGATCTCAAAGAGATTTGATTTCTACAAATTAATAGATATAAAAAAAACATGTCGGTTAAAAGAACTAAAAAGAGTGAAATAATTATTTTTTGGAGTTATTATTCGGATGTTAACGAGTCCACAAAAGTAACGTCGACACGTTTTATACGAGTTAAAACGTGTCGAGCTCTGACTACGTGTAAATCCATTTCGCTCCGTGCGCTACAGTAGCGCTGCCACAGAATGGCTAAAACTGGCATCTATAGCGGCTCGTGCGTCTCAACAGAAATCGCGACATTGTGAAAAAAAAATGATCCATAACTATGTATTTATTTATATTACAAAATTACTGTGAAACCGTAATTTGATTGAACATAGTGATATGAAACATACAGTTTTGGTAAATCAAATGGGTGTAGGTATTGGTGTTTTATTTTGCTTAGTTACTTAATCGGATCGAATTCGGATATTTGCATCTAGCAGTTAGCATTTTATGTTGCTGAGCTGATGCTGGAAAGAACTTTAAATAACCGTATAAAGTTTATAGGGACCTTTAGGTAGTTTACTGTATTCTTTCAAGTTATGTTATACACAGATGAGGCGAGACTTTGAATATTACTTATGTATTTCTTACTTTTGTAATTGAAGTCTGTTTTATTTTATAAAATAAATTAATTTAAAAAGACCTATTAATATTGGGTCCAAACTCCATATTCCTAATTATTTCAATTTGCGATTTTATAGCATATTTAGTAAGTTTGTTAAATGATTGAGTGCACGGTTGGCGTGGTGGTTAAAGCGGTCGCCTCGTCGCTTTCAACTTTGCTGGTGTTGTGGGTTCGACCACATGGGACAAATCTTTGTGTGATTTGCAAAGATTTGTTCTGAATTCTGGGTGTGCTCTGTGTATGAGAAATGTATGTTTGAGAACACCCCAGCGACACAGCAGTTATTCCTAGTGCGGGCGTCGTTTTAAAAAAAAAAAAATACTTATAACATATCTGAACTAAAATTGTGGTGTGGACATGGATTGCATATTAGAAACTAATATTACTATTCACAATGTACTGACCGCGGTATCAAAGTGAAATTGAACGAGAGATTATAAAAACTGTATGCGTTATTGTCACTATTATTACAACGTTTATGACTCTTTAGATATAGGTCATGCTATTGCTATAACCCACAATACATACCGCTAATGTGTTACGTGGCTATCATGAATCAATTATGGCGAAAAACAGCGAACCCACACGGATCGTTGTTTACAAACCGCATAGGCACAGTTTAAACAACTCATCATCGCAGTAGTCAGTCACGTTCACTCTATTAATTGCAAGCAGTAATTACGTTGTTGCCACATTATTGACATATACCTGTCTCGATGGTGTAGTGGTTAGCGTATGCGCCTCTTATCGTGAGGTCTCGGTTTCGATTCCCGGGTCGCCAAAGTGTTATTTGTGAAGTCCCTTCAGGAATTTCACAATAGCAGCACGGAGTTAAAATTGTGCCCGGTGGATGGCGATAGACCCCTATAGACCTAAACATAACAGGTGAAATGTGGGTGTCTTACAGCTCTGCCACACCCTTAAGGGTAGGCGTGATGTTATGTTATGTTATTGACACGTAAAAAATATTGTTAAGGATTCCATATGAGCTAGGATACATAATAGAGGTTCCCGGTTTGTGAGAGAGAAACTCAAAGGATGAGGCAAAGATGGATGGTTAGCCTTAAATGTGAGTTTTGATCTCTGATTGCATGACATCTTTTAGTTTTAACTGACTCAACTAAACTACAACGAAAAAAATTCTTATTTTATAAATATTCGTTGCTACTTATCTCAGCACTGCCTGGAGCTAAATGGACTTGGAACGAATTGTAGTTTGTAGTGTCGAGACTTCGAGAGGCGAGATGCCATCGGCAATCTTCGATTTGCTTCAATGCCAAAATGCAGCACTCTAAAGCTAGTTTATTTATTTGCTATTCAAGTTTCAACTGCTTACTGCACGTATAGTTAGTCCTTATATGTATACCTAGTGTTAGTTATAGAGTCTGGTTGCTAAACGATCACTGAAGTGAAACAACCTTTACGTAGTCACCTTGTTGACGGTTGAACGACTGATCAAAGTAGAGATCTCGAATAAGGTTTACTAGACTTTTGCTTCGTGGTTCGATAACAAGATAAATAGTACACTCAAAGCTTAAATACATATCTTACATTGTATTGTAATAATTATAAATTGATTTATTTGCCAATTGCTATTTGGCTAGAGCGGAAGCCATTTGTTAAAAATGAAAGTTAATAATAAATGGCACAATAACTAACTGACCCAAAGGTTTAAGACAATCAAAGATGATGCAGATGATGGCAGAGTTGAGAGTGTAAAGACGCTTCAGTATGTAATCTTTCTTTGATTGTTCTTTTTCACGTTTAGTTTAAAAAGATGAATACAAATATCCAGACGACTCTTTCGAACACGAAGGCGGCATCACTATTGTCTCACCTTCAGCCTTCCACCAAATAGTAGTACTTGCATTACTGAATTACGGTTTGGTGATGACATATGGCTATGCAATTATTGGCACATGAGGCATAACACCGTGATCCTTAGATGAACCGATGCATCTATAATCTTCTTTGTGGATTGTTTGATGTCCATGGGCTGTAGACCACTTACCATCAGGTGGACTGCTCGTCCGCTTCCTACATCCGCTGTATCAAATAAAAAGATGAAATGCCAAAATAGGAGTAAGTACTATTGCTAATAATAGTTGGCAGCACTGAAGGAAAGAGAAGTAGAGGCAGAGCCCCTACACGATGGACAGACAGATGCCATACGAGACACCACGGGTGCCAACCATAGACCTAGGATCTCGCGCGCAATTCTATATCTATGCTTAAAACAGAGGAACGTGGAAAGATATGGTTAAGAATAGCGCTCCTGGTGGTCACGACCCTCAGCCTTGAGGAATCGATTAAAAGACTATTGCAAATACTCCGCAGGCAAGCAAATAGTAGTTTTAACGATTTACGTAACTAATGGTTAGCTTATCAAAACGCGACGTGCAGACGTGACGCCCCGCGATCAAATCCAATTCAAGAACATTTTACGCAATTCTTGAAAAATTACTCTACTTCATTAACTAGAAAAATATAACAATATTATTGCAGACTTCTAACAAATATCGGTTAGCGGTTTCTATTAGCAAAGATCACGTATTTTATTCTTATTGTTTTTGTATTTGACAAGCAGTTTCCTATTGCTTCATCCATCTGAATCGGATATTATTTTTATATTATAATTTTTTCTTGGTTCCCATTTGATCATCTTATTACGATTGATGCTGATCGTGATTCAATTAGATTAGAATTAGACTAAAAATAAATTAAAAATAAATTTCATGTGTCGAAATTTGGTGCTGAATTAAACGCTGAACCCAGTTGTCGTAATTTCATACTCATTCAATGTTTGAACAGGAGAGATAGATCGAAAACCTGGCACTTGAGTGCACGGTTGGCGTAGTGGTTAAAGGGGTAGCTTCGCCGCTTTCAACTGCGCTGGTGTTGTGGGTTCGATCCCCACACGAGACAAATCTTTGTGTGATCTGCAAAGATTTGTTCTGACTCTTCTCTGAACATGAGTTATTCCTAATGCGGGTATCGCATTTAAAAAAATAAAACTCGTGCCTATGTGCTTGATTTCACCCTTAGTCTGCCAAATATCTCAATTTTTTTGCTAGCAGTGCGACTGACCCAGACATTAATCATAATGATAGTTCGAATACGGTAAAATCATTCAGAAGTTTATATTTTGCATTAAGTGTATAAAACAGTAGGCCGTCCCAATCAAGTTTGATATTAAATGACCTTCCGTTTACAATAATTGCAATCGCAAATCTGCAATTAATTGTACGAATACGAATAATTTAATATTGGACAATTGATTCGGACTTTTGTATTTGCTCACTAGAGGGATAATTTGATAAATGAATAAAATGATTGAGAAATATTTACGCAAAATAATCTTTTTGCTTTTGTATGTTACGTTTTCGCGGCAAATCACTGAATTAATCTTCATGAACATAAAAACTAGGGTATTTTGCAAAGGTGTTTGGGTCACGTCATAGAAATTACTTCGAAACTAAATTGTGTGAGGAAAATGACTGCCAACTTGCCAAGTACCAAGATTTTGCAACGGTGGTGGTTTTATACCATTAATTTGATACACCACACGATAGCCTTGAAACGTTTAAAACTTAGATATCTTTTATTCTTCAAGAAATACTTTTGCGTTGATCTCTTTAACTGTGCTCAATTTTAACTTAGGTGATGTATGCCGATGAAGTGTGTGTCAGTGTATGATGATTTATGAAATAATAAATAAAAAGCTGCTGCACTTCTTTCTCTTTAAATTGTGATGTTGGCACAGTTTGCACTATTGTACCCGAGTCTGCTAGTACGGTCTCAAAATGTAATGTGATTATCCTTAGGGTAAGAAAAATCCAGGCACTTACATATTTTTAGGCTGTAGATTGATAACAAACTCTCATTATATGAATATTTAGCAGATAAGAAGTGACCGTGACTAAAACGCCAAGGTTATCCGATAACTAAACATGACCAGTTTTCACAATTTTAGTCAGAAATACTACAATGTTGTTCACACACAACCTTGTTGTATGACTAATATGAGAGGCTAATTTAGTGTTCTGTAAAAGTCCACTGCACTTGTCTAGATAACAGTTATTAATTTCAGATAATTTGTTATCAAAGTGATAGCAGATAGCGTCATTAAGTGAAAAACAAGTACTCTCTTTCATTGCTGTTTTTTCTTTTGCAAATAAGTGAAATTGATACCATTTTATTCTATGCTCGTTATGTACTTTTTATGTCGACAAAAAGTCGCTAATTGATTGCCTGGCGACATGGGTAGCTTTAACTCACAAACACGAAGGCATACGAATTGTATTTCCGATAATAAACCGTTAGTCGCTGCGATAATGTATTTATTGACATTTAATGATAACCTTTTGGACATTGTCTAACCGTCAAGTAGTTAGTTAAAACATGTTTCCTTTCGATATTATTTGTCTTACAAACATGGCCATTGTATTATGTGTTGTACCGATCATATCTGCGTTTATATCTACATATTAATTTACACAATGCTTATCAATTTGATTAGCAATAGATTATGTATTGTTTGCAGTGTGGAGCTGAATCTACATAATATATAAATAATTATAACTGAATGCTTTAGCTCTTATGTCATTGCCTTGATCTACTGACATATTTCTACTAACAGCTGTATCAAAATTCTAATTTATCTTTTCTTAATTCTATTTATTACTGCATTATTGAATTCATATTTGTTATTTTAATAATTTATTTAACAAAATCTCTGTATTAGGTCCTTTGTTTGAAGGATCTCTTCAATTCTTGTAAAATTAAAATTTTGCATTCTTTCGAGTTAAGTTTTGCCCAACTGCCCACGGCAAGTTCTCTTTGATCTTTTTTTGTGGCATCTTCGGCATCCTATGTCCTTCTTAGAGCTAATTTTTTGTTTCGTGGCAAATTTCATTGAAATCGATTCAACAGTTAAGGTGCAAATGCGACTATCTAAACTTTTTTTACGAAGTACATAGTACAGTGGATGAGATAAAGCTGGGTAGGTAATGCATGCCGTGGTTCTGTATTTTGTACTACCATTGACATCATAGATTCAGTATGTAGGACATAATATTCTACCAAATAACATGACTTACATAAAGAGGGGAGATAGAGAGTAATAAAACCTATTTGTCGTTACAATACCAGCTGTAGTACAGTTGCAAACGTTTGAACATCTAATAGAGCGATCTTATTAAGAAAACGGACATTCACGGTGGATTATAGCAAGTATTACGAAGAGCGGTACAGTGGCACCGCGTCATAACATTTACTCATAACTCGATACGCCTCGGCTCACCATTGCCGGCTGTATTCAGTATTCTGTATTCTGACTCTTAACACCGCTGCGTTTATCTACCAGCATAATTGTTAAGTGCGAGAGAGAGAACACTTCTTGCGCACAGGGTTATCGCACGTCAGAATTTACGTGGTTTGAGAAACGTGAGTGAATGACGCATACGGATAACCGTATCTTTTCATTTAATTGATTGTAAGACGTCGTAAAAAATGTCACAGTCACACATTTTTTTTTCATACAATCTCTTCGCTGATGCTGTAGTAATGAGCAGTAATTTCGTCCCACCGGTCCCACTGTCAGCTTGTGGCCGCATTCGTTATAGTAAATAGGTAGTGCCGCAATACCGATACCGACTTCCTATTTACGTTAAAGGACCTAATTGATGCCAATCACCCCTATTTCATTGAGTTCATCGTATTGAGATCCTTATCAGTGGCAGCCCTCTCTACGAAGAGATCCATACATAATACGGGCTGGTGTCGTCGTGTGGTTATACTGGGTGGGTATGGGTCGCAGCACTCGCAGCGCGCGCGCAGCTCTTGCTTGTATGCGTGACTCATTTTGCGCTGATTGGCTCATCCGGTTCTCTGTAGACATTTTACTCTTTAACTAGACATGTGTTTTATTTTTTAAGCCGCTGCGCTGGGAGGTCGATGTGATAATTTGAAAAGTCGGTTAATTCGTGATTCATCGGGAATTGTCGATGCAAGTGACGGTATTGTGTGATTTTGTGTTACGTACAAGTACTAAAGATTACCAAACAAGATATTTGTTGATGACGTGTACGTTAGTTTTGATTATCGCAGCAGGTCTATCAGTTTCAAGGGCGGCATGAATCGTCCGGGCATGCGCCGACGCATCTCAAGTTGCAAGTGCGGCGTGTGGCGTACAGTAACTGCTCTTATTTATTTTTACGTTTTTTGTCGGACACATCCCTGCTAAGTGCAAATGCAAATGGTTCTCATCTCGTTTACAAAGATGTTTTTATACACTCCACTGGCTATTTATTGAAGTAGCATTATTCTGGTGTTCTGAGAAAGGTCGTAAATGAACGATTCAAGTGAGGGTCACTGATGTCGTTGTTAATCCGTATATAACTGTTTAATGGTTTCATAACTACTTAAAATATACATAGTACAATATTATTCTTGAGTTTAATATGAAGCACTTAAATCTACTTCCTGTATAAATTACTTATAATATTATTTACTAGAGAAGTGATTAGTGATTACCGTGAGTACTGAGATAATTACAGTAATCAACTAATAACATGCATATTTATGGATTTGTGTGCATTAACTCTGATAACGGTAACATTTAGATATGAAACTAAATGGAAAGTACCTCTGAAACGAGTTAGTTGTAGAAAATATGTTGCAAATGCAAATTAAGTGGTTTAACGTAATTCAGTGTCTGAGGAAAATAATTCAGGTAGTCGGGAGATATTAATCAGAAAGTAGTTCGTAGGCGGTGGGTTTTCGCCTCACAGCCTACGTGTTTGGATCAGCAAGGTGAGTGGTTGTGCACCCTGCTCAAACCAGTTGGTCGGGAGTCGCGGCCGCAGGTCCCCCTCCTCGCCGCTGGCACCGATCCACATCACAACAGAACAATAAACACGATAAACACTTTACTTACTCGTTAAACTCGTTAACATAATATGAAGCTTTGGAGCATTCTGACGTGATTTTTTAAGGAACTGATGTAGAAGCTTGGTATCATCTCGTGGACGAGTTCTATAGTAGAGAGTCCGTATCTTCTTATACCAGTTCTCGAATCGTACTGCTTGCATTACTGTGTTCCAGATCGATGGTAATCCTGAAATGACTGGCACATGAGACCGCAATATGCTTCGCATCTCGTCTAGTGTTAGAAAATAAATACATGATAATTTATGCAAATTCGTAAGTAGATAGATTATTATTATAGTTTAGTTGGGTCGCAGGCGAAGTAGATAGATACAAAATCTTTTTTGCTTTGGTCGTATATGTCATTTCTTGCACGGAACGTCCTTATTCTGAGTGATAAGCAGATAAGAGGATCAAAATAATTGATAAGCGGATTTTTAGAATAATTTTTCGTTATGTACGTGCTGACACATTCAAAACATGAGAATAGTCATCAAAGATAATAAAATTTACATATTTATATAATCGTTCGATACGTAATAGTCGATGGATCTCAAACCGATAGTTGTTTTTTAAATTTTCTAGAAACATCGTTGTTTTGTTATTTGTATAGCCATGAAAAGCCATTTGTGTGTGTTTATTCTATTATATGTCTTTGTGTTCAAGCACGTTTCATACCAACTAAAAGCAACTAAGCTATTAATCAATACTGAAGCCATATTGGACGTGAAATATTTGTAAACCATATAATATGTTGACTTTTGTTGGTGTAATAATTATATATTTTAGTTTCCATGGAAGCAATGTCTTCAAATTTTTCACCACCATTAACATAACTATTTATCATATTATAGTTATTCTATTATCTGCTCCTTTATTTGAATACGCCTAATATTTTCTACGAACCTATTTAAGTTTGATAACACATTAACGGGCTGTCTTATCAGCCAGGACATGTCTACTCAATACAAACAGTTAGTCAATTTCCTAGTCAACGTTTAAATGTCCAGCACTTCCCTGATAACACGATTGATGAGCTGCCTCGCCACTATTTATTGTCTGTGGTAACCGCTGACATGTATGATTTTCTCTTTTAATTAGAGATGTTATCTGTGGTTCCGTTAATGTCCTCTACAGTGGCAAGTGGCCACTAATGGCACTAATCTTTTAGACAGAACACTCATTTAAAAGTTTTTACTCGAGTTAGTGAAGACTGTTTTGCTCAAGTACAAATCTTTACTTGTCACCTATTTTCCTGTAAAGACAAGGTTAGGAAGTACTTAGTGTACGGAAACACAGAATCCAATGCAGGTAGATTTATAAGCTCTGATTTCTCTGCTCTCTAATCAGCCTCCGATTTCAGGTCTTAGACAAGGATTTGCCCACCAGTTCAGGTTCACAACCATTAAATTAAACCAGCTAGATGAAATTGCCTACCCTGGAGTTGACTGAACCCTAGTTTAAGAGTCCTATAAAGAGATTAGTGTATTAATGACTTAATTATAATCCCTGTCATATCATAGGAGACAGAGTGAAGAGGCGTAGCAATTATCCTGTTCTTCGGGTCTTGGCGCTCGCCGCTGCACGACTCGAATAATAAACCTAGCCACTTCCTGCCAGCGATAAGCGCTTCGTATACATCACATCACATCACACAATACTACACATGCAGCTAACAGTATTAGTCGTACAGGAGGTCCACCAGATTACGCTCAATGTAAAATTTTAAAATGAAATTGGAAGTAATCAGAAGTTGAATCTTGCAATGCTCAGTAGGAGGTTTAGACAATTAACTGGTCGGGTACAGCCGTGGTTCCAGGCGAAACGTGATATAACGGTAAAAAAATATGAACAAAGCTAAAGATTGCATCATAAAATAGTTACTCAAACTATGCAAATAATGCTGCCAAAACTCGCGGGTAAGCAAGGGGAGGGGTAATTTGTACCGTGCTAGAGTCAAATCATACGATTTGACAACTAGTTTTATATGAAGTGTAGTGGCAGCGGTGCCAACTTGTCACTGACACCTGCGGTTGGCTTATTTCTCTGAGTTTTGTTATATTCGCTAGATTACGCTAGTGAGCCTTCTTACATAAAGTATTGTATGCTTACACACACATGTACGTGCTACTGTCATAGTTAATATACATATTATTATGGCAACGTAACTACATACATTACCTATGACAAATACATAGTTACGCTATAAGAGTACAGTATATATATAGGTACGTAAGTAATGTCCTTTGTATTCAACGCAGTGTCGCTTTGTTCAATACATTTAAAACATTCCGTTTCCACTAATATGTAGGTTTTCGTAGTAACATCATAATATTGTATTGGTAAAATATAAAATAATGTAAAGGAACTGAATGTAAATCGTGCTAATGAACTGTTATTTATTTCCTAGAATTTTATTGCCGTCGACTTTACATAATGTTCTTAGTGGGCTTTAAGAATCGGAATAATGTTCTAAAAATGTTAAAATATAGACTATGTTAGTGAAGCGGCCGAGGCGCAATTGATAAGGCACACCGGTCGGAGGAATCGTGGGTTCGAATCCTGGCCATTACACCACGGACGTGAACTTCCTCTTAACACTGGTTCCTGTTAACCCCCTAACAAGAATACTAGTCATTTGTATTTGTGTATTTGAAAATGACTAGTAAGCTATAAAAAAAGAAAAAAAAATACGATGATAATTGACATGACCGAAACTTACATTAAATATATTGACAAGGCGTGGCCAGCCTTCATCGCCAATGAATAAGTAAATTCCTAATTCCTGGTACTTATCATTTGAATATATGAATCATCATTACAAATAACTACATAAAATATGCCATTACCACAGATAAGTGCACTACAGTATGTATGACAATGTTTTTTTATTTATCAGTTCCTCGATTCGTATGTATTGTACAAAAAATAACCTATCGTCAATTTCCGTGTAGAAAAAAGGAGTCACAAGTTGTGACTGATGTTTGTGTTTATATTTAAATTGATTTTAAACTGGCAGCCGCGCTGATATTTCCAATGTGGTCAACGAAAGTGCGAGAGGAAGCAGACCGATTAGATAACACTGACATGACATGAGTCAGTTTAGTTGGAAGACTTTGTTTTCTACCTATCTTTCTATATATTCTATACTATTAAGATAGATAGATAAATGTACGTAGTTAGGTTACAGTCATATTACTGACTTATTTAATACAGATTTATTTTTTAGAGATAGAAAAATAAATATCGGAAACCGCGTGTCCATGTCCGGCTCGAGCATTTACTCAAAGTCTTCCCAGGCGAAAACAAAATTTGGCAATTTACTTACTTTTATTTTTCGATATATATATTTTTATTTTATTTTTACCATACGCGAATGCGATTTACAAGGTTATAACCCAGTCCCACCTATCACAAATGATCTAGGTATTCTTTTCTAATGTCATGGTGAGTGGTTTCGTCCGTCCCATTTGTCCTCTCGGCTCTTACCAAAATTCTCCTCGTCTCTCAGAAAGCTTCTATGAATACTAAGTGCCTAGTTGAGAGATCTTTGCAGCTTCTTATTTACATTCTTAAACGTTCGAATCAAATAAAAACAATTGTAATTAGTTTAGTACTTGGTATGGAAAACTTGACTTCAAAATGGTAATGCAATATCGGTAAAAGAAGACTTGACGAAATCTGTATCAAATTCCAATCTAACTTTGAATTGTCTTTGGACGTGGTATTTTTACAGTCAATTAGAATTGAATACTTCGGTAGCCGAAAACAATATCTTTGATTGTTATTGCAGCTCTTAAATCCTCGAGTTACACGTCCGGGTGACGATACATTTTTATCTTTAGAAAGTGTCGAGTCGGTAACTGGTGCTTTTGTTATTCATATTACGATAATACCGGTGAGTGGTCTCCAGTCTAATCACCCTTCTTTACCTTGAAGACCAGCGTCTCCAGCGTCATTAGCGTTGACTCATTGCCGTCGTTTGTGCACTTCACTGAATAAATAAATTACATATTTCTCAGAACCGTCACCCGAATGAATGACGTCGGACTTTACATTTTACTACCTATTATCTCTATTACTAGTGTTATAGGGAAAACGGCTTTTACGCTTTAACGTTCTCTTTTTTGAATTTCATTCATTTTTGCGGTTCGGTGCTCTTGTCTGTTTCATTGCACTAAAAGCCTTGTTTGGGAAATGGGGAGTGTAAACATGGTAACTATTCGTTCAATGGAAAATTTTGCGTATTTTTACATTTTCTTTCCAGTTTTATTCTATTTAAGCGTGTCGATATTGCAGGAAGTGTTCGTGAATATTATCTCATTCATAACAAAGAAATATGACTAATTATAGGCTGGCTAACTGAGTCCTCGCCTGCGCGGTACAGGGGCGCGGGGGTATGACGACAAAGGGGACTGAAACAGGTGCGGGCAGTGGGCAATTTTTTGTAATTGTTCATTTCGTTCGCTACATGGGTAGCGATCGCATGTGTTGACTGTTGCAGTCACCTTGTGAGAGGTACACATGTAATAACTATCTCAAGATGAATCGAAAAATCTTCGGACATAAAGTAAACAGTCAGTACAAGCAAATGGCTTTTAACGTATACGAATATTTTAGAAAAAAAAACTAGACCCAAAAAAAGTTTTGACTTTCTTACGATTTAATTATATGCTTAGATAACAAATAGTATAATAGTTTATTCCCAATTATTTTATTTACGTACATAAGTTCATTAAAAATTTGTATCTTCTTAACTATTATTCATTTGATAAATCACTATTTCTTTTTGCCGATGATGTCACATATCTTAGGAAATATCTTGGTGCATTTCATCTTCTGTATATTTCATTAAGTGCCCCCACCGCCCGCCCTTGTTTCAGTCCTCTTTGTTGTCATACCCCCGCGCCCCTGTACCGCGACAGGCGAGGACTCAGTTAAACGGTCAGCCTATAGTAGAGATGGGAATCTTATTAGATGATAATATGATGGGATGATGAATAGATGGGAATATTAGACGGCCAAACACATAGTAATCCCATCATGGGATTACTATGTGTTTGGCCGTCTAATACTCAGGCCAATCACTACTTTTAGGTTAATAAAATGCATCTGCCTGCGACGCCGAGGTCGCGGGTTCGATTCCCGCTTAAGACAAATCTTTGTGTGCATGAACACGGAGGTTTGTCTTAGTCTGGGTGTTTCTATGTATAATAAGTATGTATTTACCAATGAAAAGTATATATGTATTAATATTAGTTATTCTAGTACCCAAAATACAAGCTCTGCTTAGTTTGGGACTAGATGGCGTTGTGTGTAAGTTGTGAGATATTTATTTATTTTATTTAATTAAATACTGTTTTATTTTGTATTGTTCATCGCACCACCACATGCAGTATATTTCACCGCGGCACAAATTATGTAGCACTTCTTATACAAGATTATTGGCATTTATGGTATAGCCGAATACTCTGCATAATTGGCCGACTATTCAGACCGTCTCTTAAATAGGTCGGTCTTACTTGTTAGCAAACTTTTAAATGCACCCGATTCCAACAGTCATAAATCAAGTTTGTTATTTAATTTCTAACTAACACCATACTTAACTCTTTACCCGTCTTTATCAATTGCTATGATGGTATTTTTTTGCTATTTAGGACAAATTAATTGTTTAGATTCGTCCTTATTAGAACAATGTAATAATATTGCGCCAATTTCTGAAGTTCTGGTTAGATTTTATCCGACCCATAAACAATAACCTGACCGAATTTAAAAGTGACACAAATAACACTTCGAAAAAAAACACAGCTGTCACTTTCATTTATATGTGTTATGCTTATCCTGGCAATAAGATTATCTAACACCTGTGAAATTGTGGCTAGTCAATCTGATATGCCTTTCTTTTTTGTTTAAGAAATGATTGTTAACAACTGATTACATTGAAGAATCTAATTTCTAACAGATACTCTTTGCAAAGAATATATTTAAGCAATAGAAATAACTAAAAAGTCATAATAACATCATATTATCTTGACAGATAATATGATTTTTATTCCAATATCTTATCAATATTGACGTAGGCTGCTATCAAGCGTCTCGGATCAGATTGTTGTGCACTTTGAATTTCTAGAATATTCCGTCTATACTAAAGCCAACGAAACAAGATAAATTTATGTTATTACAAATCACACGAATATAAATTCTATTGCTTTGTTATTTAAGTTGATTTTCGTATAATAAAAACTGTTAAAAATGTCCTAAACAATCTCAATTGCAATAGAAATTAAACTTTATGGCCTGTGAATTGGGTTTACAATTGTAAATCGTGAAAATTATCTCGTTTCGTTGTCTGAACTATATTTTAGTTACATTTTTGTCCTAAATCATGAAAGATTGTTTTTTTTTGACATTGATTAATATAGACTCTTGTGTTCCATGCTTGCTTAATTAAAGTCTAGTTGCAAAATATTGCATTGCCTGGTAGTATATTTAAAATACGGCTTCATGAAAAAATCTATTGGTTTTACTCACGTTTCGTGAAACTAATTTTAGTTTTGTATTATTTTGTAGAGACCTTGTAGAGGCATTATGAAATTACCTTTTCTTGCTTTTGAAATGGAGATGTGTTTGTTAGGTAAATACTTTAGCTGTAGAAAATAAAACAGCGTCAAGCTCATAAGGTAAGTGCTTTTTAATGTTGAAGGTGAGCATTGTTCCTATGTGTAATATAACGCTATTAAAAGTTTCGTTAACAATGGTAGGTGGCAAGCATGTTGTTGGCACGGACCACGGTTCGGCTCTCACGTTTGCATCTGCTTCATGTTCATGTCCGGCCTCACGCCAGCCGGCCGCCACCTCACAGACAGATGATACATACATCTGTCACTAAATAGACCAACCATGTAATCACACATAATTTTAGCCTCGATGTGGTAATCTTACGCACAAATAGAAACCAGTTAGGCACTTAATTACCACTCGTGACGGCCCTAAGTAATGCCTTGAAGCTAAGACATGTCTGCTGCAACACTTTTTTAGTGGACCACTAACTGTACCGACACAAAGGTGTCTTGTATTGAAATAGAAACATCTTATCCAGTTCAAGGTGAGACCAGTGACAATGCAGTAAAGTCAAAAACAAAGTTAACCGGAATTTTCCATTTGAAGAAGATGACGTGACGATTTGGTTGGATTATTGCGAGTTTGTGTTGATGTAGGGCGCACAACTTCGCGAATTCGGAAATTGTACCATGGTATAATAAGGGTATGAATGTAAGAACAGGTTTGGGCTCAGCTCGCGGCCGTAACGAGGACGCGATGACACACGGTCTAACGGTAATTCGATTTTTACACGGCCTCTGCGCGTGCGCAAGTTGTATTCAAAAGGAAAATCATAAACAAATGCTGGAAATCTTGTTTGTGTGGTATCGAACTCTAGGAAGTGGCCAAGGGCGCTCGCTGCATGCTTCATTTATCGCTAAAACGTGCCACGCATCTATGGAATTTATTTCTCAGTAGTGTTAACTGGCCTAAATACGGCTAAAAACGTGACACACTCATTGACAAGTTTATGAATGAATTTGGAAATAAGCGATTGCATATTTATTCCACGCGGCTACCTGCGGCTGCCACCATAACTGGTATTAATTTTGGAACGATTATACAACGTTTTCAATACCAGTAACTTCGTGAGCTGTTATTATGCAAATTGTCAACATATAAAACAATGTAAACTTGATACTTTTGTTATAGCGCATTTTGATTGTGGATGGTGCGAGTCGTCTGCGGTTGTTGGGTGACTCAGTATAATTCTGTGACCTAGTATTTACGAGCACTGACTGTGGTGCATTAAAGAATTACTTTATACAGAAATGATGGAGTGTTTTAAGTGGAACATGGAACGTGGACAGACATCGGTGGCGTCTGGTGGCGGCTGTAGAGTGGTAATCTGTCATGTAACAGGCTCGTCGCGATGTGTTGCAAGCTGTATTGAGCTGTACAATAACATTATACATGCACGACGCCGAGGGGCAGGGCTTTCAATTGATATATTTTCGAAACCGGTCTTCGTTTTCATAACACGCTCCGTAAGACTCGATCTCGAACCTCCTCTGTTAAGTAAGTTTAAATGAGCAAATCATTACACATATATGATAGCGCATTTAGCTCGCTCTACGTTATGATATGATAGAGCAATCGACACTACAGCTGTACGTGATCTTTGTTAACGCTCGTCAGCATCGTCATTTACAATTATCTGCGTCGTAAAGTAATCTTAAATGTATTTATTAATACAAACTTCTGAGAGAATGCGATTAGCCATTTCCTATTTGGAGAACGTTAAACATTTGGCAGTGATTACATTTAAACGATAACTACATTAGAAAGTAGACAATGCTTATGAGAAGTTTATGTCGGTAATTTCGAGATGGCAGGTTATTAAGTGTGCATGCGCAGTGCAAGTGTTCGGTGTCGATGTCGAATGAACGTGTAAAGGTGTATGAGTGGCGCGAGTGTCCTACTTCAGCGCTCGAAGGCCAGAAGTCAATTTGGGGCGAAGCTGGAGGCTGCTCCTTCGAGTAAATGTCACGCGTACTATCTCACACAATCACATTACATAACGCACTTGCTGCAATGAGGCAAGAACCAACACCAACTGTGCTAACGGGTCGACAACTTTCTTCTACCGAAATTCTAATTCCACGGCGGATACAGAACAGATCTTCAACACCCCGGTTGCGTAACGTTTGACTAATTTATTGCGGATCGAGTTTGTACATGAACTGGTTGTTTTTAGCGCCATCATCCCAGGCCTAATGTGAATTGATTGACACGCTTTTTGGGCGGGTGCTAGCTCGTGGCAGATATTTCGGGCGTAATGGCCGCTCTGACGTAAAGCAATTCCGAGACGTGGGAAGCACGAAATCCTTGCATTTGTTGCTGAATGGTTTTATGCTACATTAAGACTTTATTACCGTATTAGCACCAGGGTTGCAAAAAAAAATAAGGTGCACGATATTGAGTTGACTGGTGGTAGAACTTTTGTTAAAGAGCTAAGGGGACCAAGCATCACCATTTCAGTTTTAATCTGCTGTAAAACAGTAGGGTTTGCTGGTGTCGGTAGTAGAGGCTCTCTAGAAAAGGAGTGTTGATGTTCTGATTTGTTGGAGAGTTGTGTGTACATAATAATATCGTAGTCCTCAGATCTAGCGATTCATTTACAACCTTCTGAGAATTTTCATGGGCTGCAGTTGCACTTATTATCAGCTGTTACCTCACATTGCCGCATATCAATTTGCTGAATGGCGATTGGCAACGCATTAAACCTGGTCATAACTTAATACTTGTTTGGTAATATGGCCGTGCAATTCCTTAAGAAATTTAAACAAATAATCGACTAAAGTGAGGAAATTACACAAATTAACTCTTTTAATGAAATTCTTTTTAAATGTCAAACATGATTTGATTTAAGGTAAATTAATTTATTTTTCGATATAAAGAAGTAAGTTTACAAGTTATTTACTAAATGACGATTTTTCATCGAAAGTTAACCACGGATTTGACATTGACCACTGAGTTGACAGTCACTTCCTAAGTTTCACCTTGTCCCTTTAGCCTTGGTGAATCGTTGTATTTTGTATTTCATGAAAAATCATGTGATGTAATTACAACAGGCTTTTAATCATGATGGTAGCATGCCAACCCTGATAAATACAACCATATATTTGAGAAATTTTACCAGAATTTTATTTGACAGAAAAGCCTTGGCAAATTCAACAGTGCGCTTAATGGCGCATGTATGTTTTACAATGGAGTAGGAATGCGTCAATTGCAAAATAAATGATATAAAAATCTCACGCTACATGATTTCTTTAAAGTAGCGATATTGTTTATTATCAACAAAGGTCGTCTGAAGGAAAACAAAAAGACCGTAGAGAGTCATTGTGTTGAACAAAGCGTGTGAAGCAAGAGTTGAAAGTGTGCGTCCGACAGACGCGGAATACGACTCCTTGGTCTGTATTTTTGTGTTTGGTATTGTTACAATAAACGGTTTATATCGATTCACAAGCTGACGTTCTCTCTCGAGAGCTGTAATTGCGGTACCGATATTTTTTCAGTTAGGTTTCGAACCACGGTCGGAATTGTGCCTTCATTTTTTTAGATCAGGGATCTGCATCATTACACAGGAAGCTATAATAATAATATGAAGCCTTACTTAACGGTGCTTTGATTGCGTTTAGCACATAACATAACTTTTTGCTTTCCCATGTTTTCTTATTTTTTAACTAACCGTTATTATAACAAATGGCGGGATTACATAGCATACATAACATAACATCACGCCTATATTACCCAGAAGGGAGTGGCAGAGGTGTACAACACCAACATTTCACTCGTTATGTTTAGGTCCCGCGGAATAGGGGGAGAGCCTATGACGGGATTATGCAATAAAAATTAAATCACCCAATGCGAAGACTTACTAAGAAAAACTGTCATAGAACAGCATAATATAATATCGTTTATAATATAATCGATTCTGGTCTCAGTTTCGAATGGAAACTGGCTGCCGTCGGACTCTATCAGTGCCCAACGAAGGCGTCAAATGTCGCAGCATTGTCGTCCACCGCGCTAGTTGTCAGACAATACAACCTGTCTTGTCCTCGCTATAGCTACCACTTACCACTATCTACATCTTGACTTCTGTTACCATTAATAACGAGTAGTCTCGTGTCTTTTCTCTTTCAAGTTAATCAGTTGTATCAACTTTTGTTCGTTAAGAAGTCTGAAGTATAAAAGTTAGCCTGTCTGCTGCACTGTAATACTCTTGTTTAAAGAATTGTATTCCATTTCAGCGAAATAATGAGTGATTCATGTAAAGCGGACTATAAAAACTCATATATTTATCAGCCATTGTTTCTTCCCTATAAAAATGTATATAATAACCATAGAGTACATAAAAAAAGCAGGAGAGAATGTCACTTATAAAATGATGGAAGCACCAAAATGGCGGCGGTCTGTTTTTGTGTGCGTGTGTTAGGGGTTACCAGCCATGAGAAATATTACCCACATTTTTACAATAATTCTAATAAATATTTTAGAGGTTTAGTTCTTATATTTTTTTATTTGCTGCTTTTTACCATCAAACATGATATAGGTAGTTTTATACTACCGTGGCCAAAAACCAAACAATATAAAACAACTTTATGTTTGAATTTTGAAACAAAGTTGATTTTATATTTCTAGCAGTCGATGCGGGCCTGCAGCTGGAAGTAGTTTGTTTTTATTAAGGGAATATGTACAAAATTCGTTGCTCTGGGCACTCCTGACGCAAGGCAGCGAAGATGCTTTAGTGCAGCTACCCAGTTTTTGGAAAATATTTTAAAATTACGACTCCTACGGCGCTTCCTGATTCTTAGATGGTGAAGATGCTTTAGTGATATACAGGGTGTCCCAGTTTAGGACCTGGAGCCGAAATTGGATAGTTGGATAAGTTATGGCAGTTATCAAAAAAATAAAAAACAAAAATTCTTCATTACATAACCTATCAGAAAGTGCTTGAAAACGTCAACAAAATGTACAAACCAAATATAATATCTAAGTTAAACTAAACCAACAATCACGAAGCTTAGATTCACTTACATGCGATTTTTCAATATTTCAAATAAATATTGGCAAATAAAAAAAATAATAATAAACTAAACTAAGAAATAAAAAGTTTTAGATTAAAGTACTGTTATTTATTAATTTAATACTTTATTTAAAACAATATACTATTGTTTTATATTTTTTGGCACGGCAAAGCTGACAATGCGAATAAGTCCACCTTTTGTTTTATATAAATCAATTTCCTCGAAGTGTATACTGCAGACTACACTATATTTTGATGGATACCAACTGTTATCATTTCTGCAGTTACTAATGATTTTTATTCAATAATTTTTTCATGCGTCGTTTGCAGCAGGAAATCTATAAAACATAGAATAATAATTTATACTAAATGTATTTAATACTTTACTAAAAAACTATACTACTAAAAAATATTTACCCAAATTCAGGGTAAATGAAAATATTTATTGACTGTCAACACTGATAGTTTTGGTATATTTTTTTACGAAAACGATATAATTTCGGCAATAAGCTGAATATATTACTTGCTTACCTATGAAAAGTGATCTGGTTTTTTTTTGTCGAGGCGCTATGGTTTCGGCAGCTTTTCACAACACAAGACGGCATTTTTAATTATTTTACTTGAACATCCGAGCAACAGCACAGTCCAAAGCGTAATGGCGGGCGATTGACTTACTATTGTGTCAATGTGTGTGTTCTGTGTGTACGTGTGACTTACTATGGGTGCTTCAGTAAGTGTTTCAAGAGACTCAGTCCTGCCTTTTTTTATGTAGTCAATGATAATAACATATATTCTTGTTGTCATAACAAAAGAATTCTATGTATTTAAAGAGTTGCCGAAATTGAAATTTGAGTAATAATGGTCAGTTTACGTATCTTGCCCCTATAAAGTTGTCCAAGAGTGCCAGCAATCCACCTACAATAATTTTGTTGGAGAGCAAACATTTTGCAAAATAAAACCTAAAGAGTTTCAACTACAAAGTCCTATATTTTAAATCTTGTGGCAGACAACACTGGCTTTGATTATATTGTATAATTTAATATAGTGCTTCCATTGTGCGAGGGATATTCAATGTGTACTGGCGGTCACCAGCGGCACAGGACATTACCATAATCCAGTATTAAGGCTGGTAAGGCAAAGGGTTGTACGAATGGGCTACGGTTCATTATGCAGCGTATTTCCTCCACGCGGTAATGAGAGTTTATGAGAGTGAAAAAATACCGTATGCAGGGAGCATTCGAGTGGAACAGATGTATATACCTAGGAACTATATATGTATAATGTAATGTAACTTGTAGGTAAGTGCAGTCATGTGTAATCGCATGTGTACAGTTATGAACCCTGTCTGATAGTTGCTCATTGTAGTCATGGAATCGGTAAACATATAGCAAATTAGCTACGGTGATGCAAGATTTTACACGTGGCTTATAGGTAACAAAATCATTTATCTGTTTTATTATGTGTTTTTGTCATAATTTGTAAATTTTATGACTGTTTTGTGACTGCTTGGACGATAAAATGTATCTTATAGAGGAGAAAAATAAAAACCTATTTTTTAAGAATAATGCAGCAAGTTTTTCAAATAAACATGTTAATACACATTAGAATATTTAGAATATATTTATATCTTTTTCGTCTTGTAGTTAATTTTTGTCATGTAAGCCTATGTGCTGAATTTCATATTTTTCTTTAAAATTGTCGAACTGCTCATATAAAGTAACACCCGTCTAATTACCCTTTTAAAGGTAAAATACAAAAATAATCAAATACCAGTTTTTAAGTTATACCTCCAGGTACACAATTATAAAAACAGCATCTAATTCCATGCAGTAGTTTTTGCGTGATGCCCGTACGAACTTACAGACAGACGTACAAAAATATATTTTGGCTTATACTGCTTTTATAAAAACCCTTCGTATTATTTTTCTTAGATATTATCAATCAGATACAAATTTTCAAATTTATTATAATTATGTATGTTATTTACAGTATAAATAAAATACCTTACAACTCTTCTAGTCTAGTCAGCGCCATTTCACATTAATCCGCTATACCTCCCTCCCCCTGTTTGTATGTAAAAGTTCCATTAAACACGCTCTTGAAACATTTAGTAATTTACGACCCGGGATATAAATTAGATGATACATCTCAGCGGAAGAATGGGCGAAGCTTCAAGTACCACATCTAAATATAAAAGTAGGTTGATGTGTTTGTTTGCATAGACCATGAGTAGTATTTATTTTCATTCGGTAGCAGCGCTATTCACATCTGGAATGGATGAATATTGTTATGCGTATTGTTTCATATTTGTATCAATCAATTGGTTTTAGTGCTGTTATGAATGTTATGAATGTTATGATACAGGCTACAGTTTTTATGGTAGAGTTAGAGGAAATAAACATAGATATGTGTATTTATTTTATCCCAAATAATAGGTTATGAAATCATTATTTACAAATTGAATTATTCGGAATTAGGACACACCTTCAAATATACACTTTTTTAGTGAAGCAACTTTTATACATAATTAAACTCTTCTCAGTCAATTTTTATAATAATGATCTATTAGTTCATGCTACAAAAAATAGATTAATATCGCCTGAGAACTGCAGTAAGTACCTACATAGCAAAATCTAGCCAGTTTATATTATGTGTTTGGGTACTAAATTAATATTGTGTCGGTTTGTCAGCGTGCAGATGTTTGTATAAGTCACAGCTGCGGTATTAGGTCATGTGAAAGTTCAAATGTGCTAATGTCTAAAGTCCTGTGGTCGAATTGTGGGCGACCCGGGATGACTGGACTGATACCAACTCCATACAAAGGCCTGTATATGTTTACAAAATAAAAAAGATAACAAAAGATAAAGTATAGTATAGGTATTTGTAATATCCCAGTAAATCACTTGGTAGATGGCCCTGAATAAGCGCGAAAGAAGAAGCAAATTAGTGCTTGCTTGAACTACTGAGCTTCGGTTTGGTGATGGCCCTGAAATCATTTATAGGATGAATTAATAATACGTTGTCCTTAGATGTAGCTACGCAATTCTATTCATTGCAGATGTTCATAGAGCAGTAAGGAAAACTACATGTATACGTGTTTCATACCTTATGGGCTCGCTCACAGGGCAGAGCTGACCAGGGAGAATTGCTTTGTACGTAGTGTTCTTCTCTGTTCTGTGGCGGGCCGGGGAACGTACGAGCAAAGCGACCGCGATCTGGAGTAGTGGGACGGATTAGGATAAAGCAAGTCAATGGCCGGGTCACGCAGCTATTTGCGTTCTACTCCTTTCGCGCCGCCTCACCGCCCTGCGTCTTCCGTTGCCTTGTTTAAAAACCAAACGCTAGGGATGGCCGGCAAAATGGAATTATCAAATACACTTAAAAAAAAATGTTTTCTAATCAATTCAAAAAGTAAAGCTGATTTGCGTATTGCGATTTAACTATCGATTTCCGGATTATTGTTTCTATTTTTAAATAATTGAATTAATTATACCGCGTTGTAATATAACTGAATGTATTCAGAAAAACTTAAGTTTTATTCTGATGAATTCGATTCAAAGATCGATCCAGTTCTAGCCGAATCACACCCCTATTCCTCACCAACTAATTTTGGTCACTAATTTGATGAACAATAAAGACGTTCAAAACACACGCAGGGGTGGTTTTTATTTCATTTTGGTCCGCGTTTACTGCGTTTTAAACAGGAAAAACACGTATGTGATTGTGGTTGGAAATAACATGTTGAAACCGCAGTAACGGGCATCTGGAGCTACCTAGTACTTACCGCCATGCATCATCGTGTATCGCTTAGAATATAGTGTCTTTACTGTCTATCTTAGGTCTATAGCAACTTAATTGCATAGCTAATTCTTAGTGTGTAAGGTAGAGGTGAGCTAAGAAAAACCGGCCAAGGGAAAGTCGTACACTTGCGTAGGTAATAAGTATGTCCTTGTCCGTAATTTGTATTTATTACAACTTTATGAAGGCATATCATCCATCATTTGCCGTGTATTTTTCTATTTAAATTACATTTCGATGAGATGGCAATCGCTTTTTTTTTCGATGTTGGTTTTAGGTTTAGTAACTGACATGTAATAAAAATTTCACCTTATATTTATTGACATGCTATGATGCTTACTCTTATAAAAATAGTAATTATATTAATAGTAATTTAAGCGGCCGTGGCGCTCGATGCCTTATCCATTATAAGGCATCGATCTTACGATCGAGAGGTCGTGGGTTCGAATCCTGGCCATTACACCACGGACGTGAACTTCCTCTTAACACAAGCGCATTAAGCTTAGCTGGAGGGGGTTAACAAGAATACTAGTAATTTGTATTTGCAAATTACTAGTAAGATTTAAAAAAAAAATAGGAATATAATTCAAATATTTTATTAGTATCACTTAATGAATTTAAATTTGCATGTAGTTAAAATAGGACACTCATTTTATAATAAAAAGTGTATGTATAATATTTGCACGTCATACAATGGCAAAATATGAAAATAAATATTTATGTGATAACATCTATTTGCACTATATTTAATGCAAATAAATAAATTCAGTTGGTATTAAGAACCTACTGATTTTACGTAGCGCGACTGAAATGTCATTGTAATGAATGTAATTTAATTAGAAAAAGACAGACTGCCATCAGTCCTTCACAACCAGAATAAGCCAATTATAATAATAATAAATAGAGAAATATTATTACCAGCAGTGTATAATCAGAACTAGGCGATGTTTAACCATGATTAATTAACTTATCTCCGAAGCTGTGTCTATTAGGGAGCGAACCCCGTCTGGCATCGTACAAACAAACCGAGCCTGACCTAATATTATTATGCCTCCGTTGTGTGATATTACGTATGGCTTCCGACTTACGACCCCTTAAAATATAACAGTTATAAGTACAAGTATTTTACCGTAGGTACGTCATATGTATAGTCAACAAGGCTTATTGTCCACGAGATGGAAAGTGGTGGTTTCAACCCTAGAATATCCTGAAAAAAAAATCTGAAGTTACCTCCTAAGGACTAAGACGTTTTTCCTGCCACATAACTAACAATTTTATTAGTACCTAATGTATCACGTACATAACCAGGTTATAAATGAAAAAAAAAGTTCGTACAAAACTGACTAGTATAGGAAGATTTTTTTTTTCTGGATTTTTTCTTGGATTGCTGGTTATGTACACGGTACAAGCGGTTATGCCTTCTGTGCCACTAATTTCAGGTAAAAACGTCTTATTTACAACCAAGCAAAAATGTTTGTTAGACACATGTCCCACTGCTGGGCTCAGGCCTCTTCTCATAATGAGAAGGATTAGGCCATAGTCCACCACGCTGGCCAAGTGCGGATTGGTAGACTTCACCTTTACCGAGCAATAATTTATATGACAAATCAAACATATCTTCGAAAAGACGAATCTTAACGATTTATTCGGGCAATCCGCGAGTTCTTCAGAGCTAATTGGCTAATCCTTCAACCACGATGGCAAGTCAAAATAAAATTTGACTCAGCCATCGACACGACGAAGAAGAACGATTTATTGACAGATGTGTGTGCCGTGGGTTCGAACCCGAGTCCATTGACTTCGCAGTCATACGGTCTCCCACTCGGCTATCGTAAAAATCTATGTTAAGTAAGTGTAAAAACATCTATTCATAGCAACTTAAGAGTCAGCCTCAGAGTCAGCAGAGCCCGACCACAAGAACACTATCTTTTTTTAAAAATTTCGATTTAAAAGCTGAATACTGACATTTTTCTGAAAAATCTAAAAATAATGAATCATTTTTTTTTATATACTACGCCCACAGCGAACGAACGTGTAGTCCACCTGATGGTAAGTGGAGTACAGCCCATGGACATCAACAATCCACAAAAGCAGATTGTAGATGCGTCGCTGCAGCTGAGGACTACGGTGTTATGCCTCATGTGCCTGTAATTTCAGGGCCTGATCTCACCACCAAACCGGAACACAGTAATGGAAGCACTACTATTTGGCGGCAGGTAAAGGCGAGACGGTGGTGATGCCGCCCTCGAGCTCATTCACAAGAGCTATACCACCAGTAAAGTGGTTAGATTAAAAGTGTGTTAGGGATGTTAAAACTGAAACGATGTTCAAAACACACTTTATAAGAGCCTGACATTATATACAGGGTGGATGCGACATTTATTGTAACCACAACTTCTATACATGGCCAGTATGCATTTCCACCGGATAAAAAATTCTCTGGCGAAAAAAAAAATCCACGTCTTCCGAACAAATTGCACGATCGCAATGTTCAAATTGTTCGGAGAACGTGATTTTTTTTTTTTCGCCAGAGTATTTTTATCCGGTGGAAATTGATACTTACCATGTATAGAAGCTGTGGTTTCAATAAATGTCGCTATGTCGTATCCACCCCGTATACTGTGAATAAAGTAGAAGTGAAGTAAGTATTCACACTTATTTCCCTTGAGTATTTCCGAAGCGGAGCAGTTTGGTTTAGAGTTTGCCTTGAATAGATACGATTTATATACTTCGAGATTCTTCTGGATGCTGGAAACTTGATATGAATGGGTTTAATACTGAAGTTTTGAAGTTCAATATTTTCTTAGTGATTGATCGGTAAATAGTAGAGTTGCATACAACCATTACAACCCAATGTAAAACTATGTATTTCATAGGCGCTACCGTTCGCGGCTTTGCCAACTTGGTAGGTCAATCAAATGTAGCATGTTTTTCAAGGGCCCTGAACTATCTCCACACCAATTGCATCAAAGATCGGTTCAGTAGTTTCGGAGCTTATTAATATAAATACACAAACAAAAAATCTTTCATTCATAACATAACATTAAGTCTATATTACCCAGAAGGGTGGGCTGAGGTGAACAACACGGTGTGTACAATTCAGAAGTATTTCTACTTAATAATTAATCGATAGATTTTATAATGACATATATTATACATACATAGGATTTTACTCGTAGGTAAGGCATATAGGGGGATTATGTGGCATGAGGGATTAAATCAAGATCATTAACTGAATTCTTTTTTATTGCTAATTCTCAATATCTCAAATAAACACCTAACAGTTGCTTTAAGCAGGAAATCATATCATAAGGGTCGACACACACCAAAAGCGCGTCGAAGCGAATGCGATAATGAGTATTATAGTTGTGAAAATAGAGTTGGAATTCATATGACACTGAAACTGCGCTTCGATTCGCTGCGCTTCGACGCGCTTTTGGCGTGTGTCGACCCTAACTTACAACATACACTTCATAAAAAAAAAATAAAAAAAAACATTCAATCTAGTTTAAATCGCTTTAAAATCTAATAAATCGACGGTTCAGTAGTAAATTACTTACAACTTTATTATATCTGACACATATTAGCAATTGACTGATATTATGTACAAATACGTTTAAAAATACGTAGATTTCTCTAAGTGGAGTAATAGGGCAGCAACAGATATGTAAGGTCGACAACCCGTTGTAAACACCGATACACAAAGATAACAGGTACACATAGCTACATATTAAACTATACATTAATTTCTAGTGTAAGCTGGTCTCCCATTGCACGGGCGGCTTATACAATTCAAGACCAGCATATACTGGCAATGTATAAATTGATGTATATCGTATACCTTCAGAACTGTATAAAATTTTGAGATAAGCGTAGAGGGTTCAACATGATAGGAGAATAATAATAACAAATATTTTGGGATGGGTGTGACGCATAGCTTATTCATGGGAATGTATTTTTAAATTTTGTAGAGGACGTTCTGATCAGTGGTGGTATCATGGTAAACTTTTATGGTTAAGTAAATAGAGATTTGAGTTTGTAATGTTATTAACCGAATTATAGATTAATATCGTTGATAAAATATAACAAATCATGCTAATTACGAAAGGAGAAAAATAAATGTTGTCAGATTTGTCAAGTTGGTAAATTGACAAATTTGAACTAAATATGTAAATTTTCTTTCTTCTTTCTCTCTTCCATACTTAGACTAAGCTAAGACTTATCTCAGACTTACCTTAACCCTTAATCAAATGGACGTTTTTCGTCAATAAAATTGAAATTTTGTCACGGTTTTTAGGTAAGAGGGTTTTATAGAATTCGAAAAAAACCTCCTTATTTTTATAAAAAGGGAGGAAATGGGTCCATCGCAACTGTCAGATTATAATTATATTATCCTGGTAAAGTCATGTTATAAGAATACTATGCTAATGAATTCCCTGTACATTTTCTGAAAGATCCACTACAATTATTTTCATACAATAATAAAATAATAATGAGTCTAAATACCTACGGCGCATTACGTTGCAATTCAATTTTACCTTGATGTTATATTTTACCTTAATTATATTGTTGTTTATAGTAGTCATAGACAAAGCATCACTCGCTCCGCTTATGTTCTCTGATAGTAGTACTACCATCCAGAGAGCATGCTTTTAACTAGAGACATCTATTAAATGACATTATATCCACTGCGCGTTCCAGGTAAAATTCACGTCAAAGTTTAGAAATGTATGGGTTTTGACAGCTTTTACTCGGCCCGGGAAAAATTTTCTATGTTATTTGACAGTCCAATTGTTGCGAAAGTATAACCGTCAATTTTATTTGTATTTCATCTTGACATCTTTTTTCTCTGCTACCATCTAATACTGGCTGTGGCGGTATCCGCACATATTAAATGACGGATGGCACACGTGACATAATGTCAAAGAGCGCTGAATCGCGATAACGAAATGTTCACAGCAAGTAACTATATATATACCACTTCCAATACGCTACCGTTGGACAGCTGTCCGCCAGGCAATACCATCGAGCCTGGTCGGAGGATCCTCCCTTTGTGGTTGGAGGAACATCACACCCTGTTCCTCTACACTGACAATAAATTAAAAAAAAGTAAGATTGAAAATGAGTTTATATTGACATGTAGCCGTCTACACGTGTCGTACCTACGAATGTTCATAGTATAATTAAGTACGTATCGTATTTTATTATTACTGATTATAACTGTCGCATGGTCGCAATAAGATAAAAGCGGTTTGAAAATACCCATATATTGTTTATGAATTGAGAACATGTTTTATCTGCAGGAAAACAATATACACAACACATGAATCAATCGATTAGTGAAGTGAAATAAAATAACAGATCGATCACGGCTAGAAGGAAATAAAAATGTTTTTTTTTACTTTCTATAAAAAAGAAGTATTCTAACTGTTGAGTCCATTGTACCTTTTTAGGGTTCCGTACCGCCACCTGGCAATGAACTGCAGTGGCCGATCTGTCCCTTAACAGAGTTCGGACTCAGGTCGGCCGCTGCAGAGACAATCTGGCCAAGTGGGGATTTATCAACTCATCCAATACTAGTCTCGAGTGTGGATCCCCTAGCAAGAGTATGGCCCATCTGATCTCTTTGTCTTGCCCTTTATAACCCGCCACTGGCACCCGTGATGATCTCATGCAGGCAAACAAAGAAGGGGTTAAAGTCGCCACCTATTGGTCTAAGACAGTATAATTTAACAAGCCATTGACACGATAAGAAGAAGAAGGGTTCCGTAGTACCTACAAGAAGCCTTAAAGTTTCGCCATGCCCGTCTATCCATCAGTCCGTATGGTAGAGGTCATAGCGTCGAAACCGTTAGTGCTCAACAGATCACGGACCCTAGCCTATTGCGCGTGGCCCGACACGCATTTGGCTGGTTTTATAACACGCTTATATTAGCTTCACCTGTATGTATGTATGTATGTATGTAACCGACTCCTTTGGACTCGATTTTGACCCACTTTAAACGGACAGATTTCATTCAAATTTTGCACACCTGTCAAAGATCGATGACAATGCAATTCTAGCTAAAAAGTGAAAAATAATTCCTAATATAAGCTGAAAAAGCGTGGGGCGCTCTGTGCCATATTTTTCGTCTATCGAGCAACCCACGCTTTTTTCAGCTTATATTAGGAATTATTTTTTACTTTTTAGTTAGAAGTACTTAAGCGTGTTTTTTAGTTTTTTTAAACTATTATTTTTATTATAAATATTTTCCACCAGAAAATTTCTTTGCTTTTCTAACGCCGTCAACTACCTTCATACCAATGTTCATCAATAACGGTTCAATCGTTTAGTAGTAAAAGTGTAATATACAGAGTTACTTTCACATAATAGTAATAGTCAGGATACAGACTCCATGACCATCAAACAGTGTTTTGCAAACAATGAAATGTTGGCAATTTGTAACTAATTACTGAATAATTTAACACTTTTGTAACAAGTGCTTGGTCTACTTTTACGGCTTTTATGCATTGTAATTTGAAATTTACAATATTTTTTTAAATTGTTGACGACTTATATAATACTAGCTTCTATGCGCGGCTCTGTCCACGTGGTACGTTAATAAAAAATATCCTATATTATTTCAGGGGTCTTCAACTATATCCACACGAATTTTCATTAAGATAGGTCTAGTAGATTTGAAAATTTTTGGGCACAAACAAACAAACAAAATAATCTTTCCTCTTTAACCCTTATTCAATTATTGGTTTTTTATAAAATTATTTCCCCCTTGACACTACTGCAATATTTTATTATTATTTCTCTATTGGCAACTCTAATCTCTACAAAAAAAACCTAATTTCCCCCCTTTTTATAAAAATAAGGAGTTTTTTTTTTTAAATCTATAAAACCTTAAAATGTTCAAGCGCCTCCTGGGGCCTATGAAAATAAATGATTTGAATTTGAATTTGAACCCTCTGACCTAAAAACCGTGACAAATTTCAATTTTATTGAAGAAAAATGTCTATTTGATTAAGGGTTAATATTAGTATTTATTACATCACGAATATTTTACCCTCAAAGGTATGGCACAGGTGTGTAACAGCCAAACTTAACCTACTATGTTTAGATCCTAGGAGGTGAGCCTGCCTATCATCATCCATCGGCCACAATTCCATCTCCGCTGCTATTGTGAATTACCTGAAGGAAAATCCCAAATCACACTTTTGTCCGATCCGGGAATCGAAACCGAGACCTTACGGTAAGAGGTAACGTACGCTAACCAACCACTAGGCAGGTAGTTGACGATTAAAATTAATTCAGCTATACGGTTCTGAAAACATACTGAGATTTTAATTTACCTTACAGTAATGCCACTGGGAATAAACCTTAAATAAAATACACTTTATATTTTGATTATTTTTATAGCATTTAGCTATGCTTAGCAAATTATACTAAGAAACAGTTGAAAAAGATATGGGACCGGCAGGATTTGAACCTGCGACCTTACTGCACACCGGGCAGTCGCTCTTAGCCACCCAGCTACGGTCGCCTCTTACCGGCACCCTAAATTTCTCAACTGTATGATACGTCATTTCGTGACGTCACGTTCATCCATTTGTTCCTACCTTAGGTAGGACACTTTATATTTCCTATTTTGATATACCTAGGTTTGCAAATCCTCGGATGTTGAAATACGCAGCATCCCTCGTGGATTCTACGTCAACTTCGTATTTCGGAAACTAACAGAAAATATAAACAATATTTGGTCTCACTAGTTTTGAAATGGTATACTTATGGGGTAATATTAGAGGCCTTTTAGGTAGGCATCTCATAACATAGCATAACATCATGCCTATATTACCAAGAAGGGTGTGGCAGATGTGTGCAACACCCACATTTCAACTTTTAATGTTTTAGGTCCCATGGGATAAGGGATGAGCCTTTCGACTTCCACCTTGCACTATTCCAACTCCGTGCTGCTCTTGTGAATTTCCTGACGAAAAGTTGACAAATAACACTTTGTCTGACGCGGGAATCGAACCCGAGACTTCGCGGCGAGAGACGCATACCCTAACAACACCATCAAGGCAGTCATATATTTAAGTATCTCCAGTGGAAAATAGAGATAGTATAATTAATGCCTTATATGTGTATAATTTAGGTTGTAACGGAGGGGTGACTCGTATTCGTTGACATAAGATACCCACAGCGAAGGGGCAGAGTTGAATTCGATTGTTTTCTACCCAAATTGGGTGCTGTTACTGCGACAAGGTGAGGAAGTAACTACTCAAAATGACGAAGGTTTAATGTGCAATATAGGCTCATTTTCGCCAAGCTTTCACTACACAAGGTGCTTCGTACGTAATTATTAGACAAGTTTGTTGAGATCGCGGGAATTCGTCGCACGAGAAACGTAATGACTTATTGTTTGAGCACAATCGGCCGTATAAATAAGAGGAAAGACGAGTCTCTCTTTATGGATCATTGCTTATAAAATAGCTAGTCTTTCTATAAATAAATATACCTTGTCCCGACTCATTTAATGTTATTGCGTCCAACTAGCTAAAGATAATTAAAATTAAAAATAAACAATACGTTTGTATTGTAACGTAGGGAAGCATATTTTAAAATGTTTTTTCCTTCAAATGCCAATGTTTTTCCTTAAAGATATTCCCATTTGAAGTATTCAAGAATGACGCATCCCTAGGTATATCGTTTGTCGCTAACTACTTCGTTATTATTACAGGTGAAGTGTGGGTGTTGTACACCTCTGCCATACCCTTCTGGGTAATATAGGCGTGATTGTTACACAATACACAATCTACATTATATTGCAAAATGTATCACATCATCTGAGGACATAGATAAAATGTGCCAGCAATTTCAGGACCCAGCCTCGCCTGTCTCGCCACCAATACTACTACACCAGTAGTGTTTAGTGTTTACACTACGCAGGATTTATGTATCATCGTGACAAAGCCTACTAGTGGATCAGGACACAGAGCGTATATAGGTCAGTACATGAATTTGACTGCACAAATTTTTCATCAGATGTACCACACATCGGAATAACAATCCTTAAAAAACTTTGCACTCAAGGCCTCAGAATCATTATGTACTACTAATCACTAGTGAGCGGCTTCGTCACGATGTCAATAACACACTGTATGCTATTTGGTGCTCGGTTAAATGTTAGACGATGGTGCTTCCCTCTCCAACAGTACCTCTGCTCTACCACCTTACCATTGTTAAAACAGCATCCTATAGAATAGAATGCTAACGTGATACAGTTCTTAACAGTTAACGACAAAGACTAAGTCGCAAATGTCTCCAATCTCTTTAGGCTTAATTCACACCGGAATGGCAGCTAAGCGGCCATCCGTTTTAGTGTCATTGAATTATATGTTCTATCTCGATTACTATGACAAACAATACCGCTTGACAAATTTAAAGACCGCGAGGCCGCCGGCGCGGCGGCGCCTCGAGCTCTCCGGTGACCCTTGCGTAGCTCAAGCGATAATAGATAGATAGAGTAATCTTTATTGTACACCAATATTAACAAAGGTTATTTTGTAAACAAATGCACTTAAAAATTATGTTGCACAATGGGCGGCCGCTATAAGCAGTTTCTTACAGGCAACCTTAGGATGGACAAGACAAGTAAGTAATGAGCAAAGTTATGGGCAGTTGTTGGTACGTTAATTAAAGAAAAATTAAAATAAAGTAAAATGAAACGTCATGATAATGACAATGGAGATTATAAAATATAAATAATACAGAAATAAACCACGTATAGTGTCTTAACCCTAAAATTATACATAATATACTAATATAATGAATATGTACATACCTTATTAAATATGTTATATAATACTAAATATATTATCTACTTATATTTACCTAAATATATAAATTATATACTATATACAGGGTGTCCCATATTTAATGGATAATCCTTTACCTGCAGATTGGGGGCATCACGCCTGATAGGAAAATGCAAAATTTGTAGAAAAAAAGTATCATGTATTTTTAAATATCGAACATTTTAGATTTTTTCACAAATTAGCCACTTTCGTCCACTCTTCTTGATGCCATGTTCGTAAATCTCAGATTTTTTCAAGTCTGTTTTTGGAATTCAATTCTTGAATAGATGTACTATCAAATTTACTATCTCATTATTGTACAATTATTTCATTTAAAAAACTACAAAGATTAATAAAAAAAAAATTACATGACATTTTTTTTTACAAAAAGTTTGAACCCGCATGGTGTAAAAAAAATGTATGGAGACCTGTGTGCCCATCACGGAAAAAATATGCCAGTTTCATTGTGATTCTAAAATGGTATAAAATATTTTATATTTTTTTTTATTTAAAAAAATAATGTGAGAAATTATGACCAGGGTCCGATTTATTTTAAATCACTTTCTACCAAAATGATATCCTAGTTGATAATACTAACTACTTAAGCGTATTAAACTAAACTAAATAATTACGAATCGTTCCAAATACTGTTTTTTGTAAAAGTTATGCTTGATAACTTTTACAAAAAACAGTTTTTGGAACGATTGACAGCAATTATAAATCTTATAATACCTATCTATGAAAGTATCGATTAAGATCAAAATACTGAAAGTAATTAAACAATATTTTTTTTAATTTTGCTCATCACTTATCTGGGTAACGAAAAAAAAAACGCTGACACTCAAATGTGTTCTGTAAAAAAGGCGCGCAAAATTTTTAAATTTGCGGATGTGAAATTTTCAGTTCTCTCTAAAAGATTTTATAATATTGTGCTGTGACTTCAGACTTGTTTTTTGCTACTTGAATTTGGACTTATCAACATCGGCAAATTAACAAACGATATTGTGCTGTGACTTTGGATTTGTTTTTGCTACGAGAATTGAGACTTGTTATCTTCTTTCGTAAAATGCCGCGATATCTGGATACACCAGTAGAGTATACACAAATGCTTTGCTCTACCGAGAAAGGTTTCCGAACGTTTTTTGTTAATTTGCCGATGTTGATAAGTCCAAATTCAAGTAGCAAAAAACAAGTCTGAAGTCACAGCACAATATCATAAAATCTTTTAGAGAAAACTAAAAATTTCGCATCCGCAAATTTAAAAATTTTGCGCGCCTTTTTTACAGAACACATTTGAGTGTCAGCGTTTTTTTTTTCGTTACCCAGATAAGTGATGAGCAAAATTAAAAAAAATATTGTTTAATTACTTTCAGTATTTTGATCTTAATCGATACTTTTATAGATAGGTATTATAAGATTTATAATCGCTGTCAATCGTTCCAAATACTGTTTTTTGTAAAAGTTTTTAAGCATAACTTTTACAAAAAACAGTATTTGGAACGATTCGTAATTATTTAGTTTAGTTTAATACGCTTAAGTAGTTAGTATTATCAACTAGGATATCATTTTGGTAGAAAGTGATTTAAAAAAAATCGGACCCTGGTCATAATTTCTCACATTATTTTTTTAAATAAAAAAAAATATAAAATATTTTATACCATTTTAGAATCACAATGAAACTGGCATATTTTTTCCGTGATGGGCACACAGGTCTTCATACATTTTTTTTACACCATGAGGGTTCAAACTTTTTGTAAAAAAAAATGTCATGTAATTTTTTTTTTTATTTATCTTTGTAGTTTTTTAAATGAAATAATTGTACAATAATGAGATAGTAAATTTGATAGTACATCTATTCAAGAATTGAATTCCAAAAACAGACTTGAAAAAATCTGAGATTTACGAACATGGCATCAAGAAGAGTGGACGAAAGTGGCTAATTTGTGAAAAAATCTAAAATGTTCGATATTTAAAAATCCATGATACTTTTTTTCTACAAATTTTGCATTTTCCTATCAGGCGTGATGCCCCCAATCTGCAGGTAAAGGATTATCCATTAAATATGGGACACCCTGTATATACATAATAATATAAATATTATCTAATATTCACGACACAATATTACTAAACATCAACAATAATTGCCTAAAGTGACATGAAATGCTCATTGACCATTTTTTTAATATAGGCAAAGATTGAGCTTCTCTAATGCATACGGGCAAAGCATTCCACAATCGTGTTGCCTGAACTATGAAAATAATGTGCTTTACTACAATCAAGATAAAGTTTAAAATTTAATGACAATGAAACGGCTGGCCGCTTCGCACTTTTCCGGTGTGAGTTGAGCCTTATGCGATGATATAAACCGCCTTCGTCGACCTCAAGTGCGAGTCGGTTTGGTGCTAGGAGCTGTCACCCGACGCGGAATGTTGATAGACTAGTCGAAGTCTAGAACAATGCCTGTTGATTCTCTGAATCGCTATTGCGCGTACTTGAATATAAACGTTTGTTCCAGCGAAATTCCTATCGTCTGTCTTGTCTAGACCATCTGTAAACATGATGGTTAATTCATCTAACTATTTCTTGGTATTATACAAATATCTAGATATTGTATATCTCGAGATATTTATAAGAGAGTATTATTCATTGAAGTACTGTTGAACATCGATTTTTATTACCTAACTATTTTGCTGAAATTATGAGAGAAGCCGTATGAAAATCTCAACTACCTCTGTTTAGTAATCTTGATTAATTGCCACTGGATATAAAATATGAATTCATCTTAATTTACAGCTACAGAGTACAGTCAGCAACAAAACAGAACAGGACAGTAGTACACCTGAAAAAGTTTCAAACCCACTTATTCTTTAAAATCGTTATTCTTTATTGAATAAGTGAGTTATTTTATATTAATGATGATTGGTATAATATACAATAATTGACAAGTGTTGCTGACTACCTACTAATCTGATATGCTTGCTACATTCATTAGATTAAAAATTGTTGCATTATTTTTAGTGAAAATGAAGCAACTTAACAAAAGTATCTAGGTAAATTCCATAAATCAATGTACTGAAATAATTATAAACTCGTCCGTACATCCATTACAATAGGTGTAATTATTTTCCTGTATCCTCCATGCTGTACATCTGACACCAATTTAATACATTCAAAAATTGCCTTTGTGGTTGGTTAAAATCGTTGTAAATTAGGACACAGCATATTACGAAGTTACAGAAATTAAATTGTTGCCCGCAATAAATAAACAAAAGAAGATCTGAATATCGAGAGCTATGTAGAAGTTAATAGTTAGCCACAAACCAGTTAAGTACCTAGCTCCCTATAGTAAAAAGGATGTCCATATCAGTCCACTCGCCACAACGGCATGTGGTAATATAAATATCCACATTATCATTTCAAAACAGTCAGTGCATTTGTTTAAATGGAAATAATCATTAATTAACAGCAGCATTACGTGGCTAACATAAATAAGGGTTTCAACAGGACTGTTCAAAAGGATATGTCAGTAGGTGATTGTTTCCCAATTAGCATATTGCTTCACTGGTTAAAAATATGAATATTGTTATGTAGTTGAGTGCCGAATACTTTATATGGGTTTAAGCGGAGAGTGGGCGGCTGGCGGCCGTGAGCGAGTGCCGGTAGGGAGGGCCGTTCTTCGAACACAATCGATTCTTTAATCGATGCATGACGAATCGATTTAATAAAAACATCGATGGCACAGAAACCGTTCCTTGATCTTTAAGGGTTTGAAATAAGGAAACCAATTAAATTAATACTGATAGCGCTTTTAATAATTTGTTATCATAGGCATGTTGAAAATCCAATCAGACAAAGAATGTTCTTAGGAACTCAGTTTGGATCTATTTCTGGCATGGAAACTATTGACACACTTAATTAACTAACGTACAGGAATCTCGATAGATTTTTTGGTATCGAATTTGAGACCGAATAGACACCCCTGTATGATTGAGTTAAGAGTCTCGCGGCTTCTCTCGCCTAGTTTGATGCGATACTCGCAACTTTGCTTAGTGAAATATTATTAGTTGCGTATAGCATCTATGTGTATAAATGTGTTAACCAGCTCACTATCATACTCGCTACTCGTTGAACCATGCTTGTGAGGGTGTAAGACATGGATCATCTAATCATCTTGTAAAGTCAACAGATGATTGGATCGAGCTAGTGATAAAAATGACCCGAACTTAATCGATGTGCGATCAGCACTACTGTCTGTTCGATTACTCGGCTAACGTCGATTTACGCATCTGGCCAAGCCTGGCTTGTTGCGACACTATACGCACCTACCAGAATAATTACCTATTATAATATCCGTGTGATAGCACACCAACGTACTTGCTGCTTGCTCGACCCTGTGTGTGAGGGTGTCAAATACAGATCAGTGTCTCCGGTAGAGTCAACCGTAGTGCACCGTATGAATGTTCCATATCGTCGTTGTCAAACCAAAATCTGCTATGTGCAGAAATCATAGTTTTGAGAAATTGACAAAAAAAGGTCTCCTGCATTCAAGGGATTGTAGGTAAGAGGTCGTCAATAAGAGGTCGTAGTTCGTCAAATAATGGTCATAAGCACATGACAGTTTGTCTATATGGTAGGATATAGCAGCGAACTATATGCAGAGGTTTAAAGTAGAAATATTACAAAACTGCACATAGCAGATTTTGGTTTGACAACGACGATATACTTGCTAGAATGTACTATATCCCCAAATAATATAAAATTAATAATGCTAATAATATTGTCGTCATGTCGTGAATAGTCGTGATCTATCATATTCGGTTGCGAAATATCAATAAATTAGATTAAAGGGATTAAATACTACTCTACCTAAATGTAGAGTGTAGATGTTAAATTATAAGGTAATAAGCTAACTATATCGAGGCCTGTATTTCTATGAGGGTTGTAAAATAACTGTTGTGACTTCTAAGGATGTCTTTGGCCTGAGCATTGTTTTTCTGCTTGTCATCATCAGATGGTCTCCAAAACACATTGGCGTAGTGGTTAAAGTGGTCGTCTCGCTGATTTTAACTGCGCTGGTGTTGTGAGTTTGATCCCACACGGGACAAATCTTTGAGTGATGCGCAAAGATTTGTTCTGACTCTGGGTGTGCTTTGAATATGTGAAATGTTTATTTGTGAACACCCCCGCGCACAGGAAATATTCCTAGTACATATTTAAAAAACAAACTCTTTTTGATATCATTAAAGAAGTGCTCCTTTTAACAACCAACTCTAAAACAATCCGGACCAGTTTCCAGTCAATGCTAAATCTCTTAACTTAAACTCTACTCAGTTATAGTCGAGGTCTACAAGAATGCCTTAGGAACGTGTTATGACTGGCACCAGAGATAAAGTTGAAGGCGAAACCGTGGGCAGAAGCAAGTACCCGGCCAATACGGCTGCAAATTAAGATCTGCAATTAATGAACCTTGTACGTATAACAGTATAAACATGGTATAAAATGGAATAACATTGTATGTATGTATAATACTGTACAATGTATACACGGCTACCGATCAATCTATACATTACCGTAAAAGCTGGTCTTGCAGTGCACGGGAAGTCTATACAACGTGAGACCATCTTATACAGGGAAATGTATAGGTGGTTGTGTAGCCGCCTGTACATAGTACGGTGACATGAAAACCTACTAAGGACCAATTATGATATTAGCTCTGTTGGTAGCACACTCGTACACTTGTAACAGCTGTAACTCGACTGTTCGTGATCGATCAGTGTTGCCACTGCGAAAGTCTAAAAATCGTGACACGCGTTATGAATAGGTGTCAAAGTACGATTAAAAAAACTGGTACAATTAACTCCAATAAAATTAGAACAAGCACAGTAATAAATTATTGTAGATAGGTAGAATTGGCAGTCTTTATTTGTCGCAAATCTTTTGTTGATAATGTTGTACTGCTATGATTCAGTCATATTTATGATGGCAATAAAACATATCTGCCGTATATGGATCAGGTTTTAAGCGTTTATGTTTAAGTAGATGCAAAAGTCGCTTTGTTAAGTAACTTTTATACGACTTACTTACAAGATTTATTACAGCTGGATTCTAAAAAACCAAAGTTTTTATTTTAACCAACGTTTTTTCATTATTTATGATTAAAAAATAAATAATTATATTGCAGACGTAAAGTTCCTCGTCAATAAAAACCAGAAAAGATTTTAACAGCTCGAAAATCTTAAAGGAAAATTTACTACTATTGACTGAAAATGTTGATACGAGGACTGAAAAAAGCTTATCCGCTTTAGGGGCGGCGATGTCGTGTACCTATGCCTAGACGCTACCAACAGGTCTGAAACGCTTGTTTGGCTGAAAATGGATCATCGACAATATTGACAGTATTTTCACATGAATTCGATCAACGTAGAGTAGATCATCCATCAACCATGTATTGTGCTCTTTTTTATATGTGCGTTTGTACTGTATCTACTATAACATGTATATCTACCTACCAATTAGATTTGACCTAGTCACACTGGCCGCTATCTGCGGCTGTGTATGTGATTTTTATGTCGTATGTTACTGGCACTAACTTGTAAGAATTAAGCCGTGTGCGATCCAAAAACAACATATCCTTTAACTTTCGTCAGAATTGACTGATATCGTTCATTGTTAGATAGTGTTTGATTGCAGGTGATTTGGCTTCGAGTATGGTATACCTACGTTTTTTCGTACCAAAGCAGCCGTTTGATCTGGCAAAGTGACAACGTAGTTGCTCGTGGGCCGCGACTACGGGAATGGAGTGAGTAAGTGAACGAGTGCGTGCATCGCGTCGTCCCAGATTTGTGATAGGTCGGCGCGATCCCGACAGTTGCGTATTGTGCGACCCCGGGGTGAACGATCTCCTGTGAGTCGTCGACACCGCGATAATTACTGTCGCTCGACGACCCGGCGTACCGTGTGCCCTACGCACTACGCACTGGCTGGAGCAGTGAGGCATCATGCAAGAAGTCAGAAATGCATGCCTAAAGTACTTGCTTATAGTTCTACTTGTGGCCACACATAGTAGAGCTAAATCTTGGAGTTAGAATACGTTATTTTTACGGTTTTGCATCGATATATAGAATGATTTACACTAAGGTGACACTGTGTTACATAATGCCAAAGGGACGTTAGCCTCATAATTGCGGTAATATAATAATCGTGGGAGGGAACTTATCTTTAACTAGTGGGAATAAATTCTGGCATTACTAGCATAAAAGGCTTGTTGACATCTCAACCCTACGGTGTTGCAATGAACGTTCAATTGGCTCTGTTGTGATCAGTCATAATCTTGTGTCAAATAGAGCTAAAATTGCTGAATAACTATATAGGTAATGAGCACATTAACGAAGGTTACATGGGAAATCGATGGCAGTATGAATTGCTCAACGATATCTAGTAATATCAGATTCATATAAATTATCGGAGGCGTAAAAAAACATACCAACGTGCAACGACCAACATTTCATGAGTATTAACTCGGTGTGAATAGGACTTTACTATCAAACAGTTGGGTAATTCCAGCGAAGCTTGATTTTGATGGATGTAGTATTATCTATTATTATCGATATACATGACTAAAGTAGCACTTATACGTTTCCTTAACTAATAAAGTAAACAAGTCTATTTATTCTTCATCTTCTTCTTCGTCTTCTCGATGGCTGAGTCAAATTTTATTTTGACTTGCCATCGTGGTGAAAGGATTAGCCAATTCCCTTTGAAGAACTCGCGAATTGCGCAGGGTGCGCCGGACGTAGAGAATCGTTGTGTACGTCACCCGGGGAGGCTCCTTTCATGCACCCCGTCTATTTATTGAAATCCATGGATTTAAACCAGAAAGAACATTTTTTTTTTATACCCATATTATTAGTTCATAATTATTAATTTTAGTAATTGAGGTGATTTAGTAAATGACCATAGCTCAGCAGTAGACAAAAGTTAAAAAGGAAAAATAGTATATACATTTATTTAATTTGATTAAATTAAACAAAAATGTATAAAATTACTTACAATAAAAAAAGGTTTATTTTCAATTTTATTTAATATTCTTTAAAATAAGCGACTTGAACGCAATTATATCTCGTATTTCACATGCTACGTTACGTTTGTAATATGGTTGGTAAGATCCCAGGCGCGATATATCAAACGTTATTTTCATTTCCGAAACTGAAATGTTTAATCGTAGCGCTCTTTTGCTTATTTATCATATTTTTTGTTTACACAGAATACAATACCATTGGATCTGACGCCAAGAACGCTTCTACTAGGAATCACCCAGTTGTTAATGTGGCTAATTGTACCGCTTTAATTGATATCACCTTGACCACGTTTGTTGGTTTTAGCTGCTAATTGCTGATGAACTAGAAATCTATTAACCAACGATTTATGTAATCGATCCAATTTGACATTGCCAGATTGTTTGTCCGTACTTTAATTCGTACACTCAAGTAGTAGACCGTTATTTTCCTCTGATAGATTTGATATTGAAACTGAAATATCACCATTTCTAAATTTTTTGCAGTAAACCGAATAGGGATGATGACTGATACTGCAATAGTAGTAGGTAAACAGAAACCGAATGCAAGAATTTTTAGTTCCGTACTTCTCATTGTATATGATAATTCAAAATTTCATGGGCAAGCCCGAACTTTAAAACTATAAAAATATATTTTCCAATGAAAATCCACACAATTTTGAGCAATTTTCGTAACAAAACCATTTTCATAAAAGCAATATTTCATTATAGCTATTAAACAAAATTCATAACTTCGCATACAAGCTACAAGGCAGTGACGTCACGTCTTTGTAGCCGTTTGTTTTATTTTTAAGCAGTCGGGTTGTTTTTCTTAATAATAATTTTATTTCATAGCGTTTTGTTTATTTTTACAATTTTTGTTTAATCATCAATCAATAGGTTATAAATATTTTGAAATGGTTTTCTATGACCTTTCATTTGATACTCATATTAATAAGGTAAAAACAAAACCTCCGCCCCAGCCCCGTTATTCCTCTTGCGGGCGCCATTTTTTGATGAATTCAACGACACCTCATTTGTCAAAATCTATCCAGCAGTTTGGGCTGCAGGGCGTGCCAAAAAAATGGACATACATACACACATTTGTACATACATACGCTTGAAAAACATAACCCTCCTTCTGAGGTAGACGGGTCATAATGATGAGCAAACGTTGACTAATACTTATAAGCTACTAAACACTGCCGTAATCACTATAACCATGATTAAATTGCTATACTATTTGATACCTAAAAGTGTGAATATATGGCTTGCTTGACTGATACTTACAATTTATTTAATATATTATGAATCATCGGTTATATCTATTTAAACATGATGACATCAATATTTCCAATTTAATAATCCTGAAATAAATAATCACTTCAGTTATGCAATCAGTGCATGCGTCACTGTCAAGGTCTCGGGTTTGATTCTAGATGATCTTCAGACATCAAAATTGTATGATCGATCGACTGATACCACAATCAAGTGTTTTTATTGTCCTAGGAGCTTCTGCATCATGTCTTTCTAAACCTCGAAAATATGGTCCTAAAATATTTCTTCGTTTGAGACTTGAGTTCTGTTGTTTTTTTATGGTGGATAGGCACGCGTTTGACCACGATCTCTGATGGTAAGTGATGATGCGGTGTATGGTGGAACACGCTTACCTATGATATACCTATATAGTCCCGCTTTAAGGGTATACGCCCGAGCGCCGTGTTTTCGTACTAAAATGGGCGCCGAAAAACATGCATTTTAGTGTTTTAGATATGATTTGTCTATAATAATAGATACAAAATAATAATACTAAAGTTAAACCCATATTACTTTTGTATAGAAAACAGCAGACTCCCAGATTGTACTCATACGGAAACAAAGACTCTTTGCCTTGTGCAAGATGTTTCTAAAGGAGGAAAGAACATTTTTCAACGAAGTAATAAGGCAGGTTTTGCCCTGCTTTAGTCACAGTTTTAACGTTAACTAGCCATTGTGTTTGTTTAACGAAGGAGTACACGTATGGCTGGCTTTAGGTTAAACAGATGATGAACAATAATAATGATGAATTTGCCCTTATTTCTCTATCCAGTACAGCGAGTGCATGCATTCAGTCGGTATTCAAAACAATGCTTTAGTTTTCCTTGAAGGATATGACTATGGGTTTACAGTACAGTATCAAGTCCGAAGTTCGTTATTCTATCTTACTATGTGCTTATAATGTGGTTTTAATAATTAGGTTCAAATTAAATGCGTAATGCTGTAAATCTACCATAATAGTAAGTATTTTCAACCGACTTAAAAAGGAGAATGTTCGTTCGTTCGCCGATTACTCGAAGACGCCTGGAGCGATATGAGAAATTATTTTTTTGTCTGAAGGAATATACTTCGTCATGTGGTCAAATTCTCATTAGGTCACGATCTGATGATAAGATCCTAGAAAAATCGAGGGTTACCCTCAATTTTTTTAAGAAAGGATTGATATTGTTTTTCGGGATATTTGCATCTAGCAAACAGCATTTTATGTTGTTGAGCTTATGCTGGAAGTTACATCTCCTCAACGGTTAGGAGTACTGCAATCATTCGTTTAATATAGGCGCCTTGAGGCCGTTTATTGTATTATTTTAAGTTATACACAGATAAGGCGAGACGTAAATATTACTTAATTATTTCTTACTTCTTGTTTTTTTTTGTAAAATTAAATTATAAACGACAGTGTTTCTGAGACAGTTAAGTACCCACTCTTGATTTCTGATAACTTTTCCTGAAGTACTCTTCAGGAAAAGTTATCTGAAATATTTACATAATTATAACGAAATTGTTAATTAAAACTTTAAATTAACAAAAAAGTAAAAACAAAACACTTTTTTACTTAAACGACAAGAAATAACGTAAATTAATGCACATAATGCACCGTTTTAGTAATAAAGTACGGGGCCGATTACCAAGAACCGTGAAAGTATTTTTGATAGTAATGCGGATCGATAGACATCGGTGCCAATGTTCAAAGGTTAACGATGCATTAACTATTTAATATTATGGTTGAGGAGCTGGCCGTGGGATTTCTGTGCTTACTGCTTGTGCGCCAGTAAGAGCTGTGGTAAGAGGCTACGTGGTTCCCAATAGGAGTTAAGGGATTGAATTCTCAGTTGACAGAGACAGTTCTCAGTTTTGATTGGCAGATTGAGAGTGATTTGTGACATCATTTTCTTGACATGGTTTTGTAAATTGGCTCATCTTTAAATTGAATATAATTGTTTTGAGAAAGTTGTTGAAATAAGTACCAGTCATCAAACAATTTCATATTTGTGCTTTAGTATAAGCAATTAGACAAAAACGTATAGCTCTTGTGATAATTACAATAAAAAACATTTCAATTAATCTTCCAAGCCATTAAAAAAATATTTGATTTGACATTCTGGCCTCTGATTACCCGTAACGACTGTCATAGATGTTCAAATGGCAACCGGGACCTGCTTAACGTGCTCTCCGAGGCACGAAGGAAAACTCGTTATGTTATAGATGCACATGCTTAACCTGCAAGATCGATCCGTCGGCTACGAGCCCATTCGCCCCTCAAGATTCTGCCCTGATAAGGAATAAGTGCCTATTCACTCCTTGAAATAAGAACAGTACCAGTTCACTCCTTATTGCAGATACATTCAAAGTGCAGTCAGCAGAATAATGCTATTATAAAATAAATATAACAAACGTACACGAAAAAAGGTTTATTTAACGTTACAATTTTTGGCGTTACAACAAAATAAATAGTTTTTTTTTTAAAAGTGGATATTTTTAGCATGTTTTGTCTTTCGTACTTTTTCATTTGTAAAATAATTCAAATAATATAGATTATACGTAAGGAGTGTATGGGCTCGTTAAAAAATATTAAATTAATTTTGTCTTAATACACCCCTTCAAAAGGAGTGAATAGGTTCTCCAAAACGGAGTGAATTTGCAATTTTAATCTAAGGGGAGAATTTAATTTTGTCTTAATACACCCCTTCAAAAGGAGTGAATAGGTTATCCAAAACGGAGTGAATTTGCATTTTAATCGAAGAGGAGAATTTGGAGGAGTGAACAGGCTCGTAGCCGATCCGTCGGTTTCAACTTAGCCACGAGCTCGAATAAAAAACATTTCAATGCAATAAAAAAAAACATAGATAAGTTACGGTCAGATCACAGACTATACAACCTTCATTGTCTTCAAGGTGACACGTAAAATAAAGGCCCCACTTCACCCTATTCGACCGTAACAGAAACTGACTTAGTACGATAGTAAGTGAAGGCATTTCTTTATTCTATGCTTTTTATTTTTAATTGTTTTTTTAGTTCATTTGATAATAATAAGTGTATATCAACAAATCTTATTCTTTTTTTTTTTTTCTTTTTTTTATACTACTCCCATAGCGAACGAACGTGTAGTCCACCTGATGGTAAGTGGAGTACAGCCCATGGACATCAACAATCTACAAAAGCAGATTATAGATGCGTCGCTGCAGCTGAGGACTACGGTGTTATGCCTCATGTGCCAGTAATTTCAGGGCTTGATCTCACCACAGGTTAAAGGTTAAAGGTGAGACGGTGGTGCTGCCGCCTTCGAGCTCATTCACAAGAGCTCTACCACCACTATTATATATTCTAATTGTACACACACTAAAATAAGTAATAACTATTGTTTTAGGCTGCATCACCTTCCTCAATATTTAAAACTGATTTTAAGTTACTATTTAAAACATATTTTACATTCATGATATTTTATTGTAGCTTAAAGTGAAACTTGTAATGCACACTTATAACCAAACACTGATTGATTTCTAGCATTATAATTATGCAAAATTAAACTAATTCTTATAACTAATTAAATTAAATTAATTACAGCTCTTCACTGTATTCTTTCAAGTATGTATATTTTCTATACACAGATGAGGCGAGACGTTGAATATTACTTAAGCATTTCTAGTTTTTTGGTGCATTTTTGTAATTAAAATCGTTTTTTTTTTAAGTATTTAATGATATCGTTTGTTCGCCCAAAATAAAAGGATATGCTGTGTCGTGTGTGGAGTCTGACCTGAGTTTTTATAGTAATTGTCTCTACTTACATTGTAAGACTCTATCGTTTAAGCACTTTGCAAGAGTGTAGGGCTACCTTAATTCGAATTGATCTTGGGTCATGCGTTAGTAAAACGAACGCCTGCGGGCCACACATTACGTTTGGTGATTTTATGAGGGTCTAAGTCCACTAGCGCCACCAAACATTCGTGAATAACTTAAAGGTCTCCGACCAATAAAACGATTACTTATGTGCGATGCTTCAAACGTCTTGAATGTTTAAATTAAGTGGTTCATTCGGTTTGCAGTAAAAAAAGTAAATGTGTTTGTCCATATGGGTAATGTGGGTTACTTTGACATTTTTGGCTGTGGATAACGAAGCGGCTGTCAGTATCAATCATAATTACAGGATGCTGCACATTTTTGATTATATCTCACTTAAGAAATAATTATTTAGCATTCGTGCATACCGAAATTATGGTACGGGCAAATATGTGGATAAGAACGTAAAAAACAAGCAAAGATAAAATTGTGAGAAAATCTCCGTTATAAAATCTGAGTTCTTCATTTGGTTCTCAATGGTTTTTTGACTGGCGCGGCAGATTTATGAGCTATCCTTGCAATAAGAGGCAGCAGTGGCACTTTTTTCTTAACTACAGTGCTAAAACAAATCAAATAAAAGTGTCATTAATTGACAACAGTCGAAAAATGGTTTTAGTACATTTATTCATAAGCAATCTCTGAAAAACTAATCGACGATAACATCACGCCTAGGTATATTAACCAGAAGAGTGTAGCAGAGGTGTACAACACCCACACTTCACCTGTTATGTTTAGGTAAACGGGGTGAGCCTATCGCCATCCACCGGGCACAATCGAACTCCGTGCCGAAGAATGCCAGAATTTCCTGACGGAAAGTTTACAAATAACACTGAGCCCGGTCTGGTAATCCCGTGGAGATCCCGCGGTGAGAGGCGCATACGCTAACCACTAGGTCATCGAGGCAGTTCTAGAACTAGTGAAATACGCAATAAATCCGATTTAATTACGACTATTCAACAATTGAGGCAATCGTTCCTTATGATCGAGGATACACGGTATACACAAAGGATACACGGTCCGTTGAGGATATTCGTTTCGCAGCTATAAGGAAAGTCACAGGGCCACGTGATGCCAACACTAGTTATAAACGCACCTACTATTAAATTTATTATAATTACTATATAATTGCAGAGATTTAGACGGTATATTTTAATTACAAGTTGTGTTACTTAGTCACGTACTTGTATTTACTTCAAGTTTGTTATAAAATTTTGGTCATTGCTGAAAACTAGTTGTCTTGTACGAGGTCCTATTATGAAACATATAAAAATATTTTCCATCAACCTAAAATTTGGAAGAAGTTCACAGCACGCATCATAGCTCTGTATTGACCTTCATTCCGTCTGATGATTCCAAGTGCTCTGTTGCGGTCATAAGAGTTATTATAGGAACAGCTTTTAATATTTCATACATTTGACCTCCAGTCACACCTGTCTGTAGTGTGTTACTCCTATGCGGCTAAACCACAGTTCCGATTTTGATAAAATTATATTTCGGAAATGCTTCGGATACGTGGTAAGTAAGTTATTAAATAGCATGAGTTATAAATTGATGGTAATCTTGCCTACCAAAGCTCATAAACTTTTAGATTTGGACTAATACATTTATAGTCCAGTTTATTAATACATTTCTGCCATTATCCAAATTTATGTAACAACTTTCGGTCATTAGTTTCTCATCTATTCTATTTCACCTTTTTATGTTTAACTCTTCAAAGGAAGTTGTAAATAGACAGTCCTCATTCACCACAGCCGACCGACAGTCTGACGGACCGACAACTGATTAATTATTACAGCAGAAAATAAAAAGACTAAAGATTTCAATCGGCCATGTATCCGAAATTACGTAAGCCTTGTGAATGAATTATGTTAAAATTAGTTTCAGAAAATTTGATGCCTTGAAACGTTCAAATGAATGACTTGTTACAGGAGACATTATATCCGATTCTTCCGGTTTAGCAATGCACATTTGTTGTCGTTGTATTCATGTATACATCTGCCAACGAGAACCCTTTTTATTCCTCGTGGAAAAAAAGCGCCTCATCAATTAGTATATTGCCAAGAAATTATGCATATTTTTTCGATCACAGCAACCTAATATCTGAAGTTTACCGCGGGCTTTACTCGCTTCATATTGAACAAATATATTGACTTTCAACAGAAAATTTATTCAGGCTCCATGTTACTAATTTTCAGCGAAAATCCCATCAAACTTTTTAACACAGCAGATTTATTAAATCAGCTCAATCAAATAAATGGATCCAAATAAACAAGAATGTCACTAGTTGTTTCGTATAATCCTTATCCTAGAATTATGTTAAACAATGTGCATGCAAATGCCGCGTTCCGTTTTTACATTTTTCCAATGAACTATGGGAAGAGTCGTTTACGGCGTAGTGGCCACATCGCAGCGGAAAGGGCTATTTTCTTTGTTCATCCACATCGTATTTGGTAGGCCGACAGGTAGGGGTCCCAGCTTAGGAATACTTCCCGAGTTTAGGGGGTTTTTTTTCAGAAAAGGCCAAATTAGACCGCTTTACAATACCTATCTATCTATATCTTTTGTTGTAGAGTTCAGCATTGGCTTTGGCTTTTTAAGTTTTTGTTGTTGAAAACGTTTCAAAATGATAGGTAATTATTAGGTTTTGTTTTATATTAACAACATATTTACTACATCTATTACTTTGTAGTAATTAACCATCTACGTGGTACGTGGGTAGGTAATCTTTAAAAAAAGTGTGAAAATAATGGTAGGATGCTTCTTAGATAGAAATACAATAAATTGCTTTATTTTGGGTTCAATAAGGGTATTTACTATTTTAGTTTTTTTACCAATATAGGGAGATTTCATTTAGTTACTGGTAGCCCTGCCGTCATGTCCACTCACTCAAGGGCTAGTGCTGGCGCAGGGGGATAATGGAACTCACGTCCAGAGGGATTTAAATAATGGGCCGTGGGACCGGCCCGCCCGGCCCGCCCCGCCATCCGTCTCCTCTGTTTACGCGTGTCACTGCTAACCAACGTGACTCCACTCAACTGTACATTTGACTGTTTGACTGTATCTAGATAAAACCGCCATGAGTTAATTAAAATACGTAAATTATATTAATGATAAACTATTAAATATGCATACGGAATCTTTTAATATAATACTGGCTGCCTCGGTCGCCTAGCCGTAGGCCATGATTTGCGACTGCTTAATGTGAGGTCACGGGTTCAGTTGCTGGGTTGGGCAAAGCAGTCACGGCATTTTTAGGAAACTTTCAATAGGAGCACGGAGTTTAAAATAATACACAATAGATGGCAATGAGCTCAACCCATAAATTTGTATGCTGGCAAATATATTTAATTATGGGGTTTGAAGTTTTTAAGTAAATTTGGTACGCAATCCTGAACGTGCGGGATACGACACGCAATTATCCAATTACTTTAAATAATAAGGCTATACTTAGCAAAAGTTACAAATAAAAATATGACAATACGAAATAAAACAATCAATAAAATGTTGATAATCATTGATCAGATAAACATGTTTCAAAAATTTGGTAAAATACTCGTTGTACTTTTAGTTTCGACTAATTAGATCAATTAGCCAACATGAAAGTTCATTCATAGATTATGAAGTAATCATAAAAATATGCCAATTAACTTGAATGAATTGGTCTTTGTTAAAAAAACATAATAAAGTATTTTCTAAAACGAAGAAATAATAAAAATGTGCTCACCATGCCTATTCAACACAATGAGACTGACGTAAATGTTTAGATTAGTTTAGATAACAACGCTAGTTATTTAAATAAATACACGTTAAACACAAATATAACGTTATATTACTTTCTCTCGCCATATAAAAGTAAAGGAAACAGTTGCGAGGAAGTCCACATGTTTAAAATAAGTTCTCAAGCCGTGAAAAGCGGAGAGAATCGGGCAAGGTAACACCCGCTGCCAACTATGGGTATGAACTACCGGTGTGAGTACGACGTTTATAAACTGTTCGTACTTTATATAAAACCACAACCACTCCTTATAATATATCACTTTTATCTTCAGAAACTTTAAAGCTAGCCCGAAATATAATGCCTCGAGAAAATATAGCGTTTTGTTCAAGAATAAAATTCCTGCGGAGGTTTGCGATTGCGATTCGGGTAGCTTTCAGTTTTTCCTACATCGAGTTGGTTGACTTTGAATGAAATTCAGCTGCAATGTGTAATCACACTTATAATAACTCAAAAGCACTTTAAAGAATATGTTTACTTTATTCTTTTATGGGTTTTTAGCTTGCTGTTAGAGAACGAAAAGCAAATCTAATTAAGTGTAATGTTTTATTTATTTTGCTGAATCAACAAAAATAAGCACTTTAGGTTTTCACATTTTCAAATAAAATTTAAGTTGGGTCTTATTTACATAAGTACGAGTATCTATTTTCATTTTAATATCGTGAATGACATTCATCTGATTACATCTAAATTAGAACAAGTATTATTTCTTTAATATTAGCCTCCTTTCATTTTCAAACCATATCTAAAAAAAACTGTGTGTTTTACAAATAATGCACTTGTAGACAAATCCTTTTTATCCGGATAACCTCGCCTTTAAAGCTTGGTAGAGCCAGTTGCACAACGTTATCCGTGTTTAATGGTAGTTTCGGCTCCAATTATTGGAAAATCCGTTAGTACTCGGAACTGCTAGGCCTTGATCCATTTGCATTAAGTCCCGTCGCTCTGCGTTTCGTCAATTACCGATGTAGATGTAGTCTCTTTGATTTTGCCCTAAATGTGCGCCTCTAACGAGATATGACGGCACGTTTTTAAACTCCATTTGATTTGGTAAATACAGTTTGCTTGCTGTATTTTATAAAGTACAGTTTATATGTCTTCAAATGTCAGGTAAGGTTAACTCTAATTGCAGAAAATAGAAATCTGAGTGCCGAGTAGCTACTTCTAAAAGATTAATCGAAAACACTTATTCACAAAAGCTCTATCGCGAATACAGAAGTTCATTACAATAGTTATTAATAGACATTTATTAACACAGCGTGTACCAGCGATATCGATAATATACGCGTATAAATTAATATCTCCTTGAATTATTATGCAAAACTATAGCTACCGACTAAAATTAATCCTGTTCGCCCATATTTGGTGTGTTTGCTTATGCGGCCCTTAATTTATTCTTCTTACAAAGTCCCTCCGACCGGGAGTGTCCGCATAGAAAGTTTATCTTCGGTAAACATCTTTTATCGACGATCGCGATACCGCCATGGAACTTTGGTGCCTTCTTAGCAAACATAAGTATCGTATTAAAGTTGCTACATAAATCAAATCCAACAATAAATTGGAGCGTCTTCTGGCAGGTTAGAAAATATACGATTTTACTTTCTTCTTTATTTAAGAGCTCGTTTACGGATGAAAACCCACCTGCCCTAATAGGTAGCTAGTTAGTACCGATATAGTTTTAGACAAATTTACGCTTGAGGGAACTTCATTAGGTGTCCTCTTAACCTAGATTAGCAGTAGCCACATGAGTGGTCAGTGGGGGCATCAAATATGGACGGTTAAGCCGCGCACACATTGGCGCCCTAACCAGGAAACTAAGAGCATAGAAGTAGTAAAGTTATCTCATAAATAATGCGTGTTGATGCAACGCGTTACCATGCAAACGCGCAAATGTTGCTAATGCTTGGACACGAAATCAAGACATGCGCTAGAGCATATCAATGAAACCCGTTGCAGGCATACGATTTTTTCATTCTTTATAAATTAATCAATAACTAACTACGATACAGGTGACATCACCACTGTTTTATGGATAGGTCTTTTTAAATACAAATCAAACAGATTGAAATGAGAAATACAACTGAATTGAAATTTGCCTTTTTTTTTGGATTACACACACAGACTTTACTTTTCCAGTTTCGGTGTTCTGTGCTTATCAGCCGGTAGCGGCACCGCGGCAGGTCGACCGCCGCGTGTTCTGTGACGCAAGCGCGCGTGACCATGACATCAGTTCCTCGGCGCCAGGCCGCTATGATGACACCTATGATGGATCGCCCAGACCTTGTCCATTTCAGATCGACTACAAACAAAACGGATATTATGCTGTAGATACGTCAGTAGTAGAGTAGTCAAACTAGCAAGTGGCAAATGAATCACTTGAGTCACTCGACGTGATTCTGAATGTGTGTATGACGTTACCGAATCAAATGCCTGCATACTAATTTGTAGGCCAGGATACGATTTAGTACTTAGAATTGTCAGAACTCCGAGAATTGGGATTACGTGTTTCCACTAATTCGATGTGTCAAAACGGAATCGCATTGCAAAGTGTATCCCAACGTTGCAATACTAACAGAATAATATGTTAAATTTAATTTAGCTCTAAGCAATCAGTAGCGTTGTCAGATTTAAATTATATTCACGAGCTGAGCTAATATAATTTAAATAGTGTACCAATCAAACTGTCCGGGGCGTTTGGTGCAGAAAACCACAACTTGAATGAGTTATTTCCAAATCCAAGAGAATGTTTGTACGTGTAATACGTGTTCCACAGTTTGCGAACAATATTTTTCGCTCTAAACTAGTTTGCCCTTTGCGATATGAGTCTGCTGAATTTGTGGAATTCATTGCAATCGAATTTTCCTAGTGGATGATTCAAGTCTGTAATGCAATGTAGCATTTAATAAAATATTTCTGCATTTCTCTGGTCGTCTTTTTGCGTGTAGTTTGCGGCGGGTTTAATTAATTATATCGGATGGTTATCTCTTTTGCTGCGGTCTACGTTTTAACTTTAATCTTGTTCATTCGTGTAATAAGAATTCAAATTACTCGCTTAATTTAATTTTGCTTTTTCTGGCATGCTTTATACAAATATATAGGCTATCTTCTAAAAAAAAACTACAAAAATATGTAGTATTTTCTTTTCATAACTAGTAACATTACATAGGAAACCTAAATATTGAGCTTTATTTTTTTTACAAATCTATATAATCTGCTGTATTTGGTGTTATACTATAATCTAATTTTAATGAAGCTATAAACAACAAGGGGGATAACTTGTGAATCGACACCCTCGGGTTTAATTTACTAGTTAGATGCAGGTAGAAACCAGTTTTTGTCCATATCTAATATCAATCAACTTGTGAACGAAGCAGGAAGCTCGGCCGCAGAAAAAAAACGAAGTACTTGCTTATAGATGGTTCACGGTCTTACGGTGATTATAATAACATTGTGGTCCATAAGTTATTATAGCCATGATTGTACCTATTGATGAAAATAATAGTTTTTTTACGACCCATGTCGTTACATGCAATAATTTCCTCGGAATAATGCGAGGTGCTTATTTGTTTTGCATGATAACGCTTGCTGGTTTGTGCTACATCATCTGTTTTTTATGTGCCAGTATAATTTAATATTAACGTTGCGGTACATTGCGAGTCGCATTTTATTGCACGGTTAGTGCATTGGAAAGTAGTCGTCTTGTACTGAAGAACGTAGTTATTTTTCCTTTTCGTATGACCAAGTTTACGTCAGACTATTGTAGGTCCTTGACTGGGCTTAACGACAGTCTAATGACGATTCCTGGGACGGGCTCTGTTCTCAATTATACGAGGAATTGGATACGCTCAAATGCAATAGCATTGAGCAGTTAGCCATTAACGAAGTAATTCGATTAAATGTTTTTTCTCATTGGACGCGGTAAAAACATTCTAAAAACTAAAAAATTTTGAAAGACTCTTTTTAATTTAATTCCCTTGTTTGAAACTCAAAAACTTTAATGTCATGTTTTACTTACAGATTTTGCTTTCAATCAGATATTTGCCGTGTTCTGCTGATATCAATATTTGTCAAGTCCCTCACATTAAGGATTATCTAGTGGGTATGTTCAGATAAAGAAACTATGCAATTTGGATCATATTAAGTGTTTGCTCTTCCTTATCTGCACGAATTGGACAACCAATTTGCTTGAATCGCTTTATTAATGTACGAAATGGGGTCAGAAGCGATAAGTTATGTAACGATAAGTCTTCTGTTGACATAGACATCGGTAGCCACAGTTTAAATAGTGTTATCAAAGACTAGCCTAACATATCGTCGAGGAAATTGACCCTAATATTCTAAGGCTTTTTTTTTAACACGCTTATATTAGCTTCACCTGTATGTTTGTTTGTTTGTTTGTTTGTATGTAACCGACTCCTTTGGACTCGATTTTGACCCACTTTAAACGGACAGATTTCATTCAAATTTTGCACACCTGTCAAAGATCGATGACAATGCAATAATTCGATAAAAAAAATTAAAAATATATAAAAAAAAAAAAAAAAAAAAAAACTAAAAAGTAGAAAATAAATAATAGTTTAAAAAAACTAAAAAACACGCTTTTAAAGTACTTCTAACTAAAAAGTGAAAAATAATTCCTAATATAAGCTGAAAAAAGCGTGGGGCGCTCTGTGCCATATTTTTCGTCTATCGAGCAACCCACGCTTTTTTCAGCTTATATTAGGAATTATTTTTCACTTTTTAGTTAGAAGTACTTTTTTTACAGTCTGTCGCGGATTTGCTATACGATATGGCTACGACATACATTTGTTGGAGCAGCATAGGTTTCTAAGTTTTAAATCCTTTTATCTAAGTAATTTGAGCCATAACATAACATCATGCCTATATTACCCAGAAGGGTTTGGCAGAGGTGTACAACATCCACACTTCACCTTCACTTCCCATGGGACCTAAACAACCTCTGCCACAGTTATTATCTTACTGGCCCGCATCATGTGAACGTACCCGTTTTCTTTCTTTTTATCCGTTCACTTTAAATCCTGTTATCTTCCGTGTAATAATTAGGCAGATAAAAAGCTCGTGGGCGTTAACTTACTTAGCTAAGTTGTTGCCTTGTTCGTGATCTCTGGGAAATGAGCAAAAAATACTGCAACGTTACGCAAATTAAGGCAGTAGACTGCAGTGTTTTTACATATTCTAAGGATTTTTCACAATTAAAGTTACGGGATTCAATTAATTTTACATAAGGATGATTCAATCTCAATATAGGCAAGCAAGTACATTTGATATTAGTAGTTTTACCACTCATAGTGTAAAAATAGAATACAAGATATAATTTGCCGATCTGACACCCTACTGTTTCCACATAATCTTGAGATGAAGCTAGATATCCCTTCTCTATAGCCCTTCATACTTACATTTACAAAGGAGGACATACAAAAATGGCTGAGCAAACATTAGTGTCCCATGAAAATAGGTTGTGTGTCAATAACCTCGAAATTCGGCCCCAGCTGTATCACCAACAAAAATAAACAAGTGAATAATGTTGAAATGAAAGTGGCGGGTCGTCGGAGATGAGACATGGCGGCAGACGGATGTGGAGTGAGGAGCGTTTATCGACGCGCGCGCCACCGTGCGGCTATCGCAGGAAGCGGTGGCTGCGGCCGCGGCACCACGCCTTTTACGACTCATTTTATAAACAGACCGTTCTATTCATTCTATTCAACGTGCCACCAATTTGTGCTATTTTGTAGCGGTTTTATTTAACTGGACTAGTTTATAAATAAATAAATAAATATTCCACAACTTACACACAACGCCATCTAGTCCCAAACTAATCAGAGCTTGTAATATGGGTACTAGAATAACTGATACTAATACATATATACTTTTCTTTTGTAAATACATACTTATACATTATTATATTACTTATACATTATTATACATAGAAACACCCAGGCTAAGACAAACCCCCATGTTCATGCACACAAAGATTTGTCTTAAGTGGGAATCGAACCGACGACCTCGGCGTCGCAGGCAGGTACACTACCCACTCCGCCATCCGGTCGTCTTTCAAGTTTGTTTCAAATGACTTCGCAGAAATAGGTGTAATTGTTTTAGGACGGTGATCCTAAGTTCCTATAGAGTCACGTTTTTCGTCTGGTCTGGTTAAATTGCCATAATTAGCATACTAAACTACCCAGGTACCTGCATGATTTAATTACTCGAGTGGCGCAGTTAACAGAGCTGTACAAGGACACAGTAATACACAAGTGAACAGGGGCTTCAACCTTATAGAGATTAGGTACCGTAACTATGGTTCAACTATGCTCTTTCATTTCTGAAACGAATTGACAAACCAAAAGTGAAGTCTATCCCAAAGAGAAATAGGCAATTTTTTTTTATACTACCTATGTTGAGTCCACCTGATGGTAACTTGTAACTACTATAGCTAACGGGCTGTCGTAGTTGCACATCAACAACTTACTAAAGCATATTGAAAATGCGTCGCTTCCCCTGTGGATTACGGTGTTATGCCTTATGTGCCAGTAATTTCAGAGCCTACGCAGTAGGCCCACAGTAATGCAAGAAGGCACTACTTTTTGGCGGCAAGTTTAGAGTGAAGTGGTGATATAATAAAAAAACATACCTATATTAATAATGTAATAAAAAGCCATAAAATATCGATATGCTAATTTGGGATTAAAATTTAGTATGCAGAAACTTTTTATAATAATACACTACAGTGTATGAGTACAATGTAGTTTCACCAAAATTTTGCAACAACATATATAATTACTGTGCCATAGATATTTAGGAAATATAATATTCACAAAGAAAACTTTCTCCAGACTCTCACTAAACCTAAACGGGTAGTATTTAAACGCAAATCATAAAATATCCTTTTTCTATGCAATTAAATACCGAATTCCCATCAAAATTACTGATTGCACAACAAAATATTCAACTCAAAATATCACTAAACACACTTTTATTTTCACAGCGCACAGCAATTTTTCCTAAAGCAAAAGCTTTTTTATCAATGCACAGCTAATAATCTTAATGCACATTATACATGTTAACTCTTTTTCTTTTAAATATAGCTTCTATTTTTATAATATTTACAGCAGTTTTTCTAAATCAAACAACATTTTATTAGTCACAGTCATCTTATTATTTATTAATTATCACATAATGAGATCAGCAAAAAAAATATAAAATTAGATACAAAATTGTAATTTATTGAATTATTAAAGCGGGTCTTGCTTTCGCGGGGCGTCCACGCTTCCTTTTTTGCCCAATAGGCACATTTTTAGCTTCTGCAGGTGGCGCCACGTACTGTCGTCTGTTACAATCTATGATAATAAGAAATTGGTAGGTAGTATAATATTATTTTATTTAGTGGGTGGATTCAAAAAGGGGTCGGAGTATCACACAGATTGATTCTAGCACGAGCCGAGCGAGCGAAGCGAGCGTGCCGCGGCAGCGGTCGGCGAGATGTTATGGTCGCAGTTCTAACCTAACCTAACCTACTACTTTACCCATAATTGACCTATGCCATAACTATAGCTTTTATTTTTATATTATTTACAGCAGTTTTTCTAAATAAAACAGCATTTTACAGTTATGTTGTTCTGCTTTTAGAAATAATGCAATGTAAAAGGATTTTTTTGTTATAATAATCATTAAATTTGCCGAGCATGGCTTCTTGAAAATTAAGACAAATATGATGAACAGATTTTGTTGTACTTACTGGTTAATATGCGACTGGGATAGTTACTTTGCTATGAAATATGGTAAATTTGATGTGCAGTCAGTATTTATGCTATGCATGTAGTATTTTTGTACAAAAATAAATTTAACTGTATTGCATTATGAGGAAAAAAGGAATGTCATATTGATGTGTAATTTCGAATTATCTGCAGTTTGAGTTTTGTTAAACATTTAGTTTATCTGTAGTGAAGTAAGTTATTTGATGTAAAAAAGAATATAAATGATGAGTATGTATTGATAGGCGATTATTTATTTGATATGCAATATAAAATATCCCAACCTAAACTAATCATAAAATGGATGAATACTAACTATATAACAGTACGTTAACCTTACAAAGGCACTACAAACCGAATCATTTCTGATCTTTTCTGTTTCGAAACATCACGTAGTGATTTAGTGGCGTTAGATTGAAGGTGAGCGTTCTATTTGAATTCGCTTCGTCGAATACTGGAGTAGAGCATCTACGAGGGGTCAGAGGTTGGTGCCTTTATGTATATAATTTATAATGATCGTGGCGAGTAAACACGCTGGCTTATCGGCCGTCCCGCGCAGGTTCTTCACCCCTGGCGCGATGCCGGCGGCCTAGCCACGCCACGTGTACGGAACCACCAACCTTGCACTAATGACCCAGGTACTAATGATCATTACTACTCACCTACTGTAATTCAGCCTCATTGATCCCCATTAATCACTCCCGTCGATCATACTTCATACATTTGATAAGAGCGCAATGTTTTGAAAATAGCATACCAGGTAAAAATTAAAAAGAATCTGTGGCGTGACGGTATCAATAATTATTATAAGCGGTATCATTGTATTGGCAATTCAACAAAAACTCTCGGAACTGGTGCCGTATGATTCAGTGATTAAACGTCCGTGTTTAGTGTTATTGCACGCTTTAAAGAGTTTAACATATTTCGACGAACTCGTCAAAAAATCAGGAACTTAAGTATCCGACGCGAATTTTAATTACGACGACATGTCTATAATTCAAATGTTAAAGTGAACGATGATTGATATATAGTTTGCGATACAATAATCGTTAAACAATGATTTACTGCAGTTATTTGCAGTAGGTAGAGTGAGGGTTTTATCATCTATTTGATTAATGCTTCCATGGCATGTGCGACACCGATATTACTTGTACATTAATTAACAGGATACGATATTATTGTTTGATAAATGTATCGTTTCTATTCAAATAAAGGGCGATGAACTATGGGTGTTTCAAAATGTGAAATATTTGTGGTACAACGGTTCAAGTGAAGCATCAATCAATAACAATATTGAGTTGTCACGAAGTTTGTAGAATATGCGCGCCGGATGGGCAGCGTACCTTGCGGACGTGCGTGGTTTGCAAACACGCTGGGCTGGAATCATGGTTGTCATTAGTAATGTCTGCTGGACGACGGCTGTTCAGCTATGCCTGCTTCGATATATAACTGCAAAATAAGCACATTTTTTTATGACCGACCGATCAAAGCTAGTTTTAAATTTACTATACTCTGTATCACAGACATAACACATCATTATTTGTAAATTTGATTCACTAAGACTCTGATTTTGGTACAGAGTATAGACCGAAATAGAATTATTAAATCAGCAAAATATCCAATTTATCTTTGTCTCAAAGTCATGTTCATGTTCATTCATTTTTGGTGTATAAATTCATGTTTTTTTTTTTATGTTAAACTTTTATACAGTTTTAAATTAGGTATGGCTATTGCCTATATATGGCCTATAGAAGTATGCGGCTTGGTTCAGTATGTATATTTTCTATTTAATACTATTTATTAGCTCTGTCTTCACGCAAATTTCGTTTTTATAGCCGTTATGGATTTTTCAATATCGGCGAAGCAAATTAACACACGTTTTGTTTTGGAATGTTTAAAAATATAATTCCAATTTAGTTTCCATAGCCTTCACGGTTAGATTTTATTGTTTATGTGGGCAGTTGGATCGGTATGCATTATTCATTCTATTGCGGTCGTTATTGGAGGACTAGAGGTCATAAAGGATTTGTTTCGAATGCGTAAGCGCATCGATGCTTATGGCAGAGTCGACAAAGAATGTAGAGATACAGAATGCTCACTTAGAAAGATTTGACGGTCTTGACTAAGTGCTAACTGGCACAGATTAACAGAATATAGGAGTTATGGACTCGCCTAAAATTGTTTTAAAAACTTATTCATGTGAATTTCTATTTTTTCTTACGTTGTGAGGTTCATGGCGTGTTATGCTCGTCATTCAAGTGTTGTGGTGGTTTTAAGTGAAACTTCTGTTCATTGAAATAATTTAGTGGTAAAGAGCCCGGTCGCCGGGCGTGGACGCGGATGAATGAATCAACCGGCCCGCACCGTGCGTGACGTCACCAAGAAGGCGCGTCCTTCATCCTCGCATCGCAACCATCTCATCGACCACCTCATTGTTAACTATCTAACCCTCTTTGTTCAAGGAATCCGATAGAAGAACAATACGCATTCCCAAGTCAAATGAAACAGAAATATCTTTTCCCTGACCGGTTTGTTAACGTTGAGAGACACAACATAAATTATTTTATTTCTAATTCTACATAAGGTATAGAAATGACGCCAGTACGCCTACGGAAATATTTTGTGAATATTTGCATATTGGAAGCTGATGCAAATTCCCCAGCAGATGGAACAAGTGTAGGTATAGTAAAACTTGTCTTTATGTAAGTGTGCTACTTGGCAAGAAGCTTGCAAGGCGAACTTCGTCACATGGCCGTCTTTACTTCGTGATTGCAAACATGAAAATGAAAATGAACCAAGTTTTGGATATTGAAGATAGATTGATAGGTGGCTTTTCAGGTTAAGAAATTTCTAAAATTTCTGAAATAGTTCAAAACTTGACGCGATGTTTTTTCAATATTGGTGCACACAGTGATTTTAGATTAGTTTCCACTTGGCGTTTCGAGAATGCTCATAGAATGTTTGTAGTTTGTAGTGCAATGCAAATAACTTGCAGGTCTGTACCAAGTACCAGCTCATGGTGATAATTTATCATCGCACCAATAAGTATAAGGTTGCGTTAACATACCTGCTGTAATTATGATTAGAGCCTTGATAGCAATAATAAAACTACGTGGCCAGCCGTAATGAATCATTTCATGTGCATCTGCGTATCTACTCATTGCTTGTTCGCGTGTGTGTTGCATAAGTTCATAAGGGCCAAGTGCACCAAACTTCTTGATCTACGTGTTTATTGAACCCTTATTTTTATTAGGTTCGTTTCCCGCTAAAGACAAATCTTTGTGTGCATGCACATGGAGGTTTCTGGGTGTTTCTATGTATAATAAGTATTTATTTACAAAAGAAAAATATATGTATGTATTTATTTTATTTATTTATTCGGGATAACAACAGTCGTTTACAAATGTATTACATAGCTACATTACGAAACAATGACCAATTATAGCGATCCACAATGTTATAAAAAGTATATCGAGAAGACTTATATTAAAAAAAATCATATTAATATTTAATGCAGAACATTTTTATAGAAAAATTGTTAATTAGTAAATTTGCAGAACAACGAGTTATTGTAAACATACAAAAGTGCAATTTTAATTACTGTGTTAGTATCAGTTATTCTGCTGTACTGTATAAGTATCAGTTATTCTAGTACCCATAGTACAAGCTCTGCTTAGTTTGGGACTAGATGGCGTTCTGTGTATGTAGTGTGATATTTATTTATTTATCTCTCTCTTTATCAATGTTTGTACGTGACAGAGAGATCGGAACCTGTAGCTTAAGTTAAACAGGAGTTTAACATGTTGGTTAAATCGGATCCAATTTAAGTGATCTATCTGATGATACCAATGTTTAATTGTGCGATTTCCTAAAGCCTTGGACGTTAAATCGTGGAGTGATAACATCGTTCATGAAAACTGACCTCTCTACGTCCGACCCAGATATTAATAGCTCGCAACGAAACAGTGGTCTTCTGGAAGTTGAATAGATAATGAATATTATATTTAATGATCATTTAATTTCAATTTGTTCAATTGAATTGCTTTTTAACTTTCTTATATAGGTACGGTAGATTTTGGCGTAAAAGAGGACAGAAGACAGAGTTTATTAACTTTTTGAGCTATATTTCAATTTTGAAAGTAGTCCAGAAATATACAAAAACGCAAATTGCAATATCGAATTAAAACTTGACATTAAAGATCGCTAACTTAATCATTTTATCACCGATACTATTACAACAGAAATATCAAAATATTTCAACTCGTAAAAATAAAATGACTGCGTTGATTCTCGCATCATTACGATAATACCCGACTAAATTAATCCACAGCTTAGGAGCAGATGTCGCATTTGATGTTGGCCCCCAAAAGCGCGAGGGCGTAGGTCAATAGAAGAATTTTGACAGATATGTTGGGTGCAGGATGAATTGCCAATATTGTTAGTAAACTCATTATGATACTCGCACGTGGCTCTCGTACGGCACTGGCGTTCTGCCAGCTCTAGGGAGGGACAATACTCTTCTCGCTTGTTTTGTTTCCGCTGTTATATTTGTCATAAAAATGGAGATTTTTACGATTAGATGTGGCATTGTCAACGTATTCTATGGTAGTTTCACGAATAAGCTACCAAATGTTTGTAATTTGGTCACGCATACTGGCATAAGGGCTATACCATTCATCATACTCTACGTATATATTATGTTTAAATTGAATACTCCTTTATAGGAGTTAGGAACTAATTGATATATTTTATTATCTTTTTAAGTTATCCATTAGCTGCAGTTGCCATTTACCATCAGCTGTCAAATATATTTATTTATTTATATGGCATATTTATATTTTTTATTGATTGCAGAGAAAAGAGTCCTCCCTCTAATCTCTTTGTTTGACTAATGTGTCATGTGTGTCATTTGTATTTGTATAAACAAGATGATCCCAAATTTGATTTAAATAAAATTTTCTATGTTTCTATAATAAAACTCACAAGGCATGATTTTATCACAACCATATTATATTTCCTTGGCTAGCATTATTTGGTTTTAAATATTTAAATTAATATACATATCTAATAACAATTGCGGTTTCTTATAACTGGAAAGCAAATACTGCTAGGTAGAGGAAACGGTTAATTAACGAGTTGTTATTAACTTATTACTTTATTAAGTGGAGCATTCTGTAATGAATCGTGCTTTTATCAGTTTTCGCGCGTTTTCCTGGTTTATAAATATTGATGCCATGGCATAAATGCTGAAATAGCGACATGTCGACTGATAGAGAGTTAAATCACGGGCTTCGTCTGTGATATACGATCATTACTTCCATGCGAATACGAGTACAACTTTTCGGAACATTTCGTCGATATGCAATCGATACCTATCAGTTTTTATGTTTCCGTGATCGAATGGCTAAATAGAACTTTATGATATCGCCATATCCATTTTTTATTAACGAAAATCGCGAATGTTTGATTTCGGACTGTTTGTAAAATGTGGATGAAAACTGCGCCCTATCTGATGCGAAGGGGATGTCGGATATTCGTTTGCCCTGCGTAATTGGTTTAATTGAAAAATGTACGTTTATATGAAGTAAGTCGTATCATCAATTTTTCAATAGAAGTCATATTGCCACGAGCCGATGATATCCAATCCAATGCGCACTGCAAAAAAGTTGTTGGTCGAGCCCTATTAAATAGTTATAAAAATAAAACCGTAGTTTGATTTAATTACAACAACAATTTCGCAGTTCGGCAAAAAATTTAAATGAAAGTTTTTTTTGTGATGAACTCCATTATGCCAATGTAAATAAGTGAGAGAAAGTTGATAGTTTGAGGCAACATTGATTGAATATTCAATATTTATTTGTGTATGAATAAGTATATCGATTCAAGCACACATTTTCAGGATGCCCTCAATAATTCTTAAAAATACGCCGTAACTCCAGCAAACCTAGTCTCGACCCAAACATGAAACAAAACGTTTTTGATCGACAGTCAATAAGTTTGATTTCTGTTGACTTTTGTCAGGATTGAATGATATCGTTAAAATATCGTTTTTGCAACATGTATTTCGTAGTCCACACTGCTTTAGAATAGAATATGCTACAAATTCGACATCAAATACTTTCCAAGAAATTCGTTTGATAATAAACTTTAAGAGCAAGGAAATGATAAATCATAAATTAGCAGTTTGTTTGATATAAATCTACGAGCACCCACGTCATCCTTCCGTCTATCCCCCGTCTCGACGTTGCATTGTTTCACTCCCGAATATCATAGAATAATAAACTTCACCTATAATACACAAAAGGGTGTACCAGAGGAATATTACACCGACATTTCATCTATTATGTTTAGTTTCTAATTGATTTTTATAAAGCATTTAGCCATGCTTAGCACGAATGCTTACTAAGAATCAGTACTTACTAATATGTAGGTAAAATAGATGATACAAGACCTCCGGAAAGACATGCATCATCAGTCAAAAGATTTGTGGATCAAATGATGGGAGAGCGATAGGACGGAATCCTAAGGTTGAGGGTTCAAGCCCCGCTTAAAGTGCAATTTGTTTTTCGACTGTTTATTAGTGTTATGTTTGGACTTCAAGGGCCATACAGTATTGCAAGCTAAGCATTATTTCAGACTGTGCTGCTACTGTGAACTTCGTGCTGGAATAAATAATAGTTTAAAAAAACTAAAAAACACGCTTTTAAAGTACTTCTAACTAAAAAGTGAAAAATAATTCCTAATATAAGCTGAAAAAAGCGTGGGTTGCTCGATAGACGAAAAATATGACACAGAGCGCCCCACGCTTTTTTCAGCTTATATTAGGAATTATTTTTCACTTTTTAGTTAGAAGTACTTTAAAAGCGTGTTTTTTAGTTTTTTTAAACAATTTTTTATTATCTACTTTTTAGTTTGGTTTGTTTGAGCGTTTTTTTTTTTTTTTTTTTAATTCTTTTCATTTTTTTATCGAATTATTGCATTGTCATCGATCTTTGACAGGTGTGCAAATTTTGAAATCTGTCCGTTTAAAGTGGGTCAAAATCGAGTCCAAAGGAGTCGGTTACATACATACATACATACATACAGGTGAAGCTAATATAAGCGTGTTAAAAATCGCAAATAGTACTTTTGCCCGAGCCGGGGATCGTACTCGAGACCCGTTGAGCCGTCGCGTAAACTACCGCTAGCTTGGCAGATTATATTATGTGGCAGGAAACACTATCAACTACGTACGTTTTATTTTCCCTTTTGGTTAGGCTAACCGTGCATAAACGTGCTTCTCTATACGGTTAAATCACCAACTAAACGAATAGTCGCTCGCAGTCAGTGGAAAAACAACAAATTAATGTAAATTATCATGCGGGTTTCAGGCGCCACTATTTTCATAATTTGAATGTGTCTTATTGTAAAACGGATACTGTAGCAGACGGTCTAATGTCCACTTGATGGTTAAGTGTGAATACAGAGTTATAGGTTGAATGAGTATGATCCAAAAAATACAGATGAGGGTGTTGTACACCTCTGCCACACCCTTCTGGCTAATATAGGCGTTATATTATGTTATTAAATACGTCAGCAATACGAGCGGTGGACGTCGCACCATACAACCATTTTTACCGGGTTGGTGCACTTTCGTTCCTAACGAGCGTTAGTCACCTATCTTAGGATGTAGACATTAAATTTAATTGTAATTTCGTTATTAAAACTTTATTTTAAGTTAACTTGGTTTCCTTTCGATTCCTGGCGGTGACCAACGTAATTAACTATTTTTTAGTTATAAATATTATCAACCCGCATAGATAGCGTTAATTCCCGTTAAATCATATCAATAAATATGCAACGCGAAAGTTTAAAAGTTATTACGTATGTGTTGTTTATCAAACCTGCCTCATCACATCAGATGTAATGTGTCACCAGCTATTATCAGATGTTCGCAGCGATTACCGCACGGCCGATGGCGCGGCGTTCAAACACCATGTTTTCCATAACAAGACCCTGGCCTTCACAGTGCGACACTGATCACGCCATCACTCAATGTCATCGCAATTGTACGCGAAATAGTGAAACTCTAGTTTTTGCTGCGAATCCATTATCCATAAGTGTATCACTAGCATTACCAGTTCTATTTTAAAGTTAGGACCAAGTGAAGTGCTTGACCTTCAGATTACAGCCAGAGTAAGTATATCCTTATTTCCAGTATCTCTGTTCCAATCATGACTTTTGTGCCCCTCGCATACCTCTGGTTTCGTTAATTCTTCTTTCATCGTTCAGTCAGTCCATCTTTGGAATTCGCTCCCCTTAGAAATCAGGATGTCCACCAACCGTTATGTGTTTAAAACTAAAGTGCGTGATAACCTCTTTAATGAATATATATATATGGAATATATATGTATATTATTTATTTATTTTAAATAGTTTATGTTAAGTATTTTCTATTGCAATCATTTAAATTTTGATGTATTAGATTGAGTTATTTTAATGGTTCTAGTTTCCAACCAACTCTCAGCTCTTGCACCTACCACTTGTCGTCTTTGCATCACCTAAAGGTTGACTGGTAGATAATGCCTACGGCATCAAGTCCGCCCATGTACCAATTTTTGTGCAAAAAGTTTTTAAATAAAAATAAATAAAATAAAAAAATATTGCATTCCTCCAAGCATTTTACAATATTGTAACTTAATGCCATTATTGTCATCAACATCATAGTATACATATAATTTTATAGTTAAATATAAGTTTCTCAACTTAACAATTTTCTTACTTACAGCATATGAAAAATTAAAAAATATAATAGTTTATTCTGTATAATAATATCCTGTTCATCGTACGTCACTCTTAAGAAAGTAGTTATGAATGTATTTTGCAAAGGACACGAGCCAAAATGTATGAGTAATATGAATGCGAGGCACCACCACTAGTGATTTACATTCTGAGACAGTTTCTGTCTACCAGACTTTATTAATGTTGCTGTATTTTTACAGCGGAAAGCCATTTGAAAGGAAATCTCCGAGAATGCGGGCTCTTAGAAAAATCAATTGTTCCCTGTGCATCTTTAGTAGTGCCCTGCAACGAATCCCAAACTTTTAAAATTGACCCCTTAACTTCAAACATTTTATATTGTTTTTATTTTAAAAAGTGACAAATCCGTAACGGTTGCTGGCTTGGACTGCATCGTTTAATGGACGTATATTAAGAAAAATATTTACTTTGTTGTAAAGCTACTGACTATGCAATAACTCATCAAATTCATATTTATCTCAATAGTTTCGGATTCTCGTCACATCAGTCAGAGAGAGTGACGAAAAAATGAATGAATGAATGCGTTAATGTGTTCTGCGTAGTCAGTTACTCTGCTATAAGCCGTTTCAGTTATTGACAATTATTATAATTACAGTTATGTTAATTACTATTATCAGAAGAAGATGGCGGGATGAACTGAATTCCTACCAAATTGACTGGGCACTACAAGCCGTAGACAGAGACAAGTGGAAAAAAGGGTGGGGAGGCCTTTGCCCTGCAGTGGGTGTGTATATAGGCTCGAAAAAAAATCTTATATATATAAAAGAAGTTAGTTACACCATTTATAACTCAAGAACGGCTGAACCGATTTGGCTGAAAATTGGTGGGGAGGTAGCTTAGAACCGGGAGAAGGACATAGGATACTTTTAAAATATTTTCGAGGGCAAAATTTTATCGAGGGCGAAGCCACGCGGGGCAGCTAGTAAATATATAATTACTCATGACATTAACGTGAAAAATAGCGTTATTTGTAATGTATGGCTTTGAAAAGTGTAATACTGTCGTATAAGTAGTTTCATGATGAAATTAAACATATTCGGGCAAGTCTAGTGATTATACAACGGAACCCTTTAAGTACGCTGAGTCCAGTTTGAGGCTCGTTGGTGTAGTGGATGGTGATATTATTCTAATTAAAACAAAGTATCCTTTGCATATTTAACTGTATCTTTACTGTGGCATCGAGAAAATATCGCGTTTCCATTAAGTTATTTCTATACAAACAAATAAACATGTGTAATGTAATGATATAGGTTTTGCGGTGGCAGTGTCTAATGTCAATCGCAAAGTCAAGGTTTTTATTATAATGAACTATTATAGCGTAAAATCTTTGAATAGGGGCCTCTATTCAAAGGTTTTACGCTGACGTGACGTCGACCTTTTGAGTATAAATACGTATTAAGTATTATAATATAAAGTGTATGATGCTGACGTTATATTGACATGGGTAAAAAGATATAAATAAAACACTCCATTATACAAAGTTTCATCGTCGTCAAACTTCTTCTTAATAATAATAATAAAAAAAAAACTTTATTACCGAAAGATACATTTAGTACATTATTTTAGATAGTGGCTACCAAACTACGTTTTTCTGTTTTTTGGTTAGCCAGACTTGCTGTTTTACATTTACAATTACTCACTAAGGTAATAACAAAAAATTAAAATTAAAATTTAAAAGATAAAACAAAACCAGAAAGTAATAAAAAAATAATAATGAATAATAAGAGAAAGCAATAAATCAGCAAAGTGTGTGTGATGTGTAGTGATGATGTGTAATTGAATGTGTAAATGTGTGTTGAGTTTGTTATATTTTGGTGTATGTGCGTGAGTGAGTAGGTGTGTATGCGTGTGTAGTTATGATGTATGTGTGCATAAGTTCTTAATGTTGTGTGTTGAGTTCTTTATGTATAAGACTTCTGTCGTCAGCAAATGAATCATCCAGGCATCACCTGCGTTTACGCTTAATTGTAAAGACAAAGACACATAGACAAACCTAAACATAACAGGTGAAATGTGGGTGTGGTACACCTCTACCACTTATGAGGGTGTACGTTATGTTATGACAATACTTTATCATGCCAGAGTTCAATCTGATAAGAATAGGTGAGCTTTATTCTTTTCGCTTTATTATGTAACTAAAAATATCTAGATTTTTAGTTACATAATAATATACAATGAACTAGGACCTACCTTCGATAGGTTACACACTAACATTTGAATAAATGTAAATTGTATTTAGCGTGCTTTGTTTCGCAAACGTTCTTAAAAGTATCAATCTCTATTTTTTTTGTTGCATGCTCTGACGGCCTTCTTTTTATGTTCAATGCATGTTAAAGACTGATCGACCTGTCAAGCTGATTGACTTCGTTGTCATTGCTAAGGATAGACATAATAATAGTTTAAAAAAACTAAAAAACACGCTTTTAAAGTACTTCTAACTAAAAAGTGAATAATAATTCCTAATATAAGCTGAAAAAAGCGTGGGTTGCTCGATAGACGAAAAATATGGCACAGAGCGCCCCACGCTTTTTTCAGCTTATATTAGGAATTATTTTTCACTTTTTAGTTAGAAGTACTTTAAAAGCGTGTTTTTTAGTTTTTTTAAACTATTATTTATTTTCTACTTTTTAGTTTGGTTTATTTATAAGAGCGTTTTTTTTTTTTTTTTTTTATTTTTTTTTTTATATATTTTTAATTTTTTTTATCGAATTATTGCATTGTCATCGATCTTTGACAGGTGTGCAAAATTTGAATGAAATCTGTCCGTTTAAAGTGGGTCAAAATCGAGTCCAAAGGAGTCGGTTACATACAAACAAACAAACAAACAAACAAACATACAGGTGAAGCTAATATAAGCGTGTTAAAATGTAAGGAAATTTCCTCATGTGCAATCTAACCCTGAGTCATTTCTATCACGATATCGTTAGCATCGTTATTGAATAGTTCCGCAATTTTCCACAAGGGGGAGCGCTCCAACTTATTAGCAGCAGCTCACATATTGGATATAAAACTAGGCATTTTTTAAATAAAGCCATAGGAACGAAAAACGGCTCCGTAGCCGCGAGCGATGGGTTGTTTTTTTTCCTTTTTTCCGCTAACTTTTAATTAACATGGTAGGTCTGTCAAAGCACATAATAATCGGGCGTGTGTAGCTTTGGTCGGAAGTGCGTTCGCAACGTTGTACGCACGAGAGCGATCACTCCTGACACAAAGGATTTTTTTTAAAAGCGAGCTAGATTGTTGGGTACATTTTGTGCTGTATGATTTAGCTGTTAGTAGAAATTTTAGGTTCGTTAATTATTAGTTAGAACTTATATTTTTTTTATATTATCTCTAGTCTATCTTTTTTTCGGGTGCCTCCCCTACATGTAAGTGAGGATGTTTTTTTTCTGTCGCGAAATCCATAACGTGTGGCATCGTTAAATAGGTAATTTAAGAGCGTTAAGGGGTTTCTGAGAGAGTTTTTTTGAATAAGAGATCCGTTTGCAAAGATTGCAGACTTTTAAGAGCAAATTTTGTTCGAGTAGGGCGTCCTCTCTCCTCTAAATTTTATATATAAATCTGAATAAAAACATGGTGGTAGTATATGGATTTCAAGGATAACTATAGCGGCTACGTTTACTTAATTAGTTCAAGAATAATTGGGGTCCAAAGTGTAAAATACTGCATTTTAGAATATTTCCTAGAAAAGACAAAAACATTGAAAATAATAACTTGTATGTAGTTGTTAATGTTAGTATAATTGTAAAGATATTAAATCTGTTTCAGTCCATAATTATGTTGTAGCGGCTGACCACGGAACGCTATTGCGCGTGTCCCGACACGCACTTAGCCTTTTTCTTAGAATAACTTCAAAGCTTTTACCAAAATTTTGTCAGTTCAGTAATTATTAATTTGTAGTAAGTAAGTAGTTTTAGGTCCAGCTAAATAAACAAATAGAAAAATTTAAATTCAAAACGCGATGAACAAATAAAATGATAGTGGGAGTTCACTATTTATTCTCAAACAGTTAAATACTGTCTAATAAAAATAATAATAAAAAAATATATGGCACGTACTGGTACTTGTTCAACTGTAAATATAGTAGGTACCTATATAAGAGCTACACGTGCTAGCAAGTACTATGTAGTTTTATTTATAAGAAAAACGCGAGTTTTCGTCTATTAACCGTATCGTTAGTCACAATCGCAGACATTGTTACGCTGACGACGCTGTACGTGACTCCACATCACACCAACAACCATAATGTAAAGTACTATACTGTACACAGAGTACACGAGCGTTTTTTGTACGGCAAATGAACGTAATCACCAAACCAGGCTGAAAACTCTTTAATATCTTTCGGTACTCTAACTATAATAGTATTTGCAACAGCTTCTTTTTTTTATTTTTTTTTATTTGGTTCACAAAACTGGCCATTACACAGGATTCAAATTGACAATTAATTGTGATAAAACTAAACACCTTCTCGAACTGAACACAGCATGCTTAAAAAAAGACTGGTGGTGCTTCTTTTTTGAGTTCGTTATTAAGAACTCTCGCACCTTTAAATCATAAAGTGAAATATTGTTATATTGCGTCCGTAAGATACTTTATGCACAGTATTATTGTTGGCAAGATGCTTTGGGTGTTTAGGTCGACCTTCGTGAGTCTATAATTGTTATGCACTGTAACATGCAATGTTTTCTTTATCGTAAAAGGCTAATTTTGCGAACACAATTTGTAGTGCACCAAAAATGAGCTAAAAATTTAGAGACGGTTCACGAATGAGCGTTCTGTACCTTCACCTACTGTGCCAATACCACGATACTGTGATTGACTGGAATCCACAAATGAAATCGACATTGGTACAAAAAGTGTAGCAAAAACGGATTTCTACATATATCTAGTGTATAGACTACGTCAGGCTATACTTTTAGGAATCTAACAGCTGACTGGTTCGTGATCAATAAAACATAAAATAATTATATCTATTGAAATATAATTTATTTACTTCTTCGCAGTCTGATTAAGTGCTGGCACTACTAGTTGGTAGTGCTGTTCTTGGTCTAAATCGAATAGTTTTTTTTAAACTAAAATATTAGTATGTCTAAGGTTTTTTTTTTTTTTCAGGTAGATCAAGAATGTAGATTTGTTGATCAAGAAAATGCTACAAAGTTCACCTCTACTGGTTTCCCTTCTGACATATAGTTAGCAAAGATGCGTCAACCATTGTAACTGAATATTTTTTTACATAAATATTAATCATTACTGTTCATTTATTTCTCGAAACATAATAAATAAATAATTGGGTGTCATTATGAAACAATCAGCACTACACTAGTACAGATCACGGCCTACACAAGTAATAAATTATGCGCTAGACAGGCGCACGGAATGAATTATGACAACATAATAACACTGATAACTCGAAAAACAAAGAATAAGTAAAAAAAAATACTGAGAGATGGCAAAATGTGATTTCAACTGATCGTCACGTTCCATACTCATATTATATAGAAAGTATTTCTATGAGCACTAGAGATGGGTAATATAGATTTTTTGAATATCGTATCTATACGATATCCAGATACCCAATATCGGATTTCGGAAATACATATTTTGTGAAACTATACATTTTGTGAAACTATACATTTTGTGAAACTATACATTTTATGAAACTATACATTTTGTGAAACTATACATTTTGTGAAACTATACATTTTATGAAACTATACATTTTGTGAAACTATATATTTTGCGAATCTGTATAATGTGCATAAATATGATTCAATATGGTTTTGATTTCGATATTTGATTATCGATAACTTTGCACTTATAGCATATATTTTTGTTACTTGTACAAAGTATGATTTATAAAAATCGTGGCAAAATATTAGTATATGCTGTGTTAAAATGCACTTTCCTCCATGCTCTACGCAGATTAAATACTGGGAATATTTTTTTATAAATACGTATAGGCAAAATCAAGTTTTCTAGGCGGCTCGATTGAACTGCAAAAATGCGCTGTCTCAGTCGCTTGAAGTACGTAAAGGCAATAAGACCGACTGTGGCAGCGCATTTTTGCAGTTCACTCGAGCCGCCTAGAAACTTTATGTTATCTATACGTATTTTAAATTCATAAAAAGAATTATGATGTTATCCAAAAATGTTCAGAATAGCATGGAACAATATTTAAAATATACCTGTTCAATCTTTCATCTCGGTCATATATCGCTCGCTCTCTTTTACTCCCGCTCGTAATGAATAGTTTCGTGGCAAATCGCAATACGATTGACGGATATAGCAGGCCTGTGTCACTCGCTCAAGGTTACGCGCTAAATGCCTACCGCTTGGTGTATAGTCGACGATACAAACGACAGAGGGCTATCGCACGCCCGCCTGAGCGGCTGAGCGCTCGCACCGCACGTTTCCCGCGCAATAAATACTTACGCTTCGAAATTCTAGCTGAATATCTTATAAAATTATTTGTCCGGCTACGTACATATAAATAGAAACTACGTAAATTTAATAACCGTAATTTTAAAGATTCTTAGAAAGAAATTAAGAAATATGTCAAGGTTAGGCATTTATAGGTTGCATAATACTGTTTTTTTTCCATAAAATAAAAATTTGATTATAAAAAACTGAATTAAATTTTTATTTCTTAATTACTCAATATGGCCAATACCTACTCAACTGAAGCACAAGATTTTGTGCTAAAAATTAAATACAGAAATATTTATAATTTGTATTTTTTTTAAGAAAATAATTTCTTATTAATAAAATTTAACACGACCGAGTCTACGCTACGTGCCGCTGGCGATAGTAGTTTCTAGTGGCCGTCAACCCTACCAATTCAGAGCTGCATCGTGAGCTGCATAGGTTTAGGGTATTTTGAATCGTAATACAAACGAATAAAGTTGTAATTTGCTTGCAATGAATTTTGTAGGCAACTAAAAAAAAGTAAGCTTTACTTTGAGGTGAGCTAAATTGCACCATATTGTTTATGTAATAAAGTCGTTTTTTCTTTAAATACTTTTGCTAAGTAATCCTTCTTTCCCTCTTTATTCTTTGGATATAGCGATATTTAAATATTGTGGCTCGATACCGTAACGCATCGCAGAGTGATATTATGGATATATTGTTTCTATCAAGGTCGATATCGGATTTGCAATATTGATGCAAGGTTCAATATCGATATAAGTATACGATATTGTATCGCTCATCTCTATCAATCGTCATCTCAATGATTTCGAAACAAGTTAGGAGTTGAAATGGTTCAATTTATGTAATAATTTCAAGTTGGTACCACTTTCCTCTGAGGCGGGTGGAGTCGAGCCGGGTCGAGGATTAGCACCGATCGAACTTTCAATGAACTTCTCTATACCAGTCCCAACTCAAATTTAACATTAAGCTGTTCCCGATGATCGATTTCCTATCAGAGCTTCTCAAGTTTTCGAGAGTATTATAATTGGCAATTTCCGTCGTATAAATACTGTAATGCAAGGTGTATTATTGTATTTTAGAAATTTAAAGTGAAAAGTTCAAGTAAAATACATTTATTTAACATCTGGCTTGAAGGACCCAACATATAGAATTGCTTTTGCCTGCGCTGAGCATGTAAAGTGTATGATTTTTTTTGTGAAAGCACAACACACAATAAAGTTAGTTCTTATTACAAAAACACTCATGAACAGCAAGGAAATGAATCTAAGATTAAAAATATTTGAGAGACGTGCGATGTTACCGTCACCGTCAAACACAATAACAAATCTAAAGCAATCGATATTCCTAAATAGGGAGAGCAAGACACCTCCCTGTTTCCTGCAGATAATATCAGATGCGTCAAAGACAACAGCTGTCTAGACACGAGTGCATAGACAAGAGCGTCTATGCTTGTTAACTAACTGTTACTGCTACAAGACAATGTGATGGCGGCACTGCAATTATTGCAATGTGTAACATCGATGTTGTTGATACATAGATGTTAAATACCAGTACCGAGAAGCGTATACTGGTATAATGAGATACTTACAAAATCTATGTTTTGTTGAAGCGTGCACTGTATGATTATGAATATTACCGTGTCTACTGTATGTCTACGTTCTTTTCTAGTGTATTTTGCAACTAATTTTTCTGACGTGCTTAAATATCTAATAGATAACCGGCCGATTAACTACAAATTAATATCTGTTGTGCGTTACTGATTTTACTTTACTGTTTTTTTTTATGATGTTGTACATTTTGATTGAAGTTGCAAACCATCATACAACTTAGTTACTTATATTACTTATATATATATAGATTAACGTGTTCATGTTTTTGAATATTATTATCCCGAAGAAACGTTGATAAATCATTGCAATCAAAATAAATAGCGCCAAAACAGATGTAAGAGTATTTTTTCAACTAAGCGGAATCCTGTTATCAAATCTTGTATTGATAACATTATATCACTGCACAGATAACAGGGGCAGATGTACTTACAACTTGTTGTCAGTTATGTGAGGACTTCGGACCGATTCTTAGAACATTGAAAATCAAAACAAAAATTGGATTCTTCTCAATCACTGAGATTGGATGCGTGTTGGTAATTGTGCGGTTTTACAGTGATTTAAGATTGTATTGGCTTTGAGATCTATGGCTTGGCCATTCCTTTGATTAGTGCTTGTGAGTTCAAGCTTCAGAGGATACTTTAAAGCGCTTTGGCTTTCAGCAGCCGTAAGTGGGTCGGTAAGGCCCGTTGGAGTGGTTTGGAAGAACGGAAAAATCTGCAATGAAAAATCTTAATTAGTAGTTTGCATTTAAAAAGGTAAGAGCGAAAATATGATTGTAGGTACACGTAAAAGACCAAAAAACTTGGTGGTTAGTTGAGCTACAGCCTACTATCGGATCTAATAACTAAAAATAAAAATAAGACTAACTTAATTATATAAGAGGTCTGTACCTTCTACAGAAACTTCTTACTTTTATACAGGCAACAGAAATGTGGTGGCCAGTTGCACGTTACATACAAATTGTACTTTTTTACAGTCACTGCGAACATCTAGGGCACTTGTTTTGTGGCACTTATTTCGGCAAGTCCGGGGTGGAAAAGTTCACCAAACTTAGTTTACCGGCGGCTCCACTAATTGGGGCGCTGACGCCCCGGCTATCCGGCCGACAAAAAACTGGCGAACAATATCGTGTACTGGACCGTACTTTCAACATAATTGCCAGAGGAAAAATCACCCTTTGTGGATTTAGATTGTTACTTTGTTTTTGTATCGAACTGTTGCAGAGAATCAGATAATATGGTGTTCTTTGCCATCGAACTTGAGAAAGACTGAATAAAAAGCTGCATAAATAATCATAAATATAAGCATAGTAAGCGGAGCACACCATCAAATACAACAAAGAGCCTTATCATGGGCATAACATTATAGCTCCGGGGTAGCAATGTAGTAGCATACCTAGTTCATTTACCTACCAAGTATGTATTCCATGTACTCCTTCTGTGTACTCGTTTTTACAACCGTCCATAAAAATATGATTTCCAATCCGCCTCGGAGTGTGATTGAGGTTCTTGTGCACACTAGTCTGTTCAATACTTTATTTTTCCTTTTCTTTCTTTTTTTCTTCTTTTTTTTGAATCGAATAGATTTTTTTTTCGAACTTTTTGTGTTATTTTGATAGCACACCAAAAGCAAAAAAAAGATTTTCCATCGCTTATAATAATAAAGAGCGAAGAAGAGACTATACAGAGAGAAAAAGAGATGCAGTAAATAAAATGATAGGATAGTTATAGAGGAGCGCTTAGCGAAGTAGCGACAAAACGTTTACAATTTTATTTCATTGCAGGAGTTTAAAGCGTTTCTTGCAAAAAGCAGAGCGTTTAATTAAAGGCTTTTAGCTGGAGCAAATGTACAGCGCTTTATTCCTTCCTAGACACTTTCAACTATTCATTCAACTCGTCATTAAAGCTTACAACGTTACAACTCTTGCATTAAAACAATAGCGTTCGTTCGGAAATAGACAATTGCAGGGAAATAAATGCGAGTTAAGATGCTATTAAAATTTCGGTAATCGGAAAGGAGCCTTATTAGAATAAAGGAATATTTATTTTATTTCTTCGATTAATAAGGGCTACCCACATTTTAGTCCAAGCTTTGGTTAGTCAAGGATCTCGTCAATCGATCGTCATCTAGATGACGTTGTATGAATGATGCCTGATATTTATTTATTTACAGAAATCTCATTATTTACTTTGAAAACTGACTTAATAAAATAGTCAGTATCTACAAGCATATATACGCATAGAAAACATTAAAGTTTCTTTAACCTTTATATAACAGCTTCAAGACAAATAACTGAATGTAATATTAAGTACTGTCTAAGTAATTGGACCTGAGGGTATTCGCCTCAGAGCGAACACCTTGTTTGAACAATGTCCTGAGTATTAATTAGTTTGATTCCATCGGGAACCGAACTTCGGAATTTCGAAGTGAAAGTAAACAGTTTCTTCAATTAATAGATACAATTTGCATATGTTTGAGTTTGTTTCGTTTTGACTTTAAATTTGATTAAATTTGAATGCTTTAAAAACAAGAGATTTTGTGACTTAGATAGGCAGGAGACACCATCGTCAAACCTTAATTTACTAATTGGTTTTTAGTCAGGTGGTAAGGTATGACCCCGTTTACTTTAGGTTCAAGGGTTGTACTACCTCAGGTATACCTCAAGTTGATTTATATTTCGTAAGAAAAAATAAAAATGATTAAGCAGGTACTTAGATACATGACTAAGTACTAACAAAGTCCCTCACAGTTTTATCGCATGTTTTAAATACAAGATATTTTATGGTCAATGGTCACAATGCTCTCTTAGTCATAACGAAACAAATTCAACAAATATTTGTTACATGAATCATCGATGAACCAACTCGCTGGACTGCATACCGTACTTTCCGTAGACCCTATTTTAATACACGAAGAAACTAGATAATATTACGTGATGTTGATATCTTTATTTGTTATATTTAAGACGTGGTATAATGTAGTTCATTTTGTAGGCATATCTATATTTTTCAAAAGGTTGCATACGTATGATTGCCTCGTTGGTCTAGTGGTTTGCATATGCGACCCCTCACCGTGTTCGATTTCTGGGTCAGGCAAAAGTGTTATTTAGGATCTTTCCTTCAGGAAATTCTAAAAGCAGCATGGAGATGGAATGGCCGTTGGCTGACGATAGGCGTGAGCATGGTGACTGCTATCACGTGGGATCTAAATATAAAAGGTGAAGTGTGGGTGTCATACACCTCTATTACACCCATCTGGGTAATATGGGCGTGATGTTATATTATGTTGCAGTTGCATAAAGTCTACGTAGTAAGAGCACTACGATATTTTACCACAGTGCTCATTCAAATTTTGTAGGAGCTCTTCCGCCACTCTCAGCCTCTAAAAAATGCTCTGCCATCAGCAGTAACTATGATGTATATATCTCCATTCTAGATTGTTAGACAAAGTTCACGTCATCGCGTGTCCAAAGTTAATGATTATTTAGGCACTGCGTACTGTAAATCACGTTTATTCGACACCGACGCCTGTTAATAACTAATAGCAATATTATTTTAGAACGCAAACTTGAAGCAGGCAAGTAAATTTCTGTTTATCAGTTGCATTAGGGAATTTTAAACTATTTGAAATGACATCCCACGTGCTGGTTTCTTATGGAAGGGAAAGGTCTCATCAATTGTATGATTCATGTGTGCACTGACCATACAGTGGCGATTCAAACAGCCAGTTTTCGCCAGATAGGCGATTTTCTAGTAGAAAACACCACCCCTGCCCTCACTACTTCTGAGTCCTGGGCATTAGCGGGATGCTATCCAGGTTCCTTTAGCCCAGTCCGACCTGTTGCTGTTATCCGCCATCAATTAATATTAATGGTTGTTTTAAATAGATATCATAATTACTTCAGCGTTTAGCATGCATTGTCACAAAGGTGGATCTGTTATCATTTGGAGCAAGCACGGAACAATAAGTGTAGCTTGGCAAGAGTCCCGGCGACGACGGCGGGCGTGTGGGAAAGTGTCCACATGCACCGAGAATTCCCCGGGAGCGTTCGCCAAAGCGATGAGTAGGGATGGCGATTTTATATAAAAAAAAAAATGATTTGGACTTTTAGCGTTCTTTTGGAAAAGTATCAATTTGCCACCAGCATAAATCCTGAAAGAAGATCAATTTGGTTATCATATTTTTTTTATCGCTGATTCGTTGATCGATAATTAAAAATTATTATGTATGTGTCTGATTTGAGTAAGTATATATTATAGATCTACTTAAATTCTGTTGTTTGATGAATAAATGGGGTTGTAGGGGCTAAATGGTATTTCACGACCAGTCCGGCTCTGAAAATAAGAAATTCCATAATACATTTTTTGTACTAAAAGTAGCATCCCTACTGTCTTCGCGTTCGCGAAGCTCCCACGACAGAACAATAGTTTCAACCATTTAGGATTTGGGCTACATTGTCACAATGCAACATTGCCGCGTACGCCGCGACATATACGAATGCCGCATCGATTCTCTTTTGTCTAAAATGTTTAAATGCTAGAAACACGGGATTACAACATTGACAAAACTTTCAAGGCTTTTGTGTTCTGAAAACTATGATGTTTGTTTCGTGTCGCAATTAGATTCACACCTGCAATTTTCAAACGATTCAGGCTCCTGGAAAGAGTTTTCTGTCAGAAATTGTTCCACAGAAATAGAAGTACAAAAATAAAAGATCACTATTGCTATTGCTTCCGATTCTGATGATGAGATAATATTGCATGGAATGGAAGGCGATTATTTTGTGATGAATAAAAAGTTTTGTATCGGTACAGTTCCATGTCTCTACTTAAAATAATTTACATATTCAAACGTAATAATACATTTTGACTAGAACAAGCAAGCTGGAGGTTTCGGATTAAGCATCTTGCAAACAGTTTCTACTAAATGGCTGGTGGCTTCATCCTGGTAGTAATTGGATCCATCCAATATGACGTAAGGGACATACGTAGGTTGTAACTCTTTAGTCTTCTCTCCATAATTTTTCAGTAGATTTGACCCACGTGTTCCATGCACACATTTGTAAATTTCTGCGATGTGTACATTTTCTGCGTAGCCACACTGGAAAAAGAGGAAAACAATTATGAAAACAGAACATATGTCAACTCAGCTCAACGGTTTCTCTTAGGAGTGAACGTGGGTTTGAATCCCAGCCTTAGTTCAACGGCCACTAACGTGAAACCTTTTAATCGAACACAAGCAAATAAGTGAATCGGGGGTGGAGTTTCTAAATGTTAGTACACGCATTTTGGTGCTAACAAAAACCGTTCCGGAAAGGGATTCACTTGGAAACAATACAGAATCTAACCAGCTCTAGATATAATACTTAAACAGTGTGGAATTAAGTGTTTTTTTTTAAATATAAAGTCGCATCTGGAGAGTTGGTTCAGGATGTTCACAAGAACAAAAGTTGCTAGCATTCTCAAATGTTACTTTAAAATGACTTGGGCTGATTTGATTTATTCTTTTTCATAATATTATGAGGTACAAACTACATATTTCCAAGGTAAATAACCGTCTCGGAGCTGTTAAACGCCCGAGTTAAAACTAGTAGTTAAATTGCAGACTCAAGGGAGAACAATTGCTTGGGTGTTTTCCATATAAAAGTAATATGGCTTTAACTTTAATACTATTAAGTTTTTTTTTTATCTATTATTACAGACAAATCATTTCTAATAACTAAATTGCATGTTAGTTGGCGACCATAATAAAAAAATCAGTCGGTATGTAATTTTATTAATGATTATTACTATTTTGAGAAAATGGCCACGAACAAACATGCATTTAAGTGTTTTAGGTATGATTTGTCGATAGTAATAGATGAAAACTGAATAATATTTAAGTTGAACCCATATAACGTTAGTATGAAAACACGGCACCCGGGAGTCTACCCTTAAAAGGTAGTGTTCGTTTACGTGTTCTCCGACAGAAACAACTAAAAGTGTCGCTCATTATCTGATTTACCTGTTTTGTAGCTTATATTTATAAATATATTATGTAGATAGGAACCTGTATTGTATAGCCTTATTTAGATCTACGCTTTGTACTGTCAATTATGCTATGTTAGTGCGTGGAAGTGTTCACATTCAGCGTAACAGGTAAACTCAAAATAAGTTTTTTAGATTGACAGGATTCTTTCGTACTATTTGGCCCTACAAACAGTGTCTTTAGCTTTGCAATAAAAAAAACAAAATAATCTGAAAAAAAAACAGAATGACGTTGTTCTACTACTACGTGATCGACTCACCAGCACATCATTGTAGTCCAAGTCCTATTATAGTTTAACATTACTCTGCACGATATCCCCATAAGCAAACATTGGGGGATAGGATATTTGCTGTCTGTACTACTAAACCTAGCTATTCTCACATACTACCTAATGTATTTACTCTTAGTAATTAACGTCTAATAGTTGCGGTTAGCCTGTCTGATTGGCCTCCGATACCAAATAAGCGTGATTAGATGTAACTAAATGCCTAGATAACTACACTATTCGAACTACGCCTTAGGTGTAAATTTCATATAATTTTTTTTAAACGCCTCCCGCACTAGGAATACTTCTGTGTCGCGGGGGTGCGCACAAACATACATTTCACGCACACAAAGCACACCTATAGTCAGTACAAATCTTTGCGGATCACACAAAGATTTGTCCCATGTGGGGATCGAACCCACAACACCAGCGTAGATGAAAGCGGATTTATTTATTTTTTTACATATTTAAAAATCTATAGCCGCTTCCCCCACCGATGAAAAGGTATATATCATATATTTTTTTTTTCTTCTTATCATCTAGGTCTCTACGACGCGGACGCTCGAGTAAATCCCCATTTAGTATCGTAGGCTCCCCTACTAATACAAGCGCAGTTGAAAGCGAGGCGACCGCTTTAACCACAACGCCACCGTCCACTCAAATTCTGATAATGTTTTGAGGACCGACTTGGCGATCGAACCTGCGACCTCTCATCACAGGTCACTCACGGTGAGCGTTTGCATACATACACTGCCGCTAAACCAAAAATGACGTTGAATAAAGAATAAGTTGTAAGAATATTATACCAATATGTTTTTAAACTTTCGCGATTTGAGAACATTTTTCAAAAATTAGACAACAGGTCTAAATCGCGTAATTAAATTATAAAGCTAAATAAATACCTATGCTCGACGTTTCGAATGACTTGCTTGACTTAATTGACTTAAATAAAAATAAAAATTGTGACGACCAAGTGAGGGTAGTGGACAATATCCGCGCTTCACGGAGACGACGCTGAGCTTCACCTGTCGGCTCGTGACCACGAATGATGCAAGTCATTCGAAACGTCGAGCATAGGTATTTATTTACCTTTATAATAATTACGCGATTCAGACCTGTTGTCTAATTTTTGAAAAAACCTCTTACCCAAGTTAGCATGGAGACGAAGTGGTCGTAGTCTGACTGGTAGGACGTGTACTGCATGAGGCAGGCATTGAAGAGTACTGCATGCGTGGCGTTTTGCAGCAGATCGATGGCGCATGCATGCACCATGTTACCATAGCACTCCCGGGGACCGTGCTGGCAGTTGAAGGAGTAGGCACCACGGTAAGAATACGTCTGGAAGATGGAAATAGCGGTTATCAGTTAAATCTAAATAACGTAAAAGAAGGAGTATCTTATTTGATCGTGGCTAACCTACATGTAGTCATAAATAAATTTATAAGACCTGCGTTGATTATCTAACCTTGCTCATGCCTTGAATCTGTGGGTGTAGGAAAATCTTGTCATTTTCTTGTCGCAGGCTTGATGATATATTATATAGACAGCAGTTCCATCGTCTGCTTACATAATTCATAAAGGCGTCATTTTGCAAAAAAAAAAGGCATCATGCAAACGGTGTACTGATAGAAGCTGACTATTCAATAATAGTATAACAGAGTAGTTGTATACCCCACACTGTAACGCTGAGTGCATGACAGTGTGCAAACACATTGCAAGTATTCCTAGCCAATTTATTTTGCGGCACGTTTCTTGTATCGTTATTCGTCACTGATATGGGAACCACATAGACAAAGTATGTTCGAAAATAGAAAGTGCGTGATTCACGCTTCGCCGTGTGGTGCGAGTGGTACCGGAGCAATTACGCGTACTTGCTACCGTACTACTACCGTAAACTCGCTGAGTGCTGCAGCTAGTATATTGTAGTTTTACGCTTTGCCGTGTGGTGCGAGTGGTACCGGAGCAATTACGCGTAATTGCTACCGTACTTACTACCTTACACTCGCTGATGCAGCTAGTGTACTGTAGTTTCACGCTTCGCCGTGTGGTGCGAGTGGTACCGGAGCAATCACGCGTACTTGCTACCGTACTACTACCGTAAACTCGCTGCTGCAGCGAATGTACGGCACATCTATTTTGGACATACGGAAATGAAATTGCTTAAAGATGCAATCATAAACTTACACATAATTTATGGGTATAGTTACTACTAACAAAAGCTGTCCAACAATAGTGATAACAATTATGATATGAGCAGTTAGGACATGTAATTGCTAATACAGAAAGAAGGTCATCATGTCATCAATACTTAATAAAATTAACGTGAAGATTCGTTTAAAAAAATCACTGAAGTGGTGTCCCATTCAGTGTATAAATTTAAATCCTATACAGTATTTTGGCAGATTAATTTGTCTATTTTGATGCTGGGAGAACTGCAAGGGAGCAGTAAGTACAGACGATTGAGCCACATGCCAAAAAATGATATAAAGAGGTGTTAAGAATTCCAACTTGTTGTACTGCGAAGACGTTGAATTGGCATCATCTAACGATACATATTTGCCTATTTAATGTGTTTAAACAAAAACATCGGGCAGTTATTATGTTGTATCAAGAAAATTCAAATATTAAAAATACAACAGTACAAAATGGCCACTCTGTATAAGGCTCTCTTACTTTGCTATGCCCGACAGGGTTCACAATGTTCCTAGATATAATACTTACCACCTAAGACACACATTTGTGAAACACAATAAAGTATTGAGTATTGAGTATTAAGTATGGCGAGTATAATATAGGTATACAACGATACAGGTCACGTTCCATAATAACATTGCCATAATATAGGAAAGATTCAGAATTTCGGACAACGGTCGGACGGGTATCGCAGAAAACGACGATTTTTCAACGTCAATAAAATGTCCAAAACCGTGTTCTGTAACTTCACGCTACCTTCATCCAATGTCAAATTTACCAGTCACGGAGAACGGACAGACTCGGGAGTGCTTATACATGTTTCACGAAATTTGATTAAACACTTTTATAATAATTTCACATCGCCAACTCGGTAAAGTGTTATTTTTGAGATTTTGTTTATTGTTGATTAGAATTAACATGGTGGAATAAACAGATCTTTTTAGGGTTACCTACAAGGAACCCTTATAGTTTCTCCACCATGTCTGTATGTCCGAGGCCTAGTGTCAAAATGTATGAAAAAAAATGCTTATACAGGGTTATTGGGTAAGTCGACCTAGATCCGTTAAGAGGTGGTAGTTCCCATCATTTCTGACTGATCTGACTATGAAACACCCCACCCTAAACCTAACCGTTTTCGAGATATTGGACTTAGAAGGTTTTTTTAAAAAATATCCCGATTTCTTAACTATAGCCTATTTTTTTTGTATCCTATGCCTTTTATTTTTTTTTAATTCTGATTTTTGTGTGCCAGATAAGTTTGTTTATAATTCTCAACCCAAAAAGTGCAAGTATCTGAACCAATGGGATCGTAGTAGACGATTGATACCGTAAAAAAGTAATTAATTTGAAAAAAAAAAATTGTTTCTTTTAGTAATATTTAAAAAAAAATCTATGGCGTTAGTTCTGCAGATGTTTTAAATAATATCTACGTTCCATTAGCTATCCAACAAGGTATCACAAGCTAGGGTCTTATCACAATTCATAGAAAAAAAATCGATAAAAGGCTCCCAGGTAGTAAAAAAAAACAATGGTACTTAAGATTAAACTTCTCTTTTGGGCCAGGAAACGAAATAAAACAATACAAATAATTATTAAACAACATTTATTTAAATTTATAAATCTTGTTCTACATGGCCGCCTCTGTTTCGCACACACACTCTCATTCGGTGTCTTAGTCCGCTTTTAACTACTACAGTCGTTAAGTCTCTTCGAATTTCGTCAGCAGCCTCAATAATCTTCTGTCTTAATATGTCAATAGTTTCAATTGGATTATTCTCATTGTAGACTAATGTCTTCATGTGTCCCCACACATAAAAATCCATGGGAGTCAGGTCAGGACTTGTTGCTGGCCACGGTATGGGTCCACCTCTTCCGATCCACCTATTAGGATACTCGTTGTCTAGCCATTCCCTGACCCCTCTTCTGTAATGTGCAGGGCAACCGTCGTGTTGGAACTTCATGTTTCTAATCAGATTTAGGGGTAAATCCTCTAATAAATTTGGTAACTCTTCTCTTAGAAAATGTTCGTAAAATTCTCCGTTTAAATTATCAGGTAGAAAGAAGGGCCCAATTAATTTGTTTGCTATGATTCCCATCCAGACATTTAAACTAAATCTTCTTTGTGCGGCTTTTGTCCTCTTCTGGTTAGGATTTTTTTGCGCTTTTGGGGCCCAATAATGAGCGTTGTGGTAATTTGTAATTCCATCTTTATCAAATTTTGATTCATCTGTCCACAAGATTTGTTTTAAAAATGCTGGGTCTTCTAAATCTCCATGAAGCATAAATCTACAAAAGTCTAACCTCCTCACTGGATCTCCCTCTTCGATAACATGTACTGGCGTGTAGTGATAGGGGTAGAGGCCTGCAGTATTCACCGTAAACCACACTTTCCACTGCGAGAGTCCAAGTTCTCGGGCAACAGCATTAGTTGAAGTAGTTGGATCCGCTCTAAACCGTTGAACTATTTGATTATCTTCATCTTCATCATCAACAATGATCCGTGGTCGGCCTAGGTCTGCTCGACGCCTTAAAACAGAGCCAGTCTCTCTGAGTCGCCGGTAAGCGCCGTCAAAGACAGTGACATCCGGTATTCGGCGGCCGGGATAACGTGCAATGTATTCGTCACGAGCTCGTGCAGAAACACCATTGCAGTACCCATAACAAAGTAGAATATCCGCGTATTCCTCGTTCGTGAAGGTTGCCATCTTCAACAGTTCCAATTCAGAAGCACAATTCAAAGTCCAGTTAACAAGCACAGTCACAATTTGTAGGAAACAGTCCAGAAATACAAGACAAGTCGGGTAAGAAATGAAGAGCACTAAATATCGCATCTACTACGGACGAATCACGGAAGCAGACTAAAACGAAACAATAACAACAAATTGGCCGGGATTATTTTATCTCGCTTGCACCTGGTCAGTTTGTCCCGCTCGCACGCACCACAGCTCCGTGGAAGAACAATAGGACCAAAGAACCCAAATTTGTACTGCTACCTGAGAGCCTTTTATCGATTTTTTTTCTATGAATTGTGATAAGACCCTAGCTTGTGATACCTTGTTGGATAGCTAATGGAACGTAGATATTATTTAAAACATCTGCAGAACTAACGCCATAGATTTTTTTTTAAATATTACTAAAAGAAACAATTTTTTTTTTTCAAATTAATTACTTTTTTACGGTATCAATCGTCTACTACGATCCCATTGGTTCAGATACTTGCACTTTTTGGGTTGAGAATTATAAACAAACTTATCTGGCACACAAAAATCAGAATTAAAAAAAAATAAAAGGCATAGGATACAAAAAAATAGGCTATAGTTAAGAAATCGGGATATTTTTTAAAAAAACCTTCTAAGTCCAATATCTCGAAAACGGTTAGGTTTAGGGTGGGGTGTTTCATAGTCAGATCAGTCAGAAATGATGGGAACTACCACCTCTTAACGGATCTAGGTCGACTTACCCAATAACCCTGTATATGTAAATTGGCTCTGTTAACAAATTGGTAAAATAAAGGCTGAAAGATTTTTTTGAGTTTTTTTTAATACGTAATAAATCGTAAACCGCATTTTACCTTTCATCCAATCAACTCCAATATAATAAAGAATAAAGAAATACATTTATTTAGATGTATAGTGCTACGGAACCCTACGTGTGCGAGTCCGACTCGTACTTGGCCGGTTTTTTTTCTCTCGTCTACCCCATAGTGTGGGATGTCGTTAGACTTTTAAAAACATTAAGAGGTTTCTAAAACAGTTTTTTGGTTTAGAGATTCTTTTGCAAGAATATTCACTTAAAAGAGAAAAAAAAATAGTTATAATTGTATACACAGTTAATACTAAAGACTAGCTAAATATATCAAGTCTTAACGAAATGAAAATACTAAGTGTTTTTAAAAGCTCGGAACTTTGAAAGTAAAAAAAATTCATCACCAAATCGTCACGTTTAGAAAAACCACGATAATATGCGTTGGAAATAGTTTTACACCCTTTACTACTTTTAATATAGGATAGACATAGAAATCTTAATAATAAGGCAATAGAAATGTCAAAGACGCGTGACCTTGTCGCCGCGCATCTGTCTAGTCAAACACAAGTGCGAGTTGTGGAATTGTCGTCTTAATGTCATCGCAAAAAGAATAATTTTGTTTGCAGGAATACAAGCGCATCTGTCTAATCGAACACAAGTGCGAGTTGAGGAATTGTCGTCTTAATGTCATCGCCAAAAAGAATAATTTTGTTTGCAGGAATACAAAAAGTGGTATTTGAAAAAACGGCGACATGCGTCCCAGTGTTAAAAGATAGTCGGTGGCATTTCTATTGACTAGTTATTAAGATTTCTATGAGGATAGATAAGGTTATGGCTCTAATGTTAAAATCTCGTGTTCAGCAACTCGTAGGCAGGTATAACCGTAAAGCGTGTTTGATATAAATTAAAAATCAGGCAAATGTGTGTCGGGTCACCAATACTATAGAGTTCTGTACCACATGCGATATTCAGGAGCATTATTATTTTCCTAATTCACTTAAAAATTACTGTCAATTTGGCTAGTGAAGAAGAGCAATATTTCGTCGTGGTGAGTGGTAATGCCGGTTACATTTTGGGTAAGTTCTTGTTCTGTTGACTGGAGTTTATTGGATAATATTTTGGTTTGGATTTAAGTAGTTTAAGATTATATCATGTATTGTTCTGTAAATATAAAATTAACTTAAAATAGGTTTAAAAACTGCATACACAAGTGTAGACAGACTGTTGGGGACAAATACTCAGGTACACACATTAAAACAATCTCAGAACTGACCAATTATTAATTTTGTCCAAGGATCTCTAAAACAGAACGTTTACCGCAATGACAGAATCTTCGTACCTCTGCGTGTCCATAGGGTATTAAATGTACGTCCAAATGCCCGCCAAGCCTCTTCACAGCAGGCTTTAGCTGCCCCACGAAGAAATCCACACTCGCCGGGCATAGAGTCTCGTAATACACTTTGAGCTCTACTTTATCCTTTAAAGACACGTCTGAAGAATCCTGGAATGAATATTCAGTTGCTTTAAAATTATATTCGTAGTCTGGTAAAGTATAAATAAAACTGTATTGAAATTTTTAATATAAGTAAAGTTATTTGTATCGTACAAACAACTAAATATTATAATTCGCCAATATTTGTTCTGAGACTGGGTGTGCTTGCGTGAGTGAATGTGTGTATTTGGCCTTGTCATTGCGACCATTGGATAGTGTAAGTGCTTCTGGCGTTCTATCTAATGTAAAAATCCAAATTTATGTTATCTTTATCTTAAGTATGTCTATTTAAAAAATGTCAATACCCCTACCTATGCCTAAAATACAGTTTTAATTTTTTTGTCTCTTTGTCTGTCTGTCTGTCTGTTAGTATCGGCTTATCTTCTCGATTTTGATAAAATTTTTGATGCTGGCAACTGCCTAACAGGCGCGTAGCATAGGCTACTTTGTTTCTTTCGTCTATTTGTATTAGTTAATTGCACGTGTTGGGAAACTGTAAGTGCAATAAGCAGTTGTGTTAAAAATAAATACATGAATCAATATTGATGTTACTACCACGCAGAGGAAACCGCGGGCAAGAGTTTGTTTGTTTGTTAGCGCTAATCTCGCGAACTAATGATCGGATTTGTATAATTATATTTGTGTTTGGTAGTCTAACTATCAATAAATGTATTCAAATATTCGACATTACGCTTAACTTAACGGTATCATAGCGCGAAAGCAGCTACTACCTAATATAACGAAGTTCACGCGGGCAATAGGTAGTCTAAAATAAGAAAGCTCGCAATTAATCAAGATAAAAAATATACTTTCGTTATACTTCGAGAATCAAAACTATACTTACTTCAGAGCTTCTGCTCCAGCTCGACATCTGATTCCAAAACGATGGCGAATCTAAAAGTAAACTGTACTTTAATTCAGCCTACAAAATAACCACAAACAGGGTGGATGCAACATAGCGACATTTATTAAAACCACAGATATAGGCATAGTCCATGTTCCTTTCTGCCGATCAATTATTATGTCGCATCTAATCATCATAATACGAATAACATCATTTAACATGAGAACAATGTTGAATTACATAACATAATTTTTAGATTAAAATTAAAATTTACCAACGATTCCACAAACTAAGCATAAACTCGTCAAAAACGTATTCGCCCGTGGTAAGTAGGTACTTATTAGATGCTAGTTTTATATGTCTAATAAATATTGGGCAAGTTGTTTTTAAAATATATTTGACGAACTCTCCCCTGTATTATCATGTAGGTAAATCCTTTTTGTATTTACTTACCAGCATTTCGTGAATCTCGACTGCATATAACTACACTAAAGAACAATTGCACTAACAGTAACATATAATACGTCATTGTATTGTTCACTACCAAATCACAACTAAGTTCAAAGTGCTCAGGAAACTGTAAAGAAACCGCACATTTATTGTAATCGATAAGCTTAATATCATAGCTTCTGACGAATAGTGATAATAGAAACGGAATGATAAGTGTTCCTTATCATGTTTAATTACTAGCTGTTCTCGGCGGGTTCACCCATGTTAATTCGTATCTCCTGCAACCCAATCATGTTGCAAAACGAACGATATCTGAATCATATCATTCAATTCTAACGGCAGTTCAAAGGAATCGAGCAATTTTATTGGATGCCAAAAGTATTTTGTTAGGTGTTAGGATAGGAGACACGGCTTTAAACGTTCAGTTCTAACCTGACTTAAGAATAAGGGCCAATTTCAAAGGTTTCGAATAGCTATGATCTGCCCCATTCATTATAACGTGACCGAATATCAGACAAGTAACACTCGAAAAAATAACACAGCTGCCATTTTTAACCAACTTCAAAAAAGGAGGAGGTTCTCAATTCGATTTTATTTTTTTTCTCATATTTTTTTGTTATTGGCGTATCCTGCCAATAGGGTTGATCTAACACCTCTGAAGCTGGGGTTAAGTCTATCAAGTGCAAAATTATTATACAAAAAAAGTCATCAGTTTGAAAATCAGAGCGATCAAACAAACAAACTAACAAACTTTTCAACTTCATTACATTTGTATAATATTACCTAAATCGTTGTCCTATTATCGTTGTTTTTATAATTGAAGTGTATGCCCTCGTTTTATCGGTGGCACCTGACCCTACAGTTGCGTATGATATCGGTCATTGAATCTTACTTATAACTTAGGTATGTATGACAAGATGGACACTTGCTCGCATGCTTGCATAAGACGATGAGCGAGAGATCGAGATATAATATTTTGTATTCTTCTTCTTCGTCGTGTCGATGGCTAAGTCAAATTTTATTTTGACTTGCCATCGTGGTGAAAGTAATAGCCAATTCGTTTTGAAGAACTGGCGAATTGCCCAGGGTGCGCCGGACGTAGGCAATCGTAGTGTACGTCACTCGGGGAGGCTCCTTTTATGCACCCCATATATTTTGTATTGATATTTGCTGATAGGAATTCTTTTTTTTAAACGTTTTAAGCACCCTATATTTACGATTTTTTATTGAGGAAAATTTTCGCTTTTCTAAATTTACTTTCTAGATTATAGAAGAGTACGTTACCCTAGCTACGCTACTCCAATATTTATACAATTCCCCGGTCGACTTTCAGATTTTCCAAGTCTCGGTTTCGATGCCCGGGTCGGGCAAAAGAGTTATTTGAGATTTTTCTGTCTAGAAATTCTCAATAGTAGTACGGAGTTGAAATTGTGCTCGGTAGATGGCGATAGGCTCATCCCATGGGTTCTCAACATAACAGGTGAAGTGTGGGTGTTGTACCAATCTGCAATACTCTTTTGGGTAGTATAGGCGTGATGTTATGTCATGTTATGTTGGTTCAGTAGTTTCAAAGGTACTTCTTTGGGTACAAGCAAAAATATATTTCTTAATAAATTAAAATGATGTATTGCATTTTTCTCATTTAATTTTATTTCTAATAAATTTGTATCAAAGTGAAACCACCTGGAAGCTACATTTTTATATTTTTTGATATGAACATGTTACAGAGCTGAAAGAGATATTAAATTTACTCCACATGAATCAGTCAGTTCGTAGAACTACCCATTAATGTCTTGAATGCTTTGACCGTTGACTAGTATACCCACACTCTGCCACCCTTGGTATCAGCATTTCGCATATTGTGTCCTTCAAATTCTTTCTGGCTTTTCTTTGATTACGTGCAGATCCATCTAAAAGCAGATACGGCACATAACGGATTTTAAGATCCCATGTCTCTTCGCCAAATGACTTCATCAGTTCAGGACCTCGTGTGCCATTTGTACAAGCTAGAATATCGTCGAGATTTTGTCTTGAAACATTTTCTCTGAGAGTACACTGAAAAATAAAATACTAAGCTTAATAAGCAAAAATTGATTACTGACTAATGAAGCTGGTAACGAAATGTTTTAATTTCATGACGATAATATTTCTCAGAATTTATTACACCAGTTAGTGTTACCATTCTCGAAGGTTTCGAATTTACTTGTATATAACTGAAATATTGTCAATGTCCCAACGTAGTTATTGATCTTTATGAATTAAATAAATTAATTGAGTTATCTTGTGAGATTTCTGATTAATATGGTTTAACCAAATTTAAATAAATCAAAGTTCCGTACCATCGTCATTGAAGCAGAATAATCCAAGTCGTCTGCTGAGGTTCTCTGCATGAGGCAACTGTTGAAGAGGATGGCATGCGTCACGTTGGCCAGTACGTCAACTGAACAGGCATGGAACATGTTACGGTTACATTCCTCAACACCGTGCTGGCAACGGAAGAAGTAACTGCCGAGGGCATTGTAAGTCTGTACAAAGAAGAATAAAGATGGATAGGCGTAATGTTGCAAGAATTCACCCAGATCTTTATGGCACTGTTCGGAGTAAAGTGGACATCTATTAATTTGCAACGTTCTGTTATACCCTGCCTATGTTGGGAGACGGGCTGATCAGCATCACGAAGTATGCTGTGTCATACTTGCATACATTGTATACATACGATAGATGGCATGGGATCGTCTTTTCTAAATCGAATTTTCTAAATCATTGTGTACCTATTATTATCTGTAATTCAATTATTCATTGCTAAGTTCAGTTAAATAAAATAGTGTTTTGTTAATAAAGTGTTTTTTTAAAAACACATTTCGGGGATCCCATATAACAGTTCGCCCTCGTCCGTCCGTCTCACTGACTTCTGACATATCACATTATTCGCAGCTATTAATGGATAACTTGAAATCCGCTCGAGTGAGCACATGGATAGAATTAGCTTTATATATAAACGTCGATTTTATGCGAACCAAGGAATGACAATTCTGTCAGTATTTACCATTCTGTGATTCTAGAATACTAGCTAGGAGTGGTAAGTGAGAACGCTATAAATAAACATTTACATGCACGCTATATTTGTATGTCTGTTTATGATAAAATACAATGTAGTCTATAACGAAATAATTCTCATGAATGAAACCTTGTATACACAGTAATTGCATTTAATATTACATGTACCGTACGTACCGTAGCGCCTCCGTACGGTACTAAATGTACGTCCATATGTGTACCGAATCTTTTCACCGCAGGAACTAATTGATCTACGTAGAATCGCACACTCGCTGGGCATAGAGTTTCGTAGAACAATTTGAGCTCTACTTTATCCTTTATAGTGCTGGTATCTGGAGGAGCCTGAAAAAAAAGGTGGGTGTAGTAAAGGTGTATACCACCCACATTTCACCTATAGTCCCATGTGATATCGTATCGCCATCCTATCGTAAAATTAATGTTAAGATTGTAATTTCAATACGTAACCTACAATTTTGTAAACTCCCCAAGTAGCACACAAGCTGCTTAAATGGCTTCTGTACAACCTGAATGTTGTATAATAGTTGTTTAAAGGATTTACTATAATACTCAAGTTGTTCAGTAGCGTATTTAATAGTGCTTTAACAGGTATGTGGTACAATAGCCGAACAACGGCAAATATAATCCCAATGAAGATACAAAGGCGTGTCATAGAGTTATTGTACGGGCATTTGATATAAACCAGAGTTATAAATACCTTTTAAAACGCCGCAAGGTCTTATAGAGGGCTTTAGTAGTTAAAAATGTTTAAATGGAGTTATACGCTTCCTTTAAAGCGCGTAAGGTTGTACATTGTATATTTCTAAACCTGTAAGCTGTAAAATAGAACTTATTACAGCTTTTGAAACGCTTTATCTACAGCAGAGAAATATAATTCTATAGTTGCCCTAAGCCGTTATATTCGAGATTTATACAGCAACTGTATGATAAATAGCTGAATAAGACAAGAAAAACACGCTATAAACAGCTTAAAGAAAAAAAAACCGTTTCTACGGTCACTATAACAGCTGAAGCGAGAGAAGAGTGTTTTACTAATTTCATCGTGACTCCATTTTGTGAAAGATTATCGTAAATTTATCATGGATAGCCAAAAAGCGTGAAAATTAAGAAAAAGACATGGTAAGTAGTTTGAGGAAAAAGATTAGCAAAGAATATGGGAATATTATTAATAATCGACCAGAACATAGTCCCGGCAAAAAATTTGGAAACGCTAGTAATCAAGTGAAGCTTTAAGGAAATTCGTCTAATATTACCGTAACTTGCAATAGCGGTTTAGCTGACACTATTATTGTTAATTTCGAAGAAGTTAAGGCAGGTGACGCTGCATCAAATAATGTTATCAGTGTTGAAAACTCCAACAGTCAAGTGTGTGTTGAAAATAAAGAGGGTTCCGCGGGGTTATTCGCTTATTGAGATTTTGGTTTCTTAACAAATAGTTTCTGTCAATTAGTAATTCTTTCACTCAAAACATGCATTTTTGACATAACGAAACCACGGATTACTCTCCTGGTTACTTGCCTGATATTAATACTTACGCTTAAAAACTCATTTCAAAATAGCAAAAAAATAGAGTGCGTGTTATTACTAATGGCTTACGACAATAGGCAAAACTAAATGGAAATGACCAATTTGTAAATTATTAACTGATATTAAATTATTTCTTATTTAATAGGACGAGGAATATACAAATTTATCCACTTTTATTGTTGTGTTATAGTTTTAATAGAAGTAAAAATTATTTTGTTTTATAATTTTTTACTGAGTTGTGGCGCGCACTGTATTAGTTAATGATGTTCTATCTGTGGTTGAAATAACTTGAGTCGTAATAAAAGGTTTAATGGTTTTATGATTATTAGCTAATCCATACATATAATAAAATTTGAAATTATAAATGCCTGTTCATTAAAGACATTTAAGAAAAAAAATAATAAGTGGAGACTAGAACAGCAGTAGAAGCCGAAACATATTTTTTGGATTTTTGTCTGTCTGTAAATATGTTCATAATTATAGGTAAAGTAAATAAAATAAATTTTGTAGATGAATTTGGGATAGATTTTTTGGCAATTTAACTCCCAAAGGGGGTAAATTATGGGTTGCAAGTGTATAAGGAAGGTTTCTCTATTTTGAAAGATATAATAACTCAGAAATATCGAACTTAACGGGGATGAAACCACGGGCAGAAGCTATTTAACAATAAAATAATACTTTTTAAACTACATTTGAAATTGATGTAAAGAGTGGAATATAACTTCTTCATTTTTAAAAATATATTTGAAAGTGAAAAGACGCCTTAAAATTGCTGCCTGCCACTTAGAAAAAAAAAATATTTTTAGTATTACCTTAGAGGTAAAATTTGCGGCCGCTTACCGTGAGGTTTCACCATGTATCTATAAATAGTATAAACACAAAATCATAAATTAAGTTTTTGGGCTTTCAATATTTAACTTGAACATTCTCCATATATTTAATTATACAACTACTTTGCCTGCCACCTCGTTTGCGTGGAATTCATTATAAATTAGTAATAGCTACGCCCACGCTTTGACCTGCATTAAACCTTACAGCTCCATTCCCGTGACGTTTAGCGTAATCTCAAATATCAGTTCAATATTCAGTAGTTCGCGAGAATAAAACAATAAAATAAACGAACTGACTTTCGCTCGCGGATTTGTCTGCGTGGTAGCTAAATAAATTAAAACTGATTTTATAAATAAGTATCGAGCAAATAACTATAACATTATATTAAAAATATTGTTGTTGTGACATTAAAACAAAAACAGACAATTCAATATTATTTATTTGTATTGATAAAACCTTCTTGTTGACACCTACTAAAATGCATGTTTACTCTGTGGCAACTAATGTCTTTGGCTGAAGAAAATTGGAACGTTTCATTACAACAAAAAGCATATAAATAGCTTTAAACTGAATTAAGAAAGCAACAAATTCAAACAATAAAATTCAAATTATTTAACTGATTATATCAATAGAAAATTGTACACATTATAACAACAAACACAATATAAGTCATTATGGTAAGAGGTATTTTCGGAGAGATTTTCTCTTTAGTGTAAAACGAGTGCATAAAATTAAATAAAATAAGAATGGAACGCGATGTGATGGAAAAAAAAGTTATCCTTATTACAAAAAAAAATATCTAAGATCAAGACAGTATTTTAAGACAACTATAAAAACGATATATAAATGTGATTTTCACTCTTTGCTTCTGCTATGTACTAGAAACAGTGAGTATGCGTTATAATTTCTACTTAGTCCTCCGTGACACGATGAAATCACATATAAATATCTCTCACTCGTGTTGTAATGTTTTTTGTCTTTCAGGTGCAATACACGAATACAGCACACCTATATTATAATAGTATTATGATAAAGATGATAGCGGTGGGTGATTTCAGAGCTAAATATTTTTTAAGACTTAAGTTTCATCAGTGCAAGCCTAGCGAACATTAGAAGAAAATAAATGTTCCTGAAATTCTGTGAAATAATAAAATTTTCAAAACTTCTGATTTTTCTTTAATATATTATTATTTCTCTCACATAATTATCATAAACATAGACACTACGTTACGTACATAAGAAATTATAAATGTAAACTCCAAATAAATTAATAAACGTGAATACAGAATGTAAGCAGTTACATTATCTGGTGCATAACCTGTTGGGCAAAGGTCTCCACCATCCTTGAAATGGAATGAATCAGGTTTTTCATTTTTTATTAAAGTATGTAACTAGATTTGAACTACGTCGATAAAAAGCACTTACCCGTGTGCCAGAATTCATTAAAATTTGTTTAGTTTGGCGAGAAAGAGAAAGCCTACAACCTAGCTACATAATATTATTGTTTCAATATTTTGAAGATACACTATTTTCATTTAGTGCTTTTTATATCCCAGACTGGCATAATTCGTGCTACTACTTGTCATATTTATTAGTTTTCGTATGAAAAATCTCGAGATCTATGACTGACAATAATATGACCTAAATTCTATTGCATTACGTATTTAATTAGTATTTTATGACATACATAGTATTAAACAGTTATTGATTTGTTGTATAACGTTAATCTGAAGTAAAAAAACCTTTTAAATTATCATTATTTTATCTCGCCAAAGTACAAGATATTACTAAGAAACTGCTCCATGACCAGTTTCCGATTTTGACATACGAAATTGCGTTACTTGCCTGTAAAGCTGTCAAATCTGCTAGAGGATAGTAACTGGCAAGCTGTCAATTTTTTTTGCCAAGCAGTTATCAACCGTATCTGTATGGAAATAAGGATGTACTAAATCCGAGATGTACCGGTTACTTGCCAAATTATTAGTCGATTTCGAAAGCGACTGGAAATTAGTCACATTTACAGAATAGCATAGCCGTAGGTTTAAATTCTGCGATGAATGTAACCTGGAGCAGTGATGTAGCTGAGAGTATTAACTGTGACTTCCCAGGAGTTGAGGCCGAAGTAATAACTGAAGAATCCGTAGATGACACTGCATCAAATTTTGTGATTTCTTCTAAACCTCAGGACAAGTATTTTATGACGAAAAATAAAGATATAATTGAATTTAAAAATGTGATTGATGATACAAGAGGAGTGTGTGATAACAAGTTGCTAAATAAAACAGATTTATTTCTCACTCCAATAAAATCTTTATTTCTCAATATATATAAAGTTTCGACACTTTCAATACCTGATGTTATTGTAACAACCCAGGATATTATGTGTAAATTAGTGTGCATTGAACATAAAAGAGAACTTTATGTTTTCCCTTTGTTACATACATTTTTATAAAATAAAACAATGTGAATCTTAATAATTGTTTTTATTTAGTAATAAACTTAATAGAATCACAAAATCAACTGGCATCCCTACTATCTGGCGTACATAGAAAAAATCAATTTGTCGCTACAGAAAATAAAACGTTTATCTTTGGAGGTAATTGTCGAAGATACCTTTGGCTTCTCTTCTTTCTACTACTGAGGGACGTAAAATCGTAATCGTAAACCGGTCAGCATGTTGACTTTGCCGACAAGTGTTGTTCTTCAGTATTTTAATTCTTAATTATAAGTTTTTCTGAACTGCTTGGCCAATTCGTAACGTCACTTAGCGGTAGAATGTTAAATGAAATACTTAGAACTAGGTTTCTCTGAGTGGGTAGAAGGATTTACATCACTATTTTAGGAACTCTTGAAGTAAAAAGATAATATTCTTATAAAAACTAGTCATAATTAAAACTCTGAATACGAGTCTCTTATAATAATAGCTAATAAAAAAGGAAACGTGTTTGAGCTTAAGTTAGTAAATCGTTACAATAATAAGGTACATGGCAACGGAATAAAAATAGGTAACATAATTAAATAAAATGAACTTATAAATTCAAATCAACTTATCAAAGAACAAAAATTTCAATTTGGTATTTTCGTTTGGTAAAAAGGATAGTTATCAAGTTAAATCAAGAACATTTTAAATCAGCAAAGATAGTCTTCTTTTTCCTCTTCGTTATCGCGTATTCTTTCTATATTTGCAGAGCCTTCGGTGGTATCATTAGCCCATAGAAATCTTAATAACAAGGCAATAGAAATGTCAAAGACGCGTGACCTTGTCGCCGCGCATGTGTCTAGTCGTACACAAGAGCGAGTCGTGGTTACCAGTGTTGTTTGGGACGCGCAGAGGTAAACATGGTGCTTTGCAACATATACAACTGCGGAAACTCTTCCAAAAATTGTAAATTAACAAATAATGGGATAACTTTTCATATGTAAGTACTTAATTTATGAAATAATGTAGTTTTTTATAAATATAGGCAAATCAAATATTCTCACCGCCGCTACTATGATTATCACAGAAAAAAGATTTTTTTCTCAATTCAATAACCATTAATACTTATGTTTGTTCATGTCTATTATGACGAATGCTAAAAGCAGCAATGGAATCATAGCCATAGCGTAATAACCAATATCGCCGCTGACGTAAATTCAAGGAACGCACTGCATGAGTTGGCCGCGAATTAGTGACGTGCCACTACTTTTTTGTATAGATAATTTATTACTTTTTAGTTTAATATCTAGTTTTGCCGAAATGGGAATGAAATATGATGTTTCGTTAAATATTAGAATTTGAGATGTATGAAATATAATTTAACAAATATTTTTAATGTTAAAATAATGATGTAGGTACTTATGCATATTACTATTATTATTATATTACGTATTGTAAGGATATGGATTAAGTTGGATCGGTTCGATACGTTCTCATATGTTTTTTACCTTATCGACGTTTAATTATTGTATTCCTTTTCTCATAAATAAATCGTCTAAAAGCGAGGTGAGGAATGAAACACTTGCAATAAATAGTTATCTATTGTTGCGATACTCTTTGGCGATTTACGCTCAACGGAAAATTATAATTATTGATATGTGTATTTTGAACTTTGCATTGCACTATTCTTTCATGTCCTTCACCACTTGAACATATAAATAAGCATGCATTTTTAAGTTTCTTCTTATAATCCTTATCAGAAAGTAGCTGTTCCATTTGCTCTAGATCATTGACGTTTTTGATTTGCTTCAAAATAAATGAGTCGGTTTCAGCACTTGAAGCGTCTTTTAGTGACACTGTTTTCGTGTTAAAGTTTTCAATCTTTGAGAAGGAATCTTTCATCTGAACAGAAATGCTTGCTTATTTATGTATATTTTTTTTTGATTTTCTATTATCTGATTAGTAATATCAAATAAGATAGATTGATTCTTCAGTATATTTTGTATATCACAATTTGGTTCCTGTATTGTCGCAGCTTGAGTTCCTGAGTTGTCAGAAAGTATTATATACGTTTCGCCAGGTTGAGATTCTGAAGTATTCCTGCAGTCAATTTTATCTGTTGAAGTATTCCCGCAGTCTTCTTGTAATACCTGAAAGACATGAGATTTCGATTTTATTTTGACATTTGATCTAGCAAAAAGCGAGAGAAACTATTACCTAATGTGTTCATTATATCGATCTAAATTACGTTAATTTTACTATGATGAAATAAGAATAAGAATAAGAATAAGAATAATCTTTATTACAGTCCACAAGTACATACAAAGATATAACAGTAATAACCACACTAGGCAAAGCCTGTATCGTGGTTATTAGTAGCGTCTATACAGAAATTGAACTTAAGAATTTAAACTAAAGTAACAATATTATAAACTAGACATAAAACTCGTAAAGTTATTATTTTAAAACATAGTATGCGTGTCTGGTTGTTTGTGTGTGTGTGTGTGTGTGTGTGTGTGTGTGTGTGTGTGTGTGTGTGTGTGTATGTGTGTGTGTGTTCGTGCGTGTGTGCGTGCGTTGTATGAATGTGTGTGTGTGTGTGTGTGTGTGTGAAGTGTGTGCGAGCGTTTGAGTGCATGAGAAAGAGTTTAAGTAATTGCGGCAGAAAAATTAACCCTTACTTAAAAGTTCTAAATGTCTAAGTTCTCATTTTATTGTTTAAAGGTAGGTATATAATTAAATGACATGAAGGGCACACTGCAAAAAGGGGCTCAGGGTATTTTTTCGATTTTGAGATAATAATGTACAAATTTAATGTCAGTTGAACGAAGTTCTACAAGAGTACTTTCACCAAACTAACAAAAAGGGGCTGAAACGTTGGGCAAACGTACTCATTTCATGCGTTTTTGAACACGCTCCATAACTATTATATAATATCAGAAAAATAATCTAATTAGGATTATGTAGGTAACTACATATTTACTTACAGATGAAATGCTTTTAAATTTCGCGGGCTACCTTAGCGGATCGACAAAAATTAAGGACATACTTTGCTCACAAACTCTTTCGTACTTTTACTAATTAATGCTTTCATAATAAAAAGTTCAAATAATTAGACTATATAAATATTTACAGATAACATTATCTGTAAATATTTAATTGATTGTATATAAACAAAAAATATCGCAGTAAGAGTCCTATTTAATAAGTAGAGTATTAATAGAAACATACAGACGAACAATGAGAAAGTGTTAGAGATAATTAACGGGTTTTAAGATTATGGCAATGGACCCCTAAATAAAATGACCCCTAGAATATCAATAGTCCGTTGTACCACCTTAGACTCTTAAAATAATATATTAGTTGCTGATGTAGACCTAAAAAAGTACAATAGAGCGTCAATACCACAATTGTAGAACCGAAAGGTCTACAACGGTGGATACTAGGGGCTTAAATCAATAGAACGGTTCTAATAAACTCTGAAGGCTCTTGTAACCGAGACGCCATTAATTGTTTATAATAAAAGCAATTCACATGATTATTTATAATTTTTTAACATCATAAATATGGATAAAAATCGAATTCACGCCACTCATTCTCACCCAGGATTCTAAAGAAACTAATTATAAAGCTAAACGATCTTATATAAACTAAATTCAGAATTCAAACCCTATAATTAAATGTACTTTTTATACAAAAAACTGCATAAATAGCAGGCGCGTGAAAATTTTAGCTAAAAAATATGTATATATTTACAACAAACTGAAACTCGCACTGGTATTTTGCATGCATAAAAGAAAAATCAACACTTACTTACTTTTTAATTATTTTCAGTCTTTTCCATCAATCACTTTCCATTGGCACTAAGTCTTTGTAGAGATGGTTCATTTCCCCAAAACATTGCTACAGTATAACGTAATTATAGATCCGTAAACTCTAATTCAGAGATACAGACAGACGCATCTAAATAAGATGCGAGCGCTATAGTTGCGCGCTACAAGAACTTATTTTAGATACTTAGGCGCACACTATTGCTCGCATAGCATCTTTGTATCTCCGTACTAACACACATTTACGAACATTGTAGAGACACTGTAGAACCTCAGGCCGTATAAATCTGGTCCTCTTTAGGAGGTAAAGCGGCGCTATATCCGCTTGTACATCTACTGTAGAACTTGTTTATAGAGCCAATGCCGTTATTAAGAACTTCTAACCGGCCAATGTACGGCTTGTTATAGAGCTCGTGCTACTTGGGTCGTGCTCGTGCGCCGAGTCCTATAAATACGGCCGCACTGTAGGCGCTTGAAACAGTCGCTCTCGAGCCTCCCCGTACAGTAGTACTTGTGAAGTTTGCCTTCGAAGACCCAAAATGAGTAATCATGAAGACAACAATTGTGAAGTCAGCAATGCTGACGTCGCATAGGACAGGGATAGCATCCAAGCCACTTCCTCATCAGTTCCACCACCTGATGCACTGGAACAAACCAACATGCAGCAGCAGGCACCTGTGTTGTATACACAGGTGCCTGCTACACTGGAACCTGTACTACAGTCAATACCGCACGAACCACCACAATTTTTGATGCAAATGATGAAATCAATACAGAAAATGTCGAAACGCTTATGTGCTCGACCTACCGAAGCGAATAAAGGGATCAATGACATTTATTTACCATCCTTCGATCCGGACACCCACATCGGAGTACGGGAATGGTGCCAGCATATAGATCAAGCGATTGAAGCGTACAAGTTTGATGATTTCGATGTACGCATGAAAGTCTGCAGCCTGTTGAAGGGGCGTGCTAAAATGTGGATTGATGATTGGATGGTGACAACTAAATCGTGGAAAGAGTTGCGGCAAAATCTCATCACCACTTTTGAACATGAAAACAGATACGCCCGAGATATCGCCATGTTTAGAGAACATGTTTACGACGCAACAAAAGACATAGCGGAGTTCTTATCAAGTGCCTGGATCTTGTGGCGAAGAGTCACCAAAGACAAACTGGAAGACGAACACGCTGTGGAAGCTGTGATTGGAAGCGTTAACGACAAGCGCTTGCGTATTGAACTATTGAATGCCAGGGCAACCAGTGTCCCTGAGCTCATTTCAGTCGCAACATCCATACGTAAGAAGCGAAGTCGCCTAAGTTCCAATTCCACAAACAAAAACAAACGTGTTCGTTTTTCGGACATAACACCATCAACATAAAGCTGCCGAATATGTAAGAAGACGAACCACTCGAATAACGATTGCAGGTTCTAACCTTCGCCGTCTAAACCTGAAGCTAAGCAATAAGGATCCAAAAACAACACCACCCTCACCTGCCTGTGCCTAAATACCAGACTTCGTATTCATACATAACCAGGTAATAAAAAAAGAAAAAAATACCTTCGTACATAACCAGGTAATAAATAAAGAAAAAATAATTCTTCGTACAAAACCGGAAGGTACAAAGATTTTTTTTCTTCCTGCATTGCTGGTTATGAAACTCGGTTATGTAAACGGAACAAGCGTTTTTTTTGTCTACCTGAGGACTGTAGGTTTTTAGCTTTTTTGTAGGCTAGGCGCATATTTATAAGGCTTGAAAGGCTATAAGCCTATAAAGATTTTTAGTCCGTTAGGCCAGGTCTATTTTATTTATTTTTCGAGTATAATAATCGTCAACTAAATTATTTTAAACTAGCTGACCCGGCGAACTTCGTACCGCCTGCCTTAGCGTAAATTTGATGCACTACTTTATTTTGTATAGCTGACCTATCTTATGTATGCGTACCTATTCAATTTGAACTGGAATCTATAATATCCCATATAAAAATGAATACCTATTTCCCTGGTCTCGTTATACCTGAGAAGGACTTTACTAATTTTATTAAATAAAAAACAAAATATTATCCCGTGCTCGCTGCTGTTGTGATCGATGTGCACGAACTCGTTCCATTCTCTGCCTATCCACTTCATAGTTATTTACTCTTGAACGTAATTCTCCCATACTTGTACGACTGTTATCATTATCAGCCTCTCGCTGGTCATTAGTGCGGTTGGAGCGTAAAGTAGCTCGTTGCACATTTACACGACTTCGACGACCTATGTCAGGTCGTTTTCTTTTCCTCGGCATTGTAAGCAGCGAGAAGAAAATCACTTTTAGCAGTATTTCAGTATTTCTCCAATTAAATGTTTCTTTTTTTTAACATAAGATGACAAAACCAAGGATGTTAAAGTAGGAGCGCAGCAAAAAGTCTCTAAATCTATGGACAAAACAATGGAACGTTCGGATACACGGGTTTTTTTACATGAGATGACAAAACAATGGAACGTTAGGATACACTTATTATTACAATAAAAATATTTTTGAGAGTTGGTAACACTGTAAGGTTGGCACCCATCAAACATGTCAACACATTAATTATTTTTATATTTTGAAATGTAAATACACGATGTTATGAGCAAAGTTGATATTATGTTGTCGATTCAAAAGTCTTGTTTTAATGCGTTCTTCAATTCGAGTGGAACTGAGAGTACAAATACCGTCAAATGTTTGACAGAAAGTAAGTGGTCAACTTTTATATGGGAAAATGGAATTGTCGTCTTACTCTATCTTACTCGCAATTTTTCCTTATTTGCTCACCGTTTAGACCTACCCTGGACTACGACAAACTTTTTAAAACCAAAATCAGCTCAATCGGCCCAGCCGTTCTCGAGTTTTAATCAGACTAACGAACAACAATTCATTTTTATTTATATAGATAATGTTTCAAATTGCATGATAAAACGAGCATTCAAAATGAAAGATGCTCTGAATCACATTTGTCAGAACAATAGTGATTTACAAAATATTTAATTGAAGATCCTGAATGATCCAAGAAAATATATACTATCTATTGCCTATACTTGATGTTCTTACGAAACTAAAGTGAAATTGGAAATAGATGATGACCTTGTAAGTAAAGCCCGGTATAGACTTTGTTTAGTGCGAGTGCAAGTGATTAGTGCAGGTGTTTAGTGACAAGGTGTGGACAGCGACTGATTAGTGCGAGTGCTTAGTTGGCTGTGTAGTAAAGTGAATAGAAGCGTGTTCTATTTTTTTGCGAGTGGACTGCGTAGTAGCCACGTCCCGCGCGCCCTCCCTTCCCCTCACTCGCAGCGTGCCTGTCTCTAAGCACGTTTGGACAGGAGTGTTTAGTGTTTAGTGCGTAGCGTCGGGCGCTTGTTGTACAAAATGGCAAAGTGGACCGAAGACGTAATTTATAAATTTGTGCAGGAGTATCTCAAACATGAATAAATAAATAAAATAAATATTTCACAATCCACATATTTCCAACGCCATCTAGTCCCAAACTAAGCAGAGTTTGTACTATGGGTACTAAAATAACTGATACTAATACATATATAGAAAAAAAAACAAATTAAAAAAAAATGTAAAAAAAAAATTAAAAAAAAAAAAAAAAAGATGTTATCTTTTGTAAATACATACATATTATACATAGAAACACCCAGACTAAGACAAACCCCCATGTTCATGCACACAAAGATTTGTCTTAAGTGGGAATCGAACCCACGACCTCGGAAACAAAGCCACTTGGACACTACTCGCACTACACACCTGCACTCGCACTAATCAAAATTGGATACTACTCGCACTACACACCTGCACTCGCACTAATCACTTGCACTCGCAATGAATTGGACACTACTCGCACTACACACCTGCACTCGCACTAATCACCTGCACTTGCAATGAATTGGACACTACTCGCACTACACACCTGCACTCGCACTAATCACTTGCACTCGCACTAAACAAAGTGTAAACCGGGCTTAAGGCTGCTGTAGCTATGTTTGCCAAGTTGCAAGAACTTTCACCTATGTGCGTGCACCCCCCCCCCCCCCCACTGCGTACTGATTATTTTTCTGTAGTGTTGGACTTGCCACAATTTAATTAATAAAAAAATAAATTGTCAGAATATCAGCGAATCAGCGAGTCAGAATTTATGAATTAAATAAATTAATTATAAATAATAATTATTATTATTTAATTATTACGTATTATTTCTCTTTATTTATTTTTTTACTTATTTTATAAATTTTAAATATGGTTTACAAAAAATACAAAAAAACATTTAAAATTTAAAAAACAGTGTCCCACCGACATTAGGTTCAGGGACCAAGCTGCCGATGGTGTGGGCTCCAGAGAGAGGAACCTCCTCACTATGCGTGCCGTGTCCAAAAGGACCTCCTGCATCTGGCTCTTGGTCCAGCTGCCAACGTATTATTATTATTATATAATATTTTTAGATGAATAAGTTTTCTTTTAGTTTATTTATTTTTTTTAATTTCCTTATCTTTTATTTTTTTTAGCTTATTATTATTAAAACACTACACTTTTATTAAAAGCTTTTTATTATATTTAATTAACTTGCAATGTTTGTATGTGAAGGTTAAGTTTGACCCATTACCCGGTGTCCGATTGAGCTAAAATTTTACATACTGGTCCAGTGCCGATGACAATGCATGTTTATGATAAGTATGACCTGATGCTGCTGCCGAGATTGGCTCCAGACGAGGGAACTCCGCAACGGTTAACAGTAGGGACATTAATTTTTGCACACCCATTGGAGTATGGATGACAGTTAGTAGGTTTACCATAAAATTGCTGGCACCTTCAGGGCTTGCTCCAAACCGGAGAACTCTTTAACAGTTGGCAGTGGGGACTTGAAATTTTGAATACCAGTCCGGATATGATAGACGGTTGGTGGGTCCACTATGAAATAGCTGCCACATCCAGAGTTTGCTCCAAACTAGAGAACTCCTTAACAGTTGGCAGTAGGGACTTGAAATTTTGAATACCAGTCCGGATATGATAGACGGTTGGTGGGTCTACCATGAAATAGCTGCCACATCCAGAGTTTGCTCCAAACTAGAGAACTCCTTAACAGTCGGCAGTAGGGACTTGAAATTTTGAATACCAGTCCGGATATGATAGACGGTTGGTGGGTCTACCATGAAATAGCTGCCACATACAGAGTTTGCTACAAACTAGAGAACTCCTTAACAGTCGGCAGTAGGGACTTAAAATTTTGAATACTAGTTCGGATATGATAGACGGTTGGTGGGTCTACCATGAAATAGCTGCCACATCCAGAGTTTGCTACAAACTAGAGAACTCCTTAACAGTCGGCAGTAGGGACTTAAAATTTTGAATACTAGTTCGGATATGATAGACGGTTGGTGGGTCCACTATGAAATTGCTGTAACATCCAGGGTTGGCTCTAAACCAGGAACCTCTTCAAGAGTTTACAGTAGTAACATGCATATATCAGTAATATACTTATATACGCATTTATTACCAAATTACTACACAAGTCAAGGTGAGGCCATGGCGAACGTACCGCCTTGTATGTTAGCTCTTACCTTTCTAAACGAAGCTCTGGAAGGGTTAACAGACATTTCTTCAGTATTCGTGGGAACATTATGGGCAATTAAGAAACAACAACACAAAGAAAAAAATAAGTTTAAACGGTACGAACAAGTTGCCAATGAGAGCGCTGACATGAAACGCCATCGACTTGATAAAAGGTGTGGTAAGGTGTGTAGTAAATCACCCTCTCAGCGACAGTTGCTAGACAAGGCTCAACAGTGCATGCAAGGATTAGAAACAGCCCAATATTCCGAAGAGCACAAATGTAACATACGGACATTCCATTCATCCGTATTGAATTAGGCAAAGACACCTGATTCAGCCGATGCCTGTGCATTTTCCAGCAAATACAAGCATGGCATCGCTAAACGCAGAATGTTGCCAATATCTGCGTTCATATATAATTTAGCTACTATATTTTTTACACTATTTATACGTTATTCATCACACAAGTTTTTGTAGAAGTGTGCCCTGCATTGTGAACTTGTGGTCCGACTGTACTATGCTGGGCTTGCACAGTACATAAAATGCAGGGAAGTACGGTTGATGAATAAACGAAGCTTATAAAAGTTCTTGTGATTTTGTCCTTCGAAGACCCATAATGAGTAATCATGAATATATGAATAATGAGTAACATGAATAACAGGAACATGAATAATGAGTAATCATTTGTGACGTCGCACTTTTTAAAAACACTCCGGAGATTTCTTTTCCGCCATATCCTATTGCTGACTGACGGACTGCTGGACGTTACTTTAATCTGGGGATGTAACTTCGTGTTTAAATAATCTAATGCAACTTTCTCTACAACCACTAGTCCACAAATTTTAAGTCTTGCAGCGGGCTATGGAGCGAGCTATGCTCGGAGTTTCTTTGAAGGATAAAATTCGTAATGAGGTCATCCGACAAAGAACTAAAGTAACCGACATAGCTCGCAAAATAAGCTCGCTGAAGTGGCAATGGGCTGGTCACGTCTGCCGAAGGACCGACAGCCGTTGGAGCAAACGAGTTCTGGAGTGGAGACCGCGACTAGGCAATCGTAAGGTAGGACGCCCCCCTGCCAGGTGGACTGACGACCTGAAGAAGGTCGCTGGAGGGGACTGTAGCTATGCGGAAGGCGCAGGACCGGATGTTGTGGCGCCAATTATGAGAGGCCTATATCCAGCTGTGGACTACGAGTGACTAAATGATGAATGAAACTTTCTCTATAGGAACTAACATTTATGTTAGACGTAATGCTATATGATATACTTGAAGGGGTTTATTAATCTACTCGTAATTATTTTAGATTAAATCGATGATCGAGGTAGTTAGGCTTTACTTGTAAATTATATATACTTACTTCAGTAGTTGTAATTAAGTTGGTCGTTTGATTCGTTGGTAAACCTAAAAATAAAACATATAATTTATTATTAGTAGCTTTCCAGTCTCGAAAGTGCTTTACACAGATCTGATCAGATGTATATAAAACTAGCTTCCGTGCGCGGGTCCGCCCGCGTGGTTTGTCAATAAAAAGTAGCTTTATATTATGCCTGGGGCACAAATTTTAATCAAGATCCATCCAGTAGATGTCGAGTTTATTGGGTAAAAATAAACAACGTAGCAAAACTACGCCTATATTACCAAGAAGGGTGTGGCAGAGGTGTACAACACTCAAATTTCACCTGTTATGTTTAGGTCCCATGGGATTAGGGATGAGCCTATCGCCTTCCATCGGGTACAATTCCAACTCCGTGCTCCTATTGTAAAGTTCACAAATAACACTTTGTCTGACCCGGGAATCGAACCCGAGACCTCACGGTGAGAGGCGCATACGCTAACCACTAGACCATCGAGGCAGTTACAAATAAACAAACATACGAACAAACAAAAATAATAATATTAGTGTAGACTAGACTCGAACATTTTTTTACAATAAATAATTTTCCGGGGAATAATTGTACTCACTACTACACTCTAACCACAGAACAATGTATTTCTAGTGGAGAAATAACCAATGCAATCCGCTGCATATACTCGTACTATACAGTCATTAAAAATGTACAATACAAAATACAATACGTATAAGAAAATTGCTTACCTGTGCTTGATATTTTTATACTTGCCTTATAGTGCTTATGGCTACTCATGGCAACACTTAAAAATGATAATGGTACTAACAATAGATAGTAATTCATCTCGGATCACTGCTAAATCACAACTAACATCTATAGAACAAACGTATTACGTCGTAAGTGGATAGATAACCCGAGTTCATCTGGGCTGTATAATAACTAATAATAAGTATGTCACTGGTTATAAATTTATCTGATATCGACATCCTTGTCTTATATGTATAGGCATTGTTCTGGGTGGGCCGCAATTGCCCGCGGTTTCATCCGTTTTTGTTGGTAACGTTCGTTCGTCAACTCCTAAGTTTCGTTTTCAAAAGCTTCTCAAACGTCAATGAAGATGTTCCTGCCATTCTTTTCTCCGTTGATGAGAAAATAAGGCACGCTCTAGAAGGCTGCTTCCTTGCTGCCCTGGTTTGGTATCTTGGAACATATTTAGAGCCTAATGGATTACAGTTAAAAAGCTTAGTGCCAATTTAGCCAAACTTCTTAAACTGCAGTTACCATTTAACCTGGTTATTGATCCCTCTCTTTTTTAATGTTTGAGAGAGACAGAGAGATAGAAAACCGTAGCTTAGCGTTGAACTTGGGAGGCTAAATAGGGCCTAAGGTACAAAAGCCCAAACTCCTTATCAATTTACATCGGAAACCAAACCACGGGGCAAAACTAGTTTACGATAGTTATAGTTAGGAACTTAAGAAATATGCAAAATTAAGGTGTACCGCCGTTTGCCAGAATTTCATTTGCCCGAATTTTATTTGCTATAATACTCACCTGACATATTATTGTTTCTCATAATTTTATTTGTCATATTCATTGTTTTCTATATTAGTCACGTGCCAGAAACTTTGTTTTCCATAAAGTTAATTGCCATAACATCATTTGTTATAATCATTGTTTCCCATAAAATCAATTTCCATAACATCATTTGTAATAATCATTGTAAGCCGTAATTACCTATCATATATTATGCCATAACATCATTTCCTACCAAAATTGCTTGTAAAATAGGTTAAAATAATTATAAAAAATAATAGGTAGGTTAGGTTAGAAACATGAAAGACAACGCACGAGCCGAGCGAGCGAAGCGAGCGTGCCGCGGCAGCGGCCGGCGAAGTGCCAGTATAATCATTGTAAGCCGTAATTGTCATATGCCATAACATCATTTCCCACCAAAATTGCTTGTAAAAAAGTTTAAAATAATTATTAAAATTAATAGGTAGTTTAGGTTAGAAACATGAAAGACAATCGCTTTTTAGGACAATGGCGTTAGGTTAAATTTGTACGGAAGCGACTTAGACTGATTATAGTGATAAGTAGGTATTAGAAATAAATTAATTTTAATACTATAATCATACTTTATTTATATCCAGTTATACTTTTGTCAATAAATATCGCCTACAAATATTTTTCCTACCCACTAATTTGTAATTACTTATGTATAAAAATAATTTTAGAGCGCCTGTTAAAATTTCATGAGCAAATACATACCTTAGATAGATGGGAAATTAATTTAGTATGGCGTTTGAACATTCCGTTGCATAATATTATTGCAATTAAAAGTATGGATAACAATACGTATGGCATTCGAATCATTATGTAATCAAATGTTCGGGCAAATAATATTATTGCAATTGAAAGTATGGAAAACAATACGTATGGCATTCGAATCATTATGAAATCTAATGTTCGGGCAAATAACAGTATGTCACATGTCTTTTATGGTAAACAAAACTTTCGGGCAAATGAAACTCGGGTAAATGAAATTCGGGCATATGAATATTATAGCATATATTCTTCGGGCAAACAACAGACAACCCAAAATTAAACATTCAAACATGATTCTATCAACCAAAAATTATATTGTTATACATTTTATAAATTTCGTTGCACTCCTGGGGTGGGTTTCTGAAAGCGTCGCATACGTCTCTAAAGAAGTTGTCTCCGCTGTTCTCTACTCCGTTGATGAGGATATAAGGAACACCCAGGTAGGTCACCTTCTTGCTTTCTTCACCATAATGCTTGAGAAGCTGCATTCCTTCGGGCCCTTTGGCACATGACTTGATTGACGAGGTATCAATTTGCATACGGCTTCCACACTGGAATCAGAATTAAAAGCTTTGTAATACTTATTACGCCCAAGATAATTTGGTGATTATTATGCATCTTAAAATGTTGAAGAACTACGGTTACCTCCTGGCGTCTTTTATGCACTACGCGGGTACACACAGCATTACCGCCCAGCATTTTTAAAATCCCTAATGTAAAGTACGATAAACTCAAAAAGCATGCTCACGTTATCGAAGTTTAAATTTGTCTATTTGCAATGGATTTAATGCATGACTAACGTTGAAATAATTATTATTCTCTATATTTTCAAGAATTAAAACCACCAGCCTATAAATTTACCTTGTCGGCAGCCTCATCATCGGATCCTTTGTTTTTCTGCCAGTGTTCCATCATACAAGAGTTAAAGAGAGTGGCTTTAGTGACGTTATTCAGCTTGTCGATGGCGCACGCATGGAGCATGTTGCCGTAGCATTCAGCTGGACCATGTTGACAATTGATTTCGACGCGACCATCCTGATGGATTGTCGTCTGAAATGAGAATGTAAAAAGAGTTTTGCACTACCTTTAACCCAACGACGCCTGTTTATCTTAAACAGCACTTCAAGTTTGTACATGACACTACACAAAGTACTTGAGATCATCTGAAAACTTTAGGCTGGAGATGCTAGAGCACACCACCGATTTCTAGTGTAAATCCTTTATTGTCGAAGCCGTGAGCCTATGGAATGCGTGGCTATTAGACAAGCCAAATCCATTAGAATTTTTAAAAGATTGTTAAATGAGCACTTTCTTTCCTTATAGTATCATTTAACCGTTTTATTATAATACAAATACAGTAATCTTTCAGGAGATTACATATTTGAGCCGTTTGGGGTCGAGACGCTAGGTCCGTGGGGTCCGAGTGCGCGCTTATTATATAAAGATCTTTCCAAACGCTTAATCGACGCTTCCCGTGACCAGAAGGCTGGCTTTTACTTAGCACAAAGAATTAGCATTGCCATACAACGTGGCAATGCTGTCAGCCTTCTGATCAACATCAACAACCGTGATCGATGCGGAGGAATACTATGACGCCTAACTTAATGTAAATATTTGCCTTTTTATTTTTACCTATGTATATATTTTCAATTTATTTAATGTAACATTATATTTCTTTAGTGTTTTTAAAATAATAAAAAAATATATCTCCTTATAGTATTATGTATTGTATTTTTGTAAGTAGGTATAATATATATATATTACAACATATTTATTATATATCGTATATATATTATATATTAGATATGTAATTTATTGATATAATATATTATATAATAATCCTTGTTAAAGGCAAATATTTTTTTATTATCTAAGCAAAAACTACCGCTTTATTTTCTCTTTCCAAAATGTCCATCCTAAGGTTGCCTGGAAGAAATCGCTTTAAGCGATAAGGCCGCCCTTTTTACATTTTTCTGTTATTTTTTCTTTTTGTTGTTACCTCTTAAGTTTTTCATGTGAAATTATGTACAAATAAAGTAATTTCTATCTTCTATCTATCTATCTATTACATATTTTTAAAATGATTTGTTACTTATTTATATATTGTAGACACGGGACTTAATCGCTCAATATTTTTAAGGCATAAATACGTTTTTTGATCGATAGTTTCGATCGAAGCACACTGATCGTGGTCACGAGCCGATCGTCTCCGAGAGGCGAGGATTTGTTCACTACCCTCATTCGGTCGTGACTATTTTATACCTTTAAATATTTACGCGATTAAGACCCGTGTCTATAATATATTATGTGTACAAGTCGCTAAAGTTTAAAATCACTGATTTGTTACTTATTAAAGACGATGGCCCAACAACATCAATTTCAGTATTTACTTTAACTAAACTTTCAGAATCTTAAGTACTAGAGAATAAACGGGTTACTCACGTATTATTGTCGGGATATTGCCGACCGGTTTCTATATTGTGTGTGCTGTGAGTACAGTACGCTCGGTGCAATCAGTACCCCGGCTCGCGCCGCACTGCCGCGCTTCAGAATCTTCTTTTTAAATGTTTAATATAGGATAATTAGAAGTTATAGAAGATAGGTGCCTTACCTTAGCATTTCCATACGGGTACAGCTGTAGGTCGAGGTAATTGGCGAGTTTCTCCACGGTCGGGGCTAAGGAACTCGTGTCGAACACCCTGCAGTCCGGGCAAAGGCACTCATAATACAGTTGTATCTTGACTTGCTCCTGTCTTCGCTCTAATTCTTGAGACAGACGTAACTAAAAATAAACAACATTGCTTTGAAGATAAGTTTTATATTATAACTAATACAATCATTACCACAAGTTTATTTATTGAGAGCATGTAGTTCCTACAATAGGATGGAACCTTTATACAGTTTACTTGGCAAAGTTTTTCAATGATTGAATATTTGAATCATTACCATTGCGCAATTACACTTGTATTGAAAAATCAATTTTGATTCAGATTTTATTTAAATAAAATTAAAACTAAACAATAAAGTGCTTTTTGGGATGTTAAAAAAAAGTGAAAATGATGATTCAACAATATTCAAGAAAACTGTCACAACGGGAGTTTTAAAGCTGGCTACAGACCATATTATTAAAAATAATATAACATAACATCACGCCTATATACCCAGAAAGATGAGGCAGATGTGTACAACACCCACATTTCACCTGTTATGTTAAAGTCCCATGGGATAGGGAGTGAGCCTATCGCCATCCAACGGTCACAATTCCAACTGCGTGCTGCTATTGAAAAAATCCTGACGGAAAGTTCACAAATAACTCTCTGCCCGACCCGGGAAAGGACTATACCAATAAAACATTATTAAATATTATATAACACTTATAAATAAGAAATTTATCTTTATAGATAGTTATATTATATATAGCTAATTACTTACGTTACCTTATATTGAATCCATATTGCTACGTCATTAACATGCGACTCGGTCGTAGTTGCGTCCAAATCTAAAAAATTTGGCGCGCGATCTGTAATGCAGAATATACAAGTTAATAATAAAATAGAGACTCAACCCTGTTAATGCAATAATACAATGTTAGAATGTTAGACAATATAAAAACTAGTGAAGTGTAAGAGGTATACTACTTATTACCTAAACACAAGAAATAAACAAAAAACCGGCCAAGTGCGTGTCGGGCCACGCGCAATAGGGTTCCGTAAATAAAAATAAATAAATAAATAAACGTACCGATTACCGACAAATAGCCAAAATACCAACATTTTTTCGCCAGCAGAAATAACTTTGTTTTTCATAGTGTTTTATGGAATTTGTATCAATAACAAAGTTATAATTTGCGGTTGTTGAAAAAGTGCTATATCTCAAAAACTGCCCACTGTATCTCATTCAAAACAATTTTGGTTGAAAGTTTTTATTAAGATCTATAATATATATTTTTTTTAGATTTTTCACTCCAGTGGTTTAAAAGTTAGAGGGGGGGGGACACTCATTTTAGCACTTTGAAAGTGTCGTTGCACGATTGACATTGAAAAAAAATGGTTCTAGAAACCTCAATGTAATTTTTAAAGACCTATCTATAGACACCACACGTAGGTAGAATGAAAAAAAAAAATTGTTTCAGTTCAATGTATGGGGAGCCCCCCTCTAATATTAATATTTGTTTTTTTTTGTGTAATAATCGTAAAGCGGTTAACAGAATACATCTACCCACTTAGTTTCAATTGTGTAGTCCTAATAGTTTCGGAATAAAGTGGCTGTGACATACGGACGGACGAACAGACAGACAGACAGGACGAATTTATAAGGGTTCCGTTTTTTGCCATTCGGCTACGGAACCCTAAAAACACGCGATAATATTACCTAAACACTACGCAATCATCATAAAAACCTCCGAAAACGCCATGTTCATAAACACTATTAAACACCTAACACTATGCAAAGTTTTTAACATTGTCTGTTGATATTATTGTACGAAATTATAATATATATAATGGAATATTTTATAGATAAGATACGAATAATGGGCAAATTCTGTTTGTCCAGATGTGAAAGGCCTGACAGTATTGGTCAGACAGAATTTACAGAATTAACATAAAGATATTTACATATTCACAATAAAATTAATTATATAAATATTAGTTTAAGACGACATATTATGTCTAGGAGTGCCTAAAAGTGACTTATCTATTTATTCATAAAGTGACATCATCATTCTCCGAGCCTTTTCCCACTCATATTGGAGTGGACTTCTATACTTCGTGCAAAATAAGAAACGGATTTCAAAATATTTAAAATTTCAAAATTAATAATTTCAACCTAAACGCTTTACTGCACACCGGGCAGCCGCTTTAGCCATCCAGCTACGGTCGCCTCTTACCAGAACTCTAAATTTCTCAACTGTATGATACGTCAGTTCGCAGGTTCAAATCCTGCCGGTCCCATATCTTTTTCAACTGTTTCTTAGTATAATTTGCTAAGCATAGCTAAATGCTATAAAAATAATCAATTAGAAGCTAAACGCTATCGCTAAAAACTTAATTTTAGGGTTCCGTACCTCAAGAGGAAAAAACGGAACCCTTATAGGATCACTCGTTTGTCCGTCTGTCACAACCCTTTTTTTTAATGCAAAGACGATTTAAAACGTCTTAAGTCAAAATGAATTGCAATGGAAAGTAATCTTTTTTTTTTTGTTTAATTTTCTTATCTCAAAGCATTAAAATTCGTTTCATATTTTGAATGAAACACTAACGCATTCGCCTAAATATTTATCTATTAACTTAAACTTATCTTTTAATATAAGATTACTTACTTACCATCATGCTGAAGAGTAGCCGATGCGAATATTACACAGCAAAGTACAAAATAGAGATATGGCAACATTATTATTAAATGGGATACAAAGGCAGTCACATTAAACGGTCTCCTACAGAGGCGAGTCCGCTCTATACTAACGATAACATGATATCAACAGCTGTTTATTATTATTGTGACGCTTTATCGAAAACGGGCTGAATGGAACAAAGAACTTATTTGATATTTCTTAGAATTCATCCCACCACCGTTAAATAAACAGTACTGCAATTCTATAGATTTGTTTTGATGAAATACGGTTGTACTATAAATATTATATAGCCGAGTCCAGTTGGGTTATATAATATGGACTAATTTATTTATAAGTATCAATTTAATTCCATTGCAATATTTAAGTTTATATTTTTCTTCATAACTATCTTTCGCCATAATTTTGTTTTGGTTGCTCTATCTTACACAAAGAATTATTGTCAAAAAAAAACAAACAAATATTGAATAAATTATTTCGAAAGATGGTGCACATGTGTTTCTCACCAGCTCTTCTCATGATCATGATGCAATACCCATCGGAGCTGGTACTTGGATTGACTTTAATTTAAATTTCTAAGTTGAAGTCAATCTAAGCTGCGGTGTCAAATCATTTTATTGCAATAAGTATTATAATTTAATTAGTTAAGTTTTATTTTAATTTAATATTGTTTGTATTTTGATGTTTGTTTTGACGTGTTCAAGCGGCCATTGGGGCCGATGGAAATAAATGTTTTGATTTGATTTCATTTGAGGTCTCGTGTTCGATCCCTGGTAAGAGCAGAAGAGAAGAGTATTTTCCTTTAGGAAATTCTAATTTGGACCTCGGACATGGAAATGGAGCAAAACAAGAAATTATATTTACCCTAATTTATGATATGAATGTTATTGATGACCAACCATATTGCAATCCAGAAATAGTAGTGGATTGGGAGGGCAGGCGTGTTATATATACTAGACTAATTGAGGTGTTGAATTGAATAGAGTTCGCATGTTTTACTTTGAAAGTCAGTATACCTGCCAAGTTGGTTAGTGGGCCGTTTTATAGAATTGATCAGCTTACAAAGTTGACTTAAAATGCCGCCTGATTTTTATACAGGAAAATTTAGAAATAAATGTCTTTAGACTTCAATTGTCAAACGGGGCAGAGGTGAGGGGAAATACACAACTCACCTTCTTAATAACCAAGCATACTCGCATCCAAAGTTCTAAACCCCCTTGAAATAATAAAAAAATATATGTAAAGGTAAAATATGTCTTTGTTTAGGTGTTGCATCTATCCTAGTTTTACCCTAATGATAACTAGCTCAACTGTAAGAATTTCCTAACATGTTACATTTATGTATATTTTAGTTTATTTATTATCAGATATTCTTGCTATTCCCAATAAATAAGTAGAAAATACTTAGATTATCTCAAAAATCTGGAATGTATGCCAATCGTTAAATACTGTTACGTAGTTTTTATACAGAGTGTAAATGACATCGTTACAAAGCCGCACCAGTGATTTCAAAACATGAGTCTAAGAACCTAGGTGAATAAAAATTTGTTTCGCGGTTATTACAACTCATAATGGACGAGCTACGTTACCTAAAACTATACCAATACATTTGAAATCTTTCGGTAAACTTTAGGATTTTCCGACGGATTTTTTTCCCATTTGTTGAATTTTCCGATCAAACATACCAGCACTACAAAACTTAATCACTACAAAATGTTTTCGCAAAGTTTATTCTCACGCATTTACGATTTTCTTTTAACCTGTAAATTTTGTTTAGCCTGTTTTTAGTCTGATTTTACGATGTGTAAAATTTAACGATGATTTTTCAACCCAGCATTTTAATGCTTATTTTTCTTCGCTTCGCCACGACGTCATTTACACCATGTATACGTTAATATCAAAGTTATTTGCACCGAAGAGCTCAGTGAAGCGTGTACACTTCATTATATTATGTAACATTGATTATAGAATAAATATATCATGTATATGCACGCATGCATGCTCATATTTATAGTTGTGGTGAAAACTCACAAACACATCAGTTGCATTACATTATGTTTTATTATTTATTTAATAGTTACTTTACTAACTATCTAGTTAATAATACTAAGACGAGTTTCTTTCTAGACCCTATTTTCACATTTATAGTAGAAGATTTATGATTTTTAACACGCTTATATTAGCTTCACCTGTATGTTTGTTTGTTTGTTTGTTTGTTTGTTTGTTTGTATGTAACCGACTCCTTTGGACTCGATTTTGACCCACTTTAAACGGACAGATTTCATTCAAATTTTGCACACCTGTCAAAGATCGATGACAATGCAATAATTCGATAAAAAAAATTAAAAATATATAAAAAAAAAAAAAAAAAAAAAAACGCTCTTATAAATAAACCAAACTAAAAAGTAGAAAATAAATAATAGTTTAAAAAAACTAAAAAACACGCTTTTAAAGTACTTCTAACTAAAAAGTGAAAAATAATTCCTAATATAAGCTGAAAAAAGCGTGGGGCGCTCTGTGCCATATTTTTCGTCTATCGAGCAACCCACGCTTTTTTCAGCTTATATTAGGAATTATTTTTCACTTTTTAGTTAGAAGTACTTTAAAAGCGTGTTTTTTAGTTTTTTAAAACTATTATTTTTGTTATAAAATTCCTGTCGCGGCATTGATATTATCAACAATTTTACCGTGTAAACATTAACTTTTCCAATGCATGAATTAATTAGACTAAGGTCTAAGTCTGTTACAATTTAAGGACCCAAGAGGGTCGGCAACGCAAAGACTTGCTTCTTGAACATCTGAAAACATAACAAAAAAAAAAGTCGTCAATTACAAAAAATGCACTAGAAACATACATCCATAAGTAATATTCAACGTCTCGCTTCATCCATCCGTGTATAACTTGAAAGAATACAGTTAACGGCCTTAAGGTGTCTTTACTTAAAGTATTATCCCCGTACTCTAAACCGTTGAGGAGTTTTACCTTCCAGCATCAGCACAGCAACATGAAAGGCTGAGTGCTAGATGCAGATATCGGAGTAGCTTTAGGTAATATACAGAAAAAACATATAGAAAGCCTTTAAAATTTGAGAGTTGCCCTCGATTTCTCGATCTCATCATCAGAACGTGACCTGAACAATTTTTTTAGTCAGTCCAGGCGGCTTCAAGTGATTGGCGAACAAACATAAAAAAGCAAATATAATTTGGATTGTGCACCTACGTCTTTCTTTTAAGTCGGTTATAATAGCGTATTTTGTACTCTTTCAAGTCCGGTTTACACTTTGTTTAGTGCGAGTGCAAGTGTTTAGTGCGAGTGCAGGTGTGTAGTGCAAGTAGTGTCCAATTCATTGCGAGTGCAAAATATATTATATATATATTTATATTATATATATATTATATATTATATATATATATTTCCGCGAGTGCAGGTGTGTAGTTCAAGTAGTGTCCAATTCATTGCGAGTGCAGGTGATTAGTGCGAGTGCAGGTGTGTAGTGCGAGTATTGTCCAAGTGGCTCTGTTTAAATTCAGTATGCCGTCATCTGATAGTTTGAACCACTTCTATGTGGAATATATACGTCATCTGTTCCAGCTCCAGATTTTGTACTCTGTTTAATTTTCTTAGACTCTTGCGCATATGTAGACTTTAAGTTTCTTATTTTAGAATAAACTTCTTTACTGCCAAACCCTGGTATGTTCATGGCTTCACTTATATTTACAAGGGCCGCAAATCGGGCAATTTTATACTTAGGGGCGTAACAGTTGTAAAGGACGACCGGATGGCGGAGTGGGTCGTGGGTTCGATTCCCACTTAAGACAAATCTTTTTGTACATAAACATGGGGGTTTGTCTAAGTCTGGGTGTTTCTATGTATAATATGTATGTATTTACAAAAGATTACATTTTTTCTTTTTTTTTTTTTTTTTTAATTTACATTTTTTTTTATTTGTTTTCTATATGTCTTATGTATCAGTTATTCTAGTACCCATAGTACAAGCTCTGCTTAGTTTGGGACTAGATGGCGTTGTGTGTGAGTTGTGAAATATTTAATTTATTTATTTATGTTTCAAATACTCCTGCACAAATTTATAAGTAACGTCTTCGGTCCACTTTGTCATTTTGTACAACAAGCGCCCGACGCTACGCACTAAACGCTAAACACTAAACACTAAACACTCCTGTCCAAACGTGCTTAGTGCAGGCACGCTGCGAGTGAGGGGGAAGGGAGGGCGCGCGGGACGTGGCTACTAAGCAGTCCACTCGCAAAAAAATAGAACACGATTCTATTCACTTTACTACACAGCCAACTAAGCACTCGCACTAAACAGTCGCTGTCCACACCTTGTTACTAAACACCTGCACTAATCACTCGCACTCGCACTAAACAAAGTCTATACAGGGCTTAACAAACGACCTTTAGGTGCGATGACAGTTCAATAAGGCATAATAAAATATTTTAGGCCGTGTTTAAGATAATGATATGTATTTATTCAATCCCAAAATTAGTTAGTTGTTGCTTATAATTCGTGATTACACAGCTGTTGTTGTTGATTATAATACTTAAACTTACAAGTAAAGTGAAACTATTTTACTCTATGTGTTATTGTTATTAATTTGAATGTTTGACTTGCATTTTATTAAGTTTAATCGTAGTTATAGTAAATAACCTTATCTTATCTTTACTAATATTATAAAAAGTATATATTTTCTTGCTTCTCTTTTTGCTTGTATTTGAAAGCTTCTGAACCAATCTTAGCGAAAAAATGATGTGGACACAGTTCGAGCCCCAGCAATATCAAAGGCTACCTTTTTTCGACGTACCACGCAAGCGGCGCCGCGAACGGAAGCTAGTATTATATAAGCTTAGACAAAAATGAACCTTTCGATTTAACATTATTTTGTGTAAAAAAATACAATAAAAACAAGTTAAATCATAAAATTTTATTGTTTTATTGCAGTGCATTCCTCATTTGGGACGATAAACGTTTCGCAGACATCTCTGAACAAGTCATCTCCACTATACTCTTCTCCATTAATGAGGACATAAGGAACGCGGTAAAAGGCTGCCTCCTTGGTTTTTTCTCCGGAACGCTTCAGAAGCTTCAGTCCTTCGGGACCTTTGGCACAGGATTTGATTGACGAAACATTAATGTGCATGCGATCTCCATACTGGAATCAAAATTAAAAAAAAAAAATGTTTTTAGGTTTGAAAATTCATTGCTATGTCAAAAATCTGTAATATGTTTTCTTTGTAAGAAACTGCCTCTCAGCCTGTTAATTATCACGCAAACGGATCTCTAAATCAAAAACTTGTCTAAGTAACCCCTTACTGTTTTTACAAGATTCAACAATACTATTCACTATGGGGCACACGACAGAAAAAAGACATCCCAACTTAACATGTAGGGGAGGTAAACGAAAAAAAATTACTTTTCATGATTTTATTTTACTCCTTTTTTGACATAGTTACGACACACATATCCTTAAATATCATTGCAAAATTTTAGCTTTCTAGCACTAACGATTTTGACGCTATGCCCCGGATTTAAGATAAGGCTAAAAAGAGAATTGTACCATTTCAGCAGCCTCATCGTCAGATACTCTGGTTTTATCTGAGGGTTCCATCATACAAGAGTTGAAGAGAGCAGCTTTAGTTATGTTGTGCAGTTTTTTGATTGCGCACGCGTGCAGCATGTTTCCGTAGCATTCACTAGGGCCGTATTGACAATGGATTTCGAAATTTCCATATTCATTCATAATAATACGTATGAAAAAATAAAGTTAGTCACTTAAAGTCTACCCAATTAATTAATCTATGCGATATTCAAATAAATGAAATGCTTGCATGAAATACGTATAATGCTATAGCTTGCATGAAATATGCTAAAACTTGCATGAAATACGTATAATGTTTTCACAATATTTTATTATGTATTATGTTATTTTTATGTCTAAAAGTTCGAAAAAAGCGCACTAGCTTTGTGTAATGTAATCTACTTTTAGGATTAATTTACACTTTATTTGTTACGTTTGATGCCTATTTTTATGCAATAAAAATTCTTTGAAACTAAAAATTAATGAATCTATCTCCTGGTTACTATTTTTTTATTCACTCTTTATTATTTAGGTCGTTGTTCAAGTAAAGGCGTAAATTATTAGTCAAAACTCTTACAGGTACTCACACATACTGCATACATACATACTCATGTACAAAGCTGATGAAGATATGATACAAATATTTATAGCAGCTGCACTCACATGAGAATTTCCGTAGGGATACATGTGTAAGATAAGGTTCTTGGATAGTTTTTGCACAGTTGGTGCCAAGGACGTCACCCAGAAAATTCTGCAGTCCACACACCAAGAGCCGTAATACAGGTGAATCTCCACTTGCTCTTTTCCCTAAACAAAACTAAATTTTAAATGTTTACTACATAAGAGAATAGACTTAAAAATATAACTTAAAGAAAGTGCATTTTCTATAAGTTCATAAAATTTAATAAATCTATTTAAATTGAATAAAACTTTGTGGATAAAAAAATCATTACAAAGAACAATATCTTAGCATTCATTGGCTTTACCTGATATCCCATAAAGAAAACTGCATCTTCCTTTGGATTATCATCTGAATCTAATAAATTCAAGGCCACATAATCTGAAATAAATACGAAAGACCTTAGTTCGAAGTTAATTAGTCAAGTTATCCTATATAACGATATCAACAACAACAAGGTTGATTGTACATGGAAAAACGTACTCCAAAAATGTATTACTCAAAGATAAGTCCTCAGTAAAATATCGTAGGAAAGTTAACTTATTAAGGTTCAGTAATGCAAGTTATATACGATAGCTTTCAGGTGTTGGTTCATCAGAGAGGCACAAATTTATTGATCGAGCCACTATTTCGGATAGATGTTCCAAACATATTCAATTAAAAATTGGCTGGGCTAGCCTTCACGTGCACGTTTTATATTAGTAAAAAGTACCCTGTAATTCGTAAAACTAATCAACCATTATGAGGCTATGAGTATTTTAAAATAAAATACAGGCGTAGATTCGGGTCAATGTCTCGGGTAAGAATTGTTTATTAAAAACTCATTAAAATAAAGAATGATTAACTTGCCCAAAGGTTCAGCAGTTTCCAAAGCGGTAATTACACAGCAGAAAACCAAATATTGATATGCAAACATTATAATGAAGAGGGAAACTAGCGTTGTTATTAGTTTAATATTAACTGATTTGGGACTTCTTCAGATCGTTTTATAGTATCGGTAACATGAGATCAATGGCTATTTATTATTGTGACGCTTTTCTTTGGATAACTGACGTTAATGGAACAAAGACCTTATTTGCAATATCATAGAAAAACACGGGAATTGTTCAATAACACAATTATATATGTTTCAACTATTTAAATAAATGCATCATCCTGTTAATAATTATTTATTATTTTCTTCGAAACCGTAAGGGTTAATAGAAGTATTGTGAACAGGCTCGTTGAAGTGACATGGACTAATTTAAATTATATTCAGCCGCGAAACAATAGTGATAAATCTTTGCCTGCTGTTTGCTAAAAGGTAAAACACATATTTTATACACACGTTGCCTCCTCAATTTGACTTATCTTGCATTATGAAAGGTAAAAAAATATACATACGGTTGAATTGAGAATTCTCCTCCTTTTTATTCGTCGGTTAGAAAATAAGCTCAAGCAAATGCTGCCATCACTTAATTTATAATTTTCAATACAACGTTTAATTCACAAAGTAATATTCAAGAGAGAACAGATTAAATTAATATCTACTTGCTCCACTAATCCATGCTGTTGAACCTGAAGCCTGGAGGTAACGAATGGAACAGTATGAAATAAAACAATCCCATTCTTCCGGCTTAACGAACGAATAATGAAAGTAAAAAGAGTATGTGAAAGAATTAAATTTTCATTGTAGTTATCAGTAGAGGGAAGTAGGAGGGGATGAAGGGGGAAGGGTTCTGTTGCAATTAGCTGTATGTTTGCAGTATGGGTCAGGCGGCAACTGGTCTCGCATTTTATTTGATGAACGGGCGATGCCATCCGTTTTTCGTTTGCACAACAGCGAATTTTCATCTCGCTGTCCAACGCAGACATTCAGTTTCCGAAACAGAACACCTGACGCTGATGGAAACTTGCAAAAATTGTTTTGTACATTTTATTCATGTTGGTCTGTGTGTAGTTGAATTAATTGATTTGTATATTGCACAAGCGCACTAGGTACTCTTGTAGATCATATTATTATACTCCATCCAATTAGCTTTATTAAATCAGATTTTTCAGTTGATCTATTCCTAAAATAAAGCGTTTCGAATAGTGTATACAACGGAATACTGTCAAATAGCTTGTACTACAATGTGATTCAGTTTAATGGTAGGTCAGAGTCTGTAATTTCAGGCACATGCGGAGTTATATCGCAGTCCACCGATGCCATGCATTCTTAGCCTACAATTTGCGTGCATGCGTGGCAGGGTTTAAATTGGTCACCTTGCCCTAGCAACCACTACGCTTCTGTTGTGAATTCGATACAGATATAGGCAATTTTTTTGTTATAAAAAGCTATTATTTTACAGTTAGTGTAAGAACCTTTGTGAACGACCTCGAAGGCAAAAGCACCACCATTGGCCTGTCGCCAAAAAGTAGTGCTTGCATTACTACTAGTACTGTGTACCGGACTTCTAGTTAGGAGGTGAGATCAGGTCCTGAAATTACTTGCATATGTCTACAAGCGACGCATCTACAATTGGTGAATATATTGTTTTAAAATAATAATAAACCATTTTTTTCAGGCTGCACTGGCCTATAGATAAATACCTTACCTATAAATACATATTTTTAAAATGGGATGTGGTATTAAATATAACTTACACTAAGTTAGTACTATGTCTATTTGTGTTCCTGTGGTATGTTTATGTTCATGGGCTTTTTACCACTTACCATCAGACAAATATAAGCCCGTTCGCTACTTTATACCGTATAAAGAACAAAAAAGTGTATCACAAATCCAATCGCCTGAAATCCAAATATTTAATCACGGATTTTCCCACTTCTAGTGGTCGATATCCAATTAACCAAAAACATTAATGTAATCGTGTTTGCTTTAAATTTGGTAGTAATATGTGTAAAAATTAATATTATTAATTTCATAGAATCAATAAACTGGTGCATTTAATGAATGTTAAGTACAGTCAGCAACAGAAGTAGCTAAACACTTTAAAAAAATTTAACTTTTGACAATACAACTCACATTTTTTGCGTACATATTATCTCTTTTATAAAATAATACACATGTTATCGATAACTATCAGTTTTAATTCATCAAATTATTAAATAATTTCGATGTTCAGAACTAAGCGACTTTGAGATTGATATGATTGAATCTATTAATAGGCTTCTATGCCCGCGTCTATAAAAACAGCCTTTGTTACTTTATCCAGGCCTTAAGATATACGTGTGCCAAAGTTCATCAGATTCAGTTCATCCGATTGAGTTTGAAAAAGTAACAAACATACAAACACACTCACACTTACGCCTATTTAATAATATGTGACTTTGTAGAAAGCACAAGTATTTACGTGCAAAATGAAACACAAATCCTACCTTCTTTAATCAATATCTTGTGCACCCAACTGAATAATGTGATAACTGACGACATCCCAAATTCACGCAGCAGGAAACAAAATGGAAGGCGTGTTGTGTCTAGCTAAATATCTAGTTTGATATGAACGTAAGGAGTTTCGTCCTCATATGAACGTCTGAAGGGCAGGCGGGGGGCGAGGAGTGCAGACTGCAGCTCTCCACAATGCCATCGCGGCTAACTGTCGCCACTAAACACCGAGTTGTAAAAGTTGCAGAAGATCCAGTACAGAACAAAAATAATTACATATATGGAAGAAACAGAAACGCGAGTGACGTGTGTGACTGGTATAACAGGAGATCCAGGACTCAAACATATAAAGGCTTTTTAACTTTCCCAGTTCTTTTTCCGTTAGAATAAAAAAAGATGTAGAAGCCTTGACAAGATTGCTCATTTTGTCAAGGCTTCTACATAAAAATGGTTTAATTTTAACCTTCAGAGTATAATTCTAAGTAGAGCTTAAAATTTTCCAAGCTTATGTTAAAGTCGACCTTTGTAAACATGACCAGCATATATGAGATTATTAAATAAACACATAAATGATAAATAAATGTCACTCAACTTACACACAACGCCATCTAGTCCCAAACTAAGCAGAGCTTGTACTATGGATACTATAATAACTGATACTAATACATATATACTTTATTTGATTTTACATATTATGCAAATCAAATTTGACCTTTTGCATTTTGGTAATGAAATGAAACAAGAAGTGAATCTTCTGCACTTTAATTTGGCGTGCCTTGTCTCTACTAGTCTTTAGTCCACAACAGCGTCTCGTGGCTAACTGTCAGCTTTTTGTTACCTTCGCCTCACCTCACATATTACTTTTCAGCTAGTACTTCGAAGAAAATTGAATTGTAACACGGTTTCATGAACAGATGATTACTGTCTGAGCTCCTGGCGTTATAAATGACAAGGCCCAAACTGATTTAGTTGGTAGTTCGCTTATATTTTGAGAAAGGTTTTCAAGACATATTTTAAGTTGGGAAGTTGGTTATTAAAAGTTCTTGTGAGATTTCTTATTTTATAAGTTATTCTAAGCACATAGATAACACGCAGTTACACAGCAAAATGAAACTCGGGCAAATTTTATTGATATTGATATAATTTTATTTCTTGTATAGTTCAGTAAATATTCATGACTTACAATTGCTATGAAATTAATAACCAGTTACACTATAGAACCATTTATGTACTATTAGACCAATAGATTTATATTCTTCTTTCTTTTTTTTTTGAATCTGTAGTCCACTTGATGGTTAGTGAAGTATAGCCCATGGACATCAACAATCCACAAAAACAGATTGTAGATACGTCGCAGCGGCACAGGTCTACGGTGTTATGCCTCATATGCCAGTAATTTCAGGGCTTGATCTGGCCAGCAAACCGGAACACAGTAATGCAAGCACTACTATATGGTGGCAGGTTAAAGGTGAGACGGTGGTACTGCCGCCCTCGAGCTCGTTCCCAAGAGCTATAGTCTATTTTCACCAGTAAAATAATACTAAGTTTGCGATGACATCTAGACACAAAACGTTGAAGTCTTAATTCGTTTGACAACAAATTCAAGATATTGATAAGTGTCATGTCCATACAAATAAAGTAACATTTGACAATTGGTTATGAATCTATTGGCCTGATAGTATATACTTTTAAGGATAAAAACAAAAAAAAACGAAAACTACAAAAAATATTTATCTCTCATCAAAAAGCTTTATTATTGTTTTATGATTTATTTTCAATCATGGTAACATTCCTGCGGAACTTTTTGGAAAGATGCGCACACATCTTGCATGAAATTGTTGCCATCGTACTTTTTCCCGTTGATGAGCACATGAGGAACAGACTTGTATTTAACCTTTTTGCTCGTTTCACCATAGAATGCATGGAGTTCCTTGCCTCTTGAGCCCTTGGCACAAGATTTAATTGGTCCACCATCTATTTTAAATTCTCTTACACACTGAAATATAAAACGATTGCTATGAAGGTTAAATAGTCCATTAAAGTGCTCAAATATTTTAATAAAAAAACATTTCCAGGCATTGGACTGAAGCCATCCTGTTATTACTCCAGGATAGCACGGGAGGCGGTTGAAAACAAAAAACATCCTAATTTCAACCGCGAAGATGGATACCGTTTATCGTCATCTTGAAATCCGGTGCAAGTGCAATGTTTGGCGAACCAATGTTACACGTAAACCAACTGATACCCTTAGTATTGTGTGTCGAACTACCGACGGTTCCGAACTAAATAAAAATAAAAAATTTGACGACCAGGTGAGGGTAGTGGACAATATCCGCGCTTCACGGAGACGACGACGCTTAGCTTCACCAGTCGGCATTCATTTCGAAACGTCGAGCATAGGTATTTATTTACCTTTATAATAATTTGATTTAGACCCGTTGTCTAATTTTTGAAGGACATGCTGTTACTTAATGAATTTTACCTTTCCGAAGGCTTGGTCATCAGATCCGTTTTCTTCCTGGGAGTCGTCCATCAGACAGGAGTTGAAAAATATAGCTTCATTCATGTTACTTATATATTCGATTGCACACGCGTGCATCCGATTGCCGTAACATTCGGCTTTTCCATGTTGACATTTTATTTTATACTTTCCTTTTTTGTTATACCTCGTCTAAAATTAAGTATGTCAGTTACACATTTATCAAGGCAGGTAGGCAGAGACAAGCAACTCAAATTGAGATACTCATAAACACAAATTATGTATTTATATTTATTACTGGTTTATACGTTTACAAGTAAAGGTTGGTATATAATTCACACCTACATAAAAGTATTTTCGTAACAGAAGTATTATATATAGAAGTATTATTATTATATGTATAATCAACAGTACTAATAAGATTGAAAGTAAGTTTATTTATAACATTCACCGACTGTATTGTGCGGTGAAATATGAGACTGCAAGAATCCGAATAATCTTTAGTCCGTTAGACTACACCAGAGAGCATTTAACAATAGACAACTATAAGTTTTATATGACATTATTCCCATTGCGCGAGCCAAACTGCGCGTCCCAGACAAAATTCATGTCAAAGTTTAGAAATATATGGATTTTGACAGCTATAACCCGGCCCGGTGAAAATTTTCTATAAATTTGACGGTCCAAATGTTGATTTTTTATTTATGTAATTTGATTTAGTAGTTTAAAAATATATTTTGTTTTGTTTGTTTGTGACTCAAAATATTATAATATGTAATTTTTTTTTCTGTGTCACACTGATTCTTACTCACTGGGCGCATCAGAATTATCAGCGCTGCGGTACTTTTAGCGCTGCAGTATTGTGCTGAGATGCGTACCATTTCCGGCATTTTAAATATTGTTTTATTTTATTATTATTTTTTTAGTTTTAGACGCAATTATGCCAGAATAAATGATTTTTCTTTTCTTTCTTTTCTTTCAAATGTAGCAAAAGTATAACCGTCTTTTTCTTCATATTTCATCTTGACATATATACTTTTTTGCGGCCAAACTCATATTATGCATATTGAAAAGGCCTGGTTGTAAAAAATCCATAGCTCAATTTCATTTCGTCAGTTTTTCGAAAACTCTCTGTAAAGTTCAATATTTAACAGACCAACGGGCGACCTATATTCATGAATAAATGGACGGTGAAAATATGAGCTATGAAACATGAATCGAGAGAGATGACCTATATCGAAGGCTTTTCTCAGATCTTTGTTATGTAATACTTTGTCTTCATCCCTTTGAAGTGATTGTATTCTGTAACAGTTGCTGCTAGATGAGCATCTTTTTATAGATTTTTCATATGTTTGTAAGCTCCAAATGTGAGATGAAATTAAAAAAAAAAAATTAAATTAAAAAGAAATAGAATTAGTTAACTGCCTCGATAGTCTAATAGTTAACGTATGCGACTCTCACAGCGAGGTCTCGGGGTTCCCGCGTCAATAATTGTAAACTAAGTGTTATTTATTGGGGTGCATGAAAGGAGCCTCCTCGAGTGACGTGCACAACGATTCTCTACGTCCGGCGCACCCTGGGCAATTCGCGAGTTCACCAAGATGGCAAGTCAAAATAAAATTTGACTCAGCCATTGACACGACAAAGAAGAGTGTTATTTATGAACTTGCCGTCAGGAAATGCACAATAGCAGCACGGAGTTAAAATTGTGTCCGGTGGACGGCGATGGGCTCACCCCCTATTCCATGGGACCAAACGGTGAAGTGTGGGTGCTATCTACCTAAGCTACTTCCTTCTGTATAAAATAGGCGTGATGTTATATTATGTTTATAGAAATAATGTAAACGCGCAACCCAGTTCCCTTTTTCCCAAAGCTGTTTTTAGGCTGTAAAACACAATTGATCAAATAGTTTTATCAAGACTTACTCGAGCGTTACCATATGGATAAGTCAGGATTTCAAGCTTGTCGCCTAGTTTTCTGACCGTCGGAGTAAGCTCATATTTGTAAAATCTCCTGGAGAACGGACAATGGCTCTCATAATATAGTTGTACCCTCACTTTGTCTTGTTCTATTCGCACAAGCTAAAATCAATATATAAAATATAAAAAAATACACATTTGTAACCTATGGCAGTGGATATTTTAGAAAGTAAATTCTCGTTCTATACCTCTTCTTCACAATATTTTAACTTCTTCCTTAGGATCCTCCTGAAATGTTTGGGATATGATTTTAATCGAAAGTCTGAAACAATACAAATAAAATTAGTGGTGTCCTACCGAGTTGGATGTTCAGAATATACGACCCCGACTTCAGTTTGACCTCGACAGTCAGCCGAAACCCGAAAAAAACATTGTAAGTTTATTACCGAGTGATCTTTCCAAATTAGGTATTTTGAAAAATTTACTCATTATTTCTTAGACAAAGTACACCATGAACCCCGAAACACGTTTTTTACAGTAACTGGCTGAAACCGAAACTTTGTTCGTCACAAAAAATTGAAAATTTTGGTATCAGCCAAATAAATTAAACGTGATTTGGTCCAATATTTTTTAAAATGAAATAAATTTATTTGTAAACATCGAACTCCGTCTAAGTGTTTCTATAGAAGTAAAGAAGTAAATTTTTCAGTATACACGACTTTAGCTATATACATTTTATACAGGGTGGATGCGTCACAGTGCCATTTAATGAAACCACAGATTCTGTGGTCAGTGTTCTTTTCAACCGGTAAATTTTATTGGCACGAAAAATCTTTTTTTTTGTTTCCCGTACAAAATAATTAGATGATCGCTTTGCAATTTGTTCGGTAAATGTGAAAATGTTATATTCGTCTAAAATAATTTGACCGATGGCAACAAATACCATTATATAGAACCTGTGGTTTTAACAAATGCTGTCATGTTGCCTCCATCTTGTATTATAATTATAATTAATACTATTACTCATCATTTTCATTCGCCGACGCCGTCCTAATTTGATTACATGGGTCAGCCATGGGTTAACTTCCAGCCAGGAGACTAGACCAGACCTCCACCAGTACGAAGCGGTATGATGTCTGAGACTCTACTAGTCTCAGACATCATACCGCTAGTAGAGTAGACTAGTGATGAGTCTTTCTGGCTTCTAGACTACCCGACAACTACAGTACCGACTACCGAACTGACTACCGTACGGTACCGTACCATTCCGTAACTGCCATAGGTCGTCAATCGAAACTCGTTTCTTTAAGAAGTGAGAACCTCGCTTACCGAGCTCATAACACCTTTTTCTTATTATAAATATCTCCATAGCTATGATACTGCAAGCCCACACTAATCTTAAGTAATGTAAAAACCCAAAAAACCAAAAAGGTACATGAAATTAACATATAATTATAAATTACTTACTAGCAAATACAGAGCTCACGCTGATTGCAATCACGAGAAATAATAAAAATTTAAACGACATTGTTTATTAGAAATCGCCATTGAAATGGCGCTGATGTGAAATGTAACCAATATTAACGGATAATATACAGAAATACAACAATTAATATGTTAATTATGTCACGTTTCAAATACTTTCATTGTTTTGTCGTGTATAGCTGCTAACTGCTACGTTAATTCGGGCCGTTGACTGTTTATTATCAGCACTCGCAAGTACTTAACTATTACAGAAATGACGTCTATATAAAATACTTGGCTCTGTGCGCGGCTTCTCCCGCGCGGTACCTGCATCGATTAAAAGGTAAAGGTAGACTATATTTTTACTGAAGTCTTGATCTTGGGCTATCTCTACACTGATTAAGTGTAAACCAACAAAAAACTCTTTATTTATAATTTTAGTATAGGCTTAATACTAAAGACATTTCGAGTAGTATGTTTTTCATTTAAATTTTTCGTTGCTTTCATAATCATAAATGCTTCATAACAATTTTCATGAAGTTAGGTTCAAGCCTAAACAGGCAAATAGATCCACAGATCAGATAGTTACTATCACAATCATAGATAAAATAAAAAAAGGACGACGGAGTATACCGAACACGCAAAGTGAAGCCACAAAGCAAATACAAAATCCATCACTCAAGCAAACTTGGCATAGTCAAAGCGCGATCCGGCACAATCGCACACAAAGACACAACAAGCGTTGTGCCGAATCCCACGATGAGCATACCAGGTTTGCTTGTGTTTTTGTATTTGCTTTGGTAGCTTCACTTCTCGTATTCGGTACACTCCATCTGCCTTTCTTCTGTAATTTTGGATCACAATTATAACGCAGAAATAAAACCGAATAAACACCATTATATTCACACAAGTAGCTATTATTATTTACCATATAAAAAATAGATAATATTTGATTTTTTTAATATTTAACACCAATTTGAGCACGATTTTCACATCATTATGCCGTATAAAAAATAATAAAATATTAATGCAGCGTTATTACTGAAAGCATGGTAAAGAGATCGTGCAATATAATATTTTATACAGGTCGTCCCAGTTTAGGATGTCAAGCTTAAATCAGGTTATAGGGTGGCAGTTATCGGAAAAAAAGTATTAAAAAAAACCCAAGTACTACTACAAAAAATGCCGCATTACAAAAAAAATAATAAAATCACACATTTTGGGCAATTATCTGACGAAAAGTGTATTTTCCTTTTATTTATATTATGTACCACGTTTGTTCGAGAGATTAAATAGTAACAACGTACCGACGACGTAATCTTTAGATTTATGGCTTAAAAATACAGGGTGTTTTTTTTAATTATTACTGGTTCGAGTGGTTCGATTCGCCGGTGAAACAAGAAAATTTTCAAATTCTTTGAATGCATCATTTTAAAAATAAAAGAATGTTTTCTATGAGTATGCTATATCCAGTATTTAAAGTTCTTTCCTTCTAGATGGTCTCCAAGTAAGACACCCGGTATATCTAGAAAATTGGACTAAAATTTCAAAATGTCAGATTTTTCCTTGTTCGTATGTTTTTGGTTTGTATGTCAGCTAGAATAACCTAATAATTTTGATGATGATTAGTCAGTCAGTGACAAAATTTTGTACTTTGAGATGCAACAATTCTAACTACTTCAAACTAGGTACTGGCTCAAACTTAATGTTATTTTGAGATTGATCTAGTTATGTGATATTCTCTCTCTGGACGAGGTTACAGTAGGGATGAAAATAGCCCGAACCGCTCCGAGAAAAGTAACAGCCGTGCCTGTTTGCTTGACTTGGCGGAGGCACTATCGTGCCCCCAAATACATGTACCGACATGCTAAACGATTCAATAAATCAATTCACGTCACTTAATTTGAAATGGAATCGTATGGGGTATTTTTTATTTTCAGGGCAATTTTATTTATACTACAACGTACTACCCACTCGTACTTTCAATATCCAACCATGTGGAGTCAAGTTTTTAAAGCTTATCCAATAAAAACAAATCTGAAGCGGTTTGTCGCAGCGCTCCACAGTTTTTCACCGAGAGACAAATAGCGGGGTCGTTGAGCGTTGCAGCCGTCTCGCGTCGCAGCGTCTCGTCGCGGCCGTCGTCCCGTCCCCATCCCGTACCCGTCTCGATCGCTTCCATTCGCCTCTAATGAGATTTCTCTGCAGCCGCTGATTACAAGCTAATCATGCCATTTTAAATCTCAGTGGATGCTTACAATGATGTTAATTTAAGTTCCTTGTTTTTCATTGCCTGCAATCGCAACTAAACACTATGTTTTAAAAGGTGATAGATATTTTGAATGGGCTCAGGGGATGGAGATGATTTCGTAGAGAATTCTTATTTATGATGGACGGCGTGTTTAGGAATATAAAAATACCTAGCTTCTGCGCGCGGCTCCGCCGTCGTGGTAGGTGTCTCGATAAAAAGTAGCCTATGCTCTTCTCCAGGTCTTGAACTATTTCGAAACCAAGACAGACAGATGGATTAAATCTGTCTCGATCTTTTTATTCAGTTGTTGCTGAATGTGAAATTGATGGAGAACAATGCAGCGTTTCTATATTTTGATACCGACCTACTCATATCAAACCTCCCTCAATTGAGTTGGCTTTTTTCATAAATCAAAGAAGTAGAATTCGAATTATTTAAAAACAAAAAATAATAAGTGTCGTTTTGATATATGGCACAGTCTCGGCCTAGACTTCAAGAAAGAAAAAGCACCAAAAAATCAGAAAATATTTTCAACATTTTTAACATTATTGATTATTAAAATCAGTCTGCTCTGAGCTCAGTATCGTAACTAAATATTTGATTTTTTACCGTTTTACGAAATCATTTGAAGCAAAATGTGAGTATTCTTTAAAATTATTAATTAATAAGGATTGTGCGGCTTCGACGGGCTCTTGTAAATTGTGAACGAACTCTAGGGGAAAATCACCATTTTGTAGAAAGTAGTGCTATCTACTGTTCTGCAGTTTGGGCAGTCAGATCAGACACTGCTATTACTGGCACAGATCTTAGTAGCGTAGCCCTGTGCTGTTTCTGTAGCTTACCGTTAGCCGACGTCAAAACCAGACCATGAAATAAAAGAGATCGTTGTACCACGTGACTGTTGATTCATGGTCTAATCTCACGATAGAAGTGCAAGCATCACTATTTTGGCGACTGGTAATCTCGGTGGTGCTTTCTTCTCAAGAGGTTATTCATAAGCTTCCAGTTGCGGCTCCGCCCGCGTGTTGTTTCGATCAAAAGTAGTCTAGGCATAAGTGATTTGCAATAGTCAACTAAATAAAATAAATATTACTTTCTATTTGCAGTTCCTACATAATATAGCATTGTGTGTAATGATACGGTTAAGGTTGAAATTTTTAATAACAAGATTTTAGTTTTTAATGCGAGGTCTGTCCCAAAAATATGTTGCAACTTCCTAGATTTGCCCTTGGCTTATTCGTTATCCGGTGGATAACATCCTTTTAAATGGACCTTATTTCAGGACCGTCTTTATAGTGCAACCGTCAGATTAGTAGCTGAGAATTTGCGATGGTTTTGTCTTAGCATAATTTTCAATCTTGTTCCATTTTAAGCCAGCTTCTTAGCTCATTGACTTTTGGGCCAATGTTGCTATAGGAAATGAAGCATTGATATGAGCGTATTGTTCAATCAAGTAGCAACTATTAGTTTTTACGATCCGGAGATGAGCAGAGAAACAAGACACTATATCATTTGTTGTAAATCTAGGCCATATTGCTACCCGTGTGCCAAATGACATCAAAATACATTCAGAATATCTTGCAGGAAAGAAACTTCAGCTTACGTATACTATACTAAAAGTACGTCTTATAATACAAACTTTGTGCAGGTGCGGAGGTTGCTGTGGTGGCTGTTGCGGTGGATGCGGTGGCGGATGCTGCTGCCCTTGCATCACTATCTACACCTGCTGCACTAAGATCTGCTAGCAGGCGAACGCTGCTGGGGACGCGATAGCCACTATGTCATCGACTATCGTGACTACGTGCTTACCCCATTTTCAAGATGTTTCTTCACACGTGTCTACTGTGCCGTTAAATGTATTTAATACATTGTTATAGTCAAGCGTACTATTTTTATTATTTCTAGTGATCCCGAGAGTCCAATATAAAGTAAATGCAAAAGAAATATGTGAAAGAGGATGCAAAAGAGTCATGATTAGTTAGTGAACGCGAGTTGAGGTTAAAAAGGTGAACGCGAGTTGAGGTTAAAAAGGTGAACGCGAGTTGAGGTTAAAAAGGTGAACGCGAGTTGAGGTTGAAAAGGTGAACGCGAGTTGAGGTTAAAAAGGTGAACGCGAGTTGAGGTTGAAAAGGTGAACGCGAGTTGAGGTTGAAAAGGTGAACGCGAGTTGAGGTTGAAAAGGTGAACGCGAGTTGAGGTTGAAAAGGTGAACGCGAGTTGAGGTTGAAAAGGTGAACGCGAGTTGAGGTTGAAAAGGTGAACGCGAGTTGAGGTTGAAAAGGTGAACGCGAGTTGAGGTTGAAAAGGTGAACGCGAGTTGAGGTTGAAAAGGTGAACGCGAGTTGAGGTTGAAAAGGTGAACGCGAGTTGAGGTTGAAAAGGTGAACGCGAGTTGAGGTTGAAAAGGTGAACGCGAGTTGAGGTTGAAAAGGTGAACGCGAGTTGAGGTTGAAAAGGTGAACGCGAGTTGAGGTTGACAAGGTGAACGCGAGTTGAGGTTGACAAGGTGAACGCGAGTTGAGGTTGAAAAGGTGAACGCGAGTTGAGGTTGAAAAGGTGAACCCGAGTTGAGGTTGAAAAGGTGAACGCGAGTAGAGTTTAAAAAAGGTGAACGCGAGTTGAGTTTAAAAAAGGTGAACGCGAGTTGAGTTTAAAAAAGGTGAACGCGAGTTGAGTTTAAAAAAGGTGAACGCGAGTTGAGTTTAAAAAAGGTGAACGCGAGTTGAGTTTAAAAAAGGTGAACGCGAGTTGAGTTTAAAAAAGGTGAACGCGAGTTGAGTTTAAAAAAGGTGAACGCGAGTTGAGTTTAAAAAAGGTGAACGCGAGTTGAGTTTAAAAAAGGTGAACGCGAGTTGAGTTTAAAAAAGGTGAACGCGAGTTGAGTTTAAAAAAGGTGAACGCGAGTTGAGTTTAAAAAAGGTGAACGCGAGTTGAGTTTAAAAAAGGTGAACGCGAGTTGAGTTTAAAAAAGGTGAACGCGAGTTGAGTTTAAAAAAGGTGAACGCGAGTTGAGTTTAAAAAAGGTGAACGCGAGTTGAGTTTAAAAAAGGTGAACGCGAGTTGAGTTTAAAAAAGGTGAACGCGAGTTGAGTTTAAGGCAGTTGTCCCACCAACGACGAGAAAACGACTAACTATCGGCTATTTTCTCGTTCAAGAAACGTACAATAGATATACTTTCCGTGTGAACAAAAGAGAAGCATATACAAACAGTTGATCGCTGACTGTTCACACTGCCGGCGAGCACTCGCTTCACTAGTTTGTCGCTGAGCGACAAGAGCTATGAGGGATAACACTCGCTCGGCGATACTCGCCAAGCGATTAGAACTCACGCCGAGAGAGCAACCAGTGGTCATTTCTCTACAGTGCGTATCTGTATCCGCTTCACACGCACACTCGCCTAAAAAAGGTGAACGCGAGTTGAGGTTGAAAAAGGTGAACGCGAGTTGAGGTTGAAAAGGTGGAGTTGAGGTTGAGGCACTTGTCTCACCGGCAACGATTAACGAGTAACGAGTAGAGCTAGAACTAGAAACGAGTTAGCGAGACACGGGGAGCGAGTGCGTAGTTCCGATATTTGTGTAGCTCGGCTATAAGCGAGTGTGCGAGTGAGGCGGATACAGATACGCACTGTAGAGAGAAATGACCACTGGTTGCTCTCTCGGCGTGAGTTCTAATCGCTTGGCGAGTATCGCCGAGCGAGTGTTATCCCTCATAGCTCTTGTCGCTCAGCGACAAACTAGTGAAGCGAGTGCTCGCCGGCAGTGTGAACAGTCAACGATCAACTGTTTGTATATGCATCTCTTTTGTTCACACGGAAAGAATATCTATTGTACGTTTCTTGGCTCCGTCGCAAAATGTCCACTTCTCAAAATGTCCACTCGTCGCAAAATGTCCTTTTCGCAGAATGTCTCTTTCGCAAAATGTCCCTTTCGCAGAATGTCCACTTCGCAAAATGTCTCTTTCGCAGAATGTCCACTTTGCAAAATTTACTGTTTTAGCAATTTTCAACAAAAATAAACACATTTTAATGAAATTTAATAAACTATTATATATAACGTATTTTGCATACCCCCAGAGTTCACTCCCGAATATGGTACGTCGGGATTATCGCCCACGTCACCATCTTCGGAAGCTAGTTTATCATCGGACATCGCAAACAATGAAAACGCAGGAATTAATGAACTTATGTCAGTATATTTCAAAGAAACACCAATATACTTTACACACACAATACAAATTTACAATCGTACAAGTAAAAACAATTATAAGAGTACTTACACGCTCGCAGGTTCGGGAATAAAAGGTGAAGCCATTTTTTATTCAGCCCTTATTTATAAGATTAGGTTAGTCCCTTTTTTACCCGCCTGACGGCGCTAAAAATCACAGCGGATGTATACGCAGTACATTCGCATTATTAGAATTACATAGTTTTCCAAACATTATTTCTAAGTGAGTCATTACTTAATAATACTACTTATGTTTATACTTATTCCTAATTACAGTAATTCTTAAGACTTTGGTTTAATGAAAATAAGTACAGCAATTTATCTTTTAACGTAACTCTGTTCAGCCAATGGCGTTATTAGTAATCACCACATTGGCTAAACAAGAGAAATAATGGAGTATCACATTTTACTACTTATTATGATTACACATAAAATTGAACAGTAATTTATGACTAACTTAACATTATAAATCATGATACATTTTAACTGTGATGTTTAAGCTTGTTATTTACTATGAATTGAATTATAAAGGACTAGCTGACCCGGCGAACTTCGTACCGCCTAACAGTCAATGAATGTCGTGTTACCTTTTAGCTGAACTAATTTAGGCTTTGATGAACGTAATACAATGATACAAAATAATATTAATATAGATAGAAACATAAATGTATTTTATTATGATGAATGATGATGAAATAACAAATAGAGCGGATGGTTTGCCGACACGTGAGCATGCCACGTACAATTGACCATGAGAAAAACTTGCATTTTCTAGATTGAGGCCACAAATAGTCAAGGATTGGCCCTGTGATTTGTTGATCGTCATGGCGAAGGCAAGACGAAACGGGAATTGAATTCCTTTAAACTCAAAAGGCATATCCGTTAGGATCATCGGAAACTAAACGCGTTCCATTGCACAGTTTTGGTTGGTTTAAATTTCTAAGCATGATGACTACCGAGCCAACCTTAAGTTTTAAATTGTGCGGTGGTAAACCAGGCACATCCAAGGAGTTTTAAAATTCACTTGGATAATTAGTGGCTTCTTCTTCGTTTGTTACACAGTCGATAGATTTGAATGAATACAGAGTACCTACGATTTGATTTTGTACTATAAAATTGAGGTCATCTACATCTTTATTTTTAGCGGCCAAAATTGCTCGCTCACTTAACCATTTAGTATTTTTGTGGTTAGCAATGATATCCGGGAATACTTTGTTGATAAGCTCGTCTTTTGATGATACGAAATTGAAAACATTTGGAGAAAATGAAATCAAACCGCTCGATTTGTCAACAGGAACACGGCCATTACCGATAGTCAGCAATTGCTTCGAGAAATCATAAGCAGATAGATCGTTCAACAATGCAACTCTCATATTGACAGACAGTTGAAGTTTCTTTACTTAACGACACAGATTTGATGCTTTGAGGCAAGCGTTTTTTTTTCGTCGGCAGCAGTAGATCTTGCAATGACTGGTAGTGTTTGTCGGAAATCGCCAGATAATAAAATCATTGCACCACCAAAACATCTCGAGGTCTAGTGCTTCCAATGCGCGTTTGTGTGTCATTGTGCGCCATTGTCCATTCGTCCCATATGATGATTTTTGATGCTATTAAAACTTTGGCCCTTGCGGAGTGTTTCGAAATGCTACATGTCGGTTGTTCAGTAGTTTGAAGGTTTAATGGCAATTTTAACGCTCAGTGAGCCGTACGGCATCCGTCTAACAATGTGGCCGCTATTGCAGAAGAAGCAATTGCTACCGCAATTTCGGATCTCGCACGTACAGTGGCCAAAATCAATGACATGAGGAATGTCTGCCCAGTTCCACCGGGGGCATAAAAAAAAAATAAGTCGCCATAATGGCAATTTCACTTTACCACTAAGGCAGCACAAACCAGGCGTTTCACCAGCAAACTTCAATGCTCCACAGTGCTGGCAAACAACGTCTATTGGACCAATGCAAACTAAACGATGCAAGCTGTAGTCGATGGTGCAATCATATAGAAACGCTGCTCGATTCAAATCAATACTGGAACCATTTCTTCTTGCACTTCAAAGATTATTCCTCTGTTCATCTGTACGATAAGCTCGACGATTTCTCGTTTCTAACCTAGCTGTTTCACGGGCTGTCTCTCTTTGCTCTTGTGTTTGAAAAGCACGAATTAATTTAACGCATTGCAATATCGGCATATAGTCATCATTGGTCCAATATCAAAATTTTCATCATCACTGTAGTTCGCAGTGGGATCATATTGGAATGCCAAGCGATTGTATGATGCCAATGATCTTCGTGTGCTCACGCGTTGTCTCAATCGGGTTTCCAATTGTAATCTTAGGAAACGAATAACTTATTTTTTTTACTTTTTTTTCACAATTTCACAGTAAACATAATACCGGTTTGTCACATGAATTTAGTGTGCGTTACCCCAGCAAAATAATGTTGAAAATTGTAATTTTTATCTTACAGATTTTTAGTTGTCCATCTTCTGTAATTGTTGCGCACATTTTTAAATTTGTTGCACTTATAGTTTTTTAGTTATTTAAAAAAAACTAATCCTGCTGGGGTAACGTTACTGCAGCCAGACATTTTCCTTTTTAATGGGAATATTGAAATAAATATTAGCTATATAATTAGTTGTCTAAACGAGGTAAATGTTGCAAATAATTTTGTAATTTTTCTTTCTTCGGCTGCGAAGTTATTCGAGATCCTGCTGGAGTAACGTTTGTGGTTTTGCTGGATCTCTGAAACGGTCAAGCGGATTCTTATCATCTTTTGTACATGATCTTTTAAGAATTAGTTTTAATTTGTTGGGCAATAAAAAAATGAAATTAATGAACCGTTCAAAAGTTATTTAATGAAATATAAAAACACTTAAATATGTTCTAACACCTTAAATAAGAACTTTAAAGACTTATTTTAAACGTTATTTAGTAGCTTATAACTGCTTTCAAATGTATGTGAAGTTTCATTAGTATCCTGTGTGTAATAAACAAGTTATGATCAATTCAGTTTACCGTCTCAATGCGCGTGGAGTTATTTGGCCACAGATAACCCTGTATGTGGATATATCAACTGAATGATACGTCAATAATTAGTTGCTTAGTTCAGTTATATACCTGCAAAATTTCAGCGCAGTACATACAATAATTTACGAGATATTAAATAAAAAGTCATAAGGAAGTACATGACCGTGGTAACCCGGCCATGTTTAGGTGGTTACAAAAATGCGGCCGCGTAGTACATTATGGTATCTTCTAAAATGTTTAGTATCATACACCTTACAAGTTCGGTACAGACGCGTACACTGTTAAATACCGATTAAATAGTAGACAACATTATAATAATATCTGAACTATGAAAACATTATAATTATTATTTCGGCTTTCGGCTACTTATTAGATAAGTATGTATTAAAATTATGCACAATTGCACATGTGAATACATATCATAAAACAAAATGGAAAATGCCATAAAAGCAGAATTGCTACCTATAATATTTATCTGTTATTGTTTTTAAGTTAAATTAATGTAAAAAAGTTCTGCAGAATTTGTGTACTGAACCTGTAAATAAATATTCTTTAAGAAACATAATTATAGTTTTTTAAAACACTTGTGTACACATCTGTACTAAACTTGTTACACTATCCTACATATTTAAGAATATACCATAATGTACTACGCGGCCGCATTTTTGTAACCACCTAAACTTGGTCGGGTTACTACGGTCTTGCACTTCCTAATGACTTTTTATTTATTATCTCGTAAATTATTGTATGTACTGCGCTTAAATTTTACAGGTATATAACTGAACTAAGCAACTAATTATTGACGTATCATTCAGTTGATATATCCACATACAGGGTTATCTGTGGCCAAATAACTCCACGCGCATTGAGACGGTAAACTGAATTGATCATAACTTGTTTATTACACACAGGATACTAATGAAACTTCACATACATTTGAAGGCAGTTATAAGCTACTAAATAACGTTTAAAATAAGTCTTTAAAGTTCTTATTTAAGGTGTTAGAACATATTTAAGTGTTTTTATATTTCATTAAATAACTTTTGAACGGTTCATTAATTTCATTTTTTTATTGCCCAACAAATTAAAACTAATTCTTAAAAGATCATGTACAAAAGATGATAAGAATCCGCTTGACCGTTTCAGAGATCCAGCAAAACCACAAACGTTACTCCAGCAGGATCTCGAATAACTTCGCAGCCGAAGAAAGAAAAATTACAAAATTATTTGCAACATTTACCTCGTTTAGACAACTAATTATATAGCTAATATTTATTTCAATATTCCCATTAAAAAGGAAAATGTCTGGCTGCAGTAACGTTACCCCAGCAGGATTAGTTTTTTTTAAATAACTAAATAACTATAAGTGCAACAAATTTAAAAATGTGCGCAACAATTACAGAAGATGGACAACTAAAAATCTGTAAGATAAAAATTACAATTTTCAACATTATTTTGCTGGGGTAACGCACACATGAATTTAACTGAGCAGAAAACAATGAGTGGCTGTCAAACAATGTATCACGCACCGGCGCCATCTACTTATAATATTGGTTTGTAGCACAGATATAGATCTACATAGATAACGCAAGTACGTTTCACGATTTGAATTGAAACCAAGCGTGCCGACTTTTTAATACCTTTTGTGACGTCACAGCCGAAATTTAGTGACGGGAAATCCAAACCGATTCAAAGACACCGATGTCGCCGATGCCAATCCGCCCAGTACGTTCAACTGGAGCCGTCCGCTATGATTTTCTCTGACAAAAGACGCGCGTGGACTGAAGTTAGAGGCGACCAACCTCGACGCTTGGTCGGGGTTGAGACACGTGAAGTACATGCATCTGCGTTATCTATGTAGATCTATATCTGTGGTTTGTAGTGCATGCTATGTATCAGAGATGGCGCTGTATGTAAAAAAAGATTTTCCCGCTTTTCTGTTGAAATTTTTATTGTTTTCCTAAATTTTCTTTGCTATAAACCTCACGGAGCCCGAGACCTTTCCAACGAATGCAAAACCGTGGAAATCGGTTCGTGCGTTCTGGAGTTATAGCGTCAGGAAGGAAAACCCGACTTATTTTTATATAGTAGAATTATAAAAACTCATTAACCCGAATCACCTATCAAGGTCAATATAGCAGGAAGTTACGTTTTGTATTAACTAGATGGCGTTACACATTTCAAAAATACTAAATGATAGTTATTGATAAATGATAACAGTTAATCATTATTATTAAGCTGTTTATAACTAAAATGTTTTAACCTTAACGTTAAATATGTCGCTCACGGCGACATATATAACACAATGCGTTTTTAAACGTAAAACGGGGAATATTTCAATAAAGTACAATGAGGGTACCTACAAAAATGTTTGATGGTTATGAGAAATTATCGTTCATTTGTGTATCCTATTTTACTATTACACAATTTATAAAAAAGTTTTATTTTTGCAGTTAACGGTTCGTAGGTAATCAGAGAGTGTACTCATTTTAATAATTATTTAAGTGTGTCCTTGATCTTGCATGTTGGATTCACATCTAACAGGTGTCAGTCAGGTGCATTAATTTAAACATGTTAATTAATAAGTCACATTGTACACCAGTTTTGTGAATTATAATAAAAAAAAAAAAAAAAAAAATATTTTTAAATTTCTTATTTAATTCTTTACATAATCGCTTGACTTAAAGTAATTACATTACTGACATAATTGTTATTAACTCGCAATAAAAAAATAATAAATTTGAACACTCTTTGATTACAAAAGGTAATGATATCCCATCAGAAACATAAATGTCAATGCTTTTGTAGGCGCAATATTGACTATATCTTTGATGCGCTATCTTATAAGAGTGGCAAGTTTTGAGTAAATAAATTCAAGCTGAACATTTAACTAAGCTAGTTTCTATAGACAAATCAAATTTCAGAAATGAACATTGGTATAAGATCATCCTGCCTGCTTGCTTGTAAAATAAATATAGTTTAATCTGGACGTAAAAACTAGCTAAGTCAAATTTTTCGCTTGGGATTAGCTCACAGGGGCTTTTTAATAATTTAAAAGAAAACATTATAAAATGTTGCAAGTTGCTAGGTAATTCCTAATTGTATACATGTTATTAATGATTCAATAATGTATACAATATTTGTTTACCATTCAAAGTGTACAATTTTGTGGTACGCTATATGAGTACATATATTTTTTCTTAACTTTATTCACCTATCCATTTGAACACCTCAACAAAGTTGCTTAACCTTGGTCACCCATTCATTTGTATACCTGGCTAATAATAATTAAAAGTAATATTTTTACAGTTTACGATTCGTAGGTAATCAAAGAGTGTTCTCATTTATTTTCAAATTTCTCATTTATTTCTTTGCATAATTGCTTGATTTAAAGTAATTACATTACCGACATAATTGTTATTAACTCGCAATAAAAAAATAAGAAATTTGAACACTCTTTGATTACCTACGAACCATTTACTGTAAAAATATTACTTTTTTATTAATTGTGTAATAGTAAAATAGGATACACAAACGAACGATAATTTCTCATAACCATCAAATATTTTTGTAGGTACCCTCATTGTGCTTTATTGAAATATTCCCCGTTTTACGTTTAGAAACGCAATGTGTTAAATAAATAATAGTTTATTAAATTTAATTAAAAATGTTTATTTTTGTTGAAAATTGATACAACAGTAAATTTTGCAAAGTGGACATTCTGCGAAAGAGACATTTTGCGAAGTGGACATTCTGCGAAAGGGACATTTTGCGAAAGAGACATTCTGCGAAAAGGACATTTTGCGACGAGTGGACATTTTGAGAAGTGGACATTTTGCGACGGAGCCCGTTTCTTGAGCGAGAAAATAGCCGATAGTTAGTCGTTTTCTCGTCGTTGGTGGGACAACTGCCTGAAAAGGTGAACGCGAGTTGAGGTTGAAAAGGTGAACGCGTGCTGGAATCTTGCCCAGACTGTCAATCTTCATTCACGCATTACGCATCATTCGTGATCACGCAGCATTCGCGTACACGCATTTAACATGAAAATGTTAATGGTGGGATACAAACTTACTTAAGAAAATGAATGATACGGAACAAAATTGCGCGACTGGGACATTTTGCGACGGAGCCCTATATATTGCTATTATTTATACACCCGACTTGTTTATCAGGATGTTAACGTGCTCTTTGAGATACGAAGGGGCGTCAATATGCAAACAAAGGTCCCTTGTCTGAAGCTCCACCGCAACAAAGTTGTTTGATCTCGTAGATCGATCGGTCATCTCATAGCGACCTTCTCGAAACTTCCCGTTAATATACACTCATACAAAAGGACAATTATTTCCTTTGAGGTTTTGAAGATTCTTCTTATCTGTATGATGCATTGAATACATAAAAAATTATGTACTCTATGGTATGATGTAGAATTTTAAAATGTAAATAATTTCAATCGTATACTTCCGGTTATATCTACAAGGTGTAAATGACATTGTGACGAAGCTGAGCTCCTGGGTGTAATAGCGTATGAATAGGTTATAATCTTAGAAGTATCTAAACATCTGAAAATTAACAAGCCCAGTATTTTCTAATTAGGATTGTTTTAACCGGCCTGAAAGATAGTCTCATTTCCAAAGAGCATTCCTGAAAGTAATCACGAATAAACCAATTAAATTTCCAGCTTAATCACTATTGTATGTGTGAATTACATACAGTTAGACAACTGTTTATATTGAAAATAGTACTCTACACACATAAAACGCTTACCCACTAACCAGAGAACAACAGCTACAAGCATAGACATGATAGGGTCTGTCACATCGTCACATCGAATCCCGCAGAACCGCAGTGACAAGTCGTCACCACAAACACATTAGCGCTAAGCTTTATAACAAATCAAATCAAATCATTTATTCAGTAATACATATTGAGAAGAAAGAGCCATGTATATATAGTAAAGACCTTTGAGTTATGACGATACTGAGTAAATAATTAAAATTTAAAACTCCAATTATGCACGCATTTCACTTCATTATCTTCCGGTGGTGAGGTGTCACCACTTCTCATCACACTACATTCACTAGTCATTTTAAAACCACCGATCAAACTTCTCCACGTGTTTAAGCTCAAATATAAAATGCCATTCGTGTTAGTTTGCAACTAATAATGCTTTTATTTTGCGGGAGTTCTTGTATGTCTTCTATTTGAAGATAAATGCATTAAGATGAAAAGGAAAAGAAGCATTGATATACAGTGAAAAGCTCGTCAGGTGGAAGGCGCCGCTCGCTCGCCTTTATTTATCTGCACTGAAATGAAAAATTAAAGTGAATGTTGCGCTGAAACTCGTCTGTAACACTCCAATACATACGGTTATCTTTTCGAGAGGGAAATTATGGTCATTTTTGTACAGCAGCTAACATTTGTGGCGTTCGCAGAGTTTGTGTAATCGATTTGGAGAGCAAACAGACAGACTGTGCAGGATACAAGTGGGAATAGTCGGGAGCGAAGCTACCAGACTGGGATGATGCCAAAACGGAACAGACAATGATGTTTTGTATTTGATTAAGGTTTATTGTTTAGTGCTGTGTTTCTAACCGCTGTTTAAGTGGCTTTGTAAATCAAATGCTTTATTTGATGCGCACCATGTAAATCTAACACTGCTGTGTAGGCAAATTAACTTAAATTTTAAATGCTACTTTCAAAGAGACGGTAACGAAACGGCGAATTTGCCATTGCTTTGTTCGTCGCTGTCTAGTCTAGTCACAGAATGTCTATAGGAAAAATGCGTTTTACATACAATTTTAGACTTAGACACTTGCACATCCCAACTGCTAATTCTCCGATTTGGATTTGTCTAATGGAAAAACGCCCATTGTTGGTTTATTGCGTTGTATGATGTAACAATGTTTTTCACTACCTACACAACATTTGATTTTCAAAGGACGTAATTATTTACTAACCAAAAACACAGTCTTCAAGGTATTCCAATTCGGTACGAAATCATTTGCTAAGGCCATTGAAGTAATCATAACACAGTATATTTAAGTGCAGTTGTTTCACAGGTGATAGTTCACACGCCATCCCGGCATTACTGCCACGAAGGGTTTCTCCACATTAAATATTAATATATGAATCGGGCCTTGCTTGCCGAGTTATTGACGTACTTGTTACTCCATGTAATTTTGGTCACGGTGTTGTTTATTTTTGCTTGAAAGTGACATGTACAATTCACAGTTAGTATTAAAAAGATGGCAAATTATGAACATAAGTAATGAGTAAAAAAAAGTACTGAGGTTTAAATAATTTTACAAAAAAAAAACGGAATTCAATTGCAAAAATTGCATTTTTCTTTCATGTTTGTTCGCCGATTACTCGAAGACGTCTGAACTGATTTGAGAAATTCTTCTTCATTTTTATCCAGCAGTCAGCATTTCGTGAAAGCGAATTGGCTAATCCTTTCACCACGACGGCAATTCAAAATAAAATTTTGTCTCAGTCATCGTAACGACGAAGAAGAAGAAAAGCATTCGTGTTGCTGAGCTGATGCTGGAAGGTACAATTCCTCAACGGTTAGAAGTACAGGGATATTTTTTTGAATATTAAGGTCATTTACTGTATTCTTTCAAGTCATATAAAGATGAGACGTGACGATGAATATTATTTGAGTATTTCTTACTTTTTAGTGATTTTTTTTTGTAATCAATTAGTCAGTTTGTTTTTGTTAAATTATTTGTAATTGAAATTGTTTTTTTTTTTTAGAATTATGTAGATAAAGACATGACCCTAAAATGTAAAATCGAATCAGTCAAAACCTTTTAGTTTGAAAGACTACTTTATATCAATTTAAAGTGAGCCTTTGTGCAGCTGGACAGAAACAATTGCAAACCAAAATAGTTTTAATAAGTGCATCTGTAAAGCGCTGTCTGGTGATACCTTAATAGGTAATGAGAAAGGTTTAGAAAACTTTAGTCATTAGGGAGTCCTTGGTTATGGCTGAAACTTGTTATGTTCATTAAGTTTCAATTTGAAGGATGTCGTTTCAGAATTTAACAAGTTGAGTCTTTATATTTTAATACTTTATTGTTAGTAGAATGACATAATACTTTAAATACTACGGTTACAAAGCAAGGTAGATCTTTTTATAAGATATGCTATAAATTACAACGCTCATCGTTGTTCTTGTCTTGATGATAATAATAATATGTTGGTAAATTAAAAAAAAATCATCTACTATGTATTCAAAAAATAGGTAACATAGCTTAATTAACATAATTAAGCTATGTTATGTTACCATCACGCCCAGAAGGGTGTGGTGGAGGTGTACAACACCCACACTTCACCTGTTATGTTTTGGTTATTGTCACAATTCCAACTCCGTGCTGCTATTGTGAATTTTCTGACGGAAACTTCACAACCTTTTGTACTTGATAGAAATTTGGGGTAGTGCCACAAAAACAAATACCTTCAAATAGCCCAAAACAAAATTATTAAAACTCTTTTTCGGTACCCTTATCTGACACCTACAAATAAAATATACAGTGATACCAAAATCATGCACGTTAAACAGTTATATATTTACAATACGTGTATCTTTATAAGAAAGGTGCTTAATAATAAAATACATACAAACATAAACTTTTACGAAACAAAAACAACTAAGTAAACGCAGCACCCGTCGAGCTAGTTTTCTCGTATTACCTAAAATTAGAACTAATTATGGTCAAAAATGTTTTACATACTAAGGAGCACAGCTATATAATAGATTACCTTCCATAATAAAAAATGTAAACTCAATTAACATATTCAAATGCAAACTCGCTGAATACTTAATGGCTGATAATTCTCTTTAGATAAATAAGCTGGGTAAGCATAGTAATATGTTAAAGGAGTTAGTTTAGTTGTTCTGCTAATGTAATATTTTTAAGGCTAAAACGGAAAAAAAATATGATATTTTTACTTTAAGTTTAATTATGTTCTCATAGAAGTGACTTGTAGTCTTATTTGAGAATAAATGTCTTTAAACCTAAACCTAAATAACACTTTGCCCGACCCGGGAATCGAACCCGAGACCTGGCGGTGAGAGGCGCATACGCTAACCACTAGACCATCGAAGCGGTTAGATAAATAATAAACAGGAAAATTATTATAGCAATATTAATGTGATTAAAGCACATAGAAATCTTATTATTAAGATTTCTATGTTAAAGCATGTACCTTAAGCTTAGAAGGCTCAAGTTTGGAAACTCCACTTCATTAAATTCTATATTACTTCTCGCAGTATTACGTGCCTTAAAAGAACTTGTGTAAGACTTTAGAAGTAATATCCTACTGAAAATTTCTTCAGGAACTCGATTGGGTCGATTGCCGTAACGGTGATTATGGCAATTTACCGGCATGGCCTTTCTGTTAATCATTCATGGGGACTTATTTTCAGCCAGCCCTTTTAAATATTTACGAGTAAACATGGGAACTCCATGTCGTTGATTGGATTTAATGCTATGTGCTATTTTGGTGGTTTAATACTGAAACAATTGACAATTATACATGAAGGTTATATTATTGCAACCTAACACAAGATGAAAAGTACATACCTTGGGTGCTATTTTCTTACTCACTAAAAACTTAACTATATGTTATGCAGTATTATAAAAGTTAAAGGGCGCCAGGAGGCTTTAAATAGGATCCCTGCCAATCCAAAGCACTGGTAATGCCGAGTCATGTCCAGCGAAAATCTGGTGATGATTGCGTATGTTATCCACATACAGCATCCACGAAACCTTTAAGTGCTGGGAATACAATGCAGTATTAGCTATCATATACCGAATTCCGATACCAAAAAAGGCGTGAAGAAACAATATGACATCAATATTACTGTTAATATAAGTTTTGAGACTATACATGGTTATTATCTTAACTAAATAGAGTAGAAATATCGAAATAACTCGCTACAACAAATATACATGGTAAATATTCCGAGATAACTAATATTTAGTAATTACCGTTAATGTAAGTAATATAACAAAATCACTGTTTAGTTTCGTCAAACTTGCACTAGATAACTCGCCCCTATATCGTCGAAAATGGTTCACAGTCAACACACGTGCTTTTATAACAAAATGATTGCGTGAACACTTGTTTATTGCGTTTGCCTTGACCACAGGACGAAATGCCATGTCGGTAGTGCGTAAAAACTTCGACAACCGAGTCAATGAAAAATAATGTCACACTTCCTACACGGATCCTTACATTAGATTTTAAATTGAATCTGGACAGTTATGTGTGCCGATATGCTTTTAAATGCTAAGGTCTGGGTTGATCTAGCAGCGTAGACAATTTTATTCAATGTGTAACTAGCTTTTGCTCGCGACGTCGTCTGCCTGGAATTCGATTTTCCATACTATTTTATTTAAAATTGAAGAATTTTCCTTATTTAACCCCTAATTCACACTTAAAGGTAACTTACAAAAATGAAACATATATCACTTTTTAAGTTAGACCACCAGCTATTCAACTGTAAAAACCGCATTCAATTTCATGCAGTAGTTTTTGAATAATGCTTTAACGAACATATAAAAAATATGTTTTGGCTGCTACTACTGTTATAAAGATCGCTCGTTTAAATTTTTCTTAAATTTCTTCAATGTCCAGTATAATTGTATTTTCAATTTCTATGAAACTGGGATATAGCAAAAATCATACAAAACTGAATAAATTGAGTAAAACTTCATTTTATATCATATCTTTTTCCGGCTACGAAATCTGCAAGTGCCCGGGATACATTCAGTGAGTGCAAACTGCGAAGCGAGCTCCTTTGGTCTTTGTTTCAAGCGTTTCTATCGGGCTTCACCTTATCTCTTACACTGCAATATCCAACCTCAAACACTAGCCTTTTATTTCTTTATCGCCATTGAGCTTAGTGTTATTTAAACCAACGATATGCTACTTTATTCCATTTGGCGTATTATTGATACGATTCGCTTAATAAAAATACTGAGTAATAGTAGAGAGGTTTTAGTTTCAGAAAGGCTTTTATTGAGTGGGGTTGGGATAGATATTTGATCAACTATAATAAACGATATTAATGTTTATCGTAGAAGGCCTACAAAGCTACAAATGAAGAAATAAGATTCTTCGTAATATTATTCTTATTGCCACGGAGGGCGTTACGGCAAGATTAATAATGTACGTCGTGACATTCATTAAAACAGGGATCTTAGTGCAATGAATAAGTATTTGGTAACTGATTGGTATCTCAAACTCATTTTAGTCACCAAAATCATGAGCTTTTTGTCATCTTTTCCTCTCCCTCGATATATTATATATTATTACGCAACTGACTACTAAATCAAAACAAATAAGCCAGTAATAAACGAAATCAAGTAAATGTAAAACGGTGTTGCCAACCGCTCACCTAATGAGATTTATTTTCAATTAGACGCGGGGTGATAGGTGAGGGGGATGGCAGGATGGCAGCGTCTAATGACATGATTTACATCCAGTTTTATTTGCTCGCCGGATAACCAACGGAAATTCTGACTCTCTTCGTGATGAATATCAGCTTGGTTGTGGATGTGCTTGAGGATGTAATTTAAATTAAATCTATATTTTTTTATTGCGTTGTTTAAGGATCTAGATTTTTGCTGGTGGATATTATTATAGTTTAAAAAGACTTAGCTGGTGGCTGTCAAGAAGTAAATAAACATTCTATTTCAGGAGAGGAATTCTAATTAATTGTGTGATGTATCCTTAACGAAAGTTAAACAATCCTATGCGGAAATAGTTTTTTTTCCTATTGCTTTAGTCAAAATGAGTGCAATCCTTAACTGGACTACGTAAATTCCGATTACGTATGAGGAGAAAGTTTCATTCGAAGCCATTCATTACGTGTCAAGCAGAGATTTTGGGATAAAACGTCTACATTCTTATTCAACAGCTGTAGCCTGTAAGAGTTAACGCGCTGTCTGGGACTTACCAAACAACATGGCTGAACCTGCCTGCATTATTATATTCTGTGGTATCCAATTTTATACCACAGATTTTCTACTCAAAGTAATATCAATTTGTCGCCAATCATATCTGCGGTCTGATAAAACAATTTACAGAGAAATTCCCTTATAGCAGGCGCTCGGGGTTGAATGATTACATTTGGGAATATGTCGATGGTACAAGTAAATATATATTTTTACTTCTGTGTGTTCCCACAGTATTCTTTACCGTTATACATTGCCATGTACTTATTATCCATATAACAAATTCGGATATATGCGTCCATATATATTTAATACGAAGTAAATACGACGTTGATGAAATATGTATTATACCTTGTCCGTTCCTTAATTTTCTTTTTGACGGCTCAGGCATAGGAATTACCGATTTTTTTAGGCATAAAACCTACAGTCATACCGTACTTTATTAATGGCTAACACTTTTTTTTATTGATGGCCGTGTGTGTCATAACAAAAAACCACAGACTATAAAATCAGGTCTTGAAATAAGATAAATCGATCATATTTTTTTTTAAACTTTATTTTTGTATTGTGTCTGTAAATATAATTACAAGGGAAATAAAAATAGTATTATGACTCCATAATTAATTATTTGCGAGAAATTAGGTTAAAATCTTGGCCTTTCAAATGAAACAAGTAAAATTATTATTAAATATTATAAACTACAATGTTTCATTAGAATTTTCTTTAAAAAAACCTTAAAAACGAATAATTAATACTAAACTTCCAATTGTTTCCTTGCATTTTTAACGATTCATAAATCGATTTCTTTTAATGAAATCGATCATTATTTGAAATCGAATCGGTTACGTGTTAAGGCATCACTTATGTTAAAATGTCAAGAAGTAAATAGACGGTTGGCCATGGTTTAGTTAATTATGTATGGTACGAGGGACCTACAATATTTTTTTCACCTCAGCAGCTCAAAATAGTACCCATCGCGACACGAGATCAAAGTTATTAACGTCTCGTGCTTTTGACTCCCTCACTACGCTCAAGATTCTAACCTATAATCTTTCGCTTATTCGGAACTTAAAAATAACACTCGAAGGAAATACGAACTTTGCTCTCTTGTTCCACAAACAACTATTTTACTTTTACTGCTCATGGCAGATTAATAAGAAAATATTTCTTCGCTATCTGAGTCCCCACTCAGACTGAGAACTACTCAAAGTAAAAAACTGTTCGTACGGGATAAAAAAAAGTTGGCTCGTAATTGTACTTACCTATTACCTATTTATTTATAACCGTATAAGAGTACGTGATTTATAACTTTACCTCTTCGTAAGAATTCTAGACATTTCGAAGTGAACTTCGGGGGCTAATAGAATCAACGATTAAATTAAAAAAGTTCAGTAAGAATAAAGAAAAATCATTTCTTAATTAAAATCGATATTACAATCTAGAAATATAGAAAAAGTCATAATTTTATTAAAACCTGAGTGGTTTCAGAAAGTTCGAAGCTTTCAAGATGGCGTTTTGATTCAACAAGTTCAACCTATAAAAACGCCTCCAAGATTCAAGCAAGTCTCTCGCATAGACTACATAAAAAAAAGCAGGACATAGTCTCTTGAAACACTTACTGAAGCACCCATAGTAAGTCACACGTACACACAGAACACACCCATTGACACAATAGTAAGTCAATCGCCGCCATTACGCTTTGGACTGTACTGATGCTCGGATCTTAAAGAAAAATAATTAAAAATGCCGTCTTGTGTTGTGTAAAGCTGCCGAAACCATAGCGCCTCGACAAAAAAAAACCAGGGGATCACTTTTCATAGGTAAGCAAGTAATATATTCAGCTTATTGCCGAAATTATATTGTTTTCGTAAAAAATTATACCAAAACTATCAGTGTTGACAGTCAATAAATATTTTCATTTACCCTGAATTTGGGTAAATATTTTTTTGTAGTATAATACATTTAGTATAAATTATTATTCTATGTTTTATAGATTGCCTGCGGCAAACGACGCATGGAAATATTTTTGGGTAGAAATAATTAGAAACTGCAGAAATTATAACAGTTGGTAAAATTAAATCAGCATAAGAGATTGTAAGTAATTGAAAAGCACACCACTGATCATTATTATTTATTGTAAAAAAATGGAACGACACAATTAATTTTACTTGCTAATGTTAAAGCAATTATTGCTTGAACATTTGCACAATAAAATTAAAAATAAATGTTAGTAATAATTACAAAAGAAGTTAATTTATAAAAAAACAATTTTACGAAGAATTTTTTTTTGTAAAATTTGATTTAAATTGTCCTATTCATAACATTAAATGTAATATTGTCTGCTGTACGGGGAAGACGCTATCTCCTGCAACCCAGTTATTACTTGTGCAGGCGTTAGGGGATTCACAAGTTAAGGATGCTAGTGGTCAATAAAGATTTTTATTTCTGAAATAGTCAAAAAAACTGTTAATAAAAATGAATATTTCGTTGATTATTGTGTAAAACACATGTGCGATGTGATGTAACAAATCGTATGATTTCTCACATTTGCGAATACGAATGTTGACCTTCAAATCAAGGGACCGCAGAATGTCATACGAGTTTGAGATTTCGTGGCAGCCATGTTAAAACGAAACGATAAAAGAATTTAGAAGAAATGAAGCGGGAAGTCCGTCACAGGGTGTAAATTTTCTCGATTATTTTAATTGCCAATATTTCTTTAAATATTGAAAAATCGCATGTAAGTGAATATAAGCTCCGCAATTGTTTGTTTATTTTAACTTAGATATTTTATTTGGTTTGTACATTTTGTTGACGTTTTCAAGCACTTTCTGATAGTTTATGTAATAAAGAATTTTTGATTTTGAATTGTTTTTAATTTTTTTGCTAACTGCCATAACTTATCCTACTATCCGATTTCGGCTCCAGGTCCTAAACTGGGACACCCTGTATATCACTAAAGCATCTTTACCATCTAAGAATCAGGAAGGAACTTACATAATATATTATGTACAAAATTCGTTGCTTTGGGCACTCCTGACGCTAGGCAGCGAAGATGCTTTAGTGCAGCTACCCAGTTTTTGGAAAATATTTTAAAATTACGACTCCTACGGCGCTTCCTGATTCTTAGATGGTAAAGATGCTTTCACCTGCAGGCCCGCATCGACTGCTAGAAATATAAAATCAACTTTGTTTCGAAATTCAAACATAAAGTTGTTTTATATTGTTTGGTTTTTGGCCACGGTAGTATAAAACTACCTATATCATGTTTGATGGTAAAAAGCAGCAAATAAAAAAATATAAGAACTAAACCTCTAAAATATTTATTTAAATTATTGTAAAAATGTGGGTAATATTTCTCATGGCTGGTAACCCCTAACACATGCACACATAAACAGACCGCCGCCATTTTGGTGCTTCCATCATTTTATAGGTGACATTCTCTCCTGCTTTTTTTATGTACTCTATGGTCTCTCGTCGATCATTTGTGCACTTCTATTATAAAAAGCTCGAATATGAAATGCCATTTGTGATAGATATTATGATAAATTAACGCTTTTATTTAGCAGGAGTTCTTATATGCCTTGTTAAAACATTTCAAGATTAGTGCATAAAGACGAAAAGGAAAAAGCAGCATTGATATACAGTGAAAGGCTCGTCAAGTGGTAGACGGCGCTCGCTCGCCTTTATTTATCTGCACTGAAATGAAAAATTGAAGTGAATGTTGTTGCGCTGAAACTCGACTGTAACACTCCAATACGTACGGGTGTATTTTCGAGAGGAAAATTATGATCGTTTTTGTACAGAAGCTAACATTCACCGCGTTCGCAGAATTTGTGGAATCGATTTGGAGAGCCAACAGACATACGGTGGAAGATAGACCAAATTGAGTGAAGTGGGAATAGTGTGGCAATGAAGCTACCAGACTGGGCATCATTCCAGTCTGGTAGCATCGAAAACGAAACAAAACGACGATCGGGGGTATTGAGGCTTTATTATCTAGTAGTTATTGCAACGTATATTGCGACAGGCGCTTTTTAAAGTATTTTATTTCGGTCAGAACACCTTAAAAAATATTAGCGCTTAAAAATAAATGCAATACGAGTAAAACGCTTTACAGAGTTGTCGGAAGCTATTCAATCTAGGAGCAGGCAAATTGTATGTGAAGGGCGGCAATGTGCGGCGAAGCGAGGCATCGGCGGCGTCCTGCGGTCCTCTGACGTCTCACGCCCGCCACCTTCATATCTCTGGTACTGAATAAGAAAGTGTACATCGTAAAGGTTCCGACACTACTAACTTATGTTTCATTATTTATTATATATTTTACTCTCGTGTACCTATAATTTTTGGAACGAAGTTCCTTATTGCGCGTTGCGAAAGGGGGCTAGGCGGAAAAAAAAGGAACGAAAAGTTGTAACGACACTTTTCGTAGCAATTCTCGTAGCAGCGTAGTAATTACATGCTACGTTACAGCTACGGTGCTACATCATCAGACAAAACAGAAAAATGCGCTCGCCGCACGGCGTGCGCATTTTTCTGTGTCCGTCTCTCTTTCTCGCTTATAGAAAAAAAAAGAGATAAATTAAATTAAAAAAAAAAAACTATAAAGAAAAAAAATACTAGAATTGAGTTACTAAAAAAAAAAAAATGCGCGTTTTTCTGTGTCCGTTCCGTCGCTCCATCTCGCTTATAGAAAAAAAAAAAAAATTAAAAAAATATTATGAAAAAAAATTTACTAGAGTTGAGTTTCTGCAAAAATAGGGGCGCTGGCGCGCTCAGAAAGGTCTGCGAAGGCGTACACGATCGTTGTTCTAGTCAGATACCAGGGAATAAATAGCTCGATATCGTGAACATTACTCCTCACTTGGATCTGCAGAACATACTTAAACTCTAAATCGGTGGACCTTATATACAGGACCTTGTAACGAAACCATAGCGCGATCTAATTCGATCCCAACGCCATCTATCGCGCGACTTCGGAACTAATTGGTGCTACAGAAATATGCTTATCATAACTTAAAAAAAAAATACAATTCCCGCCTTTTGTTGAGTGTATACAGGTGTTTTGTACATAATAAATTATTAAAAATAGTTACAATAATGAGTCCTGACAGTGTTTCTGCACAAGTTCTGGATATTGCTGATGGATTTAGGTAAGTAGAGATTTTATACACACGATAATAAATGCTTTTGTATTTTAGCAAGTACACATTATAACCTTTCTTTACTATTGTGCTAACCAAGTCATACGCGTTATAATCTCTTCATTATTGTGTGTTTAGCAAGTGTACGCGTCATAACTATATTAAATTCAAAAGCAAATTATTTTTTAATATTACCACAGAATGTTTACTAATTTTGTTATGTACATTTCATGGAATATACGATTAGAACACATCTAATTATGTCATTGGGATTGGTGATGAGATTATTGATAATGAGATCTGATATTATTATATCGCGAGTAAACTTGCGAATACAATTTAAAAGAAAGCAAGATAATCGCAGAAAAATAATGTTAAAGATAAGGTTTGTTATGTGTGGTCATAGAACTATTACTCCTAGAAACCGAGTACACGCATGAAATGTAAAGCTACTTTAATTGTGCCGTTTCAGTTCAGTGTAACTCTTTGGTATTTATCAGATTTTCGTTTAGTTTGTCTGTCCGCCAAGCGGTGCATTATAATTTTCAATCAATCTGTTTTTAGCCTTACTTTATACTTAAATTCATACAAGCAGTTTATTTATCTAGGCATTATAAGTCTATGCGTGTGTTTGAATGAACCTCGCTTTTGATATTTTGAAATTCGAATAGCGCGAAAGTTTGAAGATAAGAAGGCACAGGAAATATTGTTATGTAGCCATTCAGCCTATAGGAGTATTGTGATAATATCTCCACAATGATTTTAAAAGTATCATTCGATTATTTTAAGAGAATGATTAAAGTGATTCTGAATGATCTTGTGTACGCTTGCTACGCTTGATAATTTAATTGTCTTAATGTTTGTTTTTATTTTAATTTGGTTTAAATTTTTGTTACCGTATTTAGTTTATAAATAGACTGTTTTATTTGTTTAGTGGTTAAGGTCGCATACCTTTTACTGCAATCTCGGATGCGAATCCTGATTTGTTGTTATTTGGAATTACCGAACTTCGTTCCATCCGGGTGTCCCTTGACACCTCAGTAGTTTTTTTTGTGTATATTTTTGTGTTTTTCTTTGAACTTAGCTTAATTTAATTGTACGTCACTATCATCTTTTTATGTTACTGTACCTGTTTTCTGTTTGTGCCGTCAACCGTGGTGGTTGCTGAAAATCAGCGCTGTGGAAGTTTTGCAGAAATGCAAGACTCCACAGCATTAAAGCTGAGCAACCGCCACTGTTTTCTTACATATTTATTACATTTTGTATAATACCTGTTTTTGCATGTGTTACTTATGCAAGAAAATAAAAATAATTTTCTTTCTTTTCTTTTTACTAAGATAAACTGTAAGTACATTTTGTGTTAGAAAAATACAAGGGAAATTACAAAGTGTGAAGTAAATAAAAAAAAAACAGTTTTATATTTTTTTTCTCTGTCTGACTCTTTAGTTCTAGTTATAATTTTGACGGCCATAAACGCGGAGATCGCGACAATTAAATGTAGTAATACTTTCTGATGACACAATGAAGCCACACCAAGTGCGTAAGGATTTTGTCCGTAGCTAGCTGTCACCGTGAACACATCAAAATGCCTCATTGTGTGGTGAAAGGTTGCACAAACTACCAAAGGAGGCACAACTTTTTAAGGTGGAATCATTGAGGAACGCACAGTTATTTGGTGACATCATAACATATCGCGCTTATTCTATAGAATTTAGAAGGTCCATTGTCTACAAATTGTGGAGCCAAAAACTAAAAGCTTCACCATCTACGTATGCTGTCTACCCTTAGACAAATAATCTAAAGGGACTAGTCATTGTAGTCTGCCCCGCAGCTAAATGTAGAAGACACTGCTCTTGCACGTCGTATAAATAGTTGTGAAATCAATTTACCCCTCGCTTCGCCGGGATTTTTGGCAAACGTATTTACAAAGATGGTTGCTTTCATTTCCTCTCCATATTAATAAAGTCCTTTGACCAAACAATATTGCGACGATACAACATGGTCCTTGTCAAAAATCAATTCGTTTCCAAAATCAAAGCAACTGCGTATTTATCTGCCTATCTAACATCTACATGTATGCAAATATCTACTCACCATATTTACTCAATGTGGATACGAACAGTTGGCGCACGATTTCACGGTGCAATTCACCACCAAATTGAACATCAAAGCTTTTACACATTAGTATATTATTACTATCTGTTGTCTGCGGCTCCGCCCGTGTGGTATACCTTCACCTATCGGTATAAAAATAGCTAACTACCTGCACACCAAATAAAAATTAAAAACCGGCCAAGTGCTAGTTTGCTAGTTGGAAACATTATATTGCTGCCAGCTTTTTCAAAGTAAATCTAAAACCTATAGCAATTACTTGGCAATTTCTTATGCACTATAAACTGCATTTTGTCAATAAAAAGTTCACAAAGGCGTTGCGATATTAAAAACCGCTCGGAGCGTCCATTGTCGTCACCTGCGCTTTCTTCAAAGAATCTCTCTGCTCTTATCTTGGCAAAAAGGCGGGAACAAATAAGCAGGAAGAGTAAGTAATGGGTAATTGGCGAGAGAGTAGTGGATGCTGGACTTCATGCGGCAATAAACTTGCAGCACCCGACGGTAATTAGATAAGTTTCAGACGGAACTACTATTCATTAACCCATTGTTAAGGACAGGTGCAGTAAGACCAGATAAGGAAGCTTACCTTGCTTAATATTATGTGATTACTATTTGCTGTACGCTTTTAAGTTTATCCGCTTTATAGTTGCTTGATATGATTTAAATGGTAAAAAATAAGCATGCAAATAAATAAACAATTACTACTTTTGATTTACAAAATATAGGACTGTAGAAATAAAAGTTCATAGCTTTTTTACATTCGGTAAATCGGCGATGGACAAATTTAATATCGTGTTCGCAAATTGTAAACGATAGTATCCGTCGCGCCATGCACAGCCTTTTTTTTGCCTTTTCACTTGTCATGTCCATCTCCCGTATTCGTGATTTTGTGAATATTTTGTTATATCTCTGAAGATAAAGCTAACAATGCGAGTATTATATGTACCTGTTAGTATCTGAGCATGGAAGAATGTACGACATATTTATACACCGAAATTAGAAATATAAATTGGATTTATCTTTGCTGAAAAACCACAATAAGTGTATAGTGTATCTATAGGGTAGTGTACGAGCTGTATCAAATAAGCACATAATTATAAGTACCAAGTTGATTATATAATCATAACATAACATCACGCCTATATTACCCAGAAGGGCGTGGCAGAGGTGTACAGCATCCAAATTTCACCGTTTATGTTTAGGTCCAATGGGATAGGGGGTGAGCCTATCGCCATCCACCGGACACAGTTCTTACTCCGTGGTGATATTTTGAATTGTCGGACGGATAGTTTACAAATAACACTTTACCCGACCCGGGAATCGAACCCGAGATCTCGCGGTGAGAGGCGCATACATTTACCACTAGACCATCAAGACAGGCTTAATTATATACCTAATCATTCCAATATAATATCAATTAATATGCAAAACAGTTTAATCTATCGATACGATCGACCCTTCACTATTTAGCGCCTGCATAAACTAACATAGCAAAATGTATTTTCATGAAGTAGAACATTTTCCAATTTCCGGAGTATGAGATATTATGAATACTTCGTCTCCTGCACTGAGGGCCAACTTGCAACAGGAAGTAAGTCGTCGACTGTCTAGTCTACTACAACCAATAAAATAATGTTTCAGTTGCCTTCATGTATATTTTCCTTCATATTTTACAATGTCGATAAAATCCAGCTAGCTAGAGTATTTTTAAAGCGTAACTAGAAAGGAAAACAATTCATATTTCAAGACGAGATTGACTGAATCAGGTCATGTATTTCAGGAAAAGCTTTGGTTGTGTTTATTCTTGCACTGGTTACTATATTTGGTAAGGAATATTTTACAATCAGGCGTGAGAGTAATTTTCAAGCCAGTTGTTTATTTTTTTTTTAATAATTTAAAATTGTAGTATATACACTGCCCCAATGGTTTAGTGGTTAGCGTATGCGCCTCTCACTGCGAGGTCTCGGGTTCGATGCCTCGGTCGAGCAAAGTATTATTTGTCAACTTTCTGTCAGGAAATTGACAATACCAGCACGGAGTTGGAAGCGTGCCCGGTGGATGGCGATGGGCTCATCCCCTATCCCAGGTGAAGTGTGGGTGTTGTACACCTTTGCCACACCCTTCTGAGTAATATGGGCGTGATGTTATGTAGTATATAAATTAACTATCTCCTTAACCGCCACTTCCTTTATTATGATAATCTGCAATTGTGTTACTGGGTAGATTAATATATTTAAATCATAGATAGTAAACTCACACAAATGTAGCTCGCTCATAAATAAATCATAATTAGAACACAGTTAAGCAGTAGATCGGTATGTAGGGCATTATGCTGCCTCCCTTGAACTAATCTAATCTTCTTCTTCGTCGTGTCGATGACTGAGTAAAATTTTATTTTGACTTGCCATCGTGGTGAAACGATTAGCCAATTCGCTTTGGAGAACTCGCGAATTGCCCAGGGTGCGCCGGACGTAGGTCATCGTTGTGTACTCGTGTCACTCGGGGAGGCTCCTTTTATAATCTAACCATAGACTTCTAACTATTTTAATACCTTAAATGTTAGGTTACACCGCTTCTAATTTATAAGAAACTGTTACTACAATAACATCGTCCTAAGACGTCCCTAATCCAGTTACATAATTGACCGAAAAGGACTCATTAATAAATCATTGGGCAGTATACTGCCTCCCTCGAATTAATCTAACCATAGACTTTTAACAATTTTAATACCTTAAATGTTAGGTTACACAGCTTCTAATTTATAAGAAACTGTTACTACAATTACATCGTCCTAAGACGTCCCTAATCCAGTTACATAATTGACCGAAAAGGACTCATTAATAAATCATCGGGCAGTATACTGCCTCCCTCGAACTAATCTAACCATAGACTTTTAACTATTTTAATACCTTAAATGTTAGGTTACACCGCTTCTAATTTATAAGAAACTGTTACTACACTACTGTTACATCCTCCTAAGACGTCCCTAATCCAGTTACATAATTGACCGAAAAGGACTCATTAATAAATCATCGGGCAGTATACTGCCTCCCTCGAACTAATCTAACCATAGACTTTTAACTATTTTAATACCTTAAATGTTAGGTTACACCGCTTCTAATTTATAAGAAACTGTTACTACACTACTGTTACATCCTCCTAAGACGTCCCTAATCCAGTTACATAATTGACCGAAAAGGACTCATTAATAAATCATCGGGCAGTATACTGCCTCCCTCGAACTAATCTAACCATAGACTTTTAACTATTTTAATACCTTAAATGTTAGGTTACACTGCTTCTAATTTATAAGAAACTGTTACTACAATAACATCCTCCTAAGACGTCCCTAATCCAGTTACATAATTAACCGAAAAGGACTCATTAATAAATCATCGGGTCAGGAATAGCCACTATATTCTAGCACTCAATAAATTAATTGTAGTGCGTGGTTGTTCGGATTAGCGCTCTGACACTCGGGAGACTCGGGGATCCTTGCTACTATTACCATAACATCACGCCTATATTACCCAGAAGGGTGTGGCAGAGGTGTAAGCCTATCGCCATCCACCGGGCACAAGCCAACTCCGTGCAACTATTGTGAATTTCCTGACGGAAAGTTCACAAATAACACTTTGGTGAGTGGCGCATACGCTAACCGCTAGACTATCTAGGCACTTGCTACTATTAATATTGTTTTTTTTTTTATACTACGCCCACAGCAAACGAACTTGTAGTCCACCTGATGGTAAGTGGAGTACAGCCCATGGACATCAACAATCCACGAAAGCAGATTATAGATGCGTCGCTGCAGCTGAGGACTACGGTGTTATGCCTCATGTGCCAGTAATTTCAGGAAACCGGAACACAGTAATGGAAGCACTACTATTTGGCGGCAGGTTAAAGGTGAGACGGTGGTGCTGCCGCCCTCGAGCTCATTCACAAGAGCTCTACCATCAGTTTAATACGAGAACGTGCTTTTAGTTTATTTGTTACCCTTAATGGTTAGTTGCATAAAAACATTCTCCAACAGCTTAGTAACTTGAATGTTCATGTATTTACATCAACGTTTCGTAGTTGTTTGCTATTTAGAGTTTAGAATGAAATTTAATGTTTTAGCTTAGTTAACACCAAACACACTCTGTGAAAAAAAAACGCGGCCATAAACAAACAAAAACTAATATTGGTGTAGACATCTACTCTAACAGTTTTCGATAAAAAATAAACCAACATGACATATCAAAGCTTTCTTTAATTAGCTATATGTTACATAGTATTATAAATCAAAAAATGATATAACCCGCTTTTGATATTACAATTATAAAAAATAACTACAGAACAGCATTAAAACTATACAAAATCATCCAAAACCATGCAGGAAGTACCAAGTTCCGAAACAGATTCAATTTATCTCATTTTATATTCTTTGTCTTGAAACTATTTAATGTTTGAGGTCGTCTGCTTCAAAAAATCTGAACTGAAGCTTGTATAATGAGACTTAATACTGAAAAATATAAATAAAGATCCTCTTCAGAGGCCATTTCCCTTTAGTCTAGACAGGGGGTCGTCAGAAACCTTTCTGTTCTGTGAACTCTTTTTGTATCGATACCACAGCACTACTCCAGGTTAATTTATGCCTTTTATCTTAAGACAACATTTGTTAATGCAATTCATTTCGTCTCGTTTATTTTGGAGGCAGTTATAGATTTTACATTTCTTAGAGACTTCAAAAATAATACATAGTTTAGATAGAAAGTAGCGGTTTTTACATTACTTATAATATTTTTTGACTCCCTACTTTGCTTAGGTTCGAAACGAATAAAATAGTCCATACTGAGACGAGGTTTTTTATTTATAGAATGTACCCTGGAATATACCAAAACGGTGTTGTTGGCTTTATGCTCTCGGACTCCAATATAATAATGTAAGAATACAGCAATTTATAAAATCAGTCAATTTACAGCTCTTTGATCAATTTTACAGTAAGTCAAATTATTCATACAATATTGTGTGACCAATATACTGTAGTACTAATACTGCCTAATTTATACCTTTCAGAGATGATTATTTTCTGTAAATGATCAGTATTGATCAGTGAAAGAGTAATAGAAATAAAGCGGCCGTGGCGCAATGGATAAAGCAACGGTCTTTCGATCGAGAGGGGTTCAAATCCTGGCCATTAAACCACGCACGTGAACTTCATCCTAACACAAACTAATTAAGCTCAGCTGGAAAGGGTAAACAAAAATACTAGTTATCTATTTAAAAAAAACACAAAAGAATAGCTTACATTACGCCTTGCCTATTTTCTCGTTGGTTAAGCTTCAAAAGCTTTTTGTCGTATTAATAGATCGCGTGCATCACGCATCGGTACACACGACGACATAATTATTTGAACACTAACTACGTACGATGGTGAATAATAATAAAATAAATGTCAAACACCTTCAGGCGGAGATTTTATACAAGAGCTATATATGAAGGAATTTGACATAATTCAAATTATAAAATACAGGTCATAGATAAAGCATCACTCGCTCCGTGACATCTATGTTCTCTGATACAGGTGTTATTCACGTAATGTTGGTCTATTTAGTCGACCGCGGTTTCGCGTATACTATACTTTAGGCATCTTCATCTGTTCCAAACTCACTTCAGTCTTAACAAAAATAGAATTTGACATTGTTCTGATTTAAACAATAACTATACTTTATGATAGTTTATTACTACGACAGTCAGTGGCAAAACCAGGCAAAACACACCACGTCGAAAAATCTCACAGATAGTCAATTAATAAAGGACTAGTTGTCAGCATATTTCTTAAAACAAAAATAAACAGTATAAGTTATTTTGAGACCTACCTCGAATAAAACAGAGATTTTACTTGTCTTAAAGAAAATAGTTTCAAGCTTGGCCAACACGTTGCATAAATAAGTGAGGAGCGACCTCATCACTGAAGCCTTGGTTTTAATATAGCACGTCTTTGAGCCCATCTTTCACTGGCCGTAGATGAAAGACGTGGCTAAAGACCTTTTTGGCACTGAATGTACGACACGTATAAGCTTTATTAGGTGAAATAAAAGCCTCACGCGGTCAAGGCTATCGTAAATGTGAATGCCGAAGGAGAATCTGACAGATAATGGAAAAGCCTACGGTTCACTGAGCCAGAAATCAATTTACAAACGTTTTTGTATGACGTATTGAGTTGTTAATATCTACATTTCTTTGCATAGGTACAGGGGGCCAACAAGTTAGGTATGCAGGTAAAAACTTTCAAGTCATAGTAGACTTACTACACCACTTTTGGATAAGTGAGTTACATATCTAAATAGTCGGTATATTACACTCATTAAATATGTATTTCACACATGCACTCAGTTTTCACTATGGCGTAGAAAAAAATTCAGCCCTGCATACCTAATTGCTTGGCCCACTATATCTTTCTTTTGAACAAATGTACCTATTTAATAAAATATATCAATTTCTCGTACAATGCTATGTCAATGTACTCATTCTGTGTCCTCCAATAAATGTTATTAAACCTATATGGATAAGCTCTGAGAGAAAATTGATGAAAACGTAAGCTCAGGTCATATTTGGGTCAACGAAGAGTTCAATCGCCGAGCGGTGAACGTATTTCAATGAACCTAGTTTGTACAGAGTGAACTTTTAAAATATGAGGCGTTCGTTGCGGACTTTTTATGAATATTGTTGAGTGAGGCTTTTCATGTCTGAGCAGTAAACAAAATAATAATAATATATAAGTTATATGTAACAGGTTTTCTAATTAACTTAAGCATTTTGAATCACTGGGTTATTTTGAAATGGCTATTTTGAAGTTAGTCTGTCTTCGGTAACGAGATACCTACTGCCTCTTCTTCAATTCTTGCAAAGCTTTTATTTACTTTTTTAATTAAGGGTTGCACTTTGTACACACACACTAGTTAATAGTCACTTAAGCTGAATCTCTAATTTTACCAATATTATTATTAATATAATTTTATTAACTTCGGAAATACGGTTATGTATGCTCAAACAAAACAGGTTATTCCTAAATCGATCACAAAACCTCAAGATATACAAAAATAAATAGCATATTATTATATTGAATGAACTGTCTTGAAATTTGAGCAGTCGATTTTTCTTTTCAAGAAAGAGCTGCCACACAATAGCGCGATTTGGTAACTGAAGGTGTTCGACCCTTACGATTGAACAACCTCACGACATTGGCTGTCGTCCTGCGAGCCTAGGACTTTGGCCGCGTCAATCGTCCTCCCGCCAACGACTGCCACCAACCGTCTGGAAAATTCACACCGATTCTCCATATTTTACTTAGAGCACGTTTATTAATAACCACGTATTAATTATGTGAGCGCAATTTTGTATTATGTGTTATTAAGAACAATTGCTTGGCTGTTTTCCATACAAAAGTAATATGAGTTTAACTTTAATATTATTAAGTTTTTATCGTTTTTTGTTGACTAATCATATCAAAAACACTAAAAAGCATGTTTGTTCGCATGTTTTTCAAAATGATTATTTATTTTTTCAGTTTGTATGTAACTCAATTGGTGACTAAAACAATTTTAACAAAATTACTACGAATAAACTTGCATTTTAATGCTTTAAGATATAGCTCTAATGATTTTTCTATAAAAATAGATAGAACTAGTCAAACTCATATAACGTTGGTATGAAAACACGGCGCTCGGGAGTCTACCCTTAAAAGTACGTGTAGGTGTGACATATTTATCTTTTATGGTTGTTAAAGGGTAAATAAAATGTATGGTATTTTAATTTAATATCATGTTCTTATTTAGCATATACGCGTAGGTGTAAAATTGTTTGATGTAAGGAGACTATCTATTGGGCTAGTGTTGCCTGGAAGATTTATTAACTTATTAAGTACTCCTTTAAGTAAAAGATAACTATTAATTTATGATAAGAAAAAATATATCATATGTATTAATAATAATTTTGCCATCATAATATGTGAAGGTACGCTATTTATTTTATGTAAGCTATGTTAGTTGTGAGATTATTTTAAGATTTGAAATAAATACCCTATTTTGAGTAAAAAATCGATCTTATCAAATAGATCATCAAATTTACACACAGTGCAAGTATTAGAAAATTAAAATAAGAATAAAAATAATCTTTATTACAGTCCACAAGTACATTAAAAGATATAACAGTAATAACCACACTACGCAAAGCCTGTATCGTGGTTATTAATAGCGTCTATACAGAAATTTGACTTAAAAATTTAAACTAAAGTAACAATATATTTATAAACTAGTCATAAAACTCGTAAAGTTATTATTTAAAACATATAGTATAACATTTGCGTTGTTTGTGAGTATGCGAAAATACATTAATATCTATTATTTTTTAAACAATAGGCATTCCAACACTTGACTTTAAAATAATTTTATTTCTACCCAGATTAAACATTCTTATGATCAGCAAAACAATGCTGGCAATGAATTATAACCTGTCTTATCTCTTTGTTACTTCTGGCAGAAGTTAAATTGCATTACCGGCTGAGTTTTCAAACAACACGAAGCACTCTGAGTGGCAAATGATCAGACGTGATTACACAAGAAGTATTCAAAAAGTTAAAAAAATAAGAGAGTACAATTTATGTCATGATCTTTTTGATGATCTCTCAAATATTATAATAATAGCACTAACCTGCGGCTCGACCCTCGTGGTACCAAATTAAATAGTAGCCTATGAAGATAGGCTATCTGTATGGTATTGACAATCGGTATGGTGATGCTTCAAGGCCCATAGAAGAATGGGCCTTTAAGCATCACCATACTGATTGTCATCATACTGGTTCAGTAGTTCACCGCAAAAGCGTTTTAAACAGACAGAGTTACTTTTGAAATTATAAAAATATTATATTTGTTTGCCGGAGACTTCGACCGCGTGGAATTCGTTGTTCCCACGCTTCGACCCATGTTCAACCTTACTGCTCCGCTCCCGTGGAGTTTAGCGTAATGTTTAATATTTAAAGAATTATCAAAATTCGACCACTATTTATCGAGATTAGCGCTATCAAACAAACAAACTAACTTTTGCCTGCAGTTTCATTTGTGTGGTGGCTACATCAATATAAAGTACACTATGTTACGCGCTTTATAGTCAGCTTCCTGCATCTAAAATTTTATCGAAATCGGTTAATCTTCTAAACGTAGCCGACTCAAACAGGCAGACAGACAAAAAAATATTTTTGGCAAAGTTATCGCTGTACCAGCTTGATAAGACATTGTAATTTTGACATTAAAATACTCAATTAAGACTACTCAATTTTATTTATTTGTATTGATAAGGATTAGTAAGGAAATGTATTGTATAGATGTTGTAGGTACTTAATAATCATTTTTATTTTCTTTAATAATATTCGTAGTTAAAACGATCCGATCAAGAAGCACGTTCGTTGATATAGGAACGATCACCAGGGCATATATCGCTTACCTTTACCCTGTATCGATGGGATTCCCAAAGGATTAGGAGGAACTTGAGGCCTGTCATAAACTCCCGTTCTATAAATGGTAACGACGGTATTAGGGTCCAAAGTAATAGTATTGGGTATTCTATGTATTATTAACTAAGTAAAATATCTATTACACTACAGAATTGAGGGATCGTATGTATATTTCAGGGCAATGTGATAACGAAGATTGATGAAGCGAGGGGTCCTTAAATCAGGTTGTAAATATAAAATAACGTAATATCAGATGGTATGGCGCCGAAGGGTCGTGTGGAAATGAAGATAAGTTTTTTTTATTAGATGTAATAGCAAAAACCCCTTTGGTCTAAAGTTGAGTAATAACTTCTTCTTGTCGTGTCAATGACTAGTAATTCTGTTTAATATTCACTATTTATACAGTTTTAGACCATGGATGCAACTAGGACGCATTTTTGGTTGGCCTGCATAAGGTCTTTTAAGGTACAAGGGGTAGGAAGTAATGGGCAGGACAACAGATGGGCCATACTTTGGGTGGGCGATCCACATTCGCAACTAGTGTTGGATGTGTTTGTGAATCCCCACTTGGCCAGGTTGTCTTTGCAGCGACCAACTTGGGTCCGAAGACGGTTTAGGGACTTGCAGAGTAATAACTAATAAGCATTACAGTCTTTAAAAAAATGCTTTTTAATACCTAGTTATGACAATGTATCGCACTAAATTATTATAGTAAATCAGAAAATTCCAATCTATAATTTTCTGTTAGAGGCCCTAGCTTCTTACCCATCTTAAAAATAGATAATATACCATTTTGATTCCGATCCGTTTACTAACAAATATGTATAAGCTAATAGAAGATTTGCCTTATTTTCAAAGTCAATCATAATCATTTGATTAATTTAGTATCGTGACAAGTGTCAAAGACAACGCCTTACCAATGAATAGTACTTGGGTTTTACGATATCTGCCGTAAAAGTTATATAAAATTCACGTAGGCGTCAAAGTTACGAGGTTTTGTGCCATAAAGCGTGTACTAGTAGGCTCCAGAGACACGACGCAAAAGTGAGCACACGAAGTACGTAAACAATCCTTCCATGATTGATATTTATTGCTGTAAGCCTACAAATGTGTCTGCTAATCTCCCAAACACAATTGCTTTTTAGGTAAGGGAGGAACGCAATATATTACACGCAGGAAACGTTATATCTCAAACGATAATTTAAATACTTTCCAAGCTCATAGGTACGAAATGGAAGCAAATTATGGGAATGTATGTTTTGTATTACGCCAGGGAAATTGAATCCACGTGGAAACGAATGCAGCCGACGTCTTTTTAAGACAATGAGACGGCATACCTGCTACTTTATTTAAAAGAACGATGCCGGTTACTTTTTGTAATTTTCAGTCTGTCGAAAACTGTAAAACAACGACAAAATACTATAGACAAAGGTAAATTTATCATTTTTAAAGGAGCGAGAGTTGAATGTGAAACCCTACAACTGTTTAAGTTAGAGGTTTCTCAAGCAATTATAGCTGCTTTATAACCGTATAGTTGCTTAAGTTAGAGGTTTGCTTCTGAACATCAATGCGTTAGTTTTGAATAATCGAAAACCATAGAAAATGCTGTAAGTGCTTCATAATTATTGTTCGCTACAGTATACATAAAACTGCCAAGCGGTACACATCTATCTACACCTACTATCTAAACAAAATTTGAACACTAGCGATCTTTTACTTTGAAAATATCAAATCTCAACTTACCAACCTACAACCAGCCTACAACTAACTCTTTAAAAGATATAAGACAGTCCTGTTTATGAATATAATTAATATTACTTTTCCTTTAAACACCTAGCACTATTAATAACAATAGACAAGTCACTACACAATCTACGGTACAAAAGCAATTCATTACCAAAATGAAAATCATGGCCGCCATTCAAATTGTTCAGTTCATCGACCTCTTTCATTTGTACGCGTTTTCCTTGTGTTAGTTACGCACCCTTCCTTACGGGGGCAAAAATAGTCATAAAACAAGAGACATTTTTTTGCTGGTGTTGGCGAGAGGCGAGACGGCAGACTCTCGCCAACGAGGTGTGCTATCCCGGGGCCTTTGATAACTCATGAAAAATTCAAGTGCTCCCGACAATATCTAGATGTGATACACATAAGTACTGCGGGTTAAAGAGCTCGAATAAAATCTCCTCGCTGTATCTGGTTGCGTTTACAGGAGACTTTTGTGTTGTGATAACAGAATTCAGGCATGTTTGACAAAAAATCTTATTCCATTTGCATCTGTTTTTCTTCTACGCATGGAGGGTATCTTTGTTGTTTTCATTTTGTTCTTTCACGTCTTTCGTGTGTTGACTGTATTCAACAAGCTTTAATAAAAGTATTATAATGATACCAAACTTGTAACCTATCTATATTTATTCTGTCTGGTGTGTGGTATATGTAATAAAATTTTATCTTTAAATAGTAAAGTAAACAAAAGTAAGTAAAATAAAAATTATTTATTAGAACACCAAATCATTATTAAAAATTCAAATCAAAATAAAAATCGAATTTAGGAACTAGATAATAAAAATAAAAACAGAATAATTACAATAATACAGTGCCTTTATACTACCTAAACAAGTTGCAATTGAGTTTATATGTCTCAGACTTGCTATGCTATGATGGTGCCTAAAAGGCCACAGCTCAATATAATGTTGCCAGAAAATTAGGCAACGTTGATTTTCAGCTGGAACCTCAGGTGACAAGTGATATAATTATTTATTAAAAACTGATATCTTAATAACTTTGATAGTGACAGTTTTTTAGGTGTCTATAATAACCTAAATAATCATATTTTTAAGAATAGCTGAAACTACTATCGTTTTAAATATCAAAGGCAGATTGTGTAGAAAATTCGTCCAATAAACAATTTCTTTAAAAGTACTGTACCTACTTAATATCATATATAATATATATAAGAGGCCGTGTCGCAATGGATAAGGCATCGGTCTAGGGATCGAGAGTTAGTGGGTTGGAATCCTGATCATTACACCGCGGACGTGAACATCCTCCTCAACAAACGAATTAAGCTTAGCTGGCTTAGTTTACAAGAATACTAGCAATTTGTATCTGCAAATAACTAGTAAGCTTTTTATGGAAAAAAAAAGTAGGTAGTGGGCCAAGCAATTAGGTATGCAGGGAAAAACCTTCTCCGCCATTGTGAAAACTGACTGCAATAGATATGCATGTGTGAATTTCATATTTAATAAGTGTAATATATTCACTATTTAGATATGTAAATCACTTATCCATAACTGCTGTGGTAAGTCTTTACTATGACTTAGAAGTTTTTGCCCTGCATACCTAACTCGTTGGCTCACTGTACACCAAAAATATAAAGTAAAAATAAACTACTAAAATACCCGTAATACTCCTTATTCAGAAATGAAATTATAATAAAGAAGGATTTGTCGTAAAGAATTGCCGGCGCTTGCTTGGGAGAGTTTATTATAATTAGAATTGCCTGAAGTCGTTATGTACCTTAACTGTAATTTGTTAACGAACGATAAATATGTCGTTTGCGTAGCGGCTTATAAATACTTACAGTTAATAACACCAATGTAAATCAGTTTAATTATATCATTCAGTACGTGTTGACTACGGTACCACACTATACATGCGAGGGGAATAATCACCAAATCCCGTAACTTCACGACCATATTAGTAGCTGCAGAATAAATGTATATATTTATGCAGTGTTAGCAACATGTAATACCTGTAATTGATTATTTTTAAAGCATTTAGCTAAGCAAATTATATTAAGAATTTCAAAAGAAAACACGTCAGGAAATGACGTAACATACAGTTGAGAAATTTAGGTTCCTGGCAAGAGGCGGCCGTAGCTGTTTGGTTGAAGCGACTGCCCGGTGTGCAGAAGGTCGTTAGTTCAAATCCTGCCAGCCCATGTTTTTTTTCAACTATTCCTTCTTATGTAATACCTGTTTTCATACTGTATAAACTAAGGGTGCATGAAAGGAGCCTCCCATAGTGACGTACACAACAATTCCTTACGTCCGGCGCACCCTGGGCAATTCGCGAGTTCTTAAAAGCGAATTGGCTAATCCTTTCACCACGATGGCAAGTCAAAACCTTGACCACCTTACTGACTGTCCAAAATGCCCTACCACCTGCACAAGAGAGGCATTCATAAACGCCGACGAGAGCACCATAACAGTGGCCACTTATTAGACCAATAAAATTTGACTCAGCCATCGACACGACGAAGAAGAAGAAGATACTGTATAAACAGTAGAACTTTCAACTGAAGATTGTATATTTATTCCAATAAAACTCTTGTAATAGTGCAATCTCAGCGCCAAACTCAGATAGCGGAGAAATATTGCCTTCATATCTGCCAAGAGCAGTAAATTGACGAAAAAATGTTGTAGGTCCTTCGTACCATACATAATAAACTAATACATATTTCATCAACGTCAACGTAGATCCTCCTCGCTAGCGGCGTATTTATTACGTATTCCAAAATATAAGCGTCTACAAGGGAGAATATCATAAGGCGCAAATTCCGAATTTGTTATAAGAACATGGCAATATATAACGGGGAATACTGTGGGAACACACAGAAGTATAAATATATCTTTATTTATACCACGGAGCGATGTTCCCAAATGTAGTTATTCAACCCCGAGCGCCTGCTATAAGGGAATTTATCTGTCAATTCTCTCAATTGTTTTATGAGACCGCAGATATGATTGGCGACAAATTTACATTTCTAAAAATAGAGTAACATCATGCCTATATTATTAAGAAGCGTGTGGCAGATATTTAGGACCCATGGGATAGGGGGTGTGCCTATCGCCATCTACCGTGCACAATTCCAAAACCGTGCTGCTAATGAGAAAACCTTGACGGAAAGTTCACAAATATCACTTTGCCCGACCCGGGAATCGAACCCGAGACCTCGCGGTGAGAGACGTAAACGCTAACCACTAGATTAACGATTCACTCATTCTCTTTTATCCACTGGATAAAAGAGAATGAGTGAATAGAATACCTGTGTGATAAAATTGGGTACCTCGGAATATATATATATATATATATATATATATATATATATATATTGTATATATATATATATATATATATATATATATATGTACTGTATATTATTTATATGTAAATATATTAGTATTTTATGTAAGTATTAATATACCCAAATCCGTTTTTGCAATTATTTCTAGTGCACTAAAAAAATAACTACCTATTTATAATTTCTTAAGCTCTCTTGTCCATCCAAAGGTTGCCTGTAAGAAATTGCTTTTATAGCGATAAGGCCGCCCATTGTACTATCTAAATGATGTGCTTTATGAAACTGACTTTCTTATTTGTGTACAATAAAGAGTTATCTATCTATCTATCTATCTAATATATATATTTGGATACTGTAATCTGTTGTGGCGTGTTGTTGGTAAGTTCCAGACAGCTCGTTAACTCTTACAGCGGTTGAATAAGAATGTTGGTGTAATCCAGAAATCGCTGCTTGGCACGTCATGAATGGCTTCGAATGAATCGTTCTCCTCATACGTGATTGGAATTCATATAATACAGTTTAGGATCGCACTTATTTCGACTAAAGTAATAGCAAAAGAAACCATTACCGTTTAGGATTTTTCACTTGCGTTAAAAAAATAGACCAAGAATTTTATAAAAACAAAAAACTGACAGCTTAAAACTAATTGAACTGAAAAGATAAAAACGAGTACTACAATATAACATAACTTAACGACTGGACTCGAAATTTCTCAACTCTTTTTGTGCCAGCGTCATAGGTATATATATATACATATAAACCTTAGCTAGACGAACCTTGTATGTGTATATATATATATATACCTATGACGCTGGCACAAAAAGAGTTGAGAAATTTCGAGTCTGAATTGGTAAAGCACTTGGGGCGTATACCCAGGGGGTGCAGGTTCGAGTCCTGCTGCATTCTTAATTTTTCAACTTCAATATTATATAAAATACAAAAAGGCATAGCGAAGCTAAAATTTGCTTTAAAATATTACAAATAACGTTACAAGTTAACAATATCTAAATCCGTAAGTAGTTATAAGGAAGCAACGAAGTATAGCTAAATGAAACCTAGTTCCCTATTTACACATCAAATAAATAAATAAATATTTCACAACTCACACACAATGCCATTTAGTCCCAAACTAAGCAGAGCTTGTACTATGGGTACTAGAATAACTGATACTAATACATTATATATATTTTTTTTGTAAATACATACATATTATACAGAGAACTAGACTAAGACAAACCTCCATGTTCATGCACACAAAGATTTGTCTTAAGTGGGCATCGAAAAAAATAAAAAAAATACAAATCTACATTATTATGTTTATGACGCAATAATCTGATAAGGCTTTTAAATTACATCGCCAAGCAGCACCAAACAAACTGATATTCATTTCGGAGAGTCAGAGCTGCCGTTGGTTATCCGGCGGTGCGCAGTGAGCAAATAACACTGGATGTAAATCATGTCATTAGACGCTGCCATCCTGCCATCCCCCTCACCTCTCAACCCGCGTATAATTGAAAATAAATCTCATCAGGTGAGCAGTTGGCAGCACCATCTCATATTTATTTGATTTCGGTTATAACTGCCTTATACGTTTTGATTTGATTGACCAAATGAGGTTACTTTGACGAGAAAAACGAAAAGAGTGCGATAAAAAATGGTTCGTGAATTGTTCAATATATTTTTTATCTCAGCAGCTTGAAAAGTCGTTCTTTGTTGTATGAACCCAGTGAGCAAAACTCGATTTTGCTCACTACCCGTCTTTCTTTTATGTCACAACTGTCACACCAAGTATTAGTACCACTATTGGTACTATTTCGAGCTGCTAAGGTGAAAATACATTGAAATATGTGCATGTGCATATGACACGTGATCAAAGTTATTTAGATCTCGTGCTTTTGAGCCCCTCACTACGCTCGAGATTCTAACCTAGAAACACACGCTTCGCTTGTGATTCTACTATAGAGTATTTCGCTTATTCGATACTCATAAAAGAACTCGTAGAAATGAACAAATAACTATTATAGTGTTAGTCGTAGTTGTTTTAAAAACTCCATCCTCTAATCGATCTCGTCGCATCTTAGTAGTAATACTATGTAATTCTACGGTAAAAAATAAAGTTTTACTTATTCTGATAGGATATAATATGCTTTTAACTACTTCAAAGTCTAATGTTCGTTAAACATACACACAATCTTAGAAAGTTACTACTTTAATTAAACGTTTAAACAACAAGAATAAAAGGCTCATTTTTAAGTTAGGAATAGCCGTGTGAAGAAATAAAGTCATAAATGAAGTCCAATAGTAACGCCTGAAACAAAGGGCCGAGAGCGCGTTGTTTGCCCTCACTCAGATAACCACATAATGGAATGAAAGGGGGCGGGAAGCTATGCAGGCAGATTGCGCTTCAGAGGGAAACAGTAAAAGTCTATTCGATTAAATCGTTTCTATAACTTATTCTGAATTCTAACAAATGATTTTTAAACTATCGCGATTCGTACACATTATTATATATTGTAGATACGGGTCTTAATATTCAAGACTTATAATATTAGAAGATAATAAATTCTGTTGTTTGGTATGATAAAGAAGGACGCATGGAAGATCTATATTAATTATGTAATGATAAGATACAGTACTTATTATTGTATTATGGGTAGAATTTATATGTTAATTGTAGCTTGTAAGTTCCCAGTTACTTGGCAGGAAGTGTTAGGATTTTGTGTAGGTTCTCCTTAAAACTCATTTAATTCTGAAATGTCATTATTGAAATTGAAAATTAATAAGTGAAAGTAAAAGCATAACTTTTGCCATTAGTAAGTCCACGGCAATGGTCACCCATTGTGGGTGTACTAATGGCAAAAGTTTTCAAAGTTTCCCTCACTCATCTACCTATTAAGGATCCACAGACACTCCGCTACTTTCAGCTGTAACTACATTAACAAAGATCCACTTTAATCTAAATCGGTTCTAGTCTTCATTTGACTTTGATTTTCTATAATGTTTAAAAATTAGTTTTTCATGTAATTGATCTCACCCTATTAATAATTTGGAAAGACTAGCTTTACACGTTAGAAAGACTATGCGCTACGCAGTAGACCACGAATGATATAGTTGTGAAACCCTAATGAGCTCCCTGGCAAGGTTTTTCAAAGAGACAACAACACGTGGTTCTTCAGAAAGCCTCATCTTTTATTAACCTACGACACAATTTCTGATTCAATTAATCAAATTCATCATTTGCAAACGAAATAATTGCAAATTTGCTTGCATGTATAACAAGTAGGTAAAACCTGTGAAAAAAGTCGTCTCCCCGGCACAAAAACAGCGAAACAAAAATAAGCAACCGTGGCCATACCACAGAATGTCATACATTGTGTAGGAAGTGCGTCAATAACTCGAAGGCCCGATCCATATTAATATTAAATGTGGAGAAACCCTTCGAGGGAGTAATGCCGGGATGGCGTGTGAACTATCACCTGTGAAATAACTGCGCTTAAATATACTGGGTTATGATTACTTCAATGGCCTTAGAAGCGATTTCGTTCTGATTAGAACGCCACAACCTTTTTTATTTATACTGATTAGATGTGAAAAAAAAACATAAAAAAACAAAATAGTTTTCTTCAACAGAGTTATCTTTAGATTATTTGGTGCATCGTTAGTGTCTTCTACTGAAATCACGGTAACATTTATGATTTATCAATTATCAAAAAATGTAATATAGTGTCTACAAATAACGTCTGTTCAAAGGTACTTACTGATCGCCGTTAAGAGCATTGCTACCCTATAAAATATACTAACCAAATAAAAAGCTTTGTTTTGTTTTGGGCATATCTGGTAGTTTTCGTACTATCCCACTTCACTCGATTTGGGGAACCACTGCTCGCCTTTTTGCTATCGCACACTTTTCACACAACGTCATCTAGTCCCAAATTAAGCAGAACTTGTACTATGGTTACTATTCCGACCTGCTAAAGTGAAAAGTTGTATGTGTGAGAACAAAGTTATTTACATCTCGTGCTTTTGAGAACGCTTTTACTATACGGGGTGGATGCGACATAGCGACATTTATTGAAACCACAGCTTCTATACATGGTAAGTATCAATTTCCACCGGATAAAAATTCTCTGGCGAAAAAAAAAAAATCACGTTCTCCGAACAATTTGAACATTGCGATCGTGCAATTTGTTCGGAAGTCGTAGATTTTTTTTCGCCAGAGAATTTTTTATCCGGTGGAAATGCATACTGGCCATGTATAGAAGCTGTGGTTTCAATAAATGTCGCTATGTCGCATCCACCCTGTATATAGAATTGTTCGCTTTTTCGGTCCTGATAGAAGCAAATACAAACTATCCCCTCTTGGTGCACAAAAAACTATTTCAAAACTACACACAAGAACTCCCTCATCATAAAGCATTAATGGTTGCAAATTTCTAACACGAAGGGAATTTTATATTCGAGCTTAAATACGTGGTTGGAAAATAGAACTGGCTAGAGAAAGCACAAGTTCGACGAGGGACTGAAGCCATGGCGGAGTTTTTATTAAGTTGAACTTGTTGAATCGCGATGCCATCTTGAAAACTTCGGGCTTACTGAAATCACTCGGGTTTTAATAAAATATGGCGTTTTTTTTTGCAATTCTTGAAGGTAAAAATGATGATGAATGAAAGTGGCTGTTAATTTTGGCCTTCTTTAAATTAACGACAATTACCTTTTTATATTACGCGGACATTGGGACTCTATATCAAGCATTAAAGATAATGCTTGTCAGTTGTGGCAAGGTATCTAGTATCTTCTTTTTATTGGCACTTCGGATATGAAACACTAAAAAAAGTCTGCAATATTACGTATACCTAATATTAGTCATATGGTCTGAATATTTTCTAAAATCGATGCAGATATTACAATACCCGTCACAAAAATCAATTACTAAACTATATATTGATAAAAAGCTCACAAGGAAAACTGCTATTTGAAAAATCGGTAAAAATAAAATTATTAAAACAGGTTCATACTTGTAAAATTGAACTCGATTTTGATCCAAATACGACCTGAGCTAACGTTTTCATAAATTTTCTCACAGAGTTTATCAATGGATTTAGTCATATTTTAAGAGAACCCAAAAGTAGTACATTCACATAACATTATACGAGAAATTGATTTATTTCAATAAGTGAGATTCGTTCCATGTAGATAGAAGGTATATTCGATTTTGATTTTAGAGGTTCCCGAAAAGAAATATATCAGTAACTCAATACAAAAACGTTTGTAAATTGATTTCTGTCTCAGTACAACGAAGGTATTTCCATTATTTACTATACATTTACCTATACATAGCCTTGACCGCGTGAGGCTTTTATTTTACCTCATAAAGCTTACATATACGTGTCGTACATTCAGTGCCAAAAAGGTCTTTAGCCACGTCTTTCATCTACGGCCAGTGAAGATGGGCTCAAAGTCATGCTATATTAAAACCAAGGATTCACTGATGAGATCCCTCTTCACTTATTATTGCAAATTTCTAACTCTTTATTCGAGATATTATGTCTCAAAATAAATTTTGATCTTTATTTTTGTTGTAATAAACATACTGACACGGGCGCTTCGGGAGTGCATTAATTAGGTTTTAGACTCTCTAAAGGGACACAATATTAACTCTAGAGTCTAGAGTGAGTTAAAAGAATTATTATTTCAAGACAAATAACAGTCTACTTGTCTATGAACCTATTTCAAACTGCAACTGCAATGTAAATGTGACATATTGACTGAGAATAGGTGGAAGTTGAAAGTAACATATTATATTAAAATATTTGCTTTACTAAGCAAAATATTGAAGTATCAGTAGTTTTAAACCTATTCCTGGAGCTGTTTGACATTTATTATTCACCATCGTACGTAGTTAGTGTTCAAATAATTATGTCGTCGTGTGTACCGATGCGTGATGCACGCGACCTATTAATACGACAAAAAGCTTTTTAAGTTTTACCAACGGGAAAATAGGCAAGGCGTAATGTAAGCTATTCTTTTGTGTTATTGTATTCTATATACTCTTTCACTGATAATTTACTGAAATTATATACCACTGAAATTGCTGTTTGTTAGACACAATATTGTCTAAGTAATCTAATAGTAAAAGTTTAATTGATTGTATTCAATTCTTGTTGTACCTTCCTACTATATAGCAATAGACCCACTGAGGTCAACGTGAACATCCAAAGCCTTGTCCCAACAATAATTATAATATAGCATTCGTGGAGGTCATCAGTTCTGTTATCAAAAATAACAATATTAGATACGAAAATACATGAACTAACATGTTGCCAAGCCAGTACTAAAGGACTTTAAGCCACTATCATTAAGGGTACGTACAAATTAACTGAAAGTACGTTTTCGCATTAAACAAGATTAATAGTAGCAAGGATCCCGGGAGAAATAATAAGAAAAACGTTCACACGTCTCCAGAGTGGCGGAGAGCTAATCCGAAGTACCGCGCACTACAATTAATTTATTAAGTGCTAGGATATACTGGCTATTCCTGACCCGATGATTTATTAATGAGTCCTTTTTGGTTAATATGTAACTGGACTAGGGACGTCTTAGGAGGTTGTAATCACTTGTAATCGTAGTAATCATTTCTTAATAATTAGAAGCGGCCTTACCCTCATAAATGATAAAGGCATCGAACTTGAGTGCACGGTTGGCGTAGTGGTTAAAGCGGTCGCCTCGCCGCTTTCGACTACGCTACGTGTTGTGGGTTCGATCCCCACATGGGACAAATCTTTGTGTGATTCGCAAAGATTTGTTCTGACTCTGGGTGTGCTTTGTGTGTGTGAAATGTATGTTTGTGAACATCCCCGCGACACAGGAGTTATACCACAGTATAAATATGTACAGTGGGCCAACGAGTTAGGTATGCAGGGCTAAAACTTCTATGTCATACTATAGACTTACGACACCAGTTATGGATAAGTGAGTTACATATCTAAATAGTGTATATAATAAACTTATTAAATATGTAATTCACACATGCATATCTTTTGTAGTCAGTTTTCACTATGGCGTAGAAGTTTTTGCCCTGCATACCTAATTGCTTGGCCCACTGTACAAACAGTACGGAAACTGCCTACAAACGTGCGAAAGGGCACGCACACATAAACATGCACACCGACGAGACCCCTAAGCGGCACTCGCTACTGAGAGCACCGCGACAATCGCTTAGGGGTCTCGTCGGTGTGCATGTTTATGTGTGCGTGCCGTTTCGCACGTTTGTAGGCAGTTTCCGTACTGTTTGTACATATTTATACTGTGGTTATACCTAGTGTGGGCTCGTTTTAAAAAAAAGAAGAAAAAATAGAAATATCTGGTAGTTGTGGTATATAAATATTAGAGGGAGGAAGCCATCACCACCTTACCTACACTACAGGTTACGAATACGATGTGGAATACCTGTCTGCGATCCTAATCCAATTTGTCTTGTTATTCATATTATTTATAATGTAACTAAGTAAAATGCAATGGAGAGGAGCGTTTCATAGAATCAATAAATAAGTCTAGCCAGTGTTAGAAAACGAGGTGTGTACAATCCAGATGAAGCACTGCCTTGCCCACAACGGGCTTGGATTATGAAACTACTCTCTAAATATAGTGTAATAGGCACAGCAATTGATACAATTTATTTATTGATACAATACAAAAGAGTAAGTAAATACAGTGGTTCTGAGGTAGACAATACCACTGAGTCCCACACTAGGATACCCTGTGTTGTGGAGTTCAGTCTCTTTCATCCTATTAAATTAATGTATTAACATTTAAAAATGGCATGCATTAGAATTCTTAATAATAGATTATTTAAATTGCAATAAATTATTTCGTTACTTTAACATATAGTTCTACAATTAGCCTATACGAACAGACAAAAAAAAATTAAACTGTATTATAGACAAAGGTTTTGTAGCAACAACTATACCAGCTGGAAATAGGTATATTTTTTATTTTGACAACAAAAACAGATACTTTAACTTTATTTATTTGTTTTGATTTAATTATTAACACCTCAAAGCACTTCGTTTTACTTCGTTCCACAAATTAAATTACCTTTCTCCATTCACCTCAATCGCGTTCTCAATGTACGAAATTGACTCGAAAAAATATTCTCCTGCTTGGTCGTAAAATATTCATTGCCGAATATAGGTCCCAGTGGAAAACACCGAGAAGCTGTTCCTGAAATACATGACCTGATTCAGTCAAACTCTTCATGAAATATGAATTGTTTTCCTTCCTAGTAACGTTCTATAAAGAATCACGGGCTCGATTTTATCGACATTGTAAAATATGAATAAAAATATATGTTGAGGCAACTACTTAGAACATTATTTTATTGGACGTTGTAGACTAGTCAGTCGACGACTTACTTCCTGTTGCAAGTTGGCCCTCAGTGCAGGAGACGAAGTATTCATAATATCTCATGCTCCGGAAATTGGAAAATGTTCAACTTCATGAAAATACATTTTGCTATGTTAGTTTATGCAGGCACTTATAGTGAAGGGTCGATCGTATCGATAGATTAAACTGTTTTGCATATTAATTGATAATTTATTGGAGTGGTTATAAATCAACCTTGTAGAAATAACAGTGTGCAACTACATAACAGCAGCGATAGCCGAGTGGGATACCGTAGGACTGCGAAGTCAATGGGCTCGGGTTCGAACCCACGGCACACACCTCCGCCAATAAATTGTTAAGATTAGTTTTTTCGAAAATATGTGTTTATTTATCATATAAATTATCGTTCGCTAACAACCAAGGAAATCATCGTTAGGAAACCTGCATGCCTGAGATTGCCTATAAAAGAAGTCGAGGTCGTGTGAAGGCCATCAATCCGCACTTGGCCAGCGTGGTGAACTATGGCCTAAACCTTCTCATCATGAGAAGAGGCCCAAGCCCAGCAGTGGGATATGTTTTCGATACAGAGCTGCTATTATTTAACTACATAATAACATGAGCTGCAACTCGTGTACTGCAGTTTTTCGGCAAAGATTATTCCAATTTCGGTGAATATGTTTATGACTTACCTCACCCGTGCTTGGTTTAAAAACAGGCACGTTATCTGGACTCCCATTTTTAGCATACCTTTCAAAGATATAACAAAATCATTCACAAATATTACAAACACGGGAGATGGACATGAAAGTGATATGGCAAAAGGCTGTGCATGACGCGACGGATACTGTCGTTAACAATATGTGTACACGATATTAAATATGTCCCTCCCTATCTACCGAATGTGAAACAAAGCTGTGAACATTTATGTCTATAGCCTTTATCAGTAGTCGGTCATGTGGGCAATGATTGTTATTTTTATTATATTTGCAGACAACCATGGCTTCGATTTTACAAATTAGTAAAAAGTTAAAATTCCAAAATTATTTAGCAAGGACTTCTTTGTCAGGATTTATTGAATGGAACTTGTTATATGTTATTTGATTTTGTGGCAACATTGTGAACATTCCACAAAAATATCTTTCTAATGTTTCAGCAGCATTAACAAAACTGAACACGAAATAGTAATTACACAAGTAAGGAAAGCTTCCTTACCTGGTCTTATTCAATGGGTTAATGAATTGCATTTCCGTCTGAAACTTATCTAAATACCGTCGGGTGCTGCAAGTTTATTTCCGCATGAAGTCCAGCATCCACTACTGTCTCGCCAATTACCCACTACTTACTCTACCTGCTTATTTGTTCTCGCCTTTTACAGAGATAAGAGCAGAGAGATTCTTTGAAGAAAGCGCAGGTGGCGACAATGGACGCTCCGAGCGATTTTTAATATCGCAACGCCTTTGAGAACGTTTTATTTACTAGACGCATTTTATAATGCAAAATAATTGCTATAGGTTTTGCATTTACTTTGAGTTTATAGAGCAGATACTTGTTTGAACTTCATTCACATAAACATTAGGTCCCTAAGAAAAAAGTTCAATGAATTACAGGTACTCATCCAAGACTGTGTTAAAAACTTAGATTGTATTGCGCTTACCGAGATAAATATAAGGCAACAAGAATTATCGTTATACAAGTTACCTGGGTACGATACATATGTTACTACGAGGGAAACAACTAGAGGAGGCGGAGTACTGTTATATGTCAAAAGTTCACATAACTTTACTGCAAGAATAATAAACAACAATCACTCAGAATTAATACATGGGATATTGTATCAAGATCAGAGGAGGCCGGTTCATGTGGTTATTGTTTATAGGCCACCGAAAACAAATAAACATGGATTTGTGGAGGAGTTGCATCGTCTATTGTCTGAGATTCCAAACAGCTGTGAAGTAGTATTAATGGGTGACACGAACATTGACCTACTACCTGAAACCGGTTTTAGCAGCGTGCGGGGCGCGTACACTAATAATATGTGCGAATTAGGCATGGAGTGCGCGATAAGTGATGTAACACGGGAAGAATTGTACGGCAGCAAAGTGACACGATCGTGTATTGACCACGCGTGGGTTCGATCCCAGTGCTTAACATCGTCGTATGTTTTAACTTGTAAGTTATCAGATCACTACCTAATCGGTGTGAGTTTAGAAAATAAATCGGTCGGTGCGGAAAGTGGTAAGCCTAACTGTACAGTTATTAGTGACAAGATAGTGGCTGATAAACTATTGGATGTAGTGTGGGATGACGTCATGAACTGTAAGTGCCCTCTTGATTTGTATGACAAAATGTGTTCTGTATTTGCGAATATTTATAGTGATGCTAAAATAAATTTACCTGTATGTATTAAAAGGAAAAGTAAACCGTGGATCTCAAAAAAACTTAAAAATATGATTAAAATTAGGGATAGACTATTTAGATTATGTAAAAATAAGCCGCAGGATATGAACTTAAGATTGCAATATAATAGATATAGAAACAAAGTTAATAAATGTATAAATAATGCTAAAAACAATTATCGTAAGGAGGAAATATTAAAATGTAATAAAAATGTTAAAAAGATTTGGGCTAAGATTAATACTTGGACTGGAAAGGAAAAAAAGAGTGTAGATAAAATAATTCTAAAATATTTAGGTAGAACAGATAGTACAAGGGATATTTGTAATAACTTTTCAAATTCTTTTACCCGTGAAATTTTAAACATTAAACACAAGTGCAGTCGTAATTTTTTGAATAGATCTGATTATGCAGTACGCAGTAATGTTTCTTTAAGGTTTCAAAAGGCGAGGGCAATTGATGTAATCAAAATTATTAATAACCTAAGCAGCAGTTCATCCCCAGGAGTGGATGAGATTAGAGTGAAAGAAATTAAACTGATTAAAAATGAGATAAGCCCAGTAATTGCATTATTTATAAACTTATGTGTAGAAAATGGACTGTACCCGGAAAGACTTAAAACCGCTCTTATTAGACCCATCTTTAAACAAGGTTCGCATTCTGATTACACCAATTATAGACCAATAGCAATTTTATCTGTGATTAACAAAATAGTGGAAAAATATATAGTTAGCCAAATTAGTGCATTTTTAGAGAGCAAGAATATTTTAACTGACGTGCAGCACGGTTTCCGTAGGGGTCGGAGTACAGCGACGGTTTTAGGTCAATTCACTGACGACATCAATCACGGTCTGGACCAAAAGAAGCAGGTGGTGGTGGTATACATTGATTTTAAAAAAGCTTTTGATACTCTGGGACACCATCAGCTGCTTCAAGCTGTGGAAGAGTGTGGAGTCGCGGGTCCACTCCATGGGTGGCTCCGTGCGTACCTCACGGGTAGGACACTACGGACCGTGGTTGATGGCGTCAGTGGTGAGTCTGCGCCTGTCACGTGTGGTGTTCCGACTGGTTCAGTCTTCGGCCCTCTCGGATACATAATGCATGTAAACAATATGTGTAACGTAGTTAATAATAGCAAAATTTATATGTTCGCGGATGATACGAGTTTAATATATATGGATAAGGAACTAAATGTAATAGAGAATAAAATTCAAGAAGATTTCACTAACATTATAAAGTGGGCGCACGATAACGGTATCATAATAAATTTAAACAAAACTAAATGTATGCATATTCATTCACCTTATTTGAAAGGAATAGATCGCGCACCACGCATTATAGGACATAGCTATGAATGTTTACATAGTGATATTGCGATGTGTGCGTGCGCTTGTATGGAGGTGGTGGGGAATTACAGGTACCTCGGCTTGGTTATTGATAGTAGTTTTTCATGGAAAACACATATTATAACTTTTTGTGATAAACTAAGGTCGGTGCTTGTGAAATTCCATCACCTTAGTAGTGTTTTGGATAGGGCAACCCTGTATATGTTGTATTATGCATTAGTAGAATCGCTGCTATCGTATGGACTGACTAGTTATGGTCGTACATTTAAAACTTACTTGGATAAAGTAAAGTCTTTACAGGTTAGATTCATGAAGTTTTTAGTTGACAAAAATACTAAGCGCCGCTGCAAAGATACCAATTATGAAGAACTGTTCTTAGTCTGTAAAATCTTACCTGCACATGAGAAGGTTCAGCTATTGTTGGCAGTTGAACAGTACTGTAGTAAGGAATTTAAGATTGAAAGAATACGCACGAAGTCTAGCAGGGTAAAAGATGTTTATGAAATTCCCACTTGTAATAACTATTATGGTGAAAGACAGAGAAAATGTTTAGTGCCTAAATTGTTAAACAAATTGCCAGTAGCATTAAATAACACAGATTGCTCAAAACGAATGTATAAAAATAAGGTAAAGAAATTCCTATTGGCCAATATTGTAATTGATGGTGTATGATAAAGATCTCGTTATAGTATTAAATTTTGATTAAACTAGTGATAAGTGTAAGTGTAGTGATAAGAAACAGTTTGTAAACAACGGAAGTACATCTGCCAACAAACTGCTATGCAGTTTGGCAGAAGATTAATATTTGTTAAGCATGTTTTTGTTCCCTGAATAAATATATTTTCATTTCATTTCATTTCATTTCATATAATGTTCCCCAACTGTCCTGAGTTTCATTTCGTTTCGCTCTATTCTCTATGACGTTACTTGGCCCTGCCAGATCACGTTTGTTGACCAATGGCAAGCAAAACGATACGTTCAAAGGGATTTCGCAAACAACCAGCCAGTGCTCTTTGCAAAGTGGTTTGCTATGGTTTTTTATTCAACGAAGCTAGCTCTGCGGTTGCTGTGGTATTGCAGAGGTTGTATGAATGTGTGCGGAGTACCGCAGCACGCCCATCACACTCCATACTAATAGACAATAATATTATAAAGAGGTCATGTTTAGGAGTTGGTTTTCAAGTATGGGGTAACGTAACAAGGGTTGTATGCAGCAGTGTTATGTCTACTATTCACTGCCGGAAAGGCGGAGGTGGCGCCACAAGCGTGAGACGTCAGAGGACCGCAGGACGCCGATTCCTCGCTTCACCGCACATTTCCGCCCTTCACATACAATTTGCCTGCTCCTAGATTGAATATCTTCCGACAACTCTGTAAAGCATTTTACTCGTACAATGCAGACAGGAACCCGGCATCGAAACAAAACGCAATCTAATTCACTTTATGATGAAGTTCTTTGTTTTACATTGAATTTAAAACTATGTCTGCGCTACAAATTGCAAAGGCGCTTTAGTAATTTCCTTTTGTATAGAGTGGCTACACTGACTACAAAATATAAAACTCTAGTCTTCTATCAAATGATTTATAACGACAAACAATATGAAGAACGATTTTTATGAAGAAAAAGGTATCAAGAAAAAGTATGAAAAAAAAATGTTATGAATTGCGATATGCACCCATGAATGCAAGCTAAAGACAATGATTTGTTTCTTTGATTATATAATTTGTCTATTTAATTGTCGGAAAGGTACTACCTACGCCTAAACATTGCATGTCTGTAGTTAGCGTATATTTATTCAAAGTATAGTAGAGGATTTGCATTATGTTTCCAGAAAAGTTCTTAAGTTTTTTAATGAAAAACCTCGGCAAAAGAGGCGCCGAAGTCTAATCATACGTCTAGTTTCCTTGAAGATGCCCTAAAAATACACAAAAATAAAATTGATGATCAAGTTTCTCAGCTCGCTCCTCAAGTCTTCCGTAGACAGGAATAAACAACGTAATAAAATAATCCGGGCAGAAATTGCTGGTTGAGGAAAAGGAAATGCGTTTTATACCTTGACGGAAGGTGGGGATAAAATCTATCTCGGGAAAGTGGATAATCCCTCAAGCAGACCGCGCCATAGTGTGCGGAGTTGTGCTTTTCCAATATTATATTACGTGGGTCTACCTTTTGCCATCAAAGAGTACTTTGACATAATAAAGATCGATAAGGTGCCGTAAACGACGATATATCACTTTTAACAAAAAGTCCCCAAGTTTCCATATCCCTTTTAAAGGTAAATCTTTGAGTTATCGATACCTATAATGTATGGTAGCATATTAGGAATTTTATAACCTCTTCTACATTCATCATACTAACTTTACATTCACATCAAAATAAAGTAGTGAAAAGATCTATCAAGTAGTATCTCCATTCAGCGCAATTATATCGACCCTACAATTTTAATTTACAAATATTATTTTCCTTGCCCAATCGATCGATCACTAATTTTACGAGGCTTTAGTTGAGCCTTTTACAGAATTGAAATTGTTTTAATAAAATACCAAATTGATTATAAAACAAGCAAAAGAAGACAAAAGTTATCAAGCGTTCCAGCAATTTTCCCGCAAAGGACAATGCGATTCAGACGTATTAAATCGATTGAAATAAGAGCCCGCAACCTTAATCCCATGAAATTCACCGACTCCGAAGACCTTTCGATGTCTTGCTGGCTGTAAGCCCGGCCATTGGCAACTTAAGTCTCGACATTTTTATGACTTCATTGAAATATATCCATAAAGATGAATACAACGACTAGCTTTTGTATTTAGCAATATAAGTTTGCTTTTGTATAATTATTAATTGTTGATATAATAAGGTAAAATAGAACCCTGCAAACAGATATTTTTTCAATTACTTTAATTTGATTGAGGATAATAATTATAATTATGCAAAATGCTACATCGTTCATGATTATATAATTGACAGAAGCCTTTATGCTATGACTAGCAAAGTTTACAAGTAGATATAATGATATTAATCAACCAATACATAGCAAGTTTAGCTGTATACTGTAATTTATCCGAAAAAGTAATAGTCAACTGTGTCCAGTTTATAACCTTTTTCAAGTTGTTACAAAGCATATTTTAATGCATGTGAATAGTGTTTAAAGAGACAATAAAAGCGCGGCCGAAACGTGCAATAAACTTTCAGTTTTGTTTGCTCATTTTATCAAACCATAAAGTTTTGCTATAAATTGCTGACTCAGAGCTTGCACTGCTAGATATTCTATTCGACCTTTTATGTTTAAGCGAATTAACTGTTTAATAAATTTATGTGAATAATGTGTTAATGTTTTGGCAACTGCACTGAAAATAAATTTCTAAGTTTAAATATCCATCTGAAAAATACAAACTAAAACTAAAACTATAAACTGCCTCGAAGGTGGAACGTGTTATTTAACTCGACTGATTTTTTCCAATAGACTTTTTACCATCCATAGAGGTTCTAAGCTCTAGGATTAAAACCTTCTTACCTACCTGTTTTTCTATTCTATACATATACATGCATGCATATTTAGTTTGCATTAACCTCGATAGAAAACAATATTTTAACTATTAAACCCAATTTACTGAATTGAGGAAAAATGTGCAGTCAAACCTGTGATTCGTTGGTTTGGCCGTACGTTGTGTATTTATTTAGGTATAAACTTAGGCGGGAAGTGATGCAGGTGAGACTGTCGTGAAAGGAGCTCGTCTGCAATCCTCTTCAGAGCTGCCAAAGTGTTCCGCATCCGTGTGCTTTGAACTCTGGTGAAATAAGTGATTGTGTCTCACCTGAGCCGTGTACCCGTGCCACCCGCACACCTACAATATTATCGACAATATTTCGCACATTGACTGGTTTTTGCGATGCTTTGCTCAAAGCTGATTATATTGACAATATAATTAAAAGTAAAATGACTTTCCTGAAAAAAAAAATGACTCCTTAGATTATCAAATCAAGCTACCATACTTTCTCTTTTCTTTCCATCCATCCAAAGGTGAAGAGTGCCTGGAAGAGATCACTTTAAGTGATAAGGCCACCCTTTGCATATTGTTGTTGTCTTTATTGTGTTGTATTGTATTTTTTATGAATATGCTATGTATGCAAATAAAGTTTTTTCTATTCTATTCTATCCTATTCTAATGGCTCTGGACAATGGCTAGTGTAGTGATTTGAAGCCAGAGCGCGCATTCTTTCACTTTACGTAAATGAGGATAATTTATTTCACTTTAAAGAATTTCTCATGCAAAAGAGGGGAATATGAATAGAGTGTATGCATGGTGTATTGGCCCCATGCTCCATGGTAGGTTGACGAGGACGTGTTCCGTGAACCGTAACGACTTTAACAGACCTGTAGATGTATGCAGCACATTAAACTACTTATGAGTACCTACCTAGTAGGGAATCCTAACTCAACAAAGTAGAACGACCGATGACCGTAATTGACGAGAAATATAGGTAAGTACAGTGGCGTAAAAGTACACATTCTTGACTTATACGTATCTATCTGGTAGGTGATAGGTAGTTTTAATTGCTAGATGCTACTAGGTAAATATTTGTTGCCTAAAATATATTTTTAACAAGTAACAACTTGATTTTACCACTCTTAAAATCTCAATATTAATAATAATATATAATATAAATATTATTTAACATTATTAATTACGTTATTTTTGACACCTGCCTACCTGTTATTTTTCCACAAGCAAAACTGTCACTATTAAAGTCAATATGATATACAGGGTGGATGCGACATAGCGACATTTATTGAAACCACAGCTTATACGGGGTGGATGCGACATAGCGACATTTATTGAAACCACAGCTTCTATACATGGCCAGTATGCATTTCCACCGGATAAAAAATTCTTTGGCGAAAAAAAAAATCCACGTCTTCCGAACAAATTGCACGATCGCAATGTTCAAATTGTTCGGAGAACGTGATTTTTTTTTCGCCAGAGAATTTTTATCCGGTGGAAATTGATACTTACCATGTATAGAAGCTGTGGTTTCAATAAATGTCGCTATGACGCATCCACCCCGTATAAGTTTTAATAAATATATCACGTCTATACATCGTATTTATTGTGATTTTTATTTTTATATATCCCTTGTCACCTGTGGTTCCAGCTAAAAATCAACGTTGCCAAATTATCTGGCAACATTATTTTGAGCTGTGGACTTTTAGGCACCATCATAGCATAGCAAGTCTGAAACATAAACTCATTTGTAATTTGCAAGTCTAAACTCTAAATTCAATGTATTATTATTATTATTATTCTATACCTATTTAATTAGTGTTCCTGAATTCAATTTTATTTTGACATTATTTTTTTAATAGTATTTTTTTTGTATACTATTTTCTAAATAATGTTTACTTTCCTTTACTTACTTAAAATGACTTGCAACAGCAAAGGCCAAATAATTCGATACTCTATTGTCGTTACTAAATCAGCCGTGTATCCATACATAAACACTGTCACGACAAACGAATTTGGCAAATAAGTATGAAATATCCCCATGTTCAAGCAATAAGTCGCATCCTAGACACATCTATCTTCAAAACCACAAACGTACCGTACACGTATTTGATTCCCGTGCACAGAACCATTTATGCACACAGGGGAATTGAAGCGACGATATTGGAAATGCGATTCAATACAACAATGATACCTATGGCGTACATAAAACCTCTTCCATATACGAACGAGGCTCCCCATAGAACGCGAGACGGTCGGTCGTACAAATCAATGTAATGTGCTGCAAAGCAATCCAAATGAGAAGCCCGTCTAGAGTCTAGGACAGAGGTTCTCAACAGGGGTGCCAGACGTCCCGATTTTGGCAGGACGGTACCGCTTTGCGCTCAAAATGAAATATCCCGCGCGACAGGCTAAGTTCCGCTTTTCAGAGATAACTTGACGACTCGGCCGTAGAGAGAAAAAAGAAAGACTAAACTAGGTACAATCAGCAACAAAAGTAGCTAAACCTAAACACTTTAAAATTTACAGACTCCTAGACAACTCACAATTATTGCATAAATATATTCCTTTTATAAAATAATGCATATATTATCAATTATTAATAAATAAATAATAATATAATAATAATAAATAGAAATAATAACGTTTTTTTGAATGAAGCAACTTTGAAATACCCAGGAACTGTTACTTTATGTTTCTTTAAAGGGCCAGTGGTTTTAAAAGGTTGGGAACTTCCACTTCCAGACACAGACGTATATCGCTGCTTAATTAATAAAATCAAACGGATCGGCCGATGTGTTCGACACCGCATCGGCCGAGACTGCAGCATGCAGCAAAGCTCTTCACTTAAATTGCCAATTAATTTGCACGTTGGACGATTTGTTTTGAATTCAAGTTCCGGCGCGGGGTAATGAGCATACCGAAAATAATGAATTAGTTCAATTAGTATTTACTAGTGTTTGTGACAATGCTGTTGCAGTCATTGAATTAAAATTGGTGTTGTTGGTTGGTAAAATTGGTTAATTCTCAGTATACTTATCTACTTTGGTAAAGTACTTATTGTTATATGATACTTACTAAATACAAAATGGCATTACTATTATATGTACTTTTATTGTTTTTCTTTTACTACTGTTACCAAAGACGATCTAAATACTAGTAATTTAGATCGTCTTTGCTGTTACGTAGAAAACCCACACAGCACGTCTAATAAAAATAAGTACGCCCTCAGTCGCAAAAAATGATATTGCAACATAAAACATCTCAAATTAGCACCGATGTTATTGTAGCTATTTTGAGTCTGCGCGTTTATGAATGGCGGGAGGCAGGGAGTTAAGGGAGAGCGGGGTGTGTCTGATCGGTTGCTAGGCGACGCGTCCCTCTCGACTCTCCGTTTGACCCTGAGGTCGCGCATCCCGGTGTATTCCCCTGTGCTAACATGCTTCCTAAATTTTCTGCACAATAAAATTACACCATATTTGACATTGTGGCATTTTCGTTTATTTATTACATAAAAAAAATTGTTTATTTAACTTATTTGTGTGATAGTATGCGTGTGCCATCCGGTACCTCATTGCTATAAGTGGATGCTGTTATCATCGACACCTTTGAATAGTATGGTCACTTTTGCTTACAAAAAAATGGATATTGGATTTTCGTTAGCAATAGACTAGATTTTAATAACATAAAATAATAATGAAACTTGTTATTTTTAATTATTAAAATAAAATACTTTCTACTTACGCCATCTATTAAATATTTCTCATAGTATCTCTTGAAGTGTCATGTAATAATACTACCAGTTTTATAGCTTGTCATAGAGATGTCGCTGTACGTAAGCTTAAAAAATAATACTATAGTCAATAATAGTATTTAAAAATGACGTTATCAAGATATTATTATTATAAATACATAAAAATGTTGTTTTGAAATAATTTAACATTAAATCAAATCATAAAGAAAACCCTGGTAGCGTATACCAGGGTATCTTTACCAACTAGTGCTAATACGATGACATAGATGGCGCTGTATTAAAATAGGTCATCGTTGGATGAGTTTTAAGGTTCATCTGATTAATAAAAAGAAAAAAAATAGTTTAGAGTATTTTAATATTGTTAAGTAAGCAATAATTATATTATATTTCAACAATTAAATGGTTTCAATTTAATATTATAATACAAACACAAAATTTGCACTACATGACATGAGACGAGGTGGCCGAGTGGTTAAGGCGTTGGACTGCTAATCCAATGTGCTCTGCACGCGTGGGTTCGAATCCCATCCTCGTCGTATCTTTTTGGTTACAATAACAAGTACATATCGTCGTTTCTTGCTATTCAGTATTGTTAACAATACTTTTGATAAACGTAGAGTATTTTAATTAACACTCGTTTAAAAGTACATTACTGGCTGTAAACTCGCCCTTGATAGCCTCAACTAAGTCTTATCATAGAATTATTTTAGTTCATTTACCGGAGACACGAAATGCTGAACGTTTTAATTAGTAAAGTTAATATCATAGACATGCCCTCGATGCGACGTGGTCGGTTACTTTCTTTTTTATAACTTTCCGCGAATTCTGTAAATATTATGTAGTTAACTGGTTCGTTGAATCTTAGGTAGGCTGGCGTCTTTAATAATAAGATATGTTGTCAAAAAGATAAAAATGTTTAGAGAAGTGGTCATAAGTCTGTTTTAGCCAACTTTCTACCTCACCTTACCCGGATTCAAGCTATAAATAAAACAAACAGCGGTCATTAAAAGTCCTTATTAACTAGAAACCGATTCATAGGATCAGTATGCGCAAGTTCCAGTAATAATCAGGTGTTATCTCCGTAATCGCAAGCGAAAACAGATATCAGCGTCGTACGGCTATCATTGTTACGAATTTATCTAGACCTGTTTTCATTATCTTATCAGGTACCTGGCACCCTTTATTTCAGTTCGCTAGTGTTGGGTGCGCCTTTACAGAACACTATAGGACAATTTGTGCCCTCTCTATAAGTGTAAGTGACAATTTAGTGCTCAATAAGGGTTCTTTGGACATGTGATATGATCACAAACTGAATCGCTTGGCTATAGTGAAGTGAAATATTTGATAAGGCTATTTTTCTCGAATGTGAGTATGTTGCAATCTGTTTTTCATTGTTTTCGAGGACATGCAGAGACCTTGTAGAATTATTATAGTTTTTAGGCCTTAATATGGGCCGGTGTAGTCAAAATTTTAGTCAAGATAGTATTATGCTACCAAGTAGATCCTGTAGTTACGTACATTTACTCGATCCAGATAAGAACAGAAGGATTAATTGATTGATGATGTAGACTTGTAGATAGATTGTATCTCGTACAAAGTTTTGAAACTAAGAGGTGATACGCGTCTTTAAATAGTAGGATAACCATTATTAGGTAATTGCCTGACTCAAACACGATGCCTTGATTTGATATAGGTTAACTTTCTGATGTTATTAGCCATACTTTTATTCGTCTAGTAGTTTTCTACCCGCAGTCGCGCAGTCAAATAAACCAATTTGAAGGCGATAAGTTGAACAAACGTACAGATTTTGAAGATAAAAGAATAGTCTTTAGGGTCGGTTTTAATTGCAGTTATAAAAATAGGAATATTCTTTAATTATTTATTGTACAAATGAAAAAACAATACAATAATATTAGGTACAATTTTAAATTTATGTACAAAGGCGAGGAATATTTGTGACAAATAGGAATAGTTATTGGTTTATTGACGCAAAGTTAATTGATTTTATTAGCAATTATTGTTGAGTGGCTCAAAGTGGACGTTACACTCCTCTGCCACACCCTTAAAGGTAAATATCAATAGGTGTGTTGTTATATTTGTTTGTTCTTCGTCTTGTTTGATCGTGTAGAAATAAACTTAAATTGCAGCCATCCATTAAGTTTTCACACCTATCTTTACCCATCTGAATATCCTATGTGTCTAACATTGGTGTACAGGTCGGTCAATGAGTTGGGTATGCAGGGCAAAAACTTCTACGTCATAGTAAAAATTGACTGCAATAGATATGCAAGTTTGTATTTCATATTTAATAAGTGTAATATACCCACTATTTAGATATATAACTCACTTATCCATAACTGGTGTCGTAAGTCTTTACTATGACTTAGAAGTTTTTGCCCTGCATATTCAACTCATTGGCCGACAGTACCATGAACAGGCTTATTTTATCGAGTTCCTAGAACATTTGAATGTTTTATCATCGACACTGCCGAGCCACTTGACGAGTAATGTAATTTGTTCGTGATTCAACTGTATCTTTACTACAGCCGTCCTTATCAAAAGTGGAGCACGCAAACATATACCTACTCTTTACCTACAATTGGGCAACCTTCTAATTCAGATCGTATACTTCGATAATTAAACCTAAGGTGACATTTAGCAACAAAGTAGTTATACTAGCTACGTCACGAAGTGCCATCCGTGGACAAAAAGTAGTAAATAATCTGCCTTAAGGTCCCATCTACCTCCATACCAAGTCTCATCAAAATCGGCCGTTAGGACGTGAAAACGTAGCAGACAGACAGACAGAGTTTCTTTCGACTTTATTATATTAATTAGTTAGTAAAATAGGAAGTTACGACTGATTAGGATAAGGATTCTATCATAGTTTCGGTTTACCATACTATTACATGTCACACTAAGCTCTTTGCTTTATTCATTTCATCAGGCGAGGCCAGTGCCCAGCTTATTATTATTATACACTCAGCATAAACTGTAAACAATATAACATTAAATAAAAATGTACATTTACTTGAGAACCGCCTCCGTTTTTCGTCAGTTGAAAATTAGCATAGACCTGGGAGGCAAGCATACGAGCGCGAGATAGATTTAGTCACGTTTTTGTCTTGTTTTTTGTTTGCAAAACATGACAAAAACACGACATAATCTATCTCGCGGTCGTGTACTTGCCCGACTGGGCCGTATCTTTAGATTTGGCCTGCAATGGCTGCTGAAGATGGTTAGAACTGTTTGTCTATTATTAAAAGCATAGTTCTTTTCACATTTATGATACTAAGTAGATAATACAAAAGAAATATACTACAAAGTACTCTAATACACTACATGCCTCATCATTGATAACATTACAAACTCCTATCCGGATGTTTTTTCAAGTTGAAATGATTCATTACCAGTAAATAAAACAGAAAATGAATTGAAACAAGGATTTAAACTAAATCGACCGCTCCTAGAATTCACTGATAAAACATAATTGTACATAATAATAATGTCTCGTCATCGATATTTTTATCGATATTAAGTATCGTATCTAGAACATAACGAATGATATTATGTACGTATCAGTACCACGCAAAATATTTGTGCCCTAATTGCAATGAGGTCAAAGTTACCTTTTAATTTAGTTGTGTAATGTCTAGATAAGCTTATGATATTATTATACTGTCCTGGTTATGAATAAAGTTTCAAAATTTTACTCTAAATATGTCAACACAGAAGACATATATTTTGAACTGTGGGGCGTATGTAATGTTTATGTGTTATACTAAGATTTCTATGTTTATACTATATGCTCTGGCGCACCGTGTAGCGGATGAAGATTAAAGTTAGCAAAAATACCATTATAAAATCATGCTAAAACCGGCCGTGAGCGTTGATAAGAAAAGCAGAATAATTTTAAGAACTTTATTTGTCAAGAAATGCCACAGGGCTACGCCGCTCTTTTTTCTTTCACTCTTCCCTGCTCACTTCTTATTTTTTTTGTACTCAATCTACATAGGTAAATTGTAATGTATCATGAATTGAGTTCGTGTTTATTTACTATATTTCATTCACATCTCTTTAATCTAGCTTTGCAATTTATATTTGACCTTCCGGTATTATGATAAGAGACCGTCTTGGTCAACATGTGACTTTCAATGGAAGATTATTGAAAATAAACGATAATAATACCTATCTGTGAATATACTTGCTGATGACTTTTTGTAATTAAATCACCTACTTAAGTTCCCATTCTGGCTTGTGGCTTCGTAACAATCGTCAAAAGGCTAGGTAAATAGTTCCATACTATTTTAAAACGGTCATTATGAAAAAGAAAGTAAGAAATAAAATAATTTATTTCCAGCACAGATCTTAAAACTAAACCGCAGAAATTAGGAGAAGAATAAAAAATAAAAAATGAAAATAAATCAAATAATAAATAGCAAAGTCAAAAGGATATCCGTCACAAGTATCCGTGCAGGAATCGGGATATCGCTCAGCGTTGTGCTTTACAGCGCTTGCATTGCTGCAAGAGCAAAGCGCTGGTATTCTGCGATAGCCCACTATAATATCGCACTAAAGACCATTCAAGTTAATTGATTTTTGTAGTTCCCATTTTGGCTTGTGGCTTCGTAACAATCGTCAAAAGGCTACTGGAACGTAGTACTTAGAACTGACAATGCTCCAAAATCTAGTATACGATAACCATCCAACGTCCGCCTCGTAGCCACAACCAAATGACAATTCCTGGTTATTTTCAGACATCAAAATGCATTGGTCAATTCTACTGCTGGCCTTTGCGGGCTACGCACAGGCGCAGTTGACAGCCCAGACCAGGGTTGCAGACAGCCTCAGCGAGTGCTACAGCGACGTGACCCTCGTTAACAGGAACAACTTACCTCCTGTCACCATACAAGTCCTCATCGACATCATCCGCAAGATTGAAGACAATGCGAATGTTAACATGGATTTGAGACAGCTCTCTACTGTTCTACTGCATACGTAAGTTGTTTTATAATTTTGATGTGGATTTGTAGGTTTTTTTTTTATTTTAAGTAAAATTGCTGCCTGCTAAAATGATTATATTATTATGTATTTTCAAGGACTCAATTCGGCTTTTTAGATACATTTTTCACCCTTTACCTTTATACACTTTACATAGTGAACGCCCACAAAAGATTTTTATCCATTCTCATTAGAGTTTGTTTCTTTCCAGATACCGTCAAGATGGTATTGAGTTCCATCAGCCGGAGAATTTAGCAACCTCATCAAATGTGCTGCCATACGCTCCCACGTTCCATTCGTTCCACCGGCACAGACTTCTGCTCACAAGGCTAATTCCCAGCAACTTGGCAGTTTTGGAAAATGGAACTCTTTCTTCTACGTTAAAGGTATGATATTTCAATATTCATCTGAGAGTTAGTCAGCTGTGTATTTCACTGAAACGGATATAATGGATAATCGAATGTTTGTACTTGTTTTATCGTGAGTTTAATTGATCATGCAGTTATTTGTTAAATTTCTGCTAGTTATGTCATGTGAACTGCAAAAATGTTATAATTAAACCGTATGTAATCTATACCAATATAAAGAGGAAATCGGCCATCGACACGACGAAGAAGAAGAAGAAGAAAAAATTTGTTTTTTTATTTGTTTGTTTGTACCTTAAAATTTTTCAATATACCGAACCGATATTTATGAAAATTGGAGATAGATCAAGACACCAGAAATAATAAAGACTACTTTTTATCGACGTACACGCGCAGAAGGTAGTGAATTATAAAACGAAAAGGAACGAAGTGGAACTAAAAGCAGCTGAATCCAATTATTTCGAGAGCTTTTTTGTACCACATTAAACAGAACTATTGTTTATGTCAATGAACAATAATAATTCTTAATTTCAGTACTAACACTCTTGATGTTTATATTTCAGTGTGCAATGCATCACATGTTGTCTACATCAGTAGACTTCAGACTTCGAGGTGACGAAAGCAGCTGTAATCAGCTAGCTCAACTACGTGCTGCCCGATCAGGACGTTCCATCAGTGACGACGTTGAAATTTTGAAGCCATTGTACGTATTAACTCGCTTATATTTTTTTATAGATTCTCATTCTTATCTTATTTTTTATATTTTTCTGAAAGATAACTAACATCCATTTCTGACTACTTACTTAATTTTGCACAGTTTCAGTTATTCTTTCCATTTTACAGAAGAACCGGCAGGCGTGGAGCTATGCGCAACTACGATCCTAATGATGATGTGGAATACAGCAGCTTCGGTGGTTCACAATCAGAGAGGCAGGTAGCCGAAAGCACTTGTCCACTGTTAGATGGTGTGGTAAACACTATTTGGGGAACAGTGTCGGCTGGTAATCTCATCGCTGGTATTGCCGCTGGAGCATCACCGCAACAAGTGTCAGTGCTGCAGCTTGTAAGAGACACCGCCAACTTCAGGGATACTCAGCAAACTGTCAATTCTATATACGCTGCTACTTTATCTGGTGAGTCATTTGTTTTGTATTACTACGTACAACGTTCGTTCTTTCACAAGACAATTCAATTATTCCGTACTTTCTTATTCAACGTAGAAGTTATCAATAACATATTTTATTTTGTATCCAGGTGATTTGGCAGAAGCTGTGCTCATCCAAGGTACTGAAAGAGGTAGTTCCTCCATTTCCGTGGGTACAGCTGGCAACTGGAACAGCTCTGAAGCTACGAGATTTTTCATGTTGCACAACCGCCTGAACTTGGAGATGACTGACCCTGAGATTCGTGGAGGTATTGACGGCTTCGTGCTTGGCTCTTCGATCTCCTCGTTGCTGTCATCATTTAGTACTCTGAAGCTTTCCACTCTTCTGGACATGTACTATTCTCCCGTGGTTAGTTATGTTTTAGATATTAGTAAAGCTCTTTACTACATAAAACCCTCGTGAGTTTTACTCTAGTTTGCAACAGTCCTGGCAAAAAAAATTGCTTAGTTCTGACTAAGCAAGATGTTGTTATTTGTCTAGTAATACCTAGTTGTCGAATATATACTTAGTATCCATTCGCAATAGCTTAATATTGGGTTATCATGTGTTTTCCAGAATGGTGCTATGGATCCCACATTGAGGGCATGTAACCGTCGCACATTGAGTCAAACCTTCATAACTAATGACAGATTAATCAGTGAAACGTCGGCTTTTGCATCAGCCTTGGACACTAACATTCCTCTGCGCGGAACTATCATTGGAGGCTTGGGCACCCTCGTCAACAGCGCTGTAACCAATTTCCAATCTTATACGTGTAAGTTATAATTACGTTACGTTATTGGGTGATTCCTGAGAGAAGCGTTCCTGGCGTAAGATCCATGGCATTTTTTTTTTTCAAGTTTTGTGAAAACAAAAAATATGTAGCAAAAGAGAGTTTAAAAACAAACTTTTCTGACCATAAGGCACTCACGTAAACATAATAGTTTCGGAAATAAAAATATGTTTGTTTTGGGTCGCCACGGATCTCACGTAGAAAACCATGGATCTTAGGTAGCATATGAAATACGAGGCGGCATAGCTTAAAAGTCGTTTATTTTAAAGAATATTAAACGAAATTGTAAATAAAACATCATTTGTCTAGTAATAATATTTGTATTTACTTAATCAGCAAAAACAAAATCAACAAAAGTTAGAATAATTTTAAAAACGTGTTTAATTTTAACAAATAATAAAGGTAAGTCAGGGATGGTGGTAGAGGAGCTCAATGGGTGGAAACGCCGCCATCCTACCTTAAACTACCACCAAATACGAATGCTTTCACTACTGTGATCCAGTTTGGTGGTGAAATCAGGTCCTGAAATTACAGGTACATGAAGCAAAGCACCGTAGCCCTCAGATGAAGCGACGCATCTACAATCTGCTTTGTGGATTGTAGATTTATATTCATGGGCTACAGTTACATATAACATCAGGTGAACTACATGCTCGTTCGCTACATACGTCGTATAAAGTAAATATAAAAACCAGACAATTGAGGACTCTATGAATGCTGGACTACCGTTTTACCCAGTGCATGGAAAAGCAGAATTATAAACCGGCCAAGTGCTTGTTGGGCCAAATGCAGTGTAGGGTTCCATAATCAACCGTTAGAAAATACCTCGTAATACAGATTTAAGAGGGGCTCACTGCTTGACCTACTTGTATTAAATATACTTGTATTAAATATACTTGTATTAATTTTATTAAATAAGTAACAACTTCAAACAATTCATTATTAACAAAGGTTATGGATTTTGTACGAATTATTTCAAGTAATTCCATTTTTCAATTCGGACTTAGCCGTGACACTTTTCCTTCATTATATTATAATACTACCACAAAATCGTTGGCTACAGAAAACCAGCTCATGCATATACCTAAGTTGCTATACCTACACTCGGCGGTGACGCGGGGGTCCAGGGGCCGTACGCGTGCGAACGAAAGTAGTCTTAGAAATTGTGTCTGTGAGCGATGCCCGAGCAACGCAAACATAGAGCGCGCAACGTATGTAGCATGTCTTCTGTACCGTATTCAGTAATACCACAGTAACGAATTATTCTGTATTTCTTGAGCCAATTGTTTAGCTTTTAAAGGGGGGGGGGCTATTTAAACAAAAAAATACTATCCATGGTTAAAAATATTTTTAGCAGATCTCAGAGTAAAAAATTACCTTTGCATACCCTTAATGCTTTTAAAAGACCTATTTAATGATACTCTACATTAAGAGGTACGTTAAAGAAAAAAAAACATTCCCCCTTTACTCTTAGCAAAAGTACCTACCCCAATTTTTTTTTCTTCAAGATTTAATTTTATCACTTTGTAGCCATAGTTATCATACATATGTTTACAAAATTTCAGCTTACTGGCACTAACAGTCTAGATGCTAGGGCCCGGACAGACAAACATAGTGAAACTATATGGCTTTCTAGTAGATAATACGGAACTCTAAAAACACTTTCATTAATTGACATCATTAGTAAATAGATAAAAAGCAAGAACAGTGTCAGTTTACAAGGTGGCAGAACTCGCCAGCGTACACGACAAAGATCCATAGCCGAAAACAAAGATCCGTGGCTTAAAACCCACGGATCTGCGCCCACGGATCTCACGACAATTTACATTTTAGGATATAACAATGAATCTATTAATAATATTATACATATTTTTACTTGAAAGTTTACTCAAGGATATAAGTATTCATGATCTTAAAGCATTAAGGTGAAACTATTTTCAACTACGTAGTAAAACAAGCTATGGAATGTATCAACCCTGTAGGACAAAAACGTGTAGTAGTCAAAGAACTCACCTAACTTATTTTGCGCGAAACTGAGCGACACCACCTTTACGTCTGAGCACTGCCATTAAACTGGCGATGTGTCGAACCAATCGCGAGATGCCTACCACGTTCGAACCGAATTTGGTTGCTATTTTACGTCGCGCGGTTGAAACGACGCCCGCCGCGTGACATGTTTTTGAATGACTATAGCTACTATAAGTTTTATTTTTTTATAACAGTTTGATTATAATAGGATTGCAGCACTTTCTAGGTATTCAAAAATATATGAATTAATATAAAGCTATAAGCGTAGACAAAATAAATCGTCATTACAAAGTACAGGTTACGCGTGTGACACGTAAAATTCAAGCTAAATCACCCCGTTTTTCAGTTTCAAATGGATTTTAAACCAATTTTCAGTTTTACATTGTTATTTAAATCAAAAGGCCTCATTACTATAATAGTCAAGGAATCGTATGAGTGCTAATTAAGTTATGTATGTCTATTATTATAGATAATATTACGATGTGACCGTCAAAATCAAGCTTCCCAGGAATCACCCTATTAATATAAATTCCTATTGAAATTTCCTGGCTTTGAATATGGTATCAAAGCCTATCCTAAATCTTTCGTCTTTATTTCAGCGAGTAACTTGAACGACATGAACTGTGTCACAACCTTAACGGTGGCTAAGGACTACCGCAGCCGCACAAACCTATTCGTAGTTTTGGACTCCTCATGGCAATACCAGGCTATCTACACAGCTATCTCCTACATAGCTGATCAGATCGAAGTCAGCAAATTCGGATCCAATATCACCATTCTCAGTGCTTTTGATGGAAGCGTTGTGATAAACACGACATCCTCAATCGCTGACTTCCACGCTGAATATACTGCTGAGAAGCACGGCACCAGTAAGCAGATGATGACTTTTTTTAAATACAAGTACATATTATGTACTTTAGCTAAATAGGTATATATGACATTTTTTAAATACTATATAAAAATGTCAAATATGCTGTGATATGCATTGAAAACACACTACTAAGCTCAATATGAACTCATTTTAGTATAAAAGTATATATGAAAGATTTACGTACGTATGCTTGTTACGTATGCTATGACTAAAATAAAATTATAACTTTAATTTCTTTACAGTGTTAACGGGTGCGAATTTGGAAACGAGTTTAACCAATATCAGGCAAATGATGCAGGAGATGCTCCAGACCGAGAGCTCCAGGAGCTACGTCGGTGGCATGTCGACAGTCTTACTGTACATGGTGAACTCTGGCAATCTACAAAATAACCAAAACGTATGGGAGCAAGCCAGGCTTCTCAATGATACTGTGCCTGGTTAGTAACAATTAAACAAAAAAGCCTATATTGTATCTAACAAAGCATAATTTAATAAACGTCATACTACCTATATACCGTCATATAGAATACGTAGTATACGTTGTGAACGAGCTCGACGATGAAAGCATCACGACGCGACGTCTCACATTTTGATTCAAGCCTGCTTCCCAATTATTAACATTAAATATTTCAAAGACACCAAAAACATTCTTATACGATGACCGAAGTTAGAAGATGCGTGATAAAACTAATAAAAGCCTGTTGAAACTTTATTAATATTTCGTGCTTTTTCAGACTTGAGAATCTTATTTGCCACGGCCACTAACCAATACGACAATTTATGGAACTTAGTGCGTGATCCGCGTAATGATATTCACGCCATAGCCCTAACCGCCGCTGGAACCAATGTGGACATCGCCATGAGAAATGTACTGGATCGCATCCAAAGCAGTGAGTATTTTAAATTTCATCAGCCCAATAAAAAAAATGGTCTATCTACCAAAGTAACTGATTATGCAATGGTCTCCGACGAACTTACCTGGGTAATCGAAAATTCCATAGAAAATTTATAACATAATATATTATTTGTCTAATGTAATATATATAATGTAAATAAGACGGAGTCTTATTTACTTAGTTTAATATTGATCTCATTCATTCTAATTAAAAATATCGAAATTTTAAAGCATTGTCTCCCAATTGCAGCCGGCAGAAGGATCATCAATCCCGTATGTGGCTCATCATGGGTAGCAGCATCATCTGGGACTAGACAATTCGACGACTACGTGGAACCTGGTTACATCAACTTCTACACTCTTCGTGCTAACTATTTCTATCAAAACAATGACAACAGGAAAGTCAGGATATCCCGAAGTGGCAGTGGAATTGGAGGCCTGATCATTTGCCATTCTCGTGTCGTTGAACAACCCAGGTAAGGCATTGGTAATCTTATCAGAACGAGTAGGTAAGGTAAGGTAATCTAGATAGCACTAGATGACTAAAATGACCTTCCTTGTTTAGTGCCGAGTATTATTTCATTTGTTTAAACAAATTTTACATAATGATTTAATTAACTAATTATGTCTTTCGCTTGTTAAACCTGTAAATAATCCTAGTTAACAGAAAACGTTATGAAAATTGAACAAGTCAAACAGGTCTAATTTACTAGAGGACGATTTTGGAAAATTAGTATGATGAACTAAATTCACAACGATAAATTCAGTTTAGTTCAGTTTTGCAAAACGATTTTCTTTCAGGCAAAACGCAACACAAGTGGGATTGGACGCCAACGCAGTGACCTGCCAAACCCTAGCGTCTAATGGCAACGTAGAGATCATCTTGCAGAACGCCTGCTCTGACTACTGGACCATCAACAGCTGCCCCCCTCTATACGTCTCTGTTCAGTCGAATACTGCATTGTCTGGTAGCGCCAGCGCTGTGTGCACGAGTAAGTATACTAGAAATTGTTAATTTACTTAAAATACTTGGCAATTATCTGGCAGGTGTATTCTTACACCTGCCAGATAATTGCCAAGCCATTTTGTTGAAGAAGATTTGTTTCGAGGAAGAGTAGAGCGGGCAAAATGAATATCAGCTCGCTGCAAGCCTAGCCTTTTTTTTTTTTTTTTTTTTTTTTTTACGTGGGGAAATGCATTTACGCATACCACCCCACCCCGGGGAAGGGCAGAGTGGTTATGTGGGACTCGCCCGTGCCAAAGATGGTAAACGGCACGGGAATACCCACTAAAACCCCACGGTGCTCCCGCACTCGCCTTGATGGGAGGGTCATGGGAATCTGGCGCAGCCTTTACGTCCACGACCCTCCCGGCGATACCCGCCGAAGCGGGCCCCTCATGGCCCCCAAAGAGGGGGCTGGCGCAAGCCACCGACCAGCGCGAGGACCGCGTGCAAAGCCATCGGACATTCCCCATGTCCGACGGCCTGTTCCTCTCGCGGCGAGACAGGTGGTCGGTCCCGCCGCCCACCACGCCGCAGTTCAACGGCTGCGGCCCCGCCGGGACCGCGGAAGGCAGGGAATGCGGGGCATCGAAAACGACGCGCGCACCGACACTCCTACCCGCCGCGGCCCCGTAAACCACCGGGCCACAGTGCCAGCTTGCGCCAACACCGCAGCCCGGCCTTGCCCGCCGAGGCAGGCCCCTCATGGCCCCCAAAATGTGGGGGGACCGGCACCGAGGGCCGCGTGCAAAGCCGTCAGACACTTTCGTATCTGACGGCCTGGCCCTCCGCGGTGAGACAGATGTTCGTCCCACCGCCCACTACGCCGCAGTACTAACGGCTGCGGCCCCGCCGGGACCGCGGAAGGCAGGGAAAGCGGCAACGGAACACCGACAGTCCTCTCCCGCCGCGGCCCCGCAACTCCTCGGCCGCAGTGCCGACTCACGCCGACACCGCAGGCCCTCCTGTTGCAGAGCCCCCCCATAAGAGCCCTGCAACATGGGCTGCTCCCACATGGACTTCCAGCCAAAGCCCGAAGAGCAGCCCCCCTCTGGGGTCCACATGGCTTCGCCGTGGCTCGGGGGCGCCACGGGTACTAAGCCCCACCGCGACGACAACGCGGGACCCGTTGGTGGGGCTGCAAGCCTAGCCTGACTCAACTACGAGTAGTACCTTCATGCTTTATTCACACGCTCGCCTCGTGCCTTTCCTCGTGGCTCGTGCGAGTACAAACTTTTCGAAGAGCGTCTGTTTACATTCGCATCTGATTCACCTCACAAGATGGCAGATGTTGACATTTTATCAGCATCAACTTTAGGACTGAAATTAATAATAAATATTGGATAACAAATACATTTTAATGATTTTTGAGTAGAAAGTAGAAGAGTAGTTCTTTAAATAAAAAGCCTATTTTTTAGATTATTTTTCGTAAAAACTCTTTTTGTACTTTAGATCAAGAGTAACCAGTACATAATATAAAACAGGTCCTTAAATAAACTCGTTCGACCAATTTCCTCGCGAGCTCCTGTTTACACATTGGTCTCGCTCGCGCCTTTCTAGGGGGCTCGCCGCGTGACTCGTCGAGCGTGTGAATGCAACATCAAGGTGTGATGCTCTTATCACAGAACAAATAGGCTAATGCACAAAGTATAAAGTGTATTGGCGTGATGTGAAACGAATGCATTTTTTCTACCCAAATGCAAATAACAATGAATCATAAAAATGAAATTTGTATTTTATTAAATCATTTGTGTTCCACAGCCGTCGAGTGCAGATTCCCGTACAACATCAGATATCAAGTCCAGATTGAGGAGCTCGGATGTTTCAGCGGAGCCAGTTCCATCACCGCCAGCTTCTTATTCGTATTAATCGCCTTATACTTCACCTTAAATGGTACTTTGTAATAAAATAGTACCACAAATATTAAACCTACCGATTAATTATAGTGTTATTTCTGTGTATTTTTCTGTAGTATTGTAGAAGTATTGATTATGACAAACAGTGTTCTTGTTCTTAGTCTGTAAACTACTGCCCATTTCTGTTAATGACAAGTTATTTCAATTTTATTTTTATAATCATTATTATATTAGTATTTATAAGAAACACTTACCTATATTATAATTTAGGCGGACATAATGCCAATTCGTCATGTACAAATCAACTCCGTATTTATTTACAGCTCTATTCTCGTGGGCCTTTTTAGATTGTGTGCCTTCATGAAAGTTTTCTCCATCTGTAAAAATATAAATTTCTACTATTTATTTATATTTACTTTAGGTAAAGAGAAATAATTATATTCTGTTAAATATATAGTTGTACGTACGTACTTAGTAATTAATCACAGGATATATTTTTTTTAATACTTGAAATATTTATTTTATTTGACTTTAGACCGGATCTTTTTAAAATGAAATAATTTAATATATTAATATATGTTTTGTATGCATTCTAAATGTCTGAGGGCATTACAATTTCGATTATAAAGTACGAAGTTGTTAGGACGTCCTATAGTAGTATTACATTATCTTTGGGGACGTCGTGATTTCAGAATGTTACCATCAAGCCAAAATAAAAAATAATGTTTTTCAATTGTATGTTGTACATACCTACTTAATAAATTATTACCTATGTATGTTTTGGTTAGTTTCAATTATTATTATTGTGTCAATTTGTGTCCAAAGTTCTAGAAGTCTTTAATCACGTTATTTTGTATGCTTAAGTTTTTTTATGAATGTCAATGTAAGGGTTTTTATAAGGCGCCTTACCTAATCAATTTAAATAGAAATAAGAACATAGTGTATCTACATATTTGTTTTTATAAATAAATAAATGTTTTAAAAAGTCGATGATTTCTTACTAACTCTGGGACAATTTCACCAAACGTACCTACCTATTTACTTATTTTTAATCACTGTCTATAAGTGTCTATGCACTCTGTGCTAGGTACCAACTAACTGCGGTACTTTTGTGGCTTCGTTTTGTCGTGTGTTAGTATTTATAACGAATTCTAAATTATTTTTGATTCGAAATATCATCATCTCCACCGCTATCCTCTGCCCGCTGCTGCACCCGCTCTCGATAAAGCCTTTCTAATAGAATAGCAGAAATTCGAAAGAAGGTAATTCTGTCTGTTCGGCTAGAGCACCTAACGAGATGATATATCAATATTTCAAGTAAAATACGGACGGATACTCACTCATACAGATTTTTTGTTCTAATTTCAAGTGGAGACATTAAAACTTCCGTCTCTCTTGCTCTCACACTTGCTTTATACTGCTTGCTTTATACTTTATGGGCGTTCTTCGTCGCTCCTTAAAAGTTTTAAAGAGTCTTCAGAACACCTTAAAGAACTGTGCCTCTATAAACATTTATAAACTCTACGCAAGTACCCCTTGCGGCGAATTCATATGCGATAGGAAATATATTGGGAATTCTATTGGTCAACTACTTAACTATACTTTAACAACTAGTTAAAATTACTTAATTTTAATGTTATATTTCTGTGATGCCAAAAAATCGGACTGTGCAAAAATAACCCATAAAAAAGTTATGGAAATAAATATTTAAAATTTTCAATACGTTAAGTTCTGGCGATTGCTTAATAATGTCCTTGATCACAACATATTTTATTTTTTTATGTTTCTAGACAAAAATGACAGGCTTCATTAGTCTTTATTTTGTAAAATCACTATGTACTATAATAATATATATATTATCGTATTAACACGATCACAATATTTATTTTGATTTATTTGTCTCTTTGCCCTAAGATTTGTGAGTAGACGTGTCTATATATATTTATACTCTTTGAGACGTGTAATGGCACGTTTTATTTGGTAACTTTGACATTTTGAGTAGCATTTACAAAGACAAATTGATTAATCTACACTATCTTACATTTTGATTTTAGATTATTAGGTTACAATAAAATTACAATACATTTTTTTTAATTTATTGATCTGAACAAATAACAATGCTTCAAAATAATATTGCACACTCATCGTTAATGGTTAGATTAAGTTCCAGCCACTTTTTTACCGTCTTCCTTGCCATAATCACAAATTGACTTGACATTACGAGTCACAAACAAGCTTTGTAAACTATTTTAATGACAGCGTAAATAAACAAGTATAATAAAATAAGGATTGTTTTGTAAATTTACTAAAATACCATGTCTGGAGAAGATTGTGATGGTCTGGATCGTGGCGATAATGATGGACAGAAGCCTGATAAAATGTTTACATTGAAAAAGTGGAATGCAGTGGCCATGTGGAGCTGGGATGTTGAATGTGATACCTGTGCTATTTGCCGCGTTCAAGTTATGGGTAAGTTTATACCGTTTGACTGCTTCTTTTTTGTTTTTAATAGTCACTTAATCTCTGTTTATGGGTATGTGCCCAAAGTCTTCAGTTGCACTATGGTGTCTGAGGCAAGTGCTTTAAGATCCAACCACACTAAACATAAAATTTGATTTGAATCAGAAGAGGCTGGGCTTGCTTGACCATATAATGTAAATATCAACTGACATCTTATGGTAACCTTATGTAGTCACAGACTGTCAAAGACTCTATCACATGTGATTATATGGTCAGTATCAAAACATTCACATACATTGTATGTAAATAGCCACTATGTAGTTGTATTTTTACTCGACTATGGCAAAGGAAGGGTAATGATTTTGGCCGTTTATGGCTTTTAATGAATGAGGTGTCATTAGATTTGTATGAATAGACTGGGTCTCCTCCGTCGTTTCAATGGCTGAGTCAAATTTTATTTTGACTTGCCATCATGGTGAAAGGATTAGCCAATTCGCTTTGGAGAACTCGCGAATTGCCCAGGGTGTGCTGGACATAAGGAATTGTTGTGTACGTCACTCGGGGAGGCTCCTTTCATGCAATGACTGGGTGACATAGCCTATGTCACCCAGTCAGTGCATGAAAGGATAAGAATAAATTTTATAAAAAAAATATTTAACGGCATTTAACCATCAGAGTTTAACATAATCATGACATGTTTGGTATTAAATGAAAGGTTAGCTTAGCAAGCACATTACATATTATATATAATATAAACTTATCATATTGTTTAAGTTTAAATCTATAGTTTAAATGCTGCAGTTCTTGCGGTCCTCTCTGTGTAGCAAACCAAGATTAAGTACAATATTATTGCGTAGTTGGGTTGTAGTTTTAAACTCAAACCCAAGACTTTGTAATAAGAGGCTAACCAAGATGGTATAGCCTATCGATATCAACTGCGCACAATTCCAAATGTGTTGTACTTTAGAGAATTTCGTAATTTTAAACTCAAACTCAAGACTTTGTAATAAGAGGTTGCAATGCTAACCATAAGACCAATTACTTTGACCAGTGTGACTTTTAACCTTGATAAATCTTTATGCAGCAGTGGATTATAAGCATCTGAACTTAATATTCTGTGTCTGAACATTGTATAGAACAAAGTCACTTCTGCTGTCTATATACTTAGATTTTTTAAATCAAACAATTGATTTTGATGTAGTTTTCAGTAATAGCAAAGACAATTTAATTAACTTTGGCAATAGATTGAGTAATCTATAAGGCAGGTTTTTATGTATAAATTATGGATATTATAATAATACATGGTACCCAGACCCAATGAAGGATGCTATTAGGATTAAAAGCAAATGGCAGATAATCTATCATCAAACTCATATTATTATCCAAGTTTTACTGTCTATGGAATACTTTTAAGTTTGTCTGTTTTTTCATGTAGGTAGGTATTTTATTATTTATATATTTCAAATTTAAATTTCTGTTCTTATAAATGTAGAAGCTGTGGTCTCCTCTAATTGAGGTAACACATTACTTTATCATTGTGAATGTAATTATTATTAATGTCTAGTGTATTTCTTGTTGGAGATCCTATAAACAAATTAATAAATAAATACATAAGGGGTAAAATAAATCACAATTTTATTAAACAACATTATTATTTTCATCAAGTACTTAGTATTTATTTCAACTTAGCCTAACTTAGAAGGTAGAGTAGCATTTAGGTAGTATGTAAAATTTTTGGTATAATCTACAAAAATAAAATACTTGTTTTGATTAATAAATAATTAATGTATGACATAACTATTTACATAAACAAGTTTACTTGTCTATATTAACATTTGGTTGTAATATCAGTTATTAAGTTTCTGTTCAATTTGCATAGATTGGCTCATGTTGTGTTTCAATAAGTTTAATTTTTTACTCTCTTCTTGCTTAAAACATTGATAGGTACAAAAAAATATTACTGTGTCAATTGTTGTACAAAAGTACAAGATAAAACCATAAAATACTTATTTTAGATTTAACAGTACTATATCCACCCTTATAGCACTTACACATTCAAAAACATCTTAATTTCTAATGTAGGTACTTAATTCTAAAATCAAATAAAATAAAAAGTAAGGCAAACCTTAGTATGAGGTAGGGTACACATACTTAATTTGTAAAACTACACACTTCTGACACTTCTGATTAGTTACACTCATAATTATGCAGATAAGTTAAGATATGTTTGCCTTGATATTATTGATTCATTTAATTATAAACATACACCAATAGGAAACATTTCACAACCGAATACTAATGTTCATTATCTCTAACAACCATTTGGTAAAGGTTTTATATTGGCAATCGAGCTGAGTCTGCGAGTTCTAGTACCAGGTCTGCCAGTCAACTTGTTTTCAATTTGCTCCAGACTCTTTCCCCTTGTTTCGGGCACGAAGACCACAACGAAAAATAATCCTACAAAACAAATACATCCGAACAACCAAAAGGTACCAGCTGGACCGATTCCTACAAGAATATTGTAGAAAGTTTTCGTCACTGTGAATGTGCATAACCAGTTAAAAGCTGTAACTAATGATGCAGCACCCCCTCTTATTTTCGCTGGCAATATTTCACCCATCATCAACCACGGAATTGGACCAAATGCCAAAGAGAAACCTAACAAGTAAATCATTACACAGGTCAAGGGCAGCCATCCGAGAGATGAAACGTCCAATTTCATGTCGTACTGTACGTAAAAGAACGTTCCCAGTGCTATCAGCGTGATTGTCATAATAACTGACGATATATACAACAGTACTTTGCGGCCGGCACGATCAATAAGCGCAGTGGCAACAAAAGTGGATGCAAAGTTTACGAAACCTACGATAATTGTTGATAAATTTTCATCGACCGAACTTCCAGACAGCTTAAATATTTTCACAGTATAAAATATGACGGCGTTGATACCTGAGAGTTGTTGAAACGTCATTAATCCTAAGCAAATTAATATAGATCTCATATACTTGATGCTAAAGAGTTCCCTGAATCTTAATTCGTCGGTCCCAATTTCTGCATCTGATAGTTCGATTTCTCGGATTTCATTATCTATTTTAGCATTTTTGCCTCGAAGCCATTGCAGCGCTTTTCGGGCTTCCTCATTCCGTCCGCGCGTGATGTACCAACGGGGGGTTTCTGGTATCATCAAAGTTAAAATGAAAAAGGGAATCGGTAACGCAGCTCCTAAGTATGCAAGTTGATACCAGTTCAGGTATTTGCCAGCTACATAGCAAATTAAAATACCGATGTTTCCGATAGCAGTTGGGAAAAGACCTAGAGTACCGCGAATTTCTGGTTGAATTGCTTCGCCAAGGTATACTGGGAACGCAAGTGATCCGATGCCAACACACATGCCGCATATAACACGTCCTGCTAGGACCAAGTGCACTATCCTTGCAGTTGCAATTAATATCCAGCCCACAAAGAATGGTGGTGCTATGAACAACATTGTTCTTTTTCGGCCAATGTAATCAACTAGTGGTCCACCGGCGATGCCGCCAACAAGCGCTGCTAAAGGCATCAAACTTCCAATCCAACTGGCCTGTAAAAAAAAAACATTGTTATTATTCAAATAAGTTCCATCTCACAGAGTGTTTGCAGAAAGTTCTAATAGTATATCATCACCTGTTCCTCTGTGACTTCTATATCAGTGCTGTTCATCATGGTGACGAGAGCTGGCGAAGTGTAGGCAGAAGAGAAGCCTATAATCATAGATCCCATCGAGACTGCCACAGCTGCCAGCACCTATAAAAATAACAAAGTTGTCCAATTTGACCAATTTGCTTAAGTAGCCTAACAGTATTGATAAGCAGTAATTGTTCCGTATGGTTTTCGTTTCATTAATTTCAATGGAAGCGGCATGGCATGACGTTATTCGCAAGGAGGCGTGTACGTGAAGCGTCGCACACAAACGCCTACGATTCATTTATGCAATCATTGACTCTGATTGGGACCACTTATACATGCTCGCAGTAAATTGACAATTGTAGTGACGCTTGTATTTGCCGCATTTTTCCATAAACATGCGCGAAAGTGTTAAGGCAGTTGATACATCCAAAACAGGAAAAATGCAAAAATACTTTAAAGTCAACTGCATTGTGTAAGACTGTTATATTTTTTAAATAATAATTTGATTCATTTGTTTATATATTAATAATAGATCTCCAACAAAAGCTAGACTGTCCGCAGAGACGAGGTTTGGTACAAGAGGCAGGAATGGAGAATAGGTTGTTGACACTCTTTCTTGGCAACCAAGATGATATAGTAACAGAAAGGCTACTCATAAGTTGGCTACAATCTGTAATACCATAATAAGATACTAATATTTATAAATTAATCAAACAAATATTTTTTTCTATAGTGTTCGAAGTGTTACTTGTTTCACTCTACACATGTTGCAAACGTGCTTGCATTCATCACCACAAGTAATGATTTCAGTCTATAAACAACAAAATGTTTAGTAATTAGAAGAGTTAACAACATGCCTTCTTTACAAGTAAGCAATAGTTGATTGTTTGACGAAAAACCTCGGCATGCCTAGTACTACTCAAGGACCTGTTAAAGTTTAATATTTTAGAACACGGTCTTTTAGGTTACCAAAACTAGCATGATCTACTACAGTCATGATCAGTAAAAGTTAACAACGGAATTTTTATTGAAGTCGCAAGTATTTTTATTATTATTTTCTATAACGTGAAAAGAAGGTAATAATTTTCCATTTTAGTTATGGTTGTACATTCGAATGATTGGCTTTATTATTGGAAATTCATGGTGACCTGATAAGGTAACCAACCATGACCTGTTAGGAACGCATGTCGTATTATTTACGTCTAAATATTTGCAAAGACAACGACGTAATTTTTAACAATAAAGTTGTCAATATCGTGCTTTTTTATAAATTGACTATGCTCTTCTTACCGTTAGCTTGTTCTCAATGCAACCTTGACCTATTCAATTAAATATGGAACTTCGAAATTATATATGAATATATTACCAATTAAATTTTGCCGACATTAATTGCATTGATATGATAATGGTAAAGTAATTCTTTAATGATAATGGTAATGGTAAAGTAAATGGTAAAGTAATAATTGATCGTTACCCAAAAACTGCCACGATGTTTTAACTATTTTCAGACCAAAAACTAGTTACTAGCAGTAGTTACTATCAATGACGCCTATGACATAATTAGCGAAGTATTACATATAGGTATATTCTACATGTGTATATTATCAGAAGTTCTGTTATGCTAGTTTAAATATGAATATTCAAAGAGCTTTGAACCGAAAGTTAGTCTTGTAGTCTAGACTAGTCTTCCTTAGGACATACCAATGTGTCGGGTGCATAAAAAGTTTAGTAAATAGCTAAACTCGTCTGATAGTTCAACTTGTACGCTTTGCCCAAATGCGCTCGGAATTTGACTCGAGCAACGGAAATTCTTGTGTTGTGTAAACTTAATGTTTCCATCATAAAATGTGTACTTATATTTCTTTCATTTGCCTGATTCAACGACAACTTCCACATATTGTTCTTTTGCCGCAAATTCATACTAATATCTATTCTTATTCTATTTTAAACACTGGCACCCTAGAAAAGTTTTTGTATTCGGTACTTTTTAAAGAATATTGCGTGCACCAAGTATTGCAAAATTTGGTATCGCTGAAATTTATGTACCACCTAGTCAACGAGATTATTAACATTGGGCCATCACTAGCATATTAATCAAAATTCATAGAACTATGAAGAGAACAGTGGAATATTATTCAAGTAGCAACAGATTAATTAATGGTCAATTGGTGGACTCATGTTTTAAGTACGCGGAATTAACGATGATAAAACTCCTATTAAGTCTTACTGTAACATGTTATATCATAATTCTCTAGTTTATTGAACCGGCATTCAACAATTTTTAATCTTGACGGCGACATTTGAATATAATAACTAAGAAGTGGGAATTGTCATTTTGCAGAAACTGTAAAAAATACGGAAGGAGTTAATTTATTTATATTTTTTTTTTTCATAAGGACTGTGTATACTTTTTATAACGTATACATTTGTAGAATAAATCGATTGCTATTTGTTTATACTTTCAGATAATAACTCGCGACATAATCAGCCTAAACAAGCCTTTTTAGGGTTCAGGGCGCTACACGAGATATAAAACTGTTTTCAGATGTTTCGCTATAGTATGTATTGTAAAATATATTGTTTTCTGTAAGTTTAGATAATTTAATCGATATTAAATAAATTTCCCACCTGCGAAAACGTGTATTTCGGTTTATCATAATCACTGGTGCACTGTATGCTGTAGTGCGTATCAGCACGCATCAAAATCTTCATTTTGAGAGTGTCTATGAACTGTTAATATCAAGTCACTTGTCACTCAAAAACTAACACAGCACTGAATGTGTTCTCTGCTAAGTTACTGAAGAAATGAATACGAGTCGCCACCTCGCTGCGATTTATACGCGTACAAATTGATTGACTAAACTGATTGGCTTTCGAGGTTCTACGATTCAAAACAAAGTCTTCAAACCTAAAAGTCACACAAGCTTAATGTTCGCATGTTAATTTTGTTTTATGTATGTGCTGTTTAGCTAATATCTTAATTAATTCGCAAATGGCAAGGTCCTATGAAGCAACCTTTGCGCAATTTCTCATCGGTGCTGTTTTGCTTCCCATATTTCTTATTTGACAGCCGTAGCAAAGAATAATCCTTTTAAAATCTTTCTTGTCTGTATAAGCAGTGCCTTTGTCAAGAATCTAATTCAATTAAGAAAAATTAGCTACCTTACCTTTGCTATTGAAATTTGTTACGCGACAGTCAGTCATGCAATTCAAGAACAAATATTCGCAAAAAAACAACGCGTAATGTGTAACCAAATTCGAAAAATGTAAATGATATAAAAATATAATGTTATAACATAACACATAACATCACGCCTATATTACCCAGAAGGGTGTGGCAGAGGTGTACAACACCCTCATTTCATCTGTTATGCTTAGGTCCCATGGGATAGGGGGTACACCGCACAAATAACTCTTTGCCGAACCGGGAATCGAACGTTAAAAGTTAAATAATAAAGTAATAATTCCTGGAACAGACTAGAATTCGTAATGCGTAATTATAAACAATTATAGTTCTTATTTGACCAAAAGTTTTATCTGTGAACTCACCATGACATAACGAAAATCAGCATCTTGTGGTTTAGAATCTGCAGATTTAAATAGCTTAATTTTAAGACCGATTGAGATATCTCAGAGATTTATTAGGTACTGTTTACTGATCATGACTTACAGCGGCCACATTACCTTATATTTAAACTTACAAATAAAGCTCATGGATAAACTAAAATTGTTATTGATTTTAACAAAAACAACTTTCTGAAGATACTGTATCTAGATAAATTACAGTCGATAAAATTATTTCAACAAATTTTAAAAACCAATTTAACAATATGGCGAATGGTAGGGACACCGTCATAATTATTAAGTTGAGGTGTTTAACGAAACAACGTGCATATTGTATGACCGGTATTATCAGCTAAACTTAATCACGTAAAAATAGGTTTCAAAACTTTCTCACTACCTTTTTGTATATAATTATGAACAAATAGCTTCCGCCTGCGGCTCTGCCCCCGCGGTATGTCGTTAAAAAAGGCCCAGGTCCAATTTGTTAATCCAGGTATGTTTGCAAAATTTCATCAAAATCGTGCTGGTTGTTTTTGCGTAAATGAGTATCAAATCATACATCCAGACAAATCAGACTCACAAGCTTTCGTATTTATAATATTAGTTAGGAATTGCAGCATTTAAGCGATACAAGCTTATAAATAGAATGCAAATTTTATATTTATGAGGAAGCTTCGTCCTTCTCATCAAAATATTTGCCTTGCAACGGCCATGATCGAGATTATATTACTTAATAATTTCAAACCATTGACCTATTAAACCCATACAGCAGGCTTTCTCATCTTCAAAAATATCGTAAAGACAGAATATCCTCTACATTCTGTTAAATCTTTTACAAACTATATAAATCTACATAAAATTTAAATTTTCGACTCGCGCATTTGTTGATGACTGTGGTAGTGGCTTTTTAATCAGTAGTGTATATTTATCATTAATATTTTAACAAATAAATGTAAACGCATTAATTAAATTATATTTTTATTGCCTCTATTATTTTATGGTACGTAAACCCACTTGTTAGGAATGCATAATAGTCCCTATGAAATAATACTTTGCAACGATACAAACATTGCAATATGTTTACGGATACATCAGGATAAACATTTTTTATAGATCAGGTCTGATCATGCATGTGTTCCTTATGCTCACGTGTCACCATCGCTGCAGCTATAAAAACATGTCATAGGTAACCTAGTGTAAACAAATATGCTGTATGTTTGGATTTAAAGAAGAGTGGAAAACAAATTAAAACCTTAGTGACGTCAAACTCATTCGTCATCTATGTATAGGTAGATCTAGACCTACTTACATATAGGAACAGGTACAGACTGTCCCGTAAAGTACGGTAAAGCTGAAGCCCAAAGTTGCCCCGACATAAAACACTCAAAAGAAGAAAAAGTCTATTCAGAAATTATTAAAAATATACTACCATTATAAAGTATTTACTGTCTAAAGTTCAATTTATTGCAACTCTATTATTCTTGTATAGTTTCCTAACTCAGAGTGAATTGCACTTGTATCCAGTAGGTATATATTTTTATTATTGGTTCATTGAAAAAAACTTTTGTATAGTATATAGCGTGGTTGATATATCGTTTTATATCGTGCGGAGAATTACTTCCGCAAATGGACTAATTTATACGCACTTTACTCTGTCACGAGATGACAACATCGTTGGGTTGTCTATTAGTATAATTTTGGTCATTGGTGATGATAACTTCTTCAAGGCTATTATAGACAACTAGCTACCACCTTCGGCGTTCATAAAAATCCAAGCTAACAACACTATCATCCATAATTATAAATAATAGACACGGGTCTTAATCGCGTAAATATTTTTAAAGGCATAAGTAAATACCTTTTTTGATCGGTGAATTTCGATCGAAACTGTCGAGCAAATAAAGGCCTTTAAAAATATTTACGCTATTAAAACCCGTGTCTAAAATATATGTACATATCGCGAAAGTTTAAAATCATAAACTATCATCATCCATTCCAATTTTCAACAAGAGTGGTTTAGTTTTTATCTCTATTTCTTACCTTTAATTTAATGTATTATGAAAATGTGTAACCAAACACTATTGTCATGTGAAGAAAGAAAAGTAATGACTGCAAGCTCGTTAATACTGATGATTGAATCGACCAACATTGTCGATATTGGCAACAAACTTTGTGTAGGCTGCAATACTTTCAATATTATCCTACTTTAAGATGTGTAAAGAGGCAAGAAAAGGTAAAATCAGAAATAAGTGCATTAGAGTAAGGCTGAACGTTGAAACATCTTAATGGTCGGGAAGATGAAGGCCCAAGACAATATGGACGGATTGGGAATCTATAGTAAGAGAAAGGCGTGGGTGAGGAGCTTGTCAGCTGAAAAGAGAAAATGGAAGATTGCCTAAAACATTTTTACTCCGACTCCAAATAAATGTAAAACGAGTGAAAAAAGCAGACAACAGACTATCAAAGTAAGCTTTGATAGTCTGTTGTCTGCTGCTTTCAGCTCTGCTCTGAGCTCTGTCCACCTATAACCCTATAGACATCATAGTCCGATTTACTTGCATAAACAATATACGTCATCAGATAAAGGGTTATCGCAATACATAGTATGTTAACCTCTTTAATTTATTTTTTATATTTTAATTAATAATAGCAGCCCTGTATCTAATACATGTCTCTCTGCTGGGCTCGGGCCTCCTTTCATGATGAGAAGGGTTAGGCCATAGTCCATCACGCTGGCCAAGTGCGGATTGGTTGACTTCACACACCCTTGAGTACTTTTTAGGCACTCTCTTTCCTCACGATGTTTTCTTCACCGTTAGCGAGCGATAATTTATATGATAAATACACACATATCTTCGTAAAGACGAATCTTAACGATTTATTGACAGAGGTGTGTGCCATTGGATCGAACCCTAGACCTTTGACTTAGCAGTCCTACGGTCTCCCACTCGGCTATCGCTGCTTTATTTTAATTATGATAAGTGAATCTTTGCTGTTCGCTTCCGACATGTCATTCAATTTTCACGCCGTTTTTGAACCACACAAATATTGAGATGAACCTATTTCAGCGATCGCTGTAGCTTGAGGCACAACTAGCGTACAAATTTTCAAAAAATCATCGTGTGCAAAGACTTAACTGCCATATGACTCAAAAAGTTTTATTACATAATATCTCACTTATTATAACCCACAAAAGGGTGGGGCAGAGGTGTTTTACACCCTCTTTTCATCTCTTAAGTTTAAGGCCCAAGTGATGAGGGAGAGGGTAAGCAAGGTTTTATACTTCCTTGTTTTTAGGGTTTTTTTTACATTGTACAGAACTAATAGGCAACGTTACGTTATTATAACAATAAAATAATAGTACATATATTTGTTATCTCTTTGTTATTTGGTAATAATTCTAATTATACTTATTGCCATAGTATCATTAGGTATACGAATGATATCTACATTTGTACTATTAAATAATCATATAACGGTTGTGTCTACAATAATATAATAAGGCAATTTATCATAATTTATATTTAAACTTTTGTATACTTTACCCAGTCTCTTCGATAAACATAATGAAATTTGGTAGATAATTTAAAAATAACTGCTTGCTGCAACATTTTTTTTTTTGTTATAGTTATAAGTTTGATTTAGAATAGCTTTAAAGCAATTTTAGGCTAATAGTGAGAGTATTAACATTTACCGTAATTATTTATTTATTATGTTTTTTTTTATCTCAATGTTGCTGGTTGAATTTGATTGGCAAACGTGATTATTTAATTGGTAAATCAAATTGATAAGTCATGGGTTAATCATAGCAAAGCCAAGGCTGGCTCCTAGTGTTATGTTAAATTAAAGCATTGTCCAGCATAACAGTCGCGTAAAAGACTTTGTAGCGTTTTTCTCATGTGTCGCCAATGTCGCCATACAAAAATATGTCAAAATCGCGACAAAATCTCTCACGCTCGTTATGCCCTGGTTCTTCTAAGAATAATCGTAGAAACAATAATGTTATCAGTTCACCTCGTTAGCTTGTACGTACACATCCCATGTTATAGTAGGTGGGTGTTAATCAGTTTATTTATACATAGGTACTATTGAACTTGAACCAACACGACCCTTGAGGGTTCGGTGGACATCCACAAGGCTTATTTTCTTTGTAGAATATCTAAGTTCATTATTGTTATTATAATAATTGTATGTGGAGTATCGTAGAGCATGAGATGTAAAGGATCGATTTGTATGTTTAACAATGCTCTATTGGTCGTAATCCTTGTTGACGATGAGTGGTAGCTGCAGCTAAAGAATTGTCTTAGAAAAACGTGCATTTAGTACTGGAGGAGTAAATAAATATATACCAATAATATCAGAGTCTATTTACGCTTCAATTTATTAACAGGCTGTGAAAAGATGACTCATCCATCCATTCAAGTTCTTTTAATCAATCTCTACCATTAAATCACTGTAAATACAGTATTTTGGCCAAAGATGTGATATAAGTTTGGACATAAATAAAACAACTCAGTTTTTAGTATAAATTATTTTGTATTAAAAAATAATTGCAATAAATATCAACTCCATAATATACGGAGTATTCTTCTTTATAGTAAACGGAAGATCAATCTATTAAACATCTTAAAATAAGTATTTGGTTACTAAACTATGGTAACAGATTTGTCATGATGATCATTGTTAAAATTACATTAATAAAAAATCTGACAAAATCTCTTTGGTCTTATTACAAAAAGAAGACCAACAACTAATCTTGATTGATTTATTATAATTCGAGCACAACAATTTGTTAGTCTATGTATGTAATAAGACTTTGAAATTAACTGTACAACGTAGTATACAATCCTATTTGTACCTAAAGAGAAATCATTGTTCTTATACATAAGGCCATTTTATAAACAGCTGTACGTAATGAGTGAGTCTTCCAAACCAGATCCAACTACTGTTGTAAATCGAGGAACTAAATCACAAAATGGCGAATTTAAGTCGCTTTGCGGTATGCTACTGCTACTTTACAACTAAAGGAACTGTTTCAAAGACATTACAAACAAAATTATATATTTACATGTATTACAAAAAACTTATGACTAAATTACCGGTCAGTCTTCAGCCTGCACTGATGACTCAATGCTTCGCCTTATTTACATACATTCAATTTCCTTCTATAACACAGAATATTTTGGAATGTTCTTTATTCCCAAATGGTTGACATAAACATGATTAGCACCCATTTTGCATTTGCTTGTTGCTTGTAGTACGGACTCTGCGTGAACCACCTGTTAATTTTCTTTCAATTTCCTCTAAGCTCTTGCCACGAGTTTCAGGCACAAAGAATATAACGAAGAACAATCCAATTAAAACTATAATGGCAAACAACCAAACTGTACCATACATATGGATAGCATCAATTATATTATGGAAAGTTTTAGTGACAATGAAGGTGCAGGTCCAGTTGAATCCAGTGGCTAAAGACGCTGCTGTACCTCTTATCTTGGATGGTAAAATTTCACCTAACATGAGCCATGGGATAGGTCCAAAACCAATAGAAAATCCTAGTACGTATATCACTAAGCAAGCAAGTGGCAACCATCCGTAAGCACTGGTATCAACTCCTGAATCTCTAACGTAGAAATACACTCCCAATGACACTAAAGTGGCTATCATAGAGATTGAGGAAATGTACAATAACATTTTGCGACCCAAACGGTCAATAATAGCAGTTGCCAAGAAAGTGGAAACAAAGTTTACTACTCCTATAATGATACTAGATAAATTTTCGTCGACACTACTACCCGACATTTTGAAGATTTTTGCTGCGTAGAAAATGACCGCATTAATTCCACTTAATTGTTGGAACAACATGAGGCCAAGAGAAATAAGAACTGCAGGCGCATATTTACGCGAGAACAGTTGTTTGAATACACTTCCGCTAGTTCTGTCTGAATCAGCCTGAGACCGTGTTAGATCTTTCATTTCTTTGTCGACATTAGCGTTCTTGCCTCGTAACCACTGTAAGGCTTTGCGAGCATCGTCGGTACGTCCTTTTGAGACTAGCCAACGTGGAGTTTCTGGAGTCAAAAGCATGAGCAAGAAGTAGGGTACTGGTAGTGCAGCACCAAAGTACGCCAGTTTTGACCAGTCCATGTAGCTACCAACAAAGAATGATAGTAAGATACCAGTGTTACCGAAAGCAGTAGGTAACAGTCCAAATGCGCCTCTGACTTCCGGTTGTAATGTTTCTCCAAGGTAGACGGGAAAAGCAAGTGACACTACTCCCACGCAGAGACCACAGAAAACGCGCCCAGCAAACACCATCAGCACGTTTGTTGCAGCGCCAATTAATATCCAGCCAAGGAAAAATGGTAATGCCATCCCCATTATGGTCCATCGTCTTCCTATAACTTCTATGAGGGGTCCTCCAGCTATACCGCCGACCAAAGCAGCCAGTGGCATTAGACCGCCAATCCAAGTTATCTGCAAAAATGAGAACAAAAATAAAATATTGGTTTATCAAACAAGTTAATCATATCAGTCATATATCTAAAGCACAATAAAAAACAATAATTACTGGCTCAAGAATTTAAATTGCAATCGGTGGAGAAACAAAGACCCGAAAAAATATATACGAAACATTTTATTAGAATCTATCTCGTGGGACTTAAAACATAACAGGTGAAATATGGGTGTTATACACCTCTACTCCCTTCTGAGTAATATAGGCGTAATGTTATGTAATGTTTATTAGATATTAAGCTTTATGAGAAAATCTTTTTGAACTTACCTCTTCTTGAGAGACTTCATTTCCACTGATCGTGCCGTTCATGCTTATTAATGCAGGAGAAGTGTAGCCTGAGCTGAAACCGACTATCAATGAACCCATTGATACCGCGAACGCTGCCAAAAGCTGCAACAAAGCAAAATTACATGTTAATCAAAAGCCACTTTTCACTTGCGAATAGATTTCTTAATAGATACCTGTGAGAGATAATCAGTAGGCATAATTTTTTTCAACTTTCAAAAAGTATACAATAGACAATTTTCCGCTGCACGTTTTTACCCTAACTTAATCCAGAAAGCTGTGAGGTCCGTGGGCGCTCGACTTTTATTATGAACGTCCGCCTTTACCTATACCTCCATATGTGTATTATAAAATGCATAAAGTCGGCCATAAGTACACATAACCGGGAGAGTACACACTGTAAAGCTTTATTTCTTTTTCTGTCAATACATTACTGAAAATAGACTTACAGCTTTTGTACGCGTGCCTGCCAAACGAATTATACTTTAAAATCTTACAATCTATTACTTTTATCATTTATCCTCAATTCGGTCAAAAAGTTATTTCTAAGTCCTTCGCTAGTACTACCACAAACTCATAAAATAACTAATTATTTGCTATCTTAAAAACACGCTACAGGCTCAACGTGTTTTTTTTATTATTATTTAATGTGCACTTACTTGTGTCCAGAGGTAAAGCTTCGTGGTTGTCGGTTTATACGGCGGCGCATCTCCATTGATGGTGAAATCCTGTGTCACTTTAGTGCCATCCAAACTCAATTGTTTCACGAAGGGAACAGAAGATCTTAAACTTTCATCATTGTCGTTCTTAATTTCCATCTCCATTTTGTACTTGAACTCGTTCCCGAGACTGATCTGACGTAGTTGTTGGAAGTGGCGGCGAGTATTCTCAAAAGAATCGTCTCGCTCGTCTTCACTGCTGCTTTCGGTGGAACCGTGTTCTGGGATCGTACTATAGTTGGGCACCAGAGTCCCCTGGGATCCACAAGTTGTGGCAATAGATGTGCTGGTCGTAGACGCGGAAAGTGTTGGCTTCGATGGTACTCGGCTGTACTTAGGCCCGCGTGACCTGTATAATCTCTCCTCGTCGCCTTGTCCGCGACGACCTTGCTCGTTCGTACCCTGGAATAACACAACCAATAATTGAAGAAATATATTACCACAGTAAACGGACTAACTTTTGGATATTTAACACACCAATTATTTAATTGACTGCACCCTTTACTTCACTAAACATTACTGAGTATCATCCGCAAACATACCCCATTTATTATATCTCCTATCTAATGTGTGCGTAATGAGGAGGTCAGATCAAGAAAACACATTGCTTATTGACCAGTAGTTATCATATAGCCACCGCATGATGCGATAACCTGGCATGACCCTTTTCGCACATTGAGTCCTGCGACTGAGACACCATTTCATAAAGGATCTGGAATAATCCTTCATATAGCAAGATAAAGTTTACACAGTGCATATCTGGTTTTAATGAGGTGTGGAAAGCCACCGCTGTTTCACATTCGACAGTTTTGACGTTATCATGCGATTGTCTACTAGTCGTTTTTAACGATGCCGCGATGGATGTTTATAAATCACAACGTATAAACACTGTCCTTACTGATTGTATCGGTCTGTTATCTGCTAAAAAGTAATATTTCATTGCAGGTGAAATATTTGCAATAGATTTGGATATGGGACTAGCTTTAAAAAACGATATCCTTGTTTTTTTAAAAATGCTTATTACATTGACCTTGTGCTAAATGTACCATAGCACTTCCATATTACTTTTTCAAAAATGTTCGGCTCCATTGAAAAAAATATTTTTGATGTTTTGATAAGTTTATTTTTTAAGTGTAGACTATGCTTTTGTGTTGCCGTTTATTTACGTCAAGCTCTAATTTATGACAATCTGTAATACAGTAGTTCTTTAATAAATTGTGTGCAATGTTTTCCTAATTCGTTTAAATCGCTTAATGAGCGATTTATGTTAATGAATTGATCTAAAGTAAAGTACAAATGATTTAGTGATGTGATTGACGTAGAAATATTAGTTCAAGAGATCACTCACGTGGCACACTGATAGATAAATGACCAATTAAAGATCACTGAGAAATGTGATGTTTATGTTTGTTTATTTTCTTTGCATCAGCTGTTTAGATAATGACCGCGCATCCTTTTGCTCATTACTGCGATAGCCCATTGTGTGATTTTAAAATTTTAAAATACAATTGGATATTCATTTATAGGTTAATCAAAGTAAAAATGTAATAATATTAGCCTAATATGGATTTGTGGCAGTGTAGCTATAAGAGTTGAAAATACTCTTATTTTTCATACTTCAATATATCATACTGTAAAATATAAGCAAAGGGGTTATAAGTTCTCTTCGATCAATGGTTTTTAGGGTTCCGTAGCCGAATGGCCAAAAACGGAACCCTTATGGATTTGTCATTTCTGTCCGCCTGTCCGTCCGTATGTCACAGCCACTTTTTTCCGTAACTATAAAAGCTATACTGTGGAAACTTGGTGTTTTCGGTAAACCGCATTAAGATTTTCATACGAAATATCTATGGGTCTATGGATAGGTCTTCAAAAATGATATTGAGGTTTATTATATATTTTTTTTCTAAACTGAATAGTTTGCTCGAGAGACGCTTCCAAAGTGGAAAAATGTGTCCCCCCCCCTCGTAACTTCTAAAATAAGGGAATGATAAATATAAAAATAATATATGATGTACATTTACCAAGCAAACTGCCACCGAAAATTGGTTTAAACGAGATCTAATAATTAGTTTTTTTTAATACGTTATAAATCGTAAACTGCATTTTACCTTTCATTCAACCAACTCCAATGTAATAAAGAATAAAGAAAACATTTATTTAGATGTATAGTGGTACGGAACCCTACGTGCGCGAGTCCGACTCGCACTTGACCGGTTTTTTGGGTCTAACTTGTTGGCTACGATATTTTGCCTGTTATTTAAGATAGCAGATTGTGGGTAAGCCTTGTTCTTGATTTCAAAAGCTCTACCTATAAACAACTTCTTCATGTCTCTTACTGCGCTAACTAAAAAAAAATTGTGTATTAAGTAGTAGTAACAGTAAATAAGTAATATACCTACTAAATCAGGTATTTATTTTTATATCTTCTTCTTCTTCTATCCCTGATTCTTTTTTGTTGTGTTTGTTATTGTCAGGAGATGGTTCTTATGAAAGAAAAAAAGGGAAATTGACGAGGCAAATAAGAATACTTAACTACCATATTTTTTAATGTAACCTTATGATGGTGACATAACATTATAGGATGTATTCATAGTTACGATAGAACAGCGTCTGCGATGCAGACCTTTGTAATAATTAATAGGTTAACAAAGTGATGTTCTTGTTTTTTTTATCTATTGAAATATTTCATTGATGTATTCTTACGTCTGCAACAGGGAGCAATATCAACGTTTTTCTCGAGAATATACGCTAAAGTTACAAAATCGTTTCTTTACTTATTATTATTATTTGTTCAAATATGACTAATTGTTATGTATATTATTGTTGGTGATAGTGGCGCCTCATGGTGTGAATTAAATGAACTACGCAATCTTTAAAAGCGCCATCTCTTAGAAACAGTGAAAAACTTTAAACCATTTACATGACTAGCGGAAAGATTGCCAGTGTACCGAGCGCGTTGATGTCGCTAGTTAGAGCCTCTCTATTACGAAATACTTTCGAAAGAAGTTTTGTCAATTAAATTGATCAAGTGTAACTGAGTTTACCGTGTAATGGCAATTTAAAATTAAATCGTGTTCAAAATTAAAAAGAGTTCTGATAGAGCACGTGTAGCCTTCAAACGAATAAAATCGTGTTCAAAAAGAAGATTGCCTTTATGTTAATTAAATTCAGATTTACAAATTCTGTATGAATTTGTCATGATCTTTATTGTATCGTTCCTGCGTTATCTACAATCGATAGCCTTGCAAGGCCGTGTAGGTTCTATAGGCTAGCGGCCGTGATCGCCGTGAACCGTCAACAAACCGGCATAGTAGCGCTGCGTGTATTTCCGACGTGTCTGCGGTTATAATAATATGCATTCCTTCACATCTGACTATTTAAACACTTTCTAAAAAAATGCAGTAGCATATTTTGTGTCTTTAATGTGCACAGTGGTTGCTAGGCGACAGTCGGCATCGATTGCGGTGTATCAGCTGTGTCAATCAGCTATAATTATGTCTAAAACTATTCCAGAGTTTTCTAAGGAACTTGCAGTCAGTGCAATATTATACTGAGGTTGAAAGCAGAGTCTCATTTTAACATACCTAATTAATTTAGTCAATTAAGAAGTAAGAGTTGGGTATAAAATAATTGGTACGATAATTTAATTGGAGAATAAAATAAAATAAAATTCACTTACCATTTCGGTGGAGAGCTGCTTCAGGTATCCCACAATCTTGTCCATGGTTGGATTATTTTTATTGAAACTCATCTTGCTGTCTTCACTCAGCTGATGGGTTTAACAATCAAGGAACGTCGAAGTGATAATGTCTATGAAGTTTAACACTTTGTATGACAGAATACTGTAATTGTTTTTTAAAATCCAGGTTAGAGGTGATACTGGTAAACAGTACACATCACTCGAAAAGCAGAGGATTTAGCACTCCTCAAGAGTTTTTTCACAAACTATGGCACAGTTACGATTTCACACAATTTTTCGATTTGTTTATAGAATTATTTGTTTACAGTCCACAAAACTTTGTTGACATTCAATTAATTTATATTTCCCGCTACGAATTGTCAAGTAGACACAACATCCAATTTGTACCATTTAGCACAACTTAAATGTTGGCAACGCGCACCGAATTCTTCAGCAATCGAGTTATCTATTGAAACTTGCAGATGGCAGCGCAGTCTTTTATATAGGAAGGTTGGCAGCGGTGGCGCCCCGACCCCTGCCAACCCCCTCTCATCGGTGTAATATGTGCATGTGTGCGACCACGTCGTTGTGGGTGTGTTTAGTGCACGCACACTATCACCGCACTGCCTGTTTGCAACTGAATTACTTTGAATATTTGTATAGTTTGTTAGAATTTCAATAGCTACTTTACAAATGTACACGACACCTTTATGGCCTGTGATAATGAAACAACAATATTCTGTTAAAGTTCATGACGTGCATGCTTCTCTATTACCTGCTCTACCTTCTTATTTTAGCATAAATTTGCGGATCACTTCATGAAAATTGATTCTAACCTTGTAACGGACTAATGTGTGTAACCGTGATTGTAGAAAGTCTTTTAAAAAAAAGAAGTTACCTGTTGACTCTTCATATTACAGACTAAATGCTGAAATTAATAAAACTTAACAAGTTTACGATTTTACGGAGTGAACGCACCTATGCATTTTATTTCATCATCGTGATCAATATAATTTTAGTAGCCCGTTTCAACTTTCAACATTCACAATGTGTTATGTTAACGTTTTTTTATTGATTTCCAAAGCGATCGAAAATCCATTCGATTCATTATAGACATTTTGAATAGGAGACTCGCAATTGTTTTTATTAGGGAAATAACAAGTTAGTCGATAACCAGTTTTAAACACGGGCCCGCAATCTTCAACCTCGCTTGCCCTTGCTTGCTGCTCCGTTACGTTTGGGGGTGTGTCTCACAAGTTGCGTCCACACTGTACAACAAACCTACTTACAAGTACTGTTTAGTAAACATTGCACTTGTGTGCAATTGCCAATCAAGCGTTATTAACTTATTACATGTAGCATACCGTCGTAATTTTGCAAGACTGCAGACTCATTTAATAGGTGACATGTTTGAAAAAGTAACAAGAAAATAAGTAAAACGAGCTTCAGTTTTTTCTAGTGCCGGCGGGAGTGTCTCAATGCTTAACCTGTACAGATATATCCCGTATATCCAATAATAGTATCAAGATAGATAGATAGAATAAGCTTTATTGCACACCAAAAAATAAGACACAAAATAGAACATAATTAAACATTAAGACATGTACAATGGGCGGCCTTATCGCTAAAAAGCAATATCTTACAGGCAACCTTTGGATGGACAAATAGAAAGTTAGACTGATATGGGGCAGTTTAAGGTGTAATAAATGAAATAGAAGGTTCACTATAACTAATATTTACATAAATTTACAAGTTCAATAGTGGAACAAGAGCTGTCGCCGTCGCCAGTTTGGTGGTTCGGCCGGCTGCGGTTTGTGGTGCAACCGTGTCCGTGTATTGTGTCGTTTGTATTGTACAACAAATTGTATGTAGGCGGGCCGCAAACGTCACGTAGACTCACAACTGTTCTGTTCGACGCGTTTCTTCAGTCTTGATTAAACCTAATAAGTCCGCGGGACATCTTAGATAGCCAACGATGACGATGCTCCCCAAATATTATGACTCAACGCTTATTCGTTTATGTAATCTTGTATTACTTTTATTAGTGGATGATAAGTTTGCGAATTTCTATGAATTATTGTTACATTGTCCGACCACCGTTATTCACTAATACGTTTACTTTTACCGCATAGATATCTACTAATAAATAAAATATTGATGTCTGTTTTTAATGTCAAAATAACAATGTTTTTTTAGCTGGTTATTTCCACTTTGCTTGAAATACAGTTTTTTTTAAATTTTTGTCCGTCTTTATCGGCTAATCTCCTAAACGACTAGGCATGATTTTTATTAAAAAAAAATGGCAGGTAACTATTCAGTTACCTGCCATTTTTTTTTAATAAAAAATTTAGTTAAACTTTAACAACAGCTCGTGCTAAAACAATCTTACTTGTGACATAAAATACAACTGTGATTTCTTTCTTTTTTCACAACGCTTCGACGGTAAAAGGCTTGTTTACCATTATTAGAGTATTGTTAAATAGAAAACATCTGTTGGGTAGGCTGTGGAGCGTGGCGGTCGTCACGTGCGCTTGGCGCTTCACAAGCAGTGAGACCTGTCTGGGTCTCAGTAAGCTACGGCATTCCCGAAAGCTCCCTGACAACACGCACACACCTTCACGGGCGCACACGTCATACGTCACACAAACGTCACCGTCCCCACCCACGTGATGTCGGTCCGGACAAAAATATAATGTGGACGTGACTTGTGGGCAGGACATGACTGCACCAACGTTGCAGACCAATACTAAAATAGAAATATATATAGTTAGTGAATAAGCTATGTTTTACCGTACCTAATGCAAACTAATTGCGATTTCATAATCAATATTACGTATTTAATGTCCCTATTGTTGGGACCATGGAATGCTAAAATTACTCAGATTAACCATGAAATTATTTCTGCAGGTTATAATAATTTTACCATAAGTTAATCTGCCGTAATTAATAGCTAAAGCAAATAAATAATATTGTGTACAAAACTACTGCTTTCTTTGCTTAATTACGTCAGCAGCCTCAGCACTTGGCGATATTGCTGACACACAGACGCACTTGTGTAAAGCTACAGTATTCATAAGGGGCACACAGCAATACGTCACGGAGTCAAAAATGCCAGCCTATGGAATATTCCACAGAGAACCGGCGCGAGGTCCCTGGGCAGACGGGCTTCTCGAACGTTCCGCGGCGCTTTTCGTGGAACGTGCATTCGTGAGACGCCGCACGCCGCAAGGGACCACGCTATATTAATTGCAATTTCACCTTCACCCACACATTAGGACATGCCACGGAGTTTTCCTATTATTACATCGAAACATCGTTGTGAAAATTTTAGTACCTTTCCTAGACGATACGATAAACGATAACAATTCATTTGGTGATACAATAGCTTATGCACTCAAATACGCACACGTTTCTTCCGAGTGAAGGCGTGCTATCTTATCAGTTGTAAATCTAGATAAATTTCCGATTAAAAGTTTCCATAGTTAGAAAGGAATTGCGAAATTTGCATAAATACGGATTTGTTACTCTCATTTTCTTCACTTCCAAAGACTTATGCTCCTGGAGCGGTGACCCAAAACTCATGAAATTTTGGGTGTTTTTCAGTTTTTAATTTATTCTTAAAATGAATGGAAACTGGTTTAATATAGAGATTAATCGTACATAATATATATTAATAAGCATACGGGTTGCTGGTTGATTATAAAAATAAGAGAGAGAAAAATGATACATAATGTAAAGACATGATTATTAGAGGGGAGATCAGCAAAAATGTATTTTTACCCTAGATGTCGCGGTTTGCAATTTAATTTTGTGGCGAGCTACTACCACAAAGTTTAATAACTGTATAACTGATCTCTGTGAACCCTTAGTAGTAAAGATTTCAATGCTTAGTGCAAAGAGCCAGAAAGCTCAATAATCTATTAAAATAGTTTTTGAACAAAATTGATAAAAACGCACGTTCTATAAATAAGCCTATGCTCATATAACTTTTATTTCTTTGTGGAGTAACATTTCCCGAAATTTCTGTGAACCACCGTACCGTATTCAATGTTAATTAATGTAGGTGCTAGGTACCTAAGGCTTAGTCGAACACTACATGTAGGGCGATCGATAGGCCTTCTAGAGTTCTAGAATTAACTATTGCTACTTTATTATTGAAATGAAATTACTGTTTACAGTCGAAAGGCAATTATACTTTTAAAATGACACGTGTTTTATCTCACCTTGATCAATTTAAGCATTGTTTTTACTTTACTGTTTAATTGAATTTCATTACAATTAATGTAATCATTACGTTTTATAATAGTCATGCAGTATCGTATACATGCACTTATTCTGTTGGTACAATTTCAGTACATTTTATATGTAGTGTCTGTGTAAACTTTTGAATCAATAAAAGCAATTCCAGTGTCGAAGTTAAATTGACTTAATTCCTCATAATGTTTAACAACAATGAAATATACACGCTTGAATTGTATTGGTTTTGCAACCTTCAAAATGTAATTTTTAGGTACTTTTCATACACACACATACTCTATAAGTGCACAGTCTAAAAGTAGAGAAGTGCACACCTCCGATCGGCGATGATTACCTTTTATTGATTCTGTATTTTATTACTTAAATAGTAATAATGAAAACTATTCCTAAGATATAGTATCCCGTTCTGTAGTGATCAAAGTGTATGCTATCCTTCAAAATATTATAAACATAATAGACATAGTAGTAGTAGTGTAGTACTCATACAAAGCCTTACTCATATATGGAAAATAAAGCATGCTTGTGTGTATTACATAATAATTAATAATTCTTGAATGAATAGTTGTTTTGCTAAACGAGAGAGCAAGTCCAAGGAGACAGACGATCGACCTTGGCGCTGATGCGGGGTTACTGAGGGTCAGACTGAACACACCCCCCGTTCTAAAGGCTACAATTATTTACTAGATATAAAGGCTATATCTTTGCAATGATTAATCAGGTGTATTAAGCTGATGTTACACTTGCAACTTGCGAGATTTTGTACTATAAAATTTTCAGTACTATCACAGCTTAAATTCATAATATAGTATAAGAATTACTGTGTTATTGTGGTACTATTACGAAAGCGTAAGAATTTTATAGAGATATGAAACCTTATTTTTAGGTAGGCATGATTGTATGATGTGTGTGATTGATTCACTCGGGCTTAGAGATTCATGCTGACTCTTCAATAATAATATAACATAGCAACGCTAATAGAAGTATTAAATCAACTATAACGTTATGTTTAAACTTTTTCTAATACACGGATATATATAGCAAGCCAGACGTAATGTTTTATGTCCTATTTATGTTTCTTTCGCAGTTAGAAAATAAAATCCTTGGTGGCCAATAGTATCAGATGATGCTATATATTTCACAGTAGGTGCAATATGTTAATATTGATTGAGTGTAAAAGCACCTTATGCTCTGAAGGTAACTTTAATTAAGTATGAGGTATCTAGTCATTCCTATAGCCGACACTGACCGTCCTCAATTAATCTATTCATTTTTACTACACACAGATTACAGATACAGTTTATTATAATATGGATATAGTATCTATATCTTAATAGATTTCTGCATCCTTTAAAGAGTTATTTTCAGAACAAAATTTGCTCCCAATGAGTCATTTATTTTATTATTTCAAATAAGTGATAAGTTGATAAGGTTTTAGGCTACAAAATTCTCTAGACGGCGAAGAAGATTAATTTTTATCTGGTCTACCTATCTGTTATCTTTTTTTTCCCTACCCGTTTCAGAAGATGCGCATTGTTGATTGCGGAACATAATCTGAATGTATGCTTTACCTATCTACTATTTGTCACTTCTTATCAGTCAAACAGAAGAAGAAGGAAGTAAATTAGTTTTATTCAAAAAGATCGCATCGATAATCGGAGTATGGCTTTTTAAAAAGTCACAGCTTTATGTACTATAGGCTTACGAATGTGGCCAACTGTATTATTTCATGTAGGGTAGAAGGAACTTTTATTTTAATTAGTATCTTAGTGTTGCATCCATTATTGAGCAAACCCATCAATATACGCAGACAAAGCCAGGGAAGTACTTGCAAATACATGCGTTCCTTCCCAAACAATAGCTTTGGTCTATATAACATATTCCTATGAGGCGACATATTGTATGTCGTATTCTGTAATTATGCGCATAGATTAAGGAATATAACTGCAGAATGGCGCAGCTTAGCATTTATTCCCACACGAGGTGCATTGAATATTCGTTTTATGTAGATGCAGCCATTATAATATAATTATAATCTAAGTAGAGTCCGACCGGTACTGGTTATCAACTTTCCGAATGTATTGCAAGTGAATTGGTAAATTATAGGTCTTATCTTTATTTCAAAGATCTTTTCTTTTTTATTCTGTTCTGATACCATCATTTCTTAAAAAGTGTGCTGTGGAAAAAAACTCAGATTTGCGCCACATCTTTCCAAAATGTTTGGTCGGACACTATTTCTATAGATACTAACTGGTAAGAACAATTAAATGTACCAAACGCGGTCCAAAACATCATGCAAATTTATTCTGTTAGATCTATAAAGGTACAATTATGTAATAGATACTACTTGTTACAGTCGATTTGCAATTGTAATAGATGATTTCAAAGCGGCATGCATTTCTGGCATTGCAAAAAACGAGAATGCAGTACAAGAGTTCCTTAACTGCATTCTCGTTTATTTCAGTTGTATTCACGTAGAAGGAGTATAAGTTGTACTATCTTTATAACCATATTTAGCTATAATGTTGTTTTGGTTGCTATAACTTACACAGAATTATTGTCAAAAAACAAACAAATATTGTATGAATTATTTGAAAAGATGGTGCACATTAGTTTCTCACCAGCTCTTCTCATGATGCAATACCCATCGGAGCTGGTACTTGGATTGATTTTAATTCAATTCTCTAAGTTGAATTAAAGTCAATCTAAGCTCCGGTGTCAAATCATTTTATTACAATAAGTATTATAATTTAGTTAGCTAAGTTTTATTTTCATTTTATATTTTTTGTGTTTTGATGTTTGTTTTGACGTGTTCAAGCGCCCCTGGGGCCCATGGAAATAAATGATTTGATTTGATTTGATTTACTATATGTATGACTTCGCCAAAACAATTCGATTCTTTCTAGATTACAACCACTCTGGGTGGAAGAACCAGTATGAAAAAAAAAATAATTAAATACTGGGATTTATAACTAAAACTTTTCAATTCGATCTTCTTTATCATGTTGTTTTCTCTTATTACCTAGTTATTATAGTATCACCTTACTCATTCGATAAAGAACTGTTATATTCCTAACCTAAAACGTGCCAAGTATTTTCTCCAGCTTTCCTCGCTTGGAATCCTGGATGTCGTGCACAACGGGGCTAAATAAAGAAATACTGCATTTCTATTTACGTAGCTACCGCACGTTTGGTTTTATCGCCTTCTAACTGTATTTGGAGCTCTGCAGAGAACTCTGGAGTATTTGCTACTGATTTATTACTCAACGGGATAAAGGTAGATACGCATTTTCGTTTCATTAAGCCTTTGCTCGTGTACCGCAACCCTCTAGTCTATAGGAATCTAATTCTGGTGATCATTTTGTATCTGAACAGTCGAAGCAATATTTGGGACTGTGAATACTGTGATATTAAGGTTGTGAACACTTTTACTTAAAGAATCTGCAAGTGTCTACAAACAACGCTGAAGGTTTTTTGACTAAGAATTCTCTTTGGATTCTTTCATGGATATCACATCAAACGGTGCAACTGACAATACTACTTAGCTTTGCCACTTTTATAGCTGTATACTAGTTCCTGGATAGTTTAGATAGGATTTATATAATAATAATTATAATTAGCCCTTTATTCTGATCTTCACATTAAATTTGAGTATGGACAGTTTGATAACTATGTCCCGAAGCTCAATTTGCCTCTTAGCATAGGCCTCCTCTAACATTATCCATTGGGACCGATCACATGCTACCCTTCACCAGTTATGTCCTGGTTTTAGGTCATCCTCTCATCTTGTTTCTTGGTGACCTCTACTTCGCTTTCCATCTCTGGGATACCATTTTTGGATTTACTTGCCGTTAATCATAAATCACGCAACAGCTGTAAAATTGTTGCTTATTAGTTTGTATGTTGTTAGCTAGTTAACATGTAATCATGGCTATGATTTGTGTTGTAGCGTACATTATGTGTGTGACTATCAAAGTGCATGAGTCAAAGCTACTCGATCGTTATCATGAGCTCTCCTCATTTTAATACCTAATGGCTCATGTGCCATTAGCAGCTATTAATAGAACATACTGGACATACCTTCCTTTGGTAATTTAATCCTTCTTGCATCACTTGGTTTATTTTTATCGGATCTTCAAGGTAAGATTGCTTATCGAAAAAATCACTTAATTAATTTAACGCCAATCCATCTTGTTTTTTGGAGACAGTCGACAAAAGTGAACTGATTGAAATACTTATACAGAAGCAAGGGCCCGTTCATGCTGGTTTTGCTTGCAAGCGGAACCAGTGAGTGTCGTTTGTTTACGTTTGTACTTAAAATTATTGGCTTCAGAGTATATGAGGCATTAGGTCCTTGATTATTTTATCATAGTTAATTCTGCATTCAATACAGTGACCTCTTCAGTGTTCACAGCTAGCCACGAAGTAACTCTGCGGAATACATTATGTGCTAGCCATTGTTTAACATAGTCACCTGAGGAAGACGATCATATTGTCTTGATGTGTGTGGTCTCTTGTTCCACTTCAAAGTATGTATGTACTTCAGCAGTTTCTATACCTAGCATATACTATACATACGTATTATTATACAATGTTGAACATTTCACATGACTTCGCGACTTTAAAGGCATTGATTTTTAAATTCAACTTAGGTAGATGCATTATTACTTATCACATCTCAATGAATTGGCATTTATAGGTAAAATCAGGGATCTTGACGAATTGAAGTTAAACGCAGAGGAAATGTCACAGGCCGGTATTGGCTACGCTCGAGTACGGTGCTCGTCGATTGGTCACGCAGCCATCTGCATCTGTAACTTCAAAACCGTCAAGATCCCTAATTTTACCTATAGGAGCTTATTGCAATCCCACTAATCATTGGATGAATTGTCAAGATTCATGAAAGTATGTTCGATATTCATCATATACCTGTTGAAATAGATCAAGAATCAGATCTTTATCTATAATATATATTATTTATTCAGATATTATACATAGATACTTATCCAAAAATTTATATTTTCTTCTTCTTCTTGCCCTTATCCCATTTGATTTGCGGTCGACGCATTTTTTTTTGGATTCACTCATCTTTTGCTCGCCGTTTCGCTATAACTCACTACCGACTTACTTCTAATATCCGAAAATACATCCGAACTTAAAATTAGATTTCTCCGAATCGGTATTATGTAAAAGTGAATCGATATGTAAATCGAGTCGTCTTTGGAGTAATGAGCTGTATCGATCACGCACGAACTGCTGAAGGTGGCGCCAACGACCGGAATACCTATTATCGTATTATAAGCATTAATAAACCTTTCGTTGTAACAGATCATGGTTTATTAATTTTTTATCTTAATCTTAATAAAACGAGATAGATTTGTAAAATACTACAGATATACCTTATTTTTACTTTACCAAAAACCTTAAAAACGTTTGTTCTGTACAGAATCGATAAGCATACCCCTCTCTCAAGAAGAGCTACCACAAGGTTCCCTATATGGTACAGTCAGTCACTAATTAAATGCCTAAAAGAGAAACAAAAATATCACAATCGATTCAAAAAATACGGCAATTTAATGGACAAGCTAACGTTTGATAAACTTCGAGCCAGATGTGAGTTAATGATTAAGGGGTGTCTCAAACACTTTAAGGAAAATGCGGCTAAGACTTTGCGCATAAATCCCAAATATATATGGTCTTATGTAAACGGTTTAAAAAGCAATAGTAGCACTTTGCCTAATCGCATGTACCTAGAAAGTAGACACGCTCTTGGTGGCCAGCAAATAAGTGATCTTTTCGCAGACCATTTCAATGCAATTTATAATATATCGAGAGACTATCAAGGGTATAATAATAATAGCAGCTCTAAGGTTGACGATGTCCCTTCTTTTTCTGGGCTAGCTATCAGTGATTCAGTGATACTGAAAGCTCTAACTGACCTTGATATTAATAAAGGAAGTGGTCTAGATGGTATTCCTCCCATTTTCTTGCAAAAATGTGCTAAATCTCTAGTTATGCCACTTTCGGTAATATACAATGAGTCTTTGAGGCTTGGGGTATTTCCAAACATATGGAAGATCGCACGAATCACGCCTATTCATAAAAAAGGTGATACAGCGAGTATTTCCAATTATCGACCTGTGTCAATCCTTTCATCCTTTGGAAAAGTTTTTGAGTCGATCGTAGTAAAAAAAATATACGCACATGTTATGCAACAGATTAACCCTGCCCAGCATGGTTTTTTAACCAAAAAATCTACAACGTCGAATTTATTAACTTTTGTTTCTGAGATATCTGAGGTTTTGGATAAGGGTGGGGAAGTACATTCAATATATACTGATTTTAGCAAGGCTTTCGACCTTATCAACCATGATATGTTAGTGACTAAAATCAGCCACATGGGAATTCATGGGTCATTGCTCCGTTGGTGTGATTCATACTTGCGAAATCGATCTCAAATAGTAGTAATTCAAGGTTTTAAATCTCAGTCAAATACTATACCATCTGGCGTACCTCAAGGTTCCCACATGGGCCCCTTGTTATTTTTAATTTTTATAAATGACTTAGCAAACCTTATACAATGTAAGTTTTTGATGTATGCAGACGATTTAAAACTTTATAAAAAGGTAGACTCTTCACAGGATGTTTTTAGGTTGCAAGCACAACTAGACGTAGTATCAGAGTGGTGCAAGAGGAATCATATGGTGCTAAATATAAATAAATGCAAACATGTAAAATTTACAAGAAAAAGAAATTCATTACCAACAACTTATTACATAGATAATACTCCACTTGAAGAAGTAACAACTATCCGCGATTTAGGAGTAGTTATGGACCAGAAATTGAGCTATAGGTTTCACATTGACGAGATGGTGCATAAAGCATCACGCTTGTCAGGTTTCATATCCAGACAACTCAAAGCATTTAGAGATCCAAACGTCATCTTACCAGTTTATAACTGCGTTATTCGTAGCATTTTAGAATATGCTAGTCCGGTATGGAACCCTTCGTACGAGGTACATTCAAGTAAAATCGAAAGAGTGCAAAAACGTCTCATGTATCAGTTATCGTATTCTGATGGTCACTGTAAAATTCTTAACTGCTATGAATCTAGGCTAAAACACTACAAAATGTCATCTTTAAACGGTAGACGGAAAGCTGCAGATATAGTGTATCTTTATAAAATTGTAAATGGTCTCGTTCATAGTACAGAGTTGCTGGAGAGGGTGCAAATTGTAGTCCCGCGACAAAATAGTCGACTTTGTAACAGGCGCACTTTCGCGAATCCGCTTTGCAGAACCAATATCGGCCAGCATTCTCCTTTACATCGCATGGTCTCGGGGTACAATGGCATTAGACAACAATTTGACATCTTCTCTGGTAGTCTATGTGTAGCCAAAAAAATTGTGAAAAGTCATTGGAAATTTAATTCGTATTAATATTATTATGTCTGTTAAATTTTTTAATTTTATAATCCCATTTAATTATTCTGTAAGGTAGGTTAACCAAGCATGTGCAAATATGAATGCTGTGTTCACTATTTTAGGACTTACATGAGGTTTAGTGTTATTAAGCGATTCATTGTGAATGCCTAAATGTAATGTCTGGTGTGTGAACCAATAAACAAAAAAAAAAAAAAAAAAAAAAAAAAAAGAATCAGTAACCAAATCCATTCCAGTAGTTATTACAAGAATATACGAAAAAATACATACATTTTGATTTTTTGATATGTTCTATTATATTGCATTTTGCGAAAAACCTAGTGGAATGGATTTTGTTACTAATCCTGGACAAACTACTTTATATAGTAACAATTTTGTCACAATGCTTACCCGTATATCCGAAAAAGAAATAGCAACGTGATTGAAATTGAGTGGTTTTTAAAAGACTGAAAGCTGTTGGTGCTTCTCGACCTTATCGTTGAGGTGTTTGCCCATATTTTCAAGGATCTACAAAGTCAAGGCTAGCAACACGCGACATGCACGACCTTGTAAGGAAGAATTCTTCTTCTTATCGTGTCAATGACTATATGGTTTTAGACCAATAGGATGCGACTGTGACGCCTTTTTGGTTGGCCTGCATAAGGTCTTTTATGGTACAAATGGTGGGAAGATGTGGGCAGGACAACAAATGGGCCATATTTTGGGTGGGCGATCCACATTCGCAACTAATGTTGGATGTATTTGTGAATCCCCACTTGGCCAGGTTGTCCTTGCAGCGGCCAACCTGGGTCCGAAGACGGTTAAGTGACTTCCAGATCGGCCACTGCAATTCGTTTCCAGGTGGCAGGTGTTCGGCCGGGTCCAGAAAATCGGGTGGAGCGGGCAGCCTTACCTTCCATATTTCGCCTCTCAGTTTAGCAGGGTTTTGGTCCGTTGAGGTCGTCTCTCTGAGGAAGCTTTTGCGGCTCTTGAGACGGGCTGGAGGTATCGAGTGGCCGTGAAGCGGATGACGACTATCTCTCTCTTGCTTCCATTTTTCAGTAGAGCAGAAAATTTGGCGACGAACAAACGGTGGCGCTATTCCCGCCAACGGGTAAACCATGCAGAGGGACGTGGGTTTAAGACAGCCGGCTATAGTCCTGCAAGTATCATTCAACGCCACGTCCACCTCTTTGGCATGAGCAGAGCGATGCCACACTGGGCACGCAAACTCTCCTGCGGAGAAGCAAAGCGCAAGTCCCGTCGTCCTTAAAACGTGTGGGGAAGCGCCCCAGGTCGTACTAGTGACTAAAGGAAGAATAAGACTAAGTATACTATCTATGCACGTAGTACGGAGATGTGGCCTATCTAGAGTTCATTGTCCAGTAATTGCTTACCTTCAGGCGGTCCAATTACCTGTATGGCCCTTACTGGTAAAAAGAAAAATAATACTATGTATGTAGTTTTAATCTTTATCTTTCGATAAACATGCTTACTTAATAACTCTTTAAATGTCCTTTTGGCAACAGTGACATGTTGACATGGGTTTCCGATCATGGACAGGCCATAAAGTTTCGAGGTGGTCAGGAAATCTTCAATCTTCGTTTTTCTTCATCAGAAATTACTCAACACCTGTTTTATCTTCAGACCTCGATCTCGACCTACAAGTATATGTATTATTCGTACTTACCTTGATTTTATGTTCTTGAATTGTACTTTAATATTTATTTCCTAATGTTTAGTATTCAAATATTTGCTTTATATTTCAGATGACAGGTTCTATAAGTTATTTGATAGTCATTTCAAACTTAAGTCCAAGGTCTTGAACAGCTCGTAGGCGCATTGCAGATTACCAAAATAAATACTTACTGCAAAAATGGTACCATCGACCTTAATTCACGAACTATTGACGTAATCGAAATATGCTAATACAAAAATTTGCACAAGGTTGAAATAATATGTGTGTGCATATTTAAGAAGTCTATAAAAAGACAATATTGAATTGTAGCGATGACGTATGTGGTATGTGATATACCTTCGGTGCAGTCAGCAATCTTCGTCATGTGCGTCATCAGTCCAAGATGAGCATTCGGAGAAACAATAAACCCGAGACCATCGGCAAATTTGAGCACAAACATTGGACGGTTTGCCTATGCTTTGTTAGTTAATTAAAGTGACAGAGCAATTTCATATAGGATTAAGAATGAGGATTTGTTGAATGACACCAATATGAACCAAGATAGTAAAGAATAATAGATCAGAGTGCACGGCTGGCGTAGTGGTTAATAGGGTTGGCTCGCCGCTTTCAACTGCGCTGGTGTTTTGGGTTCGATCCTTACACAGGACAAATCTTTGTCTGATCCACAGAGATTTGTTCTGACTCTGAGTGTGCTTTGTGTGTGTGAATTGTATGTTTGTAGTATTTATTAGTGTGGGTGCCGTTTTAAAAATAATAACAATAATAGGTTCTAGCATGACGATAATTATCATGCTATAAATATTTATAGTACAGTACACAAACAAATTTTTAAAGTCTAGTATATTTAAACAAATAGTAATATATAATTATGTGCATTATTTATTAAAAAGGATATTTTTAATGCGAAAATGTAATTGTATAAAAGTTTGAAAATTTTAAAGTGTCTGGTTTCTGTCTAACCCACAGAACACTATTATGGACAGAACTCTGCGCAAGGCATTCCCATAAGAAATCGTCGTTGTGCACTAACTTTAATGAGCTATAGACAGTATTTTATTACTTTAACACATCAGTTTCAGCTTTAGCTACTACCATAGTACAAGTTAATTTACATACAATGATTATTAATTTCTTTACCCAAGGGCAAGCGTCAAATAAAAAAAGATTCAGATCTGTTCTCTGATCTGTTTCAGAACGTATTAAATTATTTCTTGTCGCCATTATCTTGCTGTTATCCGATGGACATAAATTTTATTATGAATATTACAACTCTCAGATATTATTCTTGAACGGACGGATGATGTTCCCGGAAGGCTCAACGGATAAAAATCTTCAACTTGTGTTATTTATTACTGCTCAAACTTACATCGATAATTCAACAATTACTACCAAGAATGAACACCGTAGTGTTGTTGGAAATGGCTTGAGTTAATCTTAGTCAATATGCGGGTAGTTTAAAGTAATCTCGACTTTACCAAGAACTACGACCATACCATAGCCAGAAAAGCCAGAAACTTGTTTTTAGAATGTGATAAAAATAATCGTAAGTACTTACTCATAGTTTGTGGTTTTTTTTTTTGAGACACACAAATAATCTCATTCTGGTGATAGGATTATTCACCTTATATAGTATAAATCATTTTCTACCAAGAATCAAATGACTGAGCTAGGCTCGATATTAAGGAAAACATGTGCTAGGAGCAGTATCTTGCGTAATAAATGTAATAATAAAACATAATAAAATCAAAGACGTTACTATAAACGGTTATTCCAAAAATTGTATTGGTTCGATGGGTGCGTGACCCAAAACACATCATCATGGCGTTGAACGTATAACAGTGGGTCAACTATGGTATATTTTTGACTGTTTGCGATTGCAGATAATTGCGAATATAACGGGGCTTGATACGTGATCGATACATGACAGATTGTACTTGCGCACAGACGAAATCTACACTATTGCATCAGCATCACCTATGGCCTAGGCATATATCCTATCTATGCCTTTCTATTTATAATGTAATAAATATTGTTACTGCTTCTATCTAAACATGGCTACGGAAGTTACAGTACATACATAATAACATACATAAGTCACATTTTATTTCCTTATTCAACTAATTAATATTTTGCATTTAGTCCTTTGCCGGGTTCTTCCAGGATGAAAATACATGCACAATAACGCACATGGAAGCTTTCACGTACGCCCCAGACGTCAGTTGATCAGTTCTAAAGATAAGTAGCCACGTCAATACATTTTGATTTAACTGTGTCAATATAAAACTAAACTATTGAAAGGTGAATGTTTATTTTTGTTTGAGCTGAATCGAGACATCGAGAATGGCTGAACATTCACTGAAAAATACATTATATAAGCCCGTGCATTTCATAATATATAATTTTGGGTGGTGTTAAGTTTATCTGACACTCCTTAAAAACGAATGTCTAACACTGCTGAACAAGCAGTTGTGTTAAATAAGTTAAGCATTAATATCAAAAATGTTTAAACACTTTTTCACCACAGCTAGGCGGCTGATCGATTGTCCGTTAATGTGTTTAGCTTGCTGCTCGATAGTCGTTTATTACTCAGTATGTCAACTATGATTAATCACTATCAATAATATTGATCGTATTCATCACTTGTGAGTAGCCCACAGACAGGGCGATATTTTTAACCATGTCCTATATGATTTATTTAAAAGCATTGTCTTAAGAGCAATCACCTCTGCCCGCCACGGTGGCCGTACATCTGGCTCACGCACTTCTGAACGAATGGTCTCGAACTACGAAGATCGCTTTACTGAAATTAATGACCTATATGTCTCCGCACTAGTCCGGACGGATCTCGAACAGTCAAATCTTTTGATACAGCTGCCAAAGAAAATTGATGAAACTGCGTATATCATCTGAAAATTAATCAATACGTTGCAATCGTATAACATCAGGCATGGCACTATCCTTGAAATATTAACAGATATAAGAAGAGCAATAGCAAGCGACATGAGAAAAATCAACCTGGTTTCGGTTCTAATAAAGTGAAAAAAAAAAGATTGAAAACATAATTAGTGATCCTGATCTGAACTTATTGCTCAACTCTAAATGACAATATTAATACAGGATACAAACATTTAAAAAAAAACACCTTTTGAAGTAAAAATGTGACGAACCACGATTAGGTAACGCAATGTGACAGTGGAAGTTGGCATTATTGTTATCGCGATCACGATTCTTTAGACAATTGTATTCCCCATGATAATATTGACATCGTTTGACGCACATTTGCAATGGAGCTCTTTTACGTCTGAATAATTTACTCTTAATATGTTAAACATATTCGTTTTTTTTTAATTAGCATTAGGCACCGCTTCCCTGTCTGCCCGTTACACCTTTATGGGAATTGGATTAAAAATAAGTTCAAGACGCCCGAGACGAATCGATCTTTCAATCGATGTACCACGCGGGGAGTTATCATAAAAGCCAGACATGCTAACTTTCAAATTTTTACCCACTTATTCTAGTAGGTAAATAAAAACAACAAACGCAGTTGAGTCACGTTTCACCGCGCGAAATATAATAGTGTTCCTAGAGAACGTTGCAATTTTAAACTGACTTTTAAAACTTTCATTATAGAAACGGAGCGGAGTCTACAAGAATTTACTAAGACGGTGTCACAGTATTAACTAAATATTAACGCCTACTTGATCATCTTGCCAAAATTACCAGAATTGCCAGATTTTTTCTTCTACGAAAACACTCCAGCTACTGCAGCATTCTTCAGACAGTTACATTTTTGCCTATTTAACATTGTGTCAATAATTATTTCATGTCCATACATGGGTTTCTATTTACGAAAAATTCCCAATTGTAGTTATTAGCAAACTTGAAGTTAATGTAAATCAGATAGTTTTGCGTATCATGTTTACAAACACTTAATTTGAATTATTCTAATTAATTTTAGTTTTTCTAATTAAATGCTTTGAATACTACTTTGTATATATTTTACTTCTTACTAGTTATAATATGCTTTGTGTGTCTTTTTTTGGCGCCGTTTTTTACACAAAACGTTATTGCCAAATCTTATTAACAAGCACAACTTTCAACAAAAAGATCTGCATTGTCGCTTCGTTAGGTTAAAATGCTATTTGTTCTATGTAAATTCTTAAGCTGTATCTACATGTAGGTAGAGAAGATGTAGGGTTCCATATATTAAGATTGTTAGTTAGCCAAACTGTCAAAGTAACACTAAACACTAGCCTATTCTAATTAAACAGCTCTTTTACATGCACCTATCAATTAATTTACAGCTTTTTTGTTGATTTAATTTCTATTGTTCGTAAAGATAATGAGCCCATACACCGCCACGTGTCTATGTCATACAAACAAAGTAAATCAAACAAAATCTTGCTGCATAATGTTTGTTGATGATAGATGAGATGAAGTGCTGCATCTAAGAACATGTGGACGCTTTCCCGTCGTGATATTGTTGATAATGTTCATTATGATAATAGATTAGCGTATGTATACATTATCACTAATTACTTGTATAAGACTGTGTTATACATTGTTGTATTGGTCTGTATCTGAATTATTTAATTTTCTGAAGGGCTGTTTTCGCCAGTAAAATAGCTGTCTGAAACCGGATGGTGAAGAACCATGAATTTGAAAAATCTCGTTGAAATATAAATAGAGAAGAGAAAAATTTGAAAAATATCGATAACAAGACGGAGAAATTGAGAAATTTTCCTAAATTTAATGGACACAATCTATAGCTTATGCAATGAAGAGCAACATTTTGCAAATATGGACTGACATTGTGTTACATATTTTCTAACGCGTGTTGGAAATTTTAATGCGAAATAGTACATTGTACACCAAGGGATGAAAGTAGTTGATTTCATTGAGGGTGTAGTTTGAGGCCCGAAGCGTAGCTGATTGCCTTAATACACCCGAAAGAAATCAAACTTTCGCCCGAGTTATACATAGTGCTTTATACTACACCTACAAGGAAAATAAAAAGATTGTGCATTTTTCTCACTTCTCCATTGCAGAAAATCTGCATACGCTTTATTATATCTGATCCTTGACTTTTGTGGTAAGAGGTCCTCAATCACTGCTTGAGCAGTTACTTTCAATTCCTCCGGAGTCAATAAATCGTCAGTATCACTATCACTCGACATATTAAGTTCTTGCAACAAATTGTTTATTCAAAAGTTTTAAAATGATGAGGAATTTGGAGCGAAATGTTTTCACAATTTCTTCTTTCATACGCGCATAGAGACACGGGTAACAATCGCATGCAGCCAGCTACACTTTATGAAGTTGATTTGTGAAAAAACGTTTGTAATTATTTTGTAACAGGTAATAATAGTGATTTTAGTGGTTTATTTATGCAGTTATTATACAGGGTGGATGCGACATAGCGACATTTCTTTAAACCACATATTCTGTGCACACTCAATATTGATTTCCAGTGGTCCAAAATCACATGACGAGAAAAATACGAGAAATACAACGTTAAACAAGTTACATGGCTCGTACAGTGTAAAGACCCCTTACTTACCAAAATAGGCCATGGATGGCAACGTCGCATGGAACCGGCATCACTAAGAGTGCCGACGCACTCATATCGAATCGCGTATTCACATTTGAATTTCACATACACAACCACGGAAAGTCACACGTTATTATCACAAACATCACTTTGAATAAATTTTAATTGCATCCCTAAATTCACAGAGTACCCATCGGCGCGAACTACTTACTTTGGTCATAAGGTCTCTATTTGCGGTCAAACTTTTTAATTTATTCGAACGCCACAAACACACAAAACACTATTATAATACTACATCTCAATTTTTTTCTCTTAGCGTCGTGTCACATCACAAATAAAACACTTAAAATAGAAAATAAACAACAAACAATGGCGCTTGCGCTTTCATTTACGGACAAGGATGGGAGAACAGCCAGTGTTGCCAATGTATGTAGCGTCTTTGTCACCTGCGTTGTGTGGAACTTTTACCTTGCCTACAAAAAAAGTTTTAGCGACTTTTTCTAGGTTTATTCTATTCAGTCATTTATTTATTATTTTATTACATTTACTTAATTATTATAAAAAAAAGGCCAATTAAAACTAAGCAAAATAAGAAAAGCTCATTGTCGCCGGCGAGGATAAGGTGTTTAGCGACTAAAGATATCGAATCTAACGACATGCAAATTATGGACTTGGCAGCAGTGAGTAAACCTTACTCATTGGTGTGTACAGAACGCTATAATAAGGATAGAAAATAAAGGTAGTAAATGGTAGAGCTTTTGGGAACGACTTGACGGAGAAGAGTTTCACTGTTACTGTTATCAATTAATTTTAGTGCTTGGATTACTGTTATCTCGTTGATGGTAAATTTAAACCCTCAGGTTTCAGACACAAAAGCCAGCTCTGAGGTAAAAGGGTACGCAACTATGCATTGACAAAACTGCTGAATAATAATCTTCTTTTAAGTGATGGGACCAACATGATACTAATAGACAAAAAATTCCCTCTGATTTATGTTTAGTTCCAACTGTGGCCACAAGCAATGAGTAACGGCGCTGAGTCTACATGTTAGTAACGTTAGCCGGACGATTGGGGCTGTATGCTGTAGGTAGGTCTCGCCACTGACATTTATGAAAGAATTATTTCACGGCTTTGTCACTATGTTACAAAATAAGAAACAAGATGGCACCTACCTGTGTAGTAATTTGGTAGTTATAATCTTATCATCAACCAGATATCGGGATTACTACTATTTGATGGCCCTTTATGTGAAACGGAAAAGCTTTTTTTCATGTTCGTTCACAATGGCTCTACCACTTAATACTTTCTATCTTTATTACAGCATTCTGTGGTATTTACAAAAAGTTTTTTTTTGCAGAGCTTAATTTTCATGCTATCTTAAATCGATGTAACTTTGCGGTTCGAATGTACGCTTTGTTTGTAAAAATTCTATGAAAATTCAATCCTACCAACCTACCAACAGCCTAAACTGGTAACACTCAAGTACGTACTTTTACGTACGTACGTTACTTCCGGGCAGTTTAAATAACTTTATTTAAAGTATTGAGTTAGTTACTTACTTGACTAATTATTACTAGAGAAGTAAATAAAAGTAGTTCATCTCACTTTAATAATGTCTCCAATTCAATATGAGTAAAAGAGACGCAAATAGTTTACGCAAATTCAAATGCATTCAAACCGCGTCACCAACGAAAGATCATTAAATTTGTTTAGTGCAAAATCGGCAATCTTACGGGAAATAGAAATTCTCGGAAATATTTTAATCTCAAAGACGCCGGCGTGTTATTGTATTAAATTTTGTGATGTGAACGGACTCAAACTTAATATGTAATTAGTGCTAAGTTTATTATTGTGACAGGACACAGATTTTTATTGGATATTTGTTTTGTGAGTTTTTTGAAAATGGTCGATTCGGGCCTGTTGGGTGGCTACCACGATCCCCGGACTTAACTCCTCTGGACTTTTTTTTTGTGGGGATTTGTGAAAAACGAAGTGAAGAATTATTATATTGTGTTAATGTCTGTAGCGAATACAGACGTTAACACAATAGAAGAATTGCGAATACGTGTTATTTCGGCCTTTGATAAAGTAAAAAGATTAGCCGCGAATAGTGATCTTATGTCTGCACGTGTGGTGTAGTGGTTTAAGCGGTCGCCTCGCCGCTCTCCACTGCGCTGGTGTTGTGGGTTCGATCCCCACATGGGACAAATCTTTGAGTGATTCGCAAAGATTTGTTCTGAGACTGGGTGTGCTTGAGTGAGTGAATGTGTGTATTTGGGCCTTGTCATTGGATAGTGTAATTGCTTCTGGCGTTCTGTCTAATGTAAAAAATTCAAATTATTTATTTATTTATGACGAAATTAAAAAACAATATTGTGCGTCGCTACAATTTATGTATTGAACAAAACGGTGCACACATCGAAAATTTAAACATTTAATTGAAAATTATTAATTGAAATTATACATCGTGAATTGATTGAAGTGATTTTGTGCTAAATTATGTGATTTGTGATTTTTGAATACGGCCTGTAATTGGGAGCAATCACATGATTTTGACATAAGCTGTGAGCTGTGTGCGACGTTGCCGTTCCGCTTTGCCGGTGAGTAAAGATGTGTTTACATAAAATAATCCATTTAGTTTGTTCGAAAAATTTTTTTTCGTAATTTTTGTGTCAGCTAATTTTGGACCACTGGAAATTAATACTCGGCATGTACAGATTATCTGGTTAAAAGAAATGTCGCTATGTCGCATCCACCCTGTATAATTAAGTTACATTAATTTATTTATTTTTATAAAAGTAGTTATTTTATTCTTTTAATATTCTTTTTTATTTATGGTTTACCAAAAAGTACAGAAAACAAAATGAAAAAAAAAAAGAAATTTAAAAAAAAGTTCATTACTCCCATGGGAGTAATGAATAATGATGCATGGCGCTCTGCGTGCCCAAACTCTGATTTCCCTAGCAACCCCTCTTCGCAGCGTATGTGGGACGGGCCGCTCTGCGAGCTAGTACGGAAGAAACTCCTTGATACGTGCTCAAGCTCCGCAGATCGTGCCCGCCTTATAGCCTCTGCACAGTGGGAATCAGGTTTGTGGCTACATGCCCTCCCATCGCCTAACACTGGCACCTTGATGGACAATTCCTCTTTTAGGATTGCAGTGTCCCTTCGCCTTGGCGCACCGTGCTGTGCTCCCCATCGCTGCCAGTGTGGTGCCGCTGTGAGCCCACTTGGTCACCACGGTCTAAGCTGCGTGAAGAGTGCGGGCAGATTCTCTCGCCACTTCAGCCTTAATGATATCGTCCGTCGGGCTCTGACTACCGTCAATTGCGCGGCTGTTCTTGAACCGAATGGCCTGAGCCGTGACGATGGTAAGATACCCGACGGAATGACTCTTGTTCCCTGGAGGTTGGGGCGGCCCTTGGTGTGGGACGCAACTTGCGTCGACACTTTGGCACCGTCGCATCTTCCAGGGACTCGGGATAGGGCTGGTGCGGTGGCAGAATCAGCCGAAAACCTCAAGAGGCGCAAATATAGCCTTTTAGATAGTGGCTATATGTTTGTGCCTTTTGGGGTAGAGACGCTCGGGCCGTGGGGTCCAGGGGCTCACGCTCTTTATAAAGACGTCGCTAAACGTTTAGTTGAGTCAACCCGTTCCCGAAGTGCTGGCATTTTTTTCGGTCAACGAATAAGCATTGCCATACAGCGTGGCAATGCTGCCAGCATTTCGGGAACGATGCCCACTGGTAGCGGTTTGCTTGATTAGTGTATATAGTTTTAGTTTTAGTTATTTTTATTATAGGTTTAATTATTATAAATAGTTATTGAACATGTTACTAAAGTAATATTATTATCTGAAATAAATATTCTACAGTTTTTTTTATAATAACTCGTTAAATATTATTTGTATAACTTCATTTCATGTTATTTCAAATATTGTTAAGTTAAGGCAATCTGTGTGTACATTTTTTTTAATATTTTTTGTAGTATAAATAGTTTTGTTATTAACATATTATTATATATAATTATTTTCTTTGTTCTTCTGGAACCCTTATGTATACACACATTGCTTATACTCCTTTATTTTCTGCTTGAAGTGTAAGATATTGCAACCTTATATTATATGGATTTATTTATAAGTATTAATTTAATTACGTTGCTATATTTAAGTTTATTTTCTCTCCATAACCATCTTTAGCCATCATGTTGTTTTTGGTTGCTATAACTTACACATAGAATTATTGTCAAAAAACAAACAAATATAGTATGAATTATTTGAAAAGATGGTGCACATGAGTTTCTCACCAGCTCTTCTCATGGTGCAATACCCATCGGAGCTGGTACTTGGATTGATTTTAATTCATATCTCTAAGTTGAATTAAAGTCAATCTAAGCTCCGGTGTCAAATCATTTTATTACAATAAGTATTATAATTTAGTTAGATAAGTTTTATTTTAATTTTATATTTTTTGTATTTTGATGTTTGTTTTGACGTGTTCAAGCGCCCCTTGGGGCCCATGGAAATAAATGATTTGATTTGATTTGACGTCGAAAATGTTTCTTTTTTCTTATTTTTTTTTACTTGAGAAAATGCTTTATTGTAATGGCACTGAATAAAGAGGTTGTGTTGGACTCGTTAACTTCGTTAAAACTTGAATATTCTTATTCAAGTTGCCATTATGCGGAACAAGGACATCGTGCGTGGTGGTATGTAGGCCGGCTTCGCTGCAGCACAGCCTGTGGCTGGAGAGTCTGGCTACATGAAATATGACGAACCTAAGCATAATAAAAAAATATTCGAATTCATCAATAAAAAATAAATGTTGTAAAATTTTCACTTGAAGAAAAGTACTCTATGAGGTTTAGTTTCCACCAAAGCGGAGAGAAGAAAGACGCTTTGCTTTGGTATGAACTGGGGCTGACTACTCTTTCCACTCTATATCAAAAAAACCGGCCAAGTGCGTGTCGGGCCACGCGCAATAGGGTTCCGTAGCTAGTCGTAACAACATTAAACGTACCAATTACCGACAAATTGCCAAAATACCAACATTTTTTCTATAACTTTGTTTTTCATAGTGTTTTATGGAATTTGTATCAATAACAAAGTTATAATTTGCGGTTGCTGAAAAAGTGCTATATCTCAAAAACTGCCGACTGTATCTCATTCAAAACAATTTTGGTTGAAAGTTTTTATTCAGATCTATAATATATAATTTTTTTAGATTTTTCACTCCTGTGGTTTAAACTAAGTAATCTACTAAGTGCTCTTAACTACTTAAGAGGGGGGGGGACACTCATTTTAGCACTTTGAAAGTGTCTATCTTTGGAACGATTGACATTGAAAAAAAAATGGTTCTAGAAACCTCAATGTAATTTTTAAAGACTTATCTATAGACCCCACACGTATAGGTAGAATGAAAAAAAAATAAAATTGTTTCAGTTCAATGTATGGGGAGCCCCCCTCTAATATTAATATTTTTTTTTTGTGTAAAAATCGTAAAGCGGTAAACAGAATACATCTACCTACTTAGTTTCAATTGTGTAGTCCTAATAGTTTCGGAATAAAGTGGCTGTGACATACGGACGGACGGACAGACAGACAGACAGACAGACAGACATGACAAATTTATAAGGGTTCCGTTTTTTGCCATTCGGCTACGGAACCCTAAAAACAAATACTAACTCTAAGCTGAACTAAAGAAGGCTGTTTACAGAATTAGAATTAGGTTAGGTCAACTTAATCAGATTAACCTAGATTACACTGCTGTTTAGGAGTAACATGCGTTTCGTATTTCATTGCAGCCAGTCTATAATACTAAACCATTTTAATGATATCCGTACTTGGCCTAAATTGCATCGACACAATGAATACTGGGCTCAATCAATTTGCCTCAGTGATTAGTAGCTCTGAATCGTGCTTTTGTTTCATGAATAAAAGACAACTGGATGATATTAATACATAATACAGTTAGCAACACATGAACAAATTTTCAAAGTAACTTATTTCTCAAAATTAAAACTATTTGTTGGTGTATGGAAAAAAAAAATAGTGTTCAGTGACTTTTGTTAGTGACTGTACCTACTATGCTACATGCAATTTAAGTTAAACTTAACTTAGGACATTTGTTTGATTATTATTTTTCAAGATAAATAATACCTAACATCTAAATTTAAGGCTTGTCATGTAATATCGCTAATACATATTATCTAAATCTGATTAAAATGTTGAAATCACACCCACTTGCAATGTTCTAAAAAACTTTGCGTGACTGATAAAAAACTACTGAGGTGTCAAGGGACACCCGCATGGAACGAAGTTCGGTAATTCCAAATAACAACAAATCAGGATTCGCATCCGAGATTGCAGTAAAAGGTATGCGACCTTATCCACTAAACAAATAAAACAGTCTATTTATAAACTAAATACGGTAACAAACATTTAAACCAAATTAAAATAAAAACAAACATTAAGACAATTAACTTATCAAGCTTAGCAAGCGTACACAAGATCATTCAGAATCACTTTAATCATTCTCTTAAAATAATCGAATGATACTTTTAAAATCATTGTGGAGATATTATCACAATACTCCTATAGGCTGAATGGCTACATAACAATATTTCCTGTGCCTTACACACTTAATTTTAAAATAATTCTTATCTTCAAACTTTCGCGCTATTCGAATTTCAAAATATCAAAAGCGATGTTCATTCAAACACACGCATAGACTTATAATGCCTAGATAAATAAACTGCTTGTATGAATTTAAGTATAAAGTAAGGCTAAAAACAGATTGATTGAAAATTATAATGCACCGCTTGGCGGACAGACAAACTAAACGAAAATCTGATAAATACCAGAGAGTTACACTGAACTGAAACGGCACAATTAAAGTGGCTTTACATTTCATGCGTGTACTCGGTTTCTAGGAGTAATAGTTCTATGACCACACATAACAAACCTTATCTTTAACATTATTTTTCTGCGATTATCTTGCTTTCTTTTAAATAGTATTCGCAAGTTTACTCGCGATATAATAATATCAGATCTCATTATCAATAATCTCATCACCAATCCCAATGACATAATTAGATGTGTTCTAATCGTATATTCCATGAAATGTACATAACAAAATTAGTAAACATTCTGTGGTAATATTAAAAAATAATTTGCTTTTGAATTTAATATAGTTATGACGCGTACACTTGCTAAACACACAATAATGAAGAGATAATAACGCGTATGACTTGGTTAGCACAATAGTAAAGAAAGGTTATAATGTGTACTTGCTAAAATACAAAAGCATTTATTATCGTGTGTATAAAATCTCTACTTACCTAAATCCATCAGCAATATCCAGAACTTGTGCAGAAACACTGTCAGGATTCATTATTGTAACTATTTTTAATAATTTATTATGTACAAAACACCTGTATACACTCAACAAAAGGCGGGAATTGTATTTTTTTTTTAGTTATGATAATATTTTTTTTTAGTTACTTTATTATTCATAGAGAGACAAAATGAAAATATTTCGCTTGCTTTCTCTATGCGCAGCATTTCTGTAGCACCAATTAGTTCCGAAGTCGCGCGATAGATGGCGTTGGGATCGAATTAGATCGCGCTATGGTTTCGTTACAAGGTCCTGTATATAAGGTCCACCGATTTAGAGTTTAAGTATGTTCTGCAGATCCAAGTGAGAAGTAATGTTCACGATATCGAGCTATTTATTCCCTGGTATCTAACTAGATAGCACAGCGATCGTGTACGCCTTCGCAGACCTTTCTGAGCGCGCCAGCGCCCCTATTTTTGCAGAAACTCAACTCTAGTAATTTTTTTTTCTTATTATTTTTTTAATTTAATTTTTTTTTCTATAAGCGAGATGGAGCGACGGACACAGAAAAACGCGCATTTTTTTTTTTGTAACTTAATTCTAGTAATTTTATTCTTTATAGTTTTTTTTTTAATTTAATTTATCTCTTTTTTTCTATAAGCGAGAAAGAGAGACGGACACAGAAAAATGCGCACGCCGTGCGGCGTGCGCCTTTTTCTGTTTTGTCTGATGATGTAGCACCGTAGCTGTAACGTAGCATGTAATTACTACGCTGCTACGAGAATTGCTACGAAAAGTGTCGTTACAACTTTTCGTTCCTTTTTTTTCCGCCTAGCCCCCTTTTGCAACGCGCAATAAGGAACTTTGTTCCAATAATTTAGCCACTCTGACTTACTTAACGATTACGTTATGTTATTTTACTTACATTTCGTTAGTGGATGAGTTATTTAATAATGCCAATATGCGCAAAAAAGATAAATTAATTAATTAAAAAAAGAGATACGTTTAGATTTTTTACATTAGATATAACGCCAGTAGCAATTACACTATCCAATGGTCCCAATGACAAGACCAAATACAAACATTCACTCACTCAAGCACAGCCAGTCTCAGAACAAATCTTTCCGAATCACACAAAGATTAATCCCATGTGGAGATCGAACCCACACCACCAGTGCAGTGGAGAGCGGCAAGGCGACCGCTTAAACCACTACACCACACGGGGTATTTCTCCCTTTGCGTTATAAAAAGGGTGTTGAGATCTTAGTTCTTTGTAAGAGAACACAAAAAAATGCTTCGATTAAATCGTTCGCATCGCATTTTTACCGTTTTACCTTCATAGTAAGTATACAATAAGGTCAATATCGCAAATCGAGTGACCATGTACCGTGATTGTGGCTGATTAGAGGCGGTGTCGTCTGCATTGCAATTTATTGGTCTTTGAATTAGGCTCGTTGCGAGTAAGTGCCTACGTACACACCTCCAGCAAACGAGTGCGTATGCACCAATTTTTATTACCTACAATTGGTGATCTCAGAGAGGAGTCAAATCAATCTTACAAGATCACATTGTGTATCAGTTATTTAGATTACTACCTATTGGCCCCTGTTTGAAATGACTAACTCCGAATCAGTTGGTACCTCCAACAATTGTGCATATTTATTTACCAAGTACAATTGGAGGCAAATCTATTTTGTCATAGTACGACGTAGTATACCAGTCATTTATATAGAGAGCAATTATATGCGTCTGCATTCTAAATGACTAAATCCGTGTAAGGACATGGGGACAAATAAATAAAAAATAAATGTAGGGACACGCCCAACATTTACGTGTGCCCTAATTTTGACTGCTCTAAGAGTGGAATGAAAACTTTTTGATAAGAGGATGACATACAATACCTACCAGTTTGCTCTGAAGTCGTTGTTTAAAACGTAAAATTGGCGTCGCACGGAACGGCAAAAAGACTAGGCTGACGATAGCAATTCAAATTACTTAATGTGGACTGACTGATAGATCATGGTGTTGACTTGCCATCGTGGTGAAAGTATGACTGCCCAGGGTGCGCCGGACGTATGGGTTACTTGTGTACGTCACTCGGGGAGGCTAGAGAACAATAAGAAGAAGAAGAATGACTTAATTTATGAGAAGGATTTGTCATGATAAGAAATCCATTTCCATTTACCTCGACAACCCCTTTCAGTCCTAATAAACGTATATTGTAATATATTTAATATGTAACAAATAAATAAATAGTATAAGAATAATATAGAATAGGGTACGACATAGCACTCATAGCCTCTGCGGTCATTGATCTCAGTTTGAAGTATATTTATCAAAGCTCGCTAAAGCTTATCTACTGTCCTAAAAATATTATTTGTTCGTTTTTTGCTGATATTAGCCCACACCGTTTCGTTGCGGATACCAGCCATGCTATCTTTGTGTCAATATTAATATGTTATCAGATAAATTGGGTTGCATAAAGAGTAGGTTACCTCAATTCGCACAAATAAGTTTCGGCCGATACAGATAGTGAAATTGAATAAATTCTTCTCATATGACTACCTAGTACCTATGTAGTCTACATAATACATCGTTATTTTTTAAAATTGACGTGAGTTTGTAACATTATTCAAATTATGAAAAGCCAGTCTTGCACTTTGTCTTGTAGTGCAAGACTGGCTGCTACTCGGGCGCGACGTGTCACGCTCTCTTGAAAATGCCTATAAGTATAGGTGAAACCGCGGTCGACTAAATAGACCATATATTATAATAATAATAATATATATACATAATAGTAACACCCGTATTTCATAATTTAAATACATCGTTCTTATTTAAACTTCCTATGAAGATTTCAATTTACATATTTACATAATGCATGTAGTGTAGGTACCTATGAACGATACATAATAGCGACGTTTATTATATTTAATATTTATTGGCTATTGGTTACAATCGTCTTTTAAATTATGTATTACCATTCCGTTACATTCCGTTTAGAATATAAATTCAAATAATACAAACGACTTAATCGGTAATTAACTTAAATGGCACGGACATATTGAGGTCTTCAAGATAAGCCTTAGCTAATCGCAATGAACCTCATTTTTTATGCCTTCGCATCAAATGTAAAAAAAATAGTTACTTAATTAATGAATACGAAAAAAGTTGATGTATGCTGAAACAACAAGCTTCACGTTGAGATTTATCACTTCCTTAGCCAAGGGGATTGACGCAAATCCTGAAAACATAAACTCTAAATAGATTGTTGATTTAAGTTCTGCGTTTTGATAATTTTAGACCACATTGGACTGAGATTGTCAAAACGCATGTTTCCTTCTTATAACAACTCTCCAAACTGACGGTCGGTTATACGTGAGCGTACGCTGTCGATCGATGGAGCACTGTATCCGGCCTAAATGTGCTTCATCTGCACCCATCATTAAATATGTTAGGCCTCACTCCTCTTTGTGTTTGAAGATGATATACGTAGGTATAGTATAGGCCTATGCGGGTGGGGAAGTGTACTTAAATGGAAGCAAAATTTGGCAAAGAATGGTTATGTTTAATATGAGCACCCATTGCCAATGACTGATCGTAAGGTAGGCATATTTATAATAATACTGCTGTCAATAAACACTACCACAGCACGACGAAATCGCGTTGTTTCCCACGTGAAATCACTGTTTGCTCCAGGTCTACAATCACCTGAATGTGTTTAAAATGTGATAGAAATTATATGACATTTAATACCTTCCGCATACATTCTATTCAATTTATATAAATTAAGATTACAATGAAACGTGCTTCGGTAGGCAGCACCAGTAAAATTTTCCTTTATCCAAAGGTAAAAATCTAAAGCTTAATCGTAAATAAAACATACTTAACTCATATCACCCTTGCCTAAACCAGGACAGGGTAACTTGTTAATCTATTCGTTAACTCTATACAAGTGTTCAAAGTTTTCTTTTCAGTAATCCAGAAGAAAAAAAACCGACTTCACAAAATATAAAAAGACAGTGTAAAAAAACCAATAAAATTTGAGGGTTGCCATCGATTTCTTTGGGATTCCATCATCAGATCATGACTTAGTGGCAATGGGACCATTTCGGCAGTAGGTACACTATCTCAAACAAAAAAGTATTTTTTTAAATCGGTTCACAATCAATCACTGGACACACAAAAAAAATATACGTGTTGAACATAGAAATTCCTGCTTTTTGGAAGTCGATTATAAATGCGAACAACGGCGTCAAGCGCAAGCAACGATAATTTGTTTTAGGCAAAATTAATAAACATGCAAATGACTTCTTACAACAATAGAAATTATAGCCGTAGATTAATTGCTAATTACGTGCGTCATATCGCCTAACAGCTTGCATCTATTATAATTAAATAATGAATACTCGGTAGTAACTACGTTTTGTCTTTGTGTTAAGTTCCTAGTTGGTTTCAATAAGCATCCGTAAACAAGCTTAAGCTGGTTGTAGCAGGAACCACTGAATGATACCGCCATTGCAATGTAATAAAAAATGTATAATTATACAGCGGTTTGATTCGGATCTGCTAATTTAAAAAGACGTTCTATGCTGCAAAGCTTAAATGCATGATCAGTATCGCTCGCTTATATTTTTTTTATATAAAGATGTACTTACATCAATACATTTTTTTTTTCGTTTCGGCTTATGTTGTTTTTCTCATTTTTATATTATATTTGATGTAATGATTGGTATTTATTACCTGATTGCTAATTTTATTCAATTCTATTTGTGTTCATTTTTATTATGTTCATGTTAATTTTCTCGTTTTTTATGTGTGTGTGATGTAATAAATGGTAAATATATCTATTATTAATTTATTTATTTCTAAAAACCTTAAAATATTGCGATTTTTTAAGTCAGCTTCTAGCTAGCATGTTATGTTTCCATTGGATTAGTCTGCGTTTGGACGTTAAATATAAATTACATTATTAAATATAATATATTTTAATAATGTAATTTGTATTATGAAGGAAATATGTTTTGATTGTCTTGATAATACTTATAAATAGCCTATATGTATACTTTTGTGCATTATATTATAATAATATAGGTACGTGAAAAATGCATGACGTCATATTCTGCTGCACTAGTTTGACGTTAGAGCGTTCATTGATTTCTTCACGCTCGTTAATCTATGCATCTGGTTGATATTAAGGCTGCTATTGTAGCATTCATTTGTAAAAATTTCTAACGCCACTGTAGGAATAAAAGTTGAAATTGTTTGATAACATTAAAGAAAATTATTTATTTTAATAAAAACTAGCTGAGTATGAATATTGAATTCGTATAATTTGCCGCGCAAATTTTATATTTTGTCTTTCATAAGAACCTTCTCCTGAAATTTGGCCAATATCAGTGGTAACATATTTTTATCACAATCAAAATTAAATTAAATAGTTTGATTTTTCGACCTAAATCCTCAAGTTTACAGAGAATTTTCAATTCAATTATTTATTTATCAATGTTAACAGATTCATACACTTATTATTAAATTAAAATTATTATCATCACAAGTCACTCATTAGTATAAAATAACAAGTTATAATTATTTATTTTATCATACATAATTCAATCAATATGTAATTTCAATTAGTAACTAAAAATGTCACAATTTCCTCCGTGTAGTACAGTCGGCCAATGAGTTGGGTATGCAGGGCAAAAACTTTTAAGTCATAGTAAAGACTTACGACACCAATTATGGATAAGTGAGTTATATATCTAAATAGTGGGTATATTACACTTATTAAATATGAAATACAAACTTGCATATCTATTGCAGTCAGTTTTTACTATGGCGTAGAAGTTTTTGCCCTGCATACCCAACTCGTTGGCCGACTGTACATGTTGCGTGCTGCCTACAACAGTGGTTTACACTTTACATACGGGCAGTGTAGTTTTGCGTCACGATACCACTGTCGATTAAGGAACCTCAGAAATAAGCCTGATTGACACGGCATATTGCTAATTGTCACCAGCAAATATTCTAGCACGACCTCCAAGTCCGAAGAACGGTGACCGAAGAATAGTGAATGTCATTGCCGCGATAGTCTAGTAACTGCCTCGATGGGCTAGTGGTTAGCGTATGCCTCTCAGCGCGAGATCTCGGGTTCGATTCCCGGGTCAGGCAAAGTGTTATTTGTAAACTTTCCGTCAGGAAATTCACAATAGCAGCCCGGAAATGGAATTGTATCCCATGTGACTTAAACATAACAGGTGAAATGTGGGTGTGGTACACCTTTGCCATACCTTCTCGGTAATATAGGCGTGATGATAGCATCAAATAACATAAGTAATGTATGTAAGAAATTTCAGAATTAGAAGTCTACTACTCACCATCAAACCAAATCAAGCCGTGGCGCAATGGATAAGGCATCGGTCTTACGATCGAGAGGTCGTGGGTTCGAATCCTGGCCATTACACCACGGACGTAAACTTCCTCCTAACTCAAGCGAATTAAGCTTAGCTGGAGGAGGTTAACAAGAATACTAGTAATTTGTATTTGCAAATTGCTAGTAAGCTTTTTTTTTTAAAAAAAAAAAAAAAGGTGTGCCCGGTGGATGGCGATAGGCTGACCCTCTATCCTATGGGACCTATAACCCTTCTAGGTAATATAGGCGTGATTTCATAATATGTCGTTTACAACACGGGGTAACAAAATATTTCTACTAAGTGCAGTAATTATATTTATTTATTTATTGTAGTACAAGAAACAAACAGTATTATAATTAAGAACAATTACCAAATCATACATAATTAACACTGTCACCAACAAAGTTTCTAATAATAAAATTACATCAATTACACACTTATATGTTATTTAGTGGACATTGGTATTGTTAATGCCGCAAATAAGCCAAGGGCTACACAAACAATATAATATGACGTAGTGCCATGGTCGCGTAATAACACTAATAACCGATGACCAGCATTTACCTTGTTAATTGCAACCGTAATCTAGACTCACGCCATTATGCAACCAATTATGGAATGTCATGGGAGGTCGAGGGCTCTCAATTCATTGGCATAGGTTTTAATGTGTTGTTATTAGTTCCACTACGGATGTACAGTTATTGATTTAAATTAGCGATTGCTGTTTTTATTTATAGTTTTTTAAGGTTCCGTACCCAAAGGGTAAATTAAGTAAAAACTGAACCGAATTACCCGACTGCGTCAGAAGGAGGGTTATGTTTTTCGAGCGTATGTATGTATCATAGAAATCTTAATGCCTTATTATTAAGATTTCTATGGTATGTATGTATGTCTTTTTCTTTGGCACGCCCTACAGCCCAAATGGCTAGACGGATTTTGACAAATGAGGTGTCGTTGAATTCGTCGAAACAGTGATAGTGACATAGGCTATATAAATTTTCAAAATGGCGCCGGCAAATGAAAAAAAACCGGCCAAGTGCGTGTCGGGCCACGCGCAGTAGGGTTCCATAGAAAAATACTTTTTAACTAAATGGCGTCCTTTAGAAAGGAAATGTTTGTAGTACACGAAACCAGCTAGCACGTATGACGAGATGTATGAATATTGAGGAAGCGAAAGAAGTATGTAAGGAGCGAAGCACATGGCGTTCCATCGTCTCTGCCTACCTCCGTGGGATAAAGGCGTCATTTTATATATGTATTATGTATGTTTATTTATGTTTCAAGAATTTTGAACGAAATATTCTGAGTAACTGCATCTGACATTTCGGACCCCTATTCCTCTTGAACTAATGAAGTGAACTTATCCGCTATAGTTTTCCTTTAAAGTTCATTACATGTACTACCGACACATTTTTTTTCAGATTTTAGGATCCAGTAGTTTAGCTTTTAGAGGGGGGGGGACGCCCGACTCGAACAAAAATTTGCTCTTTAAAGTTAATTATCTCGCAAACGGATCCCTAAATCAAAAAACTGTCTTAGCAACACCTAAACGTTTTTAAAAGTCCTATCTAACAATACCCCACACTATGGGGTAGGCGACAAAAAAAAAAACATCCCTACTTTACATGTAGGGGAGCTACCTGAAAAAAAATTTTTTTTCCAAATTTTACTCTACGACTTTCTTTGTTTAGTTAACATACATGTTTATGCAAAATTTCAGTTTTCTAGCACCAACGGTTTCGTCGCTATGCCGTGGACAGACGGACAGACGGACATGGCGAAACTATAAGGGTTCCTTGTAGGTACTACGGAACCCTAAAAAGGGGGGGAGGTATGGATTTTCTTGGCATCATAGTAATATGGGTATCAAATAAAAGGCCATGAAAAGACCATTTAAAAAATATATACTTCTTATCACATTTATATTACTGATTAAACACAATTTACCAATTTATATATCGGCACGCTCGCGCGCCCGAAGTGGGTGGAAGTTAGTTTGTATGTTCGCTCACGCTAATCTTGGCAACTGCCGGTCGAATTTGAATAATTGTTTTTGCATTTGATAGTTTAACTCACGATTAAGGCTCATTGATCTCAAAGAGATTTGATTTCTACAAATTAATAGATATAAAAAAACATGTCGGTTAAAAGAACTAAAAAGAGTGAAATAAAAAATAATTATTAAAAAAACAAAAAACCCGACTGCTTAAAAAAAAGAACTGAAAAGATTGTTGTTAATGAATTTAATGTAGATAATGCTATACTTGTTTTATCTTTTCAGTTCTTTTTTTTAAGCAGTCGGGTTTTTTGTTTTTTTACTAAGACTTCTTTGTCCGTCTGTCACTACACCATGCTGTAGCTCATGAACCGATGGTTTTGCCGGATATCAGGCAAAATAGCCCGTTACATTTCAGTATGTTCAAAATCTATCCTGAATCGATTTCAGATAATTAAAAATCACCGTATTGCTTTAATCATCATCACGTTTTACTTCTCCTAATGCGCATTTTATTTGGTCCCATAATAGCACAGTGTCTTTTGAGCCTTTTGTTATAAAGGCGACGATAACGATATACGAGCCGTTTGTCGATTAGCGGGTCGCATTCGTACGGCGCTGTCGAGTAGTGTGGTGATACGCACTCGGCTAAAGCCGATTCCGCGTCGATAAATGTGGGTAGACCCTAAAAGGTGAAGTGTGGGTGTTGTACACCTCTGCCACACCCTTCTGGGTAATATAGGCGTGATGTTATATTATGTTATATATTATTTATGTTACAAAAATACGTAGACTGTTTCGATATTGACCACCCATCTCTTTGTCTACAGATGCCTGTCTTCGGTGCCAGGGCGAAAGCAAGAAGGATTCGTACGGCAAACAAGACTGCGTGGTGGTCTGGGGCGAGTGTAACCATAGCTTCCACTTCTGCTGCATGTCTCTATGGGTCAAGCAGAATAATAGATGTCCTCTCTGCCAACAGGAGTGGTCCATCCAACGAATGGGAAAGTAGATAGTGCAATACTGTTAATAAAGGAATCTCTAAACTACTTTCAATGTTCTTCGTGTTTTATTTAAGATATTATCAAATATAATCTAATTAACTTTGGTATATTTTAGCTTCTCTTCTGCTTAGGAATCTGTATCGCATCTCGCAGCGTTAGTTATGCTTACATTGTGTCTGTATTTAAGTAAAGGTTTTCGAATAGTCGGCACTTCTCTATAGAAACCATTACCTATCAGATAAAAAGACCAAGGTTACAAAATGTCTGCACAAATCTGCGTCGGTAAGTAATCAAAGAAAAGGATTAGTAGACTGGCACGTGATACAATATTTATATTGATATAATAATCCATAAAACATTACCGTACTTAGCTTATCTTGTTATCATAATTACTCTTAACTTAAATTATTATAAGCTTAAGCACCTACGAACATGTCATCCATGTGCCATCTTATACAATACGTTACAAAGGCATTTGATGCAAGTTTAACTAATAAAGCAATTTTGCTACAAAACGTATGATGAGCGAACGTGATTTTTGTTGAAGGGGGCGGGTACTAGCTGTTCTGACCTCAACTGATATTATTCTGTTAAAATAATAAGTATTTATCTTACTATTTAATACGTTGATCAACTTAATCTCCCAGTTTTAAATATTATATTGGAACTATAATAATTTACTGATTTCCCCTGTCACCCAGATGGAATAGTTAGTAAGTAGTAGTTTATAAAGGAAATGCGACAAAATAACATAAAATTCAAGATTCTATGCACAAATTAAGATAATTATATGTTCTTAGAACACTGGCAATATGCAGGCAGCTATCAGTATTTATCTTTAACATTAGAAATAGAATGTAAAAATACGGCAGATCAACCTATAGATTCAAATGTCAGTAGGTACCGAAGGTCGACAACCATTCAAAATGATTTAAGACCCAAAAAAATACATTGGTGTTACAAAAAGTGAACCTAACCTATTAAAAAGCAAGGTACTAGTTTGCCTTCTATTATAGAAAACCAGCTTCCTGAACTAGCTAGAGACATAATACCCACTTAATATATTTGACATTATGTCATAGGTTCTTTGGAATGTTAAAAAAAACTGCTTCAAATGCCACTGTTCCTGTTTGTAGAATATCTAAGGTCTTGTGGAATCACTTCATAAAGGTCAAATTTGAGTCAATTTACATAAGTTACAAAACGTTGCAAATCACATTTTATGTTGTGCAATAGAAGATCATATAACTTAAACTTCGATAATGTAGAGGAGCGGGGTGTGATGTTCCTCCACCACTAAGGTAGGATCCTCCGACCAGGCTCGGTGGTATAGCCTGGCGGACAGCTGTCCAACGGTAAAGTCTTGGAAGTAGTACATATTTATATATACTTGCTGTGAACATTTCAGTATCGCGATTCAGCGCTCTTTGACATCTGTCAGTGACATTTTTGTTGTCAATGTCATCCGTCAATTCCTTTCTCATTCCCGTCTATCATAATATAAATGTGAAAGCAAAACATAAAACATGATTTAAATTTATATGTAACAAGATCATGATAGTTTAATAATATCACGGCCTTTTATTGCGAAATAATCTACAGAGATCATTTAATATTTTCATCTAAGTTTATGCTATCTATATTTTATTTCAGTGTTACTTTCACTGACTCTAGGAACTCTTGGTTAACGTCTACGTTTGAGAAAGTTGCAAACATTTGGGAAATCGAGTTGAAGAGTTTTTGCTGTGCAAAAATTAATGCTTTGAAGATTTCGTACCATACACAGGTATTAATCGAGTAACTGTGAAGTTAATCGATCGATTTTGATGAAATTTTTCACCTATGTAGCTTATAGTCTGGATTAGTAAATAGGCTATATATTAACCGTGAAATAAAGTAATTATTGTGAAATAATATGTGGTAAGTCTGTTTACTTTAAGCTGCAACTAAGTCATACTTAGTTGCATCTTAGAAGTAAGGGGTAGAAAATGAAAATTATAATTGCTGCAGATGTTTTGTTTGGGCCACCTTGTGCAGGGTCGGTCAAACTGGTGAACGCGTTGATGTCTTTTTCACGACAATTTCTACCCAGGAGATTAGTGAGCGTCCCTTGCGTGAGGAATTTCTGAGATTTATTTACCTGCGGTCGAAATCGATGCGGATGTATTTTTCGACACCTGATTTTTTACGAGTTTTGTTTTATTTAATAATTTTATATTATTCTTTTATTCAATGTGTATATAGTTAGGTATTTATTTCATTAGTTTAAAATATTAAATTATAGTTAGATCAGTATTTTAAATATTTAATTAATAATAAAAATAGTCACAGTTATTGTTTTACAAATAAATAAATTTAAATGGATTGTTTTTTTTTTATGGTGAATAGGCACGTGTTTGACCACAATCTCACCTGATGGTAAGTGATGATGCGGTCTACGGTGGAGCACGCTTACCTATGAGATACCTATTAAGGGTCGACACACACCAAAAGCGCGTCGAAGCGCAGTTTCAGTGTCATATGAATTTTAACTTTATTTTCATAACTATCATACTTATTATCGCATGAGAAACTCAAACGAGTCGCGCGGATGCCCGCGGCGCCGCGGAAATTCCGGCGAATTCCATAGTAGTAGTAGCGTAGAGTTTCTCATGCGATAATAAGTATTATAGTAATGAAAATAAAGTTAAAATTCATATGACACTGAAACTGCGCTTCGCTTCGACGCGCTTTTGGTGTGTGTCGACCCTAAACTCATGCTTTGAAGAGATCCAAGTTGTACTCATGCGGAAACAGACTCGGGCAAGGCGTTCCATTCTTTGGCAGTTCGCATAAGAATTGTAGAAATGTTGTTGTATTTGAAAGGTATTTATATCTGAAACGTCAACTGTTTGACCACGCGGCCTCACCCTAGTTAGGCTACTGAGCAATTTGTTAAATGCCTTAGATAAAATATGTAAGTATATTAAAAGTCATTAAATATTACGAGTGGGAACTGCGTTGTAATTCATCATTGCGATAGACAGCAATGCCAAATCAATCACTATCGATTAACCATTGAAGTATTATGTAAAGATGCACATCCATCGACGATGGGGTAACTTTCCGTCTCAACAATTGCATCCTGCATCCCTTTCCCTACACAACTTAATAAGAGAGTTTGTTTGTTTCAATTATGATTTATGTATGTATGTATAACATCACGCCTATATTACTCAGAAAGGTGTGGCAGAGGTTTACAACACCCACTCTTCACCTGTAATGTTTAGGTCGCATGTCCCGTGGGATAGGGGGTGAGCCTATCGCCATCCATCAGGCACAATTCCAACTCCGTGCAGCTATTGTGAATTTCTTGACAGAAAGTTCACAAATAACACTTGCCCTACCCGGCAATCGAACCCGAGACCTCGCGGTGAGAGGCGCATGCGCGTACCACTAGATCATCGAAGCAGTTTTTTATTGTGATGTATCTTTTTATTTAATTTTATATAAATACAGTTTAACACATTTCGTATTCATATTTTAAATAATTTACTTTAGGTTCTGACTTTAGAGCTTTTACCTTTTTTTAAATAAAATACTTGCAAAAAATACCAAATTTATGGATATTCTTATGCTTCTTGCAGCTTTAATTAGTCATCAACGTCAACAGTGGTCTGTCAGTCACGTTGAGTATGAGTATGGCAGTCAAAACACGACCCACGCCGTTGTCAATTGTAATCAAAAAAGACACTTGCACTGACGTCTAAACAGGAATTAGGATACTTCACTACACAACTGAAGCGAAACCGCAGGCTTGAGACAGTTCATTTTTCATAGAATTGTGCGGTCATATAATATTCTTGCTTCATGGCTGTTCGATGACACCCTGCTGACCTAGGGCTTATGTCTTCCTTAATCACGTCACTTGACCTACGTACTCGCTCAAGACAGGATGCTGAATGATTAATCAGAATGTACAAATATTTTTTAAATGTATGGATGTAAATCAATGTATATTATTATGTTCCTCGTAAGCAAAGCTTTGAGTTTTGTGTAAAACACACACATAAAAGATTAAGCAGTGAAAGTGAATAAGTTTATTTTGGTTCAATATTGATTTTTTAATAATATTTTCTCTGATTTTTTTAAAAAATTAAATTGATTTTTTTACCTTAATTACTTCTGGTTCTTGGCATTATTATGTATTCTTCTTCTTCTTCGTCGTGTCGATGGCTGAGTCAAATGTTATTTTGACTTGCCATCGTGGTGAAAGGATTAGGCAATTCGCATTGGAGAACTCGCGAATTGCCCAGGGTGCGCCGGACGTAGGGAATCGTTGTGTACGTCACTCGGGGATGCTCCTTTCATGCACCCCTCCTCCTTTATGTATTGATATATTATGGTTTGTTTTCCTGCAGGTTTGACCCGTTCATGTATCTAGAGGTCAAAAAGCCTACGTGCGTTCCGTAGTGTACAATTTGCTTGCTTAAGTCCACATTGCGTTATCGAGCGGCATATGTCATCAGTCCCAAAATAACTTGTTTGCTTATTTAACTTAATTAAAACCAGTCTCTCACATAGGTGAAAAAAGACATTGTCTGCCTGCTTCTTATATGATAAGTTAAAACCTACTTATTAATTGTAAAGCAAAACCTATTGTGGAGAGAAAATAAACGTTTTATTTATTATTTATTTATTTATAATTTGTTGGTGCATGATAAAATAGGGACTATCCGATTTAAAAAACTTTCTAGGTAAGCTATTATGCAACTTTCGAATGCACTTTTATTTCGAGATGGCTAAAGTTAGCTCTTACGTGAACGATTCTGACGTATTATTTTCAGAGGTTTGGCCGCCGTGACATGTTATTACATATTTGGTAACTATAGAACTTATTAAATATCTAAAAGCAAAAGTAATATGTCACAACATCAAACTGAGCCAAATTCAATTTGGCAAAATCAAACGGTTGGCGTTTGACCAATACTACACCTATGACGTCTTTAGTGTATTTGTAAATACCTTACCCATTTATCATTGTAATAATAACTGACACAAATGTTATTAATAGTTTTCTACAAGTGCATTCATTGCATAATCGTAATACCTACCGTACTTAATCAATGAGTCAAAAATACATTGCAGAAGTGGGTGTGTCTGATAACGCAAGTTATATTATTCACAACAAAACGACGGTATCATAAAGAGAAATGATAAGATAATATTGTAAAAACAAAAAAGGATAAGTGATAGTCATCGACAGATCTGAAAGAGATAACTCACATAATGACAAGGAAAAAACCGAATGTGATTTACCGCGATCTTTTTGCCGTTGCACAAATTTTAAAATGAGATCTATATCGATTTATCATAAAGTTTCGTTGATAGATAAGTTATCTAATATTCTAAATTGCAATAATTCATTCACAGGTAATGCAATATTTATTTTATTTGAGTACGTATTTTTAGCATACCTAAGTAATTTAATTGCAAAGTCGCAAATTGCACATAAATGGTACTTGGACATGTTCAAAAAACCTTGACAGGCTTTATGTTACAAGATAAAAGAAAAATAGTTTTTACCACAAAAGGTGTCATCAAAATCTTTAGACACGACGCGTGCGACGATTAACTCGCGAGATCTTGCCCATTTTTCGGCTGAGATCATTCTCGTTAAATAGGCCGAGATCACGCAAAAACTTGATCATGCAGGAATGTGATTGCATTTCCTATTTCTACTATTTTAGATAGTTGGTATTTATCAGCAATTAACTTATTTTATTTATTACATAATAGATATGTATTAGATGCTAGGTAATTGGCTGCAGGTGAAAAATACTAGCTATATAAATGTAAAAACTGAATTGTTAGTTAATATTGAATTCTTTGATACTATGAATTAATATTTTTTTTACTGGTTCTTTGTTTGCAAGTTCGATACGGTCTGGTGAAAAGTTTCACAATTTTGGATGAACCCGTATGTGTAAACCAATTTTTTTAAAATAAAAAAAGTAATTACAGAAAACTTTTCCAATGTAGATTTTTTAAATTGATAATATAATATCTCAGTTTAAATGTCAACTCTAGAGAATGCAATCTCGCAATATTGGAGCTCAGGCTAGATCTCAAGATTAAGGAAGTTAATGATTTTCATTTTGGATTTTGACTTCTTGTGGTTTTGTTATAAAATAACTGTTTCTTAAGTTTATGTTTGATATTAGAACATATTACTGCTTATTTTATTGAGCATTTCTTTAAATACGTCAAAGATTACTTACCCAAAAATGATCGATGGATGCGTCAAACAATTTTAAATACATGCAAGTTTATTACAAAAAAAAAATAATCAACGTTTTTTGTTTTTATGAATAAACACATAGGTAACTGCCAATCTCGCGAGATGTCGCGGTATTGATATTAATAAACTCGCGAGATCTCGCCTGCGCCCGAATGTCGCAAGAATGCATTTCCTAAGTAGGAAGAAGAAGAAGAAGTGTTAGATTTAAAAATAGTTTACCTTCTAGTAACAAAAAGCCAGTTCGCTAAGCAATTCTAATTAAAAACAGAACCTTATAAAAACTGCTTTTCAATGTTACCAAATCCGTTCATATAAAAAGTTACACGTGCCAGGGCATGCAATATCGGAAGGATCTCAATTCCGGAACTGAGATCCGATATTATCGGCTAATTCCGGAATTCCGGAACTGGTTCCGGAATTGTCATTTTTTATTTTTTTTTTTATTTCTCACTCTCTTTTGGTTTATATTTGTTTCAGGGTCCTTTCTCTATCTAGGCAAATAAAAAAACAATGTTTCAAATGAAATAAAATGTAATAAATCAACCTTATATGCCAATGCATTTCACCAGATTTTATGACAAGTCATTCGTAGTTCAGGCAACACGATTGTGGAATGCTTTGCCCGTATGCATTAGACAAGCTCAATCTTTGCCTATATTTAAAAAAATGGTCAATGAGCATTTCATGTCACTTTAGGAAAATATTGTTGATATTTAGTAATATTGTGTCCTGAATATTAGATAATATTTATATTATTATGTATATATGTAGTATATATTTTATATATTTAGGTATATATAAGTAGATAATATATTTAGTATTATATAATATTTTTAATAAGGTATGTACATATATTCATTACATTAGTATATTATGTATAATTTTAGGTTTAAGACACTATACGTAGTTTATTTCTGTATTATTTATATTTTATAATCTCCATTGTCATTATCATGACGTTTCTTTTTACTGTATTTTTCTTTTTTTTCTTTAATTAACGCACCAACAGCTGCCCATAACTTTGCTCATTACTTACTTGTCTTGTCCATCCTAAGGTTGCCTGTAAGAGATTGCTTATTGCGATAAGGCCGCCCATTGTGCAACATAATTTTTAAGTGTATTTGTTTACATCATAAACTTCTTTGTTAATATTGGTGTACAATAAAGATTACTTTATCTATCTATCTATCTTATAATAATCATTTGAGCTACAAATTATTTGGCCATACCGGTAGTGTTGTGTCTAGTTCGAAAGAGCGCTCCTACGGATAAACGACGTGAACTACCTTCTATGTTTTGTTGTATCTACTGCCACTCACTCGTTATTATACTGTTCATGCATCCAATGAGCGTCTCATCGGTCTCATGCAGGTGTTGTTAATAATCTGTATGTTTAAGCTATTTTTAATTATTTTCTATTATTTTTATATTAAGAACCAGTTTTTTTTACATCAAACACAAAGTGTTTTAATTGCACCAGTAAACATACATAGGTATTATTTACAATAATCTATTTGCGTTAAAGTAGTAAGAAACCAAAAACTGTGGATAAAAGTAAACCATCTCATAATTTTGTAACAAGCAACGGGAGCAATATCAGAACGACCAAACGATCTGCCTTTCTTTGGTCAAGGTGAGTGTGGGATGACACTGTGGATAGTGGAGATGGACAAACAAAGAGCGGACAAACTAAAGGAATAACCTAGTTCGTTGGGGATCGAAGACCGAGACTGAGCGATATCAGTTGCGAACGACTTTGCACAGTACCGGAGTGGTAAGTATTAGTGCGCCGTGCTCGGTGTGACGCGCGCGTGTTGCCCATTCGACTTGCAGTTTGTGGCATAATCCACAGACGTTAGATTGCGTGCGTTTAGAAGAAAATAATCATCAAAATACAAAAGACAAAAATATCGGAATTCCGGAATTTTTCCTCTCAATTCCGGAACTGGAAAAATCAGTAAAATGGTCCAGAATTCCGGAATTACGGAATTCCGGAATTCCGGAATTGCATGCCCTACGTGCCAGTAATGCTCGTCAATGAGCTACAAGAACAAATCTCTGCTCGAGCATTTGACAGTGCTTGACCGTTGAACGAGGCGGTGCTGGATAGGGTTACCAATATTTTGTAAATAATAAGATTTAAACCTGCAATTAGTTACTGCTTCATCTTTGTGTTTCTACCGAATCCTCGAGTAGGTACTTTAGTCACACTGCAAGAAAAAAAGGCAACAACTTCAAAAGACTGCTGGTTCCTGGGCAGATCGAAGGAAAATACCTTGAAGCCGAAGCTTGATACGCTGGTCAGACCAAGTTTGCACCACCCTTCCTTGACACCACGTTCCAAACAAAAAAACACACGGCCCAAGGCAGTCATAACATTGGTGGCGGAGGTGGCATTTTACTAGCTAAGCTGTATGCTTAATTTTACGAAATTATGGATTGTTCGACGCTTTAAGCGTTTTTATTATTATGTGTGACACAGTGTGATTATTATTTCTGAATATATGTTTATCTAACTACTGCTGTCCTATTGTTTAATATTATTTAAGAACTAGGAAAGTCCAGACATAGTTGTACAGAAATACTATATTCTTAATATTGTACGGTTAGCAGCCCTAATGTAAAACCCTGAAAACGTTAGCAAAAAATCACCAATAAACAAACCGTATAACTTCCTTATTTCAACAATTACTTACTTAACATTAACAACCTCGTAGTGTTAATCAAAATATTGTCTTGTTAATAATGTTCTCAATCGATTCAGCCAATTTAAACAGTTGACCCGCAAAAAGTGCCAACTACCGTGTAGCAACCGCCTAAAACTAATAATTACATAGTAATTTAGGTCTATCATTCTTTATTATTCAGCAATATACTAGTCGGGCTATCATTATAATAATATGTGCGAAATAGATTATGTCACGTTTTTGTCATTTTTCTCCACACAAAAACATGACGAAAACACGTGAAACTCTATCTTACGCTCGTCATGAGTGAGTAAGCAGTGAAAAGTGCGTAAACACAGTTTCATAACTAATTAAACCAAAACTAAATTGGTGGCAAGGAAACCCACCTAAATTTCGTAACTAGTAATCTACCACCTGTGTTGTTTGAACTAACTAAACATTTAAGCTATTATGCCCAAGGCATTTAGTGCGCTAAGCGCCTTGTTCATTCCTTAATGCTATAGTTAGTTGTTATTTTTAGAAGGAAAGTTGTAAAGGCAAAACTGGCGTTATAATATATGGGTATAACAGCTATGTTGAATGAAATGGACACGAGTTAACTCGGCACGTTTGTGCGCCACACCCCGCCAGGCCCCCGCGACAGACCAATCACAGACCGCCACCGCAAACCGCCACAGTATTGTATTATCGGTGCTAGTACTGCCATACAATGCCACAGACTTTCATTACATTACAAGACAGCCTTCATCGAATACTACTCAAGCAAGCATAATCTAAAGAGAATGGTCTGCTCTTCACGCCTTTGGACACAACGCCAGTAGATACTTCTAAAAGAATCCTCTGAGTGCGAGACAGACGTTGTGCTGTAAACGCGGAAAGCGCAGACCATTCTCATTAGACCATGTACTTAAATTCAAAACTTTAGATAAAGTAAAGCGGTGGTACCAAGCAGCAATTTCACGTTTATGAGCCGCTGCGATTCGAAATGCCGATAGCATAATTGCTGGTATTGCTAAACCAATACTTATTAACAACGGATACCTAGTTATTACCTACATATTTTTTAACATTATTTTGAACGCAAAGCTATCAATACCTAATTATAGACTATTGACATTGTCAGTTATGGCAACTATGGACTTACGGATGAAAATGGTCTCACGTTCAGTGTAAGCTGCCATCCATCCGATTGCCCCGAATCAGCTTTTTACTATTTCAGCCCAATTTGTTGTCAGTTTTCTTATAGTCATGTCCAACAATAGAACTTCTAGGTAAAGTGACAATAATAATTTTATTACAAGGAAAATTTAATCCCATAGCATTTCAATAAATTGTACGAACAAGCAGGTAATTAAAAATGTATTAAATTAAACCATTATTACACAACTCTCAGAGTAATACCACTTGAATAAAATACTGTAGTTATTGTCGGTTACCTAACTTCTAAGACACAGTTTCTAAGTGTGGATTTGACTGATGTAATAACAAGAAATACTGGCTTGTTTGAACAATACAACGACCTGTGAAATGGGTACTAATTAACTTTACTTATTATGATAATATGCGTAGATACTGTTTTATCTATTGATCTATTACCTACTCCTGTTATTACATGCTTATTTACTACTAAATATAGCTTGGAACTTTTGTGGAATCGATATATTATTAAAAAAAAACTCGCTATAAACAAACTGCCTGACAAAGCTGTGCCTTCATCGAAGTTTAAAATGTCTATGCAACTAAAAATGTATAAGGGATATACTTTATACGTTTTCTTAGGGTGGAATTTAACTTAGTCATTAATTGCTTCCAACACCAACAACGATAATATAACTTTAATTTACCTACATCAAAACTGATGACAGATTTTTTGGACGATAAATGGAAAGAAACATTATCCACCGTCTCACCTTTCATTTGCCAGCAAATAGTACTGCTTGCATAACAATGTTCTGACTTGGTTGATGGTGATTTTAGCCCTGAACTGCCTTAAAGTTACTGGCACAGGAACAGAAGACATACAATCTTAGTCCTCCAGTTCAAATATATGTACACATTTGTAATCCTTTATGAATATCCATTAAGGGGGTGTAATTCTACCATCATGTGGTTTTATCGTAAGTCATATGATAACGACATAATGAATGACTCATGCAGACAAGTTCTTATTCAATGAACAAGAAACTAACTAATTTTATCTGTTTTATGAATACTCGGAAAACTATCAAAGATCGTGTTATATTTCAATATGTCAAAACAATTTATCAACAGTAGTCCAGTCGGGAACTTTCCATCCAGCCAGTGCAGCCAATAAACAATGTTTATGAAACAAGACGCCCAGAACATTGATGTGTATGTGTACCTACTACATAAGACTGTATGATTGTTAACAATACTGTACAATATGAAACCTTGATCGAGAAAATGTGACGTGTTTCAGTTTATTGATTGCAAACGGAAATGGTGTGAACATCAACGATATTTCGACAGGGAAACACAAAATAGCGTAATAACTAGGCTTTCTATCAACACACTTGAGAATTAACATTAATATAGCTTAAATATGTAACCTACTTTTAAGTATAACCTTTCTTAAAAAGACATCAACGCATTCACTGCAATCGCCATTTACATTCATCCTTTGCTAAAGAGGGGTTAATATGCAAATAAATTTAATATTATGACTCTTACTTATCTGCTTCCTTTTACCTCAGCAAGTTGACAGATTTTCTATAAACAGTCAAATTAAGTTGTATAGTTGTTACTTAATACCATTCACAACATGATACACGTTCTTTTGACAGAAAATACTCTACTTTGAATTATATACCAACTTCATATAACTGAAATGAAGGAACCATTTGATAAAACTTTCAGCTTTCGAAATGACAATTAATGATTTTCACCTATCAAAGAGATAGGTTGAAGAATATAAAAACGCAGTCGTCGCATTTTATAAAACGTTTAACTCTTAACTCAAACACTTGGCTTGGCAGTAATTAACATTAATTGGTGAGAGTAGCAGCCTGGTACCACTAGATCTTAATCATAAGTCTCAAGAACTGCGATTAAAGCCACTGCTGCCCAGTTAGGTGTAATAAGTACTGGTTTGTGCGAGATACTTTATCTGTTTGGAAGTAAAACCTGCTTTTACTAGATATTGGAATCGGAGTATGATAGCAGTAATTTAATTAATGATGGAACATTAAATCCTTGCAATTAAAAATAGCAGCGATAGCCGAGTGGGAGACCGACCCACGGCACACACCTCTGTCAATTAATCGCTAAGATTCGTCTTTTCGAAGATACGTATATATTTATCATATAAATTATCGCTCGCTAACCGTAAAGGAAAACATCGTGAGGAAACCTGCATGCCTGAGAGTGCCCAAAAGGTACTAGGATGTGTGAAGTCTACCAATCCGCACTTGGCCAGCGTGGTGGACTATAACCCTTCTCATCATGAGAAGTGACCCTTCCCAGCAGTGGGACATGTATTAGATACAGGGCTGCTATTATTATTAATTAAAAATATAACTTGATGAACAGAAATTTAAATTGAATAGCTGGAAGGAGGTAGTAAACATCAAGGCCTTGCCAATTGTTTTCAATGAAATAGCATTACTCAAATTATTTATTTATATAGAAGACTTATTATCAAGACTGTGCTGCTGAAGTTAGAACGTCATTATTTCCATCAATTACTTTTCTAGATCGTGTCCTCGTTGCTTAAAATAAATAACACTTAATTGAAAAAGCAATTAGCAGACAATATAATTAGTGCATTGCATTGTTCGTAAATTAGTAGATAAATATAACAAAAGGCTAATAACAATGACGTCCTGACGATTATTAGGTGTAGTGTGGATCTGATAGACCTTTGCCAGACTCTCCTGAGTAATATAAGCGTTATGTTATGTTAAGTTAAGGAAAAAGCTCTGTTCTGATATTTGCGTAAGAGGCCACTTACACAGCACGGTTTTTTTACAAAATTAAATAATAGTATGAACTGGGTTTCGAAGGTCCACCAAAAAATAAAAATACCGAGTATGCCATTATGGATTACCAAAATCAATCAAGTTTAGTGGACGCTCAAAGTCACCTCAGGGACTAAACACCGAAATCTAGTATAAGTCGATGTGCTAGACATAATTATATCCTTAACGACAGAAACAGATTTAAATAACTTTGAATAATTATGTTAGTAGGTTCCGGGTGGCATTCTCTACATTAAATTTTCTGACCTTGTCATTGAACATAAAATCGAAAAATAATATTTCAATAGGATATAGACCTAGTCAAGATTTTACATTAAACACATTTGTATTAATTTTATTCATTAGGCATATTTAAAAAATATTAAGTATACACATTATTATTATGCTATAACTTTCACACTGACATCGATTACGTCGATTATGTCTTAGTAATAACACTCTAAGCAGCTAAGCTACGGTCAATGTGTTTAAAATTTCATTAAAACTGACCTAGTAGTTTTTGCGTGGAGTACCTACCTAACAAACATCCACACAATTTCACAAGCTTCTGCATTTACAATATTAGTAGGATCGGACAGAATATTTGGTAAAACAATCAATACAGAAACGTTGTATATTATTCATACTACTACTTACTTGGTACTTGGATTCATTTTAATTCAAATCTTTAAGTTGAATTAAAGTCAATCTAGTATTAAGTAAGTACTAAGTATTATAATTTAATTAGTTCAGTTTTATTTTAATTTTATGTATTTTTCATATAGACGTGTTCAAGCTCCCACTGTGGCCCATGAAAATAAATGATTTAATATCTGATTTCATAACGTCCTACATTTACATAATGCAACTTCTATTTAGCCTATTAGCTCAGATTAGAATGCCTGGATATGAGCTCAATCGGTTCAAGGTGGATACGTAACATGTCAATACATTGCACATGCCGTATGCAATCGTGATGTGCGTCCTACATCTCCTCAAATTAAACGACACGCTGGGCATCTTGACATAACTATTTGTTCGTTTTGATCGTTATGGGGAATTAAGAGGGTATTGGTATAGTCTCTACCGTACCTACATACATAATCTTCATTACAGACTTGTTGTAAAAATGAATGTCACTCAATGGTCAAAAATGTTACCGCGGAGTTACTTTTCTTACTATGACTTTGTCAGTCTACCTGTGTCTCCGCATTAAGCTCTCTATCTATTCCTTCCTCACAGTTAAAATTGACGAAATTTGGTAAAGATATAAATAGCTGTATGTTTTAGAAACCACATTTTCATCAATATATACCAATGTAGTCCGGCGCACCCTGGGCAATTCGCGAGTTCTCCAAAGCGAATTGGCTAATCCTTTCACCACGATGGCAAGTCAAAATAACATTTGACTCAGCCTTCGACACGTCGAAGAAGAAGAAGAAGAAGAATGTAGACGTAGCCGCGGATGAAACCTAGTTTTCAGCAAATTAAATGCCTTAGTGTCTATTGTTCTCGTCAATATACGTCACATTGCAGGGTTACGTTCGTGCGTCAATATGTCAATAAACTTGATGAATAACATTCAGTTAGGTTGAAATCGATCAATCTATCCTTGGTAGTGTTTCAAAGTAATAGACGATTTATAACATTTTAAAGGCAATCGGAAAATTCCGCTCTTGATCAACGACAATTATTTCAATCAAGACAGTTGTGGCGAGAGGTTGTGCGCTGCAGCGGTGGCCGATTTGACGTTGTTGATCGTTACGTATACCTACATCTGTTTCATTTAAAGCTACTAAAATTGTTTACTTGCTTTTGCCTGCAACTTTATCCGCGTGGAATTAGTCGTATTAAGTAGTTGGTGCTCCCGCGCTTTGACCTGCGTTCAAACACAAAAAGAATTTTTAAATTTTAATTTAAAAATCTTTACTTCTGTTCTCGAGATAAGCGCTATCAGACTAACTTTCTCTCGCGGTTTCGTCTGCGTTTTATTTACATGAATAAAAATTAGCCTATGTTACGCACTTTGTTCGGACTTTTCCTTTTTTGCTGTGAATGATTTCGAAATATACCTTAAAAGCCATATCAATTCGCAAGTAATTAAGCTTTTCAAACAGACACTTGAACTGCATTGACTCCAGTAAAATTGCGCTTTGTGGGTTTCGTTTTTGTTCTTAGGATAGGGCTAGGATGTGGCAATGAAAGAGAATAAATGTCACATCTCCTAAAAATGACAAATTGATATAAAAGTTAAAGAACACGATAACTTAGTAGTAGGGGATGACACAGCCAATTTAATGCATTGTGACTTTTACGTAACGTACAACTCAGCTTTCACATTGTTTATTTTTTTTTATATTTTCATGCTCTCATCCCTCCAATATATTACCTACATTACGCAAGAGTTCTTTGGCACTTCTTCTTCGTCGTGTCGATGGCCGAGTCAAATTTTATTTTGACTTGCCATCGTGGTTTAAGGATTAGCTAATTCGCTTTGGAGAACTCGCGAATTGCCCAGGGTGCGCCGGACGTAGGGAATCTTTGCCATTGATATTCAGCAACCGCCACGCCATGGTTGACAATCGATTTAGGAACTTCGTAGTCTCCGTTCTTAAACATTTGTAATTAAACCTACATTGTGCAAGTCAGTTTCCAATAATTCACTGTTGCAATACCATAAAGAATGGTATAAGACAGTGTAATAATGACTTATTGTTAATTCTGAGTCAATCAAATCGGTGCAGCGGTGGGTGTGTATTTACAGTAGGTACATAATTGATTCCTCCTAGAGCTATAGGAAAATAATTATTGGAATTCCGCAATGCTCTAATTATTTACGTCGTTGATTAATTCCATACATTCCTTCGTAATGATGTATATTATGATGATGTATTGAAACAGTTTTTGTTATAGTATTTAAGTAGTTATTTTTATAGATTTATTAACACAATTTTTTATTTTTATTTTTTGTTTTGATTACTAGATTTTAATTTAGTAATAATAATAATATGTCATATTTTGAACTTATAAATATACCGCCATTACTAACAAAATGTTTAGAAAATAAAAACCTTCTACAGGACAGGCCTAGCAGGAGTTTTTTAGCTATTTTTGGCTAAATTCTTTGCATGAGGAACTTTTTAACTTATATGTATAACAATAAGTTATGAATGTAAATAATTTATAAACTCTTTTGGTATTGAATAAATATATTTTATTTTTATTTTATTACCCGACTGCGTCAGAAGGAGGGTTATTTAATTTAATATTCTAGTGCACGTAGATTCCATTCGTTTGATATATACGAAGAAGTTGTGGTTAGGAAGTTAAACCACAATTACAATAATAACTTGGCATCTATTATCTATTATTATCTGTAATTATTAATACAATAAGCCTTCATGGACTAAAAACACAATATTCAATGATTGACACTTTAAAAAAAATAAGAGCTCTCGTTCTCGCCCATGTCCGATGATCGTAATCAAAGTAGGTACATCTTTAATATGATAAACATTACACAAATAAAAGAAAAAGAAATAATTTTTTTTTTCATTATTCAGCTTTACTTGGTGGAACTAATTCGCTCAACAAATGCAAATTACCCCCACCCCATTCTTCGGTTTTATATCCATCGAGCACCTGTTAGCGTTGAATCACCCATAATACTTCGGTTCACACTGCTCAGGTCAAAAGATCAGTTGTGTGTGCCCTTAGCACCTCGTCACTTATCTGACTAAGTCCAGAATAAGGACACATAAGGTCGAACATTATTATGAATTATTTTATTTAGAATGATCTAAAAGTCCACTTTCTTCTTTTGTTTTTGTTTTTTGGCTCGAATTATGCAAGTGTCAAAAGTCAGGTAATTTGACGTAAATGAATCAAATAAGTAGGTAAGCACAACAACATTATACACGATTATACGATCAATAACACAGATTCTATTGTGTGGATACCTGACCGTTTTACATACACTTACTTGTTGCCTCGTCAACTAAACTATCCTAGTAACGGAAAATGTCAGCAAACTTTCACAACACAAGTTTTGAAACGATCAGAATTAAATACGAAAGATATCATTCTCTGAAATTGATTTTCTAATTGAATAGCTGTCTCATTGACTATGCAACAGTATGCGATTGCTCACCGCGAAGAATCGGTCGATTCCCGTGAAAAGTGTTATACGACCATTTTTAGCCATTTTCTATGAATATTGTCTGGAATTGTGTTCAAAAGATAGCAATGGGCTCACTCTCAATCAAATGGGACTATAAATAGTCATCATGGAAATTATAAAATTCAAATAGCATCCGCCTTCGGCTCGACCGTGTGGCACGTCAATACAGAAGTCCATAATAATAATAATATGATAATCCAGGGTGTCAGCTTTGAAGTAAGCTGACACCCTGGATTATCATATTATAATACACCAAATTTGGTCAAAGTCAGTCTATCCGTTAAATCGTGAAGCAGTAACAAACATTGTCTATGTTTTGTATGACCAAACCAAACATGTTGTACGACCAAATTCTTGTCTTTATAATATTAGTGCGATTTATTATAGAGTTTCTACCCGTTTACCAATCCGCACATGGTCAGCGTGGTGGACTATGGCCTAACCCTTCTCATCATGAGAAGAGACCCGAGCCCAGATTTTGATTTTTTAATATATTAGGCAGGTAAGTACCTAATTAAACCTACATACGTATTTTACGCAGTCCCATAGGCTTATGGTTTATAAACCGAGCAGTTGCATATTAATTCGCTCAATATAAAACGCCAAGTGTAAAGTTCATTGAATCGAGTTCTTAGAAAGCTATTGTACGTTATACCAGACATGTAGAGGTTGTAGCCAATGTACTGTACTAAAGGCATTGTAGTTATCGCGGAGGTGTGGCACTGGCGAACGCGCTTCGCAACACGCATCGTTAAATGGCAAAATACTGAAAGAGCAGTAGGTCCACTTTGTGCCAAGCATCGAAATTCACACCTTTTTATGGAGGATATGCGTTTGACCTTGAACAGAAGCACACCTGGTAAATGATGATGCGGTCTACAGTGCAACACTAATAAGATAACTATGTATCTTTCTCTGAAGTATCATTTCGGTGGATTTAATTCATTTCGGTGCACAGTCTATCATTTCGGTGGGTATTTTTATCATTTCGGTAGACACTTTTCATTTCAGTGGACTCTAAAAAATTCATCCTTTAATATTTATGTAAGTTTTGATGTTATTTGATGTCCACTCACACACAATGTTATAAATAGAGTAAAGTTTAATTTTTCACTTAAAATATATAGATAGCATTGAAATTAAAAAAGTCCGCCGAAATGACAAAAAATAGTCGCTTGTTGAAATTGACCCTCATTTATATGAAAGCGCTATGTTGCTTACTGAAAATCAAATTTTGTGGTTTCTGTTACCATATCTCGGGACTAAAAAGTCCCGAAACTTTGGTAGGCATGTGTGATGCCGAAGCCAACAGCACAAAGGCCCGATAAACACTTTACTCTAAATGTAATGAGGCACAAACCAGCGGTTATCCTTGCATCCAAGAACAATCCCCGATTTGAGCAGACCTATTGCAGAAAATGGAGATTAAATGATAAGAGCTATTGTGTTGAAGTGCTAATGGACTGGGTATTTTGGTTTATGGCAGGTAAAACTAACGCCTACACTTATTATTATGACAGATTGCAGCATATGTTGCTCAGCAAGTGCTCTAAACTGAATTGCCAAAACAGCTGATGCAACATTAGTTTGAATTGAGGCATTGAATTTGCAAAGGCGCCAGAGTCCGTGAGCGCAGCGTGGCTTGCGCATATACACACTTCTAGGTATTTCATACGTGTTGCGTCATGAAATATATGGGCACAAGAACAGAAGGATCACTAATGTCTTGTTGACGTGGTGAATTGGTTCTAACCAGATAGAAAAGCCATTTGCCTAATGTTCAATATTGTTCTGAGAACTGCTTTCGTTAACTAGCCGAGGTAAAAGGAAGCGGGGGCAGAAGTATTAAGTGTACAATATGCGCATGAGGTAAGGACAGCAGCAGTGTTAAACCTTAACCCACACTGTGAGACCCACAGTGAACATGTTGATGTCTTTTGACGACCGGATGGCGGAGTGGGTAGTGTAGGTACCTGCCTGTGACGCCGAGGTCGTGGGTTCGATTCCCACTTAAGACAAATCTTTGTGTGCATGAACATGGGGGTTTGTCTTAGTCTGGGTGTTTCTATGTATAATAAGTATGTATTTACAAAAGAAAAGTATATATATGTATTAGTATCAGTTATTCTAGTACCCATATTACAAGCTCTGCTTAGTTTGGGACTAGATGGCGTTGTGTGTGAGTTGTGAAATATTATTATTATTTATTATTATTTTTAAGTGCAAAATTTAAGTTTTGTGGTTGTTGGTATCAAATAAAGGCGCAAGGCTAAATACTTTCTTTGACACCTCGGTTTCGTATAATATGACAGGACTTGGCATGAGTACGCCTGATTTTACCTCATAAGTCTGATCAAGAACTGCCGAGGCGAGAACACATTTCTAATCGTCAGCCATTGGAGTTTCTCTTCAAGTATAAGAAAATAAAATAAGTACCCATTAATACAATTTTGGTCTCTTCAGAGAAAGATACATAGTTATCTTATTAGTGTTGCACTGTAGACCGCATCATCATTTACCAGGTGTGCTTCTGTTCAAGGTCAAACGCATATCCTCCATAAAAAGGTGTGAATTTCGATGCTTGGCACAAAGTGGACCTACTGCTCTTTCAGTATTTTGCCATTTAACGATGCGTGTTGCGAAGCGCGTTCGCCAGTGCCACACCTCCGCGATAACTACAATGCCTTTAGTACAGTACATTGGCTACAACCTCTACATGTCTGGTATAACGTACAATAGCTTTCTAAGAACTCGATTCAATGAACTTTACACTTGGCGTTTTATATTGAGCGAATTAATATGCAACTGCTCGGTTTATAAACCATAAGCCTATGGGACTGCGTAAAATACGTATGTAGGTTTAATTAGGTACTTACCTGCCTAATATATTAAAAAATCAAAATCTGGGCTCGGGTCTCTTCTCATGATGAGAAGGGTTAGGCCATAGTCCACCACGCTGACCATGTGCGGATTGGTAAACGGGTAGAAACTCTATAATAAATCGCACTAATATTATAAAGACAAGAATTTGGTCGTACAACATGTTTGGTTTGGTCATACAAAACATAGACAATGTTTGTTACTGCTTCACGATTTAACGGATAGACTGACTGTGACCAAATTTGGTGTATTATAATATGATAATCCAGGGTGTCAGCTTACTTCAAAGCTGACACCCTGGATTATCATATTATTATTATTATGGACTTCTGTATTGACGTGCCACACGGTCGAGCCGAAGGCGGATGCTATTTGAATTTTATAATTTCCATGATGACTATTTATAGTCCCATTTGATTGAGAGTGAGCCCATTGCTATCTTTTGAACACAATTCCAGACAATATTCATAGAAAATGGCTAAAAATGGTCGTATAACACTTTTCACGGGAATCGACCGATTCTTCGCGGTGAGCAATCGCATACTGTTGCATAGTCAATGAGACAGCTATTCAATTAGAAAATCAATTTCAGAGAATGATATCTTTCGTATTTAATTCTGATCGTTTCAAAACTTGTGTTGTGAAAGTTTGCTGACATTTTCCGTTACTAGGATAGTTTAGTTGACGAGGCAACAAGTAAGTGTATGTAAAACGGTCAGGTATCCACACAATAGAATCTGTGTTATTGATCGTATAATCGTGTATAATGTTGTTGTGCTTACCTACTTATTTGATTCATTTACGTCAAATTACCTGACTTTTGACACTTGCATAATTCGAGCCAAAAAACAAAAACAAAAGAAGAAAGTGGACTTTTAGATCATTCTAAATAAAATAATTCATAATAATGTTCGACCTTATGTGTCCTTATTCTGGACTTAGTCAGATAAGTGACGAGGTGCTAAGGGCACACACAACTGATCTTTTGACCTGAGCAGTGTGAACCGAAGTATTATGGGTGATTCAACGCTAACAGGTGCTCGATGGATATAAAACCGAAGAATGGGGTGGGGGTAATTTGCATTTGTTGAGCGAATTAGTTCCACCAAGTAAAGCTGAATAATGAAAAAAAAAATTATTTCTTTTTCTTTTATTTGTGTAATGTTTATCATATTAAAGATGTACCTACTTTGATTACGATCATCGGACATGGGCGAGAACGAGAGCTCTTATTTTTTTTAAAGTGTCAATCATTGAATATTGTGTTTTTAGTCCATGAAGGCTTATTGTATTAATAATTACAGATAATAATAGATAATAGATGCCAAGTTATTATTGTAATTGTGGTTTAACTTCCTAACCACAACTTCTTCGTATATATCAAACGAATGGAATCTACGTGCACTAGAATATTAAATTAAATAACCCTCCTTCTGACGCAGTCGGGTAATAAAATAAAAATAAAATATATTTATTCAATACCAAAAGAGTTTATAAATTATTTACATTCATAACTTATTGTTATACATATAAGTTAAAAAGTTCCTCATGCAAAGAATTTAGCCAAAAATAGCTAAAAAACTCCTGCTAGGCCTGTCCTGTAGAAGGTTTTTATTTTCTAAACATTTTGTTAGTAATGGCGGTATATTTATAAGTTCAAAATATGACATATTATTATTATTACTAAATTAAAATCTAGTAATCAAAACAAAAAATAAAAATAAAAAATTGTGTTAATAAATCTATAAAAATAACTACTTAAATACTATAACAAAAACTGTTTCAATACATCATCATAATATACATCATTACGAAGGAATGTATGGAATTAATCAACGACGTAAATAATTAGAGCATTGCGGAATTCCAATAATTATTTTCCTATAGCTCTAGGAGGAATCAATTATGTACCTACTGTAAATACACACCCACCGCTGCACCGATTTGATTGACTCAGAATTAACAATAAGTCATTATTACACTGTCTTATACCATTCTTTATGGTATTGCAACAGTGAATTATTGGAAACTGACTTGCACAATGTAGGTTTAATTACAAATGTTTAAGAACGGAGACTACGAAGTTCCTAAATCGATTGTCAACCATGGCGTGGCGGTTGCTGAATATCAATGGCAAAGATTCCCTACGTCCGGCGCACCCTGGGCAATTCGCGAGTTCTCCAAAGCGAATTAGCTAATCCTTACACCACGATGGCAAGTCAAAATAAAATTTGACTCGGCCATCGACACGACGAAGAAGAAGTGCCAAAGAACTCTTGCGTAATGTAGGTAATATATTGGAGGGATGAGAGCATGAAAATATAAAAAAAAATAAACAATGTGAAAGCTGAGTTGTACGTTACGTAAAAGTCACAATGCATTAAATTGGCTGTGTCATCCCCTACTACTAAGTTATCGTGTTCTTTAACTTTTATATCAATTTGTCATTTTTAGGAGATGTGACATTTATTCTCTTTCATTGCCACATCCTAGCCCTATCCTAAGAACAAAAACGAAACCCACAAAGCGCAATTTTACTGGAGTCAATGCAGTTCAAGTGTCTGTTTGAAAAGCTTAATTACTTGCGAATTGATATGGCTTTTAAGGTATATTTCGAAATCATTCACAGCAAAAAAGGAAAAGTCCGAACAAAGTGCGTAACATAGGCTAATTTTTATTCATGTAAATAAAACGCAGACGAAACCGCGAGAGAAAGTTAGTCTGATAGCGCTTATCTCGAGAACAGAAGTAAAGATTTTTAAATTAAAATTTAAAAATTCTTTTTGTGTTTGAACGCAGGTCAAAGCGCGGGAGCACCAACTACTTAATACGACTAATTCCACGCGGATAAAGTTGCAGGCAAAAGCAAGTAAACAATTTTAGTAGCTTTAAATGAAACAGATGTAGGTATACGTAACGATCAACAACGTCAAATCGGCCACCGCTGCAGCGCACAACCTCTCGCCACAACTGTCTTGATTGAAATAATTGTCGTTGATCAAGAGCGGAATTTTCCGATTGCCTTTAAAATGTTATAAATCGTCTATTACTTTGAAACACTACCAAGGATAGATTGATCGATTTCAACCTAACTGAATGTTATTCATCAAGTTTATTGACATATTGACGCACGAACGTAACCCTGCAATGTGACGTATATTGACGAGAACAATAGACACTAAGGCATTTAATTTGCTGAAAACTAGGTTTCATCCGCGGCTACGTCTACATTCTTCTTCTTCTTCTTCTTCGACGTGTCGAAGGCTGAGTCAAATGTTATTTTGACTTGCCATCGTGGTGAAAGGATTAGCCAATTCGCTTTGGAGAACTCGCGAATTGCCCAGGGTGCGCCGGACTACATTGGTATATATTGATGAAAATGTGCTTTCTAAAACATACAGCTATTTATATCTTTACCAAATTTCGTCAATTTTAACTGTGAGGAAGGAATAGATAGAGAGCTTAATGCGGAGACACAGGTAGACTGACAAAGTCATAGTAAGAAAAGTAACTCCGCGGTAACATTTTTGACCATTGAGTGACATTCATTTTTACAACAAGTCTGTAATGAAGATTATGTATGTAGGTACGGTAGAGACTATACCAATACCCTCTTAATTCCCCATAACGATCAAAACGAACAAATAGTTATGTCAAGATGCCCAGCGTGTCGTTTAATTTGAGGAGATGTAGGACGCACATCACGATTGCATACGGCATGTGCAATGTATTGACATGTTACGTATCCACCTTGAACCGATTGAGCTCATATCCAGGCATTCTAATCTGAGCTAATAGGCTAAATAGAAGTTGCATTATGTTATTAGTCATTAGTTTTTTTTTTATAGGACCTCCAACAAGAAATACAACACAACACATTATTAATAATAACATTCACAATATTTAAATTATGTGTTTCCTCAATTAGAGGAGACCACAGCGTCTACATTTCGCACCTCCGCTCAAATAACGTCACATCTCCAAAAACCATTTTTTTCAGGAGACACGTTTAAAGTTTACCTTGCTTAAATTTTTCACTTTTTGGATCATAATGAAAAAAGTAACCATATTAGAAGAAAACGTTCTTCAGCGAGTTAGATTAATTTTTTAAGCTCTATAAATTCATATATTTACTAACCTGAAAATCCTGAAAAAAATGCGAAAAATCGCCGGGTTGTGACACTATATGTACAAAAAAAACAAAGTTTTACTATAATTTGTTTATTATAATGACACAACTATATTTCACTTCTTACCGAATACAATAAATTCTTAAATGTACTACACGTATCACACTAAGAAATGTCCGATTTAAAAAAGACATAAAAATTTACGAACGTATAGCTGAAAAATAGATAAAATTCTATCAAAATTAAATAATTTATGTACTTCAAAACAAGCATATAGTTGCCAAAGTTGCGCCCATCTTGTTTACACTCATTCACATAATCCTTATGTAAGTCAGATATAGTATTTCCTCCATCAATGAATTTTCGTGTTGTTTGTGCTCAAAAATAATGGCTTTCTATCTTCGGTATACCTTTTATATGATCTCTTATATAATTTTTGTTTTCCTCATTGATCTTCTTTAAATCCACCAGTAGATTTCTCTGTTACGGTTCTAATTGTTCTATCATTAATATCCAATGTATTTTTAAACATTGTTTTGCAGACCCTCTTTTATGAACTTTTAACTTCAAAGTAAAACGCATAGTTGATTTTTCAATATTTCTATGCTTTGATAGACTGAAACTTTATCTCTATCTGTTGTATGTGTTTGTGAATGAATTGTCTGTGTTTCTCTAAATCCCAGTAAGAATCAAAGATTTGAATTCTTATTTCACCGCTAAGAAAAAAAACAGCTGCATTTAAGTCTGCAACCTTCTCCACAACCTGCTTTGATTTGTTTCTTAGAAATATTTCGTCCGGACTTCGTTTGATAAGGTAATCCAGAGTTTCGTTAATTTTTTGTAACATTCTGCTTCCATTGTACTTCTACACGGCGTCTCTTACGTGTATTGAAATTTTCCTGTTTGTATTACGGTCTCGTTTAGTATTGGAGAGTGGATACTATTTAAATTAATTTCTTGGGAAGTAGAAGGCAAGCATTCATTGTTGTCTTGATTTGTTTGTTAATTAAGTGACAATAGTACAGAGGGAGATGTTGGCGAATTTGTATTAGTAGAAGGAGCCCTAGAAGAGGCTGAACTAGATGATAATGAACTAGACGAGGATGAACCTGATGAGAAGGAACTTAAGGATGAAGTACTAGATGATCGCTGACGAGGAACGCCTAGATTCTTGCTACACTTGTTAGAAGGTAACTTATAATCATGATCTTTAACATAATCGGCTGGTTCTTCTCCCCCAGACTCGAGTTCTGCCAAATTACAGTCTTTATTCTCACTTTTACTACATTTTGCCCGTAAGTAGGGCATGTTAGTGGTAGGTTATATAATAATTTTCATTCTCTTTATTTGAGGTGTCACAATTGTGTTTTACTTTTGGTTGTGTATCTTCTGCCACTATAAACAAGTCATCAGTTACTGTGTTATGTTGGTCATTGGGTTCCAGACATAAAGATAATATTTTTTTGGATCTCGACATAGTTATAAATGAATTATAAACCGCCAAACTGAATACCACCTACAAACAAGACAAAAATGGCAATTAGTTAAAAAGAATTAGGCATTTCTAAGTCTTAAACCAAAAGAAAACAATAATATGGCATAAGAGAATTCAATAAATTAAAAATCATAATGCATAAACAGTACATACTTGAAATAGTTTTATACTATTACTATATGATAATTTTTAACTAATAAATGAATCATTTTTATAACAGTCATAGTTAAAAATACTAGCACAACTGAATACGAATCAGTTTTCTTGCTGACACATAGTTGTATTTTGAGTTAACTCATTTATGAATAAAGACAAGATCCTACGTAAGTCAGTCTTAGTATCTAATAAAACGTATTGTCACATCATCCCGATCACATATACTGCCATACATTAGTATAGGTCAGTATTTAGTGATAAACAAAAATGTTTATAATATAATTTGCAATCACATAAACTGTCATAACTCTGTAAAGGTCAGTATTTGGGCGCAACAAATAATTTTATTGCGTTGTTTCAATCATATATACTGGCATTACTCGACAAGCATCAGTTTAATTGCAGAAAAAGAAAATAAATTTTACTTACTATGCTAACAAAAACTGTCTTGAGTCGACACAGTTCACTATTACCGAATAACGTACCTATGACCACCTCGCGCAAGTCGAAACATGACACTGTTTATGTTCACCGCGTCACAACTTTCGGTAAACATTATAACGTCACAAGTGTCATCTAGGGACAAATAATAGAACTACGTCTATGACGTTTTGTGAGCATAAAGAATGTGATATTCTGATAAGAATGGTACAATAAAAGTCATTTAGCATTTTATCGAGTTATGACGTTATTTGAGCGGATGTGCGATTTATAAGAACAGAAATAAAGTTTGAAATTAATAAATACTAAAATGCATGCAAAAACAGACAAACTTAAAATCTTAGTTATTATCTCAGTAGTTATTTTTAGATATATTATTTATCTGTAAATTCTTTGTAACTTGGCATTTTGTATGATTTAAAAATTAAAAAAAAGGAAAAAAAATGTGAAAAGTTTTGGTACCATCAAAGAGGTTGGATAGGTTCAACTCTTCTTATCTCTGAGTACTATTAGAGATAATATAAACGTCCGAAAGTGCATAATAGTACAGAGTTAGCATCTGTGGCACTAACAGAAGCTGATATATCACACAACTTTTCACACAGAAACATCATCATCTCCAAATTAAGCAGAGCTTGTACTTTGGGTACAAGAATAACTGACACTACATACATACTTATTATACATAGAAACACCCAGACCAAGACAAACCTCCATGTTCATGCACACAAAGATTTGTCTTCAACGGGAATCGAACACGCGACCTCGGCGTAGTAGGCAGTTGCACTACCGACTCCGCTATCCGGTCGTCAAATATAAACTATAACTAAAATATATAGATACAGAGTACAAAAGCCGTAAAACTTAAAGGAGGTTTACACTATCACTTACTTAAAAAGTATATTTGATAACCATAAATTATCAGTAATCATAAAATTAATAATTAAATCGAATCAAATATTTGTTTTTGGTATCATCTGGCTATCTTGTTATTAGTAAACGCATATATTTTCATATTATCCTAACTTACCAAGCCTTTAAAATTTTCATACCGCCGCCGCCACGACGCGATAAGATTCAACGATGATAATTATGAATATGAAGAGCAATTACCATTTTATCAGTAATGTATTCAAAAAGTACATTAAAGTTATTATAGATAAGGTTGATAAATGCAAGGTCAGAGACACACCCACACGTGATGGCATCATCCCACCGTGATCACCGTGTATGACGTCCCAGGTCATGTGCAAGAATAAGACACACACCTTCTTGATGATTTGCTAATGTCTAAATGTGATACAGGTCTTCGAACTAACACCTATAATGTTTGTAGTTATGAAACAATGTATCTAGTACATGCTTTGTTTCATCACCTTTTTGAGATGTGGGAGGTACACCTACCTATGTTACAATGAGGAGGATGTTTAATATTGATTTTAAAAATAAAATTTCAAAATGATGTCGTAACATGTTCACGACCGGATAGCGGAGAGGGTAGTGCTAACTGCAATGCCGAGGTCCCGGGTTAGATTCACGCTCAAGACAAATCTTTGTGTACATACATGGCGGTTTGTGTTGTTCTGGGTGTGTCTATGTATAATAATAAGTATCTATTTACAAAAAAAAAATGTATAAGTAGGTATCAGTTATTCTAGTACCCATAGTACAAGCTCTTCTGAGTTTAAGACTAGATGGCTTTGTGTGTCTGTTGTGTTATATTTATTTAAATTTAAATGTACCTATTGCATGAACATTACACGAAAAGACGAGAAATTGCGTTCCTATCCCAAATTCGTTTGTTCCATCTGAATAAATTAGTTGTAAAAGAAAACCTAAGGACATTATAATGGAACCAAAACAAAAGGAATCGTGAAGAAAACAAGCGGCAGTAACTAAACATAATCAATTGCTACAGTGAATATAGTGACATACACGGTCACGTTTTGAAACATGGCTGAATTTCAATCACATTGGCTGAATAAAGACTTTTCCATAGTGCGTTTATAATTGAAGTTTATCATTTAGTTTAGATTCGTCGATCTACACCCGTCTATCCAATTTTATAGAGATGTTGATCGATTAATTAAATCCATGAATATAATTTTATTATTTCACATTTTATTAATTTCACGTAAAGACTATGTACCTTCTACACTCCATTACTGTGATCGTATCTATGCTCAATATTTAACAATTTTAATTTATTTAATAAGTTTGTATTATTCTTTGATTTGATGTATATATAGTTAGGTATTTATTTTGTTGTCACGAATATAATAATATAATGTAATTTTAAATAAATGTGATAGTAAAGGTTTTAACTATATAGGGCACCATATTACTAGACTATTTTTGCCATCACAAGTAAACTGAATTGAACAATACTGACGATTGACGACCGAATGGCGGAGAGGGTAGTGTACCTGCCTGCAACGCCGAGGGCGCGGGTTCGATTCCCGCTTAAGACAAATCTTTGTGTGCATGAACATGGGGATTTGTCTTAGTCTGGGTGTTTCTATTCTATGTATAATAAGTATGTACATATTTACAAATGAAAAGTATATATGTATTAGTATCAGTTATTCTAGCACCCACGGTACAAGCTCTGTTTAGTTTGGGACTAGATGGCGTTGTGTGTAAGTTGTGAAATATTTATTCATTAATTTATATACGCCCAATAAAATGTTGCCTAATACTTTGCGGTTTCTTCATTGCGAATATTGCAACGACCTCCAAACATGAAAATTAATAATAAAGTAATGCTTTTACATAACAGTAAAGACAAGTAGAATGTATAATGATTTAGGCTCATAAATTGTGTAAAAGTTGGCAAGAAAAGTGGTAATTTTCATAATGATTGTGTTACGGCGATGGATCCATGGTCACGAGTAGCGTTTGCGTGACAGATATACCTACAGTCTGACGTGCGGGGGCTTGGTTGTGCCAGCCAATCAGAAGCCGCCAAGCCGATGCCATGCGCCAGAGCAAAATAATCCATACTTTACTTTTCCTCAACATTCTGCCAAATAAATAAACTAGTACAATCAACTTTTGTACGTGTATTTTTTATTATATTGTAAAATTTCAAAACGGATGCGATAGTGAAACTAACCTTGATAAAGCTTGAGGTTAGTTTTAAGGTTATGCAAAAATATATTTTAAATGTGAGCTTGCCATTATAATTTCAAGCAGGTTTAAAGTCCAAAGTCCATGTAACAAGGCTCGCTTTGTTGATCATCAGTTCAACAAAATAATTCATGGGTGAATTGCACAAGCAATAAAAATACATGGCAAACCTGAGAATGGTAGTGCAATGTGCTGATTTTTTATTTTATATATTTTTTCTCAATAAAGTAAGTACTTCCCTACCTTGGCAAAAAAAATCATTGATTTCTACCCAATAATTATACCAGAAAAAAATTTACAAAGTGTCATTTTATCATCACGGTGGCCTGTCCCGCACCCAAATCCGCTCATAAAATACCTTCCCCTGCAAATATATTCATAATATGGATTTAAATTGGTTGTTTTATCATTAAATTATAATATATTCGATCAAATAAAACCATTTTTGTTTGTTTATCTTCTTTCTCATGGATTTGACAGGCAGTCAACTTTTGTCCGGCAAAAAGTTATCATTTTGGAGGACAGTAAGTTTTAGTAAAATAACCACGTCAAAATTGCGTTGTTACGCCCCTCTCACCTTTCTTCACTTCGGATAAGTCCGGCTCGAGCTCTCGGCGCGTATGCACCGGCCCCAACGTCTTGCAGTTTCCCGCCAAAAAAGTAAGTTTATCATTTCAGTAATATGGGGACAAAAATATGCTCATTTCGGTGGCTGTTATAGCTCGTGCTATTTTCGTTTAATTTGTTTCAAAATTGTGTATTATATTCGCCGTAAGTACTGTTTTGTTTGAGTAGTGTTCATATTTTTTTTAATAATTTTATTTCGGAGTAAATGTAAAACTAACCTCTATTTTATCATCTCCTTGTTATCATTTCAGTGGATTCGGTGGACTGTTATACCAATTACAGTCCACCGGAATGAAATGTATCTCCGAAATGATAAAACCATACAGTTTTAGAGTTCCTTCGGCTGCCCAAATTCAAAACCTAGTAACAGGTGATTTGAGAAAAAAGCGGTTTTTGTCATTTTTCGCCTTACTAAACAGTATAGAAAGGATTTAAACCTTAAAACACCCAGTTTCATACGGAATTTTAAAAATAACATTTAGCAAGTCTAAGCAATTTGGCATGATTACGAAAATTTCCTTGAAGTACAAATTCTAAACATAGTATGTCAGAATACAAATTTAAAACCCTAGCAGCTCAAGAGACTTACTAAGTTATGAATTTTAAATACCTACTTGCTATGTTTTGAATTTGGCGTCAATTGTAAAATCAATGTAATTTCGTTTAGTAAGTCCAGTGTCACCGGTGCAAGGGGATGCATTTTCTGGGTTAAAAAAGAATAAAATGAGTTACAAGCAATTTTATCGGTCCAGGCGTGTAGTGGGTGCTTTGTAAGTCGAAAACGAACGCAGGTAAGAAATAACGTCGTTCGCTGTGTGGCAAATAGCGCCATCTTGCTGGAACCACATGTTGTTCATGTACATATTGTTTAATACAAGCCAAAAGAAACTGTTTATCATTGATCTGTAGCGCTCGCCGTTGACGGTGATGGCCTCGCCAAGGTTGTTTTCGAAGATGTATGGACCAATGACGCCGCCAGACTAAAATATGTACCGAACAGTAACTTTTTGTGGATGCATTGCCACCTGGTGAACCACATGTGTGGGTGGTGGTCATCCCATCCCATACGGCAATATCGCTTATTAACAAAACCATTAATCCAAAAAGTGCCTCATCGCTAAAGATATTTTTTTTGCACTAACACTTTTGCGTAGTACACTAAAGAACACTCATTTTGATAATAAAGTTTTATCATTTGCACATGCAGTGCTGCTCAACCGTGTGACTTGCCATAGTGATTTGGCACCAGTTAGTGAATAAGAAAAAACTGATTTGAAAGATGCCGCCAAAACAAAATGTCCGCCACAGATTATTAACATGGACCCGCTCTATTTGAAAGACCTTTTTAATCAAAATCTGCATTCATAGGACTTATGAACGGTACTTTTGTATTATTTTTAATCGTATATATACTATTAATGTATAATGAATTTGTTTAGTCTTCACGTTTACCATAGAAATTCAAATTGATAACCTAGCAAGCAGACTTACTAGTATGTTTTGATATTGTTCTTACAGTCATATTTGGGTAAATTTACAAATAAAAATAAAGTATGAGAGATTCAAGTGCAACTATACTCCAAAAAGATTACGAGTATTACAACCTAAAATGTCAACAATATAGCACAACTTTTTGCCAAACATCCAAATCGCTATCTCTATCAGCTAAGAACAACCATGCCGGGCAGCCAGGGTTCCGTACTTAGGTAGGTTTGAATTTAACTAATTTTAGATAAACACTTAGACAGGACAGTACACAGTTATTTTAATATCATCATTAATATACGGGGATATTACAGTTAGTAATATACAGGGTTATTGGGTAAGTCGACCTAGATCCGTTAAGAGGTGGTAGTTCCCATCATTTCTGACTGATCTGACTATGAAACACCCCACCCTAAACCTAACCGTTTTCGAGATATTGGACTTAGAAGGTTTTTTTAAAAAATATCCCGATTTCTTAACTATAGCCTATTTTTTTTGTATCCTATGCCTTTTATTTTTTTTTAATTCTGATTTTTGTGTGCCAGATAAGTTTGTTTATAATTCTCAACCCAAAAAGTGCAAGTATCTGAACCAATGGGATCGTAGTAGACGATTGATACCGTAAAAAAGTAATTAATTTGAAAAAAAAAATTGTTTCTTTTAGTAATATTTAAAAAAAAATCTATGGCGTTAGTTCTGCAGATGTTTTAAATAATATCTACGTTTCATTAGCTATCCAACAAGGTATCACAAGCTAGGGTCTTATCACAATTCATAGAAAAAAAATCGATAAAAGGCTCCCAGGTAGTAAAAAAAAACAATGGTACTTAAGATTAAACTTCTCTTTTGGGCCAGGAAACGAAATAAAACAATACAAATAATTATTAAACAACATTTATTTAAATTTATAAATCTTGTTCTACATGGCCGCCTCTGTTTCGCACACACACTCTCATTCGGTGTCTTAGTCCGCTTTTAACTACTACAGTCGTTAAGTCTCTTCGAATTTCGTCAGCAGCCTCAATAATCTTCTGTCTTAATATGTCAATAGTTTCAATTGGATTATTCTCATTGTAGACTAATGTCTTCATGTGTCCCCACACATAAAAATCCATGGGAGTCAGGTCAGGACTTCTTGCTGGCCACGGTATGGGTCCACCTCTTCCGATCCACCTATTAGGATACTCGTTGTCTAGCCATTCCCTGACCCCTCTTCTGTAATGTGCAGGGCAACCGTCGTGTTGGAACTTCATGTTTCTAATCAGATTTAGGGGTAAATCCTCTAATAAATTTGGTAACTCTTCTCTTAGAAAATGTTCGTAAAATTCTCCGTTTAAATTATCAGGTAGAAAGAAGGGCCCAATTAATTTGTTTGCTATGATTCCCATCCAGACATTTAAACTAAATCTTCTTTGTGCGGCTTTTGTCCTCTTCTGGTTAGGATTTTTTTGCGCTTTTGGGGCCCAATAATGAGCGTTGTGGTAATTTGTAATTCCATCTTTATCAAATTTTGATTCATCTGTCCACAAGATTTGTTTTAAAAATGCTGGGTCTTCTAAATCTCCATGAAGCATAAATCTACAAAAGTCTAACCTCCTCACTGGATCTCCCTCTTCGATAACATGTACTGGCGTGTAGTGATAGGGGTAGAGGCCTGCAGTATTCACCGTAAACCACACTTTCCACTGCGAGAGTCCAAGTTCTCGGGCAACAGCATTAGTTGAAGTAGTTGGATCCGCTCTAAACCGTTGAACTATTTGATTATCTTCATCTTCATCATCAACAATGATCCGTGGTCGGCCTAGGTCTGCTCGACGCCTTAAAACAGAGCCAGTCTCTCTGAGTCGCCGGTAAGCGCCGTCAAAGACAGTGACATCCGGTATTCGGCGGCCGGGATAACGTGCAATGTATTCGTCACGAGCTCGTGCAGAAACACCATTGCAGTACCCATAACAAAGTAGAATATCCGCGTATTCCTCGTTCGTGAAGGTTGCCATCTTCAACAGTTCCAATTCAGAAGCACAATTCAAAGTCCAGTTAACAAGCACAGTCACAATTTGTAGGAAACAGTCCAGAAATACAAGACAAGTCGGGTAAGAAATGAAGAGCACTAAATATCGCATCTACTACGGACGAATCACGGAAGCAGACTAAAACGAAACAATAACAACAAATTGGCCGGGATTATTTTATCTCGCTTGCACCTGGTCAGTTTGTCCCGCTCGCACGCACCACAGCTCCGTGGAAGAACAATAGGACCAAAGAACCCAAATTTGTACTGCTACCTGAGAGCCTTTTATCGATTTTTTTTCTATGAATTGTGATAAGACCCTAGCTTGTGATACCTTGTTGGATAGCTAATGGAACGTAGATATTATTTAAAACATCTGCAGAACTAACGCCATAGATTTTTTTTTAAATATTACTAAAAGAAACAATTTTTTTTTTCAAATTAATTACTTTTTTACGGTATCAATCGTCTACTACGATCCCATTGGTTCAGATACTTGCACTTTTTGGGTTGAGAATTATAAACAAACTTATCTGGCACACAAAAATCAGAATTAAAAAAAAATAAAAGGCATAGGATACAAAAAAAATAGGCTATAGTTAAGAAATCGGGATATTTTTTAAAAAAACCTTCTAAGTCCAATATCTCGAAAACGGTTAGGTTTAGGGTGGGGTGTTTCATAGTCAGATCAGTCAGAAATGATGGGAACTACCACCTCTTAACGGATCTAGGTCGACTTACCCAATAACCCTGTATATATAATTATTTGAGGTTACAATAACCTCAAATAATTATATATATAACATATTAATGTAATGTAATGTTTATTATTTTTAGTGGTTATTGTTGGCTGAAAATGTTGGAAAACTGTATCGTATCGTAACCATACATATATATTTTTGTCTGTTTATGAACTAATAACGAATATTAAGATTATTCCATTTTGAATTATGACATTGACATAATGATTATAAAATTTTTAATTTTGACATTGATATTAATAATTGACTTGTAATTCTGGAATGAAATTAATTGAACTGCATGTGGAAGAGGCTGACATTAAGATAAGCAGCTGATCATAATTATTTAAAATTTATATACCTACTAATATTTGCACGCCTTGATTGGCAGAATATGATGATACTTTGTAATTAGTTTAAGCCACCTATTATGTTCCATATTCATACAAATAAAGATTACTTACTTACTTACTAATACTAATTTACTTTATATTTTAAAAAGAGTGAACGAAGCGCTATTAGAAAGCTTTAAATTTCTGATAATTATGATGGCTGCATTTGTAAGCCATTAATAGTAATACATAATGTCTACGTTTGCACTAAGAGAAAAATGCTAGTTATAATTTAGTTATATAGTAAAACTTCACAGTTCAACAGTACAGGTATAAAAGTAAAACTTCAAAAATAAACTTTAAAAATATCTTAGTACTAATAGTTTGGTACTTTTAATCCTTTTACATTAACGTATGAAACATATGCCGAACAAATTGAATGTGTAAGTAAAGTATACACATGTACTAACTACATAGATATATATGTATATATATATATATATATATATATATTATATATCTTAAACAAAAATATTACACAACAAATACACTCGAATAATCTAATCTGCACTAGTAAAAGTACATAACAAAACTATGACTTTGTATTTGACACAAGCAAGGAACTCTAAAACTGTATGGTTTTATCATTTCGGAGATACATTTCATTCCGGTGGACTGTAATTGGTATAACAGTCCACCGAATCCACTGAAATGATAACAAGGAGATGATAAAATAGAGGTTAGTTTTACATTTACTCCGAAATAAAATTATTAAAAAAAATATGAACACTACTCAAACAAAACAGTACTTACGGCGAATATAATACACAATTTTGAAACAAATTAAACGAAAATAGCACGAGCTATAACAGCCACCGAAATGAGCATATTTTTGTCCCCATATTACTGAAATGATAAACTTACTTTTTTGGCGGGAAACTGCAAGACGTTGGGGCCGGTGCATACGCGCCGAGAGCTCGAGCCGGACTTATCCGAAGTGAAGAAAGGTGAGAGGGGCGTAACAACGCAATTTTGACGTGGTTATTTTACTAAAACTTACTGTCCTCCAAAATGATAACTTTTTGCCGGACAAAAGTTGACTGCCTGTCAAATCCATGAGAAAGAAGATAAACAAACAAAAATGGTTTTATTTGATCGAATATATTATAATTTAATGATAAAACAACCAATTTAAATCCATATTATGAATATATTTGCAGGGGAAGGTATTTTATGAGCGGATTTGGGTGCGGGACAGGCCACCGTGATGATAAAATGACACTTTGTAAATTTTTTTCTGGTATAATTATTGGGTAGAAATCAATGATTTTTTTTGCCAAGGTAGGGAAGTACTTACTTTATTGAGAAAAAATATATAAAATAAAAAATCAGCACATTGCACTACCATTCTCAGGTTTGCCATGTATTTTTATTGCTTGTGCAATTCACCCATGAATTATTTTGTTGAACTGATGATCAACAAAGCGAGCCTTGTTACATGGACTTTGGACTTTAAACCTGCTTGAAATTATAATGGCAAGCTCACATTTAAAATATATTTTTGCATAACCTTAAAACTAACCTCAAGCTTTATCAAGGTTAGTTTCACTATCGCATCCGTTTTGAAATTTTACAATATAATAAAAAATACACGTACAAAAGTTGATTGTACTAGTTTATTTATTTGGCAGAATGTTGAGGAAAAGTAAAGTATGGATTATTTTGCTCTGGCGCATGGCATCGGCTTGGCGGCTTCTGATTGGCTGGCACAACCAAGCCCCCGCACGTCAGACTGTAGGTATATCTGTCACGCAAACGCTACTCGTGACCATGGATCCATCGCCGTAACACAATCATTATGAAAATTACCACTTTTCTTGCCAACTTTTACACAATTTATGAGCCTAAATCATTATACATTCTACTTGTCTTTACTGTTATGTAAAAGCATTACTTTATTATTAATTTTCATGTTTGGAGGTCGTTGCAATATTCGCAATGAAGAAACCGCAAAGTATTAGGCAACATTTTATTGGGCGTATATAAATTAATGAATAAATATTTCACAACTTACACACAACGCCATCTAGTCCCAAACTAAACAGAGCTTGTACCGTGGGTGCTAGAATAACTGATACTAATACATATATACTTTTCATTTGTAAATATGTACATACTTATTATACATAGAATAGAAACACCCAGACTAAGACAAATCCCCATGTTCATGCACACAAAGATTTGTCTTAAGCGGGAATCGAACCCGCGCCCTCGGCGTTGCAGGCAGGTACACTACCCTCTCCGCCATTCGGTCGTCAATCGTCAGTATTGTTCAATTCAGTTTACTTGTGATGGCAAAAATAGTCTAGTAATATGGTGCCCTATATAGTTAAAACCTTTACTATCACATTTATTTAAAATTACATTATATTATTATATTCGTGACAACAAAATAAATACCTAACTATATATACATCAAATCAAAGAATAATACAAACTTATTAAATAAATTAAAATTGTTAAATATTGAGCATAGATACGATCACAGTAATGGAGTGTAGAAGGTACATAGTCTTTACGTGAAATTAATAAAATGTGAAATAATAAAATTATATTCATGGATTTAATTAATCGATCAACATCTCTATAAAATTGGATAGACGGGTGTAGATCGACGAATCTAAACTAAATGATAAACTTCAATTATAAACGCACTATGGAAAAGTCTTTATTCAGCCAATGTGATTGAAATTCAGCCATGTTTCAAAACGTGACCGTGTATGTCACTATATTCACTGTAGCAATTGATTATGTTTAGTTACTGCCGCTTGTTTTCTTCACGATTCCTTTTGTTTTGGTTCCATTATAATTTCCTTAGGTTTTCTTTTACAACTAATTTATTCAGATGGAACAAACGAATTTGGGATAGGAACGCAATTTCTCGTCTTTTCGTGTAATGTTCATGCAATAGGTACATTTAAATTTAAATAAATATAACACAACAGACACACAAAGCCATCTAGTCTTAAACTCAGAAGAGCTTGTACTATGGGTACTAGAATAACTGATACCTACTTATACATTTTTTTTTTGTAAATAGATACTTATTATTATACATAGACACACCCAGAACAACACAAACCGCCATGTATGTACACAAAGATTTGTCTTGAGCGTGAATCTAACCCGGGACCTCGGCATTGCAGTTAGCACTACCCTCTCCGCTATCCGGTCGTGAACATGTTACGACATCATTTTGAAATTTTATTTTTAAAATCAATATTAAACATCCTCCTCATTGTAACATAGGTAGGTGTACCTCCCACATCTCAAAAAGGTGATGAAACAAAGCATGTACTAGATACATTGTTTCATAACTACAAACATTATAGGTGTTAGTTCGAAGACCTGTATCACATTTAGACATTAGCAAATCATCAAGAAGGTGTGTGTCTTATTCTTGCACATGACCTGGGACGTCATACACGGTGATCACGGTGGGATGATGCCATCACGTGTGGGTGTGTCTCTGACCTTGCATTTATCAACCTTATCTATAATAAATTTAATGTACTTTTTTAATACATTACTGATAAAATGGTAATTGCTCTTCATATTCATAATTATCATCGTTGAATCTTATCGCGTCGTGGCGGCGGCGGTATGAAAATTTTAAAGGCTTGGTAAGTTAGGATAATATGAAAATATATGCGTTTACTAATAACAAGATAGCCAGATGATACCAAAAACAAATATTTGATTCGATTTAATTATTAATTTTATGATTACTGATAATTTATGGTTATCAAATATACTTTTTAAGTAAGTGATAGTGTAAACCTCCTTTAAGTTTTACGGCTTTTGTACTCTGTATCTATATATTTTAGTTATAGTTTATATTTGACGACCGGATAGCGGAGTCGGTAGTGCAACTGCCTACTACGCCGAGGTCGCGTGTTCGATTCCCGTTGAAGACAAATCTTTGTGTGCATGAACATGGAGGTTTGTCTTGGTCTGGGTGTTTCTATGTATAATAAGTATGTATGTAGTGTCAGTTATTCTTGTACCCAAAGTACAAGCTCTGCTTAATTTGGAGATGATGATGTTTCTGTGTGAAAAGTTGTGTGATATATTAGCTTCTGTTAGTGCCACAGATGCTAACTCTGTACTATTATGCACTTTCGGACGTTTATATTATCTCTAATAGTACTCAGAGATAAGAAGAGTTGAACCTATCCAACCTCTTTGATGGTACTAAAACTTTTCACATTTTTTTTCCTTTTTTTTAATTTTTAAATCATACAAAATGCCAAGTTACAAAGAATTTACAGATAAATAATATATCTAAAAATAACTACTGAGATAATAACTAAGATTTTAAGTTTGTCTGTTTTTGCATGCATTTTAGTATTTATTAATTTCAAACTTTATTTCTGTTCTTATAAATGTAGACGCTGTGGTCTCCTCTAATTGAGGAAACACATAATTTAAATATTGTGAATGTTATTATTAATAATGTGTTGTGTTGTATTTCTTGTTGGAGGTCCTATAAAAAAAAAACTAATGACTAATAATAACATAACATACACAATTTATAACAAAAAAATATAATATTATATCAAACATTTATTATACCCTAGATTTTAAATGGTATAAAGCATATTGGCTGTACGTACACCTCTCTTTGAGACAGATATTATACCTAATATAATAATAGCAAAAAATCTTAAAAACAACAGAGCATAAACAAACAACGATCACGCCACTTTTACGGGGGGTGGTAAATCTAACAATATCTTCATCGATGTCCTAGTTAAATATATCATAACAATGCTTGTGAAATTCGTGATCGTATGATCATGTCATGTCTGATCGCCTGATCTCTATCACCTGATTTTCTATTTGTAAATATGTATTTCGTACGATCACTTAAATATACACAGAAAGCATGTGTGCATAGTTAGCAAAAAGGTTGTCGATTATGCACGTTTTGTCGTGGACAAGCGGAAGGTATCTAATAATGACTTTATGCTATGAAGGCCATATGTGCTGAAGTGCTGATTACATATAGCCGACCGAACTTGGTGTCGCCTATCCACAAAACAATAAAGGTGTGTCACACGATCGAATGTAATTCCCCAATTGTATTACCGTCTGGCGCATAAGTCTCGCAGTATGATATAACCCTTATCGCAGTTAAGTGTCGTACGATAAATACAAGTGAACTGTGACAAGGTTCCATCCTTCCCATTTGAAATTACAAGGATTATTATCATGGTACGAAGTAGAGTTCCTTAGTTTAGTTTCATCGTCTGTTATCACTCTACTCGTATTTCTAATTGATTATTTTTATAGCATTTAGCTATGCTTAGCAAAATCTACTAAGAAACAGTTGAAAAAGATATGGGACCGGCAGGATTTGAACCTGAACACTGCACACCGGGCAGTCGCTTTAGCCATCCAGCTACGGTCGCCTCTTGCCAGAACCCTAAATTTCTCAACTGTATGTTACGTCATTTCGTGACGTCACGTTCATCCATTTGTTCCTATCTTAAGTAGGATACAAACCGTGTGCTCGTATATCAGGTAACGCTACTCCAGCGCTGTTTGCTTAATGTTTTAAAATTTTATTTGCTCATCTTACACGTGCCTTCCTAATATGCAGTTGATAATAAACTCACATGACTGTTTAATTTGCCCAAACTGTTTAGTAGATACAAATTACAAGGTTGTCGCCTTGATGGTAATTAAGAAGATAATGTTTTTTTAAACATATTTATGGTTACTTTAAAACTAGTATTTATGGTAAATTTGTTTTTTTTACATATTTTTATTGCAAAATTTACTATAAATAATATAATATATAATATAATACACTATAAATTGATGATAATAGCCTGTAAAGAAAAAGATACGCAATCTCACCGATTTGCTTGTTATTAGAGTAAAGTTTCAAATAGAATGATATTTATTGTTTTTTTTTTTGAGTTGCCAAAAATTGTATTTATGTTACTAATAGAACTGTTGGGTAGTCTTTTTATCAGAACAAGACACAATTGTTACAAATACTTGTCGTCATTATCAAGAACGAGTTCTTAAGACGTTGACATTCAAAACTCAATTGTAATTGTTAATAATAATAATAATCTGCTAGCCAACTAGCAGCGAGCTAAAAGTAGGTACTTAAATAATAGTTTTAGGGACTGTTGAATGAAGGCAACAAATTTAATGTTTTTTACGCTTTGTTATAAGTGTTTAACGGGTACAACCAAATTAAATGCCCGCAGAAGATTTAATATCGTTTCCTTCATTTGCTATGGCTGATTTGATTAGTGTATCTATCTGTAAATCTTCAATTTAAGTATTAAAGCATTGTTATGAATTTTAATTATAATGATAGACGTGACAGCTCTCAAATACGCCAAGTGCCCGGAATGAAGGTTAATATAATACCATCAAAGGTTCAACAAAACTTAATAAACAATAAAACACACATTAGAAGACTCTGGACCATCTGCGTTGACTTTGTAGCGAGTTGACGTCATCAGTTCTCCGAAAGCCTTCGCTCTAAAGGTTAAAAAACCAAACTGAAATGTCAGTCACGCTCAGCAAACAAAAAAAGGTCGCCATTCAAATCACAGTAAAATGACTTTGGTACAACCTATGCAGGCAGGTAAGTGGAAGTTTTTAGTGCGTATTATTACAAGAACATTGCTGAAAACAAAACAGGACACCGATGACCGAAACCTCGGTTAATGAATGTTAACTATGCGAACGTGTATACTGTTGATAAAAAATGTTTTACTTCGAGTCAGCCAATCACTCTATGGCCTCGAAGTTACACACAGTGAAACCTTCAGGCACGCACACATGGAAAAATCGAAGGCGTGTTCGTGTCCGTACACGTAACAGGCAATAGTTACGCGGGACGCACACTAGGATATTTCTTTGTGGTGGCGCGATAGGGTTATCATATTTTCCAACCGCGCAAAGACTAATTATTATTGGCAAAATTACCATTTTACCTAGTTAGGTTTTATCATGACCAGACGCTCCAGACAGGACAATATTAGATTTAGCTAGCAATTAACGTTGCCATTATTTTATTCTTCTTCTTTTCGTTTCAATGAACTAAGTTTTATATAACCCCCGCCCAGTACGTGGCCCCGGTAATAGCGTTCTCTGTAGCCTCCTAGCTATCAGGGCAATTAAGGCACTCAAGTAAGTGACTCATTGTTTGCTGAGGTGCACCGCAATCGCACTGCGTTTGTTCTGGTCCAATAATACCCCATTTTTTCAGATTTTGACTGCAGCGGCCAACCCAGTCGATTCAAGGATTTCCATATGGACCACTGCAGATTGGATCCTGGGGGTAGACTCTCCTGTGTCTTAAAACCGGTTGGTGGAGGGATTTTTGCCACTTGTTATGGTCATTTTCTTTAAAATGATGGTGTTAACTGAATTCTTGTCTTTAGAACTACATACTTAAAGTAGATAGCAACCCTATGACCAGTACGCGATTCATTTAAAAAGGCGCCAGTCCGCAGTCGTCACGAAAGCCAGTCACCTGACAGCCCCATAACTCTTAATGACGAAACGTCTCTGATCAATTCATTCATCATTACAATAACGCTCTTAACACTATGCAATAAAAATCCAAATGCAATAACATCTTTCAATAGCAATTAAGACAGTTAAGTGCAGTTAAAGAATAGGAATCAAGATTTGCCAGTTTAGATCTAAATTACCTACTGTGAAATGTTCTTGAAGAATTCTGAGATGGCAGTATCAGCTCTAATCTGAGCGGAAAATCGAAAAGTATCAAGAATACATCAGTAGAGTTTTTTTAGTTGGTAAATAACCGGAATGTCAATGACGTAAGACCACACCCACTTTTGAAAGTATTCTACTCATGCTTGTATAAATTCGTTTAGGTGATGAATATTTATGGTGCCTTTTACCCATATTAAGTGGAGACAAAATTCCATGTGTTTTCTTCCTTCCTTGGAATCTTACATTCTTGTTATTCCTGCCCTTATCTTTTATTTAGATCGCTCGACTTTAAACTGTTTTGTCCACTCTCCATTTTACATAAAGCATAGAAACTACACAAAACGTGTCAAATTGTGATCAAATCGAAAGCATTTTTGTACGTCAAAATGTACGTTGATTTCGCGATCCATGTATGCACACTGACATTTGCATTGACATCGATAAACAAATGTTTATCCCCTTCTCTCCAATGTAAAAAGGCCATAAGTGAGAATGAGTAAGATATATGGATGTTTGATGTTCCATCTAGATACTGTTCGCCATTATCTCAAAAACTGTTACTCCGATTTCGATGCGATAACATACCTAGGTTTAAGGAAGGTTTTAGAACATAATTCATCAGTATTTGACGAAGACCTTTCGAGACAGGCAATGGAAGTCTTCAAAAACAAACAAACATAACATCACGCCTGTATATGCCTTAAAGGGTAAGCAGATGTATTGCGTACACCTTTATAGTGCCACGGAACCTTCTTTGAATTGTACGGGACATTCAGTAATTTCTAACAGCAGAGCAAATCGATTACTTTAATTGTATATCTAATAAGCTAACCACTTTAAAGACAAAAAAAATAATAATAACCGATGCTCCTAGATTGTAAGTTTAGAAAAATGGATTAGCACCGACATGCACAATGCTTTTCAGTTTCGAAAGTAGGTTAAATAATTTATTTTATAATCGGTCCTAGATTCAAAGATTTTTGGATACAAAAAAACAAAAAAATCTTTCCTCCTTATATAATTGTATAGATAAAAGACAAGCAAATGTGTATAAAACAACTCGTCCGTAACCTTTTTGCCAATTAATTGAAAGTAAGTACGCTTGTCTGGGTCTATCATAATACAGTACCGCTAGATAACAGTACAAGGTAGGTATTGTTGCAAAAACACAAAGAAAGAATTAGCATAGCTCGATTATATTGATGTCAGACAAAATATACACAGGTGCACTAAGAAGGTATGTATAACTGTTATTTAATGCAATATATTATAACACACGCTAGACTTTGAAAACAAGAATAGAATATGTTTTTGCATAAAATGTTACAAATTAAGATGAAATTACGGACAAGTCTGAAAATCATGGACGCAGTTCGACTTTAAAAAAGGCAAAATATAAATGTCTTGATGGTCTGTGCGTGTCATGTTTAACCTACATGACAAAGCATTTAGTTTGCATTGTACAAAGTCTTTTACCATGTGCCTGTTAACAGATTGAATAAACTAATCATACACGATCTCCACGAGGAATCATGTCGATACCGGCTTAATCCAGAATTTGTCGCATAGGTACATTAGGTTTACTATATATTTTATTTATTATAAATGAATATATATTTATACACTCAGCCGATAGTTTAAAAACAGTGTCGACCTTATGCATCAAATTTACGTCGACCTTATACATCAAATTTACATTCACAACGGATGTAACACGATTGCAAGAGTTCAATGACATAGAAAAGGTAATTTGTATCTATGACAATACTAACTAAACTAATAATTTTCATGCAAACTAAAAGAAAAGAAAATGGTATAAAAATGTTTCTCAGTCCAAAAAGAGTACTTTGACCCCGACGTGATTTGAACACGCAACCTTCTGATCTGGAGTCAGACGCGCTACCGTTGCGCCACGGAGTCGTTGCATATGAAATGCCAATAACATAATATATATCTATATTATAACGATATGTGCAAAATGCAGCCCTGTAAAACGCACCAAACTAAACCAAAAATTAACATAATTAGCATGATTATAATAATTACCAGCATATTTTAAAATGTGTGAAAAGCTATATGTATATTAAAATATTTAACTGAATAAAAACATATGTAATTCATTGAGTTTTTTATTTACAACCAATTAAATAGTAAGGAAAGAAAATAGGTTTAAAGTTTTTTTAATTAGCCCATCTAGTACTTGTACTAGGTGGGCTAATTAAAAAGCTTTGAAACTATTTTGTTGCCTTATATAAAATCTATTTTATTGGTTGTGAACAGTGGCGTAACTATAGGGTGGCAGAGGTGGCCAAATGCCACGGGCCCCCGGCCACACGAGGCCTCCGGGCCTAAGATGCCACAACCTTGAAAGTAACTGAACAGAATAAAAAAAAATAGAATTAAACGACAACTGCGAAAGACAATTTTTTTTAAAACTTGAATTTTAAGGTGAAATATGTTTACATTCCGGTTCTGAATCTCTGGTAAGCGGCTTCAACGTATCAATTTTTACTAGGCCTCATTCAATATTTCTTCCACGGGCCTCCAATGGTATAGTTACGCCACTGGTTGTGAATAAAAAACTCAATGAATTACATACAAAACCATTGATATTAAAATATTATCTGCAAACATTTTATTGGACCATAAGTATTCTTAAAACCATTAGCAAAAAGTGAACTAGCGACATCTACATGTTACCAGAGAAGTCATCGGTTACAGTTTGCGCACGTTTCCTTTTGTTTCGACAGAGTGCGCTTTACAGTGGTAAATAAATAAATAATGAATTGAATTCAATTAATAATAAGATTTTCTAAAAAAATAATAAACTGTGATCCTTTTTTTATTTTGAATTTAATTAATTAAAAATAATAAACAAAATTTCTACTAACCTAAAAATAAATGACTTACAGCTAAAGTAAATAACTATCATCAAACCTAATCTCAGAGACCGCTGCCAGTAGGTAGGCAACGTTCGCAAAATGCTGCCAGCATTGATTGATGATTGAGCTTTTGCTTTTGAAACATAGATTTTTTTTTTTACTTAAAATTTTTATCCATTTGTTCCATAACTTGATTTGTATTTAAATTCGGAATAAAACAGCAAATTTGCATTTAATTTCAAAATTCCAATGTACTCCTAAAATTTATAAAGTTACAAAAATACATAATCTATATTTTGTAAAAAAACAAGCATCTTCTTCTACCTTTTTGGCGTTAATGTCTGTTTTGACATTTTTATTTTTTTTCTAAAGTAATCTATATTAGAAAAGTACTGATAAAACGATCCATAATTTTCACCTTCTTACGCAAGCCCCTGTGGCCTAATGGATAAGGCATCGGCCTCCTAAGCCGGGGATTGTGGGTTCGAGTCCCACCAGGGGTACAACCCAATTTTTGGAATAAATTAGCAGCTAATTTATGTAATATTTTTTATTAGTAATAAAAGTAATAAACAAATTATAATCCATTCATTTTTTAGAGCTGTTGCATGCGATCGGAGCGGTAAACAGCGCAGACCAGTGTGAGTGACGTAGTAGCCAACTTCTTGTGGCAGTCGACAGTCGTTATCTGCAACACATCAAACAAAATAGGTTACAGATAAAGTAGATTTCAAAAGCAATGGACTGCTTGTAGATTTGTAATAAAAATAATGAGTCTATTCCAATAATCCTTACTACTATTATTAAACTAAGAAACAGTTGAAAAAGATATGGGACCGTCAGGATTTGAACCTGCGACCTTACTGCACACCGGGCAGCCGCTACTATTATTAATGCGAAAGTAACTTTATCTGTTTGTCTGTTACGATTTTACGGCTATACTTATGACCTTGATGAAAATTGGTATGGAGATAGTTGAAGATCTGAGGAAGGACATCTTTATGCTAATTTTTATCGGCGTGCCTATTAAGCGGGCGGAACAGCGCAGAAGCTAGTATCATTAATTAAGAGATGATAGAGCTTTTGTGGAAGATGCCAAAGAAGCAATGACGTCGTAGTTACATTTGTTTTCACTAGATTGGCAATGTTTCAAAGCCAATTTCTCCAGTTCTGTATAAATTTAATCCGCTATTTTAAATATTACCTGACCGAATAGTCACTTAATTTAATTTGAAATAGAACAACAGCTGTCATTTTTTTTTAACGCTTGTGTAGATGGGCCTCATTCCTGTAAAGTATAAATGTCGTGGTCATTTTGCAATTTGGCTCATTTCGTGATTTTCATATTTCGTTTTATTTTCGTTTCCGATTACAATCCGGCTAGACGTGGATGACAAAATCGTGCAGTGTTAACGATTCAATAATAAAAAATAAAATAAAAAAGAATTTATTTCTCACCATCAACCATAATATACATATAAGATTGTAATCTATATAGCTATGTTACAGCGTAGGTTGAGGATCGCTGGTGCCTGAAATAGGTATAAAATAACCTGTGATACAGGTCACCAGTTTTCCGCTCGGAACCAATTTACAAACAAGTAGCAAAATGTACACAATAATAACTATCTAGTGGTAGTTTTTAGCTCTTTAGGTGATTAATAAACTAGAAAAATAACATTTAAACATAAAAGAGGCAGATTGAGAAGGTTTATGTATGTGGGTATGTGTGTGTTTGAATGTAAAGTGTGTGTGTATGTGTGTGGTCTAAGTGAGGTGTATTTGTGTTGTGGTGATATTGTGTGAGCGTTATGTGCGTATTGTGTTTGATCCGTGGTATGTATCATGACTGTGTTAGTCTTGTAATATGGGTTGTATGGATGTCCGCAATATGATATTGTATTGGTAAACAAGGTTATTCCAAAACCTCGAGGAGGCCTTCTGTTTTTTGATAACATTGATTAAGAAGCCATTCTAATAAAGTGCTCTTACATTTATAATAGGTTAGGGCATATAAAGACAAAATTTTGTGTAATTTTTTATACAGATATGGACCAAGAAATATAAAGAATTTACGACTGAAGGACGTTTTAACGGTAGTGGACGGTACGACAAGATGGTTACGACGATTTAAGGAATCCTGTGTAAAAGTAATTAACGAGTGTTGCTTAAGGACAACTGCAAGTACAAAGAGCTGCCTCACGGTCAGCACTTCGCAGTATTCATAAAGTAGACTTGTAGGATACAACCGTGGCTTAAAACAACACACCTTCAAAATAGCTCTTTGAGCACGCTCAACTTGTATAAAGTGGGTCTTTAAGGCGCCTCCCCATGCATTAATACAATAGGATAAGATGGATTGACATAGTGCCATAAAAACCATTTTCATAGTATGGGCATCAGCTGATTGACGTAGTCGCTTAAATATATAAATGAGCTTGCGGGCTCTGTTAGACAGGTATGCAATATGGTCTTTGAAATTTAGGTTACGGTCAATCATGACTCCAAGATATTTAATGGATGTAACCCTGTCAATTTTTTGGGATACATCACATGTACCATCACATAAGTTGCAGGTAGGTTGAGCAGTTACGTCTAATGCTGGTTCAGATGTTGGGGTGCGAATAGAGAAGTCAATAATTTTTGTTTTACCTATATTTAAAGTAAGTAAATTCTTACTGAGCCAGTTGTTCACCGTGTTGAAACCCATTTGCGCACAGCGATACGTGTCTTTCCAATTATCAGAAGAAAATATGAGAGCAGTATCGTCTGCATAGGAGAAAATGGCTCCATTATTAAGCTTTAGGTTGCACATGTCATTAATGTACACTAAGAACAAACTAGGGCCGAGTATACTGCCTTGGGGAACTCCGTACGTCACAGGCAATTCGGAACTGGTATATGACCCTATTTTTACTAGCTGCGACCTACCACTTAAGTAACTCTGAAACAAAGATAGTTGACGACCCCTTATTCCTAAGCATTCAAGCTTATTTAGCAATATGGGAGTCGAAACCGTGTCGAAAGCTTTAGCTAGATCTAGAAACAGTCCTACACACTTTAGTTTACTATCTTATTTTCTTACAATATGGTCAGTTAGATTAAAGACGGCGTCTGTGGTGGATAAGTTCTTCCTATATCCAAATTGGTTTATGGATAGGCGATTATTAGTTTCCAAATACTTTACTAACCTAGCATTCATTATTTTCTCAAGAATTTTTGACATCGCTGTGAGGACTGAGATAGGTCTGTAGTTCTCGACACGGTTTCTATCCCCCGATTTAAAAATAGGGTGAAGAATAGCTTTTTTAAAGTAGTCAGGAAATATTCCCGTATCAATACACAAGTTACATATATAAGTTAGAGGCGGGACAATAATATTTTTGTGTTTCTTTAAAAAATCTGATGAAATTCCGTCCCACCCAGTAGCAGTACTATTTTTTAAGGACATAATTAACTGTTCCACTTCTTTTTCATCGGTATTTAATAAAACAAAAGATCCACACGATTGAGACATAGGCTGGGGGTAATTGTTGGCGTGACTACATCTAAGTTTGGTTTCAGCTAGTTGCTTACCTAGACCACAGATAATATAATACTAGACCTACAAAATACGCATTAATATTATCTATGCACTGGTCATGAGATGTATTCTGTATGAGGTTATGTGCCACGGCTTTCTTATTTGTGTTGGTTATTGACTGGATTACATTCCACAATTGCTTGGTGTTTTAACCAGCTTTATTAAAAGCCGATCTTTCGTAATCTATTTTAGATTTCCGTAAAATATTCGTACAAAAGTTGCGGTACCTTTTGTACGTAATTTTTAATATTTCATTAAAGGGGTTTTTTTAAGCTTTTTGTATAAACTGTCTCTATTTCGCATGCACTTTAAAATCCCTTTAGTGATCCAAGGCTTAATAGGCCTTCGTCTATTGGATAATTTAACTGATGTAGTGTTCGCTGATAGTGCGTGAAGAATAGGTTCCATACATAATTTTATTGCTTGGTTGGGATCTTGGGCTGTATACACAGAATCGAAATTAATATTGTTTAAGTCGTTTGTAAGTTGATCATCATTTATTTTTAGGTGAGTTTGATGGGATATTTGAGAATCTCTTTTTAACGAGAGACCAAGTACAACAGCATAATGATCCGTGATCGTTGATTCAATTACGAGAACTTTAGACATAAGATTACTCTTTAAGTTTAAATGATCAAGACATGTCAATCCGTGAGTAGGGAATGTATGTACTGGATAAATACCGTGATAGGCGAGAAGATCGAGATAGTCTAGAGCCTGTGTAGAATTGTTAGCTAGGGCGATATTTATGTTTATGTCGCCAACTATAACGACATTCCTAAACGCTTTGTAGTCATTAAGAAGATGGTCTAACGATTCAATAAATGAAGTAGGATCGCTAAAGGCATATGGTCGGTATATAGCAATAATTGCCAAGTCCGTTTTGATTGTTATGATTAAACAGCTAGCATCAGAAATGTTTGGTTCAATAACTCTGACATTTATCATGGTTTCTTTGGTATAAACTATTACACCATCGTTTTGATTATGATTAATTAGTGTTTTATGCACGGTATATCCCTCTAAATTCGGCACAAAAGGATTACGCGACAGCCAGCATTCACCTAAAACCAGTACATCGAACTGAACTTTAACTCTGTCGAGTAAAGTTAACAATCCATGATAATTAGCATTGATGCTTCGTATGTTTTGTGACAGTAAGGTGAGATAAGAACGGTGAGTAGGCAGTAGGGATACACATTCTTCGGGGCCACACAATAAAGCTTCACAGAAAGTAACCCTATCTAGGTCTTGTAATAGGTCATTAATGTCCGCGAATTATAAAAACATAATTTACTCGATGACAAAAACGCGTATTGTAGAACATGAGTCCTACAGAATCAGATAATTTTGTACAAAAACTATGCAAAGCGATTAGAAAATAAAAGTAATAGATGCCTAACGCGGTAGTGTTATTATGTAACCTGTTGGAGTTATGAATCATCAATAGTGGACGGTAGTAAATACTCAGATGCGCGTATTGAGCAATATGATTTGTGTGAATTATATGTTGATCGTGTGTGTTAAATGTTAGGGTAATAGTGCGTTGGTTATAATATGTAAATGTGTGTATAATAATAATGATTGTTACATTACAATAGATGCAAGTATAGCGAATTCTTTTACAAATATAGCATGTAGGTAAGTTCACAAACAAATTAAATATTGTGACTATTATTAGGTTTGAGATACACTGAGTTAAACACGGAACATTATTTAAATTCTTAAGAATAATAATAAGGTAGGTGACAGACATAATTACTATACCTAGTCACATATTTTGCAGTCTCGTAAGATCCGATTCGTTCAATGATTTGGCCTTAGGCAGTGAAACATTTCATGAAATGCGTCCATTTCACGAAATTCTCGAGCATTTCACGAAGTAAGCAACCGAAATGGCCACGACATTAATACTAGCATATTACACAACCTTGAAGAATAAAAAAACTATTGTATGTAGCTTACAGGCCTTACAGCTGCTTACCATATCACTAGGTGTTTTGCAATCTTGATTGATTGCTACATTTAGACATATGCCATTTATATAATCAAGCACTTCCATTAATATTCATGAGTTTAGTTTTGGATATTAACATTTAGATAAATACTAAACCATTCTAGGTAATTGCCAATATAAATTCCTAAGTAACTAGATAAAAATAAATGTGACATTTAATTGTAATAATATGTAGGTATCCATATACCAACCTATTCATATTATTTAGGTTAGTATACAATGTTGAATAGGAACAAGAACTGAGAAACCTGTTTTTGAATCGTTTGGCCTACATGTTCTTAAATCAGTGATCGATATTAAAGGATGTTTACGGTAACTTGTCATACTTCTAATATTAATAACTCTACTAGATATACATGTTTCAGGCGAATTGTATAAATCCGCATTTAATATACGCTCGCTGTTTTAAGTGAAGCTGTGTCAACTCATTATACTCATTATGTATTATGCCTAAACATTCGATTGAAGATGTGAACACCGTTTACATTGCCGCGTCAAATTGAAGAATTTAGTTCTGTTTTTACTACACGCGTCGCTGCTGATCGAAATAAACAAAATGGCGTCAAAACATGTCAAACTGATGTTTCATATCGCATTTTAATCGCTTCAATACCGACTCCACGCAGTCTCTTTGTGTCCTGACGAGGCGAGGCGGCCTGCGAGATGATGAGGAACAGGTGGTTTCAACATTCGATTCGGATTCGATTCCCGCTTAAGGCAAATTTTTGTGTGCATGAACATGGGGGTTTGTCTTAGTTTGGGTGTTTCTATGTATAATAAGTATGTATATATTTTATGTATTAGTATCAGTTATTCTAGTACCCATAGTACAAGCTCTGCTTAGTTTGGGACTAGATGGCGTTGTGTGTAAGTTGTGAGGTATTTATTTATTTAAACTCCCCCGCGGCTGAGGCTGGCCGGGCGTAGCCAAGCAGCAAGTAGAAGCTGTGGTGGTGAGCCTAAATACCATCTGCTGAACATCGCCGTAGCCGAGACAGAAGACATACCTATGGGATTCTACGAATATGTTTATGCTAAGCTACCTACCTGTTTGCCAAAATAAATGATTTGTCAAACCGTGTTTTGTACTTTACCAATTGAATTGAAATAGTTGTCATTTTGCCCTCGGCATTTAGTAAAACAGCGAGCGTTTATAAAATGACGACGCCGTATGTAAACGGGGACTTTATCGCGACATACATTAATTATGTAGTTAGTTGTAATCTCACGATGGTCCATATTAAAAATAATAATATTAATAAGACACCCTGTAATGCTCCCCTCTCGAATGACTGCAGTGCTTCCCCTAATAATAAACATTTCAAGGGAGACAAGGGGTGCCAAGTTATGGAACATGGATGCCAACTTAATGGACCAAAATACAAAAAAAAAATGTGATCAATATTATTATGTAATATTATAAACGACTTCTGGCAGATTACATGACCTAGGTAATTAGTGTTAAAAATATTAAAGATAAAAATAATTTAATAAAATATCAAATCCTTTTAACATGCAACAATACGTACTACATTTACAGAAATCTACATTGATATTATTGGTACAGCTATTTCGCGCGCAGTGTCAACGGCGCCGTGGCTTAGTTGGTTAAAGCGCCTGTCTAGTAAACAGGAGATCGGGGGTTCGAATCCCCCCGGGGCCTAGCTTGATTGTAAAGCGTAGTTTTTGCTTTTTCGCTTTTTAGTAGGATTTTTATATTTTGCCCAATATTTAGGCAAAGGCCAAAAATTTATTAAATATTGTTTTGTCAGGAATCCTTGCCGCGATTGACTAATCAATACAATTAATACTATAAGCGATACACCATCGTTACTAGCGATCTTTTATCTAACCATTAGAGATGCCGAGCATTAGATTCAGTTTAATATAAATAAATACATTTATACTTTATATTTTGTATTGCTTGTTGCACAAACACATGCAGTATAATTTTAAAGAAGCACAAATTATAACACTTCTCATACTAAATTATTGTCATTCATAGAAAGGCCGACTAGTCGTACAAAGCTGGTCGACTAATCAGCACATCTCTACTAACCATAGCAACGAATTCCTCTTAGACTTGTAAGCCAAATCGAAGTAATAAGAAGTCTTACTTGCACACATATTGGAGCTAGTCGTTGCCGTGACAGTGAAATGCGTCGGCGGGCAGAAGTCAGGCGAAGGGCAGGGATCGGTCATGTTGAACATGTGCGAGCCTCGCTCTGCGATGCTCTGGCACGCGTGAGAAGCATCCGCGCCGCGCCACATGCAAACTAGCAGCCGACCTTGCCCGCCGTTACGGAACTGCAAACAAACATAGACATTTTTTCATAGGGACCAATAGCTGGATCGACATAATCAGAAAATAGCATACTGCTAACTATACACCAGAAAAATTTAACTTTTTTTACATGGGTGTAGGGACACAGTGCAACCGGCGCTATGTATCCTTACGTTTAGTCGCCCGGTTCGCCAGTCGCCTCCCCGTATCGCTGGAGATAGGTCGTAGTTAAGTTAGAATAATGTAGTCTATATAAGTTTATTAAATAATATGTCTCTGGTACCAGTAAATTTAAACATTTAGTATGGTGACCTATCGTTTCCATAAATTCAACTACCAATTCATACAAAAATAAAAAAGAATCCCCACAATGGGCATTCGCCAGAAGTTTAAAAAATTCTTAGTTATTCGACGATAGCGATACGGAATTTCTTTTAGTCAATATTAATAAAATAATATATAGCAAAAAGGCAACGTCATGCGGAATCCCCAGGCGGTTACCCATTCAAATACTAACTGCGCCCGATGTTGCTTAACTTCGGTCGCAGTAACTCCGATGATCGGACGAGAACCAATGTGTTCAACATTGTCTAGTCTAGACAAATAACATTTAGCAAACAAGTATAATACACGTTTAATTTATTCTTTTGATAACTATTCTGAAATTACGTCCGTCTTTTTTTAATGATTTGACCATAATGGTTTTTATAATCGCGTACAGTTCAGAATTTTAAAAACGAACTACGATTCGGCAACGTCCATACCATGTTGAACACACCGGTTCTCGTCCGATCACCGAAGTTAAGCAACATCGGGCGCAGTTAGTACTTGGATGGGTGACCGCCTGGGAATACTGCGTGACGTTGTCTTTTTGCACATGGAGACATTCGATAAATTTCTTTTTATTATTTTTATAATGATTAACATTTATTGGGCTACCCACCTGTTAAATATCATCAATAACCAATATCAGCCTTTTTTATAAACAACGCCAATAGAGTTGAATTAACTAAAAGTTAGTTTGGGATTAGGAACCATTCAAGTACAGTCGGCCGATAAGTTGGGTATGCAGGGCAAAAACTTCTACGCCATAGTAAAAACTGACTGCAATAGATATGCAAGTTTGTATTTCATATTTAATAAGTGTAATATACCCACTATTTAGATATATAACTCACTTATCCATAACTGGTGTCGTAAGTCTTTACTATGACTTAGAAGTTTTTGCCCTGCATACCCAACTCATTGGCCGACTGTACATACTACCAAAAATGCGTATAGGGGAAGAGGGATATTTGCTATACTTACTTTTATAGAAATGAGGTATGAAAACGAGACATTACACATATTTGCTGACAAGGAGATGGGTACGTAATACTTGAAAGGACCCTTATTCAATAGTTAGCGTTAGTAGTGTAGGTAATGTAAAAGCAAATTGCATACCAAAACCAGCAAAAGTCATACAGTCAACCCGCAACAAGCAAAAACTAGTCATTTAACTAGAACTTTACAATTAGATAAATAAAAAAAAGACGAAGCTAAAAAACAATTCGATGACCGAACAAAGGCAAAGGTTTAATTTAGCAATGAGGTCTTCCACGAACTGCGCTACAAAAAAACCGCTTTTGTATCTCTGTGGTCCTCTCAAATAAAAAAATGACGGAGAGATAAAAACTGTAGGTTATGCTCAAATGCACGATCTTACCATTCATGTTTAATATTATGTGCCATGTGAATTATGCCTTGTTTTTATGCTAGTAAGCATTGTGTTATGTATCATATGCTCAGACCAGATTTGTATGTAAAAAATAACACAGATAATATAATAATAATAAGCAAGAAGGTAGATATACAATTCTATTGTGATTAAAATTATCGGTAAATTGATAACATTAATGGATAAATCTAAAGATTTCGCATTACACCATTATAAACTCAATATAGTATTTTCCTGCTTGCAACATCTTTTTCACAGTCGGTTCATATCATATTAGGTACAATCTACAACTGATTAAGGATCTGGACCCACAGTCAGTCCTTTGCGTGTTAAGAGTACTAAGCAGGTTCCGTGATTTCCACATCTCATCTCTGCTTGGCTTCGGTAAAGAAATCTAATAGGTAATTCGCAAATTAATTAATACCTCTTTTTTTCTCTGCTTTGATGGAAACTAGGCATATAACAGTCCTTTGCGAGTCAGAAAACGCAATGGGCTTACTGTAAGTTGAACGTTGACAATAATTAATTTATATTTAATTTTAACGTTCATACTGAATATAAGTTTTCTGTATCGTCAAAGAACCTCCTCCGGCTTTTTGTCGGTTATAAAAGACGGACGGACGGGACGGAATCTGTTGTATAGTTGTAAAAAATAAGTTTAACGTGGAAATACGTGTTGATGTAACGATTGTATTCGTTAAATATTACACCACAATCGTCAACGTCCATACCATGTTGAACACACCGGTTCTCGTCCGATCACCGAAGTTAAGCAACATCGGGCGCAGTTAGTACTTGGATGGGTGACCGCCTGGGAATACCGCGTGCCGTTGGCCTTTTGCTTATTTTAATATTTTTTGCAAAAATTAAGCTTTAGTGGAATGACGGGCAAATGTAATTTTATTTACCTATTTTTTCAATTACTTACCGTAACTTGTATTAACTTTTGCTGTCTTAAATAGAAGGGGTGTATCCTATAGGAAACCGTCCTGTCCGGTACCGCGAAGTCTTCGAACTCCACTTGCGTATACGTGGTACCATTGAAGGGGCACTGCGGTCCCATTATTCTCATGGGAATATGGCTCTTGACCAAGTAAAGGTCAACGGTTGATATAATATCTTGCACACTGGTTGAATCCGTCTGTAAAAATATGATAATTTTAGTACCGGATTATGCAAATTCTAATTATATGTATATCCTAATTATTGTTCCAAAACAAAGCATTACGACTTCGGTCACTCACATGCAAAAACTGATAAATTATGACTAATGTATAAGTTATATAGCGCACTCAGTAACTAACTTTTCTAGTGACGATTATGCATACCACTTCATACCTATTTGGATAATGCAATTACCTGCCTGAGAATAACAAATTATGTATTTCTAAGTATATCGAAGAGGGCGCCACCCTATGACTAATTCCGATGCAGAATACAACGATTGTATTGTATTATTATGATGCATGATCTTATGCGAGATAAGTATACATATATTATAACTAACGCCACTTCTCCAATAGGTTAGCTAATAAGTTATCCGAGTACTCACCCGCAAAAACAGTTCCGAATAATCCAAATACTCGTTATTAATGTTCTGGTAGTCAGACAGATCTTCTGCGACGTACGTGAAGTACACATCAAAGTACGTAGTTCGGAGTAAAGCCATTAGTTCTCTACCAGTTTCCAGTTCTAGTGCAGATGGGCGGTCACTGGGACTTATTATGAGGACCACTGTGTTAGGACTTGCACTTGCGTTTTTACCTATTTCTATTAAGGAACTGTTTAAGGAGTGCTGTAGAATTGTTGACATCACTCTGGGTAAGTTGAGACGGTTTGGCCCTGGAAATAAGATTTTTAGGTTGCATAATTATTTATTTATTTAAATTTTTTAAACAACATTGTATACAAGACGTAGGTACCTACTTATGTGGCGATTCTATCGTGTCGCATCACTAGTATTGCCTCCCCTCACTAAAAAGGAATAACGGCCGTAATAAAACTTATATTCTCTCGTCTTACGGTTGATTCATTGGTATCGTCTTATTTTAATGTGACTGTGTACCAGATAACCAAGAGTTTACAGATTTACTGGTGGTAGAGCTCTTGTGAATGAGCTCGAGGGCGGCAGCACCACCGTCTCACCTTTAGCCTGCCGCAAAATAGTAGTGCTTCCATTACTGTGTTCCGGTTTGGTGGTGAGATCAGGCCCTGAAATTACTGGCACATGAGGCATAACACCGTAGTCCTCAGCTGCAGCGACGCGTCTGCAATCTGCTTTTGTGGATTGTTAATGTCCATGGGCTGTACTCCACTTACCATCAGGTGGACTACACGTTCGTTTGCTGTAGGCGTAGTATAAAAAAAAAGTATGTAAATAAAAGTGTAAGAAGTAATCCACGTTTTATTTCTACAGTAGGACACTAGGAGAGCAGATCACTCCCAAACTTAATGCCATAGGCTGTTATATATACTTATTATCTAATGTGAAATCTTGCTTTGCATTATGTTAATGCAAGTTTTACAGATTATATTATTGAAGGCAGTTTATAGCTCACTTAATATTCAGCGTATTTAACTAAGATAAACAGGAGCGTGCCAGAAAATAGTACCACAGATAATATAATAAGTACCTACAACTTTTTCAATACATAACAATAGTTATAATTTGCTAAGCAAAGCTAAATACTAATCAGAAATCACAGTAGTTGTTTGATAAATGATTTCACAAGATTATAACTATATAAGACTTAAATTCCTACTCATAGGTAATATCAATGACATAATATTATTATGTGAATATTTACCATCCTTTATGAATATTCCCAAGGTATAATCTAGGTCATGTAATAGTAATAATTATCATAGTGTTAATGAGAATAAGGTAAATAATGGAGTTCTCGTCATTCAATATGGATTAGTAGTAAGGCTGTTGTCAGAATCTGTTCCAAGGTTGGTTATTTATGACGGATTTTTAAGAATATACAATATCATTTATTTAAATGCCCCATACTCGAAGGTCTGAACACCAAAACGTCCGTAAGACGTCTCATAAACAATATAATTATGTTGAGACATTCTTTATCGGTCAACTGAAATTACTGAGTCTATGTTATATATAGACAATTAGGGCTATAGATCGGAAAAAGATAGATGCTTCCGAGATGTGGTGTTGGCGTAGAATGCTCCGTATACCTTGGACTGCTAAGAGAACGAACAAGTATATCCTAGAATGTCCTAGATCAACTTAGCATAAAGATTAGACTGTCCGCCGTATGCTACCAACGTATTTCGGGGCATTTCAGTCATATTGCCCGCCGCCAACCAGATAATCTCGACAAACTAGTCGTGGTTGGAAAGGTGCAAGGAAAAAGACCACGTGGTCGATCACCTAGCCGATGGTGTGACCAAGTCACCACTCACACTGGGCTCTCGGTTACAAATGCTATGAGAGAAGCCGAAGACAGGTCAAGATGGAAGGAAATAACTAAGAGAGCAATTAAAACCTTTCAAGAGCACGACCTTTAGCAATGAAGAATATGAAGAAGAAGAGATAGATGATATAGACATCTCGAGCAGTCACAGCCTCTCTTTGACCTATAATGTTCTAATACATTTGACCTAATCGAATCCACCACAGCAATTTGGTACTGATATAATTTGAACGGGCATTAACGCGATTAATTTTTACCTTTCGGTGCTTGACGTTTCGACAAGGTTGCACTTTGTCATGGTCGCAAGCAGACTGATGCAGCTTCGTTTGTGAGGTTGTTGATTTTTTGAAAATCACCCTCACTTTTGTTGGTTTCTAATTTTTCAATGTACCGCCCCGCCGCCACTACACCAATCGAGTCCGGTTTATGAGAGTTCATTGATCGCAGGAACGGGCGAGCTTTTGTGATGTTTATCACTGGATTCCATGTCGGAGATAGTTTGAAACCCTTCTCCCAATTCAATATTAATTTTATCGGGAGGAGGGTTAATTAATTTAAGCGTTAATTCCCATTCGAATCATATCAGTAAATATGCAACGCGAAAGTTTAAAAGTTATTATAGCAATTTGGAACCTTGTAGATATACTCACATTGGTCAGTAAAATTCTTGATATGAGAAAACATAGTGGTAAGATTATTAACAGGAGGCGCTATCCATCGTCCCGTGTTGCCGTGCAGCAGTGATATCGAACCGCGTTGTAGATTTATCTGCAATGCTTCACCAATCCACCTGAAAACAAGCAATACATACACTAGTAAGGTACTAATAAATACAACGATGAATTTAGTTTTAATCGAATTGACTGAACTGATCTTAATGAGAATTGAAGTCAAGATAGTTCAAGAATCAAGGAATATAATTTTCCAACAAATAAATAAAAACTACTAAACCAAACTGAAAGAAATTTTATGGGACCACCTGGCAGCTATTTCGCGTCGAACAAAAAAAGAATCACGCGAATCGGTCCATTAACCGCGACGTAATCGATGTACATACATAGAAAAAACATACCGGTCGAATTGAGAACCTCCTCCTTTTTGGGAAGTCGGTTAAAAATAGGCTACTTTTTATCGTCGTACCACGTGGGCGGACCCGCGGAAGGACGCTTGTTACATATATTAAACCCCAATTCCACAGGTGTTAGATAAACCATAATGGCAGAATAAGCATATAACACACATTAATGAAAGTGACAGCTGCGTTCTTTTTTGAAGTGTAACTTGTGTCACTTTTAAATTCGGTCTGGTTATATTTTTGGGTCGGATACCGCAACCTTGGAAACTGGCCCTGACAGCAAGTACAATGCCCAGCTGTCATTCATTTTTCTTGCTGTCAAATAGGTATGGGATTAAAAAATGAACCATAGACACATTATTATAGGAAGAAATTATAGTAGCTGTACTTACGACATGAATTGTTCGACGTCATATCCTTTCCACGATCCATCTGTGGCGACTATCAAATCTATGATAGGCACGCTGCTACTGCTCAGCTTACAATCGTGGTGGTTCTGTCTTAAAATTGTCGCTGAAAATATAATAATATTTTTTTTTACAAAAATAACATAAAATATAACATCACGTCTATGTGTGTACAGGTATACAACTTCTACATTTCACCACTCTTTAACCTAAACATAACAATGTTTATGTCCCATGGGATAGGAGATGAGCCTTTCACCATCCACCGGGCACAATTACATTCCTTGAGACAAATAACACTTTGCCCGACAAAAGCAGATTGTAGATGCGTCGCTGCAGCTGAGAACTACGGTGTTATACCTCATATGCCAGAAGTTTCAGGGTCTGATCTCACCTCCAAACCGGAACACAGTAATACAAGCACTATTCAGCGGCAGGTTAAAGGTGAGACGATGGTGCTGCCGCCCTCGAGCTCGTTCACAAGAGCTCTATCACCAGTAAAAAGTTCCTGTTACTCAGGCTTGACGGGCCATACATTGTCTTTGTGGGACACCATCCTCCCCGACAGCACTGGGATGCAAACCGGGCCCTTCAAGCCCAGTCCGACATTGTTTTAATTGTCCCACTACTGAGTACTGAAACACAGCTAAGAATATAATGGGTGGCGCAAAAGTAGTGGCACTAAAGAAAATACTTTTTTTTTTTTTATATGACATTTTCTGTCATTCTGTTGTTGAAAATTGTGTAGTGAACAAATGTAAAATACACTGAAAATAAACATGGACCGTTTTACTCCCCAAGAACGTGGAATAATTGTGTCAATGTTCTTACGGAATAATTCATCAGTGATAAGAACACAACGTGAATTTCGTCGACGATTTCCCCACCGTCCGGCACCGATTGGTCGCACAATTCGACGCTTTGCCACACGCCTTGAAGCAACTGGCTCAACATTGGATAGACCTAAGTCTGGGAGACCAAGAACAGGCCGTTCAGCTGAAAATATCGATGCTGTGCGCGAAGATGTGGAAGAGTGTCCAGAAACATCAACGAGGCGACGTGCCACGCAATTGGGCATTTCCAGACGGACCCTGCAGCGTATTTTGGTGAAAGACTTAAAGATGTTCCCGTATAAAACTCAAATGACTCATCAGCTGCTGCCTGCTGACCACCGAGCTCGTCTAGATTACTGCCAGCGCGTCATAAACCTCAACCTTGAAGAGGATGATTTTCCTTCAAAATTGGTTATGAGTGACGAAGCGCATTTCCATCTCTCAGGGCATGTCAATAAGCAGAATACTCGGTTCTGGGGCACTGATAATCCGCGCATTATTCAAGAAACACCTCTACACCCACTAAAAGTTACTGTATGGTGTGGCATCTGTGTTGACAGAGTGATCGGACCCTATTTTTTCGAAGACGCTGGAGGCAATGCGATAACTGTCACTGGAGAACGCTACAGAACCATGTTACGTGAGTTTTTGATACCCAGTTTGGACGAATTGGGGCTGGAGCACATCTGGTTTCAACAAGACGGCGCGCGGCGCTACGGCACACACAGCGCGCGACACTATGGACTTAGTGAGGGACGCTTTTCCAGACCGAGTTATCTCTCGTTTTGGCGATTTGCCTTGGCCTGCAAGATCACCCGATCTGACCAGTCCAGACTTCTTTCTTTGGGGTTTTTTGAAATCTCGGGTGTATGTGAACAAGCCACAGACTCTCGCAGCTCTAAAAGAAAACATTCGTCAAGAAATAACGAACATATCGCAGGAAGTGTTACGGCAAGTTATGCAAAATGTCATAAATACGGCTCAAATGTGTATCAACTCTGGAGGTCACCATTTAAAAGACATCATCTTTAAATCCTAATGGTACGAAATTTAATGGCACAAATATACATTTAAAAAAATCTAAATCTAGTTTTCTAATTTAGAAAAAATGTTATAGCTGAACCAAATAGGGTCTTTACTTTTGCGCCACCCAGTATAACTTACGTAAATAATTAACAAACGCAGTTACAGCAGCACTAGTTATTCTCTCCATTTCCTCAACAGGAATGTACACAGTTATCTGCCTTAAAGACAGCACATAGGCGAATCTAGAAGCTTCGGTCAACAAGTCCGAATTATTGAACATATTGGTGAAGAGGTTTCTTCTATTGCAAGCTTTGACTGACGGGTCGAAGGATACCCCTTCGTTGGAGTAATACATGTCTATCACTTGAGATAGTCGGAGTGACCGCCGTTCTGCTACCCATTTTGGTACGTATTTTGATAAGATGAGACCTGAAATAGAAATATATATGCATTTTTAAGGGGTCCTTTAAACCACCTCCCGACCTCCGATTCCACATGATTTGGAGGAGGATTAAAGATCTTCGAAAGACCTCATTGAATATTAGAATAGCGCCATATTTAATACGTGAATACACGAGATCACCTTACCGAGTTTTTAGCTCTATATATTTTTTAAGTGATAGGTAGATTAGACATTCTTGTAAAAATAGATTCCAAATTATTTATTTATTTAATCTCAAATCATTTATTTCAATGGGCCCCAAGGGGCGCTTGAACACATTAAAATAAAACTTAACTAATTAAATTATAATACTTATTGTAATAAAACGATTTAACACCGGAGCTTAGATTGACTTTAACTCAACTTAGAAATTTGAATTCAAATCAATCCAAGTACCAGCTCCGATGGGTATGGGTAATGCCTGCATGAGGCATTTTCTACCAGTCTACCTTAGGGTGATGCAGAGAAGATCTGTAGTAGATGCGGCAGTTAATAAAGAAACTTATGTATTTAGTAATGAACATGTGCTCCAGAAGATAAGAAAGACCCATACCGTCAATACCAGCCAATATCTCAGCGTCAGTGAAGTGCCAGTCGACGAAAGAGCCGTTTTGTGGGAAGATGTAGTAGGCCCTGGGAAGTAAGGTGTCGTTCCAGGCGTTGCTGCTGCCGATGGCCATGTTGTGCGATGCGGCTCCCACTCGCGGACCCTGGTTCACTACTACCTCTGCTAAATCACCTGTAATATAGTGATGGAGTAGGTATTTAGAATACTAAAAGCTTAACTTCAAGTACGAATTTAGAATTAATGGTAAAGATGGCGCCCAATAGGAGCTGCGGACACGGTCAGAGATAATATATATCAAAACGTACGTCAATACAAATAATAAATACAGTTTTATTGCTTCTCTCTATCTTTACCTTATATCAGATAAATAATAAAGTATTCATAAATAAAGGTGATCGTTATTTTGAACTTGAACAACGTTAGATATAGTCTGGTCCGCGATAAATGCGATATCAGACTATCGCAACAGGATCATCATTTTGGTATGTAAAAAACTATAAATAGCAAAAAAAAAGATTATGTGTGTGGTGGGCCACGCACAATAGGATTCCGTAGTTAGTCGCAACACCATCAAAAAGTAGCTTTTTAAAGTTAATTATCTCGCAAACGGTACTCTACAGCAAAAAATTGTCTTATCAACCCTCAATGTTTTCAAAAGACCTTTGTTACAATATGGAGTGTTAGAGATAAAAATAATATCCGCACTTTACATGTAGTGGAGGTACCCGAAAAATATTACCACTTTGTCGGCAATGTTTACATAATTCTTTACTTGCATAGAACCTAACGGTTTCGACGTTATAGACGCCTCTAACAGACAGATAAATAGACGAACACGGCGAAACTGAAAGGGTTTCTTGTAGGTAATACGGAACCCTAAAAATAGTAAGACTTACCAGCCAGTGTAGCAACCCACGTATTACTAATATCAGGAATATCATACAGGCGATCAGTTTGCCCTGTATTCAGCGTCTCTATATCCTCAAACCACTCTTGCTTCGCGGACACCATGAGAGGTTCAGCAATGTCTTCTTTGAATACGTTAGCGTTCAGTATGTCTGTGACCGTCACGCGTTGAGATTCCAAGGAAGATGCGATGGCAGCAACTAGTGTACCAGGAGATATAGTACCCCAGTCCGTTTTGATCACACCGTCTTCGATTGGACAGCGGCTGTTTATTCTGAAGTGATAGATAGATCGAGAAAACTTTATTTGTACTATAACGTACAAAAGGCGGCCTTATCGCTTGACGCGATCTCTTCCAGGCAACTTTTGAAATAACGTAAAGAAATCCTTAAACATAATGACATGCTTGTATTTCCAATAAGGGTATATCTGTGGTGTTATTTGTTGGTTTTAGGTTCTAAGAAATAGATTTTTGTCATCTTTTGCACAGTTATTTAGTAGTCACTCTAATTTGAACTTATTTTTTACTGTAGCCGCGTCGTAGTTTTAACCTAATTCCAAAAAGAAGGAGGTTTTATGTTCGACGCGTATATTTTTTTAAATGTTTGTCCAGGGATTTCTCTGTCATTTGTAAATCGATTTTGAAAATTCAATAAAATTCAGAAAGAAAATTATCAGCACAGATTTCAAGAACTATTTACCCGACTTTTTGTGTTAATTAATGCTTTTCTGGCTTTTTGAAGTCGGTTTTTTTTTTTTTTTGGGTCTAATGTTTCTGTCTAATCCACTCACCTATTGCTACTGCTAGTCTCCATATTCTGTGCAAGCTGCGCAGACACAGGGCATACAACATTCTCATCGCCTCTCTCCCATTGCCTGACTGTGGAACTAAGCATTCTGTGCAACAGGCACTTCTCATCTATAGGCAAGATTTCATCCGCGTCTATAAGACTTTGACTCGGCAGGAATATGTCCATAAGAATTTTATACTTGTGAAATTGGAAGCTGGAAGCTCTGTATGGTAGAATAAATTCTGTTTCCACAGCGTTCGCTGATGATTGCTCGATGCCATCTAGACGCAAGCTGTAAAATTAATAACGCGGATCAGTACCTTGTTGAGTAGCTATTGTGTTGGTCAATAGTTTTTGTTATCTTTACATAGATGGCGCTGTCGTAAATTTAACAATCCTCGAAGTTATTTTACGCGCTCTTTTGTTGTTTTTTTTTTATTTTATTATATTTTTATAATTTAAAATTGTATAAGTAAATTAACATTGGTAGTGCAATGTGTAGATACTAAAGATGGGCCTGGGTTTGGCCAACTTGTCGGCAGCTACTAAATCGGCTGACTAGTCGGCCAGGCCGTTCATTATGTTTAGGTAAATAATAATGTATATAAAGATTGTTTTATTTTGCGTTGTTCGTTGCACCATCACAATACATGCAGTATATTTCAACTTGGCAATCTTGTGCCAAGTCGAACTTCTTGTACTAGATTATTGTCATTTATAGTTTATAAAGGGGTGCATGAAAGGAGCCTCCCCGAGTGACGTACACAACGATTACCTACGTCCGGCGCACCCTGGGCAATGCGCGAGTTCTCTAAAACGAATTGGCTAAACCTTTAACCACGATAGCAAAGTCAAATAAAATTTGACTCAGCCATCGACACGACGAAGAAGAAGAAGAAGAATGACAATAATCTAGTCAGCTGGCTAGTCAGCACATCTCTAGTAAACACACATGTAGGTAGGTACGATTAACAAAAATTTTTGGTTGCGAATTAGTTTTCTCACAAAACTAAATCACAACCAATTATTTCTTTCTAAAGTGTTTAGTCTAATATTAGTACTAAATAAATGTTAATTACCTTCTTAGTAAAGCAGCGCTAAATAGCCGCATATCCAGTTGAGTGTTTCGTTCCGTTTTTCTCAACAACGACAGAAATACGTCCATCCTCCGCGGTGCCCTTAGGTCTGCGACGGAACTCCTGTAGCAGTCCCGAAGGTGGTTCGGGATGCTTGGCACCACCGCACTGTTTGTAACTATATAGAATAATGCACTTTATTCCAAATCAACTAAAGACTATATTCGAATGACACAAAGTCACATATAACTAGGTATAATTATGCTTATAGCTTTTAAATTCGAAAAGTGTAACAGTGTTCTGTCACATTAGCCGTTTAAGTATCTTGTGTATTTTCAATATCCGATAGCTAGAACTAAATTTTAGTAAGTACCTACTTACCGCTAAAAGGGTTCGTTAGATATGCAATACCAAAAATAAAAAAACAAAAGAGATCTAAATAAAATAAGTATTTAAACCTTCATATTGCCAAACTATATAATTTACTGTCTAACCATGTATATGGTAGCACTACTGCTGCCAGCATCGATACAAGTCCAGTGCAGTTCCAAACGCGTCGTGTTTCGTTAGGCATTGACATACAGAATAACCAAGTAATAAAAAAAAACTTAATTGATTAACTTATCTATACTAATTTGGGAGGTTATTAGGCGGCTTCAAAATTCACTTCAATTTTAAGACACAAGAACTTGAAACACAATAAACATGCTTACTTACAGCTAAATAGCATTAAAAAACTAAATATAAACTTCTTCATGTTTAACGAATCCACTTTTTAATAAAACAATAATATATAAGCGTGCGTAGACGCGTAGGAGTGCTACATTATAGATCAGTGGGTGATAAGATAGAGATAATGAATCATTGCAAAAGCAGGTTACTTACTACAGCATTGTTCATATAGATAACGATAAATTAACGCAGGGATAAGAGCGCAGGGCGTAGCCTGGGACCTGGTGCTAGCATAACGGGTGCGAGATATATTTAGTCGCGTTATTTCATATATTTTTAGGGTTCCGTAGTACCTACAAGGAACCCTTATAGTTTCGCCATGTCCGTCTGTCTGTCCACGGCATAGCGACGAAACCGTTGGTGCTAGAAAACTGAAATTTTGCATAAACATGTATGTTAACTAAACAAAGAAAGTCGTAGAGTAAAATTTGGAAAAATATTTTTTTTTCAGGTAGCTCCCCTACATGTAAAGTAGGGATGTTTTTTTTTTTGTCGCCTACCCCATAGTGTGGGGTATTGTTAGATAGGACTTTTAAAAACGTTTAGGGGTTGCTAAGACAGTTTTTTGATTTAGGGATCCGGTTGCGAGATAATTAACTTTAAAGAGCAAATTTTTATTCGAGTAGGGCGTCCCCCCGCCTCTAAAAGCTAAACTACTGGATCCTAAAATCTGAAAAAAATTGTGTCGGTAGTACATGTAATGAACTTTAAAGGAAAACTATAGCGGATAAGTTCACTTCATTAGTTCAAGAGGAATAGGGGTCCGAAATGTCAGATGCAGTTACTCAGAATATTTCGTTCAAAATTCTTGAAACATAAATAAACATACATAATTAATACATATATAAAATCACGCCTTTATCCCACGGGGGTAGGCAGAGACGATGGAACGCCATGTGCTTCGCTCCTTACATACTTCTTTCGCTTCCTTAACATTCATACATCTCGTCATACGTGCTAGCTGGTTTCGTGTACTACAAACATTTCCTATCTGAAGGACGCTATTTATCTGGTTACTTTAACTTAATTAGTTCTAGAGTAATTGGGGTCCAATGTGTAAAATGCAGTTACTTAGAATAATTCGTGCAAATTACAAAAACCTTTGAAAGTAATGACTTGTATGAAGATGTTACTTGTTTAATACAGATAGTAAATCCCTTTTAAGTCGAAATATGTTGTTACGACTAGCTACGGAAGCCTACTGCGCGTGGCCCGACACGCACTTGGCCGGTTTTTTTATGTATACAGTAGTAGACACACATTGCTTTTACTCCTTTATTTTCTGCTTGAAGTGTAAGATATTGCAACCTTATATACTATGGACTAATTTATTTATAAGTAGATATCAATTTAATTCCATAGCAATATTTAAGTCTCTCCAAACCATCTTTAGTCATTGAGTTTTAGTTGTAATAACTTACACTTTGACAAAAAACAAACAAATATTGTATGAATTGGAAAAGATGGTGCACATGAGTTTCTCACCAGCTCTTCTCATGATGCAATACCATAGAAATCTTAATAAATTAAGATTTCTATGTGCAATACCCATCGGAGCTGGTAGGTACTTGGAATGATTTTAATTTAAATTTTTAAGTTGAATAAAAGTCAATGTTGACTTCGGTGTCAAATCATTTTATTACAATAAGTATTATAATTTTAATTAGTTAAGTTTTATTTTAATGTTATACTTGTTGTATTTTGATGTTTGTTTTGACGTGTTCAAGCGCTCCTTGGGGCCCATGGAAATATATGATTCTTATTTCTTATGGAAAACATGACAACAACGCGATTAAATATTTCTCGCGCTTGTTATGGTAATCCTACTGCAAATTTTATAACAGGACCGTTTGAGTTGTGGCCTTAATTGTACCTAAATATTATGCGGATTGTTACTTCTAAAGTTCTAGATCTAGAGGATACATAGGTCTTCATGTAAACGCAATAGGAAAATTGAAATTGTTCTGAATGTGTATTTTAAGTATTTGAAGGCAAATGTAATAAATAAATTAAAAAATATATAAGTAAAAATAATTTACTTTTTATTGACGATCCATCTGTACATTATTATTCTAAATGACAGTAATTAAGTTCAATGTTACATCACTTAGTACAAAATTAAGTTTTTTGTTATCATAGCGCAAAGTAGCGATCAGTAAAAGTAAATACATGAGTTATAATTTTGAGGGGACCTATTTACAAAATTGCATAGAATATGATTGCAAAAATCGCTATCTCAAAATAAATGATTGAATAAACAAAATAATTGTTAAAAACCTTTGCGCTGTAATAACAACTCTTTTATGGCTGATATTTATAAAGCAATCTCATATTCCTATTGGTCGCCATATACTTCATTATATAATATAAATATCACTCTACACACAACACCATCTAGTCCCAAACTAAGCAGAGCGTGTACTATGGGTACTAGAATAACTGATACTAATACATAATGTACTTTTCTTTCGTAAATAAATAACCCAAGGTAAACCTTCATGTTCATGCAAACAAGATTTGTCTTGCGCAGGAATCGAACCCACAACCTCGGCTACTCCGCCATACAGTCGTTATATAAAACTCATACTATCGATAAAATCATAAAAATAATAGCAGGCAAGGCGCCATTGTATTACACTCACACTACAGCTTTGATAATCTAGTTTCAGCAGTAGAGTAGGTACTAGATCTTGTAATAGAATGCCTTGAATTATTATTATTAATTATATTCAATGAAAACCTTCACCTGAATTCCTTGAATTTATTTAAGTTTGCTTTATAAATCTCACCATACAAGTGCTCATACTCATTGAGTACTATTTGAGAAGTGAAGTGTATTATATTGCTAACATTAAAATAACTAGCAACAAAAAAAGATTTGTGATGTAAAAATACTAATTAATACAACCAATTCATAAAAAAAGTAAAACCAATTTGTCATTCTGGAAAGTGTCTACAAAAGCATCGTGAGATGAAAGATTTGTATGAAATTGCTATATACTTAAGAAAAACTTTTGTATCTATAAAAGAATACTATATAGGTTTAGGACTATACTATATATAATTATATTTTTCTTCTTCATTGCGTGTCAATGGAAAACACATGGAAATGCATAATATTAAATTTCGTTTGACTAAAAATTTGCCACTAGAATGGCAATATTGATGGCGCTCCACAGGTCTATGGTACGGGTGGTGGGACATAAATGCCATGTAAGAAGGTGAGCCATCCGTTTAGGGACTGGCACCGCATTCACAATCGGCGAATTCTGCAATAACCCAATTTTAATAGGTTTTCTTGGCAGCGGCGAACTTGGGTGCGGAGCCTGATTAAGGCCTTCCATCCGAAAATCTGTAATATTTTGCCAGTATTTGGTTTTTATGGATATAAAAAACTACTATTATTTCACAACGCTTAACCAGTAGACACTATCCTTAAGTCTTTAAACAAAACTGCCATTTTTACATAGCCTTCGTTCCATATGGCATTAAAATTCATAATACTATACAGTCATATAATCTCTATTTCAATATACATACTAATCTTACAAGACATATTTGTTCTAGTGTAACCCAGTTAAAACTGAAATCACAGTTATGGTAAACGCAGAAACTTACAAATTAAGTAAATAATGTTCGACAGATAACTAAATAGGAAAGTAAATGGTAAAGGACCTCCCACATTAGTGCTAAATAAATGCCAACTGATAATATGTAAGGTATTTATTACGAAGGGTCAAAACAAACGAAAATTCCCATGGCAACGGTTCTGAAGTACCTTATATATTACTTGATTGCTGACGGTATTCTGTGGCATCAGAAAGGATAACGCGAAACGTGTAGGCGCGAATATTCTTATACCTGGCTATACTAATACACTTGTGTGGGAGAGCTTTTAATATTATTGCAAACTAAAATACAATCATCATAAGTTAGTCACCATAAATACTAATAATATGTTCAATTGCCACAATGGAAATTAAATGCAGTTTATTCACAACATCATACTATAGACATTATATCACAATATAAGAACTATTATCGAAGAACTAATTTGGCTGGCTTTCCGTCGACCTGTCGCGATGACCCGTGTTTTAGGGTAAATTCCCTTTTAATGTAGGCAAATAGTAAGTCAGTAATGAGGAATATTTGTGCTGTGGCGAAAGATAGGGTTACTCCAAAGAAGAAATTGGCATTGGCTGATCCGGAATATATCCACAAATGCCAAACTGTTGGGCCAAGGGCTGACGTGATGATGAAAGCACACCCAACTATGAATTTTTGCTGCATGACTGAAACAAAAATAATTTTTGGGTAGTACAACACTCTAAAATAAATTAAAATAATGTTTCCTTTCAATTTTTTTTGCAGAAATAAATATTTAATATACTTACATGTAAACAAATGTTTCCACATTGGTAGTAATGCCAGATAGAATCCAACATCACCCACACAAGGATATGACCTGAATATTGAAGACAGTGCGATAAGTACTGTGGCTAGTAATACAGGCTCTTTCCTGAAGCGCAGAGTGAGAGGTACTATATATAGAGCCAAGGCATTGATTTGGAATGCACAGACAAAAAGCAAACGGAAATGCTCAAACATTTCTGTGAAGAAATACCAGAACAGACCAATGTTGGGCTTCAAATCAGGCACTGTTAATCTGAAACATGAGATATTTATATTTAGACACCATGGTAATACAGTAGATATACTGAGATTATGGCAGAATTGTTGTAACGGAAGTAAAGTAAAATAAGTTCTAAGCAGTATGTAAGAATGCATACACTGTGTAAGAATTTGTACCATTCTAATGGAGATCACAAGGTGAGGTAAGAGATGCCTGTTGAGCCTCCTTTGGTATGGAACCCTACATACATAAAATCATGCCTTTATCTCTCAGGGGTAGGCAGAGACGATGGAACACAAAATAATGATGTATGTTATATCTAATTTGAAAAAAATACTTACATAAATCCATAAGTGTTATAAACATATTTGTATGATCCATCCATAATATATGCTGACAAGTATATCAGGAAGCCCCAGCTCAGCACAAACGCTAGTAATGTCCTTATGTAGGAGCATTTGTTGCAACCTTTATTTATGTCTGCCAGTATTATAGCAATGGGTACAATCAGAAGTACTGGGTACAGGGCCTGGTGGGTGGCTAAAGCTATAAACACACAAGCTACTATCCTTTGACCACTTGTAGCTCCCCACAATGCCGTAGCCACCAATAAGTTCTGTATAACAGTTGTTGTCATACCAGCACAGTTCAAAACAGAGTATGGATTGAACAAGTAAACTGACAACACATAATCTGATGCTTCCTTCAACTGTATATCATTTAAAAGCATAGTCTTCGACTGTTCAGCGACCTCAGACAAAACTGACTCTTGTTTTTCTTTAAAAAATCTTATAAAAGCCTTGGAAGTTTTGTATAAAAGATGTGCAGTCAACAGGTCCATTACAGTAAATAATACGGGTAATATAAAAGGCGCTCTTTTCAGCACGAAGTGAAAAACGAATAATATAATCGGTGATTCATGAAAGGAGTCCCCTTCATAAGGATTTATGCCGTGATCATACAAGTAAACGCCTTCCATTAATCTCTTCCATGAGTTCAGCGGTGTAGCTATTTCCACTCGGTTCGCTATTGTTTGCCAATAATCCAAATGTATTAACCAATATCTCACCAAGCCGGCAACTAAATATTTTAATAACAAACCCATTTTTGTAAGACTATATTTTTTTGTAATATAATTATCGCAAGATTTAGAATAATCTTCGAAGATGGATAAAGAAGATAAATAATTTAAATTGACATTTTTTGACATAATATAATGTCAATGTCAAAAACTGACAATACTCAGAGATCAGAGTTTATCACAGACTATATTTAGACAGTGATTACACGATCAGTTTGGTTGATATTCTTTGTGGGTTCAATCCAAAAACGATTGGCTCTAAGAGTAACAGGCCGACAGCAAATTATAGGTCGCGTCACGTAAAAAGAACGCTGGAAGAAAGTGGTGGGGGGGTGTTTGCGCATTGGTACACTCGCGCACGAAAGTGCTAGTACTTTCGTGCGCGAGTGTTGTTACCTATTGTTTTATTTTTGAACTAGCTGTCGCTCGAGGCTTCGTATATTGGTTTTCGGGAAGTACATTGCAAAATTTATTAGGTAAAATATCATTAAATAGAATATAAAAGATGTTTAATTTAGTTTAAAATGTTTAATCTAATTTTATTACAAAAAATTAAAGTAATATTGATACTCCTTCCATTAAGTTGTCGTTGGTGACGAGAAAACCAGATAAGGACGCGGTCTTCGCAACTTGCCTATGGTAGGCAATTCTTTTTCAGTGACGTGGAAATTGTGGATGATTCTTTTTATAACACCCTGGTCAAAGTTGTCAATATCTTACTAAGAAACAGTTTAAAAAGATATGGGACCGCAGGATTTGAACCTGCGACCTTACTGCACACCGGGCAGTCGCTCTTAGCCATCCAGCTACGGTCGCCTCTTACCGGCACCCTAAATTTCTCAACTGTATGATACGTCATTTCGTATCTTTTCAACTGTTTCTTAGTATAATTTGCTAAGCATAGCTAAATGCTATAAAAATAATCATTGTCAATATCTGTTATTGGTTTTTGTTTGATTCTTTTATTTTTGCCGGGAGTTCCGAAGACAGTAAGGAATTCTGAATCTTTTGAACCTTTTACAATTCGTCTCACTGTAGGCTCAGAACATTTTGTTGCCACTGCGGTCCGTTTCATACATTGTTTTAAATTATCAACTGCATTATTATCAGCCTCTCTTCATAAAACAATACACGTCATAAATCATTTTTCTCACTTTTCTGTGTAAAACAATTTCGTAAATAAAAACTTTTGTGCGCGATGGTATTTTGAGAACGAATATCGAAAAATCGCCTAAGCGCAGCTTAACCGCCAGCGTTCTTTTTACATGACGCGACTTATACCTATGTTAAGTTCAAGTAGTGTTTCTAGTAAATTTTTGTGCTCTGAGCCACTCTGATCACAGGCTATAGTAAAAAATTCGGTCTCTTCGGTATTTCGAAAAAAATAACTTCTTAATTTTTTTTATTGTATTTATTTTTTGGTATTTTTATAAAATGTACGGAGAAATTTACGCTAGTGATGATTTTTTATAGTCCACTCCGGGTATGCGCCCGTTTTACTTCCCTGTTTCAGTTATCTTCTAAAATATTCCTTTTGATGATATATGATGTAAAGAACAATAAATTTTGATATTTTTTAATTTTTATTATTTTTTTTTTAAAAATCGACGCCCGCACTAGGAATAACTCCTGTGTTGCGGGGGTGTTCACAAAAATACATTTTAATTACACACACAAAGCACACCCAGAGTCAGAACAAATCTTTGCGAATCACACAAAGATTTGTTCCATGTGGGGATCGAGCCCACAACACCAGCGTAGTTGAAAGCGGCAAGGCGACCGCTTTACTCGCTACGCCAAACGTGCACTCAACAAAAAATATATATATATATATATAAATACACCACAACCAATATTTAATGTATTTAATTGAATAAGAAATAATACTGTATATTTATTTTTGGAAAATGTAAAAGATAACAATGTTTTCTGTGGGTTTTTATTAAGAGATAAACATATATATATATTTTTTTTTTGTTGATCTTACAAAGATATACAATTCCGTGGTACATTTATTTAATCTATCTCGTAAGATTTAGGCACTATAATCTCAAATCTATAACTTTCTTGGCATTTATGTACATCGAATTTAAAAAGCTCGGTGTGGCCAGGTTAGAATTAAAACAATTATAACAAATGTAATAAATTTATTATTAAGCCCTTTAATACAATCTTCATCATCTGTTTTACTAAATTGGTAAGAGTTTATGTAAACAAAGTAGGTTCCTAAGTACGTAACTATAACAGGCTGTAGGTTGTATAATGTACAAACGACTGGCATATATTATGCTTCTGACGGTCACTAGCCTTCGGACGGTCCTGCGTACAAAATGCAATTTTTACAAAATATCTTCTCCCACCAATGTATTGCCCATCCATCACATTTGCTGAAAATCTATGTATTTAACAAAAAGGTATCACAGTAAACGATTATACGCTTATTTATGTTTGATTCAGAGAGTATAATACTATTACTACTTATTCTATTTTACGAGGAAGGAAACAGTTGATCATAAGGAACTTTAAGGAATATTTTATTGGCAATACGAATGCCGTTTTGTTTCCAATTCGCTTGAGCGAATGGTAGAAGTTCTCTGTACAGCAATCTCCAATTCTCGTTAGCAAACCTCACGCCCAAGTCGGCTGAAAAAAGAAAGAAATTTAATTGCATAATTTTAGGAGTAATATTTATTTCCTCTCATCAGGAACTCATAGATATAGTCCGCTCATTGTAGGACAAAGAAGTCGTTTGAATCCAAATCACCTAAGGTTTAGGTTTCAGGCAAGACAATGGGTTAGTGAATGTCTCTCTAGGTAGCTCGCGTGTCTGATCATAGAATCAGGTATTGTCAACAATGCAAGAATTCAACGTTGAGTAAGTAATACTACTCCTGCCGTAGTCGGAATGACGGATACATTTTCAGTCCCGGGAAAATCAATTGTCGACCATCATAACAAAGCTGGATTGAGTTTTTTAACAAGACGTTTTGTTCTCTGTCTCTTGTCTTTGAGACTCTTCAGACAGGAGAAAAATAACGTCGGTAGTGAAGTTGTGTAAGTTCAAAGCTACGTGATAGCTCTGAGTAATAAGAATAGATGACTAATAGGTATACTTACTCAACTCCTTTGATTCTAGGTTCTCATTAATGAAGGAAACGTACATATTTCCTACATCGGGTCGCATGTAGAAGTCTTTAATACGAATATAAGTGTCTGCGCCATTTTTCGTCGGCACACCATCTAATTTCCACGTGAACGTCAGGTCCGCTGGAAAATTACACATTATTTAGCATCATACGCCTATTAACTGATTTAAATACCATATAGCGTTTTCTTACGGTATACTTAATTAGTAGGTAGATAATTATATTTACGTAAACACATCTCTAGTGACATACGTTTGTACAAGTAGCTCAGATGAAGGAGTACTTAGATCAAACATAACAAATATCCATTATTAGCGATGGTAATATTGCGTATGCTTTAAGTTAAGTTTGACAAGTAAGGTGGGTGGACCATGGAAGGCCACGCTCCTTTGAAGGCCAACTATCAAAAAGTCGTAGTTATTGACATGTAAACACATATTCCTTCGGCTATACACTAAGATCCATCAAACTCAAGGCCACAGATGCGGCGGCGAGTCGCTCGCGCCGCTATTGTGGCAATGCGATCTCACGCTTCCTAGACTTCGATCGTCGACGTTACAATTGTTATTCGCGCGCACAGCAAAACGTTAGTTTTTAGTTAGATAACCTACTATTATTTCATATTTTTTTACTGTGAATTGTCGTATATGGATATGTTTATGGTACTAAAGAAAAAAAAAATAGTTTTGCCTCGATTTAAGTTAAAATATTGGTAGTGTTCCCAGGAAAGCCGATGTTTCCTTATAAGGCCAATCAAAAATTTGACAGTTGGCCTTGCTAGGGTACATGGGCCTTACAAAGATCATGTACAAACCATGAACATATGAACAGTTACTTTTTAGTTATAAATACGTACCGTTACAGTTAAAACAATGTTTTATATTTATAATATTTTTATTTATAAGGGTTATTAAACTTTTTAACTCATATTGAATAGACATTTTTTTTTTTATTATTTTATTATCAGTATATATTTAAATTTCTTTTATGGAAAGGTTATGTCTGAAAATAAACTAAACTAATTTACATGCAAAGCAACGAATATAAAAAATATTTACATGTTAAAAACGGTAAAGTATGTGATAAAGTAAGTATGTGATAAGTTATATATAAGATAGTCATAAGATAGTCTGTCTATAATCATATTTTAAGCAAAAAAAACTAGACTAGCTAGACATTATTGCACATCCAGATCCAGATCCATAATATAAGAAAGTCATTGATAATTTTTGTTTGGCCTTCTTAGGAACATTTTGGCCTTACAAAGAACGGACCCATAAGAAGGCCATTTGAGGTAAAAAAAAAAGTTTTTAATTTCATTATAATACGCGTTGGCAAGTTATTTGATGGCAATATAATACTCATTACTACTGTTTTTAAATAATTTCCATTAATATATTCTTAGTTATACGATGGTGTTCAAGTAATGTTCGTTGAGTTTTTTATAAATGATAAAAATATATTGAGCATTTAATGTTTTGCTTAAATGAAAGAGCTTATTATGTAGTTTTAGTAAAAGGGAATATATTAATTGTTACAACTCTATTTTTAAGTTGAACGACTGATGTATAATATTGGCCTTGTTTGGAGCCGTGTTCCTTGCAAGGCCATTTGGAAGAGCTTAACAAAACTTAAGTTTAAGGAATACTGATTAAAGCTAGGTTAAAAAAAAGTGATTTATATGGTACACAATAAAACAAACTATTATTTGATAATTTGTTTTTTTCATTTATCCAGTTAATAAACGAATAAAAAGCGTTTACTCGTTAGAGTGGCCTTCCATGGTCCACCCACCTTAGGTACCAAATGACGCATATAAATATTTTTTTCTGCAAATGACTCGGCAAAGGTTGATATCAAATTATATTTTATCCTCTGAGACTTTAATTTATGTATCTACATTTAAAATAATTATGAAAATAAGAGCTCACGAGATTGCAAAAATATGACACTGAGGTTAATTTTTTATAGCGACGTATATGTCATCTCATCTCAATTAAAATGATTGTAATATTTAAAATTAGTTCACAAGAAAAACAAAGTAATCGTCTTCAAAAATAATAATTATGAATGTCATAAAAAAATGGTCTGTAAGCTTACTCATGGTGGTATTAATTCTGCCATTGGCTGAGATTTTCAGAGCATTGTATTGTCCTTCTCCGCGATAATCTGAGAAAATCGATATCTTCGGGCTCGTTAAATCGACTTCTAAGTGAAATTTGTCATCGTCCGCTCGTAATCTGGAATCAATACAGAAGATAGATACTTTTTAAAAGTTTTAGATCAATTTGAGGACAGGACATCACTAAACAAGTGTGCTTAAAAAAACCTATTGAAGTAACTAATTATAATTAAAGAATGCGGTTCATAATTTAGTTGCTAGGTACTTGGTATAATATGACATATGATATTATTATGTAGTTTTTTGTCCACGATTATTTTTAGATATAACGAACGATGTTTATACAATTACATACTGGTTTTCCTTCCATCTACCCCAGTTCACTATAATTACAATGTCACATGCCAAGTCAAATGAATTACGATCGTTGGCGTCTATTAATAAGATAAATAGGGACTAGCATCCATTAAAGTAATCAAACAGGTATTAGGTACTTATTCCATGTAATAATAACATAATTCATCTAATTGATAGTACCTATAATAATATTTACCATGCCTGTAGTTTTCTACCAATAAACTTATTTTAATAAGCTGTGTCGTCTACAGTAACAATATGTTTAACAAAGCGTATTCTTTAGCCGTGTACCTACTAACTAAGTTATAAAGCTATTCAAGCAACAAAACCAAAGCGAAAACTAACATAACTTAACATACACGCCTATATCAAGCTCCAAGATCTTGAATCTATAATTCAAATCATTTATTTTCGTAGGCCCCAGCAGGCGCTTGAATACGTCAAAATATTACCAACAATAATTACAATTATAATTACTAATTACAATGATTTTAATACCGCAGCTTAGATTCATTTAAATCCAACTGTTTAAAATAAGAATTTAAAAAAATCCAAGTATCACTTAATTTCTTAATTATAATAATATTATATATTTTTCTATTATGATAAACGTCTGGGGTCGACATTGGGTGTCGCAGCATACCATCGCTGTAAAGCGTCTTGAAGCAATGTAAACGCTACACAGCATCATGCTGAGCGACATCCCATTTCAAAGCGATACTCGGGACAGCTGATTGATGTGACATGCAATTAAAATATCTTATCTTTTTTTAGTTAGGTATTCAACTTTTTTATTTTTTGTTACTTATTTTATTAAGATTCTTTTTCTTCCATGTTTCTTGTTGGTGGTTTTCGTTTTTAATTAAGTATGTTGTCCAGAGTGAGTTTGTGAAAAAGACTGTTTTTTTTTCTATATTACCCGGGGGGTATAATTTGTGTATCGCGTAAACCTCTGCCACTTATGCCCTTATGGCATAAGTGGCAGAGGTTTACAACACCCTCATTTCAACTGTTATGTTTAGGTTCTAAGGGATAGGTTCCATCCAACGGGCACAATTCAAACTCCGTGCTGCTATTGTGAATTTTCCGTTGGAAAGCTTACAAATAACACTTTTGCCCGACCCGGGCATCGAACCCGAGACATCGCGGTGAGCGATACACAAATTATACCGCTAGACCAACGATGCAGTTACAGAGGCCCTTCACTAACTTTTCAAAATTTCACTTGCGGTGCCCGAAACGGTCACCGTGCTTTAGAAAATACGAATTCAATTATATTTTCTTTTATTTTTGTCGACGAGGCCTTCTGAAATAAAATAGTTGAAATTAAAGTTTAATTTTAGTGATAAATACTCCTGCGTCCAATTTGCCTTAAAAGGAGTAAGTAGGTAGTTACTTAATGAACTAAGGAGCGCATGCTCAGTGTACCATATAAGGCAAATGATTACCGCACGGTAATTTCCATTGTTTCCGACAAGATTGTGAGAAGAATGTCAATCAAGTTAGAAATAACAACAAGACAAGTTTGTTAACCTTCTAAAATCACAAATCGAGTATAAAATAACTCTATTGTCGCAAGACATATTTTTTATTACATACCACATCACTAAACATGACTATGGGGAAATCTTACACGTATAACAAATTACTTGATTTTCTTTTAATCTGATTTTAGTAGTAGACATAACGAAGTAAATTATTAAGATTAATATAGTTATAACTTACTTGCCGGATTTTACGCATAAAACAGCTTAAAAACACACAATTTTGTTTTATAATTTGAGTGAAAATAAACGGTACGTCAATGTCATAGGACTCCATGCTAGCGTGAACAGAGTATTGGTCGTTTTTAGGAACTTAAAACGGTAGTAGGTAGTATATCATCGTAAAAACTAATATTCAAGGCAATATTTCTATTCACCAATTATTTATCAGTACTTATTACCCTAAAGCAATGCCATGCCCTTTGATTGTCTATAGAAAATAACATTGAATTTGGAATTATCAAACGAGTTTTTCCTTGTCAACTACTACCTAGTTGACAAGGAAAAACTCGTTTGATAATTCCAAATTCAATGTTATTTTCTATGTGTGTATACATATACAGTCGGACCACAAGTTCGCTATGCAGGGCACACTTCTACATAAACTTATGTGAATAACGTATAAATAGTGTAAAAAATAAAGTAGGTAAATGCGAAAGGAAACTTTAATGAAAACAAAATTAAAGATTATATTGCGATTAATTTTGAGTTACATGAATTGCAATGTAAAATAATCTTTATTTTATTTCAATTAAAGTTTATTTTTGCACAGATATTTTATTAATGCTTACCTACACACATTATTGTCTACTCATTTCTAAGTAAGTCTGTTTCGTAAGTAAGTACCTACGAGAAGACAGATCGGGAAGCTCAATCTGTTAGACTAGAAGCCAACCGCAACGTAATTGGGAAATGGCTCGGAGAATGAAAATGAGAGCTTTAGTCAGTACACAGTGTAGATATTGTCAGTATACAGTGTAGATATTGTCAGTATACAGTGTAGATATTGTCAGTATACAGTGTAGATATTGTCAGTATACAGTGTAGATATTGTCAGTACACAGTGTAGATATTGTCAGTATACAGTGTAGATATTGTCAGTATACAGTGTAGATATTGTCAGTATACAGTGTAGATATTGTCAGTATACAGTGTAGATATTGTCAGTATACAGTGTAGATATTGTCAGTATACAGTGTAGATATTGTCAGTATACAGTGTAGATATTATCAGTATACAGTGCAATTATTTGAAAAGATGGTGCACATGAGTTTCTCACCAGCTCTTCTCATGATGCAATACCCATCGGAGCTGGTACTTGGATTGATTTTAATTCAAATTTCTAATCTGAATTAAAGTCGATCTAAGCTCCGGTGTCAAATCATTTTATTGCAATAAGTATTATAATTTAATTAGTTAAGTTTTATTTTAATTTTATATTTTTTGTATTTTGATGTTTGTTTTGACGTGTTCAAGCGCCCCTTGGGGCCTATGGAAATAAATGATTTGATAGATGTTTGAATTCAACATGCTAACAAAAATTATATCAAAAATAACCTACCTCGCTTCATGCACTATAGCTTCCTTCATGCCTGTGACGATTATTTTTTTCATTACTATTTTAGCCGAAATCTGAAATGTGAGAAAAACAAAGATTAAGTAAGTATTTCATACCAAAAATATTTTGTTTCGTATTTTGAAAGTTTAATCCCCATGCTTTAAATACAGAGAGGTTTTAAATAAATCAATAACAACTACTGATAGCGCGCGAGTTGAATGCAGAGCTTAGGAATGCGGTAGTGCTGTGACCTAATTATAATTATTGATGACCACAATGAGTAATGAATGTCGATAAATTTAAACAATGTATAAGTTTAATTTTATTTTTTACACTGGGTTAACATGATGAAAAAAAAACAATATCATAATTATCCCACGTTTTTAATAATCATTTCACAATTTAAAACATTTCAGAAATGGTAGATATGGTTGAATCGGTGTCACTATCCTCGCAGTCGCTGACATCAATGACGAATCAATCTATGGTATCTTCAATTATTCCATCTCTTTGCCAATAATTTTCTTCTAAAATTATGACGTGATTATCGAAGCCACGCCAATCTTCCTCTGCAACCTGAGAAACCGCCAGCTCCGTACCTTCTTTTAACCTTTTTACGTTTTTTTGTAACGAACTTGATGGACTCGGATCAGTCATTATTGAAATAAAAAAATAACACGGGGACTTCAGTATTAACACAATAACACGGCAAACGTACGATTGTTGACAAGGATGGCACATCACTACACTGCAGGCGCGTGAGGTGGGGCGTGCGGATAGCGGGGGGAGATGCTCCCGCTCTTTACCTCAGACCCCGACTGCATTCAACTCGCGCGCTATCTGTATTTCGATCTTGATTGTTGAAATGTTGATAAGTGGTAATCAAAAAGAATAATAAAAGTACCAAAAGTGCATGAAGGATGCACTTTTCATTGTCATTTTATTCTGTCATAAACTCATAAATATTCTGTTAAGATATATTATTTACTTGTAAATACGTGGGTGCGATTTGCCTCACGTGCATTTAATTATATTATTTGTTTTTCTCATCACTATACTTTTTTTGTCTGTGGTCACTAAAGCGTAAATGAATGTATAATTATTATTTTAATAAAAACATCAAAGACTGCCTCGATGGTCTAGTGGTTAGCGTATGGGCCCTAACCGCGAGGTCTCGTGTTCGATTCCCGGGTCGGGCAAAGTGTTATTTGTAAAGGATTTCCGTCAAGATGTTTACAATAGCAGCTCGGAGTTGGAGTTGTGCCCGGTAGATGGCGATAGGCACCCACTATCCTATGGCAACTAAACATAACAGGTAAAACGTGGGTGTTGTACACGTCTGCCACACCTTTCTGGGTCATAGGCATGATGATCTTATTCATAAAAACAGTAATTTGATTAACTTTGAACGTAGTATTCTAACAGTCCAGATCTCCTGCTATAGAAGCATACGGCTCGCCTGATGGTAAACAGTTACCGTAGCCTATAAACACTTGCAACACAGGAGGCGTCACTTGTGCGTTGCTGACCCTTCAAAATCTATTTGATAAGGCGGTCATAAATTGTAACGGTTAACACTATTTCTTATAGGTATTTACTGCATCTAGCATAGACTTATATCCACATACCAAGAGTCGACAGCTACAAAAATAACTCAGTGGTTTAGAACTAGGCGATTCAAAACCGAGTCAGCTCATGAGAAAAATGCGTGACCTCAGTAGGAAGCTATTAACAGACGAAGCCCTGTAAGTTATATAATGGGGTTCTAGGCGCTATCACTGTAAAGTGATACCTAACTTGCCTTTTGAGGGGAGACGCGTTAACCGCTTTCCAGTGCCATTTGTAGCCACTACCTTTGTACAACGCCATATTAATGTTATTGCACCACGCTTTTATAATCTGCTACTTAAATTGCATGAAGATTTACAAAAACTTAATAATTATCAGTTTAAAATATTACTGTCGAAATGGCTTCATGGATTTAACTATGAGGACATTGAAAATATGATACTAAAAAAAAACCGACTTCAAAAAGTAGGTAAAATAAAAAGCAAAAAATAAATTTACTTCGCACAAAATAATACGTTTTTTCATTTAGTAAAATAGAAATTATTAAATAATTATTTTATAATTCTGAAGTCGATGCCAATGACAAGTATATAGAATTTCTCAAATCGGTCCAGGCGTCTTCGAGTAATCGGCGAACAAACATAAAAAAAGAAACATCCAACCGAATTGAGAACCTCCTTCTTTTTTTGAAGTCGGTTAAAAAGAAAATATGACATATCAATTCATTCTTGGCCCCTTAAATAATTTTAATTGATAATTTATAATATGTCTTATATAATATTAAAGTTGAAAATTAAGAATCCAGCAGGACTTAATTTTTCAACTTTAATATTACAAAAAATACAAAAAGGCATAGCAAAGCTAAAATTTGCTTTAAAATATTACAATTTATATGTCAATAAATAATTTATTATTATAATAATATGGTTAAATCAGTTACCGACATGTTTCTTTCGAGGCACCCTATGCTGTAACCCTTTGTTGTATTCTTTTACACTTCCTTTCCTTTCATTATCGAATTATTCGATAATCTTTTAGTTTTTTCCTTCCGCTTCATAATTCATATGTTATACTGTATGCGTATAAATAGCCTAGACCTAGAACGACAATGTTTATGTTAAGGTAGTATCAATATTTCCATGACCTGATATATATCTACGTAATGGTCAGTAATAATTGATGCATAAGTTAATAAATAAACGCAGGTAACTTGTTTGTCAATTGGCATCCTACATGGATGCCAATTGACAAACAATTGTATTAGTTGAATTAAAATAATATACAGGTTAGATGCTACATAGGGGCGTTTATTTAAAACGTAGATTCTAGAGTGCCTCAGTGTTCACATCCACCGAAAAAATGAGAGACAAAAAGTCACGGGCGATGGTAGTAATAAAAACTACAATTTGAGTCGGAACCGGTATTATATCGCTCAAGGATTTAATAAAACTACTTATTCACAACAAAAACAACGGTTGAATGTATCTTTGGTAAAAAAACTAGATGTACAAACTATTTTTTTTGTCGGTCTTAAACACAGAAGTTTTATTAAATCATTGATCCTTAACTGAAATGAGACGGAGGTGCTTCCTGATGATGATGATAGAGATGGAATGATGCCCGATAGATGGCGATAGGCTCATCCTCTATTCCCTATCACATGGAAGTTGGGACCTAAACATAACAGGTGAGGTGTAGGTAATATACACTTTTCACACACTATTTTGGGTAATATCTTAATATACCATATATTTAAGCGATCGCCTCGCCACTCTCCAGTGCACTGGTGCTGTGGGGTCGATCCCCACATGGGACAAATCTTTGTGTGATTCGCAAAGATTTGTTCTGAGACTGGGTGTGCTTGTGTGAGTGAATGTGTGTATTTGGCCTAGTCATTGGGACCATTGGATAGTGTAATTGCTTCTGGCGTCCTATCTAATGTCCAAATTTATACGCATGGGGTATAATGTATAAGAAATCGCAAAAGCAAAACTGACATATAACATGTAGGTATGTTGCTATGTATGTAATTATATAAAAAAATACCTATTGCCACTATCCAACCAGGTTTACTAGTAAGTAAAGTTCATTCTGCTTAGTACCGGTTTTGATATTAAAGGCCGACATAAGTTTTTATTACTCTGATTCAGTGCCGTGATAAAGTTTAAACTTGTGTTTGTAACAAGGTAACAAATAAACCAAACACTTTATATACCTATTTTGTAAATGAATATTAGGTATATGAGGTGATTTAGTCTAGTACATAATTTTATTTTGTCATATTTTTTTTTTTTTTATAATTATTTTGTATCGTCACTTAAAGGAATTTTGGACTATAATAAAATATATGATTGAATGTTATTTATTAAAATTTACCATATTTTAAATAAATTGTAAGACTGAGACTTTTAAATTATTTTTAGCTTAATTTATTCTAACTTTTATACCTAATTTATTCTGATTAGTATTGTAATTTTTCTGTTTTATTTTTGGTTATTGTGCTATGTATAATGAAATATGTTATAAGCCATGATTTTAGTGTAACTGAATTGTGATATTGGGATTGGGACCTTGTACCTTGAAAATAAAGAATTTATAATTATAATAATTGTGTATCTCAAAAATAAAACATAGTATTACATGCATTCTATGTGGTGGTTAAAGAACAAACAGTTTCTTTGAAGACAGCAACGATCATAAAAACAAACCGACGGTAGAAGGAAATATTCAATATTTCCATCATAAATAATAAATAACATGGCAAATAAACTGTCTATAATTAGTTGGCCAATAAAAGACATCGACGCGTTCGGGTTCAATTCCCATCTTTCGCGAGGAAAAGCAGTCATTCCCCCGCTTCCTCATACTACAGCAAGTTTTTCTTGAAATATTTTCTGATCGATATTGCACATAAAGCTTCTTAGGCTACGGTGACAAACAAATACATACTTGTAATATTTTAAAGCAAATTGTAGCTTTGCTATGCCTTTTTGTATTTTACATAATATTAAAGTTGAAAACTTAATCCTGCTGGATTCTTAATTTTTCAACTTTTATATAAATTAAACTAGTCTAATAAGTACTAATAACTTAATCTAAACTTAATAAGTTATTGTCAGAAGGCCTCGTACCCAAAATGCTGGCAGCATTACCGCTTGCCGAAATATAAGCCAGCATTTCGAGATCGATCAAAATAATATTATATAAGATATATACTTAATACCTTTTTAACATCTCTAATTAATTTATTAACAGTAACTCCTTACCTGATTATTTTTGTAGTCAAGTTTAAAGTCCTTCTGTAGGTAAGGGTCGAGGGGTGGCACATCCAGGTCGGCAATGCCATCGATCATGGATGCAATACCTTTCCTCACGGCGTCCTCCATGCAGTCGTTCACGTCCAACGCATTTCTGTCGCATATTTTCAAGTATTTTTCTGTAGAGACAAAACGCAGACAAAATTGTATTATAAAATTTACAACTATACATATTGGAAAAGGAAAAAAAAAATTTCACAAGTTAATAAAAGTAAAATAACAAATACCTATTCACAAATTTACTGGTTAAGTTGTTATAGAATTCCTCCGCATCGACCTCGACTGCAGGCAACGTGTTCAGAAGGCAATTGTATTATATTTATTTCAGACTAGCTGTTACCCGCGACTTCGTCCGCGTGGATGTCGTTTTATGAACAAAAAATGCTAAAGGTAACAATGTCAATATAACAATAGTAGGTATAACTCATTTGAACTCATGTACTTACTTACCTATCTATTACCAAACCGACCAAAGCAAATATACGACAAAAACTCAAGGAGAATAATATTCAAACAAATCAAAACAGACAAATAGGTACAACTCACATGAGTTGTACCTATTTGTCTGTTTTGAACCTACTTCGAAACTACTTGAAATTTCGAAATAATAGAAATTGCGACACGTGCGTCCGTGACAGCCCGTAGAGTTTAGCGTAATGTTAAATATCAAAATCACACTTAGACTATCAAACTCAAAGGTAATTATCAAAATTCACCCAGTTGTTAACAACAGAAAATTACCTACCTACCTAAATAAACCTATTTCTGATAATAACTAATCTAAACCACAGAATAATAAATAAGCAAAATCCCTATAAACTAATATCTTTACAAATGTCTTACCCTACCTAACAGTATTATAAACCTACGGTTTAAAATTAAAATCTATACAGTACGACTTATAAAAATAAACCATTCGGTTTATCTTTATAAGTCGAACCGCAAAAAATAAGTTTGTAATAGGTCATTTATAACTTACGACAAACTTTTTCTCGCTCGCTCGCTCCCGAACCGCAAACTTAAGTTTGTTTTTTATTGTATATAATATACTGGGTACTTTTCCGGGATAAAAAGTACCCAGTGTGGTGCCCAGGATATTAAAGAATAATTATACCAAGTTTCATCGTAATCGAACCGGTAGTTTTTGCGTGATGCCTGAACAAACAGACAGACAGACAGACAAAAAAAAATTTAATCACATTTTTGGGTTCAGTGTCGGTCTAGTAACACGCCCTGCTATTTATTTTTTTGATATTTTCAATGTACTGAAATTCTACTAATACTTCTACAGATTTATTATAAGTATAGATAATATTAATACATTAATCATACATTCTTCTGTCTAATAAAATAATTTAAACGAATTCATTGATGATAAAAACGATCCGATAATAAAACTGATCCAAACGTAAAAAAAATAACACATTTAACCCGAAAGTATCATCAATCGGATCACCGAATCGAATATCGATTATTAATATTAAAAACGATGACCAAAGCGTTGCTATTTATAACAAATTCAAATTCACTTTATTTCAAATTAGGTGCATACAAAATTTCATTTACATAGCAAGACATCCAATGACCGAATATCTAAGATAGTATAATAATTACAATTGTGTTTTGTTCAGTGGATGCCTACACTAGTAAAACCTGTGTTGTAGGTAGGGTTGCCAACTTTTTTCAGAAGAAAAAGAGTATATCTGATTTCGAAGGAGGTAAAAAAGAGTATGGACTTAAAAAAAAGAGTATCATTTATGTAAAATTTTTAAAAAGGTATTTTTTTTGTACTTTTTGCAGCACATAACAATTTTTCATCATTCCGAATGTGGTTGGAGGAAATTTTTTTGGGGGTACCAACATAAATTAACAGTAAATAATTGCATACGATTATATGACAAGTAAGAATGTGTAAAAAAGAGTATTTTAGCGTACTCTATTAGTGTTATAGATTATAGAGTACGCTTACATGATATAGAGTACAATACTCTATTTTAGAGTACGGTTGGCAACCCTAGTTGTAGGTCACCCAACAAATTAATTGTACAGAACTATAACTTTGATAAGTTACAATAAAACCAACTTATTCTACCAAGCATTAACATAATTAATTACCTAGCGATGTGTTTATTTATTATGTTGGCATGAGATATCATTACAATAAAAACAGGAAATGAATCGTTTTTAGCATCAAGAATTGACCCTGAAGAATAAAATTTATTCTCAGAATGAGTTTACGTGTTAAATATAAAGCTTTATAATAATTAAACTGGTTAAATATGCATGCAGCGTGCATAATTTAGCAAATGTGACGATGCCTTTGCTGATTACATTTTCTAGAAGTAGTCATTTTTAGAAGTGGTCATTTCTAGAAGTAGTCATTTCTAGAAGTGGTCATTTCTAGAAGTAGTCATTTCTAGAAGTGGTCATTTCTAGAAGTGGTCATTTCTAGATGTGGACATTCTAAGAAGTAGTTTATTTCAATTGTGGACATTAAACGCCGAAAGGAATATAATAATTAGAAGATTCGTCTCTGTCATATCGTTAAATTTATTTAACAGTGATTATTTTTAAAATACGTAAATAATATAATGTTGACTAGAATATTATTGTTCATGATTTGAAGGTGACTAGTGACACTAATTAGTTTATAAAATAATAAGATTGATAAATCAAAATATAACATAACATCACGCCTATATTATCCAGACGGGTGTGGCAGAGGTGTACAACACCTACATATCACCTGTTATGTTTAGGTCCCATGGGATAGGGGGTAAGCCTATCGCCATCTACCGGGCACAATTCCATCTCTGAGCTGCTATTGTGAATTGCCTGACGGAAAGTTCACAAATAACACTTTGCCCGACCCGGGAATCAAACCTGAGACCTCACGGTAAGAGGCGCATACACACCCTTCTGACACACCCTTCCCGGTAATATAGGCGTGATGTTATGTTATGTGTTGATTGCAGTGATTTCAAGTCGCGTTAAATTATAACGCTGTTATGCGTGAAGTTTTGTTAGTTCTGCTCCCAAAAAGTGCTATGAAAGTTCGCCAAATAAAAGTAAATAGCATCAGCGGGCTACTATTTTATTTTATTTTATTTTATTTTACTTTATTAGGAAAACTTACAGCTAAATAGATATAATATACAGAGATAATGAGAAAATGAAGGCCAATTAAAAGTTTTCACAGATAATATAGTAGATATATACATAAAGAAATTAGACATTTACATATAGGTATAACAAATAATAAACGAAACGAAAGAGTAAGAATAAGACACAAGTAGGATTTTTAAGATAAGAGAGAAAGAAAGAATTACACAATGTTTTTTGAAAGATGACCTCTACTTTGAGCAAACAAATCTAAATCTAAATCCTTATCAACACTCCGGCATGCCGCATTGAACGTACGCCTTGCTCGAACCAACTATATACATAAACATGCTAAGAAATAATGAAGAACAACAACATACCTACACAATAATTAACACTGTAACTGCTACTGCTAAATTGCTACATTATATCCGGTAGTTTGCAATTAAGGCAGGTACCTAATATGCTATCCAATGTGTTATAATAGCTTAACACGACATACTGTTACGATCTGCTTAACCACATGATGTCAGATATGACTGAGATTTTTTTACGTAAGAAGGTGTACTAGGAAACATTTAATAGTAAGCAATTTCTTGCCTTGTAGCACGTAAATTGCAATGCTTAGTATAGCCAAAACTGTGTTATTTATAATAACGTTAAATAAGAGCCACTTTCTACCTTAAGGGAATACAATCGCACACATATAAAGGTATTGTTGTCTCTATCGGCCTAATATATAAATGTGTGTGTAAGAAAACGTGTTGATGTTCAGATGTTACTCAACGGTGCAATTACTCGGATCTGTTGTTTGATAAGTCTGTCGATTTTCAACAAAATGTTGTAGCTATGGTAGAAAATGGTTCACCCCAAGTAAAAAACGCCGTTAGTGAAAATGTTTGCCCAACAATTTTCGGCTTTACGACAGTTTTTCGACATGTAATGCCGAATATTTCTTGGAACACATGCTATATTAAAACTAGTACAAAACTTAGAGGCTATATCAGATATTTTTTTAAATTTCAATTCAAAAACTGAATATAGATTTTTTTTTCTGTAAAATTTTAATTATTTAAATAAAAACACCGGTGAAGTGAAAAGTGAGTAAGGGGTGCTAAATTACCTCAAGATTTACTAAGTATAATATTGAAATTTCCACTTTTGCTAGTAGTTTATTAAGTAAATCTAGTCCTTAGCAAGCATTCCGATTCTGGCTGGTTGTTGGTCACAATCAAATCTAACCTAACCTACTAATAGGATCAAAACTTGAAAACCTCTACCTATCTTCTATTGCTCGATTGATCTGGAAGACTTAATATTACTTATTATTCGATATTTTTTAATATGCACGATGAATGTAATTAATTTATTACTTCAATCACGTATTTGATTAATTATTTATCATTTTAAAATATCACAGTCACCGTTACTTATATAAAAGTCTATGTATATTTATAGCGCTTCAGAATCGTTACATATATACATATTATTATTATTATTAACTAAAGGCAAGTAATGATGGCGATTTTAGCTGAACGGCTTCCCTTGATACATCTTTGCTTAATCAATATCTTATCAATCATAATCAATAATAATTATTTGATGTATATATTATTATATAGTTAGGTATAGATTTAGTTTGCACATATATTTTTTAAATATTCTTCTTTTTTTATTAGGTATAGTTCTAAATATCTTATTAATATTAATATAAATAAAATATTGCTACATGATCACCATTCCTTAAATACATGGGTGTGCTTTGTATGTGTGAAATGTATGTTTGTGAACACCCCCGCGACACAGGAGTTTTTTCTATTGCGGGCGTCGTTTTTTAAAAACCAAAAAAAAAACATTAATGACTGTCAAAGGACATAATCACCCAAAGGTAAACTGGCAGAGAATGACTATGGCATTAAGTCCGCCTTGTATACAAATTCTGTATATGAAGTTTAAATAAATAAATAAATAATCCGCGTTCCATACATCTTTGGACCAAATTCGAAAGTGCCGACCAAGAAAAAATTCTTATGGTAATCTGATAGAACTTGACCCCTTGTGCTTAAAATGTGATAATGAAGAGAAAATAAATGCCTTTTTTATTACGTTACCTACTTATTTTCTTAAATGTGATTTCTCTGCCGCATATCATTATTTCCTTATTCGCGATTGTATCAAAAAAAAAAGCAACATAATACGAATCGAATTGAGATCCTCCTCCTTTTTTGGAAGTCGGTTAAAAACAGGATTTATGTAAAATTAACGGGATCAATTTTTGGCTAGGAATTTGTTTTTTATCAAAATCGGCCCTGTGACTCCTTTGAGAATTTTTCGCTATTAATTAAAGTTTATTTGTCATCCAGGCCCACTTTAAAAATATCCTGTATACCTATCGGTTGTTATACCGGTAGGTTCATAGTATTCATGTTATTGAAAATATTTTGGTGTATTCTCGCTATATGCTTAGGTACACTTTAAAAACCGATTGTAATGGTTCCATAGTTTTGTTGGCATAATTAAAAAACGTCATGCGGTCAAGCTGTAAACGATTGTATAATTTGTTTTTCTTGACCGCTAATTTCGAATTTGGGCCAAAATGGATATTATGAATGAATAGCCCCAAACTACTGGATCGATCTTAATAAAAAATGGTAGGGATCCTTGGGCAATAGTTTAATATCCAGGAAACACATTGACCACATTTTATCAACTTGCCACGCGGTTGAACTGCGGACGAAAGAGTTTTATCATATTTTTCAGTTTCTATTTATCAAAAACTAGCTGACCCGGCGAACTTCGTACCGCCTTAGCGTAAATTTGATGCTCTACTTTATTTTGTATAGCTGACCTATCTGATGTATGCGTACCTATTCAATTTGAACTGGAATCTATAATATCCTCCATATAAAAATGAATACCTATTTCCCTGATGCAAAATTAAATGTAAATTTTTCAATCTTTCTGAGAGATTTTCTTAATATTTTTTTCCGTAAGAACCTTTTACAGAGTATTAGAAAACTACAAAAAAAAAAATCAGCCAAATCGGTCAAGCCGTTTTCATGCTATGTCGTGACAACGGAAAACGGGTTTTATTTTATTATTATTTTTTCCGTAAGAACCTTGTACAGAGTATTAGAAAACTACAAAAAAAAATCTGCCAAATCGGTCAAGCCGTTTTCATGCTATGTCGTGACAACGGAAAACGGGTTTCATTTTCTTAATATTTTTTTCCGTAAGAACCTTGTACAGAGTATTAAAAAACTACAAAAAAAATCAGCCAAATCGGTCAAGCCGTTTTCATGCTATGTCGTGACAACGGAAAACGGGTTTCATTTTTATATATATAGATACGTAAATAAAGCTTAGATTTAAAATATAAAGGTAGGACAGCGTTGATTATTTTAAGGATTTCAGTAAAACATTAATTCAATCCAACAAAACAAACAAGTTGATAGAATATTTTTAGAGAAAATTTAAACTTAAATTTGTGATAGGGACAAGAGAACAAATAAAATAAAAAAATCGCATTACGAAAAAATATCACGCATATTGCTATGCTACACTTATACTATTATTACAGGAAGAAATAACGAAATATTAAATATACTCCCACGCTATTTTAAAAAATATACTAGAAAGACACTGCAAGTAATCATAAAAATAAATATTAATGTTATTAATTTATTATTAACTATCACTTACGTATTTCTACCGCATAGCAACCGCTGAACACCACAAACAAAAACAAAATATTACTCAAACGAATCATTATAATAAAGACTGGAGTTTTTTTTTTATAGAGAATATAGATAATTATTTTATTTAAAAGAATAATATAAAAGACGAGCACTACTCGGTAAGTTGTGGCATGGTTTGTAAGTTTTGCTCGTGTGCGGCGCGTTGCTTTGTAAACCATCGGCGTCGTACCGGGGGGCAATTCCTTTTTCCTTCGAGATCATCTCGAAACGAGTTCGTAAAGTAAATGTCTCTATTGTAGAGATTAAACATTACAAAAACAGAAGTTGAGCATTGCCATACAACGTGGCAATGCTGCCAGCATTTTGGGAACGTTGCCCACTAGCGGTAGCGGTCTTTTAGATTAGGTTTGTTACATAGATTTAGCTTTTAGTCATTTATTTTTAGGTTAATAGAAATTTTATTTTTTTATTTTTTATTAATAAACTAATTTATATGTTTACAAAAACTATTTGTTTATAACTATAACCATAATATCCACAGTTCGTTGGAAAGATTTCGTCATGTTTTTTTTTAGGGTTTCCTCATAAGGAAAAAATGAAACCCATAAAAGATCACTCGTTTATCCGTCTCAACCCTTTTACTCCGAAACGTAGTTACTAATAAGTATGTTAACGGTTCCTTTAGGCTGTGAACAACTTAAGTTTCTAAGTTTACACATTCAAAACGATAATCACAATAAACCCTCACAAATATATGGAAAAGCAAAAGTCGGAAACCTACACGATGCTTAGGGTCTATCTAGAAACATGAAATTGGCATGAGGCTATGTCTTATAGCACAGTTATAGTAAAAATCCGAAATTATTAATTAGTACGTAATACTCGGCGAAATCATCATCTCCAATTCAACGTTATTATATTCTACTATGTTGGAATCAGCGCCGGTTGCATAAAACGTAGCCTAGCTTTCAATGTCATCACAAGTTTATTAAATACATAATCGTAGTATGTAATGGTTTAATGTGTTATCAAACATGACGCGAAATTATTTTATGTTCAATACGCGTTAAGTATACAAGTTATTGTTTACCGGACTTATTCGGACCGTTAGGATTTTCTCATGACGATTTTTAAGTCTCAAATTGTGTGCAGTAAATGTCTGAAAGCTTGCCTTTATTAAATAAGACTTTTCAAACATTTTTATATTTAAATTTGAAGGCAATCTTGACCTCTTTGGTCAAGTTTGCCTTGTAGGGTAATATTAAGTAGATCAGTGGCACAGTTTTTGTTAAACGATTAACATAGCTTTATCACACAAAATCTCTCTGTCTACTGGATTCTATTGTACTATTTTTTTGTAAAATCTTAAAAAAGACCAAGTAGTGGTTACCTAAGGTTTACTAATGTTTGCCATAAATTCCTCCTCCTCCTTGCGTCGTTTGTGCTCAATACTGAGGGTCGTGGCCTCTCTGGAACTATCTTGCGCCTTCTTGTCCTGTCTTCGGCAGCATGGATGGCATCGCAAAACGACGTGCTTAGGGCAGATCGAATTTGATCTGACCAGCGTACAGGGCTTCGGCCTCTGTGTCTTTTGCCGGCCACCTTTAAAGTTAGTATACGTTTTTGAGGGTTTTTGAGATTATCGCCTCTCTTTCTTGTGAAGCATGAAGTGCAGAGGTTCATTGGTATTTTAAGCTCAGTAAGTATGGAGTCTAAGTAAGTTAAATTCTAGGCAGGTTAAGTAGATATATTCACTTGTAGAAAAAGAGCTAGGTCGAAAAATTAAGTATTTTATGTAAGCTAGTTCTTTAATATATCATTCCATATGCGCCCTTAAACAATTTCTGGCCGTTAATTCTTCAATAAGCTGCTTCTTCTTCGTCGAGCTGTTCGTGATGGCTGCTTTAACAGCACATATTACAGTGCTTTTATCGGCGTTTATGAGCGACTCTCTAATATAGGGGTTAGGGCATTTAGGGCAATTCGTAAGGTATGCCATGGATTGTTAGCTGCCCAGTAAAGATTATGTTGGAAGCATAATTCACTAATAATGGCAATTAGTAAAATAAGCAACGCACACACTGTCCGTATGTGTTTGACTACATTGTTCCGTGGATACGACCATGGTCACCATTAACTTGAATGCCATCGAAGTAATCGTGCAAAATCGTGTTTGCGTGTCGTAGGTCAGCCAGCTCCTTGGCATTTAATGACCGACTGTCCCTGATCAAGCAAGACAATAACCTACGTAAATATGACCTACTTCATTTGACAATCATAATACTTAAGCATACTAAATCTATTAATAAATCTGTGAGGCTATTTTTTTTTTTTTTTTTTATTTTTTTTTTTTATTTAACTGAGCTGGCCAGCAAGTACGGCCCTCCTGATGCTAAGCAGTTACCGTAGCATGTGGACACTTGCAACACCAGGGGCATTGTACGTATCAGAGTCATACGCGCATATCGCACGGTATCGGCCGACGCGGCTTGCGCATTAGCGGGAACCCCCCCGTGGGATTTGGAGGCGGAAGTACTCGCCGAAATGTACAAGCGGGTAGAAAGGATGCGGGTAGAAAGAGGTTTTGGCCCTTTGCCCGTAGAAATTCGAGCATGGCGACGGGAGGCCCGTAGCACCACTATGGTGCAGTGGGCAGCACGGCTGGAGACGCCACGTGCTGGTCGCGAGACCGCGCGGGCTATTCAGCCGGTATTAGAGGAGTGGGTGGATCGACGCCATGGGACTCTTTCCTTCCGAATAGTGCAGGTGATGTCGGGGCATGGTTGCTTCGGCAAATACCTGCACTCGTCGGCTAGGAGGGAATTGAATCCCGCCTGCCATCACTGCGATTTTGGCGAGGACTCGGCGCAGCATACGCTCGAGTCCTGCCCCGCTTGGGCGGATCAGCGGCGGGAGCTCGCTGCAATCGTTGGGGCTGACCTCTTGCTGCCAGCCGTGGTGCAGTCCATGGTTCGCAGTGAGAGGTGTTGGGACGCGGTCGCATCCTTCTGCGAAGACGTGATCTCGCGGAAGGAGGCGGCGGAGCGGATGAGGGAGAACGATGTTCTCGCTGATCCGATCCGTCGCCAGCGAACCGGGCGGCGCAGACGCGCTTATGCGCGCCTAATGCCGCCATAGTGTTAAGGGGCGGATGGGAGAACCGGGGTTAAGTTCTTCCATTCGCACCTTCCGCGACGAGAGTGACGTCCTTCGGTTGCGCCGGGACGTCGCCCCAATACAGAGACGGTGCCCCCACGGCAAACGCTGAACGGGTCACTGATGTATGTCATAGTTCCGGTGACCCGTCCATAAGGCGAGAATAGGCGCACGGTGGTGTTTTAGTGGGTGAGGGCCCCACATAACCGCACCGTCTCCCCGAACGGTGCGGTATGCGGTCAGGAACATTTCACCACCTACAAAAAAAAAAAAAAAAAGGGGCATTGTACGTGAGTTGTTGACTTATTAAAAACCGATTTGCTTTATTTTTAAAGAAACCCCGTGGTGTATTCTCTTGGAAAAATCATGGCAGTGAGCACATGCCACAACTTTATCGTGCGTAAGAGAGAATTCTTCTGGAACCGTTCTGTGCGCGAAGATATTGGTTTAAGTGTGTGAGGATGTGCTGTTAAGGAAACTACTGCATGGACAGTAGAAGGGACAAAGTGCAGTATAGGACACCATCTCTTAGGGCAGGTGGTGCAGTACTAGAAGGGCCCCCAGTACGTCTTGACGCTTATTCTCCGGCACGAATACTACGCGAGAGATTTTTCACAAGCGGTGGTTCAGGTTACCAGGGCGGAGGTAATGTTGTCCCCGGATTTGCGAACCCTAAAACTTGTAGATGACCAGTGGTAACTGTTTCACTAGGTCTCCTTAACTGCCGCCCCGACATGGTGCGCCCACTCCAGCTGGCAGTGCAACGGCGCAACACACGCCGGACCCCACTGTCAATACAGCCACTCCCCTGCGAGCTCTGGCGGCCTTACTCACTTGCAGGCACACAACATACCGTTATTATGGCTGCCGTCTCCTGTAAGGTGGAGGCAAGCCCAGGCAGTCGGACTGCACAAGTTAGGCGGAAAAAGAGAATTTTTGCTGTGACTTACATTTCTAAAATTGGTGGCATTAAGAATAAAGCAAATGTAGCAAATTAAAAATAAGGAAACAGATAGTATAATCAATTCACATGTTTTAATAAAAAACCGTGCGGTAGTAAACGACCGTTGCGAATATGATAAATTGTATGAATAATTATGCTATCTGTTCATCTAAGTAATTAGTAACATTAGTAATATTTTGAACAAAGGTAACTTTTTTGGGTTCCGTAGTACCTACAAGGAACCCTTATAGTTTGTCCGTCTGTATGTATCTTTGTCCGAGGCATAGCGTCGAAACCGCTAGAAAGCTGAAACTTTGCATGGATATGTATGTTTCCTATGTTTCCGTTAGCTCTTAATGTATAATTAACTTTTAAAGAAAACTATAGCTGCTACGTTAACTTAATTAGTTCAAGAGTAATTGGGATCCAAAGGGTAAATGTAGTTAGTCACTTAGAATATTTCGTAGAAAATACAAAAATCTTTGAGCGTAATGACTTGTATGCAGTTGTAATTATTTTAATAATAGGAAAAAAATCAAAAAAGCAATGTTTTTACTAACCTAAAAATTAATGACTTAAAAGCTAAAGTAAGTAACTATGTATTAATAAATTAATAAAACAACGGATCCCTAAGTTTTGGGCGAATCCCGACAAGCACTTGCCTGGATTTTTTTATATTTATGGTAAATTTTTTAGGTTCTCACAAAATATTATTATGCTTTGTGTTATTCCAGTCTCGATTGATACAACCCTGTTATTAAAATTTTAAGCAGAGTATTTGTAGCAGTGCTTTTTCTCGGAAGCTGCTATTTTTAATTAACTAACAGGTTTTGCTTTCGCTGACTTTCAACAAAAAGTATAGGTAAAGTCAAAAATCTTGGCGGGTCGTAAAATGCACTGTCTTTCGCTTTACGTATATTATATCTTGTTTTCGCCCTCGCGAGCCGCCAAGAAGTTTGACGTTAGGTATAATCATTAACGAAGTTGCAGAAGAGTCGAAAATGGCTCGAATGGCTTCCAAAAAGGGATGGTACGACCGCGTATTCGCTTGTCTTGTTTGCAGCAGGCACTTTTACTCGCTCCGTACCCCCAGATAAAATCGACGAATAAGCTTCCTAATAAGTTTTTTCCTAGAGTATAAATGCCAGCAAGGGCTCTTAAAATTACCCGATGAAATTATTGATTGATATTTTTTTATAAGATTAATTTGAATGAATAATCAGGTTTGAAAGTGATGACTTATTATTATGTTATGGTTTTTTTTGCACACAAAGCTCACAGGTACTTAGTGTAGGTACACATTTTATATCATTATGGGAATACTTATATTATAAAAAACGGAATGATTTTGCAAAATAGGAAAACATTTAACAAAATAGATTTGTTTTGAAGTTTTAAGTTGCTTTAAACAATGGCGTGTCCGTAAAACATTATTTAACACTGGCTGCTTAATTGTGTGTGTGACTTTTGTTAGTAGGTTTATAAAAAAAAACAATAGAATTTGAATGAATGAACTAAAATAAAAAAATAAATGACGGCATAGCTATTTAACGATGTATCAAAAAACTATATCACAACATGTTTCGCTTAACACATTCAAGCACAGAATTTGCAAATCCCGAATAGAGTTTTTTTTATTTACTTATATTTTCTTACATACAAAATAATCTTACATACATTAACAAGTCGATAACCTTGACAAATTATATACGAAGGTATATAATTTGTCAAGGTTCTTACCTATGGTACCTTCCTTAAGAATTACTTTACCTATTGGTGAAAACCGCATGATAATCTGTTCAGTAGTTTTTGAGTGTATCGTGAACAGACAGACGCAGCGGAGGACTTTGTTTAATACTAAACATCATAAAACAAAGTCTGTCTGTCTAAACACTGTGTCTAAGTACAATAGGGTATCCCCAAATACTTCTGTTTTTCTCCTCCATAATCCAGTCTATACTTTTCGGTTTCTCATTTTTGGTTAGGTAATTATTAATGTGCTCATATTTTGTCCTTATATTTGATTAAATTGGCATATAATTTACTAAATGTTATACAATAAACTACAATGCAATAAATTATTTGGTTGAAACACAAAATTATAGTTGGCGCAGCCATAAAGACGGGTCCATATTCGCTCACCTAAAGTTCTTTACCCCTAATTGTTCTTCTTATCGATTAGTAATCCGAATGATCACTCTTCCTAAAGTTTTGCATCCTAAAGTTTTCATTCATACTATTTGAAGTGCTACCGGCGATGTTCATAACACTCATGTTTCCGAAAATTGTAAATAATAATATCATTACAATAATAGAATTATAATATATCATTATGTAAATATATTTAAACTCCTACTGTTTTTTATCTTAACGCTTTTATCCCTAAACATAATTACCATAATATTTTCACTCAACTCAGAAAGAAACATTTACCAAGTGTAATAAAAAATATAAGTGGGCAGAAGATGATATTTATAGTTTAGAAGAAGAAGAAGAAGAATTTGAGGGTATGATTATTATTTGGGGTATGCTTTACATAACGTACTAAGTTGTGTCTATTGCTAAGTTTATGTATTATCATTACGTGCATGTTTGTGTTAATGCTTTATTAATATGGAGGAAAATTATTTAAAATCATTTAAAACCAGTCGCGGAGCATTAAACGTACATGAATCTGTATATGAAAAAAACTGAATAACATTGGATAAACAATATTGGGCGTGTGAATTAAGAAGCTACAAAAACGTATAAGTGTAAGGCGAGATTAATCACCACTTTTGATAAGGAAGTCAATAAGTATAAATTACTGGAAGGACCGCACCAAGAACATAATCATGAACCTGGTGCTTTGAAGGAAAAGGTTTGTTTTTAAACTATTTCTTGTGATTACAAAACAACTTTTCACATTTTTACATTTAGCCAGAAACGCCATTGTTGTAGAATGTGTTTTTATGGTAGTTTGTATTTTTCCCTGGTTAATTAAAATAGGTACAAGTTACTGTTTATGGTTAAATTTAAGCTAATTAACTTTTCTATTATAACTTGCGATAACTTTTTTATAAGCATATTTTTTTAAAACTAATATTCTGCTCAGAAGATAATATAAACCTAAATTTCATATTCTTTGGGAAAATAGCTCTATTTTGACCTAATTTATTTTAATAAATTTAAGACTGAAATTTCATTCATACGAAAGTAAATTTTATGTTCTTTAAAAGTGTAACAAACAACTCTTTTTTTGTGCTAGCGTCATAGGTATATTTTTATTTATTTATTTATTTAACTTCTCGCACAGATACATGTGACGAAGGCGGACTTAATGCCAATATATAGATACATGTATACCTTAGCTATGGCTAGACGAACCTTACTTGGTTTTAGCGCCACCTATGCGATGAGTGATAAGTCACTTAGTCAAATACAGTACGTTTGAATTTAGATCATCGAGAGATGACGCATTACTGGCAAGAGGCAAAAAAAAAAAAATAGTTGAGAAATTTCGAGTCTAAGAACATACGAATCCATAGCTGAATTGGCAAAGCACTTGGGGCGTATACCCAGGGGATGCAGGTTCGAGTCCTGCTGGATTCATAATTTTTCAACTTTCATATTATATAAAATACAAAATGGCATATCAAAGCTAAAATTTGCTTTAAAATATTACATACATACAACTTTTTCATACAACCTACCTATTAGCAGCCATAAGTCAAAAATAGAAAAAAACACAATATTTCGTAGTTGTTGGGGTACTACTCCTGGAGCACCACAGGTCGTAGGAAGTTATGCAAATCTGGTTTAAGACTACCGGTTCATACCCTAACAACATGCAAAATGCAACAATGTAAGATTATTTGCAGACTTAAAGCCAAAAATATCTGCTGCGTTACTTAATCTGCAACTCAATTAGTGTGGGTTTGTGGTAGTTTTACCTTTTTTTTTTTGAAACCAAAGAAACGGTGCAGTTACTGTTTCCTAAATCTCATTTACGATGGCTCTTGTTGAAAGACGAAACCTAAAAAGGCCGCCTTGTATTTTTTTTTAAGCAAAACGCTTGTTGGTCTTTAGCTGAATCCATAATTTTATTGTAGGCGCTTAAAGAATCGTTATGTTTAAGTTATTATGTTGAGAATAGCAACAATAAACTAACTACAAAGAGTAAAACTTACTGTTATCCAACTACGGCAATTTAATCGGTTCCTGCTAAAATTGAAATCGGTTAAAACGAAGTCTAGGTTATCCGAGCCAAGTAGTCTATATTTTTATGTTATTATATTAACAAATCGGTTCAATCCTTATTCATCCAAATCGGATAAGTTGCTTAGGCGTTACGGATGCGTAAATATAAACATAAAAATAATAGTTTAAAAAAACTAAAAAACACGCTTTTAAAGTACTTCTAACTAAAAAGTGAAAAATAATTCCTAATATAAGCTGAAAAAAGCGTGGGTTGCTCGATAGACGAAAAATATGGCACAGAGCGCCCCACGCTTTTTTCAGCTTATATTAGGAATTATTTTTCACTTTTTAGTTAGAAGTACTTTAAAAGCGTGTTTTTTAGTTTTTTTAAACTATTATTTATTTTCTACTTTTTAGTTTGGTTTATTTATAAGAGCGTTTTTTTTTTTTTTTTTTTAATTTTTTTTTTTTTATATATTTTTAATTTTTTTTATCGAATTATTGCATTGTCATCGATCTTTGACAGGTGTGCAAAATTTGAATGAAATCTGTCCGTTTAAAGTGGGTCAAAATCGAGTCCAAAGGAGTCGGTTACATACAAACAAACAAACAAACAAACAAACAAACAAACAAACATACAGGTGAAGCTAATATAAGCGTGTTAAAAAAAACAAGTCCTAACTTGAGGGTTATTTGAAACGACTCAAGTTCTCGATGCTTTCTTTCTTATAAGTACCAACCTCCTTACGGCTTTCAAGCATGAGTTAAAAAAATAAAATGCAATTTTTAATTAAACAAATAACATTCTTAAAAAAAACCAACATGCAGGACATAAAAATAAATGTAAAATATTTTTTTGTTGGGTAAAACTTGACTGTACTGTAAATAGGTTATTTTTTTTTACGAAAATATCCAAACAACTTTTCATAATGCAACTTACGTAGAAAAAAGAATTAATGATGGCGGGGAATTATTATTTTTCCTATTTAATTATTAAAGAGTTTGCAACTATAGCGGATAAGTTCACTTCATTAGTTCAAGAGGAATAGGGGTCCGAAACGTCAGATGCAGTTACTCAGAATATTTCGTTCAAAATTCTTGAAACATAAATAAACATACATAATACATATATAAAATCACGCCTTTATCCCACGGAGGTAGGCAGAGACGATGGAACGCCATGTGCTTCGCTCCTTACATACTTCTTTCGCTTCCTCAACATTCATACATCTCGTCATACGTGCTAGCTGGTTTCGTGTACTACAAACATTTCCTTTCTGAAGGACGCCATTTAGTTAAAAAGTAAAATTAAAAATATTTTTCTATGGAACCCTACTGCGCGTGGCCCGACAAGCACTTGGCCGGTTTTTTAAAGTTAAAAGCATGAATTTTCGTTTACTTAAACTTGAACAAAATAAATGTTTTGTAGGGGTTTCTCTAAATTGTATTCCCAGGAGGGTAAATTTAGGCGTTTTCAGTAAGAAATGAGTTAACGCAAAAATCGATAGATGGCGTTGTGAATATTTTATATTTTTTTACTTGCGCGCACCGGCCAGTAAAAAATAGTATATAATAATAGTAGTCTGACGCGAGTAAAACCTCATATATATACAAATGTACTCTGTGAGTAATACCGCGCGGGTCATCTAAATAGTGTAATATAAGCCACAAATGAGTGGACTCAAAAAACAATTGACAACACAATAAAAAGGGGAAGCGCTGGGCGCGTATTCCCCGCTATTGTGAATCAAAATAATTCAGAATATGAAATTTATATAAGTGTGACTTGTAATAACATAAATTTATCTTGTTTTTTGACAATAGTTAGTACGTTTAAAATTAAAATAAGATTCTCCTTATATTTATGTATACCGATTGAATTGGCATTCCTGGGATTCATGCTCACACTATTTGTAATGACAACGATGTCGTCTTTTGTTCCATTGCCCTTGACAAGGACAGGGAATGTAGTTTAAGTATGTGCGACTTCTGCGAACAGCCTTGCAAGGACTTTTTGTAATCTCAATTTAAAAACAGGACAAAAAAGATACATAAATTACGATGAATAAAACGTTGCACGAAGCTTGCTCTTGAGAGCTCTTAAATTAAACATAATGTCATTTTGTAGCTACCGATTGGTTAGCTGCTGCCTCTGGGCTTGGATCATGGCAAAGCTCATATTGATAATGGCCACCTCGGACGGCATGGTTCCCTAATTACTTTAATTAAAATCTCCACGTGGGTAATTAATAGCCGACATAATATTTTTAACGAAATGTTGCTGTGATTGTAGTTTGATTGTACATGCTTCGAGTATATTTTTATGCGGGTTCTGTGTAAATATATTTTACATAAGCTCTAAATAAGAAGGACTATAAAGGACTACTGTACACGCATCCGATATTCTGTTACGTGAGATTTCTTTAGCCAAACCCTATTAGTAAACGTTTCGATAATAAACACATAAAATATAAAATAGATTATATCGACAAAAGTCACAACAAAAGAATTTGCTTTGTTATTATAATAAACAGGCACCTAAAGCACCTATAACGACTTTAGAAATAACGGCAAAAGTCATTCAAATTCAAATAAACACTCAAGAACTATGAATAACTCCTTTATGGTTGTGTAGTTTTTCATAGCAGCTATTTATAATATGTAATAAATGTCTGTCTGTCTAACAAGATTGTTCCAAATGTTCGTAATATGTATAACGGTTAATGTTCTCGGTACATAAATTAAAGTAACATTATAAGATGTGAGTCTATACTACACTGACTACACTAAAGTTATAATCACTCATTAGATTGATAGCACTCGATTATGATTTCTTTTTCAAAGGTTGACGATCTTTTGATCTCTTTTAATTCTGTAAACAGACGGATTATATACTGTTGCTCTACATTAGAGAGCATGCATTTCTACAATTCTGGCACTGTTCAATAGAACTGACTATTCGACAAGTCGACATAATATGTCAGAGAGTAAAAAAAACTTTTTGCTTTCCTGTTCAATAACACTTACCGGTGACAATTAAAATTATTTTCTTTCTTCTTACTTCTTTTTTTTTCAAAATTAATGATTAAATTAGAAAATTTACAAATAAATCGGATTGCCGCGACAATCTGACTTATTTCAGTGCAATCAATCTTATTGAGCGACAGGTGTAAATTTTTTGCGAAATACTTGTCGAATCTGCTTTTTTGAACAAAGAACTGTTATGACATATTTACATATTTGTAACAATACAACAGTGTGACAATACTGACAGGTTATTTATTACCCTTTGTCGCGAAATTGTTAGTTGAAGTTCGCAGATGTTATTAAGAGTTCTTTACAGATTTTTACTTCAAATAGTACCTTCATCAAGTAAGATTGTTGTTGTTATACTTGGAACAAGTATAACAACAACATTGTTCATGAGTTAATTGGTCACTAATCCTCATAAGGATGGTATTTTTTTGTGTATTTCCATTTTAGGTACACGCGATCAAAATGAACTCTTGAAGTTGCGCAGTGTTTGTGTCAAAATTACAAAAGGTTTTAAGATTTCAGACTTTACTTTATTTATTCGAGCAGTCTATTGTAATAAATAGCAGTATACAACGATTTATTTTTTGCTAAAAGCAGCTAACACCAAGTCATCCATTTTGAATTCTAGATTAATGTACGACTTTCTCATGACAATTCTTGCAAATTAATTCAGCAAACTACATAACAGTTTGTCCACTTTGTTTTCTGTTGACATATATTTATTTACTTGACCAACTCCAAGTTGATTTACCTGCAGAATACCCGTAACTCAGTATGTAGGTTGCATATTTAATCAGGTAAATATTATTTCTAAATAGATGTTTGAACAAATTTCATGCTTACCTTCCAATGTATATATTATGTTTTCTGTTAGTTTTATATTTGTTTTATATCGGTCATTCTCAGGGAGTGGGATTTTTGAACGTCCATTCAATTATCTACTTAATCTATAAAATTTTTGGGTTTATTCTTTTCTTGGGGGTTGGTTTGGGCAATTATCTAATAAGGAATTATATTATATACACCTACTTTAATTCAAAAATACCTCAAAATAATTGTTTTTGACTTGTTCTCCTAATTTCCGTTCGCTGTCCAGAACCCAGAATAATACTTTCTGAGTTTAAAAGATGCAAGACAAGCTTTGATTTATATATATATTACACTTTATTTAAAGAATAGACATATTAATGAAGCTATACTAAAAATATAATTAGGTTAACATGGGTATTTATTTAGTTATAACGTAAAATATGTTTGTCCTTTCAGTATACCTAATTTCTGTCACGGGCTAGAAATTTGTTAATACAACCCTAGTTAAGTAAATTGTACCCATCCCTATCGCATGTTCGGCAAGCGTTAGTAGTGCCACAGGCATTCAGCGAACCCCACGCGGGCTACTTGTACTCTGGGCGTCTTCAATAACGTAAGTACCTAATTTCCCTTCGTATGGTTTCCAAGTCTTCTAATTTCTGTTCGCTCATTTAATTTATACCTTCTTGCTTGAAATTATTATCAATTAAACAATTCTTACGTAATTATACATCTTTTATGTATGAAAAGAAAGACTAGTTAAAATTACGTTATCTTTTTTTATAAATTAAGAAATAACACTTTTTCCCTAATTTCCGTCACCAGTTTCCGTCACGCTAAAAGTTACGGAAATTATAAAACTCACTGTTTCTATCAGTTTTACTTTGTTTAATGTTTTTGAATAATAAACTTACTTTTTTTACAGATATAATGGGTAAGCCGAAGAGGAGCCGAGAGGAGATTTTGGAGCAACAAAAACTTAGACAGCAACGGAGAAGAGAAAAGATCAAAAATGATCCGGCTTTATACGCGGCATACAAAGAAAAAGATCGCCTAAGATATTATAAGAAGAAGGATGAAGGTAAGATTTTGCCAATTAATCAAGAAACGCCTACACGTAAAAATGAAAGAAGAAAACGCAATCGGCGGAATTTTAAGGCTTATTATAAGAGACAGAAAGCGGTCAAAGTTTTGGAAACCATAGAAGAAGTCAGTTTTAACACCACTGAGCCGAAATCATTGAATGAAATCCCCATTGAAACTAATGATCCACTAGCTTTATCTCCTGCACCTAATAAACCGAAAAGCAGTCCAAGGCCGAAATACAGTCTTCGATCGGTCCAAAATAAAAGTGAATTATTTAGATCTAGCTCAGCTAACAGTCAGAAGCTACTGATCAGTAGTAGTGAAGCAGATTCTGAAAAGCAGCCTCAGGCTTCTTGTTCTAATACCTCACGTCCATTAAAACAGAAGTCGGTACTGGAATTGTCTAGATCAAAGACATCGACACCAATACAAGGATTAATTGGCTTACAAGAAGATAGTGACAATTTATCGTCAATATATTCATCACCTTCTTCACAGCATACACTTCACAAAATTAGTTCAGAAAGCTCAATTGCTACATCTTGTTCCGAAAGTACCATTGTAGTACCTAAACGAAAAATACGATCTCCTAATAGTAACGTAGCTATAAGACGATTAAGATACAAAAGTAAGAAACAATTAGATGTTTTAAACAGTAAAATACATAAATTGAAGACATTAAATGAAAAGTACAGAAAAAAAATATATAGATTGGAAAAAAAAGCGAACCAGAAGGATGTAAATAAAGAAAAAGAAAATATTAACCATATACCTATTAATAAAGTTAATGTTATAACAGAAGAGAGGATTAAGAATGTTAAAGATGACGTTGAAAATTTTTTAGAAGAAGATGAAAATAGTCGCATTTGCCCTGGAAAGAAAGAATATATAACTAAATCTAAAATTAAGAAACAAAAACGTTTTTTAACAGACTCATTACAAAATTTACACATTAAATTTATAAACTCAGTTTCGTACAAAATTAGCTACTCAACCTTTTGTAAAATGCGACCATTCTGGATTTTAGTTCCCGATGTAAAGGCTCGTGAAACATGCATGTGCAAGATTCACTCGAACATGGATCTGATGGTGACTGCTCTTAATAGATTTAGTTTAATAAATGAAAGTTCCACACATAAAATTTTGTGTTCAATATGCTGTGATCCCATGAATGAAGAATGTTTAACAAGAAGATGCAAGAAATGTGTTAACAAGACAGTAGTTTTCAAGGAGTTTGATAATTCTAAAGAAATATACTATTTACACTGGATTTCAAAAAAACAAACATATTTAAAAGACGGCAATGAAAGGGTTTCCAATAAAATAATTAAAGAAAAAATTGTAGCTTCGCCGAAAATTGTCATTAATACATTTCAGAACATGTTACCCCCTTTTTTGATTCACTGCACCAATGTTACTACGCAACACAGATTTATAAAACGACTGAAAGCAAATTTGAAAGATGATGAGACCATAGTACATGTCGATTATAGTGAAAACTATAATACAAAGTATGCCATCGAAATTCAATCTTTCCACTTTGCTGGTAGCAGACGGCAAATAACGCTTCATACTGTAGTAATTTATTACAAAAAGGATACCAAATTAGTAACTCAGTCATTTTGCACTGTCAGCGAGTCATTAAGACATGATGCTGTTGCTGTATGGGAGCATCTCATACCAATTTTAAAACATATTCAAACCGAAGTACCTCATGTTCGTGTAATACATTTCATTTCCGATTCACCTACAGGCCAATACCGAAATAAAAAGATGTTCTATGTAATTTCCGAGTTACATAGAGACTACCCTACTTTAAAATTTGTGAGCTGGAACTACACTGAAAGTGGTCATGGTAAGGGTGCGCCTGATGGAGTAGGTGCTGTTGTCAAACGAACTGCAGATAGACTTGTCGCCCAAGGGAACGATATAGTTGATATTCAGTCACTTATGAACCACTTAAAAACTAACATACGAGGAATACTTCTGGAAGTTGTCAATGAATCTGATATTCTGCAGAAAGACCTTCTATTTCCATTAAAAATGCGCGAATTTAAAGGCACCATGAAGGTGCATCAGGTGATTTGGAGCTGTGAAAAACCAAATACTTTAGCGATGCGTAGATTAAGTTGCGATTTAAACGACTGTCTTGGACAACTAGTACAATGCACACACCGGCAACATATTGGCTTTTACGAGATAACGGATGAAAAGGAGAATATTAATATTCCTCAGCCTAGTACTTCATCTAATATACAAATCGCCAATTTAATGCCGTCCCGGAATTCAAGCAAACCAAAAATTTTATCAAACATTCTGATACAGTCGGCTGACAGAAAACATTCAGAAAAGTACTTCAAAACTCTGCGTAAACCAGTATATGTGCAAAAAACTGTACCCAGTTCATCTGATTGTGAACTTGAGTTGCCGAGCAATGATAGTTTTTGGGCACCTGTTTCACCGGTTGATTTTAGTATTACAGGACAGTCGTCTGCTATAAATAAATCTTATGAATCCAATGACAGCGATGATTTAAGAATTTTTTGAATTAGTTCCTATTTACAAAACAATTATTTTTATAAGACATCGTTTTGATATTACTGATTATTCCTATTATTATTTAGTGCGTAAAAATGTATAATTATTAAGTAAGTTACTATATCTTTTTAAACGTAATATTATGTGCAATGTTGAATGATTAAAGACTGATTTTTTAAAATGTGTAATAGTTAAATAGCGATTTTCTAGTTAGTTAATTACGAGTAAGGAAATGTTACCTAATTATAATATCATTTACCTTTACGAATAGTTTCTTAATGGTTTTAATTTTTCTAGAGGCGTTGTTTTGTTTTTTTTATCTTGTTTTTCTAGAGGTGTTTAATTACGAGTATGAAAATGTTGCCTGATTGTAATATCATTTATCTTTACGAATAGTTTCTTAATGGTTTTAATTTATATAGAGGTGTTGTATTGTTTTTTTTATCTTGGTTTTCTAGAGGTGTTATAACTATTGTTTTTACATTTTTTATGAAAAAAGTTTTGTATTTTGTTATGCAACCTACAATATTAATTTCTCTGCAGCTGATTTGAGATCTCAATATAGGAAAGGCAAATTATTAACATTATGTCATAATAATGACACGTAACTTGTTTATTTTTAAGTTTATCTGTATTCTTTGGCTGATTAAATTAAAGAAATTATGACTTATTGTGTAATTTTCTAATTTCTGTCACCGCATCCCTAATTTCCGTCACCCTCAATAATATATCACTCCATAAATCAAAAACTAAGTGTTTAAATGCAGTGCCCAAAATACCAATACCTAAAGAATGACGTGTTCTTTAAATTATATTACCAGTTGAAAGAATTTAATAAAAAATAAAAATCGTGACGGAAATTATACGAAGAACACCATTTTGTGAGAATGACCGATATATTTACTAGGTATCGTCCGCGGCTAAATAGATGTTTGAACAAAATTCAAATCAAATCAAATCAAATCAAATCATTTATTTCCATGGGCCCCAAGGGGCGCTTGAACACGTCAAAACAAACATCAAAACACAAAAAATATAAAATTAAAATAAAACTTAGCTGACTAAATTATAATACTTATTGTAATAATAAAATGATTTGACACCGGAGCTTAGATTGACTTTAATTCAACTTAGAGAATTGAATTAAAGTCAATTCATGCTTACCTTCCAATTTATATGGTTTCTGTAATTTAAATATTTGTTTTATATGTTTAGTATCTGTCGTCCGCGGCTCCTGCGTTGTATGACATCCTTCAACTCCGGCATAAAAATAGCTTTTGAAGTATTTCCAGACTTATGAAATATACAAAAAGAAACATAGCAATCGGTCAAGCCTCTTCGAAGACATCAATAATAATGAATACTGTGACATGACTGTGAATCGAGTTTTTATTAAATTGGATAGATTATTTGTTGTAAAATATTAGAGCTGATAGCTTTTGTTGGATTCTGCTAATGCCCAGCAAAAAGTTACAGTCAACAATAGAGATATAACGGTAAAAGTGATTAATTGATTACTTTAATCTCGTTTTTATCGCTGTTTATTAAAAACTAAACTCAGTACCGATAGATATAATACATTTTCAAAAATAACGTAAGTTAAGCTTCTTTCTGATCAAGCGTGCATTTTAGTCCTATAAGTTGGCTAGGTTACCTTAGTATTGTGACAAACCCCACCAACGGGTCCCGCGTTGTCGTCGCGGTGGGGCTTAGTACCCGTGGCGCCCCCGAGCCACGGCGAAGCCAAGTGGACCCCAGAGGGGGGCTGCTCTTCGGGCTTTGGCTGGAAGTCCATGTGGGAGCAGCCCATGTTGCAGGGCTCTTATGGGGGGGCTCTGCAACAGGAGGGCCTGCGGTGTCGGCGTGAGTCGGCACTGCGGCCGAGGAGTTGCGGGGCCGCGGCGGGAGAGGACTGTCGGTGTTCCGTTGCCGCTTTCCCTGCCTTCCGCGGTCCCGGCGGGGCCGCAGCCGTCAGTACTGCGGCGTGGTGGGCGGTGGGACGAACATCTGTCTCACCGAGGAGGGCCAGGCCGTCAGATACGAAAGTGTCTGACGGCTTTGCACGCGGCCCTCGGTGCCGGTCCCCCCACATTTTGGGGGCCATGAGGGGCCTGCCTCGGCGGGCAAGGCCGGGCTGCGGAGTTGGCGCAAGCTGGCACTGTGGCCCGGTGGTTTACGAGGCCGCGGCGGGTAGGAGTGTCGGTGCGCGCGTCGTTTTTCGATGCCCCGCATTCCCTGCCTTCCGCGGTCCCGGCGGGGCCGCAGCCGTTGAACTGCGGCGTGGTGGGCGGCGGGACCGACCACCTGTCTCGCATCGCCGGGAGGGTCGTGGACGTAAAGGCTGCGCCAGATTCCCATGACCCTCCCATCAAGGCGAGTGCGGGAGCACCGTGGGGTTTTAGTGGGTATTCCCGTGCCGTTTACCATCTTTGGCACGGGCGAGTCCCACATAACCACTCTGCCCTTCCCCGGGGTGGGGTGGTATGCGTAAATGCATTTCCCCACGAAAAAAAAAAAAAAAAAAAAAAAGTATTGTGACAAACCAAGAACCACGCACCACGCTAGAACCGAAATGCTTGCCAAGTACTGGATTGACAAAATAAACTACCGATATGAGCGAATATTTAGGGCCCTGGCAAGAGGCGACCGTAGCTGGATGGTAAAGCAAATGCCCGGTGTTCAGAAGGTCGCAGGTTCAAATCCTGCCGGTCCCATATCTTTTTCAACTATTTCTTAGTATAAAGTTGCTAAGGTCGTAAACATAACAAAACGACATTAACAAGTCATTTGGACCGTCAGTAAATCACTTAACCGACATGCAGGTATCAGTACAGACCTACTTGTGCCTGTTATGAGTCACAAGTCCATTGTTTTCGACACCTAACGTTTGTGGACGACGTGAGTAAGTAATAAAAATTATGTCTTATTTTCGGCAGAAAACTTTTAAATGTTGCCTACGCACAGTACCTACAAGGTACGAATATAAATAATATGGATTTAGAATTAAGTAGGTACGCACCCTCGCTCTACCATCAGCTCTACATAGCATTGATAAAATAAAATCATTGATTTTATCTTCTTAATGAACATAAAATCAATGATTTTAAACACCCGCGATTTTAACCTGTACCTAGTTTCATGGCTCGTGACCACGATTAGTACAATGTAACTTGAACGAAACTGTAGAGCAATCAGCTATTTATACTACTACCAAATACTTCGGCGCTATTATTAAAATTTTAATTAAAGATACAAACAGTATACATAATCGTGTAAAAAAACAGTTTTTAGTTAAGAACTTAGTATCTAAATGAAAAATCGTTTCAGGACTGAGACATACGTCTAACAAACACCGATATTTTAGTGATCGGATTTACGGACGAACAACAAGATACAATGATAATATGCGACTATAAATTACCTATTAACTAACGCTAGTAAATGTCAGTAAAACTCATGGTCGACCGAATTACATATTTGCATAGAGCACTGATACTGATCTCTGACTTAGACATAACGGGGCATTCAAAGATTAATGACGATAGCTTTGCGCGCGTTTAAATCTCATCTACTACACGTTGGCTCCGAGTTTGCCAAATTTCCCCGTCCCTCTTCTCTATACCTTACCTATGACCTATGAGGTCCTCTTTATTCTATAAAGAGGTATATTATATGAGATGAGGTCCTCTTTATTCTATAAAGAGGACCTCATCTCATATACTATACATATACCCTTTGACTGGTTTTGACAAGTTAAGAGCTTTCAAGAGGTGATGTATGGTGAAGCCGGAAAATTTCGCCATTTTGAACCAAACGGCTACGGTAATAGTCTTTCTTATTGTCATAATATAATTGTACGCTTGTCCTGTTCACAAAGCGTGATTTCTTATAGATATTCTCTACATGTTTGTAAATAAATATCGTATCATTAATAATCGGAAATGCTAATTCGTTCACACGTTTACACCTCAGATTATGTAAATAAACTGGTGATGAATGATGCGTCGTGAGGGGAGCAATTGGTTGGCGGTTTTCTATACAAAAGTTATACAGGTTTAACTTTAATATTATTAAGATTTTATACATTTTTATGGACAAATTATTTCTAAAACATAATTAGTTAGTTGGCGCCCATTTTTTCAAATTGGTTTAATTAATTATCTTAATTTTATAGTTTGAATGTAACTCAATTAATGATATTATATTCATTTTAGTGTTTTAGGTATGATTTGTCTATAAAAATAGATACAAATTTAATAATATAATGGTAACCGCATATTACGTTAGTATGGAATATGGATACCGCGCGGGCGCTCGGGCCGCGCGCATTAGGACGCGAGGGACGAACATGCACCCTAACTATAGCTAGAATATGACTAAAATGAGAGAAATCGATATATATATATATAATATATAGCATCACGAAGTAATGTGAAATATAACTGTACAGTCAACGTAGGCCCGCGGATTTTTTTAGATACTTATATATTATTATATACCTATCTCAATATTACGATAAAATTGTACGTCGATATTCTAAACAGATAGAAGGACAGTATAGACTATGTCGACTCTACCAGTACAATAAATGAGCTTAAAAGCTTCTTACATTTTACAAAACAAGGTTTACTAAAATTTGCAGGCAGGCTTTCGAACAATCTAGTGTAATTAGTTAGTTCAGGTTAGGAAGTTATCAAGACTATTCCAGGCAAAGGGGACACTTTCACGTATAATATTGTTTTATGTTATACAATACGTATAAATCAAAATTAAATCCGCATAATTCCAAAATCTACCTTCCTACGTGATAACAGTTCGTGCGAGAATAAAACTGCCTCCAAAAACAGGTCAGTGACATTATATTTGTGCTGTAAAAGCACTCAATCAATACCTACTTCACATTGTAGCTGTACAAATAGCATAGTTGGCACGGCTGATTAATTTGACGACACGGAACGGATCTCTCATAGGGTACACACGCAGTAATATTGACAATATTTCGCTGTGTGACTGTTTTTTGTGATGCTTTTACTTGTCGAAGCTAATAATATGTTTAATTTTATTGCGTGAGCGAATATACATATCAGAGCGTACTTCACGCAACAGGAAAATCAATGCTTAAAACTTGGGGGTTGACGATTTGCATCTTGTATGTTTTTTTGGGATCTTGTAAGAGGATTAGAGTCTTATAGAAGTCGTTTCTTATTAATAGAGGCACTAATGGATTTTTAAAGGTCGTATAGCAGACATTTCAATACAAAGATAGGTACTTAGAAGCTCCGATCTTATTGCAACAAAATTAAAATCTTTGAATTTTTATTTTATAGGCAATCAGTAATTACGCCATAAATAGAATATTTGCATGTTTATTTCGGTAATAAATTATACCTGAATTCTTCTATACATAAAGTAGCGTTAGGCGCGCAAAGGCTCACATTTGAGTATTATATATATGAGGTGTAAAATCTCTGTAGATTGAATTAAAGAGAATTTTGCCTGTGAAGTTTTGACGAATTACCTTACAGCAACAAACTGCCAAGCTCCTAGGCAAGTTGGGTTGAAGCAAATGTGTTCTTGTTTTTTCTAAATAATAATGTGTGTAGCATTAATACATAGATAAGTTCTTTATATGTTTAAGTAACGAGCTTACAGAGATACATTTCTGTGGTTAGGTAGACAACAAAAATACAAAGGGCAGCTAAGTCTTCATATTCCATAGCAATCCCCAAAATGTTTAAATATTTGGGTATGTTAAAGCTCGCTCATGTTTGCCTGTGTAGTGTTTATCCAAAGTTCATTGATCTAAATTGAGTGAATGCAGCCACACTAAACACCATCAATCGAGAATTCCATTTTGGCTGTGCCAAAAACGAAATGGTTGTCATATTTTATTTAAAAAGCTCATTTGTATTGGATACCAAAATGTCAGCCAAAAGTACAAAAGGAAAAAAAGCTCGGATATCTTTTTAACCTAATGTAGAGCGTGCAAAATATTATAAAGGCGACGAAGAACGGTTCCCAAGCATTTTGCGAAGCGACTCCTTGCGTGCTGGACACACGCGCGACGCGCACTTACACTTATACATATCTTAGTATCTATAGTTTTCTGAGTGAATGTCTTAATTACCAAGGCAATAAAATGTTGATAGGGACGAAATTAATCATACTTTGGGTGGGATGCCTGGCGGCCAGCTACGGGAGTGACACGGACGAAGTTCCTAATGGATTCTCCGCGGCTGACGGTGCGTTTTACACAGACGATGCGGTTATTATAAACGGTGAGTGTTCTTTATTTTTTTAATTATAATTAAGGTCTTTCATTAAAAATAAACATTTCCGGAAAGGATTTTTGATTCTCTGAGTCTTTCAATATACTTAAGCCACTACATAAAGGATCATATACTCACGTACACGGTACGGTTATTCAAAGAAAGAATATATCACCCAGTGTTTGTATTGCGAGGACCCAAAACAATGCACGGCACAATACACGTGGTATGAGGTTTTGAGGCTAGAGAAAGTTAACATTTGCAAATAAGATGTTTGTTCGTCATACCTCCGATTAGAAATAAATATAAAATTTATAAAAAAAAGTTAAATAGTTTAAACTGTATTTTAGTTCACTAATTCGATATGTCTCAAATGAGAGGTCAATGAACCAGCAAGCGAGAAAAACACGGCATGTATACATAAACACATGTTAAATGTTTCCGTGATTGACAGGCAGTCTTATACCGCTCAAAATAAAAACACGTGGAATATTAAGTTTTTCAATGCGTAAGTGCTAAGGGTTTAAGAAAATATATTTCGAAAATGTTTCTACCTAACAAGTAATAGGACTGTATAGAAACAACTGAAGTTTATAATTTTTGTTGTAAACTAAAACATCGTGAGGAAACCTGCATGCCTGAGAGTGCCTAAAAAGTACTCGAGGGTGTGTGAAGTCTACCAATTAGTACCAATCCGTACTTGGCCAGCAGTGGGACATCTATTAGATACAGGGCTGCTATTAAACTTTGGTCATCAACCTGTAATATTACTCAGAGGCTTTAACCACACGTGGGTTATTATTCGGAAATACTTGTGGTTCAATTCAATGCAAATGTTAGACGCCCACACGTCCAAATTCGATAACATCAATCACAGCATTGTACATACATTACGTTTTTTGTGTCTCTTCGAGGACATTAATTAGATCGCAGCCGGCCGATTGAGCTGGATGACGCCGATGACATTTCCATCACATTAGATGCCTGAACCCGGAATCCAAAACAAACGCTATTTGATATTTGGGTACGACTTGTTTACAATCAAGACTATTTGACAGATAAAAAATGTCACATTGTTTTTTCCTAAATGTGAACGACTTCTAATATTAAGAATATCTTGACAGTTCAGACAAAAAAATAAGGTTACAGCTAAAAATCAGCGCTACACTAAAACCAATAAAAATGTCCTAAAAAATGTTGAAGAACATAACATTTTTGCACGTGTGGTGTAGTGGTTTATGCGGTCGTCTCGCCGCTCTCCACTGCACTGGTGTTGTGGGTTCAATCCCCACATGGGACAAATCTTTGTGTGATTCGCAAAGATTTGTTCTGAGACTGAGTGTGCTTGTGTATGTGAATGTGTATTTGGCCTTGTCATTGGGACCATTGGATAGTGTAATTTCTTCTGACGTTCTATCGAATGTTAAAAATCCAAATTTATTTTTAAAAAGAAAAAGAATAAACATAACATGACGCCTATATTACCTAGAAGGGTGTAGCAAAGGATAGGATAGGGGGTGAACCTATCGCATCCTCTGCCACTAATTCATTAATTACATTTAAATGAAATTATATTTCTTATGATAGCATATTCTTTATTTGAGTGTATTCTTATAATTTTAAATTTAACTTCTTTAAATTAAATTATAACTGTATTCAAAATTGGTGATATGAAAAATGTAGGGAACCCTAAAACTCATGAATATGCAAAGACTCCACCCAACAGTAAGATAAAATTACTTGTTATTGGTATCAAGTTCAGGGTGCCGCGTCTGTTGGCATACCACCAGTGGCTATTTAAACGCCTCGGAAACAAAACTTCAAAGCAAAATAACGTATCTTTCAACCACTTAAAGTCCACTTTAGTCCGCAGTAAAAATCAAAATTCTTTTTCATTTTAAATCTAGGAACCTTTAAAGATCATTAAAGTGTCTCAAAGATATCTGGTTTAATTATTTAGAAGCCCCGGTCGTAAGTTGAGTGTCATTAAACATCAGATCACATCTTCAAGGACGGTTATTTACTCAACGGGCTCCTTGTAAATTTAATCTTACTTACATGACTACTATTGAACATGCTCTAGGAACCAGTTTCGACTCCCAGCGCCCTATTGATGTCTGCAGCCTATTTAAATACAATGTAATCGGCATTTCTTTTATTGACTATTTTGGAATCTTTGTCAAGAAAACGAAAAATAACCCTGAGTTGTACCACAGCTGAAAAGAATTCACCAAGTTTAAATTCTATGCACTATCAGCAAAGTTGATTCATGACCTATTGACGAATATTTCGTTTGAAATTAGGTTGACGTTTGTTGATAGAACAAGCAAATTTAGCCTTGTGCTTTCAAATGTCTACACAAAATAGTACCTAAATGCGCTCGCAGGTATAGCAGATACAAGTTTTGAAGTCCACGAATGCATCTAATAAATTGATTTATTTCTTCGCAACTTAGTTGTGGCAAATATCATTAACTAAAGATATATATATATCAACAACAGCCAATTGTCAGTTGCTGCAATAATGCAACAATCGCAATAAAATATGTAATATAATATTATAAGGTATTTTAATTATCAAATTTTGCCGCTAAAGTCTACTTGAACACGCAAAATAAACTTCGGTATATCTACTTACTTACCACCCAAATTATACTTAACACAAACCGGTTGTTTAAAAATATAATGCACTCTGTATTTCTCTTATCGATTGTTACTTAAAAGGATTTTTTTTAGATTTTGATTCATACGGGTAAATGATATTTATCGAAAAAGCGAGAACAGTGAGCAAAACTCGGTTTTGCTTCAAACGCTTTTTCCGCATGCTCGAATTAAAATCGATTTTGCTTACTTTTTTTTTGCTTTTTCAAGCTGCTGTGGTGAAAAGTTGTATGAGCGACACGAGATCAAAGTTATTTACATCTCGTGCTTTTTAGGGTTCCGTAGTACCTACAAGGAACCCTTATAGTTTCGCCATGTCCGTCTGTCTGTCCACGGCATAGCGACGAAACCGTTGGTGCTAGAAAACTAAAATTTTGCATAAATATGTATGTTAACTAAACAAAGAAAGTCGTAGAGTAAAATTTGGAAAAATATTTTTTTTTCAGGTAGCTCCCCTACATGTAAAGTAGGGATGTTTTTTTTTTTGTCGCCTACCCCATAGTGTGGGGTATTGTTAGATAGGACTTTTAAAAACGTTTAGGAGTTGCTAAGACAGTTTTTTGATTTAGGGATCCGGTTGCGAAATAATTAACTTTAAAGAGCAAATTTTTGTTCGAGTAGGGCGTAACCTCCCCTCTAAAAGCTAAACTACTGGATCCTAAAATCTGAAAAAAATTGTGTCGGTAATGAACATGTAATGAACTTTAAAGGAAAACTATAGCGGATAAGTTCACTTCATTAGTTCAAGAGGAATAGGGGTCCGAAATGTCAGATGCAGTTACTCAGAATATTTCGTTCAAAATTCTTGAAACATAAATAAACATACATAATACATATATAAAATCACGCCTTTATCCCACGGGGGTAGGCAGAGACGATGGAACGCCATGTGCTTCGCTCCTTACATACTTCTTTCGATTCCTTAACATTCATACATCTCGTCGTACGTGCTAGCTGGTTTCGTGTACTACAAACATTTCCTATCTGAAGGACGCTATTTATCTGGTTACTTTAACTTAATTAGTTCTAGAGTAATTGGGGTCCAAAGTGTAAAATGCAGTTACTTAGAATAATTCGTGCAAATTACAAAAACCTTTGAAAGTAATGACTTGTATGAAGATGTTACTTGTTTAATACAGATAGTAAATCCCTTTTAAGTCGAAATATGTTGTTACGACTAGCTACGGAAGCCTACTGCGCGTGGCCCGACACGCACTTGGCCGGTTTTTATTCCTTCACTACGCTCAAGATTCTTCAGTAGAATAGTTCTTAACCAATTAAATCTTTTGCTGAATGCGTAATTATGCAAAATTATCACTCGAAGAATCTATTCTAATAAGGTTTCTATGGTCTTACTTATCTACTGCCTTCCCCAAATATGTGCTTATGACTTAGAAATATACTAAATCATTTACGGGGCACTACGGACACCCTTATAAACTATCACATATGACGCTAAACTGTAAAAATGAGCAATTGAAATAGCAATAACATTGACAATTTAGGTCATACATTGTTAGCCACACATTGCCTTCTGGATTCCTGTGGTTTAAACATAAACCGTTATGCTGCGATTTCAAATAAATAACATGCATAACAAACCATTGGTACGACGTACTCGAGCCATGCTTTTGGATCGCATTCAGAATAATAATTCCTTTTATATTTACGACTAGTTATTGCCCGCGACTTAGTCCACGTGGAATTCGTTGTATTAAGTAGTAGCTGCTCTCACGCTTTGATCAGCGTTTAACCTTACTACTCCGCTCCCGTGGATTTTAGCGTAATGTTAATTATTTAAAGACCTTTATTGAGAGTTAGACTATCAAACACAAATATAATGATTAAAATCCGATCAGTAGTTCTTGAGATTAGCGCTATCAAACAAACAAACTAACTTTCTCCCGCGGTATCGTCTGCGTAGTAGGTACAGTGGGCCAAGCAATTAGGTATTCAAGGCAAAAACTTCTATGCCATAATGCAAACTGACTGCAATAGATATGTATGTGTGAATTACATATGTAATAAGAGTACTATACCCACTATTTAGATATGTAACTCATTTATCTATAACTGTTGTAGTAAGTCTTTACTATGATTTAGAAGTTTTTGCCCTGCATAGCTAACTCGTTGGCCCACTGTACATCGATAAAAAGTAGTCTATGTTACGCGCTTTATAGTCAGATACCTGCATGTAGAATTGTATTAAAATTGGTCAAGCCGCTTAGAAGATTAGTCGATACAAACAGCCAGACAGACAGACCGACAGACAAAAAAAAATTAAAAACTGTGCTTTAGGCAAGAGTATTGTGCAAAAAACTATAACAGCTTGAAAAAACATTGTTATTTTGACATTAAAAACAGACCCTTCAATGTTTTTTTTTTTTTGTGTCATCCCTGTGTAGCGGGGGTGTTTTTACAAACATACTTTTCACGCGCGCAAAGCACACCCAGAGTCAGAACAAATCTTTGCAGATCACACAAAGATTTGTCCCGTATGGATCGAACCAGTGCAGTCGAAAGAGGTGAGGTGACCGCTTTAACCACTTCACCAACCGTGCACTCTTATTTTATTTATTTTTGTTTATTATCGACGACCAAGATGCCGTAAATATGCGAGTGTCGATTTAATAAACGGCAGTACTTCGACCACAAGTTTTGCTACCGTACGCTCGTTAGTGACTCGGTAAACGAATTTACTTTATTTTTATCATTGACGTATAAAGTAATTTTTATGGCAATTTAATAAACGTAAATTTAAATGTATGTATGTGTATGCCGTGTTTATGGCTTGTTTTGAATATTGTACAGGTAAAAGCAAAAGCTAAAAATGGTGCAATAGATGCATCAACAAATTTAATATTGGAAGGGTATTAAATAACTGTAATATTACTAAACTTCCATTTGTAAGATAATTATCATCATCACTACATAGTATAAAACAAAGTCGCCTTTTCTGTCCCTATGTGCGCTTAAATCTTTAAAACTACGCAACGGATTTTGATGCGGTTTTTTCCAATAGATAGAGTGATTCAAGAGGAAGGTTTTTATGTATAATACATGCATAGAAAGGGGGAATTGTTTTACTCCAAATTTAACGCGTGCGGGCCACGGGCAGTAATGAATAAATCAAACTACTGGATCGATTTTAATAATTTTTTCAGTGAGTGACATAGGCTATAATTATATTATTATACCCGTGCGAATCCGGAGCGGGCCGCTGTGTTTTTATATACAACGTTCACAGTTTTTTAACCGACTTCAAAAAAAAAAGAGGTTCTGTATTCGATCCGTATGTATGTATGTATGTATGTATGTCACCTTTTTATGTTCGCGATTTTCTCGGAAACTACTGATCCGATTTGAATGCAGTTTTCGGTATTTTAATCCTTGTGTTTCAAGGAAGGTTTTAGTATATAATTTATCAGAATCTGATGAAGATCTTTGGAGACAGGCAACGGAACTCTTCAAAAACGAATAGCTAATGAACCACGTTTTGTGCAATCGTGTATCTATGTATTGTTTTCACCACTACATAACATAACATCATGCCTGTGTATGCTTTGAAGGGTAAGCAGAGACAGCCTACTTACCTACCCTTAAAGTACCGAAAGCTCTGCTTAGGTTTGGACGGGGCTTACGTTTCAGCACATTTGTTATTATCGTAGTGATAACTTATGATCATGAAGATCTCAGAAAGAATTTTTTGATTATTTTGATTGTTTCTATTGTGTTTCATGCGTAATGATGCCTTAGTATTTCTTCCTAACCCCATCGTTAAATCTAAAAAACTAAGACACTAAAAAGCTTGAAATAAAAAAAATAAATAAAAATAAAAACTAATTAAAAAAAAGAATATTCTTAACTCGAGCGTATTCTAAATATTATAATCTATATAAAGCCAAATTACAAAATCAAATACCAATTCAATTGGTATTTGATTTTGTGATTTTTTCAACAATTATTTCGGTAAATACGGTTTTAATTGGTATTTTCTGTAGTGTATTTAGTATCAGCATTGTACCCGTGCGAAGCCGGGGCGGGTCGCTAGTTATTCATATTTTTTACTGAATATTATTTTTTACTATTTTATTGTTTTGTGCATGCGGTGTTAACCTTTAAGTAATTGTTACACTTATGTAAGTATTTTAAGTTTGTTAATATTGTAATCGCACAGTGTAAACAATTGTTGGTTAACCATAAATAAATAAATAAATAAACAAATATAATGAAAGCTGCTAACGAGTAAAGTTCTACCATACCACATTTCACCTGTTATGTTTAGGTACCATGGTATAGGAGGTGAGCCGAACGCCATCCACCGGGCACAATTCCAACTCCGTGCTACTATTGCGATTTTCCTAACGAAAAGTTCACAAATAAGATTTCGCCCGATCCGGGAATAGAACCCGAGACCTCGCTGTGAGAGACGCATACGCTAACCACTAGACCATCGAGGCAGTTACTAGATCATCGGGGCAGTTCCGAATTCGAATCATAAATAACCAGAAACAATTCGTTGCTCATCTGTTAATATTTTAATACTTTATTTATAAGCATATAGCAAAAAATACAGTAGTAGGAATTGAATCTCAGACTTTAAAATTCTCTTATACAAGAAAGTTAGGCTTATTTAAATAGTACATGTTTTATTTAGAAATTCTACTCATGTATTAAGGGAAAGGATGCTGCCACCTTTTATAGACAGTAATTCCTTTTTCGTTACTACTTCCCGTGTTTCGTAATCGACGCAGCCAAAGTGATTGCAAATTGATCTTTTGACGTAACCGATGAAAATATACATATTGCAATATTCAATTCATAATGTCAAGTACTATCAGATCAAATGATTCATGACCTATTTGAGAACATTATGCACGACAAGCATAAGGTGGATAATTAAACTATGAAAACATTAGAAAATAATAATTTCCAACAAAAAAAACCGACTTTAATTACAATAATTTTAGACTTTATGGTTTTCTCATTGGTACCAGAACTGGACCAAATTGAAATGGGACTGATCGGAAAGCACCAGCTTTCAAATAATAACAAAAAAAAAACCGACTTCAAAAAGTAGGTAAACTAAAAAGCAAAAAATAAATTTACTTCGCACAAAATAATACGTTTTTTCATTTAGTTAAATAGAAATTATTAAATAATTATTTTATAATTCTGAAGTCGGTGCCAAGTAAAAACAACCTTTCTACAATATCAAATTACAGTTCACACAAAAAGGGAGGCGTAGTTGTGCTAGTGCGCGGTCGCCCAGTATTGGTACTTACCACAGAAATATAACTAATATTCAGTTAGAAAAATGTTGTTAGAACGATTGATATTATCTATACAGTTATTAATTGTTTACTTGGCACCGACTTCAGAATTATAAAATAATTATTTAATAATTTCTATTTAACTAAATGAAAAAACGTATTATTTTGTGCGAAGTAAATTTATTTTTTGCTTTTTAGTTTACCTACTTTTTGAAGTCGGTTTTTTTTTTTGTTAAAAATTATTTTATTTTACGATTTTAAGTGATGGGTAGACCGAGCAAGAATGTTTCTCGAATGAGAAGACGACGGTTACTTGAGACGGAAAACTTATTAATAATAAACAAGAATTAAATCCTTTCTCCTGACTATTGAGGGTCACGACCTTCCATCATCAGCTCATTTGACACAATAACTAGCAGTAGGAATATGCGTACAGTAGTGAAAGAATTATCCTTTAACTCCTAACTATTGAGGAGTTGACCTTCCATCGTCAGCTCAACCACATAAAATTATTGCGACCAAGCGTAAATCCCGGCCTCGATTAATAAAATATGAGGGTTGCCCCCGGTTTCTCTGGGATCCCATCATCAGATCATGACATGCTGACAATGGGACCACCTTTGAAATATCTCCGTTCCAACAGCTCACTTGACATCATAACTAGCAGTCTGAATATGTGTACAGTAGTGAAAGAATTATCCTTTAACTCCTAACCATTGAGGAGTTGACCTTCCATCATCAGCTCAGCCACATAAAAATACGTAAATACTGGTGTAGCTTTGAAAAACACACTAAAAACATTACATGTGGCTATAAAATTCGAGATAATATACAAAAAACAATATAAAAGCCTTTTAAATTTGAGGGTTGCCCTCGATTTCTCTAAGATCCCATCATCAGAACGTGTCTTGAAAAAAATGGGACCACATGACAAGTATATCCTTTCAAACAAAAAAAGAATTTCTCAAATCGGTCCAGGCGTCTTCGAGTAATCGGCGAACAAACATAAAAAAAAAAAATACAACCGAATTGAGAACCTCCTCCTTTTTTTGAAGTCGGTTAAAAATAGGAGACTCCTGACAATCGCTAACGAAGCGCCCTTGACCGACTACTGCATAAAATTAGATGCATATAAAAAAAATCAAAAGGACAAGGTGAAATAATATTCAAAACAAAGACTAAACAAAAATAATAAGATCAAGTGATCCAAATACACCTTATATTATGGCAAAACCTGTTTAATAGTTATTTATGCAACTGTTCTATAATGAGGGGTATTAAAACACGAGTGTGGGTTTATCACACGAGGCGAAGCCGAGTGTGATAATAGTATCACATGAGTGTTTTAATACCTAATTATAACAGTTGCATACAAGACTTTATCTACACCCATGATATGAATCCTCTCTAAATGTTCTGAAACCATAGGGTATTAGGGTACAGTGTTGTAAGAACTCTATGTAAATTCATGGAAAGTTTAATTAGTGAGTATCTAATACAAACAAACTATGTATAGGTAATAATATAATTATTTATTGTAATAATTATTTACATTTTGGATCGTACAATTATTAAAAAGTATTTTTTCAATACTATTAATGAACAAAAATGGCGGGATACGACGTCAATTCAAAAATTGGAATAAGTTTTTATTTAAATGACGGCGCTGTGGTATAGTGAAACGCGCGTGCATGACATGTTCTTTTTTTGAAATTCATAAAGATGCCATGAGAATGTGGCTGTTCGATGAGTAAAAAAGGAGTTGCATAATGAATTTCAGTACAACATTAGTACACCCGTTTGGGTGTTATAATGGTTATTATGACACTGGCTGTTTTAATGTTGGCAATTAGCTAACTGTTTCAAGAACGTTTATAGAGGATTTATAGCATGGGTGTAGATAAAATATTTTAGATAGGACCGTAATATCATAACTTACCAGAGATACCAAACTACTTCCTACGTATAAAACGAAAACACAGACTTGCAAATTTTATTGTTCATCTTATTGATTATTTTTATAACATTTAGCTATGCTTAGCAAATTATACTAAGAAACAGTTGAAAAAGATATGGGACCGGCAGGATTTGAACTTGCACACCGGGCAGTCGCTTTAACGAACCAGCTACGGACGTCTTTTGCCAGGACCCTATTTTTTCTTAAAATATTTCTGTTCATTCTTTACAACATTTGTGCTGAATGCAACTTCGCCATGCTGGTTTGTATCCTGCTTAAGGTAGGAACAAATGGATGAACTTGACGTCACGAAATGACGTAATATACAGTTGAGAAATTTAGGGTCCTGACAAGAGGCGACCGTAGCTGGTTAGTTAAAGCGACTGCCCGTTGTGCAGGTTCAAATCCTGCCGGTCCCATATCTTTTTAACTGTTTCTTAGTATTCATTGTTCATGTTTATAATAGCGGTCCCTGACTAAACTTTATCATGAATCTCTCATTTTCGTGACACGTAGATATAACATTGACAGATTTTGCGGTACCTAATATAACCATTAGACGTGATTCAATCAACCGTTATTCATTTGCGAATTAAATTAGGAGCAATTTTAAAAGTCGCCATTTAAAGTGATTGACAGCCACTGACAGGTTCAATGAACGTACGACTCATATCCTCAGCTAAATAAAAAATAAGGCGTGTCCTTAATAAATTAACCATAAACAATTTTTTTTTTACAGAAAAAGTGTTGGTTCCTAAATTAAACTTAACTACACTAGTGTATAATAATATAGATATATTTTTTATGAAATGTAGTAAGCGGGCGTGATGTCCAGCTGATTGACGGTAACTACAGTCCGTAATCATGCATCAGGCTGTCAAGCCTGTGTCAAACTTCTAGCCTTTTTACCATCACCAAACAGGCACTAACGAATAGTCGTTGAGGCAAGTTAAATGTGAAATGGTGGAACTACATCGACCTCTTTTACACAAAAATGGTATCATTATAACTCCTTGCGAAATTAACAAGGCGTCAATGTAGACTTGTAGAGTATGCAACAGAAGTATCACACTTGAAAACTTTCTATCTGCCATTCCAATCACATTTTCACGTTATACATCCTTAATATAAAATAATGCTGTTATTATCAATTACTTTAAGTTTAAATTCACTAAATCTTTAAAGAATTACGACCTTGAGAAATAAGTGGCTTTGTAAATTTGATTGTGTAGCTACTTGCTCATAAAATGAATAAATTGCTCACGCAATTTGCTTAGATTAAATATTATTTCAATATTATTTAAAAATAAAACCATTTGTCATTATTTCTTGTTTTAATTTTAATAAGTTTCAAGTCTCTCTCTCAAATTTGTAGTTTACTTCCCATCTCAATTATGTGTTATTGATCTCATATATTATTCTACTTATATTTTAATTGTATGTATTATTAACAAATGTTGTGTACGCCTGTCATAGGTACGCATATTAGAATGTTATTTGGTTTGTAAATGTTTTTGTTCAGATTGTATAAATATGTTTATTGCTGGTGTATCTTAATTATATGTATGTGTTAAGTACCTATGTGTACTCATAATTATTTAATTATTCTGTTCTTTTCTTAATTTAAACTTCCACTTAATTTAAACTTCTACTACCCTACTCTCAGAATCACCCAACGGTTAACTGGTAAAGAATGCCTGAGGCATTATGTCCGCCTATGTGCGATATTGTACATTAAGTTTTAAAATAACAAATAAATTAATAAATAAATAAATACTTCTGTTGCTGACTGTACGTACAGTCTTATCTTATTTTAGTATTTTGTTTATTATCAAATTACGGTACAGTATTGATACCAATCATGAGAAGGGTCTGATCGTTTTAATGTCTTAGCAATATTAATTTGAAGGGCATTGTAACGAATTTATGATTTTGTTTTCGAGGACGCTGTTTAAATGCGCTTAATTTAAGGGTTCGGTATTAAAACATAAAACTTTTTTTTAAACTGAAAAGGGATTTAAATTAAGTTTTATTTTTAGATATTTTATTCGTTTTGGGATCAAACACGTACAAGAGAGTAAGCAAAGCAACCTCATATGACATTACCTTGAACTGAACTGAAGGGCTTCCACGACTCTACCGGCTAGATGGATAGAATTAGTACATAAACAAAGAAGAAGTACATAATTGTGGTACAGAGTCTAATTGAAACATGCACAATGGGCGGCCTTATCACTATAAAGTGATCTCTTCCAGGCAACCTTTCTAGTTAGGCTAGTTAATCTTTAAACTAAATAGGCTATCTTGAAATTTAAAATTTAATTTATATTTTAATGTGATTCTCTTACAGCTTACGTAGGCAGACACAAAAGAGATGTGTCGAACAGTACGCGCCTTGGAAAACAATTGCTGCTTCTTAAACTCCAAGAGGTAAACATTATGTCATTTGTTTTAAACAAGGAAGAATACATAAGTTAGACTTTAGATTTTACAGGCTATCCGAAATATCAATGCTTATTCGGGCGAGTTTATTGTACGCGTAAAACGTTTGTCTTCTAGTTAGGCAGACAGAAGTGGTGCCTTGCATAAGCATTTCTGCTAAAATACCCTCCTGTTACATCTGGTCCATATGCCTAAGCACACACAAGAAGGTGTAAGTTTAAAGATGACATCTCATCAGATAAATGGCTAAAATTATATGATGGAAAGTAGTATGCAGTAGATTGTAATCTTTCTGAAGAGAGCTACTTTTAATCGTCATATCATGCGGACGAATATATTGATGCTCGTGCCATTATTTTATAAAACGAGATATAATGAGGCCACGACGAGCCCAATTCAAGGTATTCGTGGATTTCGTGTGACAAAATTTTACCAAAGCGTACTAAGAGTTCGCCATCACTGAGCTTTAATAAATGAGTCACTTTTTCAGCAACCAGGATACAGCACCTCTTGTGAGACGACCGTTGGTCACAGGGGAACATGCAAGAGTTTCCGGGACTGCTACCCGCTGTTCAAGGTGGCGGACTTCTCCGGCGCCGATGGGTGGACCATGGGACACTATGACACGTGCATATATCTCAATGCTGATAATATTGAGGTATGTATGCAGGAATTATCCGCAGTAAACACACCTCATAAGTTCGGGTGTTTTTATACATAATAACAGCCTTATAATGCAATCGGCATTACACTAATACAGGTTATTACAGGCATCGAACCTTAAAGATTAGTCTAACCAAAAAGGTTACATATGGTAAATATGTAACCTTTTTGGTAAGACTAGTAATAACTTCCTTCCAGAGATTAGCAGTGCCAACATAAATAGTAATATTTGATCTATTTCATGTTGTTAAATCTTTTTCGGCTTGAAATAAATATATGATTTGTTCAACATCAGATTTTCGGCGTATGCTGTACCGAGCCAGTGACGACACCACAGCAAGAATCGGATATCCACCGAAATGTGCCACTTGGAATCGTGCAGCCCGCATTCCCTGCCCCCATCCCTCATGCATCATATCCTGGGTAAGTTTGTAGCACTAACATTAAATAATAATTTATAGTCAATATGTTTGCCGAAAATTTTGCAATTAACCACAATGGTATGTGGTAATAAAATGAACACAATGAACAATTACGATTGTAAACCTTTTGTGTAAAGAAAAGAGAATAAAAGTGATTGTGTTAAGATTAAAAAAAATGCATACATACTATTACAGCCCACCACATACCTCTAACTCTGCTGAAATGTATATTATGTAGGACAATATATTACTATGAGAAATACTAACATACAAAAGACATCAACGCGTTCGGTCCTGAGATGTGTAAGTCCATATTATTATACTTTCTCCTCAACTATTAAATTTCTAATACCGACTCCATACGTTCGTTTGTTGGTCTAGTGAATAGAACATAAGGCCTTAATCTCGAGGTCTTGGATTCGATTCCCGAATAGGACAAATGTGTTCTTTTTGTATTTTTCATCAGGAATGTTTCAATAACACCACGGAGTTGAAATTGGACACTTTTTTTTTTTTTTTTTTTTTTTTATACTACGCCCACAGCGAACGGACGTGTAGTCCACCTGATGGTAAGTGGAGTACAGCCCATGGACATCAACAATCCACAAAAGCAGACTATAGATGCGTCGCTGCAGCTGAGGATTACGGTGTTATGCCTCATGTGCCAGTAATTTCAGGGCCTGATCTCACCACCAAACCGGAACACAGTAATGGAAGCACTACTATTTGGCGGCAGGTTAAAGGTGAGACGGTGGTGCTGCCGCCCTCGAGCTCATTCACAAGAGCTCTACCACCAGTAAGATCGTTAGATGGCGATAGACTCACCCCCACATGGGACCTATAAGAAAATAAGTCAATTTGAAGCTAATAACAGCCACAAACTCGACGTCCGTCATGTTTGGCGATCAGGAATAAACTGACGTGTTCGCCAAACATTTACCCAACACAAACGTTTGTTTGTGTAAGTTGTTTGTGAAGGGTGTCCTGCGTTTGTGATAGCTGTTTGCTGTTTGAGGCAAACATCCGGCGTCTAGAGCCGACATAGTAGACTACTTGACATAATTTATCTGTTATACAGGGTGTACATGATATAGCGACAGTTATTGAAACCACTATTTCTTTACATTCATTTTCACAGCAAAAAATATACTTACGAAAAAAACAACTTAACAACACAGCAACATTTCGATCATCCAATTTGTTCGCCATACGTGAATTTTCATTTTTCCGTTAAAAAAAAATACCGTTGCTAATCAAAAGACACTGACTTTAAATTAACCAGTGGATTCAATAAATGTCGCTTTGTCGCAATATATTATACATTTCATAGTTATATTTATATTATACATATATAATAGTTATACATTTTTTACTTGTCTAAACAGACTTTCAGCGGGCCTAGTGAACGCCCTCTCGCGTTGGTCGTACGGTGTGAACACAGGCTTCAACGACAACGTGCGTCAAATCCCCGCAGTGTGGCCGCCACCAATCCCTACGCATCCCCCCGATCACAGTGCACCTACGCATCCTCCATCATTTGGTAAGAAAATTAAATTATTATAATTGAGAAAACGGGTTACTCACGTTACTTTAGCTGGGATATGCTGACTAGTTTCGAATCTAGTACGTAGATTCATCAACTGGGCTATTAATCGCGTGTCGTCGCCTCTGCGCGACGTCACGACTAGTGTGCGAGACGTCGCGCGGAGGCGACGACGAATATTAAAATTAAATTATTACCCGTACAACTTCTATTTACCATAACCTTATATTTGAATTCACAAAAGACTTAGTTAAATGCACTGCCTATAATTAAGTAGTGGCCTATGTTACCTATAAGTTTTCCGTCGGCTGTCAAAATCCAACACGAGACTTCGACGAGCATTCTTTCCTCAGCCTTAATAAGCTTTATCAATCAGATACCTCTAGAAGGCTAAACTTTGCACCGGTTTCAACTAAAATTTTGTTTTTTTTACGCAGTTGCTGGCGTAACTACGACACCAACAAGCGCTCACCCAACTACCACAACCTGGGCCACCAAACCATCAAGCACTACCAAACAGGTATAGGTAGCAGTTATTATACATTGATAAGCAGCCCATTAGCATTTAGAAAAGTTTACCCTTGCCAATATTTGCAAGAATCAGTATAGACTCCCAAACCTTTAAAATTCTACAAACGGCAATACAACGTATAAGAAACTACATCCAAAAGACCCATAAATTCGCAGAGAACCTCAAACGGCGCAAATATAATAATCTCGTCGGTGATTATATATTTGAGCCGTTTGAGGTAGAAACTTTAGGGTCATGGGGTCCGAGCGCCCGACTGCTTTTAAAAGATATCTCAAAAAGATAAATCGATACGACTCGTGCGTGACCAGAGGGCTGGTTTCTATTTGGTACAAAGAATAAGCATTGCCATACAACGTGGCAATGCTGCCAGGCTTCTGAGCACGATGTCGGCATTTGACATCGATGCGGAGGAATTTTTGATGCTGTATATAGATTTGTAAAAATATCTTTTTATATTTTCTATGTATTATTGTATATAAATATTATTTTTTATTCATAATGTATAGTTGTAATATTTAAGTAGGTAATTAATTATTTTAATAACGAAGCTAATTTATTGATAAAAAAAAAGACCCATTAATGTCATGGTGTCTCAGCGCACGAGCTCACACACTTTTTAATTTTATTTACGCATTATAACGCGATATAAAGCAATAAATAACACATACCTTACTATATTCAGACATGGCCGGCATACCCCGGCACGCAACCAACAAGGCCGACCGTACCTGCTCAACCAGCCCAGCCCGCTGTCGATGGCACGTGTGGCAGGAAGAATTTACCCAGGGTAAGCTTTTCATTCATATTATGATTATGTTATGTTTGCAAAAGGTTTAGACTAAAGAGTCTGGTTATTTTTACCTCCTCGAGTCGGGCAAAAGGGTTATTTGGGAATTATACGTTGGGAATTTCTCAGTAGTAGCACGGAGTTTGGAATTGTGGCAGATGGCGATAGGCTGCACATCGGCCTATGACATGGGCCCTACATCACAGGTCAAACACTCCTCCCATACCCAGAACTAGGTACTCAGAAGAATGTAGGCGTAATGTTACGAGTGTCTTATTCATTTATATGTAGGTATACAACAAATTCCACTTCTACATTTCATACGGAATATTGGTCTGGACCACACAATAAATTATCCGAATTGGCATTATACCTTCTTAGTGTACAAAGCACCTACGTATTTGTATCCTATTGTTTACCCCATATGGCAGATAAAATTGAAACTCATACGATACGGTACTTTTGTGTCATAAAGTCTATTGACACGAGACATACAGAAATGTATGGTTAACTGTATTTTCAACGAATTTAAAGGCTGAAACAATGCTGCTAATAAAGAGAACCTACATTCAAACTATTTGATACTAAATTAACACCTCAATTAGGTTTAATAACAGGATAACTTCAGAACGGCGTTGTACACACATGCAGAAATAAGCGACTGAAGGTTGGTGTGGAATACATAAATATAAAAACATGTGATTGGAAACAAACATATTAGAGATACGACCTATATGACACATGTGTGACGTAACTTATATGTTGTTTAAATGACTAGACTTTAGACTTGAATTCCTTTTAGTTTTGTAGAAATAATTATACTGCACTATATTGCAGGTAAGGTAAGCATTATTGTTATATTGACGGTGTAGTGAAAAAGGATACAAGTCCTAAGTTCTTCTTCTTCGTCGTGTCGATTGCTGAGTCAAAATTTATTGGTCCAATAGCTGTCTAACAGTGGCCACTGTTATGGCGCTCTCGTCAGCGTTCATGAGCGCCTCTCTTGTGCAGGTGGTTGGGCATTTTGGACAGTCAGTAAGTCAAGGTTTTGACTTGCTATCGTGGTGAAAGGATTAGCCAATCCGCTTTGGAGAACTCGCGAATTGCCCAGGGTGCGCCGGACGTAGGGAATTGTTGTGTACGTCACTCGGGGAGGCTCCTTTCATGCACCCCAAGTCCTAAGTGCCTGGTAGAAAACGAAACATTTAAGAAGAGATATAATCCCACACATATTCCTAGCATTACATTTCCTGTATTCTTCGATAGGGATAAACACTGCCCATAACATAATAATATAAAAGATCTTTGCAATTTCTTAGCTTAGTTAAATCATGGAAAAAATTTGGAGCAAAGATTTATTTACATTAACATATTAAATACACCACATATATGACATATGTGTATAATATGTGTATATCTAATATATTTGTCTCTTGGCGGGCCATTATTAAGATTATGACTCTTCACACCTCGCTTGTATTGTCCGTGTTTACTTTCTATACCTACTCATAATTTGTTGCAGACTTACGAAAGCACTCAAGATGAAGAGCGTATAGTAGGAGGCCACAACTCCGAGCCTAACGAATGGCCCTGGATCGTGGCTTTGTTCAATGGAAACCGACAGTTCTGTGGAGGATCTCTCATGGATGACAGGCATGTCCTGTCTGCGGCGCATTGTGTGGCCCAGTAAGTCACAATATTATTACTTTTATATAATATTATATAAATTATTTTTTTATTTTTCTAACCCATGATGTCCCACTGCTGAGCAAAGGTCTCCCCCATACACGACCACAATTCTCTGTTTTAATTATGTTGTTTATTCTTCTGTTGTTTATTTTTATATAATATTAAAGTTGAAAAATTAAGAATCCAGCAGGACTCGAACCTTCACCCCCTGGGTATACCTACGCCCCAAGTGCTTTGCCAATTCAGCTATGGATTTGTATGCTACTAGACTCGAAATTTCTCAACTCTTTTTGTGCCAGCGTCTTCTGGATTCTTAATTTTTCAACTTTTATATTATATAAAATACAAAAAGGCATAGCAAAGCTAAAATTTGCTTTAAAATATTACAAGAATATTATTACTTTATACTACACCCCGAGGTTATTTGAGAACTCTTGGGAAACATTGAGGTACGAAGGGGTACCTTATGTCGTGTTAAGGTAACTTCCTTGAAGGACTAGGAGGAGAAATCCTTCTCCTCCTAGTCCTTCAAGGAAGTTATGTCATGCGACGCGGCTATTTCACGAAATTGATTCTTTATTGAATTCTAACGCTTCCTGCCCCAATAATATGGTTAATAATGGCATGGCTTTAATTTTCGCTTACGACCTTAGTTTGCGAGCAAGATTGATTTTGTTTTAGAACTATAAAGATGCTAGCACATATAACTCTCGCTAAAAATAACGAAATAGAAGTTAGTAAGTAGAAGTTCATTTTGATGGTGATATTTAGTATTTTTTCAGAATTTCTGAGCCATTTATCAATTATTCTTTCAGATTATTGTTTCTTTGTTACTTCTTCTGTATACATTATTCTTTGTGTTCCTTTAGTTTTCTTCACTCTGGAAGCTCGAACATCTGTCATTTCGACAGGCTTCGAATTACCTGGCCTTAACTAAAAAACTAAATTCAAAGTCCGAAAAACAATGAAAAAAAAAATGGTGTACTTTTTTTTACTGTGCATTTTATTCTGCTAATATAAATTACAGTATGACATCTTGGGACGTAGCGCGGTTGACCGCAAAACTGGGAGACCACAACATTTACACGACGCACGAAACGCAACACGTTGAAAGGAAAATTAAGAGAGTGGTGAGGCACAAAGGATTCGATATGCGTACTCTGGTATGTATCCACCAAAATATTTAATGTACTTTATATTTTCGTTATTCTTCTTATCCCTGATTTGTATCTTGATATTTGTCTGCACGTGTGGTGTAGTGGTTTAAGCGGTCGCATCGCCGCTGTCCACTGCACTGATGTTGTGGGTTCAATCCCCACATGGGACAAATCTTTGTGTGATTAGCAAAGATTTGTTCTGAGACTGGGTGTGCTTGTGTGAGTGAATGTGTGTATTTGGCCTTGTCATTGGGACCATTGGATAATTGCTTCTGGCGTTCTATCTAATGTAAAAAATCCAAATTATTATTATTTGACCGATTTTAAGTGTAGTGTTGTTGGTGACATCTAGAGAGAATTAAAACAACGTCTGTCACCTAATTAAATTAAGTATATCTATTTAGCCGCAGTTTCAGCAATCTTTAGGCGCCGGCCCCACTGCCGACGGTGTGGTTCTATCAGTTCCATAATGTAAACGCTGACCGGCAGTACAGCTAGCACCTACGGCCTTGCCAGTCAGCTTAGTAATCTAAAAGAGAGTATATGTTCTGAAGTTCCTCTGTAATTCCAGTACAACGACGTCGCAGTCCTAACGCTTGACCAACCTGTATCGTTTACGAAGAACATCCGTCCCATTTGTTTGCCAGCGGGTGGACGGTCCACCTACCAGGGCAATATAGCCACGGTCATCGGATGGGGCAGTTTGCGAGAAAGTAAGTTCATCATACTTATTATCTAAGTATAGTACCTACTTCCAATTGCAAACGGCCTTGTTCACGTTGCATTGCAACTGGTAGTCCATCCTATAAACACCAACAAATTTGGCCATTCGTTGCTACATCGAAGGAATTCGATGCAAACAAGCTCGACTCATCGTCATTCTTAGCTAAAACTCACTTTTAAAATGTAATAATCACACCTTATTGCTTATTTTTATAGCATTTCGCTATTATAAGCAAATTATACTAAGTTACAATTAAACAGTTGAAAGATTATGGGACCGGCAGGATTTGAACCTGCGACCTTACTGCACAACGGGCAGCCACTTTAACCACTAGGCTACGGTCGCCCCCCGGCCAAGACCCTAAATTTATCAACTGGATGTTACGTCATTACGTGACGTCACGTTCATCCATTTTCTTAGGCGAGCAACATTAGATACTGTTGCTCGCCTAAGAATCGCCTTATACTAATACGTCGTTTCTAGGTGGACCACAACCTCAAGTCCTGCAAGAAGTGTCGATCCCGGTTTGGTCGAACCAGGAATGCAAGCTGAAGTATGGAGGTGCTGCTCCCGGCGGCATTGTAGAACACATGCTGTGCGCCGGCAAAGCCAGCATGGACTCTTGCAGTGTAAGTAATAAAAACCATGAACGTATCAACGTAAGTACCTACAGACGATAAAATAGAAAGGAATGTTAAGGTTGGCTTGGTTGGCCGAGTGACGTACACAACGATTCCCTACGTCCCGGCGCATCCTGGGCAATTCGCGAGTTCTCCAAAGCGAATTGGTTAATTCTTTCACCACAATGGCTAGTCAAAATTAAATTTGACTCAGCCATCGACACGACGAAGAAGAAGAATACCTACCTAGCAATAGTTCCTCTATTGTCACTTACCAGTTTCATAGAAACTGAAAGACCCTTCTCTTATTACATGTCTGCGCTAAATGTCCATTTTCGCAGTAGCCAAGCAACCTGAGTATATTTTTTCATTCATTACAGGGTGACAGCGGTGGACCACTGATGGTGAGCGAAGGAGGTCGCTGGACGCAAGTGGGCATCGTATCGTGGGGTATCGGGTGCGGCAAGGGACAGTACCCCGGGGTGTACACCCGCGTCACATACTTCATGCCCTGGATTCAGAAAAACTCCAAGTAGAACAATAACGGACTTATGGATTCTAAAATACTTTGCAAATCCGACAATTTTGTCCGTTTTATTCCTAGTACATAACATCACCATGAAATTACAATTTCAAAAACGAAATTTTATTCCTAAGATTGCGATTATTCCATGAATAATTGAGTGGTCAATTATTTTGAGAAAACCAACCACAACCCATCTTGCTTTTCTCAATTAATTGCAATGTATTCTCTAATGTATGGAAATTGTGCCAATTAACTTTTAAGGTTCTAAATTAAATAAAAGTATTTTTTCTAAAGTGTTATTTATTTAAATCCTTAATAATACATGGTTAATTGACTAACAATAACAGTTTCATTAAATCTTTTCATGAATGGCATACAGTTCTCAATCAGTCTTTAAATAAATAGGGATAGTTAGTACAGGTTTGTAATTACGAAGAAACATTAATCACAGCTTTATTTGATGTAAGAATATCCATATTTTTCTCTTTTATATATTTCGCTACTAAAATTAGTTCGTGACATAAAAATGGGACGATTATACCTAATGTTTATCCTATATGTCAAAATTAGACACATGTAGTTGTTGTAGAATATTTCGCGCTGAAACAATAGAAAACACTGTGTAAATACTTGTTTGTAAGGTCAATAAACCACAAGACAACACGGAAACAATGAAATTCAAATGAATTCATCTGAGGTATTCAACCCTGTGTGTACTGTTCGTTACTACATTACGAATATTCCATCATTGACTTCTGTAACTATTCGGGAAGAGAAAGGTTACAGAAAACGAGGTCTTGGCTTCGATTCCCTGACGAATTGAGAACCTCCTCCTTTTTTGAAGTCGGTTAAAACCACTCAGATTGATAATACGCTGAAATCGATGGACGTCGATCGATCGCCAAACACCGCAGAGGCGCGCTCTTATTGGCTCTTTCTTTAAACATCTAATGCATTGATAGATGTCAACACCCTTACAAAACATACTTACCTTTTGTAACAATATAATAATGTATTTTATTCATCTCCACAAACTACAAGATTTACTGATTCTTATTTCAATAACAGTTTGGTGTGACATATATGTAATTTGTGGGCGATCTGGTGTCCAAACTAAGCTGAAGCCGGTTTCTTAGAGCACCAGGCCCCCATACATCAGATTGTTATCAATTTTATCCCAATATACGTTTTGTTGAACCTTGTATATACCTTGAAAGTATCCTGTATCGTGTATATCATCAGGCGTTGGTACGAAAGGTGGTTCCACCTTGAGGAGATTGTCCCAGTCCATGTTACGAAACAGTGCCATAGACTGCACAATGCTAGCGCCTGGTCGATCTTTGGGGTCTGACGTCAGGAGGGACTCTATAGCAGTAACGGCTTCAACTGATAACGCTTCGTCGGCTTCTGGCCATTCTATATCTGCAAGAAATTTAAATAAAAAAGTTAAACATCGCTTTAAATAAATAAAATAAATAAATTTGGATTTATTACATTAGATAGAACGCCAATGGTCCCAATGACTTGAATGGTGTGCTTGAGTGAGTGAATGTGTGTGTCACACACACAGTCTCAGAATTAATAATAATAATCATTTATTTAGCACACAAAAAAAAATACAGTAGGTACATAGTAGGACACTTAACATAGGTACAAAATAAATCAAAATATAATGTTCTGCTGGTACTTAAAATAGGAAATCCTGTGCTATAAGTACCAGCACCTTCCAGTTTAACAATTTAGTTGAATACAATTAGGAATACCCACTAATATACAAAGTTAAATTAATCATTGCAAATCACACAAAGATTTGTCCCATGTGGGGATCAAACCCACAACACCAGTGCAGTGGAGAGCGACGAGGCGACCGCTTAAACCACTACACCACACGTACAGACATAGACAGTTGGAAGCATAACTAAAACTACTAAACTATAAACTAATAACAAAAAATTTACATTATTTTACTCTTTGCTCCTAAAACATAACCAGAGAATATTTGCAGGGTTCAACTTTAATTCCTAAAAGAAGTTGCGAGAAATGTTACGTACGTACAGCTATTAAAAATATTTTTATGGATCAAGATATTCTTTATAATGTAATTTACTGAATCATCAAAAAGATAAACTAAGAATATAAGGCTGCCTTGATGGTCTAGTGGTTAGCGTATGTTCTCATGGCGAGGTCTCCGGTTCGATTCCCGGGTCGGACAAAATGTAATTTGTGAACTTTCCGTCAGGAAATTCACAATAGTAGCACGGAGTTGTAATTATGCCCGGTGGATGGCGATAGGCTCACCCCCTATCCCACGTGACATAAACATAACTGGTGAAGTGTGGGTGTTGTACACGTCTGCCACACCCTTCTGGTCAATATAGGCGTGATTTTATGTTATGTTACAGGTGTATCCTTACTTACTCCTAGCTAATATATTTTTGAAGACAGCTTGCGGTGTTTCGTCGTTGAAGGGCGGCACTCCCGTCATAAACTCGTAGAGGCACACGCCTAACGCCCACCAATCTACAGACGGTCCATGACCTTTTCTGAAATATAATAATTAAATTATTTATTAATATTTATTTCTCTAATTTAGTTTAAGAAATGTTATTTTAACTTATTTAATTATTTGTAAAACAATCAATAAAATATAATCATAATTAAGTTTGATTGAAAACAATTTTACTAAGAGCTTCTTTCGCGAACGTTGAGTAATACAGGGTTATTGGGTAAGTCGACCTAGATCCGTTAAGAGGTGGTAGTTCTTTTTTTAAAAAATATCCCGATTTCTTAACTATAGCCTATTTTTTTTGTATCCTATGCCTTTTATTTTTTTTTAATTCTGATTTTTGTGTGCCAGATAAGTTTGTTTATAATTCTCAACCCAAAAAGTGCAAGTATCTGAACCAATGGGATCGTAGTAGACGATTGATACCGTAAAAAAGTAATTAATTTGAAAAAAAAAAATTGTTTCTTTTAGTAATATTTAAAAAAAAATCTATGGCGTTAGTTCTGCAGATGTTTTAAATAATATCTACGTTCCATTAGCTATCCAACAAGGTATCACAAGCTAGGGTCTTATCACAATTCATAGAAAAAAAATCGATAAAAGGCTCTCAGGTAGCAGTACAAATTTGGGTTCTTTGGTCCTATTGTTCTTCCACGGAGCTGTGGTGCGTGCGAGCGGGACAAACTGACCAGGTGCAAGCGAGATAAAATAATCCCGGCCAATTTGTTGTTATTGTTTCGTTTTAGTCTGCTTCCGTGATTCGTCCGTAGTAGATGCGATATTTAGTGCTCTTCATTTCTTACCCGACTTGGCTTGTATTTCTGGACTGTTTCCTACAAATTGTGACTGTGCTTGTTAACTGGACTTTGAATTGTGCTTCTGAATTGGAACTGTTGAAGATGGCAACCTTCACGAACGAGGAATACGCGGATATTCTACTTTGTTATGGGTACTGCAATGGTGTTTCTGCACGAGCTCGTGACGAATACATTGCACGTTATCCCGGCCGCCGAATACCGGATGTCACTGTCTTTGACGGCGCTTACCGGCGACTCAGAGAGACTGGCTCTGTTTTAAGGCGTCGAGCAGACCTAGGCCGACCACGGATCATTGTTGATGATGAAGATGAAGATAATCAAATAGTTCAACGGTTTAGAGCGGATCCAACTACTTCAACTAATGCTGTTGCCCGAGAACTTGGACTCTCGCAGTGGAAAGTGTGGTTTACGGTGAATACTGCAGGCCTCTACCCCTATCACTACACGCCAGTACATGTTATCGAAGAGGGAGATCCAGTGAGGAGGTTAGACTTTTGTAGATTTATGCTTCATGGAGATTTAGAAGACCCAGCATTTTTAAAACAAATCTTGTGGACAGATGAATCAAAATTTGATAAAGATGGAATTACAAATTACCACAACGCTCATTATTGGGCCCCAAAAGCGCAAAAAAATCCTAACCAGAAGAGGACAAAAGCCGCACAAAGAAGATTTAGTTTAAATGTCTGGATGGGAATCATAGCAAACAAATTAATTGGGCCCTTCTTTCTACCTGATAATTTAAACGGAGAATTTTACGAACATTTTCTAAGAGAAGAGTTACCAAATTTATTAGAGGATTTACCCCTAAATCTGATTAGAAACATGAAGTTCCAACACGACGGTTGCCCTGCACATTACAGAAGAGGGGTCAGGGAATGGCTAGACAACGAGTATCCTAATAGGTGGATCGGAAGAGGTGGACCCATACCGTGGCCAGCAAGAAGTCCTGACCTGACTCCCATGGATTTTTATGTGTGGGGACACATGAAGACATTAGTCTACAATGAGAATAATCCAATTGAAACTATTGACATATTGAGACAGAAGATTATTGAGGCTGCTGACGAAATTCGAAGAGACTTAACGACTGTAGTAGTTAAAAGCGGACTAAGACACCGAATGAGAGTGTGTGTGTGCGAAACAGAGGCGGCCATGTAGATCAAGATTTATAAATTTAAATAAATGTTGTTTAATAATTATTTGTATTGTTTTATTTCGTTTCCTGGCCCAAAAGAGAAGTTTAATCTTAAGTACCATTGTTTTTTTTTACTACCTGGGAGCCTTTTATCGATTTTTTTTCTATGAATTGTGATAAGACCCTAGCTTGTGATACCTTGTTGGATAGCTAATGGAACGTAGATATTATTTAAAACATCTGCAGAACTAACGCCATAGATTTTTTTTTAAATATTACTAAAAGAAACAATATTTTTTTTCAAATTAATTACTTTTTTACGGTATCAATCGTCTACTACGATCCCATTGGTTCAGATACTTGCACTTTTTGGGTTGAGAATTATAAACAAACTTATCTGGCACACAAAAATCAGAATTAAAAAAAAATAAAAGGCATAGGATACAAAAAAAATAGGCTATAGTTAAGAAATCGGGATATTTTTTAAAAAAACCTTCTAAGTCCAATATCTCGAAAACGGTTAGGTTTAGGGTGGGGTGTTTCATAGTCAGATCAGTCAGAAATGATGGGAACTACCACCTCTTAACGGATCTAGGTCGACTTACCCAATAACCCTGTATATAACCGTCAGAATAATGAAAACTTGATCGAATATGACACAATTACATAAACACACAATTCATCATAAAATCAATCACAGCTGTCACTTTACCTTGTTTCTGTTATATTTAATACTTTGAGTACTTGTATTAATGTTTACTTGACTGTTGTGAAACAGGCCGTTGATATATAAAACGCCGTGTTAAAAAGGAAACTCAATGCCGTATCTATCTTAAATATAAAGCCTACATTAGCGCCAATATACGCGCTGATTGGAAGACAAAAAACACGAAAACGAAAAGAAGCTGATGACACACTTAAATGATGATAGCCTGGAACTTCCTTTAATGTGAATATTGTTAATAATATATATGCATCCGGATGGCGGGTGCGACGTCGAGGTCGCAGGTTCGATTCCCGTTCAAGATAAATCTTTGTGCTTATGAACATCTCCACATGATATGTGGAGATGTTCATCTCTGTGTTTGTTTTAGTCTGGGTGTTTCTATGCATAATAAGTATTTATTTACAAAAGCCCATAGTACCCATAGTACAAGCTCTGCTTAGTTTGGCACTAGATGGAGTTGTGTGTATGTAGTAATATTTTTTTATTTATTTACCTTAATAATAGCTCAGGTGCTAGATAGTCAGGCGTGCCCAATATTCTTTGATCTGATACTAGGTTTCCTCTCCTCACACTCTTCGGTGTCCTGTAAGGTGTATGAGCTGTGGCGATTGGCGTCTTGCACAAGTCTGTTGGTGATCGACTACCTTCACCCTAAAATTTGAAAAAACATCAACAATGATGTTGCGGCGAAAGTGTTGCTACCATGAAGTCCATTACTATAAAATTACAACTATTGATTATATACGTAAGAAAAAGTCGTATTTTTATAATATTTCACTGTAGCCTCGGGATAGTCTTATCTCTTAGCTTCTTTGGTAGCATTGTCAGGAAAATAGACATTTGATAAACCAACTTTTATTTAATTTAATTAAAGCGCTTAATCTGTACAAACAGACTTCAGCTCGTCAGTTTGAGGCCACACGTTCTTAAAATGCTGGTATTTATTTTGGCCAGAAGTTGAGCGTTGCCATATAAGGTAGCAATGCTGCCAGCATTTTGGGAACGTTGCCCACTGGTAGCAGTCTTTTAGACTAGGTTTGTACATAGTTTTAGATGTAGTCATTTATTTTTAGGTTAATAGGAATTTTGTTTTCTTTTTTTTTATTTACTATTATTAATTAAATAAATTTTTGCTGGTCAAAAAACAAATTAAAAAAAAATTTTAAACACTTGCATTAATTTAAATTTCTTACAAAAAAATACAACAACATAGTGTAACATAAACCAAGTACTATATTTTACCTTCAAATAATACATCCCACCCAAAAGATATACTTCTGGGTGGGATGTCTCCCCATAACAACAAAGAGGACTTGTTAGTGCCATCATTAAATTTTTGTTAAAGACAGTATTTACCTTGCTCAATCTTCTTGAAGGGAATATTTCTAGGCTAGTTGAGATGTGTTTGCCAAACATAAATGTTTTCTCCTTAGTTCCTGATGCAGGCAGATCATCTTTGGGAAGATTAAACCGAGTTTCTTTCTGGGTTTTCTTTGTTTCTGGAGACTTGGCAGCCTGTACTGGAGTGGAGAATATTACTCCAACATTGAAATGATGACTGTCGTTTTGTGATACCCAACTGTAAACATTAACAAATACTATTTAATAACTATACTATAACACTAAGCCTAAACTCGGAAAGATTGAACTATAATAAAATACCGTAATGTTGTCTCATGCTGTAATGGGCAAATAAAAACCTATAGACTGTGACCTTTCAATTCAGTGCTGAATAAATAAAAATTTGTTCTGAATCTGGGTATGCTCTGTGTGTTTGTAAACAACCTCGCGACACATGACCAATCCCAGTGTGGGCATCATTTAAAAAAAAACCTAATTATTTCCATAACTTATGTTTAGTTTGTAACATACCGTTTTTTCAATACTCCTTTGATAGGATTTTTGCGTTTATCCGGTGTAGGATGTATAGACATACGCTTTGGCGTGTTTTGACTGAGCTCCAACGCCATAATCTCCTGTGTTAAGCCACTATGATTTTCTTTAGATTCCAGTAAACTGGTTATCCCAGTAGGTGTGTCGCCATCACAGTCCAGTATCCTCTTTCTTTTCTTGGCACGGAAGCTATAAATATGAAAAAATTACATTTGAAATGTAATGTATGTTAGTAAACCTGCACCTTATAGTTTTTGGCTAGAAACAGTTATATTAGTTGATGGAAGTAAGTAAGTTAAGTGGTGTAGTAAAAATATGTGAAGGCTATCGCTATCCCGAAAATAGGCATGATGACTAATTTTTATTTTTGTATGTAATTGAAACACCTCTTTATTTAAGAAACATCATTACAAGAATTACTTTGACCTAACATAAACTTCCTGAGATAATACAATTTCAAATTCACATTAATAATAGACTCGCCAAAACGCTCCAAACAAAATGCTACTCAAGCGTGACGTCACGCTTGAGTATTTTGTATGTGAAGTTATGAATTTTGTTTGATAGCTATACGAAATATTGCGTTTATAAAAATGGTTTTATTACAAATATTGCTATAAATTGTGTATGTAATTTAATGATAAAAAAAAAATCGAATAATTTCGTATATTAAAAATGAACTCGTCCATGAAACTTTGAATGATCATAAAATGAGTTAGATTTATAGTATGTAACAAAAAATTATTTCAATTGGTTTATGTTTACCTATAGTTTGATAAGGTATCCTATATTTTACTATCTATAGATCAGTCACCATGCCTATTAACTAGCGTAATATAGCTTACTAATATTGAACTATGAGAGTTGTCTATAAACATTTTACCTGGGTATTCTCTTGAGGGAATGCCCTCTACATAGTGGAGAAGTGGACTGATCATGCTGTGAGTCGGACAGCACCGACTCTCCTACTGATGAGCTTGTGGTGCTTGGATCTGTGGACTTGCTGCTCTGTGAGTTTAAACTGTTTTTTGAGCTTTCACAGGTGTGGTAGGAGCCTGAGTCTTGAGACTGAAATAATCAATGCATCAACATGTTAGAATTTATATAAAACTAGCGTCCGCCTGCGACTTCGTCCGCGTGGACTTGTTACTTTAACGACTAACGCTAACTTTAATCCGCGACTTATTTGGCTGTGATGTTATTTTAAAACTGTGATATCTGTCCTCCTTAGATATTCATTTAAATCGAATGATGTAAATGGCAATATTTTTTTTTTTTTATTAAATACTTGTTATGAATAACGTATTTATTAGGATTAGGATAAGGATTTTATAAAAACACCTTCAACATGTATTATTTTAGAAAAAAATTTAAATCAGACCAGAAATTTCTGAGATTAGCGCGTTCACGCAAACAAACAAACCAAGTTTTCAGCTTTATAATATTAGTAAAGATTAGTTGAAGTCATCCTATATTGACTTTAAAATGAGATTAAAGGAATGTGATGTAAACACAAATTTGAAGTATGAATGTATTGATTTGTTTGTAACTGCAATTAAGTTTAGTTATGGTGACTTACATCTTCAAAGTTGATACTTTCAGCACTGATGAATGGATGTATCCCAGACATCTGAGATTGATCTAATATTGGTGTATTTTCTAAAGCACTTACACCATCAAAGAGATTTCTGAGTTTACCTGAAATAAATTCACTTTAAAGGCACACCTATGATATTTTTGATGCAATTTAAAGGGCCATTTATGCTGGCTATTTTCTGTTATTAAGTAATAATAGAAAAATCGTAATATGAAATTATATTAAGATTCAATTCTGAATATCTTTCTGTGTGGTATTAATAATAACAAAGCACTCACAGCCTACTAAAAATGGAGGACTGAGGTTAAATGTCATATGTGAGGAATAATATTATAATAACACAAAATAGCTCATAATTATAGCCAAAACAAGCAATATACAGAAGCATACTAGTCTCCTCAAGCTCATGAAGAAGATTCTCACAGGCATCTGTAGACATGACTGAGTTATGTGTGCTGTCACCCCCGCCGGAACCAAACGACAAGTGAGATGTGAGTGACAGGAGCTGACCTGGTGTCCTCATGTTCAGACTTGGGGTGCGGTTCACAAAGTCTGATATTTCAAGGTCTGAAAAAAAAGTCTAATAACTTAATCTAAATTTAATAAGTCACTGTCAGAAGGCCTTGCTACCAAAATGCAAAAAAAAAACATTTGAAAATGTCAAATTGAAGTAGGCAATCATAGTCCATAAATGAGGTGCAAAAATTTTGTAAACTATGCCCACATGATCTGAAGATAATTACCTCTGTGCACTTCAATCTTAGATAATCCAAAATCTGTCAGCTTAACATGGCCACTCTTAGCTATGAGCATGTTATCCGGTTTCAAATCCCTATGCACAATATTGTGTTTGTGCAAATAGTCTAAAGCAAGAGTTACTTCTGCCACATAAAAAACAGCCATAGCTTCTTCTAAGAAGCCATAGACACCCAGAAGTGATTTCAGATCTCCACCAACCATATACTCCATGACCTGAAAAAAGAAGCTATAATGTTTAATAATAACCACAATCATCCTATGTATTATTACATGGTCTAGTGGTTAGGTAGTGGCTAGTGGTTAAGACAGCGCCTTATCTCCTAGCTATGCTCCATAGCCAAAGGCATGATACTGTTCTGGGTATGATAGTAGGGACCACACAACACTAATCATGGTCAACCATGTTCACAATTATTTAAAAAGGAATTCCAACTTAAATTTGGCATAAAGCAAAATCTGGCAAAAGAACCATTAGTAGTTTTATTCAGTCTCCGAAAGTGTAAGTACTTCAGGTTGGTTGGACAATCAACTAATCTTTGGCCAACATTTTAGTTTCTATTAATAACCCCAATGGATTTTTTCATGTAGCATTCATGATTGAATTGTGCATATAAGTGATAAATCTCCAGAAGAGTATTCATATGGAAAATACCACTTTATTAACATCTGAGCTCTGTATCCTTGTGCATACAACAGTTAATTAATAGTACATAATGTTAACCAAGTTTAATAATATGCCTAGATATAATGGGTGGTTATATTTGTAATATACTATACTAAATAGAAATAAAGCAATATCTCCTTACCAAATAAATAGAAGAGGTGGACTGCAGTGAATAGAACAAATGTACACAAAAAGGACTTCTTGAAAGTGCCAAAGCATTTCGTTCAGTTACTACTTGAGTTACCATATTTTTGTTGATCATTTCCGACTTTTTCATTACTTTTATAGCATATAATTGATCTTGATTGCTTTTCTTCTGTGCAAGGAACACTTTACCAAACGCTCCACGGCTGATCGGTTTTATGATAGTAAAATCGTTTATATCGGGCGCCTGAAACAAATAATTTGATATTATATATGTATAATTTATCTGCACAATAAAGTATTAAACTAAAACTTAACTAAAATATCAATTTAAAACATTTAAATTTAACCAGGGTTAAAAAGTTTTGTACCTTTGTGATAACGTCATTGATAGAATTGATTTTATCTAAAATGGTATGACAAGCCGATTTTTCTAAATCGCTTTGATCATTCGCCATGATTTTTAACTTCAATATATTATGTATTTAAAACAAATTAAAATAATTGATTACACATTGCATTTCACAGCACAAAGTTTACACAAAATTAATCTACACAAAACTTTCAAACTCAACGTCTCAAATTGTCAATTTTGACGTTTACTAATATGACAGTTTATTTGACAGATTCGTTTCAGTTTAAAAGAATATAAAGGATTCTATTCTATAAACAATTACTATACTCTATGATAAACAACTTGATGGTCAAACTTGGATGAAGGACGTGGTCAAAGGATCTTATGGGTCGACACACACCAAAAGCGCGTCGAAGCGCAGTTTCAGTGTCATATGAATTTTAACTTTATTTTCATAACTATAATACTTATTACCGCATGAGAAACTCAAACGAGTCGCGCGGATGCCTGCGGCGCCGCGGGAATTCCTGCGAATTCCATAGTTATAGTAGTAGCGTAGAGTTTCTTATGCGATAATAAGTATTAAAGCAATGAAAATAAAGTTAAAATTCATATGACACTGAAACTGCGCTTCGCTTCGACGCGCTTTTGGTGTGTGTCGACCCTATTTCTTAAACATCGCTTCATCGTAGATATTCCACAAATACGCACTTGAAAGCGTTTCGCTTCAACTTTCCTCGCGAACTGCGCACTACAGAATGGAACGTGCCACCCACAGAGTACTTTATTATATATGAAAGTGCCACCCACAATATGCCGTGGTTGTCGATTATTGGTTTAACAGTGAAACTATAATATTTAAAGTTATTATAATTATTATTATTTGGTAACGTGGATAATCTATATTCTATTCTATCTATATACGGGGTGGATGCGACATAGCGATATTTATTGAAACCACAGTTTCTATACATGGTAAGTATCAATTTCCACCGGATAAAAATTCTCTGGCGAAAAAAAAAAAATCACGTTCTCCGAACAATTTGAACATTGCGATCGTGCAATTTGTTCGGAAGACGTGTATTTTTTTTTTCGCCAGAGAATTTTTTATCCGGTGGAAATGCATACTGGCCATGTATAGAAGCTGTGGTTTCAATAAATGTCGCTATGTCGCATCCTGTATATAAAAATGAAACCCGTTTTCCGTTGTCACGACATAGCATGAAAACGGCTTGACCGATTTGGCTGATTTTTTTTTGTAATTTTGTAATACTCTGTACAAGGTTTTTACGGAAAAAAAATATCGCAGAAAGATTGAAAAATATACATTTAATTTTGCATATTTTGTCCTTTTCAGGTATAATGCAGTCAAATTATGGCTAAAAACGGGTTAAATAAACATGAGCGAACACAGTTTGGGGATTTTGAGGATCGATAGGGGGGTGTATTCTGAGCATAAATTCCAATTTGAGGGGCTGTACTGAGGTCAGCTCAAGGTCATTTCGATGGAAACGCGTTTAATTCGATATCTCGAGAATGGTTAGTGTTAGGTGAAAAATTGTAGAGACCTTTTCTTTTCCAAACAAAATTTCCTAACTTTTTTATCTGAAACTTTTTTTTATAACATTAATATTTTTCAACTTATTAGTCCCGCAAGGAAAAAATTTTACTTTTTCTTCTATTTTTCATCGTTTTCTCCCCAACCATTCAATTTTATTAAATTTTACCGATCATCGAAGTGTAGATCTTTTAATTATGAACAATTTTGTTTTCAAACTTTTTTCTGTAATGCCAATACCTTCGTAGTTATATATTACTTTACCGAGCGAAATCCGTTATACGTTGTGTAACTTACCACTTTACAACAGTTAAGAAATTTAGGGTCCTGGCAAAAGGCGACCGTAGCTGGTTGGTTTAGGTGGCTGCCTAGTGTGAAGAAGATCACAGGTTCAAATTCTACCTACCATAATTTTTCAACTGTTTACTCTCATAATCATCATAAACTTTACTGTTCTTTACAAACGAAAGGCTCAATATATTCCAACTCGAGAAGTAGACACAAAACAACAGAACCAATTAAAATTAGATAAATAAAATCTGTTTCAGATTAGTTGAAAAATTACAAGGGAAATGAAAAACAATGAGTAAAACCACAGTGCGCAACTCGTAAATAAAAAAAAATAACATTTAAACATGCGAGGTAAATTTTGGAAGATTTTATTGGTCATACGTTCACCTAATAAATAACGGAGTCATACAATATTTTAACATACAAAATCACATTTTAAATAAAACAAGATAGCAATAATAAATAAGAGAAACGAAAACCTAATCTTCTCGTCTGCATTGCGCAACACAATTAGCAAAATCTTGTACAATCGGAGAACACACCAATGGCTGATGAGCATTTTCTTCATAGCATTTTAAAATCTGTAAAAATAAAATATTATCTAACTTGAAAAAATAACTTGAAAAGACTTAATCCAATTCGGTTCTGCCGCATGAGCCTGATCCGGCACAGACACACACACACACACACCACCACACACTTACAAACTTCGCAATATTAGTTTGAAATGGTGGCATGAACCACTTAAAGGAAACCCGCTGAGACACTTCTTGCCGAATCGTGTAGTAGCAGCGTGGAACAAACTACCAGAAATTGTGATAAATGCACCCAGCTTAAAAAGTTTAAAAACCAACTTGACAAATTCTCCAAATCACAAAACACACACGCACGCTGCTAGTGTAAAATTCTATAAATAATAATAAATAATGAATAATAATGCATTTCCATGAACACAGGGCTGATACAATGACTTGTTGATACGAACATCGTAATTTGATGGTAGCTTTATAAAATAAGTGTTTTATTTTATATAAATAATGTTAGTCTTACTATATAATCTAATACCAAACCAAGATTTTGTCAATGTCAAATGTGGTCAAAGGGTGAACTACCCACTTTAAATTAGAACATGCTTGACGGATTAGCTCGATGACATAAACGGTGGTCAAGGTGGATAACTTTTTTCATTTTGAATTGATAAAGTCTGCGTTATTTTATATAAACTTTTAAAATGTATAACTTCAAATAATTAGAAACTATTAATTTATATTTTACCGGACGCTATATTCTGACATCACCTTATTAATGTATTAATTAATAGTCAGTATACCTTGGCTCGGAAGTCAATACATGGCTTTATTTTCTGTATTTTCTCTTGTGTTTTCCTAGGTGATTCATAATGAGCACTTGTTGTTTCTATAATTTTATCATATTCAGTTTCTCTGATTTTATTGATAATTTGGTGTTCTTGTTTGAGGAAATCTATTCTGCTAGACCAGTAATCTCCGTCCCCTTCTTCTACGAAATCTTCATGTTTATCTTTGAAAAGCGAATCTTTCGATGGTTCCTATATTGAGCAAGAAGTTTTATAAGTCCCATTTGAATTATTTAACCAAATTACGATCATAATAAAATTATATAGCAAACATACATGTAGTCCAACTCATAGTAAGTCTGTACTAGCCTACTACAGTCAATTAACATCTACGATCCACAAAATGATTACTGATATGTCGTGGGAATATTACAATATTATGCCTCATGCGCCAGTTATTTCAGATTCTAATCTCATTATCAAACTGGAACACTAATAGTGCATGCACTACTATTTGGCGGTACGTGACACTGTTATCCACTCTTTGCGGAATCACACAAAGATTAGTCATTCTGCCAACCGTAGTCCGTCCACTTGTATAAAGAATATTATTATAATTTTATTATTGTGAATAAATTACAATAAAGAGATACCAGGCTTAGTATCTAAAATTTATTTAAAAAAATGTTGCACGTTGCCATGTCATGGATAGGAGTTCTCATGGTAAATAGATATAATATAAATACTTCGTTGGATGGTAAATTAACAACTCACAATTGGTATATTATCAAAGGCGATAGCATTTTCGGCTTCAATGGACTTTTGAATAGCCATAGGAGTACAAAGAGAAAACGTATTGTCGAAACTAATACGCCTAGTATCTTTGGTAGCAATAGTGCCCATTTTAATATTTTGATATCTAAATTACGAACATAATTAATTATTAAAACAAATATTGTATGAAATACACAAACAGTAAAATTTGTCCATAACGTTACGTCGACATTTATTCCTCTATGGTTACCACAGAGTACCTACTTTTAACAAATAAACTGAAAAATTGAGAAATTTACACACTGACCTTAGGTCAGTGAATTTACATATCGCACCTTCGGTGCAACAAAGCCTCAACTCGGCAAAATTGCAAAAATGAAATAAGTATGCAGAATTGTCTACAAGTCGTACCTACGTTTGGGGAAACAAAGACAGCCGCGCAAGTATTTGAATATTTTACTAGATGGCGTTAGTGCCTTTGTGGTTCTTACCACTTTTTCTTTGACTTTTGGGACGACGAAGTCTGATTGGTCAGTAGTGCCCCGCGCTTCCCGTGAGTTCGTTGTGTCCTGGAGCTACAACCACTTAAAGGTATTTATGGCCATTTTTTTATCATCTTTTGAAACTACAAAGACGCATACGTTTTTAAGACTTCAATATTTTTTTGTTATTAGTTAAGACATTTGGAACAACAAAGTCATTCGTAGTAAAAGGTTTTTGTTGGTCCAATATTAGGATTTGTGTGTTATATAACTGGAACAACAAAGTCGTTGATTGTTAAAGGTTTTTGTTGGTCCAATATTATGATGAAAGTCGTGCAATTTACTAAGGATTCTGACACCTATACCTAAGTACAAAAATACTTATAAAGCTGATCAGTGGAATGAAGCTAAAATTAAAGTAACTCGTACGGGTAGGAAAAATATCCAAGATATTAACTTGACTGCGGCTCTATGACTCTAAGTTACCAATTTCGACCACAAAGGGACAAGATATTAGTCAATTAATAAAAGACAATATTGTTCCTAAATACTACGAAAATGTATACAACAGTTTATTTCAATAATTATTTACAGAAACTTAAGACTGTTCAGTATTCATTATCAAGGATTGAAATTTAAAAGGTCTCTACTCGGTTTTTATCTTACTCTTTTTTATTTTTGAAAGCTACTTTTTTTTAGAGGTCTCTATTTTATTTTAAATAAGAAAATTGTATAAACAAGAATGTGATTTAAGTTTCAGTTAGTTGTTTGCTGCAATTATCAATTCAATTTCGAGGTTGATATTTAGTTTTTTTATTATTACATAAGATTGTTAGAAGTTAAAAACTTTATAAGACTGAGTGTAAAGTCTGCACTATTTATATTGTTATTAAAACTAAGATTAAAATGTTGCTAATATTTTGAAAATTGTTGACGAGATGCTATTGTTAAAAAAACTTCATAAGACTGAGTGTAAAATGTGCACTATTTATACTAAGATTTAAAAGTGATGCTAATATTTAGAAAGTTGTTAACTAGATAATATTGTTTTGAGATACTTTTATTTGTTATTTAGTGATTGATTTTATTATTTAAAATAAGAAAAACAAATAATTAAGAATACTAAATATGCGACTTGAAAACTTTAGAAGTTGATTTTACATGGAAGAATGCTGTGCATTACCTAGAATGTAATTAAAACTAGCCATACAAAAATAATGTTATATTTTAATAAGGTAATTTTTTAGTTTTTAGGGTTCCGTACCTCAAAAGGTAAAAACGGAACCCTTATAGGATCACTTTGTTGTCCGTCTGTCTGTCTGTCTGTCAAGACCTTTTTTCTCAGGAACGCGTGGAGGTATCAAGCTGAAATTCATATCAAATACTCAAGTCTATGGTCTCTTGGAGCTGTGAAAAAATCAAACTTCTAAGTCAACGCGATCAAAAGATACTCCCGTTTATGCCGCAAATTTTCGACACTCGCAAGGGAATCAAAACCTACAGGGTACTTCCCGTGAACTCAGAATCTTGAAATTTGGTACGAAGCAACGTCTTATAACACAGATAAAGGAAAAATTGCGAAAAGCATAAATTTTTAGTTACATCATATAATAAAAATATTTTTAATAATTTTAAACTTATTACCCCTTTACTCATGAACGCGTAGTGGTATTATATTGAAATTCTTAACAAATACTCAAATCTATAATATCTTTAAGCTGTAACAAAATCAAACTTCTACGTCAACGCAATCAAAAGATACAGCAATTAAAGCCGCATATTTTGAAACTCGCAACTACTCGCAAGGGAATCAAAACCTAAAGGATACTTCCAGACGACCTGGAATCTTGAAATTTGGCATGAAGCAACGTTATAAAGTACACATATAGGAAAAATTCCGAAAATCTTAAATTTTTAGTTACATCACATAGTATATTTTTTTTAATAATCATAAACTTACTAGCTGACCCAGCAAACGTTGTTCAGCGATTAAAAAAAAAAAACAGATGTTGGCCGATTCTCAGATCTACCCGATATGTACACAAAATTTCATGCAAATCGGTTCAGCCGTTTCGGAGGAGTTTGGAAACAAACACCGCAACACGAGAATTTTATATATTAGACTTGCTGACCCAGCAAACGTTGTTATGCGATTAACAAAAAAAAATAAAAAAATAGATTTTGGCCGATTCTCAGACCTACCCGATATGCACACAAAATTTCATGCAAATTGGTTCAGCCATTTCGGAGGAGTTTGGAAACAAACACCGCGACACGAGAATTTTGCTTCCCATTGTATTGACAAGGTACCGTCAGCTTTCCACATTGTTATGTTATGGATTTCATTTAGCAATAAAAATACCATAACTTTTACTTATATACCTACAGGTTTGTACGGAACCCTCGGTGCGCGAGTCTGACTCGCACTTGGCCGGTTTTTTTTGTTTTGAGATACTTTGTTTTTGATTACTTTTAGTTCGCAGTTGATTTTATTAGAACAAAATAAACAAACTAAATATGTAATACTTTTTGTTTAATTTATAACTTCATCATAAATCTAAATTTTACGTAAGCACAAATAATTAAATTATATCTTTCTCTGGTACAACAAAGTCACATGGTGGTATCTTTTTTGTTTTACTGATTATTTTACTTTTGGTTTGCAGTTAGTTTTATTAGTACAAAATAAACAAAATAAAAATTAAATACCATTATTTTTATTTATAAATTTATCATAAATCTTAATTGTAGATAAGGCACAAATAATTAATTTATATTTTATTCTGGTACAACAAAGTCACAAGTTGGGAGCTTTTTACGTTTTTAGCGATTATTTCCTTTATTTTTGATAAATAAAAATAAGTTTTTACCTGAAACTGTAGCTAAAAGAATGAGCGATATGATTTTATAAAAAAAATTAGGATACCGCAGATAGTCATCTAGAAACGAGGAAAACAGTATGAAAAAAAACTTAAAAGTCTTCTCCTGTAAAATTGCTAAGTGACTAGTTATGGCTTTGTTGCACCGAAGGTGCGATATTAGTTCTTTTATAGTGGACCCCCGACCCATAGTGGACCATAGTAGACGCCACGGCTAGATGGCAATAGTATGACAACTTGTTGGGTGACAAATGTTATTGCCACAGAAAAAATCCCACTGTCAGTGGAATTTGAAGAATTGTCAAATTGTTAACTAAATGTCAGTGTCGAAAATAATACGCTGAAAGTCATTGAAATAATGCAAATTGCCTAAATAATTATTTAATGAATTTATTTTCCTTTTTAATAGATCATACATCAAAAATCTTAAAGAGAGAGTGTTAACATCACATTTGTTACTGTGTTATATCCAGCTGTTTACATGTGTAAATACAACTCAAGATGTCCTTGTACGATGATCTTGATACAATCAAAGCCCGCACTACGGAGAAGGTAGCAGGATGGTCTTCTGGCATCAAGTTATTGCAGTCTCAGTTGCAGCTGAAAAAAGCAGCTGTCACACAACCTAAACGTGAAGCAGCTCGCCGAACGACTCAGGTAAGGAGTTGCTGCCGATATTTCTTTTTCTTTCTTATTTAATATTTCTTGTTTGTGTTATTTGTCCACTAAATAAAAGCAGTCGTAGCGATTGTAAAGACATCGAATTATCGTCTACCAGTCACAAGCACGAATGACCTTATTATTTTTAATGTGAAATCTAATGTGTAGTGTGTTAATGTACAATATATTATGTCATTTAAATTATTATTTTTCTTTATTTTGTTTTTCTAATAACATTTATGGTTACTGTAATATCTTTCAGGTGCTTACCCCTGTCATAGATTTAAAAAGTAAACCTAAAGAAGAAGATGAATCCAATTCAGATAGTCCAACGCATCCAAGCAAAACTCTGACAGCATCATCACTGAATGTGAGAGACTTTGATTGGAATGTTGCTAATGAATATGATCCTATGTGGCCTAATGATTATGAAAAAGTTGCCAAAGGTAAAGATTTATTTCCCTTTAATTCAATAATGTTCTTTGTAATTATAGACGCACATCTGTCTACTTTTATAAAATCATCTCCTAATGTGTCACTCAATTTCCAAGTGCAAAGGCGGAACCTTTATGAACAGGTAAAAACATTACTAAAAAAACTTTAAAAAAGTACAGCTTGATATGGATGGATAACATGCAGTGGCGTATCTATAGGGTGGCAGCAGTAGCAAAATGCCACAGGCCCCCGGCCTGAGGAGGCCTCTGGGCCCAAGATGCCATGACCTCAAAAGTAATTGAACAAAATTTATGAAAACAAAAAAAAATGCATTCATCTAAAAATAATAATTATAAAAAGACGAGCTTGCAATGTCTGGGGAATTCGCGATTTTATTTTGGGTAACAATTACGTAACAATCTAGGATTTTTACTATTCAATATTTTTGCCACGGGCCCCCGATGGTATAGTTACGCCACGGATAACATGCAGCATACTATTAATTCTCAGTTGAATATTGATACCTTAAAATATTTGTGTGATTAAGACCTCTGTTAAAAATTTGTAAATATGTGCAAGAGTATAAAATTATATATCATCTGAGATTATTTATCTAGTTAGGTTTTTTAAATACAGTTTATTATTATTTCATTAATTGTTTTGCAGAAATACAAGCCAAGAGACTACAGCTTGATGGAGACAATAGAAATGACAGGAAGCGGAAGAGTAGATTTGGTGAAGATGAAGACACAATACCTGAGAAAACACTTGTGGCTATGGTAATTTATTGCTTAGTTTAAATTATGATTTGTCCTATAGTTGGGACATCAATACATAATAATAGTTTTATAAGTGAGGTTATTGTTATTCTTATGTACAGTGGGCCAAAAAGTTAGCTATGCAGGGCAAAAACTTCTAAGTCTAAGTAAAGACTTACTACACCAGTTATGGATAAGTGAGTTACATATCTAAATAGTGGGTATATTACATTTATTAAATATGTAATTCACACATGCATATTTATTGCAGTCAGTTTGCACTATGGCGTAGAAGTTTTTGCCCTGCATACCTAATTGCTTGGCCCACTGTACAGACATACAATACTACAGTTAAGTCTATTAGTATAATCATTTTGACAATGTAGTGTATTATAAAATGTATTGTTTCATTGGTTCAGTCAGCACCAAACAATAAACTGATTATGATACATAGTTGCGAAAATATAATTTTTCTATTTTTGCAACTATGTAGAACAGGAGAAGGCTTGACATGTAATTAATTTTATTATTTAATTTATGTTCAATAATTTATTACCTTTTACTCTGTTTTCCTTCATTTACTATTTTGTTAAAATAATTTTACTGTACTCTATTTAGTTAAGAACATTTATCCATACAACGTTTTGTAGAACACCTTGAATTAGTTGTTAATTTTAGGTTTATTTCTATAAATCACATTAGGTTACAACTAATTAGGTAATAAAACAATAGATTATGTATTTACCATCAAGGTTTTATCTAAATTTAACATGAAATAATACAAATAATGGTTTCAAGGTGCCGATGTTTAAAAAAAATATTGTATCATACCTTTCATTATTAGCTCAGCAATATGAAATGATGGCTGCCAGAAACAAATATCTATATAGATTCAGAAAATATATGAAAATGCTCTAATTTCCTTAAAAATTCGAGGGTTTCCCTCAGTTTCCTTGGTATTCCAATATCAGACCTGGCTTTCTTGCCATGGGACCCTCACCCCGAAACATGATGTGTTACAGCAACCTGAAGAAGAGGAAGAAGTGGAGAAATCGAAGCGTTCAGCGGGTGCAGCCATAGCGCCGCCGCCGTCACTAACGGTGGAGACGCACTCACCACCCCCGCCCCCGTCGAATACACCACCACCAGTTACTGCCTCAGCTGGCTTCTCCATTGGCGGGTACGGAGCTAGCTCTGTTGCTGCTAAGATCATGGCCAAATATGGGTTTAAGGTATTTATTTAAATAGCAAATATTTATGTAAGCTCAGTAACCAGATTTTGCTCATTCTTATTGGTTCACACATTGGCACATGGCACATTGGCACATGTTCATTGCAAAGAGAGACATTGTTCATGAGTGTTTCAGAACCTATTTGACAATAATTTTCTCCACACATTTTTTGTGTACATTTTTTTTACTTTGTTTTTGGAGTATACATAGTTTTTCTGGAACCGTTATGTATACAGTAGTATACACACATTGCTTTTACTTCTTTATTTTCTGCTTGAAGTGTAAGATATTGCAACCTTATATACTATGGACTAATTTATTTATAAGTATTTATTTAAGTCCATTGCAATCTTTATGTTTATTTTCTTTCCATAACCATCTTTAGCCATAATGTTGTTTTGGTTGCTATTATATACATTAATTTTCAAAAAAATAAAAACATATTGTATGAATTATTTGAAAAGATGGGGCACATGAGTTTCTCACCAGCTCTTCTCATGATGCAATACCCATAGGAACTGGTACTTGGATTGATTTTAATTCAAATCTCAAAGTTGAATTAAATTCAATCTAAGCTCCGGTATCAAATCATTTTATTACAATAAGTATATTATTTTAATTTTATATTTTGATGTTTGTTTTCTTGAGGCCCATGGAAATAAATTATTTGATTTGATTTGATCTATTGGTGATGAATGCATTTGAATAGCCTAAATTATAAACATTATTTTTGTTATTTTGTCAGGAAGGGCAAGGTTTGGGTAAGAAGGAGCAAGGAATGTCAGTGGCTCTTCAGGTAGAAAAGACTTCTAAACGAGGTGGTCGTATTATTCACGAAAAAGATGGCAATGTGATGCCACCTCCTGGATTTACCATGCCTGCGCCTCCTGGACCTGGTAATTAGGATATTTTTATCTTTCTTTCTTTAAAGACGTAAATTGCGTCAAACGTCGACGTAAATTGCAGTCATGGCGGTCGACTTAACAGAGTTTTTAAATTCTGCAGCCATAGTGCACAGGGTATGCGGAAATCTAGGACACATTAAAACCAGCAATCATTATAAATCTAGTGACCTGAAAGATCTCATTATCTCAGAGTACATAATCTCAATCAAAGGTCATTATATTTTCTAAAAATATTTTTTTATGTTTCAGACTCGCCCAATTCTTCCAATTCACCACAGTCATCTACTAAAGAACCCTCTATTACAGAGATAATGAAATCACCTAGCAAAGTGGTTCTATTAAGAGTAAGTATATTTTTTTTCAATGTGTTTAAACTTTATTTAGAATCAACGCATTATTCTCGCTTTTTCAATAAAAGGTTGTTTGCTGTAAAGCATTAAATATCAATTAATTTCAGAACATGGTGGGTCCCGGAGATGTTGACGAAGAATTAGAACCAGAAGTAAAAGATGAGTGTAATACCAAATATGGAGAAGTAATCAAGGTGTTAATATTTGAGTTGCCCAATGTACCATCGGACGAAGCTGTGAGGATTTTCGTCGAGTTCAAACGTATTGAAAGTGCTATTAAAGCAGTAGTAGATTTAAATGGTAGATTTTTTGGTGGTAGACAAGTGAAAGCGGGATTCTATGATGTAGAGAAATTTGCTACTTTGCAGTTGACTGAATAGATGTTTATTTCAGTAAAGTAATACGACTTTTATTATTTTTCCTATCGTCTCGTCTTACTAAAGTATGCAGTTGACTGTATAGATGTTTATTTCAGTAAAGTAATACGTCTTTTATTATTTTGCCTAACGTCCCGTCTAATTAAAGTACTCGCAAATGCAAGACGTTACGTCACTCCCACATTTTCCTAGTGGGTTGTAAATGCTGTAATAAAATCCTGCCATTATAGCCTAACATAGTCTTTTTTTCGGGATAGCTCGTTAAATAGATCGTTATATTCTTTAAGGAACAGTAAACAATTGGCTTTTTGGTAGAACCAAGTCATAGAACAATTTATTAGAAAAGTTGCCGCCAAAGATTGACGATGGCATTTTGTTCATGAAATGGGGTGGAGGACGACATAAGGACCATTTAAAACGTCTAATCCAGTCTAATCGATTTCGTTACCCATTGACTAAATAAAAGAACATTACCATCCAACGTGTCAGTGCTGCTAGCGTTCTGGCCACGGTACCTGCTGTGGACAGCGATGCGGAGGAATTCTATGATGCATTATTTTACTATTTTATTTATTAATTCGGTATGATAAGTTTTTTTTTGTGTTTTTTTTTTTATTTTTAATTTGTAGAGACAGTTATTTTAAACAACTAATTTGAATATTTTATTTTTTCATGCATTGGTTATTTTTTTATGATTTTTTAAAGTTTTTGATCTGATGACGTCACAAAGTAGCCTGAATAATTTAGATCCTTGACACATTTCAAGTATATTTAAAAAAAATAAGGAACTTCACCGGGACTTCAAATTTGACAGTGACACTTGACATATGACACGGATGAATGATGCTCAAGCTCACTATTTTTTCTTCATTCTTGTTTTGACTTTGGCTAATTACTTGTTTTGCCGTGATTTTCGCTGTTAAAAGTGATATAAAAAGATAATAACCATTTATAATGAATCAAGCAAAGACTCTTAGTGCGAAATGCTTCATCCTGTCTTGTAAAAACACTACTACTAATAGCCGGCACTAAGTTTTTGTGTTGGTAAAAGAAACTCTGATGAAAAAGAAGTGGTGCGAGGAAGTGAATGTGGAATACGTGCCTGGGCGGCGTTTGTATTGTTGTGAAGATCATGTAAACCCAGTAATCGAAACCAGAATCCCTTTTTATGCAATCACTCTTTTCCGACCACTCGACCAACGAGGCAGCAAATGTATAAATGTAAATAAATAAACAAGTGTGGTTTAAATATTTTTTTATATTTAATGTTTTTGCACTATCAATAATTTTTCTGTAAATATAAGTTTTCAAAAAAAAATCTGCTTGTTTTATTAAATCCCTGGTGTAGTTGAGCATCATAGTTTAACCAATGCAGGGTTATCTGTTTATTTTCTTCAAATTTAGGATCAGCAATGCAAAATACAGCTTTACTTTTATTTGCAGCATGCATTTGAGCAACATATCTGTCTTGCACAATACCATTATTAACATAGCTACATAATGTTTTATTTGAAGCAGAGCATTTAACTTCTATAATAAAATCTTCTGGAACTCCATCAGCTATCACAAGTTGTATGTAGTAGTACATCGTCTTTTTCATTGATTGTTACAGTTTAGCCGACACTCGATGCTCTGGTACAACTTTAGCTCATAGAATGCATTCGACTTGGTTTCTTTTAACCTCCACATACACATACTCGACAGCGGTGTCAACGTAAGATTCACAAAATGACCTGTAACAATAATTATAAGAAGTCGGTTATTATCGCTTTAATGGTGATATAAGCAATTTGAAACTTGATTACGATAATTTGTGTATCAATATTATTACTTACATCAAAGCCTGGGCCCCGCGGATTTCAGCAATGTTATGGTTATCATTATTATTCATGAACTCCAGAATCATAACATTGTCCAATTTGGGCAAGTTGGTAGAGTTGGCGCGTACAAACTGGTCCATATTTCAAACAAAATCTAAACGGTGGGCAAGCAGTTCCTTCAATCGAGCAGTGGTCAATGTAGTAGGCGATATCAAAGTCCAAAAGAGAGCAGGGTTGGTCAAGAGAAAAGCACAAGGAACAAGCACGATTAGAGCAACGAAAAACAAACCAGAAAAGCTACGAACATAACAATCATTGACAGTTAACAGTTCACTGTCAGTTGAATATTTTTTGTAATGCACTGACAATTCGTCAATTCAGCCTACTTTGTGACGTCATTTAGAGGTCAAATGAAAGTCATCTGATTTTACATATTTTTGTTAAAATAAACGCAATCTTACAATTTTAGGAGCTAAAATTACGAAAATACGACTCGGGAACCTGAAATCTCGAAATGGTTTTGGAATTGGCATAGGTTGATTTTTACTTAACATACCGAATTCTTTCCGTAGTATAATATTATATTATTAGCTTAGTCATTATTGTTTTATACCTACTCTAGTTAAATATATCTAGATTTAGATGCCATTATCTCTGTATTTAAATAAAATATTTAAAAGAAAGTGAAACCAAACGTTATTTGACAAGTTTCATTGCTCCTATTGATCTCCATCCGTCATTTGTCAAATTTGTCAGTTGTCAATTCTGTCACCTCGCAATCATTCGTGTCATTTGTGTCGTTCAAGCAAGACTACTGTTTACTTCTTTACAAAACTAATAATTTTCTATGATTTTACTTTTCTCAATGCTGTAAATAAAAACAAATTGTGTGTCTGTAGTAGAAAATATTGATAAGAATATTGAAGGGTAATTGATCAATTTTGGTCATAAGATTAGGTGTCCTATCTCTGGACAATATTGCAATATTTCTTTCAATATTGAATGGAATTATACGTTATATATTCTTTAAGATGGCATTTTATTCGTGCAATAGATACAGACTAGTTGTGTTGCTGTTGGTGGCGTTGATAATGTGGCAATTGTTTCGTTTGCTACCTGAGAAACCCGCCACGCCATTATCAGAGGTAAGTAACTCATTATTATTAATAAGAATTTCCTGAAATAATCCTTGGATGCTTGTAATTTGTTCCAGAAAACGATGCTCTTTCTATTAATTTATGCTGGAAAATTTAGATCTAAAAATAACTATACATATATTATAGTAAGGACAATATACTTACTCAGTTCAATTATTTTAGCTGATTCAATAGCTGACTTCGGTATTGTATGACCCACAATCAATGGTCATTGCAACCTTTATTATACTTACATGCATTTTTTTTGAGAAAGCAATTTTGTATCTTATCTTTAGTAATTGTTATTAAGTTATGTAGGCTAAAATAATTTACACAGTTTAATTATGTAAATAAGCTTATTCACATCATAACCATAACAAGGTTTTTAGGACTTTCACAGCTTTATTCTCATTTCAATTGTTTGTTTTGTTCCTATTGAACTCATTTCATAAATTAAATGTCTTTATAATTGGTGGTAAAAGTGGTATATAGAAAGGATATTGATACTGGTAATACTTTATTATTTGATTATACAGATCAGGCAACAACCTGGGCCTAACAATAAAATTAATCTGATGAAACTGGTATTAAAATGATGTAGATTTCAATACTAATCTAACATGTCTGGTTTAAGTTTTTAGATTGGTCTGTTTATGTCATTATAAAACAGGACAATAGATAAGAATGAGTCATGAGGTAACAAGATACAAGTTTGATTGAAAATTACATAAATATCTTGCACTAGAAGATTTAATGTTACTATGTACTGTTATTACAATAATAATCTTCTGCTTTCCACCCTTATCCAATTCTATTGGGGTTGGTGGAATTAATATTTTTCTTCCATACTTATTCCTTTTTCTGTCATATCTTCTTACATGCAAATCATGCAATCCATCCATTTTGCTTTAAGGAAATATTGTTTGTTTGTTGTTTTTGTACCCAAAAATCTTTAAATCTGGACCTATCTTAATGAAATTTGGTGTGCAAGTAGTTAAAGACCCCAGGCATAATACTGACTTTTCGACGTACATACCACTCAGGCAGAGCTGCGTACGGAAGCTAGTAAATTTTATTTTATTTTTTTATAGCCTGACATAGTGAAGTTGGAAGATGACAAGTTTAACAAACATAAACAAGATAAGGTGAAAGTGAGGGTGTATTATGAAGCCCTTTGTCCAGATTCCAAGCATTTCTTCATGAAACACTTGGGCCCTGTAACGGAAAAGCTATCAGATTTCATTGATGTTACTTTAGTGCCTTATGGAAAGGCTACAGTAAGTACAATAAATATAATGAAACTTATCATTAAATCAATCAAAAATTGTTGTACTTGAAGACATAAAAATATACAAATATAATATCCACATTATTTTCATTCACCATGTGTCTAAGACTATGTGAACCTAAACTAGAAATCCCCAGGATGCCTTCCGAAATCCATCATCAGACTCGGAAAATCACTTGTCATGAAAGTGCTTGTTGTGACAAATCTAATTACTCTTTCTCTCTCTATTAATAACATAAATATAGTGTTAATAATACTAGTAATTTCGTCCCAACTTGAAAATGTTTCTGATTTTGAAGAGGTTATTAACTACAAAAAGCATTAAAATCAGAGCTGTCTGATAATTTAGAAGTTTTGTTCTATGGTGTGTGTTCATTAGAAGGACTATTAACCCAAATAGGAGATTTAGGCCAATCAAGCTAGTTTAAAAACCATACATTTCAAAACGTTGACGTGAATTTTACCTGGTGCAGTGAGAATAACGTCACTTAATTTAAATGCATGCTATCTGAGGCAAATGTTATGAAGGTCGTTTGATTTTAGAATTTACTAGGCTTATCTTTTATTTTAATTTTTGCATTTCAACATGCAGTCTCATGTAGGTATAGTGTATTTGCAATTTGCGCTAAATGAAAATGGTAGTTGAAATATGGTATAATCAATTTCATGGTTAAATTTTGTATGGTTACAGTAGCTAGTGTGAAAACTTCAAACATGTTTTTCAAATAGATTTAATGAGCCATTGCAATAAATGCTGTGCTTCAGTTATTTTTTGATAAAATGCTAAAAATATTTGAAATGTTGAAGAAGTGTGCAATAATCACACATAATTTCAAATACAGTATTGCAAAATGTTTGTATTTATTAATATATTGATTTTTTAATCTTGTCAGTTTATTACGAGTAAAAATAGAAACACTGATCTCTTAGATTCTAAGAAATTGTAAAGAAATTATGATTAGGCGAGTTTATTTTACATTACTTATATAGCAATAGCAACAACGTTTTGTAGTTGGCGGCAGGTGGATGTTCGACCAATGGACGGACACCACACTCGAGCGTGGCCAAGTCCGACCCGTGACCTTTCAGATGCGGTCAACCTTTAACCCACCAAAATCTTTGATTTTATTTATAATGCACTGTAGCAGGCAACAATTAAACATGACACATCCATAAAAAAAAACCATAGATTAATAAAAAAAATAAGAACTTACCTTTCTTATCACTAAACTTATAATAAGTAGCTTATTCGACTTCAAGCTATATTTAGAGACCTTGCAGTCTCAAATCACGTCGGGGTCACCAATGTGGGGGTCATTATTTGTTGTGTAGATTGATGTTGAATAATTGTTGTTGTATGATTGAAACGATAGGTCACTATACTAAATGTTTTAATTAACTGGTACCAGAGTAAATATTATATAATAAACTTATTGACTACATTATTCTAACTTAACTACGACCTATCTCTAGCGATACGGGAAGGCGACTGGCGAACCGGGCGACAAAACTTAAGGATCCACTTAAATATGCGCCGGTTGCACTGTGTCCCTACAAGAGCCATTTGTAGTTTTTATGCCTTAACCATCTTCTAAAATCTAATATGAAATATTACACATTTTACAGACGCAAGAAGAGCATGGGAAGTATTTCTTCAGGTGCCAGCATGGTGAAGAGGAGTGCTATGCTAATAAAATCCATGCCTGTGCTATCGATGCGGTAGGCAACATGACTACAGCTGTCAAGATCACTGACTGCATGATTATTGATAATTTGGATGCTGATGGAGCTCTTGAAAGAGTAAGTATATTTTGTTATAGTTTTTCTATATCTAATATCTTTATATCTAATAAAACACCTAACATAACGGAAGTGGGTGTAGCTTATTGCCAGGTTTGACGATTTGATTGGTTCTCAAAATTGTTCTTTTTAAGTGAACTAATTTTGTTCTGTACAATATCTTTTTAACGCTCGCAAAATAATGTTTGTAGCTAACAAAACGTGGTCATTATATACAGTTAATTGCACTATTATCCATAAATCGTCTATCTATGATTATGTTTTATGGTGTGGTGCTTGGTCGAATGATTTGTTAAGACAAAAATATATATGAGGGTGATGTGATTATACAAAAGTTGGGTACCTCTTGAGGATATTTTGTTTACTTTAGTTATTAAATCAAATTGCTACAACTTCGGGTGTTTTTGATCGCTAATCTAATACATATATCGTTCCAAATCGGGCCAATAACTTTTTAAGTATATAAACATAACATACCTATCACACGTCTATACTATCCACACTTCACCTGATGCTTAGTTAACTTAGAAAAACATTCTAAAAAGTCGTTAAAAGTTTGTTTAGAATTCCGACCATACAGCTCCAGCAACAATTTTTTGAATATAAAGCTTACTAAGTAACTACTATCAGAAAATTTTAGATTTTTTGACTTTTAATACCTGTTTAGATTAAAAGGTAATATAAAAGATAATGACATATTTTAAACAGGTATAAAGAGCTGTTTAGAATTTTTCATTAACATACTATTGTTATTTAAACTGCCTCGATGATCTAGTGCAGTGGTTCCCAATTAGTTTTCTCTACGTACCACTTTAAGAAAGACCTCCAACTTGCGTACCCCTTTATAGACCAGGGTCGATAATTTTTAAAACCGAAAAATAATAGCAGGATAAAACCCATTAGAAAAGAAGGAGAATATTATAAAAATGAAAGAAAAATAAATTACGGGCGATCTGAGGTCGGGAATGGGATGGGAGGGGGAGGGGGGGGGATTAAGGGTTAAAAACGGTTATTTTTCGATTTCCGGCAAAACTAAAAGGCCTATGAAAAAAAGTCGAATGGCAAAGTTGTTGGTAATAAAAAGATCTAAAACTTTTGTATTTACATTTTTTTCATATAACCTCAAAATGTATATAAAAATTAAAAAAACCAAGTTTTTAGTTTTTAGGGTTCCGTAGTACCTACAAGGAACCCTTATAGTTTCGCCATGTCCGTCTGTCCGTCCGTCTGTCCGAGGCATAGCGACGAAACCGTTGGTGCTAGAAAACTGAAATTTTGCATAAACATGTATGTTAACTATACAAAGAAAGTCGTAGAATAAAATTTGGAAAATATTTTTTTTTCGGGTAGCTCCCCTACATGTAAAGTGGGGATGTTTTTTTTTTTATTTTTATCTTTCACAAACAATTTTTTTTTTCACGAAATTTGGTGAAAACTGAATTATTGTTTTTTAAGGATTTTAGTTTAGAGATTGCTGCGCGTACCCCTTGATGCAACCTCGCGTACCCCTGGGGGTACGCGTACCACTAATTGGGAACCACTGATCTAGTGGTTAGCGTATGCGCTTTTTACCGCGGGGTCTTGGGATCGCGTCCCGGGTCGGGCAAAGTGTTATTTGTGAACTCTCCGTCAGGAAATTCTCAATAGCAGCACGGAGTTGGAATTGTGTTCGGTGGATGGTGATAGGCTCACCCCTAATCCCATGAGACATAAACATAACAGGTGAAATATGAGTGTTGTAAACCTCGGCCACACCCTTCTGGGTTGTATATATTTATTGTAATTTACTCGTAATTTGCATAAAATAATATATTCTGTGCTAACAATTAAAAAGATTCAAATCATTTTGTCTGAAGTAAAATATTAACTCACGAATACTCACGATACAAACTGTTTGGCTTATGATATTTTGCGTAAACGTGATTTAACAAATAAATGAAACATTTGACTACACAAAAAAATAGTTAAACGTTGGTTTGGTGAGCGAATTTTTGTATAAACGTTGACTTACCAAATGTAAGGTTTGGGATACAATTATTAGGAAAGACTAGGAACTTTAATATTATATAAATACAAAAAGGCATAGCAAAGCTAAAATTTGCTTTAAATATTACAAGTATTGATAAAAATGCGTCATCTCTCGACAGTAATGTGTTGATCTTAATTCAAACGTACTGTATGCGATTATGTAAATAAGTAACTTATTACATCGCATAGATGGCGCTAAAACCAAGTAATGGTTCGTCTAGCTTCGGCTGGCACAAAAAGAGTTGAGAAATTTCGAGTCCGGCAGCATACGAATCCATAGCTGAATTGGCAAAGCACTTGGGGCGTATACCTCGGGGGTGCAGGTTCGAGTCCTGCTGGATTCTTAATTTTTTCAACTTTAATATTATATAAATATTAGGAAACAGTTTATTTGGCAAATGAAATGATGCGATTTTTTATTTTGGCAGTGATAATTTTGCAAATGGTGTTTGGTGAAACAAGGGTAATAATTAATTTTCGTACCTTACATTTCAGTGTGCTAAACAACTGAACATTGAAGCAGATACCATTAGCAACTGCGCCACCAACGATCACGGATCAGCTTTATTGAAGAAACATGGCGACGACACACACATACTGAAGCCTACGTTCATACCAACTATTACTATAAACGGTTCTAGGGATAATCAGGCAGCTATTTTGAAGAATTTCCTCCTAGAAGTGTGCAAATTAATTGATATGCCATTGCCACCTCCTTGCTTGTGACATATTAGTTTAATTAGACCAAATATGCACAACATTTTGCAGCATTTTCAGTAACAGTAAGCTGAGTAAAATGACATAGGTCTCACTATGGTTAAAAATACAAGTCAAATTTAGTTTTTTCTGATCGTCTGATACTATGAAAATGTAGACTTCTTCTACTTCTTCGTCGTGTCGATGGCTGAGTCAAATTTTATTTTGACTTGCCATCGTGGTGAAAGGATTAACCAATTCGCTTTGGAGAACTCGCGAATTGCCCAGGGTGCGCCGGACGTAGGGAATCGTTGTGTACGTCACTCGGGGAGGCTCCTTTCATGCACCCCAATAATGTAGACTTACAATACATGTAATTGAATACATGGACCTGTTGCTTTTATATGAAACATTTATCTTAATTCCACAGAGACAGTACAGATCATCCGACTTGTATTTGAGACCATACATTTAGTATTGCAAGACCAATGATGACTTGATAACGAAACATTCGTTGTGGAAATAAAAGACTTAATGCTACCACATCAGATTAGTTTGGAATATGCTCAAGGACAATTGCTCATTCACTGTGTAACTTCCACAAATATTCCAATTTTGTACATTATCAGTTCTATAGACTATATAATGGACAGTAAATAATTAGATGTGTGATATATGAAAGTATCAGATGTGTTGATTGATATATCTTGTATCGTACTAACGGACCAATTAATCCATGACCCACTTTAATACTTATTTTGCAAAGACATTCTAAAATATCAAAGTCAACGAATTTCAAAGTTATCATACGGTATCTCCGCGACTTCGAAACTCAATTTCAGCTAGCCGCAAAAAAGCTGGGCATCCTCAACAAGGTGAGGCAATAATTTACTTCTAGGCAGCTGTTCGACCTTTACCAAGCACAAGTCCGGTCGTGTGTGGAATATTGTTCACATCTGTGGGATGGTTAGCTAGCTAGCTTGAAGCGCTCGTTTCATTCGAGAGGAGGGCCAAGAGAATAATCAACGAAGACGATCTGACAAACGCTCGACTTTAAAGTCTGGAGCATCGTCGCAAGGTTGCCAGCCTATCCGTCTTATGTAGAATACATTTCGAAGACCGTGCCGAGGAATTGCACAACCTTGTTCCTCCGTCCCCATTTCACCATTGGACTACCAACTGCCAAAGAATGGAATGCCCTGCCCGAGTCTGTGTGGCCGCATTAAAACAATCTAGGTGTCTTCAAAGCAAGAGTAAATAGATATCTCATAAGTAAGCGTGCTCCACCGTAAACCGTATTATCACTTACCATCAGGTGAGATCGCGTGCCTATCCACCATTTAAAAAGAAATAAAAAAGTTGATTTCAAATAGTGAAAGGTGTCAAGTTTTACACCAATACATAAAGTACTATGAGTCAATTTCAAGCGAAACGTTTGTTAAGTGGGTCATTAATCTATTGGTCTGATAGTTTATTATCTCCCATACTTCAATTAATGTATGCTAAACATGAAATTAAATAAGTATTTGTCTGTCACAAAGAATAATGCACAAATTAGAGACGTAGTAGGAATAATGTAATATTTTTGTAAAAACGTGGGCAAAAGCCATACTGCAGGTGAATTAGCACAGAACAATCTATTGCCGATGCATTACTTGATATCGTAGAAACTCTGTCACTATTTCTTTTCAGCCATAGGGTTCATCCTCATACTTCGGGACCAACAATCAGTATTATGCTATTGTAGAGAAACTTTTTCATGTAAGAATACACAATCCTCAGCACCCTTAGCATGGAATACCTCTCTTTGGTATTACTAGTCGGCTATGATGTTATTATTAACATAGATCCAAAAAAAAGGCAAATGAAATGTTGATATCTATGTCATAGTTGAATCGTGATGTCAAGATGGCAAGCCTTGCTAAGGGGAAAGCAACGGATCATCATTTAGGGGTTTTCTCAGTTGATTCTAATACTCACATACCTTGTTTTGACTATGAAAATTGCTTATTATGTCATCAGGCACAACCATTATCGTCACCACCATAGCAAACTTACGAATCTGCAGTTTTAGAAAAATCGATATTGTGATGAAAAATAAAATAAATAATGTAAAAACTACATATTGGCAAATATACCCTTGTCTAATTTTGAAGTTTGAGCATTGAGAATACCAGAATCTGTACGAAATTTATATCGGTTGTTCCAGCAAAGAAGATGCAGATTCGTAAGTTTGCCGTGGAGGTGACGATGTGTCTTCATACTTTAATTTTGTAGAGAAAACTGTCTTTGTCACCTGCAGTGTTTTAAAAACGTAGAAGACTATTTAAGTATTACTGTATACATTTTGACGCCAATGAAGTGATATATTTATTTTTTTGTTCTTTGTTAGTTTTATTGTAGGTAATTTATATATTTACTGGTTGTGTTTCCTTAATTGTTGTGAAGCTAGAACAAAATATGCTATAGTAAGCTGATCTTCCATTTGCCAATGTTCCGGTTGTATTGCATCTAAGCAACTTTTTTAACCTTATATTCTTTTGCGTTTCATTAATGTAAATAAGAATGAATTAATGAAGTCAATTGCATAATAAACGTAATGTTCATGTGTGATTTATATTCGTAAGTTTGGAAGCTATTTAATATTTGTAAAACATAGATTATAAAAAATGTAGTTATGATATTGCTATGTAAGGAATCTTCTGAAATTATATCACTGTACTTATAAATTGTACCAATTGCTACTGCTTTTTTATAAACTTTTATAACAGGATAAATATTTTTGAAGAATTTCTACTTTTCATGAACTGTGTTATTCTTAGATACCACAAAGGTCTCGTGCGTTCGAATATAACGTTCTAGCTACAGATAAAGCATACATCTTAATAAATAGTAGTAGCATAGTAAAAATAGATAAGTATGTTATCTTCGAACAAAGGTACATCGCGCCGTTTGTATGTACGCGTAGCGCTTTCCACGCCCCGGGTTCATGTACGTACGCACGCACACTACGCCGCTCGGTCACTCACTCGGTCACCGGTAGAGCGGGCCGTGTCATTACTGTGAGCGGTCGGTGTTTGTTTAAAAAATTAGGTACGGTTACGCGCTGCACTGCAAAATGTCTTCGCGAGTCAAAAGATATTATTGTGAAGTTGATGGTTGTTCAAACGACACTATTTCAAACCCAGAATTAACGTTCTTTAAGGTTTTAACGTTTTTTTGGTTGCTATAACTTACACATAACAATTATTGTCAATAAACAAACAAAATTGTATGAATTATTTGAAAAGATGGTGAACATGAGTTTCTCACCAGCTCTTCTCATTCATGATGCAATACCCATCGGAGCTGGTACTTGGATTGATTTTAATTCAAACCTCAAAGTTGAATTGAAATCAATCTAAGCTCGGGTGATTCAAATCATTTTGTTGCAATTAATATTATAATTTAATTAGCTTAAGTTTTATTTAAATTTTATTTATTTGAACGTTGATGTTTGTTTTGACGTGTTCAAGCGCCCTTTGGGGCCCATGGAAATAAATGATTTGACTTTGACTTGACATAAATAAATGCTTTGTTTTGTAAAAAAAACTTTTTATAATTAAAAAAATAATTTCAGTACAGGTAATATAAAATATCAATCTGACAAGTGACAACCCTGCGCCTCGAGCAAGTTTAGGTATCGTGCGCTCCTAAACGCCGGGAGTTGGCCTACTTATCTATTTTTACTATGGTAGTAGTTATATAAAAATAACATTCGATAATGACATCTGAAACGTGTCATTATCGGATGTATTTTTTTTATAAACTATCACGATTATGAAGTAATAATACTAATAAGGTGTTTTATGAACATCGGCCTTGACAACTATCAGTAACGAAACAGAACTTACAATAAAATGTATTTTATGATTTTTAGTGGTATTTAGTATTAATATTAAGATTAAGGTAATTCGTAAACGTTCTCAAAACATTGAAATAATGATCTTCCAAATTAGATTAACATCATTGGCATACCTAAATTACTAAGAACCTTTTATAGATAAACAAAGCTTTTTTTATAATTTTATTAATTTTATTTCAAGACAACCAAAGACAAAGCTGCTATTGTTAAAAGACTTGTTTTAATTATCGTTCATAAATTTCGATAAAAAAAATAAAAAAATAAAAGTATAATGCAGTTGAGTTGATGACAGATATTTTTTATTCCGACAATCCCTGCGTCAAACACCTTGTATTACATTACTAATCTTGTTCATTAGCATTGACAATAAGTTTTGTCGATAAACCTGCAGCAGTCAAAGGTACAAACTCCGCAGATAATAATAAGAAGTGTATTTACTTCGTTCAATTCGGTAACAATAAATAGTACAAACTTTTGCTTAATATTTCTGACTTTGTGATAAAGAATCAGTGGTTTGTGTCACTTTACGAGTTGAAGACGTAGTCACAATGTTGTATTATCTGGCAGTTATTGCCGCGTTTTTATGTTTCTTACATATTTTATTAAATTGCAACCCGAAGGCTCTGAGCATTAGAAAGATCCCCGGAGTTAAGGAGTCGTTCATTTTTGGTGATACCCTGCAGATTTTGTCATGTTCTTCAGGTAATTTCAAGTTGTTCTTTTTTTAACGTTGCGTTTTGTTTTATTAAAGTTCTAAGAGTAATATTTTTATTGGAAATTTTCTCTTCTATAAGATAGTGTTTTAAAATTTATCTGGTACTACTAAAAATCTAGGAGTAAATTGCAAAGAAACAGACCTCGTTTTCTTAAATAACTACTTGACGAATCCGAGCAATTGCATGAATCCATTTTAATTCTTAGTACCGTTTTCAACTCGAGGATTCAATGCAACTATACCTAAACCAAGAAATAAAATAATTTAGAGGCGTGCGCCCTCCTTGACTTGAAGTTTTAGTTCTTGTTCTGGGTATGCGAAGCTTTTTAGCGGTATAACAAAAAATTGAAATAAGTATCTAAATAATATACCTACTTATTTTAATATAATGCAGTTCAACTAATGGAGTTAGCACGGGAATTAGCAGCCAAAAACAAGGGGATATACAGATTGTGGACATTCCCCTTGGGGGCAGTTAATATTTACAACGCTGAAGATGTTGAGGTATGTATCTATACCATTCCTCCAGAGAACTCCTAGATTACCTGTCCAAATATTTATAATCTAGTTTTCAATTATTTATTTAAATATTTTTAGACCATCATTTCAAATACGAGGAACAATGAAAAAAGTGTTCTCTACAATATTTTGAAGCCATGGCTTGGAGATGGGTTACTCATTAGTAAAGGTAAGATAGCTGTATCAACGACAGGTTAGTGTTTTATTAAGTATTGATAAGTAGAGTTAAAAAGAAATTTCGTTAAATTTAATAAAAAAAAATAAGAGCTTTTGTTATCAAAAAAACAATTCTGCATAATGATAAACTACTGAACTGATAATACAGAGAACACGAACACTCATTGTAGGTACCGTACATAATCTTAACCACAACCTTTAAATTTTCTAGGCGACTCTAAGAATGCGCGCGATTGCAAGACGTACCTACGTAAAGTGTGAATCCTAAACGACTGACTGAGATAGCCAATTTTCGCAGCCAAGTCACGAACCACCCTGAAATTTTGTTACTCATTAATTGTTATTAAATCGTAGATAACGGTACCTATAGAATATTTTTTTCAGGTTCAAAATGGCAGGGGAGGAGGAAGATTCTGACACCAGCGTTTCATTTCAATATCTTGCGTCAATTCTGTCAAATTATTGAATCAAATGGACAGCGGTTAGTTGAGAGCCTCAGGTCGATGACTGAAACTCCTGTAGATGTTGTGCCGCTCCTCTCAGAGTTCACTCTTAATTCTATTTGTGGTTTGTAATTTTTTTTATTATTTCTTAATAATTCTTAGGAAGTAAATAAAGATAACTTTTCATCTTCACTGATTATATTTCATCTTCACTGATAGCTATACAAAGACATGACAGTGCCCTTGACGTGCAAATAAAGTTTTCTCTATCTAGGGCGAGTGTGATGTTTTTGTAAAGTGTGGAATGTAGGGTAGATACCTACATTCTACACTTTACCTTTGTACTTGACGCTACAAAAAAAAAAACCGGCCAAGTGCGAGTCAGACTCGCGCACCGAGGGTTCCGTACAAACCTGTAGGTATATAAGTAAAAGTTATGGTATTTTTATTGCTAAATGAAATCCATAACATAACAATGTGGAAAGCTGACGGTACCTTGTCAATACATATATGAAAACATTATGTATGTTCGGAATCGGGGTAATAAGTTTAAAATTATTAAAAATATTTTTATTATATGATGTAACTAAAAATTTATGCTTTTCGCAATTTTTCCTTTATCTGTGTTATAAGACGTTGCTTCGTACCAAATTTCAAGATTCTGAGTTCACGGGAAGTACCCTGTAGGTTTTGATTCCCTTGCGAGTGTCGAAAATTTGCGGCATAAACGGCAGTATCTTTTGATCGCGTTGACTTAGAAGTTTGATTTTTTCACAGCTCCAAGAGACCATAGACTTGAGTATTTGATATGAATTTCAGCTTGATACCTCCACGCGTTCCTGAGAAAAAAGGTCTTGACAGACAGACAGACAGACAGACAGACAGACAGACAGACGGACAACAAAGTGATCCTATAAGGGTTCCGTTTTTACCTTTTGAGGTACGGAACCCTAAAAAAGAACACCAAGAAGGTTTCTATGGTTGTATGATATATTCGGCACCATAGAGGTAGCAGTAAATAGGTTTAATGATTTTTTTAATTCACAAACAAACTTAGTGCACACGATGTTCTAAATTCAATTTACTTTATCCTCTAGAGAAAAAAACGGCTTTTCCACTCGGATATTGAAGATTAAAAATACTCTTTCCGAGATTGTGGGATGAAAAACTTTTTGTTGCACATCATAATTTGTTAATTGATATTATAGAGAAATAAACTATGATGTCGATATCGATATCGATAGATATCTTTCCCTAGCCACACTAGAAGGGTATGCGGTAGTTTCATTTTACAGGTTTTTTTTCCTCCGCTGTCCGACTGTCACCAGACTCATGAACTGTTACAGCTAGAATAATAATACGTTGAATTTAATCTAATCCAGTTGAAATTTTCAGATGATGTAAAACTGTTGCCGCTATAACAACAAATATGTACTAAAAACTGAATAAAATACAATACAGCAATTATAACAGTTTCTTTCAAGTAATCATTTAAAATACACATATCAACATTGCCTAGGGATATTTCATTTTTACCTTATTATATGAAATTCTGTAAATATTTTGTTAAAACAATTATATACGAAATTAAAGTTTATATTATGGTTTATACTTGCAATACATAAAAAGAGATGCATCAAAGATTTTTAATTTATTTTTTTGTGATTTTTTTTTGGGTATATTTTTTACTTTGTACCTACTGGATTTTATGTAGGAAATTATGAAAATTAAAGTCATATAATAACAAAAAACGGCATTTAATTAAAGTTAATAATCAGTATTTCCTCCCCTAACATTAATTAGAGTTCGGCATCGGTTATTCTTAGGTCCCAGGTTCTTTTCAAGTGCAGGAAAAGTTGTTCTTCTGTTATCAAATTTGGAGAAATATTAACCATAGCTCTTAGTTGTAACATGTCCCATGCGTTCAATGGGATTCATGTCGGGGGACTGAGCAGGCCAGTCCATAACCCTGATTTCATGTTCCCTAAGCACAGTTGATACCAGCTCAGCCGTATGGGCACGGGCATTATCGTGCATGAGTTGGAACTCCTGACCCATTTGTACCCTGTGTGGGATAATCACAGGTTCCATAGCACTACCTCATTGCGCTATTTCAGTGCATTCATATTCCCTCTTATCCAAATGAGATCGGTTCGCGCACTGATACGAATACCAGCCCAGACCATAATAGTGCCGCCTTGATATAAATGGACTTCTTGTGGATGCTGGAGACGGCTTCGTCTACCAGAAACTCGCCCAACCCTTAATCTTCGTGAATCCGGATGAAATCCAAACCAAGACTCATCACAAAAAAGCACCATGGACCATTATTGCTCGTCACTCCATGCGAAATGTTTTCGAGCCCACAATAGTCTCCGCCCGCGATTGCCCCGCCGCAAAGCTGGAACCCGAAGTGGTCTGCGAGAATGAAGACCAGTTTCATAAAGATAAAGATAAAGATAAATTTGGATTTTTTACATTAGATAGAACGCCAGAAGCAATTACACTATCCAATGGTCCCAATGACAAGGCCAAATACACACATTCACTCACACAAGCACACCCAGTCTCAGAACAAATATTTGCGAATTACACAAAGATTTGATTTTTTTTTTTTTTTTTTTTTTTCATGTAATCTTTTTACAGTTTGGTCACTAACCAACAATTGGTGGTCAGATTGTAGCCTTTGAACCATTTGCGTAGCCGTAATATTGCCAATATTGGGTTGTCTCCTAGCGATATTTTGAAGAAAACGGTCCTGTCTAGGAGTGGTGATACGATTTCTGCCTGAATGCCGTTCAGCGACATCGCCTGTAGCACGATATCGTGACCATAACCGGGAGATTACATTTTGGCCGGTATAGCGCCCGCTTCCAACATGCCTACAGCTCTAATCTGCTCTTCCCTTGTCAAATGTCGACGTGACATAACAATAAATGTAACACACTCAGAGGAAATAATCTATGTATAATCAAAGGTAACACACTTGAAATTAGGATAAAGAAAATGTGTAATCGCTTTTAATTTTTCAAAACTTCATTGTTTTATTGTAACATGAACCATGAACAAACTTTTCGACCGCCAAATTCGAACAATCGATATTCTTTTGTTTCAAAATGAGTTTTTGTTTTTTATTTTTTTGAATTTCGAAAGAAGCGGTGGAGTAGAAAATATTTTATGGACTAACTTTTTTTATACAGTAAATAGTTTTTAAGTTAAGAAGCATAGACTACATATTTATGTACTCTATGCCTAGACATTGTTGATGTGTTTATTTTAGAACAGCGAATGATTCGGCACTTTTCAGAAACCGCAATGGGTACTCAACTAAGTGAAGAAACTTCAGCGAAACCTTATAAAGATGCGATATACGAAATGGGCTTCATATTCTTCCAAAGATTTACGAAACCTTACTATTTCATTGATTCTATTTTCAACCTGACAGCACTGGGTAAAAAGCAAAAAAAATATTTAGAAACGGTACATGGATTCACTAAAAAAGTAATAAAGGAAAGGCAAGAATATACAGATAAGTACGGGATTCAAATCAACGAAGATATTGAAGAATCGTATGTGGATAAGAAGAAGAAAACAGCCATGTTGGATTTACTTTTGAGTGGCCAGAAAGGGGGTCTGATTGACGACAAAGGAATCCAGGAAGAAGTGGACACATTCATGTTCGAAGTACGTTATATAAAAGTTTAAATTACTCGTAGTTACAATCAATGTAACCGATTATTACAATCAAACTGATCCAACCATTTGAAAATAAAATTGATTGTCTTACCTTTCAGGGACATGATACCACTGCGTCTGGGCTTACGTTTTGTTTTATGCTGCTTGCTAATAATAAAGATGCTCAGGTAAGATTTTTATTAGATATTGCTACATCTTAATGTTTTTTAATAATTTTATATTTAATGATAAAAAAAAATATACATTGGTGCAAGATAATTATTAATAAGGGAGGATAGATCTCGACACGGAAGACAAAGTCAGGGGTCATAACTTCTATGCCTTCCCCCTCGGACAGTGCATAATCAACTCAAGGCATTTTTAAGGTCTGCGCAATCAAAGTCTTGCTGAAGCAAGAGATTCATTTCGTTTTTCGATTTTTGCGATAAAAATCTGCTATCCTCTGTATATGTCTATCTCTCTATAGATATTAATTGTATTTATTTAAGGAAAAAATTGTAGCAGAACTGCGAGCAATATATGGGGATTCAAAAAGGGCCATCACGATGGAAGATCTTCCACAAATGAAATACTTGGAACGTTGTATTAAAGAGTCGCTTCGTCTCTTTCCTCCAGTGCACTTCATCAGTCGTGAATTAAAAGAAAAGGTTACTCTATGTAAGTGACTTTTCTCTTACTTAATTGTAAACCTGAATCTCCTCTTTTAGACATGAATCTCTAGGGTTCGATATGTGTATGTATCTGACTCTGCTTTTTATATTTTTCTCAAATTATACACGGTTTAAATGACATCATTATGAGACTCATTTATTAAGCACGTGAGCCTGAATAATAAAAAAAATTACGCTCTGTATAAAGGTAAGTACACTACCTTCTAGCGTTAAGGCCGGTTTTAGTGCTCCTTCGACTGTCGGTGCGTACGTTCGGTCACGCTTGTCATTTGTATGAATAATTCAGCATCGAGACGGTCGGTCGAGCACTGGAACCGGCTTTAGATTTAAATAAAATATGATTATATATTATTTTTAGCCAACTACGACATCCCAGCTGGAGTATTATGCCACATCCATATCTACGACTTGCATCGTCATCCTGATTTGTTCGAGAATCCCAGCAAGTTTGATCCGGACAGATTCCTGCCAGAGAACAGTGTAGGCCGTCACCCGTACGCCTACATACCTTTTAGCGCTGGGCCGAGAAACTGCATCGGTAAATACCGTCTTTATTACTACATATGAATAATGTTTGAAATTTTACGTAACATAATATAAAATCACACCTATTGACGACCGGATGGCGGAGTGGGTAGTGTACCTGCCTGTGACACCGAGGTCGCGGGTTCGATTCCCGCTCTTTGTGTGCATGAACATGGGGGTTTGTCTTCGTCTAGGTGTTTCTATGTATAATAATTATGTATTTACAAAAAAAAATGTATATATGTATTAGTATCAGTTATTCTAGTACCCATAGTACAAGCTCTGCTTAGTTTGGGACTAGATGTGTAAGTTATGAGATATTATACCTATAAAACCCAGAAGGGTATGGTAGCGGTGTACATCACCCACATTTCACCCGTTGTGTTATAGGGATAGGAGGTGAGCCTATGAAATTTTATTTCCTTGTTTTTGTAATGAATTATCTGGTTGAGATTTACGCGTGTCTGGAGTGGCCATGACATCTGGAGTCATGATAAGTAGACGTACCTACTGATAAATTAATAAAATGTCTGGTTCAATGTGTTATTTATCTAACCCTTATCGAATTTGTTATTGGTGTTATCATAAATTATATTAAAATTAGGCAAGAGAATCTTACAGATTTTGTAAGTAGGAATGTACCTATGTTGTTAAGTAAAATAAGGTCACTCAATACCAAGTTCCTCTCTGAGTCTATCACTATAAGACGTTAGAGATATAAGAATGTTTCATTATCGAAAGCTCACAGTCACTGGACCGCGCGTACTTAGACTTCGCTCAGAATAGGGATGATTACTGAGCCCGCGAAAGTAATACATTGAATACCTATACATATTGGATCTTAAATTAAAATAGTAATAACTTAATTTAAACTTAATAAGTCACTGTCAGAAGGCCTCGTACCCAAAATGCTGGCAGCATTACCCCATTGTATTGCGATACTAAGTCGCTTGAATACCTGATCGGATTATAGGTAAACAGAAACCAAATGAATAAAAAATTGTTATATACTTTAAGTCAAACTCATCATAAGAACATTCAGTTTCATAGACAAGTTCAATTGTAAAGTACAAAATTATAAAAAAAATCATTGAATAAGCTACACAATTTTTAGCAACTTTCATAATAAAACCATTTTCATAAACGCAATCAAACAAAATTCATAACTTCTCATACAAGCTACAAAACTATGACGTCACGTCTATGTAGCCGTTTGTTTGGAGCGTTTGGCAAGTATATTACTAACGTGAATTTTTAATGGTATTATCAGGCAGTTTATGTGATATCAAAGTGATTAATTTAATGATGTTTCTAATATCGAGTGGTGTACAAAAATAAAAATTAGTCATCATGCCCGTTAGTACGCTGCTTTTATATTTTTGGCTATCAAAGGTAGCCAAAAATATAAAAGCAGTGTTTTTTTAGGTTTGGACCGTGAGTTCCATGAGCAGATCTGCAACCTTCCGGCCTTGTGCCTCCTTGTCAACCGCGGGTAGCCTAGTCTATTAACTTTAGTAATTGTCTTTTTCAGGCCAAAAGTTTGCTATGATGGAAATGAAGCTGGTCGTGGCACAAGTGCTTCGGGAGTTCGAGCTGCAGCCTGTCACACGTCCCGAAGACATCCGCATCTTATCAGATATAGTGTTACGGCATGACGGGCCTGTTGAAGTCACTTTCGTCAAGAGATAATAAATATCTATAAATATATATATATTTTTTTAAATAGTATTTTTCTTTCAGTACCTATATTAAAGCATCAAGTGTGATTATAGGCATATAACCCGGGAAACGAAGACATGCAAGGGTACAGAAATTCCCATAGAGCTGAAAATTGGTATAAATGTTCGGCACACCATTATAAAAGAATGTTATATCTTTTGTATACTTTATTATATTATTATTATTATTGCGGGCCTAGTGTCCCACTGCAGGGCAAAGGCCTCCCCTCCCTTTTTCCACTTATCTCTGTCTGCGGTTTGTAGTGTCCAGTCAATTTGCCATGAATCCAATTCATCCCGCCATCTCCTTCTGAGTAGGTATGCCACGTTGTCGTTTATTATTGTTTTTTATATAATATTTAATATATAATAATTATTAATATTATCATTTTCGTGGTAAACCCTTCCCCCTCCTTACCCATTAGTTCACAATAGTATTTATAGTAACGATATAACGCAAGCAATTAAATTTAGGTCCCATAGTTTTGTCACTGTCCGTGGTGTCTACACTCTTTCCATATAGACACTTTGTCTATATTTGGCATTACTCAGTGTCCCGCTTTGCTTTGGAGGGAAGTAAAGATACATACTTTCCAACTCCAACTATATACTTCTAATTAAATTCGTTGCGGGTTCCAAGACAATTTTAACCCTCCCTGGGATTGCCCGTGTGTCATGCACGGTGCCTTTCAGTTGGTTACCGCTGTAGATCCTGGCGTCACAGGAGTCACAGTGGTGGGCGTGTGGGTGGGATTATATCCCGTAAAAAAAAAGTAACGATATAACGAGCCTAAACTCGATAGATCTTTATGATGTGAGTCGCAGCTTCTTATAGATAGGTACCTACTATATGTACACCCAGAAACATGTACTAAATCACTAGTGACGGTCGTCACTATGTCACCTGTATACACGTCATGTCATTATTATTTTATCACATGAATTGTCGCTCGCTAACGGTGAAGGAAAACATCGTGAGGAAACCTACATGTCTGAGAGTGCCTAAAAAGTGCTCAAGAGTGTGTGAAGTCTACCAATTCGCATTTGGCCAGCGTGGTGAACGTGAGGCTGCATGAGCCGCGAACAACACAACATACATTTTGTTTCTTTCTGTAGTTCGGTCAATAAAGTGTGCAAAAATATCTGTGTATTATTGATGCCAGCCCTGATCTGGCTCCTGTCGTTTTCGGTAACGCTAGTTAATTTGACCGTATATGGATTTGTAATTTTCATGAAAATTAATGTAACTCTCATCAATTTTGATGACGATGTTTTTTATTTTTGAGGCTCAATTTTGCTATATTAACGGATAGACGATTATCTCTAAAATTCATTCAGCTGATAAATAATAACTTTTGATATTGTCTTTATTATTTCACCTCTTTTTATTCAACGTCAAAGGTCTATAAAATTTGATTTATCCCTTTTTTGTTCACAACAGTAAGTTTTATCATAGAATGATGTTAGACAAAATGGTAGATAATATAATTATCTAAAAGAAATGTCTACAATCGATTTACCTCAAAGCCACAGTTCCTAAGATAAAACGATTTATGAATATATTAGTTTAATTACTATTTAAGAGTTTTAGAGTTGGCTGTGGATAGATTGGATTCAAATGCATGCATGGCTATTAACAAGAGGTCACACAAGAACTCTGCCACCATCGTAAGTATTGCATCAGCCTAGCGACAGCGGCATACCGAGACGCTACATGCCCTTATCGCTCGAGCAACGCATACATAGACATCGCTCACAGACACGATTTCCAAGACCAATGAGATCGTTTTCTTTCGTTCGCGCCGCACCCCAGCCCTCTTGCGCACCCGCCGAGCGTAGGTATAATAATAAAAAAAAAACCGACTTCAAAAAGTAGGTAAACTAAAAAGCAAAAAATAAATTTACTTCGCACAAAATAATACTTTTTTTCATTTAGTAAAATAGAAATTATTAAATAATTATTTTATAATTCTGAAGTCGGTGCCAAGTAAATCGGATAATTAAGAACTAATATTCAGTCAGAAAATAGTTGTTAGAAAGATTAGTCTATACAGAGTTATTGTTTACTTTGAACCGACTTCAGAATTATAAAATAATTATTTAATAATTTCTATTTTACTAAATGAAAAAACGTATTATTTTGTGCGAAGTAAATTTATTTTTTAACCGACTTCAAAAAAAAAAAGAGGTTCTGTATTCGATCCGTATGTATGTATGTATGTATGTATGTATGTATGTATGTATGTATGTCACCTTTTTATGTTCGCGATTTTCTCGGAAACTACTGATCCGATTTGAATGCAGTTTTCGGTATTTTAATCCTTGTGTTTCAAGGAAGGTTTTAGTATATAATTTATCAGAATCTGATGAAGATCTTTGGAGACAGGCAACGGAACTCTTCAAAAACGAATAGCTAATGAACCACGTTTTGTGCAATCGTGTATCTATGTATTGTTTTCACCACTACATAACATAACATCATGCCTGTGTATGCTTTGAAGGGTAAGCAGAGACAGCCTACTTACCTACCCTTAAAGTACCGAAAGCTCTGCTTAGGTTTGGACGGGGCTTACGTTTCAGCATATTTGTTATTATCGTTGTGATAACTTATGATCATGAAGATCTCAGAAAGAATTTTTTGATAATATATAAGGATTTGATAAAATAAAAAACTAAGACACTAAAAAGCTTGAAATAAAAAAATAAAATAATAAAAACTTATTAAATGAAGTCGGTTAAAAAAAAAGAATATTCTTAACTCGAGCGTATTCTAAATATTATAATATGTACAATTTTTTTTCAAAGAAAAAGAAACCGCCTTCAAAAACTCAAAAGTAAAAATAAAGAAATAAAATAAAAAAACCTAATTAAAAAAAAAAGAATATTCTTAACTCGAGCGTATTCTAAATATTATAATATGTACTAATTTTTTTCAAAGAAAAAGGAACCGCCTTCAAAAACTCAAAAGTAAAAAATAAAATATTCGCTAAACTTTGCTTACCTTTATATTAATTTGTTTAAAACAATAAACCCAAATAATTATGTAATACCAATTAATTATATTTTTTTGAAGTCGGCGCCAAATTACAAAATCAAATACCAATTAAAACCGTATTTACATGGTATTTACCGAAATAATTGTTGAAAAAATCACAAAGTCAAATACCAATTAAAATTATAAATGCTGGAAGTAATTTATCAAAACCTTATTTAACTAGTGATTGAAAAACTCACAAAACAAATACTAATTAAAACTAAAAAATATGCTGACAATAAGGTAATTTATCAAACCTTCTTAACCTAATTGCAAAAATTAATGGAAACTCAGGATGATCCTGAGTTCCTGACCGATCTTTAGATCCTGACAGGATCTAATCAAATCTGCGTTCAGTAAACTTTTACGTAAGAGTAATGAATGACTATCGTCTAGTCTGGTCAGCACATCCAACTCGTCCAATAAGAAACTTTATTGCTAGCTTTGTAGGACAATAATATGCTACTGAATATTTGTAATGCTCTAGAGGGCGCTGCATATTACGTTAAAAGTGGAAGCAAGAGCACGGTATTTATATTGAAACCATATCGCGATTCAGAAAAGATGTACAACGCCAACTATCGAATGCATTCGTAAACTTATCAGCAATTATGTGATTTGGCGCCGACTTCAAAAAAATATAATTAATTGGTATTACATAATTATTTGGGTTTATTGTTTTAAACAAATTAATATGAAAGTAAGCAAAGTTTAGCGAATATTTTATTTTTTACTTTTGAGTTTTTGAAGGCGGTTCCTTTTTCTTTGAAAAAAATTAGTACATATTATAATATTTAGAATACGCTCGAGTTAAGAATATTCTTTTTTTTTTAATTAGGTTTTTTTATTTTATTTCTTTGCTTTTTAGTTTACCTACTTATTTGAAGTCGGTTTTATTTTTATTAAAAATTATTTTATTTTACGATTTTAAGTGATGGGTAGACCAGAATGTTTCTCAAATGAGGAGACGACGGTTACTTGAGACGGAAAACTTATTAATAATAATCCCGTACTCCTAACCGTTGAGGAGTTGTACCTTCCAGCATCTCAGCAACTTAAAATGCAAATATCCAAGAAGTTTTAGGTAATATACGAAAAACAATATAGAATCTTTGAAATTTGAGGGTTACCCATGATTTCTCTAGGATCCCATCATCAAATCATGACCTCATATTATGAATGTACATAAGTAATATTCAACGTCTCGCCTCATCTGTGTATAACTTGAAAGAATACAGTAAACGGCCTCAAGGAGCCTATATTTAAAGAATTATCCCCGTACTCCTAACCGTTGAGGAGTTGTACCTTCCAGCATCAGCTCAGCAACATAAAATGCTGACTACTAGATGCAGATATCCGAGTAGCTTTAGATAATACATAAAAAACAATATAGAAGCCTTTTAAATTTGAGGGTTGCCCTCGATTTCTCTAGGATCCCATCATCAGAACGTGACTTGAAAAAAATGGGACCACATGACAAGTATATCCTATCAAAAAAAAAAAGAATTTCTCAAATCGGTCCAGGCGTCTTCGAGTAATCGGCGAACAAACATAAAAAAAAAAAAAAAAAAACATACAACCGAATTGAGAACCTCCTCCTTTTTTTGATGTCGGTTAAAAACTGAGGTATATCAAGAGCTTGACTTAACGCCATAATGTACATAATTATTTTGCGTCCCTGCCGAGAACATCGCGATCTAGAATTACCTCACTCTTGATTCTAACATCGGTAAAATAACACTATTTTTTAGAAATGTACTCCTTAAATTTTAATAAACTTAGTTTTTAAGAGCAATCCTGGGTTTTCTTGCATCCTTCCTGCCGCACAGACATAAATCTAATTAAACATGAAATAATAAAAACATGCAACTTGATAAAATTGTTTATTTTCTTTTCTGCGTATATTTATTGAGTTAATGAACGCTTTATCTAGGTACAAGCAGTAATGATTGTTTCAATGTCAATAACTTTACTAATAAGACTAATAACGCAAATATATTGGTTTCAAATTGATAACAGTTAGGTCTACAGCTACACTACTTGATAACTTGTGATCTTCTGATGGAAATAAGCTGTTATTAGGGATCTTTGGCTTCAGGTATAAAAGGAACCGTTATGCAATCTACTTTGTGTATTCTCTGTAGTTTTTTTGGTGACATGATTTGCCCCCTCTTTGGATTTGGGGTATCTCAAAGTTCGACTAATTTGATGTAAATATTGAACTAGGATTACGATATACGCAGAAAGTGGCCATAGGAACAAAACCTAAAGTTTGAAGTCATTATATTTTTCTTACTTTTTCTAAGTCTAACTAGAGTTTGATGAAGAAGACGATAGATGATTAGAGTCTGTAATTAAACAACGCAATCACGCTGATCTTTTATTTGGCTTGATTGACAAGTTCTCGACTTCCGTTGGTTTACATGGCCGGGCACCTGGGTCAAACCTTTAAGATTCGTCTTTTTGTATATTACATGTGTAGGTATTTATCATGAAAATTATCGTTCGCTAACGGTGAAGGTAAACAGCTTGAAGAAATCTTGGATACCTGAGAGTGCCTTAAAGTGCTTGAGTCTATGTGAAGTCCACCAATCACCCTTCTTATAATGAGTAGTGGTTCGAGACCAGCGGGACATATAATAGTTACGGGGTTGCTATAATTGATGCATAACGTAATTTTATTATACACATTAATTATACGACAATCCTTAGTTCAACAGAACAGACAAACAATGCAATTAAATCGATACATATTTTCTTGAGCTCACTTCAAAATTTTATTTATTATCATTATTTACAACAAATTACCAAAGTGTTGGAAAGAACGTAATATATTTATTTATTAAAAAGAAATCGAAACTTTCTGACTGATAAAGCTTATTACAGTATAAGTGAATTTATGAATGAAAAAGATAGTGCATTTTTGTAGTTTATATTAGTTTTTAGTTAATTGTTTTATATTATTGTTTAAATTTATTTTTATTTATCTTTGTTAGTTTTGTAATATTTTATGCTGTTTTTGCTTACTTTTATTTTAACGGTTATGTAACCTTTCGCATGCCTATTGGTAAAATTTGGTGGATCTAATATTCTATATTATGTATCATACTGTACATCCATACTTACGAAATAAAGTATCTTTATCTTTATCTCTTTAACTACTTTCACATTTATATTTGCGCACTTGAAGACGAGCAGATATACGTATATAAAAAACTTGATATCAAATAAGTATTTAAATGGAACTGAACATAAATAATTTCTTAGTCTTTGTCACATTGCATTTGCAAGATAGGCCTTCATAATGTGGATATATTTAATAGTGATTGCAATATTATTGTGTTTGTTGGATCGTGTTTTGAATTACAATGAAAAAGCCCGACTCATGAAAAAGATGCCTGGACCGAGGGATCACTTCATATTTGGCAATGCTCCAGTTATTATGGTTTCACCAGGTACAGTGTATACCTCAATCTTAGATGGTCTGCCAACGAACTTTTTTATTTTTCATTAATAACTTCGGTCAGCGTAAATCAAATCAAATCAAATCATTTATTTTGCAAGAATGTAGTACAAATACAGGTGTTAGTAATTAAACAATGGTTCAATACATTCTACCATAACAATGGTGTGCAAAAAAATAAGGAGTCGTGCAGTAGAAATTCAATGTATGATGTAGGTATTACACTATGAGCATCTTCTGTACATATTCATGCACTGTTGTTAATGTAATGCAGGGCCGTCTTTACCAGGGGGTGTAAGGGGTGCTGTGCACCCGGGCGCGTAGCGTCCGGGGGTGCCTTTCAAGCGCTGAATTTTTGGATATTTCATTGAACTTAACGCCATTGCACAGTTTTATATACTTGTTTCTTACGACAAATATGTATGCACAAACAAAAATAATTATCATAAACAATAATATTTTTTTTCTTTTATTACGCTTTCGGCGCTTGTCATACCGCAGTACTACATAAAAAGTTAAAAAAATACAAGGGCGCAGACTGAGTCTCGCACCCCGGCGCAAAAAAGACTTAAGACGGCCCTGATGTAATGCACCACACCTGGCAAAAGAATGCTAACGAACTTTTGCGGACAAGCGGAAGTCATCGATAGTTCATTGGCGTTCGTCGGCAATCCAAAATAGGAGCAACAAAGCCTTTGCCTTCGTTGCTTAGGCGTTAATCCCACTTTAGATAAAAGCTTGTTATGGCTAGATTAAAATGTTTGCGACAAATAAACAATTTCATACTTCAAGTAAATTGAGACCAGGGCCGTCTTCAGTCTATTCTGCGCCGGGGTGCGGGACTCAGCCTGCGCCCTCGTTTTTTTTACACCGGCCGGCGCCCGGGTGCACCGCACCCCTTGCAGCCCCTGGTAAAGACGGCCCTGATTGAGACGGTAAAATAAGTTGCAGTGAAATGAAAAAGCTAGCTTTGGTAAAAACAAAACAAAGCTACAGATACACATCTCATTACTAGCACGAAAGAATTGCCACTATTGAGCAAATGCTACTTAGTAGTGCGTGTTGAAACATTGATATTGATGGCTTTTTGAGTTTTCTCAAAAATCAAGGGCTAAAAACAAATAAGAAAAGCAAATGTGTCAGTTTGAAGAGCACACTTGTTTTAAGCAAGCTTTCAAGGCAGACTTTTTATGAGCATCTGTTAAGCTACTGCCATTTAGGACACTTAACTATTACTCTACGACTAGGCCTACTCTTCAACAGAGTTACAATCTCTAAGGGGTTGTCCAAAACTATTCATCGTAATTTGATTTATTTTTCAGTTGAAATTATGAAATTAGGAAGAACATTTGCGAAAACCTGGAAAGATGGCATTTACAGACTTTGGATGTGTCCTATGGCTGCAGTTAACATTTTCAATCCGGCAGATATAGAGGTAAGCCTACTAACTTAGGAATTATTACAAAAAAAATAATAATATTTAAAAAAACTCAAAACTACGCTTTTTATAGAAAAATAAACTAAAAAAATAAAAACTCTCCGAGAAAACACTGGTACGGCGTTGCCTGTTTGCGCGTGGAAGGAACTGCCGCCGTGCCCCTAGATCAAATTAGTGTATTGTCATCGATCCTTGAGAAATCTACTAAGTTTTAATGAAATCGATCGTTTAAAGTGGGTTAAAAACGCGCTCAAAGGAGTCGGTTACTAACAATCGTAGGAACAAACATACAAGTGAAGCTAATAAAAAGCGTGTAATATATGATAGAGCTGTTTAGAACACGCTCAGGGGAAAAATCACCACCGTCTCATTTATAACCTGTTGCCAAAGAGTATGTCTGCGTAACCATCGCAGCTGCGATCGGCTGCGTTGCTATGTTTTTGTTAAAAAAACCCAAATCTGCGTGCGCATAGCTAGTTTTTTGACAAATAAATAGCTTAGCACTTAGCACCGCAGCCGAGCGCAGGTCTGGTGGATACACAGCCTAATGCTTGCACGATGGTGTTCCGGTTTAGTGGTGAGGTGAGATAAGGTCCTAAAATTTCAAGCTTTTAGTAATTGTCAGGATTCATAAGCTGTATTGGCCTTTTATATATCATATATCAGGTCGACTACAAGTCTTTTCGCTACATACGTAGTATAAAATAAATGACTAACCAGAAAGAGCTTTTCAGACAATAACTTCAAACATGAAACACAATGACAAGAGTTCTTTGTATTCTCTATTGAAACCTTGGTTAGGAGAAGGACTGCTTTTAAGCGATGGTAAGTTGACTGCCTAACGATGTACTATATTTATTAACCTAGACATGAGAGTATATCACCGTTTGGCTGGAAGCAATCCCCTACACTCTATAGCGCGGGTAGAGTAATAAACAGTAGTACGGTAACGCAAAATAGCATACAGGAGAGCATACAGCTTAGGTAACATGGAGTACCAGTATACAGCGTAGCAGGACACGGGCGTACCAATACTACGGTAACGCGTAGTAAAACATGGTGCAGCAAGAATACGGTAACGCGGAGTAGAACACGGCGTAGACGGATAAGGCATAACAGGACACAGACGTAGCAAGACTACGGTAACGCGGGATAGAACACGGCGTAGCAGGATAAAGCATAGCATGACACGGGCGTAGCAAGAATACGGTAACACGGAGTAGAACACGGCGTAGCAGGATAAAGCATAGCATGACACGGGCGTAGCAAGAATACGGTAACACGGAGTAGAACACGGCGTAGCAGGATAAAGCATAGCAGGACACGGGCGTCGCAAGAATACGGTAACGCGGGATAGAACACGGCGTAGCAGGATAAAGCATAGCATGACACGGGCGTAGCAAGAATACGGTAACACGGAGTAGAACACGGCGTAGCAGGATAAAGCATAGCAGGACACGGGCGTCGCAAGAATACGGTAACGCGGCGTAGAACACGGAGTAGCAGGATACAGCGTAGTAGGACACGGGCGTTGCAAGACTACGGTAACGCCACGTAACGCGGAGTAGAACACGGCGTAGCAGGATAAAACATAGCAGGACACGGACGTAGCAAGATAAGGCGAATAATGCGTAGTAGGCTGCGGGCGGCGTGTCAAGATACTTCGAAGTGACGAAATTGTAAATTTTTTGGAATTCCTCTTACATTAAGATCTTAAACTCAGATTTATCTTTAACTCACTGATTAAATTTACTATAGCGTTACCACCGAAATACGGGTCTGTGAAAGTGTATGGGAAATGATGAAATGGTAATTACGTAACGCAAGAGGCAAATAAACTACATTAATCATATGGTATTGGATAACAATTGTAAAGTATGATATTTTTTGGATTATATTGCATTGGTTAGATAAGATACAATATTATTGATTTTATAGGTACTAAATGGCATGAACGTCGAAAAATTCTAACACCAACTTTCCACTTCAACATCCTGCGTAAATTTTTCGAAGTAATGGAAGAGAATAGTAATCACTTGGTGAACAGTCTGAATAAGGTTGCTGGACAAACCATAGATATCGTTCCATACATGTCTGAACTAACTCTTCAAACTATTTGTGGTAAGTACCTGCCCCTAAGATAGTAGCAGTAGCAAATTTGTTTTGTACAATTTGCTATTATAGGTATATTTAGAATTATGTTTTTAAGCACTATTAAATTGTAATGCATTTTTTAAATAATAATTATGCCATTGCTTGACTTGACTTTTTCCTGTTTTGGTCATTGACGCTATAAATTGTTGTTTTACCGAGATCAGTAATTTATTTAATTTACATTATATTACTTTGACTGCTGCACCGTGAGGTCTTGGGTTCGATTCCCGGGTCGGGCAAAGTGTTATTTGTGAACTTTTCGTCAGAAAATACACAATAGCAGGAATTGTGCCCGGTGGATGGCGATAGGCTCACTCCCTATCCCATGGGACCTAAACATAACAGGTGAAATGTCGGTGTTGTACACCTCTGCTACACCCTATGTTATATTACTATGTATGTGTGTATGTTATGTTACTATTTTGATTCAGAGACAGCAATGGGTACTAGACTAGATGAAGAAACAACTAGCGGTAGTAAAATCTACAAGCAAGCGATAATAGATCTTGTACAAGTGCTATATCAAAGAGGCACCAAGATACATTACTATTCAGACCTCTTCTTTTACCTCTCTCCCTTGGGGAGGAAACAGGGAAAGCTTTTAAAAATTATACATCGCTTCACTGAAAGGGTAATACAAGATAGAATAGAATATATAGATAAATACGGCATAAATCTGAGGGAAGATGTCGATGATCATGATCTTTTTATGCCCAAGAGAAAGAAAATCGCCATGTTGGATTTGCTCATTACTGCTTGGAAAGAAGGTTTGTTGGACAGAAAAGGTATTCAAGAAGAAGTCGACACGTTTATGTTTGAGGTATATAAAGCTTCAGAACAATTGAGTAAAACTAAATTATTATTAGAGACATATACAGGGTGGATGCGACATAGCGACATTTATTGAAACCACAGCTTCTATACATGGCCAGTATGCATTTCCACCGGATAAAAAATTCTCTGGCGAAAAAAAAAATCCACGTCTTCCGAACAAATTGCACGATCGCAATGTTCAAATTGTTCGGCGAACATGATTTTTTTTTTTCGCCAGAGAATTTTTATCCGGTGGAAATTGATACTTACCATGTATAGAAGCTGTGGTTTCAATAAATGTCGCTATGTCGCATCCACCCTGTATAACTGAACGTTCATACTTTTATAGGGTCACGATACCACTGCGTCTGGGCTCACTTTTTGCTTGATGCTGATCGCAAATCACAAAAATGTGCAGGTAAAAAAGTAGAATTAGATGTAATTTTGGATTGGCTGTCTACACACTGATGCTGCCGGCATGCCGACGACTTATTTTGTGTGAGCGATAAGTACAGCCGACATGCGGGCGGCTTCAGACAGTAGGCAGGATAATAATATCGATTTTACGACCATCCTTCTCAAAATTAAAAAAAATAAAGACAATAATTTAAATATTAAAAACGTTTTCTAAATTCCAGGACAAAGTTTTAGAAGAGCTGAATGAAATATTTGGTAATTCCAATCGTGCAATTAAAGTGGAAGATTTAACAAAGATGAAGTACCTGGAATGCTGCATTAAGGAAGCTTTGCGCTTGTATCCTCCAGTTCACTTCATTAGTCGCAATTTAAATGAACCCGTCACGTTGAGTAAGTATCTATTGATTTTTTAACTGCATACAAAGGGCAAAGCAATTACATTTACGGGGAACCAACTCGTCATGTCTTGTCGTCACGTAAAAGTACGTTTTTACTCTTATGTTTTATTTTTCTTCTTTTATCCGTGTTGTACTTTACCGTTCCACTCCCGTGGGTTATAACGTTATGTTAAGTAGCCTCCCTTAAGTATTAGCCCGTTCAAACAAACAACTCAAAAACTTCCGCTTTATATTGGTATAGATTGATACAAGTACTGGGTAGATACTGTCAATAGAAGAAGACCATATTTTGATGGCGTAGCTACTTAAACCGTTTTAGTTCAAGTGCTCTCCAGAGAAGGTCGAATCTGCGACTTGGCGATTCGTAGCGTTACTTTTAATATCCTGATATACATTCATAATTTATGAGTACTTCAAAGAATTGCTATTCAATCAATCTAGACCATGGTATGAATTGCTCGCTGAAAAACGTGATCATCAATCAACCACTTAGTTTTCATGGTGTATGCGAGGAGGAACACTGAGGGGTGTATCATATGCAATCATAGGATGGTAAATGTATCATAGGGTGCATGATGTTGCATCATATTTTCACACAAGTATTTCCCTGGAAACAAAATAAATGCCATCTGCCGGACACATTTTCAGACTTTGTGAAAAATCTATTTCTTATACGCGATTGGATGATTTCGCGATTGCACATTGTATTATTACTGTTAATGTCGCACCATTAATATTTCAATGTCCCTTTTATGTTGAGAAGGTAGTAATAAATCTTATAAATAATATTGTAGTCTATGCTTTTAAACTTTCGATTTGAGAACATTTAAAAAAATTTGACAACGGGTCTAAATCTCGCGTAATTATTTTCCTTTATAATAATTACGCGATTTAGACCCGTTGTCTAATTTTTGGAAATATTGAAGTCACAAAGATATATCAGTAGGTATGATAAACTATTTTTTTATTATTAGGCACAGTTGTCCCAGTCTTTATCGTACTTTGGAATAGTGTTTCCTCGAAATCTATCTTATTTTGCTACTAAATTATCCACTTTATCGTGACAAAAGCAGATTAATGAGTGTTTGTTAAAAAAGTGTGCAAATGACATCAGTAAATAATAAGTGTGAATCAATCTGTTACGTAATTCCATGTAGTTGTAATTAGCATCCACACTACGTGTACATTTAGTGGGTGTGGCACTATCAAGTTATCGACTGTTGTATTTTCTCTCCCTTTGTTGCCTTATCTTTTACTAGTTAAGCAATCAATGTCAGCTAAAGAGTGATATTTTGCTATATTATTATGCTGACATGGTTTACTTGACCCACTGAAGGCTAGGCTTTGGTCGATAGTAGTCATGTGTCCGCTATACCAAAACGTAACTGAAAACGGGTATCATCTCTCTAACGTACCGTATCGGTATTAAAATAGTTACCAACGGTTATCAGGTATTAGTATAAAACTATGAAGTAACTACCGAATCACTGCGTCCCCGCGTTAACGTAGTTTGAAAACCGAACCCACATCATATCTAATAACTAAATAACTGACAACCAAAACCAACTGAATCCACGCAACCGATCAAAACTAACTAACTTATTTATCTCTCTCTTACAAGTGATAATATCGCATGCATAAAAGAAAAGGGCCAAAGCGGCGCAAACCATTCAAGGTTATTGTTAAAAGGGCAACTAACTTGGATACCATAATACCAAATAATACCTACCTTAGCTTAAAACGTTTGTAAACGCTATAGCTAGAATAACTGTAGTAACTGTACCTAAAATACCGGTATTCGGCAACGGTTGTCTATACCGGTATTGTATCACCATACTGGTGTAAAACCGGTTACCAAAAATATTTAATAACGCCCATGACTAGTGGATAGGTAATTTATTGTTGTTCACCCCGTAAATTACAAGCAAGCAATATACAGCATGATCATCACTGATGATGTCTCATACGAATCGGATTGCTTACATCTGGACGACTTCAATACACATGTAATTTTGTACACTAGATTATCAAATTTGAAAAGGAGGACATAAGGTCAACCAAGTTTCAAGGCTTTCAGGGTATGTCTTTAAATAGTCTAAATCATATTTAATGATTTTTATTGGGCTAACTAATCTATTTTTCAGCGCCAATTAATTATTTAGTCATAGCAATGATGATTAATAGATTATGTTGATTGCTTAACACATTGTTTAAATGGCAATTTGATTCAGGCTAATTTGAATTCATCGCTGAGTAATTCCAAATGCCACACACAGTATTCTATGAATATCTCACTACATTTGATGAAGACACATTTGCATATTGTTTTGTTACCGCCTGCATTATTTCTATGGTAGAACTTTAAGAAGTATATTTAAAAAAAAATACTTAAGTGGCGAAAAAGCATGAATAAGGCTGCAAGTGCTGCAACCTACACAATTTTCAATTTTATTATTATTATCAATTAAGTTAAAAATAATCCGTGCTGACGCACTGTTTTCCTTATCTTTATCGTTGACAAATGAACTCGCAAAACAAAAAATAACATTAATTTAAATATTAGTCTTCTCTTTTTCGGTTCAAATGTTCATTATTTCGTATATCTTCCTCCACCTAGTTGGTCACCTAAATTTTATAGCAACACTCTTTGCAACATTATTCAACTCTACTCTTCTTGTACTAATGTTTTCGATCGTTTACTATTGCAGGTAATTACGAAATACCAGCGGGTGTTTTCTGTCACATCCACATCTACGACTTGCATCGTCGCGAAGACTTGTTCCCGAATCCGAACGAATTCATCCCCGAAAGGTTCTTACCGGAGAACAGCCTGGGCCGCCATCCTTACGCCTTTATACCCTTCAGCGCAGGATCCAGAAACTGCATAGGTATATATTCTATATTAGCAAACCCTACGTCTGAGTACCCAGAGCCTGTGTTCCCATGAGTACAATTAACTTAAATTTGATGAAAGTTTAGCATCTTGGGTCATTAAATGGAAAACTGGAACCAGGACCCTTTTTTCAGCTATTAATGACCCTATTTATTTTAAGTCATAAAGTACTTTGATCACAGTTGGTTCGATGAATGAAATATTATCTGTTAACACAAATCATCATGAGCCTTCTTTTCCTTATCTCAATCACTTTGAGTTGGCAGTTGTTTTTCTACAGATGGATATGCACGTTTTTGACCACTATCTCGCCAGAGGGTAAGTGATGTTGCGATCTACGATGGAGCACGCTTTCCTATGAGATACCTATTCACTCTTGCGGTGAACACACCCAGATGGTACTCATTTCAAACTCAGTCCACGGAATACTGTGCGCAAAGGAGACAATTATAAGTAATTTAACCTTATTTTCTGTTTGTCAGGTCAAAAGTTCGCCATAATGGAGATGAAGTGCGTGATATCAGCGGTTCTCCGAGAGTTTGAACTTATACCTGTGACAAGGCCCTGCGATATCGAATATGTAGCCGATTTAATTCTAAGAAACAATGGCCCAGTGCAACTAAAATGTGTTAAGCGAAGTGAAATTAAATAAGTGCTATATGCTTACTTAAATAAGTATAATGTAGGTTAAGTTCATTTTGTAGATTAATTTTAAAATAGTTGTTTCATTAAAGTGAATAATAATAAAATTTAATAACAATTGGCCATTATCTCAACGCATTATTCCATATCGTTTTTTTGAAATCTCGCAATATCGTTACTATAATCCCGAAAATTGTAGATGCTCTATATTTCTGCCGAGGACTGTTGAAAAGGAATGGGTTAGGCCCACCATTTACCATCAGGTAACTAGTTTGTAACATCCGTTGTGAAAACGTACTCATAGAAATACCACTATTTTCTTTACTATTAATTTATATAACGTAAACGCATTCATACTTGATGAATCACTGTATTTATTAAAATAAGTCTTCCCCATGCGCATAAACGGTCTAAGCTTACGTCAATATTATTATAATAATTATTATTATACATAATATGTTCGTATGTGTGTTGGTAAAACACGTATAAAGGTGTATTATTATTATAATTAGCTTTTGCCCCAAATTCTCCCGCGTGGAATTAACTTAGTGTATTATGTAGTAACTGCTCTCGCGCTTTAAACCTCACTGCTACGCTCCCGTGGAGTTTAGCGTAATGCAAAGTATTTTTGAAAGGTGGACTATCTAGCACAGAAGAGAATTATTAAAATCCAATCAGTAGCTGATCAACTAACAAACAAAGCCCGCAGTTTCGTCTGCATGCAAGGTACATAAAAAAGTAGCCTAGCATCTAAAGCCGTTTAGAAGAAAAACCCATACAAACAGACAGATAGACAAATAATAAAAAAACTGAATTTTAGACATAGGTATCGGGCAAAAAACTATACCAGCTTAATAAATCATTGTCATTTTGTCATTAAAAACAGACACTTCAATTTTATTTATTTGTATTGATGATAATTGTAGTGTAAATTACATAAATGGGAGTCATCGGTAGAAAACCCTGAAAGTTCCCAATGAGTAATGCTTTACGTAAGCATATCCCAATCATAACTGCAAAATATTTTGTTAGCTTTCCTCCTCTTACCGTAAATAGGATAATTTATAGTCACCATAATAATATTTTGTTTTACCTGTTTGGCTATTTTATTATGTTTGTACAGTTCCGCTGACGAAAACTTAACGCGCGAAGGGTATGGAATTTGCTCTGATACATATTATCAGAAGAAATGGGAACCAATTTCTACTTGATTATTTTATAGAATTTATCTATGCTTAGCAATTTAACACTAAGAAGCAGTCAAATAAAGGTCGCGGGTTCAAATCCCGCTTCAAGTCCAAAAATATAAACCAGTATGCTGACACTGACTTTTAATGTGACAGTGTTTCTCACGAGTGCAGATGGTTGGTGTTTGACTATAAGTGCCTTATCATATTAGCGGATTGCGAGCGGATTCAAAGCGGAGCGGGCGCGCAGCGAATGCGTCGCGAACACGCAGCGGCTGCGCAGCGGAGACGTCGCGGACGCGGGGCGAATACGCTACGTATTCGTCACGTGTTTGTAGCGAATTTACGACGTACAATACACTCAGTAACAAAATTGATTCCGACGAGGAAACACTGCTGTTGGCTTTGTTACTTCGGAAACGCCGGCGACGAAAACGAAAGCATCGACGAATTTGGGAAGATCCATTATCAATTAATCGAATGGAAGAGAGCGACCAATTTGTGTTGTTTTGCAAACGATTAAAAAATAATCCTAAATAATTTCGTTCCTACCTACCATAAAACAAACATAAAATATTTAAGCAAGATAAAATCCCACAAGAATCCGTTATGAATTTATGATGCAAAATGATTTGACATTTGAAAAAAATATTTTATTAAGTTGGTTGGCTGGCGTTTGTACGAGACAGTACAAAATGGCGTCCACGCCGCGCGTCCGCAACGAATTCGCTGCGAATGCGCGGCGTGTTCGTTGCACGCCCGCAACGAATCCGTTGCGCGCCCGCTCCGCTTTGAATCCGCTCGTAATCCGCTAGTATGATAAGGCCCTAAAAATCTATAAAATATTTATGACAAGGCACTTATAACTAAAATAATTATAGATATTATTTTATCCTTGCGATATGTAATTTTTTGAGTAATAAACTAAATTCTCTATTTTAGCTTTTTGTTATTATGTTTAAACGTATGTCACGAATGATGAATGATGTATTGACAACTATGCTAATATTAGAACTCATTTCTTTGTTTTATTGTCCTCAACTAAAAGTCGTTAATGTGTCGAATACAATTGCTTCGCTGAAGCTACGCTGCAAAATGTCAAAACGAATGTAAGTTGATAAAATTGCATGATAATTATGAAGCCACCGAATATAATACAGAAGAAGATATAGTCGGTAACTAATTTGGCACTACTAGAGACATAGTATATTTATAAAAGTCAGAGTGAAGGAGAATGGCTCAGTGCGGCGTGCGCGGAAGCAGTGTTCATATCGCGCAATTGTCGCTACAGTTTACGCGCACCTCAACGGCGCACGCGCATCTTTTGCGGTCGTGTGCTTTTGTTATGCGGACTTACCAAACCAGTGGATTTGAAGATTTCGTGATGGAATGTGATAATGGTTTTGAGGTGATTTTTGCACATAATTATTTTATGATATTGTTGTTTACCATGTTTGACATGTGAGTATTTTAATGGTATATGAAAGTACGTTTACAAATTAATTAAAATTAAAAAGATATCATAAAAAAACAATAATTCAAAATTATTTTCTTGTTCTTTGAAGTTTTTCATATACCTAGCGTTTGTTATGTTAATTTTATTTTATAAAGTGGTGGCTAAAATCTTTGAAGAATTTTTCGCATACAACATGTTATGATATTGACATTGGTTTCTTTAAAAATAGCGTTCTTTCTAGTAGGGCACGGACATCACGCGATAGACGACATGTAAAATATGTGATTTACGAATATTGTGTGGTTGGCTGAAATATATCGAAATAGAACAGACAGGGAAAATTTGTGAGCGTATACAGTCGGTTGTGATAGAATTGCCAGACAGGGAAAATTCGTGAGCGTATACAGTCGGTTATGTATGATAGAATTGCCAGACAGGTCGACATTTCTGTGTAATACGGGGTACCTGCCAGTTCTATATAAATTAATTCGTGTAAGTACATTAGAATAAATAAAACATATTGAATAGAGATGCGCCGGCTTTACTTTAAATGTCAATAGTCTAGTTCTACTATATATATAAGAAGTGCTACTATAACTTGTGCCGCTTTGAAATTAACTGTATGCGGCGGGTGGTACAATGAACATATGTTTTTTTATTAATTATTTCTTATTATTAAATTATTAATTTTCATTAATAATTTAAATTTTAATTAAACCGAATCTTATGATAAGCTTCTCCGACTAGTCGGCCACATTTGCTGTTACCGACTAATCGAGTTTCAATGAACATGACCGCGGGTTGTCTGGGTAGATATTTATATGCCAAAGATCAAAGAACGATACGATTCGGCAAATGTTCCAGATGCCTTCTATACCTAATGAACAACATTTACACTTTTTACCCTATACATATTTTTCTACATATATTTATTTACTCTTATGTACCTATATGGATCGCTTTAGCTTTAGGGGATTACTTGACTGCAACTATACTTTGCTAACGAATTTATAGATTTGTGATTTATCTTAGATTTATGAAAAAAATCAACAATTCTTTTGTCGAAGGGACTTAATATATTGGTCTTATTATATTAAAACTTTTTATATTACAGTGGTTGTGTGATCTTATTAAATCGAAGGTGACCATTTCTAGCTCTTGCTCACATGTCACAAGCGCCGTTTCAACAATGAAATAGATGAGTGGACAAAGAACTCTTTCAGCTTTTATTTGTTTAGGTTAAAATACAATCGAATTGAGAACCTCTTCCTTTTTCTTTGAAGTCGGTTAATGACCAGGAAAATATTCATTATTTTAATAGAAACCAGTTTACCTGTTTAAAATTATTATTAACTGAATAAGTCAGGCGAACGCCAACAGAAACGTATCTTTCAACGTTCTGGTGAAGCTGAAACGGTAAATGCCTCTTAGAAAATTCTTTAACATGTCAGTATTTTCTTCTCATTGTAGCTTTTAGAAATTAGGTAACATACTAAAGGCAACAAACAGTAAATACTTTTGATAAAAACCCAAAGTATCTAACGATTCCTTTTTTGTAAAATTCAAACTTTATTCAAATTGCGTACATTAATTAAGCAGTTCTCACATGGTTATAAATAAAAAATATTAAAAATAATTTAATTAAATAAGCATCCATTCAATTTATTATTAGGTCATCATTCACTATTGACTTCTAAATTGTTACTGTGTATTGTTATTATTGCGTTTTAGCGCCTAGGAATAGGAAGACAGTAACTGTAGGCAGGCATGTAAATACTACATAGCATGCCTAGACAGTTGTAGTAAACGTGTACATTTCAATAAAGTAACACCTCTTTTCAGTTCATTATGATGTTAATGTTAATTTATGCTATACTATTACATTACTTAAGAGACGAATTGAATAGCTTTACTTTACCTACAATATTAATAGAAACAGTAGGTTATTGTGTGGTATATCACACAATTAATATAAATATCACACAACATACACATAACGCCAGTCCTAAATTAAGCACAGCTTGTACAATGGGTACTAGAATAACGGTTACTAATACATATATACTTTTCTTTTATCCAAGACAAACCTCTATGTTCATGCACACAAAGATTTGTCTTGAGTGGGAATAGAACCTGCGACCGCAGCGTCGCAGGCAGGTACACTACCCACTCCGCCATCCGGTCGTCAAATTAGAACGACATTTCATTGCATTACCTGACCATAATACTAGTCTTTTCAATGAACACACACGTCGCACACAATCTATTAAGCTGAAACACGATGAGTCTACGACAACTTCGACCAAAATAAGAAATTCCCTGGGTACCTTCCGAAATCCATGATCAGACCCTAAACATCACCTGTCATGAAAGTTCTCATAGTGACAAATCTAAAAAGTCTAAACTCAATGGGTTTATACGAACTTCTTCTATCGTGACGATGGCTTAGTCATTGTAGTCAGATTATCGAGAGAAAACCCTTGGATGTTAATCGAGATGACGCGCAGAGCAGACACAGGGAGGGGAGTGACCAACGGGCTATTGACTTGCCATCTTGGTGAAATGTCTAGCCAATTTGCTTGGAGAGAAATGTTTTACGTTCGCTCGGAGAGGCTCCTTTCATGTAAACTATGAGCAAAGAACTCTTTCGTTCTCTATTAATATCATAAATATCGTTTTAATAATGCTAATAATTTCTAACCGTTTCAAATTATTTCTGATTTTGAAGAATATAAAAAATCCAAACGAATAAAACAGAAATCGTCATAATCGGATCTGTTTCGTAGAATTAAGAAGTGATATGCTAATTTAGATGTGCCATATTTCTCATTCACCTCGTCATTCCTAGACATATCACATTTATCTGGTAATTGAACGCGCTATATTTTCTTAACCGATGCTGCTATTTGGGGGCCGTTTCGATTATAGAAATGCATTTTGAAAGCTCTATAATTTGACCGTTTCAATTTTGGAAAAAAATATGTGTCAAACGTGGCTAGCTCCCTAACTAATAGTTATTCCAATTACCATTACTTAATCTTCACTAATATTATGTGTCTGTTAATAATACTGCCTCGTTGGTCTAGTGGTTAGGGTATGCGCTTCTCACCACGAGCTCTTGGGTTCGATCGATTGGGGTGGGGCAAAAATATTATTTTATGTTATTGGTAATATCATGTTACGATTTGAATATTCAAACGCTTATAGTTGAATACTTCTCTAGGTTCTCCTAGAAAAGTATTCAACTAAAAGCATATAGATTTATCTTTCTAAATATAGACTACTTTTTTCGAATTACCAGGCGGGCCAAGCTGCGGGAGGAAAGAAGAATTGATAAAGTTTGCTATTAAGATGCTATGGCATTTTTGTGCACAAACGTCATAGATAAGGCAAGATAGATAGATAGATAAGATTCCATTTGTCTTTAAATGTAAAAATAAATCTTAATCATAAATCAAAAGTAACGTGAAGATCTCTATTTATTCACTAGGTGTTGCCCGCGACTCCGTCGTTGTTGCAATGTACCAAGCAATACCTAGCTACTCTCGAGTCGTTAACCGCGTTAAACTCTACTACTGCGCCCCCATGAAGTTTAGCGTGATGATACTGTCAACACACAAAAATAATTGTTCCTTTTTCCAAAATGCCACAGCAAAATTTTGGCATATAAATAATGACCGAGATCCATGATTTATCTTGGATTCATATATTGACCTAAAGTTGTTTCAATATACATTTTCATGCTCAACTATTATATTATACTATTAACTATTATATTTGTCTCCAAGTTACAATATCTGAAAAACTAGAGCTATTAGAGAAAATATATTATTTTCAAAATCACCTAATAACATTAAATTGCCATCAATCCATCAGGAAAATTTTTAAAGTCACATTTTGTTGGGCTTCTCTCAAACAACCTCAGCAAAATGATAATGACTAGGTACTTTCAATAAAATATTTCATATCGTTGTTACTACCAACCATTAAAATTATACGAGGATTCTTAATTATATTGCTGTTTTCATAGATGAAGCTGGCGTATAAGATAAGAGACATAGACGATGACAACTTGACTCTCGGAACTACGACGTAAGAATATTTAGGGGTTTTCACAGCGCGTCAGCGTCCGTGTAAACACTGAAAGCAAATAACGTAGATAAGTGAGAGTAGTGCGCGAGGCGAGGACCGGCAGTTAGCGCTTGCGCGTTGCCTCAGGCCGTAATACGCCGTCGCGGAACACCGGCATCGTCGACTATTCCGACTGCCGACCGGTTGGGAGTTGCCAAAAAGCCTCCATAGGGTTGCGACATGAATTCCCGTCAGCTCTGCCGGCTCGCGGCCGCCTCGCGACCTCTCACCAAACCCACCATATGCACCTGCTACAGACACTACAGTCAAGTGAGACCCGTATATGAAATAAGCCAAAAGGAAGTGAGTGTCCATTCATTTCATTCTTCCGGTGACTGAACAACCCTGTGTCTTCCTACTCTTATTGTTCGTACAAATTTTAATAAAATTGAATCGCCTGGTAACAATGTGAATTTGCTTTCCTTTCAGAAATGGCGTAATTCCGCCCCACACTTCTACGCTGTCCAGACCGTAGACATGAGGTACGCATTACAATTTGATAAATCAATGCAGTAACGGTGACAACACACGTACACACACTTTTATTGGAAATAGAAATAAATTGATGTCAATAATCCACATCGACTCCTATTGATCTAAATAGAACTAGTCGTCGCCGGTACTTGTTCAATTCACCCTTGACATTTGGGAATATGAGAGAAGTAGACAAATACTGAAGTGGTAGAGCAAATACTACAAATAATTGACTTAATTTACCATAGCATGTGCATACCTAGTTATGCAATGCAAAATTCTCGAGAAAAGCAACGTGACTGTTGATAATATAAGGAAGTGTATCTAATGTTTGTTTCTGTATCAAATCAATTCACGTTTAGGCAAATATTTCTAAAGGATGTGTTGCACTCACTCAGCTGTTGATAGTAAGATTGTGTTTAGTCAAGTTCAAGAGGAACTGATAAGATTGTTCTGATAAACCTATATGAATATAAATTTTACGTTACATGGTGCAGACGTGCATTCTCGTTCGTGCATAACATCGATCCTACGTAAGTATAGAAACCAGACTGTTTAGTCTTGTTTTGTTGTGCACAGATTGAGTTGTTTTCTTTTGGGTTCAAAATTCAAAATTTTATTTACTACTTACTTACGTTTGCACGAATTGTTTTATATTTGGTTTTTTGGCTTTTATTTTTAAATTGTAATGCATTATGTTCTTTTTATTTTGCTTCGTTGGTAGGCTTCAGACATGAGTTTTAATATGCCTGGACTGTTTTAAAAAAATGTAGTCACTAGAATCCTTTTATATCATACCAAAATGTGCTGGCAGAAGACCATTTGCAAAACGGTTATCAAAAGTTAGGAGCCATAAAATTACAGCTATGATAAAAAATGCAGTTAATACATTTCCAGTAAAAATAATTAATTGGATTAGTTTTATGTAGCATTTTTGCTTGCTGCAGAGTTTTATGTGTACACTTTATTTTTGTTAAAGTCGCATTCAAATAATATTTTATTTTTAAAAATACTACGTAGGTACCTATTTAAAATTGGACTTGAGTGCTCAAGTGCTATTGCTTTGCATAAACTATTCTATTCTATGCAATATCAATCAACCAGTGAAACGTGCGTCAGCTGAAAATGTTTTAATATTACATTTCAATTCTGACGACGTTAGTGTTTTTCAGAATTTATTGTGCAAAACATTGTTGCGTTGGCTGTTTCGGTTTCTAAATATAAAGGCAGGTGATGGTAAACAACATTCATGTTGTATAATTCGCGTAGTGTACGTCGGTATCGGACACACCCGCCGTACGTAGAAGTCACACGCAAGATAAAATTAGAACATGTTATTGTGACGTGTTGGTACACAAAACATGACTATTATTTGCCAAATTTATTATGTTACATTCACGACAAAGTGCTAAATGATCAGTCACCTTCGTTACTACATCTATGTACATACGGGGTGGATGCGACATAGCGACATTTATTGAAACCACAGCTTCTATACATGGTAAGTATCAATTTCCACCGGATAAAAATTCTCTGGCGAAAAAAAAAAATCACGTTCTCCGAACAATTTGAACATTGCGATCGTGCAATTTGTTCGGCAGACGTGGATTTTTTTTTTCGCCAGAGAATTTTTTATCCGGTGGAAATGCATACTGGCCATGTATAGAAGCTGTGGTTTCAATAAATGTCGCTATGTCGCATCCACCCTGTATAATAATAGTTGCTTACAATTTATTAAGTAACTACTAATAGATCATTGTGTTTTTATGAAGTGATGACTTACAATTCCCAATACTTGTCTATTTGGGGTCTGAATTATTAGTATTGTTTGTTAGATAGTGTTAGGCTAAGGTATTTTATTTTTTGCTTTATGGTGTTGTAAAAGCTTTGGATGTAGACATTTTTTACCAAGCCGCTGCTCCAAGTACTTAGGTACACAGAGCCACAGTATAAATATGTACAAACAGTACGGAAACTGCCTACAAACGTGCGAAACGGCACGCACACATAAACATGCACACCGACGAGACCCCTAAGCGGCACTCGCTACTGAGAGCACCGCGACCACCGCTTAGGCGTCTCGTCGGTGTGCATGTTTATGTGTGCGTGCCGTTTCGCACGTTTGTAGGCAGTTTCCGTACTGTTTGTACATATTTATACTGTGACAGAGCCGTGCTTCAGCAAAATCAGTGGCATGAGCTAATTGCCATTTTTTTAATGGCACTAATGCTAGATTATCGTTTTTGTGGATACTATTGTTTATCTTCTAGCAGAAAAAAATCGCAATTTATACACTGAGGAGTAATTTTGATTAACATTAATAAAATTACTGACATTGTATTTAACTAAACTGTTTTTGACTAGCAGAGTTCGCGAAACACCGCACAAAAATGCAGACGATGTTCTTTTTGACATGTTTAAGAATGAAGACACAGGACTTCTACCCGTTGGAAAGTTTTTGGCCGTATGTATTACTTTTTAATAAAAATAAATGAAATATAAAACAAAAAATACAAAAACGTGACCACCAAATATGAATCGTCTCGTCGAAGAAAACTTTCGTCTTCAACTTTACGTAACATTCTATTATTAGTATTTTCGTTTTTGCAGGCCTTGAGAACCACTGGCATAAGGAAAAATGACTCTCGAGTTAAAGAAGTTATGCACAATTTGTATAAAGTGCACAAAGAATCCAATTTTGAAGGAGGTTCACCGGAAACATTGAAGCTGGACAGGACAACTTTCAAAGAAGTGATTGCTCCGAACATAGTTTTAATTACGAGGGCATTCCGCAGTCAGTTCGTGATTCCAGATTTCCAAGACTTTATAAAAGACATAGAAGAAATGTACTGGTCAGCTAAGAGTAACTCAGATGGCAAAGTGGCTAGTTACATACCACAGCTTGCCCGAGCGAGTACCGACAATTGGGGTGTGAGCGTGTGCACAATAGACGGCCAACGATTTTCGATCGGTGAACATTTAGTACCAATTAATCTTATTTTATGTTATACAATTCAATGATTATTTAATTGTGCTGTTCTTTATTTATAGGTGACGTGAATGTGCCATTCACTTTACAATCATGCAGCAAACCCCTCACGTACGCGATGGCTCTTGATACCCTGGGGCCCGACACTGTCCACAAATCTGTTGGCACGGAGCCCAGCGGCCGCAACTTCAATGAACTCGTTCTAGACCATAATAGTACGTATTCAATCATTATATTTATTCATATCAACAACAGCTGTTTACCGACGTAGCTTGATGAGATGTTTTTAGAGGCTGAACATCAACTATTTTGTGTGCCAATATCGTGAATGTGATGATTGTTATTCTAATTTTAATAGCATCCACGCGGTTGAGTGCCGGTATAGTCTTTAAACAATAAATCAACTCAAATAGTGAGCTGCTTTAGTTTCTCACAGAGGCCAAATCGCAAATTAGAAAAGTTTTGGAATCGAGACCATTTACCTCGCAACCTTTTTTTACTACTTTTGTCGATTCAGGATACCATCGGTTATAAACTGTTTAATATTGAATGATTAGATGGATCACCATCGGGGTTATTGTATCAAAATAATAATTGGATATGAAGACGTGGTTGGCTTTAATTGAACTTTTCATTTCAACAGTGAAACCGCACAACCCGATGATCAACGCTGGAGCCATTCTAGTCTGCTCATTACTAAAAAGCTTGGACAAACCCGAAATGACACTCGCTGAAAAGTTTGATCACGTCATGTCATTCTTCAGCCGGTTGGCTGGCAATGAAGTCCTGGGCTTCAATAATGCAGTATTTTTATCTGAGCGCGAAGCCGCTGACAGAAACTATGCACTTGGCTTCTACATGAGAGAACATAAATGTTATCCAGAAAAAACTAACCTTCGAGAAGTCATGGACTTCTATTTTCAGGTAAATATTGACGTACATACACGTTACGTAGGTACGTAGACATGTAAAAAGTGCTGAATAATTTTGGAATAAGAAAATATAAACAAAACAATGTTATATCCACAGATGTAGATCTATATCTGTGGTTATATCTCATCAATCCATATTTAGTTTTAAATCCTAAACCTTTTAAAAGCTTGAATAATAAACCTTGGCCATCATCTCATTTCCAGTGTTGTTCCATGGAGGCTAACTGCGACATAATGTCCATAATGGCAGCAACTTTGGCAAATGGAGGCATTTGTCCAATCACCGATGAGAAAGTACTCAGACCTGACTCAGTCCGCAATGTGCTATCTCTTATGCACAGTTGTGGAATGTATGACTATTCCGGACAGTTCGCCTTCAAAGTGGGACTACCAGCGAAGTCAGGGGTGTCAGGCGCAATGCTCATAGTTGTCCCCAATGTTATGGGAATCTGCACATGGTCGCCGCCACTGGACCCTCTCGGTAACAGCTGCAGAGGCTTACAATTTTGTGATGTAAGTATTAATTGTTTCATGTCCTGCTAAAATTTAAAATTTAAAACGTGCAAGATAAATGTTCGAGAAGAGTAAGCTGAATAATATAATAAACTTAATTTTTATAATATTATTTCAGGAACTAGTAAAGAGATTCAACTTCCACAAGTACGACAACATCCGTTACGCCAGTCACAAGAAAGATCCACGCCGGTACAAATTTGAGTCTACTGGCCTCAACATCGTCAATCTCTTGTTCTCTGCGGCCAGCGGGGATCTTAGTGCACTTAGAAGGTGAGGAAACAACCATATATCCAGCTATATCATACATTAACACAACGAATACTGCTGACCAAATTGTTATTGTTTAACAGCCAAAGGTCTGATCCGTCTTCTTCCCGTTTGGTGAACTCTTGGCAATAAATTGCTTTCGTACAAGTACCGACCTAACTATAGTACCAACAAGTATATGCTTATCTTCTAGAATTTGAGAGCGTCACTTTGAATCACTTGTACCTAAGCTTGTTGTAACGCTTGATGGGTCGATCATTTCCTGATTGAACTAAATGTAGTCTTCAGGAAACGCTTAATTCAGTTGTTGGCAGCACAGCGTTGTAAATAGCTATAAGTTTAACATTATCATTAGATACATTTACACGCGACTTGTAGATTCACTGTGGTCTGATCAATTTAATATAAAATGACTAAAATGCTATCTTAATTGGCAGGCACCATCTCTCCGGTATGGATATGACTCTATCAGATTACGATGGTCGTACCGCGCTTCACTTGGCAGCGGCTGAAGGGCACCTCTCTTGCGTGGAGTTCCTCCTCGCCCAGTGCAGTGTTCCTCACGACCCACGAGATCGCTGGGGAAGCCGTCCTCTCAACGAGGCTGAGACTTTCGGCCACACTACTGTAGTTCAGTACTTAAAAGATTGGGAGATTGCGCATCCCACCGACCAGCTCGCGGATCCAAACGCTTCTACAGTCGACGAAATATTAAAAGTTAAAGCAGATGCTACCGATGTCGCCAAGGATCCAAGCATTCAAGAGATAGTTTCCAGGAATGGTGACAAAGTGCAGTAGAATCTCAATGAATAGATCGGCGAAGTTTAACGATCTCATGGCTTTTTAGGAGTCACAAGTGGCATTGATCCTTTGACAGAGTAACTCCCTTTCGTGTATATGACATAATACACAGTACGTTTATATCTACGTAGCGTTAAGCTGCTTCTAAGCGACATATTCGTATTAATTGTAAAAGCTTTCGCACAATATGTCGATTTGACCTTAAAAAAGACAAAAGAATTTGACACGAGTTACGTGTGTATATTTAGATACATATTTACATTACATACCTATGCAATTTACATCTATCTCCTAGCATGTAGATTAGAACAGATTAACAAATTATAATGCATTTTACGTTTAAGCGGATTTACCATGTGAATGTTTATTGTGATTTACCTGCATATATCTTTAGCTGGAATAATATTAATGTTTATTGAGTGATGCATTCAAATATTATGAAAAAATGTTACAACAGCAGAAAAACAAATATTGTTGGAGATATTGTGAGGTTTTAGTTAGAGTTCTATGACACATTTATTCAGCTGCAAGCTCAACTAAAGTGTGATATTATGATGGCAACACATGCACAAGGCGAACATCTATAAGAAGAATATTTGGATGACACAATTAGATGCTTAGAGAATCTGTACTAATGAGAATTGACCTGAAAGTATGAATCTAGTAACTAATCAATCCTTTTAAAGAATTACTCTTTAAAAATGTATACTTGTTCTATTTAATATTTACTAATTCACATTCTTGTCTGAATGTTTTAAATGATGTAATTAGTCGCTTAGTGGGTAGCTGTTGATTTTAGACATGTTTACTAGAAGTAGTTACAATATTAAGTATAAACAAGGTTTTGATATAACATAGTTTTGACAACATATTCTGAGTGTTAATATCTTTATCTAGTGTATGTCTTTAAGCATCTGATTCTCGAGACTCCTCCCAAAAATGGATTTTAACATTCCATCTGTAATGTTTATCAAAAAGTCTTCTTCTTCGTCGTGTCGATGGCTGAGTCAAATTTTATTTTGACCTGCCATCGTGGTGAAAGGATTAGCCAATTCGCTTTGGAGAACTCGCGAATTGCCCAGGGTGCCCGGACGTAGGGAATCGTTGTGTACGTCACTCGGGGAGGCTCCTTTCCTTCCTTTCTTGACAAAGTAATATAAATCAGATTGAAATATCTAAATATTTATTCTATAACTACAATACCAAACTAAATATAAAATATCTACAACCTATAATTATACTATATTATTATGTAGAAACTGCCTCGATGTTCTAGTGGTTAGCGTATGCGCCTCTTACTGAGAGTTCTCAGATTCAGTTTCCCGGTTGGCCAAAGTGTTATTTGTGAACTTCCCATCAGGAAATTCACAAAAGCTGCATGGATAGGCTTATTCCCTATCCCATGGGACCTAAACATAACAGGTGAAGTGTGGGTGTTGTACACCTCTGCCACGCCCTTCTGGGTGATATAGGCGTGTTGTAATGTTATATAGAAATGGAATGTTAAAAATATATAACTTAAAGTAATTACTTATATTCTGACAATAAATAGATACTACCTACTGTAAGCCATAATTGATGTTGTCTAAATGTATGTCAATTAAATAAACTGTTGACTTAAATACATGTATCTGTTTTATTATTCTCCTGTATCAAGGTCCACTATTTTTTTTATTTTTTTTTTGCAACCTATAAGGAGGCCCAATGTTGAGCAAAGGTCTCCTCCAGACTTTTAGGGTCGACACACACCAAAAGCGCGTCGAAGCGCAGCGAATCGAAGCGCAGTTTCAGTGTCATATGAATTTTAACTTTATTTTCATAACTTTATTGCTTATTATCGCATGAGAGACTCAAACGAGTCGCGGGAATACCGGCGAATTCCATAGTAGTAGTAGCCTAGAGTTTCTCATGCGATAATAAGTATTATAGTAATGAAAATAAAGTTAAAATTCATATGACACTGAAACTGCGCTTCGCTTCGACGCGCTTTTGGTGTGTGTCGACCCTTAAGGTCCACTTAATAAATCATATCAGTGCACAATGCTACTGTGCACTTGACACAAATATAACAGTTGATTCTTATTTGATAAATGTGTTTGCCTTGATATAAAAAATAAAGTCATGCATGGTATATGAATGAAAAAACATTTATTTGTTTTTGTCCTCAAGTTAAGTTAGTAAATGAAGGAATTAGTAATATGTCCTTGTACTTTTATTACCTTTATCACTTCACCATGTACATCTGTGCACAACTTTACTTGGCAGCGCCACACCTTAATTTTTTTTTTATACTATGCCCACAGCGAACGAACGGTAGTCCACCTGATGGTAAGTGGAGTACAGCCCATGGACATCAACAATCCACATAAGCAGATTGTAGATGCGTCGCTGCAGCTGAGGACTACAGTGTTATGCCTAATGTGCCTGTAATTTCAGGGCCTGATCTCACCACCAAACCGGAACACAGTAATGGAAGCACTACTATTTGGCGGCAGGTTAAAGGTGAGACGGTGGTGCTGCCGCCCTCGAGCTCATTCACAAGAGCTCTACCACCAGTAATCCACCATCCACCAGATCTAAGTATAATGGGTGGGTGATTGAATGTGGGTATCCCCTTATCACGTGTGGTTTTAGTTCACATAAAATAAAATTAACTCCTTCAATTTGTAAAATAATTTATTTCTATTTTAAACTACAAGAGCTATAATAATTATCTACTTATCACTTACTGTAGCCCTTAGTGGACTTGATATTACTCCTAGTAACTTACAGTCAGCCTCTAGAAGAGTAAGATCAGTGGTGGAGCCAAGAAACCGGGATGACAGTTCTAGGTCTTTAATTTGGATCCTTACTCTTGCTCCTCTGACATATTCATCACCTCTAACAGTGGGTCTGGTGCATACACAGTGGAATTTCCAACCGAAATCAATGTAAAGGTCATCTTCAACCACATGGAATATCTTGCCAATAACTACTTTATCAGATGGGTCACCCAGCTGAAATCAAAAGTTAGCTGTTTTAGGAACTTAATAAGGAGACATAACAACTATATCCAGATACTATCAAAGAAGACAATTCCAAAGATTAGCAGATATAATATACTTACATCCATCAACTTGGAGTTCCTGAGGAGGGAAGCAAAGGTATAATTTTGTTCAACTTCTTGTGTGTCTGAGATTTGTGACTGTTTCTCAAAGGCTTTGGCAAAACCGCTAACTTTAGAAACATTCTCGCCAGATATATTTGCTGGTTCTTCTTTTATGGTGCTTGTGGAGCCGGTAGTAAACGAAGGAGTACAAAGATTTCGCGAGGTTATAGCTGCAATATTTGATCTCACGTGTCTTGTAGTTATATGTGTGGCCAATATAATGCCACTCAATCCCTGAGTTGTTTTCTTAAGATGAAACATTTTACGGGTATTGAATTCTCAATTATAATAATATTTTATTATTAAATCGCAAAATTCATAACCTTTATTGACAAATTTGACTTCATTGACATATTTGACGGAATCGGAATTCAATAGGGTTGTGTGTGCTCTTCTTTTCCTCTCTCCGACACACTTTTAGTCTTTTTTAATAGTCGATTCTGCAAAAATAACATTACAAAAAGATTCTCGTTTTTGAGTTAAAATACGTCTTTGAAATATAAATTACTTTAAAAAAAGACAATACAGTATAATTTGTTTAAAGTTCAGTAATTTTTCATTTATCTTGTTAAGCAAACCATCATGAACCATCGACTAAAATTTTAACTGGATTATGACTGAGAAAAAAACAAGAGCAATGGTCCTTGTAGAACTGTCAAAATGTTGAGCAGTGTCAAGTCAAGTAAATGTCAAAAAAATTACACACGACACACGGTTTTTTGATAATGTTGAGTGATTGACTCTATAAAGCGGATTAAATTATAAAATTGTATAATGACCGAGGACCAAGATGCAAAAGACTCACAGTCTGATTCGGGCAGTAAAACCTTTATTAATAAGAACAAGGATAAGAAAACAAAAACCCAACGGCCACTGACCAAAGTGATTGTTTCCCTACTTGTAACATTGTTGATTGTAAATATAGCATTAGAAACGAATTCATTAGGTTCTATTATTTTCAGATAATTCTGAGGCGCCTGCCGCCTTCTATGACTGAAGAAGCTTTCTTGGAGCAGGTTTCACCAATACCTGACCATGATCACTTTTACTTTGCCAAGCCAGATTCTTCGCTTGGTAACAACCTATATTCGAGAGCTTACATAAACTTTGTTAATGTTGATGATATTTACCTATTTAGAGATAAATTTGATGGATATGTGTTTTTGGATGAAAAAGGTAAATAATATTGTTTTCATTGCATACTAAAATAGTTTGAAATGATTCCAGCCTGCTCAATTGTTATTGTATCAGATGGGGTTACGTAAACAATGTTTGGAATTTTGAATGATTAGATACCTAAACAACAGTTGGTTACTATGGATCAAAAGTTGATATTCAAATATCAATGCCAATGTGATATAACATTGGAATGTTAAAAGTACTTTTCTGGGTATAATACAATACACATAAGTTTTACTTTCTCTGATAGACATACTGCAAGATCTAGTCTAAAATCAATTGTTTATACAGGTGTTGAATATGTGGGCATTGTGGAATATGCTCCTTTCCAAAGAATTCCTAAAAAGAAGAAGAAAAAGGACCCAAAGTGTGGCACCATAGAGAGTGATCCTATTTATCAGGACTTTGTAGAAGGCCTTAAGAAAGATCCAGAGACTGAGAATCAACCTAAACTGGAATATTCATATCCTCTCAATGATTGTAAGTTTTTTTGCACTAGTGTAATATTAAGTATTTTTATGGCTGTTTGTGCTACTTAACTTCTCCATATGCTAGGTAACAATGAACAAATTATGTATGGCATAGCTATAATACTTCTCTCAAAACTTTGTTCCTATATTTTGTATATTATATGAAAGTCCAAGTTAATGTAAGTAATTTTTTGGTCTACTAACATTATCCTTGTGTGTATGAAGGGTACAGTACTTTCTTTTAATTTGAAAATTCATATTCCTATATCTGCTATAGAATAGATTTTTTTTTTAAACTCAACTTTTTTAAACGCCTGCACTTTCACCCACATTTACCCTTACTGCTCCGATTCTGTGGGGCTGAGCGTAATGTTAAATATCTAAAGACCTTTATTGAAAGTTGACTATCAAACACAAAAAGGGTTATCAAGATTCAAACAAACTTTCTCTCGCAGTATGCTAACACGCCTTATAGTCAGTTACCTGCATCTAAAATATTATTAAAATCATTTACACAATTAGCTAATACAGACAAACATAAATTCTAAAACTTTATTTTAAGCAAAGGTTTTGTATTAACACCTATACCTTGAACTTGTTAAGTGATGGTTTTGATAAAAGTGCGTTATCTAAAAACACTTAATAGCGAATGACAAGAAGGTGCAATCAACACCTTTGTTGGAGTACCTGGCTGCTCGTAAACAGGATAAGAGAGGCAGAGACGAGCGCCGCCGGAGGGAAAATGACAAGAGGAAAATGAGGATTGAGAGGAAAACCAAAGAAATGCCTATCAAGGTAACTTACATTTTTGATGAATATTGTTATCATAGCTAAGTAAATCTATTGATCAGAATGAAGATAGCTGTCAGACTATGATGTAATAAGAGTATGGTCTTTTCATTACAACAACAGTCAAGCTTTGCGAGTTGGGAATGAATGGTTGTGACACCGCATTTTCAATTAATCAGGCTCAAATATGGCGGAATTTCTCATATTTGAGCATACCTGTAGTATTTGTATATCATGTGTCAGACAAGAAAACAGTTACGAGTGATAATTTATGTTAAAATACTATTATATAAAATATTTATTGACAGAAGACTTTGACTTTGCAGTCCTACGGTCTTCCACTTGGTTATTGCTGCTATATTTAAATTAGGGAAATTCTGTACTTATGATTAAATGCAACCAAAATTATCATTCAAATACATGATGAGTTAATTGTATTGTTGTTTATTGGGTCATGGTCTTTTGTAAAAATATTCAAGGTCTTGTGTATTTTTTTGTGATACTCAATATTTAGAATCACTTTCTGCAGTAAATATTCTGTTCTAAATAGTGATATTTAGAACAGAATATTTAATATAAATAAATATCACAGTGGTGTGATTAAACGTTCAGCTCTAAGTGCCTTTAAAAAACTATAAATGTTCTTTGATTTATCTAGAATTCTGGTGACATATCTGAAGATGAAAACCTTAACGAAATTGCGGACGATTGTAACGACCACAAGTATAACAATAATAATTGCTGGTACGGAGAGCAAAGAATATACCACAAGAGTAAATTAAAAAATGTTAAAACGGAACTCAAAACGCATGGGTCTGATGAATTCATTAGTACTGATTCTGACTGGGACAGCCATTTTCCTGCTCTTTCTACGAAAACTCATAATACTTTCACTTTAACTTCTGGTAAATTCTGTGATAAAGAAACTGAAGAAGGTAGTCACAAAAGTGGCGGTGATACTTGCTCTAAGGTTCTCATTACTGACTTAGTAGTTTTGAATGTATTCTGTATTTTAATCAGATTGAACCTTAATCAGTATTTATTACTCTGTATTTAATAAGTTGTTTTCTTTAAATAAGATAACTTATTCAAAAGAGGAAGAGTAGAATTTATTTCTGCAACACCATAGAAAGTTGAATCTGTAGAAAGTATAACATTTGAAGTTATGATTTTTGTCTGTGATCACTGTGGTCTATTATCGTGTTAGTCCATTAATCCTAATTCCATAATACGAACATTATTGCCGAATATCAAATGTCTGTTTATCTTTAGTTCATACCAATTTAGAAGAAAATATGTATAACATTTTTTTTTATGTTTCATAAAATACTCAATTGCGATGACTTATTAGAGAATGTAAAAACTTACGATATTTTTTATTCTAGGAGGAAGATGGTGGAGATGGAGAAGTGAAAAAAGTTAAGTCTAGAGAATGGGAGAAAGACAAGTATGATGGTAAGGATGACCAAGGGAAAGACAGCAAAGATGGAACTGTATTCGAATCAAAAACGTATAGAGAGCAACGCAAGTCAGGCGTCGTTTTAGGTGACAAGAAGAAAAAGTTTGATAATGACAAAAAAGAAAACTCAGTGAAAGACGACGATGGGGACGACTCTGATAGGGGATATAAAAAGGACAAACGGGACAAGTTTAAAGATTCCCCTCGCGACCAGAAGAGTAAAAAATATAGTGACACGAGAAAAGAAAGAATCAATAAAAATGAATGTGTCAAGTCTGAAAAGCAAACAGCCATAAATAAAATGATGTCTTCAGATCTGAAAATGAAGTCAATGAACCATGACGATATCAAACCTTTCACGCAGCTGCCGCATGTAAAGACTGATGATTTAACTAAACTCATAGAAGGGATGGACAAGAAATCAAAATTTGAAGAGTTAAGTAAAGATTCTGTCGGATCTTTTACTAAGATTACGCCTGTTGGCAAAATGAGAAGAAGTAGCTTGGAATCTAGTGAAGTTTCTGTAAAAGACGAGAATTTTATAAAAAGGCAGAAGTCCCTCGATGACAGGGGTGAATCCACTGATAGGGAAGAATCTGAAGAAAAGGATAAAAGTGAAGGCGAAGAACGGCGTTCTGAAAGGAGAATTAGAAATAAGGTACAAACATAATTAAATGTTTATTTCTATTCCATAAAGCTGTGCAATATAAAATATTTCACTTAACTTTCGTAAGACTTGTTGATGTTCCATGAGCCTATCCTATATCATCCAAAATTAAAATGTATAGAAAACATAGTTTTCTGTATTTTTTCAGTGGCACAAATAATATTTTGCCGTTTGTCTTTGGCAATAGTTAGCATAATTTAATTATATTTGTGTTTTACTAACCATGTTTTTGGAAAATATGATTATTTCTTAGTGAATTTTATTGTTAAAATTTTTAGGATCGTCCGAGTCTCCCAATCTACCAGCCTGGCATGGGCAAGTTCAGTAAACAGCGAATTGCGAAGGAGAAAGACACCATTCCTCCGAGCAAACCGATCAGTGACAGTGAAAAAAAAGATACCTGAAATCAATGGCACACCACTCAGTACTTGGACAACATTCAACGGAATCCCCTGACGCTGGCTATCGACTCATGTCCGGACTGACCGACGAGGACATCTGAATGTGCCTGCCGAAGGAACAACTGTTCGTGTTTCTCACCTGTTGTGTTTATTGATTTGTTTAGTTTACATTACAATTCAATGGCGATGTTATCATACAAAAATCAACGTAGCATTTAATGCATCATATTTTAGCTTGTGACGATTTAATTCAGTTTGTTAATTTCATTTAAATATAATTCATTTTTGGACAAAGTGGGATTGGCTTGGATTTTATTTTAGACAAAATAGACATTGTAGCAATTACCAACAATTTATTACTTATCACAGTGAATTAACTTATGTCTTATTAATATACCAACTGTTACAAAAATAGTCATAATATATCAGTGTGTTATTATTACAAGCAAACATACATCTTTGGCAAAAGAGAGGCAAAGCCCCAAAAAATTACATTTAAGTGTAAATATGCTTTTGGTTTTACTTTCTACGACCATGTCTTAGTGTTCAAACATGCATTTCGTGTCCTAGGAGCTATATAATAATTATTACCTACAAATATCATTCTATGTACAATCATACGCGATCTCTAATCAACAACACTCATAAATTATTTCACTTTAAACAAGTAAGCTACCAAAAAAGAAGATAATCTTTCATAAATAGTTGTCGCTTGTGATAAAGTTGGTGTCCTATGAAAAAACTACGAGATTATTTATTAAAGTCTGAAATAATTGGAAAATAACAAAGTCAAAAGGAATTCGTAAACCAATTAACCAAATGACTACATTACAACTGATGCCGTATATAATTATGAGGTTTTATTGTCCCTTTTGAAATTCTGATATGCATAGTTTTGATATTTCTCCACTCAAAAACCAGCTTATGATCGCAAATAAGTGGCAATAAGAACTCGTGATACGGCTCCATGTATTCATACATACACAAGAAATGAAAATATGCCCAACTGAATAAACAGATTGCTTGTACAGAACAATATTATAACTAGTCAGCCTTGTAAGACTTTATTTGTTTCGTAAACTTTTATAATAATGTAAATGGCAAACAGAATACTTTCATGCAAAGGATTAGCGCCAGTTTCCACCACAGAAACTGGGCCTTATACCTACTCGTACATCTGGCAAGACAATCCAAAAAAATATAATGATTAGTCTAAAAAAATAGGCATCTAATGACAACAAATTAATATAAAAAAAGACAAAGTGAAGTTTAAATAATTATTTTATAACTTATTTCTATAACAAAGTGTCAAGTGCCAGTTTATACGTTATGTTAGCGCATTCAGAAAAAAATAGATAGATTTTCAGTTCCCCATTGTGCCGCTAGAGGCGCTACTGTATGATGTTTCAGTTGTTTGGTTAATGCAATCGGTAGTGATTGACGATTGTAACTTTTAAAACTCGCAATCAACACTCTGAAATTTAATGAGAATTACAGCATATTTGCCGTCAGGGTCACACACATAAACGGGCCAGCAAGCTCTAGCTGGCACGTTTTATGTTCCATTGTATTGCATCGTCCATTTCAGTCAAGTGACAGTTGACTCAAAAGGACATTGACATGGAATAACTTTATTAGCACCTCGCACTTTCTTCCTTAAATTTACTATCACTACAAGAAGTTTATATATCAGCTTTTCTTCATACATGATTTCAGATCATGGGTACCAATAGATGGCGCTGACTGAAAATACATTGGTGATACTGCTTCTTTATCTTAGTGGCTGCTCAAATTACGTTCGAATCTAGTTAAAGATAGTGAAAGCCTTTTCAGCTTGGGAGTCTAATATTTTAACAAGATCATTCATTTTCAGACGAAATTGTTCCAACCCCAACGCTGGTAGCGTCACAACTGTTGCGTTAGCCTCCATTCTAACTCAATGTTATGAATCCATATAATGTCACTTTCTTTATTATCCTTAAAAAATAGTATAGGCTCTTATATCATGACTATACAACGTTTCTTAGAAGGTTGGCAGAAGCAGTCTTCTCTGGATCGTTGGTAGGGATAGCTTGCTTTAACTTCTCGGCTTTGGTCTTGGTTTGCGCGACATTGTGCCTGTGCATGATGTACAGCAGCAATATGAACCCGACGAGGAAGCCTGCAAGCCCACCGCCTATCGTCAGCCAAGTGCGCCGCGATGCTTTTATGTTTTGTACCTGAAACATTCGAAATAAATTGTTAGATTTGCATATATACAAGGGAGTTCTTATGGGCAGAGCCAGCCGATGCCATACCGATATTGGTTGGAGCGAGATAAAAGTTTAGGGCCCTGCCAAGCGTCTTCATCATCCAAGAGTTAGGGAGCATTGAATGCGCCGACATGTTGTTATTTTTTTAACAATAGAAATTGTTTCATTTTCGCTGCCAAAAGTCGGGTGATCGCCTAATTTTATCTAAGATATTTTCTTTTATAATTAAGAAGTGCCACAGAGGCGCTCTGTCTGGCACTAAGGGGCTTTTGGCGCCTGGATTATCCTATGGACCAATGGACGGGCCGGCCCTGCTTGTGGGTTGACACATTATTGCTTTGTCAGCCAATGCTCTTTTACTACTGTGATTCGTATGGGATCTATTCAACAGCTTAACAACCATTAAATATGAAACAGCACTCGAAAGTTGAAAATGGCTGAATGTAAATTTAATCGTTTAGTTATTCTGAGCAAAGCTCAGAACTTGTAAGTCCTTCTTGCTTGCCCAGAACAAAAGAGTTCATTTGGTCTCAAAGCTATGAAAAGATGATACAATACTGACGCCAAAATTAAACATCTTCATACCTGCAAATATTCGGCTTTACAGCTGTGGTATGTGGCGTTGTGGATCATTACATCTTCTTCAGATACTGAACAGCTTTGGAATTCTGAAAGATAAAGAGAGGTTCATAAGTTAAGATTAAGATGAAATTTGGAAGGACCATTTATACGAAATTGTAAAATAATGCAAAAGGCTGAACTTGAGATGTTGAAAGGACCATTTGTAGGAAAGGTCTGTTTCTAAAGGAGGAAGACTTCGCAAGAAAGCAATAAAGAAGAAAATATGTACCAACCGTGGGTATTAAGCCTAGAATATTCATCTAGCAACAACTGGAAGAATATCCCCTTCGCTTGGAACCACATCACTGTCGGTCTCATACTGCACAGCTCCAAATCATCTATTGATTCTGTCAGATCTACCTTTTCCAAGCTGCACATTGGTGCAAAGTGCGCTGTGTCCAGGGATGTTAAAGGATTATGAGAAATATTGTAATATCGGAGTTGAGGGAGAGTGCCCCAGTTGGGCAACTGTTTAATTTTACAATCAGAGATATCTAATAACTCCAGCGGCGCCTTAATGGGCCTCACAATCGTGAGTTCGTTAAAACTTTTATGGAGAATGGGATTTCCTCTGAGATACAGTTTTCTTAGAGACGGTAGTTGAAGAATAGAGTTGGGCAGTTCGAGAATAACGTTGTTTGAGAGATCTAGTGATTGTAGGTAGGTGAAGGATGTCAAGGCATCCTCGTCGATGTGGTAGATGTGGTTGTCAGTTAAGTACAAGAACTTAATGCTGGTGTATCCTGCCAACGTGTCCGCGTGTATCTCTTGCAGTTTGTTGTCGCTGAAGTCCAGGATCTGTAATTAAATAATTTCCAATTGAAGTTTATAGTTTATACATAAAGACTTAGATATAAAAAGGTAATATGGGGGGCAATCATACGAGCGCGAGATAGATTTAGTCACGTTTTTGTCATATTTTTTTATGGAGAAAGATGGCAAAAAACGCGACAAAATCTATCTCACGCTACTATACTTGGTCGGATGGTCTCTCTATAAGACCGCTATTTAAGCACTTATGTTCTTTATTTACCGATAAGTTCTTATCAGGGGAGTGACAAAGGTTAGGTCAAGCTTATTTACTTTCTTTGTTATTGATTACTAAATGCTGTGCTTAAGTACGTTATTTATACTTATATACCTATCTCCATCCAGCGTGCACAACCCTGTGTTGCTAAGAATTTCTGACAAAATGCAGAGAAAATGGTTGGCTGGTAACTAGACCCTATTTAAAATCTCTTCGAATTCTTATGGAGATATGGCTAGAATATTGCTTCTTCAGTAACTCTTGCCCTTGCCTTACACTGTACTGGGTTGATTGACCCTTAATTCGTAGAGCCACATTGCCTTTTCACTTTTGAGAACCTGGAACCAGGTTACATGTTCATGTCACAATGATTGTTTTTGATATTATCAAAGGCATCATAAGGTCGTGGTTAGATATACTAACGACTATTATAATGGCTTAAATTGTAGAATAGGTATTTTTAGATTTTATCAAATTTACTGCATTAACTGTGTTGTTTTACTTGACCTATGTCACCTCCACGTACGTGGGTGGCTTTAATTGACGCAGATTAAATGTTCTTCTGATCTCATTTATGATTGACTGAGGACATCAAAGAGTGCATACTTACTTACTACTGTATACGTGATCTATTTCTTGGATTTACTAATTTCGTGAAGTGTTCGAGAATTTCGTGAAATGGTTGAATTACATGATTTTTTGTTCTGTCTATTTGCCACATTAATATCTCAAAAAAAATGTATAATTCCGGTAATTATTTATTATTTTACCTTATGATTTGCTGAATGTTATTATAAAATTCAAATTTATCTATTTTACAGCTAATTTATTTTGTCAATCCAGTCCTTGGCAACATTTTAATTCTGGCACTTTGACCACTGCCGCAGCACGCTCGCTAGTAGTTGACCACAAAATTAACCTAACCAACTTATAAGGCCCAACTATAAAAACCGAATAGAAAATATCAAATACAAAATAACATAATATAACACAATAATAAATAACCCAAAAGGGTGTGGCAGAGATGTACAACGCCCACACTTCACCTATTATGTTTAGGTCCCATGAGATAGGGGGTGAGTCTATCGCTATCCACCGGACACAATTTCAACTCTGTGCTGCTAATGTGAATTTTCTGACGGAAAGTTCCTCCACCTCGCAGTCAGAGGCTCATACGCTAACCACTAGAGCATCGAGACAGTTAAGCAAAATAAAATTTAATGCAAAATATTGACAATAACATTGTATAGTTCATTTTTTAATCCCGGATACTAATTTGACAGCAAGAACAATAGATTTATGTCAGCTTGGCATTGTTCTTGTTGTCAAATTAGTCTGGGATTAAAAATGAACTATAGGTAGCCATTGTCGTTTAGCTGATTGTTAGCGACTGCCATTTTCACACATAAACAACCACTATCGGTATCGCCACTACCGGTAATTAATGTAACTATTTCACGATATGATCGAAATAATCTTGACCATTTCATGGAGAAGTCGCGCGATTAGTTTTCCATATCAAAAAACGATTTCTTATCATCGATTTGCCCAAGCCTTATCATCATGTGGCCACTAAACTATTAAGCATTTCATGAAATGTGACCGTTCTTCGAAATTCTCGAGCATTTCGTGAAGTGAGAAAATCTCCGATATGGCCACGACATCTCTAAACGGTTGCGCGCGATAGTGGGGAAATTGATTTGTGACGCTTTTCTCTTAGTGCAGACTTGGATTAATAGATATAAAATAGCCCCTAAATTAATTAAAAATAGAATAGCATTCTGAGTTCTGTTTTATTGAATTGAGTTTTGTTTTATCCGTCTTCGTATGTTTTAATGTAAATTTTTTAGTACCATTGATACGAAAGAAGAAGAAGAAGTGGCCTCAACGAGTAACGGGAACGAAAAATAGGTTATGGTCATTCTCATTACCATCTTCCGACAGGGTGGATGATTGTTAGTCTGAATACCCCTCTCTGAACCGAGGATTACTTCCTCAACTGCAAGGTACTTACCTTGCAGTGGTTTGCGTTGATGCCTCATCCGTAGATAGAATCGCGTGTGTCATATATTTTATTCTAATACAAAGTAGATAACATAATCAGACATTTAAATTAGTTACAAATCTTAGTCGGTACGTAATTTATATTTAAAGCAGACCGGCACGTAGTCGGTGTGCATCGGACTACGGATGATGTTGCTAAGGCGCTTTGCAACTTACTTGCGGCAACTAAGTATCAACTTTTCTCATTTTGACAGTTGTTAGTTGCAGAAACTGGCAACTTTCCTCTGAAAAGTTGATAGTTGGCGCAACTGAGGTGCTACGTCAACGTTGCTAGATTCAAGACAACCGTAGCCAAGTACAACCTCTCATCTTGCCATACGAAATCTATAATTATATACTATTCCAAAGCTACATACCTCAATGCCTCCTTTCAGCTTGGGTATCTTCCCCAGTCGCAGTCCAGCGCAGTGGGCCCCATACATATCGTAGGCGTACTCATAGGTGCAGTGGTTCGGACGAGCTCCCAAAGCCTCGATCTCTGTCATCTCCTTCGTCCAGGAGTTCGACACACACAGGACTGACACCACCAGCAAAGTCTCGTAATATCTGAAAGAGGAAAAATTACGTTTTTCAATTCTATTCTTGAAGTTCAGGAAAGGGATCAAACTAATAAATAAAAATAAATCTTAATGTATGTATATGTGTTTAAGATATAGTATTATAAATAGTCGTTCATTTCACTACTTAGTATATGCATCTTACAGTAAGAACAGGTTAGTTAGAGTCTTATGTTAATGATTTGATTTACTCTACTGCTAATTTGTTTCAAACGCTTAAGTTGTTTATGTTAATTAAATAACATGCCCCAGAATACTGCCTTGAGGCAGACCACTGTCATTTAGTCCTGTATGGTCTCGACTAAAAAGCCGAGCCTTTATCTTTTTACGGTGATACTTGTACCTATTGTTCCTAGTAGTAGCACGTGCGTGAATATAAAAAAATAAGTAAAGAATCGTTAGTTGATCAGCGTAACATCAAATTTTGCGACAGATAACGTTCAAAATGGCGATAAATTGAGATGTGAATACAGATATAATTCCTACACTACGCATTCGAAGCAATCGTGTTGGTCAATGTTTGAATTGAACGTCGATAAATAGATAATGTCGATTACTACCGATTGAAACAAAGGACCGGCCGAAGTTATTGACATCCTATTATCTTCTCGTTATCAACAATGTTCGAATGATATTGGAGTTTTAAGCTTGCGGTTGAATGCATGCGTCAGCGTTACGAATGCTTACAAATTTTAGAATCTTCAATTTTATTAAAGAGTTGCGCGCGAAGATACGGCGATTGCACGCGCATCTTTTTCAACTGCGACCCTTAGACTGATAAAAAAGGTTAAACTTCAAGAAAGCTTATAGTTCTTGTAACCGAGCTTGAGTGAGTGAGAAGGCACCATAATGTCATTCGTCTCGTAAAAGATGAAGATATTGGCAGGTAATGCTTACACTTGCCATTGGTGAGATTACGTCCAGAAACCTCTGTCGCAAGAGACGATACAAGTTCGTCCTCCGATGTAGACACACAACACAATAGACACGTCGGTGGCAGATTTATTTAACGGCTCATAATCTATGCATATTATAAAATTGAAAATTTGCCGAGTCTGTACATTGATGATAATTTATGTAAAAATTAATACGAGTGGTCATAATTTTATAGATTTTTTGTCTGTACGCGTACGCGTACGCGTACGAACATACAGACGTATGTTCGTACGCGTATCACGCAAAAACTACTGGATGTAATTGAATTCAGTGTCGGTTTTCGCAGTTCGCTGGTGTAAATTAGGGAGTGTAAATTTATATAGGTTTGAAAATTTTATAGGAAAATGAATAAAATTCTGCACATAGGTTCCTTAAATGACGTAGATGAATACTGTCAGATAGATTTTTTGGGAAATATCACTCCCTAAGGGGGTTAAGTAGGAATTCTAAGTTAAAGATAATTGTGATATTGGTTCGTGTAAATACATCATTTCTTAAAGGTATTCTTAACTTAGACTTCAAATGAATGTTTTATATTTTAAACATTTATTTACATATACCTACTTCAATAGGTTGGCGGCTGTTAAGTAATGTTAAGGCTAGTAGGTACCCACTTATCTAGGCAGATATCTAATTAAATCATGAGTAATTACTGTCTAATCTTAATCTGGCTTAGGATTAGGAAGTATTCGCCAACTACTAAACATTACTCATTGTAATTTACGACCAAAAATAAATCCGTAGGTAAAGGAATTAGGGTAACATAACAATGGATAACACAAGCAACAATAACATGTTATTTATTTGTTATCTATTTATTCTTATAGAGTTCGTTTTTGTTTACCGCCTTTGTACCACGCCTAGTAGAGCCTTTTTAATACAAATAAATACAATTAAAGTATCCGTTTTTTATGTTATAATGACAATGTTTTTTCCTCAGAGGAATTTTTTGCTAGCTGGTATAGTTGTTTGTACGATACTTTTGCCTAAAATGCAGTTTAAAATATTTTTGTCTGTTTGCTAGACCGATTTTAATAATATTTTGGATGTAGGTAACTGACTACAAGGCGCGTAACAAAGGCTACTTTTTATCGATGTACCTACCACGCAGACGAAACCGCAAGAGAAAATTAGTTTGTTTGTTTGATTGTGCTAATTTCGAGAATTACTGGTTGAATCTAGATAATTATTTTTGTGTTTGATAGTCTAACTCTCAATAAAGGTCTTTAGATATAAAGGTCTTTAGATATCTTTATTGAGAGTAATATTACGCTAAACTTCACGGGAGCGAAACAATAAGGTTGAACGCGATCAAAGCTCGGGAGCAGCTACTACGTAATACAACAAATTCGTATCATTAGTGTCCTTAAAAACTGAACTGACTTGTTGTTCCCATTACTTTAAAATGTTATGGCTGAATCTGGGCAATTTTAACAAAGCCCTAAATACTCATAAAGAACTGAATATCGCTTGAATATGGACTTAAATAATTGTATTTAGGCCCTATTATATCACCCTTTAAGAAAGTAATAACGAATCGAATTATAAATAACGCTGTATAAGTAAGACAACCTCTTGAGACCCATCTGCATCACTAAACAAGTTCTTCAATAGTTTTGTATCTACGAAACATCTCCTGTATCTATCGGATCGGCACATCCATTGTATCGGATCTGAAAGAACAGATACAGCCTTTGTGTTCATCTCTCGGCTGATGTCATCAGGTCAAACTGGAGACAGGATAAACATATTCTCAGAATAGAAATAAAGGTTATCTGCAGTGCCCCTTGCTTGCTGCATCAACATACGCTTCTGGGGAATATCAAATTATTGTATAAAATGCATTACATTTTTATCATGAATTGAGTCTTGGAAATTTTACTTCACTTTTCAGGGTTCCGTTGTATCTACCTACAAGGAACCGTTATAGTTACGCTTTGTCCGTCTGTCCAACTGTCTGAGGCATTGCGTCGAAACCGTCAGTGTTAGAAATGTTAGATCGCCTACATCTATTGTGGGATGTTTTTTTTTCTGTCACCTACGTCATAGTGTGGGATATCGTTAGAAAGCCCTATAAAATCAATTAGGGATTAGGCTAAGACGTTTTTTTTATTTAGAGGCCCGTTCGCGAGAAATTTAACTTTGAAATGCACAACGACCAACTACGGAACGCTATTGGGTGTGGTCCGATACGCGCTTGGCCGGTTTTAATTTTTATTAGCGAATAAATAATTTAAAATATCCACTTTCCATATTTATAGATAGAAACATATATTCAAGTTTTATCTTGAAAACGCCTGCTGTTAGTGGTCACTATCATAGCCTAATATAGATGGATGTAGGATGGATAAAGTAGATGGATGGGACCAATTAAACATTTCGTACTCGCAAACTTTAGTCTCAAGTGGACATGATAACCATTGGACCGTAGTCACTCATTAGAAGTTTGTTTTCATAAAAATGTGGTATCTACTTTATTTTCTAACATTTCACAAGACTAGCTCTAGTATCTTTAGATATTGAAGACAACTGCACAAACAATCGTATTACCAAATATTTGTATAAAAAGTAGTGCACTTCATGACATGACCGGGTTTCAGTATTCCACATGTATTACGAAAACTATTCATAGTTAGCCCCGATATCACCAAACTGTATGCTACGGTTTTATTAAACGCGTATTGCATCTCTCTTACGCATACAATTTTTGTACGAGACAGAGAGAGTGTAATCTGTAGCTTAGTGTTAAACACGTTTTGGTGCATTCGGCATTTAACGTCACTCTATCTCTTCAGTCGTAGCTGATGTGATAAAACATAGATATGCACTGATAACAACTAGCATTAATTATAAGTGCTTTTCGAATAAAATTATGCATGTCGAATCATACATTCTTCTGGTAATTATCGAGTATTTTACTTATGAAATTGCAGTAATTGGCATGCCTCAAAGTTAAAATGATGTGTCATATTCATAATATAAATAAGATATAACAACAACAGCAGCCCTGTATCTAATACATGTCTCCTTGCTTGGCTCGGGCCTCTTCTCATCATGAGAAGGGTTAGGCCATAGTCCACCACGCTAGCCAAGTGCGGATTAGTCTTTTATTAGCAAATATTTATTTACAAATAATATGAAGTTCCTTTTAGAAAGTCCAACACGTGAAGTCACGTCCATCAATTAGAGTACATAAATAAAAATGTAGAGTCATTTCTTAGTACCTTGATATAAATCGCCCAGAGCTATTTCCTAACAGCCGAGCATTTAACATGACTCTACACGAGTATTGTTATCAACTTTGCAATTATCACAGCCGCAAATTGTATTAGCTATTAAGGTCCCGTGACACGGTAAAAATCGCGTTTCTAGGTCTTTGGCCTGGATACCTGAGACAACGCCACCATAGATATTACGTATATTATTTTATGACCTAGACCAATAATTATGGTATCAACATAAACATGATATGACACTTGCCTTTCTCAGAAGATGACTTTCTTATAACGTTTTAGGTCCCATGTCTTCTTCTTCTTCGTCGTGTCGATGGCTGAGTCAAATTTTATTGGTCCAATAAGTGGCCACTGTTATGGCGCTCTCGTCGGCGTTCATGAGCGCCTCTCTTGAGCAGGTGGTAGGGCATTTTAGACAGTCAGTAAGGTGGTCAAGTTTTTGACTTGCCATCGTGGTGAAAGGATTAGCCAATTCGCTTTTAAGAACTCGCGAATTGCCCATGTTGCGCCGGACGTAGGGAATCGTTGTGTACGTCACTCGGGGAGGCTCCTTTCATGCAGGTCCCATGTGATAGAGTATGAGTACTATCGCATTAACTACACAGTGAAACTTTCAACATTTTGCGCGTCACGGTCAAGCAAATTGATCATTGATTGACTTTGGACACTGGTTAACTTCGACACTAAATCTATCCAATCTATCTTGATTAATCATCTCCTCGCTAATAAAAAACACGAGCAAATAACAGTTCAGTCATAGGAAGTAACTAAAATATAGGTTAAGTCTGTAAACAAACACGTGAAATTACTCACTTGATAACACACATTACAATGACTATACAAATAGCGATCGCGGAAACGCCTGAAAAATCATTTTTATCGTACCATCCTACGCCATACACCCTGTAATTTGTTCGCGTCATGTGGTGACATTGTAAAACTTAGTTATTCTTATAATGTCAGCACAGATAATGATAATAGGGCTAAATAATATGATATTAGATGGGTCAAATTAAAGCGATGTGCTTGAAGTAATCCCTCTGTCTATTTAGATTTGAAACGGGTTCGTTAAATATCAATGTCAAAAGCAGTTTTGGATTAATTGGGTGCACTTAAATATTATAATTAATTGGGGTATATTAAAGAAGATTTTATAAAAAGATTTTCTTATTTCAGAAAATGTAGTACACAAGGAAATTATTAAAAAAATTGGGGTGCATGAAAGGAGCCTCCCCGAGTGACGTACACAACGATTCCCTACGTCCGGCGTACCCTGGGCAATTCGCGAGTTCTCCAAAGCGAATTGACTAATCCTTTCACCACGATGGCAAGTCAAAATATAATTTGACTCAGCCATCGACACGACGAAGAAGAAGAATTAAAAAAATTGTCTACCTCTCCAGTACGTTCTCACAAATGTTAGGGATTTAATTTTGTCGGTGCAGTGCAATCTGAATGATGTTTTCTGTAGCTGACCTAGTTCTAGATATAAGGTTGGGGATCCGATTGAATCCTAATGCAATAATAGATTGTGCAGTGATAATGGATGACGTCCTCATGATGTGTCAACTCCGGTTCGCAGGAGTGTCGGTCGCTCATGTCCGGCAGCTCTTTTGTTGTCAGACAAATTGCTGCTTGCTACTTGCAAGCCAATTGTTGTGTCGTTGTAGTACCGGCAGCACCTAGCCGGATTTCTACTAGTCAAGTCTAGAGACATTTGTTTCAAAAACTGTCCGATCATTGTAAAATGATTAATTGCAAATTTACTTGTCAATAATGCTTTAGTTTATTGGGGAAACTTCGGCAGGAAGCTTATTCACAAGCTAATATTACCCGGGACAATGTTTTACTTAAATAGCTTAGTATACCTAAAAGGAAACATCGGTGGCGTATGTGGAAGGAAGAAGTACTTTTTTTATGATTGATACGCACGTGTACCGTCGTAGTAGTCATACTATCGGGTGAACTCGTGGTCAACCACGAGCTCACCCGATGGTAAGTGACGGTCTACGGTGGAGCTCGCTTAATTATGAGATATTTACTCTTGCTTTAAAGACATCCAGATTGTACTCATGCGGAAACACACACTTTGGGATGTGAACAATATTCCACACACGACCGGCCTAGTTGGCCTCATTGTCATTTTGTTATATAAAATCAAAGGCCTTAACGATTTTGAAGGCGCAAATGAAGTCTCACGGATTGGGATGGGTCACGCTCGAGTACGGTGGCCGTCGCCGCGTCGGTCGATTGGTCGTACAAGCATCTGCAGCCAACTTCACTACCGCCAATATGATTGATTTTATCTATACCAAGCAAAAATCAATAATAATGTCTATCCGTTTGTCATTGAGCTTTGTTTATCTTATCAAATTAACAATACGTATGTTGGATTTCACTAATTACTCATCGCTTTATCAGGAATTAAAATACTTCATGTCACATCACAGTAGTTACGAAGAGGGACCTATATGCTGTAATTTTCATGCCCTTATGTGCTTCAATATAGTTACATTGACACGACTGCCAATGTAAGGTAATATCCAAAGAGATGGTTACGTCATCATAAATATAAAATTCTCGTGTCGCAATGTTAGTTACCTTACTCCTCCGAAACAGCTTTACTGATTTTTACTAAATTTTATATGAATATTTAGTAGGTCTGAGAATCGGCTACTATCTATTTTTCATACCCCTAAGTGAAAAGGGTTGTTTACCCTTAACATTTTTTTTTAATTTTTGGACAAAAATTTTCGTTTTTATTTTCTATAATGTGGCATTAAAAAATACATACAACCCTAAATTTTTACCCTTTTATCACCAATTTTTGACAATATGAAGTTTTTGAATGTACCTTTTGGGGTTTGACATAACATTGACCTAATGCGTGCTGCAAATATCGTCACAGAGAATGTATGCATAGTATAGCCAGGACAACCTGTCTGTCGGGTCAGCTTGTTAATTTGTTAATTCTAAAAGTTTATAGAGTTCTTTCATTAAACAGTTTTCACAGGTTTTCATTAACAGGTTTCACTATAATGCCATAACATAAGATGATAGAAGTATAATAAAATTTTACTGTTCTTTTAAAAGATGAGCGCAAAGAGTGTCAGTCAACATGACCTGAATTTTAATATCTGTCAAGTATCTAATAATTGACCATGGCCCACATACGCAATGGAGATTTCTCGTCGAAATGCTATCCCAGCTAACTGTGATACCATTTTGTCTATAAAGATAGCCAGATAACAATGTAATTTGGCGCGGTTACTGATATAATATATCTTCAAGGTGAAGAATGGAAATTACGAACGAGAACTACGAGTACTTATATAAAAAAAAACATTAACAATTACTCATCACTTTTATCAATTGACATTCTTTTAGTTGAAAATTGTGATAATATAGGTAAAATTAAATATTGTCAATATATAATATAAAAGATAATAAAGATAAATTTGGATTTTTTACATTAAATAGAACGCCAGAGGCATTCACACACATTCACTCACTCATGCAAACCCAGTCTCAGAACAAATCATTTTCAATAACACAAAGATTAGTCCCAACGACCCACCGAGCGAACCCACAACACCAGTGCAGTGGAGAGCAACGAGGCCACCGCTTAAACCACTACACCACACGTGCAGACAGATATTTAAAGCATATGAATCGATCTTGATTAAAGATTTAGTATAGTATATTTATTTATATAGTACGGCATTGATGGCATTTTCACCTTTTCATGGTACTTGTCTGTGTTTAGCTTATACATGTACATAATTATGCTATTACAGTGGTCTGCCTGCACAGTAAAATCTACCAAAAAAAATAAAAGTGACGCGTTCAGTCTACGAAATTTTGACGTAATGAAGTTGTGTAGACATAACTCGTTGCTACGATACTAAAGTAAAGGTATACCTCGCTTCTTCCATTTAGTATACAAAACTTTCCCCATTGGTATAAAGACTGTTAATAAATGAAATCATTACGATGCTGCTTACCAATGATTTGGTACATGATTCTGAGCGGTGCAGCGGTGCAAAGTTTTTCCATCGGAAAATTCATGATTTTTCGTGATTTATGATTATGGAAGAATAATGTTAACCTAGACTTGCCCAATACATTTTTAATTGCTTTTTATCGTAGGTCTCTGAATCTTGAACTCACTGGTAAGCGGATCCGTCACGATGTCATTTACACCCAGTACTTACATTTACATTCTAATTACATTTTATTCTTGTTCCTTGTCACATACACATCCTATACCAAGTCGTTTTACACGTTGCGAGTACAAAACCGCATTATTATTATTAAATAAATTATAAAACAAAAGACTTAAGTAAAGTTGCGTACCAACATACGCTCTGCTTAGTTTTGGACTAGATGACGTTGTGTGAAAGTTGTGTAGTATTTATATTTATTTACTTCAATTTATTTTATGATACCTATCCCAGTCTCTAAAGAAGCTTCGCAGTGTCTCCGCAAGGGTCTCTGTCAACGGTCTTAATTGTGCAGAGGTCAAATTAATTTCTTTTAATTGTTCGCCCGGCCTCTCCAGAGTTGTAAGACGAAATGATGTAGAACCCAATGATTCACTGCGATAATCAGCACAATATAAAGTTCCAAGAACTTCTTAACTTCTCAATTGTCGATACTCTTAGGAGGCAATTATCATCGAATAGGACAGTGTGACACAATATCCTCGAATGTTCGACGAACGTTGTTATTATTGGGTGGTAATTGTTTTCCCCATCTCTCTCACCACAAAGAAAGAAAAATTATTAAGTTTTTTTATTTTATATTTTTACGTAAAACGTCGCCCGCACAAGGATGAATTCCTGTATCGCGGGTGTATTCACAAACATACATTCAAACACACACACACAAAGCACACCTAGACTCGGAACAAATCTTTGCGGATCACACAAGAAAAATGAATTATTGTGAGAAAAGTCGTCTTGGTTTCGCTTTAATTAATACCTCTAAATAACCTAGTGCTTTGAGCAATCCGAAAATTTAATAAGAAAGTAACATTTATACTAAACGAATCAAATGAGAACAGATTGTTCGGCCATATTTAATGTTTTCCATTGCCCTATTGTGAAATAAATTTTTCATGAGGAACAGTAATGTGATCGAATATTTTATTCATATTCATGCGAATGGAACACATTCAATATGGCAGAAAAATCTGTTCTTATTTGATTCGTATTGAAACCTGGGGCTAGCTGCTTAATGAATTTATTAGTTGGAATGCGTATTTATAAGTGTGATTTTGGACGCTCCTCCCCATTTTCCATTCTTGAACTAATAGGTATAATACATCCTAATTAAATTAATCATTGTAAGGACATAGTAAAGACAAAGCTCATTAGGTAGGTTCTATGACATGCTCTCATGTCTACTTCAGCTATACTAGCCATGCTAACAAATTATTAGATTTATGATATATTATGAGTATAATATATGACGATCGGTTCATTCAACGGGAACTATGAGAGACACTCCTCTCTGCGCAGCGTGCGTGGCGGCCCCAATTGTCTGATTGATCTTTATGATGCGCCAACGCCCCTGCCGATCGTGATGGGTTCGAGAAAGGATTCAGTGCAATGACAATGGTTAATAGTTTGTATTTTGTGATCTATTTAAATGTAACAAAGCTAAAGAGTGGGGCCGTTCAAATATTACGTAAGCAGATTTATTACAATTATTTACCCCCCCATCCCCCTTGTCAGCAAAAGTAAGCAAAGCTTTTACCCCCTCCCCCCATGCTTACGTAAACATTTTTCAGATAAAAATGTGTTTTTAAACGTATGCGTGCATTCCCGCACGCATACGTTTAAAAACACATTTTCACACACCCCAAAAATGCGTTTCGTTTTCAATCATAGACAATGTGAGGGTTGCCATTCGTGTAAAAAAGTAAATAACTACCGATGACGTAATCATCATCTAGACTCCCCTACCCCCCATGTCATCCAAAATAAGCAAAACAAAGACCCCCCCACCCCCCCATAGTGCTTACGTAATACTTGAACGGCCCCAGTTTGTTTGTTTCATTGTTTGAACGCGCAAATCTATGGAACTGTTGGCTGGATTAGCATGAGTTTTTTATTCGACTACCTAATTTTGGAGCTTGACTTACTTCAGCCAAGTAATCCTAATAGTGGTTACCTTGCGTCAGAGTAGGGCTTTTAATCAATGGGGTGCTATGTCGAGTAACCTCCTAGACGTTCCGGGGCTATTGGTCCCTCATTAATCCGCGAGGATTAGGGGGAACAATAGTCTTTGGGTTTGGTGCACCCTGGTAACTTCGCAAAAAAACTTCTCCTTCGGGGGATTTCTTTTTGCGTTGGCTAATAACTCGACGCGGGGCTGCTCCTCGGGCTGACTGGTTGGGTTGGCCCATGGAGGAGTGGCCCAACAGGCCGGGCTGCGGTGTTGGCGCAAGCTGACACCGCGGCCGGGTGGTTACGGGGCCGCGGCGGGTAGGAGTGTCGGTGCGCGCGTCGTTTATCGATGCCCCGCATTCCCTGCCTTCCGCGGTCCTGGCGGGGCCGCAGCCGTTAGAACTGCGGCGTGGTGGGCGGCGGGACCGACCACCTGTCTCGCCGCGATAGGACCAGGCCGTCAGATATGGGGATATCTGATGGCTTTGCACGCGGTCATCGCCGGGAGGGTCGTGGACGTAAAGGCTGCGCCGGTTTCCCATGACTCTCCCATCAAGGCGAGTGCGGGAGCACCGTGGGGTTTTAGTGGGTATTCCCGTGCCGTTTAACATCGTAGGCACGGGCGAGTCCCACATAACCACTCTGCCCTTCCCCGGGGTGGGGTGGTATGCGTAAATGCATTTCCCCACGTAAAAATGTCATTTCCTTCCGGGGTAAAAATATAGGACTTTTCGGTGATTAGGTGATTATATTTTGAAGTTACAGATTTCAAATGAAATGTGTTTTATTATATATGTAGGTTTACAGTACTACGAGTATGTTCCGTTCTTAAGTTTGTAGAATTTTCATTGTTGTTAGAAATAATCGTAGAATTATCGGCTAAAGAGGAAATAATCAGTTATGTCTGGCATAAAATCCTTAGTCAGTAAATGCGGTAATGAGGTAGGCCCACGCGAAGAATTTAATGTTGTAGGTTGTGGCATTACGTAGCTGCCGTAGTTTATTTCAACGTTTCAGTTTTAGGCACTTTTAGTATATTTTTTTGCTACTTCAGATTGGGCGTTATTTAGTAAACTGGGTTTAAGATATTTGTTTTACAGGTACAGGGTGTAAATGAAATTGTGACAAAGCCGCTTATGACTGAGTCCCCGGATGCAAAACTTTTTCAACGGAAAATTCATTTACCAATGATAATTTTTCGATTGCCACAAATTTTCAAATGGCTCGGCAGATTGAGGTATGAAGATGCGGGACGGTAAAATTTTGCCCTAATCAAAGTCAACGCGTAGTATTGATGGGGAAACTCCTTAGGAAAATGCTTGCCTCGAAAACCACACGAAACTTTCCTCTTTACAGCAATGCAGTGATAACACAACGAGTACTTACCTAAGCAACTAATGCCATATCTCGGTATCGACGTCTTTACGAAATAAATCATTATATAGTATGTAGATAAGATCACTACGTATTTAGTACGACGAGTGATTCAACCGGAACATCGGCATGCGAGTAAATCGTAGACTATTGACGAAATGTCCAAATATATGATCTAATCAACGATCGTCATACCTACGTCTTTCTTTGAAAAACTATAGATATGCTTAAGGAAAACTGAGTTTTATTTTTATTACAAGGAGCCTAACAAACAGAGTCTGGATAGTTCGTTTTAGAGCAAACTAACTTTACCCACGACTTACTCCGTGTCGTACGTTTTCCGTTAGAGGGCAAGATGCGGTGGTTAAATTAAAAGCCGAGATCTTTTAAGTACCCACAGTAAGTTCAACTTGACCAAGATTTAATAGATTTTGCACACAAATAACTATACTAAGTAGTAAATATTCTGTTTTCAGATGATCTTTGATAATGCTGCCCACTTAGCATAGCTTGCTACTCTTGACATTTGGAATCGACTATGACGTCAATTAATTTTGACTTTTGACGTTTCTATGTTGATAACTACCTCAAAGTCCAAACTAAATATGTAAGGAGTGGTAAGCCTTACTAAGAGTCTAGTATAACTTAAAAGTATAATTTATAAGTTTCTATAGTCATTTTAATCAATCTTGTTTACAGATAATTAATAAATTATTATCTATACTTATTTAATCACTGATGTCACATGACTAAACCAATTGCTATATAATTTTTTTTTGAAATGGTGTACTTTTTTAATAGTTAATAATTTTTTCCCATTATTCAATAATAATTTCACAACGTTGTTCAATTAAATGGTCTAATTGACTTAAATATCTACTTTATGTCGTTTGCAACTGTTAATGGATTAATAATAGGTACCTAATGATATAATTGCTAAGCCTGAATTAATTTAATTGTATGTCGATACTACGTCAGCTGTCATTTTTTTTTAAACAATTTTAAACATTGTATTTCGTTTAGTCACCGATTTCATTGCGATACTATCACCAAAAGAGAAATAGAAAACTCCCTGAATAAGGAAAACTTACACATTTTCTCCGTTTTGTTTTCTTTCCGTCAGCGGAAAAGATGCCAATTGAAATTTTATCGGACTACATACATCTTATAGAATTTCTTCGTTTTTAATTTTTGTCTTGTTAGCTATCGTTTGCAAAATAATACTGAAACTTGCTTTAACACAATAGAAAGCCGATCTTTACATTACATGCATAAAGTCCAAGACAACACCACCTGAAATGGTTCTGGTAATGAAAGAGATAGAGTTTACCTGTACATGTTGAATCTTCCAGCATTCAGCACTAAACATCCAATTCACAAATCTCACATCACCAGCACATATTCACAACACAAACAAATCGAGTCGTTTAATCCCGCGGTGCACTGCCTGTATGCCTCGCAGGGGACAATCGCGACGGAAGACATTCGTTGAATTGATTCAATTAGTGCTACAAGTCCATTCGTCTGACGATAGGTGAGGTGTCCTGCCGCGGCAATGGATCGACTGATACTGGTGACGCTGTAATCTTTTATCAGCGCGACCTTCTGCGCCCAAGCAACCAAGCACTCTATAGCATCGCCGAGGCGTTGAGACGTTGTGATTACTTGCAGGTAGACCACCACTTCATGATACGGCTCGCTCGCATCTGAATTCTGATTCGTTAGTTATATTCCAGGGTTTTGTGGAGCAAGGAGTACTCTTTGTTTTCATTTGAGGTCTATCACTGCACTGATAAGGATGCTCGTAATGAATTCAATAAGTATTCTATAGCCACTTATCTAATGGGTTCATCATAAATGTTTAATGGACACATTAGATAAATACACGTTTGGAAAAATTAATTAGTTTACAATGATGCATAAAGTAAACTTTGATACCAATACTTTATGTATTGTTTTTTACATAATATTATTTTAAAGTGAGGTAGTTGTTACGGTTCCTGTTATGTAATTAGTAAACAGAAGATAATTTAAAGAAGGCAGAGTTTGATTCAGCCGAAATTATCACCATAAATATTTACGGTGCATTTATTTATTGTAAGGAATTTGTAGATTTCCCTGTATTGTTATCTCTATTTTAATAACAGTGAAACATAATATTACACAGCATCAGAAAGTAATATCACATTGAGTATTGTCAATGCGACTCAAACATTAAATTATCAACAAATATATTATCACCTGCAATTATCAACCGGTGATAGGTATTGTATATTGTATATAATGTATATAAATACCTACGCCGATAATTATAGGAAGACCTCGAGCAGATGACGTTATTTTTTGTTGTTTCAGTGGTTTACTTTATTTATCTCACTTTTATAAAAGTATTTTGATCAAAAATTATTCCCATTAATCGGTTTCAAAATATTTTTGAACATTTCATAACAAACAACCAAGTTTTAGTATTACATTATCTTTGCAAACAACATCAACAAATCTTCTTTCACAATCGAATCGCATCTGCTCTACATTTTTAGATCATAGATGAAATCACGAGCTTTCAATAATACCTATGATAGTAATAGTTAAAAAAATTGTAGAGTAGGCATACATTTAATATAGTAACTTTTTAATGACAAAAAGAGAAACTATGTACAACAAAAATAAATATATAAAAATAGACAATAAAAAAATATTTAAAATTTACAGGCAAGGTGTATAGAATTTTAAATGTATTTATACTCGTGCGTTGGTATTTTTTGTTACGCTCCATATGTATAAATATAATTATTTAAATTTAAATATATAGGTATAATTATATTAAATATTTTTATATTTTAAAGAAAAACACTACAGAAATATAAAGTTACATTAAATAAATTAAAAATATATACATAGGTAAAAATAAAAAGGCAAATATTTACATTAAGTTAGGCGTCATAGTATTCCTCCGCATCGATCACGGTTGTGGGGACCGTGTTCAGAAGGCTGACAGCATTGCCACGTTGTATGGCAATGCTAATTCTTTGTGCTAAGTAAAAGCCAGCCTTCTGGTCACGGGAAGCGTCGATTAAGCGTTTGGAAAGATCTTTATATAATAAGCGCGCACTCGGACCCCACGGACCTAGTGTCTCGACCCCAAACGGCTCAAATATGTAATCTCCTGAAAGATTACTGTATTTGCGCCGCTTGAGAGTCTCCGCAGATGCAGCAGCAGTGCCGGCGCAGCCAGCTGTGCCTGGAAGGTGTGATGGCGCAATAAAATATTATATAACGATTTGAGTCTAATGTTAGTCAAATCCAGGTGCTATCCTGGAGCGTTAGAAAAATGTACTTTGTCTAACGTGGTCAAGAGAAAATTTATAGACGTCCCATTCGCATGACCAGAAATTCCAGAATAAGCTCGAAAAAAAATAAAAATAACGTAAATTACGTTATTGCGTACTATTTTGCGTATTATTGCGTATTAACGTAACGTTTTTGAAATTTAGTGATACAAATTCAAACATTTTACTTGCACCCCATGTTCTGCACACAAAGATTTGTCTTAAGCGGGAATCGAACCCGCGACCTCGGCGTCGCAGGCAGATACACTACCCACTCCGCCATCCGGTTCTCAACATAACATATAATGTATAGACATTATATAGGCATTACGTTATGTTTTCTGTAGTTTAACTTCCTATAGAAAACTTGTACAGATCTAGATATTGATATCTACACGCCCTAGCAACTTGGACCCAACGGCTTCAGTACTTAAGTGCCTTCAATTGGATAATAGATGAAGAATTGTCGCTCGCCTTCTTGTCGTATATTCGCATGTTGTGAAACACTGCTGTTAATTGCAGAGGAATGTGTTGGGATACTTTATTCGATTTGACCATCATTTCTTTTCATTTATTCAGTAACAATTTTTATATTGTATAGGTACGTATGTTCTTAACAAATTTAAAATTTCTAATAAATAAGCACATACTAATAACAATTTCAGCAATTTCATGTTTATTAATTAAATATAAAATTACTTGTGGTAGAGTTCTTGTGAATGAGCTCGAGGGCGGCAGCACCACCGTCTCACCTTTAACCTACCGCCAAATAGTAGTGCTTCCATTACAGTGTTCCGGTTTGGTGGTGAGATCAGGCCCTGACATTACTGGCACATGAGGCGTAACACCGTAGTCCTCAGCTACAGTGACGCATCTATAATCTGCTTTTGTGGACTGTTGATGTCCATGGGCTGTACTCCATTTACCATCAGGTGGACTACACGTTCGTGCGCTGTGGCCGTAGTATAAAAAAAAAAGTAATGATAAAATAGTGTAATAAACATTGATAACACCACAATTATAATCATGCATTAGATGTCAATTAATTAATTGTTAACAAGTGATAAATTCATAACATCACTGCCAAATGTAATCAAATGAATTACTACGTATAACATACCTCTATAATTTTCAGTGGCGTAGCGTGCCTTGGCGGGGCTCCGTATAAAAAAATGGGGTCCATATGAATGGTAAAGATTTCTCGCTAAAGAAAAAAAGTTTGCATTAAATTAAATTTATTTATCATAATTATCTGTCAGTCTTTAACCATATTTTTTACGAACAATTCAAATTAAATCACTCTTCTAGCATTTTTTTCAGCAAAATGATTTATTAAATAATTTATAGCTAATGATGACTTAAGCTATGAATACTGAGAGGTCTGACAGGCGTTTATGTCCCATCGAAGTCCGTAATTTTTTACTTACTTACGGGGGCCCTCTTATGCCGGGGCCCCGTATAATTGATACGCCTGCTGTATCAATACGGCAGTAGCTACGCCCCTGATAATTTTGTTTAATTCGTTCTTTAGAAGAAGCCTGTGACATAAACATACGTTTTGGCAGAGCTCTTGTGTCGCGTAACGTCGATAAAAAGAAGATAAAATATAATAGAATCAGTTAACTCTATACCAAACAACAAACGGTTCCATCAGTTCGAGCATGAAGAAGTTCGTAAGTCTCTGAGATAAGCGCTTACAAACAAACAAACAAACAAACATACTCTTCAGCCTTATATTACTAGTAAAGATTAGTAGGTATATTAAAGTAGATTTATTAGAAGTAGATTAGTAGGTATAGTTATATTAAAGTTGTTATTGTGAAAATGAGGATTAGGATTATTGGGCCTTAGCGTTACGGTGTCATGACTCAAAAGTTAAACAAATCACACACGTAGCTGAAGAAAGTTTTCCCTGGCAAAGTAGGGTTTAGTTGCGGTTTACCGAATAAGTAACTGTAATATACTGTTAATGTAATAAGTAGTTGTAATCGTTATAGGGACAAATTATTGCGGTTGAACATTTTAATTAAAATTCAGATAAGTACGTTGCGGTATTTCCATTTACACGGAAAATACAGCCAAACAAAAGTCTTACTTACGCATTTAGATTTTTGTAGATACTTATATGCATTTTACCCAACTGCCAAATAGGTCTGTAGAGGAACAGGGTGTGATGTTCCTCCACCATTAAGGGAGGATCCTCCAACCAGGCTCGGTGGTATTGCCTGGCGGACCGCTGTCCAACGGTAGCGTATTGTATAAGTGATAAATATGTACACACTCTGTGAACATTTCGTTATCGCGATTCAGCGCTCTTTGAGTGTGCCACAGGTCCATCCACTCAAAGAATAGTCAAAAAGGAGGTGTAGACTTATATTGTTATATTTTTTTTTATTATATAGAGTGCGTAAGCTGGAACCTTGGAACCTAAGCGATTTCTCCAAAAAGTTGTTAGTAGGGAGTAAACGCTAGTTTTTGGTAAAATCGTTGTTTTAAAAATGTTTACGTACGTTTGGAAATTGTGTATTTATCTCGCTTAATCTGAAGCCTTCAGATTTAGCGAGACTTCCTTCAGACTGAAGGCTACGTGCAATGCCTCCCTGGCCAGTCATATCAGGTCCCCTTATCTCACAACAAACCGTAACAAATTATCACAGCGACAATAAGCAACTATTTAACTTCTTTTAGACGACAGGTCATACTGTAGCCGTGTTTCACTCTTGAGCTTTATAATTCACAAAAGTTCTACCATCGTGAATCACACGCTCATTTATTACAACGTCGTATAAAAAATATTCGGGATCACAAAGGGTTAACGATACGATGCAATACGATTAGGATTAGGATGATAATCGGTGATCAAGAATATAACAAACTCGGATGAACTAATATAACATGATATACAAAGAAATAAGTACCTACCTACATTTTTAGAGACAATGAAACGCCATGTGCTTTACTATTTACTTATTTTTTTCGTCTTTTTGAGAGGTCAATGACTTAATTAATTATTGCTTACCAATTCTTTATTGGTTTATTAAAAAACTTCTTGAGTGAATAATGAAAATAATTTCCTGAAATTTAGATGGTTTGAAATTCAGGTACAAAATAAATTTCACTGGAATCTAAATTCACAGGATTGGATAAATTTTGTGTAAAGATTCATCCTTTACCCCGCCCACAAGGTCCATCCACCCCGCTTACCCTACTAGCCACGGGGCGCTAACAATGGGTTAATGTGCACTGAGCTTTGTTCTACTTCTACTTGTAAATGTGTCCACGCGCTCACTATTTAAGAGTGGTTTACAAATGGAAAATCTACTGTACAAATGTCACTCAGACTGTATAGGTCGCGTCACGTAAAAACGTAGACAGAGAATAGTATAGACGACTGATAGCTTCGATCTCCCTCACACAAGACAAAGATAAACTTACGCCAATTTTGTGTAAAAAAACAAGACAGGTGATAAGATTTTTTGTTTCGCCATGCGTGTCGGGTTTTTGAGCAAACCTTGAGGTTAGCTCAAAACTTTATCAATCAAACTGACAACTTAAATTACAATATTTGACAACGCTGGCAAAATAATTTGGTATTTTTAAATTTTAGTTAGTTTAAAGCTATAAAAGTTACGTGAAACCTGAAAAATATTAGCAATTTTTTAACAATAGTGTCTTTATTAATCATTATTGTAGGAAATATGGTGCGGTGTAGTGTTTTAGGATGTAAAAGTGATAGAAGAAGAAAACTGCCTGAATTATCGTTCCACTCGTAAGTATAACACATTTTGGCCTTTGAATCATATGCCAGGTTGTATTTTCAATGATTTTATCTTGTGTGAACTATGTTTGTTTATATTTTGATCGACAAAATCATCTAAAATATGAAATTTTAGTATTCATAACCTACTATAAAATATTGTTAGATGTTGTCAAGACTTCCATATATTTTTCCCCAAAATTGTGGGTAAAATTTTATGTTGCATTTCTTATGATAAATATATCATGTAGTATTTTAGTCAGTTTCAATATCTTAATTGCATAACAGTTTCCCGGAAAATATTGATTTAAATCCGAAGTGGATTGAAGCTACAGGACGAACAAATTGGGCTCCGAGTAAATTCTCTTAAGTTTGTAGCAGACATTTTGGACGACATGAATTATTAAAAAAAGAGAGTAACTCTTTTGTTAATGAATGCTGTGCCACACAGGTAAATTAATATTTAACCTGTAGGATACATTATATACAGCGTGTATATATAATATTAATTATTATTTGAGATTTTCAGTTGAGTATTATAGGGGGCTATTTATTTATATATATTACAATATTTGGGTATAGTCAAGTTGAGATACTTTGAATTGATGCGCAACACTGAAAGGAAATCTACGTTTTTTACGGTCCTAAGGATTTTACGTGCAATATAGACTTGAATATTTGATTTCGTTTTAATAAAACTAGCTATGGTCCGTGACTTTTGCTCTGTGGGATTCGTTGATCCTCACGTTTTTACCTGTGGCAGCCGTAACTGCCCGTCCCCGTGCGTGAGTTAGAAAGTATGTTAAACGCCATCTATTTAAACTTTTGCGTGAAGTTACTATTAAAAATTTTACAGTTTCAGGCAAAAGAAGCAGTGGATGAGCTAGCATAGTAATGCCGTCAACGAGTAGCCAAGAGTATGTGTCTACTAAACTCAATACTATGATGCCAGCAGTGACTGTTCAAAAACACGCAGCTGAAACGCCAGATGTGAAACTTCCAACATTGGTTGATCGACTTAAATTCAGTCATTACCTATGCAGTATTAACATAACAGTACATCACGCAATATGTTCAATAAACCGAACAATTGTTCTTTATATCTGTTTTATTTTGATAAAATAAATACATTTTTCATTTTGGAATTAGTAAATAATATATCTTAATATTTTGGCAAATTTATCCAAAAACTAGGGTAATTTAATTTGCACTGTCGCCACACTGTGCCGAGATTCTCTGTCTCGCTGTTGACCACGCCATTCCCTTATCCAGTACTATCCTTCATCCAAGCGTAAAAAGAACGCTGGAAGAAAGTGGTGGGGGGGGGGGGTGTTTGCGCATTGGTACACTCGCGCACGAAAGTACTAGCTACCTTTTGTTTTATTTTTGAACTAGCTTGTCGCTCGCGGCTTCGTATATTGGTTTTCGGGAAGTACATTGCAAAATTTATTAGGTAAAATATAATTAAATAGAATTTAAAAGATGTTTAATTCAGTTTAAAATGTTTAATCTAATTACAAAAAATTTAAGTAATATTGATACTCCTTCCATTAAGTCGTCTTTGGTGACGTGAAAACCAGATAAGGACGCGGTCTTCGCAACTTGCCTATGGTAGGCAATTCTTTTTCAGTGACGTGGAAATTGTGGATGATTCTTTTTATAACACCCTGGTCAAAGTTGTCAATGTCTGTTATTGGTTTTTGTTTGATTCTTTTATTTTTGCCGGGAGTTCCGAAGACAGTAAGGAACTCTGAATCTTTTGAACCTTTTACAATTGATCTCACTGTAGACTCAGAACATTTTGTTGCCACTGCGGTCCGTTTCATACATTGTTTTAAATGATCAACTGCATTATTATCAGCCTCTCTCTTCATAAAACTTACATTTACACTTTTCAGTGTAAAACCATTTCATAAATAAAACTTTTGTGCGCGATGGTATTTTGAGAACGAATATAACGTGGAAACAGCACAGAAGCCAAAGGTTGACTGATGAAACAATAGCGCACCGGCAAGCATGCGCCGCGTGACCCGCCTGCCCCGCGCCGCACCTGATACCACCAAACAGTCCGAAAAATCACCTAATGCGCAGCTTTCTTTTTACATGACGCGACCTATATTTATCTTGAAAAAAGGAATTAATAATAATTCCTTTGAAGTGGCAGCACCAACTATCCGTAAACGCTCGCTAAATTAATCTTGCACATCTCTATTTTACGACAAAAGTAGGGATGTGATAACGAGACAAAACACGACTAGGGTTAACCCGAGTTCAGAGCAAAGACAATACGGTTATACTTTTCCAACAAATTCACTGTCCAAATTTGATAGCAAAGTTTCCCCGGACCGGGTAAGAGTAATCAAATCCCATATAAAAATTAAAAAAAATAAATAAAAAAAATAATAACAATAATCTAGCTCTATGAATTGTATTTAATGTAATTTTATATTTTAAAAGTAAAGACATTTATTTAATTTTTAACATTTTTAATTTTTATTTTTATTGTTATTTTTATTCTTATTTAATTTTTATTTGGAATTTATATCTAAATATTAAAATGTCAATTTAATTTTTATGTAATTTTAGTCAAATGAGCTATTTGTGTGAAACTGTCATATTTTGTTTTGTTTTTGATGTTGCTTCTTATGGGTCTTGTTGCTGGAAATAAATATTTTCTTTTTTTTTTTGTATAATATTTCTACAACATGACAATATCAGGTCAGTATTGCTTGAGATCTGTTCCATAATCACAAAAACACAGACCTGTTTTATTTAATTTCAATCAAGGAATTATTACGTACCTTTAAGCAATTTCGTTACCAATTTGCACACACGCTATATTATTGACAATTATTACCAGCTTTGACCAGTATATTTAAAATCGAATATCTTGGCGTTTTTAAGTATGCAGTTGGCTTTAGGGTCATCGCAGTCGAGCGTGACCAATCTCGATCTTTGATTTTTACTATATCAATCTGCAAGCTGCTAGTTCAGTTATAATGAGTTTATAACCAATATTGGACTGACCATATTGAAGTAAATATAAAAAAGCTTATTCAACTCGAGTTAAAGAATTCAAATCGAGTCAACTCGATTCTAGTCTCAACTCGAGTTAGTAAACCGAGTTGACCGCCCCTAGATAAAAGGTAAAAGTTTGACAGTGACAGTTATGACGAGCGAGACGTTTGCGGCTTTTTGGTTGTATAGCACTTTGGTGTAAACAAATTAATTTATAAATCAGTAAATGTTCTCCATGTTACGTTTTCTGTGACAATAATGAATGCCACAAGTTTATACGTCTCAACTTGTCGACTAATAATTTTAGCTGACGCTGCAGACAAATCATCGTGGACAGACTTATTCCGTTTGGTTCCTTATTTACGCCAATCTTTATCTTGTACAGTGTGTGGGAATCTGCTGAAGGAACCTTACACGCCGTCGAATGCCAACTGCCAACATCATGTCTGTAAAAAGTGTAAAGGTGGGCGAAAAAAACTTAAGCCTTCCTGCAGCTGGTGCAAAGATTACGAGAACTATGCTGAGAACTTGCAGCTGCGGATACTCCTGCAGTGTTATAAAAAACTATGTGAATACTTTATGGACACTGACGTGTATAAAATATTGTTGGAAGAAGATGAGATAGCTGCTGGCGTAAATGGAGGTACTGTTGCTAGTTCAGGCTTGATAGACTTGATACAAGAAGGTGCAGGCTTTAGCGACGACTACAAGAGCACGGCAGGGCTCTCAAAATCGGCTTACAGTATTTTACCTTGTGTCTATACTAATTCTGCTGGCACTCAAACCCAGACAGCATCATCAAGTAATTCTGAAGCTAAAACTTCTAAAGGCTCTCCAAATTCTAGATCAACATCTAATGGATTACCAATGTATTCTGTGTTGTATGCTGGGTCTGGCAACAAAATTACTATAAAGCGGAAAGCAGTTGATGAAATAGATTCCCCACCCGCTGTCTCCTCTAGTAGAGAAGGAAAAGTAAGTGAAATACTAATATATTTTCTCTTTAATGTTATAAGTAACTTTTGTGTCACATTCAACTAATCAGAAGAACTAGGTCTTTTCAACTTAGTGTAAGGAGGTTAAGGCAAATAATTTAAATAGTCACTCAAATAGATAAAGTTTCAACTGAAAACTTTTCATTATTATTTTTTTTTTATTAAGTTATTGTTTTTTTTATTTTATAAATTAATTCCTTTTCTTTTATTAAATTATTGTTTTTTATATCATTAATTTCAGACAAGTCAATTAGGGTTCAAGAAGCCTTCAAACAGATCTCGCAGTTCAGCCAGTAGTAAGAGAAAGGGGTGTCGGTGTGGTAATGCCACTGCCACACCGGGCAAGCTGACATGTTGTGGACAGAGGTGTCCGTGCTATGTGGAGAGCAAGCCCTGCACTGAGTGCAAGTGTAAAGGCTGTAGAAATCCACATAGACCTGATGGCATGAAGGTACTATGATCTGATGTTTTGATTACTTTCAATGTTTCATTGACTATCAATGAGTTATTGTTAAAATTTAATTATTAAAATACCTTTTATTGCTATCTTGTTCTTAAGATGGTCAATTAATAGTCCTAAACATATAGATTTAAATTTATATCAATCTTACAAATCGTCGTTGTCAAACCAAAATCTGCTATGTGCAGAAATCATAGTTTTGAGAAATTGACAAAAAAAGGTCTCCTGCATTCAAGGGATTGTAGGTAAGAGGTCGTCAATAAGAGGTCGTAGATCGTCATATAATGGTCATAAGCACATTATAGTTTTTTATATGGTAGGATATAGCTGCGAACTATATGCAGAGGTTTAAAGTAGAAATCTTACAAAAGTGCACATAGCAGATTTTGGTTTGACAACGACGAAATGTAATCTAGAGTGCCGGTTGGCATAGTGGTTATAGCCAGCGGTTTCCTCGCCAATTTCAACTGCTGCTGCTGTTGTGGGTTCAATCTCCGCACCAGATAAATCTTTGTGTGATCTGCAAAGATTTTTTTTGACTGAGTGTGGTATGAGTGTGTGAAATGTATGTTTGTGAACATCGTCATGACGCACACAGGACTTATTCCTAGTGCGGTCATGCTTTTTAGCTAAAAAGAAGCAAGAAAAAAGTTATCATTCACACGCATCAGCTCAATAGCTGCCAGTGTGCTTCATATATATAATATATGTATATATAATAATGTTTTGTGAGAAGTCTTATTGTATAATTTTATAATGTAAAATTTTACAAAAAGGCTTCTCACAAACTTAAACTATATTTTCTTGTATTACAATTAAAAAAAGTAATACTAATGAATTGGATTTCAGGTGAGACCTCACATACCACAGTTGGAAAGCTTACATGTTACACTGAACAGTAATGAGGACACTTCCCCATCATGTTCTGGTTCCGTGGACAGTCTGGATGGCGACACTCTCACAATGGAAGCCATGGAAGAATCTCTCAATTACTCTGCTGATCTAAAAACTTCTAATATTAAAGGTTTGTTACCAGTTTAATGTTTTTATGGGATAGATTACAGAAAATTCAGCCTCCAGATGTGTGTTCAAATGAGCTCCTTTGATGAGTTGAGAACAACAAACACCAAACTCACCCACTAGATGTAGCAAAGATGATCAGCTTAAAGTTTATGGTAATGAGAATGCTTATCTATGGAATCATTTGACTTTTTAATTCATCAACCTTATGGTATATAAATAAATATTTTAAATTGCCTTAAAATTCATTTGAGTTATAATCGTAGATGGAGATAAATTTTCTTAACTGAACAATATGGAGTTTTATGCATCATAATCATACAACAACAAAGTGAAGACAGAAAATGTATCTTATACCATGGGGTATCATTAGGAACATTAGATTTTTACTTCTTAAAAATTTCCATAGATGGCGTTATGTGTAGCAATGCAAAAATAATAAATTGTTATAAACGCTATTGTTCAACTTTTGACCAAAATATGATTTTTAAAAAATAAAGCACGTATATATAAAACGTTCAAAGCATTCTTCAATTATTTCAAAGTGATTTGAGAGAAAAAAGAAATCAATGTCTTTAACTCTTCAGTCGCCGTCTTGGATACGGCACAAAATGTAAAAATTTCATGCGGTTAGGTTATTTGTGGCTAATAGATGGCGCTTATTTGAATTTTATTTTAACATTGTATGAGTGTGTGAGTGTATATTGAGTTATAAACAAATTAGAGTTCGACGCTTTTGTCACTCAACATGTTAATTTAATGGACATTCACTTACGATGACGCGTTTAGATTCTGAGGCTACGATTGCCTTCCAATAATAGTTAGATATAAAATCATCATCGAACTTTTTAAATTATATATTAAATAGGTACATGTTTTTCTAATAATGTAAGTAATAAAATGTATTTTATTTTTTTATTAATCTAAAATAATATAGATATCAATTGTCATGTGATGTACTTCAAACAGAAACAAAATGTTTTTCTGCAATGTTACTCAATGTTTATTTACAAAGGAACCGGCGCGTGTTTTCTTCACTTCGGTAGAAGTTTTCGGATTGTTTGTGTGCTCTTGTGAATATTTTATGCGAGATGTTTTTCAGATCTTTTTACAATTAAATAAATAAATAATTAATATATTTATATTGACAGTATGGATATCAATAAAGTAAATAACGTAACACTCAAATTAAGCAATTCATAAAAAAAAGAACAATCAAATGTATAAATAAAAATAATTAGGAGTTGAAAAGATTGATCGGTATCATTAAGAAAAACTATAATATAAGAAAATAATAGGATAAAAGATGTGAATGAAAAACAATATTATTATTGAGTATGAAGAAAAATGTTATTAATTTGTTATTAATAACATTTTTCTTCGGAAAATAATTGCGATTTTATGAAGATTTTTTTTTTATGAAAAACAAAGCGCACCCCTAGATACACTAGTGGGTATTTACATATATGTTTTTTGTATTGAGTGATATGACTAAAACCTCCCTTGTCTTCTTCCTTCAAAGCAATCTTAGTCTAGCTAAAAATTATAATAAGATTGCTACAAAAATACGTTTTTGCGAACGAAGACAGTTGTAGGAACAATGCTAAGCAAACATGATTGCACGTTTTTATAAACAGATTTTAGATTTTTCGATCAAACTTTACCAGAAATAAATAAAGATTTTCTTTTGCAACTTTTTTTTTGACTTAAGACGTTTTATTTGAAGTAGGTATAGGCAAAATAAGTAGCAACGTTAAGTAGGTATTATATTATTATCGTCCTTGGGAACAACAGAAGATTGACTCCCAAACGTAAGTCAAGTAAATGTAAAAATTATACCTACACCTCGCCTGAGGTACCCACGACCACGTGCACGCAAAATTGAAACTTATAACAGCGCGCGAACTGTGAATGTTCTATAGTCGCTTCTATAGTTCCAGATAGATAAGTAAAGAATAAAAGTCATTGATCCGACTTCTACCAAAAAGTCAATAAAATTAAGATAGCGATCGGCGGTCATTAAAAACTGTCGCTAATTACTGCATCGATCGAGTTGCATAATACCGGTTAATCAAACACCTCTTATCGCAAGGTATTAAGTAAGAAATACGTAAATTAGGGGCATAATTTGTGGTATTTTTTTCATGTTCAAAAATACATATTAAAACAATGAAATAATAATATGTAATTGCTATTGTTTACGTAATTCAAAAATAAATAATTTATAAATATTATAAATTATATAAATTGTATAAGTTTTCAACTTAATATTATGTATCAATCAAAGAACATGCAATTTTCATAGAAGTAAACAATTAATTATAAAATAACCGAATTTTTTAATTTCTTAACAAAAAATAAGATTTTTTGGGATATGCCCGCATACTCGGCGCTGAGTGTGACGTCAGAGTGAGTCAGGGGTGCTCAATCCAATAGAGCTCGTATGATGGGCGGACACTAAAAGTCACGTTGCTCGACACAATACCTACTACATTTAAATTAAATGATTTTAAAACATTATTTAATGATGCCTTCAATCAGGTAACGCCTGAAAAATGGCAAAATTGTGTCGAGCACGTCAAAAAAGGAGCAGCCGTGATTAGAGGTCTTGACCATCAAATAGACAAAACAGCCAATCGCTTTATTATACATGTAACAGACACTTCAGAAAGTTAAAGTTCCTCGAGTGGCACAGACATAGATTCTGAATTCTCTATTTAAAAAAAAAACTATTTATAACTATGTGCCTGTACCCGTTTGAAATATATGAGTTGAATTTGATTTAAAAGTTTTATTGAGTACTAACATTCCGAAATAAATACGACTAAATAAAAAAGGTTCAAGGTTTTGAACAAAAGGTTTGTGACTCACGCCAAGTGAGCGCGACAAGGACGCCCTTTACCGCGATATCTTTGTTTTGCTCGTTTTAGCGACACTTCCCTTATATTTTTTAGTTTAGTCTAAATCAAAATCAATTGCAATAGAAAGTAATCATTATTTTATTACATTACATTTCATTAAAAAAACTTTAAATTTTAAAACTTTAAAATATCGTTTAATATTTTGAATGCAGCAGTGTTATAGCGTTGTAGAAGGTCAAATGTAATGGTAATGTACATACTGACTGACACGCACACATGCAGATAATAATATATTGGCAGCTTTGGCACGCACACAGACACATTCTCACGCACACAAGGACGTCATGTACCTGATGTTACCTTTTGCAAAAGCTAGATGGCGTTGAGGTAGCGCGGTTGAGACTACTCACAAGTACGGCCATCTATTGGCATAAAAAATGAATTAAAATAGCCCCCAGAATAATATTTTTTAGGGTGGCGTCAATTTTTTGTATGAGATTGGGTATCTGTACTAGTATTATATTATCTGTGCTTATACCAATATAATAAAGCTGAAAAGAATATTTTGTTAGACATTCCAATCTCTAAAATTACTGGTTGGTTATAAAGTATTTTCTTTTGAATTTGTTATCTTTTTTTTCTTGAGGATGATAACTGCCTCATTGGTCTACTGGTATAATTTGTGTATTGTTCACTGCAAAAACTCAGGTTCAATTCCCGGGTACAGCAATAGGGTTATTTGGGAATTTTCTTTCAGAGAAATTATCAGTAGCAGCTCAGAGTTGGAATTGTGTAGGTGGCGATAGGCTCACTTCCTATACCATGGTACCTAAGCATAACAGGTGAACTATGGGTGTTATACACCTCTGGGAATTATAGGCGTCATGTTATTTCATGATGGTTTTAAAACGCTATTTACCATCATGCCACATACCATAGGAGGTGATGAAAAAAATGACTATTTATCATCATTAATACAAATAAATAAAATTAAAGTCAGACGATTTTAATGTCTAAATAAAAATGTCTTTTCAGTTGATAGCACAACACACATTTAAAATACAATAATAAGTTTTTTTTGTCTGTCTGTCTGTTTGTGACGGCTGGACCAATTCAGATAACATTTTAGATGCAAGTAACTGACTATAAGCCGCGTAACATAGTTTCCTTTTTAGTTTGTTTGTTTGTTAGCACTAAACTCGGAAACTACAGATCGGTCTTAAATAATTATTTGTGTGTTTGATAGTCAATTAATAAAAGAATTTACATATGTAACATTACGCTTAACTCCACAGGAGCGACGCAGTAAGGCTTATTGCGGGTCATAACGGCTATATAACGAATTCCATATGGACTAAGTTGCGGGCAAATGCTAGTGTTTAATATAATAATTTAATGGATAATATTGCAAACAGAGTTGTAGAGAAATCTAGTTAATGTTTCATAAATAAAAATATTTGTATCTAAATTGCAGTGTACACAAGTCAGTTACAAGAGGTATCACCATCACTGCCAGCCACTATAATGATGGACGAGGATTTGGCCGACGAAGATGATGACGACCTTAGTTCACCCCACGAGTATGCGGTGTCACCACAAGACCTTGGTGACTACAGCTGTGACCATCAAGACGACTCGCCCGAGTCCATGCATGACAACAACAGTGATATCGAGATTGACGTATGACATCCGGTTTCGCTTGGAAGTGACTAGGATTCGCTTAATCATATTGACAGTCCAGAGAGACCCGCAGAAATAGGCACCCAACCCAGCAATACTAGTCATGTGCGTGTCTCCCTGGTGCTAGGTGTAAGTTTTTCTTTCATATATTAAGCTTAATTTACACTAAGGCATCATCATCAAAACTTTACAGTATTCGTCCTGACTGATCTATCAATGCACAGCCAAAAATACATTATATACATGGAGTTACGCCTTTATTTTATAGGGAAACTCCATTCGAGTTAGCATAATGATTTCTCTCCCTCATGTATTTTTACACACCTCTTTTGCTGCTTCAACATTCTCTCATGAGTGTTATACATGCTCGCCTATTTCGTGGCTCTGAAGGATGCCTTTCGTAACCAAATCTAATTTATCTGGAAAGCTTAAATCTAAAGATATTTTAGCTTTGCAAGCTCAGTTTGGTTGACCAAAATACACGTTTTTATTTATTTATTTTATTAATTTTGGTTTACCAACATTTGTTTACCCTGATATTACACAGGATAGTTTGCAGTTACACATCATAAAAAGTCTAATAGGTAAACACCACATGCGCACTTATTAGCTAAACCATATCGTGAACCACAAGAGTGATATGATTAAAATATTTAAAAAAAGAATTTAAAAATCTAAATGTAACGAAAAATTATACAACTCGAAATATATCTTATGATTGATAGGTAATTATGTTAAAAATATCTCTTTGTGGTTTTCAGTCAGGCAGCATTTCAATGAAGATCTTTTGAGGATTTTCGAGAAAGAATTTATGATAATAATTAGTCCTTGAAAAGTAGATAATTTACCCCTATTATAAAACAAATTAGATGGTGCATGTTGCCTTAGTGTAAATGTAGCTTTAAAACAGTTTCTGTTGTACGCCATTGATAAATTGATAGGCTGCATAATTATGCTGTTGAAAATTGTGTCAATATGATTGGAATCATTTGTTGGGTCCATCGAGTGTGAATAGACATTGTGTATAGTTTTAGCAGATACTTATTGAAGTACGAGTACTTAATATATCCAAAGTAAATGATTTGTGTTTGTTATGAGATGAAATATTGCTCTTATGAAGTGACAAGTACGAACGGATTTGGTTCATAAAAAGAAACATGATTTCACAATTAAGTAACTGTAAGGAAACGTTAATAAGTCGTTAGCTACATGGGAAATAATACAAAGTAAAAAAATAATATGCTCGGCGCATATAGTCTGCCAAATCTTCAGGGCCCGCTTCCCCATAATACCCCTCAAAAAGTATAGTTGTTAGTAGCCGAGTGTTTTGATAGTGTCATTTTAGTCTTGTGTTTTTTATCCGTTTTTACAGAAAGTATTAAATATAATTTCTTTATCTATTGATAGTTGATCTTCTCCTTCTTTTATTTAATGGCAACTGAGTCTCCTTGCGGTGACTATTTCTGCCAGTGTCAAGTGAGGAGTATAATTAAAATTGTTAGCGTCCAAAATGGCGGGCGATATACTCGGATTCTGACGATGGCGGCGCAGGCGAACACACGCTGTGAACGTGCACTCACCCACACCGCGACCGCCCGAATCTTGATAGTTGATGACTGGCTAGAGCCTTTTGGCGTATCTAAAATGTGTCATAGTGTGCTGTCAAAAGGCTTGAGCTAGCAAAATAACGTGATTTTGAGGAGCATGACGTTGGGGAGGTAAAGCTTCGGTTTCCTAGGCAAGCGGTGTGGAATAATACAACCGTAAAGATAACGGTAGAATGACGTCACTAGAACGTTACCTATGTCAAGTAAATGTAGTGGTTTCCTAGAGAGCGGTGATCGACATAACGTAACACGTACTAATCGTGTTACGGCCATAATATTACGACCTCATTATTCCACACCGCTTTCCTAAGAAACTGAAGCTTAAAGCTTCGGTTACCTAGCATAGCGTTGTGGAATAATGCGGTCGTAAAGATAACGGTACAATGACGTCACTAGAACGTTGCCTATGTAAAACAAATGTAGTGGTTTCCTAGAGAGCGGTGATCGACCTAACGTATTACATATTAATCGTGTCACGGCAATAATATTACGGCCGCATTATTCCACACCGCTTTCCTAGGAAACTGAAGCTTAACCGGGCAACACGAAGTCAACGGGTAATATATTGGCGGTACAAATATAGCATTGTACTTGTCACTTCAAAGGAGAATTCTTAGATGAGCATGGTGAACCCGAGAGTATAGTTGTAGTTAATTTTAGTAATTTTCAGTTTAACTATTGTTAATGTATAGACGTGTAAGGATACTTAGTGTGAGTAGCTTTTACAATTTTAGCTTATTAGTATTTTACATTTTTAACACTGATTATATTTTCCAAGATTATTATTTAAATAAATTGCAACATATAAATATGAACTACATAATTGGATATTGAAATGGTCTTAAAATGCAGTCTTTATTGTAAAATTTCATTAGATATCAACAAGAAAACGATCAACATGTAGTTGTTTGTTATATTATAAAATATTTGAACAAAAAGAACTGCGAAAGTTAGTTTTACTATTTATAAAATTTTAGCACGGACTAATAAATCTAAACAATTTTTTTTTAAATGTAGACTCATGAACACGATTTGGTATGTAAGACTTACTCACTTTTTGTATTGTTTAATAGTATTGGTCCAAAACGATTCTAAATTATCATGTGGACATGCACAATCTTAAATCCACACATTCAACTTCGAGTAGGTGCAGATACATTTACATAAAATTGTATTTGTTAAATCGAGTAAAACTGTATGTGAGTACTGGGCTTAGGAAAGATGAAAATTCCTACTAATGATTGCCTCGTTTGTCTAGTAGTTAGCGTATGCGCCTCTCACTGCGAGGTCTCGGGTTCGATTCCCGGGTTGGGCAAAGTGTTTATTTGTGAACTTTTCATAAGGAAATTTATAATAGCAGCACGGAGTTGGCATTGTGCAAAGTGGATGGAGATAGGCTCACCCCCTGTCCCATAGGTCCTGAACATAACAGGTGAAATGTGGGTATTTTACACCTCTGACACACCCTTCTGGGTAATATAGGCGTGATGTTATGTTATGTGTTCCTACTAATATTTTAAAAAACCTACCGGGTAGATTTAAGGACATTTTGCATGGATGCAGCTTTTTGTCTGGATTCACATACTTGTCGATTTACCACGTGGCTGGAAACTAGTATTAATAAAATGGTTCAAAATGGCCGCATGTCTTATACCTGTGATTATGTGTATTAGTTAAATATCATTTGTATGAGGTGGTCATAGAACGTTTTTGTCCAGATAAAACTTTGGTCAATATTGTGTCGAATAATTTTCCGTTATAAGCTGTGCCGATAGATTCCTTGAGAATTTGAGTTTGACCAGACTGATCAGTGTTCACCGACTGACATGTTTTTATGTTGAAGATAAAAAGCGTCATAATTATTCGGATTATTTGTCTGTGTTTTAAATATGTATAAATCCTTACTAATATTATAAATGCGACAATTTGTGAGTATGGATGTATGGATGTATGGTTGTTTGTTACTCTTTCACGTAAAAACTACCTGGATGATTTTGATGAAGTTTTGCACACATGTAGCATATAGCCTGGATTAACATTTAATCTACTTTTTATCGACATACCACGCGAGCAGAGCCGCAAGTGGAAGCTAGTATTATATAATATACACACTAATACCCAGTCAATACATAATATTATTATATAGGGTACAAGTTATTTTAATCCTAATTCTTCCCAAAGAACAATATTTTCTACAAACCAAAACCGCGTTGAAGATATTGTTATAGGTACATTGTAAATATTAATTTCTGTAAAACTAATCGTTGACTAGTTGTTATTGTTTTTATTTCCATTATTGAGTATTCGAGCCCACTTATTTCATCCTCCAGTGGACGTCGTTTTAAAATCGTTTCAATATTATTATTATTATAATCAAGAGATTGGATATTTTATAATTTGAATCATGTTTAATGTGCGAAATCAATTTTTAACAAAAAGACATAGATAAATAATATTAAAATAAGGACAAAATGATAATTCTGAATCTTTCCATTAGTTATGAACACATTTTATAACTACAAAGTTAACTGTGATATTGTTGTCACCTTTCGAATAACCTCTTCCTTGTAGAACTTTGGTATTTTATGTAATATCAATGCTTAGACTAATAACGGCACTGGAGTACAAAAGAATATAGTTCTTACTGTAATAATAATGTAATATAATGTATAAAGTGATTATTGTCCCATCTGCAATTGGTGAAAATAAAAGTATTTTTTGTTATGCAGTATTTTTATTTCTAAATCACAAATTATATTTTAATTGTAAGTATCAATAACATTATACAACACACATAAATATCTAAGGACTATACCTAAAAATTACTATATTCTGATTATTTATTAAATTTGTCATTCATGTATTCTATGTCAGAAACTGAATTCCACACTCGATCAAACTCTCTTTTCAAAGCTGTGACTACAGCGGTTTCGGACGTGAGGACTGTCGCGTCTCTATTGCAGTTGACTCTTGAGGTCTCGTAGTCCAGAGACCCCATGACTGCCACGGCATCTTTGTAATGATCCAGGGCATCAATCAACAGGAACTCATGCTCCAAACGCACAACTGGCTTGAGAATTTTAACCTCAATACCATTTTGAGCCAACAACTGCAAATTGTGAAAGTTATCGCTGTTGTGTATGGCGATTCTGATTTTCACTTTGTTCTTTTGATGTACGTTTATGAGACACTTGGCCAAGGTGTCGCTCACAAGACTCGGTACGCACACATCCACTGATTTTCTGGCATGTAGTATCACGTAATAAATGCAAAGAAGATTGTTCAAGCCGATTTGTTTAACATGCTCCTCACTTTCAGCTCCATATAATAAAATTTCGTTAAGCGCCGTGTCGGTTTGCTTGCGATTCTTGCGACACACTTTAATTGCCAGCATTTTCAGTGCTGCTTCACAAACAAATGATCCTCCGGCACACACAGTTGCTAGCCAATCTTGTAAGTTCATCGTGCGTGAAATGTCTATGTAAAATATTATAAATAAATATGTGCTGAAGGTTTAAGACAGCCATTAGTTATGAAATATTTTTATAAAACTTTGAAGGTAGATTATAATATCTAGGACAAGGCAATGGGATGTCAACATTTTTCTCATTTACCCGCAAAACTGTGATTTATGAATTGGTGCCGCCTGTGTCGCGATGTGAAATGAGAAGGCATAATTCTGTATTCACTTATATAACATCTGATTTGTACAATGGGATTATCACAGAATTCCTGAAGCTTTGAACGAGAAGTTATAAACTTTTCAACTTTTGGTATAGGTATTTAATTGTATATATTTTGGCCTGCGTACTTGTCGTTGCTTTTTAGGGTGCCGTAGTAGCCTACAAGGAACCCTTATAGTTTCGCCATGTCCGTCCGTCCGGGGCATAGCATCGAAACCGTAATTTAGCATGGGTATGTACTAGGTATCAACAAAGTTTACGTAGGTAAAGGTGATAATTGCGTAGCACCGCTCTCGTAGCGCGGTGCATAATGTTTCTTGTTGCACAGATACGCTTCACGGGAAAATTTTGAAAAGTTAGCATGTGGCATCTTTTCGGATTGTACGTTAACTATGAAAAAAAAAGTGGTAGAACTAAATGTATTTTTTTTGCGCAGTGTGGAACCCTATTGCACGTCTCCCGACGCGCACTTGGCTGGTTTTTAAAAATTTAAGCGTACGGTACTTTTCTGTAATCTGAGCGTGCGGCCATTATAATATCTGAAGGCTGTTATACTCCTTAGGTGGTTTCGAATCTCTCTGAAGGATTACATCTTTGAACAAATAAAAAAAATACCTGTCATTGTCGATTGACAATAGCCATCTTCAATAATATTGCAAATTTTTATACAATTCGTAATTATAATATTGTCACTAATTCATTTCAAATTAATATTTCCGTGATTGCGTAAAGTGCTTTCGTTTTATTCCTTGTAATGTCGCAGTCACGAACGCGAAAAATGTCTGCGACAAATGGCGAAAAGAGGGCTAGCTCTCATGTCTCAACTGCTTATTTAACTAACATGCAGGCAAAAAATACCCAGCCGGAGCGCAAAAGTAGAAGTAAGAGTAAAAATACTATACCAAAAACTGTGCGCTACGAACTGGAAAATGCCTTAGTCGGTGTAAGCGCCTACTCTAAATATTATAGTTCAGTGTAACAGTAGAATAAATGTTTTGTGTATTACACTTTGTTTAGGTGTCGATATTGGCAATAGCAACAAATTCGCATCTGCAGATTTGCCATGATAAATATTCTTGATATTCTCTTCTTTTTCTGCAGTTATGTGACGTTTGGTTTGAGGAAATAAAACCACATCTAGTGCGTAACAATATAAAGCTGCACGTGCATGGCGCGGATGCTGATGAGGGAGCGAAATCTGTTGGTGGAGGCGCCACGAGTGGTGACGATAGTGCAGCGGGCTGTGCCAGCGGTGACCACCGGCCGACGTTACCAGCTAACGCTCTCGGCTGCAACCACTTCGACCCAGGTGCTGCCCCCGATGTACGGGTCCCGCTACATCCACAATCTTCACCATCATTCTTTATTTCATTGAGGCTTTTTCCTTAACTAAGCCTAACTTAAGTTTAGCTTAGCTTGCATAGCTGATGCAGCATTTCACATTTCGAGCATTGATTGCAGTCTGCACTCGAATATGAAAAGCTGTATCAACTATGGAAGTTATGCAAAGTTAATATAAATTAGCTCTCTCGGGTTATTAATTGTTATCTTATTAGTAGAAACAGCCAGCCAGTCGACAGTAATGTGTGTGAGAAAATCATTCAAAAGCCCTAGTCCTAAGTCACTAATATCTGCTGCCACTGTGGCATATGTACCTACATAATATCTATTAAAAATGTATCGAACAGCGACCACGGCAAAAGTGTGCAAGTTATGCCGGCTTCTGTCCAACGCGTCCAGCAGTATCGAAATCGCTTTGTCTCAAGCCACCCAGCAGTCACCAACCACATCAACCGCCTCCGCGACAAGTCCGACAGAGCCGCCGCAACACTGCTAAGGTACTTTAACCAACCACGTAGGCCCTAACATTCGGTACTTGCTTCTGCCCCCAGCTCCACCAAAGTCAAATCATTTATTTCCATGGGTCTCAGAGGGCGCTTGAACACGTCAAAGTAAACAGCAAAATTCAAAATCTAATTAAATTAAAAAAATCAAATTAAACTTAACCTATTAAATTATATTATAATTGCATAAAATTATTTGAATTACCGTAACATAGATTGACTTAAATTCAACTTAGAGGTTTGAATTAAAATCAATCTAAGTATTAGCTCGAATGGGTATTGCATCATGAGAAGAACTGGGTAGATACACACGCGCTGCGTGAACGTCGCTCACACGCCCGAGGATCACGCATGCCTATTGTAGGTTCAGCCTAAGAGGACACGGTGACAAGATTGACCTAGAACGGTTAACACTGAACTCGTTGATGTCTTTTATAGGGCATGTAATACTCGGTAGAGTTTAACATTTTTGAATAGGTAGTAATAAATACAAATTTAGAAACTTAATAATTTATTGATAATAAATGTCTGTGTAGCGTCGAAAGTGTGAGGAGAAGCGTTCGCGATGCTCATCACCTGCAGCGGTAGCAACTTTCCATGGTCACCAGTCAGTAAATCGTACTCCCCAGCCTCAATCACAAGCACACCAGTGTCATCGAAAAGACCGCCATTTTAATGACTACAATCGTCCTCCCCCGAAGCCTTCAAAACAGCCGTTTAACGACATCTATTTCAGAGATCTTTTTAAATATTTTACTAAAGGTAAATGCTTATTTCAGTTCGATATTAAGTAGATGCTCCATTTTAGCTGTCTGTGACTAGTTGACTAAATTGTGTTTTTAATCATTTTCTCCAATAGCCCAGTCAGCATCAAAAGTAGCTTCACAGCATAACTTACTGTTTTTTCTGTATGTGCAAATATTCAAATGTTTTGTTTGTCTGTTACTACTTTTAATTTTGACGTACTTTAGTTGGATAAATCTAATTAATTTACACTAAAAGTTATTCGGCCTGGCCTTTAAAATACTTACTTTTATTTGCCCGATTTTAGTTGAGTCTCCCAAATTACCGCATCGTAAAGCCATGATGAAGAACAGAAGTACCCAAGTTTATACAACCGGTCAGCAAGTGAACGTGGCTTGTCAAACGGGAAATACCTATGCTTCACAGAATAGTGTGATGTCTCCTGTGATCTCACCAAGCTATCGGTGGAGATCGCTGCCACAGAAAAATTCTAAGCGTACAAACAAACACAAGTGTCGAGAATCAACTACTATTGGAGAGTCCGCCTTGTTGAAAAAATCTAAGAGTGTAAGCTACAAAGAGTGCCGAGTATCAACTTATATTGGAGAGTCTGTCTCACTCAAAATATCGAAGAGTACAAGCAATAAGGAATTTCAAGAATCGACTACTTTTGAAGAGTCTGTCTTGTTTCCAGATGTGAGTATTCATTAATACTATTTTTAACCCCGAACGCAAAAAGAGGGGTGTTATAAGATTGACGTCGATGTCTGTCTGTCTGTCTGTCTGTCTGTGAGTGTTTGTTTGTAGCATCGTAGCTCTCAAACGGTCTGATTTAGATGAGTTTTTTTTTCGAGTGGCAGTTTCCTTACTTATCTAAGCTATGTTTGGTATAAATCGGTTCAGCCATTGTCAAGAAGTGGGGATGACGAATCGAATATTTTTTTAAATATACCCAAGTGGCGTAATAATAAGGTTTACATTTGTTGATAGAACAAGCGAATTCAGATATATCTACAAAGTGCATACACAGCTGTACATAACATTAATAGGTCAATTTTGGTTCTAGGATTTGATAGACATTATAGCCGACAAAAGCACAAAGAAACAAAACAACAATTACAATAAGTCTGACCCGGCTGAGGGATTCTCCTTCATGAAGTTGGTATCATCACCCAGGCATTATAAAAAAAAAACTCGAGGGACAAAAAATGGTTCCCCGTGGAGATGAGAGCAGGTAGCTATTTTTCCGAAAATATAAAAATATAGTGCTTTGGCCCTTCCTCTCAACATACTGGATTTTTCTCTGCACCAGTCTTCGGTAGATTATTAATATTTTCTATCTATCTTTGCTGCTTGTTGGGTGTAATCAGGCTTTGGTAATCAACCGCGGCAGTGATGGGTCTCGCTAAATTTTAAACTTTATTTATGTTTATGCATTGGATTTAGCTTTTGTTAGGTCTAGAAGAAGACATTATTTTTTATTGTTTTTGATGCTTCATATTTGTTATTTTATAAGCTATGCATAAAATGTATAAAATTTTAAAATTAAATACTCAATAAATATATTATTATATGAAACGTATATTATTATCTTATTTCTCATTGCTGAGGGTCAAGATTACTCCACGGTGTATCACTTTGTTATGTCTCAGATTCTTCTTCTCCTCAGACAAATTGATTAGGAAATGCAATTACCTTAGTACTTAGGATAAAATAAAATCTCGATACCATTATTTAGTGCAGGAGTTACCGTCATAAAAACGAAAAAAAAAACAGTTTTCTTCACAAACATTTGTTTCTGAAGTCCATTCAAACTCATCTCCACCCTCTTACAATTTGCTTGCTCTACATTTTCCGTGAATCTCTAAAAGATTTACAGCAAAGGTAGGCTTTAATGTGGTTAAGGTATGAGTCGTTAAGGTATGAGTCAAGGAATGTTGTAATATAATTTATTTTTCGCTCCTGTGGGTTTTAGCGTTATGTTAAACAGCTTAAAATCTTTTCTAAAATATTCGTACAACATGTACATTGAATGATCTAAATGCAACTATGTAGTAATTTTAGAAATCAGCAAGATCAAGCAAACAAATGCCAAGAGTTAATTACATTACAGCTAATCTTAGTTTTATATTATTAATCAATGTGATACATAATTGGATGGCTATTATTGAGATTTTAGTGTCATAGTAACTTATGTTCAGTTTAAAAATACTTATTCAACGTTATATTTCATGTAGTTATAGAAATTTGAACTTATCACATGTACTTATTGCATAGTGGGACTAGATTCCATACTAAAATGGGGCATCTCCCTTAAACAAAATTAGTTGCCTGTTTTTTCTTAAACTTTTGGACTACTATACAGCTAGAAGCAGTATACTTCAAAGCGGCACCGGTTATGCAGTGACTGAATAATGCCGCTCAATCAGCGTATTTTCCGGCTAGTTGCCAACTACCACAGTGGCTGAATAGTGCTTTAGTTGCTACAGCATGTTACTATTCTTAAATAAAAGTTTCATGACCTTTTAAAGATGGCGGCTCCATCGTATATTAAAATTCAAGGACACATAAAGGAACTAAATCAAATATATTTCTCACACGACACTTTTGATGGGTATGTTTAATTAATTAACTTACAATAAGTCTTACTTACGACTCTTTACAAAATTACAACTGACGTATCGACTACAAGGCAGATACAGGGTGCTTTTCACACGAATAAAATAATTTACAAAAACAGTCGTACATATACATCACGCTCATTAAAAAACTAAATAAATATTTCACACAGTCACCGAACTTCGATCGCGACCGCGACAGCGCGCTCGGGCGCCGTCCGACCGGGGCCGAAGCGCGCACGCTCTTTGGATCCGAGTAAAGTTTGTGGAACGTCCTCGCGTCACATTCGCACCGCTCGCACTCGTTAGTTTGTGTGCTTCACGTAATCTGTTTCGTAATAAGCGGCCGCCCCGTGGGCACCTTTTCTGTCCAGCGCGCGCACGCGCACGAACAGGAAGGCAGCCACTAGGGACGCCACCACCAGCACTAGGAGCAGCATCACTAGTCCCGCTACGAACGACGGCACTGACATGCATATCGTCTCCGGGTCGCTCGCCGGGGACTGAATCACTACGGTCTCGTTTGCCGCAGCGTTGTTAAGTGCGAAGTTTACATCACCAGGCGCTACCACCTGGATGATTCGACTAGTGTTAACGTCGGTCATTTCTTGAGCGTCTCTCTTGTAAATTCGTGTTGGAGTCAAAGTGTGTCGCCGTCTTCTTACTCCAACTAACCTCTCTGGTAAGCCTTCAACGGACCGTGGCCGTCCTCCGAGAGTGGCCAGATTGCCGTGGCCTTCATCTTTCCTCTTGACTGTGTTGTATACACCGCGACGGCCCGGAGGCGGTGGAGGTGGTAGGTTCACTTCGTCCTCATCCCGCACTGGAGCTGGTGACGAAGGACTGGGGGCGTTTGGCGTAGAAGAAACTTGTGCTTGGGGCGGTGGTACGGCGTCATCGCGTTTTTCCGAAAAAGATCCTACCGCATCCGCAGGGTGTCGCGGATCCGGGAACGCTGGTGGCACGCCGTACTCAGAATGCGGCGCCGGCGGTGGAGGACCATACTCCGCGTGAGGAGAGTTGCCGACGCCATATTCTTCAACGCCAAGAGTGTTACCACCTAATAATGGCACGCCATAATCAGCACCAAGGCCGCACTTCGGTTCAGGACAGTTGTATCTGCATACTTGAATTACACACTGGAAGTGAACGTTCATGGAGTCTGGGAATTTGAAAGCTTGGAAATATGCGAAGGATACTACAGACGCTGAAGGTCCAAAGTTCTTTATTTTCTGGAATTTACTCATAATTTTAGGTCTTACAACACATCCGTATTGGTCGACAAGCTGAATCGGTGCACGTTTTCCGTCGTGTGCTACGCAGTTTCGGACTAACATGTCGAATTTGTTTTCGTCGTCTTTAATCGCCAGCACCATCGTCATTGTCTGTCCTATTTTGACAATACCGGACACTTCTGAAGCCCATGGTCCTTTTCCAACCTGTATCTGCATCCAGCATTGCAGGTTGTCTCCGAGAAAGTTCGCAGTGACAGCGTGCAACATGTCCACTTGGAATGGTCTAAATGTAACCGCTTTTTCATAAAAGTCGTACCACGTGCATCGTAATTTTCTGGCTTGATCCCATACCTCTTGGACATAAGGATCGTATTGAACAATGATTGTGTTTTCCACATATGAGCCACTTGGTGTGGGACTTCCGTAACTAGCGACATTGTGATTAGCAGAACTGCTCATACCACAGGCATTGAGGAAAATTTCGAAGGTAGCACTCAGATGGCCAGTGCCCGGTTTTAAGTGCATACAGTGAGGATCGCTGTAGAATCCCTTCGAGAAGATCATGCCATAGAAAGGACGGTCGAATTCGATGTTGACACGCATGCGTGTTTTCTCACACTGAACTTGTAAGTGTTTTATTTTGGGGCTGTCAGGTGTTGCTAACGGCCAGGGATCGTCGGTGTGAGCAGCAAGAGGTGGGCCGTAACCGGCTCCTGTCCGATGTTCTAGTGGTAACGAAGCCGAATCCACTGGAGGCTCACATGTTGCATCCTGGAAAATAGAAAACAATCTATTAATTTTTACATTCCTTACTTGGCACTAAAACATATAATAATATGCTTAAGTTATGTGTTAAAACAATCGCAAGTTAATGGACATTTATGAATGTTAGCGTAGATATATGTAGTAGCTTCGAAACAGTACATTCCAGAGAATCGTCTCAGTCTACATAGCACGCGCCACGCGTGCGCGTGCGCTGCGCCCTCGGATGCGCCTTCATCTTGCGAGAGGCGCGCACAACGTTCTTTCCGACTTTCTACACTGATGGATAGCTCGCTACACCAATTAAAATATTAATCAGTACGATCGTATTGCTAAGATGAGTTACACGAATGCTTTCACGATTATTAAGGTTCAAGTTACTCCATCAAAGTAAAATTCGTAAACACTGTGGTAATATATACAGTATTTTATAAACAGATATAGAAGATACTACAGTGTCTGTGAACTGTCAGAATGGCGCTGATGACGATGACAGTATATCTGTAGATCTTGAAATACTCTGTCCATAATGTTTTAACTAAAAAGTAATTATTTCAGCCTTGGATTAACTTCTGCCAGTTCATAGAAGTTACGGTCGGCGAATATCCCGATCTTTACTAAGACATTTCTGTTGTCTAATGGCGAAGAAAATTGAATGAATGCGGTGATCAATAAAACTCTAGCTTAAGTTAAGGTATTTTTCGCAAGTGTAATGTATAAGTATATGTATAGTTAGTTTGATTATAGGAACTAACCCATCATAGGTTTGTCCAAGAGGTACGTAACTTGAAAAATAAGATAAAACTTAGTACCTACTTTCTGCCACTAATATCCATTCACGGATATATGTGTATATATAGACAGGCCAGGATCTAATGCTTAATTTTAGCCAGTCTAACTAGACGATAATATCTTTGTGACGTTTGACCTCTTTGGACCTTTGTCCTGTTGCGGGTGGTAATTTCATTTGAATCGAATAAAAATAAAGTTTTTTTTACCGTTGATGTCTAGATAACGAGACAATAATTACCTATTCAAGACTTCCAAGGACGTTAAACACGCTTGAGCTCTATTTGGTTCTCTCTTTGAAAAATATGGCGTGAGAGCTGTGATATCAGGTGTTGGCTACTGAGACCAGTGTCAGGTATGTTAGAACAGCAGCAAGTGGCAGGTTATATCGGCGTCATAGCGACGGCGGCGGTGGCCGGTGCGTACCGACGCTCGCGTTTTCTAAACCGGTTAGAAATTACCCACTGATCGAGATTGCGAGTTGCGGAAGAAAACACCGGACCTATAAACATGCGCAACTTTGACAACTAGAGCTTTCTTTGGCACTTTTCACGAAGGGCGCTAGAGAAACTTGATCTTAATTTTATTATGCTTATCTACGGAGGAAGCGTTTTCTGTTAGGATAATGAACATGTCTAACTTGCTTTAGATAGTTTGTAGATCGCAAGTGCAGTTTTAATTTCATAAATTAGCAAGTCAAATAACATTGACTTGGATGCTGTTCCGTTTCCGTTTGTACCATGACATATTGTGTCAGTTGACTAGAAACCAGCAGTAACAATGTTTGCCTCAATGAGTCATTTAAAGATGCCATAGTTAAACGTGCTTAGGTTTTAAGGACATCGATCAAAACGGATAAGGCATTTATCCAACTATGAAAGAAAACTTTTGTTCGTGATGGCAATCACATGATAGAATACTTTTCTACTATTATGAATATATATAAACGTGATTTTTCTCTTAGGTCGTTAGCGTGGGTAATAATTTTGAGAAATTTATAAAGACGATTACTCGTCGCATTCAGCAAGCAAAGCGAGACGACAGGTGGCGGTCGCACTGCAGGTGAAAGTACTCGCTTGGGCTACATCCGTTTCCGAAATACGAGGGAAGTGACTCCCCTTTATTTGCGGTTTTTTGATAAAGGTCTTTCTGGTTCGGCAAACATCACTGAAATCTAACATTTAGTGATGTTTGCCGAACCAGAAAGACCTCCTTTTAGCTCCTTTTAGTCATTGCATTCATCATACATAACAGACGACAGGCGCAGTGATAAGGGTAGGTTTCCACGGTGCAGCGTGACCGCATTGGTGTCTGATATAGAGCAAGGACAAGGCATCTACTCAATAGTACGTTTTATCACACAATCAGCTTGATGTTTGCGTTACATGATTAACAATAGGCCGGGTCATCCTATGTCGAGAAGTTCCATTGGACTTAAGAAGCTAGTAGGTAGATGGTCATAAGTCGAAGATTTAATTGTTTATATACAAATGTATCTGTACAAATTTCGATTTTCTAATGTCGGAATAACAAGCACTAAATAACAACCGCAACCTTGCTTAAAAATTCCAAAAGTGAATTAATTTTATGTGATCGGGCAAATTTGTTAAACGGATTCGTCCATAAATTCTGTTTACCTACTTAGAGACCAGTATTTTATCAAATAAACATCATATTATTCAAATGAATGACATACTTTAGATTACGTTACGATTCTGATCTTAATTTGTGCATTCGCACAAGTAAATATATCAACATTCGATTAGTATAAATCATTTTACTTTTATTGGCTTATTCATAAATACCTAAGTCATTAAGATATAAGACTTAAATAGGTATAAATGGCTGAAGCCTTATCCTCGTATACCTCTAGCAAAATTAGGTATAAGCACTGAATATGCTGAAATGTTTACTTCTTATTTATAAATTATCCAATTAAAGTTATTATTTGTAATTATATTTTTATGTTTTTAAAGTTAAGATTTGCAAAGTATTTACGTTACGTATGTAGGTTAAAGTTTAATTAAACATACATACGTAAATACTTTGCTGTCAAATTTACCATTTAGGTACACGTGCTAATTTGATTGGTATTTTTTATTATATGTGTGATTGTAAACATATATTACTATTAGGGACGATCGTAAAAAAGAAAGCAAAAGAAGTGTCATTAAAGCTCTATTGACATACAATTAAAGAAAATGTAATTAACACATGAGTTGAAAACATCGTAATAAAGATAAACCGGTAAGTGGAGACAGCGCATCTGTCATGAGGTGAACAAAATACTTTTAAGTAGTTGAAAACAATCAATTTTATTACAAACCGCAGAAATATATATATGTCCAAACGATCTCGAAAATGACTTTAACGATTTTAAAGGAACTTTCAGAAAGGGGAGAATCTGGGCCATAAATAAGATGCAGATAGGTGTCATGTTTGAGAAAATTTACGTTTTTTACTACTAAAAACCGAGCAAGCTCGGTGTCCAGGTACTATTCACAATAATGTGACGTCAAAGCTCTAACCAGATAGTATGAAATATCAAACCGTTTGCTCGAATTATTCAAAACGCAAAAAAAATAATCTTACATAAGTAAGACATCAACGCGCACAGCAAACGAATACAAACTGCCACAAAAGATATGATTAAGTTAAATAATTAATGAATAAACTTTGCACTATAGTTCATTGTTCATGTTCAATTAACCTGTGTAGATTATTTCGTGTTACTGTTTCGATACCGAGCCAAATCATTGTAGATAAATAACATATTTATATTCACTTTATTTAACTATTGAAAAAGGTAAATTTAGTATATGGACCCAAATAAATCTTAGAATGTTGATGATATTTTATCAGTTTCAAAAGCTTTTCAGATAAATAGAGAAAAATCTTATTATTTTACCTTTTCAATTTTCATTTAGTATTGATAGATATTATTACTAAAGTTATTCTTCATAGTTCTGTCCTCCTTCCATTCAAATTTACCATCACACACGCCTGGGTTTAATGTTAGTTACAGCTGAGTCTAGGCCCATAATCGACATTATGACATATTACAATCCATAAATATACTTAAGCCGCTACCGATGTGTATTCAGTACAAAACTTAGTACAACAGATGAAAGTTGTTTAAATGAACAAGAATGAGAGGAACCGGAATTTTGTTTGTCTGTGACTCGTTGAATCCTAACAAGGTCGAGGTTATTTATGTTTTTCTTGTTATTTGCATAGTAAACAGTCTTGTCTATTTTACCTTTAAAAAGGCTATATTATCATAAAGGGTGCGGGTGAGAATACCTCTTTGTAAGCTCGATAACTGCTGGTTTAATAACTAACAGGAGTAAAAGCCGTTGATGAGACGATTCAATGGTATTTCAAGGATGTTAATGATGATGCAACTGGGTCCTAGGGTTAATTCCCACAGATTCACCGTCAGTTCGTGTTGCCTGCCTGTTTGTGAGATCACATTTGTAATAATATAAAAAAGTGCTGTTTATTTCTCATAAAACACAGTTCTTTCTTGTCAGTCTGTCTTCCTTAGGCAATCTGTTCAGCCTTTCTATGGTAGCGCGGATATTTCGTTCTTTTTTTCCTTTAAGGATGAGGTCACGGCTAGAGACCTAAAATATCCTGACATGGATGTCGTTCTAGAAATTGACCTCACAGTGATAACTCTTATGTGCTGCTAGTCGCTACTAATCATACGTCCATACATACACACATCATTACAAACTTCCGCATGTATAATACTAGTAGGATTTGCGAGACAACGATTATTATCACAATTTTGTGTTTGGAACTCGTTAGCTTGAAAGAGCTTCTTTGGAAAATCCATGACAATCTGCGCAATCAGTCACAATGATCTTCTAAACGGGGTTAACAAGTGAAGTACATGAAGTTAATAAAGTGTACTAGTTTCATAGCTCTCCCTGCGCATCGCGATTCTTATTGTTGCGATAGTACGTAGCGTGTCAGCGGCTCGGCGCGTGGGAAGTGTGCTCGGTGCGTGTATCTGATGGCACAGGTGGAGAACGAGTCACGACAACCTCACTTGTCCGATTTCAATTATGTACTACGACATGTCATATGCTCAATTTAATATCTACAAAAGATATGCATATAAGACCTAAAACTTTCAACCACGTGTTACTGCAATATTTCTGATGTATCTATTAAATAAATAAGTAAATTTTAACAAGAGTGTCCCAATAAGTAATGAATGTTTTAAGGATTCTCTGTATTGTCATTTTAAAGTTAACGTAAGAGAATAGAAACTGGGCGGTTCGTATTACTCCGTATGGCAACAAAATTAAAAATCTTATTATTAAAAAATCGAATAGCGAACCAATCGTAGAACTATATTTTAATAAAACGTCATTTTTAGAAAATGTTGTTAGCAAACAAAAATAATTTTCGTTTATGGACTATTTTCTTAAACTGTATTCCACTTCTTTACCATGGCAGTAGTAATTAAATACAATTATAGTTATCAAAATGATTGTTTAGTTTGGTTATTAATAATATTATAAACAGCTCGACATTATTCAAACCTTGTAATAAAAGACGTTGACCGTTACAAATAATATTTATGAAAGGCACTTTATAAATGGCAGCAATAGATCACACGCATTAAATAATCTACATGTTTTAATTAACACCCGCTATTTTCACTTTATATTGATGACTTTAAATTAATTAAACGCTAGCGCCTTTCTTTCTTTCGCCTTCGGTCTTTTAAATAATGCCCAAGTACTTATTATTATTATTGGTGTCAATAGCTTGCCGTCTGTAATCGTAAAATGCTGCTAAATGTTCATGATATCATAAAGAATGTCTGCTTGCTGTGTATGTTCGACAAATTGAATAATTGTAATACCATCGGAATAATACGCGCACGGTTATGCAAACTGAAAACATTGTAACAAAGCTTATCGTCTCTATTATCCAGAATGGTGTGGCTATGTGTACAGTGGGCCAACGAATTAGGTATGCAAGGCAAAAACTTCTTAGTCATAGTAAAGACTTACTACACCAGTCGTGGATAAGTGAGTTACATATCTAAATAGTAGGTATACTACACTTATTAAATATGTAGTTCACACATGCATAACTATTGCAGTCAGTTTTCACTATGGCGTAGAAGTTTTTGCCCTGCATACCTAATTGCTTGGCCCACTGTACACTTAGATTTCATCTGTTTTGGGGCGCAAGCATACGAGCGCGAGACAGATTTAGTCAAGTTTTTGTTATTTTTATATGAGGAAACATGACATTGTGGCGGTATCCGCACATAATAAATGTCACGTGACCGCGAGTGCTGAATCGCGATATCGAAATGTTCACAGCAAGTGACTATATATACCACTTCCAATACGATACCGTCGGACAGCTGTCCGCCAGGCAATACCACTGAGCCTGGTTGGAGGATCCTCCCTCTGTGGTGGAGGAACATCACACCCTGTTCCTCTACATTGGTGACCCCGACGTGATCAGAACACGCAGCATCACCCCCACTCACTGGGGAATCTCACCGCACCACCGCGCACCTCGACTCACTGAGGAATTAGCGGCACACAGTCTCGACTCACTGTAGACTCTGCGGAATTCAGTTCCGACTCACTGGAACTCTCATCGACCTCCGGTCTTGGAGGGGAGTGATGTGGCGGTATCCGCACATAATAAATGTCACGTGACCGCGAGTGCTGAATCGCGATATCGAAATGTTCACAGCAAGTGACTATATATACCACTTCCAATACGATACCGTCGGACAGCTGTCCGCCAGGCAATACCACTGAGCCTGGTTGGAGGATCCTCCCTTTGTGGTGGAGGAACATCACACCCTGTTCCTCTACAACATAAATGCGACAAAATCTATCTATGCTGTATGCTGCTTGTATGCTTGCCCAGCTGGTTAGGTCCTATGTCATAGTGGTGAGCCTATCGCCACTCATCGGGCACAAAACTCCGTGCTGCTATTGAGATTTTCTAGACTGAAAAAACCCAAGTAACATTTATGCCTGACTCGGGAATCGAACCCGAGACCTTGCAATGATAGACCACTAACTCTTACCTAGACCAACGAGGACGCAGTATAAACAAACAATTTCCCTATATTTACCGATCGCATGCTTTACGGTTATCGCTTACACAGTCGTGTTTACAAGTCAAGGTAAATGTCATGCGCTTGAACTTCTGAACGAACCTCGCGAGTCCTCACAAACACTTTCCCTTAAGAAAGTATGTTCAGGAATAACTTATGTACACATTAACACCGACCTACCATTATTTACATAGTTTTCAAAGATATCACTATATTATTCTGCTATTAGAAATTGCTTTACGATAATTTCGCATTTTCTACGGACCTAAGTAAATTACCATGCGCTTGATAACAATGAGGGCATAGTTTTCTTGCGGTTGTGAGAACGCTACATTAAAATGAAAATATTTTACATTCTGCATTGTTTTATCGTATTTCATATTTATCTCGTGGGGCAAGTTGGTCGCTGTACGGAGAACATGGCCAAGTATCACAAACACTAACAACATCTCTTGTGACTGTGGATTCCCTAGTCAAAATATATCCCATCTGCCTACTTGCACACATAGAAAACTCATTTAGGTCACTAGTAAGAAATTAGAAGATGCTACTTTCTAGGCCATAAAAATATTAATAAAAAGAAAACATTAAAAAGTAGCCATTAGCTCGTAAGAAAAAGAAGTTTAAAATGAGTATCTAAAAGATAAATAAATTGCTAAGTAGTGCTTGACTGCGTAATTAATTAATTAAACATCGAATCTAAAACAAAAGACTACACTTTATGACATGTATAGTTTAGACGGTTTAAATATAAAGATTTAAAAGTTTACACTTTCTTTTGCAACGTAAGTTGATCTATACTGCTAGATATTTATGTTATAGATTCGTCAAAAATTATATACTCATACTTAACAGCAAAATATGGATATTATTTTTTTTGAATTACGCTTGTGAATATTGATTCTCGATTGCTTATTAAATCCATATTTAATTATATAATTGTATTTGTCAACATGTCGGTAAAAGTTGGGATTAAAGTAGGTACGGTACATACACCTTCAAGTTGATACTATAACTACATAATATTATTATGTATCAAATCAATGTCATTATATAACTTAAGGTGACTGTAAATTAAAATTATTTAAGTTACATATCAGTCATGCATAAATTATCATATTCATGATTTGTCGTCTTCATCATATGACGTCAGCTTATTAGGATTATGCTTATTATGACACATTACATTATAAAAACTAATGATTATACATTTTTATACTATTCAACAGACGACTTTCTTTTAAGTTTTTCTAGATGATAATGCAAATATTCCTAATTAGCTATACTGGTGAATATGCGTTGATACAATAACATGTTACAGTTAATTCAAGGAAATTTTAATGTTTATATTCATATATTAATGAAGAAAACTGTTTATTATTATGGCAAAAATAAATAATAAAAACTACCATACTGATCACAACTAAATGAAATTTGTTACACAAGTCTTACGCAAGCATTACAAAGATGCGAAATTTTAGCAGTGGAAGTGCTTTTTGTATAAAAATAGTTTCATCGGTCACGGTCTCACTTCTATTGATAGGACTATAGAATTGAGAACCTTACCGAATTCCGTGGCGTGCGTTTTGTTTTAGTACCTTACATCATGACATCATGCATGACATCCTAGGTGAAATACGAGAAAGTTCTACATTCCGTTATTCATAGTTTAGAACTTAAATTTAAGGAGACTTTCCATAACAAGGTTCTGACTAACAATTCGTTATGAGTATTACTGATAGCCTGTAGAGGTACATCACGAAGAGATTACCGAAGAAGAATTTAACTTATCAGATTCCAAAACAATACAACATTTTACACTTAAAAAATTCCCTAAAGGATTTTTTTTATTCGAGAAGTTGAAAGTGCTCCCCATCATCAGATAATTGGTAGTCAAATGGTTTCTTGCACACCTAGTTTATTTGTGAAATAAAGTGACGCGAAACGTGTTTTAACGTAAAAGTAGTATGACAATTTGCAATTAAAATGATGAAACATTAATTTCTCTTGAACGCATTGAATATAAGTATTATACGCAGTTAGTTTCCAATGGTCGCTGTTTGGTGTAGTGCTAACGGAATCATTAGCCTAGTTGCCGAGAACGCGAGCGGAAAAAGCTGAATAATCTAAGAGTGTGGAGCACAGCATCGCACCGCGGAACATGCTACACTCCATACAGATTTCCAAATAATATTCTAGAATGTTATTTTATGCCAATAACCGGTGCCAGTAAATGCCAGACAAGGTTTGAATTATTGACAAAATCAATTTTATAAAAAAACTGATGGAGCTAGTTGAATCTGTTGAATGCATGCCAATTCGTTTACTCTGTGTTATCTAGTATCCCAGTTTTTTTAGCATTAATTAATTTATTAGTTGATGCTTTAAACAACAAAATTTATAAACCGTTATCAGCTCTTAAATTGGAATAAATTATTGATCTGTTGAACGGACAGCACACGTTTTGTTCAATATGAATATTGAAGAAAACGTGTGCTGTCCGTTTGAAAAACTTCTTTTATCTGCTTTTGGAGATAATGGACGATAAAACGTAACTTAGAACGATTGTGTAAAAATGATCATAATATGGATATTAAGTCACAATAGGTACAACATTTTTTTCTGTATACTAATTTATCAACTCGCAGTAGATAAATTTGTTTCTTAACACATTAGTAAGTAAAGTAAATTATGGTCATGAATGCGCTATTAACATGTATATTTTAAGTAATTATCTTTTAAATGACCGTGTATCATGTCAGGCTGAACGAGAGGTGTTCTAGTGAGCAGCATGGACTGTTAGCCGTTCTCATATGTTGCAAGATTGTTCGACAACGGTATCAGCACGCGGACGATGCCGCGATGATTGCAGCGCTGTTGATAGCGCACAGTTATTTATTTAAATGAGAATTTCTATGTTATTATGTCACGTCCTTAAAAGCTTTGACTTTCTATAGGAGCAATTTTTTTCATGATGCGCTGTCGCGTACATATTTTCGGGGTATTATGGTAAAATTATAGAAGAAGAAAGAACTAAAATTAAAATCCAATTTGTAAAGGAACTGTATATGCTTAAGAGTTGAATGAATTTTGGCATGGCATGGCAAAATAAAAATGGCATACAATAAAAATTTAAACTAAATAATTCGATGTTATTACACAATGACTATAGCAGAAGTGTTATCAAGGATAAATAACCTTTTACAGTCAAAAATAAAAATTAACTTGAACTAACCTGTATGAGGAGCACAGCGGCCACCAATAACAGCCTGATCCTCTTCATGGTCACAGTGCAGTCAGTCAGCACCCTGCAACCAAACACGTTCAGTAAACACTAGGCAAGGGCACAGGGTACAGGACATGGGTGTTAACGCCGCGGCGGCGGGGCCACACCGGTCATGGCGATGACTGTGTCCGGCGCACTGGTGGTGGCGCCGCGGCCGCACCGGGTTTCCCCCCCTCGGGTAGGCTTTGCACCCCACCGCTCGCAAGTGGGGCTGACCCACTGACCGAGTGCAGCCACGCCGGAACTGCACCGGCGCATGCGCATGTTTCACTCCGCGCGCCGCTCCTGTTGCGTCGAGAGGAAGCACGCGCGACCTTCACCTCATTGCCGCACAAGGTCGCTGTAGCACTTCGTATGCTTTACTGTGCTTTATGTAATCGATGGTGGTCGTACAATTTTATAGATTTTGGATGGAATCTTAGCCTATATAAACGTCTACCGAAAAGGATTGGAATTTTTCCTTTTCAGTTAAGAAAATGGGTGTCATCTGATTTTATCTATGGATGAAATATATTTTTCACTTCAGTAGCCGTTCATTGTTGTATGAAAACAGTGAGCAAAACTCAATTTTTCTTCAAGTCGTTTCAGTGAGCAAAACTCGATTTTTCTTCCAGTTTTGCTTTCGCTCGAAGCAAAGTTGAGTTTAGCTTAGGTACTGCTCACATTGTTTTTCTTTTTTTTTTAATGTCAACTTTCACGTCATCTAGTCCCATACTAAGCAGAACTATGGGTAATATTTCGAGCGCCTTAGGTGAAAAGTTGTATGTGCGACACATGATCAAAGCTATTTACATCTCGGGCATTTGAATCCCTCACTACGCTCAAGATTTTAACCTAGAATCACTTGCTACACTCGTGATTCTACGATAGAACCTTTCGCTTATTCGGGATTCAAATTTAGCACTCGAGGAAAATACGAACTTTGCTCTCTTGTTGCACAAATAACTATACTGACCCTAACCTAGACTCGTATTTTTATTTTTTATATTCTTTCGCTATCAATATCAATCAAATTCTTGAATACCGCAGTTAATAAAATATATATTCACAGCTACAGTTTAGACTAAAGATTCATCAAAATTTGCAGCGTGCAACCTAATTAACAGATTAAAAAAAAAAGTAAAAGCGCATAATTTCACAATTTTGCGGCATGATAAAAAAATGTAATTATATTATTATAGTAGTTTGATGATCAAGTTAGTGTTGTGTATGCACCGTGTCGGCGCGCGCACGCCGGCGTCGCCGCGCGGTGCACGGGCCTGGCGATTTCACCGCAGACACTCGATCGCTGGTTAGAAAGCACAGAAAGTCTCATCTGTCGATCTCGGAATATACTATATCTGCATGGGCGTTTACTGCCACTACGTGAAAACAACATCCATTTGATCATTTTACCGGCTTGACCACACTTTTCACACTTATAAGTATGCAGTGAAACATGGACTGAGTCACCCAACAGGCTTAGCTATGATAAAAAGAGGATTATCGATAATACCTGTCTAGCCGTGAAATGTTGGATTGTGATTGATTGATTTATGGTTTAAAGATAGTTTAATCGTTAGTTAATGTTTTGTATTAAATAATAATGGTCTATTTACCAGTTTAATTTTTGATTAGGTATAATTAATAATGTAGAGCGTTTTTATCGCGTTATTTATCGTAAAACAAAATAAGAAAATACTATCTATAGAGATCTAATAATAAAATAAAAACAGGTGCAAAAAGCTGGGTGTTACATATTTGCTGAGTGAATGCGCCCACCTGCCTGATAACTAGGCTACCCGTAAGAAAGCGGCCCTCAGGCATTTTCTATTTTCTGTAATCTGTGGTGCACTATAATAATACATTTTATAGAAAACGCGTTCAATTAAGTACATCCGACTACAGCCACATCGAACGGCAGCGCCCAGGCAATTTGATAACACCTTAGGAAGCTTATTCTATTTGAAAAGAGTATATAAGACATCGAGATACTAATACAATACATCTGCCATCTGCAAAATGTTTTCCTTACATACGTTGTAGATTAAAGGACAACAATGCATTGTGTCATGGAAATCAATATAAAAGACATCAACGCGTTCGGTGTTTTTGTTTTTAATTTTATAAGTTAAAATTTCCACCGGTTCATATAACTTGGTCGATCTTTTGTTCAGTATAAATGTTGTGAAAGAAAAGTTACTTATAAACGATCTAGTTGAACTGTGATTTGATCACTAAAATTCTTGTAATTTATTTCTGATTTTTGTTAAACTGTGATCTCAGCATAGAAATATGCAAATTTGAATTCACTAGCGTCTCCTTTACATAATCAGGTCGAAGGAGCCTGTTATCATGACTTGCCATACAATATTTGTTTTAAGACTTGTAGAATCAAGCTCTTACAGCGTCTCACGACAAACGGCCAATCAATTTGATAAGACCTAAAGTGCAACACTTGTTACCGCAACCACTCCCCTGCTGCGGTACGGTAGTGCGGTTTCCATTCGCAAACCTATTCTTATTTTATTGAATAAACTAAGAGATTGCTTTGCAAACATTAGATTTATATAAATAAAAGCGGACAACTCAAGCTATACCTACTCATGATCTCCTTATATCCACCGATTTTTACCTAAGTCTATAAAAATAATGAGGCATTTAAGTAAATTTTTAAAGTAATAATATAACCAATTCTATCTCTCTAAAGTATAAATGATAAACTATCTAATAAAATTTGGCACCCGCTAGATTATAAAAAATACTTTAATATGGTTTAGGTATATTGCACTTGTAAAAGAAAATCAGAAAGTCTAAGTAAATAGTTTTGGGCGGATAAATTTAATTTGACGCCATTTCGTATACTTAGATACTAAAAAGTTTAAAAACTATCTAGCATCCGCAGCACATTACTACACCATACCATTACCATTCCGGAACAAATTATCTACAAATTACTTCACACATGTAAATCATTAAGCTGAATGTATGAATGCCTAGAATATAGAAATTAGGCGTCCGCTCGCCCGAGGCCCGCCATTATTTGCACGCATCTATTTCAAATTCCTTAATTGCTCTGTCAAAATATTCATTATTAGTTATAGAGGTCTAAAACATTAGCCTCCACTGAAACAGCCATTGATCAACGTCCACCATCATGTGAAAGTGGATCTAAAGCACTATTTGCTATGAGAACACACGCGCGCAATTTGTTTTTGAGATATTAATTATATTGATTGACTTGCTCTATGGACACGTTATTCTGTCAGTTTTTGTCATGGCCGTTAATTATATTTAGAGATTGTTGAAAGAACGATAGGATAAATCAATGATGAGAAAACGTAAGTAATGAAGCGTGACAATGCGAGTGAGTTGCAGCTGCGTCTCACAACACCATTGCTACTAAATTACTATACGTAAAGAATGTTCGTTAAATGGCTTGCTTGGAGTTATCACACATGCATAGATGAACACAAGCCAGGTTCAGGTTAAAACAATAATGCATGTAGTCACACGCGACACAACACAACCATTTGAGCTAACAAAGCGTTATTATTGTCGTGAATGGACCATCTGTAGTCACAGTAATTTGTCTCATTGGTGAGATTGACTATATTAAAAATACATAAAAAGTCATGTACAGATTTCACACGAGATGATCGACAAAAAGTAACGTGAGTCGCGACTTTACACAGAACTTTCCTTTTCTGCCTAACGTCGCGTTGATCTGCAAGTCAATGCATTCAATACGAGATTTAGTATTTTAGCACCAATTACTTTTTATGCAGCACGACTAACCAACTATCATGAAGAGTAAATTATAGCAGTAGGCAAGTGATGCAAAATACATAATAAGAAGTCAACGGAGTGTAAGCTATACTTAATATTAAATGTTCACCGCAGCGGCAAACTCGGAAAAATATTGTTATTATCAATTTTCTCTTAATATGAAAACATCATGTCTGGTGTTGTTTATTTACTACTACTTACATTTTGCTCCGCATTTGTTGCAATATATGTTTAACGAGCATGCATATATGAATCATTATTTTTCTTTTATACGGAAATTAGTATTTTCTTGTCTAAAACATATAATATATTTTGTTATTGATACATGATATTATTTTTATCTCTAAAACTGTGAATGAATATTTGTTCGCTCTACGATCGATACAATCAATTCAATACTTGTCATATTAAGATAGATAACATCGTCCATAACAAATGGTTACGAAAGTTAAAATACATTTCAGAATTTTTTTTTGAACGGCAATTAAAACGTGTTAATGTAATAATATTGCACTTTGTAAGCTAAATCGAGTGTGCGTGTGGACCAAGAAAGCTGCTTCGTCACGTAAAGCAATTACATGGACACGAGATAGCTCATCTTATCACATCTCTACAACTCATCATAGCTTTGTATTCTGTGACATAGCTCATCCTATCCTTATCTCATCTCTGCTCATCACAGCTTTGTGTTTGACGTCATGATTGCTTTTGATATCTGTATCGGCTGACAGTATCAGTATTTCTGATCGATCTTTGTTTTCAGTAGTAGAGACAATTGAAGAGTTGATAGTTTAACTTGTTAAATGTTGCATTATCATTAGTAGCAAATATATTTTTTGAATATTACATTGATTTAGTGATAAAAAGCGTGATTATTTTATGTTAAACTTAAGAAATCTTCTAGATATGAAAGAAAATAAATTTAAGTATGTATGACGATTAAAACATCCTTATGTGTAGTCTGCCGTCTGTGTAAAGTATGGACCTAAAACATACTTAGATGCAGTGGCGTAACTATAGGGTGGCAGGGGTGGCAAAATGCCACGGGCCCCCAGCCTGAGGAGGCCTCCGGGCCCAAGATGCCACGACCTTGAAAGTAAATAAACATAAATTATCAAAGAAAAAAGATTTAAACGCATTCATCTAAACATTGAAAATTGTTGACCGGCAAATTGTAAAAATATTGGAATAGACAAAGGACAAGATAACGAGATTTTTCTTCCTAAAAATCTGGCATTCTAAGGTGAAATTTGCATTCCAGTACTGAATCACTAGTAAGCGGCTTCCACGTAACGATGTTTACTAGGGCCCCATGTGGCCCCATCCAATATTTTTGCCACGGGCCCTCGATGGTATAGTTACGCCACTGCTTAGATGAATATCACATGTTTTAAGTCATGTCGGTATATAATCGTCATCGCCAAGTCATGTATAAATCTATCCATCTCATGCGCTTTACGTTCTGATCTCGTGATCGTGCCGGGCTGAGCTTGCCGAACTTTATATGGAAACCGATTGGAAAGTGAACCGAATGGCGAAAGAATAAACTATCAGTTATTACGATAACCTCTACTGTTCCTCTCGTAAACGATACTCCGGGAGATGTAATCTTCAATGCCTAACCGGTCCGCGAAAGAGTGAAAGTGTTATTGTAAACAAACAAATGCCTCTAAAATAGGTCTCCTCTGAATATGAAGCAGTTGTATAGGATTAACATATTAATCCTTACAAATCTCAGCACATGTTTTTTCTTTTATAGTAAAGGCTTAGGTACTTTATCTCAGTTATACCGAAAGTTGAGCTTCTTAAAAAGCGCTCTCGTATGCGTGAGTTAAGGAAGTTTTACGACAAGAAAAACTGTAGACTAAATGTACCCAAAAAGAATTACTCAATTAATTTTGGAGAATGATTCAAAAATTAATGGGTACTTGGATATTTAAAAGATATAATGTATGATAACTATGCTCTTAACAGGATAAATAAAAATACTGTAAATACGAGAAAAATTTACGAAGTTTTCATCTGCGGTTTTTAATATCGCCTGTAACACGTGCGTGTACGTTTTACTATGCGAAGTCGTTATGATGTTTTGTGAGTACTTCATTATGTATCCTTTAGACTGTATAGTTAATCGTGTCGCATTAAATCTCTTACTTTCATCTACAGAGCGGATTCATAACAATTTAAAAGTTTGGACTAATTGGGGTGGAACAATTGCAGTTGGTGTTTCTGAAACTCGGTTAACTGAGCATAATTTGGTTTTATCATATGAGTTTCTAAATAATTTAAAAAATATACTTAGATTACTTACAATCTCAGAAAATTTACAATCTACATACAAAGCCACCAACAAATTAGAGGTACCTAGAATATTCAAGCATGCAGCTCATCTGATTGATTTGATCTCATTTGATTAAATCAAGTTAGTCCAAATTAAATTCAGTTAGAAGGTCCGACCTATTCCTTGTCTAAAACTTATTTTGTGTTGTTTGTAAACATAAAATATTTTAGATTATATGCTCGTTGAGTACTTCGCTGGTAAGTATATACTTCCTCACACCACGAAGTCTCGGGTTCGATACCCGGGTATACTTTTGGCACGAAGCCTGGAGTAGTGCCTAGTTATTGGCGACAGGTTCACCCCTTATCGTCTGTTCGGATAATATAGGCGTGTTGTTAGGTTATGATTTATTTATAAATCTTGGAGTATGGGTACAATATTCGATCAAGTTTCTATTGCAGAACCCTCCTCTCCTCTCTAGCACGCACGCGTTACAAGATGTTTAATTCTGCTAATGTTTATCGATTACCTCAAGTATATACCTTGTAATCGATGGCGAGCAATTACCATGGAGTATGCAGACAGCAAAGTACTAAGAGGTAAGTCGATGTTCTTTTACCAAGTCACTATCGGCTCTGATTAACGAGTCACGTGGGTGACTGCTGCGACTTTTAATTGGTTAGTAACGAGCTGAAAGTTTTGTTTTAAATAATGAATGGGAATCACTTAGAAAATTAACTCTTCTCCTTCATTATTATATTAGCATACATTGCTTTTAGAAAGCGAGCGTGTATTTACGCGCGGATTTGTTTGCTATTGTTTAGGTGGAGCCGAGAAATAGTAATCAAAAGTATACGCGCAATTGTGGTTAAAATACAGTACAACTTTTCTCTTAAAGTGAAAAACCATACATAACCAGGCTCTATTGAAGCGTTTCTAAAAATAGGCATGATTTGCTAACGTGCTCGCTCAGAATGCACAGCTCCAATGATACGAGACTGGAATTAATTTGCCAATGTACGTAAAACAAGCTATTGAATTGTTTAGCTTTCATTTCTGATGAAAAACTCTGTCATTTTTATAGCTATGCTGAACGATAATTGTGATTTTCACTTGCAGGGTCAATAGCAAGCATGGGAACTTTAACATCATTGTTATCACGGTGTATGGGCTAAATATAGACATATTAATTAATAATATGTTCATAAAATTTAGTTAAATAAAAATTGGCGGTACCCCATAACTCGATCATGAGTATCTTAAAATTACGAAAGTGACGATAATAAAGAAAGATGGCATAAGATTGCCCTGTATCTATTCCTTTTCTACACGGTAAAAGTAGCTATCTAAAAAGTATCAACACAAAACACAATCTAATCGGTAATCACCGGGCGTGTGTCCGTGATCTTTTAACGCCAAATTGTTACCTCGATACCTCAATTGTGAAAATATTTCTCACTTAGTTTTTACATCACGTAGTTGGTCTGTTATACATTGTAGCAATATCGGAGATAAACCGCATTGATTGCATTCGAAAACATATTTTCTTTATTTGCAAAAGCTTTTTAAACTTTCGAGTTTATTGTATATTTATGTATATTACAATATTTCTATCTATTTACGGCATGTCTCCTGTATTTTATAGTGAGTATTGAAATATTCGTACAGGTTGGAGGTTTAGGTGAGGTATTTTACCACTGAGCTGATTGCTATGAATCAAGACAAGTGTCAATATAAAAAAAATACCGTAATTATACTTCCATATTGATGTCGTCTTTTTATTTAAGTAGTAGAAACTTTAAATCAAGTAGATTATTATAGATTTAATATCATAAAAAAACTAATATTTATAAGCCTTTTATAGTAATTTGCACAAACGTTTCGCTCACAATGGACATTAATGAAAACGTGTGTATAAAAAAGACCTTCTTGTCGGAGTGATTGATATTTGATAACCCGCGTAACTGAGCACTTGTATCGGACACATATCGTATTCGGTGACGTATTGATTAGGTGATTCGCTAAAGAGCAGCGTGGGCTCAAGGCTACGCCACGCAACACTTTCACCGATGGCCGCAGTTCGTTGCTCTCCGAATTCAGCGTCTCCGTACTCTCAGTATCAATGGCAACACGCTCCAACTCGCACCTTGGAACCTCCCCAAACAAGCACAAACAAAATTGCACTCAAACTGCATGGACATAGCACCCAGTTCTGAGTGGAACCAAACAGCACCAAGATGCTATCCGTTGACGTTTACGTTCAATGCCCGTGTTAATGGTATCGAGAAACGCAACGTGGCCCACTTTCTCTTTTAAGCACACGTTGTCTCTTTCTTCATTTGGTGTAGTGAGGTCCGAGGAGCGAGACGATGGTGTTTCAGACGTTTCGTTGAGGAAGCTGAGCTCGCTTTCTTCGCCGCACTTGGCATTGGAGGTGTACAGAATCCGGTAACTTTCGTTGGCTGCGATTGTGTGAATTCTGTGGAGCATTAGTGCCGGTCGGGCCGCGACGTCTGTTACAATTAGCCGGTCTTTCGAGGTTGCGTAACGATTATTTATCGTTCGGTAACAGAAAGTATTTGTTGATTTTGATTTGAGATTACATGATCGACTTTACTATTAGAGCAAGTTTATTAACCATCCAAATGTAACTTTCTGACATCTGTTTAGTTAGTAACGACGTAGACTGGATCATATTAATAGTTCAACTCTTACTGCTACATACCTACATATTATGTTATGTATTTGATGAGGTATTTAAAAATCCAAATATCAATCGATTATTCACTCAATGTTTAGATAGTTATTTATTTAAGGCCAGATATTTATGTACGCAGGCTATTCAGTGAGTTGTAGGATTCTATTCAATATGATATGCTAGCTATGATAGAATAGCATAACATGAACATTAATTAGTAATGAGCAAATTATATCTGCCAAAGTGAGACAACTTTTTTCATTGATTGATTTTAAATGAATAGCATGATTATGCAACAGCCAGACATTACACAACAATAGTTGTGCAATGATTTATGTATTTAAATTCTTTGTATGAGTGACTAACAAAAGAATTTAAAGTAATTTTTCTTGCGACCGACCGGTTTAAAAATGCATTTATAGCTCCTCATTACATCTCATGACTCCAGTGTGTGAGGGTTACTGTTCAGTAATTTTACTGTAATAATTCTACATTACTGATGTACGCAATTGAACACCTGATTCTTAAAAATAAACAATCATTTTGAGAGTAAATTAAATCGTGACAAAGTAAGAAGAATATTTGCACCCTCAGTGCAAAAAATCACGTTGCAAGAAAATAGCATATGTATGAAAATAAGCTAGCGAAAACACTTTTTCAGTAATCAAGAATATGATTTTGAAGCTCTTGGTGCAAAATTTTCTTCGAAATTTTTTACAAATACATACGCATCTTTTTCATCGGAAAGTTCCAAAGTTGACCGGGAAATTTCATATTGGAATAGTCAGATAATCAGTCGGTAAATAGCGAAGTTTTCCCCGAAAAAATCACTCACTTTTTGGGATTCTTTTTTGCAATCAGAGTCTCAGAATCATGTACTGAATCACTTGTTAGGGCTCCGTAACGATGTATCACGTGACGTAACGAGCAAGGCAGTAGTTTATTATGTTCTCATAATAAACTACTTCCTTGCTACGACTTTGACCCCTTGATGGAAAAAGTAACCTTTGACCATTGTCAAGACTTCAACTAAAGTACTAATTTTCACCAAGTTCGGTCAGTCAAGTGGTTTAACTACGGGTTATTAGAGTAACATGCAATCTAGCAAGTCTTTTAGCAATTTTAATGAGGATGCTGAACAGATACTTACAAAAGTACTTTCACTAGCAATATTCTTAAAAATAGACTATTTAGAAGTAAAATTAAATACTTAACTCAATGTTTATTTGAAACATCGCTCGGTAATAAGTTATAACATGACTTCAATCGTTTGCAGAACAGTGGTAAAAAATGAGAACGGAACGGATTTTAAAGTTACGTAAGCTCAGAAATGTCACACAATGTCACCATTATATTCACATTATGTTGTTTTTGACCAAAATTACAAACAAGTGCGTCAGCGTTATGCAAGCGAAAGTGGCTACTAATTTAAATCACATCCATTATTCTTGTTATTTTTGAGAAACAAATGTGTAAAATTATGTGCGTTTTATTTTAACATCATTAGTAAACGTTCATTTTCATAATGATAAGTGGCAGAAAAAAACATTTTCCACGTTAGCATTCCGTAAAAATGGAATAAATTGATCACTTTGCGTAAAATTGAAATTGGTTACAGTTACGGCGATTAGATACCTACGTGACGTTGAAGGGTTTCTTTCTAGGAAAGTTAAAACGAATGGAAAGGTAAATAAAAAAATATACTCCAACCGAATACATTTTTTTTACATAACATTATAACATCACGCCTATATCACCCTAAAGGGTGTGGCAGAGGTGTATAACACCCACATTTCAACTGTTATGTAAAGTTCCCATGGGAAAGGGGTGAACCTATCGCCATCCACCGGGCACTAATCCAACTCCGTCCTGCTATTGAGAATTTCTCTGACGGAAAAATCCCAAATAACACTATTGCCTGACCCGGGAATCGAAACCCGTGACCGCGGCGAGCACAAATTATACCACTTTTAAGACCGAATACAAATTCTAAAAAGAATATCAACAAATAATTAAGAAATAGAGTTCTTAAACTGAGCAATTATTTATTTTACGATCTTGTTGATCATTAATGGTTTATTTATGTGAGAGGTTGCGTGTGCCAGATAAGTCACTGGGTCGTCCATACCAGGCCGCGATACACGACATCTTTCTAATTACTTACAACGATCTTAATCATTGCTTTCAAGAGTGAAACCGACTCATCGTTATTAGCTGGGCCTTGTTTGATTAGTTTAATATGTAATTAAAACAAACGTCAGAGATTTTGACACGAAGTTATTATAAGTTGATGTGTTGTGTAGGCATTTTGGAACCGGGCAATTAAGTTGACATATTATAGAATAATTCCTGATTACATAGATATTTTAATCGAATGTCTATCTCGATCGATTCAAATCTGTTTACCCCCATGTGTAAAAGCGTGATACTGTTTATGAATCGATTACTTTGTTGAGATACAAAATAATTTAAATAGCGATTAAAATAACAAATCGCCAGCCATAAATAATAGATCTATAGATCTTCACCAGCATTTATAATTTAATACGAAAACGTAAATAGATGGTTTAATGTGTAGATTCTGGTTTTACTCTAAGCCAGATCCAGCTTCCGTATCTCGAAGAAATTGACCCAGATTTCTGAGAAAATTGCCTTATTTGCATGAACTTGGAGCTGGTTGTTAAAAAGAATATCGACGGGCGCCGCTGCCATACAATGCTAATGATTCACGTCTCACTTACCGACATTGCTAGCCCATAATCATTATTTTTTTTATTATTTATAGGTTAGCATCAGTTATTATAGTTTAAGTGACCTTTCTTGAGGGAGTTAGCACCACCGTCTCACCTTTATTCTGCCATCATATAGTAGTGCTTGCACTAATTTTTCCTGGATTTGCGGTGAGATTTGGTTATTAATTTACTAGCACAAAAGGCATACCACCGTAGTTTGGTATCTACATCGTAAAAGATCTAAACAAATAAGTATATTCGATAATATAAATAGGCTTGCCTTCATCCGTAATCTTATAACGAAAGTTAAAAATCTTATTACAAAACGCCTAAGGTGATAACAAAAAAGTAAAATTTATAGTTATTTAAGGCCATTAGAACTGAAATGGAAAGTGAGCTATCCAAAACGAGTTCTTTGGGCTCTTTACAAGATGTATTTAAGGGATTTCCTTCAATATTTCCGTACAAGTAAAACCGGATCTTCGGTGAAACGCGACTTTTCTCGATAACTGATACCTTGTATCGGATATCAGTCGTGCAAGTGAAATCTATTTACTATAACATTATAAGGGCATTTTCTTTATGGTGAATGGTAGCGGACCATTTATTGAATACTTTCATAAACAAAAGTAATATTAGTTTTATCTAATTACTATTTTGTTAAACTTAAAGGAAATAAACTCTTAATCAGTTTAATTATTTAACATAAAAAATAAGTGCGTGAGTGAAACTACTAATTAAAATGCTTTAAGGAAAGTATAAAATTAAACATTGTGTACGGGACATCAATAAATGATACTATGATAAAAGTGATATAAGTTTATTGATATAATGTTATTGATAGAATGATACAATTAATTATGATATGAGTACACGCGGCGCTGATCTAACGCGAACTGAGTAAAATGCGCACGCGGTACAAATCTGCTTACTTTACATTAAACATGTAATGCATTGTACGGGTGGACCGTACATGCTCTCGAGGCACAAGAGCCTGAGATAAAAATAAAATATAAAAGTAAAAACATCAAAATAAATGTAAAAATTAAAAGAAAGCAATGATAAATCGAAAGCACATAAGGTAAAAACGCGATAAACTGTAATGATATAATATGATAGTCTCTAAAATGTCTTATTCATTTTCACCGAAAATAGATTCACGGCACCTAGGCGACGTAGCCTTGTTTTGTTTACGCGCACTGATAATACCCGAAATTGTATTGAGCTCAATTTCACTGGGTCCCGATTGCTCATTTACACTGATAACACTATCACTCTGAAGCTGCAGCTGGGGCGCGCGCGCGGGCAAAGCCATGCTGCGCACGCGCCGAAGGCGCCGCCACACGTGCACGGCTCCTGCCGCGCACAGGGCGAACACCACAATATATATCACCGTGTAGTGGTGCACGTCGTGATATGAGAACCCGTCGTCATAATCTTCTTCAATGCTTGATTCGTTTTGACTGTCGTCATATATATCTTCGATTGTCCAAAACCGTTGAATATCTTCTATGTTGTTTAGGACAACACTACATTGATATGATATCACGTTCCCACTTATAATCCAGCCAAGGCGTGTTTGCTGCGCTACTACCTGAGAATCACCCTCCTTGATAAGGCCATTCATAATGATTGATGAGTAAATATCTGCGCCAAGTAGTAGGTCGACTGGACGGCTAAGGTTGTATTCGGGATCCGCTAAATTAACATGTTCTAAACAAGCCCATGATGGCTTTTGGAATGAGCGATTAGGCAAATTGTATAGTAGAGTTTTCATGATAAGTACCTCGGTGCAAAAAGTGAAGTCGGTGTATACTGCAGATGCTTCAATTTGTATAACACCCTTGCAGTTATTTTCTTTGGTACCAACCCCCATTATTACTCCCTTGCATGCTCGACGAGGAAGTCCTAATCGCTGAGCAGCGTCCTCAGTGATGAGTGATACTTGCGACCCCTGATCGATTAAGGCTCGCATGGGGTAGTATACGCCATTTACCCCCATAACCTTGATTTGAGCTGTTGCCAATAAGGTTTCTGATATTTCTGGATTCGATACGTGTGTGACATTTTTGCGTTCCTTTGAAACGATGACATCGGACTTCGTGTTATTGGAACTCGAGAAACTATCATGTAACAAGGTGTTATGCTCGCCTTGACATTCACGACATCTTTTCTCAGAAAAACATGCTTTACCTTTATGATCATAAAGACAGTTTTTGCATAATTTCAGTTTATAAACTGTCTTGCGCTTAGAATCCGCTGTTGATTCTAAGAAAGTTTTGCAATTAAATAACCGATGTTTTTCGTTGCAAACCGGACATTTCCAATGCTTTTCAGTCACTGAATTGTTTGAAAATGATTTATAAGAATTATGAAAATGCTTTTTGCTACTCTCTTGCTGAGATTTGCTATCTGATTTCTGACCATCTTGTTTACGGCGTGAAGCTTCTAATGATGTAAACTTGTTCTCAAGAAATCCCATGAATTCACTTAATATTGGCAAATCACGTGGGTTTTTCAGAGAGTCCGTGTAGTCAGAGTGGGTCTGTTGATACAGTTTCAAAGCTAATAAATGAACTATGAATGGGTCCCACGACTCTACGTCAACTCCAAGGTTTTTAACCGCATTCAGACACTCGTTAGTGGTGTCATATATTTTCTTGATATGTGAAGCTGACTGCTGTTGCATTACAGGTAATGATAAAAGTATATTGATATGAGAACTAAATATCAACTTAGTGTTATTGTATCTGTGGTTTAATATATCCCAACAAATATTATAGTTTTCGGTGCTAATATGTAAGTGTTGGATAAGTCTCTCCGGTTCCCCCCTAACTTTAGCTTTCAAAAATTGCATTTTTTGTGCGTAGGAAACAGAACGATTGTTGTGTATTGCCTCCGTGAATAAGTTTTTAAATGCTACCCATTGGTGATAATTCCCGCTAAACGTCGGAATGTCCATAGTTGGAGTACTTTGTTCACGGTGCGAGACAGACCACATTTTATTGTTGATAGACTTCTTGATGCTAAGATAAAGTTGCTCGTATTTGCTGAACGACTCTTCGTATTCTTCATTATCTTCTAACAACTCGCTATCGATCTCCCAATGTAACGAGTCTATTGTAGACCATCTTGATTGTACAGTCTGTAAAATATCTTCGAACTCCCATTTCTCAGATATTTTACCTAAATCTATGATAGCAATAGTACGCGAGAATGCCTTAAAATTGCTCTTCTGTTTACGCAGCATCTCTTCCAGCTTACTGCTGTTACCTTGCGAAGTGTAGAAAACTGGCGATTTGGTTCTAACCCTGCCAGTTGATTGATGTTGCTTGTCAGCTGCTTCTTGATCTATAGATCCGTGACCTTGACTCTTTTCAACTTCTGCTGTCTGCAGTATTGGTGGTTGTAGAGTAGTCGGTGTCGGGAAAATCTTGGGATCGGTCTTGGTGACCTTGTACTGCTGAATGTATTCACGTGCCTCGTTGTAAAACTGTCTAGTTTTCTGATAGAAATTTTCTGAAAAATAGCTGTAGCCTCGCTCTTCAGATTCTGCTAACTTGATATGATTGGACTGGAACTCTTCCCAATATCTATCGAGCATCTCTAAACGATTTTTAATGTTACTGGGAGTTTTCCTTTCAGCTCCATCCTTTTTGAAATTGCGCAAAAGCTGCTCTATGCCCTGCATAATTTCATTCTGATTTTCAAGTAGATCTTCCATTGTGGAAATGCTAATGTAGCCTCAGTGATAAAAAGCTTGATAAAATGATAAAAGAAATTTATGGTATTTCTGTTAGTTCTACTCGATTGTGTAGTCCTAGCTTCGTCGACTAAGCTAGAAAAATGATACAGGTACCTTATGTTGATAAAATGATAAATTGATTTTATGCAAGACTTGCTCAAAAATAGACACCCTTTTTATAAAATGCTTGATGATAGCTGCTAGTAGTCTATTCGAAATGCTGATGATGCAGTATGCTGATGCGGTCGTATGATGGTACAACCACGTGGCACGTGTTGCTGACCTCGGGGGCGATTCCACTCGTAGAATTGAGGCTAGCCGCTTCGCTGTTGCGATGATAATAAAAGCTCACTCACCGGTATCTGCTGCTTTGTTACCTGGTGGTTGCTACTGATACGAAAGTTATCCACTCGCTGATTTGGCGGAAAGTTCACACGCACTGATAAAACACGCGGTAGGTCCCGCCAATTCGGTGGCTCGAAGGACCAAAAGATGTACGGGACATCAATAAATGATACTATGATAAAAGTGATATAAGTTTATTGATATAATGTTATTGATAGAATGATACAATTAATTATGATATGAGTACACGCGGCGCTGATCTAACGCGAACTGAGTAAAATGCGCACGCGGTACAAATCTGCTTACTTTACATTAAACATGTAATGCATTGTACGGGTGGACCGTACACATTGCTTTTGGTAATTACAATAAAATTGCGTATTTCATACGCATTGAAATAGAGGATAAGAGGACAAAATAGACGACAGGTTAAATAGGCGATTTAAAAGAGAAATATTAACACGAATCTCTTGCACTCTAGAATGTTAAATGCATTAAAATATTAGTGACATAAATATTATAAAAAAAAAAGAAATCTAATTGAAACTGCTCTTACAATACAATTAAAAACATAGATTTTATAAGTAAGTACCTAGCGCAGTAAGAGTAGTATGAGTTTACAGTTATTAATGGAATTAATAGGTGATTAGAAGTGTTTATGTAAATGCAATGAAATGCATGTGACCCAGTCATTGGTATTACAGCCAGTAGGCTTGTAGGCGCATGCATTATCTGTGGTACTTCTACTTATCTATGGTAAAACATGCGCAGCGCTACGACTTCTGCATTATGCAGATACTACACATTATCTACAGGTTTTTTTTAAGTGGTCTACGGCTAAGGTATGTAGGTTTTGGTAAAAATAGAATCTAATTGGACGTTTTGCATATTTTGCAATTTATTAATTACATTGCTACAGTGATTGGTGGTCGTACTGGTCATATATGGTATGATGGTGAAGGTTAGACGAAGTTGGAGGTAAACTAAAGAGCTCTATATTTTGCAGTATAACTCTCTTAAGATGTAATAAAATTAATCGGCTTCTTAAATATACGGAAGTAAATATGAAAAAGCGGCCGTCACTGTGTTAATAGATTAGTGTTTAACAGACTCTCTCTAAGATGAGACGATTACTTTAGATTAACGTTCATTGTGAAAATCCTTCGTGTTTAAAATAGAGTAATTAGCTTTAGAGAGAACACACAAACAAGTCTAAAACGATAATTACGAACGCAGTGGAATACAAAGGTTTATCAGTGTGAGTGATCTTTACGCGGCGGAACAAGCACTGGGAAAGAATGATTAATGTGGATGCGGTGCGATGGCGGATGGAGGAGAAAGTCGGTGTTTACAGGCCAAGGACGAGGGCGATGCTCCCGAACCTTGCGTAACACCGTGAGATAAGTTATTGTGCCGGTCAGCGGCGCCTGCGCACGCTCGTAAATACCATAAATAGAAGGCCCATTCAAAGTCACTGAGGGATCAGACCTTTATAACTAGGTACCATGGCAATAAATTATCAAAAGACTGAACCCATACCAATATACAACGTTTTTCTATACTATACCAATCACCTGAAAATAGTTTGTACAGTAGGCCAACAAGTTAGCTATGCAGGGCAAAAACTTCTAAGTCATAGTAAAGACTTACTACACCAGTTATGGATAAGTGAGTTACATATCTAAATAGTGGGCTTATTGCACTTATGTAATACACACATGCATATCTACTGCAGTCAGTTTGCACTATGGCATAGAAGTTTTTGCTCTGCATACCTAATTGCTTGGCCAAATACATTCCACTCGTTTTTAGTAAGAATACAATCCTTTTTCGTATTGCCTCGTAAAAATAAAGGAATGTCGTCTGTTACTGATCCTGAATTACTTTCTTAGGGTTGGTAAAGTAAAATAAACTTATATTGAATTGCTAGAATAGCGCAAGATCTGTTCTTATTAAAAGAGTGTTCACAAACTGTCAGTAAGCACTCATCTCCTCACAAAACCTCTAGCTGCAATTTAAATTGCTTGTAAGCATACAGTCAAAGATTTTGTGACTAATATCTAACGAAAGCGAGCCTTCTGTACGGGCGTAATGCAGCTTTGTGCATCAATTATGACGAAATGCGGATGTCCATCAAAGGACAATGACTCCGAAGCTCCGGCTGACCTATCATGAGGCCAGGGTTATGGCTTTCTCTGCAGCCGAAACTTTGGGAGCTGATTGTTCAAATTGTTTCTACTAACTCACGTAGGAATGTAAATTGCCCTTTTTAACTATGGTGGATAGACTATTGCAGTATTAAATGTTGATCAGAATATTAGAGATATCGTATCTATACCTTTTAAATTGATAGAAGATAATTTATGTGCATGCATTTATACTGTGCCGTTTATTTCCTCTATACGTAGACTACCGTTTTGTATAAAAATTAAGACTATTTTTAAAATTATTAAATTTATTAATTTATTTCGAAGCGCGCAGCAGATATTTAAGTATTATGTAATGCATATACACAGTTTTCTTTCGTGTCAATAATAAACAGTTCACAAATCGGAGAAATGGTATGTCAATAAATTTGTCCTTATATGGACTTTCACTCTCGTACTTTGGTTGAACTCAAAATGGGCTTACAGCTGTTGCATAACGTTCTCTCGTACACTTGGAGTACTCGTACACTCGTACGCTCGTACTTGCATGTAATTACTCGCGGTGAAAGTCGATATATTTCGGCGAGAAATGATCGAGCGAACATAAACTATGGCTCACTTTCTGATCTTAACGAGCGTTGCGTAACTCAGAGATTAAATGTAAAGCCAGATTCAAATGTTATATAATTGATGACACATCCAAAAAATAATTTCTACTTTTATGAAATAAAGATACAATTTATTTTTATGAATTTTTACACGCATGAGGAAAGGACAGGCCATAAAATTACAACACTAAAAGAAACTACACAACTATACACTTTTCCTTTTTTGAAAACTTATCCATAACCAATCTCGTAATGTTGAAAATGGTAGTCTCGAAAGCGAACAAAGGCACACAACAAAGGCGGTAGATGAGGCGTTTTGAATATCGTCAAAAGTATTACTCTCAACATAAGTTACGATATAAATAAAAATATAGGAAAAGTAGGTATACTTACAAAAATATCTTGGTGACATATATTTATAAGTGAGCCCAATTTGAGGAAGTCTGAAACAAAAGAAAAATCTTTAGTGATTTTATAAATTATTACGATTAATTCCTATAGATGATTACATCAACCATTTAAAACAATACAATGCAGCCTATATTCTTATTAGGTTTTGAATAGCACGCTAACAGCCAATAAATAACAATACGTAATATCATTTCTGTTTGCTTTGCTAATCACGTAATCGATTTGCCATAATTGATCCATGACACAGTTCCTTCAACTCAACATTGAAAACAATACACTGTCATTGCCAAGATTTATCGAAGGTTTCTGACTAAACTGTATTATTATGCTTATTAAAGTACAAAATTATACATTGTTGCAGAGATTCTCTAATACTGTAGCTATTCTCTTTGCTTTTGTCCAATTCAGAAATAGAAAGTACCAAAATAAATCATTAACTGAAGAAAATATTCAATATTCTTGTAATCGTTCATGTTGTCCTATCACATTAGCAATCATTTCTGTAAGATGTTATGACAGTTCCCGTAGCACATTATTATATACTATATTACTCATGTGTGTCCTGGTAGGTTGCTTTTCAAGTGTTTTCAAATTTCCTATTTCTTCCTCATTTCATATAAGCAGACGTTGCAGGTATGAAGTAAGTAAGAAGGTCTCATTACATAAAGCACAGGTCACATAATACTAAAGAAGCTTTGTCAGCGGTAGCACTAACACATAATTACATAGCCAGTTTGTGTTTGTAACTGGCTATACCTAGGCATGTACAGCCATTACGTTCGAAGCCAGTACTATTGTTCTATTATGATGTCATAAAACAATAATAATTCTATTACCCAAGTAAGTTATCTATGTCATTGTGAACAGTGAAATCGTCCTTGTAACAATGTAGTTCTAGACAATAATGTGTTTTGCCTTCCTGGGGCTTACGGCTTACGGAAACTAGCAAAAGTGAAAGTCTCGCTGAAAGGGATCGTAGTTGTCGTATTCGTACCGTGTCGCCACTAAATAATACAATAGTTATAATCACCTACTTGTAATGTTAATTGAAGTCAGTTACGAGTTATTTTGAAAAGTTGTTTGAAAGTAGCGTCGTGAAGCGGAATGGAAATGGAACGAGGCGGGCTCATTTGGAGTTTATTCAAATACTTTAAATCTTTCAATATTAATGGAAAATAAACAATTTTGTAAGTTATGAATGAGCCTGTGGCCAATAAAATAGGAAGACCAGTCAATAACCACTCACGCACTCCTGTCTTAAATCTCCTTCATAACTTTTACTGCTATTTACTTACATACGAAATTGTAAAACATTAAAAAAACAAAGGATTTAAAAAGATAACTTACGTTTCACGTCTGTCTTATCACCTTATAGCCTTTTAAAGGCTACTTTCATAATCTACGCCTGAACTAGTTATTGTAACGACGTATAAATTAAGACAACAAATGCAGTCGGACAGTTGTCGGGTAAGTCAAACTATGCGAAGTGATCGTAGGATGGATGTGGTCTACAAGTACTCGTAAATACGAGATGAAAGTGGTGAAATCTGTAGACGGGCCGCGAGAAATCGCCAGAGTAATAAATAATGCACTAGTTCAATCCCACAAGCCCTTAGACCACCAACTGGTTCCAACACACGCCGATTCGACAAGAAATACTTATCAATAGTACTCGTTTGGGTGCAGTCGACTGTCGGACAACTATAGAACCTTTCTATTTAGATAATTACCGAAAGATTAAGCTATTAGATTAATCGATTCGATAAGCTTTGGTAACGATGAAACGTAACATGAGTATCAGTAATGATGATCCAACACGGATTAAGTGGTGTTATTAAAGATTTCTCTGCTATGTATGTAATTAGAGTAGTTGACACTTTATTTATATTTTGGATTATTGTATTTAAAAATAATGTTTTGACGATCGGTTTTCCTGTTCTTTCTGAAGCCTGAAAAGTTACTGTCGTCTTGATTCCTGGGATGTGCTTATACATTTGCAAACTAACTGACTCATATTGCTTCATACAAAGATGATTCGTGGTGTCTTTGATATGGTATCTGAGGTTAAGCTAAACAAATGTGCATAATATGTATGTATTTTCCTAGAGGAAGACTTTATATCTTACCATTTCCGTATAATGTCGGATCAGATAACTCTTTTATAGTCTGTTACATGAAATAATACAACACGTTTTACTAGTAATAATTATAAATTAATTAATATAAGGTTATGCAAAAATCCGAAACAACTTTTAAAGGGCAACTTTCTTTGAAGCATTGATTGATGGCATTAGTGATAATATCTAGACCATATTGTTATTTGTCACCACTATCTGATTACACCAATTACACGTGTTTTAATTCCTATTTGCCTGTCACATGTGTATTGTGACCTGTCACATTACTTCTAACCGATTGTAATCTTATTAATGGCCAATGTAATTACAAACATGTGAAATGAATGATGTCGCTTAAGACTACTGTATGACATTTTAGTGTCGATGTCCAATGTATTAGTTGGAATGAATAAATTTGATACAGGAAAATAGTGTTTATTTCTTTTGTAATAAGAGTGATTCTAATATGAGATGTGGCGCTGTCGCCTTTACCGCAACTTCCGCCTTCTCACCAACAAACTCATTTGGCGTAACACAAACTTCACGTCATAATTGGAGCACAATAATTTGATGTACTTTCTCCGATCTAACGTCTAAATAATTCATAAAATTTAAACATTATACTCGTATATTTATACGCGAGTTTAATTAATACTTTCAATTTCTTCTAGAAAACAAAAATAATGAGGAAGTTTGCGCTTTAGTTGGTTATTATTATTAATCATATCAAACGGTAACTAAATAAAAGTAGAGGATATTTGCTGTTTACACGTAGTTATCATGATTATTTATTAAATAAATTGATGGGTACTGCTCAATCAACAAGCTACTTCCTTTGCTATTTAATTGTGTGTTAAACAAACTCCATCCTCTGTAAACCTCATAATAACCAACTTAATGATTATTGTTTAACTATTGCTAGTCACATTTAATCATTATAATAGTTAAGTCGACGTCTAACATCGTCTGTCTGTCGATCCCTAATGTAAATTAAAATCAAACAGGTATTCGCAATCGAGTTATTTTCTCAGCGCCTAGAGCCGGTGCTGCTGTGAAGGGAGCTTTCAAGTGTCCCTCCTAATCACAGCCAGAGCTGCATAACAAAAGTGAAATCACCAGAGTTTCCCCGCAACTCACTGCTGAATTGGGAGCACATAGGGGCGCTATCACACTCTCGTTATATCAAACATACGGGCTCGTTGGCCACCAGCTGTTATTACATACATAACATTGTTAACTTACAAACGAGATACTGGCGCTTTCTAATGATATATTGTTATTACAAAATTTTATACCCAACAATTAAATAATTCGCAAACCTATCAAAATACGGGTGTCCGTATAATTATGTTATATGTCAAATTACACCTGCAAATATAAAATGAATAGGTTTTTAAATGCGAATATCTGAGCGTGTATCTGAGTAACGAGCGGTTAATCGGCGCCTGCGGCTCTCGGTCCGATCAAAACAATCAATGGAAAGCTGTTAGTAGCTGACCACTGTTCGCATAACCGCATTCTTCGGCAGCTTCATCCGATGACAAAAAAAATTACATCAGCGCGCCTTAACGCGGATGTAAGACGATTATATTTCTCTTTGCAATCGTTTATCTTAAACGTTTTGATTGGACGCTCCAGTGAGTGACAATAAAATATTATATTGTTTGACAACTTAATTATGGTGTTAGTTTACAATTAAAGCGACTTTATTTCTTATTATATCTCTAACACTTTAACTAGGTGACCTATAATATTCACATGTTTTTTGCAGCAATTAACATTTAACACCACATTTATTTAATATGATCGGCTCGTACTAACTACTGTCTAAATATCAGTTTTTGCACATAAAGGGCAATTTATGAATCTTTATCGTTTTTAACAGTTAAGCCGTACCTCTGTATTGCCAATAATCCTTACTAACTACCGATAAAAATCTGCATAATGTTTCACATAACAGATTCTCGGTTAGTAACCTAAATACCTAGAAAATTTTAACCTCGAAAGGAACTTCCAACTGTTATTATTGCAATTTTCCAAAAAGACCTACATTATATGAATATGTTCACAGAAGTGAAACTTTATATTTAAATTGTAATATCACGTAAGAGAAAATATTAGCAGAATAAAATATTGATTTACTTAAAAGTTACTTTTGGTGACTCAAACGTAAATGAAAAAGCTTTGCAATTGTCCCTAGTACAACATACAAATAAATATTAACAAGACGTAAATAAAATTGACCTTGTTTTCAGAAAACAATGTTCATTGGCTGTTTGACTCATTTCCCAGGCAAAAAGAAAAGAGTCCCACTTTTATTATCTGTGTCTCGCAACAATACCGGGCGTGCTCCCGCGAACATCACAGAAACACTTACACGGTTTTAGCAAAACACTTTGTACATAGCTATGAACAACTTTTTTTTACGTGATGACATATTGGTGCCGATTCTACTCTACAAATTGCAATGCTTATCTCACGATATATCTTTCTAATTGTTAAGGAGAGAAACCAGGAAGTTAGAAGTTAGTTAGTCAGAATTTACTTTAATTAGACTTTTGATAAGTCCTCATTGATGCTTTTAATGTTACCGTTGTTTTATTAAATGCCTTAAAACTAGAAAACTCATTCGGTTTTAAAGACGACTCACTACCAAATGATAGTATAAAATAAATACTTATCTACAATCTCTTTGCGTGGAATGAACTACTAACTACGTTTTATAAGTAATAAAGTTTAAAGTTTTGGTTTATGATCCATGATCACTATACCGTGACAAGAAAGAATTGTCTGCCCTACGGAGGGCCCTTATTATAAACAAGAAATCAGATGTTATCTATTACTTTCATATTTTATGTAATATTCGAAAAGCTTCAACGAAAAGTACTTTTTTATTAACTTTTTATATCGAATCTACATAATTAAGTGTAAAGTATAATTGGACGTCTATAAACTTGACTTGTAATTGGTTTTGCCCGCCTCTACTCAAGCTATAAGTTTTAACCATGAGTAAATTTAAGGTTTCACTTTGACAGAAATTGCTTTACCTTCGGTTATCTTAACAAGTAAACCCTTTAATTAATGTGTCAATCGCAATAAATCTATTAAAAATTATACATACAAATGATCACACTTGATTTATTTATATTTGAATGAAATAATTGTAACTCAGCTGAATAAATTCTAAATTACAAGGTTCAAAACATATTTCGGTTTCTAAGAATAGTTAATTGGCATTTAGAGTCTGTTTCACTTAATATTTTTCAGTGGTCCCAATGCATGCGTAAGCGCAATCACCTACAGTTTATGTGCGACAGCGCCGTAGACGCCAGAACCGGCTAGCGCTAACTAACCTGCTTCCTGGGCCATACCAACCCCTCTACTCTCTGGACTAGTTACCTGACCTACAACATTGATCATGTTTCCCTTATTAATAAACTTTGACTACATTAGCTTCACTTAACACCGGTATCTTGAGAAAATCAGGAAGTTTTCTATATAAAGATATAACTAAGAATTAAATAGCGGTCTTACATAATGTTTATAGTTTGTTAATTAGTAACACATATTGTGCGTAATCATTTTCTAAACGATAGCTACATTTGAAATCTAAACGTAAATATGAAATTTCCCTAATCTCTACGATAACTTCACGTACTCATGGCACATTGAATGTTATGGGCAATTTAAGATTGTAAGTGGTTTCACCGAGTTATTATAATTGTCTCACGCAGGAGACACAAATACATAGATAAAGAACACAGTTTTATCTTTTTTAAGCAACTGCTAACAAAAACTTAGTTTTACACGATTACATTCGTTGAGTTTTATTTTAAAATATTATGTTATTTTGTCTGGAATACAATTATTTTTATTATGACTTTGCTCATTAAATTAACTTATAAAAGAAAATAATAGATTTTCAAATTATAATCCATTTTTTTTTCAAACTAAGTTCTCGCGTTATCTATTTCTTATTGTTTATCCAGGTAGGCTAAAACTTTTGCTGTGCATATTTTATGAGGTATTGCCATATTGAACTGTATAACTCCAATGTTAAATCTGTTTAATAAGAGCATAGATTCTGATAGCGAGCCATGTATCTCGTAGCGTCGCCGCATCGTCGTGGAAAGCGAGTCAGTGTGCCAGTCAAGGGGCACTCCTCGACTTCTCTCGGTACCATCAATGTTTAAGTAATACCCTTGATATTAATAGCACTTATTGATCAGCAATGATGGCCGTCTTTTGTATGTTTTTGTATAGTATAAGTAAGTAGGTTCGTTTTAATAACAGATCAAAACAATTAAATGATAAATATTTTAACGTAACTAATATTTGACATAACTATTTAATTTGCTAGTAAATTGGCATTTAATTATTTAAGATTGTTGTGCATTAGTAAGTGTACAATTATTATTTTTCGACTAGAACTTTATTGTATTTATTTTTGACTATATTTATTGACATTGTGTTATACTTGACAATACTCTCGGACTTGTTATTTTAAATTCATGGATGTATATAATTACAATTGGCATAAACTATGCAATAATATAATTGACATCTGGATATTGAAAACATGACATGTAAATTGACTTTATGAAATTAAAATAAATTAATATGAATATGAATATTATATCGCCTGTTAGGACCTTTTTTTTAAGTACATTACAAACTATTGTTTATTTCTTATGAAACTTATGTCAGCTATCATTATTTTAAGCTATTAAATATCATCATATATACCTTATTTATTTATATTGGGCATTACAAACGTAATTAATAATGATCGAAATACGGTAATGTTTTAATTGATAATATTTTAAGCAATAAAATACATTACAATCCTCACAACAATCACGCAAAATGTCTGTAAAAGCGAGCCAAAATATGAAATATTTTTGACAAAATACTCGAGTAATTATGTTTAATAATAACAGCGACGTATCTCATTTAAGATACTTAAAAGTTTTTAAGATTTAAGCCGTCTTGACGGAAATTAAAAGTGGACATGCTCATTAACGCTTTCTCTGCGATGTTTCCGTTACATTCGAAGATATTCTCTTTAGCTCCAATCCTATATGAAAGTGAAAGCCATTTTGTAAATAAATATGTGATAATTCGGTGATGTTATGTCGCATAAGCCACGGTAAAAGCGATCTGAATCTCTAATGTGGATATAAAATATAGTAATAAATGCATTGAATAAATTACACGTAATATTTAAAATAATGTAAAAGTTAGAGATGTTATGTAATATGACGCGCAAAACATGGCTATTTTTAGTATGCTGATTACAGAAAGCTGTCATTTGTTTAGCTTCGGATATGTTATTATGGTATATGAATACGACATGTAAGTGCGTAGGTAGTGGTATTGTTTTACATGGTTTTGCTTTGTAGATGAATAATGAACAGCATCTAAGTAAATCCAGTTTAGATAATGGTGACCAAATGCAAGTCGTATTTTGCAATTGACGTTTCTTAGGTACTTTCTACATGTTTTAACAATTCGGTTTAAGATAATTAATGTTGATGCTTTACTAATATATTTTTTATTTATTAGATCGGCATTTTATAATCAAGATAAACAGTTAAATATTTTAATGAAAGATGAATGAGATATTCGAAAACCCTATAAAAATAAACTATCAAAAAAACATTATTGGATTTGAAACCGTTTGCTCGGTGAATTAATTCGTGCGAATTATCTGCTAATGTATATCATATTATATATTTAAAATGTTATATTTTTACCGTTAATGGTATAATAAAATTAAATGTTTGTTTATAAGTATATACATTAAATTTTTCAAGATGATACATAAATGAAAATCACAGTAAACATACAAGCGAATCCTTTTAATGTCCATTTGCGACATGTGAGTTTCGTCATAGCAAACAATCCCAGGAGATGGCAGTACCGTGACGAAACCATACACTTACAAAATCTTGATGCATTCGAACAATGGAATGGGAAGTCCAACTCTGCACGAATTTTGCAATGCACTGTTTAGCCACCGCACATACAGTAATAACCGCAGTACGAAACATGAAGATTCAGAAGTATAATTTTGTACAATTACATTATATTACATTAGAGAGACAATCGCGTTATAAGACGAGGATTTTCAAAATATTGTTTGTTCAAATCACTCACGCAAACGTCTTTGCTGCACAAAATACAATGTTTAACTAATTAAAGCTCTAATATAGATAATAAGTTAAAATCTAAATTTATGTAGTGGGCGTGTCCAATATAATTCCAAACAAAGAATACTATATGTTCAGGACGAGGCAATGCTGGTCAGTTGCTGAGTGCGTCTAATGAGCCTTAACCTTAGGGTCAAAATTATATGTACTACAGTCAAAATTATATGTAGCGAGAATTGCGATGAAAAAAATAAAAAAACAAACAATCTTTTGAAAATCCTCGTCTTATAACGCTATTGTCTCTCTAATGTAATATAATGTAATAGTACAAAATTATACTTCTGAATCTTCATGTTTCGTGGCATACTGCGGTTATTACTGTATGTGCGGTGGCTAATTACACTTAACGTTAACGTTTGTGAGTTTATCGCAATTTTTACTTACTTTTTTTAAACCGATGTTTCGGAGCCTTTATCCTTTTTCCTTTACAATCCATAAAAAATGTTAGCTTAAGGCAGACTATCCGACTCAAGTGGAACTTCTGCAGTACATATATTCAGGTAGCACATCCGCTGTAAAACAGATAAGGCTAGTAGAAATACATGGTTGCAGACATAATGAGTTTCGAGACGGGTATGACCATAAAACTGCTCCTCTACATAATTTTTAACTACTTATTGCAAGAAAGATTTTAGTAAATGTGTAACACTTTCCAGAAATTCTATTAAAATATCTATTAGTGATGTTTTTGTGCTTCACTAAATTTTACAATTTATTTAAGGAAAGGTTGTATGTTGAATAGAGGCTATCTATAACTGATTTACATGTTTGGCACTGGTTGCCTCAAGGATCTATTAGAACTAGTAAACGTGGGGTTTTAGGTGATCTGCGGATAATTAAAAATGCCGCAAGTAGATATGGTTTATTTTCTGTGATTTGATAGACAGAATCGAGCCTCGACGAAAAACATGTGTGGTTTTTATTATATGCAAAAAGAAATTTAAGTAAATAGGCTAACACTATTTCTAGCCGTTATCGTTTTAATGGAATAATAATGGTGCGCACACATCTCTAAATAAGAAAGAAATTGAGTACAACATTTTACTTCAATATATTTCGAACGCGTTGAAATCTAGTCTTCTAGTTTATGACTATTGTATTTTAAAATTTGTGCTGACTCTTTTTACACACATTATAATCTTGCTACGTCTTATGTGGCATATATTTATCATTTTATAAAGTTTAACTTAAGATTACTCAATTAAAAAATTATTGCTTAAAGTGTTTTGAGCGAAACCATAATCATAAATTTTACTAACCAAAACTCAACAACGCAATTAGTCATGATCGTAATAATTATACATTAAAAAATTCAACCCTCTCGAAGAGTTTCCCCGCAAGAAATTCAAACCCAGTTACTTCCGACTACTTCCGTGTTCACATGAGTATTAGTAATAACGTAAATGAGGAACCGCGCACACCTATAAAATGCGAGCTGTGTGACGCGTGGCCTACTTTCCAAGCACCGGCTACACCACATGTCGCCGACACCGCCGATTCTTAACACTTAGGTAATAAAGACTAAATTGCAACAAACCAAAAATAATTTCAAAAAAACGTCAGCTGCGTACAGAAAAATCGTTGAACACATGCAAATTGAGTGTGTTCAAATATTCGCGATATGCGAAGAGATAATTTCAACAAGTGAAAGTCAATTATGCAACTTTCTACAACTGAAATGTAATTGCTGAGATAAAATGTTTACGCATATTTTGTGGCATGCATTGTTTTGTTACGGCGTAGCTGCGGCGTAGACGGCGTAGCAGTTCGTAGACTCTTGATCGGGCCAACAAAGCTTATCAAGTTTTCAGTTGATACGGAAAATTCAGCATTGCTATTGGAAAATGTGTTGTAGTACTATGGTAATATTGTCATGTTGAGCAATCAAAATTTATCTCTTATTAACACTTATTTTTTGTTTTATTCACCAGACAGAGGTAAGTAAATGATTTGTATACTTAGAATAAATGTTCGTATTTCACAAATATTCAACACACACATTTTTCAAACACAACGGGTTTCCCACCCTCCATAAAAGCACAAAATCCTGTACCTTTTCAGGTGAGTCGCAGATCCAGATGAAAGAAACAGTTTCAGGATAACACAGGCAGCTACCGATCACTGTTCTAGTTCGCACAACACTGTCACGGGTTTCTGTCAATCTGTCACTTTCGTTTTCGCGGCGCGAGTGTTCGATAGCGCATGCTATGGTCTGGCGCAGGGTCGCTGGTGTGAGGCGCACTGGTCGGCGCGGCGACGTACCGCAGCGTTTTATACGCGTGAAAGTTCCGCGCCTGCGAATGCTGACGCTACTCTATCCCGGATCGGATGTGACCGTTTGGGTTTTGAAATCCTGATGACGCCATCCATGTCATCCGCGCAAGGACGACTTATGAATTTTTTTCTAATTTTTACGTAATCGGTGTTGATCGCTTGTTTTGTTATAAATTTGGCATTATTGAATATAGGAAGTATGGTGAATTGGTTTCTAGTGGTGTATTTGGTCGTTGAGTCTTTTTAGATTTTTATACTAGATGTAATTAATAACATCATGACGAAGCCTTACCAGTAATTTAGTTAATTATGCTGAGATTTAAAGTGCAAACATTTGTCATTGGTTTCCACACATCGGTAAATTGGTCTTGGCAAAATAAAGAGAAAGATTTTAATCGAAATATCCTACAGTTAACTGAGAAATTGCTATAAGTAGTGGGGTAGTCTAAGGCAGCCATTCTCAATGTGTGCTCTGTGAAGTCCCGAGATCGATGCCATTTTCACAGAATAATGTCATTGGATATCAATATTTTTAAGCATGTTATCAAATATTTACTTCATAATGTGATTCGTGAAAACGACTACAGACCTATAGATAACAATAAAATTGTCAACAATCTATTCAACAGTAATAATGACATATTTATATCATTAGAAAGGTCAAATCAACCCTACTAAGGTTTATAAGGTCCCTTCTTTGATGAATCGTTTTGGATTTTTCCTTTGTCATTTTCCAAACGATATGAAAAAAAATTATAGTATTGTATACATATATATATTTAATTGTATGTTAAAATTGGCAGAACTTTTTTGTCTTAATTTTATTTTGCATAAAAACGGATAGCATAAACTTCATTTTGCAGAAATTTGTTTATAACTGGCATTCATTTATAATACATTCGAAACTCATATTTTGTAAAAGCGAATCATCTTTAAAACGCATAGTATAAAAAATAGATATATCAGGCGTTAATCTAATAATTTTTAAAATTTGCACCTATTTAATTAATACATATTATTATCTTTGAATTATGCTGAGTAAATTAAAGCTTAAGTTAATAGGATCATAGTTATAATTTGCATTTTGAATATGGCGATTTTAGGCAAAACAATAAAAGGATCTCCTGTATTTCTTTTCAAAACTGTTTTTTTTCGGCGGTCGTCATCGCTTCACCACGGCAGCTTCGGTTTGCCCCAGCCATGGCGGAAAGTGTTAGAGGCACCTGTTCCTCAGCATGTGGGCCACCTTAACCTTCCACGTCTACACGGGCTTAAATTAGACTCTACGGGTAGGGCAGATGGGACTGCGTGGAGTCTATTTTGCGGCCATTTATTTTCTGTCACTATGTCGTAATTTTCCATGTGTATGCCATACTTCGTAGTAGTATGCCAAATGCAATTATGTCAGCTAATCGTTATTATAAATAAACTTTCTGATAAACGAAAATATGCGAAATCCTAACTATCCCAACGAGAGTTATGCAAAATAAAATTCTGCTATCCTAATAGTGTCATTTTAAATTCGGCACACAAACATTCTGCCAAAGAATAATTATACTCAAGATTTTTCCTGCCATAGGGATAATCAAAGATGATTATGCTAAGTACGTTATGTGAAACAAGTGTCGAAAATTTAAGTTTCTGCCAGATCGAACGCACCCATTATAAATTTATTTATTCACAGCCTCCATCATTGTTTTTATTTATATTGGCATTTTTCTCTTTATGCAAGAAAAAGGCTTTTTATTGAAACGGGCTCCAGAGTAGACGGGACCCGTCCACTCTGGAGCCCGTTTCATAAAAACATATCAGTTCGATTTTATTAATTCTCATAGAGAACTAATGCCACCATAATTAATATGGCAGTAACCAAATAAGTTGGCGGGTCGTAATGAACTGTGCACTGTCTCAGTCATTCGTGTAGGATTCACGATTTTAGTATATTCCGCTCTCAATATCGCGAGCCGCCTAGAAAATTGACGTTTGGTATATATGTGTTTGTGTTTCTGGATGACATTTCCCAATTTTTTGTCAATGTAGAGAGCGAAAGTGCCCAAAACCTGCTAATTTTAGTTTTAATCAGGCAAGGTGTTTCGTATCCTTAAGTTTAACTTACTCTTAACGATAATTCGTAAATGGCTTTAACTGTAAATTAAAAATTATCCATTCAGCTTTTAACGAATCAAATAACATTAAAATTATATTTATTGTTATTGAAAGTGTAAAAGAACCTTCATGAGGCGCAGCTTGACGACACTGTTCACAATTTTTTAATATTACATCTGTAAAAGTTTCTAAGACATAACGTTATTGAATAAAGTTCCTAATTAGCGTAATTTAATTAAATTGACGCTGCTTTTATAATAAATAGTTCTGATTTAAATCATGTAGTCATTCATTCGACAGTTCATTCACCAACTTATAGACGCGGGACATCCTTACTACACGGTTGCGCTTATCAATGATACGTATTATATAGTACTGCGCCTGCCTTCTGTTTTTGTCGTAGCACATGTAGTAGCTTACTGATAGTGAACACTAAGTTGTCTTTAACGCCTTTAAAAAAATACTTTGCAATTATCATAGACCGACCGAAAAACTTCATAAAAATAATTATGCTATTTCATATAAATTCTAATAAATGTAGTAATTCTAATAAATTATACGACGAATGTAGCAAACGGACGTGTAGTCCATCTGATAGTATGTGGAAACAGCTTATGATTCAAGATTTATTTATTCGCAAGAATATGGTACAGTAGATGGTATTCATATTTAAGCAGCCCGACATAATAATATTCACCTTTATGGGGGAACAATCGGTGTCATATTCTCATACAAAATGAATATGGTTGTATCTTTTACAATTTCCATCACTATGTTAAAATTTTTGCACAGCCTATTTAATCAATGTTCCTTCGATTTCAAATTTGATAGTCTAAGTGTGATGTACATTTATTCATTTTCAAACATATTATGTCAAATTATCTTTATTCTGCTTATTGTAAAAATGATACGCATCCAAACATCCATAGTTTTGAACGGCCAGACAAATGCGACTTTTTCAGTTTTATACAACAGATTGTTACAAGTTTTCAAAACCAAGGAACCTTATATGTGAGCGATTGTATACCCTTAATAGGCATGCAAATTCTTTGTTTAGAGTAATAAACATGGATTAAAAAGTAGCACTAACAAACATAATAATGATTTTTTTACAGGAATAAAATTCATTTATAGTTTAAATTGTGAACTTCACCAATCCAAAAAAGTAGATTTTAGATTTAGGACTACGTTGCAGTACCTCATGGGCTAGTAATTTTAGGACCTGGACTCACGATCAAACCGGCACCCAAGCGGTGCACGTACTACTATTTGGCGGCGACATGCGGCAGGTGAAGCTCATTCTTAAGAGCTCTACCATAAAAAAAACCTCTGAAAAAAACGACCTTGGCATTCCTATCTTAATTTAGCTACAGTTATAAAATACCTCATTTCCATGATAAAGTAATCAAACTTGTTTAAACAACTTTATTCACAATATAGCAGAGATTGCGGTTAATTGGTATATTCATCGCAAAAAATATTGTCCGTGGCATTGGCATTTTGTGGCCAAAAGAAAGCAGACATACTAAAGGTTATTTTTAATGTCACGATAAACATATTTTTTCAATAAGATTAAAAAACGAAACAGAATTTAAGAAATAATTTGTATCAAACCGTCTATTATGATGTCTAAGAGCTTTATGATCGAATCAACTACGACAAACAAAACCAATAAAACATAAATATTTTTAGTATTATTTTTTTGAATTATAGCTATAGTTGCAGAAACATAATTCGAGCAAAATTGCTGACATTATTATGACTTGCTGTTACTCGCGACTTCGTCGGCGTGGATTTTATTACAATGAACAAAAACCGCCGCGTTGATCTAGTCGTTAGTCTCGGGTTCGATTTTTAAGTCGAACAAAAGTGTGATTTAGATTTTTTCTGTCAGGAAATTTTTACAGATACAGAGTTGGAATTGTGCCCACTGGATGGCAATTGGCTCATCGGATAGGATCAACGCGTTCCTCGGGACTACATAATTATTCTTTTTTATCACATGTGTTGACAAAATGGATCAGCTGTTGTCCAACAGACTCTACTCAAACCAGCGAATGAATGGCGTCATTAACTGGTTCAAATTATAATGTAAGGACTCTCTGTGGCATACAGAACTGCAGCGTCACCTGCGTCACCACTGAAATTCAGCTTACCATTATCAGATTAGATAGAATAGATGTAAATCAACACACAACCACATCTCCATGTTTAACTAGTAATGCTTTCTATGGAAAGCCCCAACTGGCTAGCTATTAGTTGGTTGAAGGTACTCATTCAAATCAAGACACAAGACAGGTGGCCGGCCGATAAAATGCAAAAAGAATGTTCAATTAATGGGCACCTACAGTCTAACGTCATAATTTAAGCACGCTCTCGCAAACACCGGCTGCGCAAGCGCGCCAAAAAATATGAAATTTACGGAAAGAGTGAAATTGTATAAATTGCCCATTGTTTTAGTATGGTGCACGAATTTGGCCAGTATTACTTTCTGTTTTCATCTCGACGTGTGCGCGCTGCAGGTGAATGATCGCGAGTAATTGTTAACTGCCCGTCCCCTTCATTACAGTCCATGACTCTGTCATTACACATATTCGTATTTGCCTTATTTGCTCTCTTATTACCCACCAACGCGATAATCACCTTTTTCTTTGTTTAATTAGAAAGATCTAATAGATACGTAACCGGCATAACAATGAGTGGAAATTCACCCGATAAAGAAAGTTACGGATTTAAAATGCTAACGCTAAACCTAGAAAAAGTTGGGTGCATTTTAATATTCATGCACTGTGTTATAATACAGAAGCTATGAAGAATGTAACTCAGTGAGATATCATTTGAAAGATTGCGCAAAAATCAATAAACAGCATTCATTTATTTCAAATGCTAATGTGTGCAATTAAAATAAATTATGCATGTGTTTGGATTAAAATATATATGTAGATGCATATGGATGTATTATTCAGTAGTAGGGTAAAATTAGGTATAAGAAAGAGTTAGAGACTTCAAAATATTTGACAAAGTTACAGATTCTACTTTCGGAGTATTTGAACAATGATCACCATCAAGTGAACCGCAGGTACGCGGACAGTTCCTACAAACTATCAAATTATGAGCGAATTGGTAAAACGACACTTGCCTGATTTGACCAAGTACTCGTCATAATACAATATTATATTATAGCCCTTGATCTTCTTAAAATTATGACACTATGACTGTCTTATAATATAATACATAGTTTTATTTTCTTGAACACCCAGTGTCATACTATAATGGCAAACATTTAAAGTGTAGGTGTAGTAACTCCTACTACCTTGCTTCTGCACTCAGCAGTCAGCACGTGTGATAAGATGATTAGTGGTATTGTCGTATACATACACAAGCACGCAGGCTTGTCTGCATTGCGGGCACAGATCCGCTTTGCATAACAATGCTGTGTCACAGCTTTCTTAAACGGAACAACTGAATTCGGGTTGTATTACTCACTGTTCTAAGCCTCCAGCCAACTGTTCCGATTTACACAATACTATTATAATACAACACATTATCTGCTTTACTGTAAATACATGAGGCATTGACATATTTGCAATGTTGTCAATAAAAGTGAAAGTCCATGTTTAATAACAATATTATTTCAGGCTGTTGTAAACGGCAATATAATAATTACTCAAAAATGTGCAGCTTTAGAGCAGGTGCATTTAATTTAAAACAGTTTTAATGCATAGTCATGCCAACTAATGTAGAATGAGCAAGAATTTTAGAAAGTTATGTAAGATTTTTCTTATTTGTGTTGTAAACTAAATTTCTAATTACTAGACGGAAATACATATGCAACGAAGCTACGAGCGTGGAAAATAATAGTGTTTATGAGTGGGTCTCCACGTCACTAAGGAAATGAATACTTTCTTCCTTATTTACCTTTTGTTATTGTTACTGATGATAGTAAAAGCTAAAATTGTAACAACGAACGTAACTGGTCTTCATGTCTCATGCTTACATTTCTGATGTTAAGTGGTAACTGCAACCCATGTAACAGGATGAGTTATCAATCCAGAGGACTGAAATGCATGTAGTAAGAAGGCATCAACTAATTAAAAAACAATAAGCAATGAAATGTTGCGTCGCAGATTATTGATACAATTCTGATGATGTTCAAAGGGACAAGCATAACGGGCAAGAGATTTTAGTATTAGGAAACGTGACTAAACAAACAAAATTGAAAGCGACAAAACCTATAGTGACGAAATCTGTCTCGCGCTCGTTATGCTTCGACAGAAGGTTTACCTTCTCGTAATATAACATTATCATAGATTTATAACAAAGTGGCTAACAATGCAAAACAATTTACATACAATAAGGCTTCAATCATTCAAATCATGTCTATTCTGTCGACTGCACGAATTGAACACGCTAATTTTATATCTGGAGCTGAGCAATCATCTACATTAGTTACATAACACAGCATTTGCCGAAAAGAAGCGAAAGTTGATTTAAATGTTGGAGACAGATATCATTAGCAGATAGCGCTGAAGACTGAACTATAAATCATAGAATAAGGCGAGGATGCAGTAAATTTAAAGGATTTTGAACATCTGTAAAAGTTATTTCACGTGGAATTTTAAACAAAAAAATCATTTTATTAAAGTTTAGTATACCAAAACGGATTATTATCCATCGAATAACAAAACATAACACGCCATTGACCTTAGTGAAAAAAAGTTGTGTAACCTTTGTAAGTGCATACGTCAAACGTGCATTAGTATGAGGCTGTCGGCTCTGGTTATTCAATAATGATGCGGACGCGCCGAAAATGCGGCGGGCCTATTTGGGCCTATTTCATAACCGGGTAACTACGTGTTTGTGGCTTGACGCACACCGTGTGCCAATAGAGAGTGTAACATTTCATAAAATTCTCGAGCATTTTATGAAGTGGGCAAATCTACGATATATCCACGACATGACTCCATAATAATTACGATAATATTATTTCTCAGTAGCCATTGTCACATTTGAATCATGAACATTTTCCGTTTGAACAATTTTCGATTTAAAAGCCCAAGGGGACCGTTCTATATGTCTACGAGTATTTATAACTTTATTTGTTATACATCTGTCGAGAAATAACTTATTATGACACGTGATAACTATTAAACACAATTAATTCAGAAATGCTCTAAAAGCATTCGCTTATTTGATAGATATAATTCAGGATCTCTTTGCCTACCGTGCTACGACTCTTACGAAACTGAGCGTTGCGGATCTTGGAAGCCCCAATTGTTCACGATCGCAACAACGGTAACTCAAGGTCACTTTTGTTTGCCAAACCAATGATTCATTAAGGCGTATTTTTTCGCTATACCTATTAACCTACATACCTCAGTCCTCTATGACGTTTATCATCATTTTACGCCTATTGTTGATGAGATTTATTTATGATGGTGACCTATACTGGACCTAATTGGCAAAGAAAACGCCATAGGAAACCACACCTTGGCGCCAATTATATGAGAGAAATGGTACTGTATAACTTCGACTGAATGACCATAGCTATGATTAATATACTTACATTATTGTTGTAATGGCAGCAACATTAAATATAGAAAATCCCCAACGCGTATTGACTTCTATTATGGAAGACAATGCAATCTATATGATAGATCTTCATCCAAGAATCGAGATCGATAACTTAGTCTTGATCTGCCCTGCGGGGCAAGTAGGAGTATGTGATGATGTTTAATGATTGGATGGTCATAATGATTAGCTTAACCATTAGATCGATAAAGGTATTTTACCACTCCTCAACACTACGTAATACATGAAATTAGCTACTCCAACTACAAATACCGGTCCCATGAAACATCATTTTCACATACAGAATGTAATGGCACTTTCGCTGGCCCAAGAATGTGAGTACTTATGGAGTCACAAAATGATCTGTTGTCATTGTGTGCAGATTAGCCGACAGCGGGAATGTAAGCAAAGCTGATCCGCTAGGGTTGATTTTCTTATGTCACTGAAGCTTTGTATACCATTCTTCGTTATTGTTGGAGTTGTTAGCGGCCGTGATATTAAAAATGCTGACACTAAAAAGGACATCATGTCCTTCTTAGTGTTGAAGTTGGACTCTAAAAATACTGGAACAAGTAGCAAAATATTTATAAAAATAGTCTTTTGACATAGCTATATATGCGTTTTGTTTTGTTACCTGTCACTTGATGACACTGAATCAAATCTATACAGTTAATAAAATTCAATATTTGCCATGTTGAAAACATTTAATAATAATTTATACGAGAAGATACTTCTTAACAGCAGTCGAAACATTTTTTAGAATTTTGGCCGTCTTTCTATCTGTCTGCCTGTCTGTACGTACGGGCATCACGCAGAAACTATTGCATGGATTGGGATGCGGTTTTTACAATTGTTTTGGTGAAGGTCTAACTTAAAAAGTGGCATAAGTTCTATCTTTGTCTTTTATCCCAAATGGTATGTAATGAGCCTCCCCGAGTGACGTACACAACGATTCCCTACGTCCGGCGCACCCTGGGCAATTCGCGAGCTCTCCAAAGCGAATTGGCTAATCCTTTCACCACGATGGCAAGTCAAAACCTTGACCACCTTACTGACTGTCCAAAATGCCCTACCACCTGCACAAGAGAGGCGCTCATGAACGCCGACGAGAGCGCCATAACAGTGACCTCTTATTGGACCAATAAAATTTGACTCAGCCATCGACACGACGAAGAAGAAGAAGAAGATCCCAAATGGTGTAAATTTGGGGGTGTCAGTTTATATGGAAAGTTCGTAAATTTTAAAGGAAAATGCATGGAATTCGGCACATAGGTTCCATCCATGAAGTATATGAACTGTAACATAGTTTTTTTTAATATCACTCCCAAAGGGGTTAAATTTGGAGTCGAAAGTGTATAAGGAAAATTGCCCAATATTGCAGGCAAGCTCAATATGGAAATAACGAATTTCACGCGGATGAAGTCGCGGCCAAAAGCTAGTTAATAATATAGTAAAGTTAAATTAATTTTTTTTAAAACAAATTCTAAAACTAGCAATACTAATATTTTGCCCAATATAGAATTTCGTAAATTTAAGGAACTTTACCCAGTTGCAGCAGTTTATAAGATTTAGTTTTAGTTTAAGTCTACTTACATTTTTTGTTTATTAAATTTCTCCGTAATCACAATCCAAAAATCAGGGGAAAACTGTAATGAAACACAACTCTCGTACAAATACCACATTCTTGGTACAATACCATTTAATATAAGACGTGATCTCTTTGGTATCCATAATACCTACAACGCTAATACTAAAGTAAGAGGAAAAGCTTTCTATTCCATTCTACCGGACATTCGACTTAGAATTCTAAATATTTATAATACGTAAACCTAAATGGAATTATATAACTCTTCAAAACCGCGATATATGTATTAAAATTGTGAGATAATCCTGAACGAGCGTTTTTCGTGACATAATCTTTTGAAAATTGTTATTAATTATGTGTATCCTTTGCGAACTGACTTTCCAAAATGTGCAGGATTTTTTAACCAAGGGTACTTATTCAAAGTTATACTTTATTACGTGGCAGTGACATTTTGTAGATAATGATTTGAATATAGTCATAAAATGACGTCATCACTATTATTTGTAGATATACACTGAATGTATATGATATGAATATGAATGTATACAAAACTGAACCATACTGGCGTCTTTGTGATTAAAAATTAAAAATTAAATAAAAAATTAAAATAAAAAAATAAATTTCAAAAAAATAATGCGAGTAGCAACGATTACAACAGATGTGTATTCTTGTATATTATCGGCGCTTTCTCGTGATATTTTAATGGTTTTTTTGGGTATTCAGTTGGTAGCAGAAATAAGCCTTGCCTAGCTTTTGATCTGTGAGGATGATACAATGCACGTACTACCACCGCAATGCATTCAAGACGTCAGTATTTGTTTAGAATCCGACTGAAAAATAGATCCGGCTGGACTAGGGGCGCCGAATAGACTTTCTACCTCCACTTTCGCTTTTTGTTAGAATCTTAGCATAATTACAAATCTAACTTATTCTACATAGTACTCTTAAAATAATGTTTGTATGTTCCAGGCGACAACCCTGAGCAAATCTATTGTGAGTACCACCTTAATAAGTGTACGCGATGGGAACCCATATGAAACTAAGTTGGTTCTCCCATTGTTCGTATGATATGCCTAATTCACAAGTAACTTGGTACAACAGCGTTATTGTTACATACACTTTTCTTATTACGAATGTAAGAAAGTTGATTCGACGTAAATTACGATTTAGCCGTAGAAAGCTTGGGATCGCGTAATAAAGAGATCAACATAAATTAATTTACTAGCCACATAAATATTGACGAACATAACGTAATTTTCTGACATTAAAATAACACGGGAAAGCAATAAATTTTCATTCTACAGGCTAATAATAATTATCAACAATTATCATATTAAATTGTTGTGATTAGTAACATTAATGGTATTTTAATATAACTGTGAAAATTCATGAAATTCAATTTTATAATAATACTGAAATTAGAGGATTTCTTTTAATTAGGTTGTAGAAATACTCGGTTATTAATTTTATATTAGTTAAGGAGCTCATGATAATTGTTCATCCCATCAAATGTTTACCAATTGAACTACAACTAATATAACGGATATAGTGTTAGAAGTCCAAACGTGGATCGCCGATTTGCAGTCATTAGCGCATTGAAAAGTTATAACAGGTGCGGGTTTATTTATTCCGATCTTTTGATGATCGAGGTTGAAAACTTATAATATTCCCGCGACTTCGTCCGCGTGGAATTCGTTGTGTTAAATAGTAGCTGCTCCCGCGCCTTGACGCGTTTTTAACCTTACTGCTCCGCTCTTGTAGAGTTTAGCGTAATGTTAAATATATATACTCTATCTATACCTTTATTGAGAGTTAGACTATCTAACACGACAAATTTGAATGAGATAAAAAAAACAAACTAACTTTCTGGCGCGGTTTCGTCTGCGTGGTAGGTAAATCAATAAAAAGTAACCTACGTTACGCGCCTTGTAGTTAGTCACCTGCATCTTAAATTTTATTTAAATCGGTCCAGCCGTTTGAAGATACAAACAGACAGACAAACAGTTTTTTTTTTAAACTGTGTTTTAGGCAAATGTATCGTGTAATTTTATTTATTTGTATTAATGTATTGATATATATAGAACTAACAAGTTGCATTACTAAACCACCTACAAAAAGGAAATGGTGAGGTTCCGGATTTAAATTCTGGGTCGGGCCATACCAAGCTATTGGGTATTTCTACCCACAAATGATTAAGTAACATCCTGAAGCAGTTTGCTGCGTTATTTCTTCATGTTTCAGCAACTACGTAATGCTTGGTACTTTAATATATTTATAATCGGCTAGTTAATAAAAATATTTTACTTTATCGATGTCGATCGATGTTTTGTTAATGACTGACATAACCATATTATTATAAACATATCGACTAGTCTCCTTTAAATCAGACCATTCCCCGCATCTGAAATGCTGTTAATATAATTTTTGCCTAATATTAACATCAATTATTGAGATGTTTATAAAATATCTATTGTTACAATAGTAACTATAAAGTATAATAAACTACACTTTTTATAAAAAAACATATTAGGAAATCGAAAGCGAAATTCTTTTGCGAATCCATTCTCTAAATTGTCTTAAATTAGGAAATGTCCAAATCCGTAGTATATTTTGGCAAGGGCGTTGACTCATTATTGTTATGAAGCTACAAATTGCGGACACGGTTGCACAATACGTCGCGGATGACGTATGCCGGAGTATAAGGCATCCTGTCGTAACTGCGGGCTGATTCACTGAGAGTGAAAGTGGCACATTTCGTGCAGCCCTATCTGTGCAAGCGCACTGCGCTATGTCTACGTTTACTCGTACATCCGGGGGTGTACAGTCGGCGTCGGTAGTAAAATGTAATATTATTGATAGAATTTATAATACAGGAGGAGGAGGGGGAACACTGGATTACCGTTGCTCATAGACTTCGGCAATTCGATGATAAGTTATTTTCCACACAATTATTATATTGTTATGAAATAAATAAATTGAATTGAATACGAGTGGCACAGCCAAGTCGCTGTGAAAGAAATGCTTTATTTTAATCTAATTAGAAGAAAGACATGTAGCGCTTAGGAAACACCGCAGTTAATTCTTTCTAAAGCTTACAGGTACGTGGTATATCAAATAATTCATTCTCCCATAAAATAACCTAAAATTTCGTGCGATGTTCAGTACGATTGTGTAAGCTGTAAAAGAAAGCATTGTACAGGTTACTACAAGTCATCTAGAAACGAATACAAAGAAACAAGATGGCTTTTACCGAAAGAATAATAGAAAAAATATCGTGTAGTTGTTTTTCTTTTGCGCACATACCTATGCAGTTAACAGACGCCCATTTATACTGTTAAAGTTTTAAACTGGGCAATTGTTTTTATAGAAACTACAATTATTTATTTTTAGATAAATAATGAATTTTATTGGTACAGTGTTTATTGTACTATTTTTATAATCTGATATCATTATGCACAGAGTGTCTTGAATATTGGCCCTGAATTATAAAGACGTTGCTCAGCAGCAATGGTTTATATAGAAACATTTTATTCTATTGTAACTACTTATTAACTGTTCTGCACGTTATTATTGTGCAGCTTTTTGTTCACAGCATTAGCGGCACGTATGAAGTAAGCAACGATTACGTGATTATTTGACGACATTATTTTGTAAAAAATAAGCGAGTTAATTGAGCTGTTGGCTGCGGTTATATATAGTGTTTTGTGTTTGAAATCTGTGAGATTACGAGAGCGATGCAGCAGCGGCATGAATGGGCAACAATGAGGAGCCCCTTCCCCTCTCGTACCCCGCGCCGCGACGCCGTACACTTTCACTGGCAAAGGCGAGTAGGCTTTAAAGCACAGATTACTGTATAGTACAGGTAGCTTCACTCAGTAACGTCACCTCTGTGGTAACGTGTCGTCAAAATTGTTTCATATTGTAGCCAAGGTCGTAAATAGATAAAAAGAAAGTCTCTGGAATTATCAATGTAGTAATAATCTAGCATGTAGAATGTGCCACTTTTAAATTTCAGAGCTGTTTAATGACCGACTCTATACTAATGGTCTAACATGCAAAGAATGTAGTTGACGCTAAATTTTCAGGCGGCTCTGAATCAGTACTCGAGAGCGACACATAAGTAAAGCATGAATCCTAAACGAGTAACTGAGACAGCGCATTTTAGCAGCTAACTTCAGAACAGCCTAGATATTACCACTATTATATCTTTTTTGAGTGTTAAATGGCACTGAAGAAAGTTTTGTGGCTAAAATATTTGTTTTTGTGCTTCGCTACTTATAATTAAGGTTTGCCTTGTGCCTAGTCGAAGTGGCCAAACATTCAGTGTGGTAATTCAGTGTGGTAATCGCCAGCCGGACCGTCACTTTCTGTACTCATAGTAATTAGTGTTTACGGCGATTGTTAGGTATATCTTGTTAATGTACCTTTTATGTCTCATCTAGATGTATCCGGCTGATGTGACGGCCGTTGACTCCCGTTTCTAATTGTGGTAACTGCCACATGCATATGTCTGCACGTGTGGTGTAGTGGTTTAATCGGTTGCCTCGCCGCTCTCTATTGCACTGGTGTTGTGAGTTTGATCCCCACGTGGGACAATTCTTTGTGTGATTCGCAAAGATTTGTTATGAGACTGGGTGTACTTGTGATACTTGTGAGAGTGAATGTGTGTATTTTGCCTTGTGATTAGATATTCTGGCGTTCTATCTAATGTCAGAAATAAAATAAAAATGACAACAGATATACTGTTGTCATTTTTATTTTATTGTAGAAGTGTTAACCCAATACATATGTGGTTGGATCACTAAACAAATACTACTAGTATTTGATTACATTTTCCAATTACGCGCGAAAGTTTAAACAGAAAGTGCATAGGTGCTTACACATTATACGAAAAATGTCAAGTAGTGATCCATCCATCTAAATGGTAGTTGTTATGTAGTGTGCTATATTCTTCTCGCTGCCAAATTATTCCTGCTGACTTGTAGGAGAATTTGCACGGTTGAAGCATTTTTTAGTTTATCGTCAATAGTATCGGGACGAAATGTGTGAGCAATATGGCAAATATATTAAACTGTATTTATGATCAATTCTAGACTCTAATATTTCCAAGTCATTAACGTTACTTATTAACACGCTCACTTTATCACGTCCCCTGTTTGTTTCGGACCCAGTTTCTCCTATATACATGTTTTAGAAAGGTATGGTAGATTAAGTTGAACTTGAAAATCTTTAAAAATAAATACAATTTTATCCAAACCGAAATTTGTCAAAGGTGTGTTTGAGATTTCAGTTAAAATGTTTAAATCCTTTTTTTTTAAAACCATTCAGTACTTTTCAATAGAAACTCGCTATTTTGCTATCGTCAGGTCAGACACTGTATGTCTATCTGCAAAGCAAGCTTTTGGCGTCGGTCACAATTTTTTATTGTGATTGGTTCGCACTTACATAGACTGACATCGACTTAAACAAACGGACTTGAATGACAGTTGGCTGTTGGAAAGCGAAATGATGAAGGCCACACCTTAGGAGCAGCAGTGGCGAATGCTTCGGCGGGGATAATCGGCTCTTGCAAATGCAGGCTCATGAAAATTTACCAAACAGATAAAGAAAATACATTTATTTGGAAGTACACGATACCCACATAAAAAAATGAATAGTTACACATTATGCTTAGGAACGATACGTTTATAATTTATCTTTTGAGCCTTTTCCCAAGTACATTAAAATCGGCAAGACAAGACAACAAGAAGAAAATTGATCTTAAGCTGCATTTTTGACGCAATACCAACATACCCTAACATACCGATACAAACATTTCTATTCCAATGGTTAATTTTATATGTCTCTCATCATATTATTATGTTAAATCCCGGCCTAAAAATGTTTCGGGGACCTCGCATCTTGATAGATGGATCAATTAAAAAAATCGTCCTTTGGATATGGCTCAAATACCACGTACGTCGACGGGAAACTGTATGCTTCTCGTGTGTGATTCACACTCCTCCGATTTATGTCCGTATTAGAATCCATGCCTAGAAGGTAGGTAGGTATTCCAAAGATTTCCCCAGCAGAAAAAGATTATTAATAAGTAACATTCATCATAGCTACCTTATAACCATAGTAAAAATAAATAGTAAGCCAACTCCCGGCGTTTAGGAGCGCACGTTACCTAAACTTGCTCGAGGCTTAGGGTTGTCACTTGTCAGATTGATATTTTAAATTACCTGTACTGAAATTATTTTTTTAATTATAAAAAAACGTTTTTATTACAAATCAAAGCATTTATTTATGTCAAATCAAAGTCAAACTTTCGCTAACTTTTTTACAAACTTTCACATTTATAATATTAGTTAGTTAACACTAGGAAGTTACATGCATATACTTTACCTACCATTAAAGCAAAAAAAACAAATACCATGTTCTTCTCTCTTTTAACTTTAACTACAACTAAAATGAGAACCTCCTTTTTTGAAGTCGGTTAAAATACCTAAAACCTCGAGAATTTTCTCAATATATAGGTTCTCTTCTGAAAACTACATCAAAATCAGCCAAATGCGAGATAATCGCAGACCAACATACATACACACTATGAAAACTTCCTTTTTTATATCGGTTAAAATAAAAATAATTTAATAACACATCACAAAATTGCGCATCATATTCATAATGTAACATCCATTTTGTGAAGTAAATAAACCAAAGAGGCAACGGCACGGGCGGCGTTTAAAAAACATACCTACATTATTATTAAGTATTTAGTAGTTATTATCAAATACGTATTTTATTAAAGTTCACCTTTCGTGTTCAGAGGGTACCTTAAAGAACGTTAATTCTGGGTTTGAAATAGTGTCGTTTGAACAACCATAAACTTCACAATAATATCTATTGACTCGCGAAGACATTTTGCAGTGCAGCGCGTAACCGTACCTAATTTTTTAAACAAACGGCGACCGCTCACAGTAATGGCACGGCCCGCACTACCGCTGACCGAGAAACTCGGCGAGCGGCGTAGTGTGCGTGCGTACGTACATGAACCCGGGGCGTGGCAAGCGCTACGCGTACATACAAACGGCGCGATGTACCTTTCTTCGAAGATAACTTACTGTCTGTACTGTGTTATAACTGCTGTATTAAATTCAAATTAAAGGTCACAAAAGAAAGGCCCCTTATCTAATTTATTTGTATGTCTAACTCCACTACGCAGCCAGGCAGTCGTACCTAATTTATTTGTAGGCATTCAGATACAAGCAATTACTGTAAGTAATGTGTTTTATAAACTACCGTCTAAAGGTCAAACACTATCGAAAGAAATCGTGAAGTAAGACAGCATTATGAATAATTTGTGTTTGTACTCGTAGTAAGTATTAACTACTATTTAATTTACTAACAAACAGTTGAAAAAATATAGGACTGGCAGGATTTGAATTTGGCGAACGTAGCTGGTTGGTTAAAAACAACTGCCCGTTGTGCAGAAGGTCGCAGGTACAAATCCTTTCGGCTTCATAATATTTTCAATTGTTTCCTAGTAAAATTTGAAGTTACTAATTAATAGTTATGAAAAATAAACAAAGTTCCTTCGAATTATTTAGTTTTATTAGTAGGTAGTTACACCAAGGTGGGCTTGAAGCTAGGACTAATACCTATTAGTCCTAGCTTCGAGCCCACCTTGGCGTTAGTGTTAACTGAATGTCCACGATAAGGACACCCGCACACCCTCTTAAGATTGCAGCGGATACTGAACTTCATTAAAGGATTGCGATGTCATGCCTCCGGTGCCCGTATTCAGGATCCCATTAGCATCAAAAATTCACACAGTAGTACAAGAAAGTAGGTTTTACTTATTGCCTGTAGGCAGTGCAGTTTACATCCTATAATCCCACACGTACCTATGACTTATCTAATTGAACTGACAAACATCTCGAATCGATCATAAAGAAACGTCATATCTGTTAGTGTATTTCAGAGCCCAAGAATGTTTTAATAATAATGTAGGTTACTATTAGCTTCTCAAGATCAGCCTAAGGGGATGCCCATTATAGCAATAATATACCGCTATTTACAATCTGGTGAAATAATGATGCAATAGAGAAAGTTTGTCTAACATCATAACAGAATAACAATATTCGTAAAAGGAAAAAGTCAACATATTATTATTCGTCATTATTGTGGTCCTTTGGCGATCGTAATATTTTACCGGCAAAGAAAAAATATATATTTTTTTTTATACTACTCCCACAGCGAACGAACGTGTAGTCCACCTGATAGTAAGTGGAGTACAGCCCATGGACATTAACAATCCACAAAAGCAGATTATAGATGCGTCGCTGCAGCTGAGGACTACGGTGTTATGCCTCATGTGCCAGTAATTTCAGGGCCTGATCTCACCACCAAACCGGAACACAGAAATAGAAGCACTACCATTTGGCGGCAGGTTAAAGGTGAGACGGTGGTGCTGCCGCCCTCGAGCTCATTCACAAGAGCTCTACCACCAGTAAATTAGTGAATACGTACAATGAGTTGGGTATGCAGGGCAAAAACTTCTAAGTCATAGTAAAGACTTACGACACCAGTTATGGATAAGTGAGTTATATATCTAAATAGTGGGTATATTACACTTATTAAATATGAAATACAAACTTGCATATCTATTGCAGTCAGTTTTCTTAGGTGCCCTATTGAGTGCGTACAAGTAATCTAATCTTTTGTAAAGCTTATATTAGTAATTTCAAAAAAACAATTTAAATTAAAAAAAAATATAAATTCTCATCATCAACCACAAGATACATAATTATGACATTGTTATTTATATAGCCTACAGCGTAGGTTGAAGATCAATGGTGCCTGAAGTAGGTATAAAATAACTTGTGATATACCAGTTTTCCACTCGGAACCAATTTACAATTCAGTAGCAAAATGTACACAATAATAACTACCTAATTGTAGTCCTTAGCTCTTAAGGTGTGATTAATAAAATAGAAAATTAACTATAAAAAAATTGTCTCTTGCCTTTGATTTCTATAGATTACAACAACTTGTATTTAGGGAAAATGGTCTGACAAAAAGTGATTTCGACATGTTTTATGTAAATGTTCGTTCTCGCATCGTTTTCACGGAGTGGTTCTCATTTAACGTAATATAATAATAATTATATTATGTCCGTGTGATGTTGTGCCTTAGCAATATTAACATTGAACACCAACAGTGAAATTGGCATCGGTACAAGGCTTATCTTTTATAATGCCATTACGGAACTTTTTTATTGAGGACGTTCAAAGGATAGGAAAGATAACAACTGGATACTTTTTTTTATTTTAGGATTAGTTCCCTACTACCTATACCGGATTGAAATCGATAGCATATAGTCACATCTACGAACTGCAAGGCAAATCAAGTAAACAGAAACACGCTTATGTAGTAAAAGCAATTTATTGTAGTATGGCACTTTTTGATCATAATTTATCCTTGTTTGACTGCTTGGCTGTAGCTGTAGGGACGGATCGGGCTGCCTTTGCCTTGGCTGTCGTAGAAGTTGACGAGGGACTTGACGCTGCCGGGGCCCGGAGTCGTGATAGGACTGGCGGGAGCAGCAGGTTTCACAGGAACTGGCTTGACTTGAATGGAGGGTGAGGAAGGCTGAACTTTCGGTGCAGGCGTTGGTGGTTGAACTGCTGGTTTGGTGGGAGCAGGCGTTAGTATAGGTGCTTTGGTCGTTGGTACCGGCGCGGCAGGAGCTACCGGCTTGGCGGGTTCAATGACCGCCGGCTTAACCTTCGCCCCGCCACCTTCCATGTTGATGAAGTCGATGTTGGCATTTTTGCTTATAGGCGGCACTATTTTGCGACCTGTTGGATAAAATTGTAAAGTGTCAAGGTTTCAGTCTCGCTGAGTATAAAAAATAATGATGAGGCTCTTATTTGAACACAAATTGGTATTGGTTGAATGAGACGCTAATAAAGTTGACAATATATTAGATTAATCAATCACGACCAGTGTTTATGAAAAAACGACGGTTACTTTATTCTTGACACGCCTTATCAATAACCAAACTAAAAACAATGGCACAGAGAGAGCTGGGATATATTACTTTACTTTGATGGCAAAGTTTAAGAATATTAAGAGTAAAACAGTGTAAATTACTTACATTCAGCATAACACACAGCAAACAACAAAATAACGGCGACGGCCTTCATTGTGGATACAGCCTCCTCACGGGGTTACGGAACTAGTTACTTAAACAGACTGATTCAGAATGTGCTAAACACACGTTTGGTTCGCTCGGATTGGTTGATATTTGAGACACAAAGTAAAAGCGCGCAGTAGGTAGATCCACTCCGTGAGCGTTTAGAAAACCATACGCACACATAGACGTACAGTCAACTACAAAAGTCAGTTCAAAGTACATATAATAAAAAACCGACTTCAAAAAGTAGGTAAACTAAAAAGCAAGAAATAAATGTACTTCGCACAAAATAATACGTTTTTTCATTTAGTTAAATAGAAATTATTATATAATTATTTTATAATTCTGATGTCGGTCATCGCCATTATAACGCAAAAACACTGGGTGTAATTGGATGCGGTTTTCACAGTTGTGTTTAAAAACTGATACATGTTTTATCTCTGAATTTTATTATAATGTAAGTTTATATAGGATGTTCGTAAATAAGGAAAATAATAGTTTTGGAAAATGCCACTCCCAAAAGGGTAGGTAAATTTAGGGTTATAATTGTATTAGGGAAATACATAAATTGTATAAGAAATAGCATGGAAATATCGAATTCCACGCGGCAGAAGTCGCGGAGAGCAGCTAGTGTTTACTTACAATATTATCATCAAAGACAAATATTTTATTTACGATAACTTTTTGGCATTAGGAGGTAGAAGACATACATACATATTAATTTAGGTTAAAATAGAATTACTTATTAGCCTTTATGGGCTAGATTGTAATAAAATAAGATATTTGTGATATCTTAGAAACCAAAAAAAAAAAAAAAAAAAAGGAGGTAGAAGACAAACCACATTCAAATACATGTATCGCGATAGGCTAAGGTTAAAAGATAACGCAGGTTATCAGTAGAAAAAAATAGGGTAACGAATAATTTAACTCCGCAAAGGAGAAAGACTATTTTTGTATGGAATCTGGTCCCACCGTGTGATAGATACATGTGATATATCGTTTGATAGCTATTTTTGAGCTGAACACAAATTACTTTAACGCCAACATTATATGTTAGTCCGCTTTAAGCTATGCGTTCTCAAAAACAAGCAACTAGTACTAACGTTAGACAATACAGCTTCGCTCTTATCAGTTAACACGTTTTGTTAATAGCTCGGAGCAATTTCTAATAATTTACTTATTCATTTAAAAAAGAAATATTCAAATCCAATCATCGATTCCAGAGATTAACTCTTTCAAACATACAAATTCAAGGACATCATTACATTTGTATGAATCTAAGTTCAACAATCTCCAATAGTTACATGAATAAACTTTTTTTCTTAATATTTCTTTAAAATTTTGTAGGTTAAGTATTGAAATTACAATCTTAACATTAATTTTGCATCGTAATCCATTAAAAAATAATTAACTGATGGTTTATTAACTAATTTTAGGACAATCAAATAGTTAATCTTAATTATTATCGACGAACAGTTGTAATTGCGCTGATATGTACTTACTTAACTTATAACAAAAAGTGTCTTCACTCCAAGTACATTTTGCTGTCATCTGTACCAGTAGACTTTCTGTAATTTAATTTTTGTGTGCGTCGTGTGCGATATTCACCAGGGTCGTATTCTCGGCGACCAAGCAGAGTAACGTCACGGCACGGCGACCTCTTGCGTGCGTGACCTCATCGATTCGATAACACGTTTCTCAGTAGTGTAGGTATACCATTCTTTGTGCATAAAAATATTGTGGTTAATGACACGCTTTCGTTAGGTAAACGTTATTTTTGTTAAAGGGACGGTGACTTAATTGTCCTGTTGTTTATTGTTGTTCATGTAAATAAGTCATCGCTTGTTTGAGCGCAGTTTTTGTGCCCAGATAAGCAGAATTTTGATACAAATTTATTTGAAACAGAAATAAAGAAGAAAAAAATTCATAATTTGGGCTCATTATTAATAAAATAATCATATTTTAACAATAAGAATCATCTATCTTAAAAGAAAACAATAAATTATGAGTAATCATATGATGAAAACGAAACTGGTAAATTCAAATAAAATTCAAAAAATATTACTTGATAGATCTAAGATCTAGATTTTTTTTAATTTAACTTGTTTACTAAATAAAATAAGGCAAGAACTTACGACATTTTATGATTTGACCGTAAGAATCAAGCACAAATAAGCCAGTATTTTGCCTAAAATCAAGCATATCTCATCATACATACAGATTTTACTGTAGTCATTTTTATACTTGAATCTATAACTCAAAAGCATTACACGAAATGTAGATTAAAGTAGTAAATATACATTTTATAAAAAAACAGTTGTAGTGTATAGTTGTGTAGTTGTAATCAGTACCAAGAACAGATTAATCACACATTTTCCATCTTAACACATGTACATCTTTCACACTAAGATAGTTATTACTAAAATACTTTTTTTTGTAAATACCCTCTGAAGAATAACCCTTTTAAATATATTTATTTCCATATTCACGTCAAAAGTTCAAAAATATATATTTATTTACTGCCGACACATGGACGTCATAATTTGCGACATTCAGTGGCGAAGCATAATATCAAAATTATTACCGATCTTTGTTTCCCAGAAATGATCAAAATATTTTTATGATAATCAGAAAATAAGGCAAACTCGGTCAATAAATGCTCATCTATCATAGAGATTGGAACGCAGTAGTTTGCGCACTTGCAGCGCCGCGACGCAGCGTGGGCGATAAGAAAATAGCACAGACCGCGGACAGCCGGACATGCAAATAATGACAATAAAGTAGAACATCTACGGCTTAATTAACTAGACTCTTCCTTCTATTCGCAAAAGTATTAAAATAGCTCTATGAAAGGAATGACAGAATAAATATTATTTATTAGCAACGTAGTATATAACGTGACTCTTATACTCGTAACTTTGAATTTCGTATTCGAGAAGGTCCAAGATTCAACTTAGGTATTTAATTATAATTCTCGACCTCAACTATAGTTTGACCAACAGCTATGAAAAAAAAATGCAATTTTACTCGAAGACCATCCGAGTACCTAATCCATATAACCTATTAATAGTTGGTTTAACCGCTGGTATGTAAAATAAATAAAAACAAAAATATAATAATAAATCAAACAACCCAAATAGCTTCTTCTTTATATATTTATCAAATCACATACATACAATAAATAAATAAAGCAACTAAAACTATGGCACAACAAAGACTCTGATCTTGTCAGGGAAACAATGAAAATAGGACCAAGAAAAAAAAAACCGCTAGTATGTACATCTTGTGCGCGATGAATAAGCGTTAAATTTACCAGATGCCATATTTTTAATCAGTTTGTATCTTTGCCGATGTATCTTTAACTAATCATAAAACCCTGAACTCCATCTACAGTGTGTGGGTGGAACCCATCCTCTGTACTTGGTCACGGCGGCAATTTCATTGGAAGATTGCTGGACTTGGTTGTCAATCATGGTGACCGTTTGGAGAAGATTTTAACGAGCCAACTGATTTGATACGCATGAACTACTTTCGTCATAGCAATCAGACAGATCCAGATAAAATTAGTATAACTATGTGAAATCGTAAGACCTACACGTTTGTATTTTCTCAAAGACAGCCGTTCGGCGGTCGGCAGCTACGAGTTACACAGTTTACAATAATGTGATATCAAAAACAGTATCTTATTAATTAATATGATACTGAACATAAGTGCTAATTAGCACTTATGTTCAGTATTCTCTAGGATAATTCGCCGACTAATTACAAAGAATTATTACGACTTTCTTATTTGAATATTCCTCTATCTAATAGAACAGACTCGTAATTTTTCTACTGGCACTGATAATATATCTATCTTATATCTGCTAATTAAACTTTATAAACCCAAGACCATCTCGCAGCCTAAGCAACGTGAACACTGCAAACTAGACGTTTCCAGAATCAGTTGTAAGCTAAACAAGAGCAGTTGATTTAAGAAGAAATTGAATAATTTTTTCCAAGGTAATGCCCAGTAAGATTAAGATTTGTTGCAGCTATGTAAAATTTTTTTTTTGTTTAGGTACATTTTAATTGAGACCTCTATTTTGCTTACTGCAGCGCATCGGCAAACTACGTCATCTAGACGGTCAATAATTACCATCAACAAAGCATTCCAAACGGTCGCTATGTACAGTTCTTTAACAGCACCATACAAGTATTCAGAGACGAGAGCCTAATGCATTATACATGGAGTAAGATACGATTTTCCCGTGCAACCGTAGATCACGCTAGCTGCATTGCAGGTGCTCGCTCGCCCGCGACGACGCCCGATGCGCTTCTGATAATGTCTCTTTTCTGATGACTTTCTTTTACTCACGACTATTGAAACATCCTGATTGCTCATCCGATTAACAATTGCTTCGTTTAAGTCAAGGACAATTAACTAAGCCAAATGCACAAATTGCCAGATTAAATCTACTTTTAGAAACACTTATCTACATGCTCTTGTGAGCAATATCTTAATCGTTGGCGTTTGATAAGTATCTTTGCTATTTTATATTTGTCTCTCCTATAACCTGCTGCTAGCTACATAGTAGTGCTTACACTACTGGTCCCTATTTGGTGGTGAGATTAGAACCTGAAATTCCTGCACTGGATTCATGGCATCGTGATTCTCAGATGTAGCGACGCAGCGCATGTGCAATTTTTGTGGGAGATCAGGAGCGGTAATTATCAATTACCATCAAATGGAGGTAAGAGTAAGGCTGCGATTCCACGAGTGATGGTTTGTACTATCTAATATACTCTGATGCATCTGATTCTTAAGAAAGGTTTTAAAATAATAACTAACATTATGCAAAACTACGCGAGAGTGGCGCAGTAAGCTTCATTTTTATTTTTTTATATACTACGTCCTCAGCGAACGAACGTGTAGTCCACCTGATGGTAAGTGGAGTACAGCCCATGGACATCAACAATCCACAAAAGCAGATTATAGATGCGTCGCTGCAGCTGAGGACTACGGTGTTATGTCTCATGTGCCAGTAATTTCAGGGCCTGATCTCACCACCAAACCGGAACACAGTAATGGAAGCACTACTATTTGGCGGCAGGTTAAAGGTGGGACGGTGGTGCTTCCGCCCTCGAGCTCATTCACAAGAGCTCTACCACCAGTACTTCATCATTCCATGCGGGCAACAACAAGTAATATAATTAACATTTTAGCATAAGAAGTAACGAAAAACATTACCGCATAAGAGAGTAAGACATAACTAAGATACTTTAGCTACGACTCGATTATTATCAAGTTTAGTGTGACGTTGCTGTCGCATCCATCAATCAACATACATTTCAGGGTGTCGTAATAAATAAAGTGAAATTAATTTTAAACAACTTATAAGCAAACATGCTTACAGTATTAATAATGGAGGACTTAACTTAAAGTCCTAAACAACCACCGGCTGAAAATCTCATAATACGAAAAACTTATTTTCTCTTTTTCAATCATCTTTATGTTTTATCGGAGAGAACATTACCATGTGAGCAAGTGTCATTGCCAAGTAGGTAGTGGCAGCAGAGGTTGTACCCGTCGGGTATGCTGGAGGTGACCGCTTATCCTCGTTTTGGCAACACTCGTCATACCACGATGTTGTTCACCTTGATGAGTAAGTAACTAGTGAGTTCATATTCACACCGTATTTAAATTTCCTACCGTTTCCGTATCTACCTATTAGGTATAAATCATGTGGCCGTAGCAGGTTATAAGGTAGAGTTGTATATCGACCTCAGTACATAAATGCAGCTGCCAAATTTTTTTAGGGCGGCTGATGAAAATATCTGACTATCACGTAAGTTTTCTTTTGTATGCGTATGAGTTCAATATAAATAAAATTAAGAGAACATTTGTGTAGGCTTTTAACAGGTATTTAAACATTGGAAAGTGGACTCATTTTTCCGCATTTAGACTCTCATTTGGTCCATTGTGCGTGGTATTTAAAAATTATGTTCTTCACTAAATCAACCATCTTAGTTAAGAAAGACTGTTTCTGCTTTGTAGATAGGACATTATAATATTTATAAAAAGTTATGATAATAATACAGCACATAACACATTTATTCTCTAAATTTCCTGGAGCTTACGCTAAAACTACAATCATGTTCGTCGTGATCCGTTCAGTAAAACCAGATAGTACGTCATACTTATTAAGACTGGGAAACGTGGGATGTGCTAGAATTTACGGTAATACAGTGCAACCTGAGAAGGTCAATTTTGTTTATTTAGACAAGTACGTACTTCATTACACATTCAGGGCAATCACCGTTGTCGCAAAAACTACAGGTCCATGTTATGAATCTCAACAGCCGTGCCTTATCTATACATAGTAGGACATGACATCATCAAAGGTCGGATGGTGTCGCCTCGGCGCGGACGCAGGCTCACTAGTGCGCAGTGATCGCGCTACGTACAACGTCCATCCAAAATGAAGACTGTTCTAGTGCTCCTGGCCTGTTTAGCGGCATGTCGTGCTGACGACTTAGCCCATGCCGCCGGCCAGATCTTCAATCAAATTCTGCCTAATCTGATCAGCAACCAAGTGACCGGCCAGCAAGGAAACACCGCTGGTAACACTATCCAGCAAATAGGCACCGTTGTCGGTGGAGTTGTGGACTACGCGAAGAAGAAGAGCTACGAAGACTTACTCCGCACGGCGCAGGATGGAACCACCGATGAGGATCTGCTCCGCATCAGCGAGGAGATGTTCAACGCAGATATCAATAACGCATTCAACTACATCCAAGTTAATCTGCAAGGCAAAACCAGTCCTCTATCCAAGACCGACGAGGCCCAATCTAAGTAAGTTATACTTCGTGATTTCTACTCTGATAGGTTGATCTGGTTATCACTTTATTACAGTGGCTACGGTGTGATTGTAAAGCAAGTTTATCATTGAAGCTGTCCGATAACTTTAAACGAAAATAGGCACTAATGAGATAGATAGTGAACACAACAAAATTAACTATACTTGTTGTATTTATATGAATAAGAGCTTGAAAATTTATCTGATAGTCTAGAGTTTCTACTTATTAAATGTGAAACGTGTTATTATTTCAGTATTAACCACTCGATCGATTTATTGATCTAAATATTTATATAAAAAAATCTATAGTATTAATTATGCTCTGCCTATATTATATGACCTTATGCTAGCCTGCTGCTTTTATCCTAAAAATGTATAACACTTGCTGAAGTAAAAACACTATATTTAAGTATTTGTTTGTATTATTGCAGCCTCTTGAACGTGCCAGAGAATGTTTGGAATGGTCCCACGATCAGGCCATTTGTTGCTCTGTTCGACAATTACCACAAAAACGTGATAAGGCCAGAGTTCGTCACGCCCAATGTAAGTAAATGCTACATTGCATTCCTTTGTATGATGCACATCATTGTTTATGCAGCAGTCAAATGATCTAATTTATATTTCTTAGCATCGCTAATCTTCACAGAGTAACTCGGTCAAAACAAATCGAGATATTAATAACGCCTAAACAAAGGAATAAGATACTTACTTGTAATTTATGGCGTTTTACTATAGTATGTATACCTTGTCTGGCAATTAAAGTATCTAATAAATAAACTATGAAGACACAATTTGAAATTTGCTATAAGTACTACACTCTGTGCTATATACCTATAGCATAGCGATTATAAGCGATTACACCTAAATTATAGGATGACGTACGGTAGAGCAGTATTCAATATCAACAAGTACCGGTACATCGAAGTACCCGAAGACATTTTACGAACTAATAGATATCTTATTTTTCCTGCTACATATGTATAAACAGACAAGACACCTGCAGAGCTCACAAGGTAAACTAATGTGGTGATGTCATGTTGCAGGAGGAAACGGAACAAACCACTTACATCAACACTATACTCGCAACTGGTCCTATTAGAAGCCTTATGAACTTCTTGGCCAGCAAAGGTAAAAAAATAAACTTGTTTTTTCGCAACTCATCTCTGCCAGTTCAATAGCATATGGTTAGCAAAGTTTCATGTAAAAAATATGGTCACGTTTGAAGAGATTCGCCATACTGTTTAGAAAAAAAATTCAATTTGTGATTTTTGTGTAAAATTGCAGGGAAATGCTGCGTCAGTTTTTGATTTACTTTTTTGTATCGTTATAGGTCATGGTTATAATTATATATGTCGTTAAGGAAATACGGGCAATACTGTTGTTACTGTGACTGTGTTTATTTATATTGTACACATACGACTTCGACATATTATATGATCCGTAACAGGAGAAAAAAACTTTCTTTTTTCTTCAATCTGGCGATTTTGCGAATGGTTACCCGGCAATAAAAAAAAACACGTTTGCCGAACACGTAGGATAACCGCAATGATCGATTTGTTCAAAAATAAATAAGTAAATCGTTCGTAAATATACAATTTAATCTGTGGAAATAAACACTGACCATTAGTGACCACCATGTTTAGAATCGCACCCAACCTGCATAATTACGCACTACAAATTAAAAATAATTTAGAAAGGTTTAAGAAAAACAATAATATTTCAATTATTAATACAGGCTTAACACAAATGAATGAGTACCCTGAACAAGTGGAATTACTGAAGAAGATCTGGTTCACAAAGTACGCGCGCCACTGGACTGGCCTTTGCAAGTGCAGCTGTGCTTTCGAAAACATCTTCATGGCGGAACTCAAGTCCAGCGAAGTACTGGGTAAGTAAAACGAACAGAACATCACGTCTGCAGACGGGTATCACACCAATATTTCACCTGATATGTATACCTAGGTCCTATAGTCCCATGTACCTAATCATATCACCAGACTGTGCTGCCGCTGAGACTTTCTTGATGGATAGAACCAGCGAATCTTCTGGCCGGGGGCTTGAACCAGAGAGCCGATACTGAGCGGACCGCTAGACCAACGAGGCAGTTTCTGTTAGATAGTTAAATGAAACAGATAATCACACCTTACTTTCTAACACAGTTTAGGCGCGGTTCATATTTCTGCGGTACCAGAGCTCTCACGTTAAACTATACAAGGTTGCCGTGTTATTCAATAGTTAAACTACCTCGATTTCAAAAATGAATCGGAAAGTAGATAATCTATTTTGGCCGGTGCTTTTTAAGATTGATGATTTGCTTAGCACCGCCTAACCCTACAATGATACATTAATCTAAACCTAAAAATATTAATAATACGCTCCAATTTCAACTATCGACCTCTCCTTTTCGCTTTAGTTTCTGATGACTCTTGATAATTCATACTTTACAATGAGGGAACATAGTAAGGTTTAATTATGTTGTTTTATGGTGAACAGGTCTCCACAGCTGGTTGTTCTACGCCAAGCGCGAGTTGGACCGCAAGGCTAACTACTTGGGCCACATCGACAAACTGGACCTGTCCGGCGTAAGTGCAACTAATCAAATTAATATTGGTACTCAACAGATATTCCAGATTCCAGACAATATTTTATCTAGCTGATCTACGAAAGAAGTCTTCAATAGATCACAAAGGATTAGCTGAACCTACTCTAGATTAGTCTTGATCTAGATTATTACAGTTGGACGACGACGAAGAACCTCCTTAGACTCCTTACTATAGGTACATTCAGCAACAAAAGTAGCTTTCTAAACACTTTAAAATATTTAACTACTATATATATAGACCACAAGTAGTGAACTCGATTGAACCCATTAATTTATTTATTCGCAATTTTGGATAAAATACGGTAGAAAATCTTAAAAGGCTTGACAGTGAAACATCAAAATTGAGTATTAAGGGTGATTTACATTATATCAGTACATTGGATCCAGTGCCACGGAATTCCAGCACTAGAGCAGCATTTATAACACAATTCGAAATGTATGACATAAGAACGTAGTCTATTCCGATCCAGCGTTAAAAATATTACTTTTTTTCTTTGCTCGTACTGGATCCAGCTACTAAATCAATGTGTGTAGCAAATAATATTCATCTACTGAACCAGCCCATATTTTCCAATTTCAGAAAGGAATGATTCTCAAGCAGCACTCGATCCTGAGTGACACAAAAGACGCCCCTGAGGTTACTATGTTCGTGGGCACCTCCCCCGAGTTGGAGACTGCGCTGTACACTCTCTGCTTTATGACCCGGCCTGACAGACCCTGCAGGCTGCGCTTCAACAACGTAAACTTCAGCATTCAGACCAAAACGCTGAAGTCTGATAACATGCTCCTGATTGATACCGCGTACCCATTCTATTGAGTACACTCATTTAATATAGTCGATTATTGTATCAATAGCATCTTTAACTTTAATAAAAGATCTGAACTGTTGTTTTGGTTTGTAACTGCTTAGCTAGGAGCAAAAGTATGTAATCATCGTCATCTAGCCTTTTGCAGTCCACTGCTGGACATAGGCCTCTAACAATTTGTGGCACAAAAACGCATCCAATAAAAATGTACTTAGGGTCTACTACTTACTTTACATAAGCTTACTTACCCCGACTTCAGATTGAACCTCATAAAAGGACAAACAAGAAGCAAATATGGATGTTAGATTATTTTATGCAGTAGAAGTAGATAGAACAGCTTAGTTGTATATTTTATATGTAACGTCAGCGTGTCTCCACCCACACATAAATCCAGAAATGACGTACGTTTTTGAATTTCATAGAAATAATTTGATTACTCTGTCTTGATATATTATGCATATCTAGTTGTAAAGAGTTATATACAAGCTTTTTGATTTCTTGAACGGCTATATCTCTTTCGTACTCCAAATTCATCATTTTGCTGCCAAAACTTTCCTGCAGCTCTTGACTTGACCTAAATGGAATTTTAAAGTATTGCTTGTCATTAACAGCTCGTGCAAAGATTATTTATAATTACAAAATTGATCTAAATACAAGAGTTGTTTTACAAATATTTATCTAACAATAATAATGCAGATATCTCCTTATCTCGCCTCGTTTTGCGGGTCTCGCCCTGTGTTGATAAACTTGTGTGAACTTTCGAAACAGCTTAAAATAAGGTTAACATTATAATGAAACCAGAAATATATGAACATTTTTTTATTTCAATATTCGTCTAAAACACTGATACGAAATATTTATAAGGTGCTTCTAAATCAAATGCGCAAACGCCGTTATTATGCCATAATATCATATTTATAAGAATACTTGTCAAAATGGTGAAAAAGCTTGAAACATTGAATAAATAGAACCTTTTCATGTTAGGGTCGACACACACCAAAAGAGCGGCGAAGGGCAGCGAAGCGCAGCGACCCGCTCGGTAGAGAAGGCGCGCGGATTCCCGCGACTGCTCGAGAAGTCGCTGGAATGCTCGAGAAGTCGCGGGACTCCGCGCGCCTTCTTGGGCCTGCCCGCGATGTATTTACGGGTCGCTCTCCTATGCGCAGTTCACTTTCAACAAAACTCGAGTAAACTTGTGTATAAGCAGTGAAAATAGGTATTTTGGATTTAATTATTATTGCACATATAATTGAAGAAGAAGAGGAAGCGGCCGAAGAGATAAAGAGGAAAAGATTTATTTTTTTCATCCCTGTATTCGTTGCACTGCAAGGAGTGAATACGAATGCTCACGCGCAACAGACGCGCGCGGGGAGCGGGGCGAGAGGCGGGATCTTGCCAGCGGCCGCTAGCGACTGCTCGAGCATTCTCGGGAATTCCCGCGACTTCTCGCGCAGTCGCACGGCTCCGTTTATGGAATTCGCCGGAATTCCCGCGGCGCCGCGGGCATCCGCGCGAATCGTTTGAGTTTCTCATGCGATAATAAGTATTATAGTAATGAACATAAAGTTAAAATTCATATGACACTGAAACTGCGCTTCGATTCGCTGCGCTTCGACGCGCTTTTGGTGTGTGTCGACCCTTATTAAATATGATAGAGAATATTTGTATTTCTTATCGTGAGAAAGACATGGGTATAATATCAAGTCCGTGCTTTACCATTTAGATAAATATGGAACAAAAACAAAAAAAAACAGCATATTAGTTTAGAAACACCCTATTAAACTATGCTTCATTTTGTTATCTAATAATTTATTAAATACAGTGAATTAAAGTGCATTTTTGCTTGGCTTATTGTCAGTGATGGCACAATATAAGGTTTTCTACGTACTACTCTAGTCAACGTTTATGATTGAGGTAGCCTTTCGATGCCAAATGCAAAAGTGCTTCTAACTACACTTTACTTTTAAATCATCAGAAGGTTACCTTAAGGGGCTCTGCGCATTATGTAGTTAGCCGCAAGCGGTCAACTTGCTGATTTACGGTGGTATGTGAGGCAACCGTACTGCAATGCGAATAAAAACTATTTATTCCTACATTTTCTGGTTGTGGCTACTAGCACGGCTGACCGCATTACGGCCAACTGTATATTGCGAACTTGGCCTTACTCTCGTAATATAGTACAAGATCTATTTGAACACTCCACTAATGCAGATCTATGGATAACATCTAGGTCTTAGCTACTAAACATAAACAACAAAACAATAAACTTAACAGTGAAGGAACAATTTTAGAGTTAAAATGCATACATATTATGTCCAATAAGAGTTCTAAAGTATTATGTGTTTACATTGCAATTATCGCTTGAAGCTCAACGGTTTCGACGAATATGGATGTGTGCAAGAATTTTATGGTACGAGGGTGACATAGGTGTTGAACCACCGGAACTAAGTATTTTTTTTTAACACATCTGGCCTCAAAATTATGAGATTATAATATTAGCTTATTATTACCTCTCACTCGACAGAAGTAGTACAGTCATACTGCAAAAAAGAATAACAAATTCTTGGTAAAGACTAGCATTAATTACATTTCACCAATTAGTGAATATAGCTATCAAAATGCTTGTATAAATAATAACAAAGATAATAATATAGTGTTACTTTAACCTTTTATGATAACAATTCATCTGAAACTTACAACTATAACGAAATAAATATAAGTATATAGTACTTAAAAGAATACTTTGCTATAAAGATAAAAAAGATGTAGGCATAATTTATACGAGTAGGGTCTTATTACGCGAGTAAAGGTTTATGCATTCGATTTAACAGGTCAAAAAGCTAAAATTCGATCATTGTTGCTAGAGTCGGCGCAGTCTAGGTTGTCTCCCTCTAGCGCTCTATAAAAATACAAGGTATATAACCCGTAATCTTACTTCAAAATACTAACAGTTAACATCAATACTTCACAGAGTTTACATTATTTAATCTTATTTTATACTTATTCGAATAGCTGTAGTTGTCATTGTGATTCACTCACTGTAGCCGTGAGAAAATTGACACAAAGATATGTTTCAATAGCAGGCAAACATACATAAAATAACTTATCGACATGTTAAATACTTCTGACTAGAAATCCGTTGGATGATTATAATACAATATCCACAAAGTGGATATATTAGTCTTACCTTTATATTAGACTACTGGCTCCACTAAAAGAACTACAAAAATATATGAACAGATGTTAAAATATCTTAAAACTGATGAATTTGATTTTCATAGAAGCTATACACACCAATCAAAGTCACTCAAGACTCAGTAAAATTTCCTAGCGATCAAAAGTAGATTTTATATACAAATACTGTAAATAACATTAATATTTATGCTTAATTCGTGTACGGACGGCTTCACATCAACCTATACATTCCAGTATCGTCTCGTCTCGTGCAATTCGAGAGCAGCTTATACTGGCAATGTATAGGTTGTTCGGTAGCCGTGTGTATCTAGATAGAGTCTTATATCTATACAAAATACGATCCATATTCGTGTGGCATGACGCCTCGTCGTGGGTAGAACGTGTGCGTGAGAGAGTAGTTCATTAGATGTGTAATATTCGAAGTGTAGATGTCAGCAAATCGGAACAGTCGCCTCGAGAAGTAAGTGGGGTTGTGGTAGGTACGGAACACGCTACCGAATTGTGGGTTAAACACCGCCTTGATATTGTTCCTGGAACAATAAGAACTCCTACAATGGAAGCATGAAAACAAAGAGAAGCGTATATATAGCACCAATATTAGCACAACACATTAGCGTTATATAAATTAGCCATTAATGATAATGGTATAATAAAATTAGAAGGTATAATTTACACAGTATTGTTAAAAACAAATCGCACCAAAATTAATTCCCATATTACGCAGATGTTTCACCATAGACATCACAGAGAGCTCACTCAAAACAAATCTTTGCAGATCGGACAAAGGTTTTTCTCGTGCGTAGATCACACAACATTATCGTAGTGGAGAATTTAGTCAAGTTTAATTTTAAACATTAAATTAAAAACATTAAAACGATTCAAGATTGGCCATTTTTCCGTCCAACTTCTTTTTAGCTTCTTTTTTTAGCTCCTAACATGTCATAAATAACATGGTCAAAACGGGTTTAGATTAAGAGAGGTATGGAGAAGTGGGACGTCAAAATTTGACCAAATCGAAGGGAACGCGTAGTACTTATTATATCGGATATGCCAGGTTATAACTACGTAGCGCCATATAAAAATGTCAATCAGTCATAGCGAGCGACGTGCCAACACGCGTACACAAATTATGTAGTTCATCGGCTTTTCTTTATTTATATACACTTGTTTACGATATGGCGTGTGTATAAATAAATCATTATTAGTAAACATCATACATAATACTCTCTAGCATGCAAGCATACCAAAGTCGCTTAAATTGCAATCCTCAAATAATGAATAGAATAGTATTCTGAATGAATAATATCACGCCTGTGGGAAGTAGAAGGGTGTGACAGAGATATATAACACCCACATTTCACTTGTTATATTCAGGTCCCATTTATTTATATATTTAAACTTTTGTATTTTTTTTTCTTTTTTTTTTTAAAAAAAGCTTACTAGTAATTTGCAAATACAAATTACTAGTATTCTTGTTAACCCCCTCCAGCTAAGCTTAATTCGCTTGTGTTAGGAGGAAGTTCACGTCCGTGGTGTAATGGCCAGGATTCGAACCCACGACCTCTCGATCGTAAGACCGATGCCTTATCCATTGCGCCACGGCCGCTTAAATTATAAGTACAGAGGCGGACTTAATGCCTAGTGGCATTCTCTAACAGTCAACTTTGGGTGGTGCAGAGAAAAGCAAGGGTAGGTGCAATATGAGCAAAGAACTGAAGTGTTTATAGTGTTGATGTCAATATATCAAGCCTCAAAATTATAAGATATACATTTGGGCGAAACGAGTACAAATCAATACATAAAATACATACAAGAGGTACAGATATTTAATAGGAGGTGAGCCTATATTTGCTATTTAATCAAATGATACTAATATTGATTTGTATAATACTGTAGCTTATCCCACTATTAACGAAAGAGAAACATTAAAAAAATAATATAAAATTAATTTATAAAACGTAATAGACAATCAAATCCGTTTCAGCGCATCTTATTTAAAAAATATTTATACTAAATACTATCTCTACTTCATCTTTTGTGATACAATAAAGAGAATTTGTTTTGCAAAAAGCAATTAAGCATTATAGAGCGTATTATATGTTAGGATACATGCCAATTATAATCGTTAACAAGCTTATACATTGGAGTACTTTGTAGCATACTCCTTTTTATCTGTTATCCGATATGCGACACTGCAAACATACACTTAGAGTCCTCACAGAGTACGGTGTTTCTATCGGCACGTAGTTAGTTGGGCTTTTAATCAGTATGAAAATGTAGAAAAGGGTTGACGTTTTTAGGAGGAGAACAAAGTAGCATTTTCTCTCCATCAAGTAGATAAGTACAGATGTATATATATGAAGAGTATGTATGTAGGTTTATAGGACATAAATATCATAAACCTACATATCATATTATTTAGTCATACATATCTATTTAGTTTAATTATAAGTTAGTTTTGTATTTGTGAATAGGGTATTTATTTAGTATTCAGTATACTTTAAAGTATTAGTATTTAGGTTAATTAGAAGTAGATATAATCAGTTATTTATAAAAAATTAGAAGGGCATATGACACCGATTTTATTACGATATCGGGATGCATGAAAGGAGCCTCCCCGAGTGACGTACACAACGATTCCCTACGTCCGGCGCACCCTGGGCAATTCGCGAGTTCTGCAAAGCGAATTGTCCAATCCTTTCACCACAATATGGCAAGTCAAAATAAAATTTGACTCAGCCATCGACTCGACCAAGAAGAAGAAGAAGACCGATTTTATCATACTGATTCAGTGCCCAACAAAACTATCGGACGCTAGCAGTCTGTGGTCTGCGAGGACTCTAATTATGGAGTAGAAATGGTGAATTAAATGAAATCAAACCTGAGAAAGTCCCTCTCCTTCATCCACTCGTTCAGGACTTCTAAGGCCTCGGGTTCCTTATAGTCCTGGTGGTCCTCGATAAGCTGGGTGAGCATCTGCAGCCAGTTGGCGTTCTCCTTGAACGACGGCGTATTCAGTGTTTTGATTTCGTGCTGCAAATATTATTGAGAAAGCTTGTATCAGGTACATAACATCTCGTCTATAATATACAGAAGGGCGTGGCAGATAGAGTTTCATCTGTTATGTTTAGGTGCCAGGAAGGTGAACCTATCGCCTATAATTACTATTTAATTTTATCTTTAGAAAAAGCATAAAATCAAGACTTTCTTCCTCCAAAGGGCGTGTTTAACAGGCAGTAGACCAATGAGGGTTGAATTTCCTGACGGAAAGTTCACAAATAACATTTTGCGCGATCCGGAAATCGAACCGAGACCTCGCGGTAAGAGGCGCATATGCTAACCACGAGACCATCGAGACAGCCAAGGCAAATTGACGTACGTAAAAGTAATTCATTCCTTCAGAACTTGTCTTAATTTATTTAGATTTTTGTTGGTTTCGAGAACAAAATGTAGCGGTGGAAAAAATATGCAAATTGACTGACTCCTTGTTGCTGAACAAACAATTTTATCCAAAGTGAAATGCTACCTATAAGTACACGCGGATATAGATTCAATATTTGTGCTCCAGAAACGAGCTATTCGAGCTATCTATATGATGAGTCCCAAGGAGACACTAAGAAATAAATTTAAAGAGATACATATTATGACGTTACATTCTCAATACATTTACGAAAATTTAATGTACGTTCACAAAAACCAAACGAAATTTAAGAAAAATAGTGATCTCCATAAATTAAATCTAAGGAACAAAAACAAACTCGCTGTGCCCACTACTAGGCTCCATAAAATCTCTAACTCGTTTCCAGGTCAATGTATACGCTTTTACAATAAACTTCCTTTAGACGCAATAGAATTATCGATAGGTAAATTTAAAAAATATGTTAACTAAATTATGTCAAAAAGCTTACTATAGTATTTCAGACTACATAAATGATAATAGTATTTGGAAATGAATTGCTCTTCTTATGTGATTTTTTTATGTACTTTTATATTGTTATATTTTTCATTTTAAAAGATGGTGCACATGAGTTTCTCACCAGCTCTTCTCATAATGCAATACCCATCGGAGCTGGTACTTAGATTGATTTTAATTCGATTCTAAACAGTTTGATTTAAATTAATCTGAGCCCCGGTTATTAAAATCATTGTAATTAGTATAATTTAGTATTATTTATTATTTACTTTTATATCATTTTTTGTAATGTTTTGACGTGTTCAAGCGCCTCCTGGGGCCTATGAAAATAAATGATTTGAATTTGAATTTGAAATTTGACATAAACGCGAAGGTACACAAGATACGAGGCAATCTAATGTACAATTTTATCAGCAAGATAATATTACGCAGTGTTTATCAGTTACAAATTCATCAGTCAAAATATAATAAAATTAAAGTGGTCGCCTTTCAACTGCGCTGGTGTTGTGAGTTCGATCCCCACATGGAACAAATCTTCGTGTGATCCGCAAAGATTTGTACTGACTCTGGGTCACACCCGCGACGCAGGAGTTATTCCTAGCGCGGACGTCGTTTTTTTTTAAACAAAAACAAACAAACTTAGATTTGATATTTCGCCTTACGATAAAGTTTTGAATTGCGTTTGAGGGACAAAAATTATGCAGATATGACCTTTATTTTAGTAAGTATTTACATATTTCTACAATAACACACACACCTATTTACAGTAAAAGTTCTAAATTAGTTATTTATGCAACTGTTCTATAATGAGGGGTATTAAAACACGAGTGTGGGTTTATCACACGAGGCGAAGCCGAGTGTGATAATAGTATCACATGAGTGTTTTAATACCTAATTATAACAGTTGCATACAAGACTTTATCTACACCCATGATATGAATCCTCTATAAATGTTCTGAAACCATAGGGTATTATTGTACAGTGTTGTAAGAACTCTATGTAAATTCATGGAAAGTTTAATTAGTGAGTATCTAATACAAACAAACTATGTTTAGGTAATAATACTATTATTGAACAAAAATGGTGGGATACGACGTCAATTCAAAAATTCGAATAAGTTTTTATTTAAATTACGGCGCTGTGGTAGTGAAACGCGCGTGCATGACATGTTCTTTTTTTGAAATTCATAAAGATGCCATGAGAATGTGGCTGTTCGATGAGTAAAAAAGGAGTTGCATAATGAATTTCAGTACAACATTAGTACACCGGTTTGGGTGTTATAATGGTTATTATGACACTGGCTGTTTTAATGTTGGCAATAAGTTAACTGTTTCAAGAACGTTTATGAGGATTTATAGCATGGGTGTAGATAAAATATCTTATGTGTTCTTAAAAATTAGCTCACTAACCATCAACTCGTTAATGATAGCTCCGGTCCGCCAGCCATGTTCAAGTGTGACGTCAGCAAGGTCGCTGTACGGATGGTCTCCGAAGTACAGCACGTTGTGACCGCACCACCCTGTCAGGTCCTGCAGCTGCTTTACTGTACCCTGAAATCACATGTTTCTAATAAATGCTTTTATCTTATATTATAATTAACTTCCGCTAGCATGCAATGTCTAAGACAAAAAAAAACGATGAAAAAAAGGATTTATGAGTACGGTTTAGATGTATAATTTGTCCAATAGATAGAGTGCTATCTATTGAAGAAACAGAATTGGTTTTAAAAAGTATGATAATACGTTCAGTAGTTTTCGAGTTTATTGCGAACATACAGACAGATGGCGGCGGACTTTGTTTTATACTATGTAAGGAAGGCATCAAATGAGTTGGAATACTACCATATTGGGCAAGGTAAGTATGCACATACGACTATACATCAACCTATACATTATAAGACACCCGTACATTATAAGACGGCCTTCCATTGCACGGGCAGCCTATACAACGCGAGACCATGTTATACTGAAAATGTATAGGTTGATTAGTAGCCGTGAGTACATGTAAAGATTCAGATTCAATATAAGAGATTTCTAAACAAAGACTAATCTCCTGCGAAAATCGAACCCACAACACTATAGCATTGTTCTAAGTGACGATATGACCACTCAACCAGTTCATTTCATCCGTGCAGTTTATAAGGCATGGCCTATGCCTTCTTCCTTCCTTAAGGACTGGGCAGTTTACCTATCCACTTAATACAACAAATATTTAGGTCAAGAGTGTGACATCTGGAACAAAACACTGATTGAAACAACGAAAAATGGCTACTATTATTGCCGTTTAAAATACATTTATATAACTAAAGTCCATTTTCCAAGTAAACTGTCAATAATGCACAAGCCCACGTTTTATTGGTTTCCAATTCTTCGCACATTACTTAGCATCAATACAATTCATCGGAAGTCTGAGTCATGGTAGTTAAAGTACTTCTGTATTTAGTGACTGTCGTGAAACATACCCGCCAATTGTGACTAACCAGCACCTACCTACTTCTGCTAGAGTTGCCGATCGATAGTCGAATTTCAATACCAGAGAAAAGTAGAAGTAAATAGAATGGCTTAGTTGTCTATTTTATATGAAACGTCAGCGTATTTCCACCCACACATATAAATACAGGAATTATGTATGCATTTTTGACAATAATAGGTGAATTTTAACAGTTAGTTTAGTTCAGTTGTAAAAGAGTTATTTACAATAAATATCTTTGATCTATCGTAAGCATTTTTGCTTAGGATATCGATAGCCTATTTATAGTATCCAATAAAAGACTATGGATAGTACCTATTGATACTACGACAATACTTTTAGTAAACAGCAATACTATTGATACTATCGAAGCTCACTATTGCATACAGTGCGTACACTATCGATAATATGACTGCTGATTTTTGCAATAACAATCGATATTATCGATAGTGCAATAGCGAGCTTTGATACCATCGATAGTACTGCTGCTTATAAATAGTACCAAACTGAGATCGATTAAGATGATTTCCGCGGTAAACTGTTCGCCAACATTCACCTACATTACAGTAAAACAACTCACCTCATAATAAATGACGCCCTTCTCCAGCGAGCTGACTTTCTCCCAGATGTGGGTATTAGCGCTCTTATCGAACACTCGTATGGGGCGCGACACCTCCGTGAAAAATGTCGGCTTATTCGCGTTCACGATGACTACATCGAAGAACTCACGCCAGTTGTGATCGACCAGCATCTCCATTCCCGTGTTACTGCAAAGCAATGAAATATTTTATAAGTGGAGAATAATGGTGGAGTTCGAGGGTGCCAGCATTACCACCTAACCTTTAACCTGCCACCAAATAGTAATGATTGCATTACTGTGTTCTGGTTCAGTGGTGATATCAGGCCCTAAAATTACTGACACATGAGGTATAACATAGTCCTCAGATGAAGCGACGCAACTTCAATGTGCTATTATGGATTGTTGAGCCGTAGTTATGACATACCATCGGGAGGACTACACGTCCGTTCATTCGCGTATTAAGAAAAAAAAGTGTTTATGATCCAACTCGTAAACAGTGCTTTCTGAAATGACTGGCAAAAGGGACACAATATTGGAGTTCTTTGAAATACTGACGCTATATTAAATATTTTGCGTATGTTAATTCAAGTTAATTATGATGATACTTTAGGTTGTATCAAATAAACAATATAATTTGAATTGACTAAAGGTAAATAGTAATTTGCAGTAAGGGAAAAGTCAACTTTCAAATGGTACATAAACAAACATGCTTTATGTCCATAAATTTTGAGCTACATCTGGTGAGTGAATTTGTCATTTATAGTTACTTACGACTTATCATTTGAGCGACATCTGGTGGCTGAGTTTTCAGTATACTCGCACTATCCCATTTTCGCATGTATACTATCAAATGTATTATAATCAATCATAAACAAAAAGTAACTCACACAAAATGATAAGGACTGTTAGTAACCAGGATCAGTTTCTTGTCGTAGTCCAGTAGCATTTGGAAGTATTTCTTGAGATGCAGGTTGGGTCTTATGTACTCCTCTACGTTTTGAGCCACTATCTTGTGCATGATGGGGTGACAGCTTTGTACAGAATTCTACAAGAAGACATAAAATAAAACATGATGTATCAGTGACAGCCTTACCCATTACGAGGCTCCGGGCGGCAGGTCTTTGCGAGTCCTTCGTGCAGTGCTTCATTTGATGCCCTAAGCAATCCACGCCTGTGGTGCTTCGTAACATTTTTTTAAAATGATGAAAGAATGCCAATATTTTCCCGTCATTTATCAGGAAGTGACGAAGGCGGCGATTTATGAATATTTTAACTTAAAATCTAAAAATTGACACCGAAGTGTTCTCGCTGCTAAATGTCAGACTGCCAAAAGCACCAATTTATTTTCATAGTTTCTTTAAAAACTCAGAGTCTCTCAGAGTTAAGGAGCGCCAAATACGCCAACTTTTCAAATATTTTCTTAAAAATAAGAGGGATGGGAGAAATATCCTTTTCGCCAAGATCCAGGAAGCGCCGAAGGCGTATTTAGAAATAACATAGTAAATCTAATAAGATAAATAGAATTAAAAAAAAACTTACTTTGACATCCAAAAACAACATTTCTGGATGATAGCCAATATGATTTTTGATGAAATATTCAGCCACATTACATAACAATCCCATTTCAGGTACAGAAAACAGATCCGCTAAATGAACCATCTTAGCTCTGTTTGACTGAAAATTAAATACACATTTCCATTATAATAATATTATCGATATACTAGAAGAAAGAACATTACATTGTACTTTATTACCCTATTAATATACAGAGTACATAATAATAATAATCTAGGTCAATATTGACTACGGTAAGAACTAGTTTCAATACCTATCGAAATTATTTACAGATGTATTTCTATAGCATACAATACCTATAAATCTAGGCCATGGATGGCAAACGTAAGGCGCATGTTCTAGAGGCAGCATAATTATGTTTTCATAGCATAAAATTAATATTGAAGAAAATGTATGGTCTACCCGTATGCCAAATTTCATCTTAATCCTTTCAGCTGTCTTAGCATGAAAGCGTAGCAAACAAGCTCACTTATAATAATACCTAGTTAGGATAGGATTTGAATTTAATGGAAACTTACCATTATCAACAATGTTGTCAGATTTTGAGTGTTTCTCCACAACTTCTGTTTTACAGTAGGTGTGATCCACATGTCTTCTTTTTCTAATATAGTCATGATCAGTTTTGACACCATCTAAAAAAGATTTCACATAATATATTACTCAAAAATCATGCATAACACTCATTATAATTTAATGAATACTAATTATAATCACAATACAATAGTTTCTGCAAAATACTCATAGTGTGAAACAAAATATCCTAATTATTTAATTGAACTACACAGTTCATTTGGCGCTCCCACATACTGATAGCCTTACCACTCCTCTCCAGTCAGTGGAAATGACCGTCCCCTAAGACGACCCACCGACCAAACTTTTAATACATCTACCAATAACAAGGGTCTGTTCTAGGAAAATTTATTAAAAGTATAAGGTGGTAAGTAAATCTAACCTGGAATACATCACTGTAATAGGCAGTGCAACCTCCCTTAACACTTTCCATGACACCTATAAATGTATTACAATATTTTTAAATTGACTACGTCTAAGTGATAATATATTCAAATAGGTACGTACCAGAGTTGTCGGGTATTAATTCATTAGTTTGAGGAATACCACTGGAAATCTCGCGAGCAGTAAACAACACGTTGGATAGGCGTCGTGACAAAGACGAACTCTATCGCGCGTTGTTGAAAAAAACCTCTTCTCGAAATGGTTTCGACACAAAAACTGTTTGCGAAGTTTTTGGAAGCTCAAGCTTCGCAGTCTTTCACAGTTAATGCACTGTAACCATTTTTTGGTTCCTATCTCACTTTTTGGAAACATATGAAAACTGACGTCCTTTCGTCTACTTGCATAGGTCACCACACAGCACTTGTTGTACATGTTGCACGATAATATTACAGCTTCAGAAATTGAGAGAATAAGATACGGAAATAAATCAACGCAGAACTAAACCCGATCAACTTTGAAACTGTAAAGTAACTGTAGTACCAATAAACTTCAAAAGTTTTGACAAGTTTGACAACAGATAAACAAACATGGCGGCATGCAGACAGAAAGAGACAGAAGTACGGAAGGAGGGAGGAGAGGGAACTGTCAAATGAAATATATGAACCATAGACGATACCATAGACATAAGGTTAGGATATTTTACTTGAAGATTAGTTGACCTGGTATCAATGGTCAAGTAACCAAGTCAGATTTAGAAGTTGCCAGTGCTTTTGAAGGATTTTTTACTGCTTTTGCTGTCTCTCTAACTAGTGCTTTAGGCTCTTCCTCCTCCGTTGCCGAGTCGTTACTTAAAGATAATGTGCCTGAGTTTTACAATAATTTCGATTTTCGCCTGTTAATTTGTCTGATTTTAAAGCCGCGTTTAAATCAATTAATGTTAAGAAAACGGCTGATCTATGGGGCATTTCTGTACATATTATAAATTCGTTGATTGACATTATTGCACCTGATTTAATCGTGATATTTAATAGATGTATTGATTGTGGTGTGTTTCCTGACTTAAGGAAATTATAATAATTAAATAATAAATGATTGGTGATGCCCGAAGCCCAGCCAGCGCTTACACCGCCCCACTTGCAACTTTAGTAGTTATTCAATGAAATGAGTTAAACAAATGTAGCGTTTTTTTATGTTTTCCTATAATTACCAACTGTTTTAAATAATTAAATTGTAGATAATTGTAAATTTAAGTAATGACAAGAGAGAGACGTATTGAGTTATGGCAACACCGAGTAACGCCTATCTTTAAGGAGGGATAACAAAAAAATAAGGTTATAAAAGGAAACGCTTGGCCATTAGAGGCAGTTTTTGCTACCAGTTTCTAGGAAGAGTAACTAGTGATATTACTGTGTCTACGCGTCGGTTGGAAGTATTTTTATACCTAGTTTAAGTTTTTTTTTTTTTTTTTTTTTTTTAAGAATATTTTCTTTATTCATTTTCAAACATATTTTTAAGTTTATATATATATATATATAGTTTAAGTTGTGATTGAGTTGTGAGTTTAAACTGTGATAAGTAAAGTAAAAATAAAGCCAGTGAATCAGTGAACCCTCAGTGCAGTTTTATTACACTTCAGAAGTGGGATAAGAACAGGTACGTGACTCTAATTTATGTAATTTTAGAGAATATCTAAGTGACAATGTGTAATTTTGGCGCCAAATTTCATCTTTTCTTGCTGAGTTGGGGCTTTGTGGTTATGTTAATATTCTGTAAAAACAATGTAATGTATTTTGAATAATGATTTCGCGGTAGCACTGAAGAACTTATGCGTTTGGTTCCTGGCCACTGGGGAAGGAAATGACGCCAAATTGAAATACATTGACCCTTAGGTTAAAATTAGGTATATGATTAGATTTTAACGATGTGTTAAGGCATGGCTGGGGCACTCCCTGGTGGTCATGGCATATTGTTTTAATGACCTGCTGCTGCGATTTTATTTGGCTGGGGCACACCCTGGTAATATGATCGTAGTTTATGGTTATTTTGTAGGTACAATTTTAAATTACATGTGAATTTTAACGATCTGTTATGACATGGCTGGGGCCCTTTCTGGTGGTCATGGCATATTGTTTTAATGACCTGCTGCTGCGATTTTATTCGGCTGGGGCACACCCTGGTAATATGATCGTAGTTTATGGTTATTTTGTAGATACAATTTTAAATTACATGTGAATTTTAACGATCTGTTATGACATGGCTGGGGCATTCCCTGGTGGTCATGGCATATTGTTTTAATGACCTGCTGCTGCGATTTTATTCGGCTGGGGCACACCCTGGTAATATGATCGTAGTTTATGGTTATTTTTTCTCATTATTTTTTAAAATTTAACGACTTGGCTGGGGCACTCTCTGACAGTGTGAGATATCAGGCAAACGAGCAGTAGATTGCATTATTCATGGTATTTTTGATAAAACCATCAAATCGAGTGATTTAGCTGTTTGTTGTTCTCACCCAAGTAGCAAACAAGAATAGCAAGTAAATCTTACCTATCTGTACTTTATCTAAAGTTAGATTTTGCTAAATCAAAAAGGATTTCGTTAAGTATTTTCTTTCTTGAATACTAAATTGTTTTAAACTACCGCTACTTAAGCAAGTTAGGAATACCAAAAACCAGGTTAAGTATTCTCAAAACTAGTTTGTATTAAGTATGCCTATAGTTAAAACTTAAAATATTGTTTTAGTATACCAGATTATCTGAAAGCTCGCTTAAAACTTAATTGTAATAATTAAAGTATCTTTTAAGACTCACAAAGACTAAAATGATTTTGTAGATAAATTTAGGATAATAGTAATACCAAGTTCTAGAAACTGTTTTTCTAGAGTATAATTATATTCCTTTTACTAAAATTAATAAGTTTAGAGTAAAAATACATTTAACGGGACGTTCTCTACAAATAGAACCAAGTAGAAACATGGATGAAGTGGATAGATTAAAAAGATCTGGTGGCTTTCGTCGGCGTATTTTAAAATATAAAAAAATAAACTCCATCCATGTGCCTATAAGTGCTGCAAACGTTACCAATAATAGCATTGCGATATCTTTGAGTCGGATTTCAGTGTCGTTTACGGACTACGAGGAAAAAGATACCGCGGAAAATTTAGAAATGCATCAAAAGTTTTTCGTGATTTTGATTTTAGAGACCAATTAAGAAACTGGTCTCATAATCACAATATACCGCATACGGCAATCAATGATTTAATGCAGATTATTAACAAGCATGATCCTGGTGTTGTGCCAAAAGACGCTAGAACTCTTCTGAAAACAGTAAAATCTGTGGATATCAAAACCTTGTGGCAGTGGAAAATACTGGCATAATAGATTTCGCAAAAATATAGTGCAGTATTTTGAAAATTTGGATAAAAATGTAAATTTATGTATTAATGTAAATATCGACGGGTTACCCACGTACAAAAGGTCGAAAGTAGAATTTTGGCCAATTCTATGTAACATTCATGAGATGAACACAGTGCCTGTAATGACCATTGGAATTTACTGTAGTAGGTATTAAAAAACCTCGGTCTAATGATTTTTTAAACCTTTCGTAACTGAAATGAAGGAAATTATGCAAAATGGCATTAAAATAAATAATTAAGTTATAAGAATAAAATTGCGATCATTTATATGTGATTCGCCAGCAATAGCTTTTATAAAAAGTAAGTGACGGCTACTAACTTTATTTTTCTTATACCTACCAAATGCTCTTTATATTTTTTATTCAGTGTGGTAGTGACCTATGTATTTATCAATCCATGCAGCCTTCATGCCTGGGCTTGAGGACAAAAATTGAAAATACGTAATTTATTAGCAGGTATATACATAATATATAATTATATTATGGTTCATCAATAATATGAACAATTGTATTTTATTATTTCAGACATAGCTAATTTCAATAGTCAAAATGGATGTCCAAAGTGCACTGCTGTTGGAGAATACTTTACAAGCTTTTATTTAGTTTCACTTTGAATTATAGCGCTTATTAGGTACCTATAATAAATAATTATACACACAAAAATTAAACAGCCTATGTTAACTTAGTACCTAGTTGATGGCGTAAAAAACAATAGTAGGTAAATAAATAAGATCAAGAGATACTAAAAAGCTATTTGGTATTGGCACGTCAAGATTATTAACTATGCAGAACAGAAGTTATTAAATATAGGTATTAATATTTTTTCCTGAGCTTGGGAATCCTCTAAAAAACTCTAAATAAATGGGGATTGGATAGTTATTTAACATTACGTACTTACTGTTGAATTTAAATCCTTGTGTTCTGATGTTTACTGGCATTTAAACATTAGGTACTAAACTTACTTACACTTATTAATTTGATAATATTCACTAGTCTATCTTGCATAAACTTGTTTACACCACAAAATAAACAAGAATAGTGAAGACAAGTTAAGAAAATATTAAGTAACGTACGTACCTAATCTGGTCTTAATTAAATCAAACTTTAGAATCACTTTATACCACCAAGAATTAAATAGTATTTCGCCAATACGGTTTTAAACACAAGTTAAAAGTATATTAACTCTTGACTAGCACTACTCCAAATGTTAATTGTCTTTACTATGTCTGAACTAGCCTTACAAAATCAATTTGTCTAAAATCTTGCTTCGTTAGGAAAATTAAGAATTAACGCCATTTTGCCCCTTAAATGAAAAAATAATAAAACATTTTCCGACAACACTTAATCAAAAACTAGAGAAGATTGAACTTGGATTAATGTTAAAGTCATTGTAACTATATTAATATCTTACATATTCATAGAAACAATTACAACTATGCACTAAAAGCACAAAAATATTTTTTTGCAATATTTTTGAACTAAATAAATTGTATTGCTTATTTTCTAGTATTTTAAAAGCCCGTGTGTTTTATAGCACTATCTATAGATATGACACGAGAAATAATCATGCGTTTTAAATTTCCAATGCATTCAATGCCTTTTGATAGCCTTTATTAGACATAAAAATTTGTTGTTTAATCGCCATTTTCATTAATCTTAAAACAGTTTTTGTAATAATTTAAAGGTTCACATATTTTCTAAAATAAAGTAACTTATAGCACTTTAAAGCAAAATAAGTTTTAAATTTTACTTTACTAGGTGAAGATCTAATATCTGCAATTCAATATTGATAGTTTTAATTAAGATTTGTAGATATCTTTAAGTCTATTTTATGATCTGAAGTCAACCTACAAGATATCTTGAAATCAGTGTTTAGAGTTCTGCAAAACCACATTCTTAAGTAGGGTTTAAGTTTATCTAAAGAGTAGTATTAACTCTTTCTTAACTCTGTGTTAAAATCTGTGCCCACTTTTACTTAACTGATTCTTGGAGTGTATCTTCAAGATATCTTGAGGGACATATTGTTTTTACCCAAGGCAACAGCTGGAATTGGTCTACTTTAAAAGGTATACCTTAAAAGGTATTGTAGATATCTTGAAGGCAAGTAGACGAATTCCAGCTGTTGCCTTGGGTAAAACCAATATGTCCCTTAAGATATCTTGAAGATACACTCCAACAATCAGTTAAGTAAATATGGGCACAGATTTTAACACATAGTTAAGAAAGAGTTAATACTACTCTTTAGATAAACTTAAACCCTACTTAAGAATGTGGTTTTGCAGAACTCTAAACACTGATTTCAAGATATCTTGTAGGTTGACTTCAGTTCATAAAATAGACTTAAAGATATCTACAAATCTTAATTAAAACTATCAATATTGAATTGCAGATATTAGATCTTCACTTATTAAAGTAAAATTTAAAACTTATTTTGCTTTAAAGTGCTTTGTTACTTTATTTTAGAAAATATGGTGAACCTTTAAATTATTACAAAAACTGTTTTAAGATTAATGAAAATGGCGATTAAACAACAAATTTTTATGTCTAATAAAGGCTATCAAAAGGCATTGAATGCATTGGAAATTTAAAACGCATGATTATTTCTCGTGTCATATCTATAGATAGTGCTATAAAACACACGGGCTTTTAAAATACTAGAAAATAAGCAATACAATTTAGTTAAAAAATATTGCAAAAAAATATTTTTGTGCTTTTAGTGCATAGTTGTTATTGTTTCTATGAATATGTAAGATATTAATATAGTTACAATGACTTTAACATTAATCCAAGTTCAATCTTCTCTAGTTTTTGATTAAGTGTTGTCGGAAAATGTTTTATTATTTTTTCATTTAAGGGGCAAAATGGCGTTAATTCTTAATTTTCCTAACGAAGCAAGATTTTAGACAAATTGATTTTGTAAGGCTAGTTCAGACATAGTAAAGACAATTAACATTTGGAGTAGTGCTAGTTAAGAGTTAATATACTTTTAACTTGTGTTTAAAACCGTATTGGCGAAATACTATTTAATTCTTGATGGTATAAAGTGATTCTAAAGTTTGATTTAGTTAAGACCAGATTAGGTACGTACGTTACTTAATATTTTCTTAACTTGTCTTCACTATTCTTGTTTATTTTGTGGTGTAAACAAGTTTATGCAAGATAGACTAGTGAATATTATCAAATTAATAAGTGTAAGTAAGTTTAGTACCTAATGTTTAAATGCCAGTAAACATCAGAACACAAGGATTTAAATTCAACAGTAAGTACGTAATGTTAAATAACTATCCAATCCCCATTTATTTAGAGTTTTTTAGAGGATTCCCAAGCTCAGGAAAAAATATTAATACCTATATTTAATAACTTCTGTTCTGCATAGTTAATAATCTTGACGTGCCAATACCAAATAGCTTTTTAGTATCTCTTGATCTTATTTATTTACCTACTATTGTTTTTTACGCCATCAACTAGGTACTAAGTTAACATAGGCTGTTTAATTTTTGTGTGTAATTATTTATTATAGGTACCTAATAAGCGCTATAATTCAAAGTGAAACTAAATAAAAGCTTGTAAAGTATTCTCCAACAGCAGTGCACTTTGGACATCCATTTTGACTATTGAAATTAGCTATGTCTGAAATAATAAAATACAATTGTTCATATTATTGATGAACCATAATATAATTATATATTATGTATATACCTGCTAATAAATTACGTATTTTCAATTTTTGTCCTCAAGCCCAGGCATGAAGGCTATATGGATTGATAAATACATAGGTCACTACCACACTGAATAAAAAATATAAAGAGCATTTGGTAGGTATAAGAAAAATAAAGTTAGTAGCCGTCACTTACTTTTTATAAAAGCTCTTGCTGGCGAATCACATATAAATGATCGCAATTTTATTCTTATAACTTAATTATTTATTTTAATGCCATTTTGCATAATTTCCTTCATTTCAGTTACGAAAGGTTTAAAAAATCATTAGACCGAGGTTTTTTAATACCTACTACAGTAAATTCCAATGGTCATTACAGGCACTGTGTTCATCTCATGAATGTTACATAGAATTGGCCAAAATTCTACTTTCGACCTTTTGTACGTGGGTAACCCGTCGATATTTACATTAATACATAAATTTACATTTTTATCCAAATTTTCAAAATACTGCACTATATTTTTGCGAAATCTATTATGCCAGTATTTTCCACTGCCACAAGGTTTTGATATCCACAGATTTTACTGTTTTCAGAAGAGTTCTAGCGTCTTTTGGCACAACACCAGGATCATGCTTGTTAATAATCTGCATTAAATCATTGATTGCCGTATGCGGTATATTGTGATTATGAGACCAGTTTCTTAATTGGTCTCTAAAATCAAAATCACGAAAAACTTTTGATGCATTTCTAAATTTTCCGCGGTATCTTTTTCCTCGTAGTCCGTAAACGACACTGAAATCCGACTCAAAGATATCGCAATGCTATTATTGGTAACGTTTGCAGCACTTATAGGCACATGGATGGAGTTTATTTTTTTATATTTTAAAATACGCCGACGAAAGCCACCAGATCTTTTTAATCTATCCACTTCATCCATGTTTCTACTTGGTTCTATTTGTAGAGAACGTCCCGTTAAATGTATTTTTACTCTAAACTTATTAATTTTAGTAAGAGGAATATAATTATACTCTAGAAAGAAAAACAGTTTCTAGAACTTGGTATTACTATTATCCTAAATTTATCTACAAAATCATTTTAGTCTTTGTGAGTCTTAAAAGATACTTTAATTATTACAATTAAGTTTTAAGCGAGCTTTCAGATAATCTGGTATACTAAAACAATATTTTAAGTTTTAACTATAGGCATACTTAATACAAACTAGTTTTGAGAATACTTAACCTGGTTTTTGGTATTCCCAACTTGCTTAAGTAGCGGTAGTTTAAAACGATTTAGTATTCAAGAAAGAAAATACTTAACGAAATCCTTTTTGATAAAACGATTTAGTATTAAAGAAAGAAAATACTTAACGAAATCCTTTTTGATTTAGCAAAATCTAACTTTAGGTAAAATACAGATATGTAAGATTTACTTGCTATTCTTGTTTGCTACTTGGGTACATTGTCCGAAACCATTAGTAAAATGCAGTAAATGTAGTAGGATAGGTCATAATAAAATACAGATATGTAAGATTTACTTGCTATTCTTGTTTGCTACTTGGGTACATTGTCCGAAACCATTAGTAAAATGCAGTAAATGTAGTAGGATAGGTCATAAGATTGAAAATTGTTCCCAAGATAAACCCACTATCTCAACTCTAAATATATAAAAGCTGTGACTGTCAATGGTGTTACAGTAAATATATAAAAGCTGTGACTGTCAATGGTGTTACAGTAAAAGCATTTATAGATTTCGGTAGTGAAGTAACACTGATTAAAGAATCTACAATGTTAACTCTTAATTTATTGCAGTCAGTGCAGTTTTATTACACAAATAATAATATAAAATAATAAAACAAGCAGGGCGGCTCAACGCTAGCCTGAACCCGGGCACCACGAGCAAATAACAGCTGAAACTTGTTCCTTTGTGAGAGCTGGAGTCTGTAATAGGTTCAAGACCTGGAGTCTGTAATAGGTTCAAGACCTGTATGACAGGTTCAAGACCTGTATGACAGGTTCAAGACCTGTATGACAGATCTCCAGGCTCCCTCCTTCTATATCAATTGTTTTATACAGCTTCTAGTAAACGAATATTTTAATAATACAGTACACCGTTCATTATCTTGTTGATAGAAATGGAAGGCGCTGGTACCTGTGATACAGTGGTTTTCACTAGTACAGGTGCCAACGTTACAACTGACTACAACGGCTTTCTAAAAGGTGTGCGCAGCCAGAGCGGGCCATTCGTTTGTCGGCGCTCGAGTCGAACGGACCTCGGTAAGAAAGTTTCTTTGATTTTGTTTGTTTTATTTAATGAATAGATTTGTTATTGAAGTGTTATTTAATTTTTAAAAGTGTTTCTGATTACAGCAGTAGTACTAACTTTGCAAATATACAGACATTGATATATTTATTACAAAAATTAGACCGGCTAGACGGATACTCAGTCAAAACTTCTTTTCCATATATTTATAGCGATCTTTGATGTGTTTTTAGTTTTTAGTGTAATAATTAAGCACTTACTCTTGTACTTTTGTTATGATGTTCGTAAAATTTGTATTTATATTCAAAAGTTTATTCGTCAAGATCTATTATTTTCTCTGTTACTAATTAACGTTATCTAAGCTATTTAAATTTATACATGCTGTTGATCTTCCTATAAATACAATAAATAATAAATAAAACTAAACATGCATTTATATCAGCGCAAATATTAAACGCATCGAAATATACATGCTGTTGATCTTCCTATAAATACAATAAATAATAAATAAAACTAAACATGCATTTATATCAGCGCAAATATTAAACGCATCGAAAACGACTTAAAAACAGTGTAATAAACGCCTGATTCATCGTACGATTACGGCAGGTGTTCGTGTAACAAACAACTCGTCATCGCTCCCACCTGTCAACCGGCTTTATAAAAGGCTCGCGCAGCCAGACCGGGTCATTAGTTTGTCGGCGCTCGAGTCGAACAGACCTCGGTAAGAAAGTTACTTTGATTTTGTTTGTTTAATTTAATGAATTAATTTGTTATTGAAGTGTTATTTAATTTTAAAAAGTATTTATTTGGTATTAAGTTGCTGCCAACAATTATAAGTTATTTGAGATTGTGTGTTTATTATATAATAATAAACAGCCATGAGTAATGAAGATGGTTAACTCAAGAAAATACCCATTCTCTTATAAATATATTAATTATTAATTTATTCAATTGTTAAAAAATCGATACATGTGAATTAATATTATTCTATTTTCAGATAAATATGTGCACCAGGCGCAGGGACGCACCTATCAGAATGGCCGTATCTATTCAATTGTATAAAATCGATACATGAGAATTAATATTATTCTATTTTCAGATTATTATGTGATGCAGGCGCAGAGACGCACCTATCATCATAATGGCGTCATTCGTTTGTCGGCACTCGAGTCGAACAGACCTCGGTAAGAAAGTTACTTTGATTTTGTTTGTTTTATTTAATGAATTAATTTGTTATTGAAGTGTTATTTAATTTTAAAAGTATTTATTTGGTATTAAGTTGCTGCCAACAATTATAAGTTATTTGAGATTGTGTGTTTATTATATAATAATAAACAGCCATGAGTAATGAAGATGGTTTACTCAAGAAAATACCCATTCTCTTATAAATATATTAATTATTAATTTATTCAATTGTTAAAAAATCGGTACATGAGAATTAATATTGTTCTATTTTCAGATTATTATGTGATGCAGGCGCAGAGCCGCACCTATCATCAGAATGGCGTCTTTTGTTTGTCGGCGCTCGAATCGAACAGACCTCGGTAAGAAAGTTACTTTGATTTTGTTTGTTTTATTTAATGAATTAATTTATTATTGAAGTGTTATTTAATTTTAAAAAGTATTAATTTGGTTTTAAGTTGCTGCCAACAATTATAAGTTATTTGAGATTGTGTGTTTATTATATAATAAAAAACAGCCATGAGTAATGAAGATGGTTTACTCAAGAAAATACCCATTCTCTTATAAATATATTAATTATTAATTTATTCAATTGTTAAAAAATCGATACATGAGAATTAATATTATTCTATTTTCAGATTATTATGTGATGCAGGCGAAGAGCCGCACCTATCATCAGAATGGCGTCTTTTGTTTGTCGGCGCTCGAGTCGAACAGACCTCGGTAAGAAAGTTACTTTGATTTTGTTTGTTTTATCTATTGAATTAATTTGTTATTGAAGTGTTATTTAATTTTAAAAAGTATTAATTTGGTTTTAAGTTGCTGCCAACAATTATAAGTTATTTTAGATTGTGTGTTTATTATTATTAATAATAAACAGCCATGAGTAATGTAGATGGTTTACTCAAGAAAATACCTCTTCTCTTATAAATATATTAATTATTTATTTATTCAATTGTAAAAAATCGATACATGAGTATTAATATTATTCTATTTTCAGATAAATACGTGAACCAGGCGCAGGGACGCACCTATCAGAATGGCCGTATCTATTCAATTGTATAAAATCGATACATGAGAATTAATATTATTCTATTTTCAGATTATTATGTGATGCAGGCGCAGAGACGCACCTATCATCAGAATGGCGTCATTCGTTTGTCGGTGCTCGAGTCGAACAGACCTCGGTAAGAAAGTTACTTTGATTTTGTTTGTTTTATTTAATGAATTAATTTGTTATTGAAGTGTTATTTAATTTTAAAAGTATTTATTTGGTATTAAGTTGCTGCCAACAATTATAAGTTATTTGAGATTGTGTGTTTATTATATAATAATAAACAGCCATGAGTAATGAAGATGGTTTACTCAAGAAAATACCCATTCTCTTATAAATATATTAATTATTAATTTATTCAATTGTTAAAAAATCGGTACATGAGAATTAATATTGTTCTATTTTCAGATTATTATGTGATGCAGGCGCAGAGCCGCACCTATCATCAGAATGGCGTCTTTTGTTTGTCGGCGCTCGAATCGAACAGACCTCGGTAAGAAAGTTACTTTGATTTTGTTTGTTTTATTTAATGAATTAATTTATTATTGAAGTGTTATTTAATTTTAAAAAGTATTAATTTGGTTTTAAGTTGCTGCCAACAATTATAAGTTATTTTAGATTGTGTGTTTATTATTATTAATATTAAACAGCCATGAGTAATGTAGATGGTTTACTCAAGAAAATACCTCTTCTCTTATAAATATATTAATTATTTATTTATTCAATTGTAAAAAATCGATACATGAGTATTAATATTATTCTATTTTCAGATAAATACGTGAACCAGGCGCAGGGACGCATCTATCAGAATGGCCGTATCTATTCAATTGTATAAAATCGATACATGAGAATTAATATTATTCTATTTTCAGATTATTATGTGATGCAGGCGCAGAGACGCACCTATCATCAGAATGGCGTCATTCGTTTGTCGGTGCTCGAGTCGAACAGACCTCGGTAAGAAAGTTACTTTGATTTTGTTTGTTTTATTTAATGAATTAATTTGTTATTGAAGTGTTATTTAATTTTAAAAGTATTTATTTGGTATTAAGTTGCTGCCAACAATTATAAGTTATTTGAGATTGTGTGTTTATTATTATAAATAATAAACAGCCATGAGTAATGAAGATGGTTTACTCAAGAAAATACCCCTTCTCTTAAAAATATATTAATTATTTATTTATTCAATTGTAAAAAATCGATACATGAGAATTAATATTATTCTATTTTCAGATAAATACGTGAACCAGGCGCAGGGACGCACCTATCAGAATGGCCGTATCTATTCAATTGTATAAAATCGATACATGAGAATTAATATTATTCTATTTTCAGATTATTGTGTGATGTAGGCGCAGAGACGCACCTATCATCAGAATGGCGTCATTCGTTTGTCGGTGCTCGAGTCGAACAGACCTCGGTAAGAAAGTTACTTTGATTTTGTTTGTTTTATTTAATGAATTAATTTGATAATGAAGTGTTATTTAATTTTAAATGTATTTATTTGGTATTAAGTTGTTGCCAATAATTATAAGTTATTTGAGATTGTGTGTTTATTATATAATAATAAACAGCCATGAGTAATGAAGATGGTTTACTCAAGAAAATACCCATTCTCTTATAAATATATTAATTATTTATTTATTCAATTGTAAAAAATCGATACATGAGAATTAATATTATTCTATTTTCAGATAAATACGTGAACCAGGCGCAGGGACGCACCTATCAGAATGGCCGTATCTATTCAATTGTATAAAATCGATACATGAGAATTAATATTATTCTATTTTCAGATTATTGTGTGATGTAGGCGCAGAGACGCACCTATCATCAGAATGGCGTCATTCGTTTGTCGGTGCTCGAGTCGAACAGACCTCGGTAAGAAAGTTACTTTGATTTTGTTTGTTTTATTTAATGAATTAATTTGATAATGAAGTGTTATTTAATTTTAAATGTATTTATTTGGTATTAAGTTGCTGCCAATAATTATAAGTTATTTGAGATCGTGTGTTTATTATATAATAATAAACAGCCATGAGTAATGAAGATGGTTTACTCAAGAAAATACCCATTCTCTTATAAATATATTAATTATTTATTTATTCAATTGTAAAAAATCGATACATGAGAATTAATATTATTCTATTTTCAGATAAATACGTGAACCAGGCGCAGGGACGCACCTATCAGAATGGCCGTATCTATTCAATTGTATAAAATCGATACATGAGAATTAATATTATTCTATTTTCAGATTATTGTGTGATGTAGGCGCAGAGACGCACCTATCATCAGAATGGCGTCATTCGTTTGTCGGTGCTCGAGTCGAACAGACCTCGGTAAGAAAGTTACTTTGATTTTGTTTGTTTTATTTAATGAATTAATTTGTTATTGAAGTGTTATTTAATTTTAAAAAGAATTAATTTGGTTTTAAGTTGCTGCCAACAATTATAAGTTATTTTAGATTGTGTGTTTATTATTATTAATATTAAACAGCCATGAGTAATGTAGATGGTTTACTCAAGAAAATACCTCTTCTCTTATAAATATATTAATTATTTATTTATTCAATTGTAAAAAATCGATACATGAGAATTAATATTATTCTATTTTCAGATAAATACGTGAACCAGGCGCAGGGACGCACCTATCAGAATGGCCGTATCTATTCAATTGTATAAAATCGATACATGAGAATTAATATTATTCTATTTTCAGATTATTGTGTGATGTAGGCGCAGAGACGCACCTATCATCAGAATGGCGTCATTCGTTTGTCGGTGCTCGAGTCGAACAGACCTCGGTAAGAAAGTTACTTTGATTTTGTTTGTTTTATTTAATGAATTAATTTGTTATTGAAGTGTTATTTAATTTTAAAAAGAATTAATTTGGTTTTAAGTTGCTGCCAACAATTATAAGTTATTTTAGATTGTGTGTTTATTATTATTAATATTAAACAGCCATGAGTAATGTAGATGGTTTACTCAAGAAAATACCTCTTCTCTTATAAATATATTAATTATTTATTTATTCAATTGTAAAAAATCGATACATGAGAATTAATATTATTCTATTTTCAGATAAATACGTGAACCAGGCGCAGGGACGCACCTATCAGAATGGCCGTATCTATTCAATTGTATAAAATCGATACATGAGAATTAATATTATTCTATTTTCAGATTATTGTGTGATGTAGTCGAAGAGACGCACCTATCATCAGAATGGCGTCATTCGTTTGTCGGTGCTCGAGTCGAACAGACCTCGGTAAGAAAGTTTCTTTGATTTTGTTTGTTTTATTTAATGAATAGATTTGTTATTGAAGTGTTATTTAATTTTTAAAAGTGTTTCTGATTACAGCAGTAGTACTAACTTTGCAAATATACAGACATTGATATATTTATTACAAAAATTAGACCGGCTAGAGGGATACTCAGTCAAAACTTCTTTTCCATATATTTATAGCGATCTTTGATGTGTTTTTAGTTTTTAGTGTAATAATTAAGCACTTACTCTTGTACTTTTGTTATGATGTTCGTAAAATTTGTATTTATATTCAAAAGTTTATTCGTCAAGATCTATTATTTTCTCTGTTACTAATTAACGTTAAGCTATTTAAATTTATACATGCTGTTGATCTTCCTATAAATACAATAAATAATAAATAAAACTAAACATGCATTTATATCAGCGCAAATATTAAACGCATCGAAATATACATGCTGTTGATCTTCCTATAAATACAATAAATAATAAATAAAACTAAACATGCATTTATATCATCGCAAATATTAAACGCATCGAAAACGACTTAAAAACAGTGTAATAAACGCCTGATTCATCGTACGATTACGGCAGGTGTTCGTGTAACAAACAACTCGTCATCGCTCCCACCTGTCAACCGGCTTTATAAAAGGCTCGCGCAGCCAGACCGGGTCATTAGTTTGTCGGCGCTCGAGTCGAACAGACCTCGGTAAGAAAGTTACTTTGATTTTGTTTGTTTAATTTAATGAATTAATTTGTTATTGAAGTGTTATTTAATTTTAAAAAGTATTTATTTGGTATTAAGTTGCTGCCAACAATTATAAGTTATTTGAGATTGTGTGTTTATTATATAATAAAAAACAGCCATGAGTAATGAAGATGGTTTACTCAAGAAAATACCCATTCTCTTATAAATATATTAATTATTAGTTTATTCAATTGTTAAAAAATCGATACATGAGAATTAATATTATTCTATTTTCAGATTATTATGTGATGCAGGCGAAGAGCCGCACCTATCAACAGAATGGCGTCTTTTGTTTGTCGGCGCTCGAGTCGAACAGACCTCGGTAAGAAAGTTACTTTGATTTTGTTTGTTTTATCTATTGAATTAATTTGTTATTGAAGTGTTATTTAATTTTAAAAAGTATTAATTTGGTTTTAAGTTGCTGCCAACAATTATAAGTTATTTTAGATTGTGTGTTTATTATTATTAATAATAAACAGCCATGAGTAATGTAGATGGTTTACTCAAGAAAATACCTCTTCTCTTATAAATATATTAATTATTTATTTATTCAATTGTAAAAAATCGATACATGAGTATTAATATTATTCTATTTTCAGATAAATACGTGAACCAGGCGCAGGGACGCATCTATCAAAATGGCCGTATCTATTCAATTGTATAAAATCGATACATGAGAATTAATATTATTCTATTTTCAGATTATTATGTGATGCAGGCGCAGAGACGCACCTATCATCAGAATGGCGTCATTCGTTTGTCGGTGCTCGAGTCGAACAGACCTCGGTAAGAAAGTTACTTTGATTTTGTTTGTTTTATTTAATGAATTAATTTGTTATTGAAGTGTTATTTAATTTTAAAAGTATTTATTTGGTATTAAGTTGCTGCCGACAATTATAAGTTATTTGAGATTGTGTGTTTATTATATAATAATAAACAGCCATGAGTAATGAAGATGGTTTACTCAAGAAAATACCCATTCTCTTATAAATATATTAATTATTAATTTATTCAATTGTTAAAAAATCGGTACATGAGAATTAATATTGTTCTATTTTCAGATTATTATGTGATGCAGGCGCAGAGCCGCACCTATCATCAGAATGGCGTCTTTTGTTTGTCGGCGCTCGAATCGAACAGACCTCGGTAAGAAAGTTACTTTGATTTTGTTTGTTTTATTTAATGAATTAATTTATTATTGAAGTGTTATTTAATTTTAAAAAGTATTAATTTGGTTTTAAGTTGCTGCCAACAATTTTAAGTTATTTTAGATTGTGTGTTTATTATTATTAATATTAAACAGCCATGAGTAATGTAGATGGTTTACTCAAGAAAATACCTCTTCTCTTATAAATATATTAATTATTTATTTATTCAATTGTAAAAAATCGATACATGAGTATTAATATTATTCTATTTTCAGATAAATACGTGAACCAGGCGCAGGGACGCACCTATCAGAATGGCCGTATCTATTCAATTGTATAAAATCGATACATGAGAATTAATATTATTCTATTTTCAGATTATTATGTGATGCAGGCGCAGAGACGCACCTATCATCAGAATGGCGTCATTCGTTTGTCGGTGCTCGAGTCGAACAGACCTCGGTAAGAAAGTTACTTTGATTTTGTTTGTTTTATTTAATGAATTAATTTGTTATTGAAGTGTTATTTAATTTTAAAAGTATTTATTTGGTATTAAGTTGCTGCCAACAATTATAAGTTATTTGAGATTGTGTGTTTATTATTATAAATAATGAACAGCCATAAGTAATGAAGATGGTTTACTCAAGAAAATACCCCTTCTCTTAAAAATATATTAATTATTTATTTATTCAATTGTAAAAAATCGATACATGAGAATTAATATTATTCTATTTTCAGATAAATACGTGAACCAGGCGCAGGGACGCACCTATCAGAATGGCCGTATCTATTCAATTGTATAAAATCGATACATGAGAATTAATATTATTCTATTTTCAGATTATTGTGTGATGTAGGCGCAGAGACGCACCTATCATCAGAATGGCGTCATTCGTTTGTCGGTGCTCGAGTCGAACAGACCTCGGTAAGAAAGTTACTTTGATTTTGTTTGTTTTATTTAATGAATTAATTTGATAATGAAGTGTTATTTAATTTTAAATGTATTTATTTGGTATTAAGTTGCTGCCAATAATTATAAGTTATTTGAGATTGTGTGTTTATTATATAATAATAAACAGCCATGAGTAATGAAGATGGTTTACTCAAGAAAATACCCATTCTCTTATAAATATATTAATTATTTATTTATTCAATTGTAAAAAATCGATACATGAGAATTAATATTATTCTATTTTCAGATAAATACGTGAACCAGGCGCAGGGACGCACCTATCAGAATGGCCGTATCTATTCAATTGTATAAAATCGATACATGAGAATTAATATTATTCTATTTTCAGATTATTGTGTGATGTAGGCGCAGAGACGCACCTATCATCAGAATGGCGTCATTCGTTTGTCGGTGCTCGAGTCGAACAGACCTCGGTAAGAAAGTTACTTTGATTTTGTTTGTTTTATTTAATGAATTAATTTGTTATTGAAGTGTTATTTAATTTAAAAAGTATTTATTTGGTATTAAGTTGCTGCCAATAATTATAAGTTATTTGAGATTGTGTGTTTATTATATAATAATAAACAGCCATGAGTAATGAAGATGGTTTACTCAAGAAAATACCCATTCTCTTATAAATATATTAATTATTTATTTATTCAATTGTAAAAAATCGATACATGAGAATTAATATTATTCTATTTTCAGATAAATATGTGAACCAGGCGCAGGGACGGCTATCATCAGAATGGCCGTATCTATTCGATTATAAAAAATCGATACATGAGAATTAATATTATTCTATTTTCAGATAAATATGTGAACCAGGCGCAGGGACGCACCTATCATCAGAATGGCCGTATCTATTCGATTATAAAAAATCGATACATGAGAATTAATATTATTCTATTTTCAGATTATTATGTGATGCAGGCGCAGAGCCGCACCTATCATCAGAATGGCGTCATTCGTTTGTCGGTGCTCGAGTCGAACAGACCTCGGTAAGAAAGTTACTTTGATTTTGTTTGTTTTATTTAATGAATTAATTTGATAATGAAGTGTTATTTAATTTTAAATGTATTTATTTGGTATTAAGTTGCTGCCAATAATTATAAGTTATTTGAGATTGTGTGTTTATTATATAATAATAAACAGCCATGAGTAATGAAGATGGTTTACTCAAGAAAATACCCATTCTCTTATAAATATATTAATTATTTATTTATTCAATTGTAAAAAATCGATACATGAGAATTAATATTATTCTATTTTCAGATAAATACGTGAACCAGGCGCAGGGACGCACCTATCAGAATGGCCGTATCTATTCAATTGTATAAAATCGATACATGAGAATTAATATTATTCTATTTTCAGATTATTGTGTGATGTAGGCGCAGAGACGCACCTATCATCAGAATGGCGTCATTCGTTTGTCGGTGCTCGAGTCGAACAGACCTCGGTAAGAAAGTTACTTTGATTTTGTTTGTTTTATTTAATGAATTAATTTGTTATTGAAGTGTTATTTAATTTTAAAAAGAATTAATTTGGTTTTAAGTTGCTGCCAACAATTATAAGTTATTTTAGATTGTGTGTTTATTATTATTAATATTAAACAGCCATGAGTAATGTAGATGGTTTACTCAAGAAAATACCTCTTCTCTTATAAATATATTAATTATTTATTTATTCAATTGTAAAAAATCGATACATGAGTATTAGTATTATTCTATTTTCAGATAAATACGTGAACCAGGCGCAGGGACGCATCTATCAGAATGGCCGTATCTATTCAATTGTATAAAATCGATACATGGGAATTAATATTATTCTATTTTCAGATTATTATGTGATGCAGGCGCAGAGACGCACCTATCATCAGAATGGCGTCATTCGTTTGTCGGTGCTCGAGTCGAACAGACCTCGGTAAGAAAGTTACTTTGATTTTGTTTGTTTTATTTAATGAATTAATTTGTTATTGAAGTGTTATTTAATTTTTAAAAGTGTTTCTGATTACAGCAGTAGTACTAACTTTGCAAATATACAGACATTGATATATTTATTACAAAAATTAGACCGGCTAGACGGATACTCAGTCAAAACTTCTTTTCCATATATTTATAGCGATCTTTGATGTGTTTTTAGTTTTTAGTGTAATAATTAAGCACTTACTCTTGTACTTTTGTTATGATGTTCGTAAAATTTGTATTTATATTCAAAAGTTTATTCGTCAAGATCTATTATTTTCTCTGTTACTAATTAACGTTAAGCTATTTAAATTTATACATGCTGTTGATCTTCCTATAAATACAATAAATAATAAATAAAACTAAACATGCATTTATATCAGCGCAAATATTAAACGCATCGAAATATACATGCTGTTGATCTTCCTATAAATACAATAAATAATAAATAAAACTAAACATGCATTTATATCATCGCAAATATTAAACGCATCGAAAACGACTTAAAAACAGTGTAATAAACGCCTGATTCATCGTACGATTACGGCAGGTGTTCGTGTAACAAACAACTCGTCATCGCTGCCACCTGTCAACCGGCTTTATAAAAGGCTCGCGCAGCCAGACCGGGTCATTAGTTTGTCGGCGCTCGAGTCGAACAGACCTCGGTAAGAAAGTTACTTTGATTTTGTTTGTTTAATTTAATGAATTAATTTGTTATTGAAGTGTTATTTAATTTTAAAAAGTATTTATTTGGTATTAAGTTGCTGCCAACAATTATAAGTTATTTGAGATTGTGTGTTTATTATATAATAATAAACAGCCATGAGTAATGAAGATGGTTAACTCAAGAAAATACCCATTCTCTTATAAATATATTAATTATTAATTTATTCAATTGTTAAAAAATCGATACATGTGAATTAATATTATTCTATTTTCAGATAAATATGTGCACCAGGCGCAGGGACGCACCTATCAGAATGGCCGTATCTATTCAATTGTATAAAATCGATACATGAGAATTAATATTATTCTATTTTCAGATTATTATGTGATGCAGGCGCAGAGACGCACCTATCATCATAATGGCGTCATTCGTTTGTCGGCACTCGAGTCGAACAGACCTCGGTAAGAAAGTTACTTTGATTTTGTTTGTTTAATTTAATGAATTAATTTGTTATTGAAGTGTTATTTAATTTTAAAAAGTATTTATTTGGTATTAAGTTGCTGCCAACAATTATAAGTTATTTGAGATTGTGTGTTTATTATATAATAAAAAACAGCCATGAGTAATGAAGATGGTTTACTCAAGAAAATACCCATTCTCTTATAAATATATTAATTATTAATTTATTCAATTGTTAAAAAATCGGTACATGAGAATTAATATTGTTCTATTTTCAGATTATTATGTGATGCAGGCGCAGAGCCGCACCTATCATCAGAATGGCGTCTTTTGTTTGTCGGCGCTCGAATCGAACAGACCTCGGTAAGAAAGTTACTTTGATTTTGTTTGTTTTATTTAATGAATTAATTTATTATTGAAGTGTTATTTAATTTTAAAAAGTATTAATTTGGTTTTAAGTTGCTGCCAACAATTATAAGTTATTTTAGATTGTGTGTTTATTATTATTAATATTAAACAGCCATGAGTAATGTAGATGGTTTACTCAAGAAAATACCTCTTCTCTTATAAATATATTAATTATTTATTTATTCAATTGTAAAAAATCGATACATGAGTATTAATATTATTCTATTTTCAGATAAATACGTGAACCAGGCGCAGGGACGCATCTATCAGAATGGCCGTATCTATTCAATTGTATAAAATCGATACATGAGAATTAATATTATTCTATTTTCAGATTATTATGTGATGCAGGCGCAGAGACGCACCTATCATCAGAATGGCGTCATTCGTTTGTCGGTGCTCGAGTCGAACAGACCTCGGTAAGAAAGTTACTTTGATTTTGTTTGTTTTATTTAATGAATTAATTTGTTATTGAAGTGTTATTTAATTTTAAAAGTATTTATTTGGTATTAAGTTGCTGCCAACAATTATAAGTTATTTGAGATTGTGTGTTTATTATTATAAATAATGAACAGCCATAAGTAATGAAGATGGTTTACTCAAGAAAATACCCCTTCTCTTAAAAATATATTAATTATTTATTTATTCAATTGTAAAAAATCGATACATGAGAATTAATATTATTCTATTTTCAGATAAATACGTGAACCAGGCGCAGGGACGCACCTATCAGAATGGCCGTATCTATTCAATTGTATAAAATCGATACATGAGAATTAATATTATTCTATTTTCAGATTATTGTGTGATGTAGTCGAAGAGACGCACCTATCATCAGAATGGCGTCATTCGTTTGTCGGTGCTCGAGTCGAACAGACCTCGGTAAGAAAGTTTCTTTGATTTTGTTTGTTTTATTTAATGAATAGATTTGTTATTGAAGTGTTATTTAATTTTTAAAAGTGTTTCTGATTACAGCAGTAGTACTAACTTTGCAAATATACAGACATTGATATATTTATTACAAAAATTAGACCGGCTAGACGGATACTCAGTCAAAACTTCTTTTCCATATATTTATAGCGATCTTTGATGTGTTTTTAGTTTTTAGTGTAATAATTAAGCACTTACTCTTGTACTTTTGTTATGATGTTCGTAAAATTTGTATTTATATTCAAAAGTTGATTCGTCAAGATCTATTATTTTCTCTGTTACTAATTAACGTTAAGCTATTTAAATTTATACATGCTGTTGATCTTCCTATAAATACAATAAATAATAAATAAAACTAAACATGCATTTATATCAGCGCAAATATTAAACGCATCGAAATATACATGCTGTTGATCTTCCTATAAATACAATAAATAATAAATAAAACTAAACATGCATTTATATCATCGCAAATATTAAACGCATCGAAAACGACTTAAAAACAGTGTAATAAACGCCTGATTCATCGTACGATTACGGCAGGTGTTCGTGTAACAAACAACTCGTCATCGCTGCCACCTGTCAACCGGCTTTATAAAAGGCTCGCGCAGCCAGACCGGGTCATTAGTTTGTCGGCGCTCGAGTCGAACAGACCTCGGTAAGAAAGTTACTTTGATTTTGTTTGTTTAATTTAATGAATTAATTTGTTATTGAAGTGTTATTTAATTTTAAAAAGTATTTATTTGGTATTAAGTTGCTGCCAACAATTATAAGTTATTTGAGATTGTGTGTTTATTATATAATAATAAACAGCCATGAGTAATGAAGATGGTTAACTCAAGAAAATACCCATTCTCTTATAAATATATTAATTATTAATTTATTCAATTGTTAAAAAATCGATACATGTGAATTAATATTATTCTATTTTCAGATAAATATGTGCACCAGGCGCAGGGACGCACCTATCAGAATGGCCGTATCTATTCAATTGTATAAAATCGATACATGAGAATTAATATTATTCTATTTTCAGATTATTATGTGATGCAGGCGCAGAGACGCACCTATCATCATAATGGCGTCATTCGTTTGTCGGCACTCGAGTCGAACAGACCTCGGTAAGAAAGTTACTTTGATTTTGTTTGTTTAATTTAATGAATTAATTTGTTATTGAAGTGTTATTTAATTTTAAAAAGTATTTATTTGGTATTAAGTTGCTGCCAACAATTATAAGTTATTTGAGATTGTGTGTTTATTATATAATAAAAAACAGCCATGAGTAATGAAGATGGTTTACTCAAGAAAATACCCATTCTCTTATAAATATATTAATTATTAATTTATTCAATTGTTAAAAAATCGGTACATGAGAATTAATATTGTTCTATTTTCAGATTATTATGTGATGCAGGCGCAGAGCCGCACCTATCATCAGAATGGCGTCTTTTGTTTGTCGGCGCTCGAATCGAACAGACCTCGGTAAGAAAGTTACTTTGATTTTGTTTGTTTTATTTAATGAATTAATTTATTATTGAAGTGTTATTTAATTTTAAAAAGTATTAATTTGGTTTTAAGTTGCTGCCAACAATTATAAGTTATTTTAGATTGTGTGTTTATTATTATTAATATTAAACAGCCATGAGTAATGTAGATGGTTTACTCAAGAAAATACCTCTTCTCTTATAAATATATTAATTATTTATTTATTCAATTGTAAAAAATCGATACATGAGTATTAATATTATTCTATTTTCAGATAAATACGTGAACCAGGCGCAGGGACGCATCTATCAGAATGGCCGTATCTATTCAATTGTATAAAATCGATACATGAGAATTAATATTATTCTATTTTCAGATTATTATGTGATGCAGGCGCAGAGACGCACCTATCATCAGAATGGCGTCATTCGTTTGTCGGTGCTCGAGTCGAACAGACCTCGGTAAGAAAGTTACTTTGATTTTGTTTGTTTTATTTAATGAATTAATTTGTTATTGAAGTGTTATTTAATTTTAAAAGTATTTATTTGGTATTAAGTTGCTGCCAACAATTATAAGTTATTTGAGATTGTGTGTTTATTATTATAAATAATGAACAGCCATAAGTAATGAAGATGGTTTACTCAAGAAAATACCCCTTCTCTTAAAAATATATTAATTATTTATTTATTCAATTGTAAAAAATCGATACATGAGAATTAATATTATTCTATTTTCAGATAAATACGTGAACCAGGCGCAGGGACGCACCTATCAGAATGGCCGTATCTATTCAATTGTATAAAATCGATACATGAGAATTAATATTATTCTATTTTCAGATTATTGTGTGATGTAGGCGCAGAGACGCACCTATCATCAGAATGGCGTCATTCGTTTGTCGGTGCTCGAGTCGAACAGACCTCGGTAAGAAAGTTACTTTGATTTTGTTTGTTTTATTTAATGAATTAATTTGATAATGAAGTGTTATTTAATTTTAAATGTATTTATTTGGTATTAAGTTGCTGCCAATAATTATAAGTTATTTGAGATTGTGTGTTTATTATATAATAATAAACAGCCATGAGTAATTAAGATGGTTTACTCAAGAAAATACCCATTCTCTTATAAATATATTAATTATTTATTTATTCAATTGTAAAAAATCGATACATGAGAATTAATATTATTCTATTTTCAGATAAATACGTGAACCAGGCGCAGGGACGCACCTATCAGAATGGCCGTATCTATTCAATTGTATAAAATCGATACATGAGAATTAATATTATTCTATTTTCAGATTATTGTGTGATGTAGGCGCAGAGACGCACCTATCATCAGAATGGCGTCATTTGTTTGTCGGTGCTCGAGTCGAACAGACCTCGGTAAGAAAGTTACTTTGATTTTGTTTGTTTTATTTAATGAATTAATTTGTTATTGAAGTGTTATTTAATTTAAAAAGTATTTATTTGGTATTAAGTTGCTGCCAATAATTATAAGTTATTTGAGATTGTGTGTTTATTATATAATAATAAACAGCCATGAGTAATGAAGATGGTTTACTCAAGAAAATACCCATTCTCTTATAAATATATTAATTATTAATTTATTCAATTGTTAAAAAATCGGTACATGAGAATTAATATTGTTCTATTTTCAGATTATTATGTGATGCAGGCGCAGAGCCGCACCTATCATCAGAATGGCGTCTTTTGTTTGTCGGCGCTCGAATCGAACAGACCTCGGTAAGAAAGTTACTTTGATTTTGTTTGTTTTATTTAATGAATTAATTTATTATTGAAGTGTTATTTAATTTTAAAAAGTATTAATTTGGTTTTAAGTTGCTGCCAACAATTATAAGTTATTTTAGATTGTGTGTTTATTATTATTAATAATAAACAGCCATGAGTAATGTAGATGGTTTACTCAAGAAAATACCTCTTCTCTTATAAATATATTAATTATTTATTTATTCAATTGTAAAAAATCGATACATGAGTATTAATTTTATTCTATTTTCAGATAAATACGTGAACCAGGCGCAGGGACGCATCTATCAGAATGGCCGTATCTATTCAATTGTATAAAATCGATACATGAGAATTAATATTATTCTATTTTCAGATTATTATGTGATGCAGGCGCAGAGACGCACCTATCATCAGAATGGCGTCATTCGTTTGTCGGTGCTCGAGTCGAACAGACCTCGGTAAGAAAGTTACTTTGATTTTGTTTGTTTTATTTAATGAATTAATTTGTTATTGAAGTGTTATTTAATTTTAAAAGTATTTATTTGGTATTAAGTTGCTGCCAACAATTATAAGTTATTTGAGATTGTGTGTTTATTATTATAAATAATGAACAGCCATAAGTAATGAAGATGGTTTACTCAAGAAAATACCCCTTCTCTTAAAAATATATTAATTATTTATTTATTCAATTGTAAAAAATCGATACATGAGAATTAATATTATTCTATTTTCAGATAAATACGTGAACCAGGCGCAGGGACGCACCTATCAGAATGGCCGTATCTATTCAATTGTATAAAATCGATACATGAGAATTAATATTATTCTATTTTCAGATTATTGTGTGATGTAGGCGCAGAGACGCACCTATCATCAGAATGGCGTCATTCGTTTGTCGGTGCTCGAGTCGAACAGACCTCGGTAAGAAAGTTACTTTGATTTTGTTTGTTTTATTTAATGAATTAATTTGATAATGAAGTGTTATTTAATTTTAAATGTATTTATTTGGTATTAAGTTGCTGCCAATAATTATAAGTTATTTGAGATTGTGTGTTTATTATATAATAATAAACAGCCATGAGTAATGAAGATGGTTTACTCAAGAAAATACCCATTCTCTTATAAATATATTAATTATTTATTTATTCAATTGTAAAAAATCGATACATGAGAATTAATATTATTCTATTTTCAGATAAATACGTGAACCAGGCGCAGGGACGCACCTATCAGAATGGCCGTATCTATTCAATTGTATAAAATCGATACATGAGAATTAATATTATTCTATTTTCAGATTATTGTGTGATGTAGGCGCAGAGACGCACCTATCATCAGAATGGCGTCATTTGTTTGTCGGTGCTCGAGTCGAACAGACCTCGGTAAGAAAGTTACTTTGATTTTGTTTGTTTTATTTAATGAATTAATTTGTTATTGAAGTGTTATTTAATTTAGAAAGTATTTATTTGGTATTAAGTTGCTGCCAATAATTATAAGTTATTTGAGATTGTGTGTTTATTATATAATAATAAACAGCCATGAGTAATGAAGATGGTTTACTCAAGAAAATACCCATTCTCTTATAAATATATTAATTATTAATTTATTCAATTGTTAAAAATTCGGTACATGAGAATTAATATTGTTCTATTTTCAGATTATTATGTGATGCAGGCGCAGAGCCGCACCTATCATCAGAATGGCGTCTTTTGTTTGTCGGCGCTCGAATCGAACAGACCTCGGTAAGAAAGTTACTTTGATTTTGTTTGTTTTATTTAATGAATTAATTTATTATTGAAGTGTTATTTAATTTTAAAAAGTATTAATTTGGTTTTAAGTTGCTGCCAACAATTATAAGTTATTTTAGATTGTGTGTTTATTATTATTAATAATAAACAGCCATGAGTAATGTAGATGGTTTACTCAAGAAAATACCTCTTCTCTTATAAATATATTAATTATTTATTTATTCAATTGTAAAAAATCGATACATGAGTATTAATTTTATTCTATTTTCAGATAAATACGTGAACCAGGCGCAGGGACGCATCTATCAGAATGGCCGTATCTATTCAATTGTATAAAATCGATACATGAGAATTAATATTATTCTATTTTCAGATTATTATGTGATGCAGGCGCAGAGACGCACCTATCATCAGAATGGCGTCATTCGTTTGTCGGTGCTCGAGTCGAACAGACCTCGGTAAGAAAGTTACTTTGATTTTGTTTGTTTTATTTAATGAATTAATTTGTTATTGAAGTGTTATTTAATTTTAAAAGTATTTATTTGGTATTAAGTTGCTGCCAACAATTATAAGTTATTTGAGATTGTGTGTTTATTATTATAAATAATGAACAGCCATAAGTAATGAAGATGGTTTACTCAAGAAAATACCCCTTCTCTTAAAAATATATTAATTATTTATTTATTCAATTGTAAAAAATCGATACATGAGAATTAATATTATTCTATTTTCAGATAAATACGTGAACCAGGCGCAGGGACGCACCTATCAGAATGGCCGTATCTATTCAATTGTATAAAATCGATACATGAGAATTAATATTATTCTATTTTCAGATTATTGTGTGATGTAGGCGCAGAGACGCACCTATCATCAGAATGGCGTCATTCGTTTGTCGGTGCTCGAGTCGAACAGACCTCGGTAAGAAAGTTACTTTGATTTTGTTTGTTTTATTTAATGAATTAATTTGATAATGAAGTGTTATTTAATTTTAAATGTATTTATTTGGTATTAAGTTGCTGCCAATAATTATAAGTTATTTGAGATTGTGTGTTTATTATATAATAATAAACAGCCATGAGTAATGAAGATGGTTTACTCAAGAAAATACCCATTCTCTTATAAATATATTAATTATTTATTTATTCAATTGCAAAAAAATCGATACATGAGAATTAATTTTATTCTATTTTCAGATAAATATGTGAACCAGGCGCAGGGACGGCTATCATCAGAATGGCCGTATCTATTCGATTATAAAAAATCGATACATGAGAATTAATATTATTCTTTTTTCAGATAAATATGTGAACCAGGCGCAGGGACGCACCTATCATCAGAATGGCCGTATCTATTCGATTATAAAAAATCGATACATGAGAATTAATATTATTCTATTTTCAGATTATTATGTGATGCACGCGCAGAGCCGCACCTATCATCAGAATGGCGTCATTTGTTTGTCGGTGCTCGAGTCGAACAGACCTCGGTAAGAAAGTTACTTTGATTTTGTTTGTTTTATTTAATGAATTAATTTGATAATGAAGTGTTATTTAATTTTAAATGTATTTATTTGGTATTAAGTTGCTGCCAATAATTATAAGTTATTTGAGATTGTGTGTTTATTATATAATAATAAACAGCCATGAGTAATGAAGATGGTTTACTCAAGAAAATACCCATTCTCTTATAAATATATTAATTATTTATTTATTCAATTGTAAAAAATCGATACATGAGAATTAATATTTTTTTATTTTCAGATAAATACGTGAACCAGGCGCAGGGACGCACCTATCAGAATGGCCGTATCTATTCAATTGTATAAAATCGATACATGAGAATTAATATTATTCTATTTTCAGATTATTGTGTGATGTAGGCGCAGAGACGCACCTATCATCAGAATGGCGTCATTCGTTTGTCGGTGCTCGAGTCGAACAGACCTCGGTAAGAAAGTTACTTTGATTTTGTTTGTTTTATTTAATGAATTAATTTGTTATTGAAGTGTTATTTAATTTTAAAAAGAATTAATTTGGTTTTAAGTTGCTGCCAACAATTATAAGTTATTTTAGATTGTGTGTTTATTATTATTAATAATAAACAGCCATGAGTAATGTAGATGGTTTACTCAAGAAAATACCTCTTCTCTTATAAATATATTAATTATTTATTTATTCAATTGTAAAAAATCGATACATGAGTATTAATATTATTCTATTTTCAGATAAATACGTGAACCAGGCGCAGGGACGCATCTATCTATCAGAATGGCCGTATCTATTCAATTGTATAAAATCGATACATGAGAATTAATATTATTCTATTTTCAGATTATTATGTGATGCAGGCGCAGAGACGCACCTATCATCATAATGGCGTCATTCGTTTGTCGGCACTCGAGTCGAACAGACCTCGGTAAGAAAGTTACTTTGATTTTGTTTGTTTAATTTAATGAATTAATTTGTTATTGAAGTGTTATTTAATTTTAAAAGTATTTATTTGGTATTAAGTTGCTGCCAACAATTATAAGTTATTTGAGATTGTGTGTTTATTATATAATAAAAAACAGCCATGAGTAATGAAGATGGTTTACTCAAGAAAATACCCGTTCTCTTATAAATATATTAATTATTAATTTATTCAATTGTTAAAAAATCGGTACATGAGAATTAATATTGTTCTATTTTCAGATTATTATGTGATGCAGGTGCAGAGCCGCACCTATCATCAGAATGGCGTCTTTTGTTTGTCGGCGCTCGAATCGAACAGACCTCGGTAAGAAAGTTACTTTGATTTTGTTTGTTTTATTTAATGAATTAATTTATTATTGAAGTGTTATTTAATTTTAAAAAGTATTAATTTGGTTTTAAGTTGCTGCCAACAATTATAAGTTATTTTAGATTGTGTGTTTATTATTATTAATATTAAACAGCCATGAGTAATGTAGATGGTTTACTCAAGAAAATACCTCTTCTCTTATAAATATATTAATTATTTATTTATTCAATTGTAAAAAATCGATACATGAGTATTAATATTATTCTATTTTCAGATAAATACGTGAACCAGGCGCAGGGACGCATCTATCAGAATGGCCGTATCTATTCAATTGTATAAAATCGATACATGAGAATTAATATTATTCTATTTTCAGATTATTATGTGATGCAGGCGCAGAGACGCACCTATCATCAGAATGGCGTCATTCGTTTGTCGGTGCTCGAGTCGAACAGACCTCGGTAAGAAAGTTACTTTGATTTTGTTTGTTTTATTTAATGAATTAATTTGTTATTGAAGTGTTATTTAATTTTAAAAGTATTTATTTGGTATTAAGTTGCTGCCAACAATTATAAGTTATTTGAGATTGTGTGTTTATTATTATAAATAATGAACAGCCATAAGTAATGAAGATGGTTTACTCAAGAAAATACCCCTTCTCTTAAAAATATATTAATTATTTATTTATTCAATTGTAAAAAATCGATACATGAGAATTAATATTATTCTATTTTCAGATAAATACGTGAACCAGGCGCAGGGACGCACCTATCAGAATGGCCGTATCTATTCAATTGTATAAAATCGATACATGAGAATTAATATTATTCTATTTTCAGATTATTGTGTGATGTAGGCGCAGAGACGCACCTATCATCAGAATGGCGTCATTCGTTTGTCGGTGCTCGAGTCGAACAGACCTCGGTAAGAAAGTTACTTTGATTTTGTTTGTTTTATTTAATGAATTAATTTGATAATGAAGTGTTATTTAATTTTAAATGTATTTATTTGGTATTAAGTTGCTGCCAATAATTATAAGTTATTTGAGATTGTGTGTTTATTATATAATAATAAACAGCCATGAGTAATGAAGATGGTTTACTCAAGAAAATACCCATTCTCTTATAAATATATTAATTATTTATTTATTCAATTGTAAAAAATCGATACATGAGAATTAATATTATTCTATTTTCAGATAAATACGTGAACCAGGCGCAGGGACGCACCTATCAGAATGGCCGTATCTATTCAATTGTATAAAATCGATACATGAGAATTAATATTATTCTATTTTCAGATTATTGTGTGATGTAGGCGCAGAGACGCACCTATCATCAGAATGGCGTCATTTGTTTGTCGGTGCTCGAGTCGAACAGACCTCGGTAAGAAAGTTACTTTGATTTTGTTTGTTTTATTTAATGAATTAATTTGTTATTGAAGTGTTATTTAATTTAAAAAGTATTTATTTGGTATTAAGTTGCTGCCAATAATTATAAGTTATTTGAGATTGTGTGTTTATTATATAATAATAAACAGCCATGAGTAATGAAGATGGTTTACTCAAGAAAATACCCATTCTCTTATAAATATATTAATTATTAATTTATTCAATTGTTAAAAAATCGGTACATGAGAATTAATATTGTTCTATTTTCAGATTATTATGTGATGCAGGCGCAGAGCCGCACCTATCATCAGAATGGCGTCTTTTGTTTGTCGGCGCTCGAATCGAACAGACCTCGGTAAGAAAGTTACTTTGATTTTGTTTGTTTTATTTAATGAATTAATTTATTATTGAAGTGTTATTTAATTTTAAAAAGTATTAATTTGGTTTTAAGTTGCTGCCAACAATTATAAGTTATTTTAGATTGTGTGTTTATTATTATTAATAATAAACAGCCATGAGTAATGTAGATGGTTTACTCAAGAAAATACCTCTTCTCTTATAAATATATTAATTATTTATTTATTCAATTGTAAAAAATCGATACATGAGTATTAATTTTATTCTATTTTCAGATAAATACGTGAACCAGGCGCAGGGACGCATCTATCAGAATGGCCGTATCTATTCAATTGTATAAAATCGATACATGAGAATTAATATTATTCTATTTTCAGATTATTATGTGATGCAGGCGCAGAGACGCACCTATCATCAGAATGGCGTCATTCGTTTGTCGGTGCTCGAGTCGAACAGACCTCGGTAAGAAAGTTACTTTGATTTTGTTTGTTTTATTTAATGAATTAATTTGTTATTGAAGTGTTATTTAATTTTAAAAGTATTTATTTGGTATTAAGTTGCTGCCAACAATTATAAGTTATTTGAGATTGTGTGTTTATTATTATAAATAATGAACAGCCATAAGTAATGAAGATGGTTTACTCAAGAAAATACCCCTTCTCTTAAAAATATATTAATTATTTATTTATTCAATTGTAAAAAATCGATACATGAGAATTAATATTATTCTATTTTCAGATAAATACGTGAACCAGGCGCAGGGACGCACCTATCAGAATGGCCGTATCTATTCAATTGTATAAAATCGATACATGAGAATTAATATTATTCTATTTTCAGATTATTGTGTGATGTAGGCGCAGAGACGCACCTATCATCAGAATGGCGTCATTCGTTTGTCGGTGCTCGAGTCGAACAGACCTCGGTAAGAAAGTTACTTTGATTTTGTTTGTTTTATTTAATGAATTAATTTGATAATGAAGTGTTATTTAATTTTAAATGTATTTATTTGGTATTAAGTTGCTGCCAATAATTATAAGTTATTTGAGATTGTGTGTTTATTATATAATAATAAACAGCCATGAGTAATGAAGATGGTTTACTCAAGAAAATACCCATTCTCTTATAAATATATTAATTATTTATTTATTCAATTGTAAAAAATCGATACATGAGAATTAATATTTTTTTATTTTCAGATAAATACGTGAACCAGGCGCAGGGACGCACCTATCAGAATGGCCGTATCTATTCAATTGTATAAAATCGATACATGAGAATTAATATTATTCTATTTTCAGATTATTGTGTGATGTAGGCGCAGAGACGCACCTATCATCAGAATGGCGTCATTCGTTTGTCGGTGCTCGAGTCGAACAGACCTCGGTAAGAAAGTTACTTTGATTTTGTTTGTTTTATTTAATGAATTAATTTGATAATGAAGTGTTATTTAATTTTAAATGTATTTATTTGGTATTAAGTTGCTGCCAATAATTATAAGTTATTTGAGATTGTGTGTTTATTATATAATAATAAACAGCCATGAGTAATGAAGATGGTTTACTCAAGAAAATACCCATTCTCTTATAAATATATTAATTATTTATTTATTCAATTGCAAAAAAATCGATACATGAGAATTAATTTTATTCTATTTTCAGATAAATATGTGAACCAGGCGCAGGGACGGCTATCATCAGAATGGCCGTATCTATTCGATTATAAAAAATCGATACATGAGAATTAATATTATTCTTTTTTCAGATAAATATGTGAACCAGGCGCAGGGACGCACCTATCATCAGAATGGCCGTATCTATTCGATTATAAAAAATCGATACATGAGAATTAATATTATTCTATTTTCAGATTATTATGTGATGCACGCGCAGAGCCGCACCTATCATCAGAATGGCGTCATTTGTTTGTCGGTGCTCGAGTCGAACAGACCTCGGTAAGAAAGTTACTTTGATTTTGTTTGTTTTATTTAATGAATTAATTTGATAATGAAGTGTTATTTAATTTTAAATGTATTTATTTGGTATTAAGTTGCTGCCAATAATTATAAGTTATTTGAGATTGTGTGTTTATTATATAATAATAAACAGCCATGAGTAATGAAGATGGTTTACTCAAGAAAATACCCATTCTCTTATAAATATATTAATTATTTATTTATTCAATTGTAAAAAATCGATACATGAGAATTAATATTTTTTTATTTTCAGATAAATACGTGAACCAGGCGCAGGGACGCACCTATCAGAATGGCCGTATCTATTCAATTGTATAAAATCGATACATGAGAATTAATATTATTCTATTTTCAGATTATTGTGTGATGTAGGCGCAGAGACGCACCTATCATCAGAATGGCGTCATTCGTTTGTCGGTGCTCGAGTCGAACAGACCTCGGTAAGAAAGTTACTTTGATTTTGTTTGTTTTATTTAATGAATTAATTTGTTATTGAAGTGTTATTTAATTTTAAAAAGAATTAATTTGGTTTTAAGTTGCTGCCAACAATTATAAGTTATTTTAGATTGTTTGTTTATTATTATTAATAATAAACAGCCATGAGTAATGTAGATGGTTTACTCAAGAAAATACCTCTTCTCTTATAAATATATTAATTATTTATTTATTCAATTGTAAAAAATCGATACATGAGTATTAATATTATTCTATTTTCAGATAAATACGTGAACCAGGCGCAGGGACGCATCTATCTATCAGAATGGCCGTATCTATTCAATTGTATAAAATCGATACATGAGAATTAATATTATTCTATTTTCAGATTATTATGTGATGCAGGCGCAGAGACGCACCTATCATCAGAATGGCGTCATTCGTTTGTCGGTGCTCGAGTCGAACAGACCTCGGTAAGAAAGTTACTTTGATTTTGTTTGTTTTATTTAATGAATTAATTTGTTATTGAAGTGTTATTTAATTTTAAAAGTATTTATTTGGTGTTAAGTTGCTGCCAACAATTATAAGTTATTTGAGATTGTGTGTTTATTATTATAAATAATGAACAGCCATAAGTAATGAAGATGGTTTACTCAAGAAAATACCCCTTCTCTTAAAAATATATTAATTATTTATTTATTCAATTGTAAAAAATCGATACATGAGAATTAATATTATTCTATTTTCAGATAAATACGTGAACCAGGCGCAGGGACGCACCTATCAGAATGGCCGTATCTATTCAATTGTATAAAATCGATACATGAGAATTAATATTATTCTATTTTCAGATTATTGTGTGATGTAGTCGAAGAGACGCACCTATCATCAGAATGGCGTCATTCGTTTGTCGGTGCTCGAGTCGAACAGACCTTGGTAAGAAAGTTTCTTTGATTTTGTTTGTTTTATTTAATGAATAGATTTGTTATTGAAGTGTTATTTAATTTTAAAAAGTATTTATTTGGTATTAAGTTGCTGCCAACAATTATAAGTTATTTGAGATAGTGTGTTTATTATATAATAAAAAACAGCCATGAGTTATGAAGATGGTTTACTCAAGAAAATACCCATTCTCTTATAAATATATTAATTATTAATTTATTCAATTGTTAAAAAATCGATACATGAGAATTAATATTATTCTATTTTCAGATTATTATGTGATGCAGGCGAAGAGCCGCACCTATCATCAGAATGGCGTCTTTTGTTTGTCGGCGCTCGAGTCGAACAGACCTCGGTAAGAAAGTTACTTTGATTTTGTTTGTTTTATCTATTGAATTAATTTGTTATTGAAGTGTTATTTAATTTTATAAAGTATTAATTTGGTTTTAAGTTGCTGCCAACAATTATAAGTTATTTTAGATTGTGTGTTTATTATTATTAATAATAAACAGCCATGAGTAATGTAGATGGTTTACTCAAGAAAATACCTCTTCTCTTATAAATATATTAATTATTTATTTATTCAATTGTAAAAAATCGATACATGAGTATTAATATTATTCTATTTTCAGATAAATACGTGAACCAGGCGCAGGGACGCATCTATCAAAATGGCCGTATCTATTTAATTGTATAAAATCGATACATGAGAATTAATATTATTCTATTTTCAGATTATTATGTGATGCAGGCGCAGAGACGCACCTATCATCAGAATGGCGTCATTCGTTTGTCGGTGCTCGAGTCGAACAGACCTCGGTAAGAAAGTTACTTTGATTTTGTTTGTTTTATTTAATGAATTAATTTGTTATTGAAGTGTTATTTAATTTTAAAAGTATTTATTTGGTATTAAGTTGCTGCCAACAATTATAAGTTATTTGAGATTGTGTGTTTATTATATAATAATAAACAGCCATGAGTAATTAAGATGGTTTACTCAAGAAAATACCCATACTCTTATAAATATATTAATTATTAATTTATTCAATTGTTAAAAAATCGGTACATGAGAATTAATATTGTTCTATTTTCAGATTATTATGTGATGCAGGCGCAGAGCCGCACCTATCATCAGAATGGCGTCTTTTGTTTGTCGGCGCTCGAATCGAACAGACCTCGGTAAGAAAGTTACTTTGATTTTGTTTGTTTTATTTAATGAATTAATTTATTATTGAAGTGTTATTTAATTTTAAAAAGTATTAATTTGGTTTTAAGTTGCTGCCAACAATTATAAGTTATTTTAGATTGTGTGTTTATTATTATTAATATTAAACAGCCATGAGTAATGTAGATGGTTTACTCAAGAAAATACCTCTTCTCTTATAAATATATTAATTATTTATTTATTCAATTGTAAAAAATCGATACATGAGTATTAATATTATTCTATTTTCAGATAAATACGTGAACCAGGCGCAGGGACGCATCTATCAGAATGGCCGTATCTATTCAATTGTATAAAATCGATACATGAGAATTAATATTATTCTATTTTCAGATTATTATGTGATGTAGGCGCAGAGACGCACCTATCATCAGAATGGCGTCATTCGTTTGTCGGTGCTCGAGTCGAACAGACCTCGGTAAGAAAGTTACTTTGATTTTGTTTGTTTTATTTAATGAATTAATTTGTTATTGAAGTGTTATTTAATTTTAAAAGTATTTATTTGGTATTAAGTTGCTGCCAACAATTATAAGTTATTTGAGATTGTGTGTTTATTATTATAAATATTGAACAGCCATAAGTAATGAAGATGGTTTACTCAAGAAAATACCCCTTCTCTTAAAAATATATTAATTATTTATTTATTCAATTGTAAAAAATCGATACATGAGAATTAATATTATTCTATTTTCAGATAAATACGTGAACCAGGCGCAGGGACGCACCTATCAGAATGGCCGTATCTATTCAATTGTATAAAATCGATACATGAGAATTAATATTATTCTATTTTCAGATTATTGTGTGATGTAGGCGCAGAGACGCACCTATCATCAGAATGGCGTCATTCGTTTGTCGGTGCTCGAGTCGAACAGACCTCGGTAAGAAAGTTACTTTGATTTTGTTTGTTTTATTTAATGAATTAATTTGATAATGAAGTGTTATTTAATTTTAAATGTATTTATTTGGTATTAAGTTGCTGCCAATAATTATAAGTTATTTGAGATTGTGTGTTTATTATTATAAATAATGAACAGCCATAAGTAATGAAGATGGTTTACTCAAGAAAATACCCCTTCTCTTAAAAATATATTAATTATTTATTTATTCAATTGTAAAAAATCGATACATGAGAATTAATATTATTCTATTTTCAGATAAATACGTGAACCAGGCGCAGGGACGCACCTATCAGAATGGCCGTATCTATTCAATTGTATAAAATCGATACATGAGAATTAATATTATTCTATTTTCAGATTATTGTGTGATGTAGTCGAAGAGACGCACCTATCATCAGAATGGCGTCATTCGTTTGTCGGTGCTCGAGTCGAACAGACCTCGGTAAGAAAGTTACTTTGATTTTGTTTGTTTTATTTAATGAATTAATTTGATAATGAAGTGTTATTTAATTTTAAATGTATTTATTTGGTATTAAGTTGCTGCCAATAATTATAAGTTATTTGAGATTGTGTGTTTATTATATAATAATAAACAGCCATGAGTAATTAAGATGGTTTTTCTCAAGAAAATACCCATTCTCTTATAAATATATTAATTATTAATTTATTCAATTGTTAAAAAATCGATACATGAGAATTAATATTATTCTATTTTCAGATAAATACGTGAACCAGGCGCAGGGACGCACCTATCAGAATGGCCGTATCTATTCAATTGTATAAAATCGATACATGAGAATTAATATTATTCTATTTTCAGATTATTGTGTGATGTAGGCGCAGAGACGCACCTATCATCAGAATGGCGTCATTCGTTTGTCGGTGCTCGAGTCGAACAGACCTCGGTAAGAAAGTTACTTTGATTTTGTTTGTTTTATTTAATGAATTAATTTGATAATGAAGTGTTATTTAATTTTAAATGTATTTATTTGGTATTAAGTTGCTGCCAATAATTATAAGTTATTTGAGATTGTGTGTTTATTATTATAAATAATGAACAGCCATAAGTAATGAAGATGGTTTACTCAAGAAAATACCCCTTCTCTTAAAAATATATTAATTATTTATTTATTCAATTGTAAAAAATCGATACATGAGAATTAATATTATTCTATTTTCAGATAAATACGTGAACCAGGCGCAGGGACGCACCTATCAGAATGGCCGTATCTATTCAATTGTATAAAATCGATACATGAGAATTAATATTATTCTATTTTCAGATTATTGTGTGATGTAGTCGAAGAGACGCACCTATCATCAGAATGGCGTCATTCGTTTGTCGGTGCTCGAGTCGAACAGACCTCGGTAAGAAAGTTACTTTGATTTTGTTTGTTTTATTTAATGAATTAATTTGATAATGAAGTGTTATTTAATTTTAAATGTATTTATTTGGTATTAAGTTGCTGCCAATAATTATAAGTTATTTGAGATTGTGTGTTTATTATATAATAATAAACAGCCATGAGTAATTAAGATGGTTTTTCTCAAGAAAATACCCATTCTCTTATAAATATATTAATTATTAATTTATTCAATTGTTAAAAAATCGATACATGAGAATTAATATTATTCTATTTTCAGATAAATACGTGAACCAGGCGCAGGGACGCACCTATCAGAATGGCCGTATCTATTCAACTGTATAAAATCGATACATGAGAATTAATATTATTCTATTTTCAGATTATTATGTTATGCAGGCGCAGAGACGCACCTATCATCAGAATGGCGTCATTCGTTTGTCGGTGCTCGAGTCGAACAGACCTCGGTAAGAAAGTTACTTTGATTTTGTTTGTTTTATTTAATGAATTAATTTGTTATTGAAGTGTTATTTAATTTTAAAAAGTATTAATTTGGTTTTAAGTTGCTGCCAACAATTATAAGTTATTTAAGATTGTGTGTTTATTATTATTAATAATAAACAGCCATGAGTAATGCAGATGGTTTACTCAAGAAAATACCTCTTCTCTTATAAATATATTAATTATTTATTTATTCAATTGTAAAAAATCGATACATGAGTATTAATATTATTCTATTTTCAGATAAATACGTGAACCAGGCGCAGGGACGCATCTATCAGAATGGCCGTATCTATTCAATTGTATAAAATCGATACATGTGAATTAATATTATTCTATTTTCAGATTATTGTGTGATGTAGGCGCAGAGACGCACCTATCATCAGAATGGCGTCATTCGTTTGTCGGTGCTCGAGTCGAACAGACCTCGGTAAGAAAGTTACTTTGATTTTGTTTGTTTTATTTAATGAATTAATTTGATAATGAAGTGTTATTTAATTTTAAATGTATTTATTTGGTATTAAGTTGCTGCCAATAATTATAAGTTATTTGAGATTGTGTGTTTATTATATAATAATAAACAGCCATGAGTAATTAAGATGGTTTACTCAAGAAAATACCCATTCTCTTATAAATATATTAATTATTTATTTATTCAATTGTAAAAAATCGATACATGAGAATTAATATTATTCTATTTTCAGATAAATACGTGAACCAGGCGCAGGGACGCACCTATCAGAATGGCCGTATCTATTCAATTGTATAAAATCGATACATGAGAATTAATATTATTCTATTTTCAGATTATTGTGTGATGTAGGCGCAGAGACGCACCTATCATCAGAATGGCGTCATTCGTTTGTCGGTGCTCGAGTCGAACAGACCTCGGTAAGAAAGTTACTTTGATTTTGTTTGTTTTATTTAATGAATTAATTTGATAATGAAGTGTTATTTAATTTTAAATGTATTTATTTGGTATTAAGTTGCTGCCAATAATTATAAGTTATTTGAGATTGTGTGTTTATTATATAATAATAAACAGCCATGAGTAATTAAGATGGTTTACTCAAGAAAATACCCATTCTCTTATAAATATATTAATTATTAATTTATTCAATTGTTAAAAAATCGATACATGAGAATTAATATTATTCTATTTTCAGATAAATACGTGAACCAGGCGCAGGGACGCACCTATCAGAATGGCCGTATCTATTCAATTGTATAAAATCGAAACATGAGAATTAATATTATTCTATTTTCAGATTATTATGTGATGCAGGCGCAGAGACGCACCTATCATCAGAATGGCGTCATTCGTTTGTCGGTGCTCGAGTCGAACAGACCTCGGTAAGAAAGTTACTTTGATTTTGTTTGTTTTATTTTATGAATTAATTTGATAATGAAGTGTTATTTAATTTTAAATGTATTTATTTGGTATTAAGTTGCTGCCAATAATTATAAGTTATTTGAGATTGTGTGTTTATTATATAATAATAAACAGCCATGAGTAATTAAGATGGTTTACTCAAGAAAATACCCATTCTCTTATAAATATATTAATTATTTATTTATTCAATTGTAAAAAATCGATACATGAGAATTAATATTATTCTATTTTCAGATTATTATGTGATGCAGGCGCAGAGCCGCACCTATCATCAGAATGGCGTCTTTTGTTTGTCGGCGCTCGAGTCGAACAGACCTCGGTAAGAAAGTTACTTTGATTTTGTTTGTTTTATTTAATGAATTAATTTGTTATTGAAGTGTTATTTAATTTTAAAAAGTATTAATTTGGTTTTAAGTTGCTGCCAACAATTATAAGTTATTTAAGATTGTGTGTTTATTATTATTAATAATAAACAGCCATGAGTAATGCAGATGGTTTACTCAAGAAAATACCTCTTCTCTTATAAATATATTAATTATTTATTTATTCAATTGTAAAAAATCGATACATGAGTATTAATATTATTCTATTTTCAGATAAATACGTGAACCAGGCGCAGGGACGCATCTATCAGAATGGCCGTATCTATTCAATTGTATAAAATCGATACATGAGAATTAATATTATTCTATTTTCAGATTATTGTGTGATGTAGGCGCAGAGACGCACCTATCATCAGAATGGCGTCATTCGTTTGTCGGTGCTCGAGTCGAACAGACCTCGGTAAGAAAGTTACTTTGATTTTGTTTGTTTTATTAAATGAATTAATTTGATAATGAAGTGTTATTTAATTTTAAATGTATTTATTTGGTATTAAGTTGCTGCCAATATTTATAAGTTATTTGAGATTGTGTGTTTATTATATAATAATAAACAGCCATGAGTAATTAAGATGGTTTACTCAAGAAAATACCCATTCTCTTATAAATATATTAATTATTTATTTATTCAATTGTAAAAAATCGATACATGAGAATTAATATTATTCTATTTTCAGATAAATACGTGAACAAGGCGCAGGGACGCACCTATCAGAATGGCCGTATCTATTCAATTGTATAAAATCGATACATGAGAATTAATATTATTCTATTTTCAGATTATTATGTGATGCAGGCGCAGAGACGCACCTATCATCAGAATGGCGTCATTCGTTTGTCGGTGCTCGAGTCGAACAGACCTCGGTAAGAAAGTTACTTTGATTTTGTTTGTTTTATTTAATGAACTAATTTGTTATTGAAGTGTTATTTAATTTTAAAAGTATTTATTTGGTATTAAGTTGCTGCCAACAATTATAAGTTATTTGAGATTGTGTGTTTATTATTATAAATAATGACCAGCCATAAGTATTGAAGATGGTTTACTCAAGAAAATACCCCTTCTCTTAAAAATATATTAATTATTTATTTATTCAATTGTAAAAAATCGATACATGAGAATTAATATTATTCTATTTTCAGATAAATACGTGAACCAGGCGCAGGGACGCACCTATCAGAATGGCCGTATCTATTCAATTGTATAAAATCGATACATGAGAATTAATATTATTCTATTTTCAGATTATTGTGTGATGTAGTCGAAGAGACGCACCTATCATCAGAATGGCGTCATTCGTTTGTCGGTGCTCGAGTCGAACAGACCTCGGTAAGAAAGTTACTTTGATTTTGTTTGTTTTATTTAATGAATTAATTTGATAATGAAGTGTTATTTAATTTTAAATGTATTTATTTGGTATTAAGTTGCTGCCAATAATTATAAGTTATTTGAGATTGTGTGTTTATTATATAATAATAAACAGCCATGAGTAATTAAGATGGTTTTTCTCAAGAAAATACCCATTCTCTTATAAATATATTAATTATTAATTTATTCAATTGTTAAAAAATCGATACATGAGAATTAATATTATTCTATTTTCAGATAAATACGTGAACCAGGCGCAGGGACGCACCTATCAGAATGGCCGTATCTATTCAACTGTATAAAATCGATACATGAGAATTAATATTATTCTATTTTCAGATTATTATGTTATGCAGGCGCAGAGACGCACCTATCATCAGAATGGCGTCATTCGTTTGTCGGTGCTCGAGTCGAACAGACCTCGGTAAGAAAGTTACTTTGATTTTGTTTGTTTTATTTAATGAATTAATTTGATAATGAAGTGTTATTTAATTTTAAATGTATTTATTTGGTATTAAGTTGCTGCCAATAATTATAAGTTATTTGAGATTGTGTGTTTATTATATAATAATAAACAGCCATGAGTAATTAAGATGCTTTACTCAAGAAAATACTCATTCTCTTATCAATATATTAATTATTTATTTATTCAATTGTAAAAAATCGATACATGAGAATTAATATTATTCTATTTTCAGATAAATACGTGAACCAGGCGCAGGGACGCACCTATCAGAATGGCCGTATCTATTCAATTGTATAAAATCGATACATGAGAATTAATATTATTCTATTTTCAGATTATTGTGTGATGTAGGCGCAGAGACGCACCTATCATCAGAATGGCGTCATTCGTTTGTCGGTGCTCGAGTCGAACAGACCTCGGTAAGAAAGTTACTTTGATTTTGTTTGTTTTATTTAATGAATTTATTTGATAATGAAGTGTTATTTAATTTTAAATGTTTTTATTTGGTATTAAGTTGCTGCCAATAATTATAAGTTATTTGAGATTGTGTGTTTATTATATAATAATAAACAGCCATGAGTAATTAAGATGGTTTACTCAAGAAAATACCCATTCTCTTATAAATATATTAATTATTAATTTATTCAATTGTTAAAAAATCGATACATGAGAATTAATATTATTCTATTTTCAGATAAATACGTGAACCAGGCGCAGGGACGCACCTATCAGAATGGCCGTATCTATTCAATTGTATAAAATCGATACATGAGAATTAATATTATTCTATTTTCAGATTATTATGTGATGCAGGCGCAGAGACGCACCTATCATCAGAATGGCGTCATTCGTTTGTCGGTGCTCGAGTCGAACAGACCTCGGTAAGAAAGTTACTTTGATTTTGTTTGTTTTATTTAATGAATTAATTTGTTATTGAAGTGTTATTTAATTTTAAAAGTATTTATTTGGTATTAAGTTGCTGCCAACAATTATAAGTTATTTGAGATTGTGTGTTTATTATTATAAATAATGAACAGCCATAAGTAATGAAGATAGTTTACTCAAGAAAATACCCCTTCTCTTAAAAATATATTAATTATTTATTTATTCAATTGTAAAAAATCGATACATGAGAATTAATATTATTCTATTTTCAGATAAATACGTGAACCAGGCGCAGGGACGCACCTATCAGAATGGCCGTATCTATTCAATTGTATAAAATCGATACATGAGAATTAATATTATTCTATTTTCAGATTATTGTGTGATGTAGTCGAAGAGACGCACCTATCATCAGAATGGCGTCATTCGTTTGTCGGTGCTCGAGTCGAACAGACCTCGGTAAGAAAGTTACTTTGATTTTGTTTGTTTTATTTAATGAATTAATTTGATAATGAAGTGTTATTTAATTTTAAATGTATTTATTTGGTATTAAGTTGCTGCCAATAATTATAAGTTATTTGAGATTGTGTGTTTATTATATAATAATAAACAGCCATGAGTAATTAAGATGGTTTTTCTCAAGAAAATACCCATTCTCTTATAAATATATTAATTATTAATTTATTCAATTGTTAAAAAATCGATACATGAGAATTAATATTATTCTATTTTCAGATAAATACGTGAACCAGGCGCAGGGACGCACCTATCAGAATGGCCGTATCTATTCAATTGTATAAAATCGATACATGAGAATTAATATTATTCTATTTTCAGATTATTATGTGATGCAGGCGCAGAGACGCACCTATCATCAGAATGGCGTCATTCGTTTGTCGGTGCTCGAGTCGAACAGACCTCGGTAAGAAAGTTACTTTGATTTTGTTTGTTTTATTTAATGAATTAATTTGATAATGAAGTGTTATTTAATTTTAAATGTATTTATTTGGTATTAAGTTGTTGCCAATAATTATAAGTTATTTGAGATTGTGTGTTAATTATATAATAATAAACAGCCATGAGTAATGAAGATGGTTTACTCAAGAAAATACCCATTCTCTTATAAATATATTAATTATTAATTTATTCAATTGTTAAAAAATCGATACATGAGAATTAATATTATTCTATTTTCAGATTATTATGTGATGCAGGCGCAGAGCCGCACCTATCATCAGAATGGCGTCTTTTGTTTGTCGGCGCTCGAGTCGAACAGACCTCGGTAAGAAAGTTACTTTGATTTTGTTTGTTTTATTTAATGAATTAATTTGTTATTGAAGTGTTATTTAATTTTAAAAAGTATTAATTTGGTTTTAAGTTGCTGCCAACAATTATAAGTTATTTAAGATTGTGTGTTTATTATTATTAATAATAAACAGCCATGAGTAATGCAGATGGTTTACTCAAGAAAATACCTCTTCTCTTATAAATATATTAATTATTTATTTATTCAATTGTAAAAAATCGATACATGAGTATTAATATTATTCTATTTTCAGATAAATACGTGAACCAGGCGCAGGGACGCATCTATCAGAATGGCCGTATCTATTCAATTGTATAAAATCGATACATGTGAATTAATATTATTCTATTTTCAGATTATTGTGTGATGTAGGCGCAGAGACGCACCTATCATCAGAATGGCGTCATTCGTTTGTCGGTGCTCGAGTCGAACAGACCTCGGTAAGAAAGTTACTTTGATTTTGTTTGTTTTATTTAATGAATTAATTTGATAATGAAGTGTTATTTAATTTTAAATTTATTTATTTGGTATTAAGTTGCTGCCAATAATTATAAGTTATTTGAGATTGTGTGTTTATTATATAATAATAAACAGCCATGAGTAATTAAGATGGTTTACTCAAGAAAATACCCATTCTCTTATAAATATATTAATTATTTATTTTTTCAATTGTAAAAAATCGATACATGAGAATTAATATTATTTTATTTTCAGATAAATACGTGAACCAGGCGCAGGGACGCACCTATCAGAATGGCCGTATCTATTCAATTGTATAAAATCGATACATGAGAATTAATATTATTCTATTTTCAGATTATTATGTGATGCAGGCGCAGAGACGCACCTATCAGAATGGCGTCATTCGTTTGTCGGTGCTCGAGTCGAACAGACCTCGGTAAGAAAGTTACTTTGAGTTTGTTTGTTTTATTTTATGAATTAATTTGATAATGAAGTGTTATTTAATTTTAAATGTATTTATTTGGTATTAAGTTGTTGCCAATAATTATAAGTTATTTGAGATTGTGTGTTTATTATATAATAATAAACAGCCATGAGTAATGAAGATGGTTTACTCAAGAAAATACCCATTCTCTTATAAATATATTAATTATTAATTTATTCAATTGTTAAAAAATCGATACATGAGAATTAATATTATTCTATTTTCAGATTATTATGTGATGCAGGCGCAGAGCCGCACCTATCATCAGAATGGCGTCTTTTGTTTGTCGGCGCTCGAGTCGAACAGACCTCGGTAAGAAAGTTACTTTGATTTTGTTTGTTTTATTTAATGAATTAATTTGTTATTGAAGTGTTATTTAATTTTAAAAAGTATTAATTTGGTTTTAAGTTGCTGCCAACAATTATAAGTTATTTAAGATTGTGTGTTTATTATTATTAATAATAAACAGCCATGAGTAATGCAGATGGTTTACTCAAGAAAATACCTCTTCTCTTATAAATATATTAATTATTTATTTATTCAATTGTAAAAAATCGATACATGAGTATTAATATTATTCTATTTTCAGATAAATACGTGAACCAGGCGCAGGGACGCATCTATCAGAATGGCCGTATCTATTCAATTGTATAAAATCGATACATGAGAATTAATATTATTCTATTTTCAGATTATTGTGTGATGTAGGCGCAGAGACGCACCTATCATCAGAATGGCGTCATTCGTTTGTCGGTGCTCGAGTCAAACAGACCTCGGTAAGAAAGTTACTTTGATTTTGTTTGTTTTATTTAATGAATTAATTTGATAATGAAGTGTTATTTAATTTTAAATGTATTTATTTGGTATAAAGTTGCTGCCAATAATTATAAGTTATTTGAGATTGTGTGTTTATTATATAATAATAAACAGCCATGAGTAATTAAGATGGTTTACTCAAGAAAATACCCATTCTCTTATAAATATATTAATTATTTATTTATTCAATTGTAAAAAATCGATACATGAGAATTAATATTATTCTATTTTCAGATAAATACGTGAACCAGGCGCAGGGACGCACCTATCAGAATGGCCGTATCTATTCAATTGTATAAAATCGATACATGAGAATTAATATTATTCTATTTTCAGATTATTGTGTGATGTAGGCGCAGAGATGCGCCTATCATCAGAATAGCGTCATTCGTTTGTCGGTGCTCGAGTCGAACAGACCTCGGTAAGAAAGTTACTTTGATTTTGTTTGTTTTATTAATGAATTAATTTGATAATGAAGTGTTATTTAATTTTAAATGTATTTATTTGGTATTAAGTTGCTGCCAATAATTATAAGTTATTTGAGATTGTGTGTTTATTATATAATAATAAACAGCCATGAGTAATTAAGATGGTTTACTCAAGAAAATACCCATTCTCTTATAAATATATTAATTATTAATTTATTCAATTGTTAAAAAATCGATACATGAGAATTAATATTATTCTATTTTCAGATAAATACGTGAACCAGGCGCAGGGACGCACCTATCAGAATGGCCGTATCTATTCAACTGTATAAAATCGATACATGAGAATTAATATTATTCTATTTTCAGATTATTATGTGATGCAGGCGCAGAGACGCACCTATCATCAGAATGGCGTCATTCGTTTGTCGGTGCTCGAGTCGAACAGACCTCGGTAAGAAAGTTACTTTGATTTTGTTTGTTTTATTTAATGAATTAATTTGATAATGAAGTGTTATTTAATTTTAAATGTATTTATTTGGTATTAAGTTGCTGCCAATAATTATAAGTTATTTGAGATTGTGTGTTTATTATATAATAATAAACAGCCATGAGTAATTAAGATGGTTTACTCAAGAAAATACCCATTCTCTTATAAATATATTAATTATTTATTTATTCAATTGTAAAAAATCGATACATGAGAATTAATATTATTCTATTTTCAGATAAATACGTGAACCAGGCGCAGGGACGCACCTATCAGAATGGCCGTATCTATTCAATTGTATAAAATCGATACATGAGAATTAATATTATTCTATTTTCAGATTATTATGTGATGCAGGCGCAGAGACGCACCTATCATCAGAATGGCGTCATTCGTTTGTCGGTGCTCGAGTCGAACAGACCTCGGTAAGAAAGTTACTTTGATTTTGTTTGTTTTATTTAAAAGTGTTATTTAATTTTAAAAGTATTTATTTGGTATTAAGTTGCTGCCAACAATTATAAGTTATTTGAGATTGTGTGTTTATTATTATAAATAATGAACAGCCATAAGTAATGAAGATAGTTTACTCAAGAAAATACCCCTTCTCTTAAAAATATATTAATTATTTATTTATTCAATTGTAAAAAATCGATACATGAGAATTAATATTATTCTATTTTCAGATAAATACGTGAACCAGGCGCAGGGACGCACCTATCAGAATGGCCGTATCTATTCAATTGTATAAAATCGATACATGAGAATTAATATTATTCTATTTTCAGATTATTGTGTGATGTTGTCGAAGAGACGCACCTATCATCAGAATGGCGTCATTCGTTTGTCGGTGCTCGAGTCGAACAGACCTCGGTAAGAAAGTTACTTTGATTTTGTTTGTTTTATTTAATGAATTAATTTGATAATGAAGTGTTATTTAATTTTAAATGTATTTATTTGGTATTAAGTTGCTGCCAATAATTATAAGTTATTTGAGATTGTGTGTTTATTATATAATAATAAACAGCCATGAGTAATTAAGATGGTTTTTCTCAAGAAAATACCCATTCTCTTATAAATATATTAATTATTAATTTATTCAATTGTTAAAAAATCGATACATGAGAATTAATATTATTCTATTTTCAGATAAATACGTGAACCAGGCGCAGGGACGCACCTATCAGAATGGCCGTATCTATTCAATTGTATAAAATCGATACATGAGAATTAATATTATTCTATTTTCAGATTATTATGTGATGCAGGCGCAGAGACGCACCTATCATCAGAATGGCGTCATTCGTTTGTCGGTGCTCGAGTCGAACAGACCTCGGTAAGAAAGTTACTTTGATTTTGTTTGTTTTATTAAATGAATTAATTTGATAATGAAGTGTTATTTAATTTTAAATGTATTTATTTGGTATTAAGTTGCTGCCAATAATTATAAGTTATTTGAGATTGTGTGTTTATTATATAATAATAAACAGCCATGAGTAATTAAGATGGTTTACTCAAGAAAATACCCATTCTCTTATAAATATATTAATTATTTATTTATTCAATTGTAAAAAATCGATACATGAGAATTAATATTATTCTATTTTCAGATAAATACGTGAACAAGGCGCAGGGACGCACCTATCAGAATGGCCGTATCTATTCAATTGTATAAAATCGATACATGAGAATTAATATTATTCTATTTTCAGATTATTATGTGATGCAGGCGCAGAGACGCACCTATCATCAGAATGGCGTCATTCGTTTGTCGGTGCTCGAGTCGAACAGACCTCGGTAAGAAAGTTACTTTGATTTTGTTTGTTTTATTTAATGAATTAATTTGTTATTGAAGTGTTATTTAATTTTAAAAGTATTTATTTGGTATTAAGTTGCTGCCAACAATTATAAGTTATTTGAGATTGTGTGTTTATTATTATAAATAATGACCAGCCATAAGTATTGAAGATGGTTTACTCAAGAAAATACCCCTTCTCTTAAAAATATATTAATTATTTATTTATTCAATTGTAAAAAATCGATACATGAGAATTAATATTATTCTATTTTCAGATAAATACGTGAACCAGGCGCAGGGACGCACCTATCAGAATGGCCGTATCTATTCAATTGTATAAAATCGATACATGAGAATTAATATTATTCTATTTTCAGATTATTGTGTGATGTAGTCGAAGAGACGCACCTATCATCAGAATGGCGTCATTCGTTTGTCGGTGCTCGAGTCGAACAGACCTCGGTAAGAAAGTTACTTTGATTTTGTTTGTTTTATTTAATGAATTAATTTGATAATGAAGTGTTATTTAATTTTAAATGTATTTATTTGGTATTAAGTTGCTGCCAACAATTATAAGTTATTTGAGATTGTGTGTTTATTATATAATAATAAACAGCCATGAGTAATTAAGATGGTTTTTCTCAAGAAAATACCCATTCTCTTATAAATATATTAATTATTAATTTATTCAATTGTTAAAAAATCGATACATGAGAATTAATATTATTCTATTTTCAGATAAATACGTGAACCAGGCGCAGGGACGCACCTATCAGAATGGCCGTATCTATTCAACTGTATAAAATCGATACATGAGAATTAATATTATTCTATTTTCAGATTATTATGTTATGCAGGCGCAGAGACGCACCTATCATCAGAATGGCGTCATTCGTTTGTCGGTGCTCGAGTCGAACAGACCTCGGTAAGAAAGTTACTTTGATTTTGTTTGTTTTATTTAATGAATTAATTTGTTATTGAAGTGTTATTTAATTTTAAAAAGTATTAATTTGGTTTTAAGTTGCTGCCAACAATTATAAGTTATTTAAGATTGTGTGTTTATTATTATTAATAATAAACAGCCATGAGTAATGCAGATGGTTTACTCAAGAAAATACCTCTTCTCTTATAAATATATTAATTATTTATTTATTCAATTGTAAAAAATCGATACATGAGTATTAATATTATTCTATTTTCAGATAAATACGTGAACCAGGCGCAGGGACGCATCTATCAGAATGGCCGTATCTATTCAATTGTATAAAATCGATACATGTGAATTAATATTATTCTATTTTCAGATTATTGTGTGATGTAGGCGCAGAGACGCACCTATCATCAGAATGGCGTCATTCGTTTGTCGGTGCTCGAGTCGAACAGACCTCGGTAAGAAAGTTACTTTGATTTTGTTTGTTTTATTTAATGAATTAATTTGATAATGAAGTGTTATTTAATTTTAAATGTATTTATTTGGTATTAAGTTGCTGCCAATAATTATAAGTTATTTGAGATTGTGTGTTTATTATATAATAATAAACAGCCATGAGTAATTAAGATGGTTTACTCAAGAAAATACCCATTCTCTTATAAATATATTAATTATTTATTTATTCAATTGTAAAAAATCGATACATGAGAATTAATATTATTCTATTTTCAGATAAATACGTGAACCAGGCGCAGGGACGCACCTATCAGAATGGCCGTATCTATTCAATTGTATAAAATCGATACATGAGAATTAATATTATTCTATTTTCAGATTATTGTGTGATGTAGGCGCAGAGACGCACCTATCATCAGAATGGCGTCATTCGTTTGTCGGTGCTCGAGTCGAACAGACCTCGGTAAGAAAGTTACTTTGATTTTGTTTGTTTTATTTAATGAATTAATTTGATAATGAAGTGTTATTTAATTTTAAATGTATTTATTTGGTATTAAGTTGCTGCCAATAATTATAAGTTATTTGAGATTGTGTGTTTATTATATAATAATAAACAGCCATGAGTAATTAAGATGGTTTACTCAAGAAAATACCCATTCTCTTATAAATATATTAATTATTAATTTATTCAATTGTTAAAAAATCGATACATGAGAATTAATATTATTCTATTTTCAGATAAATACGTGAACCAGGCGCAGGGACGCACCTATCAGAATGGCCGTATCTATTCAATTGTATAAAATCGAAACATGAGAATTAATATTATTCTATTTTCAGATTATTATGTGATGCAGGCGCAGAGACGCACCTATCATCAGAATGGCGTCATTCGTTTGTCGGTGCTCGAGTCGAACAGACCTCGGTAAGAAAGTTACTTTGATTTTGTTTGTTTTATTTTATGAATTAATTTGATAATGAAGTGTTATTTAATTTTAAATGTATTTATTTGGTATTAAGTTGCTGCCAATAATTATAAGTTATTTGAGATTGTGTGTTTATTATATAATAATAAACAGCCATGAGTAATTAAGATGGTTTACTCAAGAAAATACCCATTCTCTTATAAATATATTAATTATTTATTTATTCAATTGTAAAAAATCGATACATGAGAATTAATATTATTCTATTTTCAGATTATTATGTGATGCAGGCGCAGAGCCGCACCTATCATCAGAATGGCGTCTTTTGTTTGTCGGCGCTCGAGTCGAACAGACCTCGGTAAGAAAGTTACTTTGATTTTGTTTGTTTTATTTAATGAATTAATTTGTTATTGAAGTGTTATTTAATTTTAAAAAGTATTAATTTGGTTTTAAGTTGCTGCCAACAATTATAAGTTATTTAAGATTGTGTGTTTATTATTATTAATAATAAACAGCCATGAGTAATGCAGATGGTTTACTCAAGAAAATACCTCTTCTCTTATAAATATATTAATTATTTATTTATTCAATTGTAAAAAATCGATACATGAGTATTAATATTATTCTATTTTCAGATAAATACGTGAACCAGGCGCAGGGACGCATCTATCAGAATGGCCGTATCTATTCAATTGTATAAAATCGATACATGAGAATTAATATTATTCTATTTTCAGATTATTGTGTGATGTAGGCGCAGAGACGCACCTATCATCAGAATGGCGTCATTCGTTTGTCGGTGCTCGAGTCGAACAGACCTCGGTAAGAAAGTTACTTTGATTTTGTTTGTTTTATTAAATGAATTAATTTGATAATGAAGTGTTATTTAATTTTAAATGTATTTATTTGGTATTAAGTTGCTGCCAATAATTATAAGTTATTTGAGATTGTGTGTTTATTATATAATAATAAACAGCCATGAGTAATTAAGATGGTTTACTCAAGAAAATACCCATTCTCTTATAAATATATTAATTATTTATTTATTCAATTGTAAAAAATCGATACATGAGAATTAATATTATTCTATTTTCAGATAAATACGTGAACAAGGCGCAGGGACGCACCTATCAGAATGGCCGTATCTATTCAATTGTATAAAATCGATACATGAGAATTAATATTATTCTATTTTCAGATTATTATGTGATGCAGGCGCAGAGACGCACCTATCATCAGAATGGCGTCATTCGTTTGTCGGTGCTCGAGTCGAACAGACCTCGGTAAGAAAGTTACTTTGATTTTGTTTGTTTTATTTAATGAACTAATTTGTTATTGAAGTGTTATTTAATTTTAAAAGTATTTATTTGGTATTAAGTTGCTGCCAACAATTATAAGTTATTTGAGATTGTGTGTTTATTATTATAAATAATGACCAGCCATAAGTATTGAAGATGGTTTACTCAAGAAAATACCCCTTCTCTTAAAAATATATTAATTATTTATTTATTCAATTGTAAAAAATCGATACATGAGAATTAATATTATTCTATTTTCAGATAAATACGTGAACCAGGCGCAGGGACGCACCTATCAGAATGGCCGTATCTATTCAATTGTATAAAATCGATACATGAGAATTAATATTATTCTATTTTCAGATTATTGTGTGATGTAGTCGAAGAGACGCACCTATCATCAGAATGGCGTCATTCGTTTGTCGGTGCTCGAGTCGAACAGACCTCGGTAAGAAAGTTACTTTGATTTTGTTTGTTTTATTTAATGAATTAATTTGATAATGAAGTGTTATTTAATTTTAAATGTATTTATTTGGTATTAAGTTGCTGCCAATAATTATAAGTTATTTGAGATTGTGTGTTTATTATATAATAATAAACAGCCATGAGTAATTAAGATGGTTTTTCTCAAGAAAATACCCATTCTCTTATAAATATATTAATTATTAATTTATTCAATTGTTAAAAAATCGATACATGAGAATTAATATTATTCTATTTTCAGATAAATACGTGAACCAGGCGCAGGGACGCACCTATCAGAATGGCCGTATCTATTCAACTGTATAAAATCGATACATGAGAATTAATATTATTCTATTTTCAGATTATTATGTTATGCAGGCGCAGAGACGCACCTATCATCAGAATGGCGTCATTCGTTTGTCGGTGCTCGAGTCGAACAGACCTCGGTAAGAAAGTTACTTTGATTTTGTTTGTTTTATTTAATGAATTAATTTGATAATGAAGTGTTATTTAATTTTAAATGTATTTATTTGGTATTAAGTTGCTGCCAATAATTATAAGTTATTTGAGATTGTGTGTTTATTATATAATAATAAACAGCCATGAGTAATTAAGATGCTTTACTCAAGAAAATACTCATTCTCTTATCAATATATTAATTATTTATTTATTCAATTGTAAAAAATCGATACATGAGAATTAATATTATTCTATTTTCAGATAAATACGTGAACCAGGCGCAGGGACGCACCTATCAGAATGGCCGTATCTATTCAATTGTATAAAATCGATACATGAGAATTAATATTATTCTATTTTCAGATTATTGTGTGATGTAGGCGCAGAGACGCACCTATCATCAGAATGGCGTCATTCGTTTGTCGGTGCTCAAGTCGAACAGACCTCGGTAAGAAAGTTACTTTGATTTTGTTTGTTTTATTTAATGAATTTATTTGATAATGAAGTGTTATTTAATTTTAAATGTTTTTATTTGGTATTAAGTTGCTGCCAATAATTATAAGTTATTTGAGATTGTGTGTTTATTATATAATAATAAACAGCCATGAGTAATTAAGATGGTTTACTCAAGAAAATACCCATTCTCTTATAAATATATTAATTATTAATTTATTCAATTGTTAAAAAATCGATACATGAGAATTAATATTATTCTATTTTCAGATAAATACGTGAACCAGGCGCAGGGACGCACCTATCAGAATGGCCGTATCTATTCAATTGTATAAAATCGATACATGAGAATTAATATTATTCTATTTTCAGATTATTATGTGATGCAGGCGCAGAGACGCACCTATCATCAGAATGGCGTCATTCGTTTGTCGGTGCTCGAGTCGAACAGACCTCGGTAAGAAAGTTACTTTGATTTTGTTTGTTTTATTTAATGAATTAATTTGTTATTGAAGTGTTATTTAATTTTAAAAGTATTTATTTGGTATTAAGTTGCTGCCAACAATTATAAGTTATTTGAGATTGTGTGTTTATTATTATAAATAATGAACAGCCATAAGTAATGAAGATAGTTTACTCAAGAAAATACCCCTTCTCTTAAAAATATATTAATTATTTATTTATTCAATTGTAAAAAATCGATACATGAGAATTAATATTATTCTATTTTCAGATAAATACGTGAACCAGGCGCAGGGACGCACCTATCAGAATGGCCGTATCTATTCAATTGTATAAAATCGATACATGAGAATTAATATTATTCTATTTTCAGATTATTGTGTGATGTAGTCGAAGAGACGCACCTATCATCAGAATGGCGTCATTCGTTTGTCGGTGCTCGAGTCGAACAGACCTCGGTAAGAAAGTTACTTTGATTTTGTTTGTTTTATTTAATGAATTAATTTGATAATGAAGTGTTATTTAATTTTAAATGTATTTATTTGGTATTAAGTTGCTGCCAATAATTATAAGTTATTTGAGATTGTGTGTTTATTATATAATAATAAACAGCCATGAGTAATTAAGATGGTTTTTCTCAAGAAAATACCCATTCTCTTATAAATATATTAATTATTAATTTATTCAATTGTTAAAAAATCGATACATGAGAATTAATATTATTCTATTTTCAGATAAATACGTGAACCAGGCGCAGGGACGCACCTATCAGAATGGCCGTATCTATTCAATTGTATAAAATCGATACATGAGAATTAATATTATTCTATTTTCAGATTATTATGTGATGCAGGCGCAGAGACGCACCTATCATCAGAATGGCGTCATTCGTTTGTCGGTGCTCGAGTCGAACAGACCTCGGTAAGAAAGTTACTTTGATTTTGTTTGTTTTATTTAATGAATTAATTTGATAATGAAGTGTTATTTAATTTTAAATGTATTTATTTGGTATTAAGTTGTTGCCAATAATTATAAGTTATTTGAGATTGTGTGTTAATTATATAATAATAAACAGCCATGAGTAATGAAGATGGTTTACTCAAGAAAATACCCATTCTCTTATAAATATATTAATTATTAATTTATTCAATTGTTAAAAAATCGATACATGAGAATTAATATTATTCTATTTTCAGATTATTATGTGATGCAGGCGCAGAGCCGCACCTATCATCAGAATGGCGTCTTTTGTTTGTCGGCGCTCGAGTCGAACAGACCTCGGTAAGAAAGTTACTTTGATTTTGTTTGTTTTATTTAATGAATTAATTTGTTATTGAAGTGTTATTTAATTTTAAAAAGTATTAATTTGGTTTTAAGTTGCTGCCAACAATTATAAGTTATTTAAGATTGTGTGTTTATTATTATTAATAATAAACAGCCATGAGTAATGCAGATGGTTTACTCAAGAAAATACCTCTTCTCTTATAAATATATTAATTATTTATTTATTCAATTGTAAAAAATCGATACATGAGTATTAATATTATTCTATTTTCAGATAAATACGTGAACCAGGCGCAGGGACGCATCTATCAGAATGGCCGTATCTATTCAATTGTATAAAATCGATACATGTGAATTAATATTATTCTATTTTCAGATTATTGTGTGATGTAGGCGCAGAGACGCACCTATCATCAGAATGGCGTCATTCGTTTGTCGGTGCTCGAGTCGAACAGACCTCGGTAAGAAAGTTACTTTGATTTTGTTTGTTTTATTTAATGAATTAATTTGATAATGAAGTGTTATTTAATTTTAAATTTATTTATTTGGTATTAAGTTGCTGCCAATAATTATAAGTTATTTGAGATTGTGTGTTTATTATATAATAATAAACAGCCATGAGTAATTAAGATGGTTTACTCAAGAAAATACCCATTCTCTTATAAATATATTAATTATTTATTTTTTCAATTGTAAAAAATCGATACATGAGAATTAATATTATTTTATTTTCAGATAAATACGTGAACCAGGCGCAGGGACGCACCTATCAGAATGGCCGTATCTATTCAATTGTATAAAATCGATACATGAGAATTAATATTATTCTATTTTCAGATTATTATGTGATGCAGGCGCAGAGACGCACCTATCAGAATGGCGTCATTCGTTTGTCGGTGCTCGAGTCGAACAGACCTCGGTAAGAAAGTTACTTTGAGTTTGTTTGTTTTATTTTATGAATTAATTTGATAATGAAGTGTTATTTAATTTTAAATGTATTTATTTGGTATTAAGTTGTTGCCAATAATTATAAGTTATTTGAGATTGTGTGTTTATTATATAATAATAAACAGCCATGAGTAATGAAGATGGTTTACTCAAGAAAATACCCATTCTCTTATAAATATATTAATTATTAATTTATTCAATTGTTAAAAAATCGATACATGAGAATTAATATTATTCTATTTTCAGATTATTATGTGATGCAGGCGCAGAGCCGCACCTATCATCAGAATGGCGTCTTTTGTTTGTCGGCGCTCGAGTCGAACAGACCTCGGTAAGAAAGTTACTTTGATTTTGTTTGTTTTATTTAATGAATTAATTTGTTATTGAAGTGTTATTTAATTTTAAAAAGTATTAATTTGGTTTTAAGTTGCTGCCAACAATTATAAGTTATTTAAGATTGTGTGTTTATTATTATTAATAATAAACAGCCATGAGTAATGCAGATGGTTTACTCAAGAAAATACCTCTTCTCTTATAAATATATTAATTATTTATTTATTCAATTGTAAAAAATCGATACATGAGTATTAATATTATTCTATTTTCAGATAAATACGTGAACCAGGCGCAGGGACGCATCTATCAGAATGGCCGTATCTATTCAATTGTATAAAATCGATACATGAGAATTAATATTATTCTTTCTATTTTCAGATTATTGTGTGATGTAGGCGCAGAGACGCACCTATCATCAGAATGGCGTCATTCGTTTGTCGGTGCTCGAGTCAAACAGACCTCGGTAAGAAAGTTACTTTGATTTTGTTTGTTTTATTTAATGAATTAATTTGATAATGAAGTGTTATTTAATTTTAAATGTATTTATTTGGTATAAAGTTGCTGCCAATAATTATAAGTTATTTGAGATTGTGTGTTTATTATATAATAATAAACAGCCATGAGTAATTAAGATGGTTTACTCAAGAAAATACCCATTCTCTTATAAATATATTAATTATTTATTTATTCAATTGTAAAAAATCGATACATGAGAATTAATATTATTCTATTTTCAGATAAATACGTGAACCAGGCGCAGGGACGCACCTATCAGAATGGCCGTATCTATTCAATTGTATAAAATCGATACATGAGAATTAATATTATTCTATTTTCAGATTATTGTGTGATGTAGGCGCAGAGATGCGCCTATCATCAGAATAGCGTCATTCGTTTGTCGGTGCTCGAGTCGAACAGACCTCGGTAAGAAAGTTACTTTGATTTTGTTTGTTTTATTAATGAATTAATTTGATAATGAAGTGTTATTTAATTTTAAATGTATTTATTTGGTATTAAGTTGCTGCCAATAATTATAAGTTATTTGAGATTGTGTGTTTATTATATAATAATAAACAGCCATGAGTAATTAAGATGGTTTACTCAAGAAAATACCCATTCTCTTATAAATATATTAATTATTAATTTATTCAATTGTTAAAAAATCGATACATGAGAATTAATATTATTCTATTTTCAGATAAATACGTGAACCAGGCGCAGGGACGCACCTATCAGAATGGCCGTATCTATTCAACTGTATAAAATCGATACATGAGAATTAATATTATTCTATTTTCAGATTATTATGTGATGCAGGCGCAGAGACGCACCTATCATCAGAATGGCGTCATTCGTTTGTCGGTGCTCGAGTCGAACAGACCTCGGTAAGAAAGTTACTTTGATTTTGTTTGTTTTATTTAATGAATTAATTTGATAATGAAGTGTTATTTAATTTTAAATGTATTTATTTGGTATTAAGTTGCTGCCAATAATTATAAGTTATTTGAGATTGTGTGTTTATTATATAATAATAAACAGCCATGAGTAATTAAGATGGTTTACTCAAGAAAATACCCATTCTCTTATAAATATATTAATTATTTATTTATTCAATTGTAAAAAATCGATACATGAGAATTAATATTATTCTATTTTCAGATAAATACGTGAACCAGGCGCAGGGACGCACCTATCAGAATGGCCGTATCTATTCAATTGTATAAAATCGATACATGAGAATTAATATTATTCTATTTTCAGATTATTATGTGATGCAGGCGCAGAGACGCACCTATCATCAGAATGGCGTCATTCGTTTGTCGGTGCTCGAGTCGAACAGACCTCGGTAAGAAAGTTACTTTGATTTTGTTTGTTTTATTTAATGAATTAATTTGTTATTGAAGTGTTATTTAATTTTAAAAGTATTTATTTGGTATTAAGTTGCTGCCAACAATTATAAGTTATTTGAGATTGTGTGTTTATTATTATAAATAATGAACAGCCATAAGTAATGAAGATAGTTTACTCAAGAAAATACCCCTTCTCTTAAAAATATATTAATTATTTATTTATTCAATTGTAAAAAATCGATACATGAGAATTAATATTATTCTATTTTCAGATAAATACGTGAACCAGGCGCAGGGACGCACCTATCAGAATGGCCGTATCTATTCAATTGTATAAAATCGATACATGAGAATTAATATTATTCTATTTTCAGATTATTGTGTGATGTAGGCGCAGAGATGCGCCTATCATCAGAATAGCGTCATTCGTTTGTCGGTGCTCGAGTCGAACAGACCTCGGTAAGAAAGTTACTTTGATTTTGTTTGTTTTATTTAATGAATTAATTTGATAATGAAGTGTTATTTAATTTTAAATTTATTTATTTGGTATTAAGTTGCTGCCAATAATTATAAGTTATTTGAGATTGTGTGTTTATTATATAATAATAAACAGCCATGAGTAATTAAGATGGTTTACTCAAGAAAATACCCATTCTCTTATAAATATATTAATTATTTATTTTTTCAATTGTAAAAAATCGATACATGAGAATTAATATTATTCTATTTTCAGATAAATACGTGAACCAGGCGCAGGGACGCACCTATCAGAATGGCCGTATCTATTCAATTGTATAAAATCGATACATGAGAATTAATATTATTCTATTTTCAGATTATTATGTGATGCAGGCGCAGAGACGCACCTATCAGAATGGCGTCATTCGTTTGTCGGTGCTCGAGTCGAACAGACCTCGGTAAGAAAGTTACTTTGAGTTTGTTTGTTTTATTTTATGAATTAATTTGATAATGAAGTGTTATTTAATTTTAAATGTATTTATTTGGTATTAAGTTGTTGCCAATAATTATAAGTTATTTGAGATTGTGTGTTTATTATATAATAATAAACAGCCATGAGTAATGAAGATGGTTTACTCAAGAAAATACCCATTCTCTTATAAATATATTAATTATTAATTTATTCAATTGTTAAAAAATCGATACATGAGAATTAATATTATTCTATTTTCAGATTATTATGTGATGCAGGCGCAGAGCCGCACCTATCATCAGAATGGCGTCTTTTGTTTGTCGGCGCTCGAGTCGAACAGACCTCGGTAAGAAAGTTACTTTGATTTTGTTTGTTTTATTTAATGAATTAATTTGTTATTGAAGTGTTATTTAATTTTAAAAAGTATTAATTTGGTTTTAAGTTGCTGCCAACAATTATAAGTTATTTAAGATTGTGTGTTTATTATTATTAATAATAAACAGCCATGAGTAATGCAGATGGTTTACTCAAGAAAATACCTCTTCTCTTATAAATATATTAATTATTTATTTATTCAATTGTAAAAAATCGATACATGAGTATTAATATTATTCTATTTTCAGATAAATACGTGAACCAGGCGCAGGGACGCATCTATCAGAATGGCCGTATCTATTCAATTGTATAAAATCGATACATGAGAATTAAAATTATTCTATTTTCAGATTATTGTGTGATGTAGGCGCAGAGACGCACCTATCATCAGAATGGCGTCATTCGTTTGTCGGTGCTCGAGTCAAACAGACCTCGGTAAGAAAGTTACTTTGATTTTGTTTGTTTTATTTAATGAATTAATTTGATAATGAAGTGTTATTTAATTTTAAATGTATTTATTTGGTATTAAGTTGCTGCCAATAATTATAAGTTATTTGAGATTGTGTGTTTATTATATAATAATAAACAGCCATGAGTAATTAAGATGGTTTACTCAAGAAAATACCCATTCTCTTATAAATATATTAATTATTTATTTATTCAATTGTAAAAAATCGATACATGAGAATTAATATTATTCTATTTTCAGATAAATACGTGAACCAGGCGCAGGGACGCACCTATCAGAATGGCCGTATCTATTCAATTGTATAAAATCGATACATGAGAATTAATATTATTCTATTTTCAGATTATTGTGTGATGTAGGCGCAGAGATGCGCCTATCATCAGAATAGCGTCATTCGTTTGTCGGTGCTCGAGTCGAACAGACCTCGGTAAGAAAGTTACTTTGATTTTGTTTGTTTTATTAATGAATTAATTTGATAATGAAGTGTTATTTAATTTTAAATGTATTTATTTGGTATTAAGTTGCTGCCAATAATTATAAGTTATTTGAGATTGTGTGTTTATTATATAATAATAAACAGCCATGAGTAATTAAGATGGTTTACTCAAGAAAATACCCATTCTCTTATAAATATATTAATTATTAATTTATTCAATTGTTAAAAAATCGATACATGAGAATTAATATTATTCTATTTTCAGATAAATACGTGAACCAGGCGCAGGGACGCACCTATCAGAATGGCCGTATCTATTCAACTGTATAAAATCGATACATGAGAATTAATATTATTCTATTTTCAGATTATTATGTGATGCAGGCGCAGAGACGCACCTATCATCAGAATGGCGTCATTCGTTTGTCGGTGCTCGAGTCGAACAGACCTCGGTAAGAAAGTTACTTTGATTTTGTTTGTTTTATTAATGAATTAATTTGATAATGAAGTGTTATTTAATTTTAAATGTATTTATTTGGTATTAAGTTGCTGCCAATAATTATAAGTTATTTGAGATTGTGTGTTTATTATATAATAATAAACAGCCATGAGTAATTAAGATGGTTTACTCAAGAAAATACCCATTCTCTTATAAATATATTAATTATTAATTTATTCAATTGTTAAAAAATCGATACATGAGAATTAATATTATTCTATTTTCAGATAAATACGTGAACCAGGCGCAGGGACGCACCTATCAGAATGGCCGTATCTATTCAACTGTATAAAATCGATACATGAGAATTAATATTATTCTATTTTCAGATTATTATGTGATGCAGGCGCAGAGACGCACCTATCATCAGAATGGCGTCATTCGTTTGTCGGTGCTCGAGTCGAACAGACCTCGGTAAGAAAGTTACTTTGATTTTGTTTGTTTTATTTAATGAATTAATTTGATAATGAAGTGTTATTTAATTTTAAATGTATTTATTTGGTATTAAGTTGCTGCCAATAATTATAAGTTATTTGAGATTGTGTGTTTATTATATAATAATAAACAGCCATGAGTAATTAAGATGGTTTACTCAAGAAAATACCCATTCTCTTATAAATATATTAATTATTTATTTATTCAATTGTAAAAAATCGATACATGAGAATTAATATTATTCTATTTTCAGATAAATACGTGAACCAGGCGCAGGGACGCACCTATCAGAATGGCCGTATCTATTCAATTGTATAAAATCGATACATGAGAATTAATATTATTCTATTTTCAGATTATTATGTGATGCAGGCGCAGAGACGCACCTATCATCAGAATGGCGTCATTCGTTTGTCGGTGCTCGAGTCGAACAGACCTCGGTAAGAAAGTTACTTTGATTTTGTTTGTTTTATTTAATGAATTAATTTGATAATGAAGTGTTATTTAATTTTAAATGTATTTATTTGGTATTAAGTTGTTGCCAATAATTATAAGTTATTTGAGATTGTGTGTTTATTATATAATAATAAACAGCCATGAGTAATGAAGATGGTTTACTCAAGAAAATACCCATTCTCTTATAAATATATTAATTATTAATTTATTCAATTGTTAAAAAATCGATACATGAGAATTAATATTATTCTATTTTCAGATTATTATGTGATGCAGGCGCAGAGCCGCACCTATCATCAGAATGGCGTCTTTTGTTTGTCGGCGCTCGAGTCGAACAGACCTCGGTAAGAAAGTTACTTTGATTTTGTTTGTTTTATTTAATGAATTAATTTGTTATTGAAGTGTTATTTAATTTTAAAAAGTATTAATTTGGTTTTAAGTTGCTGCCAACAATTATAAGTTATTTAAGATTGTGTGTTTATTATTATTAATAATAAACAGCCATGAGTAATGCAGATGGTTTACTCAAGAAAATACCTCTTCTCTTATAAATATATTAATTATTTATTTATTCAATTGTAAAAAATCGATACATGAGAATTAATATTATTCTATTTTCAGATAAATACGTGAACCAGGCGCAGGGACGCACCTATCAGAATGGCCGTATCTATTCAATTGTATAAAATCGATACATGAGAATTAATATTATTCTATTTTCAGATTATTGTGTGATGTAGGCGCAGAGACGCACCTATCATCAGAATGGCGTCATTCGTTTGTCGGTGCTCGAGTCGAACAGACCTCGTTAAGAAAGTTACTTTGATTTTGTTTGTTTTATTTAATGAATTAATTTGATAATGAAGTGTTATTTAATTTTAAATGTATTTATTTGGTATTAAGTTGCTGCCAATAATTATAAGTTATTTGAGATTGTGTGTTTATTATATAATAATAAACAGCCATGAGTAATTAAGATGGTTTACTCAAGAAAATATCCATTCTCTTATAAATATATTAATTATTAATTTATTCAATTGTTAAAAAATCGATACATGAGAATTAATATTATTCTATTTTCAGATAAATACGTGAACCAGGCGCAGGGACGCACCTATCAGAATGGCCGTATCTATTCAATTGTATAAAATCGATACATGAGAATTAATATTATTCTATTTTCAGATTATTATGTGATGCAGGCGCAGAGACGCACCTATCATCAGAATGGCGTCATTCGTTTGTCAGTGCTCGAGTCGAACAGACCTCGGTAAAAAAGTTACTTTGATTTTGTTTGTTTTATTTAATGAATTAATTTGATAATGAAGTGTTATTTAATTTTAAATGTATTTATTTGGTATTAAGTTGCTGCCAATAATTATAAGTTATTTGAGATTGTGTGTTTATTATATAATAATAAACAGCCATGAGTAATGAAGATGGTTTACTCAAGAAAATACCCATTCTCTTATAAATATATTAATTATTAATTTATTCAATTGTTAAAAAATCGATACATGAGAATTAATATTATTCTATTTTCAGATTATTATGTGATGCAGGCGCAGAGCCGCACCTATCATCAGAATGGCGTCTTTTGTTTGTCGGCGCTCGAGTCAAACAGACCTCGGTAAGAAAGTTACTTTGATTTTGTTTGTTTTATTTACTGAAATTATTTGTTATTGAAGTGTTATTTAATTTTAAAAAGTATTTATTTGGTTTTAAGTTGCTGCCAACAATTATAAGTTATTTAAGATTGTGTGTTTATTATTATTGATAATAAACAGCCATGAGTAATGTAGATGGTTTACCCAAGAAAATACCTCTTCTCTTATAAATATATTAATTATTTATTTATTCAATTGTAAAAAATCGATACATGAGTATTAATATTATTCTATTTTCAGATAAATACGTGAACCAGGCGCAGGGACGCATCTATCAGAATGGCCGTATCTATTCAATTGTATAAAATCGATACATGAGAATTAATATTATTCTATTTTCAGATTATTATGTGATGCAGGCGCAGAGACGCACCTATCATCAGAATGGCGTCATTCGTTTGTCGGTGCTCGAGTCGAACAGACCTCGGTAAGAAAGTTACTTTGATTTTGTTTGTTTAATTTAATGAATTAATTTGTTATTGAAGTGTTATTTAATTTTAAAAGTATTTATTTGGTATTAAGTTGCTGCCAACAATTATAAGTTATTTGAGATTGTGTGTTTATTATATAATAATAAACAGCCATGAGTAATGAAGATGGTTTACTCAAGAAAATACCCATTCTCTTATAAATATAATAATTATTTATTTATTCAATTGCAAAAAAATCGATACATGAGAATTAATATTATTCTATTTTCAGATAAATATGTGAACCAGGCGCAGGGACGCACCTATCATCAGAATGGCCGTATCTATTCGATTATAAAAAATCGATACATGAGAATTAATATTATTCTATTTTCAGATAAATATGTGAACCAGGCGCAGGGACGCACCTATCATCAGAATGGCCGTATCTATTCGATTATAAAAAATCGATACATGAGAATTAATATTATTGTATTTTCAGATTATTATGTGATGCAGGCTCAGAGCCGCACCTATCATCAGAATGGCGTCTTTTGTTTGTCGGCGCTCGAGTCGAACAGACCTCGGTAAGAAAGTTACTTTGATTTTGTTTGTTTAATTTAATGAATTAATTTGTTATTGAAGTGTTATTTAATTTTAAAAAGTATGTATTTGGTATTAAGTTGCTGCCAACAATTATAAGTTATTTTAGATTGTGTGTTTATTATTATAAATAATGAACAGCCATAAGTAATGAAGATGGTTTACTCAAGAAAATACCCCTTCTCTTAAAAATATATTAATTATTTATTTATTCAATTGTAAAAAATCGATACATGAGAATTAATATTATTCTATTTTCAGATAAATACGTGAACCAGGCGCAGGGACGCACCTATCAGAATGGCCGTATCTATTCAATTGTATAAAATCGATACATGAGAATTAATATTATTCTATTTTCAGATTATTGTGTGATGCAGGCGCAGAGACGCACCTATCATCAGAATGGCGTCATTCGTTTGTCGGTGCTCGAGTCGAACAGACCTCGGTAAGAAAGTTACTTTGATTTTGTTTGTTTTATTTAATGAATTAATTTGATATTGAAGTGTTATTTAATTTTAAATGTATTTATTTGGTATTAAGTTGCTGCCAATAATTATAAGTTATTTGAGATTGTGTGTTTATTATATAATAATAAACAGCCATGAGTAATTAAGATGGTTTACTCAAGAAAATACCCATTCTCTTATAAATATATTAATTATTTATTTATTCAATTGTAAAAAATCGATACATGAGAATTAATATTATTCTATTTTCAGATAAATACGTGAACCAGGCGCAGGGACGCACCTATCAGAATGGCCGTATCTATTCAATTGTATAAAATCGATACATGAGAATTAATATTATTCTATTTTCAGATTATTGTGTGATGTAGGCGCAGAGACGCACCTATCATCAGAATGGCGTCATTCGTTTGTCGGTGCTCGAGTCGAACAGACCTCGGTAAGAAAGTTACTTTGATTTTGTTTGTTTTATTTAATGAATTAATTTGATAATGAAGTGTTATTAAATTTTAAATGTATTTATTTGGTATTAAGTTGCTGCCAATAATTTTAAGTTATTTGAGATTGTGTGTTTATTATATAATAATAAACAGCCATGAGTAATTAAGATGGTTTTTCTCAAGAAAATACCCATTCTCTTATAAATATATTAATTATTAATTTATTCAATTGTTAAAAAATCGATACATGAGAATTAATATTATTCTATTTTCAGATAAATACGTGAACCAGGCGCAGGGACGCACCTATCAGAATGGCCGTATCTATTCAATTGTATAAAATCGATACATGAGAATTAATATTATTCTATTTTCAGATTATTATGTGATGCAGGCGCAGAGACGCACCTATCATCAGAATGGCGTCATTCGTTTGTCGGTGCTCGAGTCGAACAGACCTCGGTAAGAAAGTTACTTTGATTTTGTTTGTTTTATTTAATGAATTAATTTGATAATGAAGTGTTATTTAATTTTAAATGTATTTATTTGGTATTAAGTTGCTGCCAATAATTATAAGTTATTTGAGATTGTGTGTTTATTATATAATAATAAACAGCCATGAGTAATGAAGATGGTTTACTCAAGAAAATACCCATTCTCTTATAAATATATTAATTATTAATTTATTCAATTGTTAAAAAATCGATACATGAGAATTAATATTATTCTATTTTCAGATTATTATGTGATGCAGGCGCAGAGCCGCACCTATCATCAGATTGGCGTCTTTTGTTTGTCGGCGCTCGAGTCGAACAGACCTCGGTAAGAAAGTTACTTTGATTTTGTTTGTTTTATTTAATGAATTAATTTGTTATTGAAGTGTTATTTAATTTTAAAAAGTATTAATTTGGTTTTAAGTTGCTGCCAACAATTATCAGTTATTCTAGATTGTGTGTTTATTATTATTAATAATAAACAGCCATGAGTAATGTAGATGGTTTACTCAAGAAAATACCTCTTCTCTTATAAATATATTAATTATTTATTTATTCAATTGTAAAAAATCGATACATGAGAATTAATATTATTCTATTTTCAGATAAATACGTGAACCAGGCGCAGGGACGCATCTATCAGAATGGCCGTATCTATTTAATTGTATAAAATCGATACATGAGAATTAATATTATTCTATTTTCAGATTATTATGTGATGCAGGCGCAGAGCCGCACCTATCATCAGAATGGCGTCTTTTGTTTGTCGGCGCTCGAGTCAAACAGACCTCGGTAAGAAAGTTACTTTGATTTTGTTTGTTTTATTTACTGAAATTATTTGTTATTGAAGTGTTATTTAATTTTAAAAAGTATTTATTTGGTTTTAAGTTGCTGCCAACAATTATAAGTTATTTAAGATTGTGTGTTTATTATTATTGATAATAAACAGCCATGAGTAATGTAGATGGTTTACCCAAGAAAATACCTCTTCTCTTATAAATATATTAATTATTTATTTATTCAATTGTAAAAAATCGATACATGAGTATTAATATTATTCTATTTTCAGATAAATACGTGAACCAGGCGCAGGGACGCATCTATCAGAATGGCCGTATCTATTCAATTGTATAAAATCGATACATGAGAATTAATATTATTCTATTTTCAGATTATTATGTGATGCAGGCGCAGAGACGCACCTATCATCAGAATGGCGTCATTCGTTTGTCGGTGCTCGAGTCGAACAGACCTCGGTAAGAAAGTTACTTTGATTTTGTTTGTTTAATTTAATGAATTAATTTGTTATTGAAGTGTTATTTAATTTTAAAAGTATTTATTTGGTATTAAGTTGCTGCCAACAATTATAAGTTATTTGAGATTGTGTGTTTATTATTATTGATAATAAACAGCCATGAGTAATGTAGATGGTTTACCCAAGAAAATACCTCTTCTCTTATAAATATATTAATTATTTATTTATTCAATTGTAAAAAATCGATACATGAGTATTAATATTATTCTATTTTCAGATAAATACGTGAACCAGGCGCAGGGACGCATCTATCAGAATGGCCGTATCTATTCAATTGTATAAAATCGATACATGAGAATTAATATTATTCTATTTTCAGATTATTATGTGATGCAGGCGCAGAGACGCACCTATCATCAGAATGGCGTCATTCGTTTGTCGGTGCTCGAGTCGAACAGACCTCGGTAAGAAAGTTACTTTGATTTTGTTTGTTTAATTTAATGAATTAATTTGTTATTGAAGTGTTATTTAATTTTAAAAGTATTTATTTGGTATTAAGTTGCTGCCAACAATTATAAGTTATTTGAGATTGTGTGTTTATTATATAATAATAAACAGCCATGAGTAATGAAGATGGTTTACTCAAGAAAATACCCATTCTCTTATAAATATAATAATTATTTATTTATTCAATTGCAAAAAAATCGATACATGAGAATTAATATTATTCTATTTTCAGATAAATATGTGAACCAGGCGCAGGGACGCACCTATCATCAGAATGGCCGTATCTATTCGATTATAAAAAATCGATACATGAGAATTAATATTATTCTATTTTCAGATAAATATGTGAACCAGGCGCAGGGACGCACCTATCATCAGAATGGCCGTATCTATTCGATTATAAAAAATCGATACATGAGAATTAATATTATTGTATTTTCAGATTATTATGTGATGCAGGCGCAGAGCCGCACCTATCATCAGAATGGCGTCTTTTGTTTGTCGGCGCTCGAGTCGAACAGACCTCGGTAAGAAAGTTACTTTGATTTTGTTTGTTTAATTTAATGAATTAATTTGTTATTGAAGTGTTATTTAATTTTAAAAAGTATGTATTTGGTATTAAGTTGCTGCCAACAATTATAAGTTATTTTAGATTGTGTGTTTATTATTATAAATAATGAACAGCCATAAGTAATGAAGATGGTTTACTCAAGAAAATACCCCTTCTCTTAAAAATATATTAATTATTTATTTATTCAATTGTAAAAAATCGATACATGAGAATTAATATTATTCTATTTTCAGATAAATACGTGAACCAGGCGCAGGGACGCACCTATCAGAATGGCCGTATCTATTCAATTGTATAAAATCGATACATGAGAATTAATATTATTCTATTTTCAGATTATTGTGTGATGCAGGCGCAGAGACGCACCTATCATCAGAATGGCGTCATTCGTTTGTCGGTGCTCGAGTCGAACAGACCTCGGTAAGAAAGTTACTTTGATTTTGTTTGTTTTATTTAATGAATTAATTTGATATTGAAGTGTTATTTAATTTTAAATGTATTTATTTGGTATTAAGTTGCTGCCAATAATTATAAGTTATTTGAGATTGTGTGTTTATTATATAATAATAAACAGCCATGAGTAATGAAGATGGTTTACTCAAGAAAATACCCATTCTCTTATAAATATATTAATTATTTATTTATTCAATTGTAAAAAATCGATACATGAGAATTAATATTATTCTATTTTCAGATAAATATGTGAACTAGGCGCAGGGACGCACCTATCATCAGAATGGCCGTATCTATTCGATTATAAAAAATCGATACATGAGAATTAATATTATTCTATTTTCAGATTATTATGTGATGCAGGCGCAGAGCCGCACCTATCATCAGAATGGCGTCTTTTGTTTGTCGGCGCTCGAGTCGAACAGACCTCGGTAAGAAAGTTACTTTGATTTTATTTGTTTTATTTAATGAATTAATTTGTTATTGAAGTGTTATTTAATTTTAAAAAGTATGTATTTGGTATTAAGTTGCTGCCAACAATTATAAGTTATTTTAGATTGTGTGTTTATTATTATAAATAATGAACAGCCATAAGTAATGAAGATGGTTTACTCAAGAAAATACCCCTTCTCTTAAAAATATATTAATTATTTATTTATTCAATTGTAAAAAATCGATACATGAGAATTAATATTATTCTATTTTCAGATAAATACGTGAACCAGGCGCAGGGACGCACCTATCAGAATGGCCGTATCTATTCAATTGTATAAAATCGATACATGAGAATTAATATTATTCAATTTTCAGATTATTGTGTGATGCAGGCGCAGAGACGCACCTATCATCAGAATGGCGTCATTCGTTTGTCGGTGCTCGAGTCGAACAGACCTCGGTAAGAAAGTTACTTTGATTTTGTTTGTTTTATTTAATGAATTAATTTGATAATGAAGTGTTATTTAATTTTAAATGTATTTATTTGGTATTAAGTTGCTGCCAATAATTATAAGTTATTTTAGATTGTGTGTTTATTATTATTAATAATAAACAGCCATGAGTAATGTAGATGGTTTACTCAAGAAAATACCTCTTCTCTTATAAATATATTAATTATTTATTTATTCAATTGTAAAAAATCGATACATGAGTATTAATATTATTCTATTTTCAGATAAATACGTGAACCAGGCGCAGGGACGCATCTATCAGAATGGCCGTATCTATTTAATTGTATAAAATCGATACATGAGAATTAATATTATTCTATTTTCAGATTATTATGTGATGCAGGCGAAGAGACGCACCTATCATCAGAATGGCGTCTTTTGTTTGTCGGCGCTCGAGTCGAACAGACCTCGGTAAGAAAGTTACTTTGATTTTGTTTGTTTTATTTAATGAATTAATTTGTTATTGAAGTGTTATTTAATTTTAAAAAGTATTAATTTGGTTTTAAGTTGCTGCCAACAATTATAAGTTATTTTAGATTGTGTGTTTATTATTATTAATAATAAACAGCCATGAGTAATGTAGATGGTTTACTCAAGAAAATACCTCTTCTCTTATAAATATATTAATTATTTATTTATTCAATTGTAAAAAATCGATACATGAGTATTAATATTATTCTATTTTCAGATAAATACGTGAACCAGGCGCAGGGACGCACCTATCAGAATGGCCGTATCTATTCAATTGTATAAAATCGATACATGAGAATCAATATTATTCTATTTTCAGATTATTATGTGATGCAGGCGCAGAGACGCACCTATCATCAGAATGGCGTCATTCGTTTGTCGGTGCTCGAGTCGAACAGACCTCGGTAAGAAAGTTACTTTGATTTTGTTTGTTTTATTTAATAAATTAATTTGATAATGAAGTGTTATTTAATTTTAAATGTATTTATTTGGTATTAAGTTGTTGCCAATAATTATAAGTTATTTGAGATTGTGTGTTTATTATATAATAATAAACAGCCATGAGTAATGAAGATGGTTTACTCAAGAAAATACCCATTCTCTTATAAATATATTAATTATTAATTTATTCAATTGTTAAAAAATCGATACATGAGAATTAATATTATTCTATTTTCAGATTATTATGTGATGCAGGCGCAGAGCCGCACCTATCATCAGAATGGCGTCTTTTGTTTGTCGGCGCTCGAGTCAAACAGACCTCGGTAAGAAAGTTACTTTGATTTTGTTTGTTTTATTTAATGAAATTATTTGTTATTGAAGTGTTATTTAATTTTAAAAAGTATTTATTTGGTTTTAAGTTGCTGCCAACAATTATAAGTTATTTAAGATTGTGTGTTTATTATTATTGATAATAAACAGCCATGAGTAATGTAGATGGTTTACCCAAGAAAATACCTCTTCTCTTATAAATATATTAATTATTTATTTATTCAATTGTAAAAAATCGATACATGAGTATTAATATTATTCTATTTTCAGATAAATACGTGAACCAGGCGCAGGGACGCATCTATCAGAATGGCCGTATCTATTCAATTGTATAAAATCGATACATGAGAATTAATATTATTCTATTTTCAGATTATTATGTGATGCAGGCGCAGAGACGCACCTATCATCAGAATGGCGTCATTCGTTTGTCGGTGCTCGAGTCGAACAGACCTCGGTAAGAAAGTTACTTTGATTTTGTTTGTTTTATTTAATAAATTAATTTGTTATTGAAGTGTTATTTAATTTTAAAAGAATTTATTTGGTATTAAGTTGCTGCCAACAATTATAAGTTATTTGAGATTGTGTGTTTATTATATAATAATAAACAGCCATGAGTAATGAAGATGGTTTACTCAAGAAAATACCCATTCTCTTATAAATATAATAATTATTTATTTATTCAATTGCAAAAAAATCGATACATGAGAATTAATATTATTCTATTTTCAGATAAATATGTGAACCAGGCGCAGGGACGCACCTATCATCAGAATGGCCGTATCTATTCGATTATAAAAAATCGATACATGAGAATTAATATTATTCTATTTTCAGATAAATATGTGAACCAGGCGCAGGGACGCACCTATCATCAGAATGGCCGTATCTATTCGATTATAAAAAATCGATACATGAGAATTAATATTATTCTATTTTCAGATTATTATGTGATGCAGGCGCAGAGCCGCACCTATCATCAGAATGGCGTCTTTTGTTTGTCGGCGCTCGAGTCGAACAGACCTCGGTAAGAAAGTTACTTTGATTTTGTTTGTTTAATTTAATGAATTAATTTGTTATTGAAGTGTTATTTAATTTTAAAAAGTATGTATTTGGTATTAAGTTGCTGCCAACAATTATAAGTTATTTTAGATTGTGTGTTTATTATTATAAATAATGAACAGCCATAAGTAATGAAGATGGTTTACTCAAGAAAATACCCCTTCTCTTAAAAATATATTAATTATTTATTTATTCAATTGTAAAAAATCGATACATGAGAATTAATATTATTCTATTTTCAGATAAATACGTGAACCAGGCGCAGGGACGCACCTATCAGAATGGCCGTATCTATTCAATTGTATAAAATCGATACATGAGAATTAATATTATTCTATTTTCAGATTATTGTGTGATGCAGGCGCAGAGACGCACCTATCATCAGAATGGCGTCATTCGTTTGTCGGTGCTCGAGTCGAACAGACCTCGGTAAGAAAGTTACTTTGATTTTGTTTGTTTTATTTAATGAATTAATTTGATATTGAAGTGTTATTTAATTTTAAATGTATTTATTTGGTATTAAGTTGCTGCCAATAATTATAAGTTATTTGAGATTGTGTGTTTATTATATAATAATAAACAGCCATGAGTAATTAAGATGGTTTACTCAAGAAAATACCCATTCTCTTATAAATATATTAATTATTTATTTATTCAATTGTAAAAAATCGATACATGAGAATTAATATTATTCTATTTTCAGATAAATACGTGAACCAGGCGCAGGGACGCACCTATCAGAATGGCCGTATCTATTCAATTGTATAAAATCGATACATGAGAATTAATATTATTCTATTTTCAGATTATTGTGTGATGTAGGCGCAGAGACGCACCTATCATCAGAATGGCGTCATTCGTTTGTCGGTGCTCGAGTCGAACAGACCTCGGTAAGAAAGTTACTTTGATTTTGTTTGTTTTATTTAATGAATTAATTTGATAATGAAGTGTTATTAAATTTTAAATGTATTTATTTGGTATTAAGTTGCTGCCAATAATTTTAAGTTATTTGAGATTGTGTGTTTATTATATAATAATAAACAGCCATGAGTAATTAATATGGTTTACTCAAGAAAATACCCATTCTCTTATAAATATATTAATTATTAATTTATTCAATTGTTAAAAAATCGATACATGAGAATTAATATTATTCTATTTTCAGATAAATACGTGAACCAGGCGCAGGGACGCACCTATCAGAATGGCCGTATCTATTCAATTGTATAAAATCGATACATGAGAATTAATATTATTCTATTTTCAGATTATTATGTGATGCAGGCGCAGAGACGCACCTATCATCAGAATGGCGTCATTCGTTTGTCGGTGCTCGAGTCGAACAGACCTCGGTAAGAAAGTTACTTTGATTTTGTTTGTTTTATTTAATGAATTAATTTGATAATGAAGTGTTATTTAATTTTAAATGTATTTATTTGGTATTAAGTTGCTGCCAATAATTATAAGTTATTTGAGATTGTGTGTTTATTATATAATAATAAACAGCCATGAGTAATGAAGATGGTTTACTCAAGAAAATACCCATTCTCTTATAAATATATTAATTATTAATTTATTCAATTGTTAAAAAATCGATACATGAGAATTAATATTATTCTATTTTCAGATTATTATGTGATGCAGGCGCAGAGCCGCACCTATCATCAGATTGGCGTCTTTTGTTTGTCGGCGCTCGAGTCGAACAGACCTCGGTAAGAAAGTTACTTTGATCTTGTTTGTTTTATTTAATGAATTAATTTGTTATTGAAGTGTTATTTAATTTCAAAAAGTATTAATTTGGTTTTAAGTTGCTGCCAACAATTATCAGTTATTCTAGATTGTGTGTTTATTATTATTAATAATAAACAGCCATGAGTAATGTTGATGGTTTACTCAAGAAAATACCTCTTCTCTTATAAATATATTAATTATTTATTTATTCAATTGTTAAAAATCGATACATGAGAATTAATATTATTCTATTTTCAGATAAATACGTGAACCAGGCGCAGGGACGCATCTATCAGAATGGCCGTATCTATTTAATTGTATAAAATCGATACATGAGAATTAATATTATTCTATTTTCAGATTATTATGTGATGCAGGCGCAGAGACGCACCTATCATCAGAATGGCGTCATTCGTTTGTCGGTGCTCGAGTCGAACAGACCTCGGTAAGAAAGTTACTTTGATTTTGTTTGTTTTATTTAATGAATTAATTTGTTATTGAAGTGTTATTTAATTTTAAAAGTATTTATTTGGTATTAAGTTGCTGCCAACAATTATAAGTTATTTGAGATTGTGTGTTTATTATATAATAATAAACAGCCATGAGTAATGAAGATGGTTTACTCAAGAAAATACCCTTTCTCTTAAAAATATATTAATTATTTATTTATTCAATTGTAAAAAATCGATACATGAGAATTAATATTATTCTATTTTCAGATAAATACGTGAACCAGGCGCAGAGACGCATCTATCAGAATGGCCGTATCTATTCAATTGTATAAAATCGATACATGAGAATTAATATTATTCTATTTTCAGATTATTATGTGATGCAGGCGAAGAGACGCACCTATCATCAGAATGGCGTCTTTTGTTTGTCGGCGCTCGAGTCGAACAGACCTCGGTAAGAAAGTAACTTTGATTTTGTTTGTTTAATTTAATGAATTAATTTGTTATTGAAGTGTTATTTAATTTTAAAAAGTATGTATTTGGTATTAAGTTGCTGCCAACAATTATAAGTTATTTTAGATTGTGTGTTTATTATTATAAATAATGAACAGCCATAAGTAATGAAGATGGTTTACTCAAGAAAATACCCCTTCTCTTAAAAATATATTAATTATTTATTTATTCAATTGTAAAAAATCGATACATGAGAATTAATATTATTCTATTTTCAGATAAATACGTGAACCAGGCGCAGGGACGCACCTATCAGAATGGCCGTATCTATTCAATTGTATAAAATCGATACATGAGAATTAATATTATTCTATTTTCAGATTATTGTGTGATGCAGGCGCAGAGACGCACCTATCATCAGAATGGCGTCATTCGTTTGTCGGTGCTCGAGTCGAACAGACCTCGGTAAGAAAGTTACTTTGATTTTGTTTGTTTAATTTAATGAATTAATTTGTTATTGAAGTGTTATTTAATTTTAAAAAGTATGTATTTGGTATTAAGTTGCTGCCAACAATTATAAGTTATTTTAGATTGTGTGTTTATTATTATAAATAATGAACAGCCATAAGTAATGAAGATGGTTTACTCAAGAAAATACCCTTTCTCTTAAAAATATATTAATTATTTATTTATTCAATTGTAAAAAATCGATACATGAGAATTAATATTATTCTATTTTCAGATAAATACGTGAACCAGGCGCAGGGACGCATCTATCAGAATGGCCGTATCTATTCAATTGTATAAAATCGATACATGAGAATTAATATTATTCTATTTTCAGATTATTGTGTGATGCAGGCGCAGAGACGCACCTATCATCAGAATGGCGTCATTCGTTTGTCGGTGCTCGAGTCGAACAGACCTCGGTAAGAAAGTTACTTTGATTTTGTTTGTTTTATTTAATGAATTAATTTGATAATGAAGTGTTATTTAATTTTAAATGTATTTATTTGGTATTAAGTTGCTGCCAATAATTATAAGTTATTTGAGATTGTGTGTTTATTATATAATTATAAACAGCCATGAGTAATAAAGATGGTTTACTCAAGAAAATACCCATTCTCTTATAAATATATTAATTATTATTTTATTCAATTGTTAAAATATCGATACATGAGAATTAATATTATTCTATTTTCAGATTATTATGTGATGCAGGCGCAGAGCCGCACCTATCATCAGAATGGCGTCTTTTGTTTGTCGGCGCTCGAGTCGAACAGACCTCGGTAAGAAAGTTACTTTGATTTTGTTTGTTTTATTTAATGAATTAATTTGTTATTGAAGTGTTATTTAATTTTAAAAAGTATTAATTTGGTTTTAAGTTGCTGCCAACAATTATAAGTTATTTTAGATTGTGTGTTTATTCTTATTAATAATAAACAGCTATGAGTAATGTAGATGGTTTACTCAAGAAAATACCTCTTCTCTTATAAATATATTAATTATTTATTTATTCAATTGTAAAAAATCGATACATGAGTATTAATATTATTCTATTTTCAGATAAATACGTGAACCAGGCGCAGGGACGCATCTATCAGAATGGCCGTATCTATTCAATTGTATAAAATCGATACATGAGAATTAATATTATTCTATTTTCAGATTATTATGTGATGCAGGCGAAGAGACGCACCTATCATCAGAATGGCGTCTTTTGTTTGTCGGCGCTCGAGTCGAACAGACCTCGGTAAGAAAGTTACTTTGATTTTGTTTGTTTAATTTAATGAATTAATTTGTTATTGAAGTGTTATTGAATTTTAAAAAGTATGTATTTGGTATTAAGTTGCTGCCAACAATTATAAGTTATTTTAGATTGTGTGTTTATTATTATAAATAATGAACAGCCATAAGTAATGAAGATGGTTTACTCAAGAAAATACCCCTTCTCTTAAAAATATATTAATTATTTATTTATTCAATTGTTAAAAAATCGATACATGAGAATTAATATTATTCTATTTTCAGATAAATACGTGAACCAGGCGCAGGGACGCACCTATCAGAATGGCCGTATCTATTCAATTGTATAAAATCGATACATGAGAATTAATATTATTCTATTTTCAGATTATTGTGTGATGCAGGCGCAGAGACGCACCTATCATCAGAATGGCGTCATTCGTTTGTCGGTGCTCGAGTCGAACAGACCTCGGTAAGAAAGTTACTTTGATTTTGTTTGTTTTATTTAATGAATTAATTTGATAATGAAGTGTTATTTAATTTTAAATGTATTTATTTGGTATTAAGTTGCTGCCAATAATTATAAGTTATTTGAGATTGTGTAATTATTATATAATTATAAACAGCCATGAGTAATAAAGATGGTTTACTCAAGAATATACCCATTCTCTTATAAATATATTAATTATTAATTTATTCAATTGTTAAAATATCGATACATGAGAATTAATATTATTCTATTTTCAGATTATTATGTGATGCAGGCGCAGAGCCGCACCTATCATCAGAATGGCGTCTTTTGTTTGTCGGCGCTCGAGTCGAACAGACCTCGGTAAGAAAGTTACTTTGATTTTGTTTGTTTTATTTAATGAATTAATTTGTTATTGAAGTGTTATTTAATTTTAAAAAGTATTAATTTGGTTTTAAGTTGCTGCCAACAATTATAAGTTATTTTAGATTGTGTGTTTATTATTATTAATAATAAACAGCCATGAGTAATGTAAATGGTTTACTCAAGAAAATACCTCTTCTCTTATAAATATATTAATTATTTATTTATTCAATTGTAAAAAATCGATACATGAGAATTAATATTATTCTATTTTTAGATTATTGTGTGATGCAGGCGCAGAGACGCACCTATCATCAGAATGGCGTCATTCGTTTGTCGGTGCTCGAGTCGAACAGACCTCGGTAAGAAAGTTACTTTGATTTTGTTTGGTTTATTTATTGAATTAATTTGATAATGAAGTGTTATTTAATTTTAAATGTATTTATTTGGTATTAAGTTGCTGCCAATAATTATAAGTTATTTGAGATTGTGTGTTTATTATATAATAATAAACAGCCATGAGTTATTAAGATGGTTTACTCAAGAAAATACCCATTCTCTTATAAATATATTAATTATTAATTTATTCAATTGTTAAAAAATCGATACATGAGAATTAATATTATTCTATTTTCAGATTATTATGTGATGCAGGCGCAGAGCCGCACCTATCATCAGAATGGCGTCTTTTGTTTGTCGGCGCTCGAGTCAAACAGACCTCGGTAAGAAAGTTACTTTGATTTTGTTTGTTTTATTTAATGAATTAATTTGTTATTGAAGTGTTATTTAATTTTAAAAAGTATTAATTTGGTTTTAAGTTGCTGCCAACAATTATAAGTTATTTTAGATTGTGTGTTTATTATTATTAAAAATAAACAGCCATGAGTAATGTAGATGGTTTACTCAAGAAAATACCTCTTCTCTTATAAATATATTAATTATTTATTTATTCAATTGTAAAAAATCGATACATGAGAATTAATATTATTCTATTTTCAGATAAATACGTGAACCAGGCGCAGGGACGCATCTATCAGAATGGCCGTATCTATTCAATTGTATAAAATCGATACATGAGAATTAATATTATTCTATTTTCAGATTATTATGTGATGCAGGCGCAGAGACGCACCTATCATCAGAATGGCGTCATTCGTTTGTCGGCGCTCGAGTCGAACAGACCTCGGTAAGAAAGTTACTTTGATTTTGTTTGTTTAATTTAATGAATTAATTTGTTATTGAAGTGTTATTTAATTTTAAAAAGTATTAATTTGGTATTAAGTTGCTCTCAACAATTATAAATTATTTTAGATTGTGTGTTTATTATATAATAATAAACAGCCATGAGTAATGAAGATGGTTTACTCAAGAAAATACCCATTCTCTTATAAATATATTAATTATTAATTTATTCAATTGTTAAAAAATCGATACATGAGAATTAATATTATTCTATTTTCAGATAAATATGTGCACCAGGCGCAGGGACGCACCTATCAGAATTGCCGTATCTATTCAATTGTATAAAATCGATACATGAGAATTAATATTATTCTATTTTCAGATTATTATGTGATGCAGGCGCAGAGACGCACCTATCATCAGAATGGCGTCATTCGTTTGTCGGCGCTCGAGTCGAACAGACCTCGGTAAGAAAGTTACTTTGATTTTGTTTGTTTTATTTAATGAATTAATTTGTTATTGAAGTGTTATTTAATTTTAAAAAGTATTTATTTGGTATTAAGTTGCTGCCAACAATTATAAGTTATTTGAGATTGTGTGTTTATTATATAATAATAAACAGCCATGAGTAATGAAGATGGTTTACTCAAGAAAATACCCATTCTCTTATAAATATATTAATTGTTAATTTATTCAATTGTTAAAAAATCGATACATGAGAATTAATATTATTCTATTTTCAGATAAATATGTGCACCAGGCGCAGGGACGCACCTATCATCAGAATGGCCGTATCTATTCAATTGTAAAAAATCGATACATGAGAATTAATATTATTCTTTTTTTCACATTATTATGTGAACCAGGCGCAGAGACGCACCTATCATCAGAATGGCGTCATTCGTTTGTCGGCGCTCGAGTCAAACAGACCTCGGTAAGAAAGTTACTTTGATTTTGTTTGTTTAATTTAATGAATTAATTTGTTATTGAAGTGTTATTTAATTTTAAAAAGTATTAATTTGATATTAAGTTGCTGCCAACAATTATAAATTATTTTAGATTGTGTGTTTATTATTATTAATAATAAACAGCCATGAGTAATGTAGATGGTTTACTCAAGAAAATACCTCTTCTCTTATAAATATTTTAATTATTTATTTATTCGAATTGTAAAAATCGATACATGAGAATTAATATTATTCTATTTTCAGATTATTATGTGATGCAGGCGCAGAGCCGCACCTATCATCAGAATTGCGTATTTTGTTTGTCGGCGCTCGAGTCGAACAGACCTCGGTAAGAAAGTTACTTTGATTTTGTTTGTTTTATTTAATGAATTAATTTGTTATTGAAGTGTTATTTAATTTTAAAAAGTATTAATTTGGTATTAAGTTGCTGCCAACAATTATAAGTTATTTAAGATTGTGTGTTTATTATTATTAATAATAAACAGCCATGAGTAATGTTGATGGTTTACTCAAGAAAATACCTCTTCTCTTATAAATATATTAATTATTTATTTATTCAATTGTAAAAAATTGATACATGAGAATTAATATTATTCTATTTTCAGATAAATAGGTGAACCAGGCGCAGGGACGCACCAATCAGAATGGCCGTATCTATTCAATTGTATAAAATCGATACATGAGAATTAATATTATTCTATTTTCAGATTATTATGTGATGCAGGCGCAGAGCCGCACCTATCATCAGAATGGCGTCTTTTGTTTGTCGGCGCTCGAGTCGAAAAGACCTCGGTAAGAAAGTTACTTTGATTAGGTTTGTTTAATTTAATGAATTAATTTGTTATTGAAGTGTTATTTAATTTTAAAAAGTATTAATTTGGTATTAAGTTGCTGCCAACAATTATAAATTTTTTTAGATTGTGTGTTTATTATTATTAATAATAAACAGCCATGAGTAATGTTGATGGTTTACTCAAGAAAATACTTCTTCTCTTATAAATATATTAATTATTTATTTATTCAATTGTAAAAAATTGATACATGAGAATTAATATTATTCTATTTTCAGATAAATACGTGAACCAGGCGCAGGGACGCACCAATCAGAATGGCCGTATCTATTCAATTGTATAAAATCGATACATGAGAATTAATATTATTCTATTTTCAGATTATTATGTGATGCAGGCGCAGAGACGCACCTATCATCAGAATGGCGTCATTCGTTTGTCGGCGCTCGAGTCGAACAGACCTCGGTAAGAAAGTTACTTTGATTTTGTTTGTTTAATTTAATGAATTAATTTGTTATTGAAGTGTTATTTAATTTTAAAAAGTATTAATTTGGTATTAAGTTGCTGCCAACAATTATAAATTTTTTTAGATTGTGTGTTTATTATTATTAATAATAAACAGCCATGAGTAATGTTGATGGTTTACTCAAGAAAATACCTCTTCTCTTATAAATATATTAATTATTTATTTATTCAATTGTAAAAAATTGATACATGAGAATTAATATTATTCTATTTTCAGATAAATACGTGAACCAGGCGCAGGGACGCACCAATCAGAATGGCCGAATCTATTCAATTGTATAAAATCGATACATGAGAATTAATATTATTCTATTTTCAGATTAGTATGTGATGTGTGTCGGCGCTCGAGTCGAACAGACCTCGGTAAGAAAGTTACTTTGATTTTGTTTGTTTAATTTAATGAATTAATTTGTTATTGAAGTGTTATTTAATTTTAAAAAGTATTAATTTGGTATTAAGTTGCTGCCAACAATTATAAGTTATTTTAGATTGTGTGTTTATTATTATTAAAAATAAACAGCCATGAGTAATGAAGATGGTTTACTCAAGAAAATACCTCTTCTCTTATAAATATATTAATTATTTATTTATTCAATTGTTAAAAAATCGATACATGAGAATTAATATTATTCTATTTTCAGATAAAAACGTGAACCAGGCGCAGGGACGCACCTATCAGAATGGCCGTATCTATTCAATTGTATAAAATTGATACATGAGAATTAATATTATTCTATTTTCAGATTATTGTGTGATGCAGGCGCAGAGACGCACCTATCATCAGAATGGCGTCATTCGTTTGTCGGTGCTCGAGTCGAACAGACCTCGGTAAGAAAGTTACTTTGATTTTGTTTGTTTTATTTAATGAATTAATTTGTTATTGAAGTGTTATTTAATTTAAAAAGTATTTATTTGGTATTAAGTTGCTGCCAATAATTATAAGTTATTTTAGATTGTGTGTTTATTATTATTAAAAATAAACAGCCATGAGTAATGTAGATGGTTTACTCAAGAAAATACCTCTTCTCTTATAAATATATTAATTATTTATTTATTCAATTGTAAAAAATCGATACATGAGAATTAATATTATTCTATTTTCAGATAAAAACGTGAACCAGGCGCAGGGACGCACCTATCAGAATGGCCGTATCTATTCAATTGTATAAAATCGATACATGAGAATTAATATTATTCTATTTTCAGATTATTGTGTGATGCAGGCGCAGAGACGCACCTATCATCAGAATGGCGTCATTCGTTTGTCGGTGCTCGAGTCGAACAGACCTCGGTAAGAAAGTTACTTTGATTTTGTTTGTTTTATTTAATGAATTAATTTGTTATTGAAGTGTTATTTAATTTAAAAAGTATTTATTTGGTATTAAGTTGCTGCCAATAATTATAAGTTATTTGAGATTGTGTGTTTATTATATAATAATAAACAGCCATGAGTAATGAAGATGGTTTACTCAAGAAAATACCTCTTCTCTTATAAATATTTTAATTATTTATTTATTCGAATTGTAAAAAATCGATACATGAGAATTAATATTATTCTATTTTCAGATTATTATGTGATGCAGGCGCAGAGCCGCACCTATCATCAGAATGGCGTATTTTGTTTGTCGGCGCTCGAGTCGAACAGACCTCGGTAAGAAAGTTACTTTGATTTTGTTTGTTTTATTTAATGAATTAATTTGTTATTGAAGTGTTATTTAATTTTAAAAAGTATTAATTTGGTATTAAGTTGCTGCCAACAATTATAAGTTATTTGAGATTGTGTGTTTATTATAAAATAATAAACAGCCATGAGTAATGAAGATGGTTTACTCAAGAAAATACCCATTCTCTTATAAATATATTAATTATTAATTTATTCAATTGTTAAAAAATCGATACATGAGAATTAATATTATTCTATTTTCAGATTATTATGTGATGCAGGCGCAGAGCCGCACCTATCATCAGAATGGCGTCTTTTGTTTGTTTCCGCTCGAGTCGAAAAGACCTCGGTAAGAAAGTTACTTTGATTTTGTTTGTTTAATTTATAGAATTAATTTGTTATTGAAGTGTTATTTAATTTTAAAAAGTATGTATTTGGTATTAAGTTGCTGCCAACAATTATAAATTATTTTAGATTGTGTGTTTATTATTATTAATAATAAACAGCCATGAGTAATGTAGATGGTTTACTCAAGAAAATACCTCTTCTCTTATAAATATATTAATTATTTATTTATTCAATTGTAAAAAATCGATACATGAGAATTAATATTATTCTTTTTTCAGATAAATACGTGAACCAGGCGCAGGGATGCATCTATCAGAATTGCCGTATCTATTCAATTGTATAAAATCGATACATGAGAATTAATATTATTCTATTTTCAGATTATTATGTGAACCAGGCGCAGAGACGCACCTATCATCAGAATGGCGTCATTCGTTTGTCGGCGCTCGAGTCGAACAGACCTCGGTAAGAAAGTTACTTTGATTTTGTTTGTTTAATTTAATGAATTAATTTGTTATTGAAGTGTTATTTAATTTTAAAAAGTATTAATTTGGTATTAAGTTGCTGCCAACAATTATAAATCATTTTAGATTGTGTGTTTATTATTATTAATAATAAACAGCCATGAGTAATGTAGATGGTTTACTCAAGAAAATACCTCTTCTCTTATAAATATTTTAATTATTTATTTATTCGAATTGTAAAAAATCGATACATGAGAATTAATAATATTCTATTTTCAGATTATTATGTGATGCAGGCGCAGAGCCGCACCTATCATCAGAATGGCGTATTTTGTTTGTCGGCGCTCGAGTCGAACAGACCTCGGTAAGAAAGTTACTTTGATTTTGTTTGTTTTATTTAATGAATTAATTTGTTATTGAAGTGTTATTTAATTTTAAAAAGTATTAATTTGGTATTAAGTTGCTGCCAACAATTATAAGTTATTTTAGATTGTGTGTTTATTATTATTAAAAATAAACAGCCATGAGTAATGTAGATGGTTTACTCAAGAAAATACCTCTTCTCTTATAAATATATTAATTATTTATTTATTCAATTGTAAAAAATCGATACATGAGAATTAATATTATTCTATTTTCAGATAAAAACGTAAACCAGGCGCAGGGACGCACCTATCAGAATGGCCGTATCTATTCAATTGTATAAAATCGATACATGAGAATTAATATTATTCTATTTTCAGATTATTGTGTGATGCAGGCGCAGAGACGCACCTATCATCAGAATGGCGTCATTCGTTTGTCGGTGCTCGAGTCGAACAGACCTCGGTAAGAAAGTTACTTTGATTTTGTTTGTTTTATTTAATGAATTAATTTGTTATTGAAGTGTTATTTAATTTAAAAAGTATTTATTTGGTATTAAGTTGCTGCCAATAATTATAAGTTATTTTAGATTGTGTGTTTATTATAAAATAATAAACAGCCATGAGTAATGAAGATGGTTTACTCAAGAAAATACCCATTCTCTTATAAATATATTAATTATTAATTTATTCAATTGTTAAAAAATCGATACATGAGAATTAATATTATTCTATTTTCAGATTATTATGTGATGCAGGCGCAGAGCCGCACCTATCATCAGAATGGCGTCTTTTGTTTGTTTCCGCTCGAGTCGAAAAGACCTCGGTAAGAAAGTTACTTTGATTTTGTTTGTTTAATTTATAGAATTAATTTGTTATTGAAGTGTTATTTAATTTTAAAAAGTATGTATTTGGTATTAAGTTGCTGCCAACAATTATAAATTATTTTAGATTGTGTGTTTATTATTATTAATAATAAACAGCCATGAGTAATGTAGATGGTTTACTCAAGAAAATACCTCTTCTCTTATAAATATATTAATTATTTATTTATTCAATTGTAAAAAATCGATACATGAGAATTAATATTATTCTTTTTTCAGATAAATACGTGAACCAGGCGCAGGGATGCATCTATCAGAATTGCCGTATCTATTCAATTGTATAAAATCGATACATGAGAATTAATATTATTCTATTTTCAGATTATTATGTGAACCAGGCGCAGAGACGCACCTATCATCAGAATGGCGTCATTCGTTTGTCGGCGCTCGAGTCGAACAGACCTCGGTAAGAAAGTTACTTTGATTTTGTTTGTTTAATTTAATGAATTAATTTGTTATTGAAGTGTTATTTAATTTTAAAAAGTATTAATTTGGTATTAAGTTGCTGCCAACAATTATAAATCATTTTAGATTGTGTGTTTATTATTATTAATAATAAACAGCCATGAGTAATGTAGATGGTTTACTCAAGAAAATACCTCTTCTCTTATAAATATTTTAATTATTTATTTATTCGAATTGTAAAAAATCGATACATGAGAATTAATATTATTCTATTTTCAGATTATTATGTGATGCAGGCGCAGAGCCGCACCTATCATCAGAATGGCGTATTTTGTTTGTCGGCGCTCGAGTCGAACAGACCTCGGTAAGAAAGTTACTTTGATTTTGTTTGTTTTATTTAATGAATTAATTTGTTATTGAAGTGTTATTTAATTTAAAAAGTATTTATTTGGTATTAAGTTGCTGCCAATAATTATAAGTTATTTTAGATTGTGTGTTTATTATTATTAAAAATAAACAGCCATGAGTAATGTAGATGGTTTACTCAAGAAAATACCTCTTCTCTTATAAATATATTAATTATTTATTTATTCAATTGTAAAAAATCGATACATGAGAATTAATATTATTCTATTTTCAGATAAAAACGTGAACCAGGCGCAGGGACGCACCTATCAGAATGGCCGTATCTATTCAATTGTATAAAATCGATACATGAGAATTAATATTATTCTATTTTCAGATTATTGTGTGATGCAGGCGCAGAGACGCACCTATCATCAGAATGGCGTCATTCGTTTGTCGGTGCTCGAGTCGAACAGACCTCGGTAAGAAAGTTACTTTGATTTTGTTTGTTTTATTTAATGAATTAATTTGTTATTGAAGTGTTATTTAATTTAAAAAGTATTTATTTGGTATTAAGTTGCTGCCAATAATTATAAGTTATTTTAGATTGTGTGTTTATTATTATTAAAAATAAACAGCCATGAGTAATGTAGATGGTTTACTCAAGAAAATACCTCTTCTCTTATAAATATATTAATTATTTATTTATTCAATTGTAAAAAATCGATACATGAGAATTAATATTATTCTATTTTCAGATAAAAACGTGAACCAGGCGCAGGGACGCACCTATCAGAATGGCCGTATCTATTCAATTGTATAAAATCGATACATGAGAATTAATATTATTCTATTTTCAGATTATTGTGTGATGCAGGCGCAGAGACGCACCTATCATCAGAATGGCGTCATTCGTTTGTCGGTGCTCGAGTCAAACAGACCTCGGTAAGAAAGTTACTTTGATTTTGTTTGTTTTATTTAATGAATTAATTTGTTATTGAAGTGTTATTTAATTTAAAAAGTATTTATTTGGTATTAAGTTGCTGCCAATAATTATAAGTTATTTGAGATTGTGTGTTTATTATATAATAATAAACAGCCATGAGTAATGAAGATGGTTTACTCAAGAAAATACCTCTTCTCTTATAAATATTTTAATTATTTATTTATTCGAATTGTAAAAAATCGATACATGAGAATTAATATTATTCTATTTTCAGATTATTATGTGATGCAGGCGCAGAGCCGCACCTATCATCAGAATGGCGTATTTTGTTTGTCGGCGCTCGAGTCGAACAGACCTCGGTAAGAAAGTTACTTTGATTTTGTTTGTTTTATTTAATGAATTAATTTGTTATTGAAGTGTTATTTAATTTTAAAAAGTATTAATTTGGTATTAAGTTGCTGCCAACAATTATAAGTTATTTAAGATTGTGTGTTTATTATTAGTAATAATAAACAGCCATGAGTAATGTAGATGGTTTACTCAAGAAAATACCCATTCTCTTATAAATATATTAATTATTTATTTATTCAATTGTTAAAAAATCGATACATGAGAATTAATATTATTCAATTTTCAGATTATTATGTGATACAGGCGCAGAGCCGCACCTATCATCAGAATGGCGTCTTTTGTTTGTCGGCGCTCGAGTCGAAAAGACCTCGGTAAGAAAGTTACTTTGATTAGGTTTGTTTAATTTAATGAATTAATTTGTTATTGAAGTGTTATTTCATTTTAAAAAGTATTAATTTGGTATTAAGTTGCTGCCAACAATTATAAATTTTTTTAGATTGTGTGTTTATTATTATTAATAATAAACAGCCATGAGTAATGTTGATGGTTTACTCAAGAAAATACCCATTCTCTTATAAATATATTAATTATTAATTTATTCAATTGTTAAAAAATCGATACATGAGAATTAATATTATTCTATTTTCAGATTATTATGTGATGCAGGCGCAGAGCCGCACCTATCATCAGAATGGCGTCTTTTGTTTGTCGGCGCTCGAGTCGAAAAGACCTCAGTAAGAAAGTTACTTTGATTTTGTTTGTTTAATTTATAGAATTAATTTGTTATTGAAGTGTTATTTAATTTTAAAAAGTATTAATTTGGTATTAAGTTGCTGCCAACAATTATAAGTTATTTTAGATTGTGTGTTTATTATTATTAAAAATAAACAGCCATGAGTAATGTAGATGGTTTACTCAAGAAAATACCTCTTCTCTTATAAATATATTAATTATTTATTTATTCAATTGTAAAAAATCGATACATGAGAATTAATATTATTCTATTTTCAGATAAAAACGTGAACCAGGCGCAGGGACGCACCTATCAGAATGGCCGTATCTATTCAATTGTATAAAATCGATACATGAGAATTAATATTATTCTATTTTCAGATTATTGTGTGATGCAGGCGCAGAGACGCACCTATCATCAGAATGGCGTCATTCGTTTGTCGGTGCTCGAGTCGAACAGACCTCGGTAAGAAAGTTACTTTGATTTTGTTTGTTTTATTTAATGAATTAATTTGTTATTGAAGTGTTATTTAATTTAAAAAGTATTTATTTGGTATTAAGTTGCTGCCAATAATTATAAGTTATTTTAGATTGTGTGTTTATTATAAAATAATAAACAGCCATGAGTAATGAAGATGGTTTACTCAAGAAAATACCCATTCTCTTATAAATATATTAATTATTAATTTATTCAATTGTTAAAAAATCGATACATGAGAATTAATATTATTCTATTTTCAGATTATTATGTGATGCAGGCGCAGAGCCGCACCTATCATCAGAATGGCGTCTTTTGTTTGTTTCCGCTCGAGTCGAAAAGACCTCGGTAAGAAAGTTACTTTGATTTTGTTTGTTTAATTTATAGAATTAATTTGTTATTGAAGTGTTATTTAATTTTAAAAAGTATGTATTTGGTATTAAGTTGCTGCCAACAATTATAAATTATTTTAGATTGTGTGTTTATTATTATTAATAATAAACAGCCATGAGTAATGTAGATGGTTTACTCAAGAAAATACCTCTTCTCTTATAAATATATTAATTATTTATTTATTCAATTGTAAAAAATCGATACATGAGAATTAATATTATTCTTTTTTCAGATAAATACGTGAACCAGGCGCAGGGATGCATCTATCAGAATTGCCGTATCTATTCAATTGTATAAAATCGATACATGAGAATTAATATTATTCTATTTTCAGATTATTATGTGAACCAGGCGCAGAGACGCACCTATCATCAGAATGGCGTCATTCGTTTGTCGGCGCTCGAGTCGAACAGACCTCGGTAAGAAAGTTACTTTGATTTTGTTTGTTTAATTTAATGAATTAATTTGTTATTGAAGTGTTATTTAATTTTAAAAAGTATTAATTTGGTATTAAGTTGCTGCCAACAATTATAAATCATTTTAGATTGTGTGTTTATTATTATTAATAATAAACAGCCATGAGTAATGTAGATGGTTTACTCAAGAAAATACCTCTTCTCTTATAAATATTTTAATTATTTATTTATTCGAATTGTAAAAAATCGATACATGAGAATTAATATTATTCTATTTTCAGATTATTATGTGATGCAGGCGCAGAGCCGCACCTATCATCAGAATGGCGTATTTTGTTTGTCGGCGCTCGAGTCGAACAGACCTCGGTAAGAAAGTTACTTTGATTTTGTTTGTTTTATTTAATGAATTAATTTGTTATTGAAGTGTTATTTAATTTTAAAAAGTATTAATTTGGTATTAAGTTGCTGCCAACAATTATAAGTTATTTTAGATTGTGTGTTTATTATTATTAAAAATAAACAGCCATGAGTAATGTAGATGGTTTACTCAAGAAAATACCTCTTCTCTTATAAATATATTAATTATTTATTTATTCAATTGTAAAAAATCGATACATGAGAATTAATATTATTCTATTTTCAGATAAAAACGTGAACCAGGCGCAGGGACGCACCTATCAGAATGGCCGTATCTATTCAATTGTATAAAATCGATACATGAGAATTAATATTATTCTATTTTCAGATTATTGTGTGATGCAGGCGCAGAGACGCACCTATCATCAGAATGGCGTCATTCGTTTGTCGGTGCTCGAGTCGAACAGACCTCGGTAAGAAAGTTACTTTGATTTTGTTTGTTTTATTTAATGAATTAATTTGTTATTGAAGTGTTATTTAATTTTAAAAAGTATTAATTTGGTATTAAGTTGCTGCCAACAATTATAAATTTTTTTAGATTGTGTGTTTATTATTATTAATAATAAACAGCCATGAGTAATGTTGATGGTTTACTCAAGAAAATACCCATTCTCTTATAAATATATTAATTATTAATTTATTCAATTGTTAAAAAATCGATACATGAGAATTAATATTATTCTATTTTCAGATTATTATGTGATGCAGGCGCAGAGCCGCACCTATCATCAGAATGGCGTCTTTTGTTTGTCGGCGCTCGAGTCGAAAAGACCTCAGTAAGAAAGTTACTTTGATTTTGTTTGTTTAATTTATAGAATTAATTTGTTATTGAAGTGTTATTTAATTTTAAAAAGTATTAATTTGGTATTAAGTTGCTGCCAACAATTATAAGTTATTTTAGATTGTGTGTTTATTATTATTAAAAATAAACAGCCATGAGTAATGTAGATGGTTTACTCAAGAAAATACCTCTTCTCTTATAAATATATTAATTATTTATTTATTCAATTGTAAAAAATCGATACATGAGAATTAATATTATTCTATTTTCAGATAAAAACGTGAACCAGGCGCAGGGAAGCACCTATCAGAATGGCCGTATCTATTCAATTGTATAAAATCGATACATGAGAATTAATATTATTCTATTTTCAGATTATTGTGTGATGCAGGCGCAGAGACGCACCTATCATCAGAATGGCGTCATTCGTTTGTCGGTGCTCGAGTCGAACAGACCTCGGTAAGAAAGTTACTTTGATTTTGTTTGTTTTATTTAATGAATTAATTTGTTATTGAAGTGTTATTTAATTTAAAAAGTATTTATTTGGTATTAAGTTGCTGCCAATAATTATAAGTTATTTGAGATTGTGTGTTTATTATATAATAATAAACAGCCATGAGTAATGAAGATGGTTTACTCAAGAAAATACCCATTCTCTTATAAATATATTAATTATTAATTTATTCAATTGTTAAAAAATCGATACATGAGAATTAATATTATTCTATTTTCAGATAAATATGTGCACCAGGCGCAGGGACGCACCTATCATCAGAATGGCCGTATCTATTCAATTGTAAAAAATCGATACATGAGAATTAATATTATTCTTTTTTTCAGATTATTATGTGAACCAGGCGCAGAGACGCACCTATCATCAGAATGGCGTCATTCGTTTGTCGGCGCTCGAGTCGAACAGACCTCGGTAAGAAAGTTACTTTGATTTTGTTTGTTTTATTTAATGAATTAATTTGTTATTGAAGTGTTATTTAATTTCAAAAAGTATTAATTTGGTATTAAGTTGCTGCCAACAATTATAAATTATTTAAGATTGTGTGTTTATAATTATTAATAATAAACAGCCATGAGTAATGTAGATGGTTTACTCAAGAAAATACCTCTTCTCTTATAAATATTTTAATTATTTATTTATTCAATTGTAAAAAATCGATACATGAGAATTAATATTATTCTATTTTCAGATTATTATGTGATGCTGGCGCAGAGCCGCACCTATCATCAGAATGGCGTCTTTTGTTTGTCGGCGCTCGAGTCGAACAGACCTCGGTAAGAAAGTTACTTTGATTTTGTTTGTTTTATTTAATGAATTAATTTGTTATTGAAGTGTTATTTAATTTTAAAAAGTATTAATTTGGTGTTAAGTTGCTGCCAATAATTATAAGTTATTTAAGATTGTGTGTTTATTATTATTAATAATAAACAGCCATGAGTAATGAAGATGGTTTACTCAAGAAAATACCCATTCTCTTATAAATATATTAATTATTAATTTATTCAATTGTTAAAAAATCGATACATGAGAATTAATATTATTCTATTTTCAGATTATTATGTGATGCAGGCGCAGAGCCGCACCTATCATCAGAATGGCGTCTTTTGTTTGTCGGCGCTCGAGTCGAACAGACCTCGGTAAGAAAGTTACTTTGATTTTGTTTGTTTTATTTAATGAATTAATTTGTTATTGAAGTGTTATTTAATTTTAAAAAGTATTAATTTGGTATTAAGTTGCTGCCAACAATTATAAATTATTTTAGATTGTGTGTTTATTATTATTAATAATAAACAGCCATGAGTAATGTAGATGGTTAACTCATGAAAATACCTCTTCTCTTATAAATATTTTAATTATTTATTTATTCAATTTTAAAAAATCGATACATGAGAATTAATATTATTCTATTTTCAGATTATTATGTGATGCAGGCGCAGAGCCGCACCTATCATCAGAATGGCGTCTTTTGTTTGTCGGCGCTCGAGTCGAACAGACCTCGGTAAGAAAGTTACTTCGATTTTGTTTGTTTTATTTAATGAATTAATTTGTTATTGAAGTGTTTTTTAATTTTAAAAAGTATTAATTTGGTGTTGAGTTGCTGCCAACAATTATAAGTTATTTAAGATCGTGTGTTTATTATTATTAATAATAAACAGCCATGAGTAATGAAGATGGTTTACTCAAGAAAATACCTCTTCTCTTATAAATATATTAATTATTTATTTATTCAATTGTAAAAAATCGATACATGAGAATTAATATTATTCTATTTTCAGATAAATACGTGAACCAGGCGCAGGGACGCACCTATCAGAATGGCCGTATCTATTCAATTGTATAAAATCGATACATGAGAATTAATATTATTCTATTTTCAGATAATTATGTGATGCAGGCGCAGAGACGCACCTATCATCAGAATGGCGTCATTCGTTTGTCGGCGCTCGAGTCGAACAGACCTCGGTAAGAAAGTTACTTTGATTTTGTTTGTTTTATTTAATGAATTAATTTGTTATTGAAGTGTTATTTAATTTTAAAAAGTATTAATTTGGTATTAAGTTGCTGCCAACAATTATAAATTATTTAAGATTGTGTGTTTATTATTATTAATAATAAACAGCCATGAGTAATGTAGATGGTTTACTCAAGAAAATACCTCTTCTCTTATAAATATTTTAATTATTTATTTATTCAATTGTAAAAAATCGATACATGAGAATTAATATTATTCTATTTTCAGATTATTATGTGATGCTGGCGCAGAGCCGCACCTATCATCAGAATGGCGTCTTTTGTTTGTCGGCGCTCGAGTCGAACAGACCTCGGTAAGAAAGTTACTTTGATTTTGTTTGTTTTATTTAATGAATTAATTTGTTATTGAAGTGTTATTTAATTTTAAAAAGTATTAATTTGGTATTAAGTTGCTGCCAACAATTATAAGTTATTTGAGATTGTGTGTTTATTATATAATAATAAACAGCCATGAGTAATGAAGATGGTTTACTCAAGAAAATACCCATTCTCTTATAAATATATTAATTATTAATTTATTCAATTGTTAAAAAATCGATACATGAGAATTAATATTATTCTATTTTCAGATTATTATGTGATGCAGGCGCAGAGCCGCACCTATCATCAGAATGGCGTCTTTTGTTTGTTTCCGCTCGAGTCGAAAAGACCTCGGTAAGAAAGTTACTTTGATTTTGTTTGTTTAATTTATAGAATTAATTTGTTATTGAAGTGTTATTTAATTTTAAAAAGTATGAATTTGGTATTAAGTTGCTGCCAACAATTATAAATTATTTTAGATTGTGTGTTTATTATTATTAATAATAAACAGCCATGAGTAATGTAGATGGTTTACTCAAGAAAATACCTCTTCTCTTATAAATATATTAATTATTTATTTATTCAATTGTAAAAAATCGATACATGAGAATTAATATTTTTCTTTTTTCAGATAAATACGTGAACCAGGCGCAGGGATGCACCTATCAGAATTGCCGTATCTATTCAATTGTATAAAATCGATACATGAGAATTAATATTATGCTATTTTCAGATTATTATGTGATGCAGGCGCAGAGACGCACCTATCATCATAATGGCGTCATTCGTTTGTCGGCGCTCGAGTCGAACAGACCTCGGTAAGAAAGTTACTTTGATTTTGTTTGTTTAATTTAATGAATTAATTTGTTATTGAAGTGTTATTTAATTTTAAAAAGTATTAATTTGGTATTAAGTTGCTGCCAACAATTATAAATTATTTTAGATTGTGTGTTTATTATATAATAATAAACAGCCATGAGTAATGAAGATGGTTTACTCAAGAAAATACCCATTCTCTTATAAATATATTAATTATTAATTTATTCAATTGTTAAAAAATCGATACATGAGAATTAATATTATTCTATTTTCAGATAAATATGTGCACCAGGCGCAGGGACGCACCTATCAGAATTGCCGTATCTATTCAATTGTATAAAATCGATACATGAGAATTAATATTATTCTATTTTCAGATTATTATGTGATGCAGGCGCAGAGACGCACCTATCATCAGAATGGCGTCATTCGTTTGTCGGCGCTCGAGTCGAACAGACCTCGGTAAGAAAGTTACTTTGATTTTGTTTGTTTTATTTAATGAATTAATTTGTTATTGAAGTGTTATTTAATTTTAAAAAGTATTTATTTGGTATTAAGTTGCTGCCAACAATTATAAGTTATTTGAGATTGTGTGTTTATTATATAATAATAAACAGCCATGAGTAATGAAGATGGTTTACTCAAGAAAATACCCAGTCTCTTATAAATATATTAATTATTAATTTATTCAATTGTTAAAAAATCGATACATGAGAATTAATATTATTCTTTTTTTCAGATTATTATGTGAACCAGGCGCAGAGACGCACCTATCATCAGAATGGCGTCATTCGTTTGTCGGCGCTCGAGTCGAACAGACCTCGGTAAGAAAGTTACTTTGATTTTGTTTGTTTAATTTAATGAATTAATTTGTTATTGAAGTGTTATTTAATTTTAAAAAGTATTAATTTGGTATTAAGTTGCTGCCAACAATTATAAGTTATTTAAGATTGTGTGTTTATTATTATTAATAATAAACAGCCATGAGTAATGTAGATGGTTTACTCAAGAAAATACCCATTCTCTTATAAATATATTAATTATTAATTTATTCAATTGTTAAAAAATCGATACATGAGAATTAATATTATTCTATTTTCAGATAAAAACGTGAACCAGGCGCAGGGAAGCACCTATCAGAATGGCCGTATCTATTCAATTGTATAAAATCGATACATGAGAATTAATATTATTCTATTTTCAGATTATTGTGTGATGCAGGCGCAGAGACGCACCTATCATCAGAATGGCGTCATTCGTTTGTCGGTGCTCGAGTCGAACAGACCTCGGTAAGAAAGTTACTTTGATTTTGTTTGTTTTATTTAATGAATTAATTTGTTATTGAAGTGTTATTTAATTTAAAAAGTATTTATTTGGTATTAAGTTGCTGCCAATAATTATAAGTTATTTGAGATTGTGTGTTTATTATATAATAATAAACAGCCATGAGTAATGAAGATGGTTTACTCAAGAAAATACCCATTCTCTTATAAATATATTAATTATTAATTTATTCAATTGTTAAAAAATCGATACATGAGAATTAATATTATTCTATTTTCAGATAAATATGTGCACCAGGCGCAGGGACGCACCTATCATCAGAATGGCCGTATCTATTCAATTGTAAAAAATCGATACATGAGAATTAATATTATTCTTTTTTTCAGATTATTATGTGAACCAGGCGCAGAGACGCACCTATCATCAGAATGGCGTCATTCGTTTGTCGGCGCTCGAGTCGAACAGACCTCGGTAAGAAAGTTACTTTGATTTTGTTTGTTTTATTTAATGAATTAATTTGTTATTGAAGTGTTATTTAATTTTAAAAAGTATTAATTTGGTATTAAGTTGCTGCCAACAATTATAAATTATTTAAGATTGTGTGTTTATAATTATTAATAATAAACAGCCATGAGTAATGTAGATGGTTTACTCAAGAAAATACCTCTTCTCTTATAAATATTTTAATTATTTATTTATTCAATTGTAAAAAATCGATACATGAGAATTAATATTATTCTATTTTCAGATTATTATGTGATGCTGGCGCAGAGCCGCACCTATCATCAGAATGGCGTCTTTTGTTTGTCGGCGCTCGAGTCGAACAGACCTCGGTAAGAAAGTTACTTTGATTTTGTTTGTTTTATTTAATGAATTAATTTGTTATTGAAGTGTTATTTAATTTTAAAAAGTATTAATTTGGTGTTAAGTTGCTGCCAATAATTATAAGTTATTTAAGATTGTGTGTTTATTATTATTAATAATAAACAGCCATGAGTAATGAAGATGGTTTACTCAAGAAAATACCCATTCTCTTATAAATATATTAATTATTAATTTATTCAATTGTTAAAAAATCGATACATGAGAATTAATATTATTCTATTTTCAGATTATTATGTGATGCAGGCGCAGAGCCGCACCTATCATCAGAATGGCGTCTTTTGTTTGTCGGCGCTCGAGTCGAACAGACCTCGGTAAGAAAGTTACTTTGATTTTGTTTGTTTTATTTAATGAATTAATTTGTTATTGAAGTGTTATTTAATTTTAAAAAGTATTAATTTGGTATTAAGTTGCTGCCAACAATTATAAATTATTTTAGATTGTGTGTTTATTATTATTAATAATAAACAGCCATGAGTAATGTAGATGGTTAACTCATGAAAATACCTCTTCTCTTATAAATATTTTAATTATTTATTTATTCAATTTTAAAAAATCGATACATGAGAATTAATATTATTCTATTTTCAGATTATTATGTGATGCAGGCGCAGAGCCGCACCTATCATCAGAATGGCGTCTTTTGTTTGTCGGCGCTCGAGTCGAACAGACCTCGGTAAGAAAGTTACTTTGATTTTGTTTGTTTTATTTAATGAATTAATTTGTTATTGAAGTGTTTTTTAATTTTAAAAAGTATTAATTTGGTGTTGAGTTGCTGCCAACAATTATAAGTTATTTAAGATTGTGTGTTTATTATTATTAATAATAAACAGCCATGAGTAATGAAGATGGTTTACTCAAGAAAATACCCATTCTCTTATAAATATATTAATTATTAATTTATTCAATTGTTAAAAAATCGATACATGAGAATTAATATTATTCTATTTTCAGATTATTATGTGATGCAGGCGCAGAGCCGCACCTATCATCAGAATGGCGTCTTTTGTTTGTCGGCGCTCGAGTCGAACAGACCTCGGTAAGAAAGTTACTTCGATTTTGTTTGTTTTATTTAATGAATTAATTTGTTATTGAAGTGTTATTTAATTTTTAAAAGTATTAATTTGGTATTAAGTTGCTGCCAACAATTATAAGTTATTTAAGATCGTGTGTTTATTATTATTAATAATAAACAGCCATGAGTAATGAAGATGGTTTACTCAAGAAAATACCTCTTCTCTTATAAATATATTAATTATTTATTTATTCAATTGTAAAAATCGATACATGAGAATTAATATTATTCTATTTTCAGATAAATACGTGAACCAGGCGCAGGGACGCACCTATCAGAATGGCCGTATCTATTCAATTGTATAAAATCGATACATGAGAATTAATATTATTCTATTTTCAGATAATTATGTGATGCAGGCGCAGAGACGCACCTATCATCAGAATGGCGTCATTCGTTTGTCGGCGCTCGAGTCGAACAGACCTCGGTAAGAAAGTTACTTTGATTTTGTTTGTTTTATTTAATGAATTAATTTGTTATTGAAGTGTTATTTAATTTTAAAAAGTATTAATTTGGTATTAAGTTGCTGCCAACAATTATAAATTATTTAAGATTGTGTGTTTATTATTATTAATAATAAACAGCCATGAGTAATGTAGATGGTTTACTCAAGAAAATACCTCTTCTCTTATAAATATTTTAATTATTTATTTATTCAATTGTAAAAAATCGATACATGAGAATTAATATTATTCTATTTTCAGATTATTATGTGATGCTGGCGCAGAGCCGCACCTATCATCAGAATGGCGTCTTTTGTTTGTCGGCGCTCGAGTCGAACAGACCTCGGTAAGAAAGTTACTTTGATTTTGTTTGTTTTATTTAATGAATTAATTTGTTATTGAAGTGTTATTTAATTTTAAAAAGTATTAATTTGGTATTAAGTTGCTGCCAACAATTATAAGTTATTTGAGATTGTGTGTTTATTATATAATAATAAACAGCCATGAGTAATGAAGATGGTTTACTCAAGAAAATACCCATTCTCTTATAAATATATTAATTATTAATTTATTCAATTGTTAAAAAATCGATACATGAGAATTAATATTATTCTATTTTCAGATTATTATGTGATGCAGGCGCAGAGCCGCACCTATCATCAGAATGGCGTCTTTTGTTTGTTTCCGCTCGAGTCGAAAAGACCTCGGTAAGAAAGTTACTTTGATTTTGTTTGTTTAATTTATAGAATTAATTTGTTATTGAAGTGTTATTTAATTTTAAAAAGTATGAATTTGGTATTAAGTTGCTGCCAACAATTATAAATTATTTTAGATTGTGTGTTTATTATTATTAATAATAAACAGCCATGAGTAATGTAGATGGTTTACTCAAGAAAATACCTCTTCTCTTATAAATATATTAATTATTTATTTATTCAATTGTAAAAAATCGATACATGAGAATTAATATTTTTCTTTTTTCAGATAAATACGTGAACCAGGCGCAGAGATGCACCTATCAGAATTGCCGTATCTATTCAATTGTATAAAATCGATACATGAGAATTAATATTATGCTATTTTCAGATTATTATGTGATGCAGGCGCAGAGACGCACCTATCATCATAATGGCGTCATTCGTTTGTCGGCGCTCGAGTCGAACAGACCTCGGTAAGAAAGTTACTTTGATTTTGTTTGTTTAATTTAATGAATTAATTTGTTATTGAAGTGTTATTTAATTTTAAAAAGTATTAATTTGGTATTAAGTTGCTGCCAACAATTATAAATTATTTTAGATTGTGTGTTTATTATATAATAATAAACAGCCATGAGTAATGAAGATGGTTTACTCAAGAAAATACCCATTCTCTTATAAATATATTAATTATTAATTTATTCAATTGTTAAAAAATCGATACATGAGAATTAATATTATTCTATTTTCAGATAAATATGTGCACCAGGCGCAGGGACGCACCTATCAGAATTGCCGTATCTATTCAATTGTATAAAATCGATACATGAGAATTAATATTATTCTATTTTCAGATTATTATGTGATGCAGGCGCAGAGACGCACCTATCATCAGAATGGCGTCATTCGTTTGTCGGCGCTCGAGTCGAACAGACCTCGGTAAGAAAGTTACTTTGATTTTGTTTGTTTTATTTAATGAATTAATTTGTTATTGAAGTGTTATTTAATTTTAAAAAGTATTTATTTGGTATTAAGTTGCTGCCAACAATTATAAGTTATTTGAGATTGTGTGTTTATTATATAATAATAAACAGCCATGAGTAATGAAGATGGTTTACTCAAGAAAATACCCAGTCTCTTATAAATATATTAATTATTAATTTATTCAATTGTTAAAAAATCGATACATGAGAATTAATATTATTCTTTTTTTCAGATTATTATGTGAACCAGGCGCAGAGACGCACCTATCATCAGAATGGCGTCATTCGTTTGTCGGCGCTCGAGTCGAACAGACCTCGGTAAGAAAGTTACTTTGATTTTGTTTGTTTAATTTAATGAATTAATTTGTTATTGAAGTGTTATTTAATTTTAAAAAGTATTAATTTGGTATTAAGTTGCTGCCAACAATTATAAGTTATTTAAGATTGTGTGTTTATTATTATTAATAATAAACAGCCATGAGTAATGTAGATGGTTTACTCAAGAAAATACCCATTCTCTTATAAATATATTAATTATTAATTTATTCAATTGTTAAAAAATCGATACATGAGAATTAATATTATTCTATTTTCAGATAAATATGTGCACCAGGCGCAGGGACGCACCTATCATCAGAATGGCCGTATCTATTCAATTGTAAAAAATCGATACATGAGAATTAATATTATTCTTTTTTTCAGATTATTATGTGAACCAGGCGCAGAGACGCACCTATCATCAGAATGGCGTCATTCGTTTGTCGGCGCTCGAGTCGAACAGACCTCGGTAAGAAAGTTACTTTGATTTTGTTTGTTTTATTTAATGAATTAATTTGTTATTGAAGTGTTATTTAATTTTAAAAAGTATTAATTTGGTATTAAGTTGCTGCCAACAATTATAAATTATTTTAGATTGTGTGTTTATTATTATTAATAATAAACAGCCATGAGTAATGAAGATGGTTTACTCAAGAAAATACCTCTTCTCTTATAAATATTTTAATTATTTATTTATTCAATTGTAAAAAATCGATACATGAGAATTAATATTATTCTATTTTCAGATTATTATGTGATGCTGGCGCAGAGCCGCACCTATCATCAGAATGGCGTCTTTTGTTTGTCGGCGCTCGAGTCGAACAGACCTCGGTAAGAAAGTTACATTGATTTTGTTTGTTTTATTTAATGAATTAATTTGTTATTGAAGTGTTATTTAATTTTAAAAAGTATTAATTTGGTGTTAAGTTGCTGCCAACAATTATAAGTTATTTAAGATTGTGTGTTTATTATTATTAATAATAAACAGCCATGAGTAATGAAGATGGTTTACTCAAGAAAATACCCATTCTCTTATAAATATATTAATTATTAATTTATTCAATTGTTAAAAAATCGATACATGAGAATTAATATTATTCTATTTTCAGATTATTATGTGATGCAGGCGCAGAGCCGCACCTATCATCAGAATGGCGTCTTTTGTTTGTCGGCGCTCGAGTTGAACAGACCTCGGTAAGAAAGTTACTTTGATTTTGTTTGTTTTATTTAATGAATTAATTTGTTATTGAAGTGTTATTTAATTTAAAAAGTATTTATTTGGTATTAAGTTGCTGCCAACAATTATAAGTTATTTTAGATTGTGTGTTTATTATTATTAATAATAAACAGCCATGAGTAATGTAGATGGTTTACTCAAGAAAATACCTCTTCTCTTATAAATATATTAATTATTTATTTATTCAATTGTAAAAAATCGATACATGAGAATTAATATTTTTCTATTTTCAGATAAATACGTGAACCAGGCGCAGGGACGCACCTATCAGAATGGCCGTATCTATTCAATTGTATAAAATCGATACATGAGAATTAATATTATTCTATTTTCAGATTATTATGTGATGCAGGCGCAGAGACGCACCTATCATCAGAATGGCGTCATTTGTTTGTCGGCGCTCGAGTCGAACAGACCTCGGTAAGAAAGTTACTTTGATTTTGTTTGTTTTATTTAATGAATTAATTTGTTATTGAAGTGTTATTTAATTTTAAAAAGTATTAATTTGGTATTAAGTTGCTGCCAACAATTATAAATTATTTAAGATTGTGTGTTTATTATTATTAATAATAAACAGCCATGAGTAATGAAGATGGTTTACTCAAGAAAATACTTATTCTCTTATAAATATATTAATTATTAATTTATTCAATTGTTAAAAAATCGATACATGAGAATTAATATTATTCTATTTTCAGATTATTATGTGATGCAGGCGCAGAGCCGCACCTATCATCAGAATGGCGTCTTTTGTTTGTTTCCGCTCGAGTCGAAAAGACCTCGGTAAGAAAGTTACTTTGATTTTGTTTGTTTAATTTATAGAATTAATTTGTTATTGAAGTGTTATTTAATTTTAAAAAGTATGTATTTGGTATTAAGTTGCTGCCAACAATTATAAATTATTTTAGATTGTCTGTTTATTATTATTAATAATAAACAGCCATGAGTAATGTAGATGGTTTACTCAAGAAAATACCTCTTCTCTTATAAATATATTAATTATTTATTTATTCAATTGTAAAAAATCGATACATGAGAATTAATATTATTCTTTTTTCAGATAACTACGTGAACCAGGCGCAGGGATGCACCTATCAGAATTGCCGTATCTATTCAATTGTATAAAATCGATACATGAGAATTAATATTATTCTATTTTCAGATTATTATGTGATGCAGGCGCAGAGACGCACCACCTATCATCAGAATGGCGTCATTCGTTTGTCGGCGCTCGAGTCGAACAGACCTGGGTAAGAAAGTTACTTTGATTTTGTTTGTTTAATTTAATGAATTAATTTGTTATTGAAGTGTTATTTAATTTTAAAAAGTATTAATTTGGTATTAAGTTGCTGCCAACAATTATAAATTATTTTAGATTGTGTGTTTATTATTATTAATAATAAACAGCCATGAGTAATGTAGATGGTTAACTCATGAAAATACCTCTTCTCTTATAAATATTTTAATTATTTATTTATTCAATTGTAAAAAATCGATACATGAGAATTAATATTATTCTATTTTCAGATTATTATGTGATGCAGGCGCAGAGCCGCACCTATCATCAGAATGGCGTCTTTTGTTTGTCGGCGCTCGAGTCGAACAGACCTCGGTAAGAAAGTTACTTTGATTTTGTTTGTTTTATTTAATGAATTAATTTGTTATTGAAGTGTTATTTAATTTTTAAAAGTATTAATTTGGTATTAAGTTGCTGCCAACAATTATAAGTTATTTAAGATCGTGTGTTTATTATTATTAATAATAAACAGCCATGAGTAATGTAGATGGTTTACTCAAGAAAATACCTCTTCTCTTATAAATATATTAATTATTTATTTATTCAATTGTAAAAAATCGATACATGAGAATTAATATTATTCTATTTTCAGATAAATACGTGAACCAGGCGCAGGGACGCACCTATCAGAATGGCCGTATCTATTCAATTGTATAAAATCGATACATGAGAATTAATATTATTCTATTTTCAGATTATTATGTGATGCAGGCGCAGAGACGCACCTATCATCAGAATGGCGTCATTCGTTTGTCGGCGCTCGAGTCGAACAGACCTCGGTAAGAAAGTTACTTTGATTTTGTTTGTTTTATTTAATGAATTAATTTGTTATTGAAGTGTTATTTAATTTTAAAAAGTATTAATTTGGTATTAAGTTGCTGCCAACAATTATAAATTATTTTAGATTGTGTGTTTATTATTATTAATAATAAACAGCCATGAGTAATGAAGATGGTTTACTCAAGAAAATACCTCTTCTCTTATAAATATTTTAATTATTTATTTATTCAATTGTAAAAAATCGATACATGAGAATTAATATTATTCTATTTTCAGATTATTATGTGATGCTGGCGCAGAGCCGCACCTATCATCAGAATGGCGTCTTTTGTTTGTCGGCGCTCGAGTCGAACAGACCTCGGTAAGAAAGTTACTTTGATTTTGTTTGTTTTATTTAATGAATTAATTTGTTATTGAAGTGTTATTTAATTTTAAAAAGTATTAATTTGGTGTTAAGTTGCTGCCAACAATTATAAGTTATTTAAGATTGTGTGTTTATTATTATTAATAATAAACAGCCATGAGTAATGAAGATGGTTTACTCAAGAAAATACCCATTCTCTTATAAATATATTAATTATTAATTTATTCAATTGTTAAAAAATCGATACATGAGAATTAATATTATTCTATTTTCAGATTATTATGTGATGCAGGCGCAGAGCCGCACCTATCATCAGAATGGCGTCTTTTGTTTGTCGGCGCTCGAGTCGAACAGACCTCGGTAAGAAAGTTACTTTGATTTTGTTTGTTTTATTTAATGAATTAATTTGTTATTGAAGTGTTATTTAATTTTAAAAAGTATTAATTTGGTATTAAGTTGCTGCCAACAATTATAAATTATTTTAGATTGTGTGTTTATTATTATTAATAATAAACAGCCATGAGTAATGTAGATGGTTAACTCATGAAAATACCTCTTCTCTTATAAATATTTTAATTATTTATTTATTCAATTGTAAAAAATCGATACATGAGAATTAATATTATTCTATTTTCAGATTATTATGTGATGCAGGCGCAGAGCCGCACCTATCATCAAAATGGCGTTTTTTGTTTGTCGGCGCTCGAGTCGAACAGACCTCGGTAAGAAAGTTACTTTGATTTTGTTTGTTTTATTTAATGAATTAATTTGTTATTGAAGTGTTATTTAATTTTTAAAAGTATTAATTTGGTATTAAGTTGCTGCCAACAATTATAAGTTATTTAAGATCGTGTGTTTATTATTATTAATAATAAACAGCCATGAGTAATGTAGATGGTTTACTCAAGAAAATACCTCTTCTCTTATAAATATATTAATTATTTATTTATTCAATTGTAAAAAATCGATACATGAGAATTAATATTATTCTATTTTCAGATTATTATGTGATGCTGGCGCAGAGCCGCACCTATCATCAGAATGGCGTCTTTTGTTTGTCGGCGCTCGAGTCGAACAGACCTCGGTAAGAAAGTTACTTTGATTTTGTTTGTTTTATTTAATGAATTAATTTGTTATTGAAGTGTTATTTAATTTTAAAAAGTATTAATTTGGTGTTAAGTTGCTGCCAACAATTATAAGTTATTTAAGATTGTGTGTTTATTATTATTAATAATAAACAGCCATGAGTAATGAAGATGGTTTACTCAAGAAAATACCCATTCTCTTATAAATATATTAATTATTAATTTATTCAATTGTTAAAAAATCGATACATGAGAATTAATATTATTCTATTTTCAGATTATTATGTGATGCAGGCGCAGAGCCGCACCTATCATCAGAATGGCGTCTTTTGTTTGTCGGCGCTCGAGTCGAACAGACCTCGGTAAGAAAGTTACTTTGATTTTGTTTGTTTTATTTAATGAATTAATTTGTTATTGAAGTGTTATTTAATTTTAAAAAGTATTAATTTGGTATTAAGTTGCTGCCAACAATTATAAATTATTTTAGATTGTGTGTTTATCATTATTAATAATAAACAGCCATGAGTAATGTAGATGGTTAACTCAAGAAAATACCTCTTCTCTTATAAATATTTTAATTATTTATTTATTCAATTGTAAAAAATCGATACATGAGAATTAATATTATTCTATTTTCAGATTATTATGTGATGCAGGCGCAGAGCCGCACCTATCATCAGAATGGCGTCTTTTGTTTGTCGGCGCTCGAGTCGAACAGACCTCGGTAAGAAAGTTACTTTGATTTTGTTTGTTTTATTTAATGAATTAATTTGTTATTGAAGTGTTATTTAATTTTAAAAAGTATTAATTTGGTATTAAGTTGCTGCCAACAATTATAAATTATTTAAGATTGTGTGTTTATTATTATTAATAATAAACAGCCATGAGTAATGTAGATGGTTTACTCAAGAAAATACCTCTTCTCTTATAAATATATTAATTATTTATTTATTCAATTGTAAAAAATCGATACATGAGAATTAATATTATTCTATTTTCAGATAAAAACGTGAACCAGGCGCAGGGACGCACCTATCAGAATGGCCGTATCTATTCAATTGTATAAAATCGATACATGAGAATTAATATTATTCTATTTTCAGATTATTGTGTGATGCAGGCGCAGAGACGCACCTATCATCAGAATGGCGTCATTCGTTTGTCGGTGCTCGAGTCGAACAGACCTCGGTAAGAAAGTTACTTTGATTTTGTTTGTTTTATTTAATTAATTAATTTGTTATTGAAGTGTTATTTAATTTAAAAAGTATTTATTTGGTATTAAGTTGCTGCCAATAATTATAAGTTATTTGAGATTGTGTGTTTATTATATAATAATAAACAGCCATGAGTAATGAAGATGGTTTACTCAAGAAAATACCCATTCTCTTATAAATATATTAATTATTAATTTATTCAATTGTTAAAAAATCGATACATGAGACTTAATATTATTCTATTTTCAGATAAATATGTGCACCAGGCGCAGGGACGCACCTATCAGAATTGCCGTATCTATTCAATTGTATAAAATCGATACATGAGAATTAATATTATTCTATTTTCAGATTATTATGTGATGCAGGCGCAGAGACGCACCTTTCATCAGAATGGCGTCATTCGTTTGTCGGCGCTCGAGTCGAACAGACCTCGGTAAGAAAGTTACTTTGATTTTGTTTGTTTTATTTAATGAATTAATTTGTTATTGAAGTGTTATTTAATTTTAAAAAGTATTAATTTGGTATTAAGTTGCTGCCAACAATTATAAGTTATTTAAAATTGTGTGTTTATTATATAATAATAAACAGCCATGAGTAATGAAGATGGTTTACTCAAGAAAATACCCATTCTCTTATAAATATATTAATTATTAATTTATTCAATTGTTAAAAAATCGATACATGAGAATTAATATTATTCTATTTTCAGATAAATATGTGCACCAGGCGCAGGGACGCACCTATCATCAGAATGGCCGTATCTATTCAATTGTAAAAAATCGATACATGAGAATTAATATTATTCTTTTTTTCAGATTATTATGTGAACCAGGCGCAGAGACGCACCTATCATCAGAATGGCGTCATTCGTTTGTCGGCGCTCGAGTCGAACAGACCTCGGTAAGAAAGTTACTTTGATTTTGTTTGTTTTATTTAATGAATTAATTTGTTATTGAAGTGTTATTTAATTTTAAAAAGTATTAATTTGGTATTAAGTTGCTGCCAACAATTATAAATTATTTTATTTTGTGTGTTTATTATTATTAATAATAAACAGCCATCAGTAATGTAGATGGTTTACTCAAGAAAATACCTCTTCTCTTATAAATATTTTAATTATTTATTTATTCAATTGTAAAAAATCGATACATGAGAATTAATATTATTCTATTTTCAGATTATTATGTGATGCTGGCGCAGAGCCGCACCTATCATCAGAATGGCGTCTTTTGTTTGTCGGCGCTCGAGTCGAACAGACCTCGGTAAGAAAGTTACTTTGATTTTGTTTGTTTTATTTAATGAATTAATTTGTTATTGAAGTGTTATTTAATTTTAAAAAGTATTTATTTGGTATTAAGTTGCTGCCAACAATTATAAGTTATTTAAGATTGTGTGTTTATTATTATTAATAATAAACAGCCATGAGTAATGAAGATGGTTTACTCAAGAAAATACCCATTCTCTTATAAATATTTTAATTATTTATTTATTCAATTGTAAAAAATCGATACATGAGAATTAATATTATTCTATTTTCAGATTATTATGTGATGCAGGCGCAGAGCCGCACCTATCATCAGAATGGCGTCTTTTGTTTGTCGGCGCTCGAGTCGAACAGACCTCGGTAAGAAAGTTACTTTGATTTTGTTTGTTTTATTTAATGAATTAATTTGTTATTGAAGTGTTATTTAATTTTAAAAAGTATTAATTTGGTATTAAGTTGCTGCCAACAATTATAAATTATTTAAGATTGTGTGTTTATTATTATTAATAATAAACAGCCATGAGTAATGTAGATGGTTTACTCAAGAAAATACCTCTTCTCTTATAAATATATTAATTATTTATTTATTCAATTGTAAAAAATCGATACATGAGAATTAATATTATTCTATTTTCAGATAAAAACGTGAACCAGGCGCAGGGACGCACCTATCAGAATGGCCGTATCTATTCAATTGTATAAAATCGATACATGAGAATTAATATTATTCTATTTTCAGATTATTGTGTGATGCAGGCGCAGAGACGCACCTATCATCAGAATGGCGTCATTCGTTTGTCGGTGCTCGAGTCGAACAGACCTCGGTAAGAAAGTTACTTTGATTTTGTTTGTTTTATTTAATTAATTAATTTGTTATTGAAGTGTTATTTAATTTAAAAAGTATTTATTTGGTATTAAGTTGCTGCCAATAATTATAAGTTATTTGAGATTGTGTGTTTATTATATAATAATAAACAGCCATGAGTAATGAAGATGGTTTACTCAAGAAAATACCCATTCTCTTATAAATATATTAATTATTAATTTATTCAATTGTTAAAAAATCGATACATGAGACTTAATATTATTCTATTTTCAGATAAATATGTGCACCAGGCGCAGGGACGCACCTATCAGAATTGCCGTATCTATTCAATTGTATAAAATCGATACATGAGAATTAATATTATTCTATTTTCAGATAAATATGTGCACCAGGCGCAGGGACGCACCTATCATCAGAATGGCCGTATCTATTCAATTGTAAAAAATCGATACATGAGAATTAATATTATTCTTTTTTTCAGATTATTATGTGAACCAGGCGCAGAGACGCACCTATCATCAGAATGGCGTCATTCGTTTGTCGGCGCTCGAGTCGAACAGACCTCGGTAAGAAAGTTACTTTGATTTTGTTTGTTTTATTTAATGAATTAATTTGTTATTGAAGTGTTATTTAATTTTAAAAAGTATTAATTTGGTATTAAGTTGCTGCCAACAATTATAAATTATTTTATATTGTGTGTTTATTATTATTAATAATAAACAGCCATGAGTAATGTAGATGGTTTACTCAAGAAAATACCTCTTCTCTTATAAATATTTTAATTATTTATTTATTCAATTGTAAAAAATCGATACATGAGAATTAATATTATTCTATTTTCAGATTATTATGTGATGCTGGCGCAGAGCCGCACCTATCATCAGAATGGCGTCTTTTGTTTGTCGGCGCTCGAGTCGAACAGACCTCGGTAAGAAAGTTACTTTGATTTTGTTTGTTTTATTTAATGAATTAATTTGTTATTGAAGTGTTATTTAATTTTAAAAAGTATTTATTTGGTATTAAGTTGCTGCCAACAATTATAAGTTATTTAAGATTGTGTGTTTATTATTATTAATAATAAACAGCCATGAGTAATGTAGATGGTTTACTCAAGAAAATACCTCTTCTCTTATAAATATATTAATTATTTATTTATTCAATTGTAAAAAATCGATACATGAGAATTAATATTATTCTATTTTCAGATAAAAACGTGAACCAGGCGCAGGGACGCACCTATCAGAATGGCCGTATCTATTCAATTGTATAAAATCGATACATGAGAATTAATATTATTCTATTTTCAGATTATTGTGTGATGCAGGCGCAGAGACGCACCTATCATCAGAATGGCGTCATTCGTTTGTCGGTGCTCGAGTCGAACAGACCTCGGTAAGAAAGTTACTTTGATTTTGTTTGTTTTATTTAATTAATTAATTTGTTATTGAAGTGTTATTTAATTTAAAAAGTATTTATTTGGTATTAAGTTGCTGCCAATAATTATAAGTTATTTGAGATTGTGTGTTTATTATATAATAATAAACAGCCATGAGTAATGAAGATGGTTTACTCAAGAAAATACCCATTCTCTTATAAATATATTAATTATTAATTTATTCAATAAATCATCAGAATGGCCGTATCTATTCAATTGTAAAAAATCGATACATGAGAATTAATATTATTCTTTTTTTCAGATTATTATGTGAACCAGGCGCAGAGACGCACCTATCATCAGAATGGCGTCATTCGTTTGTCGGCGCTCGAATCGAACAGACCTCGGTAAGAAAGTTACTTTGATTTTGTTTGTTTTATTTAATGAATTAATTTGTTATTGAAGTGTTATTTAATTTTAAAAAGTATTAATTTGGTATTAAGTTGCTGCCAACAATTATAAATTATTTTAGATTGTGTGTTTATTATTATTAATAATAAACAGCCATAAGTAATGTAGATGGTTTACTCAAGAAAATACCTCTTCTCTTATAAATATTTTAATTATTTATTTATTCAATTGTAAAAAATCGATACATGAGAATTAATATTATTCTATTTTCAGATTATTATGTGATGCTGGCGCAGAGCCGCACCTATCATCAGAATGGCGTCTTTTGTTTGTCGGCGCTCGAGTCGAACAGACCTCGGTAAGAAAGTTACTTTGATTTTGTTTGTTTTATTTAATGAATTAATTTGTTATTGAAGTGTTATTTAATTTTAAAAAGTATTAATTTGGTGTTAAGTTGCTGCCAACAATTATAAGTTATTTAAGATTGTGTGTTTATTATTATTAATAATAAACAGCCATGAGTAATGAAGATGGTTTACTCAAGAAAATACCCATTCTCTTATAAATATATTAATTATTAATTTATTCAATTGTTAAAAAATCGATACATGAGAATTAATATTATTCTATTTTCAGATTATTATGTGATGCAGGAGCAGAGCCGCACCTATCATCAGAATGGCGTCTTTTGTTTGTCGGCGCTCGAGTCGAACAGACCTCGGTAAGAAAGTTACTTTGATTTTGTTTGTTTTATTTAATGAATTAATTTGTTATTGAAGTGTTATTTAATTTTAAAAAGTATTAATTTGGTGTTAAGTTGCTGCCAACAATTATAAGTTATTTAAGATTGTGTGTTTATTATTATTAATAATAAACAGCCATGAGAAATGAAGATGGTTTACTCAAGAAAATACCCATTCTCTTATAAATATATTAATTATTAATTTATTCAATTGTTAAAAAATCGATACATGAGAATTAATATTATTCTATTTTCAGATTATTGTGTGATGCAGGCGCAGAGACGCACCTATCATCAGAATGGCGTCATTCGTTTGTCGGCGCTCGAGTCGAACAGACCTCGGTAAGAAAGTTACTTTGATTTTGTTTGTTTTATTTAATGAATTAATTTGTTATTGAAGTGTTATTTAATTTAAAAAGTATTTATTTGGTATTAAGTTGCTGCCAATAATTATAAGTTATTTGAGATTGTGTGTTTATTATATAATAATAAACAGCCATGAGTAATGAAGATGGTTTACTCAAGTAAATACCCATTCTCTTATAAATATATTAATTATTAATTTATTCAATTGTTAAAAAATCGATACATGAGAATTAATATTATTCTATTTTCAGATAAATATGTGCACCAGGCGCAGGGACGCACCTATCATCAGAATGGCCGTATCTATTCAATTGTAAAAAATCGATACATGAGAATTAATATTATTCTTTTTTTCAGATTATTATGTGAACCAGGCGCAGAGATGCACCTATCATCAGAATGGCGTCATTCGTTTGTCGGCGCTCGAATCGAACAGACCTCGGTAAGAAAGTTACTTTGATTTTGTTTGTTTTATTTAATGAATTAATTTGTTATTGAAGTGTTATTTAATTTTAAAAAGTATTAATTTGGTATTAAGTTGCTGCCAACAATTATAAATTATTTTAGATTGTGTGTTTATTATTATTAATAATAAACAGCCATGAGTAATGTAGATGGTTTACTCAAGAAAATACCTCTTCTGTTATAAATATTTTAATTATTTATTTATTCAATTGTAAAAAATCGATACATGAGAATTAATATTATTCTATTTTCAGATTATTATGTGATGCTGGCGCAGAGCCGCACCTATCATCAGAATGGCGTCTTTTGTTTGTCGGCGCTCGAGTCGAACAGACCTCGGTAAGAAAGTTACTTTGATTTTGTTTGTTTTATTTAATGAATTAATTTGTTATTGAAGTGTTATTTAATTTTAAAAAGTATTAATTTGGTGTTAAGTTGCTGCCAACATTTATAAGTTATTTAAGATTGTGTGTTTATTATTATTAATAATAAACAGCCATGAGTAATGAAGATGGTTTACTCAAGAAAATACCCATTCTCTTATAAATATATTAATTATTAATTTATTCAATTGTTAAAAAATCGATACATGAGAATTAATATTATTCTATTTTCAGATTATTATATGATGCAGGAGCAGAGCCGCACCTATCATCAGAATGGCGTCTTTTGTTTGTCGGCGCTCGAGTCGAACAGACCTCGGTAAGAAAGTTACTTTGATTTTGTTTGTTTTATTTAATGAATTAATTTGTTATTGAAGTGTTATTTAATTTTAAAAAGTATTATTTTGGTATTAAGTTGCTGCCAACAATTATAAATTATTTTAGATTGTGTGTTTATTATTATTAATAATAAACAGCCATGGGTAATGTAGATGGTTAACTCAAGAAAATACCTCTTCTCTCATAAATATTTTAATTATTTATTTATTCAATTGTAAAAAATCGATACATGAGAATTAATATTATTCTTTTTTCAGATTATTATGTGATGCAGGCGCAGAGCCGCACCTATCATCAGAATGGCGTCTTTTGTTTGTCGGCGCTCGAGTCGAACAGACCTCGGTAAGAAAGTTACTTTGATTTTGTTTGTTTTATTTAATGTATTAATTTGTTATTGAAGTGTTATTTAATTTTTAAAAGTATTAATTTGGTATTAAGTTGCTGCCAACAATTATAAGTTATTTAAGATTGTGTGTTTATTATTATTAATAATAAACAGCCATGAGTAATGTAGATGGTTTATTCAAGAAAATACCTCTTCTCTTATAAATATATTAATTATTTATTTATTCAATTGTAAAAAAATCGATACATGAGAATTAATATTATTCTATTTTCGGATAAATATGTGCACCAGGCGCAGGGACGCACCTATCATCAGAATGGCCGTATCTATTCAATTGTAAAAAATCGATACATGAGAATTAATATTATTCTTTTTTTCAGATTATTATGTGAACCAGGCGCAGAGACGCACCTATCATCAGAATGGCGTCATTCGTTTGTCGGCGCTCGAGTCGAACAGACCTCGGTAAGAAAGTTACTTTGATTTTGTTTGTTTTATTTAATGAATTAATTTGTTATTGAAGTGTTATTTAATTTTAAAAAGTATTAATTTGGTATTAAGTTGCTGCCAACAATTATAAATTATTTTAGATTGTGTGTTTATTATTATTAATAATAAACAGCCATGAGTAATGTAGATGGTTTACTCAAGAAAATACCTCTTCTGTTATAAATATTTTAATTATTTATTTATTCAATTGTAAAAAATCGATACATGAGAATTAATATTATTCTTTTTTTCAGATTATTATGTGAACCAGGCGCAGAGACGCACCTATCATCAGAATGGCGTCATTCGTTTGTCGGCGCTCGAATCGAACAGACCTCGGTAAGAAAGTTACTTTGATTTTGTTTGTTTTATTTAATGAATTAATTTGTTATTGAAGTGTTATTTAATTTTAAAAAGTATTAATTTGGTATTAAGTTGCTGCCAACAATTATAAATTATTTTAGATTGTGTGTTTATTATTATTAATAATAAACAGCCATGAGTAATGTAGATGGTTTACTCAAGAAAATACCTCTTCTCTTATAAATATTTTAATTATTTATTTATTCAATTGTAAAAAATCGATACATGAGAATTAATATTATTCTATTTTCAGATTATTATGTGATGCTGGCGCAGAGCCGCACCTATCATCAGAATGGCGTCTTTTGTTTGTCGGCGCTCGAGTCGAACAGACCTCGGTAAGAAAGTTACTTTGATTTTGTTTGTTTTATTTAATGAATTAATTTGTTATTGAAGTGTTATTTAATTTTAAAAAGTATTAATTTGGTGTTAAGTTGCTGCCAACAATTATAAGTTATTTAAGATTGTGTGTTTATTATTATTAATAATAAACAGCCATGAGTAATGAAGATGGTTTATTCAAGAAAATACCCATTCTCTTATAAATATATTAATTATTAATTTATTCAATTGTTAAAAAATCGATACATGAGAATTAATATTATTCTATTTTCAGATTATTATGTGATGCAGGAGCAGAGCCGCACCTATCATCAGAATGGCGTCTTTTGTTTGTCGGCGCTCGAGTCGAACAGACCTCGGTAAGAAAGTTACTTTGATTTTGTTTGTTTTATTTAATGAATTAATTTGTTATTGAAGTGTTATTTAATTTTAAAAAGTATGTATTTGGTATTAAGTTGCTGCCAACAATTATAAATTATTTTAGATTGTGTGTTTATTATTATTAATAATAAACAGCCATGAGTAATGTAGATGGTTAACTCAAGAAAATACCTCTTCTCTTATAAATATTTTAATTATTTATTTATTCAATTGTAAAAAATCGATACATGAGAATTAATATTATTCTTTTTTCAGATTATTATGTGATGCAGGCGCAGAGACGCACCTATCATCAGAATGGCGTCATTCGTTTGTCGGCGCTCGAGTCGAACAGACCTCGGTAAGAAAGTTACTTTGATTTTGTTTGTTTAATTTAATGAATTAATTTGTTATTGAAGTGTTATTTAATTTTAAAAAGTATTTATTTGGTATTAAGTTGCTGCCAACAATTATAAGTTTTTGAGATTGTGTGTTTATTATTTAATAATAAACAGCCATGAGAAATGAAGATGGTTTACTCAAGAAAATACCCATTCTCTTATAAATATATTAATTATTAATTTATTCAATTGTTAAAAAATCGATACATGAGAATTAATATTATTCTATTTTCAGATTATTATGTGATGCAGGCGCAGAGACGCACCTATCATCAGAATGGCGTCATTCGTTTGTCGGCGCTCGAGTCGAACAGACCTCGGTAAGAAAGTTACTTTGATTTTGTTTGTTTTATTTAATGAATTAATTTGTTATTGAAGTGTTATTTAATTTAAAAAGTATTTATTTGGTATTAAGTTGCTGCCAATAATTATAAGTTATTTGAGATTGTGTGTTTATTATATAATAATAAACAGCCATGAGTAATGAAGATGGTTTACTCAAGTAAATACCCATTCTCTTATAAATATATTAATTATTAATTTATTCAATTGTTAAAAAATCGATACATGAGAATTAATATTATTCTATTTTCAGATAAATATGTGCACCAGGCGCAGGGACGCACCTATCATCAGAATGGCCGTATCTATTCAATTGTAAAAAATCGATACATGAGAATTAATATTATTCTTTTTTTCAGATTATTATGTGAACCAGGCGCAGAGACGCACCTATCATCAGAATGGCGTCATTCGTTTGTCGGCGCTCGAATCGAACAGACCTCGGTAAGAAAGTTACTTTGATTTTGTTTGTTTTATTTAATGAATTAATTTGTTATTGAAGTGTTATTTAATTTTAAAAAGTATTAATTTGGTATTAAGTTGCTGCCAACAATTATAAATTATTTTAGATTGTGTGTTTATTATTATTAATAATAAACAGCCATTAGTAATGTAGATGGTTTACTCAAGAAAATACCTCTTCTGTTATAAATATTTTAATTATTTATTTATTCAATTGTAAAAAATCGATACATGAGAATTAATATTATTCTATTTTTAGATTATTATGTGATGCTGGCGCAGAGCCGCACCTATCATCAGAATGGCGTCTTTTGTTTGTCGGCGCTCGAGTCGAACAGACCTCGGTAAGAAAGTTACTTTGATTTTGTTTGTTTTATTTAATGAATTAATTTGTTATTGAAGTGTTATTTAATTTTAAAAAGTATTAATTTGGTGTTAAGTTGCTGCCAACATTAATAAGTTATTTAAGATTGTGTGTTTATTATTATTAATAATAAACAGCCATGAGTAATGAAGATGGTTTACTCAAGAAAATACCCATTCTCTTATAAATATATTAATTATTAATTTATTCAATTGTTAAAAAATCGATACATGAGAATTAATATTATTCTATTTTCAGATTATTATATGATGCAGGAGCAGAGCCGCACCTATCATCAGAATGGCGTCTTTTGTTTGTCGGCGCTCGAGTCGAACAGACCTCGGTAAGAAAGTTACTTTGATTTTGTTTCTTTTATTTAATGAATTAATTTGTTATTGAAGTGTTATTTAATTTTAAAAAGTATTATTTTGGTATTAAGTTGCTGCCAACAATTATAAATTATTTTAGATTGTGTGTTTATTATTATTAATAATAAACAGCCATGAGTAATGTAGATGGTTTACTCAAGAAAATACCTCTTCTCTTATAAATATTTTAATTATTTATTTATTCAATTGTAAAAAATCGATACATGAGAATTAATATTATTCTATTTTCAGATTATTATGTGATGCTGGCGCAGAGCCGCACCTATCATCAGAATGGCGTCTTTTGTTTGTCGGCGCTCGAGTCGAACAGACCTCGGTAAGAAAGTTACTTTGATTTTGTTTGTTTTATTTAATGAATTAATTTGTTATTGAAGTGTTATTTAATTTTAAAAAGTATTAATTTGGTGTTAAGTTGCTGCCAACAATTATAAGTTATTTAAGATTGTGTGTTTATTATTATTAATAATAAACAGCCATGAGTAATGAAGATGGTTAACTCAAGAAAATACCCATTCTCTTATAAATATATTAATTATTAATTTATTCAATTGTTAAAAAATCGATACATGAGAATTAATATTATTCTATTTTCAGATTATTATGTGATGCAGGAGCAGAGCCGCACCTATCATCAGAATGGCGTCTTTTGTTTGTCGGCGCTCGAGTCGAACAGACCTCGGTAAGAAAGTTACTTTGATTTTGTTTGTTTTATTTAATGAATTAATTTGTTATTGAAGTGTTATTTAATTTTAAAAAGTATTAATTTGGTATTAAGTTGCTGCCAACAATTATAAATTATTTTAGATTGTGTGTTTATTATTATTAATAATAAACAGCCATGAGTAATGTAGATGGTTAACTCAAGAAAATACCTCTTCTCTTATAAATATTTTAATTATTTATTTATTCAATTGTAAAAAATCGATACATGAGAATTAATATTATTCTTTTTTCAGATTATTATGTGATGCAGGCGCAGAGACGCACCTATCATCAGAATGGCGTCATTCGTTTGTCGGCGCTCGAGTCGAACAGACCTCGGTAAGAAAGTTACTTTGATTTTGTTTGTTTAATTTAATGAATTAATTTGTTATTGAAGTGTTATTTAATTTTAAAAAGTATTTATTTGGTATTAAGTTGCTGCCAACAATTATAAGTTTTTGAGATTGTGTGTTTATTATTTAATAATAAACAGCCATGAGAAATGAAGATGGTTTACTCAAGAAAATACCCATTCTCTTATAAATATATTAATTATTAATTTATTCAATTGTTAAAAAATCGATACATGAGAATTAATATTATTCTATTTTCAGATTATTATGTGATGCAGGCGCAGAGACGCACCTATCATCAGAATGGCGTCATTCGTTTGTCGGCGCTCGAGTCGAACAGACCTCGGTAAGAAAGTTACTTTGATTTTGTTTGTTTTATTTAATGAATTAATTTGTTATTGAAGTGTTATTTAATTTAAAAAGTATTTATTTGGTATTAAGTTGCTGCCAATAATTATAAGTTATTTGAGATTGTGTGTTTATTATATAATAATAAACAGCCATGAGTAATAAAGATGGTTTACTCAAGTAAATACCCATTCTCTTATAAATATATTAATTATTAATTTATTCAATTGTTAAAAAATCAATACATGAGAATTAATATTATTCTATTTTCAGATAAATATGTGCACCAGGCGCAGGGACGCACCTATCATCAGAATGGCCGTATCTATTCAATTGTAAAAAATCGATACATGAGAATTAATATTATTCTTTTTTTCAGATTATTATGTGAACCAGGCGCAGAGATGCACCTATCATCAGAATGGCGTCATTCGTTTGTCGGCGCTCGAATCGAACAGACCTCGGTAAGAAAGTTACTTTGATTTTGTTTGTTTTATTTAATGAATTAATTTGTTATTGAAGTGTTATTTAATTTTAAAAAGTATTAATTTGGTATTAAGTTGCTGCCAACAATTATAAATTATTTTAGATTGTGTGTTTATTATTATTAATAATAAACAGCCATGAGTAATGTAGATGGTTTACTCAAGAAAATACCTCTTCTGTTATAAATATTTTAATTATTTATTTATTCAATTGTAAAAAATCGATACATGAGAATTAATATTATTCTATTTTCAGATTATTATGTGATGCTGGCGCAGAGCCGCACCTATCATCAGAATGGCGTCTTTTGTTTGTCGGCGCTCGAGTCGAACAGACCTCGGTAAGAAAGTTACTTTGATTTTGTTTGTTTTATTTAATGAATTAATTTGTTATTGAAGTGTTATTTAATTTTAAAAAGTATTAATTTGGTGTTAAGTTGCTGCCAACATTTATAAGTTATTTAAGATTGTGTGTTTATTATTATTAATAATAAACAGCCATGAGTAATGAAGATGGTTTACTCAAGAAAATACCCATTCTCTTATAAATATATTAATTATTAATTTATTCAATTGTTAAAAAATCGATACATGAGAATTAATATTATTCTATTTTCAGATTATTATATGATGCAGGAGCAGAGCCGCACCTATCATCAGAATGGCGTCTTTTGTTTGTCGGCGCTCGAGTCGAACAGACCTCGGTAAGAAAGTTACTTTGATTTTGTTTGTTTTATTTAATGAATTAATTTGTTATTGAAGTGTTATTTAATTTTAAAAAGTATTATTTTGGTATTAAGTTGCTGCCAACAATTATAAATTATTTTAGATTGTGTGTTTATTATTATTAATAATAAACAGCCATGGGTAATGTAGATGGTTAACTCAAGAAAATACCTCTTCTCTCATAAATATTTTAATTATTTATTTATTCAATTGTAAAAAATCGATACATGAGAATTAATATTATTCTTTTTTCAGATTATTATGTGATGCAGGCGCAGAGCCGCACCTATCATCAGAATGGCGTCTTTTGTTTGTCGGCGCTCGAGTCGAACAGACCTCGGTAAGAAAGTTACTTTGATTTTGTTTGTTTTATTTAATGTATTAATTTGTTATTGAAGTGTTATTTAATTTTTAAAAGTATTAATTTGGTATTAAGTTGCTGCCAACAATTATAAGTTATTTAAGATTGTGTGTTTATTATTATTAATAATAAACAGCCATGAGTAATGTAGATGGTTTATTCAAGAAAATACCTCTTCTCTTATAAATATATTAATTATTTATTTATTCAATTGTAAAAAAATCGATACATGAGAATTAATATTATTCTATTTTCGGATAAATATGTGCACCAGGCGCAGGGACGCACCTATCATCAGAATGGCCGTATCTATTCAATTGTAAAAAATCGATACATGAGAATTAATATTATTCTTTTTTTCAGATTATTATGTGAACCAGGCGCAGAGACGCACCTATCATCAGAATGGCGTCATTCGTTTGTCGGCGCTCGAGTCGAACAGACCTCGGTAAGAAAGTTACTTTGATTTTGTTTGTCTATTTTCAGATTATTATGTGATGCAGGAGCAGAGCCCCTATCATCAGAATGGCGTCTTTTGTTTGTCGGCGCTCGAGTCGAACAGACCTCGGTAAGAAAGTTACTTTGATTTTGTTTGTTTTATTTAATGAATTAATTTGTTATTGAAGTGTTATTTAATTTTAAAAAGTATTAATTTGGTATTAAGTTGCTGCCAACAATTATAAATTATTTTAGATTGTGTGTTTATTATTATTAATAATAAACAGCCATGAGTAATGTAGATGGTTTACTCAAGAAAATACCTCTTCTCTTATAAATATTTTATTTATTTATTTATTCAATTGTAAAAAATCGATACATGAGAATTAATATTATTCTATTTCAGATTATTATGTGATGCAGGCGCAGAGCCGCACCTATCATCAGAATGGCGTCTTTTGTTTGTCGGCGCTCGAGTCGAACAGACCTCGGTAAGAAAGTTACTTTGATTTTGTTTGTTTTATTTAATGAATTAATTTGTTATTGAAGATTTATTTAATTTTAAAAAGTATTAATTTGGTATTAAGTTGCTGCCAACAATTATAAGTTATTTAAGATTGTGTGTTTATTATTATTAATAATAAACAGCCATGAGTAATGTAGATGGTTTACTCAAGAAAATACCCATTCTCTTATAAATATATTAATTATTAATTTATTCAATTGTTAAAAAATCGATACATGAGAATTAATATTATTCTATTTTCAGATTATTATGTGATGCAGGCGCAGAGACGCACCTATCATCAGAATGGCGTCATTCGTTTGTCGGCGCTCGAGTCGAACAGACCTCGGTAAGAAAGTTACTTTGATTTTGTTTGTTTTATTTAATGAATTAATTTGTTATTGAAGTGTTATTTAATTTAAAAAGTATTTATTTGGTATTAAGTTGCTGCCAATAATTATAAGTTATTTGAGATTGTGTGTTTATTATATAATAATAAACAGCCATGAGTAATGAAGATGGTTTACTCAAGTAAATACCCATTCTCTTATAAATATATTAATTATTAATTTATTCAATTGTTAAAAAATCAATACATGAGAATTAATATTATTCTATTTTCAGATAAATATGTGCACCAGGCGCAGGGACGCACCTATCATCAGAATGGCCGTATCTATTCAATTGTAAAAAATCGATACATGAGAATTAATATTATTCTTTTTTTCAGATTATTATGTGAACCAGGCGCAGAGATGCACCTATCATCAGAATGGCGTCATTCGTTTGTCGGCGCTCGAATCGAACAGACCTCGGTAAGAAAGTTACTTTGATTTTGTTTGTTTTATTTAATGAATTAATTTGTTATTGAAGTGTTATTTAATTTTAAAAAGTATTAATTTGGTATTAAGTTGCTGCCAACAATTATAAATTATTTTAGATTGTGTGTTTATTATTATTAATAATAAACAGCCATGAGTAATGAAGATGGTTTACTCAAGAAAATACCCATTCTCTTATAAATATATTAATTATTAATTTATTCAATTGTTAAAAAATCGATACATGAGAATTAATATTATTCTATTTTCAGATTATTATATGATGCAGGAGCAGAGCCGCACCTATCATCAGAATGGCGTCTTTTGTTTGTCGGCGCTCGAGTCGAACAGACCTCGGTAAGAAAGTTACTTTGATTTTGTTTGTTTTATTTAATGAATTAATTTGTTATTGAAGTGTTATTTAATTTTAAAAAGTATTAATTTGGTATTAAGTTGCTGCCAACAATTATAAATTATTTTAGATTGTGTGTTTATTATTTAATAATAAACAGCCATGAGAAATGAAGATGGTTTACTCAAGAAAATACCCATTCTCTTATAAATATATTAATTATTAATTTATTCAATTGTTAAAAAATCGATACATGAGAATTAATATTATTCTATTTTCAGATTATTATGTGATGCAGGCGCAGAGACGCACCTATCATCAGAATGGCGTCATTCGTTTGTCGGCGCTCGAGTCGAACAGACCTCGGTAAGAAAGTTACTTTGATTTTGTTTGTTTTATTTAATGAATTAATTTGTTATTGAAGTGTTATTTAATTTAAAAAGTATTTATTTGGTATTAAGTTGCTGCCAATAATTATAAGTTATTTGAGATTGTGTGTTTATTATATAATAATAAACAGCCATGAGTAATGAAGATGGTTTACTCAAGTAAATACCCATTCTCTTATAAATATATTAATTATTAATTTATTCAATTGTTAAAAAATCAATACATGAGAATTAATATTATTCTATTTTCAGATAAATATGTGCACCAGGCGCAGGGACGCACCTATCATCAGAATGGCCGTATCTATTCAATTGTAAAAAATCGATACATGAGAATTAATATTATTCTTTTTTTCAGATTATTATGTGAACCAGGCGCAGAGATGCACCTATCATCAGAATGGCGTCATTCGTTTGTCGGCGCTCGAATCGAACAGACCTCGGTAAGAAAGTTACTTTGATTTTGTTTGTTTTATTTAATGAATTAATTTGTTATTGAAGTGTTATTTAATTTTAAAAAGTATTAATTTGGTATTAAGTTGCTGCCAACAATTATAAATTATTTTAGATTGTGTGTTTATTATTATTAATAATAAACAGCCATGAGTAATGTAGATGGTTTACTCAAGAAAATACCTCTTCTGTTATAAATATTTTAATTATTTATTTATTCAATTGTAAAAAATCGATACATGAGAATTAATATTATTCTATTTTCAGATTATTATGTGATGCTGGCGCAGAGCCGCACCTATCATCAGAATGGCGTCTTTTGTTTGTCGGCGCTCGAGTCGAACAGACCTCGGTAAGAAAGTTACTTTGATTTTGTTTGTTTTATTTAATGAATTAATTTGTTATTGAAGTGTTATTTAATTTTAAAAAGTATTAATTTGGTGTTAAGTTGCTGCCAACATTTATAAGTTATTTAAGATTGTGTGTTTATTATTATTAATAATAAACAGCCATGAGTAATGAAGATGGTTTACTCAAGAAAATACCCATTCTCTTATAAATATATTAATTATTAATTTATTCAATTGTTAAAAAATCGATACATGAGAATTAATATTATTCTATTTTCAGATTATTATATGATGCAGGAGCAGAGCCGCACCTATCATCAGAATGGCGTCTTTTGTTTGTCGGCGCTCGAGTCGAACAGACCTCGGTAAGAAAGTTACTTTGATTTTGTTTGTTTTATTTAATGAATTAATTTGTTATTGAAGTGTTATTTAATTTTAAAAAGTATTATTTTGGTATTAAGTTGCTGCCAACAATTATAAATTATTTTAGATTGTGTGTTTATTATTATTAATAATAAACAGCCATGGGTAATGTAGATGGTTAACTCAAGAAAATACCTCTTCTCTCATAAATATTTTAATTATTTATTTATTCAATTGTAAAAAATCGATACATGAGAATTAATATTATTCTTTTTTCAGATTATTATGTGATGCAGGCGCAGAGCCGCACCTATCATCAGAATGGCGTCTTTTGTTTGTCGGCGCTCGAGTCGAACAGACCTCGGTAAGAAAGTTACTTTGATTTTGTTTGTTTTATTTAATGTATTAATTTGTTATTGAAGTGTTATTTAATTTTTAAAAGTATTAATTTGGTATTAAGTTGCTGCCAACAATTATAAGTTATTTAAGATTGTGTGTTTATTATTATTAATAATAAACAGCCATGAGTAATGTAGATGGTTTATTCAAGAAAATACCTCTTCTCTTATAAATATATTAATTATTTATTTATTCAATTGTAAAAAAATCGATACATGAGAATTAATATTATTCTATTTTCGGATAAATATGTGCACCAGGCGCAGGGACGCACCTATCATCAGAATGGCCGTATCTATTCAATTGTAAAAAATCGATACATGAGAATTAATATTATTCTTTTTTTCAGATTATTATGTGAACCAGGCGCAGAGACGCACCTATCATCAGAATGGCGTCATTCGTTTGTCGGCGCTCGAGTCGAACAGACCTCGGTAAGAAAGTTACTTTGATTTTGTTTGTTTTATTTAATGAATTAATTTGTTATTGAAGTGTTATTTAATTTTAAAAAGTATTAATTTGGTATTAAGTTGCTGCCAACAATTATAAATTATTTTAGATTGTGTTTTTATTATTATTAATAATAAACAGCCATGAGTAATGTAGATGGTTTACTCAAGAAAATACCTCTTCTCTTATAAATATTTTAATTATTTATTTATTCAATTGTAAAAAATCGATACATGAGAATTAATATTATTCTATTTTCAGATTATTATGTGATGCTGGCGCAGAGCCGCACCTATCATCAGAATGGCGTCTTTTGTTTGTCGGCGCTCGAGTCGAACAGACCTCGGTAAGAAAGTTACTTTGATTTTGTTTGTTTTATTTAATGAATTAATTTGTTATTGAAGTGTTATTTAATTTTAAAAAGTATTATTTTGGTATTAAGTTGCTGCCAACAATTATAAGTTATTTGAGATTGTGTGTTTATTATATAATAATAAACAGCCATGAGTAATGAAGATGGTTTACTCAAGAAAATACCCATTCTCTTATAAATATATTAATTATTAATTTATTCAATTGTTAAAAAATCGATACATGAGAATAATATTATTCTATTTTCAGATTATTATGTGATGCAGGCGCAGAGCCGCACCTTTCATCAGAATGGCGTCTTTTGTTTGTTTCCGCTCGAGTCGAAAAGACCTCGGTAAGAAAGTTACTTTGATTTTGTTTGTTTAATTTATAGAATTAATTTGTTATTGAAGTGTTATTTAATTTTAAAAAGTATTAATTTGGTATTAAGTTGCTGCCAACAATTATAAGTTATTTTAGATTGTGTGTTTATTATTATTAATAATAAACAGCCATGAGTAATGTAGATGGTTTACTCAAGAAAATACCTCTTCTCTTATAAATATATTAATTATTTATTTATTCAATTGTAAAAAATCGATACATGAGAATTAATATTATTTTATTTTCAGATTATTATGTGATGCAGGCGCAGAGACGCACCTATCAGAATGGCCGTATCTATTCAATTGTATAAAATCGATACATGGAATTAATATTATTCTATTTTCAGATTATTATGTGATGCAGGCGCAGAGACGCACCTATCATCAGAATGGCGTCATTCGTTTGTCGGTGCTCGAGTCGAACAGACCTCGGTAAGAAAGTTACTTTGATTTTGTTTGTTTTATTTAATGAATTAATTTGTTATTGAAGTGTTATTTAATTTTAAAAGTATTTATTTGGTATTAAGTTGCTGCCAACAATTATAAGTTATTTTAGATTGTGTGTTTATTATTATTAATAATAAACAGCCATGAGTAATGTAGATGGTTTACTCAAGAAAATACCTCTTCTCTTATAAATATTTTAATTATTTATTTATTCAATTGTAAAAAATCGATACATGAGAATTAATATTATTCTATTTCAGATTATTATGTGATGCAGGCGCAGAGCCGCACCTATCATCAGAATGGCGTCTTTTGTTTGTCGGCGCTCGAGTCGAACAGACCTCGGTAAGAAAGTTACTTTGATTTTGTTTGTTTTATTTAATGAATTAATTTGTTATTGAAGTGTTATTTAATTTTAAAAAGTATTAATTTGGTATTAAGTTGCTGCCAACAATTATAAGTTATTTAAGATTGTTTGTTTATTATTATTAATCATAAACAGCAATGAGTAATGTAGATGGTTTACTCAAGAAAATACCTCTTCTCTTATAAATATATTAATTATTTATTTATTCAATTGTAAAAAATCGATACATGAGAATTAATATTATTCTATTTCAGATTATTATGTGATGCAGGCGCAGAGCCGCACCTATCATCAGAATGGCGTCTTTTGTTTGTCGGCGCTCGAGTCGAACAGACCTCGGTAAGAAAGTTACTTTGATTTTGTTTGTTTTATTTAATGAATTAATTTGTTATTGAAGTGTTATTTAATTTTAAAAAGTATTAATTTGGTATTAAGTTGCTGCCAACAATTATAAGTTATTTAAGATTGTTTGTTTATTATTATTAATCATAAACAGCCATGAGTAATGTAGATGGTTTACTCAAGAAAATACCTCTTCTCTTATAAATATATTAATTATTTATTTATTCAATTGAAAAAAAACGATACATGAGAATTAATATTATTCTATTTTCAGATAAATACGTGAACCAGGCGCAGGGACGCACCTATCAGAATGGCCGTATCTATTCAATTGTATAAAATCGATACATGGAATTAATATTATTCTATTTTCAGATTATTATGTGATGCAGGCGCAGAGACGCACCTATCATCAGAATGGCGTCATTCGTTTGTCGGTGCTCGAGTCGAACAGACCTCGGTAAGAAAAATACTTTGATTTTGTTTGTTTTATTAAATGAATTAATTTGTTATTGAAGTGTTATTTAATTTTAAAAGTATTTATTTGGTATTAAGTTGCTGCCAACAATTATAAGTTATTTAAGATTGTGTGTTTATTATTATAAATAATAAACAGCCATGAGTAATGTAGATGGTTTACTCAAGAAAATACCTCTTCCCTTATAAATATATTAATTATTTATTTATTCAATTGTAAAAAATCGATACATGAGAATTAATATTATTCTATTTACAGATAAATACGTGAACCAGGCGCAGGGCCGCACCTATCAGAATGGCCGTATCTATTCAATTGTATAAAATTGATACATGAGAATTAATATTATTCTATTTTCAGATTATTATGTGATGCAGGCGCAGAGACGCACCTATCATCAGAATGGCGTAATTCGTTTGTCGGCGCTCGAGTCGAACAGACCTCGGTAAGAAAGTAACTTTGATTTTGTTTGTTTAATTTCATGAATTAATTTGTTATTGAAGTGTTATTTAATTTTAAAAAGTATTAATTTGGTATTAAGTTGCTGCCAACAATTATAAGTTATTTAAGATTGTTTGTTTATTATTATTAATCATAAACAGCAATGAGTAATGTAGATGGTTTACTCAAGAAAATACCTCTTCTCTTATAAATATATTAATTATTTATTTATTCAATTGTAAAAAATCGATACATGAGAATTAATATTATTCTATTTCAGATTATTATGTGATGCAGGCGCAGAGCCGCACCTATCATCAGAATGGCGTCTTTTGTTTGTCGGCGCTCGAGTCGAACAGACCTCGGTAAGAAAGTTACTTTGATTTTGTTTGTTTTATTTAATGAATTAATTTGTTATTGAAGTGTTATTTAATTTTAAAAAGTATTAATTTGGTATTAAGTTGCTGCCAACAATTATAAGTTATTTAAGATTGTTTGTTTATTATTATTAATCATAAACAGCAATGAGTAATGTAGATGGTTTACTCAAGAAAATACCTCTTCTCTTATAAATATATTAATTATTTATTTATTCAATTGTAAAAAATCGATACATGAGAATTAATATTATTCTATTTCAGATTATTATGTGATGCAGGCGCAGAGCCGCACCTATCATCAGAATGGCGTCTTTTGTTTGTCGGCGCTCGAGTCGAACAGACCTCGGTAAGAAAGTTACTTTGATTTTGTTTGTTTTATTTAATGAATTAATTTGTTATTGAAGTGTTATTTAATTTTAAAAAGTATTAATTTGGTATTAAGTTGCTGCCAACAATTATAAGTTATTTAAGATTGTTTGTTTATTATTATTAATCATAAACAGCCATGAGTAATGTAGATGGTTTACTCAAGAAAATACCTCTTCTCTTATAAATATATTAATTATTTATTTATTCAATTGTAAAAAATCGATACATGAGAATTAATATTATTCTATTTCAGATTATTATGTGATGCAGGCGCAGAGCCGCACCTATCATCAGAATGGCGTCTTTTGTTTGTCGGCGCTCGAGTCGAACAGACCTCGGTAAGAAAGTTACTTTGATTTTGTTTGTTTTATTTAATGAATTAATTTGTTATTGAAGTGTTATTTAATTTTAAAAAGTATTAATTTGGTATTAAGTTGCTGCCAACAATTATAAGTTATTTAAGATTGTTTGTTTATTATTATTAATCATAAACAGCAATGAGTAATGTAGATGGTTTACTCAAGAAAATACCTCTTCTCTTATAAATATATTAATTATTTATTTATTCAATTGTAAAAAATCGATACATGAGAATTAATATTATTCTATTTCAGATTATTATGTGATGCAGGCGCAGAGCCGCACCTATCATCAGAATGGCGTCTTTTGTTTGTCGGCGCTCGAGTCGAACAGACCTCGGTAAGAAAGTTACTTTGATTTTGTTTGTTTTATTTAATGAATTAATTTGTTATTGAAGTGTTATTTAATTTTAAAAAGTATTAATTTGGTATTAAGTTGCTGCCAACAATTATAAGTTATTTAAGATTGTTTGTTTATTATTATTAATCATAAACAGCCATGAGTAATGTAGATGGTTTACTCAAGAAAATACCTCTTCTCTTATAAATATATTAATTATTTATTTATTCAATTGAAAAAAAACGATACATGAGAATTAATATTATTCTATTTTCAGATAAATACGTGAACCAGGCGCAGGGACGCACCTATCAGAATGGCCGTATCTATTCAATTGTATAAAATCGATACATGGAATTAATATTATTCTATTTTCAGATTATTATGTGATGCAGGCGCAGAGACGCACCTATCATCAGAATGGCGTCATTCGTTTGTCGGTGCTCGAGTCGAACAGACCTCGGTAAGAAAAATACTTTGATTTTGTTTGTTTTATTAAATGAATTAATTTGTTATTGAAGTGTTATTTAATTTTAAAAGTATTTATTTGGTATTAAGTTGCTGCCAACAATTATAAGTTATTTAAGATTGTGTGTTTATTATTATAAATAATAAACAGCCATGAGTAATGTAGATGGTTTACTCAAGAAAATACCTCTTCCCTTATAAATATATTAATTATTTATTTATTCAATTGTAAAAAATCGATACATGAGAATTAATATTATTCTATTTACAGATAAATACGTGAACCAGGCGCAGGGCCGCACCTATCAGAATGGCCGTATCTATTCAATTGTATAAAATTGATACATGAGAATTAATATTATTCTATTTTCAGATTATTATGTGATGCAGGCGCAGAGACGCACCTATCATCAGAATGGCGTAATTCGTTTGTCGGCGCTCGAGTCGAACAGACCTCGGTAAGAAAGTAACTTTGATTTTGTTTGTTTAATTTCATGAATTAATTTGTTATTGAAGTGTTATTTAATTTTAAAAAGTATTAATTTGGTATTAAGTTGCTGCCAACAATTATAAGTTATTTAAGATTGTTTGTTTATTATTATTAATCATAAACAGCAATGAGTAATGTAGATGGTTTACTCAAGAAAATACCTCTTCTCTTATAAATATATTAATTATTTATTTATTCAATTGTAAAAAATCGATACATGAGAATTAATATTATTCTATTTCAGATTATTATGTGATGCAGGCGCAGAGCCGCACCTATCATCAGAATGGCGTCTTTTGTTTGTCGGCGCTCGAGTCGAACAGACCTCGGTAAGAAAGTTACTTTGATTTTGTTTGTTTTATTTAATGAATTAATTTGTTATCCACTGAAACGTCGAGGCAACAGGGGTTGCCCAATACATTGTTGTTTCAAACGTCCAGGCAACAGGGGTTGCCCAAGCGGCAACTCAGCGTACTAGTACAATATAAACGAGGTTTTAACTATGAAGCTTGTTAGAGCTTCGTAAAAAATTTACTAGATGACACTGACTAGCTAACGCCTCATATGTATTAATTAAAAAAAAAGACAGATGGCAGCAGGCGTCGAAAAAAAATTGTTTTCAACAGTGTAATTTTGCGTACCTACTGATCGGAAGTTTTAGTGAATGCCACTTTTAAAATGTAAATATTTTATGTTTTTATTAGCCCAGTGTATTATTATTATATATTAAAAAAAAGCTGAATGTCTATTCTTCTAAATTAAATAAAAAAAAAACAAAAATAAAAAGTCCAATATAATAACAAAATTTTCCGAACGGCTAGAGTCACCCCGCGGATATCCAGCGTACTAGTACAATTTAGAACGAGTTTGTATCTATGAACCTTAAAAAGAAAGCTTAGTAAAATGTTTACTAGATGGCTCTGCTAGCTAACGCATCATATGTATTAATTCAAGAGTCCGACAGATGTCAGCAAGCGTTGAAAAATTTTTTTTTCTTTAGTGATATTTTACGTAACTAGTGAGTGGAAGTGTTAGTGAGTGCCGGTTTTAAAATGTAAGTATTTTATATATTTAATAGCCCAGTGTATTAGTGTTATATATTAAAAGAAAGCTGAATGTCTATTCTTTTAGATTAACTACCAATTTTAAGCATCAACAGTCAAAATAAAGTTTTTCACGTGTTATAGTCGAAAGACAAAAACTTCGCCCCAATGCTAAACCTAACCTAAAATTCGTCATGATTTTGTGTTATTATACGATTTTTTAATAGAATACTTATTGTAATTAGTAAAACAGGTCCTTATTTATATTTAAGTAGACTTTCAAAAAGAAATATGACGTAAATAATTAGAATTTCACGTTTTTATATTTCCTTGCCCAGAGTTTAGGTATGGCCGCCATTGCCGTCCGCGTTTTGGATTTTTTTGTTTTGGATGAATGTGCTACACTGTTCATTTTAAGTAATGATATATTGGTATCAAAGAAAAGCTTATTTAATCTAGTTTAATAATTAGTATACATCATTACACAAAAGTTAGATATAGTTTCGTTACATCTTGTTAAAAAAAATATTTTACATCAATTTAACTCCTAGTGTAAAGTTATTTTTTTTTTATGGATTTCAGATTAATTGTTATACTTTAATAAGTACATATTTTGATTCCTTATCAATTCAGCTTTATACTGGTATTTTTTATTTTGCTATAGCTGCAATAGTTTGCTAGAAAATACACTTTGAATCAGTAGTATGATGAGGCGCAATTTGCCGCTGGCCCTCAGGGACGGGCCGGGACGGCTAGGGATAGGCCGCTAATTTCTCTCGAACGGTCCAGTGGTTATTGAAGTGTTATTTAATTTTAAAAAGTATTAATTTGGTATTAAGTTGCTGCCAACAATTATAAGTTATTTAAGATTGTTTGTTTATTATTATTAATCATAAACAGCCATGAGTAATGTAGATGGTTTACTCAAGAAAATACCTTTTCTCTTATAAATATATTAATTATTTATTTATTCAATTGAAAAAAAACGATACATGAGAATTAATATTATTCTATTTTCAGATAAATACGTGAACCAGGCGCAGGGACGCACCTATCAGAATGGCCGTATCTATTCAATTGTATAAAATCGATACATGGAATTAATATTATTCTATTTTCAGATTATTATGTGATGCAGGCGCAGAGACGCACCTATCATCAGAATGGCGTCATTCGTTTGTCGGTGCTCGAGTCGAACAGACCTCGGTAAGAAAAATACTTTGATTTTGTTTGTTTTATTAAATGAATTAATTTGTTATTGAAGTGTTATTTAATTTTAAAAGTATTTATTTGGTATTAAGTTGCTGCCAACAATTATAAGTTATTTAAGATTGTGTGTTTATTATTATTAATAATAAACAGCCATGAGTAATGTAGATGGTTTACTCAAGAAAATACCTCTTCTCTTATAAATATTTTCATTATTTATTTATTCAATTGTAAAAAATCGATACAATAGAATTAATATTATTCTATTTTCAGATTATTATGTGATGCAGGCGCAGAGCCGCACCTATCATCAGAATGGCGTCTTTTGTTTGTCGGCGCTCGAGTCGAACAGACCTCGGTAAGAAAGTTACTTTGATTTTGTTTGTTTTATTTAATGAATTAATTTGTTATTGAAGTGTTATTTAATTTTAAAAAGTATTAATTTGGTATTAAGTTGCTGCCAACAATTATAAGTTATTTAAGATTGTGTGTTTATTATTATTAGTAATAAACAGCCATGAGTAATGTAGATGGTTTACTCAAGAAAATACCTCTTCTCTTATAAATATATTAATTATTTATTTATTCAATTGTAAAAAATCGATACATGAGAATTAATATTATTCTATTTTAAGATAAATACGTGAACCAGGCGCAGGGACGCACCTATCAGAATGGCCGTATCTATTCAATTGTATAAAATCGATACATGGAATTAATATTATTCTATTTTCAGATTATTATGTGATGCAGGCGCAGAGACGCACCTATCATCAGAATGGCGTCATTCGTTTGTCGGTGCTCGAGTCGAACAGACCTCGGTAAGAAAGTTACTTTGATTTTGTTTGTTTTATTTAATGAATTAATTTGTTATTGAAGTGTTATTTAATTTTAAAAGTATTTATTTGGTATTAAGTTGCTGCCAACAATTATAAATTATTTTAGATTGTGTGTTTATTATTATTAATAATAAACAGCCATGAGTAATGTAGATGGTTTACTCAAGAAAATACTTCTTCTCTTATAAATATATTAATTATTTATTTATTCAATTGTAAAAAATCGATACATGAGAATTAATATTATTCTATTTTCAGATAAATACGTGAACCAGGCGCAGGGACGCACCTATCAGAATGGCCGTATCTATTCAATTGTATAAAATCGATACATGGAATTAATATTATTCTATTTTCAGATTATTATGTGATGCAGGCGCAGAGACGCACCTATCATCAGAATGGCGTCATTCGTTTGTCGGTGCTCGAGTCGAACAGACCTCGGTAAGAAAGTTACTTTGATTTTGTTTGTTTTCTTTAATGAATTAATTTGTTATTGAAGTGTTATTTAATTTTAAAAGTATTTATTTGGTATTAAGTTGCTGCCAACAATTATAAGTTATTTTAGATTGTGTATTTATTATTATTAATAATAAACAGCCATGAGTAATGTAGATGGTTTACTCAAGAAAATACCTCTTCTCTTATAAATATATTAATTATTTATTTATTCAATTGTAAAAAATCGATACATTAGAATTAATATTATTCTATTTTCAGATAAATACGTGAACCAGGCGCAGGGACGCACCTATCAGAATGGCCGTATCTATTCAATTGTATAAAATCGATACATGAGAATTAATATTATTCTATTTTCAGATTATTATGTGATGCAGGCGCAGAGACGCACCTCATCAGAATGGCGTCATTCGTTTGTCGGCGCTCGAGTCGAACAGACCTCGGTAAGAAAGTTACTTTGATTTTGTTTGTTTTATTTAATGAATTAATTTGTTATTGAAGTGTTATTTAATTTTAAAAAGTATTAATTTGGTATTAAATTGCTGCCAACAATTATAAGTTATTTTAGATTGTGTGTTTATTATTATTAATAATAAACAGCCATGAGTAATGTAGATGGTTTACTCAAGAAAATACCTCTTCTCTTATAAATATTTTAATTATTTATTTATTCAATTGTAAAAAATCGATACAATAGAATTAATATTATTCTATTTTCAGATTATTATGTGATGCAGGCGCAGAGCCGCACCTATCATCAGAATGGCGTCTTTTGTTTGTCGGCGCTCGAGTCGAACAGACCTCGGTAAGAAAGTTACTTTGATTTTGTTTGTTTTATTTAATGAATTAATTTGTTATTGAAGTGTTATTTAATTTTAAAAGTATTTATTTGGTATTAAGTTGCTGCCAACAATTATAAATTATTTTAGATTGTGTGTTTATTATTATTAATAATAAACAGCCATGAGTAATGTAGATGGTTTACTCAAGAAAATACTTCTTCTCTTATAAATATATTAATTATTTATTTATTCAATTGTAAAAAATCGATACATGAGAATTAATATTATTCTATTTTCAGATAAATACGTGAACCAGGCGCAGGGACGCACCTATCAGAATGGCCGTATCTATTCAATTGTATAAAATCGATACATGGAATTAATATTATTCTATTTTCAGATTATTATGTGATGCAGGCGCAGAGACGCACCTATCATCAGAATGGCGTCATTCGTTTGTCGGTGCTCGAGTCGAACAGACCTCGGTAAGAAAGTTACTTTGATTTTGTTTGTTTTCTTTAATGAATTAATTTGTTATTGAAGTGTTATTTAATTTTAAAAGTATTTATTTGGTATTAAGTTGCTGCCAACAATTATAAGTTATTTTAGATTGTGTATTTATTATTATTAATAATAAACAGCCATGAGTAATGTAGATGGTTTACTCAAGAAAATACCTCTTCTCTTATAAATATATTAATTATTTATTTATTCAATTGTAAAAAATCGATACATTAGAATTAATATTATTCTATTTTCAGATAAATACGTGAACCAGGCGCAGGGACGCACCTATCAGAATGGCCGTATCTATTCAATTGTATAAAATCGATACATGAGAATTAATATTATTCTATTTTCAGATTATTATGTGATGCAGGCGCAGAGACGCACCTCATCAGAATGGCGTCATTCGTTTGTCGGCGCTCGAGTCGAACAGACCTCGGTAAGAAAGTTACTTTGATTTTGTTTGTTTTATTTAATGAATTAATTTGTTATTGAAGTGTTATTTAATTTTAAAAAGTATTAATTTGGTATTAAATTGCTGCCAACAATTATAAGTTATTTTAGATTGTGTGTTTATTATTATTAATAATAAACAGCCATGAGTAATGTAGATGGTTTACTCAAGAAAATACCTCTTCTCTTATAAATATTTTAATTATTTATTTATTCAATTGTAAAAAATCGATACAATAGAATTAATATTATTCTATTTTCAGATTATTATGTGATGCAGGCGCAGAGCCGCACCTATCATCAGAATGGCGTCTTTTGTTTGTCGGCGCTCGAGTCGAACAGACCTCGGTAAGAAAGTTACTTTGATTTTGTTTGTTTTATTTAATGAATTAATTTGTTATTGAAGTGTCATTTAATTTTAAAAAGTATTAATTTGGTATTAAGTTGCTGCCAACAATTATAAGTTATTTAAGATTGTGTGTTTATTATTATTAGTAATAAACAGCCATGAGTAATGTAGATGGTTTACTCAAGAAAATACCTCTTCTCTTATAAATATATTAATTATTTATTTATTCAATTGTAAAAAATCGATACATGAGAATTAATATTATTCTATTTTAAGATAAATACGTGAACCAGGCGCAGGGACGCACCTATCAGAATGGCCGTATCTATTTAATTGTATAAAATCGATACATGGAATTAATATAATTCTATTTTCAGATTATTATGTGATGCAGGCGCAGAGACGCACCTATCATCAGAATGGCGTCATTCGTTTGTCGGTGCTCGAGTCGAACAGACCTCGGTAAGAAAGTTACTTTGATTTTGTTTGTTTTATTTAATGAATTAATTTGTTATTGAAGTGTTATTTAATTTTAAAAGTATTTATTTGGTATTAAGTTGCTGCCAACAATTATAAATTATTTTAGATTGTGTGTTTATAATTATTAATAATAAACAGCCATGAGTAATGTAGATGGTTTACTCAAGAAAATACTTCTTCTCTTATAAATATATTAATTATTTATTTATTCAATTGTAAAAAATCGATACATGAGAATTAATATTATTCTATTTTCAGATAAATACGTGAACCAGGCGCAGGGACGCACCTATCAGAATGGCCGTATCTATTCAATTGTATAAAATCGATACATGGAATTAATATAATTCTATTTTCAGATTATTATGTGATGCAGGCGCAGAGACGCACCTATCATCAGAATGGCGTCATTCGTTTGTCGGTGCTCGAGTCGAACAGACCTCGGTAAGAAAGTTACTTTGATTTTGTTTGTTTTATTTAATGAATTAATTTGTTATTGAAGTGTTATTTAATTTTAAAAGTATTTATTTGGTATTAAGTTGCTGCCAACAATTATAAGTTATTTTAGATTGTGTATTTATTATTATTAATAATAAACAGCCATGAGTAATGTAGATGGTTTACTCAAGAAAATACCTCTTCTCTTATAAATATATTAATTATTTATTTATTCAATTGTAAAAAATCGATACATGAGAATTAATATTATTCTATTTTCAGATAAATACGTGAACCAGGCGCAGGGACGCACCTATCAGAATGGCCGTATCTATTCAATTGTATAAAATCGATACATGAGAATTAATATTATTCTATTTTCAGATTATTATGTGATGCAGGCGCAGAGACGCACCTATCATCAGAATGGCGTAATTCGTTTGTCGGCGCTCGAGTCGAACAGACCTCGGTAAGAAAGTTACTTTGATTTTGTTTGTTTAATTTAATGAATTAATTTGTTATTGAAGTGTTATTTAATTTTAAAAAGTATTTATTTGGTATTAAGTTGCTGCCAACAATTATAAGTTATTTGAAATTGTGTGTTTATTATATAATAATAAACAGCCATGAGTATTGAAGATGGTTTACTCAAGAAAATACCCATTCTCTTATAAATATATTAATTATTAATTTATTCAATTGTTAAAAAATCGATACATGAGAATTAATATTATTCTATTTTCAGATTATTATGTGATGCAGGCGCAGAGCCGCACCTATCATCAGAATGGCGTCTTTTGTTTGTCGGCGCTCGAGTCGAAAAGACCTCGGTAAGAAAGTTACTTTGATTTTGTTTGTTTAATTTAATGAATTAATTTGTTATTGAAGTGTTATTTAATTTTAAAAAGTATGTATTTGGTATTAAGTTGCTGCCAACAATTATAAGTTATTTAAGATTGTGTGTTTATTATTATTAATAATAAACAGCCATGAGTAATGTAGATGGTTTACTCAAGAAAATACCTCTTCTCTTATAAATATATTAATTATTTATTTATTCAATTGTAAAAAATTGCTACATGAGAATTAATATTATTCTTTTTTCAGATAAATACGTGAACCAGGCGCAGGGACGCACCTATCAGAATGGCCGTATCTATTCAATTGTATAAAATCGATACATGAGAATTAATATTATTCTATTTTCAGATTATTATGTGATGCAGGCGCAGAGACGCACCTCATCAGAATGGCGTCATTCGTTTCTCGGCGCTCGAGTCGAACAGACCTCGGTAAGAAAGTTACTTTGATTTTGTTTGTTTTATTTAATGAATTAATTTGTTATTGAAGTGTTATTTAATTTTAAAAAGTATTTATTTGGTATTAAGTTGCTGCCAACAATTATAATTTATTTGAGATTGTGTGTTTATTATATAATAATAAACAGCCATGAGTAATGAAGATGGTTTACTCAAGAAAATACCCATTCTCTTATAAATATATTAATTATTAATTTATTCAATTGTTAAAAAATCGATACATGAGAATTAATATTATTCTATTTTCAGATTATTATGTGAACCAGGCGCAGAGACGCACCTATCATCAGAATGGCGTCATTCGTTTTTCGGTGCTCGAGTCGAACAGACCTCGGTAAGAAAGTTACTTTGATTTTGTTTGTTTTATTTAATGAATTAATTTGTTATTGAAGTGTAATTTAATTTTAAAAAGTATTAATTTGATATTAAGTTGCTGCCAACAATTTTAAATTATTTTAGATTGTGTGTTTATTATTATTAATAATAAACAGCCATGAGTAATGTAGATGGTTTACTCAAGAAAATACCTCTTCTCTAATAAATATATTAATTATTTATTTATTCAATTGTAAAAAATTTATACATGAGAATTAATATTATTCTATTTTCAGATAAATACGTGAACCAGGCGCAGGGACGCACCTATCAGAATGGCCGTATCTATTCAATTGTATAAAATCGATACATGAGAATTAATATTATTCTTTTTTTCAGATTATTATGTGAACCAGGCGCAGAGACGCACCTATCATCAGAATGGCGTCATTCGTTTGTCAGCGCTCGAGTCGAACAGACCTCGGTAAGAAAGTAACTTTGATTAGGTTTGTTTAATTTAATGAATTAATTTGTTATTGAAGTGTTATTTAATTTTAAAAAGTATTTATTTGGTATTAAGTTGCTGCCAACAATTATAAGTTATTTGAGATTGTGTGTTTATTATATAATAATAAACAGCCATGAGTATTGAAGATGGTTTACTCAAGAAAATACCCATTCTCTTATAAATATATTAATTATTAATTTATTCAATTGTTAAAAAATCGATACATGAGAATTAATATTATTCTATTTTCAGATTATTATGTGATGCAGGCGCAGAGCCGCACCTATCATCAGAATGGCGTCTTTTGTTTGTCGGCGCTCGAGTCGAAAAGACCTCGGTAAGAAAGTTACTTTGATTTTGTTTGTTTAATTTAATGAATTAATTTGTTATTGAAGTGTTATTTAATTTTAAAAAGTATTAATTTGATATTAAGTTGCTGCCAACAATTATAAGTTATTTTAGATTGTGTGTTTATTATATAATAATAAACAGCCATGAGTAATGAAGATGGTTTACCCAAGAAAATACCCATTCTCTTATAAATATATTAATTATTAATTTATTCAATTGTTAAAAAATCGATACATGAGAATTAATATTATTCTATTTTCAGATAATTATGTGATGCAGGCGCAGAGCCGCACCTATCATCAGAATGGCGTCTTTTGTTTGTCGGCGCTCGTGTCGAAAAGACCTCGGTAAGAAAGTTACTTTGATTTTTTTTGTTTAATTTAATGAATTAATTTGTTATTGAAGTGTTATTTAATTTTAAAAAGTATTAATTTGGTATTAAATTGCTGCCAACAATTATAAGTTATTTGAGATTGTGTGTTTATTATATAATAATAAACAGCCATGAGTAATGAAGATGGTTTACCCAAGAAAATACCTCTTCTCTTATAAATATATTAATTATTTATTTATTCAATTGTAAAAAATCGATACATGAGAATTAATATTATTTTATTTTTAGATAAATACGTGAACCAGGCGCAGGGACGCACCTATCAGAATGGCCGTATCTATTCAATTGTATAAAATCGATACATGAGAATTAATATTATTCTATTTTCAGATTATTATGTGATGCAGGCGCAGAGCCGCACCTATCATCAGAATGGCGTCTTTTGTTTGTCGGCGCTCGAGTCGAACAGACCTCGGTAAGAAAGTTACTTTGATTTTGTTTGTTTAATTTAATTAATTAATTTGTTATTGAAGTGTTATTTAATTTTAAAAAGTATGTATTTGGTATTAAGTTGCTGCCAACAATTATAAGTTATTTTAGATTGTGTGTTTATTATTATAAATAATGAACAGCCATAAGTAATGAAGATGGTTTACTCAAGAAAATACCCCTTCTCTTAAAAATATATTAATTATTAATTTATTCAATTGTAAAAAATCGATACATGAGAATTAATATTATTCTATTTTCAGATAAATACGTGAACCAGGCGCAGGGACGCACCTATCAGAATGGCCGTGTCTATTCAATTGTATAAAATCGATACATGAGAATTAATATTATTCTATTTTCAGATTATTATGTGATGCAGGCGCAGAGACGCACCTATCATCAGAATGGCGTCATTCGTTTGTCGGTGCTCGAGTCGAACAGACCTCGGTAAGAAAGTTACTTTGATTTTGTTTGTTTTATTTAATGAATTAATTTGTTATTGAAGTGTTATTTAATTTTAAAAGTATTTATTTGGTATTAAGTTGCTGCCAACAATTATAAGTTATTTGAGATTGTGTGTTTATTATATAATAATAAACAGCCATGAGTAATGAAGATGGTTTACTCAAGAAAATACCCATTCTCTTATAAATATATTAATTATTAATTTATTCAATTGTTAAAAAATCGATACATGAGAATTAATATTATTCTATTTTCAGATTATTATGTGATGCAGGCGCAGAGCCGCACCTATCATCAGAATGGCGTCTTTTGTTTGTCGGCGCTCGAGTCGAAAAGACCTCGGTAAGAAAGTTACTTTGATTACGTTTGTTTAATTTAATGAATTAATTTGTTATTGAAGTGTTATTTAATTTTAAAAAGTATTAATTTGGTATTAAGTTGCTGCCAACAATTATAAGTTATTTTAGATTGTGTGTTTATTATTATTAATAATAAACAGCCATGAGAAATGTAGATGGTTTACTCAAGAAAATACCTCTTCTCTTATAAATATATTAATTATTTATTTATTCAATTATAAAAAATCGATACTTGAGAATTAATATTATTCTATTTTCAGATTATTATGTGATGCAGGCGCAGAGCCGCACCTATCATCAGAATGGCGTCTTTTGTTTGTCGGCGCTCGAGTCGAACAGACCTCGGTAAGAAAGTTACTTTGATTTTGTTTGTTTTATTTAATGAATTAATTTGTTATTGAAGTGTTATTTAATTTAAAAAGTATTTATTTGATATTAAGTTGCTGCCAACAATTATAAGTTATTTGAGATTGTGTGTTTATTATATAATAATAAACAGCCATGAGTAATGAAGATGGTTTACTCAAGAAAATACCCATTCTCTTATAAATATATATATTATTAATTTATTCAATTGTTAAAAAATCGATACATGAGAATTAATATTATTCTATTTTCAGATAAATATGTGCACCAGGCGCAGGGACGCACCTATCATCAGAATGGCCGTATCTATTCAATTGTAAAAAATCGATACATGAGAATTAATATTATTCTTTTTTTCAGATTATTATGTGAACCAGGCGCAGAGACGCACCATCATCAGAATGGCGTCATTCGTTTTTCAGCGCTTGAGTCGAACAGACCTCGGTAAGAAAGTAACTTTGATTTTGTTTGTTTAATTTAATGAATTAATTTGTTATTGAAGTGTTATTTAATTTTAAAAAGTATTAATTTGGTATAAAGTTGCTGCCAACAATTATAAGTTATTTGAGATTGTGTGTTTATTATATAATAATAAACAGCCATGAGTAATGAAGATGGTTTACCCAAGAAAATACCCATTCTCTTATAAATATATTAATTATTAATTTATTCAATTGTTAAAAAATCGATACATGAGAATTAATATTATTCTATTTTCAGATTATTATGTGATGCAGGCGCAGAGCCGCACCTATCATCAGAATGGCGTCTTTTGTTTGTCGGCGCTCGAGTCGAACAGACCTCGGTAAGAAAGTTACTTTGATTTTGTTTGTTTAATTTAATTAATTAATTTGTTATTGAAGTGTTATTTAATTTTAAAAAGTATGTATTTGGTATTAAGTTGCTGCCAACAATTATAAGTTATTTTAGATTGTGTGTTTATTATTATAAATAATGAACAGCCATAAGTAATGAAGATGGTTTACTCAAGAAAATACCCCTTCTCTTAAAAATATATTAATTATTAATTTATTCAATTGTAAAAAATCGATACATGAGAATTAATATTATTCTATTTTCAGATAAATACGTGAACCAGGCGCAGGGACGCACCTATCAGAATGGCCGTATCTATTCAATTGTATAAAATCGATACATGAGAATTAATATTATTCTATTTTCAGATTATTATGTGATGCAGGCGCAGAGACGCACCTATCATCAGAATGGCGTCATTCGTTTGTCGGTGCTCGAGTCGAACAGACCTCGGTAAGAAAGTTACTTTGATTTTGTTTGTTTTATTTAATGAATTAATTTGTTATTGAAGTGTTATTTAATTTTAAAAGTATTTATTTGGTATTAAGTTGCTGCCAACAATTATAAGTTATTTGAGATTGTGTGTTTATTATATAATAATAAACAGCCATGAGTAATGAAGATGGTTTACTCAAGAAAATACCCATTCTCTTATAAATATATTAATTATTAATTTATTCAATTGTTAAAAAATCGATACATGAGAATTAATATTATTCTATTTTCAGATTATTATGTGATGCAGGCGCAGAGCCGCACCTATCATCAGAATGGCGTCTTTTGTTTGTCGGCGCTCGAGTCGAAAAGACCTCGGTAAGAAAGTTACTTTGATTACGTTTGTTTAATTTAATGAATTAATTTGTTATTGAAGTGTTATTTAATTTTAAAAAGTATTAATTTGGTATTAAGTTGCTGCCAACAATTATAAGTTATTTTAGATTGTGTGTTTATTATTATTAATAATAAACAGCCATGAGAAATGTAGATGGTTTACTCAAGAAAATACCTCTTCTCTTATAAATATATTAATTATTTATTTATTCAATTATAAAAAATCGATACTTGAGAATTAATATTATTCTATTTTCAGATTATTATGTGATGCAGGCGCAGAGCCGCACCATCATCAGAATGGCGTCTTTTGTTTGTCGGCGCTCGAGTCGAACAGACCTCGGTAAGAAAGTTACTTTGATTTTGTTTGTTTTATTTAATGAATTAATTTGTTATTGAAGTGTTATTTAATTTAAAAAGTATTTATTTGGTATTAAGTTGCTGCCAACAATTATAAGTTATTTGAGATTGTGTGTTTATTATATAATAATAAACAGCCATGAGTAATGAAGATGGTTTACTCAAGAAAATACCCATTCTCTTATAAATATATATATTATTAATTTATTCAATTGTTAAAAAATCGATACATGAGAATTAATATTATTCTATTTTCAGATAAATATGTGCACCAGGCGCAGGGACGCACCTATCATCAGAATGGCCGTATCTATTCAATTGTAAAAAATCGATACATGAGAATTAATATTATTCTTTTTTTCAGATTATTATGTGAACCAGGCGCAGAGACGCACCATCATCAGAATGGCGTCATTCGTTTTTCAGCGCTCGAGTCGAACAGACCTCGGTAAGAAAGTAACTTTGATTTTGTTTGTTTAATTTAATGAATTAATTTGTTATTGAAGTGTTATTTAATTTTAAAAAGTATTAATTTGGTATAAAGTTGCTGCCAACAATTTTAAGTTATTTGAGATTGTGTGTTTATTATATAATAATAAACAGCCATGAGTAATGAAGATGGTTTACCCAAGAAAATACCCATTCTCTTATAAATATATTAATTATTAATTTATTCAATTGTTAAAAAATCGATACATGAGAATTAATATTATTCTATTTTCAGATTATTATGTGATGCAGGCGCAGAGCCGCACCTATCATCAGAATGGCGTCTTTTGTTTGTCGGTGCTCGAGTCGAAAAGACCTTGGTAAGAAAGTAACTTTGATTAGGTTTGTTTAATTTAATGAATTAATTTGTTATTGAAGTGTTATTTAATTTTAAAAAGTATTAATTTGGTATTAAATTGCTGCCAACAATTATAAGTTATTTTAGATTGTGTGTTTATTATTATTAATAATAAACAGCCATGAGTAATGTAGATGGTTTACTCAAGAAAATACCTCTTCTCTTATAAATAAATTAATTATTTATTTATTCAATTGTAAAAAATCGATACATGAGAATTAATATTATTCTATTTTCAGATTATTATGTGATGCAGGCGCAGAGCCGCACCTATCATCAGAATGGCGTCTTTTGTTTGTCGGCGCTCGAGTCGAACAGACCTCGGTTAGAAAGTTACTTTGATTTTGTTTGTTTAATTTAATGAATTAATTTGTTATTGAAGTGTTATTTAATTTTAAAAAGTATGTTTTTGATATTAAGTTGCTGCCAACAATTATAAGTTATTTTAGATTGTGTGTTTTTTATTATAAATAATGAACAGCCATAAGTAATGAAGATGGTTTACTCAAGAAAATACCCCTTCTCTTAAAAATATATTAATTATTTATTTATTCAATTGTAAAAAATCGGTACATGAGAATTAATATTATTCTATTTTCAGATAAATACGTGAACCAGGCGCAGGGACGCACCTATCAGAATGGCCGTATCTATTCAATTGTATAAAATTGATACATGAGAATTAATATTATTCTATTTTCAGATTATTGTGTGATGCAGGCGCAGAGACGCACCTATCATCAGAATGGCGTCATTCGTTAGTCGGCGCTCGAGTCGAAAAGACCTCGGTAAGAAAGTTACTTTGATTTTGTTTGTTTAATTAAATGAATTAATTTGTTATTGAAGTGTTTTTTAATTTTAAAAAGTATTTATTTGATATTAAGTTGCTGCCAACAATTATAAGTTATTTTAGATTGTGTGTTTATTATTATTAATAATAAACAGCCATGAGTAATGTAGATGGTTTTCTCAAGAAAATACCTCTTCTCTTATAAATATTTTAATTATTTATTTATTCAATTGTAAAAAATCGATACAATAGAATTAATATTATTCTATTTTCAGATTATTATGTGATGCAGGCGCAGAGCCGCACCTATCATCAGAATGGCGTCTTTTGTTTGTCGGCGCTCGAGTCGAACAGACCTCGGTAAGAAAGTTACTTTGATTTTGTTTGTTTTATTTAATGAATTAATTTGTTATTGAAGTGTTATTTAATTTTAAAAAGTATTAATTTGGTATTAAGTTGCTGCCAACAATTATAAGTTATTTAAGATTGTGTGTTTATTATTATTAGTAATAAACAGCCATGAGTAATGTAGATGGTTTACTCAAGAAAATACCTCAACTCTTATAAATATATTAATTATTTATTTATTCAATTGTAAAAAATCGATACATGAGAATTAAAATTATTCTATTTTCAGATAAATACGTGAACCAGGCGCAGGGACGCACCTTTCATCAGAATGGCGTCATTCGTTTGTCAGCGCTCGAGTCGAACAGACCTCGGTAAGAAAGTTACTTTGATTTTGTTTGTTTAATTTAATGAATTAATTTGTTATTGAAGTGTTATTTAATTTTAAAAAGTATTAATTTGGTATAAAGTTGCTGCCAACAATTATAAGTTATTTGGGATTGTGTGTTTATTATATAATAATAAACAGCCATGAGTTATGAAGATGGTTTACCCAAGAAAATACCCATTCTCTTATAAATATATTAATTATTAATTTATTCAATTGTTAAAAAATCGATACATGAGAATTAATATTATTCTATTTTCAGATTATTATGTGATGCAGGCGCAGAGCCGCACCTATCATCAGAATGGCGTCTTTTGTTTGTCGGCGCTCGAGTCGAAAAGACCTTGGTAAGAAAGTAACTTTGATTAGGTTTGTTTAATTTAATGAATTAATTTGTTATTGAAGTGTTATTTAATTTTAAAAAGTATTAATTTGGTATTAAATTGCTGCCAACAATTATAAGTTATTTTAGATTGTGTGTTTATTATTATTAATAATAAACAGCCATGAGTAATGTAGATGGTTTACTCAAGAAAATACCTCTTCTCTTATAAATATTTTAATTATTTATTTATTCAATTGTAAAAAATCGATACAATAGAATTAATATTATTCTATTTTCAGATTATTATGTGATGCAGGCGCAGAGCCGCACCTATCATCAGAATGGCGTCTTTTGTTTGTCGGCGCTCGAGTCGAACAGACCTCGGTAAGAAAGTTACTTTGATTTTGTTTGTTTTATTTAATGAATTAATTTGTTATTGAAGTGTCATTTAATTTTAAAAAGTATTAATTTGGTATTAAGTTGCTGCCAACAATTATAAGTTATTTAAGATTGTGTGTTTATTATTATTAGTAATAAACAGCCATGAGTAATGTAGATGGTTTACTCAAGAAAATACCTCTTCTCTTATAAATATATTAATTATTTATTTATTCAATTGTAAAAAATCGATACATGAGAATTAATATTATTCTATTTTAAGATAAATACGTGAACCAGGCGCAGGGACGCACCTATCAGAATGGCCGTATCTATTCAATTGTATAAAATCGATACATGGAATTAATATAATTCTATTTTCAGATTATTATGTGATGCAGGCGCAGAGACGCACCTATCATCAGAATGGCGTCATTCGTTTGTCGGTGCTCGAGTCGAACAGACCTCGGTAAGAAAGTTACTTTGATTTTGTTTGTTTTATTTAATGAATTAATTTGTTATTGAAGTGTTATTTAATTTTAAAAGTATTTATTTGGTATTAAGTTGCTGCCAACAATTATAAATTATTTTAGATTGTGTGTTTATAATTATTAATAATAAACAGCCATGAGTAATGTAGATGGTTTACTCAAGAAAATACTTCTTCTCTTATAAATATATTAATTATTTATTTATTCAATTGTAAAAAATCGATACATGAGAATTAATATTATTCTATTTTCAGATAAATACGTGAACCAGGCGCAGGGACGCACCTATCAGAATGGCCGTATCTATTCAATTGTATAAAATCGATACATGGAATTAATATTATTCTATTTTCAGATTATTATGTGATGCAGGCGCAGAGACGCACCTATCATCAGAATGGCGTCATTCGTTTGTCGGTGCTCGAGTCGAACAGACCTCGGTAAGAAAGTTACTTTGATTTTGTTTGTTTTATTTAATGAATTAATTTGTTATTGAAGTGTTATTTAATTTTAAAAGTATTTATTTGGTATTAAGTTGCTGCCAACAATTATAAGTTATTTTAGATTGTGTATTTATTATTATTAATAATAAACAGCCATGAGTAATGTAGATGGTTTACTCAAGAAAATACCTCTTCTCTTATAAATATATTAATTATTTATTTATTCAATTGTAAAAAATCGATACATGAGAATTAATATTATTCTATTTTCAGATAAATACGTGAACCAGGCGCAGGGACGCACCTATCAGAATGGCCGTATCTATTCAATTGTATAAAATCGATACATGAGAATTAATATTATTCTATTTTCAGATTATTATGTGATGCAGGCGCAGAGACGCACCTATCATCAGAATGGCGTAATTCGTTTGTCGGCGCTCGAGTCGAACAGACCTCGGTAAGAAAGTTACTTTGATTTTGTTTGTTTAATTTAATGAATTAATTTGTTATTGAAGTGTTATTTAATTTTAAAAAGTATTTATTTGGTATTAAGTTGCTGCCAACAATTATAAGTTATTTGAGATTGTGTGTTTATTATATAATAATAAACAGCCATGAGTATTGAAGATGGTTTACTCAAGAAAATACCCATTCTCTTATAAATATATTAATTATTAATTTATTCAATTGTTAAAAAATCGATACATGAGAATTAATATTATTCTATTTTCAGATTATTATGTGATGCAGGCGCAGAGCCGCACCTATCATCAGAATGGCGTCTTTTGTTTGTCGGCGCTCGAGTCGAAAAGACCTCGGTAAGAAAGTTACTTTGATTTTGTTTGTTTAATTTAATGAATTAATTTGTTATTGAAGTGTTATTTAATTTTAAAAAGTATGTATTTGGTATTAAGTTGCTGCCAACAATTATAAGTTATTTAAGATTGTGTGTTTATTATTATTAATAATAAACAGCCATGAGTAATGTAGATGGTTTACTCAAGAAAATACCTCTTCTCTTATAAATATATTAATTATTTATTTATTCAATTGTAAAAAATTGATACATGAGAATTAATATTATTCTTTTTTCAGATAAATACGTGAACCAGGCGCAGGGACGCACCTATCAGAATGGCCGTATCTATTCAATTGTATAAAATCGATACATGAGAATTAATATTATTCTATTTTCAGATTATTATGTGATGCAGGCGCAGAGACGCACCTCATCAGAATGGCGTCATTCGTTTGTCGGCGCTCGAGTCGAACAGACCTCGGTAAGAAAGTTACTTTGATTTTGTTTGTTTTATTTAATGAATTAATTTGTTATTGAAGTGTTATTTAATTTTAAAAAGTATTTATTTGGTATTAAGTTGCTGCCAACAATTATAATTTATTTGAGATTGTTTGTTTATTATATAATAATAAACAGCCATGAGTAATGAAGATGGTTTACTCAAGAAAATACCCATTCTCTTATAAATATATTAATTATTAATTTATTCAATTGTAAAAAAATCGATACATGAGAATTAATATTATTCTATTTTCAGATTATTATGTGAACCAGGCGCAGAGACGCACCTATCATCAGAATGGCGTCATTCGTTTTTCGGTGCTCGAGTCGAACAGACCTCGGTAAGAAAGTTACTTTGATTTTGTTTGTTTTATTTAATGAATTAATTTGTTATTGAAGTGTAATTTAATTTTAAAAAGTATTAATTTGATATTAAGTTGCTGCCAACAATTTTAAATTATTTTAGATTGTGTGTTTATTATTATTAATAATAAACAGCCATGAGTAATGTAGATGGTTTACTCAAGAAAATACCTCTTCTCTAATAAATATATTAATTATTTATTTATTCAATTGTAAAAAATTTATACATGAGAATTAATATTATTCTATTTTCAGATAAATACGTGAACCAGGCGCAGGGACGCACCTATCAGAATGGCCGTATCTATTCAATTGTATAAAATCGATACATGAGAATTAATATTATTCTTTTTTTCAGATTATTATGTGAACCAGGCGCAGAGACGCACCTATCATCAGAATGGCGTCATTCGTTTGTCAGCGCTCGAGTCGAACAGACCTCGGTAAGAAAGTAACTTTGATTAGGTTTGTTTAATTTAATGAATTAATTTGTTATTGAAGTGTTATTTAATTTTAAAAAGTATTTATTTGGTATTAAGTTGCTGCCAACAATTATAAGTTATTTGAGATTGTGTGTTTATTATATAATAATAAACAGCCATGAGTATTGAAGATGGTTTACTCAAGAAAATACCCATTCTCTTATAAATATATTAATTATTAATTTATTCAATTGTTAAAAAATCGATACATGAGAATTAATATTATTCTATTTTCAGATTATTATGTGATGCAGGCGCAGAGCCGCACCTATCATCAGAATGGCGTCTTTTGTTTGTCGGCGCTCGAGTCGAAAAGACCTCGGTAAGAAAGTTACTTTGATTTTGTTTGTTTAATTTAATGAATTAATTTGTTATTGAAGTGTTATTTAATTTTAAAAAGTATTAATTTGATATTAAGTTGCTGCCAACAATTATAAGTTATTTTAGATTGTGTGTTTATTATATAATAATAAACAGCCATGAGTAATGAAGATGGTTTACCCAAGAAAATACCCATTCTCTTATAAATATATTAATTATTAATTTATTCAATTGTTAAAAAATCGATACATGAGAATTAATATTATTCTATTTTCAGATAATTATGTGATGCAGGCGCAGAGCCGCACCTATCATCAGAATGGCGTCTTTTGTTTGTCGGCGCTCGTGTCGAAAAGACCTCGGTAAGAAAGTTACTTTGATTTTTTTTGTTTAATTTAATGAATTAATTTGTTATTGAAGTGTTATTTAATTTTAAAAAGTATTAATTTGGTATTAAATTGCTGCCAACAATTATAAGTTATTTGAGATTGTGTGTTTATTATATAATAATAAACAGCCATGAGTAATGAAGATGGTTTACCCAAGAAAATACCTCTTCTCTTATAAATATATTAATTATTTATTTATTCAATTGTAAAAAATCGATACATGAGAATTAATATTATTTTATTTTTAGATAAATACGTGAACCAGGCGCAGGGACGCACCTATCAGAATGGCCGTATCTATTCAATTGTATAAAATCGATACATGAGAATTAATATTATTCTATTTTCAGATTATTATGTGATGCAGGCGCAGAGCCGCACCTATCATCAGAATGGCGTCTTTTGTTTGTCGGCGCTCGAGTCGAACAGACCTCGGTAAGAAAGTTACTTTGATTTTGTTTGTTTAATTTAATTAATTAATTTGTTATTGAAGTGTTATTTAATTTTAAAAAGTATGTATTTGGTATTAAGTTGCTGCCAACAATTATAAGTTATTTTAGATTGTGTGTTTATTATTATAAATAATGAACAGCCATAAGTAATGAAGATGGTTTACTCAAGAAAATACCCCTTCTCTTAAAAATATATTAATTATTAATTTATTCAATTGTAAAAAATCGATACATGAGAATTAATATTATTCTATTTTCAGATAAATACGTGAACCAGGCGCAGGGACGCACCTATCAGAATGGCCGTATCTATTCAATTGTATAAAATCGATACATGAGAATTAATATTATTCTATTTTCAGATTATTATGTGATGCAGGCGCAGAGACGCACCTATCATCAGAATGGCGTCATTCGTTTGTCGGTGCTCGAGTCGAACAGACCTCGGTAAGAAAGTTACTTTGATTTTGTTTGTTTTATTTAATGAATTAATTTGTTATTGAAGTGTTATTTAATTTTAAAAGTATTTATTTGGTATTAAGTTGCTGCCAACAATTATAAGTTATTTGAGATTGTGTGTTTATTATATAATAATAAACAGCCATGAGTAATGAAGATGGTTTACTCAAGAAAATACCCATTCTCTTATAAATATATTAATTATTAATTTATTCAATTGTTAAAAAATCGATACATGAGAATTAATATTATTCTATTTTCAGATTATTATGTGATGCAGGCGCAGAGCCGCACCTATCATCAGAATGGCGTCTTTTGTTTGTCGGCGCTCGAGTCGAAAAGACCTCGGTAAGAAAGTTACTTTGATTACGTTTGTTTAATTTAATGAATTAATTTGTTATTGAAGTGTTATTTAATTTTAAAAAGTATTAATTTGGTATTAAGTTGCTGCCAACAATTATAAGTTATTTTAGATTGTGTGTTTATTATTATTAATAATAAACAGCCATGAGAAATGTAGATGGTTTACTCAAGAAAATACCTCTTCTCTTATAAATATATTAATTATTTATTTATTCAATTATAAAAAATCGATACTTGAGAATTAATATTATTCTATTTTCAGATTATTATGTGATGCAGGCGCAGAGCCGCACCTATCATCAGAATGGCGTCTTTTGTTTGTCGGCGCTCGAGTCGAACAGACCTCGGTAAGAAAGTTACTTTGATTTTGTTTGTTTTATTTAATGAATTAATTTGTTATTGAAGTGTTATTTAATTTAAAAAGTATTTATTTGGTATTAAGTTGCTGCCAACAATTATAAGTTATTTGAGATTGTGTGTTTATTATATAATAATAAACAGCCATGAGTAATGAAGATGGTTTACTCAAGAAAATACCCATTCTCTTATAAATATATATATTATTAATTTATTCAATTGTTAAAAAATCGATACATGAGAATTAATATTATTCTATTTTCAGATAAATATGTGCACCAGGCGCAGGGACGCACCTATCATCAGAATGGCCGTATCTATTCAATTGTAAAAAATCGATACATGAGAATTAATATTATTCTTTTTTTCAGATTATTATGTGAACCAGGCGCAGAGACGCACCATCATCAGAATGGCGTCATTCGTTTTTCAGCGCTCGAGTCGAACAGACCTCGGTAAGAAAGTTACTTTGATTTTGTTTGTTTAATTTAATGAATTAATTTGTTATTGAAGTGTTATTTAATTTTAAAAAGTATTAATTTGGTATAAAGTTGCTGCCAACAATTTTAAGTTATTTGAGATTGTGTGTTTATTATATAATAATAAACAGCCATGAGTAATGAAGATGGTTTACCCAAGAAAATACCCATTCTCTTATAAATATATTAATTATTAATTTATTCAATTGTTAAAAAATCGATACATGAGAATTAATATTATTCTATTTTCAGATTATTATGTGATGCAGGCGCAGAGCCGCACCTATCATCAGAATGGCGTCTTTTGTTTGTCGGTGCTCGAGTCGAAAAGACCTTGGTAAGAAAGTAACTTTGATTAGGTTTGTTTAATTTAATGAATTAATTTGTTATTGAAGTGTTATTTAATTTTAAAAAGTATTAATTTGGTATTATATTGCTGCCAACAATTATAAGTTATTTTAGATTGTGTGTTTATTATTATTAATAATAAACAGCCATGAGTAATGTAGATGGTTTACTCAAGAAAATACCTCTTCTCTTATAAATAAATTAATTATTTATTTATTCAATTGTAAAAAATCGATACATGAGAATTAATATTATTCTATTTTCAGATTATTATGTGATGCAGGCGCAGAGCCGCACCTATCATCAGAATGGCGTCTTTTGTTTGTCGGCGCTCGAGTCGAACAGACCTCGGTTAGAAAGTTACTTTGATTTTGTTTGTTTAATTTAATGAATTAATTTGTTATTGAAGTGTTATTTAATTTTAAAAAGTATGTTTTTGATATTAAGTTGCTGCCAACAATTATAAGTTATTTTAGATTGTGTGTTTTTTATTATAAATAATGAACAGCCATAAGTAATGAAGATGGTTTACTCAAGAAAATACCCCTTCTCTTAAAAATATATTAATTATTTATTTATTCAATTGTAAAAAATCGGTACATGAGAATTAATATTATTCTATTTTCAGATAAATACGTGAACCAGGCGCAGGGACGCACCTATCAGAATGGCCGTATCTATTCAATTGTATAAAATTGATACATGAGAATTAATATTATTCTATTTTCAGATTATTGTGTGATGCAGGCGCAGAGACGCACCTATCATCAGAATGGCGTCATTCGTTAGTCGGCGCTCGAGTCGAAAAGACCTCGGTAAGAAAGTTACTTTGATTTTGTTTGTTTAATTAAATGAATTAATTTGTTATTGAAGTGTTTTTTAATTTTAAAAAGTATTTATTTGATATTAAGTTGCTGCCAACAATTATAAGTTATTTTAGATTGTGTGTTTATTATTATTAATAATAAACAGCCATGAGTAATGTAGATGGTTTTCTCAAGAAAATACCTCTTCTCTTATAAATATTTTAATTATTTATTTATTCAATTGTAAAAAATCGATACAATAGAATTAATATTATTCTATTTTCAGATTATTATGTGATGCAGGCGCAGAGCCGCACCTATCATCAGAATGGCGTCTTTTGTTTGTCGGCGCTCGAGTCGAACAGACCTCGGTAAGAAAGTTACTTTGATTTTGTTTGTTTTATTTAATGAATTAATTTGTTATTGAAGTGTTATTTAATTTTAAAAAGTATTAATTTGGTATTAAGTTGCTGCCAACAATTATAAGTTATTTAAGATGGTGTGTTTATTATTATTAGTAATAAACAGCCATGAGTAATGTAGATGGTTTACTCAAGAAAATACCTCTTCTCTTATAAATATATTAATTATTTATTTATTCAATTGTAAAAAATCGATACATGAGAATTAAAATTATTCTATTTTCAGATAAATACGTGAACCAGGCGCAGGGACGCACCTATCAGAATGGCCGTATCTATTCAATTGTATAAAATCGATACATGGAATTAATATTATTCTATTTTCAGATTATTATGTGATGCAGGCGCAGAGACGCACCTATCATCAGAATGGCGTCATTCGTTTGTCGGTGCTCGAGTCGAACAGACCTCGGTAAGAAAGTTACTTTGATTTTGTTTGTTTTATTTAATGAATTAATTTGTTATTGAAGTGTTATTTAATTTTAAAAGTATTTATTTGGTATTAAGTTGCTGCCAACAATTATAAGTTAATTTAGATTGTGTATTTATTATTATTAATAATAAACAGCCATGAGTAATGTAGATGGTTTACTCAAGAAAATACCTCTTCTCTTATAAATATATTAAATATTTATTTATTCAATTGTAAAAAATCGATACATGAGAATTAATATTATTCTATTTTCAGATAAATACGTGAACCAGGCGCAGGGACGCACCTATCAGAATGGCCGTATCTATTCAATTGTATAAAATCGATACATGAGAATTAATATTATTCTATTTTCAGATTATTATGTGATGCAGGCGCAGAGACGCACCTATCATCAGAATGGCGTAATTCGTTTGTCGGCGCTCGAGTCGAACAGACCTCGGTAAGAAAGTTACTTTGATTTTGTTTGTTTAATTTAATGAATTAATTTGTTATTGAAGTGTTATTTAATTTTAAAAAGTATTTATTTGGTATTAAGTTGCTGCCAACAATTATAAGTTATTTGAGATTGTGTGTTTATTATATAATAATAAACAGCCATGAGTATTGAAGATGGTTTACTCAAGAAAATACCCATTCTCTTATAAATATATTAATTATTAATTTATTCAATTGTTAAAAAATCGATACATGAGAATTAATATTATTCTATTTTCAGATTATTATGTGATGCAGGCGCAGAGCCGCACCTATCATCAGAATGGCGTCTTTTGTTTGTCGGCGCTCGAGTCGAAAAGACCTCGGTAAGAAAGTTACTTTGATTTTGTTTGTTTAATTTAATGAATTAATTTGTTATTTAATTTTAAAAAGTATGTATTTGGTATTAAGTTGCTGCCAACAATTATAAGTTATTTAAGATTGTGTGTTTATTATTATTAATAATAAACAGCCATGAGTAATGTAGATGGTTTACTCAAGAAAATACCTCTTCTCTTATTAATATATTAATTATTTATTCAATTGTAAAAAATTGATACATGAGAATTAATATTATTCTTTTTTCAGATAAATACGTGAACCAGGCGCAGGGAAGCACCTATCAGAATGGCCGTATCTATTCAATTGTATAAAATCGATACATGAGAATTAATATTATTCTATTTTCAGATTATTATGTGATGCAGGCGCAGAGACGCACCTCATCAGAATGGCGTCATTCGATTGTCGGCGCTCGAGTCGAACAGACCTCGGTAAGAAAGTTACTTTGATTTTGTTTGTTTTATTTAATGAATTAATTTGTTATTGAAGTGTTATTTAATTTTAAAAAGTATTTATTTGGTATTAAGTTGCTGCCAACAATTATAAGTTATTTGAGATTGTGTGTTTATTATATAATAATAAACAGCCATGAGTAATGAAGATGGTTTACCCAAGAAAATACCCATTCTCTTATAAATATATTAATTATTAATTTATTCAATTGTTAAAAAATCGATACATGAGAATTAATATTATTCTATTTTCAGATTATTATGTGATGCAGGCGCAGAGCCGCACCTATCATCAGAATGGCGTCTTTTGTTTGTCGGCGCTCGAGTCGAAAAGACCTTGGTAAGAAAGTAACTTTGATTAGGTTTGTTTAATTTAATGAATTAATTTGTTATTGAAGTGTTATTTAATTTTAAAAAGTATTAATTTGGTATTAAATTGCTGCCAACAATTATAAGTTATTTTAGATTGTGTGTTTATTATTATTAATAATAAACAGCCATGAGTAATGTAGATGGTTTACTCAAGAAAATACCTCTTCTCTTATAAATAAATTAATTATTTATTTATTCAATTGTAAAAAATCGATACATGAGAATTAATATTATTCTATTTTCAGATTATTATGTGATGCAGGCGCAGAGCCGCACCTATCATCAGAATGGCGTCTTTTGTTTGTCGGCGCTCGAGTCGAACAGACCTCGGTTAGAAAGTTACTTTGATTTTGTTTGATTAATTTAATGAATTAATTTGTTATTGAAGTGTTATTTAATTTTAAAAAGTATGTATTTGATATTAAGTTGCTGCCAACAATTATAAGTTATTTTAGATTGTGTGTTTTTTATTATAAATAATGAACAGCCATAAGTAATGAAGATGGTTTACTCAAGAAAATACCCCTTCTCTTAAAAATATATTAATTATTTATTTATTCAATTGTAAAAAATCGGTACATGAGAATTAATATTATTCTATTTTCAGATAAATACGTGAACCAGGCGCAGGGACGCACCTATCAGAATGGCCGTATCTATTCAATTGTATAAAATTGATACATGAGAATTAATATTATTCTATTTTCAGATTATTGTGTGATGCAGGCCTAGAGACGCACCTATCATCAGAATGGCGTCATTCGTTTGTCGGCGCTCGAGTCGAAAAGACCTCGGTAAGAAAGTTACTTTGATTTTGTTTGTTTAATTAAATGAATTAATTTGTTATTGAAGTGTTTTTTAATTTTAAAAAGTATTTATTTGGTATTAAGTTGCTGCCAACAATTATAAGTTATTTGAGATTGTGTGTTTATTATATAATAATAAACAGCCATGAGTAATGAAGATGGTTTACTCAAGAAAATACCCATTCTCTTATAAATATATTAATTATGTAAACAAACTCCCACCCGTCGCATACCTACGACGGCACGCGCGCAGCCGACCGCCGCCGAACAATGCCGAGTGGAGCCGATCGTCGCCCCGCTCCTCGCCCTGCACCTCGCGCTGCGGCTATATAAGACGAGCGCAGCGGTGCCATAAGACAGTCGGCCAGTCGGACTAGTGCGCTCCACCCGCTTCCAATACTTGGGACGGTACAAAGCCTCTAGTCTCGCTACTCTCACACACTCATTCGTACTTCCACACTGGGATGCGTTTGTCGTGTTTGTTCTAGTTTTATAGTCATTGGAATTCAATTGTTTTGTTTGTTTATAATTTAAATAAACTTTTCTAAAACTTAAAGTGGTTTGTTGTGGATCGCCGTCCGTAATTATAATATATCCCATAGATATATTACAGTGGCGCCCAACGTGGGGCAAAATATAAATTATTTACGAAGACTGCGACCCAAGCCACATCGAGTCAGCACCATGGCTATGACAAATGAGCAGCTCCAGCTCCTTCTAGCTGCTGTATCGGGAAGAAGAAGATCGTTTGCATCCTGCCAGATACATTACAATGGAGAGAAGGATAGCAGCAAGCTGGAGGCTTTCCTGGCGGCCGTCGACATTTTCAAGAAAATTGAGAAGATCCCGGATGAAGAGGCTCTCACCGGACTTCCCCTCGTACTCACTGGCGATGCGGGAATATGGTGGCAAGGAGTCAAAACAACTGTAACCACCTGGACGGACTTTGTGAAGAAGATACGGCATACCTTTGCTCCAAAGAGGCCCGCTTACCTACTTTACCAGGATCTCGTCGGTGACAAGCAGAGAGATGATGAGTGTGTTGATTCGTACATTGCCCGGAAGAGATCGATTATAGCCTTACTCCCCGCACCCGCACTATCGGAAGAACGGCAAATCGACATGATTTTTGGGCAGATAAAACTGAAAGTTCGTGCCCGCATTCCTCGGGAATCAGTCAAAACTTTTGATGACCTGCTGATATCGGCTCGAGGAGTGGAACAAATCCTTTTGGAAGCGTCCACATCATCATCTACCCCAAGTAATGCAGTTACACCAAAAGGTGAAGTACGCTGCCTGTACTGCAAAAATATTGGGCATACAATGGATGTATGCCGCAAAAAAATTAAAGCTGACAGTGAGACTCCACAACTCGAGAGGAAAACCACTGCAGTCATGACCCAGCCCCAGCAGATGCTTTCTCCATCACAACCGAAATTTTCATGCTACGGTTGTGGTACACCTGGGTTTTACAGAAGCAATTGTCCAAAGTGCAGTAGTACGGTGAAGACAGAAGAAGTTGGATTCTGCGCAATAGACGTACATTTGGATACACAAGCCCGACCTGTAGTGTACATCACAATCGAGGGTGTCACTGGCACGGCACATATAGACACAGGTGCAAAAACGAATGTTGCGTCATGGAGCTTGTACAAGATGCTTCTCGCAAAAGGATACATTTTTAGCCAAGAAGTGGTAAATGTAACGCTCGCAGATGGTGCATCACGTCGACAAACAGTCTTTACTTTCATGGCTTCTGTTAAATTGGCTGGACGGATGATCAAGACAAGTTTTATGGTTTTTCCAAACTCCACCAACAACAAAACGCTGTTAGGAATCAGTTTCCTGCAAAAGGCTGGCATTATACTCAATTTGCCCCAATTCACATGGACGTTCATTGATAAACCAGAGGAGGAGCATGAGATGTATAAGGAAGGCTTTGCTATTTTTGCAGATCCACATGATTTGGCTCCAGTTGACATAGTAGAAACTATGAACCTGCCGTCACCAATTACACCAATAGGGCTATCACCGATTGAATCCCCTGCCAGTACTCCGACAAAAGAAATGGACGGATCAGATGTTGTCCAGATTTCGAAAGATTCGGGAAGGATCGAGCTACCGCCAGGTCTACTGACACCGCCACGGGAAAATCAAATGATTCCATTTGAATTATCGGATACAACTCCTCAACTCAAGCAACGTCGTGATGGAGTCTTATTCGATGGCTATTCACCTCGTCTGAACTATATACTTCGAGATGCTCAAACTAACGTCCACCGTGCTGAAGTGGAGTTGTCCCCGCATTTTCAAGCATTATACGACGCACCCAGCAGAGATAATGTTGAGATTGCAACTATCGATGCTACTGTAGACTGCAGTAATCAATTAAATGATTTGTTATCCTTTCTGCAAACATGTTCGTGGTATAGAAGATTTGTGAAGGACTTCACGAAGATCGCTGAACCTCTCACTCGTCTTACCAAAAAGGTTGCTGCATGGACATGGGAACAGGAACAAGTGAATGCATACAGTCAACTCAAACTATGTTTAACATCCGCTTCCATTCTGTGCCAAGCTGATGAGTCTCAACCTTATGTGATAAAAACCAATGCTAGTAACTATGCCATCGGAGCAGCTTTAAACCAGGGGGAGAGAGAAACAGAGAATCCAGTCGAATACGCAAGTTGGATTTCAACACCTCCTGAAATCAAGGAACAACGCGATCCAGCTTCTTATGTCCTAACCTTGCCTGGACAGTCTAATTCACCGCTTGGTATATATCATTCATCTGCTTTAACTCCCTATCATAGCATTACAGATGATGTACCTCAGCCAGTGCGTCCTTTACGAAAACGAGGACGACCAAAGAAGACACCGTCGGTTACAACGCCGACCCAAGAACCTGCGATGCGGCGTGGACGACCCCGCAAGTCTACCAGCACTTCCAACGATTCTGCCTCATCGTCAGGACGACTTCAGAGACAGAGGGGGAGACTGTAAACAAACTCCCACCCGTCGCATACCTACGACGGCACGCGCGCAGCCGACCGCCGCCGAACAATGCCGAGTGGAGCCGATCGTCGCCCCGCTCCTCGCCCTGCACCTCGCGCTGCGGCTATATAAGCCGAGCGCAGCGGTGCCATAAGACAGTCGGCCAGTCGGACTAGTGCGCTCCACCCGCTTCCAATACTTGGGACGGTACAAAGCCTCTAGTCTCGCTACTCTCACACACTCATTCGTACTTCCACACTGGGATGCGTTTGTCGTGTTTGTTCTAGTTTTATAGTCATTGGAATTCAATTGTTTTGTTTGTTTATAATTTAAATAAACTTTTCTAAAACTTAAAGTGGTTTGTTGTGGATCGCCGTCCGTAATTATAATATATCCCATAGATATATTACAATTATTAATTTATTCAATTGTTAAAAAATCGATACATGAGAATTAATATTATTCTATTTTCAGATAAATATGTGCACCAGGCGCAGGGACGCACCTATCATCAGAATGGCCGTATCTATTCAATTGTAAAAAATCGATACATGAGAATTAATATTATTCTTTTTTTCAGATTATTATGTGAACCAGGCGCAGAGACGCACCTATCATCAGAATGGCGTCATTCGTTTGTCAGCGCTCGAGTCGAACAGACCTCGGTAAGAAAGTTACTTTGATTTTGTTTGTTTAATTTAATGAATTAATTTGTTATTGAAGTGTTATTTAATTTTAAAAAGTATTAATTTGGTATAAAGTTGCTGCCAACAATTATAAGTTATTTGAGATTGTGTGTTTATTATATAATAATAAACAGCCATGAGTAATGAAGATGGTTTACCCAAGAAAATACCCATTCTCTTATAAATATATTAATTATTAATTTATTCAATTGTTAAAAAATCGATACATGAGAATTAAAATTATTCTATTTTCAGATTATTATGTGATGCAGGCGCAGAGCCGCACCTATCATCAGAATGGCGTCTTTTGTTTGTCGGCGCTCGAGTCGAAAAGACCTTGGTAAGAAAGTAACTTTGATTAGGTTTGTTTAATTTAATGAATTAATTTGTTATTGAAGTGTTATTTAATTTTAAAAAGTATTAATTTGGTATTAAATTGCTGCCAACAATTATAAGTTATTTAAGATTGTGTGTTTATTATTATTAATAAGAAACAGCCATGAGTAATGTAGATGGTTTACTCAAGAAAATACCTCTTCTCTTATAAATAAATTAATTATTTATTTATTCAATTGTAAAAAATTGATACATGAGAATTAATATTATTCTATTTTCAGATTATTATGTGATGCAGGCGCAGAGCCGCACCTATCATCAGAATGGCGTCTTTTGTTTGTCGGCGCTCGAGTCGAACAGACCTCGGTTAGAAAGTTACTTTGATTTTGTTTGTTTAATTTAATGAATTAATTTGTTATTGAAGTGTTATTTAATTTTAAAAAGTATGTATTTGATATTAAGTTGCTGCCAACAATTATAAGTTATTTTAGATTGTGTGTTTTTTATTATAAATAATGAACAGCCATAAGAAATGAAGATGGTTTACTCAAGAAAATACCCCTTCTCTTAAAAATATATTAATTATTTATTTATTCAATTGTAAAAAATCGGTACATGAGAATTAATATTATTCTATTTTCAGATAAATACGTGAACCAGGCGCAGGGACGCACCTATCAGAATGGCCGTATCTATTCAATTGTATAAAATTGATACATGAGAATTAATATTATTCTATTTTCAGATTATTGTGTGATGCAGGCGCAGAGACGCACCTATCATCAGAATGGCGTCATTCGTTTGTCGGTGCTCGAGTCGAACAGACCTCGGTAAGAAAGTTACTTTGATTTTGTTTGTTTTATTTAATGAATAAATTTGATAATGAAGTGTTATTTAATTTTAAATGTATTTATTTGGTATTAAGTTGCTGCCAATAATTATAAGTTATTTGAGATTGTGTGTTTATTATATAATAATAAACAGCCATGAGTAATGAAGATGGTTTACTCAAGAAAATACCCATTCTCTTATAAATATATTAATTATTAATTTATTCAATTGTTAAAAAATCGATACATGAGAATTAATATTATTCTATTTTCAGATTATTATGTGATGCAGGCGCAGAGCCGCACCTATCATCAGAATGGCGTCTTTTGTTTGTCGGCGCTCGAGTCGAACAGACCTCGGTAAGAAAGTTACTTTGATTTTGTTTGTTTAATTTAATGAATTAATTTGTTATTGAAGTGTTATTTAATTTTAAAAAGTATGTATTTGGTATTAAGTTGCTGCCAACAATTATAAGTTATTTTAGATTGTGTGTTTATTATTATAAATAATGAACAGCCATAAGTAATGAAGATGGTTTACTCAAGAAAATACCCCTTCTCTTAAAAATATATTAATTATTAATTTATTCAATTGTAAAAAATCGATACATGAGAATTAATATTATTCTATTTTCAGATAAATACGTGAACCAGGCGCAGGGACGCACCTATCAGAATGGCCGTATCTATTCAATTGTATAAAATCGATACATGAGAATTAATATTATTCTATTTTCAGATTATTATGTGATGCAGGCGCAGAGACGCACCTATCATCAGAATGGCGTCATTCGTTTGTCGGTGCTCGAGTCGAACAGACCTCGGTAAGAAAGTTACTTTGATTTTGTTTGTTTTATTTAATGAATTAATTTGTTATTGAAGTGTTATTTAATTTTAAAAGTATTTATTTGGTATTAAGTTGCTGCCAACAATTATAAGTTATTTGAGATTGTGTGTTTATTATATAATAATAAACAGCCATGAGTAATGAAGATGGTTTACTCAAGAAAATACCCATTCTCTTATAAATATATTAATTATTAATTTATTCAATTGTTAAAAAATCGATACATGAGAATTAATATTATTCTATTTTCAGATTATGATGTGATGCAGGCGCAGAGCCGCACCTATCATCAGAATGGCGTCTTTTGTTTGTCGGCGCTCGAGTCAAAAAGACCTCGGTAAGAAAGTTACTTTGATTAGGTTTGTTTAATTTAATGAATTAATTTGTTATTGAAGTGTTATTGAATTTTAAAAAGTATTAATTTGGTATTAAGTTGCTGCCAACAATTATAAGTTATTTTAGATTGTGTGTTTATTATTATTAATAATAAACAGCCATGAGTAATGAAGATGGTTTACTCAAGAAAATACCCATTCTCTTATAAATATATTAATTATTAATTTATTCAATTGTTAAAAAATCGATACATGAGAATTAATATTATTCTATTTTCAGATTATTATGTGATGCAGGCGCAGAGCCGCACCTATCATCAGAATGGCGTCTTTTGTTTGTCGGCGCTCGAGTCGAAAAGACCTCGGTAAGAAAGTTACTTTGATTTTGTTTGTTTAATTTAATGAATTAATTTGTTATTGAAGTGTTATTTAATTTTAAAAAGTATGTATTTGGTATTAAGTTGCTGCCAACAATTATAAGTTATTTAAGATTGTGTGTTTATTATTATTAATAATAAACAGCCATGAGTAATGTAGATGGTTTACTCAAGAAAATACCTCTTCTCTTATAAATATATTAATTATTTATTTATTCAATTGTAAAAAATCGATACATGAGAATTAATATTATTCTTTTTTCAGATAAATACGTGAACCAGGCGCAGGGATGCACCTATCAGAATTGCCGTATCTATTCAATTGTAAAAAATCGATACATGAGAATTAATATTATTCTTTTTTTCAGATTATTATGTGAACCAGGCGCAGAGACGCACCTATCATCAGAATGGCGTCATTCGTTTGTCGGTGCTCGAGTCGAACAGACCTCGGTAAGAAAGTTACTTTGATTTTGTTTGTTTTATTTAATGAATTAATTTGTTATTGAAATGTTATTTAATTTTAAAAAGTATAAATTTGGTATTAAGTTGCTGCCAACAATTTTAAATTATTTTTGATTGTGTGTTTATTATTATTAATAATAAACAGCCATGAGTAATGTAGATGGTTTACTCAAGAAAATACCTCTTCTCTTATAAATATATTAATTATTTATTTATTCAATTGTAAAAAATCGATACATTAGAATTAATATTATTCTATTTTCAGATTATTATGTGATGCAGGCGCAGAGACGCACCTATCATCAGAATGGCGTCATTCGTTTGTCGGCGCTCGAGTCGAACAGACCTCGGTAAGAAAGTTACTTTGATTTTGTTTGTTTAATTTAATGAATTAATTTGTTATTGAAGTGTTATTTAATTTTAAAAAGTATTTATTTGGTATTAAGTTGCTGCCAACAATTATAAGTTATTTGAGATTGTGTGTTTATTATATAATAATAAACAGCCATGAGTAATGAAGATGGTTTACTCAAGAAAATACCCATTCTCTTATAAATATATTAATTATTAATTTATTCAATTGTTAAAAAATCGATACATGAGAATTAATATTATTCTATTTTCAGATAAATATGTGCACCAGGCGCAAGGACAAACCTATCATCAGAATGGCCGTATCTATTCAATTGTAAAAAATCGATACATGAGAATTAATATTATTCTTTTTTTCAGATTATTATGTGAACCAGGCGCAGAGACGCACCTATCATCAGAATGGCGTCATTCGTTTGTCGGTGCTCGAGTCGAACAGACCTCGGTAAGAAAGTTACTTTGATTTTGTTTGTTTTATTTAATGAATTAATTTGTTATTGAAGTGTTATTTAATTTTATAAAGTATTAATTTGGTATTAAGTTGCTGCCAACAATTATAAATTATTTTAGATTGTGTGTTTATTATTATTAATAATAAACAGCCATGAGTAATGTAGATGGTTTACTCAAGAAAATACCTCTTCTCTTATAAATATATTAATTATTTATTTAATCAATTGTAAAAAATCGATACATGAGAATTAATATTATTCTATTTTCAGATAAATACGTGAACCAGGCGCAGGGACGCACCTATCAGAATGGCCGTATCTATTCAATTGTATAAAATCGATACATGAGAATTAATATTATTCTATTTTCAGATTATTATGTGATGCAGGCGCAGAGACGCACCTATCATCAGAATGGCGTCATTCGTTTGTCGGCGCTCGAGTCGAACAGACCTCGGTAAGAAAGTTACTTTGATTTTGTTTGTTTTATTTAATGAATTAATTTGTTATTGAAGTGTTATTTAATTTTAAAAAGTATTTATTTGGTATTAAGTTGCTGCCAACAATTATAAGTTATTTGAGATTGTGTGTTTATTATATAATAATAAACAGCCATGAGTAATGAAGATGGTTTACTCAAGAAAATACCCATTCTCTTATAAATATATTAATTATTAATTTATTCAATTGTTAAAAAATCGATACATGAGAATTAATATTATTCTTTTTTCAGATAAATATGTGCACCAGGCGCAGGGACGCACCTATCATCAGAATGGCCGTATCTATTCAATTGTAAAAAATCGATACATGAGAATTAATATTATTCTTTTTTTCAGATTATTATGTGAACCAGGCGCAGAGACGAACCTATCATCAGAATGGCGTCATTCGTTTGTCGGTGCTCGAGTCGAACAGACCTCGGTAAGAAAGTTACTTTGATTTTGTTTGTTTTATTTAATGAATTAATTTGTTATTGAAATGTTATTTAATTTTAAAAAGTATTAATTTGGTATTAAGTTGCTGCCAACAATTTTAAATTATTTTAGATTGTGTGTTTATTATTATTAATAATAAACAGCCATGAGTAATGTAGATGGTTTACTCAAGAAAATACCTCTTCTCTTATAAATATATTAATTATTTATTTATTCAATTGTAAAAAATCGATACATTAGAATTAATATTATTCTATTTTCAGATTATTATGTGATGCAGGCGCAGAGACGCACCTATCATCAGAATGGCGTCATTCGTTTGTCGGCGCTCAAGTCGAACAGACCTCGGTAAGAAAGTTACTTTGATTTTGTTTGTTTAATTTAATGAATTAATTTGTTATTGAAGTGTTATTTAATTTTAAAAAGTATGTATTTGATATTAAGTTGCTGCCAACAATTATAAGTTATTTTAGATTGTGTGTTTATTATTATAAATAATGAACAGCCATAAGTAATGAAGATGGTTTACTCAAGAAAATACCCCTTCTCTTAAAAATATATTAATTATTTATTTATTCAATTGTAAAAAATCGGTACATGAGAATTAATATTATTCTATTTTCAGATAAATACGTGAACCAGGCGCAGGGACGCACCTATCAAAATGGCCGTATCTATTCAATTGTATAAAATCGATACATGAGAATTAATATTATTCTATTTTCAGATTATTATGTGATGCAGGCGCAGAGACGCACCTATCATCAGAATGGCGTCATTCGTTTGTCGGCGCTCGAGTCGAACAGACCTCGGTAAGAAAGTTACTTTGATTTTGTTTGTTTTATTTAATGAATTAATTTGTTATTGAAGTGTTATTTAATTTTAAAAAGTATTTATTTGGTATTAAGTTGCTGCCAACAATTATAAGTTATTTGAGATTGTGTGTTTATTATATAATAATAAACAGCCATGAGTAATGAAGATGGTTTACTCAAGAAAATACCCATTCTCTTATAAATATATTAATTATTAATTTATTCAATTGTTAAAAAATCGATACATGAGAATTAATATTATTCTATTTTCAGATTATTATGTGATGCAGGCGCAGAGCCGCACCTATCATCAGAATGGCGTCTTTTGTTTGTCGGCGCTCGAGTCGAACAGACCTCGGTAAGAAAGTTACTTTGATTTTGTTTGTTTAATTTAATGAATTAATTTGTTATTGAAGTGTTATTTAATTTTAAAAAGTATGTATTTGGTATTAAGTTGCTGCCAACAATTATAAGTTATTTTAGATTGTGTGTTTATTATTATAAATAATGAACAGCCATAAGTAATGAAGATGGTTTACTCAAGAAAATACCCCTTCTCTTAAAAATATATTAATTATTAATTTATTCAATTGTAAAAAATCGATACATGAGAATTAATATTATTCTATTTTCAGATAAATACGTGAACCAGGCGCAGGGACGCACCTATCAGAATGGCCGTATCTATTCAATTGTATAAAATCGATACATGAGAATTAATATTATTCTATTTTCAGATTATTATGTGATGCAGGCGCAGAGACGCACCTATCATCAGAATGGCGTCATTCGTTTGTCGGTGCTCGAGTCGAACAGACCTCGGTAAGAAAGTTACTTTGATTTTGTTTGTTTTATTTAATGAATTAATTTGTTATTGAAGTGTTATTTAATTTTAAAAGTATTTATTTGGTATTAAGTTGCTGCCAACAATTATAAGTTATTTGAGATTGTGTGTTTATTATATAATAATAAACAGCCATGAGTAATGAAGATGGTTTACTCAAGAAAATACCCATTCTCTTATAAATATATTAATTATTAATTTATTCAATTGTTAAAAAATCGATACATGAGAATTAATATTATTCTATTTTCAGATTATTATGTGATGCAGGCGCAGAGCCGCACCTATCATCAGAATGGCGTCTTTTGTTTGTCGGCGCTCGAGTCGAAAAGACCTCGGTAAGAAAGTTACTTTGATTACGTTTGTTTAATTTAATGAATTAATTTGTTATTGAAGTGTTATTTAATTTTAAAAAGTATTAATTTGGTATTAAGTTGCTGCCAACAATTATAAGTTATTTTAGATTGTGTGTTTATTATTATTAATAATAAACAGCCATGAGAAATGTAGATGGTTTACTCAAGAAAATACCTCTTCTCTTATAAATATATTAATTATTTATTTATTCAATTATAAAAAATCGATACTTGAGAATTAATATTATTCTATTTTCAGATTATTATGTGATGCAGGCGCAGAGCCGCACCTATCATCAGAATGGCGTCTTTTGTTTGTCGGCGCTCGAGTCGAACAGACCTCGGTAAGAAAGTTACTTTGATTTTGTTTGTTTTATTTAATGAATTAATTTGTTATTGAAGTGTTATTTAATTTTAAAAGTATTTATTTGGTATTAAGTTGCTGCCAACAATTATAAGTTATTTGAGATTGTGTGTTTATTATATAATAATAAACAGCCATGAGTAATGAAGATGGTTTACTCAAGAAAATACCCATTCTCTTATAAATATATTAATTATTAATTTATTCAATTGTTAAAAAATCGATACATGAGAATTAATATTATTCTATTTTCAGATTATTATGTGATGCAGGCGCAGAGCCGCACCTATCATCAGAATGGCGTCTTTTGTTTGTCGGCGCTCGAGTCGAAAAGACCTCGGTAAGAAAGTTACTTTGATTACGTTTGTTTAATTTAATGAATTAATTTGTTATTGAAGTGTTATTTAATTTTAAAAAGTATGTATTTGGTATTAAGTTGCTGCCAACAATTATTAGTTATTTTAGATTGTGTGTTTATTATTATAAATAATGAACAGCCATAAGTAATGAAGATGGTTTACTCAAGAAAATACCCCTTCTCTTAAAAATATATTAATTATTAATTTATTCAATTGTAAAAAATCGATACATGAGAATTAATATTATTCTATTTTCAGATAAATACGTGAACCAGGCGCAGGGACGCACCTATCAGAATGGCCGTATCTATTCAATTGTATAAAATCGATACATGAGAATTAATATTATTCTATTTTCAGATTATTATGTGATGCAGGCGCAGAGACGCACCTATCATCAGAATGGCGTCATTCGTTTGTCGGTGCTCGAGTCGAACAGACCTCGGTAAGAAAGTTACTTTGATTTTGTTTGTTTTATTTAATGAATTAATTTGTTATTGAAGTGTTATTTAATTTTAAAAGTATTTATTTGGTATTAAGTTGCTGCCAACAATTATAAGTTATTTGAGATTGTGTGTTTATTATATAATAATAAACAGCCATGAGTAATGAAGATGGTTTACTCAAGAAAATACCCATTCTCTTATAAATATATTAATTATTAATTTATTTAATTGTTAAAAAATCGATACATGAGAATTAATATTATTCTATTTTCAGATTATTATGTGATGCAGGCGCAGAGCCGCACCTATCATCAGAATGGCGTCTTTTGTTTGTCGGCGCTCGAGTCGAAAAGACCTCGGTAAGAAAGTTACTTTGATTACGTTTGTTTAATTTAATGAATTAATTTGTTATTGAAGTGTTATTTAATTTTAAAAAGTATGTATTTGGTATTAAGTTGCTGCCAACAATTATAAGTTATTTTAGATTGTGTGTTTATTATTATAAATAATGAACAGCCATAAGTAATGAAGATGGTTTACTCAAGAAAATACCCCTTCTCTTAAAAATATATTAATTATTAATTTATTCAATTGTAAAAAATCGATACATGAGAATTAATATTATTCTATTTTCAGATAAATACGTGAACCAGGCGCAGGGACGCACCTATCAGAATGGCCGTATCTATTCAATTGTATAAAATCGATACATGAGAATTAATATTATTCTATTTTCAGATTATTATGTGATGCAGGCGCAGAGACGCACCTATCATCAGAATGGCGTCATTCGTTTGTCGGTGCTCGAGTCGAACAGACCTCGGTAAGAAAGTTACTTTGATTACGTTTGTTTTATTTAATGAATTAATTTGTTATTGAAGTGTTATTTAATTTTAAAAGTATTTATTTGGTATTAAGTTGCTGCCAACAATTATAAGTTATTTGAGATTGTGTGTTTATTATATAATAATAAACAGCCATGAGTAATGAAGATGGTTTACTCAAGAAAATACCCATTCTCTTATAAATATATTAATTATTAATTTATTCAATTGTTAAAAAATCGATACATGAGAATTAATATTATTCTATTTTCAGATTATTATGTGATGCAGGCGCAGAGCCGCACCTATCATCAGAATGGCGTCTTTTGTTTGTCGGCGCTCGAGTCGAAAAGACCTCGGTAAGAAAGTTACTTTGATTACGTTTGTTTAATTTAATGAATTAATTTGTTATTGAAGTGTTATTTAATTTTAAAAAGTATGTATTTGGTATTAAGTTGCTGCCAACAATTATAAGTTATTTAAGATTGTGTGTTTATTATTATTAATAATAAACAGCCATGAGTAATGTAGATGGTTTACTCAAGAAAATACCTCTTCTCTTATAAATATATTAATTATTTATTTATTCAATTGTAAAAAATCGATACATGAGAATTAATATTATTCTTTTTTCAGATAAATACGTGAACCAGGCGCAGGGACGCACCTATCAGAATGGCCGTATCTATTCAATTGTATAAAATCGATACATGAGAATTAATATTATTCTATTTTCAGATTATTATGTGATGCAGGCGCAGAGACGCACCTATCATCAGAATGGCGTCATTCGTTTGTCGGCGCTCGAGTCGAACAGACCTCGGTAAGAAAGTTACTTTGATTTTGTTTGTTTTATTTAATGAATTAATTTGTTATTGAAGTGTTATTTAATTTTAAAAAGTATTTATTTGGTATTAAGTTGCTGCCAACAATTATAAGTTATTTGAGATTGTGTGTTTATTATATAATAATAAACAGCCATGAGTAATGAAGATGGTTTACTCAAGAAAATACCCATTCTCTTATAAATATATTAATTATTAATTTATTCAATTGTTAAAAAATCGATACATGAGAATTAATATTATTCTATTTTCAGATTATTATGTGATGCAGGCGCAGAGCCGCACCTATCATCAGAATGGCGTCTTTTGTTTGTCGGCGCTCGAGTCGAACAGACCTCGGTAAGAAAGTTACTTTGATTTTGTTTGTTTAATTTAATGAATTAATTTGTTATTGAAGTGTTATTTAATTTTAAAAAGTATGTATTTGGTATTAAGTTGCTGCCAACAATTATAAGTTATTTTAGATTGTGTGTTTATTATTATAAATAATGAACAGCCATAAGTAATGAAGATGGTTTACTCAAGAAAATACCCCTTCTCTTAAAAATATATTAATTATTAATTTATTCAATTGTAAAAAATCGATACATGAGAATTAATATTATTCTATTTTCAGATAAATACGTGAACCAGGCGCAGGGACGCACCTATCAGAATGGCCGTATCTATTCAATTGTATAAAATCGATACATGAGAATTAATATTATTCTATTTTCAGATTATTATGTGATGCAGGCGCAGAGCCGCACCTATCATCAGAATGGCGTCTTTTGTTTGTCGGCGCTCGAGTCGAAAAGACCTCGGTAAGAAAGTTACTTTGATTACGTTTGTTTAATTTAATGAATTAATTTGTTATTGAAGTGTTATTTAATTTTAAAAAGTATTAATTTGGTATTAAGTTGCTGCCAACAATTATAAGTTATTTTAGATTGTGTGTTTATTATTATTAATAATAAACAGCCATGAGAAATGTAGATGGTTTACTCAAGAAAATACCTCTTCTCTTATAAATATATTAATTATTTATTTATTCAATTATAAAAAATCGATACTTGAGAATTAATATTATTCTATTTTCAGATTATTATGTGATGCAGGCGCAGAGCCGCACCTATCATCAGAATGGCGTCTTTTGTTTGTCGGCACTCGAGTCGAAAAGACCTCGGTAAGAAAGTTACTTTGATTACTATTGTTTAATTTAATGAATTAATTTGTTATTGAAGTGTTATTTAATTTTAAAAAGTATGTATTTGGTATTAAGTTGCTGCCAACAATTATAAGTTATTTAAGATTGTGTGTTTATTATTATTAATAATAAACAGCCATGAGTATGGTTTACTCAAGAAAATACCTCTTCTCTTATAAATATATTAATTATTTATTTATTCAATTGTAAAAAATCGATACATGAGAATTAATATTATTCTTTTTTCAGATAAATACGTGAACCAGGCGCAGGGACGCACCTATCAGAATGGCCGTATCTATTCAATTGTATAAAATCGATACATGAGAATTAATATTATTCTTTTTTTCAGATTATTATGTGAACCAGGCGCAGAGACGCACCTATCATCAGAATGGCGTCATTCGTTTGTCGGTGCTCGAGTCGAACAGACCTCGGTAAGAAAGTTACTTTGATTTTGTTTGTTTTATTTAATGAATTAATTTGTTATTGAAGTGTTATTTAATTTTAAAAAGTATTAATTTGGTATTAAGTTGCTGCCAACAATTATAAATTATTTTAGATTGTGTGTTTATTATTATTAATAATAAACAGCCATGAGTAATGTAGATGGTTTACTCAAGAAAATACCTCTTCTCTTATAAATATATTAATTATTTATTTAATCAATTGTAAAAAATCGATACATGAGAATTAATATTATTCTATTTTCAGATAAATACGTGAACCAGGCGCAGGGACGCACCTATCAGAATGGCCGTATCTATTCAATTGTATAAAATCGATACATGAGAATTAATATTATTCTATTTTCAGATTATTATGTGATGCAGGCGCAGAGACGCACCTATCATCAGAATGGCGTCATTCGTTTGTCGGCGCTCGAGTCGAACAGACCTCGGTAAGAAAGTGACTTTGATTTTGTTTGTTTTATTTAATGAATTAATTTGTTATTGAAGTGTTATTTAATTTTAAAAAGTATTTATTTGGTATTAAGTTGCTGCCAACAATTATAAGTTATTTGAGATTGTGTGTTTATTATATAATAATAAACAGCCATGAGTAATGAAGATGGTTTACTCAAGAAAATACCCATTCTCTTATAAATATATTAATTATTAATTTATTCAATTGTTAAAAAATCGATACATGAGAATTAATATTATTCTATTTTCAGATTATTATGTGATGCAGGCGCAGAGCCGCACCTATCATCAGAATGGCGTCTTTTGTTTGTCGGCGCTCGAGTCGAAAAGACCTCGGTAAGAAAGTTACTTTGATTTTGTTTGTTTTATTTAATGAATTAATTTGTTATTGAAGTGTTATTTAATTTTAAAAGTATTTATTTGGTATTAAGTTGCTGCCAACAATTATAAGTTATTTGAGATTGTGTGTTTATTATATAATAATAAACAGCCATGAGTAATGAAGATGGTTTACTCAAGAAAATACCCATTCTCTTATAAATATATTAATTATTAATTTATTCAATTGTTAAAAAATCGATACATGAGAATTAATATTATTCTATTTTCAGATTATTATGTGATGCAGGCGCAGAGCCGCACCTATCATCAGAATGGCGTCTTTTGTTTGTCGGCGCTCGAGTCGAAAAGACCTCGGTAAGAAAGTTACTTTGATTACGTTTGTTTAATTTAATGAATTAATTTGTTATTGAAGTGTTATTTAATTTTAAAAAGTATTAATTTGGTATTAAGTTGCTGCCAACAATTATAAGTTATTTTAGATTGTGTGTTTATTATTATTAATAATAAACAGCCATGAGAAATGTAGATGGTTTACTCAAGAAAATACCTCTTCTCTTATAAATATATTAATTATTTATTTATTCAATTATAAAAAATCGATACTTGAGAATTAATATTATTCTATTTTCAGATTATTATGTGATGCAGGCGCAGAGCCGCACCTATCATCAGAATGGCGTCTTTTGTTTGTCGGCGCTCGAGTCGAACAGACCTCGGTAAGAAAGTTACTTTGATTTTGTTTGTTTTATTTAATGAATTAATTTGTTATTGAAGTGTTATTTAATTTTAAAAGTATTTATTTGGTATTAAGTTGCTGCCAACAATTATAAGTTATTTGAGATTGTGTGTTTATTATATAATAATAAACAGCCATGAGTAATGAAGATGGTTTACTCAAGAAAATACCCATTCTCTTATAAATATATTAATTATTAATTTATTCAATTGTTAAAAAATCGATACATGAGAATTAATATTATTCTATTTTCAGATTATTATGTGATGCAGGCGCAGAGCCGCACCTATCATCAGAATGGCGTCTTTTGTTTGTCGGCGCTCGAGTCGAACAGACCTCGGTAAGAAAGTTACTTTGATTTTGTTTGTTTTATTTAATGAATTAATTTGATAATGAAGTGTTATTTAATTTTAAATGTATTTATTTGGTATTAAGTTGCTGCCAATAATTATAAGTTATTTGAGATTGTGTGTTTATTATATAATAATAAACAGCCATGAGTAATGAAGATGGTTTACTCAAGAAAATACCCATTCTCTTATAAATATATTAATTATTAATTTATTCAATTGTTAAAAAATCGATACATGAGAATTAATATTATTCTATTTTCAGATTATTATGTGATGCAGGCGCAGAGCCGCACCTATCATCAGAATGGCGTCTTTTGTTTGTCGGCGCTCGAGTCGAAAAGACCTCGGTAAGAAAGTTACTTTGATTTTGTTTGTTTAATTTAATGAATTAATTTGTTATTGAAGTGTTATTTAATTTTAAAAAGTATGTATTTGGTATTAAGTTGCTGCCAACAATTATAAGTTATTTAAGATTGTGTGTTTATTATTATTAATAATAAACAGCCATGAGTAATGTAGATGGTTTACTCAAGAAAATACCTCTTCTCTTATAAATATATTAATTATTTATTTATTCAATTGTAAAAAATCGATACATGAGAATTAATATTATTCTTTTTTCAGATAAATACGTGAACCAGGCGCAGGGACGCACCTATCAGAATGGCCGTATCTATTCAATTGTATAAAATCGATACATGAGAATTAATATTATTCTATTTTCAGATTATTATGTGATGCAGGCGCAGAGACGCACCTATCATCAGAATGGCGTCATTCGTTTGTCGGCGCTCGAGTCGAACAGACCTCGGTAAGAAAGTTACTTTGATTTTGTTTGTTTTATTTAATGAATTAATTTGTTATTGAAGTGTTATTTAATTTTAAAAAGTATTTATTTGGTATTAAGTTGCTGCCAACAATTATAAGTTATTTGAGATTGTGTGTTTATTATATAATAATAAACAGCCATGAGTAATGAAGATGGTTTACTCAAGAAAATACCCATTCTCTTATAAATATATTAATTATTAATTTATTCAATTGTTAAAAAATCGATACATGAGAATTAATATTATTCTATTTTCAGATTATTATGTGATGCAGGCGCAGAGCCGCACCTATCATCAGAATGGCGTCTTTTGTTTGTCGGCGCTCGAGTCGAACAGACCTCGGTAAGAAAGTTACTTTGATTTTGTTTGTTTAATTTAATGAATTAATTTGTTATTGAAGTGTTATTTAATTTTAAAAAGTATGTATTTGGTATTAAGTTGCTGCCAACAATTATAAGTTATTTTAGATTGTGTGTTTATTATTATAAATAATGAACAGCCATAAGTAATGAAGATGGTTTACTCAAGAAAATACCCCTTCTCTTAAAAATATATTTATTATTAATTTATTCAATTGTAAAAAATCGATACATGAGAATTAATATTATTCTATTTTCAGATAAATACGTGAACCAGGCGCAGGGACGCACCTATCAGAATGGCCGTATCTATTCAATTGTATAAAATCGATACATGAGAATTAATATTATTCTATTTTCAGATTATTATGTGATGCAGGCGCAGAGACGCACCTATCATCAGAATGGCGTCATTCGTTTGTCGGTGCTCGAGTCGAACAGACCTCGGTAAGAAAGTTACTTTGATTTTGTTTGTTTTATTTAATGAATTAATTTGTTATTGAAGTGTTATTTAATTTTAAAAGTATTTATTTGGTATTAAGTTGCTGCCAACAATTATAAGTTATTTGAGATTGTGTGTTTATTATATAATAATAAACAGCCATGAGTAATGAAGATGGTTTACTCAAGAAAATACCCATTCTCTTATAAATATATTAATTATTAATTTATTCAATTGTTAAAAAATCGATACATGAGAATTAATATTATTCTATTTTCAGATTATTATGTGATGCAGGCGCAGAGCCGCACCTATCATCAGAATGGCGTCTTTTGTTTGTCGGCGCTCGAGTCGAAAAGACCTCGGTAAGAAAGTTACTTTGATTACATTTGTTTAATTTAATGAATTAATTTGTTATTGAAGTGTTATTTAATTTTAAAAAGTATGTATTTGGTATTAAGTTGCTGCCAACAATTATAAGTTATTTTAGATTGTGTGTTTATTATTATAAATAATGAACAGCCATAAGTAATGAAGATGGTTTACTCAAGAAAATACCCCTTCTCTTAAAAATATATTAATTAATAATTTATTCAATTGTAAAAAATCGATACATGAGAATTAATATTATTCTTTTTTCAGATAAATACGTGAACCAGGCGCAGGGACGCACCTATCAGAATGGCCGTATCTATTCAATTGTATAAAATCGATACATGAGAATTAATATTATTCTATTTTCAGATTATTATGTGATGCAGGCGCAGAGACGCACCTATCATCAGAATGGCGTCATTCGTTTGTCGGCGCTCGAGTCGAACAGACCTCGGTAAGAAAGTTACTTTGATTTTGTTTGTTTTATTTAATGAATTAATTTGTTATTGAAGTGTTATTTAATTTTAAAAAGTATTTATTTGGTATTAAGTTGCTGCCAACAATTATAAGTTATTTGAGATTGTGTGTTTATTATATAATAATAAACAGCCATGAGTAATGAAGATGGTTTACTCAAGAAAATACCCATTCTCTTATAAATATATTAATTATTAATTTATTCAATTGTTAAAAAATCGATACATGAGAATTAATATTATTCTATTTTCAGATTATTATGTGATGCAGGCGCAGAGCCGCACCTATCATCAGAATGGCGTCTTTTGTTTGTCGGCGCTCGAGTCGAACAGACCTCGGTAAGAAAGTTACTTTGATTTTGTTTGTTTAATTTAATGAATTAATTTGTTATTGAAGTGTTATTTAATTTTAAAAAGTATGTATTTGGTATTAAGTTGCTGCCAACAATTATAAGTTATTTTAGATTGTGTGTTTATTATTATAAATAATGAACAGCCATAAGTAATGAAGATGGTTTACTCAAGAAAATACCCCTTCTCTTAAAAATATATTAATTATTAATTTATTCAATTGTAAAAAATCGATACATGAGAATTAATATTATTCTATTTTCAGATAAATACGTGAACCAGGCGCAGGGACGCACCTATCAGAATGGCCGTATCTATTCAATTGTATAAAATCGATACATGAGAATTAATATTATTCTATTTTCAGATTATTATGTGATGCAGGCGCAGAGACGCACCTATCATCAGAATGGCGTCATTCGTTTGTCGGCGCTCGAGTCGAACAGACCTCGGTAAGAAAGTTACTTTGATTTTGTTTGTTTTATTTAATGAATTAATTTGTTATTGAAGTGTTATTTAATTTTAAAAAGTATTTATTTGGTATTAAGTTGCTGCCAACAATTATAAGTTATTTGAGATTGTGTGTTTATTATATAATAATAAACAGCCATGAGTAATGAAGATGGTTTACTCAAGAAAATACCCATTCTCTTATAAATATATTAATTATTAATTTATTCAATTGTTAAAAAATCGATACATGAGAATTAATATTATTCTATTTTCAGATTATTATGTGATGCAGGCGCAGAGCCGCACCTATCATCAGAATGGCGTCTTTTGTTTGTCGGCGCTCGAGTCGAACAGACCTCGGTAAGAAAGTTACTTTGATTTTGTTTGTTTAATTTAATGAATTAATTTGTTATTGAAGTGTTATTTAATTTTAAAAAGTATGTATTTGGTATTAAGTTGCTGCCAACAATTATAAGTTATTTTAGATTGTGTGTTTATTATTATAAATAATGAACAGCCATAAGTAATGAAGATGGTTTACTCAAGAAAATACCCCTTCTCTTAAAAATATATTTATTATTAATTTATTCAATTGTAAAAAATCGATACATGAGAATTAATATTATTCTATTTTCAGATAAATACGTGAACCAGGCGCAGGGACGCACCTATCAGAATGGCCGTATCTATTCAATTGTATAAAATCGATACATGAGAATTAATATTATTCTATTTTCAGATTATTATGTGATGCAGGCGCAGAGACGCACCTATCATCAGAATGGCGTCATTCGTTTGTCGGTGCTCGAGTCGAACAGACCTCGGTAAGAAAGTTACTTTGATTTTGTTTGTTTTATTTAATGAATTAATTTGTTATTGAAGTGTTATTTAATTTTAAAAGTATTTATTTGGTATTAAGTTGCTGCCAACAATTATAAGTTATTTGAGATTGTGTGTTTATTATATAATAATAAACAGCCATGAGTAATGAAGATGGTTTACTCAAGAAAATACCCATTCTCTTATAAATATATTAATTATTAATTTATTCAATTGTTAAAAAATCGATACATGAGAATTAATATTATTCTATTTTCAGATTATTATGTGATGCAGGCGCAGAGCCGCACCTATCATCAGAATGGCGTCTTTTGTTTGTCGGCGCTCGAGTCGAAAAGACCTCGGTAAGAAAGTTACTTTGATTACATTTGTTTAATTTAATGAATTAATTTGTTATTGAAGTGTTATTTAATTTTAAAAAGTATGTATTTGGTATTAAGTTGCTGCCAACAATTATAAGTTATTTTAGATTGTGTGTTTATTATTATAAATAATGAACAGCCATAAGTAATGAAGATGGTTTACTCAAGAAAATACCCCTTCTCTTAAAAATATATTAATTAATAATTTATTCAATTGTAAAAAATCGATACATGAGAATTAATATTATTCTTTTTTCAGATAAATACGTGAACCAGGCGCAGGGACGCACCTATCAGAATGGCCGTATCTATTCAATTGTATAAAATCGATACATGAGAATTAATATTATTCTATTTTCAGATTATTATGTGATGCAGGCGCAGAGACGCACCTATCATCAGAATGGCGTCATTCGTTTGTCGGCGCTCGAGTCGAACAGACCTCGGTAAGAAAGTTACTTTGATTTTGTTTGTTTTATTTAATGAATTAATTTGTTATTGAAGTGTTATTTAATTTTAAAAAGTATTTATTTGGTATTAAGTTGCTGCCAACAATTATAAGTTATTTGAGATTGTGTGTTTATTATATAATAATAAACAGCCATGAGTAATGAAGATGGTTTACTCAAGAAAATACCCATTCTCTTATAAATATATTAATTATTAATTTATTCAATTGTTAAAAAATCGATACATGAGAATTAATATTATTCTATTTTCAGATTATTATGTGATGCAGGCGCAGAGCCGCACCTATCATCAGAATGGCGTCTTTTGTTTGTCGGCGCTCGAGTCGAACAGACCTCGGTAAGAAAGTTACTTTGATTTTGTTTGTTTAATTTAATGAATTAATTTGTTATTGAAGTGTTATTTAATTTTAAAAAGTATGTATTTGGTATTAAGTTGCTGCCAACAATTATAAGTTATTTTAGATTGTGTGTTTATTATTATAAATAATGAACAGCCATAAGTAATGAAGATGGTTTACTCAAGAAAATACCCCTTCTCTTAAAAATATATTAATTATTAATTTATTCAATTGTAAAAAATCGATACATGAGAATTAATATTATTCTATTTTCAGATAAATACGTGAACCAGGCGCAGGGACGCACCTATCAGAATGGCCGTATCTATTCAATTGTATAAAATCGATACATGAGAATTAATATTATTCTATTTTCAGATTATTATGTGATGCAGGCGCAGAGACGCACCTATCATCAGAATGGCGTCATTCGTTTGTCGGCGCTCGAGTCGAACAGACCTCGGTAAGAAAGTTACTTTGATTTTGTTTGTTTTATTTAATGAATTAATTTGTTATTGAAGTGTTATTTAATTTTAAAAAGTATTTATTTGGTATTAAGTTGCTGCCAACAATTATAAGTTATTTGAGATTGTGTGTTTATTATATAATAATAAACAGCCATGAGTAATGAAGATGGTTTACTCAAGAAAATACCCATTCTCTTATAAATATATTAATTATTAATTTATTCAATTGTTAAAAAATCGATACATGAGAATTAATATTATTCTATTTTCAGATTATTATGTGATGCAGGCGCAGAGCCGCACCTATCATCAGAATGGCGTCTTTTGTTTGTCGGCGCTCGAGTCGAACAGACCTCGGTAAGAAAGTTACTTTGATTTTGTTTGTTTAATTTAATGAATTAATTTGTTATTGAAGTGTTATTTAATTTTAAAAAGTATGTATTTGGTATTAAGTTGCTGCCAACAATTATAAGTTATTTTAGATTGTGTGTTTATTATTATAAATAATGAACAGCCATAAGTAATGAAGATGGTTTACTCAAGAAAATACCCCTTCTCTTAAAAATATATTAATTATTAATTTATTCAATTGTAAAAAATCGATACATGAGAATTAATATTATTCTATTTTCAGATAAATACGTGAACCAGGCGCAGGGACGCACCTATCAGAATGGCCGTATCTATTCAATTGTATAAAATCGATACATGAGAATTAATATTATTCTATTTTCAGATTATTATGTGATGCAGGCGCAGAGACGCACCTATCATCAGAATGGCGTCATTCGTTTGTCGGTGCTCGAGTCGAACAGACCTCGGTAAGAAAGTTACTTTGATTTTGTTTGTTTTATTTAATGAATTAATTTGTTATTGAAGTGTTATTTAATTTTAAAAGTATTTATTTGGTATTAAGTTGCTGCCAACAATTATAAGTTATTTGAGATTGTGTGTTTATTATATAATAATAAACAGCCATGAGTAATGAAGATGGTTTACTCAAGAAAATACCCATTCTCTTATAAATATATTAATTATTAATTTATTCAATTGTTAAAAAATCGATACATGAGAATTAATATTATTCTATTTTCAGATTATTATGTGATGCAGGCGCAGAGCCGCACCTATCATCAGAATGGCGTCTTTTGTTTGTCGGCGCTCGAGTCGAAAAGACCTCGGTAAGAAAGTTACTTTGATTACGTTTGTTTAATTTAATGAATTAATTTGTTATTGAAGTGTTATTTAATTTTAAAAAGTATGTATTTGGTATTAAGTTGCTGCCAACAATTATAAGTTATTTTAGATTGTGTGTTTATTATTATAAATAATGAACAGCCATAAGTAATGAAGATGGTTTACTCAAGAAAATACCCCTTCTCTTAAAAATATATTAATTATTAATTTATTCAATTGTAAAAAATCGATACATGAGAATTAATATTATTCTTTTTTCAGATAAATACGTGAACCAGGCGCAGGGACGCACCTATCAGAATGGCCGTATCTATTCAATTGTATAAAATCGATACATGAGAATTAATATTATTCTATTTTCAGATTATTATGTGATGCAGGCGCAGAGACGCACCTATCATCAGAATGGCGTCATTCGTTTGTCGGCGCTCGAGTCGAACAGACCTCGGTAAGAAAGTTACTTTGATTTTGTTTGTTTTATTTAATGAATTAATTTGTTATTGAAGTGTTATTTAATTTTAAAAAGTATTTATTTGGTATTAAGTTGCTGCCAACAATTATAAGTTATTTGAGATTGTGTGTTTATTATATAATAATAAACAGCCATGAGTAATGAAGATGGTTTACTCAAGAAAATACCCATTCTCTTATAAATATATTAATTATTAATTTATTAAATTGTTAAAAAATCGATACATGAGAATTAATATTATTCTATTTTCAGATTATTATGTGATGCAGGCGCAGAGCCGCACCTATCATCAGAATGGCGTCTTTTGTTTGTCGGCGCTCGAGTCGAACAGACCTCGGTAAGAAAGTTACTTTGATTTTGTTTGTTTAATTTAATGAATTAATTTGTTATTGAAGTGTTATTTAATTTTAAAAAGTATGTATTTGGTATTAAGTTGCTGCCAACAATTATAAGTTATTTTAGATTGTGTGTTTATTATTATAAATAATGAACAGCCATAAGTAATGAAGATGGTTTACTCAAGAAAATACCCCTTCTCTTAAAAATATATTAATTATTAATTTATTCAATTGTAAAAAATCGATACATGAGAATTAATATTATTCTATTTTCAGATAAATACGTGAACCAGGCGCAGGGACGCACCTATCAGAATGGCCGTATCTATTCAATTGTATAAAATCGATACATGAGAATTAATATTATTCTATTTTCAGATTATTATGTGATGCAGGCGCAGAGACGCACCTATCATCAGAATGGCGTCATTCGTTTGTCGGTGCTCGAGTCGAACAGACCTCGGTAAGAAAGTTACTTTGATTTTGTTTGTTTTATTTAATGAATTAATTTGTTATTGAAGTGTTATTTAATTTTAAAAGTATTTATTTGGTATTAAGTTGCTGCCAACAATTATAAGTTATTTGAGATTGTGTGTTTATTATATAATAATAAACAGCCATGAGTAATGAAGATGGTTTACTCAAGAAAATACCAATTCTCTTATAAATATATTAATTATTAATTTATTCAATTGTTAAAAAATCGATACATGAGAATTAATATTATTCTATTTTCAGATTATTATGTGATGCAGGCGCAGAGCCGCACCTATCATCAGAATGGCGTCTTTTGTTTGTCGGCGCTCGAGTCGAAAAGACCTCGGTAAGAAAGTTACTTTGATTACGTTTGTTTAATTTAATGAATTAATTTGTTATTGAAGTGTTATTTAATTTTAAAAAGTATGTATTTGGTATTAAGTTGCTGCCAACAATTATAAGTTATTTTAGATTGTGTGTTTATTATTATAAATAATGAACAGCCATAAGTAATGAAGATGGTTTACTCAAGAAAATACCCCTTCTCTTAAAAATATATTAATTATTAATTTATTCAATTGTAAAAAATCGATACATGAGAATTAATATTATTCTATTTTCAGATAAATACGTGAACCAGGCGCAGGGACGCACCTATCAGAATGGCCGTATCTATTCAATTGTATAAAATCGATACATGAGAATTAATATTATTCTATTTTCAGATTATTATGTGATGCAGGCGCAGAGACGCACCTATCATCAGAATGGCGTCATTCGTTTGTCGGCGCTCGAGTCGAACAGACCTCGGTAAGAAAGTTACTTTGATTTTGTTTGTTTTATTTAATGAATTAATTTGTTATTGAAGTGTTATATAATTTTAAAAAGTATTTATTTGGTATTAAGTTGCTGCCAACAATTATAAGTTATTTGAGATTGTGTGTTTATTATATAATAATAAACAGCCATGAGTAATGAAGATGGTTTACTCAAGAAAATACCCATTCTCTTATAAATATATTAATTATTAATTTATTCAATTGTTAAAAAATCGATACATGAGAATTAATATTATTCTATTTTCAGATTATTATGTGATGCAGGCGCAGAGCCGCACCTATCATCAGAATGGCGTCTTTTGTTTGTCGGCGCTCGAGTCGAACAGACCTCGGTAAGAAAGTTACTTTGATTTTGTTTGTTTAATTTAATGAATTAATTTGTTATTGAAGTGTTATTTAATTTTAAAAGTATTTATTTGGTATTAAGTTGCTGCCAACAATTATAAGTTATTTGAGATTGTGTGTTTATTATATAATAATAAACAGCCATGAGTAATGAAGATGGTTTACTCAAGAAAATACCCATTCTCTTATAAATATATTAATTATTAATTTATTCAATTGTTAAAAAATCGATACATGAGAATTAATATTATTCTATTTTCAGATTATTATGTGATGCAGGCGCAGAGCCGCACCTATCATCAGAATGGCGTCTTTTGTTTGTCGGCGCTCGAGTCGAAAAGACCTCGGTAAGAAAGTTACTTTGATTACGTTTGTTTAATTTAATGAATTAATTTGTTATTGAAGTGTTATTTAATTTTAAAAAGTATTAATTTGGTATTAAGTTGCTGCCAACAATTATAAGTTATTTTAGATTGTGTGTTTATTATTATTAATAATAAACAGCCATGAGAAATGTAGATGGTTTACTCAAGAAAATACCTCTTCTCTTATAAATATATTAATTATTTATTTATTCAATTATAAAAAATCGATACTTGAGAATTAATATTATTCTATTTTCAGATTATTATGTGATGCAGGCGCAGAGCCGCACCTATCATCAGAATGGCGTCTTTTGTTTGTCGGCGCTCGGGTCGAACAGACCTCGGTAAGAAAGTTACTTTGATTTTGTTTGTTTTATTTAATGAATTAATTTGTTATTGAAGTGTTATTTAATTTTAAAAGTATTTATTTGGTATTAAGTTGCTGCCAACAATTATAAGTTATTTGAGATTGTGTGTTTATTATATAATAATAAACAGCCATGAGTAATGAAGATGGTTTACTCAAGAAAATACCCATTCTCTTATAAATATATTAATTATTAATTTATTCAATTGTTAAAAAATCGATACATGAGAATTAATATTATTCTATTTTCAGATTATTATGTGATGCAGGCGCAGAGCCGCACCTATCATCAGAATGGCGTCTTTTGTTTGTCGGCGCTCGAGTCGAAAAGACCTCGGTAAGAAAGTTACTTTGATTACGTTTGTTTAATTTAATGAATTAATTTGTTATTGAAGTGTTATTTAATTTTAAAAAGTATTAATTTGGTATTAAGTTGCTGCCAACAATTATAAGTTATTTTAGATTGTGTGTTTATTATTATTAATAATAAACAGCCATGAGAAATGTAGATGGTTTACTCAAGAAAATACCTCTTCTCTTATAAATATATTAATTATTTATTTATTCAATTATAAAAAATCGATACTTGAGAATTAATATTATTCTATTTTCGGATTATTATGTGATGCAGGCGCAGAGCCGCACCTATCATCAGAATGGCGTCTTTTGTTTGTCGGCGCTCGAGTCGAACAGACCTCGGTAAGAAAGTTACTTTGATTTTGTTTGTTTTATTTAATGAATTAATTTGATAATGAAGTGTTATTTAATTTTAAATGTATTTATTTGGTATTAAGTTGCTGCCAATAATTATAAGTTATTTGAGATTGTGTGTTTATTATATAATAATAAACAGCCATGAGTAATGAAGATGGTTTACTCAAGAAAATACCCATTCTCTTATAAATATATTAATTATTAATTTATTCAATTGTTAAAAAATCGATACATGAGAATTAATATTATTCTATTTTCAGATTATTATGTGATGCAGGCGCAGAGCCGCACCTATCATCAGAATGGCGTCTTTTGTTTGTCGGCGCTCGAGTCGAAAAGACCTCGGTAAGAAAGTTACTTTGATTTTGTTTGTTTAATTTAATGAATTAATTTGTTATTGAAGTGTTATTTAATTTTAAAAAGTATGTATTTGGTATTAAGTTGCTGCCAACAATTATAAGTTATTTAAGATTGTGTGTTTATTATTATTAATAATAAACAGCCATGAGTAATGTAGATGGTTTACTCAAGAAAATACCTCTTCTCTTATAAATATATTAATTATTTATTTATTCAATTGTAAAAAATCGATACATGAGAATTAATATTATTCTTTTTTCAGATAAATACGTGAACCAGGCGCAGGGACGCACCTATCAGAATGGCCGTATCTATTCAATTGTATAAAATCGATACATGAGAATTAATATTATTCTATTTTCAGATTATTATGTGATGCAGGCGCAGAGACGCACCTATCATCAGAATGGCGTCATTCGTTTGTCGGCGCTCGAGTCGAACAGACCTCGGTAAGAAAGTTACTTTGATTTTGTTTGTTTTATTTAATGAATTAATTTGTTATTGAAGTGTTATTTAATTTTAAAAAGTATTTATTTGGTATTAAGTTGCTGCCAACAATTATAAGTTATTTGAGATTGTGTGTTTATTATATAATAATAAACAGCCATGAGTAATGAAGATGGTTTACTCAAGAAAATACCCATTCTCTTATAAATATATTAATTATTAATTTATTCAATTGTTAAAAAATCGATACATGAGAATTAATATTATTCTATTTTCAGATTATTATGTGATGCAGGCGCAGAGCCGCACCTATCATCAGAATGGCGTCTTTTGTTTGTCGGCGCTCGAGTCGAACAGACCTCGGTAAGAAAGTTACTTTGATTTTGTTTGTTTAATTTAATTAATTAATTTGTTATTGAAGTGTTATTTAATTTTAAAAAGTATGTATTTGGTATTAAGTTGCTGCCAACAATTATAAGTTATTTTAGATTGTGTGTTTATTATTATAAATAATGAACAGCCATAAGTAATGAAGATGGTTTACTCAAGAAAATACCCCTTCTCTTAAAAATATATTAATTATTAATTTATTCAATTGTAAAAAATCGATACATGAGAATTAATATTATTCTATTTTCAGATAAATACGTGAACCAGGCGCAGGGACGCACCTATCAGAATGGCCGTATCTATTCAATTGTATAAAATCGATACATGAGAATTAATATTATTCTATTTTCAGATTATTATGTGATGCAGGCGCAGAGACGCACCATCATCAGAATGGCGTCATTCGTTTGTCGGTGCTCGAGTCGAACAGACCTCGGTAAGAAAGTTACTTTGATTTTGTTTGTTTTATTTAATGAATTAATTTGTTATTGAAGTGTTATTTAATTTTAAAAGTATTTATTTGGTATTAAGTTGCTGCCAACAATTATAAGTTATTTGAGATTGTGTGTTTATTATATAATAATAAACAGCCATGAGTAATGAAGATGGTTTACTCAAGAAAATACCCATTCTCTTATAAATATATTAATTATTAATTTATTCAATTGTTAAAAAATCGATACATGAGAATTAATATTATTCTATTTTCAGATTATTATGTGATGCAGGCGCAGAGCCGCACCTATCATCAGAATGGCGTCTTTTGTTTGTCGGCGCTCGAGTCGAAAAGACCTCGGTAAGAAAGTTACTTTGATTACGTTTGTTTAATTTAATGAATTAATTTGTTATTGAAGTGTTATTTAATTTTAAAAAGTATTAATTTGGTATTAAGTTGCTGCCAACAATTATAAGTTATTTTAGATTGTGTGTTTATTATTATTAATAATAAACAGCCATGAGAAATGTAGATGGTTTACTCAAGAAAATACCTCTTCTCTTATAAATATATTAATTATTTATTTATTCAATTATAAAAAATCGATACTTGAGAATTAATATTATTCTATTTTCAGATTATTATGTGATGCAGGCGCAGAGCCGCACCTATCATCAGAATGGCGTCTTTTGTTTGTCGGCGCTCGAGTCGAACAGACCTCGGTAAGAAAGTTACTTTGATTTTGTTTGTTTTATTTAATGAATTAATTTGTTATTGAAGTGTTATTTAATTTTAAAAGTATTTATTTGGTATTAAGTTGCTGCCAACAATTATAAGTTATTTGAGATTGTGTGTTTATTATATAATAATAAACAGCCATGAGTAATGAAGATGGTTTACTCAAGAAAATACCCATTCTCTTATAAATATATTAATTATTAATTTATTCAATTGTTAAAAAATCGATACATGAGAATTAATATTATTCTATTTTCAGATTATTATGTGATGCAGGCGCAGAGCCGCACCTATCATCAGAATGGCGTCTTTTGTTTGTCGGCGCTCGAGTCGAAAAGACCTCGGTAAGAAAGTTACTTTGATTACGTTTGTTTAATTTAATGAATTAATTTGTTATTGAAGTGTTATTTAATTTTAAAAAGTATGTATTTGGTATTAAGTTGCTGCCAACAATTATAAATTATTTTAGATTGTGTGTTTATTATTATAAATAATGAACAGCCATAAGTAATGAAGATGGTTTACTCAAGAAAATACCCCTTCTCTTAAAAATATATTAATTATTAATTTATTCAATTGTAAAAAATCGATACATGAGAATTAATATTATTCTATTTTCAGATAAATACGTGAACCAGGCGCAGGGACGCACCTATCAGAATGGCCGTATCTATTCAATTGTATAAAATCGATACATGAGAATTAATATTATTCTATTTTCAGATTATTATGTGATGCAGGCGCAGAGACGCACCTATCATCAGAATGGCGTCTTTTGTTTGTCGGCGCTCGAGTCGAACAGACCTCGGTAAGAAAGTTACTTTGATTTTGTTTGTTTAATTTAATTAATTAATTTGTTATTGAAGTGTTATTTAATTTTAAAAAGTATGTATTTGGTATTAAGTTGCTGCCAACAATTATAAGTTATTTTAGATTGTGTGTTTATTATTATAAATAATGAACAGCCATAAGTAATGAAGATGGTTTACTCAAGAAAATACCCCTTCTCTTAAAAATATATTAATTATTAATTTATTCAATTGTAAAAAATCGATACATGAGAATTAATATTATTCTATTTTCAGATAAATACGTGAACCAGGCGCAGGGACGCACCTATCAGAATGGCCGTATCTATTCAATTGTATAAAATCGATACATGAGAATTAATATTATTCTATTTTCAGATTATTATGTGATGCAGGCGCAGAGACGCACCTATCATCAGAATGGCGTCATTCGTTTGTCGGTGCTCGAGTCGAACAGACCTCGGTAAGAAAGTTACTTTGATTTTGTTTGTTTTATTTAATGAATTAATTTGTTATTGAAGTGTTATTTAATTTTAAAAGTATTTATTTGGTATTAAGTTGCTGCCAACAATTATAAGTTATTTGAGATTGTGTGTTTATTATATAATAATAAACAGCCATGAGTAATGAAGATGGTTTACTCAAGAAAATACCCGGCTAAAGTTTAGTATATGGACCGTCGAGTTGGGCAACCAAAATTTTTTTGCAGAAAGGCCTAGGCCTATGGAGTCTTTCTGCAAAGTTTCAGGCTGCGGAGATTCTTAGTTTTTTTTTTAAAAATAATCAAATATCCGAAATTTTCACTACTAAAATGTCATTCGCGGTGACGTTTGACTTTCCTACGTTTAGTTTCATAACTTTCATACTAAGAACAATAAATTTATTTAATAATGTTTATTTTTATTGTATATTCCTGTTTAATAAATACACAAATTGGTGTTAATATGAAATAATGCGAGTTTATAACAATAAAAAGTATATTCATGTGTTTTAAATAAATAAAAAAGTGAAATTGTGAAGTAACGAAACGCGCAAATCGCGACGCCATATTGTTTTGTCAGTATTGTCAAATGTCAACTTCAGTCATCGTTTCGTTTGTGAATCGACTTTTATTAATTTAAGCATCATTTAATTTTATCAAAAATTCATTTTTTAAATTAGTAGGTTAGGTTAGGTTAGAACTGCGACCATAACAAAGCACGAGCCGAGCGAGCGAAGCGAGCGTGCCGCGGCAGCGGTCGGCGAGTGCTAGAATCAATCTGTGTGATACTCTGACCCCTTTCTGAATCGACTTTAATTCATTTGAGCATCATTTAATTTTATAAAAAAAATACATACTATAGTTTTAGCATGAAAAATGATATTATGGTTAAAGTTTAGTATAAGGACTGTCATATATTTTAAGTTAGCCTAACCTCCAAACATATTTTTTCATTTTTCTCAAAAATGGGGGGGCTCCGCACCCCCCCCTTTTGGGGGGAGATTACCTACCCCTCCCCTCCCCCCCTCCACCCCTCCGCACCCTCCAATTCAACGGTCCATATACTAAACTTTAACCAAATACCCATTCTCTTATAAATATATTAATTATTAATTTATTCAATTGTTAAAAAATCGATACATGAGAATTAATATTATTCTATTTTCAGATTATTATGTGATGCAGGCGCAGAGCCGCACCTATCATCAGAATGGCGTTGTTTTATGGTGAACAGGTCTCCACAGCTGGTTGTTCTACGCCAAGCGCGAGTTGGACCGCAAGGCTAACTACTTGGGCCACATCGACAAACTGGACCTGTCCGGCGTAAGTGCAACTAATCAAATTAATATTGGTACTCAACAGATATTCCAGATTCCAGACAATATTTTATCTAGCTGATCTACGAAAGAAGTCTTCAATAGATCACAAAGGATTAGCTGAACCTACTCTAGATTAGTCTTGATCTAGATTATTACAGTTGGACGACGACGAAGAACCTCCTTAGACTCCTTACTATAGGTACAGTAAACGCTCAAAAGTCCATAGCCACGCTAAGGATTACATTGCTATGAACGGTACGAGCCCGATACAGCGAGTACACACACTAACGAAGTCGCGTGCGTGTTTAGCAGTTTATAAGATAACACACACTAATGAAATGTTGTCGCATTCGTACTAAACGCGTCACAGTGGCGACCGGTTCTTTGAATTCGCATCTATCTATCATGAGCAGGTAGCTATATCGGGTAAACATTGGGATCACGATCAACTAAATCTGAGTTTGAAGCTTAGTTGATTTGTGGTTGTCTTTTGTTTTTACGAAATCATAATAATATTTTTAACATTGTAAGCACAAACTTGTTAAGTACCTATTCATGCTTAAATTGCGATACAATACATGTATACAATACATAAATAGTTACATATTGATATAATAACTAATAAGTTAATATATGTCATTATTATTTAACTATTTACGTTATTTTTATTTTTATTTTAATTATTGTAAGGTAGAAATAAAAAAAGTCACGCTTAATGATGATAACAATGTTTATTCGTTTTATTTATTTATACAATTAATAAACTTTTAAGAGCATTGTGACGTCACATTCCTACCTAAATAAATAAAAGTTCCCTTGTAACTTTTTATAAGATTTTTGATTAATATAATAACTAATAAATTAAATATGTTATTATTATTAAACTACTTACGTTTTTTTTATTGTCATTGTTGTAAGGTAGAAATAAAAAAATAATGTTGAATGATGGTAAAAATGTTTATTAGTTTTATTTATATATACAATTAATACATTTTAAAGAGTATTGTGACGTCACATTCCTACCTAAATAAAAAAGTTCCCTTGTAACCGTTTATAAGATTTTTTATTGTAACCCACTTAGTCAATTTATAACATTGATAATACAAATATTAGAGGAGAAGGTGGTAATGTGGCCCCCCACTTTGTTTTTTAAGTTTTATTTAAAAAATATAGGAGTGACAAACCTCAAAGATACATTATAGGACTTCTTATTTATTAGTCTATACATGTCTGACAATTAAATAAATGAAACGCGTACAGGAAAGCAAAAATATTATTTATTCTTAAGTTATTCCAATTTGGCATCTTGACATCAAGTGATGGTTATGTGGCCCCCTGGGGGGTCACATTAAATGTATTGCACAGTTAAAAATTAACGGCGAAAATTACAAATATAATTGTCACCTTCAGAACCTCCACAGGCTACATGAGCCCATAAATCACAACTTTGACACTGTACCCATGGCTCTCCAGGTCTTTCATTGCAATAAATGGTTTCGCAGAACATACACGGCACGTTCGTGTTTTCAGGAACCACGTTTGTAAACGACTCGACATAATCGGTATTCACTGCGTCTTCGTCACTTTCAGAGCCACTGCTGGCTAAATTAAGCTGGTTAAATAATCGATTTCTGTGAAAACTTGAGGAAAACTTGAGAAAAAATTATGAATCACTCTTACATGTAATGTGGCCCCCGGGACCATAATACAACCAATGTGAGGGGGCCAAATTACAACTATTGAGAATATTTAAACAAACGTATCAAAAATAATTATTACAAGTCAAATTTTGTATTTACCTTTTAATTCCCGTGGAAGAACAGTTTAACGTATCCAATTTCCGAACACAATAGCCAAAACACTCTATCTATAAACAATTACCGAATTAAAATAACAGTAGTTTAAAGTTTTACCGGTAACGAGTTTCAATTGGTTCGAATGACAATCAAACGTGACAGGCTCTGGTGGATTTGTAAGGTACTAAATACGTATCATGCCGCAAGCATCCCGTAGCGCATAAAACATACTAGATGACGTTGTTCAAACATTAAAATATTGAAGGGGGCCAATATATCTGCAGGGGCCACATTACCACCTTTTCCTCTACTAAATTGATTCACAATGACAACAAGGACAGGATGTTCTAATAACAAAAATATAATTGTTGATACCCACTTATAATAGGTATTGGTATATAGCAGCGTTTATTGAAGAATAATATTATGATTTACACTTTATGAAGATGTTTTTTTAATGTAACGTCACAATAAATGTATTGAGGTTACAGCTTGTCTTGACGAAAAGAAGAAGAAAACTAAACCTCCATTGAATATCATTAAATATTTACAGAAGTGCTAATATTCAGTTACAGCGTCTTATTAGTAAAACCAAAACATCTTAAATTAATCTTAAATAATTATAACATTATTAATATTTCGTATAAGGGGTTATATAATGAGGGCATTATTTTCAATATAATTTAATTTATAAATTAATTCGTGTAATGGGGGCATTATTTTCAATGCAGTAAAGTAGACGTTTGCGCATGGACCCTACAATATTATCACATATACTGGTTCCTCTTAAGTTTTCCCACACTTCCATGCAATGGGTTTTTAACTGTTGTATACACCTTTCATCCCGTGACTCCCACCTTTGCACCATCTAACCCCATACATTTTCTATATATTTACAAATGTGTGAACAAAGTGAACAAGATAAAGAATACTACATTTCAGATTCTGTCCCATTCCTTCTAATCGAGTAAAAACTTCAAAAAGTACAAAAGAAACCAAGTGAGATTTGAACCTGCGGACAATTGATAAACGCATCTAACTGAATGCCTTAACCGCTCGGCCATCTTGTCACTTACGTTGTGGTTGAAATAATGAACTACAAGTATTTGTTAACAACATGTGTCTATTGCTTGAAAATAGAAGGTCGTAAGTCAAACTACACTTCAAACTATTGCCTTTTGAGATTGCTTATGGACTTTTGGTCGCGACTGTACATTCAGCAACAAAAGTAGCTTTCTAAACACTTTAAAATATTTAACTACTATATATATAGACCACAAGTAGTGAACTCGATTGAACCCATTAATTTATTTTTTCGCAATTTTGGATAAAATACGGTAGAAAATCTTAAAAGGCTTGACAGTGAAACATCAAAATTGAGTATTAAGGGTGATTTACATTATATCAGTACATTGGATGAAGTGCCACGGAATTCCAGCTCTAGAGCAGCATTTATAACACATTTCGAAATGTATGACATAAGAACGTAGTCTATTCCGATCCAGCGTTAAAAATAATACTATATCTTTTTTTTTTCTTTGCTCGTACTGGATCCAGCTACTAAATCAATGTGTGTAGCAAATAATATTCATCTACTGAACCAGCCCAAATTTTCCAATTACAGAAAGGCATGATTCTCAAGCAGCCAGTGACGTGCAGTCCATAGAGACAAATAGACGTTGTCTACCCTAAAAAAATCCAATTACATGTACTGAGTAAAAAATAAAAAATCACAACCAATGATATTATAGAACTATAGATATGTTACGTTCATAGAAATTACGATTTAAATCCGTTCCGAGCTATTCCAAATTGCACACATTGACAAATGTAACTGATAAGTAAAACAAAAGATACGAAATAGCACGCAAATGAAAGAGATAGCTATAGTTTTAATGATTGCACTTCAGTGGTACGCACGTGACTGCGCTCGACGCAGGCCACACGCAAACTAAACACAAGACGTCCCAATTGGGACGTATTTGAGTATTCACAGCGCGAGCGCTTATAACATATCTGCTTTTGTTTTTATATAATATCATTGATCACAACCAAATGTTAAAACGTAATGTTTTCGACCGCGCTAAAATGACTCTGAACGCGTGACCTGCCGTGACCTTCCGCGATACACCGCGGCGCGGCGGCGCTTAGCGCGCGAACTCGCCTGTGTTACGTCACCAAGGTAGATTTCTGATACCGAGTCTACGGAAAGCTACGCACACAATTAAAATCTATTGTACTGCGTCTTCGTATTACACGCAATTTTTACACACACAAGCGTAAAAAATCACAATATACGTCACAGGATAGACAACGTCTAAATTTAGGTGGTGGCATAAGGCGCTCTTATTGGTTGGTTCTCGGTTCGATTAATGTAATGCGACCATTTTAAAAATGCACTATTTGATGAAATATGTAATGAATACAAACACATTTTTTTTTGTCGTGTTTATTTTACATTTTGTTTGTATTTGCTTCTCACTCACTCTTTTCACTTATTTTCGAGTTTGTTGACAACAGGTGAATTGGGAGTGTTTTTTTTAGTGTTCCATTTGTATTTGTTTATTGTTTATATCTAGAGTGGAATTTAATTGATAATTTTAATAAAACTTTATCATGGAGTGCGTGGGCTGTGAGTTTTGCGGTAGTTTATGCTTACAAAAGTTAAAGGACGGTGAGTTTGCTATACTTTCATATGATAACAAGTGTAATTATAATATCTATTGGCCGCTGCTTACCGGATTTAAATATTGTACAATTATACGACAAAGGTACTCGCAGTCGCAAGTTTAATATTAAGGAATACGACTGTTTTAATTGACTTACAGGATGTAAGCATACAATAAGCTTTATTGTTTTGTCTGTTTATTACTTGATTCGCAACTTGCAACATATAAAACTGATACCGGGTACGTGGATGTCCATAATTTTAAGTTTTGCGATTTGCCAAACTGATAGTTACAATACCGGTAAGCAGCGCCTCGACCGAAAGATCGTTTTCATCTTTAAAACGCATTCACACGTATTTAAGAAATACGCAAGGGTAACAACGTTTGACAGATTTATCTATGATTTTTTAGTACTTACTCCCACTTGCTTTTTGTTTATAAATACTAACAAACGGTCATTTTCAAGACCACCTCGTGTATTCCTTAATTAATATGGTCATTAATTTATGGATATGTGTGGTGGCCCATCTGATACATCATGTAAACAAGAAAACAGTCATTTACTTCAAGTGGCGGCTTTCGCTAAGTTTTTTTTTGTCTACCCTGCTAAAAATATCTATGCACGTCACTGCAAGCAGCACTCGGTCCTGAGTGACACAAAAGACGCCCCTGAGGTTACTATGTTCGTGGGCACCTCCCCCGAGTTGGAGACTGCGCTATACACCCTCTGCTTCATGACCCGGCCTGACAGACCCTGCAGGCTGCGCTTCAACAACGTAAACTTCAGCATTCAGACCTAAACGCTGAAGTCTGATAACATGCTCCTGATTGATACCGCGTACCCATTTTATTGAGTACACTAATTTAATATACTTAGTCAAATTGTATCAATAGCATCTTTAAGTTTAATAAAAGATCAGAACTGTTGTTTTGGTTTGTAACTGCTTAGCTAGGAGCAAAAGTATGTAATCATCGTCATCTAGCCTTTTGCAGTCCACTGCTGGACATAGGCGTCTAACAATTTGTGGCACAAAAACGCATCCAAAAAAAATGTACTAAGGACCTACTACTTAGGGTAAGTTCAAACAAGCAGCAAAAATGGATGTAAAATTAATTCATGCAGAGAAAAGTAGATAGAACGTATTATAGGCTGACCGTTTAACTGAGTCCTCGCCTGCGCGGTACAGGGGCGCGGGGCTATGACGACAAAGGGGACTGAAACAGGTGCGGGCGGTGGGCAAATTTTTGTAATTGTTCATTTCGTTCGCTACATGGGTAGCGATCGCATGTGTTGACTGTTGCAGACACCTTGTGAGAGGTACACATGTAATAACAATCTCAAGATGAATCGAAAATTCTTCGGACATAAAATAAACAGTCAGTGCAAGCAAATGGCTTTTAACGTATACTTATATTTTAGACAAAAGAAACTAGACCAAAAAAAAGTTTTGACTTTCTTACGATTTAATTATATGTTTAGATAACAAATAGTATAATAGTTTATTCTCAATTATTTTATTTACGTACATAAGTTCATTAAAATTTTGTATCTTCTTAACTATTTTTCATTTGATAAATCACTATTTCTTTTTTCCTATGATGTCACATATCTCAGGAAATATCTTGGTGCATTTCACCTCCTGTATATTTCACTAGCTGACCCGGCGAACTTCGTACCGCCTTAGCGTAAATTTGATGCACTACTTTATTTTGTATAGCTGACCTATCTTATGTATGCGTACCTATTCAATTTGAACTGGAATCTATAATATCCCCCATATAAAAATAAATACTTTCCTTGTACAGAGTATTAGAAAACTACAAAAAAAAATATCAGCCAAATCGGTCAAGCCGTTTTCATGCCAAGTCGTGACAACGGAAAACGGGTTTCATTTTTATATATAAGTGTAGCTGACCCGGCGAACTTCGTACCGCCTTAGCGTAAATTTGATGCACTACTTTATTTTGTATAGCTGACCTATCTTATGTATGCGTACCTATTCAATTTGAACTGGAATCTATAATATCCCCCATAAAAAAATGAAAACTTTTTTTTTTTTTTTTGCCGTAACAACCTTGTACAGAGTATTAGAAAACTACAAAATAAAATATCAGCCAAATCGGTGAAGCCGTTTTCATGCCAAGTCGTGACAACGGAAAACGGGTTTCATTTTTATATATAAGATTAAGTGCCCCCACCGCCCGCACCTGTTTCAGTCCCCTTTGTCGTCATACCCCCGCGCCCCTGTACCGCGCAGGCGAGGACTCAGTTAAACGGTCTGCCTATAGTTGTATATTTTATATGAAACGTCAGCGTGTCTCCACCCACACATAAATCCAGAAATGACGTACGGTTTTAAATTTCATAGGTGCAATAATTTGACTACGCTTTCTTGATATATATGCATATCTAGTTGTAAAGAGTTATATACAAGCTATTTGATTTCTTGAACGGCTATTTCTCTTTCGTACTCCAAATTCATCATTTTGCTGCCAAAACTTTCCTGCAGCTCTTGACTTGACCTAAATGGAATTTTAAAGTATTGCTTGTCATTAAAAGCTCGTGCAAAGATTATTTATAATAACAAAATTGATCTAAATACGAGAGTTGTTTTACAAATATTTATCTAACAATAATAATGCAGATATCTCCTTATCTCGCCTTGTTTTGCGGGTCTCGCCCTGTGTTGATAAACTTGTGTGAACTTTCGAAACAGCTAAAAATAAGGTTAACATAATTATAATGAAACCAGAAATATGTAAACAATGTTTTTATTTCAATATTCGTCTAAAACACTGATACGAAATATTTATAAGGTGCTTCTAAATCAAATGCGCACACGCCGTTATATCCTTCATTTTTTGTTTGCGACAAACAAACCAGAGTAACCAAAATATCATATTTATAAAGAATACTTGGCAAAATGGTGAAAAAGCTTGAATCATCGAATAGATAGAACCTTTTCATGATATTAGTTTTTTTTTTCTTATCGTGAGATGAGATGGGTATAATATTAAGTTCGTGCTATCGTTGCATCTAAATGGTAAGATAAATATGAAACAAAAACAAAAAGATTTCAGCATATTAGTTTAGAAACACCCTATTAAACTATGTTTTATTTAGCTAATAATTTATTACATACGGTGTATGAAAGTGCTTTTAGTTGGCTTATTGTCAGTGATGGCACAATATAAGGTTTTCTAAGTACTACTCTAGTCAACGTTTATTATAGAAGTAGCCTTCCGATACCAAATGCAAAAGTGCTTCTAACTACACTTTACTTTTAAATCATCAGAAGGTTACCTTAAGGGGCTCTGCGCATTATGCAGTTAGCCGCAAGCGGTCAACTTGCTGATTTACGGTGGTATGTGAGGCAACCGTACTGCAGTGCGAATAAAAACTATTTATTCCTACATTTTCTGGTTGTGGCTACTAGCACGGCTGACCGCATTACGGCCAACTGCATATTGCGAACTTGGCCTTACTCTCGTAATATAGTACAAGATCTATTTGAACACTCCACTAATGCAGATCTATGGATAACATCTAGGTCTTAGCAACTAAATATAAACAACAAAATAATAAACTTAACAGTGAAGGAACAATTTTAGAACAAGTTCTAAAGTATTATGTGTTTACATTGCAATTATCGCTTGAAGCTCAACGGTTTCGACGAATATGGATGTGTGCAAGAATTTGATGGTACGAGGGTGACATAGGTGTTGAACCACCGGAACTAAGTATTTTTTTTTTAACACATCTGGCCTCAAAATTATGAGATTATAATATTAGCTTATTATTACCTCTCACTCGACAGAAGTAGTACAGTCATACTGCAAAAAAGAATAACAAATTCTTGGTAAAGACTAGCATTAATTACATTTCACCAATTAGTGAATATAGCTATCAAAATGCTTGTATAAATAATAACAAAGATAATAATATAGTGTTACTTTAACCTTTTATGATAACAATTCATCTGAAACTTACAACTATAACGAAATAAATATAAGTATATAGTACTTAAAAGAATACTTTGCTATAAAGATAAAAAAGATGTAGGCGTAATTTATACGAGTAGGGTCTTATTATGCGAGTAAAGGTTTATGCATTCGATTTAACAGATCAAAAAGCTAAAATTCGATCATTGTTGCTAGAGTCGGCGCAGTCTAGGTTGTCCCCCTCTAGCGCTCTATAAAAAATACAAGGTATATAACCCGTAATCTTACTTCAAAATACTAACAGTTAACATCAATACTTCACAGAGTTTACATTATTTAATCTTATTTTATACTTATTCGAATAGTTGTAGTTGTCATTGTGATTCACTCACTGTAGCCGTGAGAAAATTGACACAAAGATATGTTTCAATAGCAGGCAAACATACATAACTTATCGACATGTTAAATACTTCTGACTAGAAATCCGTTGGATGATTATAATACAATATCCACAAAGTGGATATCTTAGTCTTACCTTTATATTAGACTACTGGCTCCACTAAAAGAACTACAAAAATATATGAACAGATGTTAAAATATCTTAAAACTGATGAATTTGATTTTCATAGAAGCTATACACACCAATCAAAGTCACTCAAGACTCAGTAAAATTTCCTAGCGATCAAAAGTAGATTTTATATACAAATGCTGTAAATAACATTAATATTTATGCTTAATTCGTGTACGGACGGCTTCACATCAACCTATACATTCCAGTATCGTCTCGTCTCGTGCAATTCGAGAGCAGCTTATACTGGCAATGTATAGGTTGTTCGGTAGCCGTGTGTATCTAGATAGAGTCTTATATCTATACAAAATACGATCCATATTCGTGTGGCATGACGCCTCGTCGTGGGTAGAACGTGTGCGTGAGAGAGTAGTTCATTAGATGTGTAATATTCGAAGTGTAGATGTCAGCAAATCGGAACAGTCGCCTCGAGAAGTAAGTGGGGTTGTGGTAGGTACGGAACACGCTACCGAATTGTGGGTTAAACACCGCCTTGATATTGTTCCTGGAACAATAAGAACTCCTACAATGGAAGCATGAAAACAAAGAAAAGCGTATATATAGCAGCAATATTAGCACAACACATTAGCGTTATATAAATTAGCCATTAAGAGCGTTTATTCCTTTTCAAAATGTAACTGTCGATTTTTGTAGTGTTTTGGGAATATTTCGTAAAAACTGAATGAAAGTATGATTTTATTCAACTAACTTTTTAGAATGCAAGTTTTGAAAGGTAAATATAACAATTTCATTCGTAAATACAGCATAATTTTGTAATATAACAACTTAACAGTTAATACTCTTTCAACTGATAAAATAGAAAAGTATGCTTTAGTTATTAAATGTAATTGTCATATTTACCTTTTAAAGCCCACATTCTAAAAAGTTAGTTGAATAAAATCATACTTTCATTCAGTTTTTACGAAATATTCCCAAAACACTACAAAAATTGACAGTTACATTTTGAAAAGGAATACACGCTCTTAATGATAATGGTATAATAAAATTAGAAGGTATAATATACACAGTATTGTTAAAAACAAACCGCACCAAAATTAATTCCCATATTACGCAGATGTTTCACCATAGACATCACAGAGAGCTCACTCAAAACAAATCTTTGCAGATCGGACAAAGGTTTTCTCGTGCGTAGATCACACAACATTATCGTAGTGGAGAATTTAGTCAAGTTTAATTTTAACCATTAAATTAAAAACATTAAAACGATTCAAGTTTGGCCATTTTTCCGTCCAACTTCTTTTTAGCTTCTTTTTTAAGCTCCTAACATGTCATAAATAACATGGTCAAAACGGGTTTAGATTAAGAGAGGTATGGAGAAGTGGGACGTCAAAATTTTAGCAAATCGAAGGGAACGCGTAGTACTTATAATATCGGATATGTCAGGTTATAACTACGTAGCGCCATATAAAAATGTCAATCAGTCATAGCGAGCGACGTGCCAACACGCGTACACAAATTATGTAGTTCATCGGCTTTTCTTTATTTATATACTCTTGTTTACGATATGGCGTGTGTATAAATAAATAATTATTAGTAAACATCATACATAATACTCTCTAGCATGCAAGCATACCAAAGTCGCATAAATTGCAATCCTCAAATAATGAATAGAATAGTATTCTGCATGAATAATATCACGCCTGTGGGTAGTAGAAGGGTGTGACAGAGATATACGGGGTGGATGCGACATAGCGACATTTATTGAAACCACAGCTTCTATACATGGTAAGTATCAATTTCCACCGGATAAAAATTCTCTGGCGAAAAAAAAAAATCACGTTCTCCGAAAAATTTGAAAATTGCGATCGTGCAATTTGTTCGGAAGACGTGGATTTTTATTTTCGCCAGAGAATTTTTTATCCGGTGGAAATGCATACTGGCCATGTATAGAAGCTGTGGTTTCAATAAATGTCGCTATGTCGCATCCACCCTGTATAACACCCACACTTCACCTGTTATATTCAGGTCCCATTTATTTATTTATTTATTTAAACTTTTGCACATTTATAAGTACAGAGGCGGACTTAATGCCTAGTGGCATTCTCTAACAGTCAACTTTGGGTGGTGCAGAGAAAAGCAAGGGTAGGTGCAATATGAGCAAAGAACTGAAGTGTTTATAGTGTTGATGTCAATATATCAAGCCTCAAAATTATAAGATATATATTTGGGCGAAACGAGTACAAATCAATACATAAAATACATACAAGAGGTACAGATATTTAATAGGTGAGCCTATATTTGCTATTTAATCAAATGATACTAATATTGATTTGTATAATACTGTAGCTTATCCCACTATTAACGAAAGAGAAACATTAAAAAAATAATATAAAATTAATTTATAAAACGTAATAGACAATCAAATCCGTTTCAGCGCATCTTATTTAAAAAATATTTATACTAAATACTATCTCTACTTCATCTTTTGTGATACAATAAAGAGAATTTGTTTTGCAAAAAGCAATTAAGCATTATAGAGCGTATTATATGTTAGGATACATGCCAATTATAATCGTTAACAAGCTTATACATTGGAGTACTTTGTAGCATACTCCTTTTTACCTGTTTTCCGATATGCGTCACTGTAAACATACACTAAGAGTCCTCGCAGACGGGGCGTTCCTATCGGCACGTAGTTAGTTGGCCTTTCAATCAGTATGAAAATGTAGAAAAGGGTTGACGTTTATAGGAGGAGAACAAAGGAGCATTTTCATCAAGTAGATTAGTAGGTATAGATGTATAATATATGAAGAGTATGTATGTAGGTTTATAAGACATAAATATTATAAACCTACATATCATATTATTTAGTCAAACATATCTATTTAGTTTAATTACAAGTTAGTTTTGTATTTGTGAATAGAGTATTTATTTAGTTTGATGACTGTAAACATACAGTATACTTTAAAGTATTAGTATTTAGGTTAATTAGAAGAAGGTATAATCAGTTATTTATAAAAAAATAAAATGGCATATGACATCCGATTTTATCATACTAATTCAGTGCCCAACAAAACTATCGGACGCTAGCAGTCTGTGGTCTGCGAGGACTCTAATTATGGAGTAGAAATGGTGAATTAAATGAAATCAAACCTGAGAAAGTCCCTCTCCTTCATCCACTCGTTAAGGACCTCTAAGGCCTCGGGTTCCTTATAGTCCTGGTGGTCCTCGATAAGCTGGGTGAGCATCTGCAGCCAGTTGGCGTTCTCCTTGAACGACGGCGTATTCAGTGTTTTGATTTCGTGCTGCAAATATTATTGAGAAAGCTTGTATCAGGTACATAACATCTCGTCTATAATATACAGAAGGGTGTGGCAGATAGAGATTCATCTGTTATGGTTAGGTCCCGCAGGAGGGTGAACCTATCGCCTATTTATTGTAAACATAAATACCGCCATTTCACATAGGGTAATGTAATTAATAAAAACCTCCTGCAAGACAGGCTAAGCCTAGTGCAGGAGATTTTTTGTTGATTTCACTCTTCTTTACATTAAAATAGTAATTCGATGTATAGTACTTGTAAGAACAAATGTAAGGAATATGTACTTATTGTGGAAATGAATAAATTATTATTATTAAATTATTATAAGTACTATTTAATTTTTTCTTTAGAAAAGGCATAAAATCAAGACTTTCTTCCTCCAAAGGGTGTGTTTAACAGGAAGAGGACCAATGAGGGCAATCGATTTTTGTTTCACCACGTGGTGCCACTGTGGAGTAAGGTATGTCAAAGTTTGTTAACAGACGATTGAGTTAATACGTTGAGACACATTTCAAAAGGAGAACGGTTTTTTTGTTCCAATTTCACATTAATACGTCCGTCTCTTTTGCTCTCATACGTGCCTTATGCAAAAGTGCATCCTCTGTAGCTCGTAAAAAGTTTGTCTTCCGAACACCCTAAAGAACTGTGCCTCTATAGACACTTAGAAACGCAATGATCGCATAGCATACCAGCAAATAGTGACATTTAACTTTATGGAGACCTTACGCTACACAAGCATCCCCAGCGGCGAATTCTTACGCGATAGCCCTCATTGCGATCTACCGTGGACAGTTAGGGTGTAATTACACTAATCGGTCGATCTTCGATAAATAGCAGAAGAGACGACAATAGATGTCGTTAAGACTACTATTTCGGTGAAATAAAAAAAAAATTGAATGATTTCTACCATCGATCGATAAACTGAATAACACCTATACAGTCTCCAGGCAGCTACTGAGAATATCCTGACGGCAAAACACCCAAATAGGAGTAGGTATCTGTGGGATACCCAATCCCAAACCCGGGCATGAGACATCTTACGATCTGAGGCCTCAAAAAACAATAGAACGAAACAGACCTAATGAACTAATCATGTTTATCATTGTCATACCGTCTACGCGGCGGACAAGTTGAAATTGACGTACAACATACATTACAAAATAACATCACGCCTATATAACTCAGAAGGGTTGGCAGAGGTGTACAATATCCATATATCACCTGTTACGTTTAGGGCCCATGGGATAGGTGTGAGCCTTTCGCCATCCACCGGGCACAATTCCAAGTTATTATTGTGAATTTCCTGACGGAAAGTTTACAAATAACACTTTGCCCGACCCGGGAATCGAAACCGAGACCTCGCGGTAAGAGGCGCATACGCTAACCACTAGACCATCGAGGCAGCCAAGGCAAACTGACGTACGTAAAAGTAATTTATTCCTTCAGAACTTGTCTTAATTTATTTAGATTTTTGTTGATTTCGAGAACAAAATGTACCGATGTGAAAAATTTGCGAATTGACTGACTCCTTGTTGCTGAACAAACAATTTTATCCAAAGTGAAATGCCACCTATAAGTACATTAACGCGAAGGTACACAAGATACGAGGCAATCTAATGTACAATTTTATCAGCAAGATTATATTACGCAATGTTTATCAGTTACAAATTCATCAGTCAAAATATGTGTATTTTTCTAATACAGTTTTATTTACACTATAATAGCGATTTTTGTTATACCCAATTAAATTCTCAAGTTTAAGTTTGCTTTTTGTGATTTAATTACAAGGGGCAACCATTACGTCCTTATTTCCACTCACCTTATATTCCATAGATTTTTTTTTCAACAACATTAATCTTAGTTAGATTTGATATTTTGCTGTACGATAAAGTTTTTAATCGTGTTTGAGAATGACCTTTATTTTAGTAAGTATTTACATATTTCTACAATCACACGCACCTATTAACAGTAAAAGTTCTAAATAATATCTTATGTGTTCTTAACAAATAGCTCACTAACCATCAACTCGTTAATGATAGCTCCGGTCCGCCAGCCATGTTCAAGTGTGACGTCAGCAAGGTCGCTGTACGGATGGTCTCCGAAGTACAGCACGTTGTGACCGCACCACCCTGTCAGGTCCTGCAGCTGCTTCACTGTACCCTGAAATCACATGTTTCTAATAAATGCTTTTTCACCACACCAGCACGAAAAAGATCGTTTGCTTGCCAGAATTCAGTGAGTAAAAACCGTTTTTACTCAATAGTGAGGCAAAGTGAAGTGATTCAAATTTCGACACACAAAATCCTTCCAAAGAATAGACGCTGGAAAAAACATAAAGCAGCCACCATGTAGGTTAGTAATAAACATTGACACCAATTTTATTAAATAACTACAAACGATACCTTTTAATTATTTTAAATTATATAAATACACGCTTATTTTAATGTTTTTATATTCGTGATTGACCATTAAATTAATTAAAATCACGTAACTACTTAATGTTAGACTCTATAAATAAATGTTACGGAACGAATTTCCGAACGCATTCTTAAAAAAAGGTCTTCGCTGTGTCAGTCATCGCGGGCAACTATAAATACTTTTCAGTTTATGTTTAATTAAAAATAGTGAATCCAGTGATGAAGAGCTTTGTGGAACTCCAAAAGAGTTGCGACAACTTGCTTCTAACACAGAAGTTTACTTTTTACCAGAAAAATCACGTGAAAAGTATTTGAAAGCGCACGACATATTTAATAAGTGGCGACTTACAAAAGGCCCTATAACGCATTCTGAATCGGTATTACTGTCGTATTTCATGGAATTTTCGCAGGTTAAGCAATCGAGTACGAGTATATTTAAATCTTAATATTTTCTCACTGGAACAGGTGAAAAGTTGTGTATGTAACTGTATTGTACTGTGTTGTATTGTGTTAGAAAAATCTAATTTCTAGTTCGTGACCTCTTAAAACTTTCGCTTGCGAAGTAGTCTTTATTAGAATCACTTCAGGACTGCTTCGCAAGCTCAAGATTTAAAATTGGCACTCACAACAGAAATATTTACTTTTTCTCAATTGTACCATAAATAACTATTATCTTATATTATAATTAACTTCCGCCAGCATAAAATGTCTATGATAAAAAGAACAAAAAGTGAAAAAAAAAAAACAGGGATTTATGAGTAAGGTTTAGTTGTATAATTTATCCAATATATAGAGTGCTATCTTTTGAAGAAAGAGAACCTCCCTTTTTTTGTTGGTTTAAAAAAGGATAATTATCCGTTCATTAGTTTTATAATATGTAAGGAGGGCATCAAATGAGTTGGAATCCTATCATATTTATTTATTTATTTATAGGAAGATCAACAGCATATAACAATTTGGATAACTTAATGTAAATAAGTGACAGAGAGCCAATAACAGATCTTCACGAATAAATTTAGAATATAAAACAATTTGTGAACATCAAAAACAAAAGTACAAAAGTAAGCGCTTAATTATTATACTAAAACTAAAGATAAAACACATAAAAAGATCGCTATAAATATTTGTAAAAGAAGTCCTGACTGAGCATCCGTCTAGCCGGTCCAATTTCTGTATTAAATATATCGATATCTAAATATTTGCATACTTTGTTAGTACTACTGCTCGCTCGCCACAAAAATGCATTCTGACGATAATTCGTGGTCACCAAGGGGAGATGGATAGGATTGGTATTCCTTGCTGTTGTTCTAGGCACGTTAATAGACAATCGCATCGAATAATATGATATTGGGCGAAGTAAGTATGTACAGACGGCTACCGATCAACGTATACATGTTCAGTCTAAGATGGTCCCGCATTGCACTGACGCCTAATACAAGTGGCACCTCTACTTCTGCTAGTGTTGCCGATCGATAGTCGACTTTTGATAATATCGAAAGCGTTTTTGCTTAGGCTATCGATAGCCTTTTTATAGTATCTAATAAAAGTCTATGGATAGTATCTATCGATAGAATCGATAATAGTATTGATACTAGGACAATACTTTAAGTAAAGCTTTTCTATTATAGTTAGCAATACTATCGATAGTATAATAAAAGCTAACTATTACAGTGCATTCACAATCGATAATATTACTGCTGACTTTTGCAATAACAATCGATACTATCGATAGTGTTGGTATTCGAATAAGATAAATTGCAAATTAATAATTAGTATTGTACCAAACTGAGCTATAGACAGGACCACAAGGCCTGTCAATTACGATGATTTTCGAGGTAAACTGTTCGCCAACATTGACGAACCTCACCGTAATACAACTCACCTCATAATAGATGACGCCCTTCTCCAGCGAGCTGACTTTCTCCCAGATGTGGGTATTAGCGCTTTTATCGAACACTCGTATGGGGCGCGACACCTCCGTGAAAAACGTCGGCTTATTCGCGTTCACGATGACTACATCGAAGAACTCACGCCAGTTGTGACCAACCAGCATCTCCATTCCCGCGTTACTGCAGAGCAATTTCATTTTTTTTTAAGTGGAAGAATTAATGATGGGGCTCGAGTGCGCCAGCATTACCGCCTAACCTTCAACCTGCCACCTGGTGATTTTCGGGTCTAAAATTACTGACACATGAGGTATAACATAGTCCTCAGATGAACCGACGCAACTTCAATGTGCTATTATGGATTGTTGAGCCGTAGTTATGACATACCATCGGGAGGACTACACGTCCGTTCATTCGCGTATTAAGAAAAAAAAAGTGTTTATGATCCAACTCGTAAACAGTGCTTTCTGAAATGACTGGCAAAAGGGACAATATTGGAGTTCTTTGAAATACTGACACTATATAAAATATTTTGCGTATGTTAATTCAAGTTAATTATTATGATACTTTAGGTTGTATCAAATAAACAATATAATTTGAATTGATTAAAGGTAAATAGTAATTTGCAGTAAGGGAAAAGTCAACTTTCAAATGGTACATAAACAAACATGCTTCGTTTGTTTATGTACCATTTGAAAGTTGACTTTTCCCTTACTGCAAATTACTATTGTCCAAAAAATTTTGAGCTACATCTTGTGAGTGAATTTGTCATTTATAGTTCAGCCCATTTCGACTTATCATTTGAGCGACATCTGGTGGCTGAGTTTACAGTGTAATTTCCCAATTTTGCATGTATACTATTAAATAAATTATATCAATTATAAACAAAAAGTAACTCACACAAAATGATAAGGACTGTTAGTAACCAGGAACAGTTTCTTGTCATAGTCCTGTAGCATTTGGAAGTATTTCTTGAGATGCAGGTTGGGTCTTATGTACTCCTCTACGTTTTGAGCCACTATCTTGTGCATGATGGGGTGACAGCTTTGTACTGAATTCTACAAGAAGACATAAAATAAAACATGATGTATCAGTGGCAGCCTCCGAGGCTCCGGGCGGCAGGTCTTTGCGAGTCCTTCGTGCAGTGCTTCATTTGATCCCCTAAGCAATCCACGCCTGTGGTGCCCCGTAACATTTTTTTTTAAATGATTAAAGATTGCCAATATTTTTCCGTCATTTATTAGGGAGTGCCGAAGGCGGCGATTTATGAATATTTTAACTTAAAATCTAAAAAATGACAACGAAGTGTTCTCGCTGCTAAATGTCAGACTGCCAAAAGCACCGATTTATTTTCATACCTAGTTTCTTTAAAAACTCAGAAATTCTCCCAGCGTCTTCGCCGCTAAGAGTTAAGGAGCGCCAAATACGCCAACTTTTTCAAATATATTCTTAAAAATAGGAGGGACAGGAGAAATATCCTTTTACGCAAGAGCCAGGAAATAGCATAGTAAATCTAATGAGATAAATAGAATAACAAAATACTTACTTTGACATCCAAAAACAATATTTCTGGATGATAGTCAATATGATTTTTGATAAAATATTCAGCCACATTACATAACAATCCCATTTCAGGTACAGAAAACAGATCCGCTAAATGAACCATCTTAGCTCTGTTTGACTGAAAATTAAATACACATTTCCATTATTATAATATTATCGTTATACTAGCTAGAAGAAAGAACATTATATTGTGGTTTATTACCCTATTAATATACAGAGTACATAATAATAATAATCTAGGTCAATATTGACTACGGTAATAACTAGTTTCAATACCTATGGAAATTATTTACAGATGTATTTCTATAGCATACAATACCTATAAATCTAGGCCATGGATGGCAAACGTAAGGCACATGTTCTAGAGGCAGCATAATGATGTTTTCATAGCATAAAATTAATATTGAAGAAAATGTATTTAACATGATTTGAACTTAATATTCTGAATACTCAAATACAGCTTAGTTTTCCATTAATAAGAGTGTATGATTGGTCTAAAAAACATTTATTATTATACCTGTTGTGCCAAATCTTACAGTAGATAACTGTTAACACTACCTTTTTTGAACAGAATACCCTTTTAACCAACAAATCTAACTAATAATGAAAATCAAATCAAATTACTTCTATTATTATGATGATAATCATCTTATAGAAGTCCTCATTTAATTAAAAACATTAATATTTTGTAAATGGAATCAAGTAGACTAAATTGGTTTGCCATCCCTGTCTATGCCATCAACTATAATACTTTTATATCAACAAGTAGTGATACATGGTCCTTGTGTCAACATACCACAAGGGGAGCACAAATGAATGATTGCCTACAAGTGCCAGTGATTACTAGACACCGTCTAGCCTAGCCCTACACTCTACAATACAATTCCAACCTTATCACCTTGAGATAATACATACAATCATGAAACTTTTATTTGTTATGAATAGTACTTGTAATGTTCACAGCATATGGCTTGTGTTGCAGTTAATTAAACCATGTCTTGATCCAATCATAAATGCATAATAGTGCATCTAATGCATTTTCATGCATCTTGTACCTTCAAATGTTATTACATAAAGTTAGAACTGTTGAAATGGGATAATTGTGCTTCAGATATTATTTGTTTGTATGACCAAGACATTCATTCTATATGTTCCATCAGCAAAGATTATTCATGACCTTGTCAAGAAAATAGCAACTCGAAAATGTTGACATTTGTAAATAGAACAAGTGAATTTAGACTCAAGTGTTTTGAAATGTCCATACAAAAATAGTATTATGGTGGATCATGGATCTGCTTGCTTGATAGTATCTGTCTGAAATCAGATACTCTTTTGTTAGTTCTTACTTCAAAAATATGTTAATTTAAAACACAATATTTAATGGTAACTTGCATTACCTCCAACATCTAGCATTAGCAACATTTCTTAGAAGTTCAAGATTGACAACTGCCACTTACCACATCTTCCTTAGTCGATATGGTTATGAACAAAAAGTAGACACAGTAATAATATCGACATAGAATAACACAACATCCCATGTGATAGGGGTTTAGGCTATCACCATCTACTAGGCACACATCAAACTCTGTGCAGCAGAAACATCCTAAATTAAACTCTTGCCTGACCCAGGAATCGAACCAAAGAGCTTGCGGTAAGAGGTGTATATACTAACCACTGACTTGACCAACAAGGCAGTTAAGGAAATATTAAAATTAGAAAAATAAACTAGCAAAATAAATAAAATAACCTACGGTAACTGCTTACCATCAGGCGGGCCATATGCTTGCTTGCCACCTCAGTGGAATAAAAAAAAATAGGCAAATTATATACTTATAAAACAAATAAACAATTTCTCACCTTATGAGCTCTAGTATCACCCTCTACATAAGCAATAGGTATAATCCTATTTCTATACAATTTGAGTACTTCATCAGATGACACCTGCGTAAGCCCTCTGTATACTGAACCAAACTGTATTTGAAGAAATGAGTCCAGCTTCAACAGCAGACCTTTTTCAATATCATAATGCAACCCTCTCACAGCAAAATCGGGTTTGTATTCTAACTGTAATATTTCTGGAGGATACTGAAAGCAGACATTAATAATTCATTAGTAGATGGATTCATTAATAATCTATATCTAAAGAAAGTCGTGTTAGTTACACCATTTATAACTCAAGAACGGCTGAACCGATTTGGCTGAAAATTGGTGGGGAGGTAGCTTAGAACCGGGAGAAGGACATAGGATACTTCTCAAATATTTTCGAGGGCAAAATTTTATCGAGGGCGAAGCCGCGCGGGGCAGGCATATTATATAAAAATGAAACCCGTTTTCCGTTGTCATGAAAACGGCTTGACCGATTTGGCTGATATTTTTTTTGTAGTTTTCTAATACTCTGTACAAGGTTGTTACGGCAAAAAAAATTAAAAAAAAAAAAAAAAGTATTCATTTTTATATGGGGGATATTATAGATTCCAGTTCAAATTGAATAGGTACGCATACATAAGATAGGTCAGCTATACAAAATAAAGTAGTGCATCAAATTTACGCTAAGGCGGTACGAAGTTCGCCGGGTCAGCTAGTATTAAATAATTAATAAGATTAATAGAAAGTATTGGAGTAGTAAGCTAATACAAATTCATAGAGCATAAATTAAAAAGTTGCTTAAGTAGAAAGTATTTACCAACAAAATATGTTGTGACATAAAACAATCTTTCCTTAAAAAAACTTTAATGTACCTAATACAACCTACACCACAATTAAAAATACTACTGGGCTTTTAGCAACACCAATCTACTACTATTTCCAACTAAAATATTATGTCAGTATGGACAACATAAATATATCTCACAACATAGTTTCCCATCAGTTAGTTTATAACATGTTTATTATTATGCTACTAATAACAACTTTCGAATGCTACTTATATAAAGAGATAACAACTTACACAGGATAGTAATAGCCTCTGATTCAATATTTGGTTCTGACTAATTCATATATGAAGATACTGTTTACAAGAATAAACAACAAAATATTTTATGAACACAATAATATAATATAATTGTAAACATATCCGAATTTTGAGTGGACAAAGTGAAAGCTATTTTGCATAAATCATTATGCCTTCTCAAGTTAATTATATATATCTATATGTTAGCCAACTATATTCTCACTCACATTATATTTCTCCAGAAGTATTTCTCTACCAAGATTATACAATAGGTGTTCCAGGGAAGGCTTGTAGTGAGCCAAAGTGTAGTCATAGTCAAATCCATACACTTGTACTTCAGACAGGTCCAATTCATTGCATGCAAACACACCACGAGGATTTACATCTTGAGGCAGCTTTTTAGCTTTAATAAAAATCAACGCACAGTATTAAAATGCAATGAATTATAAGTATTATTTTATAATACAATAAAATATGTAAAGCGGTAGACTTACATCTGAATTTTAACTTAGTGCGACAGTAGGCTTCCTTCAATAATTCACGATTGGAATAACTTCTGCATAACGTATCTCCAGAGATTTTGTTCAGCTTTATTTGAGTTAAACCAACCTCAAATTGTCGAACATTATTTAATAAATTACTACTTATTCTCAGTAATAAAGACATTTTCGAAAAATCCTTTAAGAATTTTATGTTCCCAGCTAATAATATTTATTTATTATCTACGTCTACCACGAACGATGAAATTTTATGATTTCTAGAAAACTTATCGTTACCAACGGATAACAATTAATATTTTTACGTATGTAATACAAATTTACGTTGCATAATTCGAATTTATGAAACTACGATAACATAACACACTACCATTGATGATCACGATTTCACGAACATGAACTGACAATTTCATGTTTTGACAAAAAGCGTCACGACTGTCACTAAGTGTCACTGACGTCTATTGGCGCCACAGACAAATTATTGCTCGCTTTATGCTAGGTCCACACCTGACCAACGAAGGCCAACGAACGGCTAAGGATGTTACAAAATTATTCGCTTGACATATATCGATTAGTGTTTATTCGATTATTAATAACTTACATAAGTTAATAATCAAGTGGCAATTACTTATTTTTAACTATTGATGCCATTTCGAGTGGATTATTCGCGAGTCCCGTCAGTCTTCATCGTTTACTTGGTCCAATACACATTCAAACATAAGCTGCACACAAATTCAAATCGAATGAAACGTAATGTATATAGGTGATGCGAATAACTTTATCACATCCCTAGCCTTCGTTGGTCGTTCGTTGGCTCGGTGTGGACCCAGCATTACTCGTTGACCTATTATCTCTGGTTGGCACAAAAGACCTGACCAACATAATAATATATTTTTTTATACTACACCTACGTAGAATACATAGCGTAGAACTCATTAACTAAATTACATCGCGAAATTACGTGCACGAATTTCAAATGTATTAACTTTCCGGAACGTTTAGTTGGAAAAGTGTGAGACAAAAATTGTTGAAAATTGTACTTCCATAAAATGCATTTATTTACGACGCACCGTGTGGAAAAGTGGGACTTTTTAACCCCTTACCCCACTCGGGCTCACATCCAAGGCGCCAGGACTTTTAATATGTTTGAAGCACTTTACAAAGAAACCCCGTAGAGGGTAATGTTTTCGGAACGAGTAGTTTGAAAATAGGTAACATACGAAAAAAAGTGAGATACAACATTTTTTGATAATCGTATAAAAGCTCAGTATCTAAAATTTTATTAAAATCGAACAAACAGACAGACAAAAATACTATAGCGAGTTGCTGAACTAAAGAGACAAGCGTGACATTTCAAAAAAGTCATTAAAAGTTCTGCTATTCATCGATAGATGGCAAAACTAAAAGTATCACCGCTGTGCCGGTCGGAGTGGGGGTGTAAGATTATTTTTAACCGACTTCAAAAAAAGGAGGAGGTTCTCAATTCGGTTGTTTTTTTTTTTATGTTTGTTCACCGATTACTCGAAGACGCCTGGTCCGATTTGAGAAATTCTTTTTTTGTTTGTTTATTATACTTGTAATGTGGTCCCATTTTTTTCAAGTCACGTTCTGATGATGGGATCCGAGAGAAATTGTTGAAATCATTTAGTTAAATAGAAATTATTAAATAATTATTAAAGGTACCAATACTGGGCGACCGCGCACTAGCACAACTACGCCTCCCTTTATTGTGTGTACTGTAATTTGATATTGTAGAAATGTTGTTACAGCTTTTACTTGGCACCGACTTCAGAATTCTAAAATAATTATATAATAATTTCTATTTGCGATATATATATATATATATATATATATTCTTTGTGCGAAGTAAATTTATTTTTTGCTTTTTAGTTTACCTACTTTTTGAAGTCGGTTTTTTTTTTCGTCACGGAATTTCTGGATTCGGTCTTCACGCTGAAGGCCCGCAATAGAAGCTATGCAATAGCTTGAAAATTAAAAATATGTATTTGAGGCAAAGGTACGATACCTTTGCCTCAAATACATATTTTTAATAAACAACAACCAGCTATATAAGGGTCAATTTCAACAAGCGAATTTTTTTTGTCATTTCAGTGGACTTTTTTAATTTCAATGCTATCCATATATTTTAAGTGAGAAATGAAACTTTAGCCTATTTTATAACATTGTGTATGAGTGGACATCAAATATCATCAAAACTTACATAAATATTCAAGGATCAATTTTTTAGAGTCCAGTCCACTGAAATGAAAAGTGTCCACCGAAATGATAAAAAATTACCACTGAAATGATAAACAGTGCACATTGATCTATAGATCAATGACTGTGCACCGTTTCTTACTGTGTGATAAATTTTTTAAAACAATATTAACACTACTCAAGCAAATCAGTACTTACGGCGAAATTTAAATACACAATTTTGAAACAAATTAAAGGCATCTAGCTCGAGTTATAACAGCCACCGAAATGATCCTACTTTTGTCCCCATATCACTGAAATGATAAACTTACTTTTGTGGCGGGAAACCGCAAGACGTTGGGACTGGTGCGATCGCGCCTAGAGCTTGAGCCGGCCTGATCCGAAGTGAGGAAAGGTGAGAAGGGCATAACAACGCAATATTGACGTGGCTATTTTACTAAAACTTACTGTCCTCTGAAATGATAACTTTTGCCGGACAAAAGTTGACTGCCTGTCAAATCCATGAGAAAGAAGATAAACAAACAAAAATGGTTTTATTTGATCGAATATAGATAGATAGAGTAATCTTTATTGTACACCAATATTAACAAAGAAATTTATGCTGTAGATAAATGCACTTAAAAATTATGTTGCACAATGGGCGGCCTTATCGCTAAAAGCAATTTCTTACAGGCAACCTTAGGATGGACAAGTAAGTAATGAGCAAAGTTATGGGCAGTCGTTGGTGCGTTAATTAAAGAAAAAAAGAAAAGCAAAATACAGTAAAAAGAAACGTCATGATAATGACAATGGAGATTTTAAATATAAATAACACAGAAATTAAACTACGTATAGTGTCTTAAACCTAAAATTATTTATAATAAACTAATATACCTTATTAAATATATTATATAATACTAAATATATTATCTACTTATATATACCTAAATATATAAAATATATACTACATATATACATAATAATATAAATATTATCTAATATTCAGGACACAATATTACTAAATATCAACAATAATTTCCTAAAGTAACATGAAATGCTCATTGACCATTTTTTTAAATATAGGCAAAGATTGAGCTTGTCTAATGCATACGGGCAAAGCATTCCACAATCGTGTTGCCTGAACTATGAATGACTTCTCATAAAATCTAGTGGAATGCATTGGCATCTCCAGTCTCAAGTCCTCCGATGATCTCAAGGACCTTGAATGCATATCGTTTAGGAACTTAAAACGTTCCTTTAAATAAGAGGGAGTGGAAGGATTAAATAAGATTTTATATAATAGAAAAAGAATATGAGTATCCCTTCGAAGGCGAATTGGGAGCCACTTGAGCTTATTACGGTATTCAGAGACGTGATCATATTTGCGTAGGCCAAATATAAATCTTATACAAAAGTTTTGAAGTCGCTCAAGCTTATCTAATTGCTCCTCAGTGAGATCAAGATAGCTGACATCGGCATAGTCGAGTAAAGGTAAGAGAAGAGATTGAGCAAGCGCAATCTTGGTGTTCGTTGGCAAGAAGTTCTTTAGTCTTCGCAAGGATCCAGCGGAAGCAAAAACCTTGCGACTAACTTCACGCATTTGTGGCACCCAGGATAATGTGTTATCAATAAATATGCCCAAGTTCTTCACACTTTTACTAAGAGGTATTGTGACACCATCAAATTGTATTTGTGGCATTAGAGACCAGTCAACACGTGAAACTGACTTCGAACTACCAACAACAATGACTTGGGTTTTTGACGGATTTACTTGTAGTCCATAGCGATTGCTCCATTTGGCTATCTTACAAAAGTCTTCGTTGATTACCGAAAAGGCTTCGTGTAATCTACTTAAAGGCGCCTGCGAGTAAATTTGAAGATCATCTGCATAAAGGTGGTAAGCTGACTGAAGTTGATTTGAGATAGAATTTATAAAAATAGCGAAAAGTAATGGAGATAAAACGCCACCCTGCGGAACACCAACCGTGATATTACACCAAGATGAATAGGAGTCATCAATGTGTATTCGTTGTCGGCGACCAGACAGGTAACTATGAAACCAACCAATTACTGTAGGAGATATGTTAATAGAACGCATAATGCCCAGCAGCACATCGAAATCCACAGTGTTGAAGGCGTTACTAAAATCTAATAAGGAGAGGACTGTAAGATTTCCGGCCTCCATACCACGCCTAATGTCGTCGGTAATATTGACTAACGCTGTGACGGTACTGTGCCCAGGACGGAAACCAGATTGGAAGTGGTTCAGGAGGTGATTTTTGTTAAGGAAAATACTGAGTTGGGAATGTACGAGACGCTCAAGGACTTTTGAGAGGAAAGGCAATATGGAAATGGGACGGTATTCGGAAAAGGTTGATGGATTCGGTTTTTTTGGTAATGGGATGACTTGCGCCTCTTTCCATGCTGTAGGAAAGATGCCACAGGTCAGGGAGTAGTTAAGGATGTGTCGTAATGCGGGAAGGATTTCATCGAGGATCGGAAGAATCATTTTGCGACTTATGCAATCATTACCGACGGCATCAGACGCAATCGACATTATGGTTCGTTTAACATCACTGTCAGATAATTGATTAAAAATGAAGCCTGAATAGTGTGGAGTTGGAAGAGAGGAAAGATGATTAAGGGTGTTAGCTTTAGTAGTCCCATCATATGTGGATGGAGAACAGAAATGTTGATTGAGCAAATCGAAATCTAACTTCGTAGGAATAGGTTCTTGTCTGGACTTTCCAACTCCCAAAGTTCTGAGAAATTTCCAGACCTTTGCTGGATCTTGATTTTCAATAGAGTTGTGGATATTTTGGCGTTGCGCTGTCCTACACACCTTGTTGCAGTGATTTCTTATCGCCAGATATTTATCTTTGTAGTAGCTTGATTTTGGACGACATTTATATTTGGTTTTAGCCACAGCTTTTTTTAACATGATGTTCTTAATATCATCCGTTAACCATGGAGAGGGCAAATGTTTAAGTTTCACAGGACGAATCGGAGCGTGTTTATCATATAGCTGAATTAGGTTATTGATGAGCAGCTCAATTTTGTTATCTATGGACTCGCAATCAATAAGAGGATCCCAGTCAATGCTGCTGGCATCTTCACGAAGATTTTCCAGGTTCATCCCACCAAAATTGCGCTGTAGAAGAATTCTCGACTTTGCCTTGGGAGGACGAATTTTATAGGATAGAAAGATAAGATCATGATATGAAAAGGCGTCAGCTGGACATTGTCCATGCTTGATAACATGAGAAGGCGAAGAGACCAAAATAAGATCTAGTAGAGAGGGTACAGAATTTGGAAAGTTATGAGTAGCATTTAGAGGAAGAAGAGATAAATTGCAAGATTCTATAATACCACACAAAGAAGAGGAACGAGAATCCTGTTTTAACAGACATGTATTAAAGTCTCCCATGATGATGGAATGTCTGTAAGATGGAGTCAATGTTTCTAGAAGGCGTTCAAACGAGGAAAAAAAGTTGATCCGTGCAGATGGACAGTAATACACTCCCAGTAAAACTAAGGTGTGGTTAACTTCCACCTCCAAAAATAAATGTTCTCCAGCATTTGGTGGTGGAGGCTGCGTTGACACATCAATTATGCGATAAGGAAAATTCGATTTTAGGTACACAGCTACTCCACCTCCGACAGAAGATGTACGATCATTTCTGATCAACTGGAAACCTGGAAGTGAGTAAGAACTGGAAGGGAGACAAGGCTTAAACCATGACTCAGAGACAAGTATAGCGTGAATATTTTTAGAATCAAAGTTCGTCAGCATATCCGGGAAATGGGCAGGAATACTCTGAGCATTTATATGGACCACATTCAAGGACCTCGAAACATCCGCGAACTGAGACTCTAGTGTATCAGCGAGAGTCGGGATGCTAGCAAAGCTGTCATTATGGCTACTGGCAGAAAAGAAAGTATCACTGTCACTATTGTATTCCTGATCTGATATCATAATATAGTTTTATTAATGAAATAAATATATGTATTTTAAATTTAGAATATAATGTAGTAATAAAAATATATATAGTTTAATAATAAATAAATATACGTATTCAATATTTAATATGTATACTAAAATGAGTAAATAATATATTTAATGCAAAACAAACAATAATTTTATGTAATTTATCTTATGGGATAATAATCTAGTGTAATTTAGCTCACCCGCCAGTTGTGTGTAAGTAAAAGAACTACTATATACCATTATTATAACAAAATAACAACAAAAATATTTAAAAAACAATAAAACAAAAAAAAAAAAGATAATTAAAACAATATGCAATAAAATGGTACATAAATAATTAAAATGGAATAGTTTATACAAATATGGCTTTGCTTCGTACGGGCTATTTTTCTCTTTCTACCTCCTTACAACGTGATATTCAATATTTCAAAAGAACTGTCAACACGGGTATCTTTGAATTTCGTTCGAACTTTGAGCACAGATTTGAAGTCTTATCTTTTATATATTCAAATAATTATTATTTTACATCCTACAAAATAAAAACAACAATTCTAGGTAATTTAATGTACTCTATAGATAAATGAATTCAAAAGAATACAATTTATTTAATAAAATAAAGGGGTATTAACTGAAAATCCGATTTTAAATCCAAATGCTCTGTAAAAAGGGAAAATAAAGAGAACAAATTATGTTACCCGAGTTGACTGTAGTGGTTTTATCAATAATTTAATTTGTTCTATTAAAAGAACAAAATAAATAAAATTCAAACTAAATTTAAGGCAAACTAAAACTGCGTAGAACGAAACGTAACAAATGTCACTCATGTCTATGTCCACACAATGTCAATGTCAGTTGACTTGTCAAACTCATAACAAAAAGTTTTGTTTGTACATTTACGTAAAAGAAAAACAAAGTAAAAAGTTACTTAGTTGTGACGGTGCGGCGTTATAAAGTTATAAAGTTTGGAGGTAGAAGATAGTGGTAAAAGAAAAAGTATATTAAAAGTAAGGTACCCGAGTTACATCATACAATATACAAGTTATTACCCGAACGAAGCCGATGTAACAATAGGAATATTGTTATTTCTTGATGGCTGCAGCACGTCGAGGCTTGGCGTTAGCAGTGGCTGCTTTGTTGGCCACTGTTGTTGACGGCACGTCGCAGCTCAGGCGGTCCAAGTCAGCCAGCGAGGAAATGCGGTGTTGTGATCCATCAGCATCAACGGCATAAATGTGTCCTTGCCGCGTCCAGCACTTAGAGAGTCCTAGGCGCTCCCTTGCAACCATAAAAAGCTGATGTCTGACACGCGTAAGATACTCTGACAGAGTCTTACCCGTACCTTTTAGTTTGGTTTTGCTAGACCAAATTTTGTCCCGCACGGAGGCACTATCAAATTTGATAAGGATTGGTCTAGGTTTATTGGCACCAGCAGACCGACCCATCCTGTGGCATCTTCTTATGTCATCAACCTTAAAATCCTGCAATTGTAGATGGCCTTTTACAACATCAACCACAACCTGAGATGTCTCCTCCGTCTTCAGCTCCGTGACACCATGCAGCAAGAGTATTTTTCGTCGACTGCGCATCTCAATGTTGTCCACTTCTATATATTATAATTTAATGATAAAACATCCGATTTAAATCCATATTATGAATATATTTGCAGGGGAAGGTATTTTATGAGCGGAAGTGGGTTCGGGACAGGCCACCATGATGATAAAATGACACTTTGTAATTATTTTTTTTGGTGTAATATTGGGTAGAATCAATGATTTTTTTTGCCAAGGTAGAGAAGTACTTACTTTTTTGAGAAAAAATATATTAAATAAAAAATCTGCACATTGCACTACCATTCTCACGTTTGCCGTGTATTTTTTATGCTTGTGCAATTCACCCATAAAATATTGTTATTTTGATATTAAAAACAGGCACTTCAATTTTATTTACTTGTATTGATTTGGACATCAAAAATAATAAGAAGAGTTGTATGGTACATCATAATATCATTGGGTACATCAGTTTAATATTATTTTCTTTACAAATGGTACAAAAATGTTTCTCTTAACCTTTTGGAAGTTTTTGATTGTAAAGCAAATCAAAATAATGTATCACTCGATTTTATAGGAGCAGTATTTTCGCTGCATAATAAGTAGGTATGCATAGCATAGTGAGTATTTTTCGTTCATATTCCTATTGTAGTTCTTTATGTCACGAGATTTAAATTTGAGGATAAGCACTTCCAACAAGGTTCTTGCTTCGATAACGATAATTGTACGTTATAACGTTGACATCCTTGTTTGCGAGCTTTAATTTACAATCGTTATCAACACGAGTAACGTAACAGAGGGTGTACAGCGCGATCTCTAGTTCTGGTGATGTCCCAATAAACATGGTATTCACTGGCTTGTCCACTCCTTGCTGGGAAAAGTGGTACTTCAACACCGCTCCTTTCTGTAAAGTTGATAAGATTTTTTTTATAAACATTTAGTCAATAATTCAGTGAAAAACAAAGTACTGTAGTTAATTTTTTAATCCCAGATACAAATTTGACAGCAATAACAATGCCCAGCTGTCATATATCCATTGTTCTTGCTGTCAAATAAGTATCCAGGATTAAAAAATGAACTATACTAAAGACTTAACAGGGATTCTACGTAAGGATATAAAAATACAAAAAAAAAACTAGTTTCAGTTAGATTAATTTACAGTCAGTTTGTTCACAAAACGTGTTCGTTCGGTTTTTTTTGTTTAACCCGTTTGAAATGAACACTGCCCGTGTCTAGAAACCCTTAAAATACTTAGGTTGCATCTATCGGATAATAATACTGCGATGTTTGGCTTTGACCATGCATGCATGCATACGGAGCCGTAACCAACAATTAAATAATATGCATTTTTTATCTGGCCATCGAAGTATTATATGCGTTATTATTTTATTCATAAATATTATACTTACATCATTAAGTTGAAGATATTTCATATATCCCAAATAATTAGCACGATTTGCTGATTCTTCACGTGTGAAATATATCCAGTTGTGAAGACCTTCAAAAGAAAAAAAAGTATAGAATTTGATAACGCTAGTTGCCTTCAAAACGTGTAAAAAAATGTACAATACAACAAATAACTTCCATCTGTTGGATTCTAAGTGGAAGAACTCTTAGTGTATGAGCTCGAGAAAGTAAGGCACCACCGTCTCTTTTGTAACCTGAAGCCTAATTATGGTGAATCAAAAAGTACTTATTAGTTTTACCAATTAAATTCAGTTACCTGAAACGCCTCCATTCTTTAGTTCTGAGACAAACGTATGTTCAAACCCGGAACTGCCGAGTCTTCCTTTGCCTCTTGAATATAAAGTAAACCACAACTGCTTCACAAATTCTCTTTGCTTTGCTGGATCGGGAGACACATAACCTGCAAAGAACAAAAAAAATAACTTGATGATTTCTTAAATCAAGAGATACTTACGCAGGAAATAAAAATACAGCATTAGGATGCTGGGTGTTTAAAAACGTCATGACTTGATTTTTTTGACTTATTATCTCTATTAATTTTTATGTCTAGAAGGGCTTTTTTGAAGAAGCTACAGAAAGAAAACTCCTTTTCAAACCTCTAACTAGCCACAAAATAGTCTTGACCCCAGCAACAAAACCTGAGCTTTTAATTATAAAAATGGGTAGATTATTAGAAGCTCGTTCTGATGTTGTAGGTTCGATCCCTACGTAAGTAGGGATCGAACCTACAACATCAGAACGAGCTTCTAATAACTCCGTTATTCGACTCAAACGTATCAATAGGCATTATACAATATTGATCACATATAATTTTATTTTAATTTTATTTTAATTTTATTTATTGGAACATCTAACAGCTAAACATTAGGTACATTGCTATTATAAATCAAAAGTATATCATAAAAAGTAAATGTATAATCCACACCTATGTCCGCAAAATAAATATTCTATTAATTGAAGTTAGTATTTAACTGAACAACTTATGAAGTTACCTTTGTTTTTCAAAAAGGTCAATAAATATCTCATTACTGTAGTTGACATAATTTCGTCCATAAAAGCATTTTCTTCAATCCGTTCCTGAAATAAATTAATAAACATAAAATTTATGATAGTGTCCGAAAAATGACATTTCTGGGAACGGTAATTTTGTATATTTTTCAAAGTGGAGATTTCGAAAGATAAAAACGCAACTCTAAAATATATCTCAAAAACAAAAATCTTTTGTTATAGAAATTTTAAAACTTTATTAATATTTATTAATATCTAAGAAAATACCTGTGGTGTAACATGTTCATTAACAGTTGCATCTCTCTCATAATTATCCAGTAATGGGATAAATTTCTGTACAGTCGGAATATTCCATACTTCGGGTGATACGGTAAGTAATCTGTAAGGCAATATTTACATTTCAGTGATTCCAGCCAAAAATTAAAATTAATAATATTTTTTTGAAATGTAATAACGAAAAAAAAAAATACATAGACTTGATTTTATGGCTATTATTAGTTACACCAAGAATAATCTGCTTACTATTATTATCCATATTAACCTAATTTGGTATGACATAATGTGCCAATTATTACTAACAACAACAAGACAGCAAGATGATTACTATATTATTATTACTGAGCACATAAGAAGAAAATGAACAGCGATATCCTGGGCAAAAAGTAACCAAACAATATTTACGTCTCTAACAAAGTAATATTTACGTGTTCTAAAATCGGTCACTAACACGGTTGCTTGTAAGGATTGTGTTAGTTATCGCTTATAATTATGACGCATTGCTCAATAGCCTTTATCGGTGCACTTTACGAACATATTGTGTATATTTAGCAAACATGTTTTTTTTGCTCCATGGTATTTTTTGGCACTAGGCCCTCTAATAGTATATACAATCTATTATAACAACAAATTAACTGCATACGGAAGAATTACTATACCAATTTTTCAATTGTTGGCTACTTACGGTTGTGGGGCCCTGTCATCTTTGGATTGTGAAGTAGTTTTTTCTTGATAGTTCACTGTTATGTACCGAGCAGCATTGTTAGTGTCCTTTCTCAATAACTCTTCGCTAAGAGTCGTAAGTTCGGTGTCACTTACAGTATTGCCACTATTAGCACCAGGGTTAACTACAATAGAACTAGGTAATACTGTTGTTCCAGGGCGGGCACCAGGAAAACTGGGTACACGTGTTGTTGGTTTAGCAGTCGTAGGAGTCGCAGTTCCAGCTGTTGTCGGATTTTTTGGTCCTGACACCACGGAACTCCAACTCATTGGTTTTGTAGGGTGAATTGGTGAAGCCGTGGGGTTTGGGCCACTTGTAGGACCTTTTATGACTGAACTGTAGCTGGGAGGACCCTGGTTGGGATTTTTACCGCCGAAAAAGTTTACAAGATCTTGAACTTTTCCTCCAGCTGGAGTAGAAGGTGATATGGCTGGTTTGAGTGTAGTGTGTACCGGTTTCAGTGACGGAAATTGTGTTGCGACATAGTCCCTTTTGCCGTTAGAAGATTGAGGATTGTGTTGTGGATGAATAGGAGCTGTAGTTGGTTTTGGTGTTACTGGTTGACTAGTGTGTGCTGGCTTCACAGGTGCCACATAATCTCTTTTGCCGGTAGAAGGTTGAGGATTATGCTGTGGATTTACAGATGTAGTAGTTGTTTTTGGGGTAACTGGTTGGCCATTATGAACTGGTTTGAAAGGTGCCACGTAATCTCTTTTTCCACCGGATGACTGAGGTGGGGTGCTGTGGAAGGCTGTTGTTGATGTTGACTTTGGTGTCGCCGGTGGACCTAGGGCAGGGAATTGTGAAACATAATCCCGTTTGCCGCCACTCTGAATTCCAGTGGAAGACTGGCCACTGGGTTGTAATCCTCCTTCGTGCAATAAGAAGTCTGTATTAGCACCAGCACTTAAGTGTTGTCGACCGTATTCTAAACCTGCAATAGAGAATTAAAACTTATTTACTACAATTTACGTTTCTCGGCCAAATATAACCTTAAAGACTAGTGTATTACCCTAAGAATAAAGCGGTGGAAAGCTAATAAATAAAATATTTTGGTTGCACGTAACATCAGCGAATTTCATGGTCTTATCTATTGCTTTTCAAAATCAAATGGGCCGTATACGTATAGAACTGAATATAGAACCCGTCATTAAGTAACAATGTGGAACGCAAAAAAGTTCTTAAAAAATATATTTGGCGAATAAGCGGTCCTTAACTTATTAAGAATAAGAAATCTACTAAGTACCTATTAAATATTCTGAAGACACAATATTGAAAAATAAATCACAATATTATATTGTTTACAAGCTGTTAATTTCTATGACCGATATCTGTCTACATATCAGTGCTCACGACCTCAGAAACAAAACCTTGATCTCATAAGGCCAGAGCGATGAGCAAATTTGATGGTCATAATGCGATTGTAGCTTATTTATTTCATCTTTTTATGAATAAACCTAACTACTAACTAATATGATAGATAACTCGAGAAATGTAATGGAACCAGTTATATAATTTTACATGGTTATTGTACTTGTAGACTAGATAGACACGCTGAAGCGAGTCTCAATAATAAACGTATCCAGATTATGAATATACATCGCATTCATGTTCAAATTAAGCGGTAAAATACTGTTCACAGTCTATAAGTATTTACGTCATCTTTCACTGATGTTTGATCCGTAGTTCTCTTATTTAATGAATAAAGTTATCTTATAAGAGCATAACATTATATATATAGATATAGATACCTATCTTTAAAACCTGTCTATCCAAAAACATGTAAGAATATAAGTTTCCTTATTCGAGTAAAAATAACGGTAGTAAATAAAATAACTTACTTGAACTATTCTTTAGAATAGACAGTATTCCGCACAATATTACTGCACACTTTTTCATTTTATTAACAAATCACACGTACACCCATAAATTGATCTTTGTTTTGTTCACTTAGCCACGATTTAAAAAAAAAATAAGTGAAAACAGAGTGTAGTAAGCACACAAAAATTATGAATGCCTCCTTCTCTCAAACAAACTGCAAAGAATAAAATAAGAACGAGAACATCTGTGTCATCAATGTAGGCATTGGGAGCGAATGAGCAAGTTTGCTGAGTGCGTCACGCAACAGTCACCATTAAACCGCAAGCAATATGGTATATTTTATGAATTCGTGAGATACTGCTGAACAGCTGTCATCCACTAAGATTCCGTTTTTCTCACTTACGGCAAGTATTACATTATCTTTGACTTACGGTACATGCCTCCACAAGTGTACAGTAAAATTAAACTACGGTATAAGCCTTAGTTGGTATTTTACCTCGATAAAAATATCTAAAGATCTTTATCAGATATATAGGCTGAAGTATATTGCGGAATCTCTGCAAAATCCTCCAGGTATTCCTTCCATTTTTAGACCAAGTCGAAGTTGGAGCTTCTATGGAGATAAGAACAGCTTGTCGTTGTCATGTTGTCATCTAACTAATTCTCGTCGAGATTTAAACTTTCACTTTTATTTAAATCACCTATATTATTTTTAATACTATCTTTCATTATACTTGATTGACGGTACCGATTGATGACATAAAATGTTCAAAATGTTTTGTGTGTTTTAGCTGGATTTATTCACCAAGCAGCGTTTTGCATATTCTAAAAAAATTTAATTGCTTTCAAAATAAAACTGCAGTTTTCTTTAGGTAAAATTTGCTATCTACATGATTTTTGATTTTAATATTTTCAATTTGGTTTTTAACACGCTTATATTAGCTTCACCTGTATGTTTGTTTGTTTGTTTGTTTGTTTGTTTGTATGTAACCGACTCCTTTGGACTCGATTTTGACCCACTTTAAACGGACAGATTTAATTCAAACTTTCTACACTTGTAAAGAATCAGCGACAATATAATAATTAATAATAATAATAATAATATATTAATAATAATAATAATTAATCAATTAAAACTAAAAAAACACGCTTTTAAAGCACATCAAACTAAAAAGTGAAAAATAAATATAGTTTAAAAAAACTAAAAAAACACGCTTTTAAAGCACATCAAACTAAAAAGTGAAAAATAATTCTTATTATAACCTGAAAATAATAATAAACGAAAAATACTAGTACTATTGTGAAAAAAGCGTGGGGCGCTCTGTGCCATATTTTTCGTCTATCGAGCGACCCACGCTTTTTTTCACAATAGTACTAGTATTTTTCGTTTATTATTATTTTCAGGTTATAATAAGAATTATTTTTCACTTTTTAGTTTGATGTGCTTTAAAAGCGTGTTTTTTTAGTTTTTTTAATTATTATCAGACATGTTATACATTCTGTATAACATGCCTATTCCGATATAAGGGAATACGTATATTACAAAACGCACCTAGCGGTTGCGTAGAAGTTGCGTATGGTAGTTCTATGTGTAAAGGCTGGCTTACATAGATCCAGTGGCTGGACTCAGTACAAAGGATTTATAATAATAAAAATCTCGTGCCACAGTGTTACATAAAGAACTCTTAAAAAAATATATATGTGCTGATCCGGTAGGTTTTTTATATCGCTAGGTGAAGGACATGCAACGCGGGTGGAGCCGCGGGCAATAGCTAGATAATAATACTCTAGTATCGCGATCGTTTTCGTTTCAAAACTGAATAGACTACGTTTTTATGAATGCTGGTTAAAGTAGCTTTTGTCCTTTCCCAGGTCTTGAGCGATCTACAAGGCAATTTTCATCAAGATCGAAGTGCTAAAATTCGGTGATACGGGATCCAGCCACTGGATTATTGTTAATCAGCCCCCTCAACTGTCGATCGACCACCTCATGGCTGGTGTCAAAACACGCGCATCTGTCAAACGCCAGCTGCTGGTCGATTATTCCCGCCGTATTTTAACGGCTCAAATAAGCATTGATAGTATATTTATCCTGCTCTAACTTATACGTACGTACGGGCGATACGACAAGGATGGAATATAACATCACATGGGACACTTGAGCCGCTAATGTAAACAATACTTTTTTGTTTATGTCGAGACTTTCATAGTGCGTAGTTGGTGAATACGACCCGAGTGTTTTGAGTGTGTTTTTGGCAGTTTTCTTGTGATTTATTGGAAAAAGTTAAGTGTTAATCATGAGCGGGTAAGTAATAAACAGTTTTTAATTCATAACTTGCGTTTTAGACTATGATTGTTGGTTGAAAGTGATATGTTTATAAAACAATGTCTGACTTTTGGCGTGCTTGCCCTCTACATTTTGACTTTTTTTGCATATAAATACTACAATAGGAGCAAAATGTAGTTAGTAACATCATATAGACATCTTACTACATACGTTTACTGTATTTAATCGGTACATTCTCATTTCTATTTTGCGAAATGAATAAAACTAAAAAACGCAGCACAAATCGGCCGTCTAATGGCACATTGACAGACAGGCATATTTTGACTTGTTTTGCTTATAAATACTAAAATAAGAGCAAAATGTAGTTAGTAACATCATATTAGTCATCTTACTACATACGTATACTGTATTTAATCGATACATTCTCATTTCTATTTAAAAAAATTATAAAATTTTATTACGCAACACAAATCGGCCGTCTAATGGCACATTGACAGACTGGGAAACCTCAAGCAAACGTGTAGAAAATTTGTCAAGTTTTAATTTAGATATACAAAGTAATTTTGTATGGCAGTATGCCCTTTATTATATTTTTCGATTTGTACAGATCATGAAACTGTAGAATTAAAATTCATATTACAAAAACCTTCAATAGAATTTGCATTGTGAGGCTAAATTTGAGAGCAGTTTTTTTAGCGCTTATTTCCAAGTGCTTGGTTTTTTGTTTAATACTTGTAAAGTAAATGTTTTTAATAGCTAAAACTTTGTTTATCTTTAGATTACGAACCAAACTGTAAAATAAATGAGTGGTCTTAGCCACTTGACTCATTGTTTACGAAATTGAAGTATCGAAACTCATTTGTTTTTTGTGTTGCGCTCGGGTCGCCGTTTATCGAGTCAAGTGTTTGATAAGCTTGTGGTGTAAAAAAAGTGTATGAAAAGGTGTTCTTTTTAAACGGAATATTGTAAATTGTATATTCTTTTGTAAAGAAAAATAAAATAAATATTAATTAGTCTTTTATTTTTAATTATCATACGACATATTCGCATGCACTAACGTTCACCTACCGTTCACTAATTTTCACCCAAGGTTTAATACATTATTTTAGAATAAAATAATACTTAATTGTATTATTTCTGTTAGTGTACTTCATACAGATTTAATAACATAAATTTTATACACATCTTTCATACAATTATGAAGTAATCGTCATTTTAATGCGCCGCGGCGATATCGCGAGAGACCACCCTCGACGATTTTGACAGATGTGGGTATATAGGTTTTATAGCGGCTGACAGTTGAGAGGGTAAAACTGCTTGGAGCTTTGTAAAATAGACTAAGCTCCAATTTTCACGACGCGATTTACGCCCGCACGGTTTTTAATACAAATCTCAAATCTGCCCGCAGCCGTTGTTATAACTCATTTTGTTGATTGCGGTACGGCCATAATCTAATATAGGCAAATAAAAACCCTCATTTTTGATAAAGCATTGTATTTCTAATGACCTATCTTTAATTAGTATTATTTTGCGGTTTTAGAATTTTTATATTTTCTATGTTGCGTTCCGTTCCATGTTCAATAATTCATTCATGACTCAGATGAAATGACATGTTCTGAAATCTGAATTGTCATTTGTCAAATTGTCACTAATGTCATTCATTTCGATTACCGTCAAAATTTTAAAGGTGCTAAATTTACAAATTGTGATTCTACTTTATTTTTGTTTATAAAAACGATGACTTATAATAAGTCAATATTTAAAAATGAAAAATAAACTGAGTTGTGTCGAAAACGCTCTTCATTTCAGTGTTTGGAGTGTTGCTTGTGTCTATTCTATTTACAAATTAATTGAAGCACAAACCGGTACGAATTTTTTTGTTAATCTTTTTTTGTTATTTTTCTTATTATGGTTAAAGTGTGATAATTAATTATTGCAGATATTCTAGAAAGTCCTTCAAACTTGCAACATACATTAAGAGATTTAAATCCTGGATGGAGATTATTACGAAGGCCTAAAGATGACTCTGATATTGAGTGGAGTACATGGAAATATTTAATACAAACTTCATGGTTTTTCTTGTTGTTACAATTTTTTATATCAGAAATTGTTAGAAGAAACAATGTTACTTTACTAAAATATTGGTACATAATTTCAAGTGTAATTTTCCTTGTATGTTACATGGGCATTAAGCACTTGTTTCTGATAATTTTTCAACCAATTATATATTGGGTGATTTTGAACTTTGGGGGTAAAAGAATAAGTATATGGTTTACAAGCATTGTCTTGCTGGCTGGATATAACTCTTTGAAATATAAATATTATTTGTGGCAATATTTTGACAGTGAATATGATGAAGAGGTGTTTATAATGTTGTATGCAATGGCATGGGTTGAATTAAGATGCATCAGTTTCTGTCTTGACTATATTGATAAAAAAGAGAAACTAGAATGTTCTCAAGTTGAAAATTCCGATGACTTCTCTATATCAGGGACAATTTTAAATATGTTTAGCTATGTGCTGTACTTGCCAGTATTATTTGTGGGACCAATCATTATGTATGACGAGTTTAAAAAAAGTTTCTCCGCCCAAAATGAGGAACTGTCATTGAGGCTTAAAGTATTCATTTGGAACATGATGTTATATTTATTGTATACCATGTCAATGGAAGCGGCATTACACTACATTTATTTTATGGCAATGCAGAGTAATATGGAGGTATATATTTCAGCATTTACATACTGTAAAATGTTTAGAAGTGTGATTTTTATTATTTTTTATGGGTTTTTAGGTCCTTGAGCTGTTGCCATCTTTAGCACTGTGTGGGGGAGGGTTATGGATGGGTATACAATTCCACTTAAAGTATGTTATCTCATATGGCACAACTACATCATTTGCTAGATTGGACAATATTGATCCTCCACCAACACCGAGGTGCATAGCAAGGATCCATGTGTATTCGCAAATGTGGAGATACTTTGATGTTGGCCTCTATAGATTTTTGTTCAAGTGAGTATATATTTAAGTTATTCATAATTATGTGAACACATTACTGATCTTATTTTATTAGAAAGGTAAAGATTGTATATATTAACACGTAAAACTAAGAGTCCTTCCATGTTGATCAACCTGAACTGAATCAAAATACCTTTATCATGACTTAAGGAGGGGCCCATTTCACAAAACAGAATGTGTGTTAAACATTTAAAGTTACATGCTTAATACACACAATCTGTTTTGTGAAGTCTATATTACTTAATCTTGCAATTTTTGCATAACAAGTTCCTATTATTTCTAGGTACATCTACATACCAGTTTACAACTCAATAAAAGATCACACATCAATGTCAAAGATGAACTACAAACTTATATCAGCTCTCACAACATTTGTCTTCATCTTTTTGTGGCATGGAACTACTTGGAATATATTTATATGGTCTGTATTAAATTATTTAGGCATTGTATCAGAATATACTGGCAAAACCATAGGTAAATGGAAAGAATATGAATGGTTCAGGGCAAAAATACTTAGAACAGAAGAAATGGAAGTTCGTTTTATTGCATTTTTATGTGCACCTTTACTAGGATTATCTGCTATATCCAATTTTTATTTATTTGCTGGCAGTGAAGTAGGTAACATGTATTTTGGTCTGTTCAGATGGCCGTCATTTTTTAACTGTGCAATATTGTATTATTCACTCTACTGTTGCTGCCATGTTGCTATTGCCCTAAAAGATGTGCCTTCCAGAACAGATGTTCAGAAAGTTGCAAATAAGACTGCTTAGCTATTATTACTGAAATATTCAAAGTACAGACTGACAAAAGTATTATCTGCAATATTATGTTGATTAACATTCTAGGTCTATTTTGTATTATTAGTCGACTTTTCCTAATATTGACGTTAATGTTAATATAAAGTACAAACAAACTAATGCATCACCCTAATACACTTATTAATAATAAAAATTTTACAATATTTGAATAAGGTATAATTTAAAGATTTTTTGTCATTATTCTAATACTATGTTTTTAAACTTTCGTGATTTGAGAACATTTTTCAAAAATTAGACAACGGGTCTGAATCGCGTAAATATTATAAAATGTTACGCGTAAACCATCTGATACCGTTAGTATTGTGTGTCGAACTGCCGACGGTTCCAAACTAAATAAAAATAAAAATTGTGACGACCAAGTGAGGGTAGTGGACAGTATCCGCGCTTCAGCTGAGCTTCACCAGTCGGCTCGTGACCAAGAATGATGCAAGTCATTCGAAACGTCGAGCATAGGTATTTATTTACCTTTATAATAAATACGCGATTCAGACCCGTTGTCTAATTTTTGAAAAATATTCTAATACTGTTATTGTTCCTGTTATTTTGTAGGTATACAAATTCTGTGGTAAACAGTGTAAGCCTTACCAAGGGGTAAATGTGATAATAATGCAGCAAGACTATCTTTTAAATTATTGAAATGACAAAGGCAACCTGACTCGAAAGTCTATTTTTAATATTTTTAAAATGTTGATACATCAGAAACAAAGGTTATAATTTTCCATTACAATGAAATAAAAGATAGTATAAAATTAGTCTAGAGAAGATCACCTAAATATTTAGTATTTTGTATACATTTAGAATCTCATAACTGACTTTATTGTATCTAAATATTAGTTTTTGGAGAATTGTTTTTTTTTGTTAACAACACCAGAAATATTTCATAGTATTCATACCCCAAATTCGTGATTTCATTCAATGGTTTATAATAATAATAATAATAATAATAATCTTTATTGTACACCACTAAAACAATAAAATAGGAAACGTACATAAAATATGTTGCACAATCGGCGGTCTTATCGCTTAAGCAATCTCTTCCAGACAACCTGGATGGACAAAAAACATAGGAGACAATTTATAGCCATGGCATACATAAGAATTGAGAAAAGAAAAGAAATTATATAATAGTTTACTTACATCTAATCACTTGTACTGCGTTGTACAAATATGAATATATACACATACTTATATTATAATATTAGAATACACATATATTATTACATACCTAAAAACCTACATATACAATAAATATTATAATACATATTACAATACATACACATATACATAAAATACTTAAATGATAAGTAGGATAGTACAAAGACTGTAACAATTTTTTACAATAAAGATAAATTAGTGAGCTTGCGATAGGTAGTGCTCTTTTACCATTTTTTTAAAAGTAGGCAGAGTTTTACATTGTCTCACTTGTATTGGCAATGCATTCCATAAACGAACTGCTTGGACAGTGAATGACTTGTCATAGAATGTGGAGGAATGCATAGGCGTACTTAGCTTGTAATCTACCGATGATCTCAAGAACTTGTTATGTGTGTCATTGACGAACTGAAATCGTTTTTTTAGATAGTTAGGAGTTCTGGGATTGAATAGAACATTGTATATCAGAGTTAGAAAATGAGTATTCCGGCGAAGGCGGATCGGCAACCACTTGAGCTTAGTGCGAAATTCGGAAACGTGGTCATACTTGCGTAAGCCAAATATAAACCTTATGCAGAAATTTTGAAGTCGCTCAAGTTTGTTTAATTGTTCTTCGGTGACATCGAGATAGCTGGCATCAGCGTAATCGAGAATAGGAAATAGTAGAGAATGAACAAGCGCAGTTTTGGTGGAGATTGGTAGAAAATTGCGTAACCTTCGCAGTGATCCTGCAGCTGCAAACAGCTTTCGACTGACTTCCTGTAATTGCGCTTCCCAAGATAAAGTTTTGTCGATGATCACTCCAAGGTTTTTGACTTTATTGCTTATTGGTATGCGGGTACCGTCAAAGATTACATCAGGTAGTAGTGACCATTCAATTTTTGAAATTAGTTTAGAGCTACCTACAACAATAGCTTGAGTCTTGATGGGGTTGACCGTTAGTCCGTATTCTGAACTCCACTGACATATTTTAACTAGATCATCATTAATTTTGTTGATTGCGTTTGGGAAGTCATTTAATGAAGCTTGGGCATAAATTTGTAAATCGTCAGCATAAAGATGGTAGGATGAAAGAAGCTTACAGGAAATGGAATTAATAAAAAGTGCGAAAAGTAACGGAGATAAAACGCCACCCTGCGGTACACCAGCAGAAGTATTACACCAAGAAGAAAAACTATCTTCAATTTGAATACGTTGCCGGCGACCAGACAGATAACTTTGAAACCACTCAATTACCGTAGGAGATATGTTAAGAGAGCTGAGTATGCCTAGTAGAATATCAAAATCTACAGCATTAAATGCATTGCTGAAGTCCAGTAAGCAAAGTGCAGTAAGTTGACCATTTTCCATGCCCAGCCTGATATCATCCGTAATATTTACCAAGGAAGTGACAGTACTATGACCAGGACGGAAACCGGATTGGAAAGGATTCAGGAGATTGTTTTTGGATATGAATGAATATAGTTGGTCATGGGAAAGGCGTTCGAGAACTTTAGATAGGAATGGTAGGATTGAAATTGGACGGTATTCGGAAAAGGACGAGGGATTAGCCTTTTTTGGCAAAGGAATAATATTAGCATCTTTCCATGCCATAGGAAAGATGCTACTGGATATAGAGAAGTTTAAAATATGGCAGAGGATGGGAAGGATGTCATCTAGGATAGGAAGGATCATATTACGGCTGATACAGTCGCTGCCGATGGCATTAGATGTTATTGACATAATACTCTTCTTAACATCACTAGCAGAGAATTGAGTAAAGACGAAAGGTGAATAATAAGGAGTTGGAAGAGATGAAAGATATTGTAATGTCTTGGCTTTAGATTATCCATCAAAATTGGAAGAAGTCGTGAAATGTTGATTAAGCAAATCTAAATTTAAGTCTTTCGGGATCTTATCACGTTGTGATTTTCCAACTCCAAGTGATTTTAGAAATTTCCAGACTTTAGCTGGATCTCCATTTTGAACGGACTTATGGATATTTTGGCGTTGTGCGTCCCTACACATCTTTTTGCAAGTATTACGTATGCTGACGTATTTCTCTCTATTAATAGGGTTCGGTGAACTTTCGGATTTCACCTTCGCTCTTGCTTTCCTATTCACTAAACACTGTATTTCATCCGTCAACCATGGGCTAGGCGGGTGTTTAATTTTGACGGGTCTGACTGGCGCATGTGTGTCATAAAGGCGTATCAAAAAAGCATTTAATAGATTTGCCTTTTCATCTACCGTTTCCGCTTCGTAAAGTGAGCTCCAGTTAATGCTGTTGACGTCCTTGCGAAGATCATCAAGATTCATTCCACCAAAATTGCGTTGTAATAAAACTTTAGGTTTCGCCTTAGGAGGGCGAATTTTATATGATAAGAAGATGAAGTCATGGTAGGAAAAGTCAGCTGAGCACTGACCGTGTTTAACGGCGTGCTCAACCGACGAAACTAGAATTAAGTCAAGAAGAGAAGGAGTACAATTAGGGAAGTGATGAGTAGCGTTTAAGGGAAGGGCATATAAGTTAGAAGAAGATAGGACACTATTAAGAGAGTTACAGCGTGAGTCATTCTTGAGCATACAAGTATTGAAATCACCCATAATTATAGTGTGATTATAGGAAAGAGCAAATTTTTCTAAAAGATTTTGGAAAGATGAGAAGAAGTTTATGCGTAAGGAAGGACAGTAGTAAACACCCAACAGAACTTTCGTATGGTTGAGCTCCACCGCTACAAGGATGTGTTCTCCAGCGTCAACCGGAGGCGGCTGTACCGATACATCTACAATCGAATAGGAGATATAATCACGAATGTATAGGGCAACACCACCACCGCCAGCGCCGATACGATCATTCCTTATAAGTTCAAAGCCTGGCAACACATACGAAGTCGAAGGTAGGGAAGGTTTCAACCACGATTCAGACACGAGTATGGCGTGTATGTTTTTACACTGAAAGCTGGCCAGCATATCGGTAAAATGAGCCGGAATACTCTGCGCATTTATATGAACCACATTAAAGTTCCCGACTACATCGGAAAAATGAGAGGAAAGCGTATCTACAAGCGATGGAATACTAACAAAACTATCGTCGTCGTCGTCATTGCTACTTAATGAAAAGAATGAGTCATTAGAGTCATTACAATCTGATAACATGAATAAATATTAATATTATAAATGTAAAATATAATTATATAATAAATATATACGTATAATAATATATATTTCAATTACAAACGTATAACAGCGTTCGCTGCCCATTGAAATATGATTGTTTACTTGTGTGCCCATAAATCACTTAGCAATAAACATAAGAACCCGACAGTCGGGTCCATCGGCACGACGACTAAGTAACGGGAACCCTATGCCCAAGAACCCGGATCCGAGTTCACTTAGGACACGCCCCCTGGTTAGGGCTGTCTCAAATAGGTACAAATGTCGTATTCTGATACTTTGATTGATCCTAATAAAATGAGCTTAGCTGTGCTGGTTTGAGTTTTATTTATAAATTCAATTATTAATATGTATACTACGTATTTTAAATTATAGTTGTTTGCTTATTTATGCGCTCAGTTTTTGGTACGTACTTAGTTTACTTAAAAGAAAGACCGGCGTACACAAAGTTTTAAACAAAGAAACTAGTTGGCTATTGTTTCTTATCGTAAGAAGATTAACAAAACACGCCGACGCACTTTTGCCGACAAGGGATTCAAATCTTAAAACATGCCATTTATGGTAAAAATCCAATGACGATAATTGCCATCAAAGCGCATCGGCATGTTTTATGGGTCGTTTTACTTCTTAGAATTATAGGCTGATTGTTATCACCTTTTTAAACCCTGTCGGAAAGGGATTAAAATTATTTATGGCATCCCATTGTATATAAAAGCTTTGTTCTACTGAGGTTATTATGAAATAGGATTTTGGGTTATATAGTTTTGCATCCAAAAAAATGTTTTAAGCTCATTCGGTATCTGTCTGCGCTTTCGGCCTGACCTATATCGAATACTCTCTCCCCTGCTCTGTGTTACGTTTGTGTGTGATTGACGACTATTGGCTTTCCTACTGGACTCTGATTGTCTTACGTTTGGAACCGTGTTGTTTTCTCTATACATTGTGACCTGTGCATTTTCAACTGGACTTGATTGTTGCCACTGCTTTAACGAACATTGTTGTGCTAGTCTCCAAAATGGGTGAGTGTGTTAATTTTCTCTATATTATATTAAAAAATATTGTGGGGGTCATTCATTTTGTGTTGAATTGGTATTTTGATTTGATTGAAACGATAGGTCACTATACTAAATGTTTATATTTACTGGTACCAGAATACATAATGTATATTAAACTTATTGACTACATAATTCTAACTTAACTACGACCTATCTCTAGCGATACGGGAAGGCGACTGGCGAACCGGGCGACTAAACTTAAGGATCCACTTAAATACATATGCGCCGGTTGCACTGTGTCCCTACAAATATCAATTTTATTTGCTTTATGCCAACTAAACATAGATACAATGTTGTGTTTAACGTCTAAAAATAATAATTCTCATTATTTTTTGCAGGTTCTAAGCGTTCGAGATTGGAATTAAACGACGATGAAAATACCCAGGATCTGTTTGAAAAACAGTTCCATGCAGAGTCGAAAACCAGTGACATTCGTGCACCGAACGCAAGGCCACAATGTGAGAACTGCACAACGTTTGGTGCCGACCAAAGAAACGAGCATTTCACTAATCTAATTCTTGAAGAGCTAAAGTATATAGCTCCGTGTTTGCGTAGCCGGGCTTATGTAAAAATATTAAACTTTTTAAACACACTGAAAAATTGTCACACTCAAGACATTGATTTAACGGAAACTGAAAAAAATTAACTTAATTGTACAGGTAAAAATAAATAAACATAATATTTTATTAATAAAACACTTTAATTGTTAAAGCATGCGTTTTCTTTTACATTCTTCCACCACTAGGCTTTCTGTGAAACCACGTAAAAAGTTCTCAGTTGTATGACGTTTATAGATACTTACCAATTTGAATACTTACTGGAATTAAAACATTTTATAAAAATGCAATTATCATATATTTTCGACAACCCTAAGGCGTAATTGGATTTAGAACTCGCTAGTCGGGTTCTGGGCATGATAACAAGTCAACTATAACTATGTATAGCGACGACTCGGGAGCCGGGTTGTCGGCACACGAACGAAATATTGTACGACCCATACGGTGGGTTCTAGGCATTGAAAGTGTTGTATTACTATAATTTAAAAGTTAAAATTAATCTAATAAGTTTGTTTATCCACCCACCAGTCAGAAGTGTTATTATAAATACAATTTTAAACAGCACAAAAAGAGAAAAATACATAATGCGCTTAAAGCAATCCCCAGCACAAATAACAAAAAGCAGATATTATTGTGGAGAGATGCTATCAATCAAGATTGATCGTGTGTTTACATAAAATAGACCATAGACAAAATAATTTAAAGTGACATGACATTAGTGAAAGGTGTCAGATTGACAGACAATGCAGAAAATGAGTAAACACGGTTACGTTGAGTGAAAACTATTGTTTATCATACGTTATTATAATGAAAAAAGTGGGTATTTATGCTATAAAGAATGTTGGAAGCTATGTAAATGAGAATAATAGGCAGAGAAACAGGCCTGTATGATGAGACGTTTACTTCTTAGTCACGGTTCGCTTCGCCTTTGTTGATGGAGCTGCAACAGTCTTCGCAGCGGGTGCAGCGGCAACAGTGGATGATGGCTTCAGCAGCAATGCCTCGACTTTGTTGACCTCACCAAGCGTCACAACCCGATGACGAGTTCCATCGTCTCCGAGGATGTATATGAAGCCGTCGCTACTCCAACATTTAGTGATACCAAACTTGGCCCTGGCAGCAAGAAACGCTTCATGACGACCTTTGTTCAGATACTCTGACAAAGTATACCCACTGCCCTTCAACTTTGTCTTTGAGAACCAGATCTTCTTGCGGATTTCAATATTAGAAACCTTGACGAGAATAGGCCTCGGGTTTTTGCTATTTCTCGGTTTGCCAAGCCGCTGACACTGTCTAATATCTTGAGAAGAAAAACTGTCCATACCAATTCGGCTCCGCACTATGTCAACCAGAACTTTTGCTGTATCCTCCTTGGCAGCTTCAGGGACTCCATGAAGCAGAAGCATTTTTCGACGCCCCCGCATCTCTAGGTGGTCAATGTGGCTAGTCAGTGATTCTATCTGCTGTTGGAAATTGTTCAGTGCTTGAATCACAAAAGTTTTGAACACAGCAAAATCATCAGCCAATGCAGTGCTTCCATCGGTGGGCATTCTGGCCTCAAACTCACCCATCTTTTGGAAGAATATGTCCCTCAATCCTGATAGTGAAAGTGTAGAAGTCATGTTGAATCAATGTATGTTTTAATTGTGCCAACAGTTGATAAATATAAGGAGATAACACTTTGCTGGTAGGTACTTTATATTATCTAATAAACACCATTAAATATGTATAATAACTTTAAAAAGTATTTTATTTTAATTAAAATATGCAGAGTTTTTAAAAGTTGTACTAGAGCTTTCAACTACCCACAGCAGAAAAAACTTATTATACTATGTAGTGATTACAAAATTGGACGTCATTGGGTCATTTACAATGAATTAATAAATTAAACACAAAATATAGAAAATTATTTTATTAAATTGCTATCAACTGATATGTGTTGGAGCCTTTAAGTAATAAATACGAATGAGTATGCATTGCTTCAATTAGATCGTTGGGATCGCCTGCGACGCCGGCTGCTTTGTGTATTTGTATCATTTCTTGCCTCGTGAACACGTCTTTTCCTAACTGGTGTGATCTACGCGTCAGCGCGTCTAGGAACTTTTTAAGCTAAAACAATAAATTTATTAATTGCGAATTTCTTAAGCTGGGTACAGATTGGTGCAATGCAACATGTAATGCAACATGCAATGCAAGAATTTGACGTCCATATTGCTGCAATGTATCATGTAATGTAACAGAATTCCCATAATGTGGACGCCTCGCGCGCACGAACTGCGCCTGGGTCGCGCACGCTCCGAGCGTTACAACTCGTGCGCGGCTCGATCCGAGATTTGTCGGTTTTTGGTACGAACACAAAGGGGCACGCAGTGTGCGCAGGACGCAGCCGTGGACGCTCGATCGTTCCGTTCGCATGCGCAACGATCATGGCGGTGAAAGAGGGTGCGTGGAGGGTGGTTTTTTTAAAAGTTGATGAATGATTAACAATGAAGCACTGATAATCGTCAGAGCAAGAAGGCTGTCTTCAGACTCCATGATTCGTAAGTATATCGCCTTGATGCAGGCAAAGAAAAGAACACGTGTGACGAGGGCTAGTGTTTGTAACGAAATGCGGGAACAGATGTTCTCGAATGATTCGTAGTCAATGCGCGTACCGCGCGCGCCACACGTCCAAGGCAGCAGGGAACATGCAATGTAACGCAGAATATTACATTACATGTTGCATTGCACCAATCTGTACCCAGCTTTAAACTGCCTGTAATTTTATAGGAATGCAAGTTATATGAATATCTACAGAATCATGTTAAAATTTGTTATTGTAAACAAAAGCATAATATGTATATTTTTAGCTACAGCAGGGATTTATATTGATTTAAGAATTTTACAGCTAAAAGGTTTTTCATTATCACAATATAATATTAAGGTTTTATATCACAATGCAATAAGTATTTTATAAATAAATAAACTTGTACACTCTTATAAATGTTAAGTTCCTTTTTATCGAAATAAATTGAATTCACAGGGTTTTGTAATATTTATTTTTTTAATAAATAATAAGAAAACACCCACTTTGTTTCTTGAACTAACTCCTGACCCATTGATAGATCTTGACAACTGTATGTTCCCAAATTCGTCGCTGAATGTGTCAATCAAGCTGTGTTTGACCAAGCTTATGACATCATTGGCGTCTTCAACTGTTGCTTCTTCTCTTAGATTTACTCTTGCTCTAGCCTTAAACGCAAAATAAAAAGGTATGATAAAAAATCATGTTACATTCCGTTGGAATAAATGATTTTATTTATATGAACAAGGAAATGTAAACATCAGTTTTTTTTTGACAAGTGCTTGTTTTCTGCTATATTTTGTCAAATTCAATGTTAGGCGATTTTCGTTCACAGGAGAGAGCTCAAAATATCATCATAGGAGTTATTTAGTCGTGTCTTGACCGTTTTTTGGGACACCTGAATACCAAAAATCTTACTTGTGTCAATCGTATACAAGCTTCAAGTTGTCTCGTGGTGATCGGCGTCCCATCATGCGAGCCGCCTTGGTGGTTATGTCGCAGTTCTAGATAGAAGTTCTGCAAGGCATTTGCTGCTTCCACACTTATCTTTGGGTGCACGTATCTTCTTGCATACGCTATGTATTTTCTTAATAATACTAGCGGTAAGTGATCTATTACTTCGCCAGGTTTCAGTCGTAATCTTTGGCTGTAACAAAAAAAACACAACAAATTATATTAAAATAAACTAAATAAATAAATATTACACAACAGACACACAACGCCATGTAGTCCCAAATATTTTTTCTTATTTTATACTTGAACTTTTTATCTAATATTTGTAAGCTGTGGTCTCCTTTAATAGAGGGAATACACTAAAATGTTTAAATGTGTTTGTTATATGTCTATAAAGTGTATAGCTCTGGTTGGAGATCCATAATAAATTAAATAAATAAACTAAGCAGAGATGTATATAATGATGATAATTTCTGACAAATTATAAAAATACGTATCTTACGTTTAGCATACCTTAACGATACTTCATTATCACATTGACTTGTATTAATACTAGCATTAAGGCTGATTTTGGCTGAAGTTCTTCCTTTTTGTCCCGTGTGTAAAGCTAGAACGTGCTCTGACAACATGGCATCCATTTTCTGAAACAATATACCGGATTACAAAAACAGATGTCGTGTGTAACTGTAACTTGAACAGATCGTCATTGATAAATAACAGAGATAACTGAAAGTTAAGACACTAGATGTCGCTAAGGTGATGGGTTGGAATGAGCGGCAACAGCGCTAACAGTAAGACACAGTGCATCACCCGGGCAATCCCAGGGAAGTTAAAAAAAGTCTGTGTGTATCTTTACTTCCCTCCAAAATAAAGCGGGAAACAGTTTCAGTAGTCTTACAAGTTGTTTATAAATTGTATAGTTTCAGGAATATATACCAATTAGTTATTGAAATGTTTTACAAACCTCATCTGGCTGATCTAGTAGAATGAAAACCAAATCGAATCTTGAAAGAAGTGCTGAATTTAGTTTCAGATTTTCTGCAACCGTTTTAGACCTGGAATATACAAAGTAAATAGTTCACATAATATGTCATTAAGTTATACATGGCTTAAGCGATAAGATATTCAGTCGATTATTTTTTTTTTTTTTTCTAATAGCCTCGATGGTCTAGTGGTTAGCTCAGCGCCTCTCACCACCAGGTCTCGGGTTCGATTCCCGGGTTGGACAAAGTGTTACTTGTGAACTTTCCGCCAGGAAATTCACAATAGCAGCACAGAGGTTAAATTGTGCCCGGTGGATGGCGATAGGCTCACCCCCCATACCATGGGATCTAAACATAACTTACAGGTGAAATGTTAGTGTTGTACACCTCGGCCACACCCTTCCGAGTAATGTAGCGATGTCATGTTGTTATTTTTCAAATAATACTTGCTTCAAAAATAGAGAAGTCAATAGCTGAATCGAATACTTGCATTGATTGGTATGTACTATGATTTGGGAAGAACATAAAGCTATTACTGGCCCTGCTTCTGATATCTTCTCTATGTTGTGTCGCTGTCGAGATCTCATTCGAAAGAAAGGGGATAGAGGTAATTTTTTAAATACCTACTTGTTTATAATAACCCGTAAACATAGCTGATCTCCGGTGATATAGATAGACTTCGTTGAAATTCTGTTAGGATCGCATTATTTCGAGTGCTAAGGTCCAAATCACTAACAAAAACAATTTAATTTTAGCGCCATTCCGAATGACTTAGGCCAGGCCCTAGAATGCTCGGGGCCGCAGCCGTTAGTACTGCGGCGTGGTGGGGTCGCAGGGGAAGAGGAGTGTCGGTGTTACGTTGCCGCTCTCCCTATCCTCTGCGACCGAAACGCGGTGGGCGGCGGGACGAACATCTGTTTCGCCGCGGAGGACCGGGCCGTCAGATACGGGGGTGTCTGACGGCCATTGCACGCGGTCCTCGGTGTCGGTCCCCCCACTTTTTGGGGGCCATGAGGGGCCTGCCTAGGCGGGCATCGCCGGGGGGGTCGCGGATGAATGGCTATGTCGGTTTCCCATGACCCCCCCATCACGGAGAGTGCAGGAGCACCGCGGGGTTTTAGTGGGTATTCTCGTGCCGTTTACCATCTTTAGGCACGAGCGAGTCCCACATACCCACCCTACCCACCGGGGTGGTATGCGTAAATGCATTTCCCCCCGCAAGAAAAAAAAAAGGCCCTAGAATGCTCGTACCTGTTGTAGCTGCCGTGGCAGGGGTTGGCGGCGGCCAGCACGGTGGCGCGCGCGGCCAGGCTGCACACCACGCCGGCCTTGGCCACGCTCACGCGGCACTGCTCCATGGCCTCCAGCAAGCTGCCGTGGTGGGCCGTCATCTGTACAATACACTATATTAGCGCACAAGCTAGCAAGTCATGTCAGATGCGAAATTGTACTCATGCACGGGCAGGGCGTTCTACTCCTTGGCAGATTGAAGCGAAAGGCTTCGTCTGCTATGAGTATATTATTCAAAAAGCGTTTGTTTCTCATAAACGAGCGATTAGAACTATGGTCCGTATACAGCAACAAGATTCATGCGTGCCGCATTTTAAAGAGCTAAATATTCTAATGGTTCCAAGTCTATATATAATGGTCCTAATGATGACCTTTGCTAAAAACCTTCATCAGTTTGAAACAGATGATGAGAGGAAAACAAGGGAGAAAACTAGGAGACTTGACTTTACATCAAAGTTAGCCCCTTGCCTTAATTTGATCAAACATAGTTCACGTTATATGTCGGTCAAAATATTTAATAAACTTCCTGTAGAAATAAAGAAGCGCTTGTACTACTTGGACTTCAAAACTAATTTAAAGGCTTTTCTTTTAGAACGTTGTCTGTATTCCATTATTGATTTGTAATTGTAAGGTAATAAGATAGAGTTTGATTTTAATGACATTTTATAATGATTTCTTATGATTTAATTAATTTGTATTGACATGTGTATACTGACTATAACCTAGGTAATATTTTATGATTTATTTTATTAATGCAATTTAGTAATGTAATTTATTAATGTGATTTATTATAATTTTAGTGATAAGTTATTTTCCACACAATTATTATATTGTTATGAAATAAATGAATTGAAAAAAATTGAAAATCCGTATTTGTGGAATATCTCTAATAAAGCGGTGCTGGAGGTAGTAGTAGGAAGTATGTCAGGTAATTCTAATAGTGAAATGGGTGGACAGTGAGAGATGCACTTAACTTTAATATAGTTAGTCATACATAGCACAACAAAATTTGGGCTATTTTAGTTATAGGAATATTGCGCATAACACAATAAACAGAAGTGGTTTACCTTATCAAGTTCATCAATGCAGCAAACGCCTTTGTCAGCTAAGACGAGCGCGCCCGCTTCAAGCGCGAAGTCCCCTCCCGCCTCTCTTCCCAGAGCCACTGTCAGACCACCCGCCGAGGCAGATGCGCCACATACATAAACACCTGGAAGTATTATTAATCTGATTTATACGTTTTTTTTTTTTTTTTTTTTTTTTTTTTTTATTTTTTTTTTATTAATGACGTTTCTAAGCAATTAGATACGTCATAAAGATTACAATCTAGTTTAGATATTACATTAGAGACTAATGTAATGAGTAATTTAATTTTGACCTATGCTACTAAATTAATTTATTCTAAGAATGTGTCCATTAACACCTATCTTATTGTCTCTATTATCGAAAATGACACTTTGTTCTTGTGTTCTTTTAAGATAGCACTAAACCACTTGAATCACTAATTTCACTGAACTAGCTCAAAAGGTTTCGTCCTTTTAAGTCTTCTAACTATGTCTGTGGTGTCAAGGAGCTGGATGGCCTCGACATTCACGTGTTGAAGAAGTCGTCGTTCATGAGCTTCAGCATACTGTTGTATTACACTGGCGACAAGGTTCACCTTCAGGTCACGATGGAGATCCTCATTTCTGATGTACCAGGGTGCATTCACAATTCCCCTTAATACTTTATTCTGAAACCTTTGGATTATTTGGATGTTACTTGGTTTGGTACAGCCCCAGAGCTGTATACCATAAGTCCACACTGGCATGAGGACTTGTTTATAAATAAGTATTTTGTTATGCACCGACAACGTGGAATGTTTACCCAGCAACCAGTACATTTTTTTATAGCGAAGTTCCAACTCACTGCGTTTCTTTTTGACATGAGCCTTCCAGCGAAGTTTTGCGTCTAGTGTCATACCAAGGTACTTGGCTGAGTTCGCATACGGTATTATAAGGTGATTCAGATATACCGGTTGATAGTTGGCCTTTTTGTTAGTAAAGTCTATATGTATCGATTTGGATTCATTTAGTTTTATACGCCACTTCTTTGTCCAGTAAACAATGGTATTGACGGCAGCTTGAACCTTTTCCACAGCTTCTGCATGAGTGACTCCTGTAGCCATGATAGCTGTGTCATCCGCGAATGTGGCAATTATATTGTTTTCTAGCTCTGGAATATCACAGGTGTACAGTAGGTACAGCACGGGACCAAGGACACTTCTCTGTGGTACTCCAGCTTTTATTGGCGTCAGCTGCGAATACGCATCTTCTTGTCTTACTCTAAACATCCTTTCTTTAAGGTATGATTCCAGTAACTCAGAAAACTGTCTTGGAAGCATCTTTCTTAACTTAAAAGTTAAACCTACATGCCACACTTTGTCAAACGCTTGTGCTACGTCCAGAAAAACTGTAGAACAGACTTTCTTTTCTTCTAGAGCCTTTTCTATAGTATTGGTGATACGATGAATTTGATCAACTGTAGAGTGGTTAGCTCTGAATCCAAATTGGCAGTCAGGAATCAGTTCTCGTTCTTCTATAAGAGGCTTCAATCGTCTCAATAGAAGCTTTTCTAGTAGTTTTGAGGTGATTGGTAGAAGCGATATAGGTCTGTATGACGCAGCCTCATGTGGTGGTTTCCCTGGCTTGGGTATCATTATCACTTCAGCAACTTTCCAGATTGTCGATACATGTTTTAATCTGAACGTAGCATTGATTAGCGTAGTTAGTTTGACAATAGCTCTTCGAGGAAGATTTTGAAGCACTACACCCGTTATAAGATCATATCCAGGTGATTTCTTGTGGGCGAGATGTTTTATCTCAAAGTAAACCTCTTTTGGCGTGACTAGTTTAATTTCTAATTCATCTGCTGATGTTTCGTTAAACAAAATATCTTCATCAATTTCTTCATCATTTGGTTGAAAAATTTGTTCCAGATGATCTGCGAATCTTGATGCTTTTTGTAGGTTACTTGTGGCCCACTGTCCATTAATTTGCTTGATGGGAGAAGCATGAACAATGGGTTTATTAAGATGTTTTGTAGCTTTCCATAGAGAGTAGTTTGTCGCCTTAGAGCTTGTTAGTTGTCTGAGGTAGGTACTTGTGGTTTCGTCATTAAATGCCTGAATTGCTTTACTGAGTTTTTTTGTCAGGTTATTCAATAGGGTTTTATCTGGCGGATATCTCGTTTGCTGCCACTTTCGTCGCTGTGCCCGTTTTTGGACTAGGAGATTTCTTATTTCAATGGGATAAGAATGACTCACCTGTTTTCTCTTAATTTCAGGTGTGTTTTGCCAAGCGCAGCGCTGGATATTAGACATGAATGCATATATTTCAGTATCTAGTTGCTGTGTGGTTTTAAGTGGTACTTTGAGATCAATAGAATCATCTAAGTCCAACTTGAAGCTATCCCAATCAGTATTTTTATTTACTAAGGTGGGGTATTTTTCTCTAGGCATTATGTTCGCACTGAGTGTTAAAATTATGGGGGAGTGGTCTGAATTCATGTCATAACCTTCCTTGATGTGCAAGACTCCAGATGAGATATTTCTATATATAAAAAAATCTATCAAGTCTGGAATTTTTTGGTTATCGGTGGGCCAGTAAGTCGGTTTCCCTGTTGAAATGACGTTACACTTTGTTTCTCTAACAGCGCATAACAGTTCTTTTCCTTTTGTTGTGGTCAATCTAGATCCCCAGTGTGTGTTCTTAGCATTGAAGTCTCCACCAAGTATAAAAGTGTTACCGAGATCATTTAAGACATTTCTGTATTGCTCAGTTTTTAGTGCATATTTTGGTGGAAAGTATATGGCCGCTACGGTGAGGTTATAGCGCTTGGTTTGAATGCATACAGCTACAGTTTGTACGTATTTATCTTCACACTTATGATGAAAATAGTGATTAAGATCCTTTTTTATTATAACTGAGCTGCCACCTCTGGCATTGTTATCTGGGTGCAATGCATGATAGCATTCGTAACCTTTAACTTTTATATGGGATTCTCTGGTGAAGTGTGACTCTGATATAAGGCACACATCGATGTTTTCCACATGTAGAACCGCTTCGAGCTCGTCACGATGCTTTAGCAGTCCATTTGCGTTCCACGCCATGATTTTCAAGTGCTTATTCATTTTTATTTTGAAGTAGGTACCTTGGAGCTATATTCTAATTTCTTCAACCTTTCATCAAAAGTGGTTAGGAGGTTGAGAATTTTTTTGATATTATCATCAGTATTGGAGTTCGCTGGGTTGGGTTGCACCTGTGGTTGTTGGCGTTGTAAATGATGGTTTTTTGTCATTTCAGCATAGGATATACTGTTGGTGGTGCGCTGTGAATAGCGTGCTATATCTTTGGGAGCACTTTTAGGCTGAGGGGTGGGGGTAACTTTTTTCTGCTTAATAGCATTGTTTTTGAGGTTTTGTAGCTCCTTGGCAACCAAACACCCTCTATAGTTGGCTGGGTGTGGTTCACCACAGTGAACACACTTTGGCTTAGAATCAGGCAGTTTCTGACAGTCAGCCGTTAAGTGTTTACCTGTACACTTTACGCACCTGGGTTCTTTCGAACAGTATTTTTGGGTGTGGCCGTAAGCTTGGCATCTTTTACACTGTGGAATAAGTGTAGATGTCTTTAGAGGTTGAATGTCTACTTTGCAACCCAATATAGACTTAATGCTATAGATTTTCTTAACATCTTCATCTTTATCAAATGAAAGCATAAACATGTTGAACGGGGTTTTGGTCCTCCAACTTAGTTTGTTCACTGCTTCCAGAATTTTGAATCCTTCGGATCTAATATCTTCTACGATTCTCTCCGGCAGACACGAGGAATGCAGGTTTTTTGTCATTACTCTTATCGGCCTGTCTTGTTTGTTTTCGTAAGAGTGCCAAAGACAGTTGTTTTGCGACATACATTTGGCGATCGACCTATACGAATCTTCATCTCTGGCATTTATTTTAACGACGTCTCCGTTTAGAGTTCTGGCTAAGAAAGAGTCTTTTGTCACATTCGTCGAAAGAATATCGTAGAACTTTTGGTAGTCCTTAATGTTCTCTACTACTATAGGTGGTGGTGGGGGTGGTTTTTTAACCTTAGGCTTTTCTGGTAGCTTTACGCTGGTGTTAGCTCCTTGTGCTTGTGGGGACAGTGAAATATTCAGTTTCCTTTTTTTCCTGCTTTTTTGTCTTACCCACTCAGTCTCTCGCGCTAGATCTTCCTCATCAGTCATATATTCGACTTTATCAGGACATTTCTCACTGTTAGTGCATTCCAACACTGGATTTGCAATCTTTTGCTCCTGAATAACATGCAACTGTTGTTTAAGCATTTCTATTTGATCACGAAGGTCTTTGGTTTCTTCTGCCAGTTGTAAGCGTGCTTCATGCTCTTGCTTATACCAGCCGAATAATTCATGTTCCAATTCGGTGCTTAATCTCAAAGTGACTTTGTTTGGCTAGGCCATGATTATCTATTACCAATTACCGCGCAGGCGCAGCCACGGACGGAAGTTGGTAAGTTATAAATAACTAAAAGATATGTTTATTAACATAAACACTCATGATTCACTATCGGTAACTGGGTCATCGCGACGACCGTGACGGCCACACGCGACGGAATTTGCAGCGTCAGCGTTTTACCCGAGCACAAGTATGACGCGACCGTTCTCACTAGAAATCGAATGATCACTGATTTATACGTAGAAGTAATTATTTTAACCTGAGCATGTATTGTTTCTTTGAAATGTTCTATAAAATAATGATAGTTTTTCAGAATTGTGGTAAAGAATGCTGAAAATCTTGAACTGCTGTGCACCCTATTTGAAGTTTATAATATACATAGCTAATTTAGGCTAGATATGGGATTAAAAGTTCTTAAGTGGCAGCATGTGTACTGAAAAACTAAGTTAGCTATAGCAAAGCCAACGAGACGAGATAAAGAATGTAAACAAACGGACCGTTACTGAGTTACATTGCGATAGCGAGGGATTATTATTTCTGTCCTTATCATTCGTACGCGCAGTTGACGTCAATTGATCGACAACAGCTGTCGTTGTGTGTTTCGTGGTACAGGAAAGCAGTCAGTACCGCAGTTGTCAACATTTGGTCCGCCATTTTGTGATCAAGTTCATTCCTGTTTGGATTGCGTTGGAAGTGATACATATTTTTTCGTCTCCGTATTTGCTTGGTTTTTTGTTGTTATTATTCCGTTTCTGTTAGTTTTAATTTTGATTTTTGCTGTTATTACTTAGTTTTAATATATTTATGTTATATTTTTTATGTTTTTGACAATATAAGTTCCTTGTCAGTCTTTTAGTTATCTAGTGTTTCTTTAGTTTATTTCCTATTTTCTTAATATAATTTATTTCCTTTTCGCCTGATTTCTTTACCTCAACCCAATCCACAACAATAATAATTTATTCAAATAAAAATGTTTTGAACCCCTGAACATTTGTTTACATTTTTTATCTCGTCTGGTTGGCCTTACTATAGATGAATGGACGATTTGTAAAGACTGCAAGGACGTAGGACTAGTTGCTCTTACATAGGGGGCTTAAAACCGCGCGTTTTAGAAAACTTTTTTCTTCTCCTTCTATTGTGTCGATGGCTTAATCAGGTTAGTCAAATTCTATTAGCCAAATATGTAGTTAATTGTACAACGCTATCGTCGGCAACCATTAGCGCTTCTATAATGCAGGTGCCAGGGCACGTTGGACAGGTCATAGGATAGGCCATGGTTTGAGTAGCCTCACACTTACAATGCTGATCTGATTTGTCAGCAAAACTGCTATGTATTTTGGTCCACTTGAGTTCGGGCTTACTCAGGGATTGCCGCTTAATTGGAGCAAAGACTTTACCAACCCGGTAAAGTAGTAGTTGAAGACGACGACTAACCTCTAGGAGCAGCGCTGGCCGCAGCCTGCAGCAGCTGTGACTTGCCGAGCCCCGGGTCCCCCACCACCAACACGTGAGGGTTGGACCTCGGGCCGTTGTCACGCTCCGTGCCTCCGATCAGCCCCAGGATAAGCCCTGCCTTTACTGCTTCGTGCCCAAATATTGCTGGACATAAAGAGTGCACTAGTAATCTGAAGACATCATCTGATGCGTGGATTTCCTGAAATAATTTATTCATGTTTTAAATATAAAGCTATGTTGCAAAGAAAGCCATATTCTCTAGCGGTCACGAGTTGGTATATGGTAATACATATTTCTCTCTAGCCGCGAAACATACATACTAATCGATCAGCGGAACCCGCGCGTTGTTTTTGTGGGCCTTAAGGGTACCTTTACGCAGGTTGTGTTGCGTTGCGGTGTAATAGTAGACCATGGCCGTAGCCTGGTATAGAATTCAACCCCTCAAAATTTATTAAAAGACTCAAGATAGAATAGAATAGAATGTCTTTATTTTGCATAGAATGTAGGTACATAAAATTAGGTGTTAGCATAATTTGGAAGCCAAGTACAATCTGCTTTAAATAAGCATGCAAAAAAATAATAGTAGTATAATAGATTTAAAATAAAACCCGAAATAAATGCGACCCACCCTCAGCGTTTAAAAAAAGCTTACCAGTAATTTGCAAATACAAATTACTATAATATATTTATAGTATATTTTTAACCCCCTGCAGCTTCGCTTGAGTGAGGAGGAAGTTCATGTCCGTGGTTTAATGACCAGGATTTGAACGACCTCTTGATCGTAAGGCCGATGCCTTATCCATTGCGCTCTTAAACGGTTCTGTCGGTAAAGATAATTTTATAAGTAGGTGTTACCTGAATAGCATAGTAGTCTTTTAATGTGAAAGACAGCGTGGGGTTGCTGAGGTTCCTATGGCTGTGTATAGAAACTGCTTCAATGTATAGTTGCAATAATCGCGCTGCTCTTTTACCATCCTCGCCACCTCTGCTTTCACCGCGCACCTACAAACAATTTCAATATTAATTGTGAAAAAAACTAAAGATTTTCATGACATTTAGGGCCCTCGCCCACGGCGACTTTTTGTAGCGATGCTATCGCGCGATTAGTATTCACTAATCCTACCTACTTTTTGAAGTCGGTTTTTTTTTTGTTAAAAATTATTTTATTTTACGATTTTAAGTGATGGGTAGACCGAGCAAGAATGTTTCTCGAATGAGGAGACGACGGTTACTTGAGACGGAAAACTTTTTAATAATAATCCCCGTACTCCTAACCGTTGAGGAGTTGTACCTTCCAGCATCAGCTCTGCAACTTAAAATGCAAATATCCAAGTAGTTTTAGGTAATATACGAAACACAATATAGAAGCTTGATTGACCCATGATTTCTCTAGGATCCCATCATTAAATCATGACCTCATATTATGAATATACATAAGTAATATTCAACGTCTCGCCTCATGTGTGTATAACTTGAAAGAATACAGTAAACGGCCTCAAGGAGCCTATATTTAAAGAATTATCACCGTACTCCTAACCGTTGAGGAGTTGTACCTTCCAGCATTAGCTCAGCAACATAAAATGTTGGCTACTAGATGCAAATATCCAAGTAGCTTTAGATAATATACAAAAAACAATATAGAAGCCTTTTAAATTTGAGGGTTGCCCTCGATTTCTCCAGGATCCCATCATCAGAACGTGACTGGAAAAAAATGGAACCACATGACAAGTATATCCTATCAAACAAAAAAAGAATTTCTCAAATCGGTCTAGGCGTCTTCGAGTAATCGGTGAACAAACATAAAAAAAAAAAAAAAAAAAATACAACCGAATTGAGAACCTCCTCCTTTTTTTGAAGTCGGTTAAAAACAAAGTCGCTTTTTCTGTCCCTATGTGCGCTTAAATCTTTAAAACTACGCAACGGATTTTGATGCGGTTTTTTCCAATAGATAGAGTGATTCAAGAGGAAGGTTTTTATGTATAATACATGCATAGAAAGGGGGAATTGTTTTACTCCAAATTTAACGCGTGCGGGCCACGGCCAGTAATGAATAAATCAAACTACTGGATCGATTTTAATCATTTTTTCAGTGAGTGACATAGGCTATATATTATATACCCGTGCGAATCCGGAGCGGGCCGCTGTGTTTTTATATACAACGTTCACAGTTTTTCTGTAGTGTATTTAGTATCAGCATTGTAACCGTGCGAAGCCGGGGCGGGTCGCTAGTTCGTAAATAAAAACATACATTTTAAACAGGCTCCACAAAACCGAATGATCGGTTTGTCTGTGGAAATACATTGCACTCGGATTAAACAACATTTCACTTACACTTTAATAAACATAATTAAGACTCTTCGTATTATTCGCTTTCAACATTAAAGTTATTCAATATTTTATTGTAGGTATTAAGATAACCTTTACATAACTTAAGTAAGTTCTATGACTCATTGACATTATATGTATCAAACAAATGTTTTTTATAAGCTATGGCAAATTTCTTTTGTTATTTTCGGATCTTAATTCACAGGGCATTTCATTAAATAATAAAGGTAGCCTCCGTTTTAGTGTCCTCCCTCCAAAATAGTTATTTATATAAAAAGTTTTAAATTTGCCAAGGGCTACACCTCCAGTACATATCTGGTGCTGAAGAGTAGGTATGTTCTCAATCTCAGCATGGTTGGGAGAGAACGGAGGGCGGGTGAGTGGAGAACCGAGCATCAGAGTAGCGTTCTGAATCGCGACTGAATTTGGGCCCGCGGGCGAGGACACACAGATAACGACCGCTTCGCGATTGTATCAATGCGGACGCGCGACAGCATCGCTACAAAAAGTCGTCGTGGGCGAGGGCCCTTAACTAAACCTAACTTACGTTTCTCTCACTCATTCAATGTTTGAACACAAGGAGATAGAAAACCGTAGATCAATATTAAACTCGGCCGGGGAATTTGATGCATAGTCTGTTTCGTAGTTTGAGCTGTAGATTTGGTGTATTTCGTAAGTTTTTAACACGCTTATATTAGCTTCACCTGTATGTATGTATGTATGTAACCGACTCATTTGGACTCGATTTTGACCCACTTTAAACGGACAGATTTCATTCAAATTTTGCACACCTGTCAAAGATCGAAGACAATGCAATAATTCGATTAAAAAAAATAATTAAAAAAATGCTCTTATAAATAAACCAAACTAAAAAGTAGAAAATAAATTAAATAATAGTTTAAAAAAACTAAAAACCACTCTTTTAAAGTACTTCTAACTAAAAAGTGAAAAATAATTACTAATATAAGCTGAAAATGGTAATGAACAAAAAATACTAGTATTGTTGTGAAAAAGCGTGGGTTGCTCGATAGACGAAAAATATGGCACAGAGCGCCCCACGCTTTTCAGCTTTTATTTATTATAATTAATACCTGTACGATTCCCGTAACAGAGAGCACATCACCAGGACACGCTGTTCCAACGAGATCTCCCTGAAGTTCGATTTCCACACTGCGTGGTATAGTCCCCGAAATGCTCTGAAACACGTAATTATAGGTACTAAATTGCCTATCCCATGGGACCTAAACATAACAGGTTAAATGTGGGAATTGTACACTTCTGTCACACCCTTCTGTGTATATAGGCGTGATGATATGTATGTTTATGTTAATTTACTGGAGGAATAAACATGGAACTGTCACTTGCAATGCAGTATAGAGGATTTGTTCCCAAAACCCTGCTTCTCCAGAATGGCCTCGCCCCATGGGTCAGTATTATTATTACAGCTATTTTTTGGAACGAAGTTCCTTATCGCGCGTTGCGGAAGGAGGCTAGACGGAAAATTGCAACGAAAAGTGTAACGACACATTTCGTAGCAATTCTCGTAGCGGCGTAGTAATTACGTGCTACGTTACAGCTACGGTGCTACATCATCAGACACACAGAGTGAGTATTCGGTGAACCACATTAAGATTTTTTTATAACTTAGAAAAATAAAAAATTCTTTACTAATTAATCGAAAGGAACTTCGTTCCATCCGGGTGTCCCTTGACACCTCAGTAGTTTTTTTTTTTTTACATTTTCTCTATTCCTTTTTAAAATGACAGAAAAATATTACAGGACCTGAGTACCTGTGACTGAATTTCTTGTATCTTAGCAACTTGCCAGTCTGTGGTGTTTGTGAACGGTGATGACTGTAATGGTTCATATTTGGAACCCCCATGACAATGGGTGCAGGATACTGGTGCTGCAACCAAAATAATATTTCAAATGTTTCAGAAGTTTTAGGAGCAATTCTTTTTTATAATAATACAAGCTGACCCGACAGACGTTGTCCTGTCCTAACTATGCATACATTATCTGTGACGATATTTGCAGCACGCCTTCTGTCAATGTTATGTCAAACCCCATAAAGTACATTCAAAAAGTTCATACTGTCAAAAGCGCTAAGGTTACGTTAGAAAATCATTAGAAAATTTAATATAGTGGTTAAGTATTCTTAAATTTTATCATTTTCCACGCAAGTTGCCTAGTCTTTTATTTCATAAGAACCATCTCCTGACTATAACAAACACGACATAAAAAGAATCAGCGAAATCGGTTCAGCCGATCCCGCGTGATGCCGTGACAACGGGAATCGGGTTTCATTTTTATATATATAGATATGCATATTGTGAATATTACTTTGTGTGTTTGTTGCTCTTTTAAGACTATACACACAACCATTCTGATAAACATTAGTACAGTGGGCCAAGCAATTAGGTATGCAGGGCAAAAAACTCTATGCCACAGGGAAAACTGACTGCAATAGATATGCATGCGTGATTACATATTTAATAACTGTAATATACACTAATTAGATATGTAACTCTCTTATCTATAATAATAATTGGTATAGAAAGTCTTTACTATGACTTAGAGGTTTTTGCCCTGTATACTTAACTCGTTGGCCCACTGTACTTATGAAGATAATTTCTGTAATGTATCCATCTTAATATCTTTAGCAACATAAGCATGGTCCATGACAACACCCAATGTGACATTTGTGAAAGAACTGCTTGTAATTATCTAGGCATTCTAGGCTAATGATTGTGAGCTGTGCAAATGGTGCTGTTATTATTAGGGTTGTAACGGAGGCCTTCTTAACGGAGGCGGAGGCGGATGCGAAGGCGATGAGTTTCACTTCCGCGGATGCGGAGGTTAACGGAGGCGGAGGCGAAGGTGAAAGTGGATGTAAATAAAATAGTAATTTAAGGTTCAAAAGTTTTTATATTAAATACTTAACACTTAAGTAAACATTCGAAACATAAAGTAAAAATTTTAAGTTAACTTTTTTGTAAACAAAATTAGTAATCAAAATTAAGGCGAGGTAAATTAAATTTGACAAACAATAGTTTTGCGGCTTTATCACCTTCCAAACGATTTCTAAGGGATTCATAAATTAATCCAGCTGAACTAAATAATTGTTCACTTGGCACTGAACTTGTTTTACATTTCGCAAAATTATTATCTATTTCTACAAAAAACTGCCAAATCTCACTTGTTTTCGGCTTCATTATGTGACTTAATTAAACACAACAATTATTTTGCACTAAATTACTTAAAACAATCGCGGTTTAATTAGAATTAAGTATTTTTTACATTGATGAACTTTTGTAACGTCTAACGCATCAAACAATTCGACAACGACAGGTTCATTCCAGTCGTGTATCATTCCACCCCAACCGTGTTCCCGCCGCGCACTCGTTAAATCGCGACCACGACGCGAGCGCACGGCTGTTGGAGGCGAGCGTCGCTCGCGCGGTATTGCTATATGATTACGTAAATAAAACTCCGTTACAACTACGCAAAAATTGTGCGGAGGCGGAAGCGGAGGCGAAGGTACGATTTCTTGCGGAACTTCCGCAGTAACGGAGGCGGAGGCGAAGTTCCGTTACAACCCTAGTTATTATTGCTGCATATAGTAGCACTGATCATCGGTATAGATAAAAATAACCTCTATTTTACTTTGTTACGACGTGTGAACGACTGGATCAATTTTGATTTAATTTACTTGGTATGTAGGTAGACGGAGACTTAGGACATAGGCTACTATTTGCCCACGGGTGAAACTGCAGGGAGGAGCTAAATAATTTATAAATACCTGTGAATACTCCTTGTGGTTGAACTACAGCTTGAACATTATGACAACTAGAACACTCAAAAGCCATAGAAGTGCAAATTAGGCCTACACTGCCTACTCTTATGACAGTTCCTTTGATTGTTACCAATTTACCTGAAAACACAATACAAGTTTTTTTATAATTTTACTTATAGTACTGAAGCAAGTTTTAGGTTTGCTAAGAAGAATTATAATTCCAGTACATATTTTAACGGGATATAATCACGCCCACCACTGTGACTCCTGTGACGCCAGGATCTACAGCGGTAACCAACTGATAGGCACCGTGCATGACACACGGGCAATCCCAGGGAGAGTTAAAATTGTCTTGGAACCCGCAACGAATTTAATCAGAAGTATATAGTTGGAGTTGGAAAGTATGTGTCTTTACTTCCCTCCAAAGCAAAGCCGGAGACTGAGTAATGCCAAATATAGACAAAGTGTCTATATGGAAAGAGATTCTAGTACATATGGGATATCCATTCTTCCAGTTCAAAGCTGCACACATTTGAATGTTTTGATCCTGCAAGCCTCACTGGATCATAATTTTTCAACAATAATATTGTATAATTTAACTATTAAGTATTGAACAATCAAAACATTCAAACTTTGAACTGGAAGAATGGATGTCCCATTTAGCACAGAGTTTTCTTATCACCATAGTTTAGCTTAATACTGTAGTTACTTTTGCATCACTTTGTACTAATGTTATTCTATTTTATGTAAAACTATGCACTTTATAGGCAATTTTATTATTCTGCTTAAATACTATTCTTCAAACTTACCAAAATAATTGACTTTGAGATTTGCCAGAGGGATAACTGGCTGGTGATTAATTATCCTTACTTTAATTTTGGACTGGAACTTGAATGTCTGCAACAGATGATTGTAGTAGTGAGCTTTAATATCACAGAATTTTTGTAACAATCCTTATACTACAAAATAGCAATAGATAAACTTTTGGTAAATATTTTAAATAAATATAATAATATTTTTATAATCGTAAAATAACTGGTTTTAATACCCAATTGTAGAAGATTAAGGTAAAAGTTTACATTTGGGACAATTAATTGCTATCAAAACCGATCTGTAATAATTGCATGCCAACCAAACCAATATTTTGCATGAAATATTTCTTAACTACCGCTATTGTATCCACTCATAAAATAATTGAATAAGTTGTAATAGTTTAGCATGTATTTTGCATAATAAGTGAATTATATTCTTTTCAAGAAATAAATATCTTAAATCAGAATACACCCCCAATCACTAGTGGAAGTAAGTTTATAACTCAATCATACTCAATTATCCCAGTAGTCATAGGGCTTTGAGATGTACATTCAATTTAATTTACCTCATGTGAAGTATACTCCAGAAGACGTAAAGTAGTGTCTGGGTATTCAAATAATTCAGTGTTAAAAGTTGGCCAGCCATTGCTGAATTCAGTGTCACTGATAAGGTTGGCCACATCTAATGGAACACTGCGAGTTTGATCAATTTTCTCTAAGTCAAATAGGTTTCTATTCTTCTCTATAAAATTCTTAAAGCAAGTTATGTGGCTAGTAAACTCTGGTTTTGATTGCTGATCTGAAATTTAAAAAGAAAAGAACATTTGCACTCATACGACTTGTTCTTGTAGTAATGATTAAAATAAATTTACTACAATTAGTACCTACCTTCAGTAGGAAAATAGAGTTTCCAATAGTTATTGCCGTGAACAATAGGTAGTACTATAGGCAATTGATTGGCCGGTGCTCTCGAAGAGCCGGCAGTGCTTGGCGGTCTTGTGCTTATGGACGAAGTATTTAAACTTTGAGTATCAGAGCTATTGATTTTATAGTTACGCGAACGATACCAATTATTTCTATAGCGACCTCGCCAGCTTCTACGCATTATAGAATAATTAAACTGCTTTTTAAGTTAGCTATAATTTCTTGTATTTTCTTTCCCGCTTCTAAACTTTCAAGTTAGTTTGTGTCACTTTGTGTTTTTTTTTGACAGTTATTTGTCAACAATTGACATCTGACAAATCTGATTGTTATCATTTTCTATGGTCAGTCTGTCTGTCCCAGAGATAATAAATGTCAAGATGTAACATGAAGACTTGGATGAAGGATAGTACTGGATAAGGGAATGGCGTGGTCAACAGCGAGACAGAGAATCTCGGCAGTGTGGCGACAGTGCAAATTAAATTACCCTAGTTTTTGGATAAATTTGCCAAAATATTAAGATATATTATTTACTAATTCCAAAATGAAAAATGTATTTATTTTATGAAAATAAAACAGATATAAAGAACAATTGTTCGGTTTATTGAACATATTGCGTGATGTACTGTTATGGTAATACTGCATAGGTAATGACTGAATTTAAGTCGATCAACCAATGTTGGAAGTTTCACATCTGGCGTTTCAGCTGCGTGTTTTTGAACAGTCACTGCTGGCATCATAGTATTGAGTTTAGTAGACACATACTCTTGGCTACTCGTTGACGGCATTACTATGCTAGCTCATCCACTGCTTCTTTTGCCTGAAACTGTAAAATTTTTAATAGTAACTTTACGCAAAAGTTTAAATAGATGGCGTTTAACATACTTTCTAACTCACGCACGGGGACGGGCAGTTACGGCTGCCACAGGTAAAAACGTGAGGATCAACGAATCCCACAGAGCAAAAGTCACGGACCATAGCTAGTTTTATTAAAACGAAATCAAATATTCAAGTCTATATTGCACGTAAAATCCTTAGGACCGTAAAAAACGTAGATTTCCTTTCAGTGTTGCGCATCAATTCAAAGTATCTCAACTTGACTATACCCAAATATTGTAATATATATAAATAAATAGCCCCCTATAATACTCAACTGAAAATCTCAAATAATAATTAATATTATATATACACGCTGTATATAATGTATCCTACAGGTTAAATATTAATTTACCTGTGTGGCACAGCATTCATTAACAAAAGAGTTACTCTCTTTTTTTAATAATTCATGTCGTCCAAAATGTCTGCTACAAACTTAAGAGAATTTACTCGGAGCCCAATTTGTTCGTCCTGTAGCTTCAATCCACTTCGGATTTAAATCAATATTTTCCGGGAAACTGTTATGCAATTAAGATATTGAAACTGACTAAAATACTACATGATATATTTATCATAAGAAATGCAACATAAAATTTTACCCACAATTTTGGGGAAAAAAATATGGAAGTCTTGACAACATCTAACAATATTTTATAGTAGGCTATGAATACTAAAATTTCATATTTTAGATGATTTTGACGATCAAATTATAAACAAACATAGTTCACACAAGATAAAATCATTGAAAATACAACCTGGCATATGATTCAAAGGCCAAAATGTGTTATACTTACGAGTGGAACGATAATTCAGGCAGTTTTCTTCTACTATCACTTTTACATCCTAAAACACTACACCGCACCATATTTCCTACAATAATGCTTAATAAAGACACTATTGTTAAAAAATTGCTAATATATTTCAGGTTTCACGTAACTTTTATAGCTTTAAACTAACTAAAATTTAAAAATACCAAATTATTTTGCCAGCGTTGTCAAATATGTCAAGTTTGATTGATAAAGTTTTGAGCAAACCTCAAGGTTTGCTCAAAAACCCGACACGCATGGCGAAACAAAAAATCTTATCACCTGTCTTGTTTTTTTACACAAAATTGGCGTAAGTTTATCTTTGTCTTGTGTGAGGGAGATCGAAGCTATCAGTCGTCTATACTATTCTCTGTCTACGCATGAAGATAATTTATTTACGGTTTTACTTTTGCAACAATTAATTAAACTCAAATTTTACAGAAAATTTTCTCCAAGCCGAGCCGGCATTTAAAAATTTTGACGTGAATTTTATCTGGAACGCGCAGTTGGAATAATGTCATTATTTTTTTAAATTTAGTTTTGGTGGTTATTTCCGATACAGGGTTTCGTATTTTATTTTTGGATATTAATATATCGTATTTTATTTTTGGATAATAATTTCATTATAGGTATTAAATACTTTTCAGTGGCAAACTTTATTTAAATTTTATTTACTGGCTGAAAACATTTTATCTTCTTTTGTTTTTAATTTTGAATGCAGGAATGTCATCAAGCCTTTCTGACAAATTGGTGTTTGTTTGCAATCAAACAATAAACTCCTATTGTTACGTTGCAAACGAAAATAATTTAGTTTTGTTGTTTGTAACTTGGGTTTCTGATACCTATGGCTGATGAAGAACCGCAGGCAGCTCCAGATGAAGCTGCAGGCGAGGGGGCTGCCGCAGAAGCAGCGGCACCTGATGCAGCAGAAGAAGCTGGAGAACATGAAGCCGGTGAGGCTAAGGAGGCCGAAGCTGAAGTAGACTACGATATTGGTGTGAAAGCCAGTGAAGTTTCTAGAAGAGCCGCTAAGAAAGGTCGTCAAAAAATGGTAATCGGTGGAGAAGATCGAGTTGAAGTCGACCGAACAGCTCTGAATGCAATACTCGAAGTTGGCGCGCGACTTCAGGACATTCAAAGAAAAAGTAAAATATCTATGAGTACCTTGGCGCTGGCTCATGATTCTTACAAAGACAAGCAAGTAAATAAACTTAATGACTAGTCACGTTTGTTTTATTTTGTAGTTGAATAGTTGATTCAAACATCTTATTACATTTCTAGGCAAAAGCAAAAGAAGCTCGCTCAAACCGCATGGGCGGTCTTAAAACACAGCATAGATTCTTGTTAGAGAATGCTGCAAATTTATTAAATAAGTCTCCTGAATATGTAATGGTGAGTATGTTTTTCTTTTATTATTTCGAAGCCGCATTCCTATCGTTTTTTAAGTTGCAAGCTGATAAACGAAATTTTTTGCTATTATGAATTAAGCAATAGCAAAATGTCAAATTTACCGGGGCCCGCCCATAGTGCCAACGAAGAAGCGCCAGGGTCGGCCAACGCCTCATGGTGTGTGCGTTCGCCCAGCGGAATGTTGTTGAATTTAAAGATTTTAAGTACCTATGCAGATATTTAGTGTATGACGTCGTGTGTATTGTGTACGGTAAAAAAAAATTGTGCATGCAGCCATTATGGAGAAATTCTCCAAAAACTGATTCCGCTGGGCGAACGTTATCCTGGCGGAACTTTTTTTAATCCGATGGATGATGGTTGCCCTACAACTCTTTAATTACTAACGGAACATCATTGATACTTGGCAACAATTTGCAGACACTTACAAGGTTTGTATAAACGTGAAAATCTAGACCCCAAAGTGCATACTTTAAGAACTAAGACCTAATAAGCGTATTTTACGTTTATATTTTTATCTTTAAAACCCTAAATTTTTCTTTAAAACCCTAAATCTGTTTTTTAAACAAATATAAACAAATTCAAAACAACGTAGGTATGTAAAAATCTACAGCCCTCTATATAAGCGCTTTATATGAAAACTAACTAATGGCCAAACGTTCGCGTAGCGGAAACTTGAATTTCTCCGAAGTTTATGCATGCACTAATTTTATTCATACATACACAATTACACACAAATACACACAAATTTTTGGACACATCGCTTTTCTTCTAAAATTGATGGATTAAAAAAAGTGCCGCCAGGACAACGTTTGCCCAGCGGAATCAGTTTTTGGTGAATTTCTCCACAATGGCTGCATGCACAATTTTTTTTTTACCATACTTACACAATTACACGACGTCATACACTAAATATCTTTAAATTCAACAACATTCCGCTGGGCGAACGCACACCCTCATGGCACCCATTTCTCCCTTAACGTCAGTCATCTTCGTATGTCTTCTTAGTTTTTAAAGAAATATGGTATGCAGATAATAAAGTTGTAGAAGCCGATAGACATACGGTCGTTAGAGGTAGTCAGTCAGAGGCCATTTCATAAGAGTAGCATATCGCTTCTGTGGCATATACTGGGTTGTGGAGGTCAGATGGGAGTAATCCATGTAAAATACTGATATTAAGCGGAATCCGTTACACTAGAACCCGATGTAATTGGGAAAAGGCTTTTTGAATGTATTTTTGGGGTAAGCATAAAAAATATGTTGCAGCACTGTCGATCAAGTGCCGATTCTAACACCCAAGATCTACGCCAAACCCGGTTTTCGATCTCACTCTCTAATTGAATGTTTGAATGAGAAAAATAGATCAGATACCACTGCGGTGAAATTGGCCCTATTTTCGTATACCTACCGGATTGATTGCGTATAAAATAAATACGTAAATCTTTTTCAGGAAGGAGTTTATGATGCAGATATCCATATCGATCTGTTAGACAGTGCTGTTGTTGAAGGTGGCAGAAATTGCATAGTTGTCTGTGATGCTAACCTTCCGCCTGTGAAAATGGGTAAGATTTGATAGCGTATTATTTATTTATTCAAAAATTTATATAATTAAGATATTAGCTATTATAAAAATATGTGTTACCGATTACTTTTGAAAGGGCGTGACCGATTTCGACGATTTTCTGGTAGGTCTGAGAATTAGTCGTAGGCTATTTTTATACCCCTCGGTGATAAGCGCCGCGTTTCATGCATGCATTAATATTATTATCAGTAACAAGAAATAAATAATACACAATGAATAAATGGTCAAACTCCATCAATTGAGTGTGTTAGAATATAGGGTGTAAAAATAATAGTGACACAGCGTCTTACCAGTGATCAAGTAGATTAGACTCTGAGATGAAAGAAAGAAAGAAAGAAAAATCATTTAATCTGACAAATAAAATACATAGTAAAACGTCTTAAACTAAATAATTTAAAAAATAATTCTTAATGCCAGAAATGGTACGCATCTCAGCACAATACTGCAGCGCCAAAAAGCACCGCAGCTCTGATAATTTTATTCTGATGCGCCCAGAGAATGAGTAAAAGCAGTGTGACAACAGAAAAAATAAAAAAATAAATAAATAATATCTAATAATTACATTTACAATTTTTTGTGTCACAATCAACAATATATTTATGGATAAACAACTAAATTATATTGATATAAAACAACTAAAACTAAACCTATACAATAATAAAGCATAACATTAACAAAACTCATTTTCAAAATTAACAAATACATGACCATGACAAATTTAATATATTATTAAATTAAATGTGAAACCTGGAACGCACCCATACTCTTTTGACATCCTATAAAATTGACAACAAAGAAATTCGGGAAAGAGCGGGGTTCTCAAAAACACGTCCAAGCGGTCCAAGTCATACATATTTTTAAAATTTGTTATCCAGCTATTTAAAATCAAAGTGCCGTGTTGATGATGAAGATGCTGGATACAATACATTTATTGAGGAAAATTTTAGATTCACCCTTTTTTATTACAGTCGAGTAACGTTGCCTTAGTCTATCCTCATACATTTGCAATTTCCCGGTCAACTTTGGGATTTTGGATGAATATAATTTCCAATTTGTAGAATTTTCCTATCAAAAATATTCGTATATCTATGCATCAGATGATGCATTATTATGGCCCTTGAAATTTAAACTCATTGTATTTTAAATTTTTGTTTTATGTATTGTAGAATCAGGAAGGTTTGTGCCAAATCAAAAGGGCAAAATGGACAGAACTTACATATCTGATGGCTACACAATTGGCACCGAAGGCCAATGCATTGCCATGTACAGAATTAGAAACAAAGTGGTTGATGCTAAAAATATTGCTGACGTGAGTACCTATTGTTTATTGAATTAAATCATTAAAGTATGTAATAATGTTTCAGTCCTGTTTTTTAACACAAGCCTCACGTTAATGAACAATCTTACTGTATATTCCCCATTTTTGAATTATCCTTTTTCTGCAGGTTCCAGGCATCACGACTGATTGAAAAATGCAATATTTAAAAAATCGTGACACTTTTGTCCGCAAATTTTTCATTTTCTAATCAGACGTGATGCCCTTAACCTGCAGGTATAGGATTATCCATTAAAAATGGGACACCCTGTTCGTATATTTTGTAGTAAATTTGCAGTAAATTAAGTCATTTAAATTAATTATAGTTTTTTTAGGGCATACCTGACGATATGTTTTATTCTTATGTAATAATAATATTTTGTTCATTTCCTTAGTAATTCCTTTGGTTTTTTAGGATTACTTCTTTTTACCGTTAAACGTAAATCAGGACTCAGAAAATATAGTATCTGCTATATACAGGATTATGCTTCGTGTTTATATTCAAGCTCTCTTAGTATGCAGTGGATGGGGCGATATCAACCCACCCAATCCCCGAAGCGAAGAACTTATCAAGTATTACATTTCTAAGATAAAGCTGTTTGTTGATTATCTTGCAAGTAAGTCTGACAATTTCAAGATTCAGATAATTTTAGAGAAGAACACTTACTACGTGTATCTCTGTCTTCTACAACTACATTTATTATATAATATAGGCAAAATTGTGCGAAAGATTTAATTATTTTTCACAGCTTTTTTTAAGCTTACTTTAAAATTTGCCACTAAAAATTGATAATATTCTTGTTAACCCCCTCCAGCTAAGATGAAATCACTTTGTCAGAAGCAAGTTTGCGTCCGTGGTGTAATGACCAGGATGCGAACCCACGACGTCTCGATCGTCACAACGATGCCTTTTTCATTGCGCCACGGCTTAAACTAAGATCCTAGATATAGAAATAGAGAAATCAGACACAATCGTTTGTAGTTCAATATTTTTTAAATTAAGATTTTTAAGACGAAGTATCCGTTAACCTTAAATTGTTTCGCTAACATAAAATAATAATGATGTATTTAAAATGTATAATATGGGAAAATAAATGGATATAAACGATGTTCATTAGAAACGAAAGTTGATCTGGACTGTTGTACAAGATTTCAAATAAATGAAACGCTGTATGAAGATGAGCTGTCTGACCCTGATAAAATGAAGGCTGCTGTAACCAAGACAAAAGTTCTCGAGGAAATATGTAGTTACGTTAAACAGTGGATCAAGCAAATAACAATGGTAAGTCATGTGTTTTTATTTTATACGCCTATCGATATATCTTTTGAAAAGTGTCATTATTTGTGCGACAAGCAAGCCTGCCCCCTAAGCACGTTTTGCCACACTTGATATTTCAATACAACTATAACGTGGATATCACTATGTTGATAATTACACTATAATAATAGCCTTGTATCTAATACATGTCCCACTGCTGGGCTCGGGCCTCTTCTCATCATCTTCTCATGATGAGAAGAATAGGCCATAGTGCACCACGCTGACCAAGTTAGCTTAGCAGTTCTTCAGTCTTCCACTCGGCTATCGCTGCTGAATTACACTACACTCGTACCGAAATGTCATGACTAACAAACCAGGTTATGGGGGCTGGTAGTCCTTCTACCAGCCCCCATAACCTGGTATTTGTACCAGCAGTGAGACATGTATTAGATACAAGGCTATTATTATAGTGACATTTTATTATAGTGCTATTATTATAGTGTATTATTGTTATCATCAGATATTCTATGAAAAAAATGAACCTGATCAAAAAAGCTTGTGGCACTGTTTTTTAATCAGATTACCAACATTTTGCTCGCTTCAAATAGTTGACTAAGTTAATAACGTTTTAGGTGTTGGTCCAAAGTCAGCAGCTGAGACGAGAACCATCTAACATTGGTCCTTTAGCTGAACTGGATCATTGGAGAAGACAGCTAACCTCATTTACTTCTATTATTGAACACATCAAATATGAACCTACCATGATGTACATTCTTACATTGATACGAGCAAAATCTAAACTAATAAAGGTACATAATTTTATACAAAGGTTACATTTAAACGAATAAAAGGAACTTAGATACAGATAAAAAAATTAATTGGACTTGAACCCACGACATTAGGATTCCATCCTATAGCTCTCCAATTTGAGTTATTCAAGCCACATTTTAAATCCACGAATCTTTTGTCTGTACCTATGATGTCGTCACGAATTAAAGACAGAGGATTTATTTTTCGACTGCCAAGCATGGCTAAATGGTATATATATTACATATAACAATTAGAAATTCAATTAAAGGATGTTTCCTACGTCCGCCCTTTACTTTTGAACAGGTGTGATTAAGCTTTCCATCTTTAATTATTTCAAGGCAATGACGTCGAAGCGCGCGTAATTGACCCAATAAGCGTTACCATTAGATTACACTAACTAGGATGCGTCTCAAAAACATCGTTATCAACCACTGTGATGTCACATTCTTCATTCTTTAATTTAAAATGTTATTTTTAGAAATGGAGACAACTAGATAATTTGGTAACAGACTATTATAACGAAGCTTTCGATAACGTCAAATATTTGTATGCCTTGGAGAAATATTGTGAACCTTTGTACAGGTAAACTTCTTAGACATTATGATATGAGTGATTTACTTGCTGCTAAACATAAATATAATCTAAGCTCGATAGACTCTGCACTTTAAACATCTAGTGTATCTTAGTTGTACCTACTTATACGTTTGTTGCACTGTATTTGGACGCTGAAATGTATTTGTTATGTTGATACATAAATTTCGGCACTCAAGATCCATCTTATCTAGAGGATTGCATTTTTAATTAAGAAGGTACAAAATAATCGTAAATCCAGTCTTCACAAAGTACTGTAAACTTTGTTTGTAGTAAATTTATTCTTGCAGTCTTCAGTAGCTAGAAAAGAGACAATAGACTAGAAAATGGTCAAACAATATTAAATCTACAGATGCGATCCTAAGACTATGCAGCAGTTTATTCCTGGATTACTATATACCATTCGTATGATATACGCGACTTCCCGATATTACAATACAACAAAACAAATATCTACCCTGCTAGTCAAAGTCACGAATCAAATTCTAAACATGTGCATGGATTACTTAACCAATGGCGGACGAAAGACTATTTGGAACCAGGATAAATTAAATTTCATAAACAAAGCTAATGTAAGTATTCTATAAAACTGTTTTTTTCACTCGGTGGTGGTAGAGTTCTTGTGAACAAGCTAGAGGGCAGAAGCACTACCGTCTCATCTTAGACTTGCCGCCAAATAATAGTACTTGCACAACTATGTTCCGGTTTTCTTTTGCCGTTGTGAGGTGTAAACTTTGGTTCATTTACATTGATTTTATAGTCGTTAGATAAAATAGTTATATGTGCGCAGATTATTTTAACGTCGAAAAACATGTCTTTGCAGTTGTGCTTAAACTTATACAACTTTTATCGCGAGTGTTACGCAGAAACTCAGAAAGAAATGAGTGAGGCCGCGGATGAGAGGCCCTTCGATTGTTCCGAAATGTATATTTTTGGAAAATTTGAGACCTTTCGAGTAAGGTTGCTAAAGGTAAGGTTGGTAAAATACGTAGAATGAACTTATACTAAAGCTAATGGAGACTTTATATTTATTTTTATTAAAACTGACGTGAGTTTGTAACATTATTCAAATTATGAAATACGGGTGTTACTCACGTAATGTTGGTCTATTTAGTCGACCGCGGTTTCGCCTATACGTCTAGGCATTATCAAGGGAGTGCGATACGTCGCGCCTGAGTCGCAGCCAGTCTTGCACTTGAAACCGCGGTCGACTAAATAGACCAACATTACGTGAGTAACACCCGTATTTCATAATTTAAATAACTTTATATTTACTTTTGTTCTGACAGATCATAGATCTATTTCGGACGTACATAACATATTATGTGCTAAATAAAACTACTCTCGAAGGCATTGAAGAATATGCAGTCATATGTAATAAACTGTTTAAAACGATTTCGTCCAAAACTTATGATGGTTTAGATCATAGGTAAGATTTTAATTTCCATGATTTTAAATAAGTGTTTTTTTTATTTCGACCATAAAAAGTTAAATGCTCACTTTTTAAAATATTTCCGTGAAACTTATCTGTGCAACAAGGAACATTATGCGATTATCACCAAGGTTAAGCTGCGGCAATTTATCTGTTTTTTAATTATTTTTCATGGATTAAAAGTAACCTTCGGTGTTGTTAGCTGTCTTCAGACTAATTTACATCTTGGTAGGTTAATTGGTTTCGTCTTCGAGTTCTCCTTCTCTTCTCCATCTCCATCTCTTTCGAGTTTACAATTTAGAAAAGATAAAGATTTTAAAAAATAGTATCTTATTTTCAAACTACAGGCGTGAAGACTTTGATAGGGATTACAAAATATACAAAGATGCTATTGCTAATCAGGAGCTGTTACTAGAGAACTTTATGATTGCTGTAAGTAATTTTAACCCATGCTTAATTTATTTCATTGTATTCTTAAGAGCGGTTTCGCACTATTTAAAATATTTGTAGATTTCTTTAGTCTAAAACGATTTAATAAAATACAATTTAACAATTTTCCAAACCAGTTTTTATTTTTTTTTATTACACTACTGTGAAAACTGCAACCAATTCTATGCAGTAGTTTTGGCGTGATGAGCGGTCAAAATTACTAAAAAAATTACTACTGTTATTAAGACCCCTATTAATTTTCTCCAATGTGTTCACACATAGCAAAAATTTACAATTTTATTATTTTTATCGATAAATTAATATTAATTCAAATATTTTTCAGAGCGTCAATAAATGTCCAACTACAGAAATTGCATTGCAATTACTGTCAAGGTTTGAAAAGCTGAAGCTGGACTGTTTGTACCTTGAAGATCAGTATTATGATTTAATTCGGACGTATACTGCTGAAATAGAGTCAATAAGAGATAGGTATTATCCCAGAGTTCATAAATAATTTTAAGTATTTTGTCCATATAATTCTGGAAATATTTACTGAAATAGCAATGTGTTTAAATTTCTAGATACAATGAGGCAAGAGACAATCCAGAATTGCCGAGAAATATGCCTCCAGTTGCCGGTCGTGTCATGTGGATTCGCTTTTACGATAATAATCTTAAAATTCCCATGAGAATTTTCATGGGCCACCATGAAGTTATCACACATATGGTAAGAACCGTTCTACGTACTTTGATATAACTGTCTTTTACGTAAATTTTTATCTATTGTTTTATTTAATATCACGGCTATATTACTTAAAGGGTGTGACAGGGATGTATATCTCCCACCTCTCCACATTTAACTTATAATATTTAGGGCCCCATTTGTTGGGGTGAGCCTATTGCCAACTACCGGGCACATTATCAGACTTCGTGCTGCTACTGAAAAGTTTATCTAATGGGAAAATCCTAAATGACACTTTGTCTGACCTCGAGGTCTCAGGGCAGTCTTAAGATTCAAATATTAAGTGCATACTTGTACTTATTATTCTGTGACATGGCTACCGATCAACCTATGTTTTTAGTATAAGCTAGTCTAGTCTCGCATTGCAATAGAAGTATTTACCATCTTTACTGGCAATTTATAGGTTGATGATTATGCTACCTGTACCTCATGCTCATGATAAAACGGTTTCTTTACAGAATACGCAACGATGTATAAAGTTGTACAATGTAATGTCTATCGTCTTTACTGAATTTGAGCTGATATACCATCATGCTTGGGCGGAAAATGTTGGACAGGTATATAATAACATTTTCTATTTAGACTAATAGAGAGTATTTGACGACCGGATGGCGGAGTGGGTAGTGTACCTGCCTGCGATGCCGATTGGTTCGATTCCCACTTAAGACAAATCTTTGTGTGCATGAACATGGGGTTTGTCTTAGTCTGGGTGTTTCTATATATAATAAGTATATATTTACAAAAGAAAAGTATATATGTATTAGTATCAGTTATTCTAGTACCCATAGTACAAGCTTGGGACTAGCTGCTTAGTTTGGGACTAGATGGCGTTGTGTGTGAGTTATGAAATATTTATTTATATTTATTTACTTAATAATTAGCGTGCAAACAGTTTATTACCAGTATAAGAACATAGTTAATAATTTCTGTTTCTTAAGGAAGTAGATACTTTAGCAGATTATAATAATGTATTATCCTTCGAGAATCGTTTATCTCTTCTTTCAGCTATACTATACCTTGTCTCTAAAGTGTAATTAATGGTTTGCATGTACAGTACACTAGCCACTGGGCCACCCATAAAACCTCGTGGGACCGCATGTGGATTCAGCTGTCAAAGCTGATGACCATTTCGATGTTTTTGTTTTCTTTTCAATAGGTCCGTTTGGGTCTGATTGCGCCTCTTCTGATTCGTCATCCAGTGACAAACTTGTACATTGTCAACTTCAGCATTTATATCCCGGAATGCATCAGAGAGGTCGAATATATGTGGCAATTGGGACTCCGTAAGACCATTATTTGATTTATCAATACTTTTAGAAGACATTTTAATCTTTTCTCTGAGTTTAAATGTTATTACAATTTTGTGACAGTTATACAAACCGATTGTAGACCGTAGCTTAGTGATTTAGTTTCAACTGTCTCTTAAACCGATTGTGTCACAAATGCATTGGTGATGATGATGAGGTGCCAGCGAAGTGAAGCAGACCATTTCACTTTTTGATGTATGTATTAAACTTTATTATTTTTTATTATAATTAAAGGGGTTCCGGACGGTGCACAGATTGTGGCGTTTTGTAAAGATAAGATTTTGGGCAACTTTGAGAGAATCAAATATCTGGTTGAAAGAAATGATCAAATAAGAAGGTTAATATTTTTTTAAATTGTTAAATGAAACACTCGCTGTACACGAACTTTTTACCTTAACCATTGCAGCTACACGAAAAAGTTCTTACGAGACCATATTATTTTAATTCACACAGTTAATTATTTTTAATATACCATTCCATTTTGTTTCTGAAACTGTTAAAGCGTTTATAGGCTAAAAAAAACATGCCATTAAAAAATATTGTGGAGAAGGACTATTTGATATATCTGACTTTTTTAGGACCCCAATTCGGATTGGTCCAGGTAATTCATCTTAATTTAAAATGCCTTTCTTTTAAGAATAAATAATGTGTGTTATGTTACATTAAAGGCTTTCATACTCATTTATACAGGAGTATGCCCAAACTTTACCTACCCCTTCTGCGCGCACAGCTGGTAAAATTAGAAAACGCGTTCCAACCAGGCTTGTCAACAATTACATGGACTTCCTTGGAAATACCAACGTACTGTGAAAGCATTGAAAAAGCTCTTGATGAAGTTGATTTGTTTGTGAAGGAGGTAATATGGCAACACATTACATTTGTTTGGCAAAACAGGGTTGTCGCATGGCGCCGTACCGTGATATCTAAAGCTTTTGCAGTTGGTAGCAAGCGTTAGCGTCAACGCCCGGTGTATGCTAACATATTATCATGCAAAAAACGTATGAAAATTTTTTTTGTATAAAAAAATTGCTATGAAGCTGCGCTCCGCTCCCTCTCAACTGCGACCCTAAATGCTATCCAGTTTTGGCTATACGCCATACAAAAGGGTTATAATTTTGAATCAAGTTAGAATGGCAAAGAAGGTAAAGGAACGGCCACTGTTCCATTCCCTTAGCGCTTCAACACGCTCTTTTTTTTGACGTTTCCATCGTTATAGTCGTTCGTAATGTGACGACTGTCAAGCAATGCTGAGGGTGCTGGGCAATGAGCATGTCATCTATAAAAAAGCGGCTGTAGTACATTCTCTTCTGTCAAGAAAAAATATTATTTAAATCGTTACTTGATCTTTGAAGGTAGTAGATATGAAAGAAGCCCGTATAGATGCCATATTATCATCGATTACAAAGACGATGCTCGTGTACTTGCCTGAACTAGCTGTTGATCCCTCGGTCTTCTACGAGGAGAATCTCGTACGGCGTGATGAAATTGGTAATTATATAATACTAATTATTACTAGGTATTTATAATCTGAAACTTGATTAATCCTATGTTTAACTAAAATAACTAATGCCTAGCCCAAACAAATTATCATGCTAATCGATCAATAATATGGTAAGGCTGTATTATCGTCAGTTTTTGTATCATAATGAAATAAATATCTAAAGGAAATCATTACGGGTTAAAATAATTGTTATAGGTAAACGAAAAGTATACAAGCTTAGGCGCGCGGCTCAGCCCGCATGGTAGGTATGTTATAAAAAGAAACATAAATATGTTCTTCCTCAGATCTTGAACTATCTCCATAGCAATTTTCATCAAGATCGTTTCAGTAGTTTAGCCGTGAAAGCGCAAATGACAGACAGTTCCTTTTTCTTTGAAGGATAGTACTGAAAAGTAGTTTATTTTCAACCTTTTTTAATTCAATCTTATAGCGCAAGAAATACAGCAAAAGTCTTGGAATGCTGAAATTGCTGTGATCGAACTGATACACAAGTTTTTGGACAGTGTACCCTCTAAGCAAATTAAAGATTTGAAAGATAAATGGTGAGTACAATACTTTAGTTAATTAGAAACTGGCTTTACTTTTCGTATTCTGTACGCTCCATCTACTTTTTAGGGTTCCGTAGTACCTACAAGGAACCCTTATAGTTTCACCATGTTCGTCTGTCCGTCCGTCTGTCCGAGGCATAGCGACGAAACCGTTGGTGCTAGAAAACTGAAATTTTGCATAAACATGTATGTTAACTATACAAAGAAAGTCGTAGAATAAAATTTGGAATTGATTTTTTTTTCGGGTAGCTCCCCTACATGTAAAGTAGGGATGTTTTTTTTTTGTCGCCTACCCCATAGAGTGGGGTATTGTTAGATAGGACTTTTAAAAACGTTCAGGGGTTGCTAAGACAGTTTTTTGATTTAGAGATCCGTTTGCGAGATAATTAACTTTAAAGAGCAAATTTTTGTTCGAGTAGAGCGTCCCCCCCCCTCTAAAAGCTAAACTACTGGATCCCAAAATCTGAAAAAAATTGTGTCGGTAGTACATCAGTACATGTAATGAACTTTAAAGGAAAACTATAGCGGATAAGTTCACTTCATTAGTTCAAGAGGAATAGGGGTCCGAAATGTCAGATGCAGTTACTCAGAATATTTCGTTCAAAATTCTTGAAACATAGTAATACTTGAAATATAGAAGATTCATTCGAAATGTCAAATTTTCATGAAATAGTCAGAACAAACGGCCCTAAACTGTCCTCATCAAACCCTGGTTTTGGAGTTTGTGCCTGGGCAAAATCAAATATATTATATTTTAACCCGCAATCTTACAGTGATGTTGCTGGAGGTGAGCACTGCGAAGCAGTGTCTTTTGAAGTAAACAATATAAAGATAGTAGCTTTTTATAGATCATGTAAATGCCCTAACAGTATTCCAGTAGGTTTTGTAAGTAGCTTATTATCAAATAATCATCCTTGTATAATATTTGGAGATTTTAACGAAGACTATCTCCGTAACGACAATACCGCAGTATTCAAACTATTGTGTGATGCAGGTTAGCAATCTTTATTACCACGGCTTGCCTCTACACGTGGATGTACTTTGATAGATAATATTTTTTGTAATTTCCCTTGTGAAGTCGGCTTTTATAATTCCTTCTTCAGTTACCGTCGTCCAATTTGGGCCCGTATTTAACGTTATTGATACGGACAATAAATAACCTTAAAGACGTAAGCTCAATTAATATATTTTTGTTGTTTTGATTAAAATATTCCTATTTTTGTATGACCCAGACCGTCATTAAAATAAATAAAGATAAATTAATAAAAAATCATACTTTTAACTTATAAACTTCCTAGGTTTCGTCCACCCCGTTCCGCCCACGCCCGCCCGGTACGACCGTAAAGAATAGCCTTTGTTTTTCTGGAGTCTTGAACTATCTTCACACCAAAATTAATTTGCCAAGCCTTTTCCCAATTACATTGGGGTCGGCTTCTAGTCTAACGGATTTAGCTGATTATCAGTATTTTACGTGGAGCGACTGGCATCCACAACCCAGTACGTGGTGATACGATACTCATTGTTAGACTAGTTGTCAGACTAAGACTAGAGTAACGACTGCCATAGATGTCAAAATGGCAACCGGGACCGACGGCTTAACGTGCTCATCCGATGCACGGAGGAAAATTCGTTATGTTAAGAAGGTCACCCATCCAACGGCCGACCGCGGTTAGCATTGCCTAACCTGCAAGATCGATCGGTCCGCGCGGCTTCGACTTAGCCACGAGCTCTAATCGGTCAAGTAGTTTCGAAGCCTAAGTGGGGACGACATTTTTTCTGTCGCCTACCCCATAGTGTGGGGTATCGTTAGATAGGTCTTTAAAAACATAATGGGGTTGCTAATACAGTTTTTTGATTTAGGGATCCTTTTGCGAGATAATTAACTTTGAAGAGCAAATTTGTACGAGTAGGGCGTCCCACCCCCCTCTAAAAGCTAAACCGATAGCTTAAAAAATCTGAAAAATTCACGGTGGTAGTATATGTAATAAAATTTTCATGAAAACTATAGCGGTTACTTTAACTTAATTAGTTCTAGAGTAATTGGGGTCCAAAGTGTAAAATGCAGTTACTTAGAATAATTCGTGCAAATTACAAAAACCTTTGAAAGTAATGACTTGTATGAAGATGTTACTTGTTTAATGTAGATAGTAAATCCCTTTTAAGTCGAAATATGTTGTTACGACTAGCTACGGAACCCTACTGCGCGTGGCCCGACACGCACTTGGCCGGTTTTTTAATTTTATCTATGTTAAAAGTATTAACTATTTCTTTATTTAGGCTGGATATGGAAAAAGCATTGAAACCTGTTACATCGGCTACAAGAGTATTTCCAGATGATGCAGGTTTGGTGTTCAATACTACTAATATAAATTAAAATAGTCTAATTCATTTATTAATAATTAATACAATAGGTTAAAATATTTACACAACTAAAATAATAAAAATATAATAATAATAATTTCAACAGATAATAAAAATAATAATAAGATTAGGCATCGAAATACTCGTCCGCATCACTGTCAACGGCAAACGTGCCCCGAAGGCTGGCGGCATTGCCACGTTGAATGGCAATGCTAATTCTTTGTGCAAGATAAAAGCCAGCCTTCGGGTCACGTGAAGCGTCAACCAATCTTTTGGATATTTCATGAAATAATGCGCGTGCACGTGGACCCCACGGCCCAAGCGTTTCGACCCCAAACGGCTCAAACACGTAACTACCAAGAAGGTTGTCGTATTTGCGCCGCTTGAGAGTCTCCGCGGATGCAGCAGCAGCGCCAGCACAAGCGGTTGTGCTTGGCAGATGTGATGGCGCAAGGGTGTCGACGCAAGTTGCGTCCCACACCAAAGGCCTACCTAACTTCCAAGGCAATAACGACATACCGTCTGGTCTCTTCCCATCGTCACGCGCCAAGCCATTGGGTTCAAGTACGGCTGGCACTCCGGCGGTGACAAGAGCACGACGAATTATGTCGTTGAGGTGGGCATGACGTGGAATACGGCCGGCACTTCTGCTGCAAGACAGGCCATGGTGTCCAAGGCTATTGACCGCTTCACCGCATTGACAGCGATGCGGCGAAACACACGGAACACCTAATCGAAGGGAGGTCGCAATGCGGAATGTTTCATCGTCCAACATAGTCCCTATGTTAGACGACGGGAGTGCGTACAGCCAAGCGCCAGACTCCCACTCCCCCACAGCCAGCAAACGCGCGCGCTCCGCAACACCGGTGCTCGTGTTGATAAGTTTTTTACGAACGATGTCGCAGAGAGGCGCGTCCCACTGTCCTTGGGAGAAAGGGTTGGTCGGCAAGTCAGTCCCGGGACAAGCCATTTGCCACGCGTTCACAGCGTCGGTCATGCACAGCACTTCCGAATTAACCAGTGTAGGAGACAGAATTTTCCTGGTTAATTCTTCCGTGCTGTGGACCGAAGACAAGAAGGCTGGTAAACTTACATCGGTAATTTTGCGAATGCCGAGGCCACCCAAGCGAACTGGTAAAGTTGCCTGTAGCCACGCTCGGTCATTCAAGTCCAAATTAAAAATTTTGCTGAATGAATTTTGAATTTTAAGGTCCATTCTGCTTAAAAGTGGTAAATATTTCCAAAATTGAGAACATCTCAGAGCATGGGTAAATTTAGGAACAAAAAGACAATGCCGAATTATTGTGTAAGCAGAATGCATACTGATTTTGAGAAGTCTATCCGAAACTTCACTGAAATTTTGTATTTTTTCGTCTATAAAGCCATTGTATGCTTCTTCCAAGACTGGGGACCCAAGGAGGCGGAGATCATGTTTTTCCATCACTTTTATATTGGGGGTTAAAGTGTTAAATTTTGAAAGGGCCGAAATCTTGTTAATGTTTTTATTAAAAAATATTTCGCATTTAGAAGGATTTAAATCTAATCCAATCTGTTGAAATTTAGTTTTCAGAAGTGTCAAATCTTGTAAAACTGTATCAAAATCGCCTCCCAAGGTTCCATCATCTAAATACCAAACGTTAAATTTAGAATTTAATTGCCGAATTATGGGGTGTATGGCTAGGCTGAAAATGACTGGTCCCAGCGGGTCACCTTGTTGACAGCCTACTGCAGATTCCAAAACATTATGTTTATACAGTAATTTTGATGGGTGCCTGTAGCATTGCCAAAGGAATTTGTAAATCATAGGTATTTCAATTTTTGCCTGTGTCAACAAGGTATCCCTATTAACTGAATTGAAGGCGTTCTTCACATCAACCTTAAGGATGACCTCTCCCTCGCCGCAGCCAAGGTACGTTGACAGGGCATGTACGGCAGCCTCACAGCCCCCCTTGGAACCAAAACCAAGCTGGAGGGGATAATATAATGAATGCGAAAGTTTGTGTGATGTGTGGATGTGTATGCGTGTAAATATGACTGCTTGTGTATGTTCTCTCCATTTTGCCGAGTACAACGTGTTTCAGTGCAGATTGCCGGTTCATTAGCACCTCAACACTATAGTTCTACTTTTCGCTTGTATACAGTAACCGGGGTCCATTGCAAAAGTGATAACAGGGATAGACGTCGGTTTGTGTCTTATTACATTTAAATACACTGTCACGAGTCACATCTCGGCATTAAATGATGTGTTTGTTTCGTATTATTTTTTTACTAACTAGGAGCTTAAAATAAATTCATATTGCATGTGTATAAAAGCTTTCAATAATTTACCACATAATATCAGAAATTTACCGTTATTATTATGATTCAGAAGCACACTTCATAAAATTATTTTAAAAAAGACGTACTATAACATTAAGAGCTATGTTTATCTTGTACTTTAACTTACATTTGAATGTAAATATTTGCACGCCATTATTTGGCAGAATATGAGCACATTCTGCATTGTAACACCAATTTATATACCATATTTTAGAATATAAATGATTGATTGATTAAATAAATATAATATTCCAGCATTTCTGGAGATAGAGAGTCCAGACAGATTCGAGGTGAATCCCACCATCAACGAATGTAACGAGTTATTCGCGTATTTCGCTACGAAATGTTTGGAAGCTCTCATTAAATGTACCAGGCAGAGTCTTGATACGCTGAGACGGAGAGCATCTGTATCAAGGTATCTAAACATTTTTGTTAAGCACTCTTGAGGTTTTAACGTGAAGCTGATGTTGTATTTTAAAATCGATGTATGAAAACATAACACATACTGGGAGTAAATAATATCGCGAAAAAACCGCTCACCAGTGATTCAGATAATGATTTTGAGACCCTGGGTGCAATTTCTTTTGTTACTTTGCTGATCTTGTTTAATGCAGTGTCTTTATTTTAGCTTTCTGACAATGACTACAGATCCAGAAGAACAGAAAAAATTAAAACCACTCATGGCGACCGACATGTATGTGCAAATACCTAGAATTTTAATAAAGCCAACGCTGGATGAAATTCAGTCCGCTTTTTCACAGGTTAGTAATAAAATAATAGTGGATTGATTTATTATGTCACGTCACGAGCAAAATTTCTCGTGGCGACCAGCCAAAGGTAGGCAATCCTTTTGCACATGTGATACAATGTCAACATTTTTAAGACTAAGCTATCTTTGTTATTATTTAGGTGGTATTAAATTGCGTGATGGATATTCACCGGAACGTATTCATGTGGGGACAACAAGAACAAATAAAAAAAGAAAGAATGAATGCAACCTCACTCACTGCGCAGAGGAGCGTCTCCCAAGGTATTAATTTGCATCAATTATATGACATTTTTTTTCGTCATTCAAACATGGTTACAACAAGGAGAGATCATTTATATTGAATTGCAGGGTCTCGATCTGGATCTACGATCGCTGGAATAAGGAATTACTTCCGAATGGTGTCTGAACATAAAGACATAGTGAGATCAGTGATGGCTTTACAAGGAATGATGTACATGTATAAGCCTGATATTGAAGTGCTATTGAAGGTATAAAAATGCATGATTTGCGGAGCCCTTTTCAGTAACATTTGCATCGGCTGCATGCCTCGCGTATTAATGGTTGCAGTGCGCTAAGACGGACAAAATATGTTTTATTAAATTTAATGTTAGACTTTCGCACTCAATCGATGATGCGTTAGTGTATAATAGATCCCATCGAAATTGGCTGTATAATCTTCTATCAGATGTGAACCGAACCGATAACCTAACTAACTTTATAGGATTACGGACGATTTTCGCATTTGTGGGCTGAAGACAGAGTGCAGCAAGTCCAAAGTTTTGTTGATTCTAATCCTCTCAACGTCATCGTTAAAGATATGCTCATCAAATATGAAGGCCAAACTGAGGAAGTCCTTAATTTACCTCAGAAACACATAATTGGCTCTATTCAAATCGACACGGGTATCTATATCTGAATATTTTTTTGTACAAATGTGGAGTTCTTATTCTTCCATATAAGTGAAACTTAAGTTTTGCTGAACCTTTAGTTAGAGGTTCAGTGGAACTAACGCGATGGCAGTGGCGTTGGTGGTCAAATATTGCAGTAGCGCTAGTGACTGTTACATTAAGACTAATGCGTCATGTATGTAGGCTGTTATTACATCTACATCGATCGACCATCAATCGATACATTTTACATTTAAAGAGCCAATAAGAGCGCACCACGCATGCGCAGCGCGCTTTGCGTCGATCGACGTAGATGAAATAACACCCATAGATATATTTGAACTTCCCGGTATTAGATCTACTATCATACCATCATCGGGTTGGTTTTTTTTCATAAATTTAGGTTTTTTGATCATACTTTAAGGAAAACTATTTGCAGATAAAACTAAATTGGCTCTACATTTAGAGTCCATTGAGTGGAAAAGGATTTTGGGGAAACTTCTCTGTGTTGCATACAATGAACGGGTATTAACCTTGATGCAGTTTATCAATGATCGAATGAAGACTATGAGTAAAAAGATTAAGGATTTAGATGACGTTAAAAATGCTATGCATTGCTTGGAGCTGATTCGGGAGGCATTTATCGGGTTAGTTCTCTACATTTTAGTAAATTTAATAGTTACAATTGTTCCACTCAAGCTTGGAATGTAACACAAAACCACCGAATTGTTGACAGAGATCTCTGTTAGGAAGAAATGCTTTCTATAAACAGAGATCTCTGTTACTATAACCGATATCTATACGAACAATGTATTTTATCAATAAAGTTTTTGTTGAAATGCAGTTTACACATTTCTATGAGCAGTGCTTTCTGTGTGTAGAAGAGATCAAGCTACTTGATTGATCTTAAATCTTTAAAATTAGACAACAAGTTTCACAATTTTGGTTGAAAGGGTTAACCTATTTTTTATTTTGAATGATTTACATTACAATTTACAATGAGTTTCCATAAATGTTTTATCAGAATGGACATGGAATTGGATATAATCGAAGAAAGTTACGGAACGTTTGCACAATTCAATATCGATATCCCGAGAGACGATGCTGACATGGTGTATGGATTACGATATGCTTTTCAAAATATGCTACTTACGGTAAGAGACTTTACTTCATATCTGTAGACTGTACGATACAAGTAGTATGCAATCCGCCCAGTATTGCATTTGTGTAATTTTCTGTGAAGTCTACTAATCCACACTTGGCCAGCGTGATAGTCTGAGGCCTGACCCTTCTCATCATGAGAAGAGGTTCGAGCCCAGCAGTGGGATATGTATAAAGTACAGGGCTGCTATTAATACAGATTGTAACATTTAAATTAGTCAGTATGAGCAAGTCAAGTCAAACAAAGAACTTCTTAGGATCCCTGTCATCGGATTTAGTTACAAGAACATTTGCAAACATAGATTTAAAAAGAAAAAATAACATTATCTTATGAAAAACTGATTTTTGGTACAGTCCCAACAAGTGCAGCAGAAGATTGTGGAGATGCAAGGTCCACTGCAAAAGGAACTAACGGAAGGCGTAGCCACATTCTTGGATGATGTTTCGAAGTTTGATGCAGATTATGATGCGTTCGGACCTCTCACACCTGGTTTATCTGCTAGAGAAGCTAGTGACAGGTTTGTGCTGTTATACATAATTTTCGTGCCCACACAAGTTCTTGATAAGGATTAGGATAGTTAAGTGCTGGTTAATCTATAAATTTCCTGTTGTACAGTTCCTGCAACTCAACAATTTAAAGTCATGAGGAATCTGAATTGTTCAAATAGTTACCAACACATATTTTAAATAATGTCATTGGATGTGCTGTAGGAAAATAGGTCTGTTTGGTGAAATGAATGGGATGTGCAGGGGTTCCTTTTAGCAGTGTTGTATGATATAAGCTGCTTGTTAATTAGTTTCTATTTCTTTTCAGAGTCATAATGTTCCAATCAAGATTTGATGAGCTATGGCGGCGGTTTGAGATGTATTCTAATGGTGAAAAACTATTTGGTATGGAAGTTAAGGATTATCCTATCTTGCATGCGAAGAAAAAGGAATTCAATCTATTGAGCAAGCTGTAAGAATCGTTTTTTTCTGTTGAGACATGAAACTAATATAATTATATAAATACATTTTTGATGGTGTTTTATATGGTCTTTTATATGTTTTTTAAAGGCTGTCAAAAGAATTGAACGAGTATATCTCTTTCACTAATCTACTAATTCATTCATTCTAATTCATTCTTTCATCATGACCAAACCATCTAAGCAATCCTCTTTCACTATGTCATCTTTTAAACTACAATATCTTATCACTAATCATACTATTCCTTGTGTTATTTGTCAATATTCTCTTATTGTAATACAGATACAGTTTATACTTGGCTGTGATGAACTCAATCGACGGATACTTCGAGACAGCGTGGGCGGCAATCGACATAGAAACTATTATTGCTCAGCTGGCAGATTTCGATTTAAGGTAAGTGGTTAATTTATTTATTTTCTTACCTACTTTAAATAAATGAGATCAGATAAGTTGAGTTCGGATTCGTTCAGCAGCTCCCTTAGCGTGGCTTTGACTCTTGACATTACCATTCGTCTATGACGTGATCAACATCGAAACCTAAATTTGATTTGTACATTTCTACGTTGATAACTACGTCATAGTCAAATCATTATATTAAATAATGATTAACTGTGCTAAAAGAGGAAGTAAGGAGAGGAGTTTGAAGATAAATGGGCTGCATGTCACTAGGCTGAATAAATTTTGCATTTTGTGCAGATTTTAAGCTAGTCTAAAACAAAATAATAATAGCGGTTGAATTTGAGTTAAAATGACGGTTAGTTATAGTGTGTTAGGTCAATGTTAGTTTCTATCTAACACAATAAAAAATAATTTCCATCACTATTTTAGGTGTCGCAAACTGCCAAAAGGGATGAAAGACTGGCCTGCCTTCATTGAGTTGAAGAATAAAATTGATGACTTTAACCAAACTTGTCCACTTCTGGAGTTGATGGCTGATAAAGCTATGAAGGAAAGACATTGGAAGAGATTAGAAAATCTATTGGGTAAGTAAAATTAGAAGAATTGACTCACATTTTTTTAAATAACCTGTGTGCTTTTAAAATAAATATCTCACTAATACACTACACTACACAACGCCATTTAGTCCCAAACTTAGCAGAGCTTGTACTATGGGTACTAAAATAGCTGATACTAATACATATATACTTTTCTTTTGTAAATACATACTTATTATACATAGAAACACCCGGACTAAGACAAACCCCCATGTTCGTGCACACAAAGATTTTTCTTTAGCGGAAATCGAACCCGCGACCTCGGCAATTTGTGGACTTCTTATAATCAGGCATATGAAATCAGGATGAAATAACTATCTAGTATGATAAAACTGTACCCATACGGTATAGTTTTGCTTTTAAATATTAAGTATTATATCACATAGATAAAACAGATAAAAGTACCCATCAAATAACAATATTTTTGGGTGCATGAAAGGAGCCTCTCCGAGTGACGTACACAATAATTCCGTACGTCCGGTGCATCCTGGGCAATTTGCGAGTTCTCCAAAGTGAATTGGCTAATCCTTTCAAGACGATGGCAAGTTAAAACCTTGACCACCTTCCTGACTGTCCAAAATGCCCTACCACCTGCACAAGAGAGGCGCTTATAAACACCGACGAGAGTGCCATAACAGTGGCCACTTATTGGACCAATAAATTTTGACTCAGCCATCGACACGACGAAAAAATAACAATATAATTAAAATAGATGTTAAAATTTCGCCTTTTGTTTACAGATTGCATACTGGACGTGGAATCAGAAGCGTTCACATTGGCTAATGTAATGGAAGCTCCTCTATTGAAGAACAGAGAGGATGTTGAAGTAAGTCTTCTTTTTCATGACGTAATAACACGTGAATTATTTTATTTTGCAATATCCATCATGCATCCTTATTAAGCACACATGCGTAGATATATTATATCTATGAATAGAAATACACAGTGCCTGCTAGGATATTATAGAGCGTATAATTTTGTAGTGTTTTTGTCATTTTGCCCCATACAAAAGTATGATAAAAACGCGACTAAATCTATCTCACGCCCGTAAGCTAGACTAGCCCTTTTAACGAGATGGAAGAACGACCTTCACCCATCTGACAAATACGCATAAGACAGGTATCATGTTGTGTGTGTGGAAAAAATTACTTTAATTTCCCATTATCTTGCACTATGATAGTTTATTGTTTTCAAGATTATTTTAACGAAACCAAGGTTTGCGTAGAAATATTTTTTTATGCTGAATCTTTGCATTGACTAGGATATTTGCATCAGTGCTGTCAAAGAAAAGGACATAGAAGCTAAGCTGAAGCAAGTGGCCAGTGACTGGGCGTTAGTGGACCTTTCATTCGGAAACTTCAAGAATAGAGGAGAATTGTTGATTAAACCTCAAGAAACTCTAGATATTATTACTTTGCTTGAAGATTCCTTGATGATTCTCAACTCTTTAGCGTCAAATAGGTAAGTCCTAAGTTTTGGTTTCAGGTTCATACCTTGGTAATTTAAAGGTTGCCAACTGCCATACAGCCAAAAGCCTATTAAACATAATGAGCAGAATATAATAGCTCATGAATGAAAGCAATCCGCAGCGCTTGACGTGTTTTTACATCTTTATGCAAGAAAATATGCCGTCACGCTACGGTCCCTGTCAACTGCTACCTGTAGGGTGTTATTACATCTACATCGATCGACCGTCGATCGACGGATTGACGTCGTTTGACGTTTAAAGAGCCAATAAGACGTTTCACGCGTGCGCAGCGCGCTGTTTTGCGTCGATCACCTCAAAATGGCTGTATAAAATACCGTACTATGTTATTGTCATAATGGAAATTGGCATTATTTAAATGTTTGTTGTTACTTTACTTTGAGACATCTTACAGGTATAATGCACCATTCAAGAAAGACATCTTGTTATGGATCAACAAATTGGTAAACTCAAGCGAGATTCTCGAAAAGTGGTTGCAAGTGCAGACACTATGGATGTATTTGGAAGCTGTTTTCGTCGGTGGTGATATCGCCAAACAATTACCTGCAGAAGCAAAGAGATTCGCGGTTCGTAAATTAAGTTTTAGTTCAACATAGGATGAAACGATTGCATTTCTGCGTATTTCTCTTTTCATGTTCAATTGTCGACACCAGTCTCACGAAATCTACCTCCGCCTTTATATTTATAATTAATCCACGCGTAGGCCTCCAATTGAAATATAACTGAATGCTTATCCATCTACCAGCCAAGCCATTAAAACTAAATAATTCACCTGCTACACGTCAGCTTTCAAGATAGATTTATGTCTTACAGACTATTGATAAACAATACGTGAAGATTATGTACCGTGCGCGTGATATAATTAACTGTGTCGAGACCTGTACTTCGGATGATACCCTGAAACAAATGCTGCCTCACTTGTATGAGCAACTGGAGGCCTGTCAGAAGTCTCTCACCGGCTATCTGGAGACCAAGAGACTTATCTTCCCGAGATTCTTCTTCGTGTCAGATCCAGTTCTGCTCGAAATCCTGGGACAGGCGTCAGATCCACATTCGATTCAGGTAATGTTTAGAATATCATTAATTAGTATTAGCGATTTCTCTATATATTAGATCTAGAGGGTGGCCCTCTATAAAAGGCCTCTGATCATTATATCTTAACCATAATTATATTACTTATTTCAGCCTCATCTTCCAAGTATATTTGATGCCATATACACTGTTGATTTCGATGACAAGGAGAGGATTATAGTCATGAACTCAGACAATGGAGAGTCTATTCCTCTAGATCACGCTGTGGCTTGCATTGGAGGCGTAGAGGTAACGATATTTAATACTGCCTTAATAAAATGTTTAACTAAAAATTTTGTTTTTAATTCATACCATTGCCGTCTTATTGATCAATACTGACTTAGTCTAAGCCTGTGGGTAACAGACTTCGTTATTTTATAAAAGCTAAAAGATTATCAGCGAAGTTTTGACACAGTAGAATAGTTTTCTTTAGTAGCTTGTCTATTCGACAAAAAAAAAAAACAGTTCCTCTGAGTTCGTGACAGTCAATATAATATAATATATACCTTTCTTACCTATCTAGTGACCGCGTGCGAAGGTATTTCAACATTTACCTTCTATAAAATAACACAAGTTTTAAAGTGAATAAGTAGTAGTTTTTGAGTAGTATGTATATTAGTAAAGTTAATGTAATAATATTGTCTCATATTGTTATTACTATTTTGTGCAACTTTTTACCAGATTTGGTTGAACTATCTGCTTGACTCGATGAAAGATACAGTGAAGAATGTGATAGCAAGCATAGCTCAAACTATGGCTGGGGATCCAGAATTTGAGTTCTTGACCGGATTTTGGAATTTTCCTGGTCAGGTATGTACTGTACCTATTGAAATCAAATTAAAAATAAATAATAATGTTTGCGACATTTACGTTGTAGGTAATTAAAATTGCACTTTGTTCACAATAACTCGTTGTTCTGCAAATTTACTAAATAACAAATTTTTCTTTTCAATGTATAATTATATATAATTGGTCATTGTTTAATAATGTTAGCTATGTAATACATTTGTAAACGACTGTTGTTATCCCGAATAGATAAATAAATAAAAAATAAAATAATATACGCGCTCATTGTTGCCCGCGTACATTCAATATTTCAACTTTTCTTAAATAAAATTGACAGATGGGTTTTGAAAAAATATACAGCAAAAGTTAATTATAATAACATGTATACTGTAAGAGGAAAGTGTTTCAAAAATAACCTGAATTATCTTTCATAAACAGAGTTTATATTAACTAAAGTAGAGATTGACAGACTATATAGTTAATACTTAATTATTCTGTTTTAGGCTGGTTTGTTAGGAATGCAAATCTTATGGACTAGTGATGCAGAGTACGCTCTGAAAAAAGCAAGGGCTGATCGTTTTATTATGAGGCTCACCAACCAAAAGAACCTCGATCTTCTGAACGGTTTGATTGACCAGACAGTGACAGATCTGGTGCCTCTGGACAGAACTCAAGTGGAGACTATGATTACCATTCATGTCCATCAAAGGTAAGTTTTTACAATTTACATTTTCGCTATACTGGGTGAAAATGTCACCGTGACGAAGCCGCTCATCAGTGATTCAGTATGTAGTACTGAAAGCCTGTAAGTGAAAAAAAAACTGCGGAGTCAAGGGACACCCGGATGGAACGAAGTTCCTTTCGATTAATTAGTAAAGAAATTTTTATTTTTCCAAGTTATAAAAAAAATCTTTTTTTAAGTTATTATAATAATATTTTTTTTATTATTAACAATTATAATGTAATATAAACTTAATCAGTAGGCTCAATTTTAGTAATAATTGGCTTGTGGTAACTGAAGTAGGAAACATATGTTTGGGATTCTATTTTATTTAAATGTCTTGAAAAAACAGCATCATTTTTTTTTTACTTTATTTTATCTTTTTTTTTTTTTAATTTACTTTATTTTATCTTTTTTTTTCTATGAGAGAGAAAGACAGACAGAGTGTCTGATGATGTAGAACCGTAGCTGTAACGTAGCATGTAATTACTACGCCGCTACGAGAATTGCTACGAAATGTGTCGTTACAACTTTTCGTCCCAATTTTTTCCGTCTAGCTCCCTTTCGCAACGCGCGATAAGGAACTTCGTTCCAATAACGTTCACTAGAAAATCGATTTCATTGAGATAATTTTAAATTTTCAGAGACATTTTCGATGATCTTGTGAAAATGAGAATCAAGTCACCAGGAGATTTTGAATGGCAGAAGCAGGCTCGATTCTATTACTTTGAAGATACAGATGACTGCATTGTCTCTATAACTGATGTTGATTTTCTGTATCAGGTAAGTTATGTGCATTGTGAGTAGAAAAGTGTAAACTTGTATCATTGTCGAGAACTTATGTTCCTAATTATTTGCTTTTCAAAAGTCGTGCTAACTGTTTGTAATTCGTTCAGTGCGAATACCTCGGCATAACTGAGCGTCTTGTAATCACGCCATTGACGGATCGCTGCTACATTACTCTGTCTCAAGCTATCGGCATGAGCATGGGCGGCGCTCCTGCTGGGCCCGCTGGTACCGGCAAAACTGAAACTACCAAAGACATGGCCCGCACTCTTGGAAAACTCGTGATTGTGTTTAATTGCTCTGATCAGATGGATTTCAGAGGTTTGTACTGTTTTTAACCGACTTAAAAAAGGAGGAGTTCTCAATTCGGTTGTATGTTTTTTTTTTTTTTTTTTTTTTTTTTTTAATGTTTGTTCGCCGATTACTCGAAGACGCCTGGACCGATTTGAGAAATTCTTTTTTTGTTTGAAAGGATATACTTGTCATGTGGTCCCATTTTTTTCCAGTCACGTTCTGATGATGGGATCCTAGAGAAATCGAGGGCAACCCTCAAATTTAAAAGGCTTCTATGTTGTTTTTTGTATATTATCTAAAGCTACTCGGATATTTGCATCTAGTAGTTAGCATTTTATATTGCTGAGCTGATGCTGGAAGGTACAACTCCTCAACGGTTAGGAGTACGGGGATAATTCTTTAAATATAGGCTCCTTGAGGCCGTTTACTGTATTCTTTCAAGTTATACACAGATGAGGCGAGACGTTGAATATTACTTATGTATATTTATAATATGAGGTCATGATTTGATGATGGGATCCTAGAGAAATCATGGGTAACCCTCAAATTTCAAAGGCTTCTATATTGTTATTCGTATATTACCTAAAACTGCTTGGATATTTGCATTTTAAGTTGCTGAGCTAGGTACAACTCCTCAACGGTTAGGAGTACGGGGATTATTATTAATAAGTTTTCCGTCTCAAGTAACCGTCGTCTCCTCATTCGAGAAACATTCTTGCTCGGTCTACCCATCACTTAAAATCGTAAAATAAAATAATTTTTAACAAAAAAAAAAAACCGACTTCAAAAAGTAGGTAAACTAAAAAGCAAAAAATTAATTTACTTCGCACAAAATAATACATTTTTTTATTTAGTTAAATAGACATTATTAAATAATTATTTTATAATTCTGAAGTCGGTGCCAAGTAAACAATAACTCTGTATAGACAATAATTATAAATCTTTCTAACAACTATTTTCTGACTGAATATTAGTTCTTAATTATCCGATTTACTTGGCACCGACTTCAGAATTATAAAATAATTATTTAATAATGTCTATTTAACTAAATAAAAAAATGTATTATTTTGTGCGAAGTAAATTTATTTTTTGCTTTTTAGTTTACCTACTTTTTCAAGTCGGTTTTTTTTTTGTTAAAAATTATATTATACCATATCTAAATTATTATTTTGTCTATCTATGACATTGACCTAATATAATATGTGTTTAAATATCTATGTAAAATTATAAATAAATATATAAATTTATTTAATTGTTTAGTTTAGATTACATTTAAGTAAATTTAAATAGTTTATTTATTGTAGTATTATAATTTTGGCTCAACTTAGTTAAGTATATTGTTCTAGTTTTAAATCACTAACTATGCGTCCTTTAAAATATAGACAACGATGTGTACGCCTGTAATGGATATACATATAAGAATTTAATTTTATAATGCATGTTACAGTAAGATTTTCATATGTATATTGTTGATGTACCAATAAATAAATAAATAAATGACATAAATAGGTAATCAAATGTGACATTTGATTACCTATTTATGTCATTTATTTATTATACCAATCGCTACTTCTTTCTTTGCTTATATCCTACCTACTACCTTTAATACGTAAAAATCTTAATTAGTCTTTTTTCATGTTGTTAGGTTTGGGTCGTATTTACAAAGGCTTAGCGCAGTCCGGGACTTGGGGCTGCTTTGACGAGTTCAACCGCATTGAACTACCGGTACTCTCTGTAGCTGCTCAGCAGATCTACATCTGTCTCACTGCCAGGAAAGAGAAGAAGGATAGCTTTTTGTTCAGGTATTGTGGAATGAAGATTCGTCTTTTCGAAGATATGTGTGTATTTATCATATAAATGATCGCTCGCTAACAGTGAAGGAAAACATCGTGATTTAACCTGCATGCCTGAGAGTGCCTTAAAGTACTCGAGGGTGTGTGAAGTCTACCAATCCGCACTTGGCCAGCGTGGTGGACAATGGCCTAACCCTTCTTATCATGAGAAGAGGCCCGTGCCCAGTAGTGGGACATGTATTAAATACAGGGCTGCAATTATTATTATTATTATTATATATCGTGGCATGAAGTATTTTAAAACACAAATAAACTAGAGCAGCACGATGTTACTAGAGTGACAGCCAGCACTCACTGTTGCCAATGACTTACGTATTGACCAATAGGATGACAAAAAAAAATAGGGAGACGCCCTATTGGTCATTTAAATTTATTTCAAGATATGCCATCAGCAATGAGTGGCGGCGCGATCTATAACTAAAACTACGGTTCCTGTAAATTGGTGGAAGTAGTCAAAAGGGTGAACTAATAACTTTTTATTTAGTACATTGTTGAAGAAGTATTTTTATATCAATGTAAAGGAGGGTGTTTAAGATGAACATTCTATTTGGTTTATTAAACGGTTTTTTTCTCATCTAGCGACGGTGACACCGTGAGTCTGAATCCGGAGTTTGCCTTCATCATCACTATGAACCCCGGATACGCTGGTCGACAGGAACTGCCCGAGAATTTGAAGATTCAATTCCGTTCCGTAGCCATGATGGTGCCTGATAGGCAAATCATTATCAGAGTCAAATTGGCTAGCTGCGGTTTCAAAGAGAACATTGTGTTGGGTAAATGTTAACATTAATATATTTTTGTAGTTTGAAAAATAGAAAAAGGCCGGCCAATTATTTATTGTTTATTTTATATATTTACGGATCGGAGTAGAAGCCCCATTTGATGTCAGTAACATCAAAAATAGGGCACAGGCAAATCAGTTTATTATTGTTTTTGCAGCTCGTAAGTTCTTCACGTTGTACAAGCTATGCGAAGAACAGTTATCAAAACAGGTGCATTACGATTTTGGATTACGGAACATTTTGTCCGTGTTGCGTACGATGGGCGCCCAGAAACGAGCTAACCCCGAAAGTACGGAGGAGAATATTATGATGAGAGTATTAAAGTGAGTATTAAATTGCGTTAATTATCACAAGAATCTTTTTGATGTAAAATCTGATCTAAAATTTAAGACTTGTTTTTTTACGAAATTGATGAAAACATGTTTACTTGTTGAGCTAATTAAAGCCACAGAGTTCACAAGAAAACAATAACATAGATCACCTCAAACAGTTAGAGCTGTTTTTTTATCGTTATATTTTTAAAAAGGGATTTTGTATAATTCCCTTTTTGAAAAATTACGTTAAATAAATATAACTGTGTTCCTGCAGGGAAATGAATGTTTCAAAGTTAGTGGATGAAGATGAACCTCTGTTTGTTTCGTTGATTGAAGATCTGTTTCCTGGTATCAAGCTCAGTCAAACAGTATGGCGGTAAGCTCAATAAAAGTAAAAAAAATTAAATTATTTATAATTACAAACATCGACAAAAATCATTTAAAAACCTATGACATGCAAAACCTGACAGAACACTGTAATGTTTGACGTTTTATAGGGTTAGGTTTGATTAGAGGGCTTAAAATGGTTGTGTAAAATTTGATATATTGCTACACATCCTTGTTTAATGTATTAGTAGCACTATAAATATTCAGATAACATTAAGTCAGATTTTCGCTTTATTAGATACGAACTAAGACCCCTCTTACCCCTTCTCTTGTTTTCGACAGCGATATGCAACGTGCAATAATTATAGTAACTGAACGCACTGGACTGGTGAATCATCCTGAATGGAACTTGAAGATCATTCAGTTATACGAGACGTCGTTGGTGAGGCACGGTTTGATGACTATGGGACCGACAGGCTCTGGTAAAACAACCTGCATACACTCGCTCATGGCAGCACTGACTGAAGTGGGCAAACCACATAGAGAGAACAGGATGAATCCAAAGGTAGGTATTAGAGAAGCTGAGGAAAAAAGAATGTAAGACTTGCTTTAATTCTACTGGATGTAAATGCTATCTTGAGGAAGCTGCTTACAGCTTTTCAGTACATTTAAGAAAGGAAGAAAGAAAATAATTTTATTCCAGCACAGATACTAATCTTAAAACTAAACAAATAGAAAATAAATAAAAATGAAAATTAACAATAATAAATGACAAAGTCAAAGTTACATCCGTCACGAGTATCCGTGCAGGAATCGAGATATTGCTTAGCGTTATCCTTTACAGTGCATTGCTGCAAGACACCGCAAAGCGCTGATATTCTGCGATATCCCAAATCTGAGACCATTGTTTTCATTTTATATTTTAACCCAATATGATATTTATTAAAAATTAAAACACAATGATACTGTATTAATTGTACATAATAAGGGTACAGGACCAGAGTCTCGAACAATAGTTTTCTGATTTGAACACATTACGAAACCATTCGCTTAGTTTTGAGCTATATCGTAATTTTGTCTTTTTAGGCTATTACTGCGCCCCAAATGTTTGGGCGATTGGATGTAGCGACTAATGATTGGACGGATGGTATCTTCTCTACTCTGTGGCGAAGAGCTTTGAAAGTTAAGAAGTCTGATACAACGTGGATTGTTTTAGGTAATTAATAATATATGACGGCTAGCTGATTAGTCAGCGATACCGGCTTATCGACGACGCCGATAATTAGATTCGGTTAAATTTAAATGCATTAAAAAACCGTTATTTTTTGGACTGTTCGATGCAGCATTGCATGCAGGAAAATTAAATGCGGCACAAGTTATGTAGCACATCTTATACTAGATTATTGGCATTTATAGTAAAGCCGACTACAATAGTGGCCGACTAGTTAACTTACCGACTAGTCAGCACATAAAAGTTATAAATTAAATAGGTATTTTGCGAATTCTGGCAATGCAGTTTTACCAGTATCAAAAACGCAACCTTAAAGTTCATTTTTCAAAAGATCATCCTTTAGATTTTGAATTCATCAAGTTATGAAATCGATATACAATTTTCATTACCATTACAAAGGCGCTGAATATTGAATATTTCGAATAATATCTTGCTGCTACAGATGGGCCAGTAGATGCTGTTTGGATTGAAAACTTAAACTCTGTATTGGATGACAATAAAACGCTGACATTGGCAAATGGTGACCGTATTTCGATGGCACAGAACAGTAAGCTGGTATTTGAACCGGACAACGTCGACAATGCCTCTCCAGCCACTGTCAGTCGGATGGGCATGGTGTTCTTGTCATCGTCTGTATTGAAATGGCAACCCATTTTGGAGGTACGTAAAAGATGATATTTTGATCCATTCCAACTTATAAAAAAAAGCAATTTTATTAGAGCTTGCTATGATAACGCTTTGTATTGAACTGATCTTATGCTTCAGGGTTGGCTTAAGAAACGTCCTCCAAAGGAAGCAGATTCGTTCCGAAATGCCTTTAATAAAGTGTATGACGACGTGCATCTTTTCGTACAACAGAGATTGCCGGCGAAAATGAAGCTCCTTGAAGCAATATACATCAGGTATTTGTTTACTTGCCGACTGATTCATCAACGCAGAGCCTAAACCGGTGGGGCTAGTAACTTGAAATCGCACTAACGAAGGGTTTTGAGAAGTCCACTACTAATTGGGTAAACTATATATTTATGGGAATAAAAAGCCCGCGTATAAGACTACCTATACCCTTATACACATTAATTTTGTTAATTGCGTTTAGGCAAACTTAATCTCTCAAGCTAAAAAATAGAGCTCAGCTCAACGTGATAATTTTGATTTTCAGACAATGCATAGATGTTTTAGAAGGAGTATTACAAATTGAAGTTCCACATGGCAGTGAGTACAATCTATTGTTCAGTCACGTTCAGTTCTACGTACAATTTTTATCTTCTTAGTATTTTGCTAATTGTTAGAATAGTTACACAATTTCAGCATTTTTCTTGATAAAATATGTTTTCTTATTTAAAATATATAATAACATGTAATGTTTCTATCTATCAGAGGCACACACGGAACGACATTTAGAGCGTTTGTTCATATTTGCTATGATGTGGTCTTTGGGGGCCGTGCTGGAACTGGACCCTCGTACGAAAATGGCGGAGTACATGACGAAATTACCCGTCAAGTTGGACTGGCCCGGCGCTAAGTCTAAGGAGTGGATCATGCCCTTTGAGTATGTGGTCAGCGATACTGGAGTTTGGCAACACTGGTGCGAGAACTTACGTTGTTTGTCTCGTAGATTTTAGTTTCATTTCTCTGCTACCTAGCTTTATTTGTATGGCATGCCGATTAGAAGATAAGAGTAGGTTATTCTTTCCAAAGGGTAACAAATTTTATTCTTATCAAACCTCTTAACCTTTAATAAATATTGGTTCAGTGATTTCACTGTACATTGTACAGTAAAAGAGGACATATTTTAATCATACTTATTGAAAAATAACAATACCATACCCACTTAGCTACACTTAGTATAAGTTTCGACATACATATATGATAAGATATCATAAGATAAAATTCAAAGGTAATTAAATTCGTAACCACTAAAAACTACCACCTGTCTCTTTCTGACATGTTGCCCTATCCTAAGAACAAAGACGTAACCCACAAATTGCAATTTTACCGGGGAAGCGTTTTTGTGTTTTATCGTAGAACATGCAGTACAGGAGTCGGTTTTAAAAGCTTGATTACTGATGAATTAATAGGACTTTTAAGGTTTTTTTAGAAGTCATTAGATGTGTTATGGCGAGTAGAATTAAAATATGCAGTAAATATATAATGCATCTTTCTATTGCATGCATTCTTTACATCTTCATATATTTTACAGGTCAGAACATGTTGAGGATTATATATATCCAAGTGACAGTATTCCAGAATATTCATCAATTTTAGTACCAAATATCGATAACGTATGTATATATTTCCTGATCGACACTATTGCCAAACAAAATAAGGCGGTGCTCCTGATTGGCGAACAAGGCACTGCTAAGACAGTAATGCTCAAAAGTTATATGCAACAGTACGATAATGAATACAAGTTGTTCAAGATGATCAACTTTTCGTCTGCTACTACGCCAAATATGTTCCAAGTAAGTTTTGAATTATTCTTTATCAACATCATCCAGAGCCTTATTTATGTCACAGCTAGGTATAGGTTTTTCTTATATTTCAACTTTTGCTTCAAAGTTCCCTTCGTCATTTAATATAGCAACTAATTCATAAAAAAAATTAATTCTGTTATTACGTCTGTTGACGTCTCGCACAGTGCGAGACGTCCTGCGACGGCGACGAAACGTGACTAATCTCCCAGTTAATGAATCTACGTAATATATTCGAAACTAGTCGGCTTATCCCGGCTAAAATAACGTGAGTAACCCGTATTCTCAATAATAATGTCTTCACCTCACGTCAATTTTAATAATATTATTCAATTCTGTTATAGAGAATTATCGAATCTTATGTAGAGAAACGCGTCGGCATGACATATGGGCCACCTGGTGGTAAAGCAATGACGGTGTTCGTCGATGATATCAATATGCCCGTAGTGAACGAATGGGGTGATCAGGTAAGTCAAATATGTTTAAGATAGTTTGATTAAAAGTTTGAACAAAAGTTGCTCAAATAATGTAACTATACATACATATAATTATTATAGATAAATATGCATGGTTATATTGTACGCCAAATATGGCATGTTACATGGTGACTTAATTTCTAGTACATAAGAACTCTATACTTAACACCTGTAACAAACAATTAATAAATAATTTGAATTTGAATTTGAAATATTGATTCAATAACGACCTAATGTTTCAGGTGACAAATGAAATAGTACGACAAATGATGGAAGCCGGTGGTTTCTATTCTTTAGAAAAGCCTGGTGAATTCATTACCATTGCTGATATCCAAATGTTCGGAGCTATGATACATCCTGGTTATTATAATTTAGCTTACTATTCATGTTTTAATCTTACCAGAATTGTATTACTATACTAGCCGTGTCACGCTAAAGAGGGTCCCGTTTTACCTTCACATAAAACTTCTGAGGCTTAAAAATAGTTTAAAATGAAATCGTCCAAATCAGTCCAACGTTGTAGACTATAATAATAATTATTTATTTTATAATTTATCTATTACATTAATTAAGGCTAGCTTTTTAGCAGTGGGCAAACTTCAACTTGAATGATTTTATTTTGTGACAGGTGGCGGAAGAAATGACATCCCTCCCCGTTTGAAGAGACAATTCAACATTTTCAACTGCACTTTACCCAGCATTGTTTCCATGGACAAGATTTTTGGTAACTTTTATTAACTATATTTCACGTATTTTTGCGTTTATTAATTGATTATATCAATTACTAGCATCCGTTACTTCAATTCTATAAGGGATTTTTTGAAATCGGTCCTATTTTTTAAAACCAGATCTTGCGTTTTAAAAATACTAGTTTATATTTTGTGTACCAAAAACCGATTTATTAGCAAAAATAAATTAATAATAATTTAGATTCTAATATTCTTTGCATTATTTTTAGATACAATAAGCGCCGGATATTTTTGTAAAACTCGCTTTGACAAGAAGATAGTAGAATTCATGCCAAAACTTGTGCCTGTCACACGTGTCATATGGCAGCAAACTAAAGTAAGCTTATTAAACATTTAATCAAATTGTTGTATTTTTTCTATTGCCCACTTTAATCTATATAGGGTGCTTGGCACTGAAACAATAAAAATAATAATACAATATTATATTGAGGAGGTCCTATCCTATTTACACCAACATACCTAGGTTCTAAATAAAGACCTAAGGGTCCGAATCTAGCCGTGAAATTTAGGACCCAGATTTAGGCAACTATGGAGAGCACATGATTTATCTATGATTTACCTTGTTTGACGGTCATTGCGTCAAACATACAGTGTTTTATCTTTTTAATTTTCAGGTAAAAATGTTGCCAACGCCAGCTAAGTTCCATTACGTATTTAATCTAAGAGATTTGTCTCGAATTTGGGAAGGTATTTTGTTTATAAAGAGGGAGGAGCTTCCATCAATCCAAGTGGCTTTGAAGTTATGGTATCATGAATGTTTACGAGTAATCTCAGACAGGTCAGGAATCACTATCCGCTTCAATCCATTCCATAATTATTAGCTGTGTATGTAAATGTCAACATTATATGTATCTGGTATTAACTCAACAGATTCACTACATTCGATGATAAAGAATGGTTTGAAGCCAACTTTTGGAAGACAGCTGCACACGAGTTACCCGAGTATATTAAAGAATTCCCTGAAGGAGAAACGTTCTTTGTAAATTTCTTACGTGAACCAGTCGATCCAACTGGCGACGAAGACGAGGATTTCAGTACTGATGCACCAAAGATTTATGAAGAGCTTCCAAGGTTTGCCCTGCAATGTTATGACCCCTTATTTGGTCTGGTAAGGTTAGGTTTTTTATTTGCAAATAGAGTGACTTATTCTTTATTTTTTATGATGTGGCCGTATATAAGATTGAATTCAGATTTTAACCCCGCACTCCTCGTGATAAACCCTGCCACCAACTCGTAACCCCGCTGTCCGCCACAAAACCCGGTCCTGCGCCTCCCGCATTTAGTCCCCTCCAGCGATCTTTTTCAGATCGTCAGTATATTTTATAATAATTATATACTAACATATTACATCTTTTTTACAAATATAGCAAAATGACCCGCGAATACAAAATTTAAATTATTCGCAATTTTTTATTCGCTAATAAAAAACGCATCGTAAAGCAAACGCGAAGCATCATTTATAATTGTATGTATTTGATATAATATTAATAAAAAAATAGGTAAAAAAACTATAACCCGACTACGTAAAAGGGAGGAAACAAGAAAATAATTCAGGTAGAAACCCAGAAATGCATTGGTAAAAAATATGCATTGATTAGGAAATTGCATATACTGACGTTCGTAATGTACTTGTTTTATTTCAGTTGGGAGTTCGTGTTACAAAAACTAGGAACATTCCAAGACACCTTTAATGAACAAATCAGAGGAGCTAGCTTGGATTTGGTATTCTTCCACGACGCTATGGTGCATTTATTCATCATATCCAGAATTATAAGCACTCCGCGGTAAGAGTTTATATTATGATTAGAAATAAACAATAAATACAAACCCAAAAAGTACATAATATAGTATAGTTACAAAACATTAAATACTTGGAGCCATAATACCTTTTGTTCAGCTCAATAATAGCTATACAACGATGTATCACATGTAGCTATTGGAGAGTTGTACAATAATAGATTATAATGTTGAATTACGATTGGTACTAATGTAATGTAATGTACTGTCATAATTTGATTTCTAATTGATTTATATTAGCTATGCTTAGCAATCTAATACTAAGAAGAGTCGATTTTTTTTCGACTGTTTGTAGTATCAAATAATTTGTTGAAATTAGATACTGGTGGTATTTGGATAGTTCTATTCTTCATTTAAATATAAGAAAATGTTTTAGAATAGTTTTAGGACATTACGCTATAAAACCTTAGTTTGGATTGTATTTAATTTATTTGGTGTCCAAATAAAATATTTTAGTGACCATTTAAATTTGAGCCTAATAAAAATAGATGGTATTTACATCAATATCTCTTTTTTTCAGGGGTAATGCTTTGCTTGTTGGAGTTGGTGGTTCTGGAAAGCAAAGTTTAACTAAATTAGCGACATTCATTGCCAACTTTTCGTTCTATCAAATTACTTTAACGAGGTACTTAATAACGTTCTTTTTATTTGTATTATACATAATATGTAAAATTGTCCAATCTTCATCGGTCAGTTTAATGAAGAAAGTGCTGACTAATTTATAATTCCAGGTCATACAATGTCAACAATTTTATGGACGATATAAAAATATTGTACCGAATGGCAGGTCTGCAAGGACTCGGTGTGTCGTTCATATTTACGGACAATGATATCAAAGATGAACAGTTCTTAGAGTTTCTTAACAATATTTTGAGTTCTGGAGAAATTGCAAATTTATTCCCTAAGGAAGAAATGGGTACGAGATCCTAGTCCATTTTTCAGCATTAAAATCTTGAGATCGAATTCGTTTTATTCATATATAATTATGTATAATTGTTTACATTTTATTTTATTTTTCAATAACGTGCTTATCTGATAATACTTGATATATGAATTTTAATTGTACATGAAAATTAATTTGTCACTAATCTTTAACTTAGATGAGATAATGAACGAGTTGACACCGATCATGAAGAAGTATGCACCAAAGAGGATCCCCGTGCCCGATGTACTCTATGAATACTTCATCATTAGGTCTAGAGCAAACTTGCACGTAGTACTTTGTTTCTCGCCGGTTAGTTTTTTGAGCGATATTTTCTCAAAAAGATAAGACTGAGTCTGACACAAATACCTATACACATGCACTCACACAAGCACACCCGTTTAATTGCTTTTGGTGTTCTATCGGATGTATTAATTTTACCAAAAAAAGATTACATTGATGTCCGACTAGTTTACAAGTTTACTTACCTAAGCGAAATATTTTTAGGTGGGTGAAAAGTTTAGAAGCAGAGCTCTCAAATTCCCTGGTTTAATATCAGGGTCCACTATGGATTGGTTCCAGAAATGGCCGAAACAAGCGCTGATAGAAGTAGCAGATCACTTTTTGTCGGATTTTCATGTTTGTAAAAGATACTTATTCACTTAATTATCTTCTAAACCATAACAATAACAAACAAGTTTGCTGCTTTCTAACTTGAAGCTGAATACAGTTTAATTTACAAGTGCTATTGGTACTTTATCACATTATGAAATTAATGTCGTCTTGCTAGCTTAACTAGAGTTAAATAGTGAAAAAAGTACTAAATTAATGTATATTTTATTAGTGTTCAATAGGATTAATGTTTAATTTTTCAAAACTTCTTGCTTATATTTGTAATTGCCTGATATTTGTTTCTAAAGTTAAGAACTTTATTTGAAATTGTGCAGGTGGTGTGTTCACCTGAGATAAAACAACAATTAATTGAGATAATGGGCATGGTACATGATAACGTAGCTGAAACTTGTGGAACATACTACGATCGATTTAGAAGACAGGCACATGTCACCCCCAAGTCTTATTTATCTTTCCTGGAAGCATATAAGATTTTGTATAAGGTTAAACACAATAATATAGCAGAGATGGCAAGAAGGTAATATAAATTACGTACAGTCCAAGCGCGAGCTCCGAGGCATTGGTGGCTGTAGAAAAACCTGGATAAATAATGCCGCACACCCTGAATAGAATTTGGCTGTTTGGTTAAACAACTATGAAACATTATATGTATTTAATGAGGGCTTTCGTTTTTTGTATCACCAAGTGGCGCCACTGTAGAGTAAGATCTGTCAAAGTTCGTTGACATACATTAATTTATCTCAACCGTTGAGTTTATACGTTTTGTGGTCATAAAGTTTGTCTTCAGAACGTCCTAAAGAACTGTGCCTCCATAGACACTTAATAAACTCAATGACCGCATCGCAAATAGAGAAATTTAACATTTCGGAGACCTAACGCTTCACAAGCATTCCTAGCAGCGAATTCATACGCGATAGCCCTCATACTCATAAAGCAAAACAACCATATTATATCCGGAGCAGCGCATAGTTCACTTTTTTCCTCGACCACGCCCGATTTTTAAGGGATATCACGCGTGGACTGATATAATTTTAAATTGGAATAAAAAACAAACTATGAACAAAATTTTCTTAATGTATATACAATTTGTCTTTTTTATAGAATGACTACAGGCTTAGACAAATTAGTTGAAGCAGCAGCTAGTGTAGATGAACTCAAACAAGAGTTAGAACTAAAAGATCAAGAGATTAAAGTGGCTACAGCTAAAGCTGAAGAGGTGAGACCATTAATTAAATATATTGGTCCGAGGACATGGCTTGTGACGTTATAATATATTATACTAACTAGTAAACGTATTGTTCAGGTTTTAGCAGCTGTGGCAGATACACAAGCTGCAGCTGAAGTAGTGAAGGCTGAAGTGATGGAAGTGAAGGAGGTTGCAGTGAAGCTTGTAACGGTGATCGCAGCCGAGACCGCTATCGCTGAGGAGAAACTTGCAGCTGCTAAACCTGCATTGGATGCTGCAGAAGCGGCTTTACAAGTAAGAATCCTGTAGTTTCTTCATGGTTATTTTATAATGATCTAATAAATAAAAGTTTCGTGTCATATTGTTTGATATCGAACTTGCTGAAACAACTTGACTGATTTCATAATTTTTGCGTATATTTGTAGGCTTGAGAATGGGTCGTCTCATTTACCTTTTTTTGTAGACTATCAACGCCGCCGATATTGCAACTGTGAGAAAATTAGGCAAACCTCCATACCTGATCACTCTTATTATGGACGCTGTGATTTTATTATTTAGAAAGCGGATTGATTCAATTAAACCGGATCCTGAGAAACAATTTTTGACTCCATCTTGGGCTGAATCCCTGAAGGTATTGAACTATTTTATTACTTATTTCCCTAACTTTCCTTATTATTATGATCAGACTACAGCAATAATAATATAATTTATCACGATAACATTGTTAGGGTTCCGTAGCAGAATGGCAAAAATCGGAATTCTTATAGATTCGTCATGTCTGTCCGTCTGTCCGTCCGTATGTCACAGCCACTTTTTTCCGTAACTATAAGAGCTATACTGTAAAAACTTGCTAAGTAGATGTATTCGGTGAACCGCATTTAGATTTTCATACAAAAATAGAAAAAAACATTAAATTTTTGGGGTAATACTTAGAACTGAAACTCAATTTTTGTTCATCAAATCCATACATGTGGGGTATCTATATATAGGTCTTCAAAAATGATATTGAGGTTTCTAATATATTTTTTTTCTAAACTGAATAGTTTGCGCAAGAGACGCTTCCAAAGTGGAAAAATATGTCCCCCCTCCGTAACTTCTAAACTAAGGGAATAATAAATGTAAAAATAATATAATTATGATGTACATTTCCATGCGAACTTCCACCGAAAATTGGTTTGAACGAGAACTAATAATTAGTTTTTTTTAATACGTTATAAATCGTAAACCGCATTTTACCTTTCATTCAATCAACGCCAATATAATAAAGAATAAAGAAAAACCCTATACGGAACCCTACGTGCGCAAGTCCGACTCACACTTGTTTTTCATATGCGGAAACTTAATTGGCCTTCATAATGTTATGTTTGTTTTTCTAGTTTTAAGTTAGCTGTAAGTTTCTCTATCAAATTAAAAAAAATGAAATGAAATAGGTTATGGCGGACGCAAGGTTTCTGAGCAACCTCAAGAACTATCCCAAAGATGACATAAATGCTGAAATGGTTGACCTCTTGCGACCTTATTTCAGTTATCCGTGAGTATCTTTTAAAACCAATTTAATAATGGAAATGACGTTTTCCACTTTATTTCAATTTTACATGACACATAGTGTTATTATTTTATATAATATTTGCAAAGCACTTAATTTTTCAACTTAAATATTATATAAAATACAAAAAGGCATAGCAAAGCTAAAATTTGCTTTACAATATTACAAGTGTTATTATTGTAAAACATTGTGATGTTGCAATTACTTATGCATTAGATGGCTTGGGTTTTTATGAATGAACATCTAAATGCGATAAGTAGGTAGGTAACAACTTTGATAGTATGTTTTAAACTCTAGCCAATATACATTTGAAGCGGCTAAGCTAGCTTGTGGTAATGTCGCCGGCTTGATTTCGTGGACCATCGCAATGGCGCAGTTTTATTCTGTTAACAAAGACGTGCTGCCTCTCAAAGCAAATCTAGCGGTCATGCAGGGCAAGTATCAAGGGGCCAAGAGAGAATTGGACGCCGCGGAGGCAGAACTTGCAGTTAAAGAGGTTTATGCAAATTTTTTTCTTTACCACGAAGTAAGGTAGAAAGCTACAGTCAAACTTGCGCGTGACTAAAGAGACTGCTATCTTCACATTCTGCGTCTAGCTTTGGTGATGCGAAGGTTTGTGAAAAGAAAATGTAGATTACGTAAAACATGATTTTTTTGTAATGTCTATCTTAAGTAATAAAAACTATTTTTTTAGCTCGAATTAGCTGGTGTGCAAAGAGAGTTTGACGAAGCTATGGCATTGAAGCAAGCGGTGCTAGACGACGCGGCCAAATGCCAGGAGAAAATGGACGCCGCCACGGCGCTTATTAATGGCCTCAGTGGAGAACGCATCCGATGGACTGAACAGTCTGCGCTCTTCAAATCTGAGATAGAAAGACTAGTTGGAGACATTGTACTACTCGATGGGTGAGTAGTATTTAAAATAATCATAAAAATCGTCTTGTGCGTGTAATAGAACGAAATTATATATCAGCGTTTCTAACTGTTTTACTGACCTCAATTAAATATTTTTCAAAATTAAACCTCTTTGAGCATTTTTAACCTACATCTCTACATCTCTTCACACATTTTAAGTTTAAATAATAATATTTCATAATAGTCCACATTAACTGTACTTAAATGTCTACAGATTTTTATGTTATGCTGGTCCGTTCAATCAAGAATTCCGTTCAATATTATCAGGCAATTGGCTTGGTGAATTGTTACGAAGAAAAATACCAGTATCTATGAATTTAAACGTAACTGAGCAACTAACAGATACAGCCACGGTACGTACGAAACTGATAAAAATATTACTTTACTAACCCGACAAGTATTGGCCTGTTCCTCCTAAAATTAAAGAGGAATATTTATGATTTTTTTTAACTGATATCAATCATTGTTATAGCGAAAAAAAGAATATAAATTAAAAGCAAGGCTAAAAAATATTCTAATTTTAAATTAAGTTAATATCATTGAATGAATTTGAGCCATTCAAATGCCACACTAATGAGCTCTAACACGATGGGTATCGGAATCTAAGATCAGACCCTGAAAATCAATTGTCATAAAAGTGCTCATTCAGATTGCCAAACATGTTTTATGTGGAGCGACTTCCATCAGAGCTCCACAACCCAGTACGTGGTGATACGATACTCTTTGTTAGACTAGTTGTCAAACTTTCAGGCTTTTGACTACCAGTAACGCTGCCATGGATCTTCAAATGATAACCGAGATCGACGGCTTAACGTGCTTTCCGAGGCACGGAGAAAAATTATTTATTATATTTTAAAGCTTATAATAACTTTGCTATGCCTTTTTCTATTTTATATAATAAATACTAATTTAAAGTTCCTGACTCGTACCTGCACCCCCTGGGTAAATGTCCCAGGTGCTATGCCAATTTAGCCATGGATTCGTATGCTGCTAGATTCAAAATTTTAGCTTCGTCAAGAAAACCTAAACCTAGTCCACTAAGTCTTTAATGCTACCTATTGCAGATTGGAGAATGGAATTTATACGGGTTGCCCACTGACGAATTATCCATACAGAATGGTATTATTGTGACCAAGGCAGCTCGGTTCCCACTTCTGATTGATCCACAGACTCAGGGGAAAATCTGGATCAAGAATATGGAACGATATAATGATTTGATCGTCACTACACTAAATCATAAATATTTTAGGTATAACCTAACTATAAACTATAAATAGACTAAATGTAAACATTTTTTGAAAATATTTAAAATACTTTTTTTTTTTATATAAAATGTTATTGAATGTCTCGATGGTCTAGCGGTAGTTAATTCGACCATGAAGCCTAAAGTTTGGTTCCCCTGGTCGAGCAGTAGTGTTATTTATTTGCGGGCATTTTGCCAGGAAATAGTCACTAACAGCCCGAGGCCTAGAATTTTCTCCGGTAGATGGCCATTGCAGCCATACCCTTCTAAATGAATAGGCGCGTTGGTGGGATGTTGTGTTCTAAGACTACAATCTTATTTTATTACAGAAATCATATAGAAGATTGCGTTTCATTGGGCAGGCCTATGTTGATTGAAGATGTTGGAGAAGAACTCGATCCAGTACTGGACAATGTTCTTGAGAAGAATTACATCAAAATAGGCTCTTCATTTAAAGTAATAAAAATATCGTTTATATCGTTTGAAAAAAAAAGATGAATTAATTTAATTAGTGAAGAACTAAAACAGAAGACTGGTGGTTTTTTCTTAGAACCAACCAACGGTATTTTCAACACAGATGCAATCTAAGAATTGTTTTCACTCAATATGACTTTTGTTTCTAGGTCAGGTTGGGAGATAAAGAGATAGACGTGACATACGGCCATAAGATATTTATAACGACCAAGTTACCAAATCCGGCTTACACGCCCGAGATTTCAGCTCGAACTTCCATCATTGACTTCACTGTCACGATGCAAGGTGGTGATCTTTAGAGTCTGTCGTAGTTAAACTGAAAATGGCGTTATGCCCCGTTTCCAATTAATTCTTCAAATATATTTTGCCTTGAGTTTTTAAACTTCATTTGTTCTAAAATGGTTAAACGAAGGCAAAGTAACAAATTTTAGTGAATACCAAGTAACCAAGTATTCTTTAATTTGGTTTTGGGCAACTTACTTTTCTGAATTTCAATAGAAAAAAGTAAAGTTTAAGTAAAATTTAATTTAATTTAATTTTACTAAAACTTTACTTTTATTTTACATAAGGTTTGGAAGACCAGCTTCTGGGTCGTGTAATCCTAACGGAGAAGTCAGAAATGGAAGCTGAACGTACTCAGTTAATAATGGATGTGACCGCAAATCGTCGCAAGATGCAGGAGCTGGAAGCTAACCTTTTACATAAACTGACAACTATCCAAGGTTCGCTGGTCGAAGACGTATCGCTTATTCAAGTGCTTAATATTACTAAAGCTACGGCCACAGAGGTGAGCAATTTAAAGCATTTTAATTTTTTTCCTAAATTTGATTAAATTAGATGGTTTCTGGATACTAATAAAATGTAATTTAAATGGGTACGTAACCTACCTTCTTAAAGTAAGATGTTGCAATTTGTTAACATTTTATTCTGATATCAGGTCAGAGAGAAATTAGACGTGGCAAAGGAAACTGAGGCAAAAATAAACTTGGCTCGTGAAGAATACCGTCCTGTAGCTACGCGAGGATCAGTGCTTTATTTCTTGGTGTGCAACATGTCGCTCGTTTGTAACATGTACCAGACTTCTTTGGCGCAATTCCTGGAGAGGTTCGATATTTCGATGGAGCGATCACCTCAAAGCCCTATCACTAGTCGAAGGATTGGATTCATTATCGAGTACCTGGTAAATAATCGATCGACTCAGGCTAAGAACTCACGACGCGGATTTCATTCACACCCTCAACGGCTGCAGTAACCGTAACAATGCGGGCGTAAACAGCGTCGTGAGAATTTGTTTTTTACATAGTACATTAATATCTGCATTCGACGGAGACTAAGGAAACCACGTCGTGATCTCTTAGCCTTAAACATAAATGACATAATCAAAAGTGTTTATAAATTAATTAACCAACTTCAAACAAAAAGCAGAATGATCTACATTCGTTGAAATCTTTACTTTTTCCTAAATTTTTTTTCATGTTTTCCTATTGCTAGAAGACGCTTGTAACGATTGGTAAAATTCGTTTTTTCTAGTCCTGAACATAGAGTAATGACAATATTTGCAAATGTTATTAGATTAATTTCTTTATAAGAATAATATTAGCTTGACCGTAACCGCTGTTCCGCGCCTGCGCGGCGAGGCGAGGGTGCCGGCCGCGCCGACATGTCAGTCGGCTACCTACGCCCACCGCCGGCCGCCGCGCCGTGGGCGTAGTTGTAGCTGTCGTTTACCTACTGTAATAAAAATATATGTGGGTAGAAGATGACATTTATAGTTTTAATTTGAGGGTATGATTATTATTTGGGGGGTATGCTTTACATAACGTTCTAAGTTGTGTCTATTGCTAAGTTCAGTTTTTTTTAAGGTTTAAAGATTAAAGGTCCTTCCACTGATTTTGGTCTTAAATAAATAAAATTCATAAAACACAACTCATTTACGGTTATGTTTATAGCCTGGGAGTTTATACTGCAGTTTTAACCGTACTTTTTTTTTTTTTTTCGCGGGGAAATGCATTTACGCATACCACCACAACCGGGGGACGGGCAGAGTGGCTATGTGGGACTCCCGTGCCTAAAACTAATAACTATAGGACCGATTCGGTTCACGCGTTGTGGTCACAGTTCTAACCTAACCAAAACCAGAATACACAAATAAAAGTGATTATTTTAAAGCTATAGCCGAATATTAAACAAATTTAATTGAAATTTGTATATGAAAACATTTATTTAACTACTTGCACCAAATGGTACTATTAGTCTTATAAGTTAAACATGTTTTGTGAAAATAACTAAATAACTAAAAATGTAAAAGTTACGTAAAATTAATGTATATAATACTGATTATTATCAATAAAAAGAAACCTAAACAAAAAAGATATGACTTTGAATAATAGTGAAAAATATGGTTATGTTGAAAAAATAAAGGGGAACTAATAAAAGTACAATAGATATTTATTGCGACAGACATTATGAAGTTGAATTATGAACATTAGTGACAGAGTAGTTAGGAATTGTAATTGTTAGGATGAAAAACCGGCCAAGTGCGTGTCGGGCCACGCGCAGTAGGGTTCCGTAGCTAGTCGTAACAACATATTTCGACTTAAAAGGGATTTACTATCTGTATTAAACAAGTAACATCTTCATACAAGTCATTACGAATTATTCTAAGTAACTGCTGTACAAGAAGTATTAAAAATAACTTTCCTTTTATACCATAGCTCGTAACGAAACCATAGCGCGATTCAGAAAACGAGTACAACGCCATCTATCGAGTCCTTTTGTAAAATAATTTATATTTTTCACTCAACCTGTTCTAGTAGTTCGTCTTGAGATAAAAATCGTGATCTTATGTATGACCTAGATATGTAATGATTATTTTTAATTTATTTTATTTATGTTATTCTCGAAATTATTTATTTTATTATTTATTTTATCCTCGAAAGACATATAGGGACCAGATAAATGGCGCCCTTCAGAAAGGAAATGTTTGTAGTACACGAAACCAGCTAGCACGTATGACGAGATGTATGAATGTTGAGGAAGCGAAAGAAGTATGTAAGGAGCGAAGCACATGGCGTTCCATCGTCTCCGCCTACCCCCGTGGGATAAAGGCGTGATTTTATATATGTATTATGTATGTTTATTTATGTTTCAAGAATTTTGATCGAAATATTCTGAGTAACTGCATCTGACATTTCGGACCCCTATTCCTCTTGAACTAATGAAGTGAACTTATCCGCTATAGTTTTCCTTTAAAGTTCATTACATGTACTACCGACACAATTTTTTTCAGATTTTGGGATCCAGTAGTTTAGCTTTTAGAGGGGGGGGGGACGCTCTACTCGAACAAAAATTTGCTCTTTAAAGTTAATTATCTCGCAAACGGATCTCTAAATCAAAAAACTGTCTTAGCAACCCCTGAACGTTTTTAAAAGTCCTATCTAACAATACCCCACACTATGGGGTAGGCGACAAAAAAAAAACATCCCCACTTTACATGTAGGGGAGCTACCCGAAAAAAAAATATTTTTCCAAATTTTATTCTACGACTTTCTTTGTATAGTTAACATACATGTTTATGCAAAATTTCAGTTTTCTAGCATGAACGGTTTCGTCGCTATGCCTTGGACAGACGGACGGACAGTCGGACATGGGAAACTATAAGGGTTCCTTGTAGGTACTACGGAACCCTAAAAATGTTAGGAAGAACATTTTCGGATTTAAACTTTAGATGAACTTTGACGCACCCGAAATAAATATTCCAAGATGGGTCGTCCGATATCTCGTAATGTGAAGAACATAATTTCATAATTTTTTTGTAAAATCAATAAAATTGATTTAAATTATCAGATTCGTTTTTATTCCGCCAACACCATTGAGACCAGTTTGCTTCAATGTTATTTAATTTCAATATGTTGTTATACTATTACGGTTACGTCTGTCGTCGTGCACAGAAGTCGCAAACACTATGAACAAAATTATTAAATGAATAATTTAGGTATACTTATTTAATTTATTTCCTTTCCAGTTTATAATTAAATACGTACAAGTGGCGTGCAATCTCAAAAATGTTTGAATAAGGAATTTAAATAATTTAAACAGCAGTTCTACCTTAATACTGTCAAATGATATCATAAGATCCGTTCGACAATATCAATCTCGTGTGAGATCGTTCTCTTTTTTACCCGTCCCCCGCCTCGCCCCTCGTTCCTAGGGCGCGGTACAGCGGTTGCGGTCAACTATAAACCCATACGATAATATGTATGGTTTTAATGCAGTGTATTAATGAAATATCACCTCATCAGACATTCGACGTGTTCAAATTCATCAGTCGCGGTTTCTACGAGCAGCACAAGTACTTGTTCACGGTGCTGCTGACACTAAAAATAGACCTGCAGAAGGAGTACATAACATTTGAAGAATTCCAGAACTTTATTAAAGGTTTTATTTTCATTTGGCATATTGTGTTGAGGAAGAGTTTCCATGGTTCTGATTTTGAAATTAGATTCCGTTTAGTCTAAGTATACTAATTTTATGCTAAGATTCGAGAAAATTGTCAATTGCAATGATTTTAAGCAACCAAAACAATTTTATGCAAAGTCAACCTTACCACGGGTCATATTATATAAACTTGTATAAACTATTTTGTAAATAGCATTTTTTTTTTAAATTAGGTTAAGTTAATCAAATTGTCGTATTAGTTTAAATAAAATGGCATCTATTTATAAGATAATTCAATTGATAATAATAGTTAGAACTCCATTAAAAATGGCGCACAATGTATGGTGATTATGCTCACAACTCTTTGGGTGACGTGATCGTTGAAAGGCTGGAAGCGAACTATACGCTTTTGTTTTTCATAATATTAGTTCGGCGTTTCATGACAGTCCTTAAACCAGTGATATTAAGTGAGTTAAGCAAGTACTTTCTTAATTTACTACAGTACACCACTGACCATGTCTATTTACTTATTCCTGTCCATCCAAAGGTTGCCTGGAAGAGATCACTTTATAGTATAAGGCCGCCCATTGTGCATGTTTCAATTAGACTGTATATCATAATTATATACTTCTTATTTATTTATTTATAAAATACAGCCACATCACATACATCAAACATCACCATACAAAATATAATAACAATTTCAGCGTACATAACATTTATAATTATGATTGTCAGAACCAACGGCTATAAATCCTCAATTCTCACTGTCTTAAGGAAAAAAAGTAAGGAAAAACTTTAGCTTAAGGGAGAATATAAGAAGAATTTCAAATTAAAATTAAATATAGTTACATAATACATACTATCAAAACAAAAAACAACAAGACTATCATTGGTAGGACAAGATTAAATTAATCGAGTGATTCCTTCTTTGACTTCTTCTTTGTGTACAATAAAGAATTCTGTATCTATCTATCTATTTTGCTTGTCCAAAATTATTTCAGCCGTTATTATGTCCAATAACTTTTTTAACAGTATTGTTTTTTTTTGCGTAGGTGGCGCTGCTCTGGATCTTAATGCATGTCCACCAAAACCTTTCAAGTGGATAACGGATATGTCTTATCTTAACTTGGTACAATTGACAACTTTACGCCAGTTTACGAACCTAATCAATCAAATTACGAATAATGAAAAAGGATGGAAATCATGGTAAGTATCTATTAAATATATTTATATTTGCCATTTACAAGCTAGTAGGTAAGCTTTAAAATAAAGTTGTATGATGGGTAGGAATAACCTTACAAAGGTAATTTTCATTTAATTTAAAGAACATAAAATAAGGCATATATTACCCAGAAGGCCGCGAAATCTTGTCAATTACATCATAGCACTAACATCACCCAAAGGGTGTGGAAGAGGTATTACAACACCCACATTGCACCTGTTATGTTTATGCCTCATGCGATAGGGAGTGAGCCTATCGTCATCCACCGGGCACAAATCCAACTCCGTGCTGCTATTGAGAATTTCTTGACAGAAAAATCCCATATAATACCTACTTTTGTCCGACCCGGGCATACCCGAGACCTCGCAGTAAGCGATGCACAAATTATACTGCTAGACCAACGGGGCAGTTAAATTGACATATTTTGTGGCAAAGGATGGACAAGGAGGCTCCTGAGGATGAGCCGCTGCCGGATGGCTATCATACCATGGACGTGTTCAGAAAACTGTTGATGGTACGCGCTTGGTGTCCTGATCGTACGCTAGCACAAAGTTTGTAAGTTCTCTTTTGCATACTACTTATTTGTGTTTACTGCAAGATTTGATTGCAGAATAAGCAAGGCTTGAGCAAAATTGAAAGAAAAAAATAAACAACAAATCCAATGCAATAAGCTACCGCCAATATCCATTATATCCATCCTAAGGTTGCCTGGAAGAGATCGCGTCAAGCGCTAAGGCCGCCCTTTGTACGTTTTAGTTTTAAGTACCTATTTCTTTGTATGTTTGTTACAAATTTGATGTGCAAATAAAATTTTCTCTATCTATCTATATATCTAATAAACATTTAATTCAATATCAGTAATTACAATAGCTTAAGTGGATTTTGTGTATCTACTTCTATTACGAGCGCATTAAATAATATTTTGATTGATTTATGCACTTTCTGAGAAAATAATATCACTTGTTATTTTATAGGAAATATGTATCAAGTTCAATGGGGTCCCGTTACGCTGAAGCAGTGATTGTAAATTATGAGGTAAATAAACTACAATTTTATTTTGGTAACAATTATTGACTTTTATATTAATCTCTAAATATTTCTTTAAGCAAATGGTAAATGAATCCCGTCCCCTTGTACCACTCATCGGCTTCTTGGCTATGGGGTCTGATCCAACGCCATCTATCGAGATAACTGCTAAACGACTGGAACTACTATGTCAATCGATATCCATGGGACAAGGTCAAGAAGTGCATGCAAGGAAACTTATCGATCGTGGTCTTAGAGAGGTAAAGATTCTTTTTATGCGTTTAGATTTGTTTATCATTCAAAGGCATCATTGAAAGAAAAAAATCTTATTAAATATTCTCATGTTAAATGTGTTAAACTTTTACGATGTACTTTCATTCGTGGTCACGAGTCGACTGGTGAAGCTCAGCGTCGTCTCCGTGATGCGCGGATATATTGTCCACTACCCTCACAAAATATTTTCAAGTTACACATTATGTGAACTTAATATCATATCATAATAATACACAACCTATAATGTAGTAATACAGTTAAGTAAAGTCGCAGAGCCCAGAGCTATGTAATATGGAAACTATTTTTGGGAAAACAATTTGTTCTTTCTACCTATCTAAAAAACATATCGCCTTTTAAATTGATGCTAAATGCGATCTATCGCGCAAAATGCGTAAATATAATACGTATCTATAACGTCAAAATAAAAGAAATAGAGTATTTGAAATGTGTTTTTAAAGCTGTTACCAATGAATGCCTTAAAAATCTGTTTGGCTGGCTATGTTTCTTTCGACTTATCTTTATAAGGCTTTTGAATTAATATTTAAATATTAATATTTTGTTTTAGGGTATATGGGTTCTACTACAGAACTGCCATTTGGGTCTCGAATACATGGTAGAGATCATGGAACAGTTTGCAGAGTTGGAAAAGTATCCAGAAAAAGTGAATATAAATTTTAGGTAACTATAATTTTATTTTGATTAGTGGACTTTTATTTGTTACTGCTATGGTTTATCTATCATAAATAGTGCATACCTTATTATAAAGTAAACAACAAAGGTTTGTATTTTATTATAAGTATATTATATGTCTATATATTCTGCCGAATTGAGTACTTTACTATATTCTCAGAGATCTCATTTTCAAATTGCAGGCTTTGGATTACAACAGAAGTGCATCCATCATTCCCGATTACTTTATTGCAAATGTCGATTAAGTACACTTGCGAACCTCCGTCGGGTGAGTTTATTTTCTCTTATTTCGTAGTCACGCTGAAAGAATCGCAAACTTAGCCAACCAGTCATTACATGTATTTAGGGTTGCCAACTTTTTTCAGAAGAAAAAGAGTATATCTGATTTCAAAGGAGGTAAAAAAGAGTATGGACTTAAAAAAAAGAGTATCATATTGATTAAATTTATAAAAAGGTATTTTCTTGTACTTTTTGCAGCGCATACCAATTTTTCATCATTCCGAATGTGGTTGGAGGAAAATTATTTGGGGGTACCAACATAAATTAACAGTAAATAATAGATTTTTTGGTTTTGATTATGGGTTTTTGCATACGATTATATGACAAGTAAGAATGTGTAAAAAAGAGTATTTTAGCGTACTCTATTAGTGTTATAGATTATAGAGTACGCTTACATGATATAGAGTACAATACTCTATTTTAGAGTACGATTGGCAACCCTACATGTATTATACACGATCTAAAATTGACGAATGAATTGACTGAGGATTCGATAAAGATTCATTATTTGACACCTCATTAACCAATGCTAAGGATAATAATAATTATGTTTTCAGGTATCAAAGCTGGCCTCATGCGAACTTACGATTCTATGAGTCAAGATTTCCTCGACTATAGCGATAGCCCGTTCTACCTGCCGATGATATACACCATATCTTTTATGCACACGGTGGTGCAAGAGCGAAGGAAGTTTGGTCCCCTGGGATGGAATATCCCTTACGAATTCAATTCCGCTGATTGGTTGTCGTCCTGTATGTTTGTGCAGAATCACTTAGATGCTCTGGAACCAGGTCAATCTGTCAGTTGGAATACAGTTCGGTATGTTTGATTTTAATAGTGGCTAAAAACAGATAAAACTTAATTACTGACATAGGCATCGTACTGGCACTATATCGAAAAATTAAGTAATACATTACAAACATTATTTGGATATATGCTAAAGACAACAATGCATTACTAATTTTGCTAATGTTAATTTATTGTAGGTTATCACATCACTTTCCATCAGTATATTGGTAGTAGCTAGTTCGCTACAAAATATTGACAAAAATATATTGTTGAATGTAGTTTTACCTCTTATGAGACAGTTTTTTTGACCGTGCGGGAATGGTATGCTAAGTATTCAAACATATAAATATCTAACAAATATCTTACAACTCACACACAACGCTATCTAGTCCCAAACTAAGCTGAGCTTGTACTATGGGTACTAGAATAACTGATACTAATACATATATTTTTTTTTTTGTAAATACATACTTATTATACATAGAAACATCCAGACTATATAAGACGAAACCCCCATGTTCATGCACTCAAAGATTTGTCTTAAGCGGGAATCGAACCCGCAACCTCCGGCCATCCGGTCGTCAAAAAATATTGATATGACTGGACTTTGTTTTAGTTACATGGTATCTGCTGTACAATACGGGGGCCGTGTCACTGACGACTACGACACCCGTCTATTGACTACTTTCACTAGAGTGTGGCTCTCAGATCAGCTGTTCGACGAAGGATACCAGTTTTATAAGGGATACGGCATCTTGAAGTACAAAAATATTCCTGAGTACATCGAAGAAATAGAGAGGATGAAAACTGTTGATCCGCCTCAAGCGTATGGGCTGCACACCAATGCTGATATCACGTTAGTTTATTTTGAGTTATAATAGTGTTCACGAAAGAGCCCTGTTTAATAAACGAGACAAATAAGTAAGAAATTGACAGATGAAATCTTAACATTATTTGTCATCTAAAAACGCGTTCAATATTTTATTATTCAATATGCACTTATAACTATTACAACATATAAGATGTAAGCTTATAGATTTTAGTGGTATAGAACGTACTAACTTTTAAATTGTTCAGATGGAATGAGGGCGTATGAATTCACCGCTAGTGGTGCTTGTGTAACGTGCGGTCTCTAAAATGTCAAATGTCACTATTTGCGGCTATGTGGTCTTAGGGTTTATAAGTTTCCATAGAGGCTGTGTGTTGTGTGTGATGTCTTTAGGGTGTTCTGATGTCAAACTTTTTACGAACGACGGAGAACGCACTTGTGCATAAGACACGTATAAAAGCATGAGAGACTGGCGTAGATATAAATGTCCCCACATGGAACAAATATCCGAACTTCTTAAAAATGTATTTTCCAAAATGTTTGTTTAAACATAATTGTAGACTTTTATTATTCGTAGATTGTAACATATAAAGTCAATATTATAAATCAATGTAGATAAATCAATGTCAGTCTTCAACATTTGACAGTCCTTACTCTACAGTGGCGCCACGTGGTGAGACAAAAAACGATAGCCCTTATTAGTTACTTTGTCTGCTACGATACATCTGACGGAGACTGGTAGATACGTACAAAAGGAAACTTAAAAACTTTGAAAATCACATGTTATATTTGAACCAGGTATCAGCGAAATACCGTACAAGAACTCTTGGATACCATTCTGTCGATTCAGCCAAAGGAGTCTTCAGGTGGCGGTGGTGAATCTCGCGAGGCATCTGTCTACAGGCAGTCAAAGGAAATGCTGGAGAAATTGCCACCAAACTTCGATCCTGTCGAGGTCAAAGAAAGGTAGGCTTTCGTTCGAGGTAATTCATTAGAAACGTAAATGTGTTTGTATTGGTGCTGTATAATGTTAATTATATGATAACTTTCTCATTATACTGGCCTTGATTCTGTTATGCCAAGACTATTCCAGTGCATATATTATGTCTCTTTTCATAGACGTAGTCAGAATTTGATTTTGGGGGATTTTTGCTTGTGTCGCATCTTGTGGGCTGGAAGCTTTAGGATTACGGAATTATGATGATATCTAGGTACTTGCAGGCGAGCTTCAAGGAATGAGTACCGCTGTTGAGCAATAACGTAGATTATGCGCAGTCCCGGTCAGAATTAGAATATTTTGTTATCCAACAACTTAGCCTTTGTCTGTAAACTGTCTAACACTGTCTGTTACACTTTCACGGCTTATTTACCGAACCGATTTCGATGAAAATTTTTATGCAGATAGTAAAGACCTGAAAAAAGACATAGGCAGCGTTGGCAGAATATTTTTTGGCAAGTCGGGATTTGAAACTTTTTAGGGAAAACAACTCATAAGCGGAACAAATTTTAGTGGTTTTGCAAGACCCAGAGAGCACTACGGGTTCGACCGCGCGTAACGTGGCATCTGAGCGCGTTTGATGCGGCACAAAATTCATAGCAGGTGACAGCGTGGCAAATTCAAAATGATATAATTTTGATATGATTTAGACTCGTTTTCCCATCCATCAAATATTGACTTGTTCAGTCTCAGACATTTAAAGAGAGGCTTTGAACCCTTAAACACCACCCCCTTGGCTACGCCCATGTCTCTTTCTAGCCTTATGAGAAAGACACCGATCAGATGCCGACTATACTAAACGTATATATTTCAAATCAGTACTGCTTTAGGTTGAAATTCTACGGTATGCTGGGTTCCATGGTGATATTCTTGCGACAAGAAATAGACCGAATGCAAAAAGTAATAAATCTAGTGCGAACAACTTTGAAGGACTTACTGCTCGCTATTGACGGAACCATTATTATGAATGAGGTTCGTACTTGACTAAATAAAAGTTGAAGAGGTATTATTTTGGATATCCAAGTAACTAATTTTTGCTAAATCAGCATTCATATCGTCACTGGCCATTTAAACATCTTTGGTCAGTAGAAAAAAATAACTACATGGCACGCCATAAATATGTGTATTTAGTAACAGTTTTATAAATAAAATAATTTTAATATTTTAATTTTTGATATCGGTGCCTTGCATTTTGACACATTGTTTAGTAATAATTTTATTTTAATCGTTTTAGTGGCAAGCAATGCTGAATGCTTTTACTACAGAATACTTATACAGACAAACAATTGCACAAAACAATTCTCATTAGCTGTTCGTTTTTGAACCTGCCTCCATAGATCTTCATTAGATCCTAATAAATTAATAGACGAAAACCTTTCTTGAAACACAAGGATTTAAATCAGATCCGTAGTTTCAGATAAATCACAAACAAAAAAGTTACATACATACGGATTGAACACAGAACCTTCTTTTTATTGAAGTTGGTTAATAAAGTATTAAAAAACAAACCAATTTGAAAATCATGGTTACATTAATATTCATTATGTTCAGGCTCTTCGCAATTCACTCGACAACATTTACGACGCTAAAGTGCCAGCTATCTGGCTGAAATCTTCGTGGTCGTCGTCAACCCTGGGCTTTTGGTTCACCGAGTTCTTGGAAAGAACCATTCAATTCTCTACGTGGTGCTTCCAGGCTAGACCCTATTCTTTCTGGATGACTGGGTTTTTTAATCCACAAGGTATATATTATCATCATTTTATTATTTAACAAAATATTAATACTTTGTTACTACTTTATATCAACGTTTGTCCCCACCTGCAGCACCATAAAAAAAAGAAAAAAAGAAATACATACATACGCTCGAAAAACATAACCCTCCTTCTGACGCAGTCGGGAAAAATCCTGGCAAAATTTCGTTGCCTTTAATATTGCTTTCTCTGTGGATTGGATCTAATTTATATGTTTTGTATATGCAAGGTTTCCTGACGGCGATGCGTCAAGAAGTGACGCGTGCTCATAAAGGCTGGGCACTTGACATGGTCGCACTTCACAACGATGCTACAAAGTTCACTTTGGACGAAGTTAAGGCACCGCCATCGGTAAATAATTTTTTTTTTACTTCGTATCAAACCTTCGCTTCGTATCAGACCTTCGCTTCGTACCATACCTTATTTTTAGGAAATCCCAGAATGGATCCTGGTAAGGTTAGATGAACAAATTCACCGGTTATATTTTGATCCCTTATGTTAGGAGGTAACGCAGTTGCGGACTACATGCTGCTACGGAGATTTTTTTAAATAATCATGACATTTTTTAAAAATCGAGCTCCAAAAAAACCCAAATAAATGGGCGCTCAAGTACCTATTGTTACACTTTGGTAATATGAGTAAATACCCTCAATGTAGGAAGGTGTATACATCCATGGAGTATTCTTGGATGGCGCTGGGTGGGACCGCCGCAATCTGCGCCTGTGCGAGTCGACGCTGAAGGTGCTGTACACGCAGATGCCGGTCATACACGTGTACGCCATCAACTCCACTGCTCCTAAAGATCCAAAACTTTATCAGGTATGTCCATTCTATATCGTGGATGTGCACGATTTATTCGGCTTACTATTTTCTTTTTACATTCCCTACCTTATAATATTTAAGCAGAGTGCTTCATTCGGTTAAAAAAACACTTTATTTCTCAAAAAAACAAACGTCGCTTACATGAGAAAACGGATAACCCGTGGTGGGTATATTTATATTATTACATTCGCACAAACGATGCGAGGGCAAGTCCGCGCGACTATCGTACGAGTATGTGGCGGTGGTCCGAGTCATATGCTATCGTAATTTCTTCATTTATTTACTGTGTCCTATTTAATAAAATAATAATTGAAACAATCAAGACTAATTTATCTAAAATGTCAAGTATTGTTAGACTTCAGATCCACTGATTTTCAGAAGCACCATTTTTATGGACCAGGTTCAGAAAGGAACCTCCGTTGTTTTTAATCTGCTACCTACAAAGGTACCTACCTACCATAGGCGCTAATAACGATTTATGTTGTCAGCTGCCAGCTGAAAATTCCCAGAACATTTACACGAGAGCTATTCATTCGTATTTCTTCTTATACTTGGCCCCAACTTCACAGGTATTGGAAAAACCTTTTTGGCAGGATAAGCATTATAATACACATAAATGAAAGTGTCAGCTGTGTTCTTTTTCAAGTGTAACATGTGTCCATTTTTAATTTGGTAAGGTTTTATTTTATGAGTCGGATAAGGACTATCCCGAACCTCAGAAACTGCAGTTAATCTTTTATATTTGTTCTAGTGCCCAGTTTACAAAAAACCAGTCCGCACTGGGTTGACATTCATCACTCCGTTGTGGTTGCCGACGATTAAGAACCCTGACCACTGGATTTTAAGAGGGGTTGCCATGTTGTGCGACATTAAATAATTTAATAATGTCAATCTGATGAGTATAAGTTCATATCTGATAGCTGTAGCGTGTTTTACACTGAACAAGCTTTTTTGGACAAGTGTTTTAATGGTTTTCTTACAATTAGTTTAATATTTCTTGAACCCTTATGACCTAGACGTGAATTTTATATAATAGGATTTATACTTGTGCACTTTTGGAAGATTTTTAATTGTATTTTGATTGTTGCATGCTGTGATGATTTCGTTTTGTTATTAGTCTAGTTTGTAGAAGGTTTCGTCCAAATAAATGAAAACTCAGATATATTCGTGTTTAATTTCAAAAGCATCGAGGTATTGCATTTATTTACATCAGATGTAATTTACAAAACTGTGAATGGATTACATACAATCGTTTTCATTTTCCGAGTGTTGAATTCAGTACCGTTAGATATGCATGAAATGTCTGCTGAAATTAATACAAAACAATGTTTTCCAAACAATTGACCGTTGTAACAATCTTAATGGACGGAGTTAATTCGCTGGATCATTTACAAACTGTTATCACAAGTATGCGGAAACATTCACTGTTCTTATACGAGATTAGTACGGTTTAAGTCCATAATGTAAATATTCTATAAACTGCAATAATAGTTGCCAACATTTTAACTTTAAGTAACATCGTAATTTCTTAATGCGACGGCTTCGTATTGTTTTACTGAAAATGCTCCAAGATTTTCTTGCTAAGTCTAAAAAGCTTTGGCAGTAAAGTAGGTACTCAAATAATTAATATATTCAGTCTGATTGAATTTATAATTGTCATGAATCTGTCGTTCAGGAAGTCTTTATCTTCGTAGATAACAGCGTAACAAAAGTCAATGATTACTAGTATAATATATATACACAGGTTACAGCAAATAACGAGATCTAGCATTCCTATCGTTAACAATAACTATCGTTTAACAGACTACAACAAATAGTATTAAATTAGCTACAGTCTTATTTTACAAAAGCTTATACATGTTTAGCGGAAACAATAATAGACATGATATACAATGATGAGTATATATGCCATATTTTGATTCTAAGGTTACATACTTATTGATACTAAAACAGTACAACGTTAACATACTTCATATCCATTATTACAATATTAATATTGATATAATTAATAATATCATAAGATCTTAAAATAATAACTTGTTACAGTGACAATTTTAGTGATACTGAAACAAGTGTTTGAAGCAAGCGTCTAGGTTTTGCCTTTGGCTAAAGAATTAAGTGAATTATTGCACTCTTACACCACTGTCTCTAAGGGAAAAGAGATTTAATCCCTTTTTACTTCACCGCGAAAGATGCCCAGAGGTTCTACGGATCTTGACCTAGGTGCTCTGAAATGAAAAGTCAAGAGTTAAATTTAAAATTTTATGTTTAACTTTTATATAAAATCTTAATACCTAAATAAAATGTAACCTATAGCATTCAGGATAATGTGCCTTTTTATTTTTAGGTGACAGGACTGTTTAAAATAAGATTATGAACTTGTACTAATTTTTATGAATTTGTATGCATCAGGGTTAATATGTTTATTAACCCTGATGCATACCATTAATTCATAAACATTCTCTTTTTAATATTATCATTATTTATATTTTTTAATAAAATATTGTGCCACTCACCTTCTTCTTGAAAGCGTCAGTTCTATTTTTCCTTCTTTAACTTGTTTGAAAAGCGAAATGGCCCCAGCATGGCTCAATCCACGTGTCGGCACATTGTTAACTGACAAGATCTCGTCACCTGAAATAAAGAAAATTATTTTTGGTTACATCTTGGAATAATATTCAATAAGTAGGTACTAATCATTTATCCTAAAAACTAATTTCGTACCTTCGAAAATAGTACCCTTGTCCGCCGCTTGACCATTTGGGAAAACGGTTTTTACAAATATACCCATTTGGCCTTTTGGTGAATCAGTTCCGCCTACGATACTGAAACCAAGACTTTTGTGTCCTGGGCCCTTCCAAAATTCAACTCTGTGTATCGAACTATGTGCATAGTGGCCTCCATGTTGACTGTCTTGTTGCGATGTAGAATTATGTTCTTGAAGTCTTGATATGTGTAGTCCGGGATTTGGCGAACATCGTTGAGAACCAACTCGATTGAAGAATCTGCTTCGGCTACTATTTCTCAATTGTTCCGGGATGCTTTCAAACGATCTGTTTTGATATAGTCTTGGAACATGCTTAACATAATGTGAGAAATTTTCTTTTATTTCATTCGTTGTGTTATCGTTATAGACGGAATAAGGCGCAGGAGCAGGCGGTGGCCGAGAACTATGGAATGATATTGGTCTGTAGTTATTATCTTGGTTATTCGGTCTTGGAGTTGGCGAGGATCGTAACGAAATTTCAATATTTGTAATATTCTGCAAAGATGAAGATTGCGTGTAACAATGTCTTTCAAGTAGTTTTTCATCGTCACTTTTTGGACTTGATGGTAATTGACAATTACTTACTTGAATTCCAACTTCACATTTCTGATGATGATGATTTGACCTACTATTATTATGTTCATAGTTCACTTGTTTGTTAGGATGTTCATTTGATCTATTATTCATGTTACTAACATAAAATTGGTTGTCGGTAGGGAAATGTGTCTCTATTGTTATTTGATTGGATGGTGAAGGCTTATGAACAGTCTGTGATATAATGTCAGGAGGAACATTAGATGCGGGTAATGTTACATTATTTTGTTCTAAACTTTGGCTATTTATGATTCTACTAAGTGTTATTGGAGTAACTTCATCATGTGCCATCACGAGGTCTACTTGATATCTCTGGAATAATGTGCCGCCTTCAAGAGAAGCTTCAGTTGAACAAGAGTTTACAATGTGTTGTACTTCTTTCAATGAAGACAGTCCACGTAATACTCTACCATTTACATTTACTATTTCATCGCCTATTCTTAATCTCCCATCTCTATGAGCTATACCATCTAAATCCAATTTCACCACTATATAACGTATTTCAAAATTTGAACCAGTACTGTCAAAGTCTACTCTGTGTTGTGCCAGGTAAACACCTAGACTCTCATCTAATCGAGATTTTAAAAGCCTAATTTTTCTAAATCGTTTAGTGCAGGGCCCCCTGCCAAAAACATCCGGTGGTTGAGATTGAGATGCCAAGTTATTTTCTGGATTAATATGAGGTGGATGCTCAGAAGGTATTAACTGTGAATGAAGGAATTTGATTTTTCTGGTCTGTACTCGTTCGTCTAACGTTATAGTTTTATACACATAAGGCTGTTTTTTGTTAATAGTTTTCTTTGGAAGTGGTGGTGGTTTAGATTCAAGATGGTCAAATATAGCATGTTTCAGACTATCTATAGGGAATTTGTTCAAATTTTCTCTACTTTCATTTTGGTATTCATAAGAATTACTCTTTTCTACTGGAAATAATGCACAAGGAGTTGAACTGCGACGAAGCGGTACCTGGACTCTACCAATATTTATTTTATGGTTGAAACTCAATTGTCTTGAGAAATTCCCTGCATTACCTTCACAGTTTGAGTCTATAGGCTCTCTTCGACATTGCACATTGCCAAAATGTGACGAGTATCCTGGCGGAGAATGATTACTATGTTCATCAGTTGGACGGCCATCACTATCATATCCAGATTCATTAGAACTCACATAATTACTTAGGCGGTGGGTGAGAACTTCTGCATTTTCTGCCCCATGATGGATACTCTGCGTTGAAGACGTAAATTCTGTTTTTAAATCTCGCATTGATCCTAGTACAGAACTGTAATCATATACAGGTAAACTGTTTCGATTGCGAGGTATAAGCATAGGATCATAATCTAGAGGTCCTCTTTGAGATATCATTGATGCTCTCCGAGGAACATCATCGGCTCGTCCAATGGGATAAAAGTTACCGTCGATTTCGTTGATACTTCTCATAGAACTTCTAGAAAAGTCATATTCTTTTCTTAATGCACTATTGAGTAACATGTTGTCTTCGTGAATCGATATACTATCGCTACTTTGATATCTTTCTTCTGATCTCGAGTTCGTGAGATACATTCTGTCTCTTCGAAATTTAGGTGATCTTCTATCAATTCTCTCTGATAAACTTTGTCTGATGGTACTTGTTCTTTGCTGTGAGGCTATACTATTTTCTTCAGGTAAAACTGATAACTTCGACCGTAAGAATGCATAAGGAAAGTTAGGTTTTTTAGAGACACCATTATTAGTATGTCCATCATTTAAATTAGTAATGTTGTCACAACTAACGGCTTTAGTTGCAGATGTTACCAGATTTTCTTCAGACGAAACGCTGTTGTGTTTTTTAGGGGAATTCTTATTTTCATTTTCAGAGTTTTGTAAATCTATATCATCTGATGGATCGTCAGCTTTTACATAAGTCGAAAGGTGTGAAGTCGAACAACTTCGATATAATGTTGGACCGTTTGCAACAGGATAGTTTTCAGGTGACTTGTTCATGTTGAGAGACTGAGATTTAGCAGAGTTAAGCATTCCGGTGGAACCCATTCTATGAAAAAACGATTTAAAAGGACTCGGTGATCTATCTCTAGAACCACTTCTGATGGAGTCCGTGTCGTTGTCTCGTTTTAGCGACGTCGAGTCAGAACTACTTCGTCCCATTTTCCAGTGTTGTTTTTTCTTATACTGCCCGGTAATTACAGTTGTCTCTTCTTTAACGTCCTCGTTTGGCGTAGTTTCCTGTGCCATTTCTTTAGGATCTACTTTCTTCAACATTTCAAGTTTTTTTCCCATCCGGCGACCCCACGTGGCAAACACTGAAAATAAAAGAATGCTTTAATATAAACATACGCAGTAAAATTGTAAATACAGCGTCGGCGCCGTACTACGAGGTCGTTGTCTCTGAGTTGTGATCTTAAACAACTTGTTTACTTGATTTTGTATTATAAAACTAAATGTGGCAAAGATTCAATCGTATGTAAGTTACAGTAAATATAGGAAATTAAAAAAATATTAATGATAACCGGTGATTATTAATTTTTACCACATGATTTGCAAAATTTTCCACATCTACCGAAACATATATATTAAAATGTGAACCAATAAGGGTTTTAGATGCAGCATTGATTGAGGTGTTGTTTACCTTTTTTCATTTCCTTGGCATCCTCCTCCATAACCATGGCTGGAAGTGCGGTTACTAGTGTGAAGTCTTGCGAAACGTGTGGTGGGTTGGTGGCAACGTCTGCGGCGGCGGCGTCTCGGCGTGGAGACGGCGTCGCGACGGCTCGTGGCCCGGTCACTTCCCTGCGCTTCGGCCCGCGGAAGAGGCGCATGATGACCGATCACGCAACCATCGCGCCAGTCCGGACACGCCTTCAGCTCTGAAACATTATACAAAAATATGTTATTGATTTTTAGTCAACTTCATACTTCTACTTCTACGTATAGAAGTGAAGATTTATGCAGCCTTATCTTATAACTAAACCACTTATAATCTTATTAAAATTATGAAATACGGGTGTTACTCACGTAATGTTGGTCTATTTAGTCGACCGCGGTTTCGCCTATATGTCTAGGCATTATCAAGAGAGTGCGATACGTCGCGCCTGAGTCGCAGCCAGTCTTGCACTGCGGGCCCGTATTTCATAATTTTAATAATGTTACAAACTCACGTCAGTTTTAATAAAAACACTTATAATCTCTTAAAATTCTAATAACTTCTTATAGAGTGTAGAGAAGTTATATGTATTTTTTTAAATTACCCTGTATATTGTTATGCCTTTCTTAGAGCATCTTGAAACAAGTCCATAATCGATAGTAGATAATTTAAGGGTAAACTGACTAAACCGCAGGACAGTGAGGATGTGGAACCGTTGTTGACTATCATTAGACGTGTGTGATTGACACAGACGCCGTAATTATACCAGTATGGAAGCTAATAACATAATACAAGCCAGTAGTAGAAGCGTTTATCTTGTGTGCTTGGTTTTTAGTGAGTCATAAACGAGTCCCCAGTCGTCGTAGGATGGGCGGAAATCTAAGCTCTCAGACGTTAGTCTTGTCTAATCACTACCATCCTGATCTAATCTGGTTCTTGATGTTTTTCACTCGCTGGGACGTTTCTGTGATGTCTGAAGTGGAACGGTCATCCAAGTCATTCCGTTACAGGAAATGTTAATAGATTAAAGTCAATTAATGTCGATATTAGAACTCTAGTATTTATAGCTGACTTAACTTAACTTAGGAAATATTATATCAGCTATAAGTAACTGCTTTCGTAAAGAAGTTGTAATATCTAAGTCAGAGAAAAGAGGTAGAGAATTATCTCTAATATTTCTGACCTAACTCCTTCGATGCTGTGAACTCTGAACTCTTCGCTAATGAAAAAAATATATTCTTAAGAGAATGAGATGGCTTTTATTATTATAAGCCATCTCATTCTCTCAATTTATATCGCCAATTATAACGTAGGTGTAAATATCTGGCTAACACTCGCACACCGGGTGCAATAACGTCATAAGTGCTAAAATTGCAAAAATGAGATTTTGATCACAAATGCTGTTAAACATGCGTCTACATCCGGTGCAAAAATATCATAAATGTAACTCCAAAAATGACCCTCTGAGGGCCTAACTGTCGTTGTGGTTTTGGCGGATTTTTGAGAACTCTAGTGCGAGAACGTCCTAATTGGACGATTGCGCGCGGCCTCTCGCAGAAAATGTTTGTGAGTAGGAGCAACAACGTCATAAAGGGAATTATGACAAATTTTCATACAATTTTGGGGTATGAATGTCATAAGTTCACACTTCTGACTTTGTAGTCCTATTTATTTTAAAAGCAGTAAGTAGTTCTGTCATTTATTACAATTAACAATTTAATTTAATTACAATTAAAACGCTCTACGGAAGGCTCGATTTGACCATATTCGCCGCATTGGGAACAAACTCGCAAAATCAGTCGAATCGAACTTCTGCCGCCCCTTACTACCTTCACTGCTAAAACCTGATGGGTCACTTGCCCACACTGCCGAGGAGAAAGCGAACTTATTCGCTTCTATCTTCGCAGAATCTTCGCGGCTAGATACGGCTGGCACTATACCCCCCCTCGTCCTGAACTGTCTTCCATATTGACGCGCCTCTTTTGCCTCTCCATGGCTTCTGGACAAGTCCCAAAATCCTGGCAGCTTGCTAATGTGCAACCAGTGCCGAAAAAGGGTAGCCGTGCCGACCCTGCCAACTATAGACCGATTTCGGTCACTTTTAAGTACTCTTACAGAGTATGGAACGTGTACAGACTCCTGGCATACCTAGAAGCGAACGACCTCCTCAGTGACCAGCAATACGGGTTACGCCGAGGCCGCTCTACTGGAGACCTTCTAACGTATGCCACGCACATCTGAAGTGAAGCCATCGAGAAGAATGGAGAGGCTTTGGCAGTCTCGCTCGATATCTCGAAGGCTTTTGACAGGGTTTGGCACGAGGTCCTTATTAGCAGGCTACCGTCCTTCGGTCTACCCACTATAGTCTCTGTGATAGGGTATAAGACTTCTTGAGGGACCGATCGATTCGGGTTGTCGTTAATGGCAGCTCGTCCGATCAAATGGCAATCAATGCCGGAGTCCCTCAGGGATCCGTGCTCGCAGCAACGCTTTTCCTGCTTCACATAAACGACCTACTGATAACAGGTAAGTTTGGATACGCAGACAACACAACGGTTGTTGAAAGCTATATACTCAACTCACGAGCTAGTCGTGTACAAATACAGTCGCTCAGAGAGGCAATGGTCGAACGTATGAACGTGTCTCTGAAGGCAGTCTCCAATTGGGGTGAAGACAACTTAGTCACTAGTCACTTCAATACTAGTAAGACGGCGTGTCTTATCTCCACAAAACGGAGTCTATTTATCCTGACTCCTACCTTCCGAGATGTATCCCTTCCAATAACCGATCGTCTTGAGCTACTAGTATCTCGCTGACTTCGAAATTTAATTTCGGCTTTCACATTGAGTCGAAAGCTCAACTAGCCACCAAAAAGCTGGGCATCCTCAACAAGGTGAGACAGTATTTTACACCGGGGCAGTTACTTGACCTCTATCAAGCGCAAGTCCGGTCCAGGTGTGGAGTACTGTTCTCATCTGTGGGACGGTTCAGCCAAATAGCAGCTTGAGGCGCTCGAGTCAGTCGAGAAAAGGGCCAAGAGAATCATCTGTGATATCGATCTGACGGATACTCGACAACAAAGTCTGGAGCACCGTCGCAAGGTTGCCAGCCTATCGGTTTTTTATAGGATACATTTCGGCGAATGTGCCGAGGATCTACACAACCTTATCCCTCCGTCCCCGTTTCACCATCGGACTACCAGACAAACGGCACTGAGGCACCACTTCACGGTAGACATTCCTCTAATACGCACTGACTACGACTGAATAAGAAAAAACATATTGGGCAGATGCCGCCAAAACAAAATGGCCGCCGCAGATTATTAACATCGACCCGCTCTATTTGAAAGTCCCTTTATAAGACATTTAGAGTTTAGATTTTTTGTTTAGTTCTGCCTTTATGACGTTATTGCACAGAAAATTTTACGTTTAATTTAATTTTCTGCACAATAATGTCATAAATGTAGGTATAGTTTTAAAAAATATTAAAGATGTACCACTTATATACATTTTTTTTTCTGAAACAACCTTAATTTTAAAATATGGAGAACAAACAATATTTAGGTAATCGATATATAAAAGTATTGTAAATGCATTTCATTTTATCAAAACAACAACTTTTAAATCGATCTCCTGAAAAAAACGTAATTTGTTACTTATGACGTTGTTGCACCGGGTGTGCGAGTCATGAACAATCGTATAGCTAGAAAAAGAAACGTATACCTGATAGAAAGTTCACTTACTCCATAATAGCTGATTAGTGCTTATCGTCTGTGAGATCTACTAAAGTGAGGAAAATAGTAATCAGTTTTGTTATTGCTCTTTGTCAGGCACTGTTATACCAATTAGTTTTTTCATGCAACAAATTGGAGTCCCGTGCGATTAAGTTGTTTATTCAGTTAAGTAAATTTCGAGGACGAAACTGTGTTGTTTCGGAGAGCGTGTGATATTTTGGGAAGAGTCGTTGTGACGTAACACAACGTGGTGAAGGAAACGGTGGCGGCAGTGTGTTCCTCCGGATGTGAAACACACGCAGTTGTTGGTCAGCGTGATACTGGATTGTTTCGACCGAGCTTGCTTTATGCATTCGATATATTTTTAGTAGCATCGTCTGTTTCATTTAAGCTGCATTCTTATTATGAAATATCATTTCTATAAATGTGGAATATTATATAAAAACGACTTAAGTGTTTTACTACGCAAATTACACAAATATGACATACAATTCTGGTTAATACAATTTAAAAAAAGAAAAAGAAAGACTTTTATCAAATTGCATTAAACAAAAAATATCACTTTGATCACTATAGAAATGTCAAGCATTTTTTAAACTATCGAGTAAAACGCTACTCAAAAGACAACAATTTTCCAGTACTTTCATGCTCTAGTATATCACACATATGCTTTAGTCCTCCAGCAAAAGCAAATATAGTTCATTTCAGAAATTGGAGATCTGCATTAGTTTAATTTACCACTTAATATGTAAACGTCGCAGAAAATAAAACGTCAGTCATTTTCTTTGAAATGCGTTACTTGAATGTGACAACATTTCAGAACACTTTTGGGATATTAAGAATGAATGAAACACGAGAAAATTGGCCGGAATTTCAAGATGTTATCGGTTAGTACACAGGCGACAGCCACGAATCCGTCTGGACGCGGTAATAGTTTAATACCACTGATTACTTTCCTCTTAAGATTCCTAGCGGACAGAGCACTTCTCTGGAAGTCACCAGTCCTGGACTTGATTTGTTTATGTGCTTACGTGGCAATTACGTTTTCTTAATGGCGCGGATACGTAAGATAACTTGCGCGTCGCGTTAGCAATTATATCGGTATTGCGTATATTTTTTCTACCGGAAACATTACCAGGGAAACCGTAAAACTTAATTGCAAACCATTGATTATTTACTCTAATTGTGTGCTATCACGGCCACTCTTTTGAAGGTTAAGTATATAAAATTGCGTGTTTAATATAATAAAAAGGCACTTATAATTTAGGAACTATTTTATAAACTATTTTTAGTTCCTGTCGTTATTTATCTAAATTGTTTTTGTTTTTAGATGGTAATAAAGCGAGGTTTTCTCCTGTTGGCATTGATGGCGTTATTATAAAGTACCTAGTAAAGTAAGTAGATGTAGGAGGGTCGCGTTTGACGGACATTGACATCGAGCAGCGAGGCAGGTGTGCGTTGCTAACTAATAGTGAGCTCACGATATTATGTATAGCATGTTGCACGTTCAGTTTAGCGGCTACGTGTTAATTCCCTGTAGTTTTGCGAAAAAACTGTACCAATTAGACACTGACTAATACTGTCTGGTTACAGACGTGTTTGTAATCACTGTAATAAGCCTTTGCGGTTTTAAAATAATCTGTTATTTTTTGTTGTGGGGAGTAATGTAATGTTGGTATTAATAGATAAGTACTGATGACTCACCTCATACCCGTACACATGGGGTAGACAGCGAAGCAGGCGGCGCGGGCGCAGGCGACGCGACGCTTCTCTGTAACATTATATTAATAAGTTTATGAGTGGAACTCTATCCGACGCTTATGGAATGTAATTAAAATTACTTTCACATATCGTATGCATACTAATCGTGGGATAAATCAAGGATATGCATCTTATTCACGTGTCACACGCGAACAACGATACGTATCGGAACAGATAATAAAAGTGAGGGCTTTCATACTCGATGGCTTATAGATTATGCATGATTATTTATATAAATTGTATAAAAACTTTTTAATATAATAATTCTAGCGGCGTCCTGGCATCGGAAACATAAAAATTCCATCACGTAGAGAGTGTTTTATCGCCATCTATTGCAGGACAATGGGGCGGCGTTGAAAGAGTGTTTAATAGCAATCTAGTGGGTTTGAACCCGGCCGCACCGTGACATGCAAGTATGCACAAAACTACAAATACCCTGACTCATACATTCTCATTCCTAACTCACTCCCATACTCAAACAAACATCTCCGGTTTTACCATTCCATCACGCTGCAAAAATAAACACGCTACTTGTACATAAAATATAAATTTTAGTCTTCTTGCCTCGTTTTAACTTTCGTCCTTATAGAAGACTCGCTTAATTTCATTGGAAAGTTTGACACTGAATACTTAGCGCTACTTGTAAGTTAGAAATATCCGACATTTAAATAGGTGAGACGAGGTTCCATTGTTTTGAAGATTACATCATTTCTTTGTGAACAATCTTACAAAGAAACAATGTGTGCAACTGTAGGTATGCGTTAATCGAAAAGAATGTAGGACTTCTTTAGTTTAGCAGTTTTTTTGTGTCATGTTATGTGTTGCTACTGTTAAACCACAGGTGACTGAAATATGTACTTCTTTGTATACGGTCGCGGTAACATTAGCGTAGTATAAGTAAGGCTCTAGTGAGGCCCTAGAAAAATAACATGACCGTCTGCCATTACATAAGAAGCTTATCGTCGATTAAGTGCCAATACACGTTAAATGTCCTTTATAAGACTCAAGGAAATTACGTGATCATTATAATACGCTGTATTGTTGTAATTCCAGGCAGGTTTTAATTTATTAATATCCCGTAGTACGACGATTATAAGCAATATGAGCGCATTCTTAATAAAATGCTTCACTATACATTACAGTAAAGCATCAAGCTCTATTATAATTGTTCTAACAGCAGCTAGTATTCTTTAGCTTGCTCAGTCACGAATGACAAATATGCTGGCTATGAGACGTGATTAAACACTCGCTCCGTTTACGGTAAAACTGCCCCAACCGCATAACTGCGACAATAATAGTCTGTCCCATCAATGAACTTCATGCATACATTCTCGATTATGCGATGGTAAATGAATAGGCCTTATAGAATACGCCAACTCTTACAAGCTTTCTTTGTGTCCAAGAAAAGATGTATGCATGCCAATTTGCATAAATGCGATTATGTTAATTTATGATATATGATTTGTGATATCACCGGTCGATAACATAGGATAAGGACAGGAGCATTACATGTTTTTTAAAATCATTAGCAGAAAATAATCTATAAACCTTTGTTTACAAACGAAAACTGGTTTTATTAAAGTAGGTATACATTTTAATGTCTTAAAAATAAAAAAGGCCCTTATATTATATTTGTTGTAATAAAAAACGCTGTTTAAATTATTTTGTCAAGGCAAATGAACCAATGAATAAAATTACGCTACAAATAAAAACAATAATGCATCGTTTAGTGGTTTTTGGTGACGACAAATTTAAAATTGAATTGAACCAATGAATAAAATTACGCTACAAATAAAAACAATAATGCATCGTTTAGTGGTTTTTGGTGACGACAAATTTAAAATTGAAATGTCTAAAACACAAGATAATTTTAAGCGAGTGTGCAAGAAGAAGCTGCATATCATTTAGGCTCCGAGGCACCTGCACAATACAACGAATCAACAATACAATAAGGTAAGGAATTATGAAGGCTCCTTGGTGTTACTCGAACGTCGAAAGTAGGATCCATTGTTTGAGGATGCAATGTAAACACATAAACGAGCTTTGACGGTAACTCAAGGAGCACTTGTGACCACAAACACGACAAATGATATTCACGTATTAGATAGAACGCAAACATCTCAGGCACGTGTTTTGAGGTTTCACGTTTGAAGGGATGAAATCTAATATTTATTGCAGTTTTATACAATGTAGTGAGTTTCCTGTTTAATGTTAGTCGGAATTTATCTATTACTCCCTATTCTGAACTACTTCATTAAGTTTCAATGGCTTATTAATTCAGTTCAAATTTAGTGACTCCTGAAGGGTTGTAAATAATTTTTGACATGGAATAAAACTTAAAACAATGCATGTTCTGTTGCGTATGGTTATTTATTGGGCACCCGCATGAAGCGTTTTTTTCATGCAAAACACTAAAATAAAACAAATCGTATTTAAATTTATATAAATAGGCTACTTTTTATGGATGTATCTAGAAGCCTCGGGCGGATTCTAGTAAAACATAAATGAAAGGATAATACATAGGTACTTAAGGTCATAATTACATTTAAAATAATTAATTTTATAATTTGGCCTAGCTTAGGTACTTATAATGATAATAAATAATTTTCTTTAAAAAAAAACACGACCTACTTAAAACATTAAATGACTTCACCACTTCCACGTGGTAATATTTATATTGCGGATTTCTTTATTTCGCAATTTTTTGTTTCCTTTTGTCTTTAGGTGTGTTGAATTGCCTGTTTGTTATATAAACTCTTTGTTAATCATGAATAATTTTAAAATTCGCATTCTCACACTTATGCTACAAGCATTTTCTGTATAAGACAAATCGGTAGAATACATTTAGGTTTACATAATATAAGATAGTTCAATGTGTGTGTGACTAGGTACTTGGTACTTAATTGTTTCAGTGTTGGTTATTTTTTTTACTGTTTTCATATTTTGCTCAATACAGGAATTATAAATATTGAAATTAAAACAATATTGAAAAAATAAGGTGAATTTAATTTCCTTTAAACTTTGTGTAACTCTTAGCCTCGCTCGATTCTAGTTTGAACTTGGAATGTTATTTATCAAATAAAATAAACGCTAGAAGAAAATACTATAATTAAATTGCAAGCAAATAATTTCAAACTGATATTCGCGTACTTAAATATTATCTCCATAAGCTTTTACTCGAGTAAACAATATAACGGTGTATATTTCTGTATTAGATATAAAATATGAAAGTTTATCTTTATTTTCCTCATCGTAATCCCTCGAGTAAATAGTAAATAAAATACAGATGAAGAAGATACGTCGCGTTATGTAATATTATTGTTCTTATTTGGGTCAAGATCGTCATTGTAATGTTTCATTAGGTAAGAAGAAACAAAGATCCCACCAAAAACATTTTCATGTAAAATGTTGCCGCGAAGAAACCAAAATATGGCCTATAGTAGCAAAAATCAGATCAATCAGATCTCATGTAGAGCCAATCTTCTAACTCTACATGCTCTTACTTTACAAGCCCTTACTTCACAAACTCTACACCTTAGTCAAAACATGTGCCCTGCCTGACCGTTTGTTACTACTAAAACTACTCGTTAACGGAAGAGCAATCAATCTTTTCAAACCTAAATTACACCCATGTAACAGTATCAACACGGCCAAAGCCTTTATTTTGACTAAGGGTTGTTGATATTCGTCAAGTACGAAGTTGCTAATATGCGTCAAATACGAATATTTGTATTCATTGCATCACTAATTTCGTTGCATCACTAGTAATCACTACGTTGTAGCGGATTCTTGATGCTTATCTCATGATATGACATTGGAAATAATGTTGATGATACTTTAATGAATGTGATTAAAAATGTACACAATAATTTCAGTAAAATCGGCGATATCTTGACCTCGACCGATCTATCCTTAGAATTATCTCCATTTTGTGAATATTTTGCCGTTAAATTGTGTTATCTTATATCGGAAAATAAGTCTTATATTGTGTTTTATAACGGTATACAAATAACGGTCTTAAAATTCAATTTTATGGCAAACGCAGATACTATATGCAGAATTAAATATTATGTAGTCAATAGAAATGGAAAATCAAATCAGATAAGTATTGGAGAAAAGATCAGATACCGTCAAACTTTAATTAACTCGTAGTATAAAAATAGTTTTATCCACATTTAACTTATCCATAAAGCTAATTTGCACATTTACCTGTAAATACTCAGTAAAAAGGCCCGGTCAACCCGTGGTTTTATTGAAAACGTGACACTTACTTACAGAAATAATATTTTCTTTGAAATATCATTTGCACCTTGAATATAGGTCGAGTAATCTTATTTTAGTAGCCATGCCCGTAAGAAACACATACGTGCAGAAATATACATTACCCTTAAGTACGTCTAAAGGAATTGGAACATCGTAAACATGGAAAGCAAGCCCTCATTACGAAGGTACCTACTCTATTTCAGTAATATTCCGAGTGTGTTATTTGAACATCATTACCACCGCTAATTTGAAGAAACCGCCTTGTTCCCGGAAAATATTTACGCAAGAACGTAAATATTTGAAGAATATTCGTGAAATTTACCCTCGTACTCTTTGTAAAAGAAGAAAATATTTTTCAGTTAATGAGCTTCTAGACTAGAGGTAGAAAGTCGTTGCAGCACCCCACGGTAAACATAAATATCTGATATTCTTTAAAGAAAAAACATGATGATAAAAGCATAATAAATAAATCATGGTGTATTATACTTAATACCTTGATTTTACTTAAAATATGTGATTACTTAACTTCTCTTATCAATTTTTTTTTAATTAACCTATACTGTCCCGTTGTTGGGCAAAGGTCTCCCCCAAGGACTTCCACTCTTCCCTATCTGAAGTTTTTTCCTGCCGGTTTTCCAGAAAGGTGTCCAAGTCATCGCGACAGCGTTTTCTTAACTAATAGTAACTTAAAAGCTGGTTTAAAGAATTTAAAAATAGTTTTTGAATTAACCTGATAACCGTATTTACGTAATTACGTTAATCAACTAAAGAAAGCTTTAAAAAATGATATCATACAAACAAATTTAGATAAAAGGAGCGCCATATCGTGAGGTGCACGGCCAATTTGTCGCAGTACAGTTAGGGAACCATTTAGAGGCGCGTGGGCGGGCGGGAAGCGCCACGCTTTGTAGGCGGACAAGCGACGCGGCCATTCAACGAAATGCCCTTTCAAACTATCTATCCTCCTACAAACAGATGTTTTACGACCCACCAACAAAACACGCCTTAATAAAACCTCTAACACCTTTAGAGCCCCACGTTTTGTCTCACAACAATGTAAACAGAGTTGTTGAAAGGGAATTTGTTTTGATAATACCCCTAAAACCTCAGCTTATTTTACCGTTTCGGCAAACATTTTGTTGTTTAATGTATTTTTTAAACGACTACCGCACAAAGGGCTGTCGTTGTATCTAGGGCTTTACAAACACACAAATAAATACATCTGCTTTGAATGAGTTACCTGTTTGCCGCACAAATAAATGTGCCGGTCTGGGAATTAAATCCAAAAGGCCATACTGTCGGACGATTCTTCTACAAAAATTCATTTCTGGATAAAGTAATTTAGTTACAATATTCAATGCATACTTAAGAACGACTTAGACATGTTTAGCAAAATATTAGACGATACTTAAGTAAGTTATGATCGAAATCAGACTTCAGAAACATGATATTAGAGTTCTAAAGTAAGAAAATATTTGCCTTAATATACAGTACTAAAAACGTGTTAATTCACAACCTCTGGCCCTAAGGCTAACCGCACTCTTGCAATATTATTAACAATATTTCGCGAATTCACTAGTCTAAGTTTGATAAAAATCAGTAAATACGCGAAATATTGTCAATTATAACATAACATAACATCACACCTATATTACCTAGTTGTTACGATGTTATGTATTGTCAATTATATTGCATGTGTGTTACTAACCTTAGATATTTCAGTCAGTGCGCCAGTATTAGAAAGATAATCTAGGGTCAACGTGCTCCTTAATTGATTAGATAAGTGATGCACCGTGCAACGGTATCGGAAGTTAAGTGCGCCTTACGTAAACCTCTACAAGTAAATCAACCACGGCTATAAGACATTAATAGCACTAATAAAACAAACTGGACTGTTTCCTGTCACTGAATTGGATCCCAGTCACTTCACATAGAACGTATTTACGAGTTGTATTTGCATAATATTTCATTCAAGAATACCTTATTTAATACTTTGAAGATGAAACTTTGAATAAGTAAAGGTAAAATAAAGTAAATTTAATAAAAACATTAACGGTACTTATATGGAAAATATTGCTTTGTAATAGCAGCACTGTCAGTAGCAGTTGGAAGATCCAATTAAACCCTGAAATGACTAGTATATGCTGAAATTGTCAGTGGTCTGCTGAGCAAATATTCTGGTAAACACAAATTTTAGATTGTTTTTGATGAGCGTCTCCACACGCCATCTGGAGACGTTCCTTAAAGAGGATTTCTGACCGGAGGGAGTCGCGTATCATATCTTTCGTGGAAGGTTACACATCTCGCAATTGCGCGACACTTCGCTGAATAAAAGTGTTGAATAGTTTCTAAGTTAATTATGTAATAAATTATTAATGTAATAAAAAATTATAAAGTATTTATGTATGGGCCCCGATGCCTGAAATAAAACAAATTTGAATTGATAGACTGTGGTACGTCAATTAGCCATTAGATAATTTTAAGCTTGTAACATCTGTATTACGAAGATTTTGATACTTTCATTATGTCATTGTTACCTCTTTGGGCTTCAGGGTCATGCATTAATTATATTCATCATCTGCGGGTTTGGTTTCGCAATCGACTTACAGGTAGATCTCATAGGCTGAATGACATTGTGGAAGCATTAGTTATGATGTAGGTGTATATTTATGGATAAGCAAACCCATTTATGGATCTGTGCGCAAAATATAATAAATAAATGTCCTTGGTTATGAATGTTGCTATTTCGTTCCATATCTCACTTAAACTTTGATTCATAGATCTAGTTTCGTTACAAATTATTCCCATTAGGAGTATAAATCATAAAAAGGACCTAATTTATTTACACTCAACGTTCGAGTGGACATAAACGGAATGGAGAGCTAAAGAACAAAATTAGGCAACTTCTATAAATAAATACTCTTTGGCCATCTTCCTGTTTCAAAATAGGCATCCGTTCTCAAATAAAAACAACCGCATTGAAGAAGCCACGGTGTAAGGGAGCTGCACCTCTTTCTAAATGCTGGTATTAGGTAAGATAAGATCTCTAACCTAGGACATTTCTTTTTTTTGGAAAAAGGTGTTAAAAATATTTTAATTTACATCAGAATTTATCCACCGTTTTCATAAGCTAGCCACTTTCATATTAATCTCTTAATTAATCTGTTAGTAGGTGTGTCCAATTTTCGTGGCGATTATAATGATCTATCGCTTTTCTTTTACAAAACAAGTGGATCGCATCGCCATTGCTATACGTGGCTTACGGAACTCGTGAGTAGTGTTGCCAGGTCCAGTTTGCCAGATATCGGGACCAGAGAGTAAAAATAATCAGGACTTAAGTACATAAATCGGGACAGCGGCTATTAAACTTATATCAGCACATCTAATTCAAGTGTGAGGAAGGAGGTGGAAGGGATGATCAAAACCTTTTTTTTAAATCAGATATGTTGAAAATAATATGTATAATATAATATATTTAATGTAAATGTACCTATTTTATTTTTAATTATTAAGAAAATCGGAATGTCCCGCGAAAATCGGGACACCTGGCAACGTTACTCGTAAGTGTGATTGGTTTCGCATATGATCTGCACAATTTGCCAATTATCTTGACCAATTATTTCTAGTTGTTGGTTATGCTTCACGGTCATGGAATGATTTTTAATGAAACTATAGAATATTCAAAATTCTGGGCAGGTGTGATTCATCTCGTGTTTTTGAGCAGAAAAGATTTGAAAGAAAATCATTAATATTTTAATACCAAACAAACCTAGATAGGTTCAAAAAAGATTTTTACTTGACTGTCAAGAAATCTTTAAACGGCCGTTTTTAAACGAAAGTAGCATAGTACTGTGTAAGGTTTGCTACTGACTACAGCTAACAGATGAAGTAATGGATAAACTGACGTGCAAACTTTTGTAAAAATGTATCTTCTTCTTATTATTATTCATGTCGAGTTGCCGATATTAATTTTGAGCGATGAAGTCTTTGTATCCACATTTTACATATTATGTAGAGTTCGAGACTCTAAATAAAAAAAAATAAAATTGTGTCACTTGCACCTCATCTAGAGAAACACCATACAATTAATTGTTGAAGTTAATGATATGAGTTACAAAGTTGCGATTGGTTAAGACGAATCTCATAAGCCTGTAGCAATCCATATGTTTCACATAGAGCTCTTTTAAGTCAATATTTTGTAGAGGAGACACTCTCGGAGAGCTCGGCTGTGAAATTTCAAAACCTAGTAAGGGACTTGGAACAAATTTTACAGGAGAGCTCAAAAACGACTTCCCCACTTCACAGTTTTCAAAACCTAGTAAAGGACATGGACAAGATCAAAGCCTAGCAAGGGACAGTCCCTTGCTAGGTTTTAATATTGTCATTGTGCCATACTAGGTTTTGAATTGTTTTGGCAGTATGTTTTTGTTACCGAATGTGGACATGCTAGGTTTGTATTTCCATTAATACGCATATTTTAAAAAAAAATACACTGCGAAATTCGTGCGTAAATTTGCATCCAGTTAAAACACGTTTTTTTCAAATTTTGTACCTTGCTAGGTTTTGAAATTTCACAGCCGAGCTGCATTCAGTCAAATTTATCGTCTGCACTATAAAATGTACTACCAGTTAGATTTCAACTTGTAATTGTTAGACACGAGTTAAACACTTGGTCGTCGTCGGTACTCGACCACGTGGGAGTAGTTATGCGAACTTTATGGTGCAGCGTGGCCGATGCACCGTAACTCACAGAACATTTAACAGAGCAGTTTGACAATTGATGAGTTAGTGCTGCTTCGTAATACGAGCCTTTAGAAACTGATAAGCATTGTAACTGTGCAGTCAGTCATATAAAGACTTTTAACCTTGATTTGTATTAAGCTATAACTTTATTGCCCTATTGTAATCACTGCTCAGGAATTATGACCTTATTTTTCACCGGGTTGATACAAAGGATCAAAATCTGTCTAAAAGATATCTGAGAGGCAACTTTTAAAGAACTGCGTTGCATGATTTGACTCTAGTGTTGAGGTTTAGTTATATACGTCGCGCGTCATACTTATAATCCTGTACGTCCGTTTGAGTGTACTCGATTGAACATTTGTTCGAAGTCAGTAAACTGTGCACTGTTATGGACTATGGTAACATGGTCAAATGGTCGACCACTTTGTTACCTAAAACGCGTTGCGTGCCACCTCGATTGTAATAACTTGTTAGATCCAGTGAAAGCCGTATTACTCAATATACGTAATAGGATCACAAAAACCAATTCCCGGTGCGGCAGCGCATCATTCACAACCATCTTTCATTAGTAAATTTTTTAATTCCAATTAATACTTATCTCGGGAGCGTAGAACCTGTTCGCTTCCGGAGTTACGCTAAACCAGTCTCCGTCCAATTTGTTATTTTTAAAATCGCTCTTTATTTAGTTTCAATGGCTCGTCGACGCGCGCGTATTGTGTAACTGCTATTAGGTAATTTAATGGAAGCTCTAATCAATTATAAAAAATACTTGCCTCATTATTCTTCATTTCAATCAAGGACAGTAATAAAATGAATATTGTTTACGGCTGTTTAAGCTATTACGAAAACGATGACACTGATATTGAACCGGTGGTTGTATAAATTTAGTAACAAAGTATCAGGCTTCGAGATGTGTACTAATAAAATCGACTTTCTGATCGTCGAGCACTTATCTCTGCAGAACCTTTATTACCAATAACTTGGCTGTAGAATATGCATATTTTATTGAATACGAAGGATATCTTTGGGTTTGTTGGCACTTTTTACTAAAACAACGTAGTATGTGTCGAATCTCTTTATTTGTTTCTTACTTACATGATGTTTCTAGAGCAATGATGAGTTTTGTTTATACCATGTTATCTTAAAACATGGGGCCGTATTTATGTCATTTTATTTTGCTCACATTTTTGAATTTGATTAGTTTAGGCATATTTTTTTTTTTATACCACGCTCACAGCGAACGAACGTGTCGTCCACCTGATGGTAAGTGGAGTACAGCCCATGGACATCAACAATCCACAAAAGCAGATTATAGATGCGTCGCTGCAGCTGAGGACTACGGTGTTATGCCTCATGTGCCAGTAATTTCAGGGCCTGATCTCACCACCAAACCGGAACACAGTAATGCAAGCACTACTATTTGGCGGCAGGTTAAAGGTGAGACGGTGGTGCTGCCGCCCTCAGGCTCATTCACAAGAGCTCTACCACCAGTGAAGCATATCCATAGCAGTAGTGGGCATAAGACTCACTAGTACTGCAAAGATGGACCAAAATACGTAATGTTCAAAGGTTTCTTTTTCTGTAATTGTTATTTTACCTACAAGTTCATAAAATTCTCCTTTATAAAGAAAATATCTCCGAATTCACAAGTAATTTAAACATATCATAATAACATAACATAACATCACGCTTATATTACCCAGAAGGGTGTGGCAGAGGTGTACATCACCCACACTTCACCTGTGCCGGGCACAATTCCAACTCCGTACTTCTATTGAGAACATTTTCACGAGTATCAATTAAAGAAGTCGTGACATCGTTGTTACATCTATGATTTATCTGTGTTCATTTTTATGTTTCTTCAGATTTAATTTACAAGCCATTAAAGACATAATTAAACGTGGACCCATAAATATTTGAATGAGTATTTAGATTGATAAAAAAACTTGTATATGGCATTTAATTTTCAGATAACGAATTATTAGACTTGAATCAAATCATATAATAAGCTCCCAATCTACCAGACCGATCTGGATGAAAATTTGTGGGGGGATAGTTAATGACCCCAGAAATAACTTTGGCTACTTTTTACCGAAGACGGCTTTTTTACGGAAGATAATGTTGTATATGTTAATGTTACTGCGAGTTGTTTATTAGAGAAACAGCTACCGAATTTAGGACATCAATAAACATGGTGGCGATTAATTGGGCAATCAATACATCAGCTTTAATTACATCAACATGGTTGAATGTTATACAACTAGTCAACAACGCTAATTCGTTACGGATCTAAATCCATACTAATGTATTGCTAAAAATGTGTATCTTTATTCATTATTCTTGTCACATCCAGTTATTTAATTTAACAGAATTACCAGCTTGATTTGCATAGAGAAAAGAATTTAAATGCAAGTAATATCACTTCATTTTGAACACAATCAAGTCGGGACAATATTTTAAGTACGGCAAGGAAAACAGAAAATTTTGCTTGGAATTTGAACAGCTTTTCTGGTATTACGTAGTCAGTATAACTATATATATCATATTAAAATATCTGGTCTAACTTTAGACATCAAAAGCTTTTATTCAAATTCACTTTCACTGAGAAAACCCATCAACAACATTGTCATCACGTCTTCATTGCCCGAAAAGGTATGATAGAGGTGTAACACCCACAATTCACCAATTATCGAAGATAAAATTAAATTTTAATCAAAATCATAGGAACCAGCAATCTTCCACCCAAGCCTAAATATTTTGATAGGTCATAATACAATCTGTTTTGACGTTCCCTTGGAAAACTTGTCGTACTCAATTAAGTGAAGTATAAAAACATTTCATTAGTTTATCCATCAATAAGCTGTCAGGGGACCGCGAACTTCCGCATTCTATAAAGTGATTAAGAGAGGCGATGACATCAAACATGGTAGAAAATGGTATACTATGTACAGCAAAAGGTATGTTGACTCAAGAACTGTGTTGCCAGATTATATTTAAACCTGATTTTCTGGGAAATGGGTACGTGTTTCCCTAAAAAGAAAACCTAGTATATCTTTTCTTTTTTACGACGTATGTAGCGAACCAGCATGTAGTATATCTGATGGTAAGCGATAACTACAACTCATGAAAATCCACAATCCACAGAAGATTTTAGAAATCATGTTATAATTGAAATATGATATTATGCCTCATCTACCATTATTTCAGGGAATAATCTCCCTAGGCAAACACTTGTCGAACTCGTTTACAAAGGCTTTACCTCCTGAAAAATAACTGGGTTGCCTGATTTATAAAAACAAACCGATTTTCAGGGAAACGGATACACGACCGGAAAGTTGTTGTTTTATACGTGTTTTGAATATAAACGACCAAGAAAGACAAATAGGTCACGAGTAAGTAAGAACCATTTTTCGTTGAGAATATCACGAGATAACAATGAGGATATTATAAGGTATTTAAATTCCTATTGTTGGTATGTATTGTACACAAATATGAACGAGGGTTGTGTAACATCACCAATATTATGAAACTCAATAGGGATCGACTGTTCAGAGTCATCAATATGGTTTTAGAAGTTGGAAATATGTTTACTTTGATAATATATTACACGAAAACCTTAGTGTCTTCTCTCTTCTTTATTCAAGTATAAAAGCTAAGTTTTGTCTAACTTCATCAAATAAAATCACTGAGTCCCTGACTTAGGTGTGTTTTCAAATACAAAGAAACATGTTTTTAAGTATGAAATTTCATGCCATTATTTCGATCTATCTATCTTCAATTTTAGTGATTTTAAATATCCATTAACCATTTGTTAGCAGTTCTATTTGTAAGTATTTCATATGCTGATGAAAAACCAGAACAAGAAGTAAGATTTAACTTCCGAATTTTAACGAAAGCAACACAACTCAAAACGCAATGTTTAATTACAGAGGGCATGTTGATGAATTGTCCAGATACTCCAGATTCCCGCGACGGTCTGCTGGTATCCAGGTCGCATGTGCGGCTTGCGGCCACGGCCCATTGCCGACAGACGGACTGCGGACTCAATGAGCTCTGTTTCATCGGTATAAAAACGCCATGTTTGTAGATTAGTCCGAGAATCCGAGATGAATCTCCAAGTGTTATTGTTGAAGCTGGTTGCACATCGAGGATTGCAGCGAGTGAATAATGAACTGGTTTGTTTTTATTCATTAATGTGTTGATTTTGAAATGTATTGTATAAATTAAAACTAGTTATTGATTTTAATCAGGTATGCTTAAAGGTTGAATACAGTTAGATCGATCGACGTGTTGTTGATTTACAATGGAGCAAGACCAATGTTGCTAATTTAGCGACATTGTCACCATATCTGGGACTTTTGAGTAAGTGAAAAAAATCGATTAAGCGAATTTTGTGGTGCACCAAGTAATTATTTACTTAAAAATTATGCAAAACATAGACTTTTCATGTCTATATGGGATGTATAGCAGTTTTTCTTTATTTTAAATTGGTGTAGTAAGTAACTTAAACGAAAAAAGTCATGTAAATAGTAAAGGATGATTAGTAGGTACAACTGAAAATAGATGTGGCTGAATGTGGGATCTGGCGACCTGAACATTTTGGTGTTGGCAACACTGAGCAAGACAGTAATTTTATACTAAGCAATCAATAGTATCAACACTGGGTACAAAATTTTGCAAGTTAAGGGGAATTCTTGGCATATTGCCAGCCTTTGACGAGGGTGTATATTCTTTGAGAGTATGTTACGTTCAATAAAAATGTAAGATTTCAGATCATCCATGAAATGAATTTATGTTCACAGTCATTGGGAATGAATTTACTTCAAGATTTACCAAATAACCATTGAGTAAAGTTAAATGTGAGTAAAGGAATTATAGGACTGAAAAAAGATAGGGTCATCACGACCGACTCAGGTAAAAGTACCAATATCATCATTTACTTGCTGTAATTGAGGATTCTTATTCCCTATTCCTGAGGAGACCTTTCAATATAGTGATACATACAGTCAAATATTTTATGTGCATTCCCATAAACTTACAATCTGTTTTAAGTACTAGTTTCTAAGTTACCTACAAACAAACAAAGAAGTGTGGCAAAATATACTTAATATTAAACTGGGTCATGTAAGTAATACAGACAGAGAAGCACTTCACAAGTCTATCAAGGCAAAGATAAGTCAAAAGTGGATACAACGGGATGATTCGCTGGTATTTAGTTATTGCACACAATGTAACGCACCATAACCCATAACGGACACGGTCGAGTACTTAACATCATATTTTAAGTAAATGTGCATATAAAACGTATACAGAGACAACTTTATCGCAAGGCCGACCTTGAGTTAGTAAATGTCACAGTATTTCAAGCGTCGATTATACCTGTTAATAAAACAAGCAGTGTTTTTTTCTTCTTAGACTGCGCTTCCATTAAAGCGAAGTGATGAAATGAAGATTAATTTATTTAAAACACTGCGCTGTTCCACTCCGCTCTGACGGAGAGGAACGTATTGGCCAATAACAATTCTTGAAACCGTATAGGTCTAATAGGTCCGCTCCTCTCCTCTCCACCCCGTTTCGACTGCGCGGACTTTCAAAGAAAACAAATAAACACACGACCCCAAGCGGTGCTGAGCGGTTTCTAGCAGTAGCGTGCATAGTTAAGCAGTTTTGAGGAGAGTTGAGCAGAGCGAAGTGGAGTAGAGCGGATTATTCTTAATTTCGTAATATAAAAAAGGTAGCTTCGCAGCGCGCCGGTCCACTTCGCACCGCTCTGTCCACTCCACTCCGCTTCAGTGTAAACGCACCCTGACTTTCAATCGTATTTAAGTGCAAGTTGTTGATGTTGGCTTATGTAAGATATGGTCTTACCGGCTTGCTCGTTGTATAATTTTAACTAGAAGTTTTGAGTTCGAGTTATTCGTGATTCAGTTCGTTCAACCGTGCGTGACTCGAACAAGTGTTTGATTGTATTTCAATATTTAATGCCTAAACACGGCACAAGTTATACAAAATCTTGAGCTATTTCTGTCGCTACAGGAGGGCATTTTAAAATAACAGTAGAAACGATGTCTAAATTGGAGATATTTGAAAATATATTTTTTTTATCTCTGGACATTTCACGGTAAACAATGATTGTTTTTTTTCTTCTCTCTAATTGTTTGTGATGTTTGATTATATAGTAATGAAACCTAACAATGACTTAAAAAGCAATATATTACAGTTAGCTTATGGGTACTTAGGCTTTACCTATTAATACGTTTCTTTTAACTTCCTTTGCTAGCACTAGAAAGAATGGCGCACAGTGTAAATAACGTAGGAGTCGCAGGCAAAAGGCTGTTGTAAAGACTAAAAGGTTGCGTCTAAATGAAAATGACGTCATGTTATGGCTTCAGAGGGAATCAAGGTATATGGTAGTGTTACTTAGTATCATCCTTGCCATATACATTATGCAGCAAAACCTTTTCATGCTGGAGCTCTTTAAATTTAAAGTTTTGCACATCACTAGCGAAGTATGAACATTTCTTGTTAGTATCAAGAGAACAAACGTGCATATTTATTTTTATACCTAAGGTGATAGTGTTGTTTGGGCTTTTTATGTTTTTTGTCTGTCTGGCTTGCTAAGTGCCTATTATTCCCAGACAGTTGGACGATTTAACTTGAGTTCGTCTACAGGGTGAATATAACATAAGGGCATTAGTATCACCCCTGTATAAATTAATTTTTATTATCATTTATAGTAACTAGTTTTAAGTTAGCTGTAAGTTTCCCCATAAATGTCAAATGAAACATTAAAATAAGTAAAACCGAAAATAATTTCGCTTTATAATAATGACCTACACAAATTTATTCAGCATAAAATAATACGTATTAAGGACACAAAAACGAATGTAATGGTAGTTTGTACAGTGGCACAATTGTCAGGCATTCGCCATGGTACTGTGGCTTAATTAAGTCTACTCTACAAGGTAATTTTGTGGTGATACAATTTCGTAGAACAAAACTTGTTTGACACCCTTATCAAGCGTTCAAAGACTAGTACGCGGTATTTTAATATAATGTTGGAAATGTTTATTATCCCTGGTAGTTAGTATATGCATCGATGTTGGAATAATTAGACAGAATTTAGAACGAAGATTAAACTCCTATCAAATACATAATCCAGTTCGAGTGTAGTTACAATTGCATATCATCCATGATACGTAGTTTATGCAACACCAAAATTATATACAATTTACTAAGCTCATGATTCGCAGTCTACATAAAAAAGAGCATTATATGGTGTAGTGTCCAAAGCTTTGCAGGTAACATTACATTAAAGACATGGACACCTTTATTTTAAATCTACCTTATTTTATCTGACAGTCATAGGTAATAGTGATACTAAATACTTGTGGTATTATTTTTCGTTATAATTAAATAATAATTATATGAATTTCAATTCATGTTTGCCAATTAAATTTTAGATAATTTATTAGTTGATCGATTCGATCGGTCGATCAGTGCAATAAATTTAGTTATAAGTAAACATGTTCTCAATAAAAATATAGCAAGTTGGCCTTTGAACATTAGGTAATTTACAAAATGAAAACAAGAGGACCCAAAAATATTCCTCCTTGGACTCAAATTAATCAAGCAAACTTTACTTGCATTTTTATGATCTTTTCTTATGCTTATTTATAGCTAAGCATTAGCCAAACATTTACTAAAATTTTAGCTCTGTTATCTTCTTATTTTATTGTTAATTTAAAGCTTTCAGCACTATTTAGGTAAATAAAAATTTAATTTTATTACTATAGGTCATAATTGGGCCATAAAACCATGAGTACTATGGTTATTTTCATTTGTGCGTTAGTATACTCATTAGTACATTTATGTCACACGTGTCACGTTGTTGTCATGATGTTTATACAGTTTTAATATATTCTTGTAGCTTCAAGATAAGTGTACCCAGGAGTCGTTAGTCTGGTCTAGTGCGTCTAATGTGAATGTGCGCATCACTCGAATGATCTTGATTCTAATCGAGAGGCATGCGCGCTGCATCATATCAAACACGTCGCAGCAAATTATCTCTATATACTAGGTTATATATATCGTATTATATGTCATAGAACGTGATATTATATATAAGTAAAAAAATTGCAGTGTTAGTATTTTTATCGATCTCGTTATCTTTACTTGGAATTAAAACACAGGTTACGAATACGATAATATGTGCAAATATTAATCGATATAATTATATTATTAATAATATCTGTGTTACATTATATATAACACATTTTGAAACTCGAATATTGTGTTATGTGTGAATGCAGAAATATTATGCAGGTTCTTTATAGAACTTGTTTTGTTTATGTCATTTTATTGGCAATACTGTATATTAAAAGGGTGGCTGTATTTATTTTAAAGTTATGTAAATCTTGTAAACCTAGGCACATTTAATTACCCAGTTTAGTGATTTTAATATCTATACTATTATAAATACGTACGATTGTACTGTCAATACTAAATTCAATTATAGGTAATGCGATGTGAATATAATCTATCAGATATAAATCAAAATGTTGAACATTTACTATGGTGTATATTTTTTACTTGCCAGCAATAAGAAACAAGTTTTTGTTTTTTCAGTATTTCTAAAAAAACAATACGAATCAATCGACTACGATAATTCTTTGTCGTCTCAAAAACACATGTCTTTTGTTTTGTTACAACTCGTTTAGCACCCAAAAATGTGGAGCCGTACTTGTACGAACAATTTGAATCAAATTCCGATTGTAGAGCACACTTTAATTAATATTTACAGCCTTGGATATAATTAATTCTACTTTCTGTTCAGTCTAACATTATGAAATATGAAAGAACACATACTTTTACAGTCATAAAGCCAAGTTTGTTTCATTAAGACCAGCTGTTAAAGCCGTATAATTTGGTAACTCTTTTAATGTGAACTCTTTGGATATAAATAACTGTGTGATGTATCTCTAGCACCATGCTACGTGTTTAGGGCTCGTCTTTTGTATTAGTATTCTCTGAACCGACATTGAGAGTATTTTTAGACCGTACATGTACTTTTATACGGCGCTCTTACTTCAAGTGTTCTGAATTGTCGCGGCCATGATATTTAATTATTGTCATTCATCCTGTCTCTACGCACTTCCCGCGACTTTCGAAAAATAACCGCCACTTAGATGTAAAGTAAAACAGTTTATTATAAATGCGTTATAATTTATAACATGAAGGTTTAAGTTTTAACCAAAGCGTATCTTTTGACCGCGATATTAACTGAGGAGTATAATTTCTTGGTTTATTTGTCGATCTATATTGACGGTAGATGTCTATTTCGAAAGTCTAAAAAATGCTTTATAAACGTGAAAGTATTTTTTAAATTCCACTAATTTCTTATCTATCTACAGGAAAAGTTAAGACTTCAATTTATTTGATGCTGTTTTTAGTATTTATTTTTATTAGATTTTCCTTCAAAAAATCTACTTAATAATTCAAATAAATCGCAGACTATGTGTTATTTTTCTTTATTTTGTCAATAAAATATTATAACGACTTCTATAAAAAATAATCAAACAAAACAAAAAGTGCATGCTATTAAAACAAGCAAAACTACTCACACTTGATCCTTAAATGCTGAGCTCGAAACTCGTTACTATCCTGAACTGTCTAATTACAAACGCAAATCACATGTGAAACACAGCACGATAGTATATAGTAGAAATCCAGTAGTACACTCGAGTCACAGTGTCACGCAGCGGTCGGGGACTCGCGCTGTTATCAGTGCGAAACGCGTAAAGACATACGGATCGATCCCAATGCGGGAATGTTTTGATAAGGTAGCCTGAGAGCGGCGAGGGCCGGAGAGGAGCGACGGCCTCGGTGCGCACGGCGCAACTGACTGCCTTGCCGCCTTGCCTCACTTGCCTGCCATCCACCAGTGGGTCTGATGTACAGATGGCCCACCCATTACCTTGTTGCTGATTGCGGCTGTAGACAACTACCAAGTCTTACCAATTCTTTTGTTCAATCTTGCTCTCCATAAGCTAGGCTAGTTTTGTTTTTAGTCTTGTTACTAGAGTTACAAGGCTAAGACGCCTAACTTATCTTACGGGAAAGAAAAAAACAGTAACCCCGTGCTGAGCTGCACGTGCTCTTTTTATGAAAGTATATACAATCAAAATATAGTTAAATTTAGAATAAACGACAGGAATTGAAATCATGCAAGAATGAGAGCTAATGAAGGAAGGTTTATCTTTGAGAATTGTGTAAGTGCTGAGTGAGGATGAAAATCACAACCTCCCAGTTATACCCGGAGAATATGCATTATATGCTTTGTGTTTGCACAGCGCAAACACTAATACTGAGTTCCGGATTGGTGATGAAATTAAGTTCTGTAATTCCTGGCACATTATAGCATATTATCTTGATAGTATAAAATCTTCACTGTTTATGGATTTTGCATGTGGGTGTTAATGTGTCGTAGTTGCCAGTCCACCTACCTATTCTAATTCCAATCAAAGACTGTCTTAATTTGAGTTATTTACAAGTTCTCAACAGTTTTCAAATATCTCAAAGTTTCTTGGTCTTAAATTAAAACTTATATCATTATCATTCATATCTCATATGTAATAGCTTGTTATGGCCTACTAATTCTATTCTACCATTCATTTCTGCAAGCATACATGACTAGAAAAGATTTTGCTATTCATGTCAAAATTTAAAAAAACTTTTGTCGCTGGTCTTCCAAAACGTTTTCCATTTACCATTATGTGGACAGATTCAGAGCAGGTGAATTTATTTCATCGAAACCTTATTAGATAGTAATATTGTGAGTATGAATTAAATTCATATTTAAACCGCACACCGCTTGAAACACTACACATAATTCGAATTTAAATGGTTGGTGCATTGATTATGTTCTGCATTCAAGACGTTACAAGCGAGTGAGCTATCTGTACCAAATATTAAACTTCCCGACTCCCGCGCCGCAGCGGGCATCCTCCACGTTGCTCCACACCTCCGCCCCATCCTCATGCACGCGACAAGTGCATTCATTCATTCCATCGGATCACTCATCCGATCCACCAAACAATAAATTTTTGAATAACTTCACAACTAGGTTTATAAGTTTTATTATGATATTTTTGCATCTAATTTATATCTTTGTTCTTCCATACCACCGTGATAAGCCATCTCCGTTCAACGCAAGGCCTCTCGTCTCCTCCAGAGCGGAGCGGAGTTTGAATAACCAATGAGGTTTCATTATTGTCATATCTTCTATTTGCTTCGGTAACGAAACCTGATTGGTTATTCAAACACATCTCCTCTCGTCTCTACTTTGATAGAAACCGGGCTCCATGCACAGTGCATTCATTCATTCCAAGCAACGTGTCACTCATCCTATCTACCAAACAATGGGTTTGTGAATATAAGCGACCAAACATACCGCCTTACGCCCATTGTTTTCGGCACGCATTGTTTTCGTAAACATTTGGTACACCAGATTTTGCCTATAAATGGCAGCTAATTACTCATAGTAATTGTTAACATAAATGTGATTTATGAATGAAGTTATGTTTATACATCAGCTGTTTGTTTGTTTATGTATTTACGGCACATATACGCTATACGCCAAATCACTTTAAGTGTGGTACTGTTCGTATATATAAGCAAATATATTTTAATAAAACGGTACTTAATGGCTCTAAATAAAAATATCTTGATTTAATAAATCAATAGAATTAAATATTAAGTAACCAATATAATAAATAACAATGAAAACCAATTTAAATGCTTAATTTCTTGATTAATATGTGAAGTAACTCGCTATTTCCATGAAGCTGCTTAATGGACTCTGATAAGACTTATTCTACTTTATTGATAAAGTAAAATAATAGAAATTAAAAAAAATATATACTAAGCGTACATCGATGACTTAAAAAACATAAAAATTGCCATTCTAAGTACACAAAAGAGACGTATATTTTGTTGGAAAAAGAAACAATAAAATGTAGCTACAGAATAATTGCTAAGCATCAATGACAAATAGCCCATTAAATTTTCACACTGAAATTATACAAGTTACAATGCCAAGATAAAACGAAAAATAAGTAAGAGTGACACGAAAAAAATCTTAAGGAAAAAATCAATGTAACCTTTGTTTGACACGAGGAGATGTCAAAATAGGGAAACACGATTAAATAAAATGAAAAAAAATGACAAAATATGCGGCTTTCGACAAGATTCTGTCTTCTATTCTCAGTGGGTTTCAAAAGTAACCAAATTATTAGTTCATTGGTTTCCCAGAATATTTTGTTGGCTGTCTGGAATAAATTATTACGTTTATATGAACGATGACAGATCTTGAATGTTTCTCAATGTAACTTGATCTAGCGTAGGAGTAAAGACGGAGACCTGCCCTTTACAGATTCTAACTAGAATTAATATACCTACATAATTGTTGGCATATTCATGAATCCACCTGAGACAAACAAATGAGTTTCAAATACTGAAAAGCGGTATGGAAAGTATGGTGGTAATGAAAGGCTCACCAAACCCTTTCATTATTGAAGAGGCCTGTGAATATTTTCAGTAAACTACCAGTGTTATCTAGAGCGCTAGTCGACAAGTTACCTGCCATTTAAAATGTATTTGTGTATGAAATTTTACACGCCTGCAAAATATAACAAAGGCTAAGCACAAAAATAATATTAATTATATTAGTAAATACGGTAACTTTGATGTAATTAGAGCGTGCACTCATTAAAACAAGCATATTTGTTATACTTTGGCACAAACTCACAAGTAATTAACATTCTGATTACTTCCAAAGAAATGAGTAAATGTAATTTACTGGAATGTAGATCGCACTCTGGAAAAGCGCTTTAAAGGCTTCTAACGGGAATGTGGTATTTTCATAAATATTATACCAACATACAGTATATTTCTACATTTACATGGAGTGGTGTGTTTTTGTAAGGCGTATGATATCTATTATTGAATCAGTAAACCCATGATATTGTGATATGCATAATTTGGTTTAACCTATCTAAATACACCATTTTCTAATTTGCTTTTAAAATAAAAACAAGTTTTTTTTTGTCTAAACTAACACGTTATTTTGTAAAGGTGTATGTATTTGTAATGGTTACCACAGCCATACTGAGTAATTTTGTAGTTAGAAGATTTGCCACAAGGATTCTCTAGAGACCTTATTGTCTCTGGGAGCATTAATTAAGACTACCTCCCAGTTTGCTTTATTCTCCGTTATTAACTGTTTTGGTTTAGATTTAGTTAAATTTTGTATAGCGTGTACTATATGATTAGATAGAACATTGATTATTATTCTTATATTAGGTGTTAAAAGTGTTAATTTTGTTCCATCTGACGTCTTGGCATCTTGAAATCCTTAGATCTTAAATTTATTATTGGACTGTTAAGATCTCAGGGCCTTACTTGAAACAATAGAGCAAACACCACTTTAAAGAAAAGGTAATGGTGATGCAGTCAGTGAGCAGCTAAATGCAACGATCACGCGTAATCTGGCTATTATGTAAAGAGGAGAGGGCCTTGTTTTTATCCCTATAAAAGTTAATTAAATTCGATAGTAGCGCAATCTGCTACGTTACAACTTTCAGCATGTATACACGGCTACTGATCAACATATACATTTCCAGTATAAGCTGGTCTCGTATTGTACGGGAAGGCAATCCATCGTGAGATCATCTTATACTGAATATGTATAGGTTGATGTGTACCCGTCTGTACATTACCTCAACATTCGCAAAACCAGCTCTGTTAACAATATAGTTACGACATTACGATTAAGTAACATTTATGTTCGGACATCTTAAAGCGATTTGTATAAACTTTTGTTCAATTTCGTCCAAACTTTACGATATCGCCACTTAAGTTTAAGTGACCCTAATCTTATATTATCTTTAATTCTTTGATGTTGAGCACTTTTCTTATCAACCACTTTCATTACAGTGGCACTGGTTCGAAGGTTTTATACTTCAGGTTAGCTCATATTCTATTATCGTCGCAGTCATTATTGGTTACGCATAATTATAGCTCGCGTATAAAAAAAAACAAACTGCGTTTTATTAGAGAGATCTAATAAAATGCAGTTTGTTTTTTTAATTATAGAAAATAGGACTATTTGCATGGTTTTCATTCGAATTTGTTCATCGTTTGTTTGCCCTCTAGACGGCCATTATCTTTTACAAATGTCCACGGGCTGTTAGTAGCGTTACTAATGTAAAGGATTGCCATGAATATGTATAAATATTATGTACGAGTATGTATTTCATAAACAAGTACAACTTATGCAATAATGTCGGTGTTAAGAGAACGGAAACATTATTCCGTTTGCATACTCACATAAACATGATTAATAGGAGAATGCAAGATAATTAGGTAGTAAAATACTGCTTAATGCTTCGGATATTATGGTCAGTAATTTACTGTTATAACTCTATATGAATATCGCACCTGGAAACGCAACCAGAGGATATATCTCCGCTCTGGTGAAACGAAAATGTATCAGAAAGATAAAGTGGTATCAGTCAAATAATTTAACTATTTCATATTTAGGTTTTTCTATATTTTAGCCTCGATGGTCTAGTGGTTAGCGTTTGCGCCTCTCACTGCGAGGTCACGGAATCGATTCCCGGGTCGGGCAAATTGTTATTTCTGAACTTTCCATCAGAAAATCCACAATAGGAGTAGGAATTCCGCCCGATGGATGGCGATTGGCTCAACCTATCCAATGGGACCATAACAGGTGAAATGTGTCTCTGCCACATCCTTCTGGTAATATAGGCGTAATGTTATGGTTATGTGGTAAAGAAAGTGTGTGAAAAAATTAGTAAATTGGCAAGAAGAAAAAAATCAAGGAGTGTTGACATATTGACTAAGAGATCCGATTCGGATCCAATTTTGTCCGGAGTAGATAATCAAATACATCCCAGTAGACGAAATTACAAGATTGTCTGTTCTTAATATTATAGAATGCTGTTCCATAGAACTTACTGATCATAAAATCAATATTAGATACGTGTATCTATAGACCGCCTAAGACCGATTCAAAATCTGTTGCCATCTTTTTCCATGTCTTTAATAAATACTCTCTAAACTTTGTTTGAAGAGCAATAAAAAAGTAATGTTGTGCGGTGACTATAATATATATACATTGGATAGTGTAATTGCTTCTGGCGTTCTATCTAATGTAAAAAATCCAAATTTATCTTTATCTTTATTAAAAAATAAGAATATGTAGACTACAGAATATACTTATTTTCAGTATCAGATAAAAACCATGCTGTTCCAGAACTACAAACAAAAATGATCAAATCTTGTTTCTAAACAAAAAAACGATTTTATGAAATAGAGCCAAGTTAGTAAATAATATATAAATAATCATGTTTTGTTTTTGCAACATAATGCAATAAAAGTGGTATGTCGTATTGGTTGCACAAAATATAACATTGCGTTGTACATGATAACAATAGGAACTAGAGAGATATTATTGCAATAGACAACAATTTGTTAACCAAATAGTATTTCGGAACTAAAATAATAATTATAACTTAATATAAGAAAAAACTGGAAGATTACCTACACGCAGTGAATCAAGCAATATTTAATACATCCGAATAAGAACGTGTCTTACCTGCATGAAGAGCGTTTGACCAGTCTAATGTCGAATTTTGTCATCATCTCTTCTATCGTTATACAAATAAAAGTACTGTCTTGAAGTCTTCAAGCTCTCGTCTTCAATTTATGTTTCATAATAAAGAAAAAAAAAAGGTAAATCAGCTATTCAAAAAACCTCCGTACAAAATGAAATCATTCATCTAGTTTTATTTATTTATTTAACTTTAGCACAACAAATATGTACAAGGCGGACTTAATGCCAAAGGCATTGTCTAACAGTCTACCTAGGGTGATGCAGAGTTAAAAAGTGGTAGGTGCATATTTAGTTTAATAATTAGATTAGGACTTTATCTTTATAAACGATTATAGGAAGATTTATAATGAATGAGTTCTAGTTCTAAAGTTCTTGTAAATTACTTAATTATGCATGCTGTATTCACTTCGAGATGGTCATACACTAAGTGTTTAGTTTTATCGCAATTAATTGTTAATTTGAATTCTGTATTATGGCAAGTAAAGTAGCAGTTCTTTTGGATATGTTTTTTCGGTAATAGACAGACAATCAAGTCAGTTCGAAGAAGAAGAAGTTTATTTCAAGATAGTTATAGCGGTATAGCAGCCTCAACCATTTTTATCAGTCTTTCTCTAGACTTAAGTATTGCTTAGTCATGCCACTGATAGTACCCACAAAGGCATTTATTTGTGCGTGTTACTATTATCTATCATTATAATGCGTGAGTTGTTCCCAAACGCAAATCCAATCATTGGGCGTTCCTTAACCATTCACACGTATCACACATCGTCACGTGCAACGTATGCTTATCGACAGTTCTAGTAGATAACGCTATTAGGATAGTAATGCACTTGCCTAGCATGCATAGCAACAACACGCCTATTTACCAGCATGGTACTGCACCGACCGGACCGAACCATTTGCTGCGTCCTGCTTTACCAAAGACGCTGCTGTATGTTTCCCGACTGCATTACTCCACAAAAGATGAAGATATTGTGGAGTATATCAGAATCAAGACTAAGTTCACGCTGAGAGTCAAACGGTTGGAGTCACGCCACAACGTAAACTTCAACTCCTTTGTGGTGATAGTGTCGACCGAACATCTGCTGGCTTTCACAAAAGAGGAATTTTGGCCGAAGGGTGTTGTGTTCCGGAGATTCCGTGGCAGCCTACCTGACACCGCGCGTCACACGTCGCCGAATCTATGTGTTAAATAGTATTATGTATTTTTAGGTTAAGGTATATATTTATGGGACTATGCAGCCTGAAATAAATGATTTATTATTATTACCCAGAAGGGCGCGGCTGAGGTGTGTAGCACCCACATTTCACCTGATATATTTAAGTCACATGTGATTGGGGGTGAGCCTATCGCCATCCAGCAGGCACAATACCAACTCTGTGCTGCTATTGAAACTTCGCGGTGAGAGGTGTTCTTGTAGATATCGCTACAAGAAGTGTTATGCACTTGACCACTTGTTTTATTAAGGTTCAGTTCAGACAGCTATTTAATTATAATAAGACTAAATGTTAGTTTTTCAAAATTGTAAAATATTTTGAATAGAACAATGAATCTAAAAAGAATATCAATATATGTTTGAATGTAAATGAATGCTTTTCGCACCCCGCTGCGAGTTGCAACCGTGACGATATACATAAAACTATTTCACATAATAATATTTCGCAGCTACATGGTCCACGGAGCCTACCGTTATCTGTTAATTACTCCGCACTCTTGTCCGATTTAATTGTAAAATGAGTGCTTTGCTTTTATATAATTTCGACTAAAAACCAATTTCACCAATTTGTTAAACTCAAGATTAGTGCTAAGCTGCAGGTTACTATCTCTTTGCTCTGTACAAACATTGAGCGAGAGTGAGAGAGATGCACATACGCGGCTAAATAACATAGTAGATTGAGAAGCTTTGTGATATCGACCCTAAGAACCATAATAACGGTTGGTGTACAAAAAACTAAATAAAAAAAAACTGTACATCAATATTCTATTATGTCCATCCTAAGGTTGCCTGGAAGAGATCGCGTCTAGCGATAAGGCCGCCCTTTGTTCGTTTTAGTTTCAGGTACCTATTTATTTGTATGTTCGTTACAAATTTGATGTGCAAATAAAGTTTTCTCTATCTATCTATAGTTAAACATTATATGAAAGGTTTAATTCACTAGATAGAAGTTTGCACCGAAAATACACAGTGAATTCTATCCCAATCCGTTTTGAGAGTTGTTATAAGTTTGTAGCGTTTGATCCTCTCTGTAGCATACCTAAATCAAATTTGGCAGGAGTTTTACATTTTAAGGGGATTTATGTAAGTAGCTGCAGGAAAATTTGGTTGCGTAATTCTATGAATGGGATTTGAATTCTTCATTTTTCCGCAACCTTGGTTGCCAAAAATCCCGTGTAAAAGGAAAATAAAACACGTGCCTACTTTCAACATAATAAAAATAAATAAAGTCGGCAAAATGACACGTGTAAAAATGTGATGTAATAAAAATTACCATTATTTACCGTATTCCTTTTATTTATGTTTAAGTTGGATATTATGTGATGAAGGTTTTACAATTTGGTATGTTTTCGTTTATGCTGTAAACAAAGCATCATTCAATAAATTTAATTCCAAGTACTGAATTGAAAATTATCTTTCTCCATTCGATGGTTCACAAAGAAACCTTTTGTTTAAAACAGTTATTTATTTATTTACAAGTTTTAACTTAAAAGTGTAGTCAGCACTTCACGTGTTTCTATAGAATAATAGTAAAATACTTGGGTCATAAAATTAATCTTTTTCACGTGCGTAGGCCCCACAGAAATTGAACAAATGGCGTTACGATTTCCTACAATTGTTTTATGTCCTACAGTGGATAAGGCGCTTTAAGAACAATTTTGTTAAATTTTTATCTTTGTTTTCATTACGTATGCAAGAAAACTGTGTAAATGCACTCAAGAGTTTTTGTAGCATAACCACGGTGCGTTAATATCGTGTATCATGAGCAGTCTACTTCATGCTACCGTACTGGAAAGAATCGCTGACGTCTGATATTTTTTACTTTTTTTACTACGTTATTACTAGAAGGCCGATTGAAAGAAACTCGGTTCCTTAATCAGCCTTGGCAAAAATAATCGAGGAAATGTTATTATATTTTAGTTGAAAACACAGGAGAAGACAGATTATATTTTTTTGACCGAATTAAGTTGGTAAAAATAATGTAATGTTTTTAACAGTAATTTAATTTATTTTTTGTAGTAGGTACTGACAACAAAAGCACTAAAGATAACGCAAACTGCTCTAGTGCCACTTTTAATTAATTAGTTTGTGAACAATTCGTTGATTAGATTTTCTGTGAAATATACGAATTCTATTAGGTACTTCTTCTTCTTCTTGCGAGTCAATGGTCAAAGTTTTTATACCACCCCGGCCCAGTAGGTGGCCACATTAATAGCATTCTCCGTGGCGTTATTCAAATCGCTTAAGGAGCAATTGTCAGGGCAATTGGGGCATTCAAGGAGATGTGTCATTGTTTGCTGAGTAGCACCACAATCGCAGTGTGTTTCGCCTGGCTGGATTATTCCCCATTTTTCCAGATTATGTCTGCAGCGGCCAACCTGAGCTCGCAACCAATTTAAGGATTTCCATATGGGCCACTGCAGACCGGACCCAGGGGGCAAGTGCTCCTGCACGTTTATATAGTTGGCTGGTGGAGGAAACTTTTGTTGCCACAGTTCTGTTCTGGCGATGGCAGGCTGATTTTCAATGGCGACTGTACATTTCAAAAAACTTTTGCGGCTTTTCAATCGTACTGGAGGTGGCTTGATGCCATAAAGTGGGTGTCGGGCATCACATTCCTGATTCGATTTTTCGATCCTGCAGGCAATGTCTCTTCGGACACGCGGTGGGGCAATACCTGCCAGCGGATATAGCCTGGTAAGCGGAGTGGGTTTCAGGCATCCTGTCACTATTCGGCAAGTATCATTTAGTGCGGAGTCAACTTTTCCGGTATGGGCAGATCGATGCCACACTGGACACGCAAATTCACCGGACGAGTAGCACAATGCTAATCCGGTAGTGCGAACAACATCTGGAGCCGCCCCCCAGTGTGTTGATGTTAAACGCCGAAGTAGATTATTACGGGTACTGACTTTTTGCTTCACCGATTCGCATTGCCTCTTATAGGTCAGCGCTCTGTCAAGTGTAACGCCCAGGTATTTGGGGTACACGTTGTGGTCAATTTTTGAACCCTGCCAAGTAATACTAAGCTTCCTATTGGCTAAGGAATTGTGCAAATGAAATGCGCAGGCCTGTGTCTTGGAAGGATTGGGTCTAAGGGCATTACTTTTATAGTAGCTGCTAAGTTCCTCCAGCGCTGTCATCAGGTGTTGTTCAACCTCCTCGAAAGTAGATGCTTGGGCTGTTAAGGCTAGGTCGTCAGCATAAAGGAAGCTTTTCGTGTACTGGCACTTTGGTTGGTCGTTTGTATACATATTAAAAAGCATAGGTGCCAAGACACTACCTTGCAGAAGACCATTTTTTTGATAGCGCCATCTACTCTTAGATTGGTGGAGTGTGACTTGGTATCGTCGGTTTCTCATAAGTTCACCAAGTATATTGACAAACCCCGTATATTAGGTACTGAAATTTAATGAATTGAGTCTACGACAGTTATGTTAGGAATAATCTAAAATTATTTGAGCATTCAGATTACTTAATGTTCACACAGTTAAGTAAAAGTAATATAGACCAAGTTGTTTTTTTAGTTTCAAATAATAATCTTAAAAGTTTTTATGCCCAATGGGATGATTTCAGTCGAATACTAAAGCCTCTCTTTCAGAAAACTTTGTAGTGCCTGACATGGAAGTCACTCGGTTCGGCTTGAATTTAGACTGTTTATATTGCTAAACTTAACGAAATGCTGAATAAAAATCAATATAAAATTTAAAAAAAAACTATCGTGTTCATCGATACAACATTTGTATGGATTGTAACTTCAATCAATTTGTAATTAAATCAAGTAAGTAGCTTCTAATCTAGGCGCAGGACCGGGTGTTGTGGCGCAAATTGAAAGAGGCCTATGTCCAGCAGTGGACTACGAAAGGCTAAATGATGAAGTAGCTTGCAGTTCATATCGATCTTAAATATCGAAGATAATACGGGAACTACTATTCTATTACTATATATAACTATTATACTATTATTTATATAATTTCCACAAGCTTGTTCACGAAAACTTTACCACATCGACATTCAGTATTGATTGTCAACTTCCTATCCTTACAAGTTGAGTCACCGAATCTTAACAATCTACAAGTAATTGATTTGTTTATGCGAACGAACCTTGGCACGCTAAAGGTAAATATTGCTTTATGTATCGTAATCAGCATAATTTAGGGTATCATGATAAACAAACCGTACCACGGTTGAAGGGCTTGCACAAATGGTATTGCGTAAACAGGATCGGAACGTAAAGGGTAGACTCCCGAGCCGAGCGCCATGTTTACATACTAACGTAATATGGGTTTATCTTTCTTTGACGACCGGATGGCGGAGTGGGTAGTGTACCTGCCTGCGACGCCGAGGTCGTGGGTTCGATTCCCACTTAAGACAAATCTTTGTGTGCATGTACATGGGGGTTTGTCTTAGTCTGGGTGTTTCTATGTATAATAAGTATGTATTTACAAAAGAAAAGTATATAATATGTATTAGTATCAGTTATTCTAGTACCCATAGTACAAGCTCTGCTTAGTTTGGGACTAGATGGCGTTGTGTGTGAGTTGTGGCATTTTTATTTATTTATTTATATTTATTATTTATCTTTAATATTATTAAGATTTTATCTATTTTTATATATACAGTGACTTATTAAGTTTTGAATAAGTTATTTTTCTTTTTTTTTTCTAACCCATGTTGTCCCACTGCTGAGCTAAGGTCTCCCCCATACATGACCACAATTGTCTGTTTTGGGCTCTGTCTGTCCATAGCATCCCTCCAGCGCTTTCTGGGCCTACCGCGACGCCGACGACAGTCAATAATAAGTTATTAGACTAGTTTAATTTAAGATCCAATATGTATAGTTATCTGTAACTAAAGACTTTATACAAATTATTTTTTATTAATTATTAATTTCGTCAAAATTGTTTTAATAATTAATTGTGTTACATCCAAAATAGAAAATTAAAATAATAATTTTGGAAAAATGGACGCCAACAAACCTGCATTTTGGTGTTTCAGATGTGATATGTCTACTAAAATGTATAAAAACTTAATATTTTTTAAATTAATCCCATATTACTTATTGTGTATGCAAAAAATAACCAATCAATTGTTCCCCCTTAAGAAAACAGCATGGTATTTAATGCTTCGGTGGTTGCTGTATTTGGTAGCCATAGCATCAAATAAAGTTAACATAATTTTATAACATAACATCACGCCTATATGACCTAGAAGGGTACGGCAGGGGTGAAGTGTGAGTGGTTATATTTTATATCATACGATTTTTATTTAGTTCGATGTTGTTGCAATGGTACTCAAGGCTTCCTATTTCCTTAGAAGGGTCTGACTGTTTGTCTATGTATTTATCTGTGGTATGATGACTGTAGAAATTAAATTAAAATTATGTGAGAACAGTAAATATGGTGGAATCCCGAAATAAATTAAATTACAAAAAATATAGAAGTCGCAATGTCTTTGTTCTTTGTAATGCGTATACGAACCGCTATGAAATGTTTGTTTAGTTTAGATACTTTTATTTTATGCTAATAACTTTAATTACATAAAGTGGTCCCTGAACGCTTTTAAAGGTCAATTGTAATTTGAATATACATTTTTATTTTCATATACATATTTATGTTTTATTTAGTAATAGGTATAAAAAGATATTATTCGAATAAAACTACTTTTTCAGTCTATCTCAATATCGTATATAAATATGATCGTAGTAAAAATATAGTTAATGCATTTTTAAGGTATTTTTTTGTAATTGGATCAAATACGAAGAGGCGAATAACTTATCTAGATTTTAATATTATTAAGTGTAATTTAAAGCCATGGCATTATATACTAAAATATCAACATCGTGAATTTCTGCCCAGTTATTAATGTGCTTTTTAATTAAGAGGAAATTAAATAACCAAAATGAATAATACCTACTTATAATTACGGCTATGTTTCGGAGAACACAACTCATAGAACAAAACGCGACACAAAAAACACCATGTTCTGGTAATTACCCGACAGCATAACTTTACCAATTTGTCTGGCTTTTCATTCGCTGCGGTACTTAGGTACACATACATAATTATATTCATTTATATATGGACGGTACACCCATTGCATATAACTTTTGTGCACGGTAAAGCGCACCAAATACTAAAGACAATCACATGGATCTATTTCGATTTAAAATAGATGACTTTATGTTAAAAAATGTATTTGCGCATTATGGTCCCATACTCGATGGAGTAAAACCGTCGAGATCGAGATCGTCCCAGATTCAGTGCCAATGAATTTTCATTTGTTATCCATTCGAGCCTCGCAATTCCAACATTTTTATTATACTCATCTTGGAGTAAAACTATCAAATAAAATCGTATAAGGGTCCTTTTGACTAAATAAATTAAGTTATTGTAATTTTTCTTACTTACCATTATATTTGCATGCTGTTTAATGGCTGAATATGCTAGAGTCTTTATACTATTGTACCATCTTAATGGACCATATTCTTGGCAAATAAAATATTTCATTTTATTTCATTTCAAGATAAACTCTTTCCCTAGCACAAAATTGTGAACGACATGAACATACAGCATGATAAAACACACCAAATATTGATAGAATAAAACGCGCCGCGTTGCCCATGGCACCATAAAAAACACCATGTCCCGCTAAAACTTTACCAATTTGTCTGGCGTTCTGGCATAGATATAACTAGGTACATATAAATATGGTATGGTGCACGCATTGCTAATACATGGGGATATTTGGAATGCTATGGGGAACATGGTATGTGCGATATTTGGTAATGTTTGCTCAGTTGGAACAATAGTACTCTTGACACTTGCACGTCGCGTCGCGTCGGTCCAAAAATGAACCAGTTTTTTTCACCTGTATTTGTTCATTTAATGTTAAGGTGAAGTTACTGTAACATCATATTTTAAAAGAATGTTGCTTGAAGTTAAAGTAAAATAGATAACTCGAAAAATGTGCAATCTCATTTGCATGGATTCATCAAATACTATTGTTAACTTGAAGTTATTTCAGTTTTTGCCACTAAAACTATTTTTTTAATTTTTTATTTGAATACTTAATTTGAAAGGATGTTTTTTATTTATTACTAATGTGTTCTTGGAATACTTAAACCAATCATTCCCAATAAAATAAAATGCGACGACGACACCGAAAGCCTCTCCTTAAAAAGTTACCGTTTTTACTTTACTTAGCGCTTTAACCTTGTTACATAAGAAGACACACCATTTTCAGCGATGCATTATAAACCATTTTCTCACACCTCTGATAACAAACAAGCCCAAATGAGTCCGGCATTGTAAATTGTAATTCAAATTTTGTGCAACGTCGAACATAATCGTGAACATCCGGAGCTAACGCGTTTTCGGAAACCAAACGCTTAAAGGACGTTACGATAGTAATTGAAGAATAAAGTAGATACGCGTAATTGCGTTTATACTCGTATCTGCATATATAACTCACTATCAGCCTGTTGCTAGACGAAATATAAACGAGCTTCCTATGAGTTTTGCAACTGCGGACGTGGGCTTGCGTACTGCTAATATATTAATATTCTACTCTGTACACATTTATTTGATTTGACGTGATGCTGATTTATTGGCTACAGATATTTCACCAACTTATTAACTATTCGCATTATAATATAAAAATAACTAACACAGAACTAGCGATTTAAAGTACACTATACTGTATTATTAACTATGATTATCTGACTGCATTACAAAGTATAGATCGGTTAAGGGAATCGTATCTTGACATGTATGTAAACGGATGTAGTTATATTTGTCTTTTGTATTTTCTACTTAAGTTGTACACTTATCTTGCCCTCTGTGGCATCATCGTCTCCTCTATTGCTCTAGGTTTGCTGGAAGAGAACTCAAGCACTGACTTAAGCTCGGCTTTTCTATACTCTTACTGTAATATGTTTATTTATCTGTAATCTTTTGTGTACAATAAAGTGTTAAATAAATAAATAATAATAAAACGTTACTTTGTTGGCTTGCAAAAAATACATGACATTTAATATCAATAGGTTCTCCTGTTTCATGGGAACAAATATATCTGACGTAGCAACTTGTCAAATCGGTACAAAAGAACTATAAACAATGAAGTAATATGATTGCAGTATTCTTACTTTACTTATTCTATTTTTAATTTTTACAAAAAAAAACCGACTTCAAAAACTACTTAAGTAATACTCAACGTGTCGTCTCATCTGTGTATAACTTGAAAGAATACAGTAATCGACCTTGTCAAGTGCCAAGGTGCCAAGTTTTAAAGAATTATACCCGTACACCGCTCGTCTTTTCAAAGATATGTGTGTATTTAACATATAAATTATCGCTCGCTAACGGTGAAGGAAAACATCGTGAGGAAACCTATATGCCAGAGAGTGCCTAATAAGTGCTCGAGGGTGTGTAAAGTCTACCAATCCGCACTTGGCCAGCGTGGTGGACTATGGCCTAACCCTTCTCATCATGAGAAGAGGCCCGAGCCCAGCAGTGGGACATGTATTAGATACATGGCTACTATTATATACCTTCAATCACAGAACTTGCCACAACGTACCTACCTACCTTCTAATAATATCGTTGGTTGCGATTCCTAAGATACTATCCACCGGATGAGATGTCATCTTCAAACGAACGCTCACTACTTCGCGTGCCGCTCTGCAGATGTTGAAATTAAATGTCGATGAATTATTCCATGTATTAGATGCGCTTAATCCACACCACATTCATTTCAGTAACCGTGTTATGTACACGCCGACTGCATATATTATTGTACTGGTTATTGGGTTTAAACACGGACATATTGAACAATGTGTTATACTGTATAGGGGCTTATTTAAGAGGAATTATATGCCCTGGCGCTGGTACAACTTAGAATCTAGATAGATTTCTAACTCGGGCAAACTTTTGAATATAATCGAATCGAACTCGTCTCTATACCTATTGCTTTACTGCAAATAAGATGTCACAATGTTGAATTATGGTTCCAATTCAAGTTTTGGCTCATTGCAACCAAAGGTACGCATGTACGCAAACTATTGCGAATTACCGTCTTATTAAGACATGCGGACACTTAAATTGAACTATTCGTCTTCGCAATATATCTAACTGGGCCATCAATGCAGGATAACTGAAGCATTAAGTCCTGATTTATGTTTGTTGCACACGCACTGCGTACCGACATAATCTAATTTGTCCGCGTTTGTACTATTATACGCTAATATGAACTAAGCCTTTTTGTAAGCCTCTTACGGCTGCAATCGTGTCCTAAGGTTATAGTATTCATTGTGAAACCATTCTAGTACTTTCAGCTCCGAGTATTAAATGTTACAAAACATCTTGATGTAACAATTCAATCTGTATAATCCGACCTAATTAATTCGATTGTATCGTCTCTTACGAACACATGTTTTGTATCAGATAGTATATGCAATTTTTACACACTTCTAGAGATCCGTTTGAAAGTTGTATATATGGAGCAATTTTTCAGTATATGCCTGCCTGACTGACACTGCAGATTATATCAAGAATTTGCATATTTCACAAAAACAATTAATTGTTAAGATATATATTATTATTATCTAGTCTTAGTAATCAGATCAGTTCTGCGCAAAGTAATTTTTTACTTTGCATGGCTTGAGTGTAAAAAACAACAGACATGGTGAAAGTTAACCTAAATGTTATACTTTTAAACGGAATTAATCTTCAGCAGTAAATAAAAAGTCTATAACGAACTCTGATACCGCAAATACGCTTAAACTTCACCGGGTTTTTTCTCAGTTACGTTACTTTATGCGTTATCAATAAATTGAATATGCCACGTGGTGGTTATAATGCGCAAAAGATGGCTTAGTAAGATTGTGCATTTGTCGGTACGTGGTAATTATCCGTGTGTATGTAACACTATATGTTTGCATATGTTCACGGCAACGCGCGTACAATTTCACGATGCTACGTGCGATTATATTTCACATACGAATACGCGTCATGGTGGTTGGTTCACTCATATTTTTCGCTAGAATACCTATTGCTGAATGTCGAAAGATTGATGCTTATTTGATTGACGAGGAATGTGTTCAAATAATTTATAGCGATGTTCAAATAGCAGACCTATTTTTTCGGGCATCCGTTTGTTGCGCCAGTTCGATTGCACGTACGATCAATGTCCGAATATATCGGTGTCTAAGCTTGGATTGTGGATTTCGTAACATAACATAACATCACGCCTATATTAAAAAAAGGGTGTGGCAAAGGTGTACAACACCCCCAAGTCCGATGGGGTAGAGGGTGAGCTAATCGCCATCTACTGGACACAATTCTAACTCCGTGGTGCTATTACGAAATACCTGACGGAAAAAATACCATATTATGCTTCGCTTGTGGAATTCATAATCAGTTATTCTGAGAAAAGACGTAGATTGAGAATGTAGTCTATTTTTTAATTAAATTTTACATTTAAATACTGGATTTATGTGAACATTCGCTGTTAAATCTTACAACCATGCTGGTTGTCAGGTTTAACCGCGCTGCGAGTAGTCGCTTCTAAAAATTACCTATGCAGAAATAGGTAATTAAAAAGTGTCCTTTAATTTGCAAATGGCTTTAAGTGCTCGAAGTTCCCGAGGATCGAATCGTGAGAATTAGATAACGCCGAAGGTAAGGCAGGTGTACGAATGTCAACGGGATTCCAGGAGTGGTCCATCAAAAAACTAGGGCTTATTTGCGAGATCGACAGTCCCCACAATTAACCGGCTGAAAAATGTCACTCGACATCCTCAGAAATAAAACATATAGACACCTGTCCCGTCTTATACGACTAATAACGAGTATTCAACTCTGTACAAACTATTTAAAAATGCCTGATACAGATTTTTTTGGATTGAATAACTAGTTTGATGCGTTACTTTTCTCATCATTCAGCAATTAATTCAACCGTGGCTGGATCGTTGCGGGTATTTTAATTGGCGACAGAGATAGCCTTTGTTATGCAGCATCACTGGTTGGCCGCCAAATAATAAGGATCTAATTATTTTGTTCTAGTATAATTCATCATCTTCTCAATCTTTTGCCGATGGCAGAGGTCAGTTGGGTTGTTATTGTTAGCGCTAAAACTATTAATACAAAAAGCGTTAAATAAAAACTTTCTGTTAGTATCTTTACATACAATTATTTATTGAGCTCACTAAGAAAATTTTAGCGTAGAAAATTAGTAGACGAGATTTTTGAGTGGAAAATAGAATTACGATGCAATCTTTTTTACTCTTAGGTAATTATCCTAACATAACTTGTAATAGTAACCGAATGAAATATTTAATAATAACACATCTTCATCATCACAGACCTGTATCTGCTTATATTTTCAAGTAAATTTTTATATTCCTATGTAATCGTACATGGTATAAGAGTACGCATACTTTTTTAAAGAATGTTGTGTAATTATATTACAAAGTTCCTATGGTTATCTTCCGGTTTCGTTATTAGACCAGCAGCAGTACGTTTCACTGTTCTTTGGACTTTGATTCATTTAACAACTATTCAAAATAACTCTGTTTTACTATGATAATGTCCAAAATATCAGAGTAATATTTTTTTATGCAACTGGTCTCTGATTACCAAAAATAATATGAAAAATATCCGCGACTGATCAGATCGAGACGATACGAATAAATAATATGTACGAATGACAAAACCTTTAAAAAACAACTTAAAACATACAAGTAGGTATCTGTCCAAAGCATAAGTTTATCATTAACATCAAAACACAAATCAAATCTCGTCAATATTTTTTCTCGGCACATCAATTTCCTGATATTTTCTTTACTTATTTGCAGTTGACAGCCGCGCCGATCCGCGACGTTGACAAATCGAGAGCCTGCCACATTGCGACATCTACTCCTTTGACGTCCCTTCATTTATTTATAAATACACTAGTTATTGCCCGCCAGTTCGCCTGCGTGTGTCTGTTAATATCACAGATATTTGGAACGTGACAATTTAAAGTTAACTGCAACCTACCAATTTGTGAAAACCGCGTTTTAAAATCCATTAACTTTAATTTTGTTTGATTCGCGTAATACAATACAGACGAAAAAATCAACTAAAAAACAGAGAAGAGAAAAGATAATTCTACATTTCTGCCCTGGTTTCTATTGCTGCTATAAATGTTGCTCATAATTATTAGGTTTATCATATCATATTATTAATAATAATAATATTTACACCACACAGACTTAGATAAATTGCCATTTATTTTTAAAGATACGTCATAAGTAGGTTCTTATTATTACGACAGTAATATTATTTATCGATTGCACTTTATTAGCTTTCATTTGTTAATCATGGTGGAATTATCTTTGTAATTAACGATCAGACGCAGGATTATTACTAATTGCACGCAATTATATAAGAGACGTAGTAAGATTGCGATTTGTAATCATATTACAACTTAAGATAGATAAAAGGGGTTTTATAAAGGGGATAATATTTTATAATGCAATATTATTATCATAGATTTATTTCTAAGCAAAGTCCTAAAAATGGTTGCCTAACAACAGCTTTATTATTTTTTCTGGCTTAAAAACAAAACAATCTTAATATGATAGAAGACAGTCATATTAATGAATGAATAGCCACAATTCATAATTCTTAAACATTATTTGGCTACCGTAAACAAACGACCGTCTGTTTATAAACTATGTTGGAACGCGTAACAATCAGGTCAATACAAATGTTGCTAGATGCCATAGAAGACACTTAGCTCAGAAGTCTGACTTTGTAGTTCGGAATGACTAGGAACAAATGCACACCCGATTGCTTACAAATTGCAAAAATGAGTGATTCCTGAAAAGCTTGATTTTGACGGTCACATCATAATAATTATAATCTATAATAATCGATATAAATGACTAAGTAGCACTCATACGTTGCCTTGACTATTATAGTAATGAGGCGTATTGATTAATATGAAGATGTTTAACTGAAAAACAGGTTGAATTTACTAGATTTTTACGTATCTCACGTAATGATGATTTAGTTTGGTGCGCTTATAGTTTTTATACATATTTATATATTTTTGTGTACCTAGAAAGTGCTGCTAAACGATTAACTTTCAAATAAGCAACTTGCCCGCAATTCTGCTTTGTATTTAACATGCTACATCATATTTGAAATAATAATATGGTTGGTAAGATCCGTGGCGTGATAAATAAACATTGTATTGTTTCTGAATCTATAATATTTGCGTGAATGCCTCATTGACAGAATGGTTTGTTTTATCTTTTGCTACATATATTACATAGATCTGACGCTAAGAACGCTTCTCCCTCAATGACTTAAATAATGGTGTGCCATGATACGATTTCTTTGCCTTTATAGTAATAAAAATAAATAAAGAATCATTACATTTAAAATGACAAAAGTATAGTTGCTTTTATTTAATCACAAAATGATTTTAAAAACCAGAATATAAAGTTAAAAAATGATTAAAAAAATGAAACTTAATGTCATGAAGAAATTATTCAATACTGAATAATATAGCAATAAAACCAATACTGCCGCAACAGTCAAATCTTTTTAAAATCGATGTCGATCTGTGCCGGACTTCTGTAAACATTTTTTTGTGTAAATTCGTTACGAATTATTAGTATGTTGATTGGTATATCAATCACGTCTAAAACTATGCATATGCATGTGGTATGCGTAATCTTTTACTCTAGTGGCAATGCATGGTTATATGATGCAGTAGAAGTCATGTAATTGGTTTTAACAATGTGATCTAGTGCTGTTACAGAATGCACCTGCTTGGAAAAACTATGTAAGGAATGGTTATAAGCTTACTTTTTTAAATTCTCAATACGCTACTAACCAGCAACTTATTTAAATACAAGACCATTTTCTGTAAGAAGATTTAGAAGTTATTAAAATTCAATAAGTAGTAAGTATTATTTAATTAAATAAATATTATTTACTGCGTGAATAATATATTTTATATTGATACATCGGAAAAAAATATTCTAAAAATACAGAACGAGATTATTTTCACTGCATGCTGTTCGTAATTGGACGCAATCTTATTAAAACAAAATAAAAAAAGAAAAGTTGTTAATCTTTTATAGAGCTTGATTTACCACCCGTCCTACACACCCATAAAAATCATAGAACAAAAGCCATCACCCAGGCTTTACCGCTGTCAGTTCGTTAACATCCAAGGCAGACAATATGCCATTGGAGTGCGGCCCGCGTCCCACACTCACGTAACATTTCCCCAAAAGGCTTTGCCGCAGGAAGCCCTGACTCAGCGACCTTACTAGCTTCTATAAACCCCACACGCCTTTCACGATGAACCAAGTACCAGCACCTTAGAAGTAAGAGTGACGCAATACATCATTATTGATTTGCATCCATTTACACTGCCATATTTGGACGTTTGATAGGTGTTGGCGCTTCGGTAGGTGTGCAGTTCTGCCTGTCATCTTTATTAGATAAGGAAGTCATTATGATTGTTATGTAACTTAGATTGATTTGAGGAAGCTTCACGGTCGTAGTTTAAAATTTAAGACTTGAACCAATCTCTTTGACCGATTTAAGGTATGAGTTAAGAATTGTTTGGTTTGGAAAATTGGTTGTCAAGATTTTTGAGTGGGAAATAGAATAACTTCTAATAGTAACCGAATGAAGTATTTAATAATAACACATCTTCATCATCACAGACCTCATCAAGTCATTTGCTGCAGTTCTAGCATAGTTATAATTAACCACTGAGTTATTTTTTCATAACCATTTTTTATAACCATTCTTTCTACAATGCGATAAGCTCAACTCAGCATGATTTACATAAGATAATTGGTAATCTTGGTACTTAAATGTGTTTACATGGCGCCGTAGAGTTTCCGTCCATGAAACAGTGCCACAATTCGGTTTGTTAGCCATGTGTTATCGCATGGTATTACGTACAAATTAATGGTGACGTGAACGACCGTGTGCGTAGTTTGTTGCACTCTGCGCCGTGTCCGTTGACACTGCGGTTCAGCCGTCACCGTCACTATTGACGGCCCGTGGCCTGCGCCTGCGCAGAACGACGCCGATTGATGAACGATTGGTAGAAAAAAAGCAATCGAATCGATCGATCACAATTAGGTAATCATATTCCATCGTTGAATAATTTATGTCGCTATCGGTCAATGGTTTAACAACGCCAACGTGTACAGGAATGTGATCGAATGAATATCGATAAAACTGTCATTGAAAATTGTTATACTAAGCAATCATTTCCGCGGGATACTTTTTATTTTTTGCCGCATTCGATTGATTTGTTTTTGTGGACCAATTTGCACACTTCTATATTATGTAGATATTGGAATAGCGTGTCTGTTATCAGTCAGCTACTGATGCGCACGACAACAATTAACCGTCTATTGCATAATGTCGATTATTCGAATAAAAGGAACAATCCAATGATTCGATTGTAGTACCATCCGTCGCCGAGCCATGCTTCAGACTTTCTCCAGCGATGATTCTCTCCAATTAGCAGAATGATTGGCGGGCGGAGCACATCTTTGTCTGGCACGCGACACACTTATCATTGCCTGTTACGACTCATTTTCATAATCATCAATTATTGTATTATCGTGTTGTACTTCCGCTGTTACGAGGAAAAAGTTTTCTCTACGTACGTGGTACGTTTCGCGACAGTTTTGGGAAAGTCTAGTTTTCGCAATATTTTAAAATACTTATTTGATGCGAGATAGAGGAGTTCTTGTGATATATTCCATGACAAAAAATATTGCCGTCTGGCCTTTGACTCATTGCTTAATAATGCTTGCTCTGTGCCCGTTTACCGATGAGGAATAAATATCTTACTATCACCAAACCAATTAATCAGTTATTAGTAGTCTTTTGAAGTCTACTGCTGGACATAGGCCTCGCCGAATTTTTGTAATAACACCCTGTCCTCCGCCGCAACCAGGCCCCTCTAGCGATCTTCTTCAAGTCGCCAGTTCACCTGGGGTCCTACCTTACGGTTGCCGAGTCAATAACAAATTATATTCTAATTTTTAATGCAGCCTTTGCCTCTATCATGAACCACGCCTATAACTACTATATAAGCTACCAATACAAAGTAACACGCACAGTTAGAATTATAATTCTAGAGGGCCGATTAGTTTCCAATATGTGTTTACAAAACGTATTCAAGTTGCGTACAACGGCATTTGGTCATATCGCGGTACCTACTTTCACTTATATGTGATTATATGTGCATGCGTATTGTGTGCAATGCGGCACCTTGCCTCCAAATGCCTGTAATTATACACTTAATAACATAACATTTGAATATTTGGACAATTTTCATCGAAACAGTGTTGTACTGTTACGACATAAGTACTTTTTACTTACTTTTACGTACTTTACTTTTAAGTGCTGTTACTGCCAGTTTGGAAAAAAGAGCTTTTCTCTTTACAATGGTAAATTTGAATCGTTATGAACGTAAAAAAATATATATATACCCCTTTACCTTAGAAATTTACCCATGCTACCTAAAAGGAAATCAAAATTAAACGGGCATAAATAATCTAGGCACAAACAAGTCATTGCTTTATCATTGTGAATGTAATTATTGTTAATGTCTAGTGTATATCTTGTTGGAGATCCTATAAACAAATAAACAAGTGCAGGAATCCTAGACTTAACGATCAGAAGTATCAACTTTAATTTGTAGGTCTACTGAGCGTTTAGTAAAGAGAAGAGAGAAACTTTTGAAGTCGTTAGAAAAAATGATTGAAAGATAATATTATACATGCATATAAATAATATAATTGTTATCACACAACTTTACACTACTCAACAGCTCTAAATCAAAGATGTAATGTCATTAAATTACAAACTTAATAACAAAAGATGCGTTCTACCCACAAATAGCCAGTAAAACTCAGTTGGTACTAGCTTTGAAATCCTTTTAGCATTTGGGAAATCGTACATGCAAGGAAGAATATCGTAGTGCAGGAGTTCTCAAACTGTGTGCTGTGGCGCCCTAATGCGTCTTAGAGAGGAAGCGTTATATTCTGTAGACGAGTATTTTAAGAATAAATAAATAATAATTTTTAAATGACATTTATTTGACTTATATCACAGATAATATAATTTATATATACATTTTTTTTTTATCTACTAACAATGACTTTGTGCTCTAATTGCAATAATTATGATTATTATTTATTAATTGATATTTAATTTGTTATTCTATTTTATTATTATTATTGTTTTGAAATTTAATTGTGCTAATTTTTCTATTGATTTATATTGTAATGACGTGTAATTATAATTATCAATAAAGAAGTTTATGAGTTTATTTATTGATTTATTTTTTTTTTATTTTTTTTTCTGAATTATTGCATTGTCATCGATCTTTGACAGGTGTGCAAAATTTGAATGGAATCTGTCCGTTTAAAGTGGGTCAAAATCTAGTCCAAAGGAGTCGGTTACATACATACATACATACCATACAGGTGAAGCTAATATAAGCGTGTTAAAAAAGATATGTTCTTTTTCTTAGTTTAGGTAGTAATAAGAATTAAGTAGAGTAACAGAAGTTAGATCTAGCGCTATGACAAAATATTAAACCCAAAAGAAGGCTAATAACTAAAAAAGTTTGGGATTATCTAGCGTAGCGGGTTGTGGAAAACTGCGGCCTATTTGGCAAAACGTCCGACCTACATATTTTATATAATGTCGTTATTACCCGAACTGTGGAACATTCTCGATTCGACCCTCGTACGATTGTAATGCTCAACGAATATGTTTTTATTACGTATTATTTGTTTGTTTTTATGATAGGACAGGATGTTTCGGATGACTGTTATATATCTCGCGTTAGCATAAATAATATAGAGGAATATAATGTATGGAACATAGTAGCATATTTATGAAAATTGTTGTTTTGGGTTTGATGGTGAAAGACGGGAGGTACCCAGATGTTCTCCACTGTAGTTTACGTAGATCCTTTGACGCTGGGCTCGTTGGATTTAATTCAATAAGTAAGAAAGAATTCATGACAACTGAAGTCAGCGTCTGTTGGTGGAAGCCGCTAGGTACCCAAGTGTTCTCCATAGTGGTTAACATAGGTCCTTTGAATCAGGGTCAATGTCCTTTCTCATATATTTGTCAATTATTTCTGAGAAAAATGTTATGTATTTAAAGATTCCCTAATAGATTTACTATTTAATAAATAAAGCAAACATACAATGGATATGAAAAATATCTACCAGTACTTACAAAGTACTGGTAGATATTTTTCATATCCATGCTTACAATGTAAAGACAGCAAAAAATAATAATACTGCGGAGATTTAACAATGGACATTCAATCTTAAAATGCGACTTTCATTGTGGTAAATTCCTCATCGATAGAAGAAAGTAGTAATAGAAACCACAGGAATGGTAATCCGTTTAGAATTCTTCAATGAATTATGTGGCAATTACTGCTAGACATTTGATTGAGGACTAAAAGGCTCGGCGATGGCTCGGCGCGTGGCAACGACCATTCACCATCCGTGAGTCAGCTGAACATCGGAATGCCATCGTTTCCTGAATCGTTTTGATTGCGCGTTTATTCGGCAATCGATCTATTTGTAATGGCTTCATTCGATAATACCAGGAAAAATCACCGTCCTTTTGTTGAATTCGTCAGTATCAATTTATGTTTTACCTCGAAGAAGTTCACGGAAATATTATTAATTTTGGAAAAAAATATGTATAATAATATCTGCCTTTCCTTTTTTACTCTTGACAATAATAATTTAAATACACAATTATAGTATGTAAGTTAAGTTCATTTTCTTATTAGACATTAAGAGGTAGTGCCACTTATGTGAATTCAAGGAGAGCAACTTTGCGATCTATACTACAACCTGTGGCGTACTTGTACTTCTTAATAATGTGGTCAGATTCATTAATAAAGCTCAGATCATTCTTTCTCGTTATCCATCGTTAAACCCATCAACTGTATTCTACATATCTTGCAGTTAAACCTTACAATCAGGATAAATGCAAACGCATTTTCTACATTTCATTGCAAAAGCGTACAAAGTAGTAAAGCATTTAGAAGTTAGCAATTCTTCGTAACAACAGTTTAATTAGTGGCGGGCGGTCAAGCAAGTTATGCGGATGTAGCGCAACCGCGGCGCACAATGCGTCCTTCGAGGTCGTTCTACTTCCATGCACTGTATGACTGTAGGGCCAAGCTGAACATATGCACCGCTTAATATAATGCAGAAGCTTTACTGAAATATTACCGCGTATTATATCATGGTTTGAAAAGAGGCAAATTAGCAGGTAAATTATGCGGGTGTAGCGCAACCACGGCGCACAATGCGTCCTTGAAAATCGTTCTACTTCCACGCACTGTATGACTGTAGGGCCACGCTGAACATATGCACCGCTTAATATAAGGCAAAAGTTTTACTAAAATCTAAACGCGTATATATAAATGGTTTGAAAAGAGGCAGGTTAGCGGTCAAATTATGCGGATGTAGCGTAACCACGGCGTACAATGCATCCTTGGAGGTCGTTCTACTTCCACGCACTGTATGACTGTAGGGCCACGCTGAGCATATGCACCGCTTAATATAATGCAGAAATTTTACTAAAATCTAAACGCGTATTATTTCAATGGTTTGATAAGAGGAGCGAGTTACGCGGATGTAGCGCAACCGCGGCGCATATTGCGTCCTTCGAGGTCGTTCTACTTCCACACACTGTATGACCGTAGGGTCACGATAAACGTATACACCACAAAAGACAGTGCAGAAATTACACTTTCTGAATAAAAAATATATCAAAAGTTTTAAAAGAGGCGGGACATTAAACTAGTTATGCGGTTAAAGCGCAATCTTGGTATTTACTAGCGACCCGCCCCGGCTTCGCACGGGTACAATGCTGATACTAAATACACTACAGAAAAACTGTGAACGTTGTATATAAAAACACAGCGGCCCGCTCCGGATTCGCACGGGTATATAATATATAGCCTATGTCACTCACTGAAAAAATGATTAAAATCGATCCAGTAGTTTGATTTATTCATTACTGCCCGTGGCCCGCACGCGTTAAATTTGGAGTAAAACAATTCCCCCTTTCTATGCATGTATTATACATAAAAACCTTCCTCTTGAATCACTCTATCTATTGGAAAAAACCGCATCAAAATCCGTTGCGTAGTTTTAAAGATTTAAGCGCACATAGGGACAGAAAAGGCGACTTTGTTTTATACTATGTAGTGATGATGATGCTTAAGTCAAACCTTAGCATAAATTCATCAATAGTTTGATAAGATACGGTGGTTATGCGTGTACGTATAGATCAAATATGACCGTTTCACTACAATCGCGAATGAACCTTCTGTGCCTAGATAAATACTTCATGCACTCAGCAAAATTGTACATTACTTAATAAAGCACTCTTTATACTGACCGTACCGTTAAACCCCATTACACTGCCATGTAGGCTTCTACCATAATCCATAATCATTATACTTACATTATGATATTAAAAGTAATTGCAATATTAGTGCTCCATAGTGCGCGGCATTCTTCTCAAACATAGTAATTGATTTGTAATTAAATTACATATAATAAAGTATAAAATAAAGGATTACTGAAAATCTTGGACGAGATGACATTAGTAGGTTCTTGGAAGACGATGAAGCGAAACCTATTTACTACTGACTGACCACAGAGTTCAAAGTCATCATTTGCGAGGCGATATTTATGACTGGGCTTACAAGAACTGATGGATTGCTCTGTAACTATCAATGGCAATAATTAATAGCACTATCTATACAAAGATGTGATAGATACTTGACATAGCAAATCAATATCGATTACTTTGTTAGAGATGAAAATCGTGCATGTTGTTTCAGTGTAATGTTGTAGGGTTGAACCCAGTTATAACTGTCACATAGGTGGTAATATCATAGCTCTTTGGCATGTCATTGACTCTGACGGCAGAATTGTGAACTTTACTAGCATACAACAGCCATAAAAAATGAATTCAATATTGAGACAGTAAAAACTGAAGCGGAGATCTAGTGGACAATTTGTTCGGAATAAAGGGCTGCGAGTGTCAACAGATTGCCTTTATTACGTGAATTACGGCAGATGAGGCAGAGTGGAGGTAATCGCGCCTTAGATTACATTTGGAGTGGAATCGCCGACGCACATCCGCCCTCTCGAGTAATTGGTCATTCACTTCGGAGAGCTCTCACGATGTATGGGAACGATTGATTCATTTGGATGTTTCCGATTACACTAGCAGATCGAATAATCGATTCGTACAACAACCCTTGAGCCGCACAGCAAAGCATGATGATAACGATGATTTTGAACGGTCTTTTGTAAGTGTTACAGTCAATGAATTAGGGAAGGATATTGCGGCATCGTCATACCTTTGTTTCGTCAACCGGTAACCATAAAATAGAAAATACGTTGCAAGGTGTAATTTTGGTTTTAATTTTAATATTATGTACTTATTTTATCAGCCATCTACCCTTATACTAATTAGGAATTGGCGTAATTCAACGAATGAGTCAAATAATGAAATTGTTTATTTACTAGCAGGAAAAAAACACTTATGAAATATTACCGACCAATTAATTACTTGAAAATTTTAATGAAATAGTTATAAAATTAAATTATTTAATACATAACAATAGAAATGAAAATGAAAATAAAACAACATTAAATTATTTAGTTGAGTGTATAATTTTGACAGCTTTATTGTCATTTGTGTTCATTATCTTGGCTTCTTGACAGTTATGACCGCTGCACTCATTCGCTTTAACTTTTTTATCCTCTAAAATATGTGTAAATAAAAAAGTTAAATACGGAACAGGAAAGTGGGAAAGCCGTTATCCGACACTGCGTCCTTGTATAAGCAAAATTGTATGAAAACCTACACAAAAAGATTCTCTATTTTTTGTAAATTCGCTACATCGACGTCGTGCGCTGATAAAATCGGAGAGCGAACAAAAAAGTATTTCTGCATATTTATAGTTACTTTAAAAAGCTAGATGTAACTGGACGCAGAGTTTTGCACGCAATAGGTTGATAAAAAAGATCCCTCTATATTCCGTGAAGGCTTGAAACCATCTATGTTATTCACAGCAAGTACATTTAGATACAAAACAATGCGTAAGTTCTTCAAGAATCCGTAATTAATCCATAGAACCGGCTTCATGATCGGGTGGCTATTCATCGTAAATGAGGTCCTTGTGGAGACGTGCGCTATTTCACTACCTAATGGAAACGCTGTCGGGGTGGCGAGGTACAAAAATCATTTATACACAGGTTCCCAGTTGCCCAAGAAAATTGCACTTTCAATAGATAAAATTGCAGCATCAAAAGCTGATGTATGCATTTATCTACATGCATAGGCCATGAAAAAGAAAAATAATAGAAAAGTCTGTCTCTACAAGGAACAAAATAGAGATACCGTCTAGAAACAACGTAAAATAGATTCTTAAGTTTAAAGTAAACTTCATGTTAACCTTGTATCGAGCAGTGTCATTATTATTATTATATCTATTTATTGAGAATTGCCCTCGTGTGTATTACAGGTAGCAGCTACCACAAACAGTCTGATAAGATTATAGACTGCTATAACCATTAAGTTGCTGTCTTTAGATAAATACCGAAGTCGATCCTCGAATTCTTGGTGCTTTTTGTTTTTCTGTTTCGTATTCCGATGCTGTCTTATTATCTCGATTAACTCAACGATGGTTTTAATTAATATGACTGCTTGTTATCTCAACGTTGTTAGCATTAATACTTTTTCTTCGAAGGTTATAGCTTTGATGATCTGGTAATGGTAGAATATAAAGTGTTTTTATACTACTAAGAGCTATCAAAGAGAAATGAGTTATTTACTACCTAGCGATAACTTAGTTATAATATCCATCGCCATCGTCTCCTCTAACGTTTTTCTTTTAGACGCCGCTAGTGATGTTTCGAGAATTGAAATATCCTTTTCTAGCGAATCGTAGCCGAGGATCAAATGAATATTACACATCCGGTGATTCTTTGATAGCTTGAAAAAATGCTTATTATTTTTTTAACTCACTAAATTATTAGACATGGTTATAAAATAGTGCAAAAGTTATCCTTTATAGCTACTTATTGCTTTCGTTTTCATATTAAAACCACTTAATCAGATTCAATTAAATCTGACATAAAAAAAGCTTAGGTACCTTAAGAAAGTACATACTGAGAACGAAACTTCCACTAAAAACGCAAAGACCTGTCTTTCAATAGTCACATAGTAACTGGAGACTACAGAACATTAGGCAGGCGATTTTGGAGCTCAGCGGAGCGAAACGACTTCATCAGGTCGTGCGAATGTCTACATATTCTATTACAACATAACAAGCCTCTAACCTTAACTACATATAAAAACAAATGACTACATAACAGTGCCAAAATTTAAAAAACGTTTTTTTTTGTATATGTAGCAGATAAACTTGTCGACGGGACGGCAAAAAAAATTACATTGGTGTTAATATTGTCATGCCGGCGAATTACAATGTTTCTGTTTCTGGTATTCCGATTACACAACTCCGCTAAAAGAGCACGAAGATCGACGCCATATGAAACTTTCGTTATAGTTACCCAAATATTTTTTTAAATATTTTTTTTTACAAGAGCTAGTTTTTGTTTTTGGCACTAAAGATGGGTTAAAGATGAGATGAAAGTTCTTCAGTATCTAAAGTCCATCAGTACCAAATTCTACACTAGTCAAGGATAATCGCTCGTGTCTGGCAACACAGGGCTTGAGCAGATCCAGGGCGCATTCCCGATTCGTTCCCTGTTGTTTTTGCGGCTAGGCACTCACTAATGGGTACAGGTTTAGCTGCAGCTCCTAAGTTGTCCCCCGCGTTTTACGGCGAACCCTACGCTTAAAATGACATAGCTTGATTACGGTGATGCGAGGCAACATCGAACAAATTATAGTTATAATGCAGTGTAATGACAATTTATGTGTGCTCGTCGAGTTTCATTTGTGTAATTTAATTAAGTCTGTCTGTACCAATACTTATTTATTCGTACGATATTATGTTCACACCGTTAACAAGTTTGCCAGTCAAAGATATGCTCCTATTGTTTGTATTATTGCATATTAGGTTTTGGCCTTATACCTCGCTCTGCGCGCAGGTCTAACACATCGAGTTGAAATACCAATGTGTATTTGTTTGCCAAGATTTCATGATTAAAAATCGTTGACATAAAACTTATAAATGTTTTGAGCTTCTTTATTTGGTTTTAAAACAAAATGTTCAAGTTCAATCTTGTAAAACTTAAGGCGGCTTCATTTTTACTATTCGTTTCACATTATAAAACTCATTCGTTTTAGGTTGAGGGGGACCCGTTGCAAACGAATTTGTCCTGATTTACGATCGAGGCGTGAAATTAAAAGTTCGTCTAAAACCACAGAAAAATATTTCCCCTATTTCCCATTACGTTTTTACACAAGGAAAAGATCAAAACCAACTTATATATTACCACACCACTCCACCTCCTGTATTATTTCAGAGTACTTAACACATAAACAGATCGATTTTACACGTTTTGATATTGTTTAGTGCTTTCTCCTTCGTTTGTGAAAGTTCTGACATGATCTAATAAGAGTGGTCTACTCTTCACGATGACAGTTGAGTATTTTGTACCAGGAATGTATAAGAGGAGTGACGTCACATTTTCATGGACCCCGGGACAAATGGCGGCATCTGTCAGTCTTGAGCATACCAACCTCAGTTCTTTGTATCATGAGTTCTGCAATTTAATCTTTGCTTCTGGTGTTAAGTTCAAGTTAAAATAATGTTCGTTTTAGGACAAGGCATATTTTATTAGGATTTTAAAAATTTAAGTTCTCATTACATTTTTTCATTAAACAAAATACTGTACCATGAGATACTATCCAAAGGTACTAGCTGAGTGTTTTTTACTTTGGAATTCGATGAATAACCGGATTTGCATTGTCATTATTTGAAAGTAAATAGTTTCATTTAATTCTCACGGATTACGTCTTCAAGCGATTGTATCGATTGATAGCTTTTATTGAAATTATCCTAACAATATACTCATGACATCAGCTAAATAGATATGATGTAAAAAAAATACCTAATAAAAAAGGAATAGATATGATGCGTAAATAATACAAATCAAGTTTATCACTATAATTTTGTTTTGTTTTTGTCAATTAGTAGGGATTTAGAAAAAATGGCCTATTGCATTTTTTGGTACAGTGGGCCAAGCAGTTCGGTATGTAGGGCAAAAATTTCAACGTGTTAGTGAAGACTGATTACACCAGTTATAGATATGTGAGTTACATACCTAAATAGTGGGTATATTATACTTCTTAAATATGTAACTCACATAATTATGTTTATCTAGTGTAGTCAATCGTCATTGTGAAGTCAAAGTTTTTGCCCTGCATACCTAACTGCTTGGCCCACTGTACATGAATCTAGCGGTCGATAGATTGTGGGGACCAACTCCTAACAAAATAAGATTGCTTGGTTAGAGAGGCTAATAGGGCATAAACCAACATTATATCGTTTTTTCTTGGGCTTAAAATAAAATTTCAGAGTGACCTACCGTGATTTTTTTATTTAGGTCGATGGAATAAGATTATTTTCAGATAAAAATGGTAATAATTATTCAACACGCCAGTTTGTCTGAGTTAAGTTGTTAATCTTAAAAGTTATTCCATACTATGTTCAAAAAGATAAATAAGTAAAAGTAACAGAGTATAAAATGTGCGATGTAAAAATTAAATACCAAACATAGTATACAATACATTAATATTCACAAAATGACAAATTCATTATACAGGGTGGATGCGACATAGCGACATTTATTGAAACCACAGCTTCTATACATGGCCAGTATGCATTTCCACCGGATAAAAAATTCTCTGGCGAAAAAAAAAACCACGTCTTCCGAACAAATTGCACGATCGCAATGTTCAAATTGTTCGGAGAACGTGATTTTTTTTTTTCGCCAGAGAATTTTTATCCGGTGGAAATTGATACTTACCATGTATAGAAGCTGTGGTTTCAATAAATGTCGCTATGTCGCATCCACCCCGTATATATACAATATATACAAAATGCCAGCATTTTGGGCACGAGGCCTTCTGACAGTGATTTATTAAGTTTGGGATAAGTTATTAGACTAGTTTAATTATGCTGCAAAATGTTTATTTTTCTGTAAATAATGATATTGTATTATATCCATAGTTACTATACGGGAGCTTCTTCCTACAATACTTTTTCTTAACATTCCTGCACCATACTAGAGACTAGTTAGTCATATTTCTAGATTAGTACGTATTGGAACGCTGCCCGTCAACAACTAGGCTCTAGGCCAGCGATACTCAATCTCTTTTACGAAAACCACAAAGATGCCCGAGACTAAATTGCGGCTAAACTTACTGCGGCTCATCAGAATTTTGCCCGGTTGCTATTCGGCCTATATAGCACATTGGACAAGTGATCAGTTGCCGAAAAATATTAAATTACATTCTTGTTTAACTAAAAAGTATAGCCGCTTAAAGTGTAAAGATAATGTTAATGTTACTTCAAACTTAATTTTACGAGCTCCAAACAGATGTAACATTTTTAATATTGCCAACAGGGTACAATTTTCCTCAAATTATTTCATAGTTTCTGGTTAAATCAAATGCGCTGATTATGAAAAAGATATTGGGTTTTGGTTAACAGCTCTAGTTTTTAAAATATTTATTATTTAATTTATTTATTATTTATTTAGATATATACATGTGGAAAATTGTATCTTTTCACTATTTCTTACATTCTAAAAGAATAAATGCATGATAAATTGTAAATTGTTGCTGTTTCTTGACTATGTAGCTTTTTTTAGATTCGAAGAAAGACTCCAGCAGTAATCTGAGCCATGGGGGTGGCCTATCATACCTGAAATGGTGTTTCCAACATATGAATATGCTTTTCTTTCATTTTGATGTCGTTTTATCCTAGATTAGTGAATAATCACCCAAATGCTAATAACCTGAATATGGAAAAGGTCATCAACCAGTAAACAATGATCAAAAATAATCATAAAAATGGCTGATCAACTTGACTTGTCTGGTGGGCCACCAGGGCCACAGGTTGAGTATCACTGCTTCAGCAGACAATTCAAGTCGAGTAAAGGCAAAACAAGTTGCCATCTACGGTGGTACTTAAATGGATAATTTAAATCGCTTACAGCTGCTAACTCGTGGTTTATCGCTCCCGGTTAATTGTTGGTTTGATGGAAATACTAAGATCTGTGTACCGAGTTACGCGGTCGATAATTGATTGCTATTGATAGATAATATCCATAACTACCTAAGGTAATAAAACCCATGTTTTTGTATTGTGCTAGAATTGTCTAGATCTTTACCTATACGAAAGTACCAAGAAACTATGAAACGCAAGCATTGTAAATATTTCCATGAAAATTTATATGACCTTGGTAGAATTAGAATTTTCAGATTTGATTACTAAACTATAGTTATACAGTTATTTATTAATTAACAACACATAAATCAACTTAATTAGTACAGTAGGTTAAAATATTTACACAACTAAAATAATAAAAATATAATAATAATAATTTCAACAGATAATAAAAATAATAATAAGATTAGGCATCGAAATACTCGTCCGCATCACTGTCAACGGCAAACGTGCCCCGAAGGCTGGCGGCATTGCCACGTTGAATGGCAATGCTAATTCTTTGTGCAAGATAAAAGCCAGCCTTCGGGTCACGTGAAGCGTCAACCAATCTTTTGGATATTTCATGAAATAATGCGCGTGCACGTGGACCCCACGGCCCAAGCGTTTCGACCCCAAACGGTTCAAACACGTAACTACCAAGAAGGTTGTCGTATTTGCGCCGCTTGAGAGTCTCCGCGGATGCAGCAGCAGCGCCAGCACAAGCGGTTGTGCTTGGCAGATGTGATGGCGCAAGGGTGTCGACGCAAGTTGCGTCCCACACCAAAGGCCTACCTAACTTCCAAGGCAATAACGACATACCGTCTGGTCTCTTCCCATCGTCACGCGCCAAGCCATTGGGTTCAAGTACGGCTGGCACTCCGGCGGTGACAAGAGCACGACGAATTATGTCGTTGAGGTGGGCATGACGTGGAATACGGCCGGCACTTCTGCTGCAAGACAGGCCATGGTGTCCAAGGCTATTGACCGCTTCACCGCATTGACAGCGATGCGGCGAAACACACGGAACACCTAATCGAAGGGAGGTCGCAATACGGAATGTTTCATCGTCCAACATAGTCCCTATGTTAGACGACGGGAGTGCGTACAGCCAAGCGCCAGACTCCCACTCCCCCACAGCCAGCAAACGCGCGCGCTCCGCAACACCGGTGCTCGTGTTGATAAGTTTTTTACGAACGATGTCGCAGAGAGGCGCGTCCCACTGTCCTTGGGAGAAAGGGTTGGTCGGCAAGTCAGTCCCGGGACAAGCCATTTGCCACGCGTTCACAGCGTCGGTCATGCACAGCACTTCCGAATTAACCAGTGTAGGAGACAGAATTTTCCTGGTTAATTCTTCCGTGCTGTGGACCGAAGACAAGAAGGCTGGTAAACTTACATCGGTAATTTTGCGAATGCCGAGGCCACCCAAGCGAACTGGTAAAGTTGCCTGTAGCCACGCTCGGTCATTCAAGTCCAAATTAAAAATTTTGCTGAATGAATTTTGAATTTTAAGGTCCAATCTGCTTAAAAGTGGTAAATATTTCCAAAATTGAGAACATCTCAGAGCATGGGTAAATTTAGGAACAAAAAGACAATGCCGAATTATTGTGTAAGCAGAATGCATACTGATTTTGAGAAGTCTATCCGAAACTTCACTGAAATTTTGTATTTTTTCGTCTATAAAGCCATTGTATGCTTCTTCCAAGACTGGGGACCCAAGGAGGCGGAGATCATGTTTTTCCATCACTTTTATATTGGGGGTTAAAGTGTTAAATTTTGAAAGGGCCGAAATCTTGTTAATGTTTTTATTAAAAAATATTTCGCATTTAGAAGGATTTAAATCTAATCCAATCTGTTGAAATTTAGTTTTCAGAAGTGTCAAATCTTGTAAAACTGTATCAACATCGCCTCCCAAGGTTCCATCATCTAAATACCAAACGTTAAATTTAGAATTTAATTGCCGAATTATGGGGTGTATGGCTAAGCTGAAAATGACTGGTCCCAGCGGGTCACCTTGTTGACAGCCTACTGCAGATTCCAAAACATTATGTTTATACAGTAATTTTGATGGGTGCCTGTAGCATTGCCAAAGGAATTTGTAAATCATAGGTATTTCAATTTTTGCCTGTGTCAACAAGGTATCCCTATTAACTGAATTGAAGGCGTTCTTCACATCAACCTTAAGGATGACCTCTCCCTCGCCGCAGCCAAGGTACGTTGACAGGGCATGTACGGCAGCCTCACAGCCCCCCTTGGAACCAAAACCAAGCTGGAGGGGCTGAAATTTTGATGTTAGTTCGGCTCTGTAGTACCTGCAACATATTTTGGCTACCATACGCCTGTATGTGCACCCTACGGCAATGGGACGAATGCCACCATCTTTTTTACTAAGAGCACACAAGTTTGCTCCGTAAAGTATGTCAATAATGGCATTATTCACACCGCCGGAGAGCATTAGGTTCGCTAGAGCCGTCAGCTCCCTCAAGAGGGCATCACCGGCTTCTCCGGCACCTGAGCATATAAGGTCTTTTAGGTGTTGAGGCGTTAGGCCGTCAAGACCGCCAGCGGATCCATTCCGGAAGGAGCTAACGGCTGCGAACACGTCCTTGGCTGCAACGGTAAGATAATCGGAGGAGCTATCTAGTGGATCAGGGAAAGAGAGGCCATCAGCTGGCGCGGGATGCTTGCTCTGCAAACACGTGAGGGTATCTGCAGAGCAAGGCGCTACCGAATCACTGCTAAAAAGTAGCCGTGAGGCACCCCTTATGTCACCCTCCCTTAATTTGGATTCCACATGTTGAAATAATGAAAAGGGTTTATTGAAATTATGAAAGTTTTGATTTAAATTTTGATCCGAAATGGTGCAGTTTTCCTTAATTTTGGCCGTTAGAGATTTTTGAATATTTTGATCTTTTACAACATGTAGAATCCTATAAGGGAAGGTAAGTAATTGTTCCCAGGCTATTGTGGAGTTCTCCCGGACAACAAGACCTATACAACGGCATAAGTTTTGCGCCACTGCAGGTCTCGCACCCCGGGGAACTCGTTTGATGATTGAAACTGAATTTTTTAATTTCGATAAATGTTGCCAAAATGGTACTTGTAAACTATTGTTGTTTGTATTATTAGGTATGGAAGCGGGGCTCAGATGTACATCCTGGGATTTGTGCACTTTGCCATAATGAATTTTTAAACCCCGCTCACCTCTAAATGAACGACCTGTTACCTGAGAACACAAGGGGCACTCCACCCATCCATCCCGCGATGTAGAAGGTTGATGTGCACTTGAAACATCCACATTGCCATCTCCTGAAGGGTCCAACGACATTAAACATACACTTACTTACTTCCTAATAAGTAAAAATATTTACATTTTTATATACACAATAAAAATCCTACAAAACTATTTACAAAAATATTGACAGCTTGACAGAAGTCGCCTGGCAACGGGGCGTCGTCGTTGCCTTGGAGTCGCCGCTGCTGCGTCCCGACAAAAGGCACCAAAACAACAAAGATAAATAATAGCAACTTAGAGAATATCGGGCAGCCACCAGGTGATCTTGATATTTGGAATAGTAGGGTGAGCAGCATGCGTGGTAGGCCCGAAATTGCAGTACCTCACGTTGAAATATGATAGAGGAACCAGGCCTCCCCAAAATACCAGGTAGAGGTATTTATTCCATTATAATTATATTCGTACTAGTACATATAAGAAGAATTCATTGAAATTATAGTATAATTATAATTTACATATAATTTTATGATTTTTTTGTATGTCGGCGGTGACAGCCGCGTTCCGTTTTTTTTTATTCTCTTAATATTGACTAAGTTAATAAAACAGGTTGTTAATGACATGGTGATAAAGCCGCTTAACAGTGTCAAATCGGTCTTCGAAAATATTACAAAATAATCGCAAATGTATGAAAATACTTGCGATATGACTTTTTAGTGACTAGAATCATGTACGGAAACACTGGTAAGCGGCTTCGTCACTATGTAATTAACAGCCTGTATTTAAGCAAATTAAAATAATTCATAACTTTATTCACAATTTGTAGAGATATTGTTACTATATAATGGTAGCCTACATTCCGAACAGCAAATTATATCTATTGTAAGTTTTGCTCAAGTTGTGATGACAATCAATTTGAATGATGACTACCACATCGGCTCCCGAAGAAAGTTACGTTTGAAAATATGAAGTGAAAGTTATCTTGTGGTGAACTAAAATAACAACTGCTTATGAACTTCAATTTAGCTCATTGTTTTAATTTTCGTGAAATTCTGTTTTCTAATTCAGTTTACTCTTCGTCTAATTTTGTATTTGTATATAAAATATCGATTAATTAAAATTGATACTGAGGAAGCTGTTCTAAATGATACCACATGTATGTAATACGCAATTAATAAGCATATTATTATACTAATTATACGCATGTGTAGTTAACGTACGTGTATTTGATCAAATGCTCCTAGTATGTAATTTCATATATTTTTTTATTTCCTTCTGGGTTGTACAATTAGAATGTACATACGTAATACGTTTCACACTTTATACACAAATTATTTGGCCGTAAACTTAAGGATTAAAAAAGTTTTTCATTAACTAAAAACAATGTCATAAAACGCCCACAGCTGCTTTATGAAGGCAATATTTCAATATTATTTATCGATTAATGGCTTGCGTTGAAAGTAAGAGCATAAATGGAATTTACAGTTATTTTTTGGCAAATAAACTGTACTTTTCGGCAGATTTACTGCTTCACCATTCTTATTATCATCATTATTAACTATTGGCTGTCCTTCCTACGTAACTAATACCTAAACTTAGAAAGACAATGTTTTTTTTACTTTTGCAATGTACTAAGCAGCAAGCTAACTTAACTAATAATAATATCCGTAAAACTAAAAAAAACTAGTATTATTCCTGTTGTTAGATTTTTTAATGTTGTTTTTCCTTCTCTTTTAAATAAACAATAAAGTTATATTTTCGTTAAGGTCATATAAAGTCTCCTAGTAATTCCACATTTCTGCACTACCCTGACTCCCTCCCATTAAGAAGTTGGCTTGAAATAAAGTCAATTGAAGCATTTAACATTCCGACATAAACTATTACACGTTTATTTTTCTCGTGTTCTCGACGGCTTCCCGCTGTTTCGGAACGACGCGATGCTACAAACGAGACTCATAAAAGTGATACAACTAATACGAATACGAATATTTATATTCAACGAATATAAGCTCTAAAAATACTTGTATTCACCGAATAATATTTGATTCTTTTTACTGTATTGACTCGTTTCAATACTGAAAAAAAAAAACACTTTTAATTTTTTTAAATTGTATTTACCATGTGGATCCAATTATGCTGTTAGCGTTAAGTTCTTTGTCTATTCATTATTGTTAACTATTATATAATCCAAAAATATCACATGACATATTGTTCAATTATTTTTTTTAGTCTAAACTGGGATTTGTACTTGAATTGCATTTTGGATACAAATACTGGTTCCTTCTTTTTATTGATTTTAAATTTGTTAATAATAATTGTATTTTTATTCGTTTTTGCCAAACAGCAAAATATTTGTATTTGCTAGTGGTATACGGTGCATCACTACAAATAACGTAGTTTTGAATTATTTATGCACAATTTTGCATGCTATTATCGTTTACTGGAGTTAATATCTGCCTACTGTATGCATAAAAGTAATCGAAATGGTAAGTTAATTTGTTAAAGTATAATAGAGCACAATTTTAGTATGGATTTTCATTGCATCTGTTGATTTATATTAGCTGTTTATTTTGAGCAGATATTTATGAATATCTTTCGAGGCTTTATGTATTTATAATGGCTTTTAGTTGAATTTCCTTTCTTAATCATCGATTATTACATGATAATCTTAAGACAATACCTAGATGTCTTGGCAGCAGTTTCGAAAGATAATCAACTGCCACAAGGCTGGAAAACCTACAGTTTTTTATTGTTGGTAAAGCCTTCATGTAGTTTAGGAAGTTGGAGAATCAATTAGTAGTGTAGTAACCAATTCTGTATTAAAATATTCAATATCCTTTTATTATAAATAAGATTTATAAGCCCTCATATAAAACCGTAATGAAACTGTCATTTTCATGTTCTTATTATTCAAGAGATATCTATTGCATGAGATAATTTATTAAATGCCATTGCAGACAAGAAAAAGAAAAGCTTAGATCTTTATTACTGTCCTACGTAAACAAGCGATCTACCATGAAAAGGCGGTTAATGTATTGTTGTTTTCCCAATGATAAGCGCACTTTCTTCTTTACTTTCATTTTCATGTGTAGAGTTCAGTGCGGGTTATTAAGTCTTAGAGCAACGAACCTTGCACCGTGACTTCCTCTTCAACGTCACTGCACTGGGAAAGTGTCGAGGAATCAACAGGAGCGTGGCGAGGGCCTTTGTTCTCCGGTGTAACGAAAGAGGGCCCGTCCCAAATGACAAGTCATTACCGAACGCATTATTCCGTTGAATATATTTGTTTTATTAAGTTGATGCTTAAACTTTTTAAGAACGCATTTAAAAAGCTAAAAGAACCTCATTTGAAATTAAATGCAATGTCCTTTTTGAAAAAAGAATGCGCTCGCACGTGGGTAATGTATCTTGTTTGAAGATTTTGAAGGACAATACGCGTGTTCATTTATATTTTTGACGATGTGTTGCCTGCATATTAAGTGGAGTCTACACTTACCTGAAGAGAATATTCTTTGCCTTTATTTGTCATTCAGCTGACAGTGAGACTAGTCGGTGATCGGTGTCGGTGGGGTACCGGGTATGACATTCAATGGTGACTGCAAGCAAATAAAGCTACAAGTTCTGTTATAATGAAAGCAACACCTTACATTCGCAGTCTACATCAACGGATTTTGCAATTTGTTTAAAAAACAATACCTAATCAAAATGTATACAATACGGTTTCTTGATCAGTCGACAGTGCTGCCTCGTTGTCATTAATCTAGAGCAGCGGTCAGCAAACTTTTAGCGGACCACACAGTAGAAAAATGTCACATGGCATTTTATTGAAATAACTATAGAAGTGACAACGAAATATCATTGCCGCCAAGGGTAAGGAAGCGCCAAAGGCGCAAACATTATTGACGCATTGTCTGTAAAAACCAAACGAAGTGGCACCGAAGTATCTCTGCTGCTTTTAATTTGAATGTGTACAAATTAAATGATTTGATTTGTCACCAAAGCGTCTTCGCGCCGAGGTAGCAAAGGCCAGTTAACGCCGTAGGCACCGACATTTATAAATATTCTCTTCAAAACTTAGATTTAGAGAGCGCTGGAGGCACCGACTTTTCAAATAATTCATTTAAAACTAAGAAGTGACACTACATTACCTATAAAACAATATCACCAGGCAAATTCTCAATTGCAGCACGGAGTTAGAATTTTGCCCGGTGGATGGCTCAGACTCAACCCCTACCACACATACCTAAACATAACAGGTGAAGTGTTGGTATAATATTCCTTTGCCACACCATTCCGGTTAATTTAGGCGAGAAAATGTTATGTTATCTGACAGTGAAACTAGTCCTTAAGTTCGGTTATGGTGCAGTTTCAGTGGGGCCTCGAGTATGACGTGCGATACACCGACATCGAACCACCATCGACTGCGGGCCAATAAAGGAGCAAGTCATCTGCGCTAATAGGCAGGTCCTGTTACAGACGCATTATGTGTTAAGGAAACACGACCTTAATCGGCGAAATGTGATGTACACGAAATTACGGTACTCAGTCGATTGTTTTTATCTGGCTGAACATACAACACTGTTTTGTAAACTTGTTTTTTTTTCTTTATACAACGTATGTAGCGAATGGACGTGTTGTAACTACAGCCCATGGACAACTACGATTTACAAAAGAAGATTATAAATGCTTTGGTGTAATGCCTCATGTGCCAGTAATTTCCTGATCTCACCACCAAACCACAGTTTACCTAGCAGTACTATTTGGCAGCGGTTTAAAGGTAAGACGGTGATACTTTCGCCCACGAGCTTGTTCTTCTTTAAAAAAAAGCTTACTTGTAATTTGCAAATACAAATTACTAGTATTATTGTTAACCCCCTCAAGCTAAGCTTTATTCGCTTGTGATAGGAGGAAGTTCACATCCGTGGTGTAATGGCCAGGATTTGAACCCACGACCTCTCGATCGTAAGACCGTAGCGTCACGGCCGCTTTTTTTCTCAAGAGCTCTACCACTATCACTGAATGATTGGACCAGGCTAAGAATCAGAACATCTTTGAGGAGAATTACCTAATGCAGCCACCATTATGTCACCTTTTCTAGGTAGCATTAGTTAGACGCATACGCGACGTGGTTGTTGAAATGTAAAATTCCAACTTTATTAGGGACAAACATCTCATCTATAACCTGTCTCGTTGCCTCTCAATTTGCCACACAAAACGTTCTTATTTTGAATTACGTTTTAGTACCATAAATAGTTTCATGTTTCTTCCTAATTTTGATTTTAACTTAACCTGCTTTCACGCAATAATATTGACAATATTTAACGGATTAATCGGTTTGAATAATGCTTGTACTAGTAATATTTTCAATATTATTATTTTTTTTAATAATTTATTTTCATAAAATAAATTATTAATTATTAAAATAATTAATAAAATATATTCTATTCTATTCTATTCTATTCTATTCATATAAAAATACAATTTAACATTTAAGTAGCAGACCAAAAACCACAGCGGTTTGTCCGTACTACACATATTGATATTATTGCGTGAACCTATGTTAGACATAGAAAAGTATTAAAATCTATTATAACCAATATTTGGGTCAGCTGCCCGTTGCAATTAAAACTTTAACACGTTTCGAATAAACTTTACACTAATGGCAGATATATAGATACGTGTAAAGTTTGATTGAATAAAATGTTGTTTGCATGTTAAACCACACTTGTTCACACGGCTACCAATCAACCTATACATTTCCACTATAAGCTGGTCTCGGGAAGCCTATATAGCACAAGACCATCTCATACTGGGAATGTATAGGTTAATGTGTGTGTTCATAAATAACGGATACAAAGGATATTACAAACTTCATAAACAATTTATCTTTCAGTAATTATCTTGATGTTCTTATAATTGCTTTCGATTACCGCAGCTCTGTAAACTTTTACAATGTAATTGTTTACGTCACATCAGCATTTATAGTGTCATTGATAAACATGAAATATAGCTGTCGGGGGTACGGACATGACATTTTAAGCGATCAAAACCTTCTTTAGATATTCTAGATAATTATACTTGTATATTAATCTTATCATAATTACATTTAGTAGTCTAACGGACTCTTGCGGATTTAGCTGAATATCAGTATTTTACACATAGCAGTAGACAAAGACCTTTGTAAAGAGCGAACAGATACTTTTTGTCAGATCAGTTTAACTTTTTCGCTTCTTATAAGCCGTGTATTTTGCTCAACTTTGTGCCTACAGTCAATTTAAAAGGTACGTTATAAGATATGACGTAGCGTAGAGCTAAGAGAGTCCAAAAATACACACACTGATCACTATAATCCTAATTAATCAAGGTCTCGTCCACGGTTAACATTACAGTAAGACGAGAGCATCACAGAGCTCACTCACTCGCACTAATCGAACGCACAGGCTCCGGTTACTTACAGTAATGCTTTCATCGACTTTTGAACAAGATTATGTTCAACCAGCCACTCGAATATTATGCAGATTGAATGTCATGAGCCAGCGTGAAAAGTCAATACAAGTCACAATAAAGAAGAAATTAGATTTTATTTTTCATGTGATCTCCACTGGTGTAAAGATATAGGAGTTCGGAATCGATTGTATGAGTAGATGCAAAATCAATACGGTACTATAAAAAAAACCTTTTTGTAAGAAGTAAATACATCGTAAGTATCTTAATTAACCTCCTGATTGCCTTTATGGTATAATGCTAGGTCCACACTGGGCCAACGAACGATCAACTAAGGCTAGGGATGTAATAAAATTATTCGTAGAACAGTGTAAAGTCTTAGAGTAGGCATAAGGTATAACGATTTTTACTTTATCATACTTAAGTAACATAATAAATTCCTCAATTTAAGAGAAGTTTGAAAGTGTTTTTAACTAATACGTGATTTTATAGAAGAGAAAATCTTCTTTTTCATGATTGAGGTATTTGCTCGTGGTGCGCGGGTTCAGGCTAGCGTTGGATGGACCGCCCTGCTTGTTTCATTATTAGTTAAATATTATTATTTTAAATTCATTTCATTGAATACCTACTACGTTACTACCTACTACTTACCTAGTTGCAAGTAGGGTGGTGTCAGCGCTGGCTGGGCTTCGGGCATCAGCAATGATGTATGTTTAAATCGTACATTCCTTTATGAGAATAAAAAAGAATGTTTATGTTTATGTTTATGTTTATTTCGATTTAATTTTATTTATATAAAAATGTTCATTATCTCTTCAAATGGTATATTCTAATAATATTCAGCCTAGTAAAATTGCATGCTATAATTTACAGTAAAAAATGTTGCACAATTTACTATGTAAGATCATTGTGTAACCATTCATTGATTGATTGATAAATATGAAAATTAAACTACAAATTGGCTTTTGTTGGCAACAAAAGCTCAACGAAAGAGCTATTTATCCCACAACCCACAGATCGGGTGGGTCTAAGTGCTAGCCTCTTTATTCTTTGGTGCTAGTAGTTAAAATGACAGAAGAGTGGAGCGAGTTGGCGCAGTGCCAGAGCTAGAACGACGACCTAGGTGTGCCCCTTGCTGTTACCCGTAGGTACTGCCTAATTGGTACCAATTTGGAACAGAAAGCCACATATATTTTCAATAATCGATGATAGTTTTTATTTGATGGTCCGAAGTACCTAAAATTTACTAAATTTAGGTTCTTCACAACCTTAGTCCTTAGTACTTTTAGTGTAAACTAATTACATCTTCAAACATAAGAATCATTAAGCTATCCATTTAGATACCTTCTTAATAATTTATTTTATTTATTTATTTCTTGGTATGAAAGTGGTATTAAAACAGCGAACAGAACTCAATTTTGATTCGAGTCATTTCAGTGAGCCAAACCCGTTTTTTGCTTCGAGTTTTGTTTATGCTGAAAGCAAAGTTGAGTTTTGCTCACCGCTGGGCATTTTTACATGTCACGCATCTTTCACACCACATCATCTAGTCCCAAAATAAGCAGAACTTGTACTATGGGTACTATTTGAAGCTGTTTGAATGAAAAGTTGTATGTGGGACACGAGATTAAAGTTTTTTACATCTCGTGCTTTTGAGTTCCTCACTACGCTCATTATTCTAACCTAGAATCACTCGCTACCCTCGTTATTCTACTATATCTTTCGCTAATTCGGACTTAAAACTAGCACTTTAAAAGAAATACTGCCCTCTTGTTGCACTTATAATTATTGCAGTTCAATAAAGAAGCTGATTAGGCATTTGGCTAGGACACAATATATGTATTCATCGTATATTTACTGGCTTCGTGATCGTCGCTTATCGTGTATGACCACCGCCCACCGCGCTATGAATATGTTCACATGAACACGAATTAAGCCGTAACTGTTTATAATTTTATACGACTGTAATCGATGTATCCAATGAGATAATTGAACGAAACACAAGGTCTTTTTGGTTCCAGTCTCGATACGGTGTTGTTTTTAAGTTATGAAGTTACGACACTTGAGCTTAGGACCACATGTCCCCGTCGCTGGTGCTTATCAGTGGACGAGATAAAATGCAGGGGTTTAGTTTAAGGCGAAGGATTCTAATATTTCCAACTCGTATAGATGATATCGAGAAATAGTCTTACAGTAGGTGAAGATGTTGCTTACACGATTAGTTTTATTTTGACCAACTGTAGCTTAAAATTCATAAAATTATGGCTGTTTTTTCTGTACGTGTTTTACAATACATAAAGTTTTATTATTTTTTTAAGCTAAATAAATACAAATACAAATTACTGGTATTCTTGTTAACTCCCTCCAGCTAAGTTTAATTCGCATGTGTTAGGAGGCAGTTCACGTCCTTGGTGTTATAGTCAGGATTTGAACCCACGACGTCTCGATCGTAAGACCGATGTAGGTGTATTATTTCTATGCAAGAGTAAGCATCCTATATCGATAGTCACTTCACTAGTCACTAAAATATGTGTATAATCTTTTTCAACAATAAACCTTAAAAAATCTATTTTGAGAATCCTCCCCTTAACACCTGTTTGTTTAATAACCAGTTACAAAGTGTAACAACCCGTCTTTGTGTGTTGTGTGGTGTTTGCTTGTTGCATAATATTCTTCATGACATAATGTTAGCATGTGGCTTTGCGTACATATCGAGGTACTTAACTACTTATCTATGTACGTAATGCATAGGATAATGCTGCATTAGGCTTTAGATTTATGATTGAGGGCTTTAAACAGCTTAGAACTAGACCGTACAGGCCAAATATCTCAGTATGAGTAAGCTGAATGTTAAATTATAGCCTTCAGGGCACAAAATAACTAGCCACCGAAATATCGCTATATTCTTCTCTTTCTTCTCTATCGTGTCAATGGCATTATGATTTCTCATTTAATATTTTTATTGTTTTTGCCTAGTAGGTAGCAACTTCTACTCCCTTGCTTGTGGCTTAGGTACATTAGGTCTTCACGGGCACACGTAGAGGGAGACAACAACAATATATATTATATATTAAGTTTGCCTTATTTCTCTTGTTCCAAAAAGTACCCATAGATATTTTGTACACGTAAAAGTTAACGGGTAGATAAAACACGCATAGTGATAAGTCAAAATAAGTCCATCTCTAATACACACGTTTGACTAGCTAGAAAGACAAGCAATTAAGGCGAATGACTTCTATTCTTGTTTAAAAAGCAACGGGAAAACAGCGTGCACGCATCTCTGCCCGCGTGACACAAGGAACTGCATACAAAAGTCCGTTCGGGAACGACTGCCTTTTATAACTCACCGTCATTATAACTATTCTTAGTGACAATGGCGATCAGATGTTATTTGTTTTTGTTTGTATCGCGGTCTGTGTTTTTGGGTCATGGTGTGGTTTCAGTGGCGTCGAATTGTCAACGTTTATTTATGGCTTAGCTGTTGCCCGCGACTTTGTCCGTGTGGAATTCGATATTTCAAGGCTATTTCCTACAAAATTGATAAACTTCTCTCTTACACTTTCAACTCCGAATTTACCTTCTGAGGGAAATAAATTTTCAAAGAAGCTATGTTATTGTTAATTTATGTCACGTAAGGAACCTATGTGCAGATTTTAATGCGTTTTCATTTAAAATTGTCGAATCTACCATATAAACTTACACTACCCTTTTAGGATAAAATACAAAGTTAAAACGTACTTTTTAAGTTAGACCTCAAGCTACACTACTGTGAAAGCCACATCCAATTTCATGCAGAAGTTTTTGCTTGATGCCCGTACGAACATACAGACAGACAGACAGACAAATATAAAAAAAGAATCTTTTTGGCTTCTACTACTGTTATAAAGATCCCTCATATCAATTTTATAAAATATTTTAATGTACAGACATCGAAAATTTAAAATGGTATTATATGTATGTATAGATAATTTGTTAAAATAAAAATTAAATAGTGGTTGTCTATGTTATTTAAATTTTGTTTATATAAATAAATAAATTATATTTTCAGGCAGATAATATTGAATTAATCTACGAGAGCTAAAGAAATACATCTCACACATAAAACAGCATACCAAAGCACAGTGGGGGACGCGTGTGTTGATTTTTACCCGTACACGTACACGTAGAGCTACGAGTATAAATTAGGTTGGGCACTAGTTGCTCTTATACAAACAGCGCACACACAATATTGACACAGCAGTGACAGAGCACACATGGAATATTTGAACTAAATTTTAATTACAGAACGTCAGAAATATATTGAGAAAACGGAGCACGTATGTGTTCCTTTGTTTTTATTACGGTGTCTTGAATGTGTGAGTAAATAAGTATAGGGTTTCATGAAGTTAACCTGCTAGCAGTTCCCATCAGTAGTAACCGCAGGCCAATATGTACTACAAAGTGGTAAGTAGGTACGGTGATATACTGGTGGACAACGACGGTATACCATTTATTCAGATATCAGACAAAGCAGCAAATATCATAAAAAGTCTAATCAACAATTTCAAAGAATTGCCTTATTATTCTTCGTGACAAAATCAATTTAAACAGCCTAATTCTCCAGCCACAAAGTCTTTGAACCCATAAAAGAGCCCGCAAAGTTGATATATTAAAGGGTGTGCTAGTTAAGGAATTGTTCCCACAAAGGAAAAGCAGGGTGTTAGGAAGTCGGCTGACAAAATCTGGGCCAAAAAGAATCGCTGACAACATAAATTTTTCGTGCACCATTTATTTTACCGAGCGATTGGGAGGGCTGTCACGAATTCGGGCCGGAGGGGACGCCTGCGATTTCATTATTGTTTCTATTGTATTCTATTGTCTTTGTTTTGATGAATATGTTCGCTTTATGGGGCCAAATTACCCTTACACGCCATTATACCCGTATCCCGGCATTCCAAACGCATTCCATTTCTATTCAGTCGTAATGTGTCTGTTTTAATATGGGCGTGCATAAATCAACTTGTTCATTGCTCAATATGAACTTATATCAAGATTATCGTTGGATATAATCTAATCTATTTGCTTTATCTTTCGCCTACAGTTTAACAGGTAATTTTACTTTTATAGAGCCTTCAAGAACGAGGGCGATGATACGCCTTATAACAACGCCTTACAACTTAATTTTAATCGTCAGAATGAATAAACAGTGAATTGAGTTTTCTTATTATGTCGGCTCATCCTGGATTTAATTGCTGAGTCCTCATTTCATGAAAGGATTTGAGGCCGCGCTTGCGAATATCAGTGGATTACAATTCAAGATGGCTGTGGAATTTTCTCATAACGAATTACAATTTGTAAAAGTATTGGACATGGGAAATAAAGTTATAACCATGATCTTAGCAGATAGAACGGTACTCTTATGAGTTAAAAACATAAAGAGAGTATGATGTCTTAATTAATTTCATGCGTGTTTACTAATCGTATTGTTAACCTAAATGGTATAACTAACTTTTTTTAACAAGGCCGTGCTTCTTAATTGGCATGAAATGTTAGGCTCATCATAGCTATGTAGAATCAAGGAACTGTAAGTAGCTACAGTAAATCTTTTCAATAATTCTGTTGATGTCTCTTGAACACGGCAAAACATTTAATAAATAACACCAACATGTTAGTTTTATTCATGAAGGCAGAAATAGTACCATAAGAACTAAGCTCAAAAGCGTCCTGCCCAATTTTGGATCATTAAGTAGTCTTCGGGATTGAAGACATATTTTATTGGTTCTTCGACATACTTGCCTTTTAAATGCTGATTTTCTTTTCTCAGAATTCCACTCAGTTACGTCAAAGTCTAAGGATGAAATTCATTTAAAATTACATAATTATATCAAGTTTATTAATTCCTACATACTTAAATTGTGTATAAAAGTCGCACCATGACGATTAACTCAATCGCCCATCCACGTAAGTGTGCGTAACTGTCTTGCACTACCGTAGCTAAAGTAAATTATCTAATCGTACAAGTTCCTAAGATTGAAATGGCGGCTCACTAATTACTTATACAGTGTCCATACTGCGAGCACGTTTAATTTAAGCAGTAACTGTATGTGAACATCATTGTAAAACAAACGCTGTGCAGACGCGTGACTACACTATTAAAATAGGCTTTAATGGTATACGTTTTTAGGTCCTGCTCCCTCCTGTGAGGGAACCATAAATATTGTTGCTTCTGACACATTACCAACCTTCTTGTTTGCCGACTGCTTTAACACTTTTCTTTAGCAAATAGCGTTAGGGCAACGGAACTCGGTAATTTAGGATAGTTTTAACTTATGGCTTTACCTCCCTGTTGGCATGTTAAACCCCACGTTTTAGTCGCTGTGATTTTGATAAAAACGATCAGAAATTACGAAATTTAATTTATTCTTCTTTTTATTTATTCTTAAATTTTAGATTCAAGGTATCACGGAGTAAGTATTATTCCTTTGTCGTCTGCCAGTTTCTGTTTTAATATACGCATTGCTACAGAAATTTGCCAAAAAATCTTGCTGTTGAATCCTAAACCTTTCGATTCGCAGTCATCCTTGCTACTCTTATGCTTATAGTAAGTTCATTTTACGCTGCCCAGCTTAACCACTGAATTGAAAATGATTGATAACCTTTTTCTATCAGAACTAAAATTAAACAAGAAATTTTATAAAAAAACGAATTTTCAACGTCTCACTCACTCATCAGTGTATAAATTGAAAGAATACGGTCGTAATATTCCTAAATTTTTAAGACATATCCCCGTACTCCTACCGTTAAGGCGTTGTACCTTCCAGCATTAGCTTAGCTATATGAAATGCTGACTGCTAGATGCAAATATTAGTTTTAGGTAATATACAGAAAACAATATAGAAGCCTTTAAAATTTGAGAATTTCCCCTTGATTTCTCGAGGATCTCAACATCAGATCTTGACCTGATAAAAACGGAACCACATGACATTTTTATCGTCATAATATATCATGTGAATAAAAGCTAATTAAGATGTTATTACTAGATTAACCAGACATTATAAAACATTTGTTTTCAACAAAAATCATTTGTGCACCGGCATTGAGTAATTTAGGATAGATTTAATCTCACGTACTCTAAATATTGATTAAACAATGTTGCAGCATTTACATACAATTGCCGTGAGGTTGTTTGTTAGGTAATTAGTTAAACAAACTGCTACTCGATTATGAAACCTATTCATCATACAGATATTGTAGATACCGTCTTAATTACGATTCGATTTGAACAATCGTGAACCAGTTTCTTGTTTATATTGAAGTTGAACTCATTATTCTATTAAATAAATCAATTAGCTGTTGGCATTTAATACATTTTGTGTTCCATAATAAACTTTTATATAAAAGTTTTTTTTTTTATAGACAGATCATGTCTAAAACACTAAAATGCATGATTGATGGCGCGCGTTTTTCAAATGTAACTCAATTATATATTAAATCAATTATATATTGACAAAATGGCCACGAATAAACATGCATTTTAGTGTTTTAGATATCTATATAAGTTGATGAAAACTTAATCATATAAAAGTAAAACCCATAATTATTGCGTTGATATAAAAACACAGCGCTCGGGAGTCTACTCTTAACATAAACGTATTCAGGAATTCGTCTCGGGATAGAAAATTCAGGGTATTGAATTTTGGTGGTTTAGTTACTAATTATGTGAGAGTTTATTAATGCTTAGTTAAAAGCATGTTTAAAAATTGTTTTGTAGTTTTTGATCCTATTCTTGTCGTGATGTAAATAGCCAAAATGTCCAGAAAAGCCCATCAAACGCAATAAAAATTATCCAAATCGGTCATAACGGATTTATTTCCAGGATATACGTAATACTAGCTTTTATTATACGAAGAAACAAAATTCTCATTTTGCGAACAAATTGAACATTGCGATCATACAACATTTTTATCTATAAAACGATAACCGAAAAAAATTACAGATAGAATTAATACTACCGACCATGTATAGAATCTATCAGTCAATATCGCTATGTCGCATCCACCATGTATATTAGATTCGCTACTATAAAAGTGCGACTATAAATAGTAAAGGTTCGTTAGAAGTCCTTGGAAGTAAAAGAACTTGGTACAACCAGCGTACAGGCGGAAGGACGACCTACGCTACACACTTGATATTCCACATAACATACAAGCCTTAAGTTCCCGGAACTTGGCCATACTTGGCTGGCGAGCTAATACTGACATACTAAGTGTTTCTTTTGACTCGTTTATTATGATGTAAAATGTAGGTTTATAAAGTGTTATGTACCTTGAACTTTGAAGGCTGCTGACTCAATTTTGCTGAATACGTGAGAATATTGTTGGAATTCGGTAGCAGTTCTGTTGAGATTTTTGGGTTCAAACGCCTGGAAGTTACCTATTAATAATGATTAGGATTTATGCTACTGATTATAGAACTATAATGTTACCCTAGACTATACCATCTAAAATCCCGGCCAACTTTAGGATTATCCCATCCATTCCATCACAAATTATCGCACATAGAGCTTCAAAAACATGTACATAATTAATAATAGGCTAGGCTAGGCTTCAAATAGTGAATTATGAATGTAATCATCAAAAATCTTCATATGAGGCAATCGTCGGGTATGTGGGCGCGCTGGCTGCACACACGTCATATGGCAGCAACACGCGACGCCTGTGATGTGTGTGCAGCCAGCGCGCCCACTCACCCAACGGTCACGCACGTCGATTGTGGGGGATGCCTCAACTTATAAATAGAATCAGTTTGTAATCAAGTCTATAAAGCTTTTAATACTTTCGCTACTTAACTTTATCTTATGCTAAAACCTAAGTCAGACATAAACTTGGTTTATTTAAGTAGGCTTAAAGTATTTCAATATGACTATGCAGGGCTTTATCGTAAATATCTCACTAAGAGTATAAATAGACTAGCTTCTATGCACGGCTCCGCACTCGTGGTACGTCGATAAAAAGTAGTCAGTACTTTTTCTGGAACCTTGAACTATCTCCACACTAATTTTCAATAAGATCGTTCCAGTAGATTCGAAGATTTTTGGGTACAAAACAAACAAAAAAATATTTTCTCTTTGGTATAGAAGAAAGATATTCTAATGAGCACTTTAATTACAATATCGTTCTCATATTATACAAATAAATTTAACCGAAATAAGACCAAACATCCTTTTTCACACGGAGCATCCCTTAACTTAGATTTACTGCAAATAAATCATGTGTAAATGTTATATTGCCCTGTTTTGATCAGAAAGTATACGTATTATATTATAATAAATCTTTATTAATGTAGGAAACGTTTTCAATTTCTTTTTTTTTCTGACGCCTATATTTCAGTCCATGACGAAGAAAGTTGAATACTAATTTATTCTCCGGAGAGCAATTTTACTATCTACTGGATGGATACGACATTTATTGAAATCACAGCTTCCATACATAGTCAGTATTCGCTTCTAACGGTAATAAAATCGTTGGCGAAGAAAAGATATGATTTATATAATATTAAAGTTGAAAAATTAAGAATCCAGCAGGACTCGAACCTGCACCCCCTGGGTATACGCCCCAAGTGCTTTGCCAATTCAGCTATGGATTCGTATGCTGCCGGACTCGAAATTTCTCAACTCTTTTGTGCCAGCCGAAGCTAGACGAACCATTACTTGGTTTTAGCGCCATCTATGCGATGTAATAAGTTACTTATTCACATAATCGCATACAGTACGTTTGAATTAAGATCAACACATTACTGTCGAGAGATGACGCATATTTATCAATACTTATAATATTTAAAGCAAATTTTAGCTTTGCTATGCCTTTTTGTATTTATATAATATTAAAGTTGAAAAATTAAGAATCCAGCAGGACTCGAACCTGCACCCCCTGGGTATACGCCCCAAGTGCTTTGCCAATTCAGCTATGGATTCGTATGCTGCCGGACTCGAAATTTCTCAACTCTTTTGTGCCAGCCGAAGCTAGACGAACCATTACTTGGTTTTAGCGCCATCTATGCGATGTAATAAGTTACTTATTCACATAATCGCATACAGTACGTTTGAATTAAGATCAACACATTACTGTCGAGAGATGACGCATATTTATCAATACTTATAATATTTAAAGCAAATTTTAGCTTTGCTATGCCTTTTTGTATTTATATAATATTAAAGTTGAAAAATTAAGAATCCAGCAGGACTCGAACCTGCACCCCCTGGGTATACGCCCCAAGTGCTTTGCCAATTCAGCTATGGATTCGTATGCTGCCGGACTCGAAATTTCTCAACTCTTTTGTGCCAGCCGAATCTCAACTTTAATATTATATAAATACAAAAAGGCATAGCAAAGCTAAAATTTGCTTTAAATATTATAAGAAAAGATATGATGTTTTTCCGAATAAATTGAACATTGATATCATGTAATTTTTTCGGCAAACGTGAAGATTTGTTTTTCGCGACAATACTTCTAACCGGTAGAAATGTATAGGTACTACATGTTTGGAAGAAGTGGTGTCAATATAATAAATATATGTCGCTATGTAACTGATATAAAATTGAAAATCCTTCTCCATATGAATATTTAAAACCAGTAACAGAATTATCAACAACCGTCTTGAATATTTAACTTCGTCCAGAAACTTGAAGTTCCTCTTGATTGACTTCGCCATCGCATTCAAATTAAGCGGTCTTAATTATTTCACACTAGTTAATTTGAACGCAATTATTTATCACTGCTTTTAAAATAACGACAAGGATAAATATCGGGATCTGTCTTATGAGACAGTCATCAGTTCCAGTGAAATATAGAGTAGCTGCTCTTAATTTCGTTTTAGGTATTTATTAACTAGCTGCACCTCGCGGACAAAATGAAGCCTATGTCCTTGCTCTAAGGTCCCATCTACCTTCCTGATACCAAATCATCAAAATCGATCCAGCCGTTTAAGCGGGCAAGCGGAACAGATAGACAGAGTTACTTTAAAAGCTACTGAAGGTTTTTGTTGAAATTGGACACACATGCAGGCTTTAGCCTAAACACCCATGTATTTCTTTGTCGACTTAACTCATGGGCTGCAGACGGAGGCTAGTCTTTAACTGCTCAAGGAATCAAAAATGATTTTGCTACCATGATCATTGGTACCTCTAATATATAAAGAAAAAAAAACATAAGGAGAGTAAATCATAAGCAACAAATTTACCTTTCATAAAAATAGTACGTTGATGAATGAACGTTGTAGATACCTATATTTTACTATAATTTTTATCATTCATTTCCTTTCTCAAGGATGTGCGTTTGTGATTGCAGTCCCGCACCGTGTCCGACTGCGCCTGCGCTCACCGTATGGTTACAAAAACATTCGATAAGATACAATACGCTCCTTATCGGATATGATTCGACATTTTAATGAACTGGGTATTTAAATAGCTGGTTTGTTTGTTTATTTAATTAAGAGTAAGTTTTATTGATTATTGAGTATTATATTATTCAAATGATCGAGAAATATAGTTGAGAGCAGTGAATTTCGCTTTTTAACGGACTCTAAATAAAAGGAGAAGGTTCTTAGTTGAAGTTTTTTATTATGTTTGTTCGACGATTACTCGAAGACGCCTGGACCGATTTGAGTAATTCTTTTTTGTCTGAAAGAATATACTTGTCATGTGGTCCCATTTTCATCAGGTCACGGTTAAGAGTACGAGGATAATTCTTTAATTAGTGCATTTTTAGTAATTGATGTCGGTTTTTTGTTTGGTAAATTATTGTTTCTTGCAGTTACTTTATAAATATTTTTTTCTTACTTTGACATTATGATGAAAATACATAATAATGTTTTTTAGTACTACAGAAAGATGACTTGGGAGTTTGGAATTTATTAAGAAACCTGGATTTGTATTTAATTTTTCAAATTTTATAAACACTATTCTTAATTCCAAACCCAAAATATTTTTCCAACCCCTACGAGCCTCTTCCTAAATAAAATAAACGATGATGTACTCGTATCGCCGGATTATGGATGCCAAATACGAACAAAAAGTTAAAAAGAGCTTCCAAATTTAAAATAACACAAGAAGGAACATACCTTATTGTTCATTTTTTATTGTTAGCTTCGTAAAAAGAACGTTGTAAAATTTCAACAAATTGCCGCTAACTGGTTTGACATAATCCCGCCCACCGTACTTTAGTCACATTTGCTTTATCCCGTTGGCCATATCATTAAACCACTTTTATCCACAATTTAGTGTTATTGATACTGTAGCGATGTCGACATTTATGTGTAATAATATCAAGGTAAACAATAAACGCTAGTCTGTTTTAAGCACCATTAATTTTATTAATACCAGGCTGGTGTCGTAAAATAACCGAGATTGATATTTTAAGGGTTCGTTCTCATTGGTTGTCGTATCGAGCATAACTAAAAGATGGTTTGTATTCTTAGTAATAATATTGGTGGATCCAAATTGCAGTATTAGATTGCATACTATGCAGTATGACAGTAACCATTTATTCATCGTTTGAATTTGTGCAAGTAAAGGCAATGCTTCGTCTCAAGATGTTTGATGTTCCACATGAAATATTATAATATGCTTTTTTATATAAATCTGTTCGTTATACTTTGTAACATATTGTGGATTGCTATAATTGGTGAAAATGAAAATGAAAAATGAAAATGAAAAAATGTTTATTTCTCACCAATTTCACAACATCAGTAGTACTTAGCATAATGTATAATACAAATAATTTACTAATAGGTAAATTATACAATATTATGTGTGGCAGTACATAGTTTGTTTGGTGGTAAAATTTATCTAATAAATGGTGACTCTATCTTCTGAACTAGGTTGTAGCCTGTATCTCAGAAGATAGCGTTCGACGCTCAAAAAATTAACTTAGGACGTATTGCGTACTACTCTGCCTTGAGTTTATGTGTGTGTGTGTGTGTGTGTGTGTGTGTGCGTGTGAGTGTTTGTGGGTGGGTGTGTGGTAATTGTTAAGTAATGTTTATCTGTGATGTTATCCCAAATAAATCAATAAATATCTTGACAAGTCATAAGCAGATCAGTCATAGGCCAATCTACTTACCTAGTGCTAAGTTGGTGCACTGTTTACGTTTAAGACAGAAAAATCTACCAAAACATTTTTGACAACCAATCAAATCGATCGATTAACTGTCGTCAGGATTTGATTATATCGTGAGTTCTGTCAAGTGTTTCGGTCGCAGCGCAGTAGATACGACTTTTGTTACAAAATTAAACTACCTATGTCAAAATGCCTGTGTGAGCTCCCCGAGTTAGAAGACAATCTTGCTGACAATCCCGTGCTTTATTTTATCTTTAGTTGTAAAAGAAAAATGCCTGAATATTTTAAAAAATATACAAAGTAGTTATCGATAAAGAATCGATACTCCAATCGAGTCTTAAGTAAACGAATGTTAAATTTTATACGAGGCTGGATTGAGTTATGATTATTATCCGATTTATATCACTCGTATAAAATCGATGCGTTTGTAAAATAAAAATAATGATGCGTTCGCAGAATTGACGTTATGAACATTTTTATGATTGGAATTAATATGCGTAATAAGGTTAAGTGTGAAGGTATTAAAAAATAAGAGCTGGTTATATTTGCTAATTAAATTATATTTACGATAGAGTTAATTAGTAACTGAAGTTGACTGACTTTTTAATCTTGTTATTGTAGACATCTGCCTAAACAACAAAATCAGTATTGTTGTGCTTATGCTACTTATTAATAGAATTTATATGCGTGCGTACAGGTGTCCAGAATGTATAAAATACGCATTTAAAATATAATAATCATTATGCAGCTAAATGGCGTCCTTCAAAAAGGACATATACGTAGTGCACGAAACTGGTGAGTATGTATGACGAGATATTGTATGGATGTTGAGGAAGCGAAATATGTACGTAAGGAGCGTCGCACATGGCTTTTCATCCTCTCTGCATACTCACGTGGCATAAAGGCGTGATGTTATGTATGTATGTAGGTGGAACCCGTCTTATTGTTAGAATGGAACCATATCAGTAAAAGGCTATTTGCTTTCTTTTTAATTTTGACGTATAAGACGAAATCTGATTTTTTATTGTGGATTCTCATGCATTTCTATGTAATAAAATTAAATAATATGTGTGTTTGTTCCGTTTGTCGCAGACAACCGCTGCAAAAATACTACAAAAGAAATATTTTCGACAAAGTTCAAATTGGTAAACTTGCTACAAATTTAATCAAAAGTAACTGGGCAGCTAGGAGGAGTTGTGGAGTAAATGAAATTGCTCTTGCCTCTATATATTGGGCCATGCATGAGTCAGTGACACTAACGTCATTCTTAAAAGCTTAAAGTTTGCAAGTTAGTCTATCTTAAATAGGTTAAAACGATCACCAAATATGGAATTTAAAAAAAATCGTGGTGGCTTTGGGAGATTTAAAAATAAATATGTTACCTCATTCATAGTCTCTGTAAAGCGCAAATTTCTGATATTTTCCCTTCTCCATTGACAGACACTTAGCATGGTGCCAACGCCAGAAAGACTAAAATTTAGATTAAACTTCTAAAATTTTGCAGAACATACCTATTAGATTGTAGATAGGTTTTGAACACACCTTTTAGTGCAAGTATCATTTTGGTAGCAAGTTTGTCAGATGGTAAAGGTTCCTCCTTCGATCTCCAAACAAGTGATCTACAAACCATATTGTAATATGATTCTACCAGAAATCAGGATTATTAATACCATGACATTACATAACATCACTCTTACTCAGAAGGGTGTAGTGTATAACACCCACATTCCACCTGTTATGTTTAAATCCCATGGTATAGGGGATGGTCCTATCAATAACAATTATAAATAAGACATGAAATAAAACCTAATGCCGATAATATATAGAGCTTATAAATCAGAAACTTTATTTTAACTTTTTTAATTTCCTCTTAATTCAGGAGCTCATTGAAGTGAAGCAATTTCAGTAAAATAATGTCATCATTTATAATCGTATCGTATACGTCAGTTGACAATGGAGTGAGTTTCGCTTGCGTGGATGTTTGCCAGCGCGATAAGCGATGGATCGACATGATAAATGTGCTAGCTTCGGCCTCTGTCGGCGCCAGACTGTCTCGGTGCTTGAAACTTTCGATATGGAATATTGAATTCCATCATAACGAAATCTCGTAACTTTTTTAGAACAAAACTTATTGAGCTTAGAATGAGAGCAAACGCGTCTTCCACTGATGAAGGATATAACAGCAGAAATTCAGGAGATAAACTCATTCACTTTTCTTGTCTTGCCTACCAATATAATATTGGGTTCACGTTATGACGTACCATACAGTTGAGAAATTTAGGGTCCTGGCTACAGGCGACCGTAGATTAGTGGTTTAAGCGGCTGCCCGTTGTGCAGAGATCGCAGGTTCAAAACCTGCCAGTCCCATAATTTTTCAACTGTTTCTTAGTACAATTTGTTAAGCATAGCTAAATGCTATTCTTCTTCTTCGTCGTGTCGATGGCTGAGTCAAATTTTATTGGTCCAATAAGTGGCCACTGTTATGGCGCTCTCGTCGGCGTTCATGAGCGCCTCTCTTGTGCAGGTGGTAGGGCATTTTGGACAATCAGTAAGGTTAGGTGGGGTAAGGTTTTGACTTGCCATCGTGGTGAAAGGATTAGCCAATTCGCTTTAAAGAACTCGCGAACTGCCCAGGGTGCGCCGGACGTAGGGAATCATTGTGTACGTCACTCGGGGAGGCTCCTTTCATGCACCCCAAATGCTAAATGCTATAAAAATAATCAATAAGAAGTTAATATTGGGTTAACAGTACCATCAAACAAATTTTTTTTGGGGATTAGATTTAGGGACGTAAGATTTCTCTGCAGCCAAGAGTACCGTGGGCCAACGAGTTAGGTATACAAGGCAAAAGCGTCTAAATGGTAGAGTTGCATATCTAAATAGTGGGTATTTTACACTTATTAAATATGTCATTCACACATGCATTTATTGCAGTCAGTTTTTACTATGGCGTAGAAGTTTTTGCCCTGTATACCAACCTAATTGCTTGGCCCACTGTGCATAAAAGTTCTACTGTCGTTAAAAATTCCGCATTCTTTTTAACAAATAGTCCCTTAAAACAAAGTAATTAAAGTATAGTAAGTTAAGTACCACTTCTCACATTATCCCCCTAAGATGATAATTCGCTGGGGTCGTGCGATCAAATCTCATTAAACTAATGTAGCGAATCTAAAGTTAACAGGCTATGCTCACGGCATGATAACGAAGTCGTGCTTACTTTGTGTTTAGCTACGCTATTATTGATCACTGATTTTCTAGGTACACGTACAATGAACAAGATTAAATAGGAACTTGAACCTACATCACAGAATTAACATACATACTGTTAGCAGCTAAGGTATATGTAGTAAGGTATAAGTAAATATTATATGGATAAAATTTTGTAAAACAATTATTTTGACTGAAATAAAGATATTGATAAATGTATTTTTTAGTAAAATTTATGTATTAAATAATATAATTTTGTATGTTTAAATCTAAAAGTAGCTTAGGCTGCCTTTCATAGCTTGATCATTGAATCGATCTTGAAGATAGTTGGTATGGTGATGCTACAAGGCCCCAGGACGGAATTATAGGCTAAGTTAACAGCAAGCTCCAGGAGCTAGATCTAGAGTCAAGGGGACATTGTTAATACTATGGGTTTGATCGATTAGTTGGCGCTCGAATGGCTGACTAGTTGGCAACTACAAAAGTGGCCAGATAGACGGCAAGGCCGATCATTCGGTAAAATTTTAAATTCCTTTAAAAACCTAGTTAAAAGTTTTTTTGCTCGACGCACCAACATAATTATGCAGTATTATTACAAAGCGGGACAAGTTTTGTAGCTTTTCTAACTCTAGATTATTGACCTTTATAGTAAAGCCGACTAGACGCCGGCTACAAAAGTGAATCATTTTATTAATAACAAGGAGCGAAAATTCCACACACGATTGTTTGTGTTGTAAAACTGCGAGTATATAATTTGTAAAATGTACGCACCCTACTAGGAGCTTTTCCTAACGCACTGACATAAATTCTAACTTGTTATTAGATTCGAACACCTTCCGAAAAAACAACTCAGTTTTCAACTCACGTCGACTCTTACTTGTATTAAATAACGCCCAAAAGGAAAGGGTATAAAACTAATTTCCACGCTAGAGACATAAAAGTACTGTTAAAAAGTTTTGGGAGCTCATAAATCTCTGGGACGTGTAACTTTTGGGTAGCGGCTTAGCAAATTCGTGTCTTAACGAAAAAGAAACTTGTACCATATTACAATAAAATAAGTAGCATACTTTACACTTTCTTCTCAATATAAAACTAAAGATGAGACTGAAAACGTGACGGAACTTTGAAAATAAAAAATAAGGCTGTGCTGAAAACATGATCCAACCTTGTTATGGCGTGTAACTTTTAGAGATTGATAGCAAATATTCTTCGTAGATACTGCCAACTTATAACCGTATTAAAACTTTATCAAAGGCTGTCAATACTGTTTGTTTACATAGCATCCACGCCTTTTTCTTTCCGAAGGATCAAGGTATTTTATATTCATATTTCAAGTATCTAATCTCACCAGCTCTTTTCATAATGCAATATATATATATAATGCATCGGAGCTGGTACTTGGATTGATTTTAATTTGATTCTAAACAGTTTGATTAAAATTAATCTAAGCCCCGGTTATTCAAATCATTGTAATTAGTATAATTTAGTATTATTTATGATTTATTTTTATATCATTTTTTGTAATATTTTGACGTGTTCAAGCGCCTGGGGACTATGAAAATAAATGATTTGAATTTGAATTTGAATTTAATAACCCCAAACATTACTACTTGCCGGTAAAGAGCTTATACTAAAGAACTGATTAACCCTATTCTAGCCATATGAATGTATTCGCTATAATTTTACAGCTATATTATGTATTAATAATTTAATTAAATGAACTCGGTCGCGTTTCAATTGAACGCGATCAATACAAATTGGTTTATTGATACCTTACAAAGTCTTGAGCGTTCAGCAGCCGGACCATGAACTAATAAAGTGCGACTCAGACGCGAAGTTGAGTGAATATTTTGCTAGTTCATGGTTCAAAATAGGCTACCCTAAATATTGTAAAGTTATGTGCATTTGGTGATAAGACTGGTAAAGAGTATAGTATTTTCTAATATTACTGCTAATAAAGTATTTTTCATTGTAAAACAGTTGCCAAACTGGTCTACTAAATTAAATTTTCGTTAGCTACAGAATCACAATTAAGAGCCATAGAAATAAAAATACGTATCTTTATTTATTTATTCACGCACACTTTGGTCCCTAGAGTCAACTCAAGTGAGTGAGACCCAAAAATCTGCCAGCCTCCGTCATTCTCTGTTGTGTCTTGGTCTCAAATTTGCAGAGGAACACGTAGTAAATGATCTATGTTAGTATGTTTGGATGAAACCCACAAGAGAAGTCGACTTCCGATTGATTTTGTCGCAGCTCATGCGTTCCGCCTCCGGATATCACGTATAGGTTACTTCCCGTTGGACCGACTAAGCTTTTTGCGTACCAATAACATCCATTCTGCAACGCGTGCCAAATGTTCGAGCCGACTGGTATATGAGTATCGATATGGTTTCATTCATGCCTTAGAGAGTTAGTAGTTTGTGCCAAAAATAAACAAAAACTTTGTTACGAGGAAGTTGGGTATTCTTGCTACTTTTGTTGTGGCCAGAAATAAACAATTCAGGCAAAACGTGACTTGAATCGTTTATTACTTGATTGCAAGGATCTTAAAATAGATTACCAAAGTTGTTAATAAGTAGAAAAAATTGTAAGTATCATTTGAGCTAAATGTTGCTCTGAATGCTTTTGTCACAAATTAATATAAAAAGTTAAAGATTAATTCTGAATTCTATTCCACCTTATCACTATTGTAGTTATCGTTTGAATAATTTTACGTTACACGGAGATTTACCTTATTCCACCAAAAAAAGGTTGGGGACAATAGTACCTGAGTAAAAGTATCCCAACAATATACAAGACAAGTGTTTTAGAATGCTATCCTTATAAAATGTATTTTTTGTTAACCCACCGAAGATCAGCGCCGACCCTTTTAAGCCAATATAATTCTGGAGCTAAAAGGTCATCGCCAAATGTTTGTAAACATCTTCATTACTGATAAGTCGTCTCTGGGGGGGCTGAGACGTATATAAGGGTTGGTACTTACTGTGCAGCCGTCGGCGGCCGTTGGGGCAAGGGAGTGCAAGCAAATAAAGATCAACGACCGCCTTTATGCTGTACACCACCTGAGCCCTGGGTTGGCTGGGGTTTAAGACGGTTTTATGTCTACAGCGTCATGTATACAGCGTCTGGCTGCTGAACTTTGGCTCGACTAATCAATAACTAATCAAATTTACACGATCTCTTTGCGGTCCAACGACATCAAATAAGTAGACAATAAAATAGAAAAGGATAATACATGAGAAATATTATCTTCTTTATAGGAACAGTGGATTGGACGTTTGTATTATTCTGTAGTGGTATTAATATTACAGACGTATTTCATATGATGATAGAAGCCAAAACCATGATGAAATGGTTGCTTCGATAAAATGCCTTGTTCTATTTTATTAAGGGAAAAAAATAGGTTGGCTGTTTTCCATACACACACAAGTAATATATAATGGGTTAAACTTTAATATATTATTATAAAATTGTAAATTTATTTAAGAAGAGAATATATTTAAGACAAAATAGTTTCTACAACTGTAGTAAAAGACAAGACATATTTTTTACTTTGCGCATCAGAACATGAATCAATGAAGTTGAGAGTGTATGTGGGTATAGTGCTTCAATTGTGTAAAAAATAGCTAGAAAATATCGAATTTTACGTGCACGAAGTTGGAGGCTAAAGCTAGTCTGTCTATAAAATCAGGGGGAATGGTGTAGGTACAGTGTATATTATTATGTAAACATAAACATAGATTAAAATGTAAACAAATAGCGACGGCTGCGCCCGTCACTTAGGTCAGTAGTGAATACAAACAGTTTGCGTGAACACGTATCATCTATTATTTATATTCCAATTACCTTTCCTCACAAAATAACCAAAGAATAACCTATAAACTCAATTATATTAAAGAGAAACCCAAATTACGTTGGTATGAAAACACGACGTTTGGTAGTCGACTCAACAACAATCATCTAGCTATCTGCCGGTCCCATAAAGTATCTTTTTCAACTGTTTCTTAGTATAATTTGCTAAGCATAGCTAAATGCTATAAAAATAATCAATTAGAAGTATCTGATTTGACTCATAAAATAAGTATCATTTTATTACTATTTAACTATGAAATAAGCTCTACCAACCAATTAAAAATAATATATCGAGCTAATTGACAACTTTGTTGATTTATCTCATACTCTCTCTATTTGATCCATATGTGACGTAAGAGTTTACAAATGGGCCGGGACCCTAAAGCTCGGAAGTTCTTCCGGTTGATAACCACTAACACTGATAGCATCGCCGGCGATAATATCCCATGACCTTTTATAGCTGGGGTTTATAGGGGAAGTCCATATTAAGCGGTAAGTGCATTCACTGAGGATTGTTTGGAAGAAGGTACAAATTAATATGCTTGGGCTATACTTCTGAATGTTTTCTGTATTCTTGATTGAAATTATGCTAGAAGTGTCACTATTATGAGCTTGGAACGTAATACAGAAATTCCATTTAACGACCCTTCTACATAGACAGCACGGTCCGCCGAAAATTTTATTGATAGAATACATTGTTCGTAGATATCTCGGTCCATAGAAAGCACGGAAAGTTAAAGAAGTACAGTTGAAAGATTTCTAAACGCCACTTTTTTATATCAATGACGATTCAATGGTAAAAATGTCATCAAGAAATCTATATAGGTTTAACACAAATGTAAAAAAAATAAGTACGTATAAGCCAGACGAAGACAATCATATTATTTATAATGAATATGCTTTAAGTAAGAATAACGAGCTTTTGAATTTTTATGATTCAAGTTTTTAAGCATTTAATTTCTTTTGAGCGTCGGAGTGATCAAAACACCAATATTTAGGACGATGCCTTTAGGGGAGGATTGCGCCGGACATTGTGCAAATAACGGGCTGCCTTAAGATCCCATTTCAACAAGATATTCAATATTTATTTTGCAAAAGAATGTAATTCATTAAGCTTTGATGAAATACTTCTGCTGTGTATTTATTTTTGAATTTATGTTACACATAAGCCAGCTAGTTTATTTATATAAGGTTAAGTAATCGTGTTAAAGTTCAAAACTCATAAATTTGAGGCCCAAACTGACCAAAACTTTTGACCAAACAAGATTACATCCACTGTCAAAGATTTAGCGGCGTCTAATTATACCACATTTTTATGAAAAAAGAACATGAAAGGTTATTGTAGCTATACTTTTGCGGCTTCCTTGAGGTAAAATGAGCCGGAACCGTAAAAATTGGAGCCCAATATGATTTGCGACCCCGGGATATTGGATACATTGTGACTAGAATAGATTTTCTTTGAAGCAATTCCAACGAATATACGGTAAAAATGTGTTGACAAAGTACACGTGTATTTGACACGGGGACTGGGGAATTGGTTTAGATATACATTTTCTAGAATATGAGCTGTTATTTTTTTGGCCCTATTTGGTTTTGCAACCTTATTATCGCTTAGCGTCACTACCAAAATTGGTAGCCAAAACAACTTAATTTACTAGTTATACAATGAAAAGTTTGATGCATGAAATGAAACTGCCTCGATGTTCTAGGTTAGCACATGCGCCTCTCAATGCGAAAGTCTCGGGTTCGATTCCCGGGTCGGGCAAAGTGCTATTCGTGAACTTTCCGTCAGCAAATTCACAATAGCAGCACGGAGTTGGAGTTGTGCCCAGTGGATGGCGATAGGCTTACCCCCTGTCCCTTGGGACCTAAACATAACAGGTGAAGTGTGGGTATGTACACCTCTGTCACACCTTTCTGAGTAATATAGGCGTGATTTTATGTTATGATAATATATGATAAGTTTGATGTAATGACACAAATCACGTCACACTCGGGATTGTTATCACTGTACCAAAAAGGTTTAGTCTATTGCGATGGCAATGCTTTATATTTTCTTAACTATAGTTATTTTATTATCATTTTTAAAATGAGAGCGAAGTATGCGTTCACCATACTTCAAGCCATTTTAAAGGATTTTTCGTACTAGAATTTAGTACATCACACAAAGACCCAGTGAAAATAAGCGGATAATAAAATTTATTCCAAAGAAGACAAAAATGTATGGAGCGAAGACATTTATTACGGAAATAGATACATTGAATCAAATATTAGCAACCGCGATGGTGCGTCGAGATGGAGTGGGAATCTAATATTTATGAGGATATCTGATTCAATTTTGCACGTTACATATGTGTCTATCCATCATATTATTGTACCGTACCTACATGTAAGTCATCTTATATTAGGAAACTTTGGTGGTCCTCTAGTGTTTATTAATTCTGTGGTCTTGAGATGCTGTTTATTTAGGCAGTTGTGGTGTGGTGGTTCGTGTCTGCCATTTGAATGTTATCTAGGTTTCAAATGAACTATTTATATAATTCAAAGGCAGGTTATAAGATCAACTGACTTCTATTCCTATTCCTTTTCCGTTCATGCAGTAAGACTGTGGAACTTACTTTCTGCTGAAATAAGAGGCTGTCCCATTTTGAATTCATTTAAAAAGAGAGTTAAAGATCATTATCTGTCCTCTGCCTGTTAACTCCTTATGACATGATTTAATATCATAATTATAATTATTTTATGTATATATTTATGTATATATATTATTTATTGTTATGTATGTATGATTTATTTAGTATAATATAATATAGTATGTATGCGTGTATAACCTATGCTTTTGTTTATTTCTATCACACATTGTTTTATTTCTTTTTTTCATAGTTATTACGATCTCCTCTCGCGGGTCTGCTGGAAGAAATTTCTTTAAAAAATAAGCAGTGCCTTTGTACTTGTTTCTTTTTATATTGTGTTTCCTTCTTGTGTGTGTACATAAATTGTTAAATAAATAATAAATTAATGACTTTATCATCGCCTGTCACACTAATCATAAAATGCTTGTTAATACTCAGCTTCATACTGACGCTAAGCAGAGAGATAAAATGTTGTCGACTTAGAATCATCTACGTCAACCATTAAGGCTAGTTTAATCTTAGCTGACACTGAAAATGTTATGAATTTGCCGTGTGGTCTTAGCAGACCACCCTGTTACCTACATCCTGTGCTTATCTCTGCACTCGGCTGATGCCAAATGTAAATATATAATTAGGTATTATACAGGCAGTCTTGTCTACAGTACTTGTTTAGGATAACAAATGTCATAAGCTTGTTATTGAATATTTTTATAGTATTTTAATGCTTAGCAAATTACGACGTAACATACAGTTGCGATATTTATGCTTCTTGCAAGGACGACTGTAGCTTCATGGCTTAAAACGGCTGCCCGGTAGGCTGAGGTTACAGGTTCAAATCCTGCCTGTCCCATATATTTTATAAATGTCCTCAAGTTTTTAGAAAGTACTCGCAATGTAGGTATGAGTTTTGTTCATTAATCTACTTAATTTATCACTCGTTTATTCACTACATTATATTAACTTGTATCCTAATTTTTAAAACATGATTTGGCTCATGATATTTTATCTCAACTTAATCTTTGCTGCTTGTACTCATTTTTGCCAATTAATTTCTATCGCAATTATACTTTGTATAGTCGGAATTCTCTATATTACGTAAAATAAAGACTATAATAATAATAGCACTTTACATTACCTCGAGTACTTTTTTAGGCACTCTCAGGTATGCAGGTTACCTCACGATGCTTTCCTTCACCGTTTATAATAATTATGCAAAATTAAAACTTGGCATAAAAACCTTGCCAGAATATTTTCATTATTTCCACAAGCCGATAAAATTCTAGTACACAACACTAGTACAGAACGGCTCGTGCTATTGCCATGTCAATACCTATAAGGTAAAATGTGCAAACGTACATCACATTGACATTTGAATTACGCAGAATACGCAGCAGAATAACAAGCTCGACAGATCGGCTAACCAATCCAATTTCGTGGCTTCACACAGCATCCCCCCCGATAACCACCCACTGCATTGGTAAACGGGAATTAGAGGTTTATTTTTAAACCTTCATCGCTTCCTGACTGTACATTCTTTGCTTTTTCGTATGTGTTTTAATGATAACATAACATAACATAAAACCACGCCTTTGAAGGGTAAGGCAGAAGTGTACATCACTTACACTTCACCTGTTATGTTTAAGTCCCATCATGGGACTTAAACATAACAGGTGACTTCCATGGGATAGGGGTGAGTCTATCGCCATCCACTAAGCACAATTCCAATTTTCCTGACGGAAAGTTCACAAATAACACTTTGCCCCGGGAATCGAACCCGAGAGCTCGCGGCGAGAGGCCTAACGCTAACCACTGGACCATTGAGTCAATAAAGTATTTTAAAAATATTATGGGATCGTAACGATATAATATGTATGAATCTCGTACTAAGTTAAACCAATGTTTTAGTGTATAATTATATCGTTGGCTTATTTAAACATAATTTACTTTGACTTATTTAAACATAATTTAATACATTATGCTAATTTATTATCATTTATCGGGTCATCTGATAGAAATAGAAACCATGAACGCGTCTAATTTTATTAAGCTATAAACATAAGTCTGAAAGGCCTTACGGCTCTCTCCTGTCAGTACAAAAACAGTAATTGTCAATCTAGATCTAACACCTACAACAAAGATAGCTAGATCACAAATCGATGTTGATACGCTGATCGAATCGACAATACGGTGACACAAGAATGAGTGTTGAGTATCTTGGACAATGACGGCATTATTTATTGTTTGGTTTCAATGGACTTGTTTTCATTGTTCAATGATAGGCAGAGAGTATCCGGTGCAAGTGCAGTGGAGTATTGGTACTCTACATGCATAGTGATAAACGTTTTCTTAAGGAAACTTTGTCGTGCCATCAGCCTGTACTGTACCTACCCGATTGTATAGTATTAAATTATAATGATGATGAGAACAGCTCATGAACTGTCAGAATTTGCTGAATCGTTGCTACATTGAAGCTTCATTGCCGTGTTTTAGTTGTCGACCTCGCACGACAATTCATATATCTATATCAGCGCAGGTGAACTGCTTTGTAGACAAGTAGTCTAATAATTTTGCGTCTAATAAGAAACATCTACATATCCATTATATTACACATTATTCTACACACACACACACTCACACGCATTTTTTCAAACTTTCACATTCATAATATAACAATTAGCTTTAGTTTTACAGTTAATTGACTACGTTTCCCAAAGTTCTTGAGCCTTAAGATAACCATGAATGCTCTTCTTACACAGGAGTATGATAGCACGTTTGCCGTAATAGTACGGTCATATATCAATCCTGTGGTTATGTGGTCCATTAATAGCAAGATCAAATATTGCTTTCCTTGGATAAGTTGGATGAGTCAAACCAGTATATTGCGGAAATGATTGGTTTCCCGTCGTGCGATTTAATTCCTTTAATTAAATCAACGTTTATACTGCGCCTAGATATGTGGTCATCCGCTCTTGAATATATAAATTAAATGAGTCGCAATTCCAACATTTCTTTGATCTTTTCTCCTTGAATTAATGAAGCTTTAAATGTAGTTTTTTGTGTAAACAAACGTTAGGTTTATCTGATGGTAGTACAAATTAATAATATACTTTTTTACGATTTGTGATTTTATTACTATTTTTATTATATTCAGACAGACAACAATTAAAAAATCTTATTTTAAGCAAAGGTATCGTGCAAACAACTATACCAGTTCGAAAAAACATTGTTATTTTGTCATTAAAAACAGGCACTTCAATTTTATTTATTTGTATTGATGAAGAAACTTTAACTAGATTTTCATTCGACAAATCTGTAGGTTTGCAAAACCTACAGATTTGTCGATAAAAGAACATAGCCACATTGGCAAATATCTTAATTTATCTAACTAGAATATTTCTGCTCAACTCAACTGCCAATTTCAACATGGAGAAATAAGATAGTTAACAGCCGATTAAAAAAGTATTACATTTTTAACTAATTTTTTTTATTTGTTGTTTAAAAATAGTATTGACGACAAGTCTAGGAAAAGTTTTGATATTGAATTTTTTAATTAAAATTTTGCAGAGCATTTGCCTCTTACAGTATTAGGTTAATTATGCATATTTACTTTTATCGGGTATACCAAGTGATAATAATCTATCAAGGTCGTTTGCCATCTATGGTGCGTGGTAGATGGCAGAGTAAGATTGCATAGTATTACGTGACCAATATGTACGGACGCTGATCTTACTTGCATTACTGCTATGGCAATATTATCTGATATTATTCAAAATTTTATTATGATGATCATGAACATGTTACTAAATTAATGTTAGTACTATACATGTAATTTTTAAATTATTAATTTTCTTTTTTTTTGAATCCTTGTATTCAAATAATATAAAATAGATACCTATTACTTGTTTGAGCATGGAGCATGATTCTTGTTTTCTCTGGAATGTACACGTCCACATCCATCTTGTCAAATAAAATGTTGGGTGACCTACAACACAGGTTTTCCTAGTGTAGGCATCCACTTAACAACACACAATTGTAATGTGTATACTATCTTAGATATTAAGTCATTGGTTGTCTTGCTATGTAAATGAAATTTTGTATGCACCTAATTTGAAATAAATAAATTGATTGATTCATCAAATTCACTTTAACACTTAATAATTAATTAATCAATCATTGATTAATTATTAGGTGTTAAAGTGAATGTGATAAATTGAATTACAGTGTGGCCAACAAAAAAACCAGTATCGAAATGCTTGCCAAAGATTTGACTGACAAAATAAACTACCGGTAAAAGTAACATTTCATTATATAATCACATTTAGCAAATCATGTGGTAATTAAGCGCTTAATAAAATATACCCTCAATAACAAAATAAATAAATTGTGTTTTGTACAAAGTTGTGCTTTTTATACTCGTGAATTAATTTTATGGAGCGATTGAATCTTGTGATATTGTTTATAAGGGGTGCATGAAAGGAGCCCACCCGAGTGACGTACACAACGATTCCATACGTCCGGCGCACCCTGGGCAATTCGTGAGCTCTCCAAAGCGAATTGGATAATCCTCTCACCACGATGGCAGTCAAAATAAAATTTGACCCAGTCATCGACTCGACGAAGAGAAGAGAAGAGAGAAGAGAGTTTATAATTGATTATTTTTTATATTATAATTTTTTTTTTTGATGTGAAATGGTTTTGAAAGTGTTTGACTGTAGCCACCTCGACTAATATTTGCATGTATGTACAGTCGGCCAATGAGTTGGGTATGCAGGGCAAAAACTTCTAAGTCATAGTAAAGACTTACGACACCAGTTATGGATAAGTGAGTTATATATCTAAATAGTGGGTATATTCATCATCATCATCATCATCAGCCTAGGGACGTCCACTGCAGGACATAGGCCTCACCAATCGATTTCCACAGCGTGCGGTTTTTGGCCGATTGAAACCAACGACTCCCCGCGATCTTGATCAGATCGTCCGTCCATCTAGCGGGAGGACGTCCCACGCTGCGTTTGCCAGTTCGTGGCCGCCACTCTAGGACTTTCTTGCCCCAACGGCCATCTGTCCTCCGAGCTATGTGTCCGGCCCATTGCCACTTCCGCTTAGCGACTCGCTGAGCTATGTCGGTAACCTTCGTTCGCCTACGGATCTCGTCATTTCTGATTCGATCGCGTAGTGAAACCCCGAGAATAGCTCGCTCCATCGCTCGCTGAGCGACCTTGAGCCTTCTGATGACTCCTATATTGAGCGGCCACGTCTCAGTTCCATAAGTCATCACTGGCAACACACACTGGTTAAAGACTTTTGTCTTTAGGCACTGGGGTATACTGGACGAAAAGACACTACGTAGTTTCCCGAACGCTGCCCAGCCGAGTTGGATTCGGCGGTTAACCTCTTTCTCGAAGTTGGATCTACCTAATCGGATAATTTGTCCCAGGTATACATATTCGTCCACAACTTCGAGTGTAGAGTTCCCAACAGCGATTGGGGTGGGTACTACATGGACATTCGACATAATTTTCGTCTTGTCCATGTTCATGTTTAAGCCCACTTGTTGAGACGCTCTACAGAGATTATCGAGCATTGTGCCTAGGTCCTCCAGGGACTCCGCCATGACCACTATATCGTCGGTAAACCGAAGGTGGGTGATATACTCGCCATTAATGTTGATGCCGAGTCCATCCCAATCCAGAAGCTTAAAAAGATCCTCCAATGCAGCAGTGAATAGTTTCGGGGATATAACATCACCCTGCCTCACTCCCCGCTGCAATTGGATAGATTCCGAGCTCTGGTCATGGAGACGAACCGACATAGTGGCGTTTTCATATAAACACCTTAACACCTCGATATACCGATGGTCAATTCGGCACCTCTGGAGAGCCTGTAGCACTGCCCATGTTTCCACCGAATCGAAGGCTTTCTCATAGTCCACAAACGCTAAGCATAAAGGCCGGTTATACTCTTCGGACTTCTGTATAACCTGCCGCAGCGTATGGATGTGGTCTATGGTACTGTAGCCTTTCCGGAAACCGGCTTGTTCGGGAGGCTGGAAGTCGTCGAGCTTGCGAGTATATTACACTTATAAAATATGAAATACAAACTTGCATATCTATTGCAGTCAGTTTTTACTATGGCGTAGAAGTCCTTGCCCCGCATACCCAACTCATTGGCCGACTGTACCTACTGTTCTTCTCATGTAAGCGAATTAAATTCTTATGAGAAATAAATATCTATTCTTTAACTAGATTATTAATAATCACGGGTAATTTTTATTATTTTTCTATTTATCACATTTATCATACATAGTATATCATTTGCCAAAATGTAAAGCATTCAGTACAGATCAAAAGATAAATAAAAATGTCTGTACGAATTCACTAAACCAAGTTGTCTTTGATTTGACTGACTTATATCTGGAGTTCTGCACTCTGGAATGTATTCAAAATCAAGAAGAATATTTTTCAATATTGTTAAATAAAGGTATGTTTATTTTCTTACTACTTACTCGAACGTGCAATTTACAAAATGTTGACGCCAACATAAACCTAACGAAAGAAAACTTCTATTAAGACTTAAAGTTTAATCTAGGCAATAGTTTCGCTGGGTTCTGAAGTAATTTTCACGCTTTAGTTGAATATAGAAGTTTCCCGTATTTGTGTGTAGTACTCGAGAGCTCGAACCAATAAGTTGTCCGACGATTCATATCTTGAGTTGAGTATAAAAGAGCAGACAGACTGATATTTGGGATGTAGGGCTGCTACCGACGGTAATAAGCTATGTTATTTTTTTTTTAATTTTGTAATGGACATTTGTGACTGTTTTGTTAAATATTTGTTGTGTTTTCTTTGTTGTCTTTAAAAAACTATTCGTCGAAAATAAATTTAACTTAACGTAACATAAAATTACGCCTATATTATCCAGAAGGGTGTGGCAGAGGTATACAACACCCACATTTCACCTGTTATGTCCCATGGGATATGTAGTGAGCCTATCGCCATCCACTGAACACAATTCCAACTCCGTACTGCTATTGAGGTTTTCCCAACAGAAAGTTCACAAATAACACTTGCCACGTGAATTGAACCTGAGACTTCGCAGTGAGGAGTGCATACGCTAACCACTAGACCATCGAGGCAGTGAAATTACCGTTTAATCGGTATCTAAGACGGTGGTGCTTTTTACCTCAAGCGCTTTCACGAAAGCTCAACCCTCCATTCTATCACCAATAAAACTCATTACCAAACCAGTATTGTGGTAGGAATGAAGCATTTCAATATAATATATTTGATACACACACGGAGAGATTGAAAAACTGCGAAAATTTCATCTAAACACTTATATTCTACATTATATGCTACACATTTGCCTCACTTTGCATATAAATTACACTCAAGTGTATACAAAGTCTTATATAAAATAGAGCGTCGTCGTAACCCGTTCGTCTTGAAATTATTTAAGTATTATAATCAACATTATAAAATACAAGTGTGACATATGACATAAGCAAATTGCAATGAATGTCATTGATCAGTTAGGCCAAGAGCTATGCATTATGAATAAATATTATATCCGCATAATTATTATTATGTATGTAGAAAGTTTTAGGTTCAAAAGCACTTAACGATTATTATTATTACCCCAACTCAACGATAAATTAACGCTTTCACAAAAGCTTTACCCTCTATTCTATTACCACTAAAACTCATTACCAAACCAGTATAGTAATAGGAATGAAGCATTACAATATATTTGGTTCATACCCGTAGAGATCGAAAATTATTTTATTTTTTTTAAATATGGGGTTTTTATCCACACGGATACGTCAACCCCATCGTACCCTATCCTACCAAACACTTATTAAGATAACCTTAATCCATAAAACTAAACTACAAAGCAAATGTTACCAATCTACACAATTCCATAGCAATTGTAGAACAAGGATCAGCCAAGATGGATTGGATCCACCCTACATCTTTTGTATTTATTTTAAATTTTTTAACGAAGTTTTGCCTCTCTTCTTCGTTCCTGGCACATTTCATCAACAAATGTTGTACATCATCGAAATCGAAAATTACTTCTAAACACTAATATTCTATAATACACATTTGCCCCACTTTGCATATAAATTACACTCAAGTATACAAAGTCTAATATAAAATAAAGCGTCGTCGTAACCCGTTCGTCAACCCTGGGCGCTGGTGCGGCGGCTGTGCCAAGCATCGATCCGTCGCGACGCCAGCCGTGCACTAAGCTGTGCCTGATGCCCTGGTGCGACGCAGACCTTATATTATTTACACTTTTGTACAATAAAGACTTTGTAATTAACTTTTAAAGTGTGAAAGGTAAACGACTGGGACACGTGACTTTTTTTATTAAAGCTTATGTAAAGGTCTATATACAAAAAAAAACTATGTAAAATTTATCATATTATTATGCTTGCTGCCTAATTTTCGTAACAAGTTTACACATATTATTTAAATAGAAGCTTAAATTAACAATGTTAAGCTCTGAAAGCTCAGGTATTGTTTGCTTTCACTTAAGAGTAAACTCCCGAGCGCCGTATTTTTATACAAACGTAATATGGGTTTAACTCTTATATTTATATGTATTTATCTATTTTTATAGACAAAATATATCTAAAACACTAAAAATTATGTTCGTTCGTGGTTATTTTGTCAAAATTGTTTAAATCATTAATTGAGTTACGTACACATTAAAAAATTCAAATCAAAATTTAAAGAAAGATGGGCGTGTGCAGACATGCATTTTAGAGTTTTAAATATGATTTGAGTAAATTTTTTGATGCTGTATAAAGATTTGTGTGACTGTGCAATGTTTTTATGTATATTTTTCTTAATTCAAAATGTATAGTTGTAAATATGTAAAATGCTAGTATATTATAATGTATTTAAAGTTCAACGATATTAAATTTAACTAATTTTATATATAAAATGAACATATAATTTATTATTAATATAATAATAATAAAATTTAGAGCCTTTGAGTAAATAATTCATAAAACCTTCATAATATTAAAGTTAAACCCATATTACTTTTGTATGGAAAACGGCCAGCCGATTTGCCCCCCCTTAAGCGCTTATTATAATATGCTCCATGATATTTACTCAAAATTTTAATATAACAATGTTAGGTACACACAAATAAGTAACATAAATACAATAGAATTTCGCTTTAAGTTGCCGACTTTTTGCGTAATATTGCGTATAAACATTTTCCTCAGCTTCGTTAGTAATTACAAATGCGTCGGTACACATTTTAAGACTTTATAAATGGCACGTAGTTCGCTGTTTTTCATTAAGCGTAGCGGTTAAACAGCATTAAAATCCTTAATACTGACTGACTATCTTCGTCTATCATCTGAGAGTCCAACTGAGCATCGTTCTCATCTCTGAGTGTTATCCTGTCATCGCCTAGTGCCTGGATTATTTATTTGTTTGGTCGACGATGTAATTACACCCTCTCGCAAAGCCGCAGCGCGGACAGATCCCGTCTAACTGGTCTCGTTAATATTAATCTGATTAACTATAATGCGAATACGCAGTCTATTAAACAAAAATATCGATTCGCATCAAAGTCAAAGTCAAAGTTATTTATTTGCTAGAAAAGTGGTACAATTTAGGTGTTATCTACATTAATAAGCAGCGATAGCCGAGTGGGAGACCGTAGGACTGCGAAATTAAAGGTCTCGGGTTCGAACCCACGGCACACACCTCTCGTTTTTTTGAAGATATGTGTGTATTTATCATATAAATGATCGCTCGCTAACGGTGAAGGAAGCATCGTGAGGAAACCTTCATGCCTGAGAGTGCCTAATAAGTGCTCGAGGGTGTGTGAAGTCTACCAATACGCACTTGGCCAGCGTGGTGGACTATGGCCTAACCCTTCTCATCATGAGAAGAGGCCCGAGCCCAGCAGTGGGACATGTATTAAATACAGGGCTTCTATTATATACATTAATAAGGGTTCTACTCAATTCACCATATCTGGCATGCAAATATTAAAGTATTTATTATTATAACAGTAAAATAAAAACAATTACACACAAAATAGAATAATTCAAATCTAAGGTTGAAAAACTCATTAATAGAGTAAAAGCAATGTTGCACTTACGATGGCTAAAAAAACCCTTCTCATTTTTACGAGGGGTAGTTTTCTAATAAAAAAAAAAGAGAAGTAGAGGCAGAGCCCCTACACGATGGACAGATGCCATAAGAGACACCACGGGTGTCAACATCCAGGGGGCAATACAGCTAGCCCAAAGCAGAGGAACTTGGAAGAATATGATTAAGAGCAGCACTCCAGGTGGGCACAACCTTCAGCCATGAGGAACTGACCAAGAAGAAGAAGTTCTCTAATAAATCATCAACCGTGTATTTTTTCTGCTCTCGTTTTGTATTTCTCTTTGCATACTTTTATCAGTTGCGAGGCATATAATTGATTGCTTCGCATTTACCTGTAATAAAATATCTATGTACAAACAGTACATTTTTGACAGCAAAGTATCATTGGCCCTTAAGTATCATTGTGCCGCAAACAGCCCGAAAAAGTGGAGGCGAAGGCGAGCCAAATGGCGATAAAATTACTGTAACAGTCGTAAAAAATAGCTATAATAATTTTACGTCCCAATTTAGGATCTTTACGGATCGACCCTTAACATAAATTGTGCGTATCTGAACATTTGTTTGACAGATAGTGTGGATGGGATGTGTACACACATCCCATCCACACTATCTGTCAAACAAGGTGCTACTTACACCTTATCGTTTCCTACACGTAGGAAACGATAAGGTGTAAGTAGCACCTTCACTAATAAACAGAGAATAAAGGATCGCACCAGGTTTACGGTTAAGGGCCCTGCACATTACTACTACTACTGGGTGTATTACTGAGTAGCCAGCTATTGGGATAGCTCTTCTTCTTCGTCGTGTCGATGGCTGAGTCAAATTTTATTGGTCCAATAAGTGGCCACTGTTATGGCGCTCTCGTCGGCGTTCATGAGCGCCTCTCTTGTACTGATGGTAGGGTATTTTGGACAGTCAGTAAGGTGGTCAAGGTTTTGACTTGCCATCGTGGTGAAAGGATTAGCCAATTCGAATTTAAGAACTCGCGAATTGCCCAGGGTGCGCCGGACGTAGGGTATAGTTGTGTACGTCACTCGGGGAGGCTCCTTTCATGCACCCCATTGGGATAGCTACTGCTTAAGAACTAATTTAGTAATCTATTTTCATTTTGTGGATAAATCTGGTATCTGACTATACAAGACAACTCTATATATAAATAGTGACCTACAAAAGGGCCAGCTACCTGTTTAACAGATTCATAAAACGTAGAAATTAGAAGTCAGTTTTACAATCCAAATATTATCTAATCCATTGATTGTGAGACTGTGATACAGTACATTTTGAATTCGAACTTGACAATAAACAGCCAGGTAGTTTAATGTACCAGGCCCCTAAAACATCGTGTACGGGAGCGCGCTAGGCCCGCGGTTATTTTACGACGTTGCTATTAGATAGGTATTGCTGTATCTTATTCATGGACGTTAAGTGCAGCACACAGCATAAAGTAGCGACAGGTGGCTTTTCTCCTCGCTCGTAACTATTCAACAGGGTTAATGAAACACTTTTATTGCTTTGAGACAACTTCGAATGATTGTCTAAGGGCCCTTGATATACATAGTGGAATTTTCTTGGTGTCAAAAGTCACAGCCGCATAGTCTAATGTACCAAGTCCTTATATACATCGAGTACAGTAGCGCGTTTGGCCCAGCTCTTCGCTTGAAACTATTCTACAGGGCTAATGGAATACTTTTATTATCCTGTGACGATTTTGAGTACTGTGTGTGACTGTCTAAGGGCCACTGATCTGGAGGTTGGTTTTCTTTAGAAGGTTAGTAACAAGTACCTAAGATTTCAGCTAGACTTATTCTTGGATGCAACAAGCATTACATGCAAAAGCTTTTTGAATATTATGAATGAAAAATTTGTTTGAATAAAATTAGCTATCTCCAGTAGTTAAATGACTTTCTCTCCAGGTTCATAACATTCCATTCCAGCCTGTATATTTCCAACCTGTTAGTAGCTGTTGTCAGCTTCTTGTCGTAATAAAAAGTCCCTTTAGATTTTCTCGAGTTAAAGTTATATTATTTAAGTGACGCATTTTAATCTACTAGCTAATTAATGCCATTTAGAATTATATTGAAATTACTTTCTAGTCTCATTATTTAGATGAAGCTCATTAGCGTTAGTTTCTCAAGATGAGTAAGATTGGAAACATTCAAACGTATTAGCGATTTGTGTTTTGCTTTACTCGTACTTATGTTGTTTAAATTTGAAATCAATGCTTTATAATAATTTGATCAATAATTCTAATTGAATTAATAAAAACATTTTGATCTTCGAATAAACAATGCTACTGTGATAATAAATAATAGTATAATTTTTGGGTGTGCTTGTGTGAGTGTATGTCTGTATTTGGGCTTGTCATTGGAACCATTGGATAGTATAATTGCTTCTGGCATTCTATGTAATGTAAAAATCCAAATTATAATTATTATTATTATGAAGTGAACTAAAATCAGCATAGTTAAAGCTACCACAATCATGACAAATACTTAAATTATTATTATATAGTACTTTTTATACAAAGTTGTGTACATATTTTCTTTTTAGTGTATCTTTTTGCCACTCAAAAATACAACTGCTATCAGCCGTTTCTTAAATAAAATGTCAGTCAGTTGCATGAAGAATCTGCAATCTCAGTTATTAAATCAATTAACGCATACTGATTCATGTGTCACAAACACATTTTGTGATAAATTTATTTAATTTCGTTACATTGTTGCATGTTACCGATGTTTGAGCAAGTAACTTTTATGTTTGGGCACAACAGTTATTGTAATGGTACAGTAAACGCTCAGAAGTCCATAGGCACGCTAAGGATTACATTGCTATGAACGGTACGAGCCCGATACAGCCAGTACACACACTAACGAAGTCGCTTGCGTGTTTAGCAGTTTATAAGATAACACACACTAATGAAATGTTGTCGCATTCGTACTAAACGTGTCACAGTGGCGACCGGTTCTTTGAATTCGCATCTATCTATCATGAGCAGGTAGCTATATCGGGTAAACATTGGGATCACTATCAACTAAATCTGAGTTTGAAGCTTAGTTGATTTGTGGTTGTATTTTGTTTTTACGAAATCATAATAATATTTGTAATATTTTAAGCACAAACTTGTTAGGTATTCATGCTTAAATTGCGATACAATACATGTATACAATACATAAACTTTTTTCGTTACCGCGACACAACGAGTAATACACATACGAGCAGTGCTCCCGAAGAAAAATAATTTATAGTGGATATTCGCAAAATAACAGTGCAAAGTGAACTTTAATACAAAACTTAGATACCATTGAAACTTTTTACTTACAAATATTCGTGAACTATTACTGAAAAACAACCAAATTCTGTGAATAAACAATCCAATAATTTGTGCTTAATATAAAATTACCTACAACTCAACTTGCTAAAACCCGACCTAGGTCAATGTTGTGCTCCGAGCAGCGACGACGGCGGCACTAACTTGGATTGGCAATTGGCATATCGGTTATCGAGGCGGACTTATACTGGAATAACAGTAAAATAGTTGTGTCGACGCGCCGTAAAGACTTGTTTACAAACGGAGGTAAGCAGAATACAATATTTTTCACCGATTGAGTTGCAGTGAGCGATACAACTAGTTTATTTCGCTAAGAATATGAGCTTACAACGATCTCCGATAAAGCCTGCCACAGCTAGTGGTGGGTCGCACCCTGACTTATCAAAGTTAAGCAACACTACGCCAGACCCGCTAATTACCTTCAGAAAAAGAAAACAAGCGCCCGAACATGATTGTTCTGAGGAAAGAAAAATAATACAAAATGAACTCAGTCGTATTAGCTCTTTGTTGGAGAAGTATGTTGCCTCTAACGAAAACATTATTAGAAAAATGCAGGAAAGTATTACTGAGGTCAAAACACAAATATCTGAGATAAAATTATCCAACGAGCAAACTATTAATCTGTTACGCAACAGTGTATTGGAGATAAAAACTGAAATTAATGATATTAAAACGACAACATCAAGTATGATGTCAGAACAGAATGATATTAAAATTAACGTTACTCGTCTGGAAACAAAAATTACTCAGGGTGAAAATAAAATAGATTTACTGGAAAATGGCCTTCAAAATTTTGCGTCGACGTCACAAGTAGCTCTCAAAAACGAAAATCTTTGCAGCAATGAGCAAATAATTCGTGAGATGCAAGATCGCCAAAATAGGGCGAAGAATATTATACTCGTAGGTCTTCCAGAACAAATTTCAACAAGCGCAGAAGAAAGGTATTTGAAGGACGTAACTGATATTATGAACATTACTTCTTCTATAATTGTAGATATTTCAAAACCTATCAGAATTATAAGAATCGGGAAGTACACTCCCAACAAGACCCGCAGGGTCAAAATATGCTATGACTCATCAGTATCAACTAAAGAGCTATTGCGCAACAGAAATAAACTTCCGGAGCATATTAAAATATACTCTGACCAAACACCAGCGCAGCAAAAATACCTAGCGAGCCTAAAAAATGAGCTGATTACCCGTCAGAACGGCGGAGAAAATGACCTTACCATAAAATATGTTAATGGAACTCCAACAATTATAAAATCCACTCCAAAAAACTCCAAACATTAAATAAGACTACAGAAGTTGCTACTATGAAAAATACCTATCAAATAAAAAACGACTATGGACATCTCAAAACGGGCAAATCACGTCGTTTAGTCACACGTTTTTATCTTAATGCGCGTAGCATATGCAAAAAGGGAAAATTTGATGAATTAAAATGCATAATAAACTCAACGCCAAATACTATACACATTATCTTAATAACAGAAACTTGGATTAATTCTGAAACGCAAGCGGAACAACTACAGATACCCAATTATACCCATTACTACAACTTCAGGAATGATTCAAGAGGTGGCGGAGTTTCAGCTTATGTGCACAATAATTTGAAACATAGCTTATCTGAATCCAAATATTCAGGAGGAAACAACTATTTGTGGATTAAATTGGAAAGATATGCGCTTGAAATAGGCATTGTCTACTACCCCGGCGATACAAACCTACAGAACTTTCTCGAGACATATGATTCACAACTGGAACAAAGAAATAGAGCGATAGTGTTTGGTGACTTCAACATCGTCCTACTTACAAAAGATAAAAGGACAAAACAATAAAAAGATCTTGTGAGCGCGGCTGGACACAGAATACTTAATAAAATTTCAAAACGATATTGCACTATAGACTCACCCACAAAAAAGTCTGTTATCGATCACGTAAGCACTAATCTCAGTAATGACTATTTCCATATGGCTTTACTAGACTCCCCAATGTCAGATCACCGACAAATATACATGGAACTCAAAAAATATAAATCTCCCCCAAGGACTAGTAAACAATATGAAGCTATTAACTACAAGAAATTACCAGAATTACTAAATGAACAAGAATTTACTACACTTGATGACAACTATACGGAACTTGAGAATACATTGTTACACATCATACAAAAAAGCAAAATAATTAAGACGAAAGTACTGAATGAGCCACGTAAGGATTGGATTTGCAAGGATATAGTAAACGAAATTAATCAAAGAAATATTATGTGGGCTGAGCTGAATAAAAACTTAACAAATGAGTCTTTGAGGAGTGAATTTAATGAGAAGCGAAATTCAGTTGCCAAAATAATTAATGATACGAAAAATACTTACTACATCAATAAATTCTCAAAATGTGGTAATAATGCCAAACAAATGTGGAACTTAGTGAATACTTTGGCTCATAACAAAACTAAAGAAATTTATGCTCCTTCAAAACTCATAACTAATACTACAGAAATTACTGATGTAACACATATCTGTCAGATATTCAATGAATATTTTTCTACGATTGGTTCTAAATTAGCTGGCGAAATACCTAAACATTATCATGACAATAGTTCGTATGCATTACCGAAAATTTCTGAGCAGTGTGACAATGAACTATCTACTTTCGATTTTTGTACCCAGCACGAGATTGCTAAAATAATAGATAGTCTTGACAGTAATTGTAGTATTGGATTAGACGGCATCAGTACCAAGATAATCAAATCCACAAAAGATCAAATACTTCCAAACTTAACTAAATGCTTTAACAAGCTTTTATCTGAAGGGACGTTCCCTGATACATTGAAAACTGCTAAAGTAATTCCATTATTTAAATCAGGTTCTAGGACGGATCCAGGTAACTATAGACCCATTTCCGTCTTGCCTGTCCTGTCAAAAATTTTAGAAAAAATGTTGCATACTCGATTAGAAAACTACCTCAAATCAATCAATTTCATTTCGAAGTATCAGTACGGATTTAGGCCCAAAAGTAGCACTCTTACAGCGACCGTTGATTTAGTTACCAAAATTAAACAAAATATAGATAATAAAAATATTGTGTTAGGCGTATTTATAGATTTGAAAAAGGCATTTGATACAGTGAGTCATGATATACTGTTAAGAAAATTAGAAATTATTGGTATCACTGGTAATGCCCTTAAAATGTTTCGTAGCTACCTGACTAACAGATATCAAGTAGTAAAAATAGACCAACAGCAAAGCGATAAACTGCCTATAGTGTGTGGTGTCCCACAAGGCTCAATTTTAGGACCTTTGTTGTTTTTAATTTATATTAATAATATTCAGGAAATGGGCCTACGTGGTCACATTACCCTTTATGCAGATGACACTTGCTTATTCTAATTTGGGTCTACAATTGATACTATTATATCACAAGCTCAAGAAGATCTAAATACCCTTCATACTTGGTTTCAATATAACTTGCTTACAATCAATATTTCTAAAACATGTTATGTAATTTTTAAAGCCAAAAATAAAATAATACCTACTCATGATTCTTTAACTATCGGCGGTATAGAATTAAAACAAAAAAACTGTGAAAAATATCTTGGTTTAAGACTTGACAGTACCTTAACTTGGAACTCGCATATTGAACATATTAGGAGTAAGTTATCATCGCTACTTTGCTCAATACGACAAATAACACCGTGTATCCCAAGCAAATTACGATTTACTATCTATAACGCCCTAGTAAAGCCGCACCTTTTGTACTTAATAGAAATTTGGGGTAGTGCCACAAAAACAAATTTATCCAACCTTCAAATAGCCCAAAACAAAATTATTAAAACTCTTTTTCGGTACCCTTATCTGACACCTACAAATAAAATATACAGTGATACCAAAATCATGCACGTTGAACAGTTATATATTTACAATACGTGTATCTTTATAAGAAAGGTGCTTAATAATAAAATACATACAAACATAACTTTTACGAAACAAAAACAACTAAGTAAACGCAGCACCCGTCGAGCTAGTTTTCTCGTATTACCTAAAGTTAGAACGAATTATGGTCAAAAACGTTTAACATACCAAGGAGCACAGCTATATAATAGATTACCTTCCGTAATAAAAAATGTAAACTCAATTAACAAATTCAAATGCAAACTCGCTAATTACTTAATGGCTGATAACTCTCTTTAGATAAATAAGCTGGATAAGCATAGTAATATGTTAAAGGAGTTAGTTTAGTTGTTCTGCTAATGTAATATGATATTTTTTACTTTCAGATTCAGATTCAGTTTCATTTATTCACAAGAATGTAGTAGTACATAGGTGTTACATTACATATTAAGACACTGTGACATTCTACCATAACAACAATGGTGTGCAAATTTTAATTAGTAATTAATTTTAAGTAGTAAGTAAATTTTAAGCAGTAGCATATTAAAATTAGTAATTAAATGTCAAAATTAAATTCTAGTTAAATATTAATTCATTATATAATGTCAAGATAAATATATAATTATAATGTCAATGAATTTATGAAATGTCCAGTTAATGTCAGCTAAAATAATGTTCTTTAAAAAATAAAATATTACAAGTCAAATTTTATTAATGATTAAATCAAGCAATAATCCATACATATTAATATAATTAGTTAATGAAATGTAACATTGATATTAAAAGGTACATGTCATAAATTCTTTCAAGGTGTAAAAACATTTTTCTGCAAAAGCCACAACGTTAATTTCTTTTTAAATAAGTTCAAGGGCAGTTCTTTAAATGGATTTGGTAGTTTATTGTAAACTTCTACAGCTTTATTAAGCTCAGTACTCACACACGGTATTACTCGATCGAGCTATCATGTCGAGTAAAAATCATGGCATGGGCTTTCGTCCACACATTCAGCATTAATCTATCGAGTATCGCGCACCGTTCAGTATTTACCAAAACGTTCGAGCCAACACATGTCTGTTCAACAAAGAAGACGATGGCTACATTTAGCAAGTCTCGCAGTTAATTATAAAAGAATTTAAGAAAATGAAAAGAAGAAACATAAAAGGAGGTACTATTACTATTGGTATTTTTTTTAAATTTTTATTGGTTTATTATTATTGGTATTCCTCTATTACACCTTTGGAATACACACGTAAATCCATTTTTTTATTCTACACGTGTTTTCACGATTAACAACAACGGCGAAATGACGCTCGACTCGCGCCACTCGCGGCCACGTACACACGCTTGAGTCAAGCTCGACGGCTCGCTTCGAGCAAGTGCGAAGGAAATTACTTTATTTTAATTCCATCGAGTCGGCTCGATGCGAGCCTTCGAGCCGTGAGTTTTACGGTCCACACGTTAATATTTACTTGTTTTGGAGTAAAACTATCGAGTAATACCGTGTGTGAGTACCGAGCTTTAAACACATTTCTTTCATATATATCTAAATTACATCTAGGACGGTAAAGTTTGAACTTATTTCTATTATTTCTACTAGCAGTTTCTGAGTGCATACTGAAATATTGTGGGTGCAGTTTGACAAAAACAACTTTAAGTTTAATTATGTTCTCATAGAAGTGACTTGTAGTCTTATTTGAGAATAAATGTATTTAAACCTAAACCTAAATAATTACATATTGATATAATAACTAATAAGTTAAATATGTTATTATTATTTAACTATTTACGTAATTTTTTATTTTTATTTTTATTTTTGTAAGGTAGAAATAAAAAAAGTCACGCTGAATGATGATAACAATGTTTATTCGTTTTATTTATTTATACAATTAATAAACTTTTAAGAGCATTGTGACGTCACATTCCTACCTAAATTAAAAAAAGTGCCCTTGTAACCGTTTATAAGATTTTTGATTAATATAATAACTAATAAATTAAATATGTTATTATTATTAAACTACTTACGTTTTTTTTATTGTCATTGTTGTAAGGTAGAAATAAAAAAGTTATGTTGAATGATGGTAAAAATGTTTATTCGTTTTACTTATTTATACAATTAATACATTTTAAAGAGAATTGTGACGTCACATTCCTACCTAAATAAAAAAGTTCCCTTGTAACCGTTTATAAGATTTTTTATTGTAACCCACTTAGTCAATTCAAAACATTGATAATACCTACAAATATTACTAAATTAATTCACAATGACAACAAGGACAGGATGTTCTAATAACAAAAATATAATTCTTGATACCCACTTATAATAGATATTGGTATACAGCAGCGTTTATTGAAGACTAATATTATGATTTACACTTTATGACGATGTTTTTTTAACACGCTTATATTAGCTTCACCTGTATGTTTGTTTGTTTGTTTGTTTGTTTGTTTGTTTGTTTGTTTGTATGTAACCGACTCCTTTGGACTCGATTTTGACCCACTTTAAACGGACAGATTTAATTCAAACTTTCTACACTTGTAAAGAATCAGCGACAATATAATAATTTCATAAATTTATCTCATTATCCTGATTAGGATCGCCAGGATTAAAAAAAAACTAAAACTAAAAAGTGAAAAATAAATATAGTTTAAAAAAACTAAAAATGACTATAATAACTAAACTAACTAAAACTAAAGATGTGCTTTACATCAAACTAAAAAGTGAAAAATAATTCTTATTATAACCTGAAAATAATAATAAACGAAAAATACTAGTACTATTGTGAAAAAAAGCGTGGGGCGCTCTGTGCCATATTTTTCGTCTATTGAGCGACCCACGCTTTTTTTCACAATAGTACTAGTATTTTTCGTTTATTATTATTTTCAGGTTATAATAAGAATTATTTTTCACTTTTTAGTTTGATGTGCTTTAAAAGCGTGTTTTTTTAAGTTTTTTTAAACTATATTTATTTTAATGTAACGTCACAATAAATGTATTGAAGTTACAGCTTGTCTTGACGAAAAGAAGAAGGAAACTAAACCTCCATTGAAGATCAATAAATATTTACAGAAGTGCTAATATTCAGTTACAGCGTCTTATTAGTAAAACCACAACATCTTAAATTAATCTTAAATAATTATAACATTATTCATATTTCGTATAACCCCCATTATTTTCAATGCAGTCAAGTAGACGTTTGCGCATGGACCCTAAAATATTAGCACATATACTGGTTCCTCTTAAGTTTTCCCACACTTCCATGCAATGGGTTTTTAACTGTTGTATACACCTTTCATCCCGTGACTCCCACCTTTGCACCATCAAACCCCATACATTTTCTATATATTTACAAATGTGTGAACAAAGTGAACAAGATAAATAATACTATATCCCATTCCTTCTAATCGAGTAAAAACTTCAAAAAGTATAAAAGTATCCAAGTGAGATTTGAACCTGCGGTGAATTGATAATCGCATCTATTTTAACTGCATGCCTTAACCGCTCGGCCATCTTGTCACTTACATTGTGGATGAAATTATGAAATACAATTATTTGTTAACAACATTTGTCTATTTCTTGGAAATAGAAGGTCGTAAGTCAAACTACACTTCAAACTATTGCCTTTTGAGATTGCTTATGGACTTTTGGTTGCGACTGTACGTGTCGTTTTTAATGAAACAGATTAATCAAAATTTGATTGAAGAACTGGAAATATAAGTGGTGAGTTCAGTGTTGCACTGTTCACTGCATCGAATCTTTAAGAATTTGCTTGCGCATGTATTACCAAATATGTATGTTATATGACTTGCTTACCAAACAAGTCATATAACATCCAAACAAAACAGAATCACCGCTTTATGACTGCCCTTATTTCTCATGTCTCCTACGCTAAATCCGTCCTTCCTGGTCGGACCAACCAGACGTTATTCTGCAAAAGGAATCTGTTACACTGCTAAGAGTAATTGACTTAACAGTCTTAACACCGGTGGCTATAAACATAGCTTGACGAGTAACTGTGCGTAGACGTTACTGAAATAGACGCAGAATGCAAAACGCCGCTCAAAAGTTCATCATCCGCGCGGGTATTCAAAATATGCCTCATATGAACACCTTACGGACGGATGGATGTGGAGACATGAGTTGTTTATTGGACAGCCTGCAAGAGTAATTGCGGGCGTGTTACGTCTAGAATTACTTGCGAAAATGGCCTGTTTAGAATTCGAGTACTTGACCACAATGGTCTTTGACTTCACTCTTATAATGGTTATCTCTGCATCATCAAACTTTATGACATGCCTTTTTTGGAAATCTTGTTTTATTCCTTGTAAAAATAACAAAAGCTAAAAGCTTTTAGTTTTAATAAAAAAAACATTAACCTATCTTTTATTTAAGTTTTGAGGCGACTTTCTTTCGGGGTCTTCACACCAACTTACATAAAAAGTAGCAGTTTACAAGCCAAAAATGCTGCACATACAAATGACTTATTATCGCGTTATTATTATGACTTAATAGTTACTTACAGTAGCGGCAGTAGCCAGTTGTAATATTGATAATACGTTTTCAAAAGTACTGCTATAACAGGTTGGTTACAAAGTAAAGGATGACAGTATCCGGACGTGAAGGAACAGTTATAAGCTGCATCATCACGGAAGAGTGTACGCGTCAACCATGTAAACAAATGCCTTGGAACGTATTATGTTACCATCTATTAATATGCTGAGCAGCTGCTTCTACACAGGGTGGGTTAACCTTGAAATTATGGCTGATCTGAGTGTTATATGTCGTTAAATAAATATAACACAGAGTTTGATTAAAAATCATCTTTCTATTGCAACGGCAAATGATTAACTTTATTAAAAAAAAATAAGCATGATTATTTCATTCGAAGGCTACATAACAAGAATTGTTATTGAAACTTGACTTGGAATATAATGTTTGGTGACACATTTAAATGTTACCAAGGCAGGTAAGACTCCATAAAGACTATTCGCAATGTATCAAACGAAAAAATATCTATCTCGACATCAAATAAAATTTGAAATTACAAATTCACATTAGAGAAAATACCTCAAGTAACATGCTTGTAGTCAATTGACTACAAGCATGTAACTTGTAACTTGTAACTTTTCTGATATGCAATTGCATATCAGAAAATCCACCCTTTACGTCCAATGATTTCCCTCGATGCTCTCACACACAATATTGTGAACAATGTTTACGAACCAGTCCCACTTGTTGTTCTAACACATATGAGCAATATTTTACATTAAATACGGCAGATTTTGCGATACTATCTTCGTGGATGTACGTAATCTGATAGCAATCATAAAATAAATAAGAATCGCAACAGACATTCGTATCAAATTAGTATAAGCTCAACTATAGAAAACACGGAAAGATAGATACCATCGGTGTTTGTGCGTGTGTTTATGTCCTGCTTAATAGACAACGACACTTGATGACTCATAGGCAACAGCATTTACGATGCTTATTCTGTACCCACCAAAGAAATATAGCTAAGGTGCCATCAGTACTACATCTTCAACGAGACATGAAGCAAATAAGTTCACTGGTCAGTTATTAGGTGATTCATCGGTGCAACAGCCTCTTCATGCAATTTTACCGTCAATCATCCAGGGAATAGCTGCAAGTTACTGGTAAATTATAGGTAGGTAAAGGTTTAATGTAACCACCCAAGAGCCCGTTCTCCCAACCTTACTCATCTCCCTAAATGAATATTCCACAGCCATATAGACACATTTATTCCACTGGGTCACGTATTCTTGGTAGCAATTTTAATGGAAGCAATTTAAACTTAATAGGTCCAAACCTATAATACCTGCATATCCAATAACAGTTCGCAATTATACTATTAAACTAATTATTTAAAAGTGCACCGCCGTTAGCTGTCAGTAAAAATTGTAGGTAACCCAGGCGGTAAATAAGTGGCCAGCTCTTGTCGGATGGCCTTTCACGATCTAGGAAAACATTCCGATATAGACGGGACACAAACACGGGCAGCAATAAAAGCAAACACCCAATTATCTGTACGACTCCACGCCTTTAGTAAAGTTTAAAACACATATGGCAAGAACAGAGATCCGGGAACAATCGAAGTAATTAGAGAGAGTAAATGAAGCGTTAAAAACAATAAATATTAGGAAGGTAAGTATAGATACTAACACATCACTATAGTGTTCTAATTTCACTTATACGGGTTGAAAATACGATGAACCTGTTGCTGAAGGAGATAGTGCAGCACTTCATTATCTATTTAAAATTAGATGTTTGTATGCACCTTGCATACCTACAACTTTAGTTAATAAAGTAGAATGGTTTCGACACCTTGCATTACCATGACCTTTTATGCCACTTTACTTCGATTCAAAGTTGAATCAATTATTTGTGTTATTTACGTAAAATGTTAAAACGGACACAGAAATGCTTGTTGTAAGAAGCTAAACTCACATGACTAATACTCTCAAGAAAAAACTATTAGAAGAGATTAATGCAATCATAGCATATAAATGCAGTAATATACGTTTTATTATAATCCCCACATAAAGTGAATGCAAACACAGCAAATCTTATTGACAAGGAATAACAAGATCTTGTTATAGCACAAATGCCAAACACTAAACAACTTGGGGTGCAGGAAGATAAAATTTGCATTCACCACTTGCCTATATTTCTACTTTGCATTTTTATATTCGAGGGAACCAACGTGTTTTGGGAGTTAACAAGATCAAAATAAAACTCGTCAATTTAAGGGAACAAAGATTATTTTTTGAATTCATTGTTTTGTATTTGACAACGAGATTATTTTGAATATCTGTGCCCAATGAAGGGTGCAATGCAAAGACGTTATTTTTCGCTAACCGTATTTAAATAACTGTAAACTTGTTACTTTATTTCCCACTTTTTATGCACTAACTTGAAAGTATACATTTTGTTTTATTTACCTTTTCTTCCGTCTAGCTTTCTGTGTAAACTTATGGATGCAATTTGATATTGCCTCGCAAAGGTCTCGGTTTGCACGGAGCTGCACCTGTATTGTGAACTGTAATTTCCTCTCTCTTGAACAGTTTCCTCTTTAGAAATTTATAGCTTTGCGTTCATTGTTTTAATTTCACTACACCGTAGAAGTGATTTAATTCTCCTCTTTTAGAATAATAATAATAATACAATAGACGACTACGCTTATAAGGGAAAGGTCGTGTCATCGAGGTTGCCTTCGCCGTTAAACGATCAAATTGGCGATGAACTGAAAAAAGGTCAGATGAAAAGTACTCGTAACTGATACGTGTGTGAATAAAGAGATTGATGAATGTATAAAAGAAAGGGTATAAAGGGGACAAGAGTAGGTGGTGGTATTAATAAAGAGTCAATGAATAACGCTATGGTATTATTTAGGTACTGGCATCAATCATTCGGCAAGCTAAAAATAGCATCAATCGAAGTCAATTGCGGATATTAACCCATAGCTAAACATGACCATCTGCATAGAAAGAGCAACTATTTTAATAACCGACGAAAAATAGGAGGTCCTCAAGTCAACGTGTATATTTTTATTTTATTTCCACGCATAAATTTTTAGTAAGTGATCCGGTTTTAATAGTTATTATTTTATTCGAAAGAATATACCGCTGACTCAAAATTAGTAAAATATATAATATATATATAATTCTATATATTTATATTATATATATATATTTATATTTATATTTCATAGTTGTAACTAAGTTTTTCGTTCCTTTTCGTCGGTTATTTTTTTGTTAAATATAATTTTATGAAATATTTGTATCAAACAGTGCATATAGGAATGTGTAACAAACACACAATTCAAACAAGCAAGCATGATTTCTAAATTCACGTTTCCGTTTAAATGTTTATAATAAACGACGTGTTAATGTTATTTTATTAATTATATCTTCCTGAATGCGCTCGTAAAATATGCTTAGGTGTAGTGAAGGGACAGCCGAAAATAAACTACATGTGTTTATGGTATCAACCGATCTTAGCGGTGTAGTGGTGGCGGTTCGCAGTGCATTCCAGGGCAGTGCCGTCGTAATACAATGTTATTGATACAATACTTTACTCCAAATAATTGACTCAAATAGTGTGACAATATTCAAACAGAGCTAATATACATTTTTTTACGCCAAATATTTCAGATAAAACAAGTCATATTCTTTTTAGCAATACAACAAAAAAACTTGCAACATAATAACAGCGCGAGAACCTTTACTTATGTAAGTAGATCTTTTCTATACAATATTCATTTTACTGTAATCTTGCAATGTTTGCACAAATCGTAAGAAAACTTCGTGGTTGTATCAATTGAATTAGATTTGTATTGGCGCAAACCTTGATCGAAAGTATCTTAAACAGGAATTGCAGAAGCGTCTTCCTGTAACTTCCAAATTCAATTAATAGGTTCCGCTAACTTAGCTCAGCTTTGTTGCCGAAAGTTCACAAAACATTCACTGTCTTTAATTTAGTTCGAGCTATCGGAATTTGCAATTCTGAGATCCTATTCAACATCGAGAAGTAAGTGAAAAGTGAAGTATTATACAATAAAATGTATTATAGGATTAAAATATAACACAAGCTAAATTAAGTGAGTGCTGTTTTTAGTTTTCATATATAAATTGTGTAAAATACGGCGTGTATCGATGTAATTTACACCCAAATAAACGATTAAATCACCACACATTATCTTACAATTAAAGAAAATAGAACATAAAAAATATGAATAGTACATAGCACATGTACGGCAAGGGATCTAGTTCTGTATTTGCTCGCAATGCACAGCACTGATTTTAAGCTCGTCCCTGCCAGAACGAACAACACAGTAGATCAACGCTCAAATAACAGTAATACAAGAAAATAAACTTGTTGAAAAAAATAACGAATATGGGTAGTTACAAATACAGAACAAAAGAAAATTGGATATTATAGATGTATATTTGTTAAAAATTTAAGGTTAGCTCTTATAAAATATGTACAGTTCAAACAAAAGTTATTTATAATTTTAATGATTATTCACCCTGAATATTTGGTCAAGGTACATTCTACTAGAAGGATAACTTATAGAGACACAAGATGAATGGTGAAATAAGTCCTGAGGATATCACAGATAACTCAATCGTTATAATAATAATCGCAGTCAGGATCATCATACCGTGCACCCCCTGTTATATACAAAATGCATGATATTGCGAAGGGGTTGCATGGAGTGCATAATCATGTAAGTTGTCTATGTGTCCATTTGCGTTTTATCTTATACAATGCAATTTTATACGGTATTAGAATAGTTTGGCAAGCCACTGAGCTCTTAACCTCTCGCCTTTTATGGGCTTGGTATAAAGTAGGGTGGCTGTTTTATGATCTTATCTTCCGTTTTTGACGTTTTTCTTTATAATATGTACCTACATATCACTCATTTTAGTATATTTTTTTCTTGTATATAATATTATTAGTATATAAATTATTATATATGTGAGGTATATGATCCAAAATATTAAAATAATTAACTGGTCACACAATTATACATATAAAGTTATAACTATAACAAATTATCACAGTGTACCCAAAAGCTTTTTCCACATTGATTTTTTTGGTTCAAATCCTGTTATGAAGAGAATACTACAATGTCATGTACAGAACCTGTAAGTTAAAACTTAATGAGTTTATTTTTTCGTAATATAACCACAATGATTGTCAAGTTAACAAACACAATGCATAATTGGCCACTGGTACAAAATGTCGCAATTGTCATTAACAACAACAAATTAACCTGTCAGCAAATTTTAACTGTCGTCATCTGAACAAGAGAACTCTGACCCCAAAATCAGTTCATTGTATAACTGTTCACACTTGACGGCCCATAACAAAGTGCGGAAGCATTGTTTTGGCATGCACATTGATTGTACACACTTCCTTGACCTGCTTACACCTACATTGTAATGGTTATAGGCTTGAATAACCTGCTAAGGGTTCATTGTAACTTTTAGTTCATTGCCGTGGCACCAGACTCGCAAAAAGTGTGACAATGATGGTAATTAAAGCTGTTGTTACGCATAAATGTTATAATTATCTCATTAGTAATAGACTGCCACGTGGTTTAGCGGTATAATTTACGTACTGCTCAACGTGAGGTTTCCTCTGGTTCGATTCCCGGATCTAGCAAAAGTGTTATTTGGGATTTTTTTGTAAGGAATTTCTCAATAGCAGCACAGATTGTAATTAAATTAAATTGACGACCGGATGGCCGAGTGGGTAGTGTACCTGCCTGCGATGCCAAGGTCGCGGGTTCGATTCCCGCTTAAGACAAATCTTTGTGTGCACGAACATGGGGGTTTGTCTTAGTCTGGGTGTTTCTATGTATAATAAATATGTATTTGCAAAAGAAAAGTATATATGTATAAGTATCAGTTATTCTAGTACCCATAGTACAAGCTCTGATAAGTTTGGGACTAGATGGCGTTGTGTGTAAGTTGGGAGATATTTATTTATTTATTATTATTTATTAGATTTGATTTTTTGTTAGGTGTATATACGTAACATGAAGTGTGGGTGTTACACACCTCTGCCACACCCTCTTGGGTAGTATAGGTGTGATGTTATGTTATGTGATGTTATCTGATTAGTGTACTTATTTCCATTGTCATGAACACACTGCATAAATGTGATGATCCATCAGATTTAATACTTACATTCCCCAAGTAGGTATTCATCACATTTATCGACTAATATAAAAAAAAAACAAAGTCAAGAATATCAACCATTCCATCCAGTTTGTCTATACCTTGTTTGAACATACATATTTGTTTTTTGGATTACGTGTTGAGATGGGAAATGAAAACAGAGATGTGGGAAATTATCTACGCATCGATAAAATATTAGTATGATGTGAAGAGGTTTGTCAAACACAGACTCCAAGTTTGTTTGGTGAGGTTACATTACTAATAAGGAAGGGATCGCAAAATATATCGCAAATATAAGATAGCCGGGATACCCATCTAAACTTTTACTAGAAGTATGGAACAATACACACGATTAAACAGTAAGGGAAGCCACTCTCGATTTCAAAGCTCCATTCTCCAGTTCCCACATCTGGCCGATAGATATAATGACATTGTTGCACAGTTGGCGATGACATTTGGCCGGCGGCGCGGGCGCAGTGAGAGGCGGCCTGCCGTAACCGCGACCCTTTCGACCGATGCGATGCTATCCGATGCATTCACCAGATCACCAGTTTGTGTAACTTTGTACAATCGCCACCAAAGTTTATACGGTTTTAGCATAACTGTTTTTTCTTTACGAAGTTCATCAGTCTTGAAAAAATCAGTCCTGAAGTAGCAACACTCTAAACATTCACAAAGGATTCGTATGTCGTAGTCGTAAGATGTATATGATATTAAGATCGTCCTTTGCCTGTTATTTCAGAGTCAAAGCCCCTCCAAGCAAGCACTTGGCGATAGGAGAAAGAGGTGAGAGAGTGGTTCTTCTACCTTTAAGCTTGTTCTTAAAATTTTCTACCACCTGCTCTTGTAATTGTTATTATTAGCGCAATTGTAAAGTGTGTAATTGTTTGTAATAACTGGTTTTACAAGACCAGAGGCGTGAAGCTTTTTTTTTTGTTAAAAAGATGCAGGCCAGTTTGCATGTTAATTCGTTTGTCCTTGTGGAGTTAAGTTAAGTAAACACCTGTTATGCAATTATAGTTAAAGCATATTATTATTAGTGCATACATTATACGCCTTTTGTAAGGTCTTACCCTGCTCATTATTAGCTATACAATTTAAATACTACCCTACTCTCAGCATCACCCAAAGGTTGACTGGTAGAGAATGCCTATGGCATTAAGTCCGCCTATGTGCGATATTGTACATTAAGTTTCAAAATAAAAATAAAATAAATAGCAAGCTACTGAAAAGCATGCTACTCACTCGATTGTTGATAAGAATCGACCAATAAATATCATCTGGCAATAAATGACAGTAAATGCATAGAAACGGGATGCCACCTACTACATTTCATTTTATGTGACAGCAATTACAGGATATTTACTAAATAACTGGAACTATTATGTGGTCCATAAAGTTGTAGTACAAAATTATCGCATGCAAGTAATCATTATTTTTACAAGACATCCATATTGATTTTTAAATCAGAATACAATTTATCGTTTTCCGTTGGACATCAACAAATTTAATGTCTGTAAATGAATATTAATGTTTCTTTTTATTACCTTACCATAATAAACGTTAAGTAGATAGCTATTATTTATATGACAAGCCAAAACTTAATTTTATTATGTTGTCTTGAGGACTGTCTGCCCCCGATAGTTGAATAGACGCATCTAACATTTTTCCGAAATTGAGTTATATATACTGCCAGAATCAGGAAAAAAAGACGCATCTGCTGGTATTTTTTATATTTCGCTATCTCATCCCGTTAAAGAGTTATCACAATGAAAATAGTCGCATTTACAGTTTCTTTTCTAATAGTCAGAAGACGAAAAGACGGATTTCGCTTATACTTAATTAAAATGGCGCATTTACGTATATACGACATTTAGTGTTATAATATGCTTTCAAGTTCTGACGTTGAAAAGGCACATCTTTTAGATAGGAAATTGATTAGACGCAAATAACCATTATGCGTCTTCAGTACTAGTTACAAAAATCATGCACACTAAAATGAAAAGTCATCATCTGTCACAAGTGCCCTTTCAACCTCGTATATTAAGTTATCATCAGGCGCATATGGTACATACGTCTTTGGTCATTATGGAAGAAGCCTGACTTACAAAGAGTGCGTAATTAAAAAGACGCAAATGCGTAAAAACGTCTTTTCAACTTAGTAACACACAGACTGCGAGGTGCGGGGAGGGGGAATAAATGTACGGCAATCGATCAGTTGCGCCTGAGCGTCTAAGTAGGTTGATTGTGGGGGTTCATAAATATATGAACACCCAAAAGAAGCCAACCCAAACCTACAAATATGTAGTGTTGGGTTGGCTCCTTTCGTGTGTTGGATTAATTAAAGCGGTTACTAAACTAAATTTTTATATATACTGGTATCTGGTACCAGTAAATATAAAAATTATTATATATCAAACTTATTGACTACATTATTCTAACTTAACTACAACCTGTCTCTAGGGATACGGGAAGATGACTGACGAAACGGGCGGCTAAACTTAAGTATCCAGTTAAATACATAAATGCGCCGATTACACTGTGTCCTACTCTATTTTCTCCTTTACACAAAAGAAATTTGCAATATTATAACCAGAATAAAACTTTGAAACAAAAAATTTAAGACTATACAAAATTCATTCTAAGATTTCAATAAAGCAAGGGATACATTATAAGTGGCTCCTAGTACTAATGCTTATAAAAAAGGGTCACAATTTAAAGTGCTTTGTAAGAGCCAAACAAACTGCTAGTCAACGAATGTTTTACTAGCATTTTTTTACACATACGTTATCAACGTGATTTGAGATCTTGCATCTAAAAAAACCATGGAATTTAAACATTGACTTGTTACTAATTGCCGTTATTTTTAACAAACACTAAAAACGTTTTCTTAGCGTTGCTCTTCGTAAGGCGCTTTATGAGTCAGCGATACGTACGAAGATGCAAATGCAGATAATTCCGTATGTTGCTCCTAGTCTGCTAGTGATGTATTTTGCTCCAGTTGTAGTCCACGTCTCCGATGGATGACGTAATTGTCATTGTATCGCCTTCTTGAAACGGTATTTGACGTCGCCTCTAAATATAGTGTTAATGTAAGACAGTTATGTCCTAGTGCCATCGCAACCCAGGGTGTAATACGTCAAAATACGCGACTTATGCACCACATGTCCTCAAAATTTCGTCGTGCTCGTCGTCCGGAAAGCCCAAATGTCAACACTTCAACTTGTGTGGCCTGCCGTGGTTGCTACTTGATTTCGCTATCCATGGAAGCCACTTGTCTTCACTTACTTGACCACGGCGGAAAAATTGCTTAGTAGTAAATTTTTATTGTAAATTCCGTGCTTCTTGGTAGTAGTTTGGCTAGGTCGTCGTAGTAGCTCTTCGGGTTGCTAGCGTCGAGAAGGGCGAGTCGTCTGCCATGATGTAGTGTTATCTTCGTCACGAACTCACGTGATTAAGCAGAAACGCTACGGTGTAAAAAGTTGCATGTTCAAGGGTCACCAATGTGGTGGTTCACATATTTAATTGGTTGTTGATGAGAGATGAGGTTACTAAACTAAATGTTTATATTTGCTAGTAGCAGAGTACATATTATATATCGAACTTATTGACTACATGATTCTAACTTAACTACGACCTATCTTTAGCGGGAAGATAACTGGCGAACCGGGTGGCTAAACTGAATAACTACTTAAAAACATAAATGCGCCGGTTGCGCTGTGTCCCTACATAGTGGAGGGCGTGCGCTCATTTTGTTACGTCTGCGTTATATTAAAGGTAAATGAAATGTATGAATGTTTGTGACTCTAATACATTTGAAGATTGATCTTCTGCCTAAAAACTGCAGAATATTACGCCATGAGCATTATCTATACAAAATTTGTGAAATTCAATTCCTTAGAGGACGTAATACGTATATGTACAAAACCGATTTTAATGGAACGGAAACAGAACTGGACTTTGTGAGAATGAAAAACATCAAAATTGGCATTCCAAGTCCAAAGCCTAAAAATCAATTTAAAGGTATAACTGAAAAGCGTAAATCTGAAAAAATAAACAAATAAGTTCCTCCAATGCCAGAGAATCGGCGATCGTTTTGGTACAATTTGCCTTGCAATTTGATAGCTCAACTAACCGGCGAATACGAAGAATAATGTTTTCAAAAACTACATTAATATTATACTTATTAATACGATATAAATGTAGTCATATACTTTATTACTACTTCTACATTTATAAATTCTTTCAATACTTATAGTCAGGTTTTTTATTTGCGTCAAAGAAGTAGGGGAGTTAAAATGCCAAATGTAAAGGTTATTTACGCAAATAAAATCTGACTATATTGACAATTTGTTACTTGCAAATCTTGCAATATAATTAATAATATTTAATTAAGAGTTCTTAAATATACTAAACCTAGCGATGAGACTGATGTGATTGTGCCATATAAAAAAGTTTGTATGGCACAATGTATTCAAATAAAACTAATTCATTTTTATATTAAAGTGTTTTGTTTTCATGAAAAAATAGACTTTACCTATCTAAGATAAACATTAGAACATTGACTTAACTTAAGCAAACCATTTATTATTGCTATAACGTATTTTTACAGCTTTTTAAGTAAATGGTATACCTTTTAACTTCGCAATGATGATATCTGTAGCATTTTAAATGCTTAAATAAAAAGACGGTTATCGCCATATACGCCTTATCTTCTTAAAATTAGAAGGTAGCAAATAAACTTTATAGTAAGTATAAAAGTACAAGAATAATCATACGTAGTTGGCGTAAATGGTTATTAGCGCCTTTTCAATTAAGCTTATAATATGGTATTTTCCTTTCTTTTTATTGCTAAGATGAAAAGGTTTTTTTAATAAAAGTAATTAAATTAACTGTGATATTTAATTTTTGAATATGAGAAATCAAAGGTTTTTTTACATTTTTACGTTTATTGTTGAGACAGCTTCGAAATTCCCGATTTTGACATTCAAACATTTTTTTCTCCATTTTTACTTTTTGTTAGATACGTCTATTCAACTATCGGGGACAGTGTTACGGACAGTATAAACATAGACCTACGTAAGACTTCCAGGATGTTTCCAAAAGCTATAATCTAATAACACATAATAATAGTACACAACTCGGAAATTGCAAAAGGTAGCAAAACAAATCACTGCATTTATTATATGAAGCAACTGTAGTAGTCGACTGTAACACGGCTATCGATGATATTTTAGGTTTCCCTTCGTGCCGTTCGCTTCGAAGGTTAGATTCATTTTGAAACTAAAATATCACCCGAGTTCACCTGGGTGTGGTCACTGTTTGCCGTCGACCTCGGCATCAGTAAACAGGCTATTGTCTATTTTATTTTATTTGTAGACATCATATTTCACGACATTAACATACATTATTAATGATGTGTGATTCCGTTTTGGGATATAAATCATGATTATAACAAACGAGCTTTAACAACCTTTAATATCTAACGCTGTCAATAAACAGTCAGATTTGCATATTTTTTTAATTTTATTGACGTTAATTGATCCGGTTTAATGTTATCTTTTTAAAGATCGCCGGGGATAGGTAATGCAGAATCGTTAAGTATGGGTGGTCTTATGCAAGAATCGGCGTTAATGAATTTTGTTGGTAATAAACTCAAATAAGTGCTAAGATATTTACGTGACCACTTAAAATGTAGATATTCTTGGTAACATTTCGTTTTTAATTTTAAGTGTCCCTTATTTGTAAGACGTGCGTTTTATTTCGGTTGTATTACTGAAAAGCAATGTCGGGGCTTAAGCGTTAATTAACGTGAACAGCGAAGGGGAGGATAAAATGAATTAATTTAAAACAACCGGACAGTCAGCACGAAATAGAATACTCAAACTTTTGAAATAATGCGAACCTCGCTTAAGTTTCTAATTTAATTAAACATTTTCTTCATTTTGTATTCAAATGCATAATTTAATGTAAATTTGAGAAAATGACAGAATAAATATTTTATTTCGGTTTAAATTTTGAATAGGTTCTTTCAAATGAGATTTAGAAACGTTTGTTTGACAATGAAAATATAAATTAGATGGCTTGCAGCAATAATAGAAAAAAAAAGAGAAAACACATCGGTACACGAACATAAAAAAAATATATACTTTAGTACTACTTCGTCACCCTAAAACTCATCAAAGTCCTCCCTTTGTATCATTATTTGTAAGAAAAGGTAGTTTCCTTCCAAAAGTCGGTGGACCAGAACTAGCCCGGGTGTTTCTCAATCTCTGATCAGCCATGTCGAATCAGTTCGTTGATAAGCAAATAAACCAACTTACAATAGAAACATTATTTCAATTGAAATGTTTATTCCTATTTTCATGTTCAAGAAGTCTTATTCTGAAGACAAACGCAATTCGCCAAGTTAAGTATGAAGATTAGATATGTTGTTAACTTCTTGAATAAGTCAAAAATGCAATACTTAAAGCATAGTTTTACGTATGCACTGGTACTAAAACCTTAAAAACAGCAAGTACATAATAACCATTCTCTTTATCTGCCTGAAGATTTATTTACTAGTAAGATACATATTTATGCAATTTAACTATTTTTATTTATAAAATGTAAGTAATGTAAGTTTACACATCTTTAGAGACTGACTACTTGTATGCGTGAATGCACATTGGCCATGTCATTGGGACCATTGGATATTGTAATTGCTTCTGACGTTGTACCTAACGTAAAAAATCCAAATTATTTATTTATTTTATTATTATTTAGAATAGATAATTTAAGTTACATGTTTTCTCCAAAGAATTTGCGTGAGCACAACTCACGTTTACAAACGGAGTACAAATTACTACATTAACATAATACGATAGGTCACGTTAGCCAGAATTAGGCACCGGTAATCACTACACAAATAGCCAGTCTGTAATAGCTAAGTAAACGCGGCAAAATAGTGTGATTTCAACACATAAAGTAAAATAATAGAGTAGGTATTGTCGATAGCGCATTCCTAAGGCACATTATAAGGCGCATTTGATTTCATCACCAGGCCTAACGGTAGGGATGTAACAAGCAGACTCAGGTATTTGCTTAAATATTTGCAATTCGAATAGCTGATAATGTAATTTAATTAAGTGTTTGAAAGGGTACTTGATTTTTGGAATTTATTTTAATTAACCTAACCATTAAACAAATGTACAGTGTTTTATGTACAATACCGAATATTTTTAATTTTATTAATTTAATAATTTACCGAATTCAATACAAGTTTTTTTATTTTTGGTATGAAAGATTTGTTTAGCGATCGATCAACGATACGCACCACAATCATAACCTATTTTAGAATCTCTAAAATAAACTTATAGGTACTACTTAGCTAGTACCTATAATTTTACTTTATTTCAATAGGTAAAGGTACCTGTATGTTTATTTTACTTTATTTCGTGCACACTTTGGTACACGGAGCTAACAGAAGGGCTAGCATAACAAGCGAAAGATAGATTTTGCCACGTTTCTATCATGTTTACCTATACAACAAAGTGACATAATATAGCTCGCACTCGTTATGCTAACCCGTCAGGATTCGAATATTCAATTAAGGTTCGTACTCGTACGTTAACTCGGTACATCTCTACCTGTCGGAAGCCTTGCCGTAGGCGTGCGATGAATACGTACTTGAGCGCGGTAATGCGAACTAATTCATAATTTCGTTGATTAATATTCTAGAGGTTGTAAGAAATGGAAGATAATTTATGGACTTATTTGTTTAGTTGAAGTGTTGAGGACGAGCAGTTATGTACTAATGTACTAGTAAATGTCTTCATAGTAATTTTTTTGATAATTCTAACAGACATTTCATTTCTCCGGAATGTTAAATGGTTAAAAAACAGGCATTATTTATAGAAAATATACATTTTGTATCTTAAATTAAACTAGTCTAATAACTTGATCTAAACAGATTAAGTCACTGTCAGAAGGCCTCGTACCCAAAATACGGGCAACATTACCGCGTTGTATTGCGATATTTAGTCGCTGGCCAAAATATAAGCCAAAAACAGCCTATATTAATTCCCAGGCTATCCCAAATATGTATGTATATCGGTCGCAATGAGTTACACCACGTGTCATCGAAATCACTCTTTGTTATTGCGACATTACCTTTGCAATTTGTCATCATGTCCTACATGTCCGATTTTTACATTAAAGTTAATCGATATACGACACACAATTTAACGATCGTCTTTGATTAAAATAATGTATTGAACATGGGTTTAAAGAAACTTTATTCTTATAATGCGATTAACATCATTTACACGAGAACATTGTTGAATTATATAACATAATTTTAACATTCGTCGTCATATCAAAACTAAAATATTAAAGGTATGGAGGTAGTGTACTAAAACTAAATCAGATTATTATTTACCAACGATTACACAAACTAAGCATAAAATCGTCAAATTAGGTACTTACTAGATGCTAATTTATGTGTCTAATAGATATTGGGCAAGTTGCTTTTTAAATACATTTGACAAACTTATACTTTTAATGTTTGTGGGTAGTTTGTTGTAAAGTTGCGCTCCTTCGTATGTTAGCCTTGTTTTTCCGAAATTCGTTCGAATACGCGGTAACGCTGGATAACTGTACGTACGCTGTAAATGATGTTAATCGTATTATGAGAATAAAGTATCTTTAAACCCATTGAACATTCCTATTTTAGTCATCCTCTCTCGTTACTTGGGTCGTTCTTTAGATTTTCTCGTATGTTATGATATTGAATTTCCCATCGTTTCTCATGTTTGCGGTTTGTCTGCGGTGGCGACACCTGCGGCTATGAGGGTTGCCAAGCTCCGAGTGCTTCCGGATTTCAGAAAGTAAAGTAATTAAACTAGATTTATTGCAGTTAACCCTGCCGTCTGCGGGGTAGCATTTGGCAAAGTCTAGCATTTTTGAGTGTACTGCTCCGTTAATTTTATTGCTAGGTAGGTAGGAAAAATGGCGGCTAACAAAGATATGTTTTAATATAAGCTATGATATGTATGTTTTAAATACTTACTGGCATGTTAAGCCCTGACTCTCACACCTTCTTATTAGACACAAATTCGAAAACCTTTTACCAACTAAAGTTTTATATATCAATTAGAAGACAAAATCTTCAATGTGTCTTACTACAGGTGTATTATGTACTTGCAGTAGGAACTAACCTCACTTGCCACTTGCTCTGGTAACCTCATAAGGGGAAAAAGCGTGACGATATAAACAATCTACATTCACATAATAACCGATTCGGATGCGTGGCTCACATGTGGCATAGGAGCGTGGCGCGTGGCGGCAATTACGGCAATGTGGCGTGACGACGCAGACGCTTTACGATCAAAACACCAAGGGGGATCATGAATTCAAGTTGGCGAAGAATGTTCTTTTTTTGCTGTTGCATGTTTTTAGGTCATTGACGTTTCCGTAATACGGTACGATGTGATTGACTAAAATCTAAAAAATAGATGAGATTCTTAACGTAAATATTGTGTAAGGTACCTTCGAGTTTTATTTTTACCTGCCGCTGCTGCTTGCACTGTGTTCCGTTTTGATGATGAGAGTAAGCTATGAGATTAGAAGTACAGGAGACTCGGGCATAAATGACGTTCATAACTTTGTTATTAAAAACAAAATAAGAGTATATTTTCATTTCCGTGTCATTTTGGTCAACGAAATTATTTTTAAGTGGGATGTGCAAGCCGGGCACTAGCGAACCTATTATGCCAAGTCAAGTAGAGGTTTGCAGTCGTCCCAAATAACATTGTAGGTACAGTACAGAAAATTCTTAGATATGAAACATTGTAATGATTTCCACAAAGGTTTACACAAGCCTTTTTGACCCAGCAAAGTCACGAGCTTCATAAAACACTACAATGTCAAAAGCAGTATGAATGAAACAAGATAAATGTTGCATATTCTTTGATACATGTTGCACACAATGTCAGGAACATGTCGCGGAACTGTAATTATTTCCTTGTTAATATGGTGTTTAACTTACTCAAGTAATAAACAAAGTAACTTGCACAGAAGGTCGAATACAATTAATCTATTTTACAATACAAGTCGTATTACTTCTGAAATTATTGAATGAAAACGAAAAATCTGCTCGTTTTGAATTTCAGGCTAACGTTATGGTGCCAAACACTAGCCAACTCACAAAAACTCCACCACCATAGTACATACCTATATTTAAGACACCAAACAATAACCTTTGGTGAGTTTGCTAGTGAAAATGTTTACTCTAAAAAGACAGTGTAGTAAAAGTTCGTATTACAGACTGAGCTGACATTTTTATTCAAATCCCACACTCATGATGAAAAATTTCACGCTTTAACTTGGCACTGGCAGTGAAAAATCCCGCTTAAAATTCTGATAAATTAGTTCCATGAATAAAATAATGTGGCGTACATTCTCCATTCATTAAGAGCTGTTCTCCACAGTAGAGCTGAGAATGAATAGGTCGATTTGTCTGAGCTGGGACGTCGGGCTACGATATATCTCCCGAGAAATATTAGCAGCTTGAACTACAGGATTGGCAGATAATTGAGTAGCCCAGATGCGGCTTAAAATCGATGGCCGGTATAGATGGTTGGAAAATGAAGATTGAGTAATAACCAGTCATAAATGCGCTGTGTGTTTCTATAAATCTACGGCTGTCTCAGTCGATGGTAATAGAGCTTAACATTGAAAACTTTGACAACCACATTATTTTGGACTTAGGAATGAAATAATGTCTAGACTAGATTCTTCTTTAGTAACAAAGAAATATACATTCGAGTATTCGAGTCGTCGTATTCGACATAAATGAAACCAGTGAATTTGAAATATTCAAAGTCCCTAATTTTTTAATAACTTAAAACTTTTTAATTTGGGTATTTTAAACATAACGCTAATCCATAAATTATATTGCCAATGAACACTTCAAAGCACTTTTTATTAAGTATTCAAAACACGCCTAATATAAACGTTTTAATTTCAAAATTTAATTTTACACCCGTCAGCCATCTTGTAAGGCTATGCATATTTAATTCATGGAATACGACAGATGTTGATGGTAAGACTTGCCTCTGGTATTATCAATTAGAAAAATAGAGCAAGAAGTTTAATAAGTGTTAATTAATCCTCGTGTCCATTCTTCAATTAGGTAACGTCTCGACAATTTATGTGTAGATTCCATTCCAGACAGTTGCGAATAGTTGCGATTCCATATTCGCACTGTGTTAGTTGGTTATTTTCACAACAGCCGCATGAACAAGTATGTGGGGTGTGTGGTGACCATTTTTTTGTGATTATAAGGATTTTTGTAATAAATATATTAACTTGTATAATGTACATAGACAACAACGACTGTAATTGTTATTGATTAGCAGGGTACAGTTTGGACGGCTTTTGCTATAATTATTGTAATGTAGGCAGTGGATGAAAACTGTCTTAACGGTTATATTATAATAAAATCGATCGACGCTGATCGATGCATAGATCGATTAGTGTAATAAATAGATTAATAAACGGTTTTTCTTAACTTAAACATGTGGAAAACGTCGAACGATGTCGACATAAAGCATTCAACGGTCGATAGATTGGTGCAAAAACACCCTTACCAACAGATACAAATAATATATATATCATAAACATCTAACATCCCAATACACTGTACCTGAATACGTCATAAATGAAAGGAAAATTGTTATTTTGCTGCTAGCATTGCTGTACAGCAATTTTGTTTCAATTAAACCCCGTAATTACGTTCCTAATTGTTGCTACTGCAAATGTGCAACCACAGTCTCGGGAACGTTAAGTTCGTCAGAAAACCTCAGTTTCTTAGAATTCTAACCATAATCATAGACCCGTTATTTATATTTTAATGCCATTTGGTCTAACATTCGAGTCAATTTGTTGATTCAGTCTTATTATGAATGTAAATTTTAGAGAGACTGTTTAATATTTGGATCTTGATATAATATGACACAGCATTTTACAGGGCAAAGCTAATTTGTTTTAAAAGAAAAAGTGCCTTTAGCGTCTGTGAGAGAATTTCAACGACCATATAACGCATGTCAAAGGGCAAATACAAACTTTAGGGACATCTTATTAGTTATGTAGTAGTTTTTGACCTGTTTATCAGATATGCTTAAGACATTTATCATGATGGAATGGAAGCTAAGTAAAAAAAGCTTTTTTTCTGCGGACAGAGACTGTATGAATTGATTGTTATGCATTTTTCTGGCTTTTTACATTTTGTACTGTGTCCCGTCAGTCAACTAAATTGTCACGTAGTCAAAAAACCAACACAAAATAAACTATCGTTGAACGCACGCACGATGGCTAGCCTGGCTACTTTATACCTTTTCTTTACGCCACCTTTAGCGCCCTTCTCATCTGGCAACTCCAAACACATACTGTTTTCTATAATCCCAATTTTTTCGAAAATGAAGGTGTCCCTACAAACGCACTTGTGAACATCATTGGTCTCGGATGAGTAGACCGATTGCCGCACTCGTATTGGTATCGGTGTTGTAATTGGTGCGATCGGTTGAAATACCTATCATCTAGTTATGACACGGCAGTCGTTGCGTGTTTGATCTACCTACCTGTTAAGTAAGAGCAAACATTTACATATTTTATGCTCTTATTGTTACTAAGTAGTAAGAGCTTCTGAATACCTAGCTATAGAACCAGTTATATCAGTTCCTGAAAAAGTTTTAGATAGTTAAGTGCTGGTTAATAGGGGTGGTGAGTAATAGTAATAAAGTAAGTAGAAAGTAATAAAATTAATACCTTATCAACATAACATAAACAGAAACCAAATGCAAAAAAATCAAGTTACATACTTTAAGTCAAACTCATCTTATTATCATTCAAAGTTTCATAAGCAAGTGCATTTTTGAAGTACAAAAAAAATACAAAAGAAAACATGTAGATATATATTTTTTTTTGCCTGAGAATTGGGTTATACTATCCCTTAATATCAATAAAAATAAGCATTTTCCGTCAATTAATGACACAATATTGCCAACAATAATTTGTAATTTTTCGGCTATGTATGTAATAGCTCTAATTTTAATTACCTTCCTGTAATGCTTTAAAGCCGAACATTTTAAGTAAGTTATATGTGTACTATAGGATTTTGAAATAAAGTTATTAGGTTATTAGATACATTTACTTTAGGCAATTAAAATAAATATATCGTACGTAATTTGCAAACTACAAAAAATATTGTCAACTTCTTCAAAAATCGAAACAGTTAAAATAACCAGCTATCGGTTAGAAGTTTGATGGATAGTATTTACAAAAAGTAGCATTCCTGTACCACACAACTAATTGTCATACCAATTTATATCAGTATTTATCTTGTGGTTTAGTTTGTCAATTAACCGTAACAAACAAACTTCCATTTGTTAAAATATTAGTTTGTAACTAGCTACTGCCCCGCGACTTCGTCCGCTTGGAATTTGATACTTTCATGCTATTTCCTACAAAATTAAGGGGCTTCCCTCATACTCACTAAACCCCGAATTTGCCCCCTTAGGCACTGGAATTACCAAAAAATTTATCTTATTGTTAATTTATGTCGTTTAGGAAACCTTTATGCAGATTTCGTGAAATTCCTTTAATTTTTACTGACTGCCCATATAAAAATAAAACCCTAAATTTACCCTCTTGTGGAGTAGAGTTTCCAAAAACCTATCTTATTGTTAATTTACGTCATGTAAGAAAACCATTTATAGATTAGTATTGTCGTTAATATGATACCTGAAATGTAAATTCCAGCACATGTTTATTTTTGTTTACTTAGATTAATTCCTCCATAATGTCTATGGGGCACAATAAGAAGTCTTCAACGAATAAACTCCTAAGAGGTAATACAATTTTATTACCCCATACATACATGTAGGCGCTTAGATTACATCAACAAGGAAATTTTCAGAATAACCACCGAAATCAGGTTAATGTTTTGGGCTCCCCCGACTCTCGTTCTGCGTCCTGATTCTTTATGAAAGTTAACGTAAACCCTCGTGTTAAGATAAGTATTATACCTATTTTACTTGGAAAACTCTACACCATGCTAGTTTATGAAAAAGTTTTTCTTTGAAAAATTGGATGGCCACTTTTAAGGCATCCAGTTTTATTTAAAAAGTAAATGAACCTGCAGTTGACCAGTGTAGACGGATATGAATAATTTCTTACAAAAAAAAAAATATCTTACAATCCTAATATAGCTTAACTATCTTGTAACAATTTATAAATATAAGTTGATAAATTTTACTTATATAAGTATTTATACCGTACGACACCAAACATTACATATCCCAGAATCGGATCATAGATTCGATACGGATTCGCGAATTCAATCCACTTTTCGCCAAGTGATAACAAAGTGGGCAGAGAGTCAAGGCTCTTGATAGCCCACAATTTATCGAGTGGATACCAACAATAGAAACTGTATCAGTAAATGGGGCAATTTAGGCGCGTCTGATTGCCGTGATTGTTAGACCAGACCAGAAATATCAATCAAGCTAAGTTTCTTCAAGGCTAGATGCATCGACAGAATGATGTGTATTTATTGGGCACTGAATATGGGTTCAATAATTTATTGTTGTTGATTGTGGTAGGTGCCGTCCGTACCAATAAATATCAATAATGCCAATATGGCCGCGGACAAGATATTTATTGATGCACACGTAAATGAATTCGGGTCGGAGCATTTTAAACATGCATGTGGGAGCAACGTGCACTAAGTGTACTGCTTTACAAAGATAAATCAGTGCAATCTCACTTTATATTTTTTTCTTATATAGCACTTGTCACCTGAGGTTCCAGCTGAAAATCAACGCTGCCAAATTTTCTGGCAAGATTATGTTGAGAAGTGGCCTTTAAGGCACCATCATAGCATAGCAAGTCTGATACATGAACTCAGTTGCAGCTGGCAAGTCTATAAAGTCAATATATTTATATATTTGTTCCTAAATTCGATTGTTATTTTGACTTTATTATTAATAATATATATTTTTTTATTAATATTTGATGGTTTTCTAATAAAAAAAAAATTACTTACTTTACTCAATTCTAGAGTTGATCACCGGATCATTAACGTTACGAAATATCGCTACTGCCTCATTAAATGTATCGTAAAGTAACGAATGAATACAAGACTATTACGAGTTCGATCAAAAAGTCTTCACAGTCTAAATGATGACTTACACCTACTTCCTATTTTTAAAATTGTAATGTTATGCTCACGTCACGATTTATAACGATAACGGTATATTTAACGAGGTTCAGAATTTTTAACAAGGCCTGTGCAATAGATTTGTAACTGTCAACAGCAAACATCCAACATATTAAAGCATTACATAATGATCTACCAAAAAACTGATAGTCCGTGTTTTGCTAAGTCATCCGATGTTTTTAGAGTCATTTTTTGGCTGTCCGTGGTTTTGTGAACCCAAGGCCATTGGGGCGATGATCAAGCAAAAACGGTTTGCAGACAATTTGTTTTTCGACCGTCATTGCCGCAAAGCAGCATTAGGGACGATTTTGATGTAAATCGTGACTGCTTTACATAAGCATAACATCACGCCTATATTACCCAGAAGGGTGTGGCAGAGGTATGGAACACCCACATTTCACCTGTTTTGTTTTAGGTCCCATGGTATAGGCGGGGACAATCCCAACTCCGTGCTGCTATTGAGAATTTCCTGACGGAAAGTTACACTTAACGCATAACACTTTTTCCGACCCGGGAATCAACCACGAGATCTCACAGTGAGAGGCGCATAAGCTAACCTCTAGACCATCAAGGCAGCTTTAATGGCTACAAAATAATAGCGTTGTAGCTAATTTCCCTATTCCATTTCTTCCCTTTCCCATTAATGTATGCTATCACATTTCCCGCAATTTCGCTGACAAGACAAGCCACAATTGTGGAAGCAATTATTAATACAAGTTGATGATAGTTTTGATAAATACGTCATTAAATTACTCTTAACCTTCAGAAGCAATAAGGGCGAGGTGTCCCTTTCATAACGGCTAATGCCCTCTAATGCCATACAATTTCCGTCGCCCGCAGCCAACGACATCCCTCGATATCAGATGCATTAGCCATCGCAAAAAGTATGGCTCTGAACTTACAGTGGGCCAACGAGTTAGGTATACAAGGTAAAAGCTTTTAAGTTAAAGTCTTCTTCGTCGTGTCGATGGCTGAGTCAAATTTTATTTTGACTTGCCATCGTGGTGAAAGGATTAGCCAATTCGCTTTGGAGAACTCGCGAATTGCCTAGGGTGCGCCGGACGTAGAGAATCGTTATGTACGTCACTCGTGGAGGCTCCTTTCATGCACCCAGTTATAGTAAAAACTTAGCACATCAGTTATGGATAAGTCAGTTACATATCAAAATAGTGTAATAAATAATTCACACTTGCATATCTATTGCAGTCAGTTTTCACCATGGCGTAGAAGTTTTTGCCCCGTATACCTAAATGCTTGGCCCACTGTACATCGTTCTGATACAAGGAAAATTATTTGCAAAAGCAATCTAAATGCTTTCAGCTAAACCATCTTGTGGCTTATTTATTGAAATAAGATTATGCAAAATAAATTACCGACACAGAAGTACCGACAGTTGTGTGCGATAAACCATTGTTTGCGCAATTTTGTCATTATCAAGATTAATATTATGTTATGTGATATTAATTCCCGTGGGAATTTGCTTTGCATCGTCGCAAAACGGTTGTTTGTTTCGCTGGGTCCTATTTCGTGTCTAACGAGTATTAGATTACTAAGATGCGGTGTTTATTTGAGTGCTGTTGACGTCCGGTTTTTTAGGTACTTGAAGATTTAGTATTTTATATATTGAATACTTTTAAATCTTATTAAATTCCCTTTGTCCGTTAAAAAAGCTAAATATTAAAGTTAAAAGCTATACCTTGCAATGCGTTTTCATGATTAATATGGTTAAAACCAAAGGAGATCCCTACCACTAATAGTACCCAATCTTGGATGCAGTAATGATGCAGAAACAGCCATTCTTTTGTTTACCCATTAGCCTACCTTATATAGGTACCTACTTGAGTACCGCCACCTTGCCTTACCCCAAGTAAAAGCGACAAGAACAAGCGGAGCATGTCTCAGAGGCACATTAACGTGTTCCGTAGTCACTCGACCCGCTTTTGTCGTAGCGACAATGCAACAAATCGACCCTTTGTTGTCACTCAGCTTACGACATGCACGATACGACACACTCTATTCTTAAAGCACTCGTAATTTTAAGAATGATCGACTAATATATGTAGGAAGAGTTTTTATCGATTGTGACGTAAAAATTTCATTATACCTAGCATTTTAATAAACCTTATTAGAAGCTTACGTCATTCTAGAATTACATAGCTCTTATTCATTAACACATGCGCGAAGTACATTGTATTGTATGTAGCATGTGAGCATGCAGCTTTCTACAAGTAAGTGTTTTTTTTAATGAATTTCAATTAATAATAAGTATAGTATGTGTAATATTTTAAAGCAAATTTTAGCTTTGCTATGCCTTTTTGTAATTTATAAAATATTAAAGTTGAAAAATTAAGAATCTGCTTAAAAAGAAAAAAAGAATTTGCTTTAAAATATTAGCAAATTTTAGCTTTGCTATGCCTAGGCATAGCAAAGCTAAAATTTGCTTTAAAATATTACAAGTATTTGATAAAAATGCGTCATCTCTTGACTGTAACAGTGTTGATCTTAATTCAAACTTACAGTATGTGAGATAAGATAAGATAAGATAATTTATTTATTTGCTCAAACACATGTGTACATACAATAATAAAATCGCATGCAAGTTGTAGAGATACGTAAGTTCAAGACATGTTTGCCATGTAGAATGGCATGCAAATATGTAGATACAGTAATCATTATATAATAAATAAATTCAATAGCAATCCATTTCTATTTTAAAACATGATTTATACCAAGCAACATAAAGAATTTAATAATAATATTTAATAAGAAAATTAATAATTTAAAATCTAAAAATAATATAAACAATGTCATATAATGTATTCAATTAAAATATTAAGTCATCTGAAATTTTAACTATGTCAAATCAATTTTGTCATTTAAAAAGTCTCTTATATTATAATAGGCTTTTCCAACCAGAAATGACTTTACTTTCTGCTTAAATGCTTCGCTACTTAAATCTTGCCAACTTTTCGAAAATTTGTTATAAACAATTGGAGCCATGCAGATAACACTTTCGCGCATAAGGGCTGTCCTAGATTGATGCAGACATAGTTTGTTTTTATTGCGCCTATTTCGGGGCATAACATCTGCCATACGAGGAAATAAATTTGGGTTCCTTTTGACGAATAACGCAGTTTCCAATATATATAGCGACGGTAGCGTTAGAATCTTATAGCGCATAAAATACGGCTTACAAGAATCTCTAACGTCCAATCTAAACATTGACCTTATTACAATACCCTGTGAATAGTGACTTATTACATCACATAGATGGCGCTAAAACCAAATAAGGTTCGTCTAGCTAAAAGCTGGCACAAAAAGAGTTGAGAAATTTCGAGTCCGGCACCATACGAATCCATAGCTGAATTGGCAAAGCACTTGGGGCGTATACCCAGGGGGTGCAGGTTCGAGTCCTGCTGGATTCTTAATTTTTCAACTTTAATATTTTATAAAAAGTATAGTATGCTACAATAAGGTGAAAGAAACTAATATGTAGAACCTAAGTAAACGACATTCGTTTGATTACCTACTGTAAATAGAACTTCCCCATTACGCCCCGCGGGATATGAGACGACTCCCACCTTACCACCTACCACGCACTGTTTTTGTATGGCTCCCCTCGACTAGTTAATGGTGTTGTGTATATCACGATTTACAGGCAGCGAAAAAGGCGAATTCCTTTTTCAATTACTGTCTACTTATTTATGACACCGTTTCTGACATTGCAACTTTTTTTTATCGTATCTTTTACTTCTATTTTCACATTCATAGTAGTAGTTAAAAAGGTTTTTATTGTTCTTTACGGTTTGGCTAAAGAAGCTGAAAACTGAACTGAAAGTGACTTAATTTAAAGTCGAGCCCATATATATCGGGTGACTACAAAATAGGACGTTCAAGATTTCATTCATTGTTTGAAGACCTTATTGTTTTACGAAAGAGCTTCCTCTGAATCTCTTACGATAATGTTGCGATGTCGTTGACGTGACGATGACGCTTTTGTTACAGCGCGACATTAAATCATGTGTCATTTTCTCCTAATTCACGTCACAAGGCTGAGCTGGCTTGACTTAACCATCGGCGCTGGGAACAATAGTATTGCATTAAGGAACGGTTCCGATATCAGCAACTGCTGCATTTTTATAAATCGTATACTCGTAAATCGTATACGAACAACGGTATACTCTTCACTCAAAAAAATATTGCAAGTAATTTTAGTGTCTAATTAATACGAAATAGTTCCTTTCTTTACTATCTTCTTTCTTTAATAAAAGCACTGAAAGCTAAAAAGATTGGTGATGAAGAAGTATTATGTAGTCTTATATATCTTTTGATAACTGTTCTCAAAAATTGTCGAAGCACTTGTGTTTCGGGAATCAAAACAGCTTCATGAATGATGACAGCGATTATTAAGTACCCGGGTGCGGCTGCAGTCAGCATCGAAAGCCATCTTTCAGGTTTAACCATCCGAATCTCATGAACAATAGTATTGCTAGCAATTTAAAGAATTTTGCGCTAAGTGAGAAGTTGTCCTTCATCAGGACGTTATGTAATACAGACTTACGTAAATAATGATTTTGATGAATTTAGGTGTGACCGGATGTCGGAAGTATAAAGTAAGAAATAATGCAAGGTTTCGTCATTTACAGCAACTTTCAATTCAGCTTCAATTTAAACTGAACAGTTTATTTACTTGTTGAAGCGTTATTGTCTAGCGTAAACAAATTTTTAACGATTATTTTATTTTTATTAAATGTTTTCAGTTAAAGTGCCAACTAAAAAATTTGCTTACAACTTACAATAACCAAATAACATAATAATATTATTATTTTATAGGGGAATTCTAAAATCATTTTTACTGGGACCACCTCAAAGCATCAAAACACAAACAAAAAGATGCAAATTGAGAAACATGTTCTCCATCAAACATAAATTTAAGTTAACGCTGAGCGATATTCTTTACGAGAGGCGTTAAATTCGGCTCCGTTAGCCAAGTCTTTGGAGAAAGTGTTCTTATCTTTTACAAAATGTTTCATATTCTCGTAAATTACCGCCGGTAAAATGTTTGCGAGCTCGAGGAACTGAGCGCCCTCCGCCTTACCTTTGATCAGATGCCAAATAACTTTTTCGGTGTGATTTAAGATGGCTGTAGCAGCTTGTACTATGGTGAGCAAATTTGATGGTGCAATATGCTTTTTTTACATCAAGAGATACGTGTACAAAGTTTTATCTCAGCTGGTTGAGGATTTTGCATGGTTTTGAATTGCAAGGTTGGACTCGACCATGAAAACATGACAGCTAACTTTAATTTACCGTGGAGATTTGAAATCTTATAATTGTGATAAATTGAGTTTAAATCCATGGAGTTATACTTCCTAACAAGGCCATCAAATTTTCAAAGAGTTGTTTCCGTAAACTAAGTAAGCTATAAAATTAGGTGACATGCTGTAATATAAAATTTATTGTCTTGCAACTTTTTTCGCAGAACAAACAAAACAGCATCCTTCTTACTCAGAGGATTTGTTCATTTCACTTCGGACAAAAAAACATTTGTGATGCCGTAACTTTTAAATGAAAAACACCCGCAGAACGAAAGCGGTAAGTCATAAATCACAATAATATTGGAAACGCACAATTTCCCAAATGAATCGTTTATGTGAAAAGTTTGTGGTAGACAGAAATAGCCGTACATTTTAAATGGTGAGTTTCTATAACATTTCACCATTTGTTTGGTTCTAAGCTCGATAAAACTCAATTATACTAAATTATTGTACGTATAGTTGAGAATGTGTATCAGAAATTGCCTTTTAATTTGGTAGAAGAGCTCTTGTGAAAGAACACCACCCTCTTCACTCGCGGGAAAGCGAAGGGGAACTTTATAACATGGCGCAAAATAGTAACCCTGAGTAGAGACTAAGGCCTGAAATTACTAATACAGAATGCCTACTTACTTAAGTTTAGCCCACTTTAAGGCTTTACCCGCATCTGTATTTATCTTTGACATTTTTCAACACATAAGTAAAATTAAATAAAAACTATTTCCTACAATGTCAGAGATTATTTTGTAATTGTCTCATGTCATGACCCAATAATTATTTAGGTCAAAGAATAATAATATTATGGTGCTATGTTTAAAACCGCAAGGTTGTTCCAAAGTTTCTAAAGGATTCGATGTTTATGCAAATGAACTTCCATGTTTTGTTTACAAGAAAGCACTTACACTTAGTTTATTTTGCCAAAAATATTTCTGTTTTATCTTTACCTTTACAGCACCGACGATCTTTTGTAACTTTTCCTTATGTTTTCTTCAGACTTTTCTTTTGCAGAGTGTTGGTTCTTCTCTTCCTCCTTAATTGGTTCGCTTTATTTTTGGTGTCCTTTTATTTTTCTTCTTAGTTTCAGCATCCTTATTCAATTTCAGTTTTTTACATTTTATTTTTTTAATAACCTATACTACCTATACTTTATGTAGATATATATTAAATTTATTAACTGTGTGTGCACCCGCTTTTATCCCAAAGGAGTAAACAGAGATATTCATATCGTACTTTGTAAACAGAGACGTCCGGATGGCGGAGTGGGTAGTGTACCTGCCTGCGACGCCGAGGTCGTGAGTTCGATTTCCACTTAAGAAAAATCTTTGTGTGCATGAACATGGGGGTTTGTCTTAGTCTGGGTGTTTCTATGTATAATAAGTATGTATTTACAAAAGAAAAGTATATATGTATTAGTATCAGTTATTCTAGTACCCATACTACAAGCTCTGCTTAGTTTGGGACTAGATGGCGTTGTGTGTGAGTTGTAAAATATTAAAAAAACAAAAAAAGAAATATTTATATCATTCTTTCTATAATTTGATATAAAGGCAACGACTGAATTACATTTAGCACTGTGTGAATATTTTTTAGCTACTATTATAATAAAATCAGTATTAGTTGGATTATCATACCTATTTGTAGTATTGTTTACTCAAAATGATATGAGATACTCGTATCTATATTGTACATACATTTGAGTACGCATTGTATACTTCCCAAACAACTTCTGGGTATCCAATTACTTGAGGAGGATCACATTGTAAAAGGTGCTCACATACCTAAAGAATGTGGGAAAAAGGTCAGGTCGAGGATATATACAGTAAGTAGATACTCTTAACACATACGCAATTTAATTAGCCATTGTAATCTTCCCGTCAGGCTAAAAAAACACACATAAACATTCTTTTTGTTGGTAGAAAGCCTACTGTTGACATCACAGATATAGATCTACATAGATAACGCAAGTATCACGATTTGTATTGAAACCAAGCGTGCCGACTTTTTAATACCTATTGTGACGTCACTGCCGAAATTTAATGACGGGAAATCCAAACCGATTCAAAGACACCGATGCCGCCGATGCCCAACCGCCCAGTACGTTCAACTGGAGCCGTCCGCTATGATTTTCTCTGACAAAAGACGCGCGTGGACTGAAGTTAGCGGCAACCAACCTTGACGCTTGGTCGGGGTTCGGACACGCGAAGTACATGCATTTGCGTTATCTATGTAGATCTATATCTGTGGTTGACATTTAGCCATTAATGTTTGTTGTAACCAGGTTTTTGTAGGTATGCGCCATCTGCCTAAAATGCCACACTTTTGTGCGTTGTCAACTGCGTGGAATGGTGGCATGTGGCTATTTTGCTCTTTATTATTATAATTTTATTACATACCTCGGGGCAGATGGGTAATAGTTTTGTAGGTTATGCCTTATGTTTAATGTGACCTCTTTTCCTTAATGAAGAATTGGTGGTTAAACTTCATAAGCAATATAATGTGCTGTTTTAAACGTTTATGGGGGGGGGGCATGAAAGGAGCCTCCCCGAGTGACCCTGGGCAATTCGCGAGTTCTCTAAAGCGAAATAGCTAATCCCTTCACCACGATGACAAGTCAAAATAAAATTTGACTCAGCCATCGACAAGACGAAGAAGAAGAAACGTTTCTACATAACATAACATCACGCCTATATTTACTAAAAGGGTAGGTGTAACCAACACTTCACCTGTTATGTTTAGGTCCCATGGGATAGGAGGTGAGTCTTTTGCCATCCACCGGGCACAATTCCAACTCAGTGCTGCTATTGAGAATTTCCTGACGGAAAGTTCACGAATAACACTTTGCCCGACCCGGGAATCGAACCCGATATCTCGCGGTCAGAGGCGCATACGCGAGCGCTAAACCAGCGGGGCAGTTTATACATTTCATATAATAATTAATTATGTGAGGTTTTGAACTACATATTATTATTATCTACTTGATTTAGTCTTCTTCTTACAAATGCACACAGTACACATTAAATAACACTATAACAAAGTCGCTTACCTGTGATACTGTACATGATTTTTAAAATTATTATCAAATTATTATTTGAATTTTAAAATGTAATCTATACATGTATTAAGAAACAGTTGAAAAAGATATGGGACCGGCAGGATTTGAACCTGAGACCTTACTGCACACCGGGCAGCCGCTTTAGCCATCCAGCTACGGTCGCCTCTTACCGGCACCCTAAATTTCTCAACTGTATGATACGTCATTTCGTGACGTCACGTTCATCCATTTGTTCCTATCTTAATGCATGTACTCTTTTTAATATTTAATTTGTAATTTTTATTTTTATTTTATTTTTTAACTTGTACACCCTTGAGGGTATAACGTAGTGAAACTTTTTTGTTCTGTAAACAAGATCCTCCTATATACCTATGTTTATACAAATAAATGTTTCTGATTTCTGATTAAAAGATCCTGGGTGAAAAAAAAAACATCGGAAAATCGGTCTAGGAAAAAAAATAAACGCCATAAGAAACCGTTTTTCATGGATATAGCTTCGTAGATACATGTGCAGTAATGTGCACGTAGGGCAAGCTACACTTGACCCGATACTTAATATAAGGAATGTCCCTTCCTCCCAAAAAATGCCATTATCTGCAGCCGTGGCCTCTCCTCAGGATTTTTGGAAATTGAGGCGACCGCAAATGTTGCCTGTGACATATGAACCATTGCCAGAAGGAAGTAGGGAAGTGCTGAGTCAGCGGTGCTTGATATTCGCATATTTTGACTCGATGAAAATATACGAGATGGATTCTCCTTTGTCAGAAAGCATATTATTATCATATTTAACATCATAACATCACACCTCTAGTACCCAAAAGGCTGTGGCAAATGTGTATAACATGCACACTTCACCTGATAAGTCCCATATGTGATAGAGTGTGAGCCTATCGCCATCCACTGGGCAAAAATCCAACTCCGTGCTGCTATTGAGACTTTCCTGACGCAAAAATAACACTTTTACCCCACCAGGAAACCGAACCCAAGACCTTGCGGTGAGAGATGCATACACTAACCACTTGACCAATATGGCAGACTAGTAATTAATTAGAATTCTTAAAGTAGTATTTAAGATGTTTTAATCAACTTAGTTTCTTCTGCCTTGATTTTCTTGTAGTAGATAGTTTGCTCCCCTCACCCTGTATCTACGCAATGAATGGCAATATTTCATTTGCTACCCAGGTTTTGGATAGGCATTAGGTTTCCGAATACCATATCCCACTGCTGTTAGACTTAGAGTCCATGGTATTCAAATAAATAGGTACTCGAGTATGCCTTACCTAGCACATCTCTATAAGCGAGGGTAGGAGACGCCCTATTAGTTCGTATGGACACAAGGGACCTATTCCTTTATTAAGATTACGTACGGTCCACCGTTTCCCTTGCTATTTACTTCGCGATCACAATAATTTTCTGACACAAAAATAGAACGGCTATAATATAAACTATACTACCAGTTGTGCGTAGTTCTGTAACTTTTTAGTACCAATTCACAGTTCAGTTCTTTTGTAGCTGGGTTTGGTAAAATATACGTATAAAACAGCGCAAATTTATTGAATTAATAACAAACTACAATTTTTAAGAAAAAAAAAATCAACTTTAACTTTTTGAGATATACCTGGACAATAAATGTAGACATAAACACACACTTAAACAGCCAATACACTTATTAGGATTGGAATACATGTATAAAACATTATACTTGTACCCAGATCAGATCCAGATTAAATTAATAACCATATTTTTTTAAGTCTATCAAAAAGAAAGCGTTATTCCATTTTCACTCGCTATGTATATCTAAGTACATATTTTCGGCCACATTACATAATACAAGAAAAATAAACGGTTCGTAAATACAAATTATACTAGAATTAAAAAAAAATGAGATAAAGAGAAAGAAGAAAATTGATTTTTGTATAAATAAGAAATCAAAGTTTGCCATTTTTTCAGTTAACTTTGTTAAAAAGTTAAATAAATGTCATGGAAGTCAATAACTAAGCAGCGAAAAGTCAATATCTTTTATCTATTTTAAACATCACTTATACCGAAATTATCAAGTCAATTAATTCGTTCTATTTGTATGCTCTGCGATTTTTACATAAAAGTCTTGATACAAATCACTAGTAAGCAGAAGAACGAAAACAAACCATAACATTTTGATTTTATTGTTCTTTTGATATCGCTACCTTGAATGACGATAGGTAAAAAAATTTGGAAGTTTATTACGTACGTTATAAGGTTTACGTTATACAGAACATTTTTTGTAAAACTGCGAAGAGCCGATATAAATCAGAAGAACCACAATAATTGAAACTACTTTTTTCAAGATGGCGACAAAGGCTCATAAGAAATTGATATTTAAAATATCAGGGTATGCTTTTTAAAACTTTCTCTACAAAATATCCAAAAAATAGGTTTCTAGGTTTATTTGCATTTATCCAAACAATTCACGCATATTTTTCTCGAACAGTAAAACTATTCGGCTCGAAAATAAACCTTGGGAAAAATACTCGCTTCAATAAAATAGAATCCCGATTTTACTATGCTTCGATTACGGTCACTAAAAAACACCCAATCCGACATTTTTGTAGCGAATCGAATTCACAAATATTTTTTAGCTCCAAAGTTTAGTCAAGGTTCAGATAATTTTGATGCGAATATTTTTTTGGTGTTATGGCGCCATGATTAATATCCTGTAGGCACGCAGAAGGAATATTAATTTAAAATATTAAGCAATGAATGAGAATTTTAAGGTACCTATACAATAAATCCTTACTATTATTAGTTGTTCTGTCCATCTGTTACGCTTTCACGGCTAATACTAAACCAATCTTGATGAAAATTAGTATGGCGATAATTCAAGACCAGAGGAAAGACATTGGCTATTACAAAGGACATTCGGACATAGGGCTAGCTGCGGGCACTAGCTAATTTGCAAAAAAATGTGTTATATGACATGGGTATATACACGCATCACGGTTAGTCAGATTCAACACAGTTTAAAAACAAGTACATTATACTATCAAGCAGGTTCAACAAAGGATTGTTAAGATGGCGACATCAGTTGTTGTAACAGTGGAGATGTGATTACGTCCTACAATTTGTTGTGTGATCTTTTGTTTTAGGCAACAAAGTGACATTAGAAAATGTATCCGCCTTGTGGGGCAATATGTAAATTCAATTGTCTGAAATATCGCCACACTTAATAGCTAATGTGAAATGAATTCATTTCATACATTGTGATTAATGTTGGGTTGTGATGGCAGGCAGAGCGTAATATGTAGCTCTCCAGGTTGGGATCTAAAGATTTTTGTTTCGAAATAGATCTGATCCATCGTGCTGTGTATTGCAAAAAATACGTAAGTAACCTGTGTTTTACAGTAAATATAAAGAATTTTACTATGATTAATTATTTCCTCTGAGGAATTTTACTATTTTTAATGCATAATTTTAACCAAAATTTTACTCGTAGTAACATCACAGAAAACAAGTGAGAATTTTGAAAAACCCAGAATTATCATTTGCACGTTTTCCACATAAATATTAAAACCGACAGCGGGAAACACCGACTGGGGGATAACGCTATGAAAATTCTAAATTTATTTCAAGTGTAGGGTGTATCTTCATATATCGTGATAAGTCCCAAGTTAACAATGATTTTAAAGCAAAACCATACAATATTGGCCAAGGGAGCTCACCTAAAAGGGTTCTTGTGTTATTTAGAAAGTAACTGCGCGATGTAAGGGAATAATTTTCGCCTGCTGAATATTAAGAGAACTCGCGTTATTTGAAAATGAGAGTAGGTATGTTTTGTTTACATTGAGAAAACGTGCAAATAAACCGAGTTAAAGTACTCACATACCTAAATTATAATTATTATTTAGCGCTTCAAAGCTGAATCCCTTTAGAGTCTTTCTGCAGGAACCAATCTCCACGATCTCTATTTGTTAGTGTGAGCTTGTACAACTGGCCCTAACCTAATCATATATGAGGTGCAAGGTATCTTGAAATCTCTAGAAATTTATATTGGTGCAAAATCATCGTCTAGGCTACCTACAGGTACAAACTGCTACAAATCAACGTATTAATTGCCGGTTGGATGATCTTCCGTTGAAGAGGCTTCCCCTGCTGTGCGAGACCGATTTATACTGGAAATGTACAGGTTGTCGGTAGCTGTGGTCGGTATGTTTGTACATATGCAAGTTGCAAAGCTAAAAAGAATGTTGGTTACTAAGGTAGTGCAGTGCTGCAATGCAGAGGGGTAATTCATCCAAGAGTAGCTGCTTTGTTCATAAAACAGTTTAACTTTGAGAATGTGCGGCTTTGTTGTGCCGAGGTTTTTTTTACTTTGTCTTTGAGTTTTGATTGTGAAACTACCCGCATCTACAAAACTTTTAGGGAATTAGGGAATGAATATTGAAATAAAACTTAACTTTTTATAATTTCAAAATAATTTAATGTTTTTAATATATTTCAGACTCAAATCTTGAAGATTGGCTGATTCGCAGAATTCCAACTTTCAAAGTAAATAAAGACAACTTCAAGTCAACAATGTATTGTTTAATGTTATTGAACCTTAGTCTTCTTGTCTGCGACACGTGCCAATTTTGCCAATATAATGTTTCTATCAATATATTTTGTTGTTCATTCGTTCTACAATACGAATATAAAAAGCCGAGTCTTTATAAACCAATAGGTACCACATTTAAGCTTAACTTTAATTCATTGTTTTAATGAATGTGTAGGTAAAGACCTCTTTTTCACTATCTTTGAAAACCGTAAATCACTATTATCCTGAACAACTGTCGCACTTGACAGTTGTGTGATGTTGTAGTGATATGTGACTTGATAATATCGCCAAATCTTTTTTATAATTTAAAGGGTAAAACAATTGACTGTGGTGTTAATTTTTTGACGACCGGATAGCGGAGTGGGTATTGTAGTCCCACCTGCGACGCTGATGTCGCAGGTTCGATTCCCGTTCAGGACAAATCATGGTGTGCACGAACATAGAGGTTTGTCTTGGTCCGGGTGTTTCTATGTATAATAAGTATGTATTTACAAAAAAAGCGTATATACCTATTAGTATCAGTTATTTTAATACCCATAGTACAAGCGCTTTTTAGTTTGGGACTAGATCGCGTTCTGTGTAAAACACGTGTTATGAATAACTGAAACTAATAATGTTGTGTGATATTTATTAATATTTTTATTTAAATACCAAAATCTAATCATCAAAGCAGATCACTTTACACAAAAAAATGCGGCAGTTCTTAGGCAAAAGGCTTGAACTTGTTAACTTTTAACAAGCTTTACTCTTTCAAGTCTCTTAACATGACTTTTAAAGTCTCAACAATGTTGTTATCTACTTTATCTAAATTATAACACAGCCTATCGTCATACACCAACACACTTCATCTGCTTTCCACACGTGTAAAACAAGTCGTTGACACCCATTCATTAAGCTTATCAGGCTGTACAACTTTCGTCACATTGATAAACCATGCCCGCAACTCTTGCTACTGTAAATTTACTTACCAAGAAATAGGGATGTGCTTATTTTGTTTTTATTTTTTTTTATATTCATTTTGGGATAACAACAGCCGTTATACATCAATTTGCTAATAGTTTACTTAATTAATAAGTAGTTATCCACATCGAAATAACAATCTTTGTAAAGAAATACAGTACAACGGGCGAGCTAATAAGTGGTAGGTACACAGGTGTAGTCAGTACACCAGTAGTTAGTCAGTACTTGAGTATAATATTATGATATTAAAATAAGCAATTGTAATTTGACTACCTTAGGTAGACGATACTATCCCCCTTCAATAAAATATACAGACAATATGACAAGTCGACTTATTACAAATAAGTCAAAATTCGACAGGTGAAATCTTGAACAGGGTTTTGATCAAGCTTTTTTGAACAGGGCCTAGATAGGTACCCAGACTTGAATTCAAGACTCAAATACATCGTGGATATTTAAATACCCATCATAATTATTATGATTACTAAGCGTGACTAGTTTGCCGCAGAGCATCCTGCAATTAACAGCATTTTATTCGGACATTAAATTAAATTATTAACATAAGTTCAGACACTAAATACCAGTATTACCAAGTGGTTGTAACCAAGAACAAAATAGTCAGAATTTGAAGTAAATTCAAGTTCCTGAATCAAGTTCTAACTGGATCGACTACTTACTAGCCGCCAACTTGGCACATCTCAAGAAACATGATAATGTGTTGACACGTGTGCCTCAGCAAATATTTATCTAACTGTGGTTTTAAACAGCTTGTGCAACCTTAGCTTTTTGTGCTGCCTTTATGGTATTTTCTAAGCAGTTTTCTTGTGAACGCGTAGGCTCTGATGTGCACAACAGTTATAGTTATACAGTACTGCAATGAGTTAGTTTATGTTTGTACAAATAATATACAAAGTTGATGCCGACTTTTAGATTAGCTTCATTTGGTAAACTATGTAGAAATAGTGAAGACTAAAGGAATAATATAGGATTATAGTATTGATAACAAACTTCACGAGTACGAGTAAATGATTAATTTTTCTTGATATTTACTTCAGTGAAATAGTTTTTTTATCTTATTATCGTTTTGATTGCTTGCCTGGAAAGTCAATATTTATAAGAATAATTGTTACGCTACTAATAAGATAATTTTATATTAAATAAAAGACCTCCTATCTTAAATCGTAGTATATTAAATTAAGCCTCTCCGTGCAGCATTATTTTATAGAACGAAGTTATTAAATCAAATCCTAAATATGTCCCTCGGGAATTAAATTCGTTTATGATCCTTTGCTAAGTAAACAAAGAGGCAATTAGAGCTGAAACTGTATTTGGAACTGTTTTAAATAAATAAAGGGGATAAAAGTTGACCAAGTCGGCCTAAATAAATAGCTGTTGCCTCTGTCAGTACACTGTAGTTGTTAAATGTTATATTATTACATTCCAAATCGTTTGACTACTACAAGTAACCGTTGCTTATAGTCTCATCTCATTGATGAAACTTTAAAATAAATATATAGATATGAATACATAATTAAAGAATATTTCAAACATAATATTATTCAAACTAAATTTAACGTTAAAATAAAAATATTATATTATAATAATGTAATTTGAGCATTTTATAAATTATGCCTTCCAATCTCCATGTCTACCATGTCCATGTTGATATAATTTTTGTAATACCGAATGGTTAACCAATTGGAATTAGTATCGTAAATCATGTATCGGTGTTTTTTTTTCAAGAAGTACCGGTGCACTGGGGGCCTAAGTCTGCTATTTCGATAAAATACCAATGACCGATAATTGATTTGATATCATAATGATAATAATAATGAGACCAAACAGATCGGAAATATAGTTATATGTAAACTAGAGTGAACTTCAAGTTTTAAAGTTCATTATTCCCACTGCGCAAGTAGAGCTGCGCGTTACAGATAAAATTCACGCACTTTCACACATTAAATTTACCAGGCCCGGGGATTTTGTTTTTGTAATTTGACAGTTCAATTGTTGAAAAGTATAACCGTAAATTTTCTTCATGTTACAACTTGACATCTATTATCACTGACACAGATTACTAAAACTGAAAAGTGACAATTTGTTGTATTTTTTTTTATGGGAATCTGTCGAATATGTTAACAGATATACCGAATGAATTTTATGAACGTAGAATACACCTAAAGTTAAACAATGATAGGAGCCGCGAATCAGCGAGTCTATTGGCGTAATGTGGTATAGTGACCATTTACCATCTGATGGATCACATGCTCATTTGCTAAGTGAGTTTTATAATAAAGACTATTAGATAATCACAAAAATACCTAAGATGTTGAGTTGTTGAGTGAAAATTGGGATCATCAGCGCAGCACTCTGTCACGCAACTTCTCTTCCGTCCCTTTATGAAAACGATCCGATTCTGCAGATCTAATGCACGCCACACCATTGTTCATGCCAAAGTAACCACGGGGAAAGTTTCACAGCAATTAGATCAAATTGATGGCGTTCGAGGAAACAACCACGAGGAAGCACGAGAGAACCATTTAACGTTCGCAATGAAATATTTATTAGCTTTGAGAAGAAGAATTGATTAGTGTATTTAACCACAGGAATTAACTACGCGGGCAAAAGCAGATAATAGCAGCGATTATGCCAGTTGCCATAGATTATTTGAAACTGATACTTCTCAAGCTGTTTATGGAAGAGTGGCTCATAAATTCATAATTGATGCTTTTTAAAAAGCTATAATTAAATCTTGTCATTGTTCTTCAGATATGCCTTTAGTGAAGTATAAGAGTGGATGATAGTCGCAATTATGTCACTGCAGACTTATCTGAGACTAAGCTTTCTTGTTTAGTCATTGCGGTGACGGGTAATAAATAAATAAATAAACATCTCACAGCTTACACACAACGCCATCTAGCCCCAAACTAAGCAGAACTCGTACAATTGGAACTAGAAAACAGATACTAATACATACGGGGTGAATGCATACTGGCCATGTATAGAAGCTGTGGTTTCAATAAATGTCGCTATGTCGCATCCACCCTGTATATATTAAGACGAAATACATATTATATTAGTATACGACCGGATGGCGGAGTGGGTAGTGTACCTGTCTGCGACGCCGAGGTCGTGGGTTCGATTCCCACTTAAGACAAATCTTTGTGTGCATGAACATGGGGGTTTGTCTTAGTCTGGGTGTGTTAAGTATATAGAAACACCCAGACTTAGACAACCCCCATGTTCGTTCACACAAAGATTTGTCTTAAACGGGAATAGTAATAAGTTTTATACTTGAAAAAGGTAATGAATTTTATGTATTCAACCTGGACTTCATAGTATTGTTCATTACTTGCAGAAGGCAGATATAAAACTTTAAGATTTAATAAAGTCGTGACTGGCAGTCACGGGCTCTTATCGAGGTAGTCAACGCCATCTTTTGGTGCCACTGAATATTACGGAGGGATTCTCGTGGAAATGACCTAGCGACAGTCGGAGTGACTGACTTTTAATAGAGGGTATTCAAGTTTTTTAGTTTAGCATGTTTACCATAGATGGTGTTGTAAATATAATTTTCAAATTAAAAAAGAAATGTTATTATTCTGCCGGGAATTCTTTTTTTGTTTGAGTGTATGTAGTATAATTCCCAGTAGATATAATATGTTTTCAGTCTTTCCATGCAATGCAACCCCAGCTTACTGGCAATGTATAAGTTGATCGGTAGCCGTCTGTACTCAAATCTTTTAATTACAACGTAGAACTAAGTGTTATGGATACAATTAATCGAAATGATGGATAAAATAAAAAAATGATCAATATTTATGATTATTATATTTAAACAATCAATTATTACAAATTATAAATTGATGATCATGTACCTATCTATGACAAAATAATAAAATAAGCCTTCGAACGATTAAAATGACACTACATAATTACAATAATAATGTTTTAATTTTAACTAATGATTAAAACAATCGCTCGTTAAAACGCGAACGAAAATCGAATGAATTCTAAATTCAAATATAATTCTATTATCTACATATTATATTTTTAAATAAAAGATTAAAAAATAAAAATAGAAAGTTTTAGTAGAGAGAAGCTTGGTAAACTGAAAGTTTATGGCCTAATGCAGTTTAGTTTAACTCCATGACATTAACGTGAGCAACATTTCTCTTGCAGCTGCCACTTTTGACAGTAAAACAGTATAACGTAGTTATCGACATCAATTTATTTTGTCTTTTGGCGCTTCTTTTTTTTTAATTTGTTATATAGTCAAATTTAAATGTCAAAAGTGGCAAGCCGTGCTTATGGGGCAGGTAAAAAAATAATTGAAGTGACACTCTATTATAATTATTGTTATAAAAAGTGGATCATATAATCCTTTATGATATTGAGATTGTAGTCTTATTTTTTTTTAGCTATTTATTTAATAATCTTTTATTTAATTCAACGACTTGAAAGTCCTACTTGACATAATTTTACTACATATAACCATTCAATTAACATACATACAAGAATCTACAATTTGACACTATCAGATATTTGATTGAATTAAAGCACTGGAATATAATTTACATAATTGATTGGTGAATCAACTCTTGCAATATACAAAACAATATACAGGGTGTATTTTTGAAACGGGGCAGTAAGGGCAAGTACCTTAACCGTTGCAGTTACAGCAAAACGTTCTTAAAAGACCTTCCCTAACTTTTTGGGACATTTTGAACTGCATTCACAGATTTTGTAAAAAACTTACAGTTAGCAAAAAAAATACAAAAAGTTCAAATTTTTTTTTTTTATGCCAATCGATTCTATTTCATGTGGGGATCAAAAAACTCTATGGGACCATTTTAGCGCCCAGTACTAGAAAAGACAGAAATCGCCAAAAACGTTTCCCATACATTTCGGCAACAGAAACGAATTTCTACGATGGTCTAACTTTTTGTTATGGCCTGGAAGTGGGTAGAATTGACTGTAAAGTAAATAAAAAGAATTTTTACCCTCAAATTTCGAATTTGATTCGAAAATCTGTGTGTTATACTTAGTTTCAGCTGAGAAACTTCGTATGAGTTATTATTATTAAGGATTTTCGCTAAAATGTCTTCTAATCGTGAAAAAATTGACTTATTAGAAGCGTATTTTGAAAGAACCCTGCAATTCCAGGTTTTTCAAAAGATTTGTAATAACCTTTCTTGTTGGCACATGCCGCAACGGATACTTATTGCGGTACCACACTAATGCAGCTCCCGCATTTCGATTATTGACAAAATACGCTTCTAATAAGTCAATTTTTTCATGATTAGAAGACATTTTAGCGAAAATCCTTAATTAATAACTCATACGAAGTTTCTCAGCTGACACTAAGTATAACACACAGATTTTCGAATCAAATTCGAAATTTGAGGGTAAAAATTCTTTTTATTTACTTTACAGTCAATTCTACCCACTTCCAGGCCATAACAAAAAGTTAGACCATCGTAGAAATTCGTTTCTGTTGCCGAAATGTATGGGAAACGTTTTTGACGATTTCTGTCTTTTCTAGTACTGAAAGCTAAAATGGTCCCATAGAGTTTTTTGATCCCCACATGAAATAGAATCGATTGGCATAAAAAAAAAATTTGAACTTTTTGCATTTTTTTTGCTAACTGTAAGTTTTTTACAAAATCTGTGAATGCAGTTCAAAATGTCCCAAAAAGTTAGGGAAGGTCTTTTAAGAACGTTTTGCTGTAACTGCAACGGTTAAGGTACTTGCCCTTACTGCCCCGTTTCAAAAATACACCCTGTATAGAATAATGATGTTCAGTCTAACGAAATTATTCTTAAAATTATACAATAAGATATGGAAAAAGAAAATCACATAGTCGACTAAGAAGTGTTTAGAGACTCGTTTGTCCTCTCTGAAGCTTATATCGTGGAAATATCATGCAATATTGTATAAGCCCAGCAAATTAGTAATAGAATGGAATCATATTACGATTCACTTGCTTTGTTGGACAGTAAACTACAACAAGGTTCTATCGCCCGGTTTCATGCGCTCTTATAACTTTTTAAAACGTAAAAATATATCAAAAGGTTACATCTCATTTCCTTTTGCGATGATTATCTTGTATAAAAGCGAAATCTGTTATTAAGTTGACAAAATTCACAATATTTGGTGTATCACCAAAGATGTTAACACAGTGCAGTGTGATAGCTAATTGTTAAGATAAGGCAGTAAAACCTTGGTTGCAAGTATCGCAAGAGTCAACTTTTGTTTCGAATATCCCTGATTTTGCTAGCATTGTGTCTAGAATGTACGCTCGGCGATACTTTAAGCTATACATTTCTATTTTCAACTTATCAAATTCATTGCAAGGGAAGTCTTTGCATTCTTATGTTAGACGTATAGCTAGATGTATCGCTCTGTGTACATTCTTAACCTATAGGGTTTACATTGTAGCCGAAACCGTCAACCACACTGTTATCTTTACAGTACCATATATTATTATGTGATCAGAAATTACATGCATCATTCTCTAAAAGATTCAATACTTTGTGAATCTGCAATCTAACTTGTTCCATTATGAGGTCGGTTGTAACTATTAATTAAGGGTGTAAGGATCATCTCTAGGGCTCAGAATATTTAGTATAATGCCAATCATTTCTACTACAAAGACCCTAATTAAAACTATCACAGTAGACAGATCATTATAGGAGTGCACTTTCTACTTCAACATAGTCGATATAATTTTATTGCACGAAATATATTAATTCATTCACATCTTAACAAATTTTCAAGTCTTAGACTATTGACAGAGAATATAACATTAGGTTTTAGAAAACTAATGGATTCTGTTACAAAAGTTTTATCTACAGGAAACCTACAGCTTATCTTATAAACTTTAAATAAGTAAAAAAAGTTGCATAGGACATTCTATGGCCTAAACACAGTAACAAACATCGATACAAACCTTTAAAATCTTCTCTGTTTTATTCTGTTTTCTAGGCGTCTAACGATTCAGGAATACCTACTCATCTTTGGATCATGGTATAAGTATCCACTAGTATTATTGAGCATAGTAAATTAAGAAAATAATAGAAAATTAAAGTCAGGTACAGATTTTTACAAACAGATTTAGCATTTATTTACTACTGAAAGCTCTAAGTGCAACTATATTTAAATGGCACATTTAAAAACAGACTCTAAAGATTTAAGTTTAAATGAAGATACAATGAAATATGATCTTTAATAGCACTAAGTAGCTAGATAATTTTAAGTGCTTGCCTATGCATTTAAAATTCAAGATTACCTACAACAATTTTTCATTTTCATTTTTCATTTGCAATAAAATGTTTTCTTTCGAAAATGTCCCACATTTTTCTATTTACTTTTGTTTCAAGAAACATTTATAAAGGGTCGTAATATGACCTCTTTTGCATCTGAATAGCTATTCAAAATTAGAATACATCTTTGTTTTTGATACGGTGATTTGTCAAAATCAAGTACCAATTAAATTATTAAGAGAAAATAAGGTAGTTACGGCCACTGTTATTATTAGCAGAATTTTGTGCTGTGTGTTTTCCATTCGGCCCTGGCATTCTGACACTTTTTATTACCACTGAATACATGTATTGAGTGGTTCCTTCACACAATCCTCAAATCATTGTATAACAGACTTAAGACATGCAAAATTAATACCCATGCATTAAATGTATGTACAAGTTTCTTCAGTAGTTTCACTCGTCGTCATTGAGGAGGTCTGTGCACGATTTCGCTTTGGTTGATCTGTAAATAAAAAAAAACAAATTGTGTTATATATAATTATGTGTATAATATGGACTAGCAGGCTGAAGTATTTGTGTAAGTATAGTAATGACCACATTTTTGGCGGTTCTGGAGTTTCACGTTTAGAATAAACGGTTTACGTACAATTCGCTCAGGGTCTTGCGGACTGACTCAGAGCCGCTTAAAAATTGGCATTAACTACCTAATATGACTGTTAGAAACAAATATTTTGTTTTATTTAATATGGGAGCTATTCTGAGACAAATTAGTAAGAAAATCAATTCCGATTGTTTTTTCGTAAAAATACGGCAATTGCGAAAATTCTTCTCGCATTTTTCGATAATGCTGACAAGATTATTTCTAAGAAAAAATGCATATCGAAAGATTGGTTACAATGAATATAGATAGCCAAATCTGGACAGGAAGAAGAGCAAAAATTTTAATATTTGAATTTCGTGATTCGTAACGGGAAAACCGTAAAATATTTATGTTTAATTTGGCAAAAATAAACCAATACATTGCATTTTCATCGCCATCCTTAATAGGATAAACTTGCAAAGGTAGAGTTTATAAGTTTCATAAGGCTACTAGCGGGACTGCAGCCGCATGTGAGCGCGGGAAAAACCACGTCGTGAGATTTTAGCCTAATATGTGAATGTAATGTAAGTAAACAATAAACAAAGTACGCCATTAAAATTTTCCGAATACAAGAAACAGTATTCATTCATAATAATATTTATATATAAATAAGGACATGGCGCGTATAAGATATTCCCAGTTTTGCGTAATAACCTGGTATCAACGTCATTGAGGAGTAGGCATTATAGGATAATGCATGTCATTGACGGCAGTTAGTTAGTTATTGTTCATTTGTTGTTTTGATGGGTATTAAACCCTAACCGCAATTTTATGTTTTCGAGCCTGAATAAATGATATTGTTGTTGCATTCCTAATTCCCTTTGTTTGCAATTTAAGTTACTTATATGGTATAGCCTCACTGACGTTAAATATTTACTGCAGTAATTGTTTTAATTACACGCTCTGTAGTTAAACTAAATTAGTGAAACAGTTTTATTCAATTCTCTATAAGGGACATTATTTTCGTTTTACTAGTATAATAAGGAAATAAAGAAACTATGCGACCGATCTATCAGGTAAAAACGAACTCATAACATCATAGGTTTGCCTAGTTGGAGGAAAGGAAGGATTCAAAACTATTCAGTTTCTGAAATTTGGCATTTTAAATTGATCTGTAAAAATTGTATTCTACGCCAAAGAGGAACAAACAACCAATTGCCAATTATCTTTTTAAAAATTACAATCTAATGAAATCTATACAAATAGCAAATCAACGCTATAAACTTACTGTGGATTCTTCACTCTTCTGCAGACCCTAAGTTCTATGGGTCCGCTGCGAACCGACTTGAATAGGGCCAGGGCTTGTACGTGAGCCAGCTCGTGGCACGCGTGACCGTTCACCGCTAACACCTCGTCTCCTGAAACGAACAAATATGGTGATGAGTGAAAATGGAACTTTTTTATCTAATGTTAATGTGAAATTGATCGTTCCTTTATTGCGCTTTTTTTAAAGTGGGTTATGAAAAATAAATTATGCTTATACATATAAGTACAGAAATATGATTGACGAAGAATGTGTCCTATGAGTTTAATTTTAAGATTTGATTTTAGATACTGGCAACACTCACTATCTCTATCTACTCTCGCAAATAAAAAAAGTTTACTTGATTATTTTGGTAACAAGTTCAGGATCTATTAATCTTTTGAGGAGGCACCTGAGACATGTCTTGGTGATGGAAAAGATTTACCATTTGTCAAAAGGGTTTTTATTCGTCTTGCTACTTTGATTTTGATTTATTATTATTGAAAGGTTGTTTATATTACTGTTGCCATTTCAATAATCATAATGTAATGCACTCTTTATAGATTTGCATCTCTATTGTTTACTATCAGAATTAAAACGACATTGAAACCAATTTGTGTCTATCTCTAATCTAATTAGGTTTTAAATGTGTCGCATTTCATTTCAGGCCAAAGTTCACAGAAACACAAACTCATTAGTGTTTCTTTTGAAAACATTATAGTACCTATCATTGTAATAACCATAAATCATTAAACATAAACAATATTATCGTTACTTGCAGTACAATAGACCGGTTAGTTGATACTTCGTTGTTATGCTCCTACATCAAACTGCCAACGTTTCCTATGCTTATCATATCGCATTCCACAATACTTGTTTAAGTTAACATTTAACTACGTGTCAAAGGTCTGTCTGGACAAGCAAATTGAAATTTATAACATAAACATACAAAAAATACTTTCAAATAGTTTCAGATATTTAAGTTTAGGAATGTTATAATAGTATTATATTGCGTATGACCTAGATTGACCTATCGTTTAAACATACAGTGTTAGCTGTATGAAAGGACAACAATAAATCTTTTTTATATAATATAGCGAAGCTTAATTGAATTGCAAACAAACATTATGAAAATTTAAAAAGAATAATGTTTTACATACCAGCTTTCAATCTCCCGTCGTCGATAGCTTGCCCTTGTGGAAGTATGCTCTTGATGAAAATACCCAACGGACCCCTCGGCGAATCGCGCCCTCCCACGATTGTAAATCCAAGGGGTTTCTTTCCATGTCCCTTTTCAAACGTGATGGTGTGGTACGTATGTGTCGGTGCTCTCGGTCTCCGCGGTAACGTGCAGAAGTTAGTTGCGTTCGGCGTCTGTTCACTCTCACTGTCATCCTTACATTTGGTGCGATCGGTGCCATCGGGCGTATCAACGTTGACAATGTCTCCGGCACAACTAAGCGCGAGCCCGTCTTTGTTGGCGCCACCGTAACTCACAACTTGACGGCGCAGCAGCTTGTTGTTCATGCTACTGTAGCTCGCGTTCTGGCCTTTGAGGAAGTGCGAGTGCGCGCCCGGAGTGTCGGCCGGCTCGTCCGCCGCTGATAGCGCGCTACGATTACACACCGACTCATCCTGTGACCGACGCCGGTCAACCCTGACGTCACTTTTATCGGTGCGTTTTTCCTTCCCTAAAATTATGGCATTCTCGTAATCCACAGAACTTTCTCGCATCAGTATTATACTCCTTTGGGATGGCTCTCTTTTCCTTGCATCTGGAAAAGTTTTTTCGCGTTGTCTACAAATTACAATGTCGATTTCTCCAGCGCCTGATTTGAGGGCTTCTTTGGCTTCGGGCATGGTGAGGTCTCGCAGTCTTCTGCCATTAACGTTCAACAATTCATCTCCAATGCGTAAAGTGCCTTCCCTGAAAAGTAAAGAGTAAAAGATAAGTGGGTGAAGTTATTCATTTTTATTTCATTATTTTATTAATTTTAAGGGTTGAAGTGGATAGAGTAAGAAGCAAATGCCGTACATATAGTTTTGTTTGTTATAGGTTTTTTACCAAACTTTACATTAGACTCAGTGCTCTGCTACTGTTACAAATGTAGGTAAATCTAACAATACTCGTACTTGGCTCAATGGGAAAATGAAATCGAACTCTTGTTTAGCAGTCAGTCACGTAGTCCATCTGTCAAACGTCATCGTCACAAATTACAATTAATAACTAAAAATATCTATACTCACTTTTCTGCTAATCCACCGGGAATTACATGAGCGACCAAGTAACCTACATGACCCTCATCCGTTAGTTTTGTTTTGGCAATAAAGATTCCAAGTTCATCGGCAGGATTATTTCTTATTATTCTGACCACTTTGAACTCTGCATTTGGTTTGTCTGATTTGCTACCTCTTGTTGGTTTTCTACACGGTGGAATTGGAGGAATACCACAATCGTGACTAGCATCTCTTTGTCGCATCTTCTGTCTTTCTGTTAGCTGCAGATATTGAGGTTCTTCGTAGTCATTTTCTTTCCTAGGCATACGCCTTAGAATTTCTTTGCGGTCAAGTGACAAAGCTCTTTGAGTATGTCTAGGCCTTGGTCTGGGACAATCTTTTCGTTCTCTACTCATCCTGCCTGAAACTCTAGCTTTTATGTAACTTTGATCACCAGACACACTTCTGCCGTGACAAGGTACTAAGGTGTTTGCTTGTGAAGCAGAACTTTCACATCGTGATGATATCCTATCACTATCAAAAATGGACGAAGCCGCTGATTCATTGACTAGAATACCAGAATCTGCATCTTCACAATCCTGAATCAAAACATTTTCATCATCACATGAAATATGATAAACATCATCAGCCAACACAGAATTACCTTTTTGGAATTCTTCTAAGCCTGGTAGAGCGCCGTATGAAAAACTGCGTAGCTTTGCTTTAACTCCACCTTTTTTCTTACGACTTTTTACTGCACTGGTAGATTTCAAAATATTATCATTACTAGCATTTAACTCCTCATCATTTTCACCTGTTTGTCTGTAGAGCTTAGAAAAAAACCTGTTCGTAGACGATTTTAAATATCTATCAGACATTGCTCTTAGTTTGGCAGATAGACAGGAACTAGGACCCACGGTTTCTTTTCCATCTTTAGTCTTAAGCTTATCAGTCTTTTTTTGAGAATTGAGTGCGATAGGAGTATTATCGTATGGTTCATAATCATCATTGAAGATTTGATCACTTGATTTAGATAGTTTTGCTCCAGCTTTTGGTATTGCATGATATCTATCACATTCTGACCCAGAGCTGTAACACCGAGCGCCTCTGTTAGTAAAAGATTTACCATCTCTCCAGTGGCACTCGGCAGGACTAGTCATATTTTTGGCGAAGAAGACTTCATCGTCGTAGGTGGGCATTTTTACCCAAGGATTATGGTTTTCGAATTCAATGTGACTGTCAGCATAATTGATCGCGTAACGACAATTAGTGACATCCTCTACGTGTCCGAATCCACTGCAATCACTTCCAGATGTAGACGCGGCATCGTCTCCGTGTCGCAGTGGACCGTTCGATTTGAAGCATGATAATTTAGTGTTCTTAACTTTATCGAGCAACGGGTTTCGCTTTTCCCGATACACCATATATTCTTTTTCCATCGAGCCTCCGCGATTTTTGAGCGTTGCATTATAACTTTCCTGCGGTGAAGTTGGACCGTTTTGTAGCGATATGCGGCGACTAACTGGAGTCTCGGTGCTGCGGTGACATTGATGCGGAGATTTTTCCACGATTATTATTTGATCGCTAAGATTGTAGAAGTTGGTCTCCACCGAGCTACTGCTACTTTTTCTATTTGGATAGCGTACCGGAGATACATCTGAAATGAGAAGAAAATTGCTGTTATTAGAACAAGAAATCGAAAGTGAAATAGAAAAGTATGGAAAGTTGCATCGAATGTGCCGAGAAAATGTAATTACGGAGAGCTAAATCGTAATTAACGTTATGGTATGTTAGTCACTTCTGTATTTACTGGATTGCTTATATTCACTTTCTTTAGTGACTAAGACAAAGCTTGGCAATAGTGAACCTACGTTTAAAGGAAACTTATGACGACAACTCTTCAACACTATTTAACTTTCAATACTATTCATTGCACGTCGAACTAATCGAAAAGCAAACTTCAATTACAACCTACGATTCTCAGACTTTCAAGTAAACAGAGATCGGTAATACATACTCATGTGACTGTGTTGGTTCTAGCGAAAGTTCCACTCCCTTTCCCTTAAATAGAATATCTACTTTCCATTGCCAACTGAATGTATCAGGTGTCGGGCGCGGCGCTTGGTTACAAGAACTACTAAACGAGTCAATTATAGGAATTACGTCACTTATGTTTCACAAATTCCTGTTAACTATATAGCCAGATTGCAAAATAGGGATTAGGAAATTACTAAGAAACAGTCGAAAAATGTTTGGACTTGAAGCGGGATTCATGCCGCGACCTTACAATGCCGTCCTCTCGCTCTCTCATCTGAGCTATCCAAGCCACACGCCAAATCTACGAATCTTTTGACTGTATGATGCACGTTTTCCGGACGTTTTCGACTGTTTTTTAGTACTAGATTGCTACGCATAGCTAAATGCTATATAAAAATCAATTTGTAGTTGAAAAATGGTTAATCAAAAAATAAAATGGAATCACAATATGGACACTTCCAAAACAGATAGTTGTTGCATCGTGCGCCGCGTCGTATAGACTCTTTTACAATATTACATTGACTGGTTTTTGTAATGCTTATTCTAGCAAAAGCGAATAATATGATAATAATACAATGATATTGTATGTGTGCAATTAAGTTAGATTATCACTAGACTGGAATATTGCTATAGTAGAACAACTCCCTATTTAATAACAGCTTTATATGTCCGTTCCCAAAGGTGTAAACTTTGTTCCCCTTAGAACAGCATAGTGACGCTTGACTTGAGTCCCTTGACCTCATGCTGAATTATTCACTTGGAAAATGCTATTATAATAAAATGCAGCTACTATAATGACGTCATTATCCTGTAACGTTATCCTTAACAGGCAAAACTACTTATCCTCGAAAGGTGAAAAGCTACCTTCTATTCAAGTGTCAACTAGTACGAACACTTCCTATTTTCTATGTTTCTTTGCTAGCAAAGGCTTACATAACGAGTATAACTACTGGTTTTGCTTGATTATGTAAGTTAAAAGGTTGTTGACTATCAATTAGTGACAAATCGTGTCTTATGGGTGCCTGGTGTTGAATGCGCATGCGCTTGAATACAAATGATTATCACAAATTACCTAATAAGATGATTGCGTTGTATTCATTACTGACTACTGACACTACAGTTTAAGGGGTACTGTTCGATGTAAACATTGGTCTTTATGAGGTTGTTTGTTAGATGTGCAACGGATTGGGTATGATTTTTTAGTGCTTTTGTGTTGATAGCGGTTACTCGACAATCTACAGCTTAATGTTCTCTTTGAGGTATGGGGAAGTTTCAACATAAACTGAGTGCTGAAGAAACTGAGTTTGAGAATGGTAATTTCTTTTGTATTTTAATGGTTGATGATGTTTCAAGAATAAGGTTTAAGTTAATGATCAATTGTTTTGCATATTGTTAAGAATTAAATAAGCTGGTAACACAGCTGCATGTTGTTTATTTTAATGCTATTCTATAAATAAAAATTATATAATGACAACGAGATAAATCTGTATTTATATAAACCACGTGAAGAGGAACACAAGGAAAATAAGAATGATTGACCTATCTTCAAGGAACAGCATAATATCGGCTCATATAAGGAAAATACGGCGATTCAAAATAGTATTGAGTTGGGAAAACCTTTTAGCGAAACTTCTGCAAACACCATTTTATAGTTAACAGGTATGTTTTTAAGATATCTGTGTATATTAAAACTTGTCTGTGCAGGTAAGTGGTATTTTATATATTATAAAGAATGCGTCAATATTGTTAAAAAGTTTACCAATGCAAATGAAACGGACGAATCGGACATAAGCCGGGAGAAGTTGGTGACGTTTTTAGAAGCACCCCCACAAGGAAAATAAGAATGATTAACCTATCTTCAAGGAACAGCATAATATTGGCTCATATAAGGAAAATACGGCGATTCACGATAGTATTGAGTTGGGAAAACCTTTTAGCGAAACTTCTGCAAACACCATTTTATAGTTAACAGGTATGTTTTTAAGATATCTGTGTATATTAAAACTTGTCTGTGCAGGTAAGTGGTATTTTATATATTATAAAGAATGCGTCAATATTGTTAAAAAGTTTACCAATGCAAATGAAACGGACGAATCGGACATAAGCCGGGAGAAGTTGGTGACGTTTTTAGAAGAAAATATAAGTTGTGAGAAAAAATTACACTATTAAACGTGAAAAAGAAGTGTAATCATAGGTTTTTTTTAAATGAGTGCAGCTTATGAAGTGTAAAATTTGGTAAACAGTAAGGGTTAGGATTAGTGCCGATAAAAAAAAATTGCAATAAAAGTTATCAGATGTAAGAGTCCAAACACCCTTAGTTTTATAGATGATTAAAAAAAAGCATGAGCTCATGCAATTTTATTTACGAGGAAAACATTTTAATAGAATGTTTGCTTAACATTGTTTTGAGTAATAAACTGATAATGTTCAAATACATTGTAATTTATAGGACTATAAAACTACGGTAATTTCATTCCGCTATGTTTGAAACTGTTTGCATAAACTGTAAACAAAACTTCGCGAATATGATATCAATACATAAATAACTATTTGGTTGCAATTAACCCAATAATCGCAACACTTCATAGATTGACCGTAATATTATGTAACATCTAAACATTTATCAGACTTAATAATAATATTGTTAATTAATTGTCCGATTGGCTTACTAACCTCGTAGATAAGAGAACACTGATGCAACCCGATAGCTTCCGACCTAGCCGTCTAAATAGTGCGTGACGTCTCTCATCTCAGTTCATCTGAGTCGGTCAGTAGGATATAGAATTAATTTGTAGAATACTAAGAGGTTTGTTTTATATAATGGAGGTGACAAATATCACAATAGTACGATGTAGATAAAACATTCTTTGTGCATTACATTTTTGCGTTGAAGACTTTAATCTTTCAGTATCAGAGACACCCAGTTCTAAAAACCTGAAAACGGCGACACCTTACGAGTAAATTGACTTATCGGACACAATTTGGTGGTAGAGCTCTTGTGAATGAGCTTGAGGGCGGCAGCACCACCGTCTCACATTTAACCTGCCGCCAAATAGAAGTGCTTCCATTACTGTGTTCCGGTATGATGGTGAGATCAGGCCCTAAAATTACTGGCACATGAGGCATAACATCGTAGTCCTCAGCTGCAGCGACGCATCTATAATCTGCTTTTGTGGGTTTTTGATGTCCATGGGCTGTAATCCATCAGGTGGACTACACGTTCGTTCGCTGTGGACGTAGTATAAAAAAAAAAATATTGTTTCTTATCTAATATAATTCAATTTTTAATTACCTTTATTTGTTCGAGTAAGCAGAGTATCACGCTCAACGAAAATGTTTAGATATATACCTACGGGGTGGATACGACATGGGCGCATATATTAAAACCACATAATATATGCTGATATTCTAAATGTGGTCCTTGTTTATTTTCACCGGTAAAAAAACACGTTTTCCGAAATTGTACTTAATAAGCATTAGATTTGTTTTGGAAAACGTGTATTTCTGTAATTGGACACTTTGTATCCTATCCTTGTATACATTTTTCTTAAGGCTTCCGCTGGCTTCCCCTGTTACTCTGTACTGTTCATTCATCATAGGCCGTAATAGAAGGTTATTTCTTGTAGTTCTAGCCGAATTATGTCTTTCAATGTCATGTGTTATATTACATTATGTGACAAAACTAATTAGGTGGCTGTCTTTATGTACGTGTACCTTTTTATATCATAACTAGCGACCCGCCCCGGCTTCGCACGGGTACAATGCTGATACTAAATACACTACAGAAAAACTGTGAACGTTGTATATAAAAACACAGCGGCCTGCTCCGGATTCGCACGGGTATATAATATATAGCCTATGTCACTCACTGAAAAAATTATTAAAATCGATCCAGTAGTTTGATTTATTCATTACTCCCCGTGGCCCGCACGCGTTAAATTTGGAGTAAAACAATTCCCCCTTTCTATGCATGTATTATACATAAAAACCTTCCTCTTGAATCACTCTATCTATTGGAAAAAACCGCATCAAAATCCGTTGCGTAGTTTTAAAGATTTAAGCGCACATAGGGACAGAAAAGGCGACTTTGTTTTATACTATGTAGTGATAAATGGAGTAGGTAAAGGCTAACGCTTACTGGCAATGGATCGTTCAGTCACGGTTCCCTTTGTGTCTTTATACAAATGAAGCGTTTCTCAGTACACAAGATAAATATAGTAAACAAAACGACCGGTACTGAGTTATGCACTTATGTTATCACAAATAATGATAACCACAGGTGACCACAGTCCACCAGTCACTTAGTTATGTTAATTATCACGCGAACAATCACGTGGACAAATTTGTTTCACTTGATTTTACACCCGGCTCTTTTATACTTTCTTCTTCTTCTTTTATACCCCACTCAGCCAGTATTGAGACAGTGAGTCAGCATTTTTATGTAATATAGTTGTTAGGTTGCCATTAGTTGTCGAGGAAAAGCTGGATCAAAAATTTCATGGCTTGTAAGGCTGATAAAAAAGTAATTAGGATATGGACACGTGGATGATGTTTGGATGCCGCTAGCGAGATATATTAGATCTATTCGAAATAGTTGGAGAATAGTTTTCTGTTTTGCGCTGAGTGAGAAGTTTGCCACTAAATGTTTTGCGGCTGATGTTTAGCTACACACAACGACTTAACTTTTAAAAGTAACTAACGTGGCGTACTTAGTGTGGCACAGAGATCTAAGTAACACATATTATACGTCTTCATGCCTCAGATACTGAAAATTCTTTAAGTTGCTCTACTAAGCAGCATGCGGAGAATCTATGCTCATCTGAGAATAGCAGATGTCTACTGACCTACGTTTTATCATAAATCTATAAAAGATGCCATGGGAACTATAGCTATTTTCAATCGAATTATGGTAGAAGACATTGACACGGCTTCAAGGGTGTGACGTCATCCATTTGTAGCTTGTATGGGAAGTTTTGAATTCGGTTTGGTAGCTATATAAAATTTCAAAATAAGTAATTATCCCTAATACACTAATATTGACACTGTTCCGTACGAAATTCGGCATAGTATTACTGTCAATAATATTATTACAGTAATTCTAAATATCGATATAAATAAGTATTTAATTTTGTAATCATAAAGGTAAACTGTACTTGTCACTAGCACAGACAGACAAGCATTTAAGTAGCGTGGGAGACGCCAGAGCTCACATTACTTAGCCCACACATAAAGTGCAAGTAGTGTGGGTTCTCTTTATGCACTTCTCAACACTTTATTTTGCTCCCTAGTGAGCAAAACCGTTTTATAGTCACTCAAGGGCGCATTTTAACTAAATGACTCTATTAAGTTAAACATTCGATTGAAAAACGTAGGTAGTAATTATGTCTTTAAGAGCAAAACACTTAAATAAAGTCCATAACTTTTATGCCCAAATGGACCACCTATTTTTTTTTAAACTTTCGGATAAGGTTAGTTAACTATTTTACTAACTTAGAGTCAATTAAAATTATCGTAATCCTACTGTTATATAATTTTTTAATGAAATAAACATATATTTTTGATAATTTTTTAACCACTTAGGTTAACTAACTACATTAATATCGCACAAAAAACAAACCAATAAAATTGCAGGACTTTATGAACCTAATCAAAAGCGATTGTTAACCAAAAAAATGCTATCACAAACCTTTTTATTTATATTTGTGCTAAACAATTTATTTATCAAATTCTAACAAAACTGAGCCTAAAAAAATACCAACAGTCCTATATCCTATTTACACAGGTACAGGCGTTCACATGGTAGTGGTAGTATTCCACCGAGATCCCTCGTCTATTGTGTACGATTGCTAATCAATATTTCACTGCAGTCCACAATTAGCATGCCAATCGCAATGACTTGTAACATACAGTTTGCTGGAGTATACCCTAGAGGGCCGTTCGTTGAGCAAGCAGGCTTTATAGCACAGTATGAAGTTGTAGTCGCTCTAAGTTATTTTACACGATTGAATAATCTAGATCCTGTACCGTTAATGAAACAAAAGGGGCTACGACTAGTATGGAAAATAATACCACACACACGCCCACCACTGTGACTCCTGTGTCACCAGGATCAACAACGGTAAACAACACTAAGGGCCGCAGTTGACAGGGAGCGGAGCGTACCAGAGCGCAGCGGGATGACATATTTTCATACAAATAAACGATTTTGTATGAAAATATGTTATCGTTCGTCAGGCGTTGACGCTGATGCTCGCTTTCAACCGCAAGCTTAAGTGGTAACCACATTGTTCATAACACTCGGGCAATCCCAGGTAAAATTAAAATTATCCCTGTGACGTATTTTATCCGAAGTAAGTATATTAGTTGGAAAGTTGATTAAGTAAGACCTTTTCCTATCTCTAATAATAATAGTTTAAAAAAACTAAAAAACACGCTTTATATAGAAAACCAAACTAAAAAATAGAACGCCGCGCTATTTTTGAAATATTTTTATTTTCTTATTTACACTTTTATTCATTTATATATTTATTAGAATTTTTTACACTTTTCTTAATTCAAAATTATTAAAATTATTTTCTATTTTTTAGTTTGGTTTATTTATAAGTGCGTTTTTTTTATTAAAAAAAACAATATAATTATATATTTTTGTCATCGAATGCATTGTCATCGGTCTTTGACAAGTGTGCACAATTTGAATGAAATCTGAACGTTTCGTGGTGGTAGTGGGTCAAAATAGCGACCAAAGGAGTCGGTTACATACAAACAAACATACATACAAGTGAAGCTAATATAAAGCGTGTAAAAAGCGGGCGAATGAATAATGATAAAGTGTTCTTACGGAAGCAGAGAAAGCACCATGACCAGTCGAAGTTCATAAAGCCCTGTATCGTGATGGTGCACGAGTGGGACTTTATTTAGAAAAGGACTACATACTATTGCATACTGTGTAGCAAGGGCCATATTATTTAGAAGTAAGTCTTTACGGCCCATTGCATGATTGATAGACATGACGTAACAACGACGTAAGATGTACGCATAATTATTTACGTAACCTTCGGTACATTTCTGTAAAAGGACGAGAAAGTATTTTCCAGTTTACAAAGAAAAGAAAGCTTAATTTTTCCCTTTTCTTGCGTAGCTATTTTGATATTTCGATGTATTAATTATCGATAATGAAACCTTCGAGTTTTACGCATTAGGGTTTTTAGGGTTTTAGGGTTCTGTGAAATACTTTTGCACTTTGTTGGTGACTTATCTTTTCCCGATCAGAAAAGTTAGGCAGGCATTTTGTAAACACTCATTTCCCTATCATGTTTCGGCCCCATAGGAGAGCGCGAACTTATTGCCGTTTTATCAGGCCGAGTTTCTTATTCTATGCTGCAGCTGTGAATTTCTTCATTCATGCATGATGCTCAACTTAGAAAACGAACGATCTGTCACTATTCTTAGCTTCTAAGCACTAAAATGCCTTACTAGGTTGTCTGGCTCCTATCTCTATTTTGAGGATCAGGTAACAAAGTTTTAACAATATTGTATTCGAAGTTCTCGACTTCCTCTTTGGTCTAGTGGTTAGCGTATGCGCAAGGTCTCCCACCGCAAGGTCTTGGGTTCGATTCCCGGCTAAGATAAAAGTATTATATTTTTAAAAGCAGGACGGAGTTGGAATTGTGCCCGGTGGATGGCGATAGGCTCACCTCCTATCTCATGGGACCTAAACATAATAGATGAAGTGTGGGTGTTGTACACCCTTCGGGATAATATAAGCGTATGTTATGTATTCGAAGTAATTTACAACTAAAATGAAATACAAGAATGTCAATATTTCTTCAATCTCTAGAGAAATCGATTGGCTATTGTTTGCTGTTCATTAGATTGGTTTATTCGCATTGGCCATATACATGGGACTGAAACGCAATTGATTGGCAGCTCTGTAACGTGTACTATTTCTAATAATAATGTAATGTGGGTAATATACCCACTATTTAGATAAATAACTCACTTATCCATTAACTGGTGTAGTATGACCACAGATAATAAAATACTAGTATCTACTATGACATAGAAGTTTTTGCCCTGCATAGCTAACTCGCCCACTGTACATAATTACGACAGTACAAACATTACACAGACAGTACAGACAGGTTGGGCAAAGTTTTATTTGAGTACTTTTTCTCTGCAAATTACAGTATCTGCACGGAGTTGGAATTGTGCCCGATTGATGGCGATAGGCTCATCATATGTCCCAGGGGACCTTATAACAGGTGAAATAACAAACCGTTACATTACCATACATTTTGCGTTAGGTTAAACGCTTGTGGTGTCTGAAAAGTTCTCAAAACCTCTATCTGTCGACCCTCATTTTGCTAATGTAATACAAATCTATACAAATAATAAGGTATGCATGCTTACCAATCCTCGACCGTCGAGTGGTCCGTGGTTCATCCGGCGTGACAGCGAGCAGCCGCGGCGGCTCACCCTTCTTGAACCACCGCATCGCTTCCGACTGGTTACTTCATTGTTATGTAGCTGTAACAAAGCAAATTACTGTTAAAATTGCATAAATTCCAGAAAAAACAAAAATAATTGTATGTACTACTCCGAACTGCCCAGAAAGTTAAAGTAAGAGTGAGCTCGTAAAAAATACTATTTTACAATCACTTTGGGTGAGTCTACCACTATCTACCGGGCAAAATTCTTGAAATAGCTACTAGAAATAGTCTGATTTTATTATTATTTCTCTTTATTTATTTTTAACTTATTTTATATATTTTTAAATATTATTATATGATTTATAAAAAATACAAAAAATAACATTTTAAAATATACAAAACAGTGTCCCACCGACATCAGGTGCAGAGTATTATTATTATTTATAGAATTTCACACTAGCAGCAATTAAGCTGATGCGTGTGTGTTTTGCGATTTGGAGAATTGGTCTAGTTGGTTTTTAAATTTTTTTAAGCTAGATGCATTTATCACAATTTCTGGGCGTTTGTTACACGCTGCTACTACACGATAGTAATGAAAACACTTTTGCGGAAATAGAACCTACAACTTACGATCAGTAGATACAAAGGCGGTAAATAAAGGAAATCTGTGTCCACTTCGGTACTTATTTTCTTAGAGCTGAAATAGCTTTTAATAAAGCAAAGTAATTGAAAGAAATAAGAACAGAGTTTTTTTTAGACTTTTATTAACAGAGTTTTTCTAATACCAAAATATAATTATTTATCGTAATGTGACAAGGAAAAGAAAATGTTTATTAAAGAAAACCGGCCTTTTCGAAGAGCCGGTAAATAAACGTAATGATTGTAATATAAGTTGACACTAGAGCATATCTTGGAATAAGTCTTTCCAGGAAAGAATAATGATCAGTCTGAAAAAAGAGAGCGGTGCCCTAATTACATCAAGGTATCTTCATTACGTAATAATGCCATTGCCTCTTACACGTTTTTGTACTCAGTGCCAGAGGGACCTTACCACAGTTCTGACAGTTACGATGTATAAATAATTACAAACATACATAAAATCACGCCTTTATCCCACGGGAGAAGGTAGAGATGATAGAATGCCATTTAAGTCATAAGTCATAAGTCATTTGTATTCGGTACAAAATACATTTGTGTAGAATATTAAATTATTATCTATACTTACATACTAAATTACACTTTGTTTATATAAATATATTAAATATATTCATAAATATATATATTCATAAAAATATATATTAAATATATAAAATATATTCAAAAAAAATGTTACAATAATTAATAATACAATAAAATAAATAAAATTCCATGCATTACATAAGATATCAGACAAAAAAAAGAAAATAAGTACATTAAATTGATAAAATTATATTAAGTTAAAAATTTAATTGCAATTTACACACAAAATACTGATTTCGCACCAATCAAATACCACGTAAAACAAAATTTTCATACATTGGACTTATCGTTTTCAAACTCTTCGAGGCTATAATACCCTTTTTTTAAAAGAAATGATTTAAGTATTTCTTTAAATTTATTTACACTTAACATTCATACACCGTGTCATACATGCTCGCCGGTTTCGTGTACTACGAAATTGTCCTTTCTGAAGGACGCGATTAGTTTTGACAAGTGTCGTGTAAAAAGTAATCATTTTGAATACCTAGGTATTACTACTACTAGGTATTATTACCATTTGAGTCGTAAATAGTGATAATACCGTCCTGTATTTATTATCAGCAATATACTCTTGAACTACTTGTCTTCTCGTAACAAATTTTCAGATTCTTTGTTTTAATTCTAATTTAATATATGGTTTAATTATTTAATATTTTAGGTCAGTCCGTACTTTTATGAATGGACTCCAGAATCATTATATTGTTGTAAAGAGTAATTGAGTTCCCCGTTAAATGATTGTAGCGCTGTAATTAAATTATAACGAAGAAGTAATTAAGAAAGTGCGTGGGGACCGCCGCCATTGTTAAACCATTTATTATGAGGTAACAAGCAGCGGGGTTTAATCACTGGGTACAAGTAAAATCCTTGTTATTCACACCATAAAATGGAAACATAATTTTATATGTACTGGATACTTACCACAAACTCAGATGAAAATTTTAAACCTACAATTCACTTCACACATCGCCGTGTGAAGCCAGTTTGCAAAGTTCTAACTGTGATATATTCCTGATTTTTTAAGTACTATTTTTACTGTTAAAATGTTTTTTTACACATTTTGTATATTAAAGCGGTTACGTGTACGCTTACAAACAATCGATCGACAAGCATTTTCAATTTGTTTGCTTATGGTGCAGTAAATTTATCTTGCGTATTTTATTAATTAACACACGAAATTTAAATTTCTGTCAATCAAATATAAACTATGGGGGTAAATATGCACAAAAATGACGAATTCAACCGTTTTCTCAACAGAATCGCCCCACCGCCGCGTGTCACCTTATTTTTTCTGTAGAAAATTTAATTTTTACTATTCCATGCATATTTTGACATTTCAACCTGGTCAGACAGAGCATCTAGTTAATAAACCACCTACGACACAGGTTTATCCTAGTACAGGTCTATTGTACTAATTGAACTAATGTATTTTTTTTCTATGTAATATTTAATAAATGATTTTGAAATTGAATGATGATGAAAGGTTAATACAGCCAGAATTTCACTAAAAACTTACGACACAAACTGCAGACATTGTCAAGTCAAATCATAGACACAGTATAGTAATGATGTTGCAATCTGCAGTTAAGTATGAAGTGCTTACCATTGAACACTCCACGTCATTAAGTCCCGACAGGTTTCTTAAGTCACCCGTCTCCTTTTAGATACTATTTGCACATACCAACGTATTTCTACATGCCACATGAAACTCGCCTTGCGCAAGTATAAAAAAATCGAATATTAATTATTGTATGAAGGTGACTATTCTAACCATCGCTTAAGAAGCCATTTTCAAACCTAAGTAGGCGATATATTTTTTAATCGATGCTGGACAAGTAATGAGGGTTGTTTATTTACTGTGAATTGATAACTATTTTTATCCGACTTAAATAAGGAGGAGGTTCTCAATTATGTATTTATTTTTTTTTTCAAATACTTTATTGTACACACACAGAATTTACAATAACGCTTGTTTATTTAACTGTTAAGAAAATAGAAAAAAAAATAACATAATAGAAAAGAAACAGTTAAAATATTAGGTACAAAGGCGAGCTTAATTCAATATTGAATTTTCTACCAGCAAACCTTTGAGCCGTAGAGGAAATTATTGTTACCTTATGTTTGTTACCTCATAACTTTCGACTGGGCGAAGCGATTTTAAGGATTATTTTTATTTTAAAGCTGGTGCTTCCCGTTTGGTCCCATTTCAATTTGGTCCAGTTCTGACAATGGCATCCATGAGAAAACCATGTTAGTCTATAATTATTGTTGAAGTCGGTTTTTTTACACGCTTTATATTTGTTATTTAAGCTTGGTTACATTACTCTTATCGAAGGAGGTAGGTTTGGTAACTTCGAAGACCATGCTGTCTAGAATGTTGAAGGTCAAGTTTTGTGTTATTATTATTAATGGATTAAATGTATGTTTATGGAAACCACCATGATTCATAAATGATTCCAATTGCAAAAAAATATTTCTCGATAAAAATAAAAGTGTTGTTCTTCTTCTAATAGTCAAAATTGTGGTACTTACGATACGTACATAATCATAACTCTGAACCATAATGGTTCTTACATTTCAAATAGTTATTTATGAGGTATTCTTAAAATGATTATCTTAATGGTTAACTTAAGTCAAATTGATTGTATAAACTGTACTAACAATTTGAATATGTTTGTGACATTTTGTTATAAACAACGTCAAACAAAACGATGTCCTACACTACACAAAAGCAAGAGTTTTCCACAATCTTGTCATTGCAAGACAATTTCTACAACCATTTGCATATAAGAAGCTTACCATCTCTTCCTGCAATAACATATCGCAAATGCCATCATTTCATCGTCGATCACGATCGCGGCTCATTACATTATCTCCCAGATCCATCAGCCGTCATAACATTGTTACTGATTCGTTACGTCAACGCGACAAGACGATCAGTCATCCATCGCCGATCGTATCGTAACAATCAAAACCAAACTCGATTTAAATAATAACGTAACTCGTATCGTAGCCTTGTAGTGACAGCTCCAGTAGCATTGTGTAACCAATCGATTTTTTTACACCAATCGATTCTCTGAAACACGAGCGTAAAATAAACAACTTGTCAATTAGCCTAATTGAAACTCGTAATTAAATCAAACATTGACGCTGTATCTGTGACAACTTTGATTTATTTGGGAAAAAGTAGCGCTGTCTGATAACCTTCTAATCGCAGTGTACCGAGACATTGTAATGATTTATTAGCTTTTAATTAGATGTATAGAGGTCGAGGTACTTGGTGGGTTACATTTCGAATTTGTTTTAGGGTTGGTTTCTGGAGATTATTATAAACTTACATTGTTAGTTATCAACTGTTTAACACTATGTTAATAACTGTTTATAAGTAAGTAAGGGTTGCTGACAACTTTTTAGCGTTTCACAGTTCATATTATTTCTTGTGAACTACCTGTCATTGAACTAAAGTGCAATTTACCCGAATTACCGGCTTGTAAATAATAGACTGAACGGCACCGTTGCTACTTGTGCGTTCCGATACAACGATGCAATTGATCGCTAGAATAAATCTATTTCGAAAAGTAATAATTCCCTTATTTTGAATACGATGCATTTATTTTGTTATGTTTTCAAATATGATTTTATTACATTATAATGTTAAATAATTAAAGATAATAATGATCCGTATTACGATTATTGGTATGCATTCCAACATTTTTTGCGTGAAATGAGATGCAGATGTAATGTCATCCATTCCCGCCGTATTTTACTAAATACAATCAAAAGTCAAAATATCGAAAGGACTTGATAAGATAGAATAAGACAGAGTGAAATTCTGTTTTTGATGATAAACCTATTTGAAAACAACTATTATTGATTGTGGTAGAGCTTTCGTAAACAAATTAGAGGTAAGTAAAAACAACATCTCTATGTCGCTGCTTAGGTAATCTGCCGCCAAATAGTAATGCTACCACGGATGTATTCCAGTTTGACGGTAAGATTACACGCTAAAATTACATGCAAACAAGGCATAACTTCGTTTCTCATTCTCATTCCTAACATATTGCGACGCATCCATATAACAAGCATTCCTGTGTCATAAAAGTGGGATATGGTATTTGTATGTAATATGAGTACAAAGTTTCCGCATACAAATCATGCAGGAAGTAAGCAAAAGAACCGAAGTGAATACTGTCGCATAACTAATGCATTTTGAAGAATTATTTGCTTCACATAACACGGCGAGCTACAAAGAGCAAACTATTATTAAAACCTTCTTGTTCTAAGAAACCTAAGACTTTGTAGAAAGTATGATATTGAAACTACCAGCTGCTGGTAGCGGCTTCGTTTGCATTTTCTTAGAAGACCTTATTGCTTACACTGGATCGGATTTCTATTCTACTATAAAAATTACATACATTACACAGCTTTGTCAACCTAAGCGTAAGTTAAACTACAATCCAGTTCCAATTTACACTTGACAGTCAGACATAATGTATGTAAAAATTAACTTTTCAATGCATTAAGTAATATATTTGTATTTTTATAGAAACACTTTAATTTTATTCATTTTGTTAAGTCTATCTCTCTACCAGAAGAAAATGTATACTCAAGATTACGTCGACATTCCTTAGATAATCAATAAGGAAACCGTAATCGAATCGAACAGATCGCAATCAGTGTTTATGGTTTTATGCTTATCATGAATTCAAATTAGTTTGAAATTACTCGACGCGTAAGAAATAAAAGTGAAGACTGTGAAGATGCCGAAGTGCTCATTTCGTTTGATAGCGATGAGAACAATGGGATGTATACAATGTACATCGGTATTATCGGTGTTACGGAATTGCGTCCGTGGAAGTTTCCCATCTAACGTTTGAGTTATGTAAGAGAGGCTTTATTTTGTTGCAAGTTCAATCAACTTACGCACGAAATCCCTTTTTATTTTAGAAAAAAATAAGAGACTGTTCGTGTTAATAAGTCATTTAAACTCCTGTGTTTTATTAATTTCGATTATTTAAATTTCAGTAATAAAAAAATACGAGTACATTGCAATATTCGGACATTTGATTGCTAGTTTTAAGAAACTGATTCGAAACAAGTTTAAAATTAAATAATATCATACTTTGTATGGTTAATACCCAATTTCTTAAATTTAAAACCCATGTTGATATTTTCTGTTGCATACGGACAAACCCATTTCGTAAATAAACTATAAGTTATTGTTTGCAACACGAGTTTTATTATCCTTTTAAATCACCTTTCTTGGCATTGTTGCAGGTGATATTAACATAATTAATGGTTTGCTAAATTGTGTCAACAATAAAATGAAAATTACCAAGCCAATAACTGAAATTATAAATTACGTTTATGGTTTATTTTAATTCCTATAACATGAAGGAATATGTAATAATATTTGCCACTGTTTATTTTTCCTCTTTACATTTTAGGGTTCCGTGTACCTACAAGAAACCCTTATAGTTTCGCAATGTCCGTTTGTCTGTCTAAGGTAAAGCGTCGAAACAGTTAGTGCTATAAAGATTATGCATGAATATGTATGTTAACTAAGTCATGAAAGTAGTATTTTTTTTTAATTTAGCTTTTTTTTGTCGTGTACCCCATAGTGGCGAATTTATGCACAACAGTCAATTATTGTGTTGGACACATTTTCGTTTAAAAGCAAATTCAACAAAATGTTTGCTACGTATTGTCACTACAGAAAATATTAATAATTTTACGCAAGATTCTAAGTATATTCAGCAGAATTATTCTTGCGCAATCGTTAAAGGTTTCGACTCTAATTAAAATAATGTCGAAACATTTTTTATAGTGTAGGTAGTCGTAGTCCACGTACATGAAGACTCGTAAAACGAGTATGATTCATGGGTTATGTACTGAGAGGTGAGGTAAGCCAGGATGACATTTTGGGTTTACGAAGCTCGGAGCGTACTTAGCGTGTATTACGTCATTGTTTGTACATTTCAAGACGAAACATTGGGGTGCATGAAAGGAGCCTCCCCGAGTGACGTACACAACAATTCCCTACGTCCGGCGCACCCTGGGCAATTCGCGAGATCTTAAAAGCGAATTGGCTAATCCTTTCACCACGATGGCAAGTCAAAACCTTGACCACCTTACTGACTGTCCAAAATGCCCTTCCACCTGCACAAGAGAGGCGCTCATTAACGCCGACGAGAGCGCTATAACAGTGACCATTATTGGACCAATCTAATTTGACTCAGCCATCGACACGAAGAAGAAGAAGAAGACGAAACATTGGATAAGACGTGGAAGTATCAATATGTTGTGATAGCCTTAAACTTGCAAAGTTATTATTTATGGTATCACTTAGGTGTAAACAAATTCGTGGTTCACCATCCTGGGCGTCTAGTCTGCTATTTTTAGCCGATTTCAAAAAGGAGATTTAGTATTCGACCCGTATGTATGTATGTAGAATAGTTGATCATTGACACCATGAACGGTGAAACCCTAACTGTAAAAATTAACAATGATTGTGTAATTATGGTATTAATCAATGACAAACCATTGGTATACTGTTGTTATAGCAGACTTATGGCCTTGAAAGTCAAAAGAAAGAAGGTTGCGTTATTGCTAGCAGTATCCTTACAATGTTTCTGATGAAGTTCTAGATTTTTTTAATGCTAATCTGTATAGCATTAGCTCTTAGGAAAATATTAGCAGAGTTTCCTCGAGCAGATGATAATATAGATAGAGTGTTTCTAAAATTGCAATGTCGTTCAACCATAGAAACACTCTTAGCCGATTGTACGAGCATGACAAAGTGATTGCTAGCTATAAAACGTGTCAATTTCATTCTTCGGTTGGATAATAGAATTACTTATTTTCCCTACTCTTCGTCTAAGTATGTTGGCACATGGCAATTCTAACTATACAGCTAGAAATTACGATAAGTTAATGGCAAAAGCCAAGCCTCTATCAGGAAACTATTAAACTTGCATTAATGTCTGCGAGTAGGAGTGGGTGTCCAACTCTTTGAAAATATTTTAACTTGCAAAACATTATTTTGCAAAGTTGTTTAAATAAAATTGGCTTTAAAGAAACTCGAATAACTTGGCCCTTTCATTAGATTTTTCTTTCATTCGTTTCTCAGACGAAGGTTTCTTCAGGACTCTACGTGACAGCAATTCAAAATAAGGTATCATTACAGCTGCGTTAAAGTAGTCGACACGTCTCGAGGACAGCTTTCAGGAGTTGCTCGTGCGTGACAAATGCTCAGGTATTTTTTACAACCTGCCGCTAAATACTGACAAAAACGGTATCGTGGTTTTTATAAATACTGATTCTTTAATGAGAATTTAAAACACTTGAAAAGTAAAAGGTTTATTTTAACTTAATTAACTGCTCCAATAGATTTAACTTTTCTACGAATTTATCAGCGACTAAGAGTTGTGGCATTTTATTAAAAAAATATTTTCGTTTACCAATCTTGTCGTCAGTAAAACAGTTTTAGTTGTCAATTGAAATGCTATAATCATTATGGTCAATAATACAACAATGTCTTAAATATTAAAACAACTCTTGACCAACTCCCTCACTAATTAACTCACAGGCTAACAACGAAACCTATTATTTGAGAAATGCCTTTACGTTGTAAACAAAATAATCGTACAAAAATATGAAAGTATGTTATAATATTAAATTCTTTAGTGGTTGACGCGATTTAATTTACAAGAGCTAGAAAGCTACGTGCAATTTTAAAATTATAGTACCTAATTGCCGGCTATTTAATAATGTCAAGCTAGCGGCAAACAATAGTTTTAAAATGGCGTGTAGCAATTTCATCAGATACAGGCGATATAACAATAGATCTATCCGCAGTGTAATTCCTAAAATTATTGCTTTTCTGATACCTATCTCTTAATTGTTTCGCCTGTCATTCTTAGAATCTTTTCATAGTCGGTGGTCTTAAGAGAGCTGATTTTATCATTTTGTATTATTGTGTTGTAAATATTAACATTATGTCTTACCTTGATATTATGAAACTGAGTATCTAGTAAATACTGTGTGGGTGTTTATGACTAAAGAACAGTAAGTGTTCAGTTTATTTGTACATCATTATTAAGTGTCGTCTGGAACTGCGTGTGGGCTTCTGTGTACAAGTGTATGTGTATATTGTGTATTCAAATGTATGACTTTAAATATATACGAAATACACACCTTTATGTTTTACAGTTTACAAATAAATAACTTTCGTTATCCGTGAAATGTTGTTGTAATTTTTTTGACACAGAAGATCGTTATACTTACAAAATTTAAACTAGTTTTTTTTAAGGAAGTTCACGATATACGAATCGCCATGGTATAGAAAAAGCAATCTCTTTGAAAATAACATATCAACAGCTTTGTTGAAACCGGGGAATAGTATTCCTTTGGAAATAAGCACAAACTAAAATACAGTGGAAAGAAACGAAGCAAAAAGAATTGGATATAATGAATTGCTCGAACAAAGTGAGTTCGAACGAAATTAGTTTTCTTATTTTTGCAGATGGTGAACAACTGCTCAGTCTTGGCTGTTATCGTATTAGCACTTACAAGTAAATGTAAGGAAATGAGTGAAACGGTTGTTTGGAAATCACGTAACGTCTATCCGAACTCCGTCCGACACTTCGACCTACATACTATTTGCAGAAACTACTCGTATTTGAAATGACTTCTAATGGAGCTCCTATTTGAGGCAAATTAGCTATCCGTCGACGAGCTAAAACATTATAATTGTAACATAAAATGTTTGATTTACACATCTTGTTCCGCCGTAGACAGATTAAGTATGTTTTTGAGTAGAATTTGGCATGATATCATTTGGAATTCTAACGAACCGCCATAAATGACAGAATTGGTGATTGTACTCCTTTAAAAGCTTGATGAAATGATCTATCAATGTCCATAAACTGCCCAACATTTCGTATACGGACTGTGAAATGGTGAATATGGTATAATACAACGAAGAACAAAAGTCAATGTTCAAAAAGCACACCATTAATCATAGCTATTTACATTTATAAATGAAAACAGCCTTCACGCTTGTAGGCTGTTATCTACCAAAAGAGATTTATGTAGGCGCTGCTAAAGGTGTAGTTTACATTACATCCATATTTCACCCGTGCCGGTGTTGCCATATCCCGTTGTATTACAGAATGAATCTATCTTCAGAAAGCTGGGGAGATTGTGTGATATTTTTTTTTTGATGGAGTCTATTTAGATAAATCAGAATTTAAATGATTTATCTGTATCTGAGTTTTGGTTGAGCCAAAACCCAGATTGTTCTTGTATCATGTAAAAGTCGAAGGTTGTTTTGAATTTATAGACATCTACAGATAATACAATTTAAACCTATCTTTTATGTTGCTCCTAACACATGTACTGTACATGTAAATAGGCTGTTTTCAGGTTGTTGTACGCGTGGAGACACCTGCCAACATTTTCCTTAACATTTTTTTATTTTTGTTTCTGTGTGTATAGATATGTAGACGTAAATCCATTTTTTGGCTTACTCTAAGAGGAAACACTATGACACCTGCGGCATATTAAATTTTATTTGTCGCAATCTGGTATCCTCGATATTGACGAATATAAAGTAAGGCCTAAATCGTGTCCTGCCGTGCACACGTAATAAGGCCGAAACAAACACGTTATTAAAACAAAGTATAAAAATACAAGATAATACTCACCTGGCACCTTTTATACAAACGTGGGATCCGTTACAGTAGACGGCGGATGCAAGGAAGGCATACACGCCATACACATTTATCCCGGACGTTATCTCTCATAATAATATACATTATACTGCCTCCTTTTTGTTTTGCCTTGGGTGGATGAAAGTATTTTGGGATACAATTTCATCTATATGGAAATAACAATACATTTAATGCGGCAGGATATGAGTCCTATTCGTATCCATATTTGGCAAGGAATCAAGCTTATTTTGCTGAGAACGACCGCGTTTAATGCAAACATTATGTTCAGTGAGATAATAAATGTCTAAGCTTTTGGTCGTATGAAATATTAATGTTTTATTAATTAATTTCATGTATGTTTCATAAAGATTTTGCAGAGTAATAAAGAAGTAGCAATTAACTCAAACCTCTTTTTCCAGTAATAAAATTCTTTTAATATTAAGCAAAGGAATCAGTTTCCTACTCCTGTGTGATTTTTAATAAAATACTAATTAGAGGTTCGTTTGATAGCCGCCACGTTCACTTAAGGAAAATTATTTGCATTCCTGTCATAATGAAAGCCGGGAATGGGTATTCAAATAAGATGTGATTGAAATTTAATATTTAAATAAGGCTGTTAATTTAAATTATAAAAGAGATAATACTTAAAGTTAGCAGTAATGTACAAAGTTGCTAGAATAAAATGCCTTGTTCAAAGAACTAGCTATTATTAATTCAGGTTTTACGACCATTTTAACTTTTATGTACCTAGTTGTTCGTAATGAGTGTTGATTACAACTGAAGTTTTTATTAAAAGTACGTAGGAGATTGCGATAAGATTAAAATTAAATGATCGTTATCTTATGTATTACTGAGGCTATAATATTATATATTTGTCTTAATAACCTGCCACTTTTGTCATTTTCAGAGTGTATGACTGTCTTTAGGCAATTTTTTTTTTTTATTAGAGGTGAAATGTTCCGGTCCGCATACCACACCGCTTGGGAACACGATGTGGTTATGTGGGGCTTCCACCAAAACACCACCGTGCGCCTATTCTTACCTTTTGGACGGTTCACTGCAATAATATGTGGTCTGCCTTGGTATTTGCCGTTTAAATAGTAATTTATTGGCAATAAGATATAATGGTACTAGCTACTACTGAAATCATACTTTTAATCTTATATTCCTTCAGACACCATTTTAAAAGTAGGTTCGTGAAGTTGACTGCAAAACGTGATAATAAAATATGTATTCACTTTAGCTGAATAGAGGTAATCAGGTAAGGTCATGTGAAACGACCACTAGGTATAATTTAACTGAGATTTCGTGACAACTACGCTAATGCTAGCGGAATTCAGTCCTCAGTCTAGATTCGAAACCTATTTCCATTAGCCTCGATTTACGACAAAAATTGCTATTCAAAGTCAACCACTATTTTAATTTGTCCCGTTTCACTTGATTCATTGAAATAAAGTGCGCGTATTACAAAATGTCCAACTTTCATTATCGCTAGTGCGACAAAGTAGTTGGCATTCAGAGTGGGCTATCGATTATTCTGGGTTCGATTGTAATCGAAAGGTTTCGAATGAAAACTCCTTATGGAGACGAGTATCACGTATACGACTGATCATTATTGAGGCCGCGATGCATGAAGCTTGTATTTGAATACAAACGTCGGGTTACGGATGTGAAGTGAGGTGACAAACCTCTCGAAACGAAAAATTGGATTGTTGATCAAACTTCGAGATTAGTTTGTTCGGTACACAGAGACTTTGTGTGATTTATTTTATCTGTCCATATCTTGGTATAATTATTATCTATTGTATAACTTAATAAAAATAAGTCTGTTGATGATTCTACTCTTCAAAATCTAGCAGTAAACTAGCGGGGTTACATTCGCATTTAACACACAGGAAATAGTGTTCGATTGAAATGTCTGCCGTCCTACCTCTAAAGCATCGTTCAACCACAATTTTTCGGACATAATCGCGACAAACGGGTCTATCGAAATATCTTAGGAACAACTTATAACATCTAAATGAATCTTAGATAGAAAGATAGAAAAGCTTAACTCCTTATTTACATACGTTTGGAGAAACCTTATTAAGTAGGCTAATGGAATTGCTAACTTTAGCTTAGATTTTTTTAATTGAAAACTAGTCTCCAACCTCTTCTCTCTAAGAGATAACCGAAGCTCTTCTATCAAATCAAAAGAGTCCATACCATACTTTGATGATACTAAATCATAACTATTATGTAGATAGCTATTTTAATCCAACAATGTTATCTATGACACCAGAAAATGGAATGTGTTTGCATTGCACTTCGGCGCGCGATATTATTGATAACCGATAATATTTGACCCATATTTTTTACAAGGACACATATGTATATTTTTGATAACCGTTTGAAAGGCGGCCACGATAAGCTAGGTTAAAAGTATTTGTTTTTATTCTATAGATAAATAACTCTTGTCTGCGGTTTCACCCGATTTTAGTTTACCTACTGTTAGTGCCTGTTAGTTGTATCCTAATACTCAATTAGCGATTGTATAATAAAAAAAAATAGCTATAATGTACAAAAGTAAATATCCAAATCTGTTTGGTCGTTCCAGAAAGTCAAGCGCTCAAACAAACAAACAAACAAACTCAGTTTTATAAGCAAAGATATGATTTCATTTTAGCAATATTAAATATTTGTTTTAAATGTGCAAACAGTGTGATTTGATCGACCTCGGTGCATGATTTTAATCAGCATTTATTAATATTTATTTTCGGGCTATTGAGCGAAATACAGACTTCCCAGTAGCAACTCAAATCAGAATTTGACTGTAGGCGGTAATACTACACTGTATTTGTAATGTTAATTTGTGCTAAATCATGAATCTTGGTATAATATTTGCGAAAACTTACTCGTTTAATTATGCAACCAAGTTATCATTCTGGGTCATGTCACATTGTGCGCATAATATTATAAGCTCTCTCATATTTGAATCATATAACCAACATTCATGTCATTAACATAATGAACTCGAAAACAAATAGGTAGTAGATAAATAAAATAAAAATAAATAGAAATATAACACTACATAATCTAAGCGGAGCTTGTACTATGGGTATAATAATAACTGATACATATATACTTTTCTTTTGTAAATACATACTTATTATACATAAAAACACCCAGACTAAGACCCATGTTCATACACACAAAGATCTGTCTTGTTTGGGAATCAAACCCGCGACCTCGGCGTCTCAGGCAGGTGCACTACACACTCCGCCATCCGGTCGTCAAATGATGCCGACCGGATTGCTGTATAATATCTAATTGCATTACTTAATTCCACAACAGAACAGAAGGCGGAATACTGGAAAATATTATAACAAGACTCAAAAAAGAATTAAAGTATTTGCTCGGTAAATAATGACTTACATAAGTTACATTATTATAATTGAATGTCTTGAAGTTGATTTACGCATTTTCCAATCATTTTAATTACGCATAGTTTAGAAGGAACACGCGGGTCAAATCTCCCGTTAGGCGAGTCTAAGAGCTGTCAAGCAGGGATAATAAATGCTAAATGCCTAGTCACACAGTATAGGTCTTTACTTAATTTTTGGTGTCAAACACGCTATTCCTATGCATGCAAGTAACATTACTTGTTATGACATACAATACAGACCACTTAGCACGACTAGCTACTCTTGACATAACGCTTCGTGACATAGTAATTAAATAGAAACGTCAATTTCTTTTGCCTTTTAGTGTTGATCAACGACTATGTCATAGTCACATCGTAATGTAAACAGTGGCAAGCTGGGCTATGGAGGCTGAATGTCATACATATATGTACATATGTATATAAAGTAGTGTTGATCAACGACTATGTCATAGTCACATCGTAATGTAAACAGTGGCAAGCTGGGCTATGGAGGCTGAATGTCATACATATATGTACATATGTATATAAAGAGTACTGATTTACATTATACAATGCAGAATTTGTGTATGGGTGATGTCATACTACGTTTTAAATAAGTATACTTGTAATCAGTTGTAAGAAAACTAGATACATTGATCGAATAAAGAAAAAAAAACCCGACTGCTTAAAAAAAAGAACTGAAAAGATAAAAACAAGTATAGCATTATCTACATTAAATTCATTAACAACAAATGAAATATGTCAAACTAAATTCTTTATGATGTTGCAGGCGGTGACAAACGAAGTTATATAGTACCTAGTAACAAAGTATTATTTGTCCCCGCCTGCAACATCATAAAGAATTTAGTTTGACATATTTCATTTGTTGTTAATGAATTTAATGTAGATAATGCTATACTTGTTTTTATCTTTTCAGTTCTTTTTTTTAAGCAGTCGGGTTTTTTGTTTTTTAATAATTATTTTTTATTTCACTCTTTTTAGTTCTTTTAACCGACATGTTTTTTTATATCTATTAATTTGTAGAAATCAAATCTCTTTGAGATCAATAAGCCTTAATCGTGAGTTAAACTATCAAATGCAAAAACAATTATTCAAATTCGACCGGCAGTTTCCAAGATTAGCGTGAGCGAACATACAAACTAACTTCCACCCGCTTCGGACGCGAGCGTGCCGATATATAAATTGGTAAATTGTGTTTAATCAGTAATAAAAATGTGATGAGAAGTATATATTTTTGAAATGGTCTTTTCATGGCCTTTTATGTGATACCCATATTACTATGATGAAAAGAAAATCCATACCTCCCCCCCCTTTTTTTTTAATTTGCCGGCGCCATTTTGAAAATTTATATAGCCTATGTCACTATCACTGTTTCGACGAATTCAACGACACCTCATTTGTCAAAATCCGTCTAGCCGTTTGGGCTGTAGGGCGTGCCAAAGAATTAGACATACATACATACATACATACATACATACATACATACATACATACATACATACATACATACATACATACGCTCGAAAAACATAACCCTCCTTCTGAAGCAGTCGGGTAAAAATAAATAATCCAATCAGAGTACTCAAGGAGTGTTGTTCAACAATTAGCTACTCGAGTCTAAAAAAAAGGTGTCTTTTAGAAATAAGAAATATACACACACGATGAGATTTGCTAATAATGAGAATGTAGGACAGTGACGGATAAAAAAACCGGTTTAAATTAGTTTCTAGCAAACCCGTACAATTGGATCAAAATACGAAACCTCACAAGAAGTTAGGAATACCTAACCTGTGAGGTTCCGTATTTTAGTTAGTGATAGTAGATATTTTAGTAATAGTGGTAAGTGTGGAAACTAATAGCTGGAACAGTCCCCACTGCATCCGCAAGAAGTGATTTAGTACTTACGTACCTGCTCCGTTCTAGCTGAGAGCTCATCGACTCACATAACATTTAATTTATAGTTTGTATTTCTAGTAGCGTGCTTTAAACTGTTTCAATTCTGGTACAATCTGATGTATGAAACCAAGGAATCTATTGACGGTTAAAATCCGTATTTTTAACTAATGTGAGGGTATTATGAAATTGGAAAAACCAAACGATAGTTTTGAACATAAGTAAGTGTCTTTTAACAAACAAAACACGGAGGTCAAACAAGACAAAATGTTAAGTAGCTTGGTTTTCCAACAAGAAAGTATTATTTATGATGCAATAGCAATGAGTACTAAGGCTTTCCACCAATGACAGATTCTTGTTGTACCTATGCGGCGCAATAAGAATTGTAAAGATTTCCATAGTCATTCTGCGAATAAATGTTTGTGCCGTGGACTACTTTGCACAAAAATGCTATCGTCTGCAGTCGGCCTAAATATTTCAACATTGCTCATTGCGGAATGATGTGAAAAATAACAATAAGTCATAATCTTTTACAAATAAACGCAAATATTGATTGTCAACGCATAAGTAGCGTATCACGAGCACACACTTGAACAACGTTGTTCAGCATTTTTATACTTAATACGCACTATAAGTAACAAAATACATACGAGAAATCGTGTCGTAACTACAATAATTATAATGATTAGTCAGTGGAGGTCAAGGTGCGTCACTATTGCAGATCTAAGATTAGCAATGACGCACCGTACCTCGGTCACTACCCCCGGTACTAGCAGCGTGCTTCTTGAAAGACACGTGACAACTGATGGCTGATTTATAATGATCCTGTAGCTGGGTCCAGTACCAAGAACATAATATTCTAGTGTCACGGAATTTCCGAGCTGGATCGGAATAGACTACATTTTTATGAATAATATGTCATAGGTAATACAATGTTATAAATGCCAATCCAGCGATATAACTTTGTAAAAGTAAATCAAACTACTGGAATACCATAAATCCTCACAAAGTAGTTATTTGATAAAACCTTTATATACATATACATTTAGGAGAGAATCAGGGCTAATAAAAGCAAAAGAAACCGCGCAATGGTGTTGCAGTTCGCTGTCAAATAATTTGTGATGAACTTCCATTCCATGACTAATTCGCTCAAAGGTGCTCAAAAGTTAAACAAAAGTGTTGAATTAGATAAAAGGCTAAAAGCACTCTATTTGTATCAAAGTGAACTAAAGTTTTACCATCAATATTTTAAAGATTAAATCTTTTATCATCATATCTCAACAGCTTTGTACGGCCGCAGTAATAATGAGAATTTTGCCAATATAATAAAACAAGATAAGTCGATAACAATGCCCTCTTTAAATACCAAAAAGAATGATAACAAAGGCGTAACTGCTCCAGCCTTCAAAAATTCCTTCTCTACTTTATTTTCAACGCTGAGAGCGTATACTTTTCAATAGCACACCGACACATAGGCTATTTTATGTCAGCAAAGTCGCTGTACCCTTTAGAGCTGAGCTGAACCGGCTTAAGCTTTCACGCGCCGGAACAGGGCCTTTCTTACTCCAGCTTCGCGCGGGGGCAATTCAATTGAGTGTCGGGACGCACATTGTGGTTCAACTTCAATGAACTGCACTCTGCCAGTCAATAAAGCTCCGAGGAAACATACGGCCTTACTCGCAATGAATAGGATTCCCAATAACTGTTTGAACCTTTGTATTACGAAGGGAGCATGTTTTCAATAGAACTGCCTGAAGTTATCCACCCTCTCAGTTTTTAATGGGTTGCAGTAACGAACACGTAAATAAGATTTCTGAAAACTGGCTTAAAGGGAAAACCTTTTTGCACGTTATTTCCCCTTATCGTTATGTCATGTAGAAACTCCTTTTTTTGGCACCTAAGAATTTTGTTGGATGTACACGTTTCACTGCTAAGTCACGTGCGCATATTGCCGCGTAAGACTCTGTTACTATGAGTATTCTTATGTTTTATTTGGTTTTCTTTTTTAAATAAAATATAGCACAAATATTACACAACAGACACACAACGCCATTTAGTCCCAAACTAAGCAGAGCTTGTACTATGGGTACTAGAATAACTAATACTAATACATATATACATTTATTATAGCCTACCCAGTCGCGACTGGTTAAATGGGTTTGTCATATTACTTCCTTTGATAAATTTCGGGTGGTATACCTAATAAATAAATAATAATAAATACTTATAACACCACATGCACACAGCGCCATCTAATTCCAAACAAAGCAGAGCTTGTAATATGGGTACTAGAATACTTATTATACATAGAAATACCCAAAACAAGACATAGCTCCATGTTCATGCACATAAAGATTTGTCTTGAGCGGGAATCGAACCCGCGACCTCGGCGTCGCAGGTAGGTGCACTATCCAATCCGCCTTCCGGTCGTAAAGCAAGCACGACCCGCCTGATGGTAAGCAGTTTTTAGGGTTCCGTAGCCGAATGGCAAAAAACGGAACCCTTATAAATTCGTCATGTCTGTCTGTCTGTCTGCCTGTCTGTCCGTCCGTCCGTATGTCAATATTAGAGGGGGGCTCCCCATACATTGAACTGAAACAATTTTTTTTTTCATTCTACCTATACGTGTGAGGTGTCTATAGATAGGTCTTTAAAAATTACATTGAGGTTTCTAGAACCATTTTTTTTCAATGTCAATCGTTCCAAAGATAGACACTTTCAAAGTGCTAAAATGAGGGTCCCCCCCCCCCCCTCTAACTTTTAGACCACAGGAGTGAAAAATCTAAAAAAAATATAAATTATAGATCTGAATAAAAACTTTCTACCAAAATTGTTTTAAAGAAGATACAGTCGGCAGTTTTTGAGATATAGCACTTTTTCAGCAACCGCAAATTATAACTTTGTTATTGATACAAATTCCATAAAACACTATGAAAAACAAAGTTACTTTTGCTGGCAAAAAAATGTTGGCATTTTGGCTATTTGTCGGTAATCGGTACGTTTATTTATTTATTTATGTTTATTTACGGAACCCTATAGCGCGTGGTCCGACACGCACTTGGCCGGTTTTTTTTGTATATCTCGGCTCTCTGTGTACGATGTTGCGTAATTCTAATTACTCGGTGTTGACATAAAAATAAAAGTGTCAGACCTCCAGTTAATTTAATTATAAGTTTGTTTGGCGTTGAGTACGAACGGACACGGTTCGCGAATTTACGGTAATCTCGTCTTTTTGTAAATTCAAATTAAATGAATGATTTAATGCAAATTTTACTGCGTCTGTTGTTTTATATGCTAACGCATTTAAATGTAGGTTTTATTACCATTCGAATTTAATTTAAATAACACTGTTTTTTTGTGTACGCTTACGTAATCAATATGTTAAAATACTCAAACAAAACCACATTTCTTTGGCAAATGGGTTCAGCCAGAGACTAATAGACGCTAATGGATGAGCTATGATTTTGTCATAGGTACTGTAGGTTCTTTTACGTTGACATGTCACATCTTGTCATATACATTTGAGCTACATTTATACACGACTTTTCTCATCTTAATTGAATATTCAATCATCCTGATACATGCTCGCTGGTGTCCATTTAACTATGAGCTCATACGACGGCGTATAAAATTAAATACAGTCGTATGATAAAGTTTTTAATACGCATACTGATGAACGAAGCATATTAATAGTTACTGATACTCGTTTGAGAGCAAAGTGTACCTCTGAATATTCATTACACGCTCACTATGTAAAGTTTTTGTTTAGGAAATAATTGTTTGACTCCCGAGGAATATCGTTAAACCAAAAACATGAAATATTCACAAGGTTCTTTGTCTCAAAAATTGTGAAACTTGACGGTAAACTTGGGTATTTACAACATAAAAGAATAAAGTGCTGGTAATGAAATTGTTTGAGGCACCGTCGCAGGTGCTTGCCTTAAAAGTCGTCTTTTGAATAGTTTATCTTAAACGCCTATCGGGTCCAATGTCTTACAAAATTGAGTGTAACGTAATGGCAATGGCCTCAAACATGACATTGTTTCTAAGGTCTTGGGTTCATTAGCCCGAATTGGTAATGAGTAACTACATTTTCTTGTCAGGAAGTTGTATCTTACAACGAAATTAGCTTAAGAGCGCAATCTCTCATTAGATGGACAGCAGTTAGTGGCCTTGCTAAAATGGCTGACGAATATGCGTAATATTAATTAAAGTTGATTCATTAAATACGGCAATGGGTTTAAACCATATTGCAAAAACTTTAGGTCTTATATCCTATATAATTATGTCTTCAAACAATCTGTGCTCGCAAACGGCGAAGTTAACAACACATCGGCCTTTAAAAAGGTATAAAATTTCTTCTTACAGTGTTATAATGAGCATACCGTTGTTCAAATCCAATCAGGATTTAACATACAAAATAGGAACCTTATTATAATTTGCATAGAACGTTTATTTTTTTTCCCATTCGGTCTAGCATACATTGCGCGAGATAAAGATTTAGTAAAGTTTTTGTCATGTTTTCCCATACTCATAATCGGACATAAACGCGACAAAATCTATCGCGCGTTTATGCTTCCTACGAATATCATTTCAGCACTGATTTTCATTCTCATGATCTCATGCGACTCGCCCAGGTACTGTGACCGTAATAAACCATATCAGTACTAATGGTAATTAAAACTGTATACTGTATACCATCTAATATTACGGTGAAGGAGATTATATTTTAATACTCATAAAACTTGTGATGAAAATAATTACAAAACTAATGAGGTTCACGGGTGTAATGAGGGTACTTACTTATCTTTATTATTTTTGTGTCTTCGGAATACAGTTGCAAATTAATGAGAAATAAAATTTCCTCTAAAATGATAAACACGAAAGTATGTAAGAACACTAAGGACGTATTATTATTATTTCACGCAAAAAGTGAAACTTTTAGTGTGGCACCCACGTAGTATATAGCATAACATAACATAACATAACATCACACCTATATAACTCAGAAGGGTTGTGGCGGAGGTGTACAACACCCACATTTCACCTGTAATGTTTAGGTCCCATGGGATAGGGGGTGAGCCTATCGCCATAGTAGTAGATAGGTATCGATTTGTATTGCTCTCGTAGTATATAGGTATGTATTTAGGCCTATTTTAACATATTTTGTAGACTACTGTAGGTAGTTGCATCAAATATTGAAAATACTCAGTTATTCAAATGGAACTAAAAGATGTAGACAGCGGCCTACAACGTCCTTCAAGTTAATACAGCAACTATTTCCAGTAGCTGTATCCATAATCTGTATACTAAACCGGCTTAGAATTTAATCTTATAAGCAATGATCGAATCGCAATCAAATTAAGCCAGTTTGTCTAGCTCAGCCTAGGCTTAAACTAAGTTTGGTTCGGTCGGAAATGAATACGTCCTTGAGTTGATTTTGCCGGGTCCCGAATAATATAATTTTAGTTATTGATTTGAAGTTTATTTGCTGAAAATATGCCCAATTATGAAATGGGATTGTAAATAAGCATATAGTTGGTAAAGTTTAAATAAGAATTCAACAATTGCTACTTTTCAAAATAGGTAATTAAAGAACTGCATAAAATAAGGGCAACCGAAGCTTAGAGCATTTGTTTTTATTGTAATAGCAAATGTGCTCGGCGATTATTTGATTCTATTGTATAAAAATATTAATAAACTTATGCCTTATTTTATACAGTTTTATGAGTGCTTTAATGTTCTTTATAACTTAAACGAGACGATAAGATATTTATTTGTATACGTAATCTTTTAAGAGAGCCAAAGCAAACGCATCTTTAGGCCAAAAAAGGGATTTTAAACTGGAAAAAACATTATCAAAGGCTCTCTCTTTGGGATTTTTCATCCACTTTTAATCTACTCATCGGTGTATTATGTTTTACAAAGGGAAAGCAAAACAAATCAGAATCGGAGAAAAACGCAAATTGCAATGTCTAATTCACGGTACCAGTACGCTACAGAAACGTGATATTGACAGCACACATTTCATATGAAAACCACAGAGGTAAAATACATGCCAGCAAGCCCATATCGTGAATATGTGCATGTTGATATCGGCTCGCCTATCTGTGAATCAAAGGTGAATACCGACTCGCATGTATTTCATGCATTAATTTATTCAAAGTTACCTAGTGCAAAATAATAAAATTGGTTAGTTATATGCACTTCATACATACATACATGAAGAAGTCTTGAATATTGGTTGGACTTATCCAATAACCGATCGAATCAAAAGGCTGTAATTTAGCTGTGAGCTCCTCTAATAAAAATTATGGATAATTCAATAAAAACAACCAACCCAATTGAGCGAGAAAAAGCTTTCCATTAGCTATAAATTATAAACCAATTAAACAGACCTATTGTAACATCAGTCACTCAAGAAATTTCCGTAATCATGCAGCAGGCAAAGGTTATAGAAGTAAAAACAGACCTTTTTTTATTAAAAACGCGATGAACTAATAACAAAGCCCGGTATTATCTCACATGGAACTCGGAACAAATGGAGTATGAATGAGCAGAACTAAGTTCAGTGCACCGCATCCCGCGGTAACAGATGTAACGGCCGGTAAAATGTTGTAAAATGCGGTAAAACGCGGTAATATAGTGGTAACAATATAGATTGTTGCTTTTATGTTACCGCAGGAAGGATTTCACACTTGTAGATAGTATGAATCGTACATGATATGGCAATATAGCTTGCGAGTAATATGTATATAAAGCAAGTTTTGTTAAACCTGTTTATTTGATTTGGTTCATTTGTAGTACGAGATCATGATTTTTAGTGCTTAACAGAATACCTTGTGCGAATACCGCATTAGCTTGATCTTATTTCTAGAGAATGAGAACTATTTAGTCACGTGAAAAAAAAACAAGATAATGCTAGCTGACAGTGAACTTTCAGTAGTGCAGAAGCAGAGATAATAGATGTCAAGATGAAACATGACGAAAATTGAAGGTTATACTTAAGCAAAAATTGTATTTCCCCGGGCCGGGTACAAGCTGTCAAACCCCACACATTGGGTTTAAATCATTTATTCTCAAAAAGACAAAGCCACTTACATGAGAATATAACATTAAGTAAATTAATTATTATGTATCGTCACTGAAAACAATATTATATCTAAACTTATAATTATATATTATAAATATATACACGTTTTAATTACAATAATATGTTTCTACTGCTACATTTCTAAACTTTGACGTGAATTATATCTGGAACGCGCAACTCTGGTCGCGCAGTAGGAATTTAAAGCTATAGTTGTCACTAGTTAAATACATGCTCTCAGTGCAGAGGTACTAAAAGGACATCTCATTTTGTCACATGTCAAGGGAAATTATGTGAAGCAAACAAATAATATTTTTATGTATCTACATGGATAATATGTATAAATATTATAAATTATTGATGTGGTTAAGGAGCACCTAAATTAAATTATACGTGTAATTTTACGGTCTACTTGTTACCACGAATAATCAGTAACATAAAAAGGGTAAAAAGAAAATAATATGAACAAATCTTTGTAATAAAACAAATGCAAAGGTAATGAGGTATGAAATTGCGTCCTTACCGAACTGAATTTTAAGCTTCAATCTGAGATCAAATCAAAAGGTGGGAATTCAATTTAATTTTTTTCTCTTTCGATTAGATTATTAAGCATTTTTGAAGTAGGTTAAATATTGTATGCCTATTATCTATCTTTTTATAAAATTCATGAGAATTATTAAATTATAATAATATACTACTAAATATGCGGTTTATGGCGTCAAGTTGTTACCAACGAAACATTTATTTTTATAATTACAGTTAATTTTAGTATCGCATTCCATTCTGTGGTTATTTGGCTTCAAACACTTCCGTGATAATTTAAGCATATTAACCACAAGCAGATTTTATGTTTATATTAAAAAAACACATTCCCAAATATTGAGTATCAAAGATTTAAAGTTCGTTAGCCCGTAAAAAACGTGTGCGGTAAAATAACATTATAACTAATTAAAAATAAATAACTACGGTTCAAACTTCTTTGAAAGCAAACATCGCAACACTTGTACACATACACTTGATCACACATAGACATCTTTACGGCCAGTAACCAGTTTTTTTTTTGAAGATAATCTTCGTACAATATTTTTAACACGTATTTTTACTTAGTATTAGTCAAATTGTACCAATTCGTTATGCTTAAAAATAAAAACAATAAAGTCGTTTAATTATTCTTCGTAAGTTCTTTGTTTGATATCTAAAGCAAAGTTGCTTAAAAAAATTCATGCTATTTGCTGCTTTACGGTTTTTGTACTTATTATATTTTTTTTTCTATTCCAATTTTATTTTAAAGTAATGTGATGATTCAAAATTCAAAATAATGTCTTTGTTAACATTTTTTGTCACAGATTGTAAAGGCATGCTGATTGTAACTAAAGCCATAAACAATGTAAAAAGAAAACATCGAATGATAACATAACATAATAATATCTCGCCTATATTACCCAGAAGGGTTTGGCAGAGGTGTACAACACCCACATTTCACTTATTATGTTTAGATCCCATCGGATAGGGGGTGAGCCTATCACTATCCACCGGGCACAGTTCCAACCCCATGCTGATATTCTGAATTTCCTGACGGAAAGTTCACAAATAACACTTCGCCTGACCCGAGAATCGAACCCGAGACCTCGGTATAGAAGGCGCATATGCTAACCACTAGACGTACGAGGCAGTCGAATGGTCTCACCAGTCTCACTATGTAAATAACTAAATACTCAAACCCAAGACGAATCCCGTGGGAATTTTAGAATAGCTGCGTTAAAATAGTTATAACTTTAAGCCATTACATCAAAATTGGTTTCGTGGCTTCTCGGTAATTTGGTGCGTATAAGTGGGCAGTATGTTATATTATACGTGACAACAGAAAAAGGACAATCACAATTTTATATTTTTAAGGAGAAGACAAATTGCTTAATTTAGTTGGGTACCCACACCATTTTTAGGTTTAGGTCATGGAAAAAGTTTTTACCTACTTTTTATTAGTCTACTGTCTAATTGGGATTATTTTGCCTATTAGAAAGATTTAGTCTTTGTACATAGCTAGATCAAACCTACACGAATTGGTATTAGATTGCCATAACCATTTGCACATTTGCCAATAAAAAAAATCATCTTTTTTAACTGTTCAATTATTGTTTTAAATTTAGCAATGTTCCTACCAGCAGATAGGCTTTAACTAAAATAATAACCACAACTTAAGCTTTAATTACGATCTAGAGTTAGATTACATTATCACTTACACTGTCCTAGATAGAAGGCTAATTTTCCTTCATTTAATTACCCCGTAGAAAGCTGGCAACTCCAAGAAAAGAGATATTGTCACTGCGGTAATAATAAAGTTTTATAACTTTGTTATTTATTTCATGATGGATGAGCAAAACAGTCGTAAATAGCTCAAAACAAGACAAGATGTAAATTACTTACGCCAACTTAATCGATTACGTCCGACCAGCAAAATGTTCCTGTAACAAAACAGTGCTATTGTTAACAATTGTACTGCAAAACTGTCACTATAACAAAGTGTATGAAAGTATGTAGGAAGCTGATTATGCCATAAAAACCTCATTAGGCACTTTCATCTAGCGATGACATTATTCACGATCGTTCAACTATTGAGACTTCCTGCATTACCTCCGTATGCTGAAATGGCTTACAGTTTACAAAAATATTATAGTTGACGCCAAATTTTTAGGCGGTTTGGAATCCTTTGCAAGAGTTAAAGGGATTCGTATATTAAGCTTCAATCGTAGAAGATTGACTGACACGGCGCATTTTTGTGTCTGTTCCAGAACGACTGAGAAATATGGTTAATACTTTATACGACTAAAATAAATTGCTGCATAGAGGGAGGATTAGGAGGCTCAAATTCTCATACTCCAAAATTTCAACAAAGATGCAAGATAATAGATAAATACTCTTATTAATTTTATTATCTGACAAAAAATAAATGTAAATCAATCTTATAACAGATTGCTATAATAATAAGAAAGTTTCAGACAAATAATATGGTGTTAATTTGATAAATTAGGTAGATGATTAATAAAATACCAATATCATTGTTACGTAATAGGTCAATCGATACAGAAATTTGGTAACTTGAAACCACCTTTACATATTCACATGATCAATTGATACAATTCTTAAATACGATTAGATCAAATTTCACGAAAGCAGTTCGACTGACAGTTGACCTGTAGTTGAAGTGCACATGAACAACGCGAGTCATTGGTCCTATGTTTCATTACTATCTCACACACGAATCCAGAATCAAGTTAAACACAAGTAAAGTCACAATTGCAATGAAATCCAAGAACTAATGTCGATAATAAAATAGTGATTATCGTGACAATATGTTGTGAAAGTGTTGTCGCCTATCTCAGAATGTTTATAAAATCACATCTTCATTGATGGCATGACTGGAAGAAAGCGAGAGTCAGACTTTTACTCAAATACTTATCTCAAACATTCGATGCTATTTAACTTAATATGTAACTATTGTCATAAAAGTATATATGTAAGTAGCTGGTACATTACAGTAGGCATGGTACTCAAAATAATAAAAAACATAAGCAAGCAACCCAAATGTATCAAGGCTAAGATACAAGACAAAGTAGTCCATGACAAGATTACATGCAATTGGCCTTATGATAATGACGTAAGAATATGTCTGAAGAAGTCATTCAATATCTTTTATCCTACATACATACATACATTTGTTATTATGTATGTATACCAATATCACTTAATTATTAAAGGCTGACAGCTTCAACCATTTATAACTAGGTCATTTAAAAAACTCCCTTTTAATTCTCTCTCCTTCTTCCTGCTTTTATCACTTTTTATTTGGGGCGGCGCGGCGGCGCAGAACGTCCTTTTTCTCCATTCTATCACTTCTCTTTCATATCTTTTTTCGCAATCTATCTATCTTTTCTTCGGCTTGTTTCTTCATATTCATCCATCGACATTTTTTCGACATAATTTTTATTTCCTAAGAGGAAGAATTCAAAAACATCATTTCTTAGTGCTTAGTGGCTCCGCTGATATATGAGAATTCTTAGTGTAAAGTTTCAAATTGGTAACAATTTAGGTTAAACTCTGAACCATATTATTATAATAGCAAGTAACTAGCCTAAGTCATAATTTTGTAGTTAAAATAAATATTAGTTGTTTAAAGAGGTGTTTGAAAGACTTGAAAGTTACAGCTGATCAAAGTACCGGTTAAAGTCCAAAGGGGCGCCTATTCTCGTACAGGAGAAAGAACAATAAATCTATATGCACCAAAGCCAGAAGTTACTGCACCGTCCTGATATTGAAAGTTTCATTTTAACTTTGAAGTAAAATACGAACATCAGATTTCACAAAATATCACACACTATTCTACAAAAATGTTCCAAATTTGAATGGCGTTTAAGCGACAAAAAAGATGACGGTAAGGCCAAAGGCAACTCGCTAGCAGGGTCGTAAATATTAACACAATATTTAAGACAACTTCAGTAAAAAAAAAATCCAAATTATGCAAAGGAAATTAAAAAAACGTCACTATTAAAAGAATAATAATGACTAATATACCCTATTAAAGAAAAATACATTAAAAGGCGTCACTAAATGAGTAAATATACCCATTAGTATTCTACATTGCTAACATTGTCCCTAGTAATACCAATTTACGCATCTCTGTGCTAATCTCGTCTAATGTGACCTCATCAATTCACCCTAATGTCATTTTCTAATTACAATCACGTAGTAACCGAGCAATATTAAACACCCACACGTAAGCAAATTTCATATCTACATCAATTACGCCTCGAGGGACTCATTTTCTAAAAAGTAGGAGTTTTAAAAGCAATTTTTTACGTTTTATGTCTCTCTAATAACCATAATTCTGAATTATTGGTGACCTTTTTCAATTTGTATACGGAATTTGTATTTTTAATATCACTTGCATTATAGGCCATTTGTAAAACATGTCGATGTAGATATGGTATCATCAGAGGCTAGCCTGAAGGCAGATATGGAGTTTTAAAAGCATGAATAGGTTCTAAAGGTGTGAAAAGGCTTTTACAAGGTTGGCATCGCGTCAATGACTCTTCGGAAGGTACGTTCTTGAAAGTACTCTGCCTGTTTTAGATACTTGAGAATGATGAGTAAACTGTGCCGTTTGTGAAGTGCGTTTGGAGATAAAATGTATTAAGTGGTTGTTTCCTTCAAAACGTGTCTCTGTCGGACAGAATATTACAAATTAAAAATTAAAGATAAAGTGTGTAATGTTCTGAAGGGTTACAGTAAGCATATTAGATTTTGAAACCAACAATATTTCAGAATACGATTCTGTACTACAAAACTTTTTGCTTCCATCATTTCACTAACTGATTTGAATTGATTGTTATATTATCGAAATTTTGACGACCGGATGGCGGAGTGGGTAGTGTACCTGCCTGCGACGCCAAGGTCGAGGGTTCGATTCCCGCTTAAGACAAATCTTAGTGTACATGAACATGTGGGTTTGTCTTAGTCTGGGTGTTTCTATGTATAATAAGTATGTGTTTACAAACGAAAAGTATATACTTACCTACTTGTATTAGTACCTATCAGTTATTCTAGTACCCAAAGTACAAGCTCTGCTTAGTTTGGGACTAGATGGCGTTGTGTGTAAATTGGGCGATTTTTATTGATTTATTTATTTATATGAATTAACGTCTTTGAATTAATTATAGTTATAACTCAGCGTGATTGACTATAAACCCGGTACTCTACAGCAGGTATGTCTCACCTTTACTATAGTCCATAGTTCCGTTGAACTCTTTGTAGGTAGGTACTAAAACACGGATTTACTTATAATATAAATTCCAATAACATGAGTATTGATTCAAAAGTAGCTGATTATTGACGATTTGTCATGAAATTCCTCGAAATGTTGTAACCTTTTTGATAGACTATAAAAACAAGCGTGTTTTCATATGGGAAATGTTGTTAAGTAATACCCAGTTAATTAAATGGTAATTTTTATAAATACAGTTAAATTCCAAATGTGATATAAATACATACATACTTTTGATTACAAGAGGATATTATGAGTAGATAATAGTCATAACACTTACTGTTGCCTAACAGAAAATTAGGGTTTAGAATTTTGGGTGTTTTTAATATTATCAAGATTTCATCAAGCAGGCTATATTGTCCTGCACGCGTCCATAAAAGGTTTTTCTTTTCTTAGAGGATGCTCTATGAAAGCGGCATGATATTAAATTTCAGACTGGTTTGTTGCGTCGTTGGTCTAGTGGTTAGCGTATGCGCTTTTCACCGCGAGGTCTCGAGCTTAATTCCCGGGTCGGACAAAGTGTTACTTGTGAACTTTCCATCAATAAATTCTAAATAGCAGCACGGAGTTAGAATTTTGCCCGGTGGATGGTGTTAGGCTCACCCCCTATCCCATGGGACCTAAACATAACAGGTGAAGTGTGGGCGTTGTACAACTCTGCCGTACTCTTCTGAGTAATATAGCCATGATAGTCTTTTGATTTGTAAATGAGAATATTATGTGAAAAATGACACGAAAACGCATCATCTGAATAATAATTGAGTGGCAATACTGGCAATACAGCCCCATCCACGACAGGGCTGAGATATCCCATTCGACGATCGTCACTCGTCATTTGCCTAAGTTAGATTAGTTCGAGACTGTAAAAGTGGCTACTCATTGCTACCCCGAGATCTGCCAACCTTAGGAAAGTTGACTTTTCCGTCTGCAAATTGTTACTGCTTATTGCTTGGAACTCTGCCCGCGAAGGGCAATAAACTCTGCCATTATTACAAGGCACTATGGGCTTTATAACTGGTGAAATATGGCAGACTCCATACGCTTGTAAATGTAGTAAATAAAACAATAAATTAACTAATAAACTCTTGTTGCGGCAAATATCTTTTACTTTTTTATTTCTTTGCCAAATTGCTGAGTGAACATAATTGCCTAAAGCTGGTTTATTCTTAATGCAGGTACTTATTATCCTTTTTATTCAGGTACTAGCTATTACCCGCGACTTCGTCTGCGTGGAGTTGGTTATATTAAGTAGTAGCTGCTCCCGCGCTTTGACCTGCGTGTTCAGCGTAATGTAAAATACCAAAAAACTTTAATAAGTTAAACTATCAAACACAAAAAGAATGATTAAAATCAGATTATTATTTGCGGAGATAAGCGCTAAAAAACAAACAAACTAACTTTTTCCCGCTGTTTCGTCTGCTTAATAGGTATATCAGTAAAAAGTAGCCTATGTTACGAACCTTTTAGTCAGTAGCCTGCATTTTAAATTTTACGAAATCGGTGTAGCCGTTTAGAAGATTAGCCGATACAGACAGTATGTCTGTCTGTTGCCAGACAGACAAAAAAAATCAAAACTGTATTTTAGACATATAGGTGTCGTGCAAATAACTATATCAGCTGAAAAAAACATTGCTATTTTGACATTAAAAACAGACTTATCAATTTAATGTACAAAAACAATAATGTGTATAAAATGGCCTTAGTCAAAACATGACGAATTTAATTACTTTACTGATGAAATTGATTATCACATAATCCATGTAAATATGTACGATAATAATGATATAAGATTATATTATAGCGCATACCTAATGCTAGTTATACTAAAAACGTGAGATATTTATACATATGAATGGTTCCGCTGGCTAGGTTTTAACACATTATTATGACTCATCTAGCATCAAAAACAAAACACATTTTTTTGATAAAAAAAAAGTAGGTTGTAAAAAATATAATGCAAGAAATGTTACTTATCTTATTGGTTTTTCTATTTGCGAACTGCTTAGCGTTACATATTTACATAGTTGCACAGTTTTTTTTATACGAAAACTTTTTAAAGACATAACTTTCCAAAAATATATGCGCATTATTCACATAATGAATCTATTGATTAAAACCACATTGATAATCAGTTGTCTTTCAATTCGTAAGATAAATTCAGGCTATTTTTTCGAATCATATCGATTTTTTTTTAAATGTAGATATAAAATATACACCACCGTATTTACTTGAAGTAATACGGTTTTATTAAATTTAAACAGAAAAAAAACTATTTATTTAAGTTCAAGTGAGTCTGCAGCAGCCCTATAGACATAATAAGCAATTAAAGGAAAGTTGTTTGTTGGAATATCTAATTGCAGATGAAAAAAGAAAGGAATAAAAAATCAAGAAATATTATAAGTATAAAAATATGTTCAATGACAAAAATGAGATTTTTTATCGAAATAACTTAAACATAACTTACCCTTAACTATTCAAAGTTCAACAAGTTTAGTTCAACACTTTAAAAAGCTTTGAAAAATGAAATCCTTATTTCACAGTCACCAAATTCACTACACTATTAATAACCTACAAACAAGTGTAAAACAAACTATTCACAGAAGAAAAATCCAAGTGTAAAATTGTCACTAAGAAATCCACTGTCACACGTTCACTTCGATGGGAACCCTCCACGGAACTAAAGTTATTTTGTCGACGCTGCAGTCGGAGCGGTCCGAACGGACATAGCGAAAACCCGATCTTAAAGATATCTTCGATAAACACGAACTACATTGCTGACTTACCGCCAGCTATCTTTATATCACGCAGTGATAGCAAGCAATGGAAAATATTTCTTTATGAGCCATCATAGGATAAAAATCCGTTAGTGGAGGAAACGTCGTCTGAGCTGAGATACGTTGTCAGGCGGGATTTCTCGCACGTGAACAAATTTGATCCAAGAATGAGATTATAATATCCAGGTGAAATTGTCAAACCGTGTATGATCTAATAGATGTATCACCAGGAATATGGGAAATTATTTGACATCTTCAGATTTTGTTTTTATTAAATTATAATATAGATTTTCTCGAGGATGTTACCTCATTTGCGTTAAGTCCATCTGATATTTTAGGACCTTTTTCTTGAATTTAGGTTAAGAAAACTGATCGAAGTTAGCAAAAGGGGTTGAAAAAGAAAATGAAAGAACATTTTCAGAAAAACTTGGTAGATTCATTAAATTAAGACTATTGAAATATTCATGCTCTCATTAAAACAATTGAAATGTTAAAGAATTTATTGATTAAGGTGAAATAACATCCTTTGTGATACCAAGATTTTTGTTTACTAAGTTTACCGTTCAATGGTCACGAAGACATTGAAGTAATGTGATGTGACACAATGTGTTTTGCTAACTCATCAATGTATGTGGGTACTTTGTTCGAGGACCCTGAATTCAATGGCAAACGTAACACGATGTGTTATGTATAATATGACTCAAGCATGAAACGGGTTTGTGAAAATAATGACAGTAAAATTTGCACATTGTGAACGACGAAAGTTAAGATATTTAGAAATGGTGTATCCCTAAATGCATAAAAATCGTTCTCATAGTTATTCTCGTCAGTAAAATATAAATCCGATGGCCTATCTAACCTAAAATTAATACATATTCCAAAATAATACGTGTACAACAGGCAGGACTAGGTTATCGATGTCAGCATTCTGGAGTCCCAAATCTATGAACTGTAGAAGTAAACTTCATCGTATTGCTAACCATCAGATTGAAACCGATCGTTTAATATTTAGATGGTAGATTATAGTGAAGCCAGTGCTGTCTCGCTTGTAATCGTCGCAAAAAGAGATGTACCTAACCTGCCACGTCTTAATAACGTTACATGTTAAGCTATGTCTTTCACCGTCACACCAGAATCAGAACTGAGCACTTTGTAACCACTGCACTGTCACACAAACGTGTCCAGCGTCGTGAGAATAATGCAGTCAGACGTACCGAAGCCATAAACGTCCGGAGCATACCGTAAAATACTTCATTATCGTCGTAAACAATTAACACATACCATATTGAAGACCGGTTTTGTATGAAACAATTTTCTCATACATTTTTTGTAATTGACATGGTTTAAATGTGTTGCAAAAAAAGTAGTGATTTTGTTTAAAATTTGTTTTTTTTAAAGCTGTGACACGTGATGACAGTATCATTGAAGTCATGCTGAGTTTAACAATGTTGTAAAGCAATGGTATATATTATGGTTGTTGCTTTGTGCTTTGTTTTCAGAGTATCTTTGTTTATTTGGTTGGTTTGTCACAATCTTGCCAATTTACTAAGGACCAATTTCACTAACTTCTTTGACACAACTTTCTATGAGGACTTGTAGGTAGCTCAACAACTCGTTCGGTCCTTATTGGACCAATACTATTAACGTACAGTCATCACCCTACGGCAATCACTCTTAAATGGGTGTCAAAACCGAATATGTGTACCCTTCCATAACAACATTTTGCCCAGTAGGATAAGACAAGTAATATTTATGTCCAAATTGTAAACATTTCACGAAATGCGTTACAACAAATTATTATAATTACAACCTAATAGTAAACACAAACACGAACTAAGCTTATCCGTTAATTCATGCTCATCGAATTGATAACCACCTAATTAAAGACTCGTATATAAAAAACATTAATTAACGAGTGGTTTACATAACAACAACAATAAGTTGGTAGCGATGACACACATTTCAAATGGGGTTTATCGGTAGCCAAAAACACCTTCGGGTCGTATTGGGCCAATACAATTAACGGACACACGGCTAGCTGGCCCCGCATTGCATGGAAAGTCAATACAGCGAGAGACCATGTTATACTGGAAGTGAACAGGTTAACGTGTAGCCGTCTGTACACCTATTACCCCACAATGAGGGTCAGAACTGAAACTATGACCCTTACGATTCGTGAGACGTAACCTAAAGACCTACAAAGAAAGGTTATTTAATTACCGTAAATGAAATTAATTATTCTGTTAATCAATTTTCACACGAAGCCGTTTGCGTTACGTGACACGAACGGCATAACATAGTTGACAATGTTGTTTATCAAGGCTAATTACAATGATATACCATTTAAAAAATGTTTGATTAGTGCCAGGTGTGGGTGCCTAGACTAAATAACCACAGGCCAAAAAAAGACATAGCCTCTCTTCTATGGTTTACAATTTGGACTTTAACACGATTTTGATCACATATCGGCAGACAAAGTGAAAAAGTTAAATGAAATATTGAAAGAAATTTCAGTAGTGTTTTCACGTGAGAAACAATGGTAAAAAGATAATTAAAATTAAGTCATCTGTCATTTTGTCGCTGCTGACAAGTTCAACGGAGTGAATATTTTCCTCAGAGAAATATGGGACAAATAAAGAGAGAAAATAAAAGCTTATTGAGTTCAGTCTTCCGTTGAGAGGGGTCACTTCCTAGTAAGGGGAATGGCCGGCCAATCCGATTACCTGCCATATCGATCCAGCTTATTCTGCCTTTTGCACTTTGCTTACATGTGTTCCGTTATTTCTAATTTGTAACATTTTATAATTGGTAGCTCTTGCAGGTGTGTGTATTTCCGATTTATCTAACGCCACGTGTTATATCATTAAAACAATGCTTGAATTGTTTTCCGGTTGGATGATAAAGTATAATGAAAGAGGTATAATGTCATTCATAAGTCTTTTCATGGTTTTTTGTGAATATCCAAATTTTGCAGTATTCATTTCTGAAAATATTGTTGAAGCTGGTACTGATGATGTCTTGCAATCATCTGCTCCGTTTTAATTTGACGAGGTAAATATCTACGAACTACAATTAAATAGTCTATAAGATCGTTTAAAATAATTCGTCTCCTGAACAAAACACGAAAAATTGTGATAGTCTGAGATATAAACGAACAATAAAACGAACTGTCAAGTATTTTGTTTTAAAAATAAATAATAATAATTTATTGACACATAAAATTACACGATTGGGGTATGAGTCCTCTGACCCCTGAACTAGTGGTAACTGTATTTCAAGGGCCAGCGTCTCGTCCGTAACTGTTACAATATTATGTCAACTACTCAATATAAAATTAAATTACATAACATTAACATTAATACAAATAAAATCCTTAAATATATATAACTAGTAATAATAAAACTTTTGTTGGTGCATATTTTATGGGTGAAAATGTACACAATTAACATGTGAAGTTTTATTTTAAGTACAGTTGTGCAAATAAAGTCTGGGTTGTTATTATATTAACTATGATTCATCCAGTCATAACAAATTTAATATCGTACAATTTTTGACACAGAAATTCTAATAAGGCTATCTGTTGAATACTTTAAGATTGTTTGATTACTTTGGCGTCTGTTGATATTAAAGAGCCTGAATTCAAATTTATTATCATTTTTTACAACATGAAACATTTCTCATCAAAGGATTTCCAATCTCTTTAAGTTACAGGTATTTTTGTAGTCAAAGGCTTACTCTCCTAAGTTTGAAACCATTTTGATTTATGTTATGACAGCTGGTATAGCTGAATAACTTACTTTTTGATTTAAAAGGTAAGGAGGAGTTCTATTGAATATTAAAACGTTAAAAAATAAACGCCTACCTATTTTAAACACATAACACACATTATGGGCATTAGATTACCTTGCGAAGCGAAGCCACCGGACTCTAAAATAATAATCAATTTGATGTACTGTCTGTCAGTTAGATTATCTGCGCTTCCCCGAAATATGATTCTTTGATAATGGTTCTTCGACTTCGCTGACCGTCTGTCGTCTGTCACCAGGCTGTATCTCATGAACCGTTAAAGCTAGACAGTTGAAATTTTCACACGTGATGTAAAACTGTTGCCGCTATTACTACAAATTTTTGTTCGGTAATTCACTATAGCAGCACGGATTTGGAATTTGTGCCCGGTGGATGGCGATAGGCTCTTCGCCTATCCAATGGAACCAAAACATAACTGGTTAATTGTTGGTGTTGTACACCTCTCCCACACCCTTCTAGGCAATATAGGAATGATGTTATTTTATGTTATTTTTAAATGATAATAAACATAACATTTAAATACTCTTTCGAATACAAGATCCTTAAATGTCGTATCCAAATATACACCTAAGTTTATTGACTTGACCTTAAACGCAGGAAATTTTCTGTTAAGAGTTTTAGGACACGTTGTAATATTCTGATGTATTTATGGGGGCACGCGTTAGTTTAGTCCAAAATAGATGGCTTTTTACAGTTTTGTGGCAGTTTACGTGATCAGAAGCCATAAAACCATCCGTGGCTTGGTAACCCTGAGCTGAGCATTTGGCATAAAATGCACGAATTATAACTTTTATCGTTTTGGAACATCATCTTATATTATGAATATTTTTACAAGCTATTATTTTTATTTGATTTCATTATTTTTTGTTTTCTTTTATAACTCTGAATTGCTACATTCATGTTTGTTACGAAAAAAAGTACATTAGGTAGGTACATTTATCAACAATATCTTGTATAGTAAGTACTTATTTGCAGACGTTTTGTCATTTCTGAGGCATAATAGAGTAAATTTATATTATATCGTGACACAGTTTTATTACGATATCTACAAATCTATTGTTTACCAAATCCTTGAGACTGATGTGTGTGGGACTAGCTCTAATTTATAACACCACGGTAAGAAGCTATCTGATTCTGTATGACAATGGCAAACATATTGATCTGTGTTACGTTACAGTGGGCCTGGGGCCTTGTAGCTTGGTCAGCAATGTGTATCGAGTTCACAGCTTATTTTGTTTACTACACGTATGTAGGCTGTGGCCTGTGATAGACGAGTATTGCTTCGTGTTCTGAAAAAGGTATCGAAATTTAGTTTTAATTAATATTGCCGTAATTTAATTTGTCCAAGTAGCAAAAAGTTAGTTATGCAGTGTGTTCAAATTGACAGTAATACGTTTTTGTGTAATCTGCAATCATTGTGCTCTTAGATACCAATAGGATCCCTTTCAGCCCTTTTACAATGGACTGAAAATTTCCCTTTGCAAAACATTTGCCACATGCGTGATAGAATGTTATGGTTAGTTATTTATAAATTTTGCCACTTTCGTCGTAAGTACCGTAACACGACAAGTTAAGTTTATTCTCATAGAATCAGGTTATATGATTAATATGACTTACTAAGCACTAACAGTAGTGCCTATTTGTCTTTGAATGTAATGACTGATGGCTATAATTGACGAATTGTTACTTCTGTATACAGAGTCTTTATTTAACTGACTTTGTGACGGCCAGTGGCAGTAATGGCACAAATAAGGCCTTGCTTCAATTACCATTTGAATGAAAAATTTATTTTTGGTACGTATTGGTTTCCGTGTCGGTAACTTGGCATGTACGTGTCGGGGAGTAATGAGTAGCATTACGAAACAATACACAAAATAGAATTGATAAATAATAAAATTGTTACAGTAAATCATTTTAAATATAAAATACCTTAAAATAACTTACCTACATGGGAGCTTGCGTACAAAATGAAATTATATACATATTATTTGCTATTGTACTTGCTATATTATTGTATGACTATAATATTTATAATTAATTGCTACAGTACTTATAAATAAGGCTTAACGTGATAAAAATCGATACCGATATAATCATAAAAGGTATTAAGAAAAGATTAATCTATGGACATAATTTCATAAATGTTCTTTTTGACGTCATTAATTGTTAGGATCCGCCATATTTTATTGTGGTTCGGACTATTATGATACATGGAAGAAAACCCAGTGCTATTCAAAATAACGTTTAGAAAGTTTTTTAAATCGATCATACTATTTTTTAGTTATGATCAGGGGCATAGTGAAACCGGCGCATTTTTGTGTTTAACTGGATCGAGTCGCATTTCCGTATCCCTAGAGATTGTAGTTAAGTTAATATGTATTCTGGTACCAGTAAATATAAACATTTAGTATAGAGACCTTTTTGTTTATCTTCAACATACGATAGAAGATCCCTACACGACAATATCTGCGACCCCACAATTAGGTACGTACCATAACAATAGCCTTGAGTCATTATCCCCGTACAAAAACAAAAGAAATAATCCAGTTTGGAAATGCGTTAGAGTAGCAATATGTGTATTATTTCAACTCATCCCTAGATTGGTTTAACATGACCAACATATTATTAGGCTCATGGTCACTGACGAAATATACAGCATCCTGTGAAAATACTATCATATTTTTTACGTACATTCAATCCAAAACTCATAAATTTTGGGACGATTTGATTTTTAAAACCGCTTGACAGGATAGACCGTTTAACTGTAACTATTGAAAAATATTGGTTGCATGGATTTAAACCTGGCTTCCGAACGTTGAATATTTCACAATATCGATATATAATATTTGTTTTTCTTATCTAACTAAAATGAATCCACTACATCTACCTACCAAATGCTGTAGCCGAAAAATAGGATGATAGTCATCACTAAGCTTCTTCGAGGTGATGATATTCTTAAGATATTTGGTTTGGTTCCTTCGATATAATTTTTTCTTTGCATTAACATTATAAAATTGAAACCCTACAAAGCCACTCTCAAGAAAATGATGTGAAAATTGTCAAGATGTATTAATATGGAAGTAACCTCGACAAAACCATTTTGTTATAATAATTTCCCAAAAATTGTGTCGGCTCTTTCTGCAAGGTGTTATTACTGCGATACTATTTATGACGCATTGTTCTTTATCTCCTACTTATATTTACCCAGTTTTAATCACTTATATATTTGAGTCTACCTGTACTTATTATGCAGTTTTACAGACAGCTCCAGAGTAAACCCACCCCTAAGAAGTGCATAAAAGTGCTTTATGGGAGGTTGGAATTTATCAGAATCCGAATGCACTGTAATTTATGTTTCTACAAACCCGTCATTACTAATTACGAATAACCTTTCCTTCAGATATTACGTAAGATAAGATATAGTATCGCAAAAATTGTTCACCTTTAATTGCCAGACAGTTCTGATAAAACTCTGACGTCACCTTCAACCGGTCATCGTTACCACTCCCGTGGAGTGACCTTCATGTGACACAAACACTTAATATTCTTGTATATTACTGGTGAGACGTCGTGGCTAAGCTTAGAATATCACAATACAAACACATATTTAGACTGACTGATGACAGGTATTTTACTACTACCGCGTAAAGTCCAAGTTGTGTTGTTTGCGTTTGAAGTATTGATTTTTAGATTATGCACTCGTCATGGTTATTTTTACAGTGGACATTATTTGGAAGCGTTCACACAAAGTAAAACATTTTTGTGTACGTTTAGAAAATCTTAAAACTATTTTAGCGGTACCTAAATGAAAAGATTTCTAGAAAAAAAGATTTAAGTATAAATTATTCTTTGCATCACCATTATAACATTGGAACCCTACAAAGCCACTCTCAAGAAAAAGATGTGAAAATTGTCAAGATGTATGTGGAAGTAACCTCGACAAAACCATTTTGTTATATTAATTTCCCAAAAATTGTGTCGGATCTTTCTGCAAGGTGTTATGGTACGATACGTCGGGCAGTACGGCTTATATCTGACGTACAGCGACAATAATAAAATAAGCAATAGCTACTATTAGAATCCTTTCTGAGGCTCAATAAATCAACCGTCAATTGAAACACGCTTACTCATCCACATCACGTGATATACTGATCGAACACCGCTCTATCGAAGCATCGCTCGGTTCGCTATCCCGAACAAGAATACAAGAAAAAAGGGTACAACAGCTCGCTCAGGCGATGTTGTGTGTTTAATAGATTATTTCCGGATAAGCCTGGGAAATAAAAAAAAAACCGGCCAAGTGCGAGTCAGACTCGCGCACCGAGGGTTCCGTACAAACCTGTAGGTATTAAGAATTTCAATATAATACCACTACGCGTTCATGAGTAAAGGGGTAATAAGTTTAAAATTATTAAAAATATTTTTATTATATGATGTAACTAAAAATTTATGCTTTTCGCAATTTTTCCTTTATCTGTGTTATAAGACGTTGCTTCGTACCAAATTTCAAGATTCTGAGTTCACGGGAAGTACCCTGTAGGTTTTGATTCCCGTGCGAGTGTCAAAAATTTGCGGCATAAACGGGAGTATCTTTTGATCGCGTTGACTTAGAAGTTTGATTTTTTCACAGCTCCAAGAGACCATAGACTTGAGTATTTGATATGAATTTCAGCTTGATACCTCCACGCGTTCCTGAGAAAAAAGGTCTTGACAGACAGACAGACAGACGGACAACAAAGTGATCCTATAAGGGTTCCGTTTTTACCTTTTGAGGTACGGAACCCTAAAAAACAACATGCAACATTTTCCCGTGCCACTTGCGACTCAATGGAGGGAAATGCGTAATTTATTTGCGACTAAGGCGCTTTAAGTGTACATAATGAAGGGGTATTTTTCTATAAGCTGTCTTTGCATGTCGGTCAGTAGTCATTATGATTGACCGACTATTGAGTACTAGTTTCAGCATAACGTGGTTAAAAGTAGTTTGTATGTTAATATAGACTATATAAGCTACATGTGTGCCAAAAAACAAAATCTATTTCATGCTTTTTGTGTGAAAGAGTGACAAGACATCCAGACAGCCACACTTTCTCACAAACTGTCGAACTTATAATATTAGATAATCTTCTTCTTCTTTCGTGTCGATGGCTGCATTCATATTTTCATGGTGTTGACTTGCCATCGTGGTGAAAGGATTTGCCAGTCTGCTTGGTGGCAATTTGCAGACTGCCCTGGGTGCGCCGGACGTAGGGATAATATACTATATTGTACGTATTAGATAATATAGATATAGAATTAATTATTAAAAACATAAAGAACTTATGATATAGAGTTGGATAATATGGTATTCTTTTAAGCAGCTTTTTTGGGCTTTTATCAAGTTAAAGAAGCTTAATCAGCTTACTGTGCTGTACTGGTTAGCTAGTCTAATGAACTTAAAATAGCCCGGCCACGATCACTAAGTAATGTTAAGTAAGGAACGTTTAACTTACATTTGCAAGGTAAATCTGATTGACAGAATGTAAATTTTGTCCTAACAGAATCATTCATCAGAGTTTGCAACCATTAGTACTTCTATCACGACAGAAAAAATACATCTAGCTACTGCATTTTCTATGTGCATTTTTGAGTAAGCTTCTGAGCGCCGATCTGGATAATATGATTTGTCTATATAAATAGATAAAAACTTAATAAAAGTATTATGGGTTTAATGAAGTTTTGTGGTTTAAAGATGCATGGATATTAAAAAATATGATATTAATTTAAAATTGTGTAAGTCTTAAAGTAACCTGAAACCAAAGTTACTTTATTTTAATTTAATTTAATTGTCAAATAGTTTAGCTTTTAATTTATTTTTTTCTTCTTACTTTCAAAACATGTAGGAGGTTCTTAATTTAATGCTATTCAATTAACACTGTTTCACTACTAGTAGACAGTGAGCCGCAAAGGCGTCTACAAAGACCCAATTAAAAAAAAACAATAGCATTCCTTGCTCCTAATACTGACGTGTATTTGAATATAATATGGCGACCAGTAACGATACACAAAGGACACGTCAAGGACCTACCGAGAGGTACGTAATATCTTAAAAAGACCCGGTTTTTTTGCTTATTTCATGACATTTGCTGCGTTTGGGACGAAAAAGGAAAATAATTAAAAAAGGTTGTTTTATACGAAGTTAGGTACGCAAGCAACGAACAGGTTTATAATACATCTATTAATATAGCAGATGGGTCGCTAAATCTGAGGTCGACGACATTATTCAGTGACAGTAATAGCAAGACCTAAACTAGAGGGTAAGTAATTTGGCTCCTCAGATTAAAAAATAACTCGGACAAACAGAAACCCAGACTCTTTTTAATTGAAATAAGCTACTTTTTTCTTCAATACTATTTCAATAGTTAGTGCTTTTAGTGACTGTCGAAACTTAATGACCCAGACATGGTTATTTTGCATTACGACGTGTGTGTGCGTATTTGGGTACACTTGCATCCCCATTACATTATTAGTCCTATCTTTCCGTAATATCCACTTTTTGTAAGAAAATAGATCATGCATGATAGATTGCTTAGCTGTAAAAGTATAACAACGTAACAGAACATTATGTGTTATTAGTACTTATTACCCATAAGGGTGTGGCAGAGTTGTAATCACCCACATTTCACCTGTTAACATACAAAACATAAATTGAGCTTGTCGATAATACATTGTTATTTTTACTGGAGCTTTGACAGACATACTTAATTGATCGTAAAGGCAAAGTATTTAATTGTTCTCATTAGATATTTAATAATATTTATAATAATCATCAAATGACAGAAATACTTTTTGCAGACAAAATATTTACAGAATCCCAAAAAAAAACAATATTTTATTTATTCTCATATCAAACACAGCTTATTTTTAAGTGACATGGCACATGGTGATAAGAGCCAAGTAATTAGTGTAAAAAAATTACAGAAGAAAAGGGTGTAAGTGATTTTTCAAAGGTTCTAGAGGCAGTAGCGCTAGTGCGGTGCCTCGGCATAATGGCCCTTGCCTAAGGCCTAATGACAACTTTTTACTGTGAGATGTCCCACTATTATACTAAAGGCACGCGTTTATCATTGACACGCAAAAAGTATTGTTTTAATTTAATGTGATATTTTTTTTTGCCTAACAAAAACGTTCCGATTTTGAATTGCGTTTAAAGCAAGCTATTAGTAGTTTTTATTTTATTTTTATTTATTAGGAACAACAAACAATTACACAATAAATGATACACATATAGAGTACTTAAAAAGAATGAGTAGTTGTAAGTAAAGACAAAGGTTATTGCAATGCATGCATCATACGTAATATCACAATAGCATTACGAGTCAATAGACTAGGAGCTGATTGCATTCAATTAAAAACTTAAACACAATCATGAAATTAATCTCTTACTATTTTTAATGCACTTAGCACACTTTTATAAGAAACCAATAACGTTTAATTACGCATTGATCAGGAAGAAGCGATTAAAGTAAACACTTGAGTGCTCTTCCTGTATGAAATATGGGTTAGTCTATGTAAGCTGTCGAAATTACATAAATGTTTGAAACAAAGAACTACCGCATTAGGCAACTCGCGGTTATTTTTAGTTCGCTTATAGATTTTTTTTTATCACTGACCATTAATCACGTTATTTACTTATGGATAGAAGATAGAAACAAATACATTGCACATAGATAGTATTTTTAATATGGGTTTTGAAGTCAACTTATATTAGATGTCATTAGCCTAGGTGGAACATCGACAAAAAAATTAGCTTACAACTTATTTATAAATAAAAAAATATAATTTCTTTATTTAATATTGGATTTATAAATGTTATATATTTACTAAAATTTAATAATAAAATGAAACTAACTGACAACATTGCCATGGCAAGTGATAGTTTGAATGAATTGAATACCTATAATGACTATATTATTATAATAAAATAAAAATTCGTTTTGCAAGAATAGCTGCAGAAGTGGGATTATGTACTTATTGCCATCAAAGAAACCAGCTGTTACAATACACTTTTAGCACCTCATTAAACAAAATTTTAATAAAGAGCATAATAATTACTAGGTATTATGTTTTACCTACATTTTCATGAATAATATAATTTGACATTATGCTATAGTATCTAAAGTCAAAGCAATTAATTTTACCGTTCCTATTAACAAGGACATTTATTTGTAATATTTTACAGCAAATTATAGCTTTGCTTTGCTTTTTATGGTTCAGGATTCGAACCTGCACCCTCTGGGTAAACGCCTGCTGGATTCTTATTTTTTCAACTTTAATATTAAATAAAAAAGGGCATATTTATTTATTTATTTATTTATTTAAACTTTTTGCACAAATTTAGGTACAGAGGCGGACTAAATGCCTAGTGGCATTCTCTAACAGTCAACCTTGGGTGGTGCAGAGAAAAGCAAGGGTAGGTGCAATAATGTGAGAAAAGAACTGAAATGTTGATATGAAAATATATATATTTGGGAGAAGCGAGTATAAATCAATACATAAAATACATACAAGAGGTACATAGATATACAAAATGTTATAAAATACATAATGTAATATACTTATTACTATTACTTACGTTAATAAATACAATAATATATATATATATATATATATATATATACAATACATAAACATGATATATATATAGAAGATGATAAAAGCTAAATATAACTTATTATGATGATTCTGCCAATTGGTCGGTTAATAATTTGCGCACTTTAACTTTGAAAGCGAACCGTGTTGCCGCCATCCTGATCTCCTGAGGTAGCGCATTCCAAAGAAGGACGGATTGGACAAAGAAAGAAGAATGGACAAAGCCAGTCGAGTGTGAAGGACACAAAAGAAGTCTGTTATTTGATGACCGTAGTTCCCTATCATGGTTAGAGCTCAAATACTGGAGGTAAGGTGTTAAGTAGGAGGGAGGAATTGGAGAGTTAAGAAAGGAAAAAAGGGTAGTGAGAGCACGCAAGCTACGGCGTGGGCGAATAGGTAACAATTTGAGCTCGGAGCGATAAGCAGACACATGGTCATACTTGCGAAGATTGAACACAAATCGAATGCAGTTATTGAGAAGTCGGTCATATTTATTGAGAAAGTCTGCATTCAGGTCGAAATAGCACACATCACCATAGTCGACTATAGGGAATATCAAACTCTGCACAAGCATCGCTTTGGTCTTGGATGACAGGAAGTTTTTCAGACGGTACAGAGAACGCAGGGATAAGGTTACTCTTCGACTGACACTGGACACGTGAGCTTGCCAATTGAGAGTAGTGTCAATATAAAGTCCGAGATCTTTTACCGCATATATGTTTATAACACCGCTAAAGGTTTTATTTCATATAAAAGTTGACGTTATCAGATAAAATTCTATGTGATGACATGATCAATATTTAAAAAATATGACATTACTGTCAAGGTTAAAAATAATAATTAATTTATTTCAGGTAGCTTGAAATTTGACTTCAAAGGAAGCCATTCAATATAACCGAAGAGTTGAAAACTCAATGCAAGTGTTTTATCTACATGTCCATACTCCCTAGCAGTTAAACGGCCGCGGCCGTGGCGCAATGTATAAGATATCGGTCTAACGATCGAGAGGCCGTGGGTTCGAATCCTGGCCATTATGCCACGGACGTGAAATTCCTCCTAACACCAGCAAATTAAGCTTAGCTAGAGGGAGTTAACAAGAATACTAGTAATATGTGATTGCAAATTACTCGTAAGCTAAAATAAAAAAGTTACTCAAAGCATTTTACCATGCACCATTTTAAAGGCAAGGTTTGCACCTGCTGTGTCTATTATTACGGACCAGTCACACAGCATATTGGTCGACAATACACTAGTATTATTTTACCGTTAAACAGTGCATAATTGCACTACCTTCATGCAAATTCTTGATATTCCGTTAAGATTTGAATACTGTTGGTACTAGGCAGAGAGCTTAAGGCATGATTACGTTCACTTTTCCTGTTTCATTAGCATACGATTAGTCGCTTTGTTGTGCTATCCCTTCAGTCAAACTATTAGTTATTAGTGTATGCCCTTGCGTTAATTTATTAGGAGTAATATTCACTGTTAGTACTCCCATTACTGATTGGAAGGAGAAACTGACTTTATCATGGAAGTTAAAAGCAAATATTCAGTGTCAGGTATCACGATTATATTCCCAGAAATAATAAGACAGTCTTATTAATATTTATGAATATCGTAATAAAATAATAGTAAATAATAATACCCGCGAAATAGATCGAAAGTCGAGACCTTTTAGTTGAGATATATTACTAAAGATCTTCTTTAGAAGATAATAAATGAAAATCATCAATTCAAAACATGAATTTCCATATGCATTTTCAGTTTCCTACACTATTAGAATGGTGAACAGTAAATTATTAACGATAAACAGATTTGAAACAACGTACACCTACACGTTAAACAATCCAAGTGACCGCCTGAACGAAATATTTGACACCATTTCAAATTGATGCGTACAATTTTCAAGAAAATCAGAGAATAAATTAATCAATAGTGGAACTAATTTGTTAATTATCCAGCAACTCAAGCCGAGCGTCTTTCCGCCACGACAACCGGCTGCTATGACGGGAACACTTAAAATAGTCGCTCACTTCGCCGTAAAAGTCCACTGGCTCACCAGAAATATACACGCAACTAACCACTGACAGTTAATAATGCAACGGACACGTTGAAACACTGTAATTTATTTATTATCTTCTTTATTGTCCAATAAGAATCAGTAGACTAAGATTCTAATAGATGCGTTGCGTGTTTTATCAAATTTTGTGGATGATAATTTTTTTTAAACTTCTTGCACATAATAAGTGCACAATGGCGGACTTAATGCCATAGGCATTCTTTACCAGTCAACCGTAAGGTGGTGCAGAGATAACAAAGGTAGGTGCAGTAAAATGTTTCAACCAAAAAAAGAGAAAATCTAATCCTAGAACCATACAATACATAAAATAATAAATACCCTTTTGTAGAAAAGCTATCTCAGGCAGTCAATAATTATAGGTAAAGTACTAAAGCCGTAGTGCTTACACCTAGAAATTCTTTAACGAAAGCACTCCCACCTTAATGTTTACTGCTATAGTGTCCACATTTTATGAGAACAACGTAATCTTAGCTATCAAGATATCATTACTCGTTCTAATGAACTAACATTCTTGTGCGAAATAGACCAGGTCCATTATTTAACAACTTAAATTCGCAATTCAGGATGTACTAATGATTCCATAGTAAACTTGAACTCATTGTGAAGTAATACACCAATCAACCACACGATTAGGTATTAGAACCTATTAAAAAATGTTTTCTCATCGAAAACCAATTACAATGCAATTTTTCTGTTTATTACTTCGGTGACTTGCTGTAAGCATTACAAAAAAAATACTCGTGTAACTAAGTATTTTTTGGTTTGTAATGATTTCTGCGTAGAGAAGTGATTGCGTCATTACTTTTTGTCGTAATGGCTTCATTAGAGACAGTATCAAAAAATTATCATCCTTTTCGTCGACTTAATAGTCTTGTCGTTAAGACGCCGCCTCCAGCAAATGGTGACAAGCACGTGATATCTATCTTGAAACTTTAAATTGTCGGAACTAATGGATGTGCGAGCGAACCTCAGGTGTAGAAGAACCTCGACTCTGCAAAGGTCACTGCTCCTACAGTCAACGTTCGTAGTAACTGGTAACATTCTTGACAAAGCAAAACCTACTCTATCACAAAATTCATTTGACTTAACTTGGATTGATAGCAATCAGTTTATCCTGGTAAACCATTACTTTATTCTTTATTGACGAAAGGAAATGAGACCACCGTCGAAGATTAAAAAGCAATAAGGAAAGCATTGTGTCTACTGGATGGCAAAATACAATTAGCGGGAGATGGTAAGATATTTGGAAGTGAATTTCAAAATAGAACCGAGTATAAAATGAGGGTGTTAGATTAAAAGAGGGCGACATTTCACCATGCTTACGTAGTGCGGTGGCGAGTCGTGTTGCAACTCACAAGCAGCATAAATTTGACTCGACAGAATTCCGGTCTTGCCGAATATCAAACTGGTACAATATGCTAACATCTAGTATTGCACGTCCCACCTGCTGTACTGGTTACTAGTTACAAGAATAACGATGACTGTATTTTACGTGATATTGCACGTATATCCTCGTTAGTGTTTCGCCATTGTTTATGTATGAACTTCAAAATAAAATAGCTTATATACACAACTCATTAGAGCAAAAACATAGTTCACATCTTAAATTAAAAGCAGATAATTAATTCTAAGCAGATATTTAATAGCCTACAATTCTAAGACTGTCTTTGAAAGTAACAAAGGTCCCAAACCGCAGTAGCTTTTGCCAATATTTATGCTAAGTTATGGTATTATTGTGATGTTTCGGCATTGAAAGTTGTATGGTGGTATTCATAAAATTGAGTATAAGAGGTCGTTATCACAATAGTCATAAAGAGTAGATAGTATAAATATATAATCTTTTTGATTTTATGGTTTTTAATGGTCAGGTATTGTTGTAAAATGCACATTCCTTTCTGTGGTCAATCATTAATTCCACAGCAGCAAATTTTACTTAGGGTTATTTTCAGACCCTAACATGGCGATCAGACCTGTTGGGTTAGGTTAGTACAGCTTTATTTAGCACGTAATGGACCACAGAACCACAGAAGGTAAAACATATATAGGTAAGTATGTATTACCAGCAAGACATACAGATTATTTGCTTTAAATTCGTACAACTTCTCCCGTGCAGCGCTTTCACTTCAAATCAAATCACAGTCAAAATTCAACATCATAATATAAGCACTAGCAACCTAAACAAAGCAATGGCAAAACATTGCCATTTAAAAAGTATACTCGGAAGTTGGTTTAACAAAACACATTTGCTGATGGCTCATCCCAGTGCATTAGCCGCACCAAGGCTTTTAACACATCCGACATCGGATACCGTAGCTTCCACAGTTTGGCGTACATTCAAAGTTATTATTTCTAGAACATTTTAGTTGGCGGATGGTGGCAATGTACTGCAACTCGGTCGACAAAGCCGGCCGGTAGAATTAGCACATTATTTATATCTTACCACCCCCGTGTCAGGTGAACCAGTTCTGGATGTTCCCATTGTTTTTAAATACTTCCGTTACCCGGTCACTCTATCGATTAGCATCTATTTCTGGTCGCGAGCTTAACATCTGCTCGATTACTCGTTTATTCGATTACGCCATTCGATATCACGTTTTCAATACTAATATTTAGGTAACGTAATAATAAAACAGCAGCTTAAGCAATGATATTATAGAACTATAGATATGTTACGTTCATAGAAATTACGATTTAAATCCGTTCCGAGCTATTCCAAATTGCACACATTGACAAATGTAACTGATAAGTAAAACAAAAGATACGAAATAGCACGCAAATGAAAGAGAATGAAAGAGATAGCTATAGTTTTAATGATTGCACTTCAGTGGTACGCACGTGACTGCGCTCGACGCAGGCCACACGCAAACTAAACACAAGACGTCCCAATTGGGACGTATTTGAGTATTCACAGCGCGAGCGCTTATAACATATCTGCTTTTGTTTTTATATAATATCATTGAGCTTAAGTCACAGCAGTGCGTTATGCATCGTTAATGAGTGTTTGATCCGTGAGTTATTAAATATTCTTAGAGTGTTTGCTTTGTAAATATTTTGATGTCTCAACCTCGGTTATTGACGCTTCTGTTACATGAGCATATTTTTCGTTAATTTATGTAACTAATAGCATTGTGCTCGATTTTTATAATTTCTGGCATAAAAATCCAATTCACTTTCTGTGTATTAATTTGAATATTTAAATAAACTTTTATTAATCTAGTTTCAATTTATTTGAGTACTTTTATGGTCGTTCGTCTTGGTTAAAGATTTGTTTCCTTATTTTAACTTGGGTTTTTTTCCGGCTATCCCCCATCTTGTCTATGCAGATGTTTTAACGGACTTCGCAGCTAACTTAAAATTGCTGTATTCGTTGAGGGGAAGATACACCTTTCTTGGCAAGTGATACGGATGAATAACTTGGGGGAAGTTAATTTTTAAAACATTGAACCTCCAACGGACTGGTAAATAAATTACCAGTTAGTTGTCTCAATAATTTAGTATAAATCTGTTTAGGATTGTTTGATTATTTGTCGTCTTGATTTTAATAATAATCCTTGTACAAATTACAACACTTCACAGCTATACAAAATAAAACCTCGTATCGGTAGTGATTTTATTTTCATTCTTACCCGGAAGTATTTAAGTCTCTATTTGCCTGTAGGTTTTATCTTGTGGTAATTATGTACATAAAGTTGTTGTTATCAGCCCGTATTTAGCTTCTAGGTAGCTTTGTCTTCCACCGGATATCTTCAGGACATTACCCTCCTTATCACTGACGTCTACAGATAGGTCAACGTAATATATTATGACTAGTAAGTAGGTACTTCGTCTTCGTCCTGACTCACAAATAACTGACAGGATGCAATGATAACTTATATTTACCAATAACCAATACCTATTCGATATTGACTTTAATATTCTGCAATATTTTTTTGTAAGAATAACTCCTACTGGGAATTCCATTATTAGTTCCTCCTGTAGAATCATCTGAGGCATCCAAACAAAATAATAATCATGTTTAATTGTTAATTCATCTATTGTTATCGCGTTCCTTATTATTTTTAGTAGTTAGAGCTTTTTGATCTTTCAATACCGATTTTGCTGTGTGCTATGTGCATGTATTATGTTATGATCCAGATCTGAACTGTACATTATCTATTTTTATAGTTATCATGATTGTAATGTGTTTTGTGCGCCCAATAAATAAATAAAATAAAAAAATTAAAAAAAATAGAAGCTGCCGAGAACGAATCGATAAAACGTTACCTTTAGTTACATCTCAAGCTTCAAGCTACAATTGTGCCAAATTGTAATAAATACTACTTGTAATTTTTGCATTCTCACAATCGTATGCAATAAGATATATTAATGATAATCAATGTTAGGAGGCTTACGTATTTATCGTAGTGGTCACACACACAAAAGTTACATTACTAAATATCTCTCAACTTATAGACAACGCCATCTAGTCCCAAACTAAGCAGAGCTTGTACTATGGGTACTAAGATACCTGATTCTAATACAAACCCCCATGTTCATGCACACAAAAATTTGTCTTAAGCGGGAATCCAACCCGCGACGAACAGTTCGAAGAACGGTCTATTAGATTTACATTATATTCTTGACGACTGAAGTAGGACTTACCTATCCAAAGAAAATCGTCGCTTTACGGATAAATTTCAATCCATTACCGTAACATATTGATCCATTTTCATCTTCTACCCAATAATATTATCCATTGCTCGTGTGATACAATTCGTTTCCGATATACGAATTGTGTTTATTGTACTCTTATGAGGAATATTACATTTCAGATTTGTGGGAAAATCGCAGTTTTCATCGCCTTTATTATAGGATTAATATACCGCCGATTTAATTTAATTCGTATATCGATATGTACTCATGAAATGCTTTACATGAACAGTTTTTTTTAAAAGATTGTAATTGGATTGGAGTTGTATCTAAGTAATTACGTATTTACCAAGGCAATAAGTAGCCAAAAGGCAATTTCGTAAAAGCTCAGTAATTGAGTTGCTTGGTAACTTTTTGCATGAACTATGCCAAGGTTCAGAAGCAGCCAGCAAAAGTATAAATCATTTGTAAAGCAATTAAAAACATAAACGATTTAACGCTAAAGTAATTTAAATGTAATATGGCATGGCAGTAGCAACTGAACACTGATAGGGCGACGTGATATGGCAGGGCGTGGTTGGTGCTGAACCACCTTTAGTGCTATATTAATGTAGCAATGTCAACATAGCGCTATACATGTTTAACTTTAGGTTTGTTTGTATGAGGTTACTTAGCTATATCAGTTTGTCCTGTCATTGCTTCTTCAAAGTAGGAATGCTCTCGTTTTAAGTCAAGCGTTTTTATTGGTAGATACTTCAGCGTCTACTTTGAAGAATTTTATGAAGCTCTTATATGAAACGATTATTACAACGTATAATTTAAATATTTACCTTTGTTATACCGAGTACACACGATATAAATAAAGTTTCAGTCTAAGAATTGACATAAAAAAACAATGGAGTTGGTAAAGAATGTTAGGTAGTAAGGCAGAATTAAGGTAAGGAATCATGTACATCAAACAGTCAAAAGATTCGTGGCTTTAGAATGTGGCTTGGATAGCTTGGATGGGATAGCGATTGGACGGAATTCTAAAGTCGCAGGTTCAAGCCCCGTTTCTAGGCCAATTTTTTTTTTGACTGTTTATTTGTATTACATGCATGACAATCTATATATATAAAAATGAAACCCGTTTTCCGTTGTCACGACTTGGCATGAAAACAGCTTGACCGATTTGGCTGATATTTTTTTTGTAGTTTTCTAATACTCTGTACAAGGTTGTTACGGCAAAAAAAAAAATGTATTCATTTTTATATGGGGATATTATAGATTCCAGTTCAAATTGAATAGGTACGCATACATAAGATAGGTCAGCTATACAAAATAAAGTAGTGCATCAAATTTACGCTAAGGCGGTACGAAGTTCGCCGGGTCAGCTAGTACTATATAAAAATCAATTAGTTACAAAATCTACGTTGTGAATTAAATCTCTATAAGCTGGTGACAAGGCAACAATTGCTTCAGAATGTACACTATAGCAATCAAATTGTCGATATCTACGACAGAATACAACTACCGACACCCATAAAATCCTGCTAGCAATACAAGTAGTATAACACCAGTATCTAAACGCAAGTAAGTAAGGGATTTACTATCTAAAGTAAAAGCAATCAGGGGAGCGAAGACGGGATTTTAATGATCCCTCGATCGCTGCTCAAGTGATTAATTCAAGCTATCGGATAAGACAAGGAATCTGTTTAGCTGAAAGATCCATCCTGTATAAGAAAAGCTTAGTACTTTATACTAGTTGGATGATAATGTAAGCCATACCATACTTGGAGTAAACAGCGAAACTGCGCTGTCGTCGTCACTCTCTCACTCGGTTATTAAGCGGTGATTGAGACAACGCAATTTTGCTGTTCATTTCAACTGCAAAATAATTTTATCTTTGCCCATTGTTTTCGTAATACATTATCCATTACGCTTACTCTGTAGTTAATGCCAACGATTTTGTATCGATCTGGTTTTGCAGAACCATTTTTTTTAAATCATTTTCTTTCGATTCGTTCGGAGCTCATCAATTCAAGTATTATACTTTATTCCTCGATGTTCTAGTGGTTAGCGTATGCGCCTCTCACCACGAGGACTGGAGTTCGATTCCCGGGTCGGCAATGTGTAATGTGTAAATTTTCCGTCAGGAAATTCATAATATCAGCACGGAGCTGGAATTGTGCCCGGTGGATGGCGATAGGCTTACCCCTCATGCCATGAGACCTAAACATAATAGGTGAAGTGTGGATGTTGTACACCTCTGCCACACCCTTCTGGGTAATATTGGAATGATGTTATGTTATATTATACTTTATTCCATATCTAACTGTTAAACATAAAAATTGTTTCATTTAGGTACCATCAGAAATGTTTCCGCATGCTCACTTTTTAAATTGCCGTGAAGCGTATCTGTGCAACAAGGAATATTCTACTTCGCGCTACGAAAGCGGTGCTATTCAATATCACCTTAATGTGGTGGGCATGTGTAGACTTTCCTGATAATACATTGTTCCATTTAGCAATAAAGAGTAAAGAACTATCGGATTCCATAAAATAATGCTTAAAGGCAAGTACGTAAAGGATTTAGAATCTTAAGTAAAACCAATCAGTAAAGCGAAGACAGGATTTTAATCAACGCAAACTCGATCGCTGCTCAAGTAATTAATTCTATGATGAGCCGAGGAATCTGTTTAGCAGATAGATGCATCCTGTAAAGGACTTAGCTTCGATAACGACAGAGCGTACTTGAGGACTTGAAAAGTTTAAACGAGTCTTACTCGACGTTATATTTCGGATTCACGTTACAGACGCCGCTGTAGCTGATGTCGAAAATTGACGTACTTACGAATTAATAAAAACCATTAATGCATGGGGTGCATGAAAGGAGCCTCCTCGAGTGACGTACACAACAACGATTCCCTACGTCCGGCGCACCCTGGGCAATTCGCGAGTCTCCAAAGCGAATTGGCTAATCCTTTCACCACGATGGCAAGGCAAAATAAAATTTGACTCAGCCATCGACACGACGAAGAAGAAGAAGAATAAAAACCATTTGCCGGATATTTAAAACTCGTTTATAATAACAGATATATTTATTTATTGATCAGATATAAGTATTTGTTAACGTTTAAGAGGGCACTTGCTTGGCTATTTTTCATAGGTACATAATTAAGTAATGTGGGTAGTATATATATAAAGTAATTTTAATAATATTATGTTTTCTCTATTTTTATAGACAAATCATAATCTTTAACACCAAAATGCATGTTTGTTGACGCCCATTTTTTCGAAATTTAAATTAAAATTTTTAGTTTGTAAGTTACTTAATCAATGGTTAAAACAGTTTTTACAAAATGGCCACAAATAAACATGCATGTGTGTTAAAGGCATAATTTGTCTATAAAAATAGATAAATAATTAATAATACTAAAGTTAAGCCCATATTGCATTGGTATGAAAACACGGCGCTCGGGTGTTGACCCAGAGTGCTAAGACAAAACAAGGACGAGGTGAGCACTAGGAACAATGCTGGCGCCAGTTATAAATAAGCGTCCTATTTATAATGTCTTTCATGTCATTTGAACGCTACCAATCAGATCATCTCGATTAATTTATCAATTTGTAATAAAATCAATTTACTGGTGGTAGAGCTCTTGTGAATGAGCTCGAGGGTGGCAGCACCACCGTCTCACCTTTAACCTGCCGCCAAATAGTAGTGCTTCCATTACTGTGTTCCAGTTTGGTGGTGAGATAAGGCCCTGAAATTACTGGCACATGAGGCATACCACCGTAGTCCTCAGCTGCAGCGATGCATCTATAACCTGCTTTTGTGGATTATTGATGTCCATGGGCTGTGCTCCACTTACCATCAGGTGGACTACACGTTCGTTCGCTGTAGGCGTAGTATAAAAAAAAATGTTTTATTTACAATTAGTATATTTTTTAAGAGCTTAGATGTTGATAAATTAGTAAAATCTTTGCTCCTCCCAAGGAATCTGAATTAACCTGAAACATTCATCTTCCAAAGGACTTAGTTTCGATATTTTAAGAGCGTGGTAGGTACTTGCAGACTTAAAATGGGTCTACAATGTAGTTGGTATTGATACTGAGATTAAATAAGATGTATCTTAATATGGTGTTTAAATTTTTAAGCTTCTCCAAACCATTACTATCTATACTGCTAAAATAGTTCTAAATACTCGAGAATATAGATAGATAGATAGATAGAACATAAACACAATACATATTTACACATAGGACGTGTTTTCAAAGATATACCACGACATGAGAGCGCAAAGAGAGCACGAGAGCGAGGCGTGCGCCAGGGAACAATCTTGGCGCCAGCTATGAATAAGAAACCTATTTATAATAAATTACTTACTATTTAAATTTGCGGTTTGGCTTATAAAAAACAAATTTCATTCTTAATGGTAATGGTCACTAATCAGTAATCAAATGTCCACAGAAACCTTAAACACCTATAAGGAGCCGTGGTTTACGAAATACCCGGATTTGATCTTTTTCTCTCTATCAATGTTTGAACGGGACAGAGAGCTCGAACACGTTCGTTTACGGTAAACGTTGTTTAAACACGCTCTGATCAAATTGGGACTAAATTGTCTGTACTATAAATAATATTTGTTTTCAAAAACATTATTTTAAGATGCAACAATACTCAAACATTTCAGATAAATCTAAAATTTTATAATAAGTCAACAGTTGGTAACATTAAGCAATGTCTTATTTAAGTCACTAAAAGCTAATGGGAATTAAAACATTAATTCTAATCCCTTACTTTATGAAATTCAAATTACGACAGCGCTTTACAAATGAGCTTTGTTATTATCACAGTAAAACATTTTCCTCGAAATTTTGTTAAATAAACTCTATGACTTTCACCTTAAAACAACATTTTGACAAAGACCCTTCATGCTTGTATTATGCTTGTATATATTTCTAAGGATGTTCATTAACTTTATATCTGAATAATATTCTTATTGTGTCGACGAGATGGCGTAAGATGGTAGTTGTTTCTCGATACCGGACCACTGAGATCCCGCTCGAGGCAAAAAATAATAACAAACTATCATCTGGCCGAGAACAGGTTCCAGTCGGCGGATGAGCCGGCTCCATAGATATAAACACGCAAAAGGTAACTTTTTTATAGCCTCTGGAACATTGTGAATGATTTGTGATCGTATGAGTGTAATAATGACGAACTGACTTAAAATAATTCTCAGAATAGACGAAGCTGTTGTAACTACAAAAGAACAAGGATAAAGAAATATAATTGCATCAGGTTATTAGAGAACCAACAAGATGCCGTTGCTTTTATTTGTACTTGTTCTTTGTTAAACTTCATATTAACTAAACCAGTTATCTCGCTTATCAATCATTGCGATGAAAATACAAAATGAAGAACATCAAATACCAAGTCGAGCTATATCCATTAGCAATTACAACAAAAAATCTTGCTTACCTCCGCAAACAGCAATTAGTGCACCGGCATAAACCGCGCAAACAAAAACAGAATTCGTGGCGCGAACGTCCACAGAAATGTGACAGAAAAATCCAATGAGTAATCGCCTTGTACAGAATAACACTAAACTGATTTGTTTAAGAACAATTTCTTCAAATTTTCATAAGTTTCACTCCACTTACAGTCACAAACGTGTGACGAAGAGAATAACTTAGTACCGCGTTCACGCGGCCGTGCGAGACGTATAGACGCAACGATATTTCGTTTCCAACTGCCTGCTTGGTATTCGTGCTTCGTTTGGCTTCGGGGCTTCGCTTTCGGCATCGTGCATGTTCGGTGAGCTCACGAATTCAAAGCTCGAAGGGCGGTCGGCTGAAGCTTCTGCTTTATCTACATCTACCTACTTTAAACTTTGATTGATTGTCGTTGATAAAGTTGTAATGGGATTGAAGTCCATACTTTGATTCAGATTGTAACCAATCTTCTTTAACCCTGTTCAATGTAAGATCAGATTATAATAAGTACTTCATTTAATAGATACTATTTCTACGTTAATTTATCTTTCTGTACAATTTATAACAATACAAAGTAATAAAATTTAAAGTACTTAAAAATTTCAACAAATTTCTCATTTTATTTATAGTATACTTTCTTATATGACAAAAATTTTAATAATTACACCAGAACACATAACATAACATAACATCAACCCTCTGTTAGCTTGAGTTTTGCTTATTCTCCTAAAAGGTGCTTATTCCACTTAATTTTATGTGGTATTGGTATTCTATCAAAATGCATTTACTAATGCATTTTGATAGATTAACAATGCATTTTCATGTACTGGGATTCACATTTCGTTAAATTCAACAAAAACAGAAAAGTTCAGGATTTGCGATTCTGCGCTCCATTACGTTTTCTCATGGGCATCGTTTAAGACGACTTGTGCTGAGCTTTAAATTAACTTAAGTATTATCTGGGGGGTATTCAGTTTCTTTTGTCCTTGTGCTGTTTCAACTGGTCATAAAGCCCCAAGTTTGTAAACTTTGTTGGGATGAGAGGGACTCATATGGTTGCCGAGTTTTAAATGGGTTGTACTAACAAAATACAAGACCGAATATATGGTAACGGTTTTAAGTGCACCTGGTAATTTTGAAGCTAATGTTCAGAACAAGGGAATGTATTTGGGGGAGGGTAGGATATACCACATAGGGGAGACGTATATTAGATTTTCACAGAGTGCTCTAATGGGTCTGACTGAGGCAACTAAACGGATACAAGAACTCGTTTCAAAATTCTTGCATAAAATAACATAACATCACGCCTATATTACTTAGAAAGGTGTGGCAGAGGTGTACAACACCTACACTTCACCTGTTATGTTTAGTTTCCATAGGATAGGGGGTAAGCTTATCACCATCCACCGGTCACAATTCCAACTCCGAGTTGTTATTGTGAATTTCCTGACGGAAAATTCTCAAATAACACTTTGTCCGACCCGGGAATTGAACCCGAGATCTCGCGGTTAGGGGTGCATACGCTAACCACTAGACCATGGAGGCTCGTAAATATTGTTTTTTGTACTTTGTGTTTTTCTTTGTTTACCAGCAATTGTTTGTTTATTAATAACTGAATTAGATAAACTGCTGAAGCTACATCCAAATTATATTCATGCGAAGAAAACCGGCCAAGTGCGAAACGGACTCGCGCACGTAGGGTGCCGCACCACTATACATCCAAATAAATGTTTTTTTTATTCTTTATTATATTGGAGTTGATTGAATGAAAGGTAAAATGCGGTTTACGATTTATAACGTATTCAAAAAAACGAATTATTAGATCTCGTTCAAACCAATTTTTGGTGAAATTTTGCATGGTAATGTAGGTACATCATATATTATTTTTACATTTATCATTCCCTTATTTTAGAAGCAACGGGAGGGGGGGGGGATATACGGACGGACAGACGGACAGGCATGACGAATCTATAACTATAGTTTTTTGCCATTCGGCTACGGAACCCTAAAAACGTCTATCTAGGATAATACGCGTGTGATCATCGCGTTTCTGAACCTCGCATGTGCAGCAATGACGCAAACGATCTTATTCCAATGAGTGTTCCACGTGTTCTCTTGCAATTTTATTTTTCTGTTCATGTCTGAACCGCATTTTTATGTGAACTAACGTTTTATTAGAAAAAATAGAAATCACGAGTTCATTGCGTTTAATATCGGAATATAAATATTGATATTGAATGCCAAAGAAACACAAAAAAACGTATTACCACAATCTTACATCAGAATTAAGATTTTGATAGATCAAATTTATTATAATATATCATTCCATAATATTTAAAACTTAAAACGAACGAAGACATAATTTGATTATCATACAACTATGATAGTATTGATTTATAGCATCTCTAATTCAATAGTTTCCGATATTATCCGAATAGATTTATAACGTTGTTGGCAACAAAATTAAGTTGTATCCTCTCAAATAGGGAACAATAAAAATACGGATATAAAGGCTAGCTTTATAAGCCCACTAGCTTTTACATTTTCATAAAAAGCTCACACAAATAGCAAACATTTTTCATTTCACAACTTCATATACCTGTTTAATGAACGTTGAATGAAGTATGAAGCGCTAAAAAGCAGCAACAGTGCGCCGTGAGTGAAAAATAAAAATCCCGTAGAAATTCCTCACTCTGAAATCCAATATGGCTTGCGTCGGCCGTCGTGGGCATCGCGACGCCGGCTATGAAAGCAATGAAAAGAAATCTTTAATGGATATTCTGCCATTCACGACACCAAAATGACTGATGGAGCTTTGCTGTTAGAGCCCACTTTATGATCCAACTTAAACAGCCCATTGTTGTGGTGAGGCCAAATACTTTTGTAACAGCAAACAAAAGTCTATACAACATTCCTCATGAAATGTTTTTTCTTTTTCTTCGCCTTGATCAATACAGATGACTCAAATGAGTTGAGATATAAGCGGCATAGCAACTACAAGAAAGATTTGAGACACAAATATTTTTAATATTTAATTACAGATTTAAAGCTACGAAATTAATACAATAAGCCATAAATGCTGGCTATCATATTTCATAAAATAAATAAAGTCGTAATCAAGATTTTATTATGCAATAAGTTATTCAAATTATGAAATACGGGTGTTACTCACACCTGTTCAAGACTGACTGCGACTCAGGCGCAACGTATCGCACTCTCTTGAAAATGCCTAAAAGTATAGGTGAAACCGCGGTCGACTAAATAAACCAACATTACGTGAGTAACACCCGTAGTTCATAATTTGAATAATGTTACAAACTCACTTTAGTTTTAATAAAAACAGTGTAAAAAGTTATTGACTAGAGCAAGTACTTGGGAAAATAAACTTAGTACACATGTTTGAGAAGCTTTTTGTTTGAGATTGCGACGAACTGGCTGACTTGTCTTAAAGGAACTCATCAAAGAGCAAGAACTGAGCGTTTAACCTCTGCCGCGTCTCACCAAGGACAATAGGCAATAGTTGGTTCCATGAATGGAGACGGAACAAAAACGCGGATGCTACTTCACGATTCTCTTGGGCTATAAAATACGCAATTAGTTAATGTATTGATACATTATTAATAAGCCGTTATAGTGCTATTGCAGCGATGTTAGCTTCTTTTATATGTTATTTAGTTGGCAAAAATGCTATCATTATTATATCGATGCCTTTGGGTTCAAATGCCATTTTAACTATTTTGGCTAAATTGAATTATTTACATAAATTTATTAAAACAAATTCTCTCTGTATATGCCAAAATTTGCAAACGAGTGTTTATTAACTTAGTTATTAACCATATAACTTGGTATATATTAACCATAAATTACACAAAAAATATGTTACCATAAATTTACTTTTATCATGATAAAAATGCCAATTAACTTTGAAGCAAAAGAATATAAGATATGTTTTGATAATTTAGCTTTCTTCAATCTCAAATTCTTAGAATCGTTTTTTTGGGTATTTATACATATTTTATTTTTTTAAAAAAAGTTTTTGCCTTTTCCAAAGCATAATCTTTGTTTTGCGCTCCTGAAAATTTCATGTATTGGTTAACTTTAACGACAACTAAACCTGAAAGTATAGAATTATATTACATTATGTTTAATTGATTATATACAAATCTGTAAGGATGTGCAGAGAATATTGGTGAGCTTATGACTTCGATTAAGCTTCTATTTGTCTGTGTAACACACAGGCCAATGCCTGAATGCCTGTCGGAATTTACCTCTTGATTGATTCAACGTCTTCATTGGACCACGTGTATTTAAAAGAGGTTGAATCAATAAAAATCGCACTCGTATACGTAATATCCCAAAAAAACGCTATCATCTACAACACACATGGCGATGAATGAACTTTTCTCGCGGTCGAACGCTCGAGTTAATTCGATACCATTTGCATCGAGTCATCAACTCATCTATTCAAATCGCTTGATTGAGATACTTCGTCGAGTAATTAAATCGTTCTCGATTCGTTTGAGTGCAGTATTGATTTGTAAACATGTGGTAGATACGAATAGACACGTTTTGTCAACGGAATGTGATTGTGGGGGCTTGGAAATGCGAACTGCCGACCAAAGTTAAATTTATTAGCTAAAATTAAAATCACGCTAGTATTACCAATGTGGGTACAGCAGGGTGGGTTTTGTACACCCCGGTGTACCTATAACAAACACAAAGCCTACTACTAGACTAGACCTAATGTGTAAGAATGTTTATCTCTATCTATCGAGAACAATACCATACTAAATACTGCCTAAATTCAAAGACCTAACTATCAGTAGTTGCATACGCTAGTTAAACCAACGTGGCAGCCATATCATAATATAATATGTAACAATTAAGACGCCCATAAATCATTAATAACTCAAGCAAGTCTCACATGAGTACCCATAAAAACGACTTTACATAAGTGCTCAGAAATTAGCCCAGTTTTGGCAGCGTGTGAATGCTTCCTATCATTTACAATAAAATTGTGTTTACGATGTAGAAAATTTAATCGACAGTTTGGTTCCGACTTGAAGATAGTATCTTGAGAACTGTTTGTTTTAAAGACAAATCAAATCGATTCGCTTTGGCATTCATCGCCTGATTGTATTGTCAATATTAGTTAGACAATTTACTTTGGGTTAACGCAGCCTGGCAACCATTATTCTGTTGATGATAATTGGTTTTGCAGTCTCAAGATCCATGAATGTTAAATTTTATTAGACAACAAATCTATGCAATAGTCGGTCGCTGAGATTAATGACTGAGTTCCGAGATGCATAGCTATAACAACTCACATAGATTGGGTCGGAGTTAATGAAGTTCATAATGTGTAATGATCATAGACGACCATTGTAGTCTGAGAGCGTCAGTCATCGGTTGTGATAATGAAAAGAAAATCCTTACACAATTTACCGGTTTCGAGATGCAATAGTTATTTTCTTCTTTTGACTTATCTGAAAACGACCGCGATTAAGGTTTTAACAAAACTAATAAATGAAAAAAACTTGACTTGTTTTTTTGGCAATCCTCTGATACTATTAAGTTACGACTATTATAACAAAAAAATATAATTCGTACATGGAAAAACACACATATTGATATATTGTCGAGAATAAGCATTAATTTCAAACCCAGAATCAAAGTAAAAAAAAAGTAAGTAAAGCTAAAATGTATTACTGGTAACATTGAAACATCTTATGTTTAAAATACAGAATAAGTAGAATGAGTACCCCTGTATTCAATCTTCTTTATAATCTCTTACTATCTTTATATAGCCTTGAGCAAAATTAAAAAAAAACTTTAAATCAACAAATCCAATGCAATAAACTACAGGAAATATCCATTTTATTATGTTCATCCTAAGGTTGCCTGGAAGAGATCGCGTCAAGCGATAAGGCCGCCCTTTGTACGTTATAGTTTTAAGTACCCATTTCTTTGTATGTTTGTTACAAATTTGATATGAAAATAAAGTTTTCTCTATCTCTATCTTATACGATAAAAACCTTTATTACGACTGAGAGAAAAATGTGATTATTATTCAAACTTAAGGCTTATTTGGAATATCATTATGATGATTTACTATTTAAGAGGAATGAAATAAGATGTGCTCTTGAACTAATAGAAAGCGCCACCTGACACGTTACCGATGTGCTAAGGCATTCCTAGAGCATCTCTGGTACATGAATCCCTTAATATTTGACGTTAGCTCTTAGTATAGCATCTTGATCCCTCAGGGTAATGGAATGTGACCTTCGATCGTTGGAATTTCTACCTATGCCTTTGAAATTAATTCAGTTTCTATGACTATTGTAGGTAGGTGATCCATTTGATCATGTGTATGAAATAGCAAGAATTTAATGTTTAGACATATCTTTCAATCAATATTAATTAGTTTAAGATTTGTATTAATCGTTTTAATAATTTTGTAGGAAGCCGTAGGTTTAATGTCAGGTGCATCAAAGCCGCGCGCTCAGTTGAAATCGTTTTAATATCCTGCAGTAGACGTCATTGAAAATAAACTTTTATTTTATTTATTTATTTTATTGGGCTGACAATAATGATGACGATGAAGTCTCATAGTAAAACGTTATGAGCGGCATAAAGAGTTAGAAATAAAGGAACATGAATTTATTTTTATATAAATTATTAATAATCAGCGGATTAATTATCGAAAGTCGAGGTAAAAGTAATAAATAATTAACATCAATCGTGCCTTTATCGGTGATTATAAAAATATAGCCTCAGTATCAATAAATGTAATACATTTTCAAAAATAACGTAAGCTAAGCATCTTTCTGATCAATCGAGTAATAGAGGAGAAGTAGAGGTTTTAAAATTTTGGTCCTCTAAGTAGGTTAGGTTTGATTGTGGGCAAAATTGAAATACTTGCCAAAGACTTGATTGACAAAATAAACTACGGGTAAAAGTAAATATTTAATATTATAATCACATTTAGCAAATTATGTGGTAATTATTTATAATAAACGGTAATTATTAATAATTTTTCAATAACGTATACATAATATTTTGTAAGTAAGTACCTAGTACTTTTAGTACCTACCTTACTGTATTGACAGTATCATGAAAGCAATGGAAGAAGGGGGTACATGAAGGAGCCTCACAACGATTCCCTACGTCTGGCGCACCCAGGGCAGTTCGCGAATTCTTCAAAGCGAATTGGCTAATCCTTTCACCAAGATGGCAAGTTAAAACCTTGATCAAGGCGCTCATGAACGCCGATGAGAGCGCCATAACAGTGACCACTTATTGGGCAAATTAAATTTGACTCAGCCATCGACACGACGAAGAAGAAGAATGGAAGAAGAAATGAGAATAAGGTCCAAGTAAAAGCAGGCAGATTTACAGCATCTGTGTTTCGCTAAGAACTTCTTATAGCAGCAAGAACAGCATAAAACGACGTGAAAGTGTTTTTGTGTAGTAAAACTCCCCAACATCACTTTTTGTTTCGTTGCGCGAACAATTTTTATATGAGGGTTCGGTTTACGACGTCACGTAAAGTTGTCATTAATTTTGTATTGTGCTTTCAGATCAGTGACAGAGGGGAGAACCACAGTGTTGAGCTTTTGATTATAATCTGTAATGTGCTATTTGTGTAGTGAGAGAGCCTGTTGATTGCTAGTATGGATGTTGATTTTAAATTAGCCGATCCTGTGATTGAAACATGTTTAATGCTTAACAACACAATTCTCTGATAAATATAAAACAAAAGCCGAACGGAAAATATTTCTTTGAGAATTTTACGTGTATCGTTTTACCAGTAAGATAAAGAAATGTCATCGTCATTGTCTTATTGTCTGAGTTTTCGCGATAAACCTAGAATTTTAACGAAAATTCAGTTTAATAAAATCTTCCTACTACAGATATAAGTTCAGTGACCTGTTTAACACAAAAAGTGCCGGTTTTCATAATCTATTATAATATATAATTTTATATGAACTTTGTTATTTGATTTATGTTCCAAAAGAAATCTTTAATGTGACGTTCCGCCCTTTGTTCTATCTGTGGTAATAGTTTTTATCTATCTCAAAAACAAAGTCTTTGAACATAAGCAGATCTATCAAACTTTAAAATTAACACACAACAAACTTTAATATTTCATAACATGAAAACTGCCTCGATGCTCTTGTGGTAAACTCTTACCGCGAGGTCTCAAGTTCGAGTTCTGGGTCGGGCAAAGTGTTAATTGTGAACTTTCCGTCAGGTAATTCTCAATAGCAATACGGAGTTGGAATCGTGCCCGGTGGATGGCGATGGGTTCACCCCCTATCTGATGGCACCTAAACATAACAGGTGAATTGTGGGTTTTGTACACCTCTACCACACCCTTCTGGGTAATATAGGCGTGCTGTTATGTTATGAAGAATCTTTAATTGTAACCGTTTTCTATTTTATAAAAGGCACAGTCAGCAACTTTCTATTGTTTTAGTACAATAAGTAATATTTTTATTTCCATTTCTCCGACCCGTAGTTCATCCCGAATGTATAAAAAGGCAAATAGATCGAGGCCTTTTGCGGCACGTGTAATGTATCTATCATTCATATCTTATTGTATGACCTTTTAAAGTGGATTACTAAGAGTGCCCGCAGATTAGGCGTCTTTATCAGGCCGCGAAGACGCTATTCTACACTCTCTGAGCATTAGTTTAGTGTACGCTAGATTAAATGGGACAGCATAACATAAATCACACCTATATTACTCAGAAGCCACATTTCACCTGTTATGTTTAGGTCCCATAGGATAAGACGTAAGTCTATCGCCATCCACTGGGCATAATTCAAATTCCGTGCAGCTATTGTGAATTTCCTTTCTAGAACAACGAGACAATGTGACAGGTCGGTATAATTTCTGTAGCGCCTGTAAAAAACACCTGCATTACAATTGAGACAAGTATAGTTGTTATGGTGGAAGCATTCGCGGTTTTTGTAAAAGCGGCGAATACATTAAAATTAATTTACTCAAATTATTAAATTAAATTTTTAACACCTATTCTACGAATTGTGAAGTATAAAACAATCAAACAAAGGTATCAACCTTATAAAGAACTTAGGAGACAAATCGGCATAAATTAACGTACATACTTAGATCACAAATACTGTTTTTCTGTAGTTGGATGTCTGCCTCATGTGCATATGGCCTTAGTCGTCTGCTAGACTCCGAGTACGAGTACGAAGTCATGAGTCAAACCGACCTAAATGGGAGGTAACGCCCGATATCAGAGGAGAAAGTGATGTATCGCCGGAGCCGCCTTTACGCAATGGCTCTTGAGATTTTATAGCCAGTGATGTAAGACAAAGGTTCGAAACGTAATAATTAGATCAGAATTTACGTGTTTGAGAAATTGATGATATGTCGGTTATAAACGTCTGTTTTAAAATTGATGATGTATCTGTATCAGATTTGTACAATGAATTTAGACTTTTTTATGAATTGTTAGCTGGCTTTTGTAATAAATAACCTATGTCTTCCTGAAAGACTGAGGCTCAGGCTAACACTATAAAAATTTTAGCAAAAATAAAAATAATAAACATTTTAGATGCTAATTTTAAGTATTCTTTCTTAGCTTTCCCGCTTTCTCAAACAAGAACTTCCTGGTATTTTTAGGAAATCCGGCGGCGGGCTTTGTTTTACAGCTCTGACTATTGTACTGTATTACTTAATTTGCATTCATTTGAGGTCTTTGAAAAAATAAAATTATGACGTTTCGAATCGATTCCTTAAAATGATCGCATCTTAAAGATCAATGTAGCTTAAAGTAGCAACGCAAACTTTTAGTTATTTGTAATTTAAGTGTAGGTAAGTACAAAAAAATATGAAGACGCCACATTGTGGTACTTAAAATCCTGCCCATACTACGAAAAAGTAATTCGTTACACCAATATTCAATTTTAAAATTCATTATTTAGCATTTTACTTACACGGAGGTCCTTTACCTCCGTATAAGTAAAATTCTGTCGCAGCTATGTCAACTGACTAACTTAGGTACACATAAACATTAACCAACACAATTGTATTGACTGAGACTCATTAAGTATTTTAATAATGAATTAAATAAATAAATTAAATAGTTCAAAGCGAGCATTTTAGTTAGTTTTGACATGTGACCTGGTCAGGTTTACAAAATAAGAGAATCCAATTTTGAATCGCCCAAATTGCAGTAAAATGTAACTGCTGTCCACAAAATACTTCAATGTTAATCCTGCTACAATACCGTATCTAATTTACAAAATATCTACTACCGAATATATAGTAGGACCTCCCCTGCGGTAAAACGCGTGGTGCCGCCACAGAAGCAGTAAGCAAACAGTACGACAGAGAAACCTCACTTGAGTCAATATTTGCCCCACGCGACGCTGTAAGGCTTCAGGAACCAACGTAGTACTAAACTCTGATATCACTTTCCAAATAAAATACAGGATTATAAATGGTGTAGTCCCTTTTAGGCGTTTAAAGCTATACCGCTGCGTTTTATTTTTTAAGAGGCTTACGAACGAAGGTAGGAAAAGGAAGCCAGATGACTGCTAAATCGAAGGCTTTGAGTTGTATGTTAGAAAACACCATATTTATTTACTAAGTACGATTTTGATTTTTATCGGTACGGATACATAAATGGCAATTACAACTATGCCAATAAAAGCTTTATTTATTTATATTATATTTATTTATTATACACTTTATTGTACACCTTGAGTCTACAATTAGAACTTATATCTAGTGATTACAGTACATTGGGCGGTCTTATCACTTATAGTGATTTCTGCCAGGAAACCTTAGGATGGAAATAAATCTAATAGAATTTGGCGTAGTTGTTCGCGTAAAATAATATACATATATATACATACGGAATTATAATATACTTAACATATAACAAAATACTTATATTATCATGAACATACACAAAGTTACTACAGTTAAAATGTCAAAATAATACTAATGTATGATTGACTGTCCAAAAATTAAACTGCTGTAGGTACAAACTGTATCTTTCACGCCTTATTGCACACGGTAGTCATCATTTAGGTGTTGTGAAGTCACAATAAGTACTGCAAGTGGTTACAAGTTACGTCACTAGGAGTGACTGCATATGAACGCAGATTTGCAATACCTACCCAACTTGTTGGACGTTACAAAATAAGTATGGTAATTTTAGTTGTTGAGTAAGTACTAACAATGTACGATCTGTATAGCTTAGGGTGAGAACTCGATGTAAGTGAATATAAATAGAGCATGAAGTTTTGCACTTTCATTGAACTTCATGTAATAAATTAAATTGATCGTAAAGGTGCCAATTCAGGAAATTATTATAAGCGATATAACACGTTTCCGAAATGCTGGCTTTTATTTAATACAGCGAATTAGCATTGCCATCCAGCCTCGCGGCAATGAATTGTGATATTTATTTATTCAATTTCATGATTGATTGACATGACGATTTTATATTATTTACCATGTAATCAAATGTGACAATTATTATTTTTGTAATTAGTGGAATGTGTTATGTAATCTATGGGTTTTTAACTGAAATAAATGAATATTTAATTTAATTTAATTTAATTATAATTTATGTGTATTATATGCTTATCTTAACAATAAGGTTTAACAAGCTGTGAAATTGGGGCTTAATTAGATATTTTCATCGTAAGATGATTAATAGAAATGAAGAAGCAAGCAAACCAATGGAGAGAGAAAATTAAACATTTGTAAATGGAATAAGATATTAAAATATGCCTTGTCATTTCAAGCCACGAATATCTCGAGTATCTCTTAATTCTAATGACTCCACATTTTCATTACTTCCTTTTCTATAAATTTCAATTTAACAGGAACGTAAAAGATAATATAATTTATCGACCCTTTCTATCAACTGACGTACTAAATACAGACAATATTAAAATATACGAGCTTACATTACACGGTCTTATTACAGAATACGTAGTATATAATTTTCGGGGGCGTGTCTCAGATTTTTCTGCAGGCGAAATACAATCCGATCAATTTTCGGAGGTCAAAAGATAAAGCCTCTCTCGTCGATTTATCTGGGGTATCTTAATCGGTTGGCTTGTTGACCCGAGTAACAGGAATTTGGGCGTCCGTTACGATTGGCTACGTTGTAATGATGTTGTGTTGGTCCAGCGGCGAGCCGTGTTTGTCAGTAACCTACCACTTACGAGCCATTACGCGCCCGCCTGCTTACGTAATGTGCATTAATGGTACCCGGTAGAAATGTACCGATTATCGATACGATCCCGTTCGTCACGTCTTTGCCTTAATCAAATAATAGGTTCGGTTTACTGTCAGTTCAGGTTTTGATGACCTTTAACCATTTCTTAGTTGCATTTTTTCTGCCTGCTAATTTTATGTGCATTATAAGTTACCTCGCTGTGGCTGGTAGACGTGTGATTTGTTTACTAATATATTTCCGTTTGTTACAATTTACCTTATTCAAAAAATATATTCGCTTCAATGTCAGTTCATGTTGCACTTCTTTGCTTTATTTTTCTGCCAGCTTATATATTATAATGTGCATAATAACTTACCTGGTAGAAGTTGGTAGACGTGTTACTTGACAACCAATATGTTCCCGTTTCGTGCAGCAGCGATAGCTGAGTGGAAGACAGAAGGACTGAAAATTCATAGGTCTCGGGTGCGATCCCACGGCACACACCCCTGTCAATAATTCATTAAGATTCGTCGTTTTGAAGATATGTGTGTATTTATCATATAAATTATCGCTCGCTAACGGTGAAGGAAAACATCGTGAGGCAGGTTTCCTCACGATGCTTTCCTTCACCGTGCCTCAAAGTGCCTAAAAAGTACTAGAGGTCGAGTGAAGTCTTCAGCTTTAGCCAGCGTGGTAAACTATGGCCTAACCCTTTTCATCATAAGAAGAGGCCCGAGCCCAGCAGTGGGACTTGTATTAGATATAGGGCTGCTATTATTATTATTATAATGTTCTCGTTCGTTACGTCTCTACCTTACTTAAATACTGTGTTACGGTTCAAAGGCAGTTTTTGTTGCAAGTCTGGTTTGACCTTTAACCATTTCTATGCTGTATTTTTTATTGGTTAGGGCTGGTAGTTTTTGCGAGCAGTTATAAACTATCGTGACATCATTATACTTAATCGTCTTGGCCGACGTGGTAGACAACAACTTATCCCATGTGAAATATATCAAGCGTAACAATTTAATTTTATAACATTATTTTCGTATATATATATCTAATAATATGGTGTATTACCAATACATTTCTATTACAGTTTAATGTGGCAGAACAATCAGTTTTTTGCAGGTTCCATTTAACCTTCAATCATTTCTCTGCGTTACTTTTTATATTTTTCTAAATTGTTTTCTGTTAGGACAATTAAGTGAACGTTTACTTTATCTCAGTTCGGTTTCGTAATAACTTATTTCTAGAAATAGTACGACCTCGTCTCGACTGGTTTGTTCTATTTTAACTTGCTTTAAACCTTTCTTCGTGGAAACTTTAGATCTTAAATTTAGAGAGTCTTGATTCGAAATTAATTGAATCTGATTTTATAAGCTATCGACTACTTAGATTCAAAAAAGCTATTGAAGAAATAAATTTAGGATTAGAATATAATTCATATAGTATAATGGAAGAATTGAATAAAATATGTACTAACTTACTGCTCATAAGTATTCTCAAAACATTTGATGACCGGATGGCGGAGTAGGCCTGCCTGCAACGCCGAGTTTGCGGGTTCGATACCCGCTTAAGAAAAATCTTTGTGTGCGTGAACACGGAGGATTATCTTAGTCTGGGTGTTTCTAGGTATAATAAGACAAGTATATAATAATATGTATTAGTATCAGTTATTCTGGTACCCATAACACAAGCTCTGCTAAGTTTTGGACTAGATGGCGTTGTGTGTAAGTTGTGAGATATTTATTTATTTATTTAGGTAGAAGGAATCAGCCTATATTTGTGCAAGCGATCACCACTTACCTATTCATCCTAAAAAATTCTTTGCGGGGTTGTTGGAACGATTCTAAAGAGGGGAGAATTGCCCGAGATACATAAATTTGTATTAAAAGTAGGCAGGAGGCCTGATATAAAAACTGAAATGAAAGTTGGAAATCATAACGTAGATATGAAGACAAAGAAAATGATGAAAATATTAGATAAGTTGCTTATGTTTGAAACACTATGCTGAAAACAGATACGTAAACGCAAAGAAAAAAATTGAGGGTAGATTGGTTCGCTGTATTCGATAGAAAAGTAGGGGTTTAATAATATATGACATGTGTTTAATAATAATATTAATAAGTTCTTAACTAATTTTGTACACAAATCATAATATCCCAAATACTTAAATACATGATTGTTCGTGGACATTTTGTCAAAATTGTTTTGATCATTGAGTTAAATACAAACTGAAAAATTTAATTAATAAACCAAAGAAAACATCCAACCAGTTGTTTCCTTTTAAGATACCTTCATATTATTTTATATTTGCTACAAACTTTATCTATTAAGAACATTCGAAATATTTCTTTTCATATAAATAAATCGTATGAAAATTAAATAAAGCTGTATTATTAATTTACTTATCTCCTTATTAAAAAAAAGGAATATTTTTCATGGTTTCTACATCGTTTAAGACCAGTCAGGTGTAGTACCTACACTCCTAAACAAATCTTGTTCCACCGTGCCCTAAGTAAATTCATTGTCCTTTTAGTTAATGAGCAAACTCATGGTAATGATTAATATTCATAATTGCCCGAAACAGGTTGGAGTTACGTAATTGCGTGTTATCGCTCGGGAGCGTTCTTGTCACCCCGTAATGTCCTTAATAACTATTAGGACAGAAGGAACACACGATACAAAATATAAAAATATACAACTTTTGGTAGATATATCATTTCAATCGTTTCTTACTAAGCAAAATTCAATTAGCTCCCAGTATTTTGTAGCGCCTTCTAAAAACTTTTATAGCGATAGGTACTGCTAGATTCATAGAATACAAAAAGAATTAAAATATGTTTTAAGTAAATAAATAAATAAAATAAATAAATATCACACAACATACACGCAACGCCACCTAGTCCCAAACAAGCAGAGCTAGGAAACACTTCGCTATCGCGATTCAGCGCTCTTTGACATTTGTCACGTGTGTCCCTACTTGACATTGTCAATGTCATCCGTAATTTTTCATGTGCGGATACCGCCACAGTTAACTAAGTTGGTACTTCAGAATAAAATGATTCCAGTTATTCATATAACCGTCGAGTGAGCCTTCTACTCACATATATTTCTTTTCATAATGGCAGTCACGCACTGCTGTTCATCCAAACGTTCGTGGCCGTTACATGTGCGTCAGTTTGCATGCGTGCCATATGCGTTAATACCCTTATAATGCCAAGGTGGCACCGCTCACCCCTAACCGTAAAAATATACGGTTATGGAAAATAAACAGGGTTTTGCTTAAAAGTGCTGAGTCGTTGGGGCACACCTATTCTCGTCGTCGCTATATCGCGACTTCGTTCGTGTGGAATTCATTATATTAAATAGTAGCTGCTCTCGCGCTTTGACCCGCGTTAAACGTTACTGCCCCGCTTCCATGGATTTCTGCGTTATGTCAAATATCAAAAATCTTAAATGGATAGTTAGACTATCAAACACAAAAAGAGTAAAATCCGATCATTAGTTCACAAGATTAGCGCTAACAAACAAACAATCTAACTTTCTCCCGCGGTTTCGTCTGCGTGGTCGGTACACAAAGTAGCCTATGTTACGTGCCTTGTAGAAGGTAACCTGCATATAAAATTATAAACAAATGGATGAACGTGACGTCACGAAATGACGTAACATTCAGTTGAGAAATTGTTGAGTTGAATTGTTCCCATCCAACAAACGTGATATTTTTCAGCATTTTTGCTAGATATTAAATCGACTGCAGATACATTACTACATTTTGGGTACTACAATATTTTATTCAGAAACACAATAAATAACTAGGCACGCTGATTCTAAGAAAAAAAAATTAAAAAAAAATAACTATGTCATACTATAATACTCGTACAAAATCCTCATACCAAAGACCATTTAAATAGGTACCTTGAAATGCGAAATACCGCTTTTATAGAAATTGTCTAGAAAATAGAAACATCGCCGTGCGCTATGGACTGGTCAACTAAATCATATACTTTAAAACCCACACGGGCAGTGAATATGAAAGTTTGTTGCAGGCCTACCATCTATATTTGCCAAGTTATACAATTTGCTAGGAAAGTTGTTGCAGAACTAGACAAGTGGCTTTAAATTCCACCCACATTAAAGGCACTATGTTACCATGCTTTTTAGGATTCCGTACCCAAAGGGTAAAATCGGAATCCTATTATTGAGACTTCGCTGTCCGTCTGTCCATCTGTCACCAAGCTACCGTTATAAAAGATAAAAAGATAAAAGATAAATTTCTATTTTTTACATTAGATAGAACGCCAGAAGCAATTACACTATCCAACGGTCCTAATGACAAGGACAAATACACACGACATTCACTCACTCAAGCACATCCAGTCTCAGAACAAATATTTGCGAATTACACAAAGATTTGTCCCATGTGGGGATCGAACCCACAACCCCAGTGCAATGGAGAGCGGCGAGGCGACCGCTTAAACCACTACACCACACGTGCAGACAAGAAAAAATAATAATAATGTTATAGCAAGACAGTAGAAATTTTCAGAGACGATGTATATCTGTTGCCGATATAACAACTACCGAATAAAATAAACATTAAGGCGAAGGGACATCCATACAACAAACGTGATAGACGGTAACAGGCAGACGCTAAAAAAATATTCACAAAATTTTAAATAATGGTCATAATAAAAATAATATTATCCAGTTTAAAAATATATATATATATATTTAAATAAATATTTTAGGTACAAACAACAGACATGATTATTTTGCCGTTTTTAAGGTTCCGTAACCAAATGGCAAAAAACTGAACCCTTATTATGGATTCGTCATGTCTGTCCGTCCGTCTGTCCGTCCGTAAGTCACAGCTACTTTTATCCGTAACTATAAGAGCTATACTGTGGAAACTTGGTAAGTATTCGGTGAACCGCATTAAGATTTTCATACAAAAATAGAAAAAAAAACAATAATTTTTTATGGTTCCTGACTCATACTTAGAACTGAAACTCAATTTTTTTTCATCATACCCGTATGGGTATGATGAAAAAAAATTGAGTTTATATATAATATATAATATATATTTATAATATATAATAAAAATTGAGTTTATAATTTTGGTAAATATACGGGTATCTATGGATAGGTCTTCAAAAATGATATTGAGGTTTCTAATATATATTTTTTCTAAACTGAATAGTTTGCGCGAGAGACGCTTGCAAAGTGGAAAAAAGTGTGTCCCTCCCCCGTAACCTTTAAAATAAGGGAATGATAAATGTAAAAATAATATATGATGTATATTACCATGCAAACTTCCACCGAAAATTGGTTTGAACGAGATCTAATAATTCGTTTTTTTTTAATACGTTATATAAATCGTAAACCGTTTACCTTTCATTCAATCAAGAAAAACCTACGTACGCGAGTCCGACTCGCACTTGGCTGGTTTTTTATCGACAATGGTACGGAACCCATTGTGCGCGAGTCTGATTCGCACTTGCCCGGTTTTTATTGCTTCACATACGGTACTCATAATATTGCGGTCATACGGATTTGTATTTTAGTTTAGAATTAAGTAATAAATTCTTAAATCATTGCAGGCGATGGAGGTATGACACTCATGACATCATAATTACAACTAGTTCGTAAAACATAAAAAAGTATTGGGTCCTGTTTCATTAAAATATTTTCTAATAATATAAGATTATCAGACATTTTTTTTTATATACTACGTCCACAGCGAACGAACGTGTAGTCCACCTGATGGTAAGTGGAGTACAGCCCATGGACATCAACAATCCACAAAAGCAGATTATAGATGCGTCGCTGTAGCTGAGGACTACGGTGTTATGCCTCATGTACCAGTAATTTCAGGGCCTGATCTCACCACCAAACCGGAACACAGTAATGGAAGCACTACTATTTGGCGGCAGGTTAAAGGTGAGACGGTGGTGCTGCCGCCCTCGAGCTCATTCACAAGAGCTCTACCAACCAGCAGTACAATCTAATAAAATCTATTTATTTATTTATCTAATAAAACGGTGTCCTGAATGATATGCAAACTATTTTTTTACAACTAGAATAAGCAAATTAACTGTCCTCTAACAACAGCTTACATGCAACGTGTAGGACTGTCCTAAATCAAGCACCGTAGGCATGCGCTCGCGCAGCCCCGTATAGAAAGAGATGGCGATAGTGATCTTGATCTGTGGTATGCAGCGCGTGCACAACCTTGATCAAGGCATCGCCGCAAGACTGTACGAAAGGAGACAGCTGATCGACAACAATACAGACAAAGCCGTAGTACGAAGTTGAGATGCTTTTAAGAATACTCGTGATCTCGTTTATTTGTATGTCAAATATTTGTCAAGTTATATGCTGTATCGGAAAACGATTTACGTGACCTGGTAATATTAAATAAATAAAAAATATCACACACTCACTAAGCAGATCTTGTACTATGGGTACTGGAATAACTGATACTAATACATAAATCCTTTTTTTTTGTAAAAACACTTATTATACATAGAAACACCCAGACCAAGACAAACCCCCATGTTCATGCACACAAAGATTTGTCTTGAGCGGGAATCGAACCTGCGACCTCATTGTAGCAGACAGGCAGACACTAACCACTTCGCCATCCTCTGTTTCCAGTCATTATTTCTTTATACTTATGTGTTTTAGTGATTCCTCGTTACATGGGCATTAGAAACATATTTTTTTTTTAATTAAAATAAAAATACACAGTCACGCACGTATCTAACAACACTGATCATACTTAGTATCTGTTCCTGATCGAGTTCGTGTTCGAGCCTCGTGACAAACATTTTATGGACCCAATTTAAAAGTTCCTTCCTACATCTGGATCAACGTTAGTTGGGAACAATGGAAGAAGTCGTGCCGGGGTTGTGTTGAGAAATTGGTCATGGATTTCTTATCATCGGAAATTTATTGAGTTTCAACGGGAACTTCGAACTGTGAACTATAATTCAAATCATAATTTTGTAATAGAGAGTGTTTGCTTGTTTAGCTTGGGTTACTCACTCTAAACGCAAATAGCGTATTTTACGTGTTACATTATTCAAACATACTTATTTAAATTAAGAAACACGAATATTGAAATTCATCGTCGATAAAAGTTTTAGATTTAGAAAATTTAGATCCCCAGTCTAGAGAAAAGAACGAAAATTATTTACCTTCTAAAGCTGTCCCTCTCCCTGGCGCCATCAGAAAATCAGCCCTGCGGCCCCTGCGGCTTTGTTGCTCTGCAGCATATGGCTGAGATGGTGTATATTTCTGAATTTTGTTTTCTTTGTTTGTAACGTTTGTTTATTTTTTTTAAGTTTTATTTTTATTTTCTATTATTTTTGTCAGAATAAATATGTTTCTTCATTTCTTTCTGTCCTCATTAGAGAGTTGACTATAGCAATCACAGTATAGAATTGACCTATAAAAAACGTAAGTAAGATTGTGATAATAATGAGATACAAAGGTGCTCAAGTTTAAAAAGGAGTAAGTAACAAAATTAATCTTTGTTTTATGTTTGCTTAGAATAGTTGACCTACTGTTCCGTACTTGGGTACTAAGTCTAAACCACAGCACCGCGGATAACTTCTTGGTATTTATCATTCGTGTAACGAGATATAAGATACTTCGTAAATTCTTATCTCAGGCATTCACACGATGACTAATTATATTCGTAGACTAGATGAGGAAGAAAGCGGTAGACGAATGTTAGATTAGTGCCTACTTTAAGTTTTCTTTTTTTTACAGTTGTAGCTAATTAATATGAATATCGAATTGGTGATTCCATTTGTACCGAAAATGACACCAGTCGAAGTCCAAAGACATTTGCCGTGATACTAAAAAAAGTTTGTCGAAGTTATTCATGCCGGAGCCCGATTTAGCAGTGTGAATTAAAAAATATAAAACAAAACGAGATAAAAGAAAAGAACTCACACTTGTTTTGTCGAAGTTCATCTCGAACAATGACGTTGACGGAAATTCCAGGGTAGCGCCTCGAAACAGGTTATTTCCATCTGCATAAAACAAATAAAACAATTAGCAGGCTGTCTGTTTGTTAAGCTTACTTTTTTATATATTTGGACTGAGCCGATCTTGATGCAATTTGATATATTATATTATTTTGCATTTCGAAATTATAGTACGGACGAAGCGACACAAAATCAAGAATAATTATAATTATTTTGGTATAATAACACATCATTCTATGGGTCTCTTTCGTTTTATTAATAAAGTTTTTTAAATTATTGCCTTGTTTATTTAATTTGAAAACATAACATAATATCACGCCTATACTACCCAAAAGGGTGGCAGAGGTGTACAACACACTCATTTCACCTATTGTCACCTGCGATTGTGAATTTCCTGACGGAATGTTCACCAATAACACTTTGCCCGACTCGGGCATCGAACCCGAGACCTCGCCTGCACGTGTGGTGTAGTGGTTTAAGCAGTGGACAAATCTTTGTGTGATTCACAACGAATTGTTCTGAGACTGGGTGTGCTTGTGTGAGTGAATGTGTATATTTGGCCTTGTCATTGGGACCATTGGATAGTGTAATTGCTTCTGGCGTTCTATCTAATGTAAAAAATCCAAAAACGAAAAAAAAAACTAAAAACTATAGGCTGACCGTTTAACTGGCGTATCGCCCGCGCGGTGAGAAGGGAGCGGGGCGAGATGTTACCGGGTGGGTGAGAGGGGTGCGCGGTGCAAAGAGCTCACGTCAAGCGCGGCAGTGCGCTGGCAGTGCTCGCAGCGCACGGTTGGTATTTTTGTTACGGACGCTTGGACATTGACGCACAAGGTAAACGGTTTACCAAGATTAATCCCAAGATGAATCGCTCTTCCTGTTTTGCAAAAAAAATCAACAACACGGACTTTTGGACACGGCACGCATCGTGAGGAGGTTTCTCTCTCTGGAGCCCTAACCATCGGCAGCTTGGTCCCTGCACCTGATGTCGGTGGGACACTGTTTTTATATTTTTAAATATTTTTTTGTATTTTTTATAAATCATATTTAAAAATATATAAAATAAGTTAAGAGATAAATAAAGAAAATAATAATAATAATTGTAAAATTTAGAAAATGTTATTTTTACTTTAATAAGTTAATTTTTTCTTAAAATGTTCATTTTTTCTTTAAAAATACAGATACTACAATTATATTTTTTACTTTGCCTACAATGTCTATCTTGAGATAAATCTTTGGATCAATGACTCCGTGTGTAGCCGTAGTAGTCCGTTACCTACCCCCGCTCACTTCTTACGTCGCAGGCGATACGCGCGTTAAACGGTCGGTCTATAACTCGCGTTGAGAGGCATACGCTACTATCGAAGTAGTCGGTTTATTTGAACACGTCTGCAAAATTAGACCACCACACAGAAATGGTAATGCAAACAAGCTTTTTAGCGTACATTGATTCACAGTCCAAAATAAAAGAAGACAAGAATTTTCATTTACCTCTCAGACGCGACTGTCACTCTCAGAAATGTATGGCGTCTGGTTCAAAAGAGTGTTTTTTGCTCCAAGTGTGCACTCTAAGCTGGTCTTTAAATAGATTCCAATTAAAATATCTTTCATACAGGACGCTGTGATGAGTTTGATAAATGATAAGGCACGTTAATGTCAGGGGAAACGGTGCAAACTTTTCGAGTCAAGATGGGTAGCCACTGATAAAACTTTAATAGAAATACCTGACGGGCAGGATTGAATTATAACTTTATGATATAGTCTATTTTCGTCCTTTTGAAGTGTATAGTGACACTTTTTGATTTATTTCGTTTAAAAGTATCAGATAATTTTTAATACCTATTTTTATACACAAAAAAAGGTTTTTACTGAGGTCAAAACCTAGCTTGAAAATACGTTCTTTATTGTTCGAAAACAGTGTGCAAATATCAATTTGTCTTTAAGTAATTTCAGTGAGTAACTACGAGTTTCCCTCGTGCTCGTTGCAAAGTTGAGGTTTTCTCACTGCTCGCTTTTTTTTACAATGTCACATAATTATCACACCACGTCATCTAGTCCCAAATTCAGCAGAATTTATATTATGGGTACTATTTCAAGCTGCTGAGGTGAAAAATTGTATGTGCGACTCGAGATCAAAGTTTTTTACAACACGTTATTTTGAGTCCCTTACTCCGCCCAAGATTCTAAACAAGTATAACTATCTACGTTCGTGATTCTTCTAATTTCTCTTTCGCTTATTTGAGACTCAAAATTACTACTCCAAGAAGATACTAACTTAAGATGAGAATTATTACGCATTTAATTAATTTGTATGAACATTATCATTACGTCGTCTATCACTAGTGTTAAGAATGCCGACGCGACGTCAGGCCTACGACTAACAGACAGACAGACAGACAGACAGACAGACATAGGGAAACTATAGGGGATTCCTTGTACTGCGGAACCCTAAAAATTGCTAATAACGTCATTTTGAAAGTATCAAGCTTAGTAAAACAATTTTAATAATCAAGTCGGTGGACTCGGAGATTAGTGGCTACAAATAAACAAGTTGGTCCTTATAATATTACTAACTAACTCGTATTAATTAACCAAAACCAATTTTCGACAGGTTGTCTGTCGTTTCAGTTTTAGTTCTCCTAAGACTGGAGATAACGTGACTTTTCATCGTGAAGTCCCGGGTGCAATTACCGAGTTAGACAAAGTTTTATTAGCTTTATCTGCCGGCAAGATCTTAGCTGCTAGTTTGAAATACTAGAACTAGGTCAAGGAAATACTCATGATTATTTACTTATTATTGACGCTATAGAACACAGAATATATTTTTCGATTAGTATTAGGATAGCTCTTGTGTACGAGCTCGAGGGCGAAAACACCGCCGTCTCATCTTTAACCTACCGCAGAATAGTGGTGCTTGCGTTACTATGTTCTTGTTTGGTGTTAAAACTGGCGAAATCATGCTCTGAAATTACTGGCTTATGAGGCTCACAGTAGTAGTCAGATGAAGCTACACATCTACAATTTGCTTTTGATAATTGTTAATTTCCATGAGCTGTAGACTTGACGTGAGGTGGTTAAATATCTGTTCGCTACATCATCATCTTCCTAGTCCTATCCCAATCAGACCTCTGGGTTTAGGCTTGGGCATAGTACTGTCTGTATCCTCCTGGAAGTGACCGGCGATGTTAGGGTGGGTATAGAGGAAACTAAACATAATGTGTTGGCTTTGGTTGACTTCACAAACGCCTTTAACACTGTCGATCACGATACCATTATATTTGTCCTCCATTGCTATTTTTAACCGGCTTGAAAAAAAGGAGGTTCTGCATTCGATTGTATATTTTGGATCCTACAGAAATCGAAGGCTTGAATTTTTTAGGCATCTATATTGTTTTTCGTATATTACCTAAAATTACTCGAATATTTGAATCTAGCAGTCAACATTTCATGGAAATCTGATGGCAGTTGCTCCGTGGTAATACGAGATAATACGATACTCTTTGTTATATACATCCTTCGCTTTATACTAAACATGCTGCCATTATTTTCTAGAAAGGCATCTCAGCCGTAAATTCTTTGATAACTAAAGGTATCGTCGACCGCAAGTGCAACGACCTCAATATTCACGTGGTCGTGCACTTTTGCTCCTAGATAAAGGGAGCTGGTACTGTCACGGCCTCATTCACGGGTGCATCGGGTTTCATTATGCTCCTCTAACCTTGTGGCATAGAAGAATATAGTAGATAGTTAATCTTTATGCAAATGCACCGAGCAAGATTTAGCGCGATTAGATTTAGACAGTCAAATAGTTTTTTTAAAAACAGTAAAATGCATGTTTGCTGGTAGTCATTTATTCCAAATAATTATTTATTTTTTCAGTTTGTATCAATACCTAATTTATTTATTTATTTATTTATTTATTTCATAGAGGCACTTCACAGCTTACAGGCAGTAGGTAAATAATTTATATTGGAACAGTACGCCAATTACGAAGTACACAAAAATTACTTTAACAATGTAATCCGAGAGTGAAAGTATACACATGCAAAATCTATATAATACAAAAAATGTAGATGTTTAATGATGCATAAATGTCAGTGTAGTGAACTTTCTGTGCCTAATGAGTTTATCGTGACTGATGTGAAATATTGCGTTATCCAAAGTAATGTCTGTTGATTGAGTGTGTGTGTGTGTGTGTGTGTGTGTTTTTGTGTTGTCTATGAAAAACTATTACGTACATAAATAAGTGATGAGGAATGTATATCTACCATACTCATACATAAACATATAAACTTTACCTTAAATATTATCTACGAATAGTAGATAATATTTTTAGTATTTTATCTCTGTAGTTATTTCGAGATGTGCTGAAGGGATCCAGTGCGATGAATTCATTGTTGTATGCTCGAGGAATGCGGATAAATGGTGTCATTTTTTCGTAGTTTGTGGTAGCGTGAGGGACTGAGAATAAAGGAGTGTTCCTGGTGCGTTTGAGTGGTACGTTCATATATATTTGATTTAATAATTCTGGGCAGTCAAATTTGTTGTTCAGAACATCATAGTAGAATAACAAATCGTTCATTTGTCTTCTATCTTCCAACGTATTTATTTTATGATATTCACACGATTCTTCATATGTTTTACCTAGTGTTTTAGTTTTATAATTTATGTGTTTTATAAATTTATGTTGTATTTTTTCTATTTTATCTATATATACGTTGTAAAAAGGCCTCCAAATTATATTACCAAATTCTAAGATGCTCCGTACATAGCTAAAATAAAGGACCTTTAGACATTGGGGATCTTTGAATGGACTGCTGTTACGAATAATAAACCCTAGTGATTTATACGCTTTACTTACGATATTATCAATGTGATTAGCAAATGTAAACTTGGAATCAAGAATTACGCCCAAATCTCTGACTTGAGTGGTTTTAGGTATTAATTCATTACATAAATGGTAGTCGAAACTGATCGGGTGTCTTTTTCTAGTAAAAGTAATTATTTGGCATTTAGTAGTATTGACACTAATTTTGTTGTTTTTGTAGAAAGAAATTAAAACAATTTTAACAAAATGGCCACAAAAAAATAGATATTAGTGTTTAGATTGTGAAATTAGAAGTGTCTATCAAAATAGACAAAAACTTAATCATATTATTACAGTAAAACCCATATTTCGTTAGTACGAAAACACGGCGCTCGGGAGTTCACACTTCAATTTGCTTTTATATTTATTTGTGCATATAAGGTTAGTTAGGTTAGGTTAACGTTAATGATTATTATGAATGAAACATTCGGTACTCTGCTTCGATATATGAAAAGTTAATAAACTTAGAACCTATATAGGTAACTAGCTTTTGCCCGCGGCTTTGCTCGCGATTGTAAGTTGTCGTAAGTTGAGTTATCATTATAAATAAATACCCAATTAAAGTATTTCTTTGTAAACAATATTCGAAGTTTTCCCTTCAGGTGCCAACAAAACCAGATCTCGAGGCGAACTTACTCTTGAGCAGGCGACATAAAACTGGCCGTGTGAGAAGCAGTTTCCCCTCAGATCGATACCTGCTGTTTTCAGTGATGACCCTGAGCTTTATTTATAGTCATTGCAAAAGACACCTTAAGGGGGAACTGCAATCTCTTGAACTCGAAGGGATAATCAGACGGTATAAGTGGTATCCGTGGTAATATACACTGATTCCCTTCGTGCACAGCCTGTAAATATAATGGCCTCTACCACCGTGTTATGTAGCGCTTTCACTTGCAGTCTGGTCCCATTGCATAGTTTGGGAGGATTGAGGTTTCGCAATAACATTACCGGAGCACCCACTTTTAGGTTTAGGATGTGAGGAGGAAGACCGGGTGGATTCAGAGTGTTCAGGAACTCTACAGGATAGCTGGTAGCATCATCTGAATGTACTACAGTATCAACAGATTTGTATTGGTATTATCGTATGGACCCTTCGAATGACATTAGCAGAATATCATTAATGACGGAAGCCTGATCGCTTTTTGGTGTCAAAATCGCACGCTCACTTTGCCACTCCATTGGTTTTTTTGGTAGGTTCTGGATATTATTATATCTATATATGGGCTATTAATTCGTCAACCGTTGAAACCACTATACCAAGATCCGATGGATTTTGATTCTACCTCCTGTTTACTTAAATAAACGCACGTGTCGGGCTTTATTGTAGATTATATTTAATATTAATTAGTCCATCCGTCAAAAGTGTATGTTGTATAATTTGCGCAGTTGATGCCCTAACTAACCATCAGCTAAACCTTGGCCATGTTTGCCACCTGACTATAGCACATCAAAATGATAGTTTTAACCCTATTTAAATATTTTTTTATAATTTACATCACACATCTTCCATTACATTAAAGTTGGTTTCTACTAAACAAAACAATTACTTCTTAGATATCAAAAGAGGCCGAAATGACAATTAAAAAGTTTACACTGACATAAAATCCTTTTTTTATGAAACTTCATGTCAACATCTCATTGTCACACGATTGCTCAACAAAGTTCCATTTTTGAAATTGATCGAGCCTCATAATTACTACAAACGCTATTCCATACAAACTTTCGTCCCACTTTTCACCCTGTTAGAGGCCGAATTTTCAAAAAACCTTTCTTATTGCACGATAAAATTTTGTAAAGAATACACCCTCCAAATTTCAAGTCGCTACGACCTATGGTTTAGGCTGTGCGTTGATACTAAGTCAGTCAGGACAAAGCCTTTTATATATATAGATGACCATCAGTAAAACAATTTCCAAATTCAAATTTAATGTACTGTCTTCATACCATGACATCTTATAGCTGCTCAAATGCTATTGATTAATTTGCCAAAAAACGCAACTTTTAATAAAAAATCTTGAGTACCTACTTAGTTCAAAAGATGAGTAATAATTCAGCTTATTTATATTTTTTTAAATCTCATTTAACTCTCCTTTCTCGGTAGTTTTTACATTAATTTAAACACAGTTGGTGACAGTTCTTTAGTCACTTTTATTAGCGACGAAGTTCAAGGTTATAAAGTCGCGAAATGAGCGCAAAGCACGAAACTAATAAATTTTCAGTGAAATTTTCTTTATTTGTTTATTTTATTGAAAGTTACAACGGCTTAGAGCCAATTACAATAATTAACTTAATTATGTCCATATAGGGCATGTTATCAAAAAATATAAATATCGTATAAAGGTAACAAATAGAAACAAATTAATCAAAGAACAATTATTAAAATTCATATAAACATTAATATACAACCGTACTTTGCCTCTCATAATAATATATACTCTGACAAAAACACCAGACATACTTGTAAAATTACCTTCCATTTGTCCACAAACACATCACATTCAGGATTAGATAATGACTCAGAAGGACGTTGATGATGACTTTGATTCAAGGTCAGGTTTTAAGGAAAATATTATAAAATTGAAGAGTTTTTGGATGAACGCAGTAATCTAAAGCACTTGGTGTTAGAATCATTGTTTTTTATTTGATATCACATCTATTGAGGAAGGTCAAAGGTTCTATAACATCAATTTGTTTGATAGGTGATTCCTTATTGCTGTCAATTACGGAAAAAAAAAAGTAAAAAAAAGGCAAACCATGGTGGTTTGCCTTTTTTTTACTTTTTTTTTTAAAACGACGCCTGCACTAGGAATTACCTATTCCTGTGTCGCGGGGGTGTTCACAAACATACATTTCACACACACAGAGCACACCCAGAGTAAGAAGAAATCTTTGCGAATCACACAATGATTTGTCCCGTGTGGGGATCGAACCACCAACACCAGGGCAGTTGAAAGCGGCGAGGCGACCGCTTTAACCACTACGCCAACCGTGCACTCAAATCAATACATTTTTAGGGTTCCGTAGCCGAATGGCAAATAACGGAACCCTTATTATTTAGAAAGGTACTACGAGTAGGCTGTCTTGAGAAGCAGGCTTGCCTTGACTGCATTCTCTTAGCATATTTTCTCGAAAACTAGTTAATATGGATGACACTGCGTCAAACACGTTTTCAAGGAGATCGAATGGTTTTATGGACATTTCAATTTACTGCTTGTGTGTTATTTATGCCTGACAAGTGTACTGTATCAATTAGTTATGGTATTAATGTGATTAAATTCATACCATTTTTTTATAACTAATGTACTAAGCGACAGATTGCATTGCAGTAGGTACTGCACTTTGTCCAAGAAAAGAATATAATGTAAATGTTTACCGATAAGAAACTTTAATCAAAATCAAATTTTGACTTAAGACGTTTTAGATTGTCTGAGAAAAAATAACTGCTTAGTGATAAAGTTCTTCTTTATTATAAACCATTATTAAATATCATAAAAATATTTTCTTCCTGTCTCAGTGTTAGTGTAGTGGTGTCAGCGTAAGCGCCTTTTACCGAGAGATCTTGGGTTCGATTCCCAGGTCGGGCAAAGTGTTATTGGTGAATACAATAGCAGCACGGAGTTGGAATTGTGCCCGGTAGACGACGATAGACTCATCCCATGGGACCTAAACATAACAGATAAATTGGGTGTTATACACCTCTGCCACTTCTCCTGGGTAATATAGGCGTGATTTTATGTTATTTTTTGCTTTAACAAGTTTATTGAAATTAAAGTTATGCTTTGCGATTGTATACTAACTACTGAGTATCTATGTACAATATTTTTGTAACCGGAATTATGTCATTATATTGGCAAAAACATTCGAACAATTATTTTTGTACGTCAAAGCTTAAAGCCAAGTTGTTATAGTTCCAATCGAACACAATGGGCGAAGCCGTGGAAGGAAGCTAGTTTTATATAAAAGAATAATAAAATCAAATTTCTGAAATCACGATTGATAATTGACCAAATGAATGACTAAATAATAGTGACACTCGAAATTAACAAAAAAAAATTAAACTACATCTGACATTATGATCCCCATGTGGTCTTTTCTTCTGGTCTTAAATTTCATTGTATCAATAATAAGGCAATAACTGACATTTAACAGATTAAATTTAAAATCTTTAATTAACTATATAATAATTTTCCAACAAAAATATGGACTAGCCTTTTTCCTCATGAAAATGCTCTGGAATGTGATTTTTGAACGAACGATATCGATAGTTTTTTTTTTTATATTTCGTAGGTACCAATTTCATTTTAGAACAATATTTTATCAATTAGCAGTTTTAATATTAATCCTAGATAGATAGTTTATTCCTTTACTTTCTAGAAACTGACCCAAGTCAACTTTCTGAGAGCGTACGCTGGTAAAGTAAACTAGTTTTCTATGAAATTAATTCACGAATTACAAAAGCAAAGGACATATATTTAAAAAATATAAAACTATAATTATTATTATTTAACTATTTATTATTATTATCTAGATTTCGTATGATAATCTGTTCGCGTACAAAACTAAAAATACTTAGAGATTTTAGAGAGTTTAGACAGTTCGACTTAAAAATTCACCATGGTGGTGCGCACACTAATTGAAGGGTGATTGTAAATTTGCCACATTGTCGATTTGCCACACAAAAAAGTATGTGTAAATTCGTCACACACACTTTTTATGTAGGGACAGCAGAAAAATGATAAATTACTTACAGCACTACTTAGAGTAAGACTGAGAGTGCACCTACTATTTTATACTATGTCCACCCCAGAATATGGTTACTTCTCCCCAGTATGAGCAACCGCTTTTTGTCGTTCACAGCTGTTTCCTTTGCACTCCGGGGTACTTAATGAGGTATGTTAGCGCTAAGTATATCCGTTTAGGTCTATGTCAATGTTTAAGGTTTCGGTGCGTGGTTCATTGTAGTGGCTCGGATATGCTCGGTCAGTTTAAGGTAAATTGTTTATGTACACGACTGTATGTTTTCGTACTACGGTTAAGAAGTTAAATATAAGCTTGTATAATGTAATGTTTGTTCACTTTTTATCGCAAATTATATCAGGGAATGACAATCAATAACAAAATTGATTTGATTAATTTAATCATATTTTTACCTGCTATGAATTACCCTCGCCAAATTTCTGAAACAAATAATATTTTTATACACGTTGACTCCTCCGTTTTTTTCGTCGGTTAAAAAGTATTTATGCTATTTTGTACCATAAAGGTACGAATTAACTGAATAGAGAAAGAAAATCGAAAAGAAAAGAATCATTTTATTCTGGCATAAAAAAAAACTTTATCTACACCCATGCTATAAATCCTCTATAAACGTTCTTGAAACAGTTAGCTTATTGCCAACATTAAAACAGCCAGTTATAATAACCATTATAACAACCCAAACGGGTGTACTAATGTTGTACTGAAATTCATTATGCAACTCCTTTTTTACTCATCGAACAGCCACATTCTCATGGCTTCTTTATGAATTTCAAAAAAAGAACATGTCATGCACGCGCGTTTCACTGCCACAGCGCCGTAATTTAAATAAAAACTTATCTATTCGATTTTTTGAATTGACGTCGTATCCCGCCATTTTTGTTCAATAATAGTATTGAAAAAATGTAAATAATTATTACAATAAATAATTATATTATTACCTATACATAGTTTGTTTGTATTATATACTCACTAATTAAACTTTCCATGAATTTACATAGAGTTTTTACAACACTGTACAATACCTTATGGTTTCAGAACATTTATAGAGGATTCATATCATGGGTGTAGATAAAGTCTTGTATGCAACTGTTATAATTAGGTATTAAAACACTCATGTGATACTATTATCAACCCACACTCGTGTTTTAATACCCCTCATTATACAACAGTTGCATAAATAATTATTACAAATAACATAAAAAACGGTATAAATTTGTGACTACTAAAGACGGGTACTAAAGTACTTACCTTCAGGTACCAAAACTATGTCATCCTTTTAAAATCTTTATCGGGATTGTTAATAATATTTTTTTTTTTAAGAAAATTATAGAGACATACCCAAGAAAAAAACTTCTCGTTAATTTTATACAGACGAGCGATAATCTGCAAACAAAGACGAAAAACTGGTAAAGTTGCTAATGAATGCGGAACAGAGTACGGAAGCCGGAAATAAAGACTTGAGTTAATCATGCCATTTATTCACTAGTAGAATAAAGGGAAAATTAATGCTTACGAAGAATTAAACATAGCGATAATGAAAGAGGAAAATGCGGCGACAAGAAAATAATGAGACAACAACCGAATGCTTGAAAAATATTTTTGCTAGATACGGTAAACAAACAAAAATGGTTATTGTTATTTAATTTGTCTAAAAATCGTTATTAAAGCATCCTAAATATCTATTATTTCATAGAAATTAAATTATTTGCATCTTTCTCTAGGTGATTGATGATTAGTCGGCAAAGCTCGAGTGATGCTCCTGGGGTTTATAAACTTACCATCAGGCGGCGGTAGACAGTCAGGCGTGTTAATCAATTTGCAAATTAAAAAAAATATTTATATAACATGCCATCTATTGCACGTCACGGAAACGTTACATATTTCATTTTGTTGTTCAGCTTAACGAGTTCCATTAAATTTCAATAGATGGCGTTATATATGGATGAAACTAGTGACATCTATTATTGCTCTACAATAAACAACAACTGAACCACAGGCTGTAACCTCACCAACAGCCACCATGTTTTAGTTCTTGCTAAATCTAATAGATGGCAAATAGATGAAAAAAGTTTCAGAACAAAATTGTTCATAATTAAAAGATCTACACTTCGATGATCGGTAAAATTTAATAAAATTGAATGGTTGGGGAGAAAACGACGAAAAATAGAAGAAAAAGTAAAATTTTTGCCTTGCGGGAGTAATAAGTTGAAAAATATTAATGTAAGTTTCAGATAAAAAAGTTAGGAAATTTTGTTTGAAAAAGAAAAGGTCTCTACAATTTTTTGCCTAACACTAACCATTCTCGAGATATCGAATTAAACGCGTTTCCATCGAAATGACCTTGAGCTGACCTCAGTACAGCCCCTCAAATTGGAATTTATGCTCAGAATACACCCCCCTATCGATCCTCAAAATCCCCAAACTGTGTTCGCTCATGTTTATTTATTTCGTAATTTGGCTGGATTATATGTTTAGATTGTAGAGGAAAGGGGTGTGGTGTTCCTCCACCATGAAAGGTGGCACCTTCGACCAGGCACGTTGGAATTGCCTGGCGGACAGCTGTCCTACGGTAGCGTCTTGGAAGTAGTATTTATATAGTTGCCGTAAACATTTCGCTATCGCGATTCAGCGCTCTATGACATTTGTGTGTCACTTCTTAACGTTGTCAATGTCATACGTCAATTATGTGCGGATACCACTACATAGATAAAATAGAGAGAATGATTGTGGTGTAATTCACTGGTCAGCAATCATAAGCGAAGCTAAGCAATTTTTGGCGTCGGTATGGGTGGTCAATCGCGACATAGCATTACAGCTAGCACATTTATGCTTCAGTACATACCTATGTAGGTACAGTGGGCCAAGCAATTAGGTATGCAGGGCAAAATCTTCTACGCCATAGTGAAAACTGACTGCAAGAGATATGCATATGTGAATTACATATTTAAGAAGCGTAATATACACACTATTTAGATATGTAACTCACTTCTGGTGTAGTAAGTCTTTACTATGACATAGAAGTTTTTGCCCTGCATAGCTAACTCGTTGGCCCACTGTACATGGATTATCTATGAGAATAAGGGTAGTTATTGCGGTGTTATTTACTGGTCAGCAATCATAAGCGAAGCTAAGCAATTTTCAGTGTTGGTAAGGGTGGTCGACCGCGTTAAATCATTACAGCTTGCACATTCATGCTTCAGTAGATACCTATCTAGATATATGCCTTATGTTCGTAGATAATACACGATTTATCTATGAACATAAGGCTTATTGCAGTGTTATTCACTGGTCAGTCAGCAAAGAGCGAAGTATTAATAGGTTATTATTTAAATTATTTTAAACATGACTCATCTGCGTTCATGTCCGTTGTCTCCCTCTACGTGTGCCCGTGAAGATCTAACGCAAGCCACAAACAAGGAAGTAAAAATTGCTTCCTGCTAGATAAAAACAATAAAAATGAAAAATTATAAACCATAATGCCATTGACAGGTAAGACAAAATTAAATTATGATATAAAATTGATATTATTGTATGAGAAGTGTTGTAAATTCAATTATGAGGACTGAAGCAACTCATTAGCTACATTTTGCATGTCGCCTCTGAGCAAAACATGTTAGTACTGCTTGTTGATGATGTAACACCCTCTTACCATGTTTCGAGCACTATTTCTATTTCTTAGTAATCTCCGGTATCGGCATCTTCATGCTTCAGTAGATTCAAGTCGAGTTATTGCTGGATTTATAGATTTCGTTTGTAAAGATATTGTAGTTATAATGATTTCAGAAAAATGCTGAAAATATTAACAATTTCTATATCTTAATAACTTCAATATAATATTATAACTCTTTTTTTAATACAATATAAAGGTTGATAAGTTAAGAATCCAGAAGGATTCAAACCTGTGCCCCCTGGGTGAACTCCTCGGGTACTTGGCCAATTTAGCGATGGATTTGTATGCTGCTAGATTTGAATTTAATAATATTGTATTAATATAGTATAACACGAACGTCAAATAATAGACGCATCATTGATTTGTCTAATCCACTTATCCTTACTTACTATTTCTTGGCAATGAGACTGAAGGGTTATTACACGGACGAGATAAGCCACAACACGCCGTAAATGGAAAAGTAACGGGTCAGAAAATCCGTGATTTTTCACTTTTTGCGCCGTGATAAATGACCAAGAACGCAGTCGAGAAGCCTCGCCCGCCGAGACTCGGCCGAACCGAATGCCAATGACGCGAAAAATTGCACGTATTTTTCTCATCTCCTTAGAAATGTTTCAGTATCACTTCTGTTGCTATAAAACGAGCTTTTTTTGCTGAATCGAAATAAAAAGAAGGACCAAATAAATTATGTTTCAGACACTTTTACCAAATCGGTAAAGAAATATACTGGTGATTACATAATCTACCTCAAAGATCCATCTCTAATGGCTTTGGCCTACACATACCCATGTCTAGTCATATATGCACATTGCTCACGCATGTTCAGAACATTGCAGCAAACGATTCAAGACCCAATGAAAGGAAATTACATTGATTAGTACAAAAAAATCAGAAAGAAATTTATTTCGCAAAATGTTTCAAATCGTAGCGCGACTCTACGCGGAAATTGAAAAAAACATGGCTACCAAGAGATGTCGTGATAATTCAATTCACGGCAGAGTTAACAACTGTTTACGGGACTTTACATCGCACTGACAAAGCCTGATTCTGAATTACATGGCTTGTTACGATGCGGTAACACTTTGCGATAATATTTTATCTAGTTCACGTTTTGTTCTTTCAAAGCAACGACTATTTTAAGTTACTTTCTGACAGTTCCCATAATTGGGAGCATTCATTTACGTTTTGTTGAAAGCCCGTATGAGTCACGGTGAGTCATCATTGACAATAATCCCTTGTTTTGAGTCCCCTTGCACAAAATTACCGACAGTGCTATCTATATAACAAGTCTTTGACAAGCTATGTCCATGATTACTTTACAGTTTTCATACTACGGTCCAAATTGTTTAAACAATTTGTTTCGGTTTCTGATTAATTGCTAATAAGCTTCCATAACATTAATCTACTAACTGCCTCGGGGGTCTAGTGGTTAGCGTATGTGCCTCTCATCGCGAAGTCTTAGGTTCGATTCCCGGGTCGAGCATATAGGGTTATTTGTGCACTTTCCGTCAGGAAATTCACAATAGCAGCACGAAGTTATTTTTATGACCGGTGGCTGGCGATAGGCTCACCCCTTATCCCACAGGACCTAAACATAACTGGTGAAATGTGGGTGTGTACACTTTCTGCCACACCCTTCTGGGTAATATAGGCGTGATGTTATCTTATGTTATGTAACATTTACTTACAATACAATATGCCCAGACAGGTGAGTCAGAGGTGATATTACCCTCATTTCAGTTATGTTTAAATTTCAACTCTCATGTCCATCTATCATCATCTATACTCAACAGGGTACTTTTTGATATTCTATGCTGTTACTTTCTGAAATTTCACTAATGGGAATACCCCAAATAACATTTTTGCTCAACCTCTAGAGCAGTCTTATTACTCGTATATACGCTAGTTACGACAACAACCAAACAGTCTAAGTATTACCCTCGTTTAACAGAATCAGGACCCAGACAGTGCTATGTTAAACCCCGTAACGTATTTAACAGTGATTCATTGAGGTAGCGTCTACCTATTTAGTGGTACAGAGTATTATATTGAGCGTGAAAATACGCCATTGTATGTACTCATTGAATCACTGTGCAAATTGTACGTGAAGTTCCGTTGAGGAAAATTGTGTGAAAGTAATGATTGGGGGAGACCTCAATTGTTGGGCACATGTTCAAGGTTGAACAGGCGCAAATATAGGGCAGGTTTGTTGATGGTTATCACAAAATTGGATAAATTGATCAGCAAATATGAACAGCCTCAATTGCAATCCGATTTTATTTACCTGTGGTTATAAGTGGATTAAGTCGCGGAAAACCATTTATTAAAGACATGTTGAAATTATACAACCCGCATCCTTTTGAATTACACACAAACATTTTTTTTTTAATGCTTCGCCTACAGCGAACGACCGTGTAGTCCATCTGATGGTAATGGAGTACAGCTCATGGACATCAACAATCTACAAAAGCAGATTATAGACGCATCTATAATGCTGCAGCTAAGGACTACGGTGTTATATAGAGTATTGGTGGCAGGTTAAAGGTGAGACGGTGATGCTGCCGTCCTCGAGCTCATTCACAAGAGCTACGTTACGATACGTTAACCTTTTATTAAAAAATCTATTATTCTTACCACACATTCGAATCTTTTGCGGTTTTTTACAGGTAAACAATAAAAACGTTTTCTTGAATTATTTACTAGACATTCCATTTTTATACCGCGATAACGATATTTTTTGACAGGATTAGAATTTGAATTCCTCCTAATATTTACAAAGAATTATCTATCTGAGCAGCCGCCGGAATAAGATTCGTACCATTTTAATAAATCCATCTCATTTCAATTTTGACGAGTCTAAGCATATCTGACATATATTATAACATGGTTTAATTCTTTTCTCTCAAGAATTTTCTTTTAAATTGAACGTTATTACGTTTCTTTAATATCTTATAAAATATGTGAATATTTCTACTCGCAACGCGTAGAAATGAAATCTAATTTATAATCCACGAGATGCCTTGAACTCTTCCTTCCCGGGTGTGGAAACACCTCACGTATTGGAAGTAATGCTGAATAAATATTTATTAAAAATTACATAGAAAAGGTTTATAGAGGCGCTAGTGGAAATTGAAGCTTTTATGACGAAAAATGTATTTCATAAAGAATGTTCAGATCTTTTATGCTTGTGGTATTATTTGGTCAATTTTATAGTTATTATCACAACATTGACAAGACTTATGTATCAACAATTTTTTTTTTCATTAGATAATAATAATAATAATAATAATAATTTGGATTTTTTACATTAGATAGAACGCCAGAAGCAATTACACTATCCAATGGTCCAATGACAAGGCCAAATACACACATTCACTCACACAAGCACACCCAGTCTCAGAACAAATCTTTGCGAATCACACAAAGATTTGTCCCATGTGGGGATCGAACCCACAACACCGGTGCAGTGGAGAGCGGCGAGGCGTCCGCTTAAACCACTGCACCACACGTGCAGACAGATGACCGGATGATGGATTGGGTAGTGTATTGGGTACCTGCCTGCGACACCGAGGTTGCGGGTTCGATTCCTACTTAAGAAAAATCTTTGTGTGCATGAACATGGGGGTTTGTCTTAGTCTGGGTGTTTCTATGTATAATAATATGTATGTATTTACAAAAGAAAAGCAAATATGTATTAGAAACAGTAGTTGTAGTAATCATAGTACAAGTTCTGCTTAGTTTGGGATTAGATGGCGTTGTGTGTAAATTTTATTTATTTATTAAATAAAAAGAGGAAAAGTGTATTCAACCCTTTGTGTTGTAATAACTTTTATGTGACCAATAAGGAGTTTCAGTTTATCCGTTTTTTTTGTTTTTTTTTTGAGTGAATAAAAGTGTGTTTTCTTATATTTCCTTGTTCATAATCTTTGTAAAACGCTGAGGAAGCAAACATGTTCTATTCTTAGCATGCCTGAGCCAAGGGAATCGGAAGAAAAACAGATAGAAACGCCCACACTATTTCCCCGAGTGCTACAGAGAAACTGTGAGAGAATTCACTTACTTTATCGGGACTTCTCTATTTGCATGTACCTGGCAACACAGAGCTATCGTTGTACGGTTGTAGATATTCTTCGTATTGGTGCACAAGGAATAGTTACAATTCTAGTGGCCACATCTCGTATCGAGCTGTACCGTACTAAGAAAGTTCAGACTGTTCGACAGACAACAAATACTGTTTGCTTCGTTGTTGTCTGACAAACAAGTTGCAAAATTATAAATTACAAGTGTTGAAGGTTTGGTCCACCACTTAAATCTATTGTGCTATCTAGACACAATTTGTTAAACAAAACATTCAAAATTCTTAAATTTTCTAAAAATTCTTCAGTCTTCTTCTTCTTGCGTGTAATGTACAATTTAAGAGCATATTCTTATACCTAAGTACAAAATTACATTTACTCTGTTCTGTTAATCACCTAGTAGTATTATCCCTTAACACCGTCAAGCGTGTACCTACATATAAACTCACCAGAAATTTCGACACTCCCTACAAACGTACAGGGAATATTTCTTTTGCTCTAGGATTGAGCAAAGCCTCTGATCCTTTTTATGAGCTCCTATGCTGCTTATGAGTAATAAATGTCGCACGGTGACGTGCTTGCTTTTTAATGAATAGCTAACCTCCCCTCATTTCTATTTTTTAGGGTTATGTAGTTTAAATAAAGCTTGCAATTGGAAACAAGGCAATACGCTGTAAGAAATTCAAGATTTTTCTGTAGCTTTTACGGTAGAATTTTGTTACTTAAACATTTCGGAAAGTACCGAATACGTCGAACGATAAGCATTAGCTTTCAATCGGAATAGACGTGGGGCCCTGGTGGGTATACTGACACGCGTCAGCGTCATCGCCTAACGTATGTTAACATATTTACATACAAAAAAGATGCGCGCGCGGTAGTGATGATTGCGTGAGCCTAAAGAATTTCGTAAAAATTACATAGTTCTTTTGAGTACGTAATTTATCTTCATAATATGATCCAATGATAAAATAGAAGACCAATTTTGGACTGCATGTAGTACAGCCGATTACGGAACTCTATACTGCGCTTGAGCCAACCCGTACTTGACAGGTTTTTTATCGAAACAAAGAACTAATTAACAGCTTTCAGGGAAGGCCTTTGACATGTTACCTTGTAGTAGCTAAATACGTTCTGTTTAGTAATTACTAAAACCTGAACATGGATGCAGTGCAAAAATCTCAGCTTTTGTATTAGTTATATTTTTATTGTATAGTTATAAAACTAATTACGAGTATCAGTGATTTTTCTACAATATTTTTTCAACTGTTTCTTAGTATAATTTGCTAAGCAAAGTTAAATGCTATAAAAATAATCAATAAGAAAATGGATGAACGTGACGTCATTAAATGACGTAACATACAGTTAAGAAATTTAGTGTCCTGGCAAGAGGCGACCGACGCTGGTTGTTTAAAGCGGCTGCACGGTGTGCAGAAGGTCACAGGTTCAAATCCTGCCAGTCTCATATCGTTTTTAACTGTTTCCTATATTCAGTTGGCTCTTACCATAATAGAACATATTATTATGTATTGCAAGACTTTTGACTATAGTAACGTTGAGTCTAAGGCAGTAGGCGAGATAAATGCTTCGCTCCTCCTAGTGAGTTACGAGACGAAAACAAATCCAGAATTTTCAGGTACCGGCCGGCACTGAGCATTTGACGTCTAGCTAACACTACAAGCCGCTAGCCTCCATCAGCTAAGCAAAATACCCGACTGGCCGGCCTTCTAAAAATTAAAAAGTTTATCTATTTGAAGTACCTAACCGAAAGTATTTATAATACCGTGTGAAATACGAGTAGGTACGTAGATGTCCCATAGATTCTTCTTTCATTATATGTATGTATAATATTTATTTATAATAATATGTATGTATTTAATATATAAGTAGTGATATGTACATATTTATTTTAAGTATACCTATATATATGTTTATATAATATGTATTTAATTTGTAGGTAAATGTACCTATTAAATGTGTAAATTTATGTAAATATTAGTTATAGTAAACCTTCTATCTCATCTCTTACACCTTAAACTGCCCCATATCAGTCTAACTATCTATTTGTCCATCCAAAGGTTGCCTGTAAGATATTGCTTTTTAGCGATAAGGCCGCCCATTGTACATTTCTTAATGTTAAATTATGTTCTTTAATGTGTCTTATTTTTTGGTGTGCAATAAAGTTTATTCTATCTTCTATCTATCTATTCTTTACTATCTTATCAAGTGTCAAATCAAAGTAACATTTTTCACAGGAAAATCACGCTGCTGGTTTCCTGTTACCTTCCCTTTCATATTGATGTGAAAAACGTAACGAGTGACATCTGCTTATTTTCCTCTTATAAATGTCATCGGGATGATGTGGGTCAGTTACTTATGTGAGATTGATAACTTGTCGGCAGTAAGGCTGTATTGCCATCTATACTCTACTTTGAAGACAAATCAAATCAATATTCAATGGTGAGTTGAGTTTGTAAAACCCTAGTAACTAAACCTCGATCTCAGCAAAGTTCTTTATCTGCGTTTTTATTAAGCCTGTATTTCCATCTCTCTCTGTCATTCAATGTTTAATTTAAAGGGACAGAGAGATGGAAAGTTGTAATTAGGATGTTAAACTTGAGTTTGATACGTTAGAGAAATCGAAATAATCTATGTAATCTTAATCATGATCGAACTTTTTTATTAAGCTTATGTTGCACTTGTGAATGTCCGAAAACGTTCGTTTAGCATTAAACATGACTTAATAAACGTCGGTTTAACGCGTTGGTGAAATCAGGGTTCAGTTAGTAAATATCTCTTGATCATAAATCTCTTAGTTCCTTGAATAAGAGGGTCGTCAGTCGAAGATAGAAAACGTTAAACAGTGGGCGTAGCAATCAGGTACGCAGGGCAAAATCTTAGTCATAGCAAGATATATAGTCAGTCAGGTACAGACAGTACACCAGTTATGGACATGTGAGTTACATACGTAAATAGTGGATATATTTTAATTATTCAATTATGTAACTCAATTATGACGTAGAAGTTTTTGCCCTGCATAGATTGGTTTGACCCTTACTGATACATACTGACTAATGTTCGAATAAAATAATATACTGATAATGACTCAGCTTACTTTAGAAAAAAAACTGTTTTATTTCATCAACATTCCTTGTAAATTTCATGTCAATCTAACGTTTTATTAGCTTATTGAAATACTTGTAATTTTTTTTTATAAAATATGCAAGCTATAAATTTAACTAAAGCCACTCCCGCTAACTCTTACCAAAGTTTAAATTCAACTGAATTTTTCATCGTCGATAAAATTATCTTAATTAGGTGATAAAATTAGTCATAATGAATATTTTCTTTATACATAGACTATTTTTTACGCGGGGGGAGCGGAAGGCGTGACCTTATAATTTCATAAACAATGTTATCCTCCGCTTTCTAAAATTCTAACAAACCAAGTAAGAAGAGCAAACAAGATAACATTTTCCGAAGTAAATTTTCATCGTATTTGACTAAAAACCCTTGATGGATGCGAAGCCACGTTTGGTTTTTACTTAACAGTAATAAGTATTCAGTAAACGTAGCTTGAAGTAAGCTTGGCGAGGACGTGCGGCAATGTCAAATTCATGAGCAGTTCTGTACAAGATCCTCACAAAAGTACATGTAACATACCGTTACCAAATTTTATATTTTGTACCGTGAAAGATTACGAAATCATAAATTAGGACATATTTGTTTTATATTCCGACGATCCAATTCAAAGTAAGAAATATTTTTTTAATTAAATGTCTATTTTATTGACTTGGCAAGTATTATGCGATATCAATAATCTGAAATCCCACTGCAAAATTTTGTAGCTACATATTTTTTGATAAAAAATACATCATTTAAAAGAAAATTATGAGAATAATCCAACTAACAAGGGCTACCAACTCTCAGTCGGTGCATCCTAACATTGAAAGCTTTTTCCTTTATACCTTCTATGCAAATGTAGCTTTCTTCTTCTTCGTCGTGTCAAATTCAAATTTTATTTTGATTTGCCATCGTGGTGAAAGGATTAGCCAATTCGCTTTGGAGAACTTGCGAATTGCCCAGGGTGCGCCGGACGTAGGAAATCGTTGTGTACGTCACTCGGGGAGGCTCCTTTCATGCACCCCATGTTGCTTTTATTAAATTTGTATATATATATCTTTTACCCATTCAATTTCAGGGACCATGGCATTACGATTTGATATTACACGGTTTCAAACATTTAATTCGTTTCTAGACACAAATAACGTGTCATATTATTAAAGAAAATATATAATTTATCCGTTTACACTTATATAGGGTTTAGAAAATTTAACGGTCGGATCTCGGACTATTAGGTTCATACAATAAAATATGTTTATTAAATTAATTTTCCTTCACAAACAATCAATTATTCTAAAAATACCTCTTTTTTAATATCTGGGATTTTAATTGCTTTGTTATGTATATTATTCGGTCGAATTTTAAAGTATCAAAACAAGCATTAGTGAAAAAGGCATATTATGCTTGTTATGTTTATAATTTCAGGAAAACGAAATGAAATCTAACAAGAGGTATAAGTACGTTATAAGATGTACAAATTTTGTCATGAATTGGTTATAGTAATATAACCTAATAACAATAATAATTTTCGCTATGGTATGGTTATGGCTCCCAATATACGAAACCGTTACTATCTATCGTTATGTGGAAAAATGTTTAAGAATCGAGACCCCTATTACGTAAACTTATAGAGTAAGTATGAAGATATATATATAGTTTTTTGAAGGACTTGTGTGTGTTTTACAATTTGACAAAAAAATGCAAGATTTAAAAAAATACTTTTTACTTCTACCGTTAAAGCATTTACTTAAGTGTTTTTTTAATTTTATAAGTTTACTGTGTAATACAGCCACTGTTACACTTTAAAATAAATAATTTCATGTTTTATTATATTAATATCTTAAAAAAGAGTTACGTTTGCCTCCTACTGATCTATCTAAAATATATTGAAAAAAAATCTATATAGGCATTGAAACAATTAAAGAATAAAAAAAATATTTTGTAAGTCATATTAAAACTATTACGTTGAAAAAAATACGATTGCAAAACAAATGCATGCGATGTATTTTCACTCAAAAACACCAATAATAATGTTGAATTCAATGCAAACATCAGTTAACATCACGTATTCGCTGTTTATACGAAGGAATGCTGATTCTCTGAAGGGATCCGTTTTTATGGCTTGCCACTATTTATTACACTTTTAGCGCATGGTATTTTCACATTTTACATGCAGATAGCCAAACACGATTTTCTTATTTTAAAAGTTGATAATATTTAATATCAGTACATGGCTAGCAATTCAGAGTTGTCGATTATAAAATAAAGAAAAAACATTTAATAAAAACATTTCATAATATTGTTTGCAAAGTACAAATAACAATTACATACTGTATAAACATTTTCTATATATTTTTAGTAAATATATATTCAGCAATACTTCCAATACGTGAGATATTTCCACACTCGGGAAGGAGGAGTTCAAGTCATCTCGCGGATTATAAATTAGATTTCATTTCTACGCGTTCCAAGTGCTGATATTCTATATATTTTATAAGATATTAGAGAAACTTAATAAAACGATTTAAAGCAATTGCTGAAGAGTAAATAATTTCAGGATATATGTCCGATATCCTTAGACTCGTCAAAATTAAAATGAGATTCTACAAATCTCATTTCGACGGCTGTTCAGATAAATAAATTATGTGTAAATAATTGGAGGTGGTATTCTTATTGTTATTGTCCAAAAAAGTCGTTGTAGAAAAAATATGTCTGGTAAATTAACTCCAAGATATATTATTTTTTTGTTTAACTTCAGGTAAAAAACCGAAAAGATTTCATCAAACTTAAAATATGTTGTACTAAATTTCGTATTAAAATAATAAGAAGTTTATAATTGCTTATTTTCTCAATTTATTTATAAGCCAGAAATTTAAAAGTTTTTCTTTGTTTAGGTATCATGAATCTAATTCTGCGTATTATTAGTATTGCAATACATCGCGGTAATGTTGCCAGCATTTTGGGTACAAGGCCTTCTGACAGTGACTTCTTAAGTTAAGTTTAAGTTATTAAACTAGTTTATTTTAAGATCCAACTTTTTTTCTGAAACGTTGAAAATGTGGCTTTTCATACTTAGATTTCTAGAAAGAATAGGTAAAATAGCAAATCAGACATAAGCCTTAAAAAATTTCGAGGAAAAAAATACATTATTTTTTTAAAATACTTTTAATTAAAGCAAAAAATCAATATCATTTTGTGAATTAATACATTTACTGTCTCTACAGGCAAATAGTAGTAAAGAATAGTAGTTGATCTAGCGGTCTCATTTTAACCGTATCGCAAAATTCAAACAAGTTTTTTTAAGATAAGAAGTTTCTATTCCGAAATAAGAGACCTTTAGAAGTCTGGTATTAATCTAAATACTTAAAACTCTTGAATTCTAAAAGTTTCAACACTTTATCTTTTAAATAAAATTAACAAAAAGTTCTGAAAATATGAAGCTAATAAATTTTTTATCGATTTTATAAATCAAATATTAGTGAAAATAGATATTAAAATAAAATAAAAAGTTAACATTTAATTTGAAAACTCCAGAATTTTATTATCAAAGTTTATAAAGTTATTTCATTTCTCTACCTTGGGAATAAAAGTTGAATCTATTAGTAAAACAAATGTAAGAAAACAAGGTTTTCGTAAAATTGATGATCTGAAGTCTGTCTTGAGATTAACTAAATAATTTACTAAGATAAATTAACAATTTATAAATGTAACAATACAATTTAAAACTTTTCTTCTTACCAATTTTGTAGTAGACATTAAAATACATCAGTCAATATATTGGACGACTACATTTTAGTTGCTATCCACATTGACGACTTGATAGCGGAGTCGGTAGTGCAGAAGCTTGCTACGCAGAGGACGTGAGTTCGATTCCCGTTTAAAACTAATCTTTGAGTGCATTCGAAGTTTGTCTTCATTTTTATGTCTAATAAGTATGTATGTACTTAAGAAAAGTATACCTATCAGTTATTTTAGTACCAATAGTACAGGTTTTGTTTAGTTTGGAACAAGATGACGTTAATGTATCTCTGACTTGCGTACAATTTTCCCATACTTTATCATTACTGACAGTTTCAAAGTAATTTTGCAAGGTATTTGGTTAAAATCCTCCGGAGGCAACGAGTTCGCGTTCAGTTTTTACTTAACAGTAATAAGTATTCAGTAAACGTAGCTTGGAGTAAGCTTGGCGAGGACGTGCGGAGATGTCAAATTCATGAGCAGTTCTGTACAAGATCCTTACGAAAAATGACAAGTAAAAGCAAAATATCTACGTCGTATCAACCCGGTAGATGATATCGCGACGAAAATATCAAGTTCTGAACTTGTATCAAATTATATTTGCGATGTAAAAGAAAATGTAATTTTTCAAGTTAAGTTTTGTTAGGGTTTGGAATTGAAATCAAATTTCTGTAGGAGACAGTGATTTGTAAAGGAAATGTGTAAGTCTCATAACAGAGATGTGTTTTAAAAACGAAGACACGACTGAGACCCCTTTTGCAAGCTCTAGTAATAAAATTAGATATCATGAACCTGTACTGTATATGTTTAGTTTCATAAATAGGTAAGACAATATGTTTTGTATGTAATGTAGTTTAAACCTTAATTAACTATAAGATATTGCTTTTTAGCGATAAGGCCGCCCATTGAACATGTCTTAATGTTAAATTATGTTCTTTAATGTGTCTTATTTTTTGGTGTGCAATAAAGATTATTCTATCTATCTATCTATCTAACTATGCATAAAATATATAACATAACATCACGCCTATATTACCCAGAAGTTTGACAAAGGTGTTCAACACCCACATTTCACCTGTTATGTTTAGGTCCCATGGGAGAGAGGGAGCCTATCGCCATTCACCGGGCAACCCAATCTAACTCCATGCTAATATTGTGAATTTCCAGACAGACAGTTCACAAATTACATTTTGCTGGACGGGGAATCGAACCCGAGACCTCGTGGTGAGGGCGCATATGCTAGCCACTAGACCATCAAGGCAGAAAAAATTAGGTATGTTATATAAATCACACACTTCCATTATGACAGTTAGTATTGCATCTTATTTACGAGTTATATCACAAAGTCATTTACAAATAAGGTTAGAATATTTTTGCGAAAACTGACAAAAACAGTGAATGCGGAGGGTCGTCAACAAATGATGGTGTTCAGGGCAGGGGACAAAATGACGGGCCTGTTTACTAAACCCTCGGTAGCGACACTTCTGCACAACAAAGTAATCGCCGGGGTATGAACTCATCAACGCCGACATCGGATCAAGTATTCAAAGTTTGGAGAATCCATTGATGTATTTCATCTTTATCATAAGAAGCTATACCGTTGATTTATTTTATTTTATTTGACATTTCTTAGGGAAACTAACTGGTAACTAAAACTAGATAATAATAACAACAATGCTAATAACATTTCGAAGGACAATTACAAGTTGCTGCAAATAAACATATTTTATAGCTTAAAAAAACAACAACATATAGCATTCAGCATAACAAAAGAGAAAATAAAAACAAACCAAAAAGCATAAAATAAAAAGTAAAAAAGTTAAACAAATGATATACTCAACAAAACAAAATAAAAAAACAATTATACTTATTAATTTCAAATTAAAATCTTGCCAAAAAAATGCGATTCCACATAGTCTTTCTTAGCAGGTTTGTACTGGTTCGAAAGATAATATTATTTTAACTGTACAATATCTTTTTATATTTATTATGATACAATTAAACATTTAAAATTACATTATATTATTAAATATGTGAAAACTAAATATCTACCTCACTATGTATACATCAAATGAAAAAATAGTGCAAACTTATTAAATAAAAAACCGGCCAAGTGCGAGTCGGACTCGCGCACGTAGGGTTCCGTACCCCTATACATCATTTCATTTCTAAGTATGGGGAACCCCAAAAAAATATTGTTTTTTTCTATTTTTGTATGAAAATCTTAATGCGGTTCACCGAATACATCTTCTTACCAAATTTCCACAGTATAGCTCTTATAGTTACGGAAAAAAGTGGCTGTGACATACGGACGGACGGACAGACATGACGAATCCATAAGGGTTCCGTTTTTTGCCATTCGGCTACGGAACCCTGAAAAGATCCAATAAAAAGTTCAGGTGTCAAAAAACATCGATGTCGACCGCGGGTAACGTGCCCAGAAGGCTAGCGGCATTACCACGTTGTATGGCTATGCTGATCGTTTGTCCAATGTAGAAGCCAGCCTTCTGGTCACGTGAAGAGTCCACTAGTCTTTTACTTAATTCATTAAAACGAGAACAGGCATAATAATTTTGTACAATATAATATTGATTGCGCTGGCCGATAAGGTTTTCATACTTATTAGTAGATTTTTAAATTTTTCGTCAATTCTTTATAGGGTGTAATAAAAGTAACTTATCATAGTTAAATCTAAATTAACTTGTGAAACAGCAATCAAACCTCACGTAACAATCGAATTTGAATACAGAGGGCAAAGTGCCTGCCCACTGCGCTTCTACGTCCAAATGTACTTGAAACTTCCACATTGTTCTCTCTTCCACAGAACTCTCTTCAGTACACTAAAAGTGTCACGTCCGATATAAACACGTTTATTTTTCACGTTTACATATCCAGTAATGGTGAAAGTCGCTTAGCGTGGCGGCGGCGCTGCACTGGCGGCACTCCATTAACCAACGCATTATCTCTCTGTTGCGAACACTCCTCACTTTAAAATATCTCTCATACCTAATACTACAACGCTTTTACCGCAGAACGGCTTTTATATTCAATTATGATCTGGTTTAGAAACGCCTTGTTTGTTTTAGTTTTGGTTTTAAAGCAGTTTCGATGCTTCTTCAATATTTATGAAACATAAAAGCTTCCAAGTGTTTTTTTATAATAATGAATATTTTTTTACCAAACAGTACCAACGCATTTTGCCCAGCTTTCAAATAGTTTATAAATAAACTATAATCCCCATTGGTGGTTTGATGTTCATGATTACATCATGACAATATAAGCTAAGCAGGTAATACCAATATCCTTACCTAGAGCAGCGTTCGCAATTTTAATTATATTTATCTATGAAAGCTTTGGTCAATGGCACTCACTAACAAAATACATTAATAAAATCACAAGCTATTCAGTTCGTAACAATAATCAAGCATACGTGCAATTCATTATAAGAAGTTGTTTGTTACGTTTGAAAAAAGTCATCTACTGAAGCAAGCATTTTTTTTTATATAGCTTACTTAACCCCCTCCAGCTAAGCAAAGTTCTCTTGTGTAAGGAGGAAGTCGAAGACATCCGTGGTGTATCTCTCAACCGTAAGACCGATGCCTTATCCATTGCGCTACGGCTGTTTATAAAAACTGGTGGTAGAGCTCTTGTGAATGAGCTCAAAGGCGGCAGCACCACCGTCTCGCCTTTAACCTGCCGCCAAATAGTAGTGCATCCATTACTGTGTTTCGGTTTTTTGGGTGGTGAGGTGGTCCTGAAATTACTGGCACATGAGGCACAACACCGTAGTCCTCAGCTGCAGCGACGCATCTATAATCTGCTTTTGTGGATTGTTGATGTCCATGGGCTGTACTCCACTTACCATCAGGTGGACTGCACGTTCGTCCGCTGTGGGCGTAGTATAAAAAAAAAAAGAGTTAGAACTTGAACTTTTTGAAGCTTATGTGACAGTGCCTGCAACTCAAGCCTCTTCGTACGCCACTGCAGTCTGCTGAGTGCGGGTCCAGCTCTGCCCTTTTTGTGCTGCTGCGAGTCGACGAGTTACGCAATCCATCTCTCTTTGAAGGACGTCACCTTACCCTTGTACCCTACGGCCTGAGCTTATTATTTAACTTAAGTGATTTTATTAATATTGTAAGCCGATAATAATAATACCTTTGTTAATCTTCTATTTTTGTAAAAACTTATACTATAAAAGCCTCGATGGTCCAGTGGTTAGCGTATGCACCTCTCACCACGAGGTTTCGGGTTCGATGCCCGGGTCTGCAAAACTGTTATTTGTGAACTTGGCGTCAGGAAGTTAACGATAGCAGCACGGAGTTTATTTATTTATTTTATTTATTTTATTTATTTTATTTATTTTATTTATTTTATTTATTTTATTTATTTATTTATCAAGCACACACATTGTTATTACAGGTTACAGACCCAATACAGCAATGTAGCAATACAAAATAAAACATTTGTCACAATTTAGGATAGCTAAGGTAATCGAGTGTCACCTTTTCAAACTCCGCCAAAGAACATAAACAAATATCGATACGAGGTGAAACCTCATTTAAAATTGTTAATGCCCTGACCGTAGGAGAAAACTTCTGCAAATTGGTGCGTGATGCCGGCACTTCAAACACCTTAGTTCTTGGCGCCTGCCGCAGTCTTGTATTTGGTACAAGCAACTTTAATGATTCCAATACCTGTGGGTTTCTCAATTTACCTCGGAACACTAAAAATATATATTTAGCCAAGGCTAGGTCTCGCCTTACTTCCAACTTATAGTATCCAACCATCCCTAGAACAAAGAGGGTTGGATACATAAGTGGATAGAAGGGATACACACCATGCAGTCTTAAGTAAAGATATCTAGCAAATTTATTCTGCATTTTCTCCACCATCAAACTATATTTAGTTTCATGGGGGTTCCAGATAATAGCACTTGTCTCTAACCTACTTCGAACTAATGCGTTATACAAAGACTTTACCGCGTTAATGTTCTGAAAGTCCCTTGTCTCTCGCATTATAAACCCCAAGTTCTGATAGGCCCTCTTACAAATATTAACAATATGCTGTCGAAATAAAAGTTCGGCAGAAAATAAGACACCAAGGTCTCGCACCATCGTGACTCGCGGAATAACCTCCCCTTCCATCTTGTATTCATACCGCAGTGGTTCCAAAGCTCGAGTATAAGACATTATGTTGCATTTTGAAACATTAAAAAATAATTTATTTTCAATGCTCCATTCTACAACATTGGTGATGTCTTTCTGTAGGCGTTCGCAGTCGTGCAAGTTTTTTACTTTAAATAACAACTTCAAATCATCTGCAAACAGAAGGCAGTTTGCATGCTTGATCACTTCGGGCAGATCATTGATCATGATGAGGAACTCCAATGGGCCCAAATTACTACCTTGACTTACTCCTGTAAGAGTGGGATAAGGATTCGAAGTGTATCCCGCATACTCTACAAACTGCTGTCGGTCTCCCAAATAGTTGGAGAAAAAGGATAACAGATCAGGAGTAAATCCGGCAATTGCAAATTTCCTTAACAAGACGTCATTATCGACACTATCAAACGCCTTCTGGAAGTCAAAATAGGCTACATCCAGTTGCGCTCCAGCCTCAGAATCGAGTACCGGAGCAGCTTGGTTCATGAAGCACAATAAGTTGGAATTTGTGCTGTAGCCCGCCCTGAACCCGTGCTGTGCGTCATTAAGCTGTACACTGACCTGTGATGTTATAGTAGAGCACAACGCCATCTCGAAAACCTTTGCGAATGTCGATAATACCGCAACAGGCCTGTATCCTTTCACGTCCGAACTTGAGGACCCCTTTGGGACTGGAATTACTCGTGTTAATTTCCAACCATCTGGATAAACCGTCTCATTTAGACAGATATTAAATAGGTGCATAAGAGGCCGAGCTAGTACCATTCGACAGTCTTTCACGATATATGGGGGTATGCCATCTGGGCCCACCGATCGTTTGGGCTTAAGTCGTGCTATGGCAGATCTTACCTCGCTTAGAGTTAACTGTCCCACCTGAATACGCGTTCCACGTTCAGGTGTCGCCTGTGCTGCTGTTGCTGCATTTAAATGTGGTTTTATATCACCATAAACGGACTGAAAATAATTGGCAAATGCTTGGGCACACTCGCTCTCTATTACGGGCATACCGTCTTGAACAATGCGCGTTTTGCTACGTTTCGAGCATTTCCGTCTAATAAAACTCCAAAAACTAGAAGGTTCCTTTAAAAATTGCATTTCTATACGATTCTGGTAATTTTTGTAAGCAGAATTAACTTTGTTTTTAACTTGTGACCTAAAGTAAGAGAACTTATCATACGCATCACTAGATTTATGTTTTTTATAAGTTTTATGCCAATACGCCTTTCTTTTAATGTCGCCTATAATGTCTGCCGTGTACCATTCTGGGTAATTGTACCGTGAATGACCGGCTATAGGCATTTTTCTTTGAGTGCTATCATCTATTATCCTATAAAATATGTTATAAAGTATACCATAAGCTTCATCAACGCTGCTTGTACCATACAAATCGCTCCAATCCGCTTCCTCTAGCGCCGAATACATCGAATAAAAGTTTGCTTTCGCAAAGTTCCATCGCGGACCGGTTGCGGGCAGTGGTACCGGCCGCGGTGACGCGTCGTTGTGTATGTTGTGTAGTGGGGACGAAGTAGGAGCGGGGACTGCGGCGGCGGCTACGGCAGACTCCTCAGTTGCATGCGCGTGCGCTTGGCGGACGCTCACACACAACGGTGGGTGCTGCGGGTCGACACTAGACAACGGCTCGCGCTCTTCGCTTACGATAATTTCGTCATCCGACAGAGTTGTCAAAACCACATCGAGCGTACGGTCATTACAGTTCTTAATGTTGTTGCATTGGCGGAATTTGCAATAGGTGACAAAGTATTCATAATAACACTGTATATCCTGACTAGTTGAGTACATATTAAAGTCTGCTACTAAAATTACTTTTTCATACCGTTCACACAACATTTCTAAAAGGTGAAACATATACATATATTCTCTATCCGTGGCTTTCGGTGGAATATACACTACACTACAAAAAAACATGAATTTGTTTCCGCGATAAACTGTTGCACTCACTATCTCGAACGAATGAGAGTCTAACATAGCGTTCCCGGGTAAAGGCACCTGGCGTAGCTCAAGTCTATCACGTAGCGCAGCGGCCAATAGAACACCTCCGTGCTTTCGACCATCCACGCGATCACATCGAAGCACCACGTACCCATCCGGCACTATTTCTCCGTCGTGTATCGATTCATTCAATCCGCTCTCCGTGAATGCAAACAATTGTGACGTTGATGATAATATATTGCAATAGATATTTTTTAGCTTCGAACGTGCTCCTCGAACGTTCTGATAGCTAAGCTCTAATACGTTATTAGTTCTCCTTTCCTTGGGATGTTCTCTGAAAGTTCCGAAACCAAAGCCATTCGCTAAGACGGGTATTCACCGGCCAAGCTTCTGACTTAGCGATATTCTCGTAGTGGCTTTCTGGAACTCCAATTTTAAAGGACGAATAGTCCCTCTGGGTCTTGTGGGCTATTTGTTCAACACTGACCTTTTTAGTATCACCAACAATTTTGCCTACATGATCCGTCAGAATATCGGTTGACGTGTCGGGATGTAACGACCATACATGTAAATACTTTTTCTTTTCAATAGCCTGCAGATTACTAATCTGATGGTTCCCACCTTTTAGTACAGCTGTCCGATTAATCTTCCTTTCCTTCTTCCTGTTGGTAACGGTTTGCCATTCCGCCTGCTTAGCGGCCTGAGCCCCTTCTACCTGTGACGTCTGCAGGTTCTCGGAATATGAGGGAATAATATTTTCAGTAACTTGCCTCTTTTTTGCCTTGCTTTTCTCTTCTGTAATTCTGTCATTGTGTAGTTCTGTAGGCATTCTGTAGTTCTTTGCTTGCAAAGTAACTTGAGTAGCGTTTGTATCGGATCCTTTTAAGGATTTCTTACTCCAAGTACTTGTTTCTGGAGGCTGAGAAACGTTATCTACATCTTGAGGCTTATCTAAGCTACGTTCCGTTTGCAATAGTTTTCCCCTGAGAAGTTCGTTTTCCTTGCAACACTCATTTACCTTATCTTTCAGTTCATTGACTGTCTTCTGTAGGTTGTTCGATGCTCCCATAATTAGCTTCTGCATTGAACATTCTAAAGCCGCTGTTACTTCTTTCTTTATAATATCTCTAATCTGGCATTCCGAAAATCCGAGTTGTTTATTGCCAATGGGAGACTGCCATTGTTCATCCATCTCCATCTCGTTGATATGCGACGATTGCCGCTTATTCCTCAAGGTAACGTTGTCCGTTTCTGACATTTAAAGCCGGGCACAGACTGAGCGCAATGTATTTTACACCTTAAGGCAACGCATTAAGGCGCTTTAAAGTTTGCCGCTTCACTCTCTCCGCTGCATCGACGTCACGAGTACCTTGTAGCCGGTTATTTCGCACGCTCGTTTCAATCCTCGGTGGCGCGGTGGTGTAGCGTTCGCTCCCCACTCACACAGCTGCCGGTTCGAATCTCGGTTTCGATTTAACAATGTAACTTTGTTAAATATATTTATCCCTTTCGGACTCCGCCCACTGGGCGGAGTTCTTCCTAGAGAATTCCTTTAGAGAGACAAGGAATTAAAAATTGTAGGTTTCCACCAATCACAAATTTTCGACACACAATTTCCGACAAGACTCCGAACAGACCAAAAACACGTCCGCTCATGACAGCGCGCGCACGAACTCTGCTGTTGGACTCTCTGGAGTTGGAATTGTGCCCAGTGGATGGCGATAGGTTCATCCCCCATTTCCATGGGACTTAAACATATCAGGTGATATGTGGGTGTGGTACACTTCTTCCACACCCTTCTGGGTAATATAGGCGTGATATTTAAAAATAACAATTGGCCCGACCCGGGAATCGAACCCGAGACCTCGCGGGAAGAAGCGCATACGCTAACCACTAGAACATCGAGACAATAGTAAATGCATTTTGATAAAATAACAATACCACATAATTAAATAACACTACCCATATGAAATTTAGAACTTAGAACAAACTTTTAGAGGAATAAGTGAAACTCAAGCTAACAGAAGGTTGTGAAATAAGCAACTTTCCCACGATAAGTGTTATATCTAAACCGACCCTTTTGTATCCTTCCCTTGCTGCAAAAGTTACAAATATTTGTGTGTTTATCGAATTACTACCGTTTATTTATCGGGTCGAGTATGTGTCCCAAGACGGTCCGCATTTGTGGTATTTAACGCAACGTACATCGACAATTTAGTTGAAACCTGGTATTATGTCAATGCCATCTTACCGTATGTATAGTCAACAATGAAAGTAGCTGAACACTTTAAAATTTTTAGACTTCTATACAGCTCACATTTTTTGCATACAAAAAATATCCTTTATATCAAAGAATGCACATACATTATTATTGATTACTATAAGTTTTGATTAATCCAATCATGAAATAATTACGAATTTAAGTTTTTTTTTTGAACAAACGACGCCCGCACCATTTTCACACACACAAAGCATACCCGGAGAACATATATTTGCGGAACACACAAAGGTTTGTCCCGTATGGCAATCGAACCCACAACACCAGCGCAGTTAAAGGGGCGAGGCGAACGCTTTATCCACTACGCTAACCGTGCTCTTGAACGACATTAAAATTTGTTCGTATGTAGCTACTTCTGTTTCTGACTGTACGTTCAAAAGAATTTTACTGAAAGGGTTCTGATGTAATTATAGGGTAAATTTTATTCATGGCCACTTACAACATTGAGTTCGGTTTGCTACCAATCAATAGTGTGTTTCTGCAAAATTTACACATGCGTCAATAATGACTAACAAACAAAATATAAGTATATTCAAACTCATAATCCTATAGGTACCCTTCATTCTTGGTAGGCCTACGGAATAAAAATATTGCATTGGTTTGACATCATCTTTCCTCTAAACCACTTGTTAAAGTCCGGCTCTGACTGTTTGCTCACAAAATAAGCAGATATAAACTCACTTCCACACAGCCACGTCAAGTTCTCGTAAACAGTCGATAAAAATAATGAAATAATTTATTATATGGGCCATAGGATTCCTCCTAAAGGACACTTTATTGCCTCACAGTCAACGTGCAAGTACAATTCGCACGAATGTAGTTAGTTGGACAAAAGCCTTGGCTCCCTCTAACATATTAAATACGTAATGAAACTGCTTTGCTGCGACAGTATCGCCCGCCAGCGTTACTAGTCCTCTTTTCCGGCAAAAACAGCGTCCGACACATGTAAGGACTACGGCGGACATAATAGAAGCCTTAAAACTGTGACCATAAATTCTAAAAGTTTTCCAATTTGAATTTAACTAACAACTTGAGATTTTCTTTGGAGCATACTAAAAAGTTTTAGTATTTTAACTAAGCAGCTTTGGGACTAGGGCAGGGAAAGAAAGACAATTATTAACAAGAGAGATTTACTGTGCAAAATGTGCGGTTAAAAGTTTTACCTCTTTTATAATAAGGAGGTTAATCGGGTTGGTAATAGTGACACTCTGTGGCACTCATAAAAAACTTTATTCGTGACATTATTTCAGAGATGAGATTAATGAGATATATCAATGATATTGATTTTAGTCTTGAACTGACATATTAACTTTCTAGGTGGATTCCTTTTCTGCCATAGGTGGTCCTTACGACTGGAACAATACACACGTTTTATTTTAACTAAGTTAAAATTCTGACTACTGCGATCTAAATTATTAGAACCTTAAAAGAATAAGAATAATAATAATTTATTCTAGCATATAAAAACATAGCAATAGTGTCTGAGACTACTAGAATCTAACATAATTATTATTTACATGATACTTATTCTATAATTGACAATTAATTGATTATAATTAATTAATTGATAATTAATTAAATATAATTAACTTTTAAGTTCTGTTTTAGTAAAGTATTCATTAAATTCATAGCAGACACTTTTTTTTAATATTTTACTAGAAACTAAATATTTTTGTAGCGAGTTATTTACTAGGTACGCTTTCAGATGTCGTAATAACGAAATGTTAAAACGATTAACTCTCAAATGTTACAAAAAGAAATAAAGAAGTAAAAATTCTAATACTATAATTCGTTGCCGTAATTAAGAATCCTGTTAAAATATGGATGATTTAGTTTTGTTTTAAGTCTAACAGCATTGCTTTTTTAACCTTTAAAATAAGACTAACCTAACTTTGATTGTATAGTAATTAGATACCATCAAAGTTATATTATTTTCGCTACTTAACACTAATATAGATTTATTATTATAGTATTGAACAATAAATCTAAACCTATAATTAATCTGAGTTCAAAAGAGCCTCCAAACTGTCACTTTATTTAATTTGCTAACTGTTAGTACTTTTATACGTATTTTGAATTCACTTTATATAATCGCCACAAATTGGTAATGGGATGAAACTTTTTACTTTTTTGACATATAATATAACAGTGCGCGATGGAAACTTATCACAGTTACTGTTACACAATACAAGCAAGGGATTTGCTTATCCCATTAGCAATTAACGGGGCCTGCATAGATGCTATACAACTGCTAAGAAGTGTTTCATACATAAAGGGATAGGCTACAGAGAAAAGACGAGTTCTACTCGTGAGGCGTGTCTTATCTGTGCCAAGAGACACGTTCCTAGAGAAAACCTCCTACGCTAGGTACGACACCTTCAACAACCTAGTGCAGCTACCGTGGCCTCTTATCTAGATACTATACAATCAAAGTTATATTATTTTCTGGTTTTTTTTTAGTAGAATAAGCAATGCTGTTAGTCTTTTGACGTTTCTTTATTGATAATAACGTCATAGTCTAACCGTTATGTCAAGAGTGGCTAGCCATGATGGGCTGTCTAATGATGACCTAGCTAACATAGATTAAAAATTGCGAATTATTATTTTTGTAAACGGAATTAGTCTATTATGATGTCGTACCGTATTGGTAATTTAATTTATTAGAATCTTAAAGCAGCAAAAACAAACTAAACAGTTACAGTTCTTGATATAACACACATACGTCATTTATTATATATGCCGTCATTTAATTTAAAATATTTACCGAGCTTACACAGTCCACATATTAATAAAAAAAAACCAAGCACCAAAGATTATGTATGAAATAAACAAGCATTCACAAAAATGGCACGCAATTTCTCTGCAAAAAGGAGGGTAAAAGTTAGCATTTCTTAATTTTCTAAAACAAATTACTTAAAAGAAAAGTCATTTAGAAGATTTTCCGTTTTTAACATTAGAAATCCATTTCTGCGTTTGTTCTATTTATCAAGTGTGACGGGAAATTGATGAGTCTGATGCGTCGCGGCTTTGTCATTGAATAACGAGAGCAATTCCACTGATGGAATTGACCTGCAAAAATAAATAAGGGAAGGTGCCAATGTTGAAAATTGGTGAGACACTTGCGAAAAGGATTTAATTTTTATTAAGTCACGGTATACACAATTAAACGCTAAACCACCGAAAAGCTAAGACAGAAATGTATTTATGCTATCTCTACTAGTATAATTATATCTCATGTTATGTTAGTGCATATGTGGGTGCATGAATGGAGCCTCCCCGAGTGACGTACACAACGATTCCCTACGTCCAGCGCACCCTGGGCAATTCACGAGTTCTCTAAAGCGAATTGGCTAATACTTTCACCACGATGGCAAGTCAAAATAAAATTTGACTCAGTCATCGACACGACGAAAAAGAAGAAGTGTATATGTTATATTGTGGCGGTATCCGCACATAGTCACGTGACATAATTTTGTCGATGAGTGCTGAATCGCGATAACGAAGTGTTCACAGAGAGTTTACATATATACCATATAATATAATAAGCTACCGTTGGACAGCTGTCCGCCAGGCAATACCACCGAGCCTGGTCGGAGGATCCTCCCTTTGTGGTGGAGGAACATCACACCCTGTTCCTCTACATTTAAACATCACAGCCTGTTCCTCTACAGTATTATTATGTGGATAATATTTTCTAGCACCACTCTGTCCAGTATCGCCAGACTAAATAAAATTTGTTCAATAAATATAACACTGTTTATAAACACTGTTACAATTCCAGAGACCAAAAAAAATATATATACGAGTATGTTATAAGTATCATGGCGTTTCATCGCATCTGCCTACCCCCGTGGGACCAAGGCGCGATTTTATGATTGTTGCATTTATAGGAGGAGGTTACGGGGAAACAATTGCTCGACTGTTTTTCATACAAAAGTAATATTCATTTAACTTTAATATTATAAAATTTTCATCTATTTTCATAGACAAATTATATCTAAAACACTGTTAAACATGTTAGCTGGCGCCACTTTTTTTCAAAATTTATTTTGAAATTTTCTCATTGTATGGTACTCAATGATAATAAAAACAATTTAGACAAAATGGGCGATAACGAACATGCATGCTTAGTGTTTTAGGTATGATTTGTGTATAAAATAAAAGCTTATTAATATTACAATTCAACCCATATTATTCACCCGTTATCATAGTAACGTAGTATGAAAACACAGCGCTCCAGTTTTTACCAATACGTAGTAAGAAACAAAATCAAGAGCCACGCGAACCGACTCATATTAATTAGTCCTCAATAAAGCTCGATTGAGAGCAGGCCGTAATAAAAAAAGACATCGATGTGACGGAGACAATGACAATCGTAAAAGTCTGTTTCTAACAACTACTGGTAAATGTGTAGCATTGATTTATAATAACATTGTTGGTGTAATTCACTTACGCATACCAAAAAGTCAAATAACTAAAAGCGTTTGTAAAATAAGGTACTTTTTTTATCTAGTAGTACTAGTTGTTATTAATCAGTACTTTTCACAATTCCCTTGGCTACAGGTAGACTTGCAATACCGCATTATTTACCTTTTAGGCTTGACGTTTTGGCAGACAGATTACACTGGCGGTGGTCGCAAGCAGACCTGACCAGACGTCTGCTTGCTCGACCAGAATCTACATTTGAAATAATAAAGTTCTACTATCTATTTACCCGCCAAGAATATCTTTGGTAATAAAGAAGAATCATTAGAAAATACAGTTTATCTACCACATAAAACATTTTACTGCTGTCCATTCTATATCTAATGTCATTACGGAAATTGATGATGGCTATGGATAAAGAAGACAGACATGAGGATTTTTTTTGAAGAACCTTGAAGGTGCTTTTTTATGTCGTGGAAGAAGCAAAGGCAATTTTGCCTTCCCGTCGCCGCGCCCGTTGCCGTCTTGTCGAATGGAAAACCACTTATTTTTAGGCGAGTTACCATGGTGACGTAGACAGGTGTTCTGAATCATAAAAAAATCCATATCTAGAAAAACGCGCTCAAAAAAATACTGAAACAAATGAACTCTTCAGATTTATTATTTGACATCCATATCGATGTGAAGAAATATAGCGTTGACATCTGCTTATTTTCCTGTAATAATTGTCAGCTGAGTGATTTGGGTCATTCCAGTTCCTACATGTTAGAGATTGATATCTTGGTCATTGATATTAAAATTATCTAACAACAAAATATTTTAGTATTTTATGGCAAGATAATTTTATATATATATGTATATATATGTTTAGACTAATAAATCAATCAATGCAAGCAATCTCAAAATTATATTCACAATAACTGATTTATAAATCAAAATTAGATTGATTTTAATTTGAACCTAAACAGTTCGATTAAAATTGATCTAAGCTTTTTAATTCAAATCATATTATTTTGATGATGATTGAAATTTGAATTAATTACAAGCTGACCCGACAGACGTTGCCCTGCCTTAACTATGCACATTCTCAGTGACTATATTTGCAGCACGCATTATGTCAATGTTATGTCAAACCCCATAAAGGTACATTCAAAAAGTTCATATTGTCAAAAGCGCTAAGGTTACTTAAATGGCTACTAAAAAATAGGGGTTGGTGATAAAAGGGTAAAAGAAAAATAAAAACAAAAAATTTATCAAAAAAATTTAAAAATATGTTAAGGGTGAACAACCCCTATCACTTAGGGATATGAAAAATAGATAGTAGCCGATTCTCAGACCTGCTAAGTATGTATATAAAATTTGGTAAAAATCAGTGAAGCCGTTTCGGAGGAGTAAGGTAACTAACATTGTGACACGAGAATTTTATATATAAGATAATCTTTAGGTTATTTTTATTAACCCTGTAATTATAATATTTGTTGACGTGTTCAAGCGCCCCTTGGGGTTTAATAAATGATTTGACTTTGACTTTGACTTAGAACAGTGTTGCTCCATTTAATAAAGATGAAATAATAGATCAATGGTCTCTCGAAACTTTGAATACTTGATCCGTCAGAGTTGATGAGTTCATACCCCGGCGATTACTTTGTTGCGCAGAAGTGTCGCTACCGAGGGTTTAGTAAACAGGCCCGTCATTTTGTCCCTTGCCCTGAACACCATGATTTGTCGACGACCCTCCGTTTGCGTCGTTTTTCCGACCTCGAGAAAATAGGTTAACCTTATTTGTAGTGGCTGCGGTATTCATTCGACATATTGTCGTGATGAACTTTCACTTGTTTTTAACCTTTTCCAAAAAGGAAGAGTTTCTATATTTAATGCGTATTTTTGTTTTATGTTTGACCAGCGATTTCTCTGTAATTTGTGACCGACTTCAAAAGACATTGTAAAAGTAGAATAAACGAGTATCATGAGGTTACGCATAGTTTGTATAGATTTACTATATATAACAAACGTACGAGTAGCTACTAATAACCAAAAGGATTTTGTTACTTCTGTCTTATCTTGTAAATCACCATCATATTTTTTAAGGTACATAATATTCCTTTAAAAAAACACTGCCGCTAACAATAATTCGAAATATTCTCCAAACGTTCATAAGACTTTACCTCAAAAAAATATCACATTTTCTTTTCCATCACAAATTAAATTTGGCACAAGTTCCAGAACTTGATATTTTCGTCGCGATATCATCTACCAGGTTGATACGTCGTAGAAATTTTGCTTTTACTTGTAATAGTTTGTTAGGATCTTGTACAGAACTATTATTTCATTAGATTGAATTACGATATTATGGGATTTATCATAAAATTTATTACGAGAAAAATAGCATATTTATTCATCACGTAAGTAGATTATTTACGTGATGAATAAATATGCTTTTTTTCTCGAGCTGAGCTGAGACTTGGACTCTCAAAAAGGCTGACCGTAACCGCATTGATGCCTTCGAGATGTGGTGCTGGAGGAAAATGTTACAAATCCCATGGACTGCTTTTCGCACAAACATATCCATCCTGCGCGAACTGAACATCAAGACCAGACTATCAACCATCTGCCTGCGCAGAGTACTGGATTTCTTCGGTCACATAGCCAGGAAAGAAGGCCACAACCTTGAACAGCTCATAATTACTGGCAAGGTTGATGGCAAAAGACTTAGAGGCCGTAGCCCGACAAGATGGACAGACCAGATCCGTTCCACTCTGGATACCCAACTGCATGTTGCACTACATGATGCCAAGAACAGAGACAGATGGCGGGACACTGTCAAAAAAAAGATAATACCACGGGGACTTCACGACCCTCAGCAATGAGGAACACGACGCGAGGAGGAGGAAGTAGATTATTTACAAAATTAAACTCTAAATGCGCATGTGTAGTTAATTTTTGTAAACAAAACCTGAATTCCCTAGAAAATTTTGATATGTTTATTTACTTTTGTATAAGTAGATACGAACTTTTATCCCCGAGGTAGTGAAATGAAATAACTTTATAAACTTTGGTAATATAATATTGCACGAGTCAGGGAGTAGCTAAAGTAAATGTTCATCCTCAATTCTTTTCTTAAACAATTTCAAAAGTATTTTAATATGCTGATAAAACGATAATATTGACCTAAAATCTTTGAGACTTTTACACAAAAAAGGGAAAAAGGTTTATAATCTTTATATTCCATAAACGAATCACAAGTATGTATATTAATATATTAAAGCTGAAAAGTTATTTTAATTGATTCGTTGTCTATGTTTATTTTTTTATACTACGTCTGCAGTGAACTAACACGTCCACCTGATGGTAAGTCGAGATTAGCCCATTGTAGATGCGTCGCTGCAGCCGAGGACTACGGTGTTAGGCTTCATATGCCAGTTAATTCAGACCTGATCTCATCACCAAAGCGGAACACAGTAATGCAAATACTACTATGTGGCGGCAGGTTAAAGGTAAGACATTTAAACGCAGTAATTTTAAGAACTACAGATCCGATATAATAATAAAATAATAATAAAAAGTCTTTATTAACACAAAAAGATATTTTGCATTGCATCTGCAGTCTCGAAATTTTGAATAGTAACTGAGTTTGAGTTTGAGTTTTAAAATTTCTTTATTTCGTATGCCAATAAATAACATTGAGTTAGTAATAACAGTTGTTACACTAAGTACATAAAATTATACATTGTGTTTTTACCAGGCTAGGAACGCCTCTCAAAAACTTGGCATTGAATAATAGAAAGTTAAAATTAAAATAAAATAATTCGTTAATACATACGGTAGTAGGAAAAAAATTACATGCACAATTGTTTATAGATAGCATTTGATACTCTTATAAATTGTGGGCTGTTGTTGCCACGCAACTTCACTACACAGCCGTTTTATATGCTACTTATATTGTTTTGCAAAGTCCTAATATTCATAAGCTAAATATTCCAATTGAACCCACAAGTATTGATTACTAAGTCCCAATTTCACTTCATTCTTTAGCAGGGGTTAACCCCAAACCGAAGTCTCGATCTCTCTCTCATATTCAATGTTTAAGGGGGAACAATTGCTTGGTTGTTTTCCATACAAAAGTAATATGGGATTAACTTCAATATTATTAAGTTATTATATATTATTATAGACATATCATATCTAAAACACAGGCATGTTTGATGGCGCCCGCTAAAAATGATTATTAATTTTTTTCAGTTGTATGTAACTCATAGATTGATTTAAACAGTTTTGACAAAATGGTCACGTACAAACATGCATTTTAATGTTTAAGATATGATTAATCAATAAAAAAAACTTAAAAATATTTAAGTTAAACCCATATCACGTCTAAACCCTCATCTGTTTATACTATCTCATTGATTGTCACTTGAGTAATTTAAGTCAGGTTACCCTATTGTATAAAGATTCTACTGAAAATCGTTATGTATTTTAAAGACAAATAAACGTATTCTTATTCTTATTCTTATTATTCTTATTCTTATAGTTTCAAAACGCGGCGCTGAGGTGTCTTAAGCGGAACAGAGAGATAGAAAACCGAAGTTCAGTTTTGAACTCAGCTGGTGAGCGTTCAGGCATTTTACCGTCTCAGTTGGTAGAAACAATTATTTTCACGACCGCCGTAATCTCCGTCTCATCGATTCCTTTATTTTATTACCGCCTGCTCTCAATCGAGTTTATTGAGGACTAATTAATTTCACACGTCGCGCGAGATTCTTAATTTACTTCACACAATATAGTGTACTTTATTTTTATATTTCTCCTAATGAAATGTTTCTTTTACAGTCCGTAGGGACGCCTGAACACAACATTACGAAACCTAGGAAAGATTTCGACGAAAAAAAACATTTTTCAAAAATTTGACAACGGGTCTAAATCGCGTAATTATTCATTATATTTAAATCATTCTTGGTCAGTCGGCTCGTGACTATGAATGATGCAAGTCATTCGAAACGTCGAGCACAGGTATTTATTTACCTTTATAATAATTACGCGATTTAGACCCGTTGTCTAATTAAAAAAAAAAATCGCGGCAGTTTAAAAACATATATTGAAAAAAAACCACCTTCTTTATGATGACACCCAAAAAAAATTTTGAATCAGTGTCAATTTCAGATAATACCTATATATAAATTGACCAAATATAAAAGTGACACAAGGTAACACTCAAATAAATAAAATAGCTGTAATTTTTATGTATGAGTGTTCTTGGCGTAACCTGCAAATAAAATAAAATTCTTTAAATTAGAATTATACATTGCACAACCGTAAAAACATAACACTCCATGTTTTTTGGACAATCTTGTAAAAAGAATTGTTAATTTCTTCTAATAACACTGTACTATCAAGAATATCATAGTCTATTTTTATTTTCAAACCAACATTTTTAAACCAAAACTCTTTGTAGCATCAATTTTCAGCTTCGACACCTTTCCTTATTTATCTTTCGCGGGTCAATTCCATGAGTGGAATTACTCTCGTTATTCAATGACAAAGCCGCGACGCATCAGTCTCATCAATTTCCCGTCACACTTGATAAATAGAACATACGCAGAAATGGATTTCCTATGTTAAAAACGTGTAAATTTTATATATTGCTTTTCTTTCCAGTATTGTTTTGAAAATATATTGCTTACTTTATTTTGTATAATTATTATATTATTATATTTTGGCATGATATCTTGCATAATATTTTTTTATAATACTAGCTATGATAGAAGTGAAGTACTTTTATGTGTCATATAAATTAATTTTATTTTTAAATTTTTGCTTTTGACCTCTCACCGTGAGATCTCGGATTTGATTCCCGGGTCAGGCAAAGTGTTATTTGTGAACTTTCCGTCAGGAAATTTACAAAAACGGCATGGAGTTGGAATTGTGCCTGGTGGATGGCAATAGGCTCACCCCCTATCCCATGGGACTTAAATATAACAGATGAAATGTGGGTGTTGTACACCTCTGCCACACCCTTCTGGGTAAAATAGGCGTGAATGTATGTCTATGTCTTGTGAAATATAATAATGTAATAGTTTATAGTTTAGATTTTTTTATGAACTTTTATTTCATTGATACAAACTTAAAAATCTTTGTCTGCTTGATTGCCATCTAGACAGTAGGTACCTTAGTTGTCAGAAAAGAAACAAAATACGTTCGTAAAAATATCGTGTTACTTTTGTATTACTGATTTGATGAAAAAACGCTCCGATTGACATTCTGCTTATTTTCCTGTTATAAATGTCACTAGAGTAATGTGGGTCATTTCTGTACTTGTCCCAGAGATAGATATCTTGTCATCTGAGTGCCATCTTACTTTTAGGGAAATGATTTGACCCATATATTTATGATACAATTTTATACAGATTTGGGCAATATTGGGACAAAATTTAAATGGTTGGTGGACTAACTGATGGGCTGGCAATCGACTGCCTATAGCTAAAATTTAGAGTCTCAAAAATTTTCACTCGCTAAGCTAGCTCTATAACTATATCGATAAAACATAATCTACGTTATTTCAGGGGACTTAAACAATGCTCACAACCTTTTTTATCAAAAGCGCGGTTGAGTAGAATCAAATCTATTGAGTACTAACAAACAACCAAAAAAAATTGTTCCTCTCTATAATGTTAATATAGAAGATATTATTAAAATTATGTAATACGAGTGTTACTCACGTAATGTTGGTGTATTTAGTCGACCTATACTTCTGAGTCGCAGCCAGTCTTGCACGAGACTGAGACTGGCTGCGACTCAGGCGCGACGTATCGCACTCCCTTGAAAATGCCTAAAAGTATAGTTGAAACCACGGTCGACTAAATAGAACAACATTACGTGAGTAATACCCGTATTTCATAATTTGAATAATGTTGCAAACTCACGTCAGTTTAAATATATAAAATATTTAATATTATATTATCATATAAATTAACTATATCGAGATTTATACTGTTAAATCAAGGCTCTATTTTTTTGTTTTACTCTAATGGAGTAGAAGAGTAAATTAAGCAATGCTGTAAGACTTTTTAAACAAAACTAATTTAACCCTAGCTTAACTGGATTCTTAATTACGGCAAAGAATTACAGTCGTAGATTTTTTCTGCTTCGGAACCTTTGAGAGTTAAGTGTTTAAATCAGTTTGTGGTTACGATAAAAAACCTAGTGCAAGAAAATAGCTTTACAAAGAAAACAACAAATATTTTTTTTTAACCGACGCACTAGGAATGTGTTCACAGACATACATTTCATCCTTACTAAGCACACCCAGAGTCAGAACAGATCTTGGTGATCACACAGAATCTGTCCCGTGCGGGGATCAAACCCGCAACGCCAGCGTAATCATCGAGGCGACCGCTTTAACCGCTACGCAAACTGTGCACTCTTACTCATTCGCTAAGAAATTACAAAATATATCTTATTGGCCATATATGTATTGTCAGGGTAGTCAATACTTGTATAAATAGAAAATTAAGTTGATTGTCACGTTGTATGCAATGAAGTTCATATTGTCAACTCATGAATTTTCATAAAAACGGAATCATTCCATAAAGTTAAAATAAAAATGATTGTCTGAAGACTTGTAAAAGTTATCGTTGTTATTTGCATTTGAATGTATAGTACTGATACCAGTATTCATTACCGAGGGCTAAGTATATAATAAACAAAGCCCATATCATACCGAAATTATCTGGCATCTTCATTAGATAGATGGACAGATATAATATTATTTATTGCACACCAAAATATATACAAAAAGAACACTAATAAGCATAAAGACATGAACGATGGGTCGCCTATCGCTAAAAAGCAATGGAATCTTCAATATAAAAGAGGTAAAACTTTTAACCGCACATTTTGCACAGTAAATCTCTCTTGTTAATAATTGTCTTTCTTTCCCTGCTCTAGTCCCAAAGCTGCTTAGTTAAAATACTAAAACTTTTTAGTATGCTTCAAAGAAAATCTCAAGTTGTTAGTTAAATTCAAATTGGAAAACTTTTGAATTTATGTTCGCAGTTTTAAGGCTTCTATTATGTCCGCCGTAGTCCTTACATGTGTCGGACGCTGTTTTTGCCGGGAAAGGGGTCTAGTAACGCTGGCGGGCGATACTGTCGCAGCAAAGCAGTTTCATTACGTATTTAATATGTTAGAGGGAGCTAAGGTTTTTGTCCAACTGAGTACATTCGTGAGAATTGTACTTGCACGTTGACTGTGAGGCAATAAAGTGTCCTTTAGGAGGAATCCTATGGGCCATATAATAAATTATTTCATTATTTTTATCGACTGTTTACGAGAACATGACATGAATGCGTGTTTTATGCTTAGACCGGTAAATAGTTGAGTTTCTGTGCTCATTTTATAAGTAAAAACAGACAGGGACGGCCTCACTAAGTGCTTGAGTGGGCAGATGATGAATATTATAGCCATTGGCGTGTTTTTCTGTAGATCTACTATGAAATAGAATTAGTTTATTTAAAAAGTACTTCGAACATCTTATACAAGAAATAACATTATTTTGATGGAGTGTCCAGATAAATATTCTATTAACACTTTATCTAAATCAAGGTTTACGTTCTTATTTCAAAAAAAATAATCATGGTCTGCAGTGGCCATTACCGGCCAGTGTTAAATTTACCCTAAAACTAAATCAGAAACATTGTGGTGAAATTCCTTAAAATATTCTATGCATGGTAAGATAGTATAGACATAACAGGCTTCATCCAAATGTCGGTGCTTTAAATACCACAAATACTGCACGTCTTGGGTCACATACTCGACCCGTTAAATGAACAGCGGTAATTCGATAAACACACAAATATTTGTTAGTTGTACAGATGGGACCGGGTACAAAGAGGGTTGGTTTGGCCATGGCACGTATCATGGGAAAATTGCTTACTTTGCAACCCGAAAGTTAACTTGATGTCCGCTTTTTCCCCTAAAAGGGTAACCCAAAGATCCATAGTATGTATAACTGGTAAAATTGGTTGCACGCATTTTGTCAAAATTGGTCAGAATTCGTGCCAAACGTGCCTTATTCTAGATTTTACTAATTAGTTATACAGAACTTATTTTTTGACTATATTAACTTATATTGCATTTGCGTTCAAAAACACGTTCAACGGAAATTTATAAAATAAAAAAAAAACGAAAGTTTAGAAGCTGTTCTAGAAGTTTCAATTAACTACTAAAAATAATTCTCGAATGCTTTTATACGTACATTTTTTAAATGTAAAGTAAAATTAGCTTAAAGAACTCGATAACGCTGCAAGGTAATATTTGCAATAGCAGAACCTTTCTTCCGTTTAATTTTGCTGCCAGCACTTTCTATGCAGCACGCCTTTGCTCTATTTAGTGCAAAATCAAATAAAAACGCAATTTATTCACCAAAGGAAAGTAACTTCGAAACGCAGATTCCCTTCATTATTGAATAACTAACTAAGAAGATGTTTACGCTGATCCGACTGAAATAAATTTCTGAGTGCGCTTGTAGATGCTTTTATGCTATTTTCCAACTCAAAAGAATCTTGCTATGAAGGAGCAGTATTGCCTTTTATAGATTTGCTTCGCAAAAGACTAAATTATTCTTAAGTTTTCTTTTTACTGATAAAGTTTTTATGCGATCATTGGCTTTCTGAATATAAAATACAATATAAATGATTTAGATTAAGAGCTAAAGTTGACATTGTTGTTTTAAGTGGATGCATAATTTCAACCGTAACTTTTAAGTCAATATTTTTCTGCACTTTTTTTAAATTTTGATGGTAGGTGCCATCGACCAATAGCTTACAACTTAAAAAATAACCAATAGCTTAACTATTTAAGGATTTTGATATTATATATTATATTTATTTAGCTAACTTCAGCACAAAAAAATATGTACAAGGCGGACCTAATGCCTGAGGCATTGTCTGACAGTCAATCTAGGGTGATGCATTGCATGCAAACATTATAGTGGTACTTGTAATATTTAAAGCAAATTTTAGCTTTGCTATGCATTTATTTTTATGTATATAATATTGTGAATAAGTAACGCATAGATGGCGCTAAAACCAAGTAATGGTTCGTCTAGCTTCGGCTGGCACAAAAGAGTTGAGAAATTTCGAGTCCGGCAGCATGCGAATCCATAGCTGAATTGGCAAAGCACTTGGGGCGTATACCCAAGAGGTGCAGGTTCGAGTCCTGCTGGATTCTTAATTTTTCAACTTTAATATTACATAAAAATAAATGCATAGCAAAGCTAAAATTTGCTTTAAATATTACAAGTATTGATAAAAATGCGTCATCTCTCGACAGTAATGAGTTGATCTTAATTCAAACGTACTGTATGCGATTATGTGAATAAGTAACGCATAGATGGCGCTAAAACCAAGTAATGGTTCGTCTAGCTTCGGCTGGCACAAAAGAGTTGAGAAATTTCGAGTCCGGCAGCATGCGAATCCATAGCTGAATTGGCAAAGCACTTGGGGCGTATACCCAAGAGGTGCAGGTTCGAGTCCTGCTGGATTCTTAATTTTTCAACTTTAATATTACATTATAGTGGTAGGTGCAATCAAAGTACCATGGTAAGACATGTAAACATTTTGTTTAACAATAGATTTAAAAATATATATTATTACATATACACATAATATATGAACACACAGTACTATGTAAATATAAATAAACAATAAATGTTATATATAACCAAGAAAACATACATTTTATATTACCTTCTGAGCTAATCATTTCAGGATCTTATCACACCACCAAAAAGGATTTATGTTTATTGACTATTTAAAAGCGAGGTAACATGAGTGAAAATATAACTATTATTTTTAAAAATTACATATAAACTTTTGTTTCATAAAAATTTAAGAGGTACCGAAACTGCGTTATAACCAAAACTAAAACAACAAACAAGACGTTTCTAAACCAAATCATAATTGAATATAAAAGGCGTTCTGCGGTAAAAGCGTTGTAGTATTAGGTATGAGAGATATTTTAAAGTGAGGAGTGTTCGCAACAGAGAGATAATGCGTTGGTTAATGGAGTGCTGCTGTGCAGCGCCGCCGCCACGCTAAGCGACTTTCACCATTACTGGATTTGTAAACGTGAAAAATAAACGTGTTTATATCGGACGTGACACTTTTAGTGTACTGAAGAGAGTTCTAGAACAATGTGGAACTTTCAAAGTACATTAGGACGCGAATGCGCAGTGGGCAGGCACTTTGTACTCAGTGTTTGAGGCGGGTTTTGTTCATGTTTTGTAATCCTGAAGCAAATTGATTTTCTAAAAGTTAAATGCTGCTTTTCATAGATATTTTATAATGGAAGTATCTTTGGATACTATTACCACGTCTTTATAAAAAAAAATATATTTGCAGCGAACACAATTATATTTTAAAATATGTTTAATATTTCTTTATTCAGGAACTTGATAAACGATAGCTCAAAGCTGAAAACTGCCAGCAGCACGGAGTTGGAGTTGTGCTCGGTGGATGGCCATAGGCTCACCCCATAACCCATGGGACCTAAACATACCACACCCTTCTGGGTAGAGGCGTGTTTTATTTCAAAACTGCAATAAAGATACAAAACCTATAGAAGGTTAAAAAACGCGAGTATATACAAAGGTGGATGCAAAAAGTTGCAACCTTTGACGTGTCCTAACAACCGGTTCAATCAAATGACAGCTTAAAGGACTCTCCATCCACAGGGAAGCTTGAACACGTATTGAAATACTCATCCCTTTCAGTAACTATGCAATGCTTACTGCATCGCGTTCTCGTATTCATCTTTGTAACACACTTCTGCCATTGATACTTTGATATCTTGAACTAGGTGTCATTCGTATAAATCTATTTAGCATTATTTTATAGCCAGTATAACTGACATACGAATATATTGCTTTTGAGTCGAAACGATGCTAAAAATGTTAAAAAGAATGAAGCATTCGTGAATATGACACCACCTGACTTATCCACTAACTGAAAATAAGGATTTTATAACAAACCAATAACAAATTAAAAAACGTTTAATATATCTAATAGAATCCTACGCTCCGCGTAACTCCACTCTATGGCCATATGTAAATATATCGACAGACATAACGACAGAACAGCTTAGTTACACGTGGCTCCGATACGTGTACGGGAAGCGATACACTGCTATTTGACAAGTGCTCATAGGTAGGGTCAGTGGGTACCACGATAAACATCGTTTACGATGCTGAAATTGCCTCAGATATCTGCTTTCTCGGCGAAATGTTATGAGGTCAATATCGTACCCGAGATATTCGCCTCCAGCGTTTTATGGCAATGAACCCCGATATTGCATCCAGGGAATATTAGTGCCTACTAGCCTTGATCCGGCAACTGCCATCTTTTACCATCTTTTTCCAATATCCGTTAATATTGGGTGGCTGGTAACAACTTTTAGTTTGTTGGAATCACTTTCCTCGATGTTTTCTTGCGGCATTACGAAGTACCCGAACATATTTGGGTGGGCGATATTTAGAATGTTCTGTACATTAGTTTGCGACATCGTTTTATGTTATGTTTGGGATGTTTACGTAAATTTTTGTAATAGTTATTAAATTTCCTTGCCGTTTGGGTATAAAAGAGAAAAGGGTAGCGGCTTATTTTTTAGTGCCCACATTTAGTTAAAAGGGTAAGTAAATATCGCTTACGCATGGGTTTTTACATTACAAACAGAAATAATATTTATGTATTTGTTGGGTACTTTTGGTGTCATAAATATCTTTGTGCATGAGATGTTTAGGCTGTAATTCTATTTAAGCACGGTGACTATCTCGTGGGTAAGAAATGTAGCTTCGTGCTATGTATGCTTTAATATCGGCATTACGATAGGTTGCGACTTCGGTCCTTGGTGTTGTCAAAGTTCATGAGCAACGGTCATCATTAAACATTTGATGAGCCGTTAGGTCGTCTGCCAGCGCTGGCAATAAAAATGTTAATTATAAAGTGGGTAGCATACAAAGCATTGCAACTTGTGATATTGTCGGATTTGTTGTAAGTATTATTTATTTATTGTCTTACGAATACGTTAAAATAATAATTTTCATAGATGCGTTACGATGAAGTAAAACGCCAAAGTCACGATCAGTACTTTTAATTCAGGTAAGTATTTTTCGTGATATATCTGAGTAAAATGAAAATGAGTTTTTTTTACCGCAAAATTATAAGGGTTACATGTCAAACCGTTATTATTGCCATAAAAATTAATATTACCATACAATCTATAACATCATCATGATGGTAAAAGTAACCAAATGCTCCAAGAAAAATCAACGCAGAAATTTGCAAGACAAATTTAATTTCTTGTTGACTGCGACGTTCGTTAGATTGAAATTAATTTTCAATCGAGTGATTAAAATATTCAACATAACATCCATTTTAAACGCAACCGATGAGGTGATTCGTTAACACGTCTGCCTAACTTTTGATTCAAGAATATTCAAATGAGAATCTTAAAAATGCGGCCATTTTTTGTGGAATGGCGAATTTGAATTGAAAAACGGTTTTTGAATTCTTTTAACTACTCACATGAAGTTTTCATAGATTGCTTAAAATCATTTAGTTTAATTTGACACTGTGTGATATAAATTAACTACGCTTGTATATACATATTTTGTTTTCTAATAAAAATTGTGGTATAATTTTTTTTATGTTGTCTGTTGCCGTGTTTGTATGTCTTCGTGTTTAAACGCCTTTTGGAGCCTATGCAAATAAATGATTTTATGTTCCATATTACGAGTATATCTTACTATTGAAAAAGGTCTTTTTCACATGCACACTCATGTCTACATCTTTACAAACTATTGCATTCATAACATTAATAAGAGCTAATTTACACGGTATAAGTTTTGCAAAGCAATTCTCTTGACATCTCTGTCTTTTTAAACGCAATTAACAAAGCAAGCAATTGAAATGACGCAAGTTTAATCCTTGATTTAAATTTCGGCAATTCTATTGCTTGCTTTGTTTATCTCGATTAAAAATATAGATATAGCAAGAGAATTGCCTTACAAAACTTGTCATCCTCTAATTGTACTATAAAATAAGCTATCTTGATTAGCTTATTTTATAGTACAATTAGAGGATGACAAGTTTTGTAAGGAAACTGTTTGAATTGTATGACAACAAAAAAATATGACATTTCGTAACCGTCTTTTGGTTTAATAGATAAACTTTAATATGTTTTCATTTTTAATACTGGTAACTTTCATTTTCCATGGACTTCTTAACTGTTAACCAGAAAAAAATATGAAAAGGTAATAAAAATTAACACATCACTTCATTTTGACCTGTTTGTGACAGCAAAAACTAATGACATTTCGTAACCAGGTCGTTTGCAAAGGTGCTTGTACCGTCTAAATAACAGTTTGCATGTTTACCGTAGGTACGACATTTGCAAGGGAATGCCACGGCCCGTGCTAGGATAATGTCAATCTGTCCGACAGGGCTAGGCTCACACACACCGGGCGACTAAGCCAGGTTTGGATGCCAGACCTGTTTTTGTATTACCCTATTTTAAGAAAAACTAACAACAATAAAAATTAAATATATTTTAAGGTAATGTTCTTTTTTCTGTAACGTTCGATGAATATAATTTGGAATACAAACTTTATTTTTAATCAAGTATGTTTTGACAGATATTGATAAAGCACCACCATATTATTTGATTGTGTCTGTGTCTTCTATTTTATTTGTCATTCTATTGAATTTATTTCTTTTTTTACTGAATACATTGTTAGGATGGGAGGTAAGAAGTGAGTACAAGATTAAGCATATCTTGTTATGCTTAATTCTGTACCTATGTTATTATGTATTTAGTTCCATATAAATAAACAGCCAAATATAATATATTTTTAACAATCTTACGCTACATTTACGGATTCCCATTTAACCATTTCTGCTTCAAATATTTTAACTGTCCTTAAGAACGTTTTACAAGTGAATATCAAATGAACCTTCCTCAATAAAACCTTTTGTAATCCTCCAAAATTAACGATACCCCAATTTTAGGGAGAATTTCTTCGTAGTGGTAACTTTGGTGCTCTACTTAGATGTAACTATTATATACAGGCGATGTGTACTTGAAATACACTAGCTTGATGGCTACTTGTATGTGAGAGCCTCGAAAGCTCGACGTACGATGAAGAACATACTACATGGCTATTAGTATTTATTACAAACTCGACTACAATATGTACAGATAAAGTGCTCGTAGACACGGCTAGATCAAGCTATACATTTTCATTGTAAAGGCTTTCAGTGAAATGCTAGACCTGTAATACTAGAAATGTATGGCTTATTGTGCAATTTTTACAATAATTTCAGGATCTCTTAAATATCTTAACAAGTTGACAGTTAAAAGGTTTTTGTTAAATAGAATAATTCATGTAAAGTTTTACGGTTTTTTTATTTCTGAGGCTGTAATGATTTTAACTTTCATTAAACATTAAAATAAAATTCAAAAACCTTAAGAAAAAATGTATCTTTACTTTTGGGAACTAGAAGTTTTTACTGTATCCGTATTTGGTCGAGTTCATAAGATAGTGCTTTATATACTGAGACAAATAATTTATGTCAGGGATTAAGCTGACGAAATGAAAAGGAATATTTCAATATAGCGCGAACATTAGCATCTCCTAAATGTTCTGTTTTTAATTTCGTTCCGTAAACCTGTTTTACAACTACAATTTCAAGTTGTTAAATGTACATTACGCCCTATCCTAAGAAAGACGCAGTAACCGTCGTTTAGGCTTTTTTCGTTTTATTGCATATTTGAATTCTACTTGCCATAACACATCTAATGATTTTAAAATTCCTTAGAAGTTTTATAAATTCACAGGAAATTAAGGTTTAAAAGAAAATACGTTACTTTAATCACAGAATTCGTACGACAAAAAAGGTCACTAACGCCGTTACGTCTTTTTCCGCACGACAAAAAATAAATTTGCTATAATCTTTTAGTGGAATGACGACACTAGTGATGTTTACGACTATGTTCAAGTTTGACAAAATTCATTTATATGAAGGAGTTGAGGTTGTTACGACACTTACGTCTTTTTTTTTATTATATAAAAGCAAATTTTACAAACTATATTGTTATATACTAAGAAACAGTTGAAAAAGATATGGGACCGGTAGTATTTGAACCTGCGACCTTACTGCACACCGGGCAGTAAGTTAGTATAATTTGCTAAGCATAGCTTAATGCTATAAAAATAATCAATTATATATATTGTTATACTTCAACAGTGAATAACGAATTAAGGGACAAAGTACATTTAAAATAAATTATTACTTTAATTTTACTTTGAAATTATGCATAAAGTACATAAGCACATTATTCAAAATCAACATTATCAATTTTTAGTAATTAAATTATTATATTTTGAATAAAACACAAAAACGCGTCTCCTGTACAATTTTGATTTGTGAGTTACGCCTTCTTTCTTAGGTATTCTTTTTTTTTTCGTGTTTTATCTTGCAATCGGTTTTATAATCATTAGCAGATTAGTTGTAGAGTTATTGGCTGATGAGGTTCATTCTTCCAGCAAAGTTTTTTTTCTTTCTTAGGATAAGGCGATTATTTTAAATCATTAAGGATTATTTTAAACTTGTCGTTTTGTTCTGTTCTTGATTGAAAGTTTAGTTGTGATGGTTATTCATAGAAATTATTAAAAATATGTTTTTCAATATTATATTAAATCTATCTCAGCTATTTATCGAGCAAAATAATTCTTCTTAGACCGCACCTTCACAAAGCAAAAGATAATACTTCTCTTTATCAAACTAACTTTTCTAAGAAGTATAATAATACAATATACCAAGCGTCAGACAAAAATCTCGAAACATTATTCGGAGACTGAACTGGTTACGAAACTCTCTTGCAAAACGGGAGTACTGGGGACGCAAAACGGTTCATTCCCTTTGTTTTATGAGACAATTAAGAAACGAAGGGACGTTCGGGTGGCGCGAGGAGTACATTTTTGTTTCCCGTAACAAAAGAAGCGAGAGCATTCAAATAGCAGATTGAAAACTCGTAACGATCTATGTAAAATTCATGACGGACAAGATTTTATTTGGAAACGGTGACGGAAAGTTTCGGTAATTCACTTTTTATTAGATTGTGGTCGGTTTTTTTAAATATGCTTTCACAGTACACACCTATGGTTAGGCCTGGTTTCCACCAAAGCGGTGAGGAGAGGAGCGGAGAGGATCTGTATTATGAAAAACCAATCAGATATCGTTATTTTCCCATCACCTCTTCGCTGCGCTTTGGTGTAAATGGGACAAGCTGAGAGGAGAGTGTAGGAGTATTCTCATTTATCAAGCGGCGCGTATAGAGATGTGTGCAACCGAGGCAGCATGCCGCTACGCATCTTAATCGGTGGCGCACAGCTCCTGCCCGCTCAGCTTTTGGGAAAATCACATGCCAGCTTTGCTGCACTTCTTCGCTCTACCTTCTCGCTCTACGCTTCTACTTGGTGGAAGCTGGGCCTTAGATAACGTAAGACAGTACTTTATTAACCTAATTTAACCGCCTGTTGTTCTTCTGTTAGGTTAGGAATTGTGCCCGATCGCGATAGGTTCTCCCCTTTATCACAAGGATCCTGAACTTAACCGATGAAATTTGGGTTATAAGAATAAGAATAAGAATACGTTTATTTGTCTTTAAAATACATAACGATTTTCAGTTGAATCCTTATACAATAGGGTAACCTAATTTAAATTACTCAAGTGATAATCGATGAGATAGTATAAACTGATAAGATAGTTGTAGTACATATATGTCATTAGTAGGTACACATTGTAAGAAAGAGAACAACTACCAACAATCATATTGATAGTTTGTTCTCTTATCTCCTCTATAATGATAAAAAAAAGAAAAGAAAAGATTGACCTTAACTATATTACTAGAAAGTTCATATTTAGTTATATATCTCTGCCACTCTCTTTTGGATAATATAAGCGTGATGTTTTATTTTATTACGTTTAAGTAGGCATCTAAAAGGTTAACAAAGTCCTGAATTATAATGAAACTAATTGACCTATTAATTCACCTACGTCCTGAAAATTGCAAAATTTCAGGGCTACGGTATAATAGTTTTCTTAACTGAAATAAAATAATACTAGTGGCATTTGTTTTGGACCTCCAACAGAAATTTTAATTTGTCGATTGTATTTGTTTTTCTCGAATACTATGAAGTCTATAATTTAATTACATCTGCACGTACTTGATTTTTATGTATAAACCGGACAAGTAGCCCGGTTTATGCAATAAAACAATTTTAATGATTAATTAAAAAGCTGATAGAATAAACTAAAGTTCAAATTAAATATTATTATACTTCATTGCCTTACAGACCGTTACAGTATTTTGTTACCGATGCTGTCAATCAATACAAATCAGTTTTACATCAAGCCCCAACTTAGACAAGGGACTACATTAGTAACATGTGCCTTTGCCTGCAGAACCTGGACTCGTCCCTCAGGAACACAATACTGTTTGCTAACTGGAAGACGATAAATTTGGACTGCCAGGGGAATATCTAATTTTAGAATTCAACAAGGTAAATACAGGCTGTCTCACGGACATGCCACATGTAGGGTAAGTATTTTACTGAAAGAAGGCTTTTCTTGTTTTAAAAACAATTTAAACTGCATTCATAAATATTAAAAAAATTGCTTGTGTCGCCGGAGAATCGATGACCTACAATTTGCACTTTGTTTCCGATGCCGTCAATATACATCAGTTTTGCATCAAGCTCCACGTTAGACAAGGAAATACATCAGAAACATGTGCCTTTGTCTGCAGTACCTGGACTCATCACTCGGGAATACAATAACGTTTGCTCACTGGAAGACGATAAATTTGGGATGCCAGGGGATAATTTTAGAATTCAACAAGGTAAATACAGGCTGTCTCACGGTCAAGCCACATGAAGGGTGAGTATCTTAAATATGGTAGATAAAAGATTTTACTAAAAGAAGGCTTCATTATAATTCAAAAAAACAATTTTATTTGCATTCCTAGAGTTTTAAAAATATGCCTGTATGGCCGGCGAATCGATGACCTACTATTGCACTTTGTTACTTATGCCGTCAATATACATCAGTTTTGCATCATGCTCCACGTTAGACAAGGCAATACATCAGTAACGTGTGCCTTTGTCTGCAGTCTCAGCTTTTGGGAAAATCACATGCCAGCTTTGCTGCACTTCTTCGCTCTACCTTCTCGCTCTACGCTTCTACTTGGTGGAAGCTGGGCCTTAGATAACGTAAGACAGTACTTTATTAACCTAATTTAACCGCCTGTTGTTCTTCTGTTAGGTTAGGAATTGTGCCCGATCGCGATAGGTTCTCCCCTTTATCACAAGGATCCTGAACTTAACCGATGAAATTTGGGTTATAAGAATAAGAATAAGAATACGTTTATTTGTCTTTAAAATACATAACGATTTTCAGTTGAATCCTTATACAATAGGGTAACCTAATTTAAATTACTCAAGTGATAATCGATGAGATAGTATAAACTGATAAGATAGTTGTAGTACATATATGTCATTAGTAGGTACACATTGTAAGAAAGAGAACAACTACCAACAATCATATTGATAGTTTGTTCTCTTATCTCCTCTATAATGATAAAAAAAAGAAAAGAAAAGATTGACCTTAACTATATTACTAGAAAGTTCATATTTAGTTATATATCTCTGCCACTCTCTTTTGGATAATATAAGCGTGATGTTTTATTTTATTACGTTTAAGTAGGCATCTAAAAGGTTAACAAAGTCCTGAATTATAATGAAACTAATTGACCTATTAATTCACCTACGTCCTGAAAATTGCAAAATTTCAGGGCTACGGTATAATAGTTTTCTTAACTGAAATAAAATAATACTAGTGGCATTTGTTTTGGACCTCCAACAGAAATTTTAATTTGTCGATTGTATTTGTTTTTCTCGAATACTATGAAGTCTATAATTTAATTACATCTGCACGTACTTGATTTTTATGTATAAACCGGACAAGTAGCCCGGTTTATGCAATAAAACAATTTTAATGATTAATTAAAAAGCTGATAGAATAAACTAAAGTTCAAATTAAATATTATTATACTTCATTGCCTTACAGACCGTTACAGTATTTTGTTACCGATGCTGTCAATCAATACAAATCAGTTTTACATCAAGCCCCAACTTAGACAAGGGACTACATTAGTAACATGTGCCTTTGCCTGCAGAACCTGGACTCGTCCCTCAGGAACACAATACTGTTTGCTAACTGGAAGACGATAAATTTGGACTGCCAGGGGAATATCTAATTTTAGAATTCAACAAGGTAAATACAGGCTGTCTCACGGACATGCCACATGTAGGGTAAGTATTTTACTGAAAGAAGGCTTTTCTTGTTTTAAAAACAATTTAAACTGCATTCATAAATATTAAAAAAATTGCTTGTGTCGCCGGAGAATCGATGACCTACAATTTGCACTTTGTTTCCGATGCCGTCAATATACATCAGTTTTGCATCAAGCTCCACGTTAGACAAGGAAATACATCAGAAACATGTGCCTTTGTCTGCAGTACCTGGACTCATCACTCGGGAATACAATAACGTTTGCTCACTGGAAGACGATAAATTTGGGATGCCAGGGGATAATTTTAGATTTCAACAAGGTAAATACAGGCTGTCTCACGGTCAAGCCACATGAAGGGTGAGTATCTTAAATATGGTAGATAAAAGATTTTACTAAAAGAAGGCTTCATTATAATTCAAAAAAACAATTTTATTTGCATTCCTAGAGTTTTAAAAATATGCTTGTATGGCCGGCGAATCGATGACCTACTATTGCACTTTGTTACTTATGCCGTCAATATACATCAGTTTTGCATCATGCTCCACGTTAGACAAGGCAATACATCAGTAACGTGTGCCTTTGTCTGCAGTACCTGGACTCGTCACTCGGGAATACAATAACGTTTGCTCACTGGAAGACGATAAATTTGGTCTGCCAGGAGAATATGTAACTTCAGAATTTAACTAGATAAATATAATATTTGCTATTAGTGTCTTAAGGGGAATACAGTGTTTGAGTGCACGGTTGGCGTAGCGGTTAAAGCGGTCGCCTCGCCGCTTTCAACTACGCTGGTGTTGTGGGTTCGATCCCCACATGGGACAAATCTTTGTGTGATTCTCAAATATTTGTTCTGACTCTGACTCTGGCTGTGCTGTGTGTGTGAAAAGTATGTTTGTGAACACCCCCGCGACACAGTAGCTATTCCTAGAGATAAAAAAAAGGCTGCGCTATTATACATACATATATAAGTATACATAAAATCACGCCTTTACTCCTCGGGGGTAAGCAGAGGTGATGGAACGCCATGTGCTTCATCCCTTACATACTTCTTTCGCTTCCTCAACATTCATACATCTCCTCATACATGCTCGCCGGTTTCATGTATTGTATTGTAACGTTACCTTCCTCGTTAGTCTAGTATAGTGGTTAGCGTATACGGACTCTTACCGCAAGGTTTTGAGATAGATTCTCAGGTCGGGCAAAAGTGTTGTTTGTGATTTTTCTCTCAGGAAAATCTCAAAAAGAGCACTGAGTTGAGCTTCTGGATAAGTTTTAGGGGAAAAATCAAAACTGTTTCGCTGTTTTTATAAAGTGGAGAGCTTGTTTCACATATAATAGAATATGCAATTTAATCAGACACTTTGACCATAGCCAGTGCAATAATTATATTAATAAATAATTCATCTAAAAAGATTAGGGTAATAACCTCAAACAGAAAAGGAAGTTAATAATATCTCGACATTATTTATAACCGGAGTATTTTACAGTACACTTCTAAAATTAAATTCAAATGAATGCAAACAAAGGGAATTGTCTAATTTGTAAAATTCATTTAAAGAAAAGAGGCCGAACACCGACCGAGATACATTAGCAAAAACTCAACTCATCAGCGTTTCAACAAAGGAACGAGATGGGTACAAAATTAGGCTTTAGAAAATAAGCTTATCTTAGACCCTTATAATTCCTACCCGGAACTTTGATCCCCTCAAAATGGAGCAGAGCTTCAGAGATTGACATTTACAACGTTATCTGTCCCAGCAGGCATCGCTTTGAAACTAGCCCTCGCCCAAATATGATCATCATACACTGAAATACGCCCGCATACATCAAACGACGTGACGTGATGTCACAGTGGCTATTTTATTAAACGGCTTGAAAAGGTCTTTTTTTGAGATTATAGTGTTAGGTTTATAGAAGGAATTGGCAATAATTCTATATTTTATGTCATTAGGGTTTGCTTTATCCTCGCTGATACATTAGTTAAGTTTCAGGCGTTATTTCTACATAAATACAAATTTATTTATTTATGTTTTATAGCATGGACAACAGACTTACTATGTAAAAATCTTTCAGTATACTATCGCCCAGAATACTCAGTCACTTTCATTTTAATCTATAATGGTAACAGAATAATAAAATTTTATTAAAACATAATTGAATTTCAAATAACAATAACAGAGTTTAATCATTAAGTGAAACTTACCGTGAAAATCACGTGTACGGTGCAATAAATCAATATTGTTAGGAAAGGTAATAATTAGGTTTGCGTCCAATTGATGGATTGTGATAGATTCTAATTACCTAATTCCAAATCGTGGCGAAGCGAAACAATGATTCCAATGTGAATGGCAAAATAAACATTCGTTGATTTAATTTTTAAATAAGCATACTACTTAATTTTGATTTATATTGTTTGCTGTTTGCAGTAAAGTCAATTTATTAAAATAGAAGTACACACATCAACATTGCCTAGGGATATTACAGAATTGCATAAATATATTATAATAAGGTAAAAATGAAATATCCCTAGGCAATTTTGAATGTGTGTATTATGTAACTTTCTAAGACAATAGCCTTCTTAAAATATTAAAGCTTTAGAATTATGAATAATATTTCAAGATACAATATAATTTGTGTTTAATCAATTTCAATAAAGAATAAGGAATTTATAGTGATTTTCTATACCACAGTCTTAACCTTAACAGCTCTCGAATATTTAAATTTCTATATTTTATTAAAAACAAACTTATTGAAAGGTTTTAAATATCATCATAATCTATTGCTCATTTTCTTTGAGTCTACATTATCATTTAAATAACCACTTTACTCGATGTCGACACAAATTGAGTAAGAAGCGCCATTGAGAAATGGGATACACAAATGTATCTCCCAAAAGCTTTATCAATATTAATTTCCCATATTAACTGGTCAGAATAATGCGGGTGTGTCTTCTTCTTCTTCGTCGTGTCGATGGCTGAGTCAAATGTTATTTTGACTTGCCATCGTGGTGAAAGGATTAGCCAATTCGCTTTGGAGAACTCGCGAATTGCCCAGGGTGCGCCGGACGTAGGGAATCGTTGTGTACGTCACTCGGGGAGGCTCCTTTCATGAACTCCATTCCATGCGGGTGTGTCGTGGACAGTATTATAAAAATCGATACTAGTGATGTATAGAATATTAGCATTCGCATTCACGAATATTAACACATTTTTGGATATTCGCATACGCGAGAATTGGTGCGAATGTTTTGACATAACAAAAATGAAACTAAACTTGCAATGGACTGATTTGGAAAGATATATAATATAATATAACTGTTCCCCGCAAGTTTGTAGCGATTACGCATTCGCATTCGTGATTGTGAAAAATCATACATTCGTTACATCACTATTCGATACATAAGAACAAAATGATGATAACACGAGATAGCCAATTAGGACGATATTGGAAATAAATATGACAGAAATAAATCTTTTGATGTTCAGTTATACGAGTTCAGTTGGTTGTAAACTGAAGTAAGAAACGAATCCAATCATTTAGTATCTGAACTTTATAGATGCGAGTTTGCAATATGATCATGTTTTTACAAGCAAATAAACTGAATGAACAACGAATAGAAACCAATGTGATATACTTGTGCACTGTTCTTAAAGCAAAAACCAATATAATGTATGAATCAACAGTACCCAATATTTAACTAAAGGCATTTAAACATCTTCCAAAATTATTCGTCAATTTATACCTTATATTTTGGTTTAGATATTCTCAGGGCTATTTCCGTAAATCGTTACATTAAGACAGTACATTACGTCCCCAACAGGGTCGCCTTGCGGACAAAGGAAGACATCTATATACCCGCATATAGAGCTATATAAATCTTAACCAAACTCGGTCCATTACCCGTACAATGTGTGAACCAGATGCTTCCTCACTTCCTATATAAAGTTTGTGCGGTTCCAAACCCACAAGATTACGTTGACCACTTAAGATTTGGGGATATACTTGATATATTTAAATGGAATTAAAATATAATGTTTATCATTAGGTACTTTAATGTATTATTTTCATAAAAGTAATGTTTTCTTAAGAGGTTAGCAATAAGATGTTGAAAGCATTTACGCTACGTTTTTTATAGCGTAAAGTAAAATTATCTTTGTAAGGATTGTTAGGATTCCCTGCTGCACCCCACTGTTTATAGGCTTTGCTAAGAGCTATACATCAAATGCAAAAATATGTCCTAGTCTGGCCTGTAGTTACAGAATGTGATCAAAATGTTTTCTTCAATAATATTAGTAAGTGTACAAAACATAGATGGTGTTTGACGCAAAGTCGGTTCAACGAACTGGCTTATTTACGACTGTTGAAAACACTTTTTATGGCTTCTTCCGCTTACATCCATTTTGCTAATCGATTAAAAAGTCAAGAGGGCGTTATAGATTTATCTCTCACCATTTTTGGGTAATGTTTTTTCATGTGCACATGTTACGTTATGGTGTATATTTATGTTTTGCCTGAATAAGGAGAATTCTAATGACAAGTACGTTTTTGTAGAAGCACGTGGCACGTGGCACATGGCACGTTTTACTTGGTCAAAGTTGCGTAGACTGTAGTTTTTCGTATGACTGTTAAGCAATGCTATTCGCAGTTGACCGTTGGATTGGTTACCATCACACGATCAAGTTATCAGCTACAATAAATCTAAAACTTAAACTTAATCATTTAGCTCCAGTTTCTGAGGAAGTATTATTTACTTCCTCAGAAACTGGAGCTAAATGATTAACCTTAGTGGCAGGATAAGCATATTGTAACACATATATTATAAATGAAATCGGTCACAATTCCAAATTCAGCACGGAGTTGGAATTGTGACCGATGAATGGCAATAAGCTCACCACCTATCACATGTGACCTAAATGTAACAGGTGAAATGTGGGTAGTATACACCACTGTCACACTATTCTAGTATTAGCTCTCTTATATACTGGTATGATTTCGTAGAATCATCTAATGAATGTTCATACATATGTGGTGTGACAGAGGTGGCCTTGGAGCAATGGATAAGGAAGGAAGGGAATAAACAAGAATACTAGTAATTTGTATTTGAAAATTACTAGTAGGCTTTTTTTTTAAATTAAATCTACAAGCGAGGGAGTGTTTTCTCTTCGGCCAATGATATTGAACTCACATTATTGATGTAATTCCTCTATTGTGTTTCACTTCATTGGCGTGATTGAAATGTCAGCCTTTTGTGATAAATTGTTCGTGGTTAATTAATTCAATGAGAACACCGAGTTTATGCTGTTATTTATTTACTCATTTAATCTTTGCTTTTCATAATTACAGTGATTTCAGTGTGATTATAATATCTCGTTGGGAAACCGATTCTACGGCGATTTATTTAATAACCACGGTAAAATAACACAGCTGGCCACTACTTTCATTTCAGTGATAGTACACATATTGTGACGTCGCAACCGCACGGCCACCGCAACCTCAAGATGCGCCCCCCACTGCAGACCCCTGTGGGGTATATAAAGGACCTGCGTGCGCGTCGCGCCCTTCTTGCCTGCGGTCACCAGCGCCGAGTTAAGTGTTCCTCACTTCGCTGCCCAGGACTTACCAAACCACTTACCTACCTACCAACCTACGCCTTGAGACTACCTTGTATTTAATAGATATAAATATATAGAATAATAATACCTTTGTTAATCTATCGATTGTTTCTATTTATTCTGCCTACCTAACTAGTCATTTGTAGACTACGTTACAGCGGCGCCCAACAATAGAGGTTATATGGTACATGGTTTGGTTAAGTCTTGGCAGTTATTTAATTGTGTGTTATTTCTGTGTATATTTCTTTTCTTCGTCCGAAAGGTGCGTACGGTGTTTTTTTTTATTCTATTATCTCACTTATTTCACCTCGTGTTTTAAATAACCTACAAAAACTTCTACTTTTATGTGCTTATGTTTTTGATTTAAAAAAAAAAAAAAAAAAAAAAAGAAACACATTCTTATCACCTTTTGGACGGATTCATTTTTTTTCAAATAATTGTGTATCTTTGTATGCGTAATTCCCAATCAATTTTTTTTTAAATATGGCTTATGCTATCAAATTTAATCATTTAAGTAAGGCTGAGCTCGAATATGAAGTGCTTGTAAGAGGTGGTGTTGTGCCTGAAAAATCAATTACGGTTGAGGAATTGCGTAAACAAATTGCTAAATTGTCAGACCTGGCATTTGATGAAATAATATCGTCGTGCTTTTCGCCAGATGTTGATATTACCGCATGTAATGGCTCATTGTTGCGCGTTTCAAATAACCTTTTGACTTTGCAAACTCATTATGATAAAAACCTGTTTGTTAGATCGGAATCTATTATGCATCATGTTTTTCATAGATTATCAAGAATAGATACTTCGTTGCTTACTGATAAATCATCAATTCAAGTTGTATGGGATATGTTTCACGCTAATTATAAAATCTTAGCATCTTTTACCACGTGGTCGGTTCCTACCAATGTACCGTGTCATGTGGTCGAGCCAACGTGTTCATTACCACGTGAAGTTCAACACGTGGATTTTATAAATGAACGCAAAATGTTTTCTGAAATCTGCAAGTTTAAATATAGCGGTCGAACCTGTGTGAGGGCGTTTATTCAGAAGGTTGACGAGTTCATGTCGTGTCGAGGTATACCCGAAGATAGAATATTTTCTTTTGCTTTTGAGGTATTTTGTGATGATGCTTTGCATTGGTTTCGTTCAATTAAAGATAGTGTTCGTTCCTGGAAGGATTTGTGTATTTTGTTAAAACGCGATTTCAGTCCTCATAACTATGACTTTAAATTAATGTCGGAAATTAGGGCTCGTACTCAAGGTGAAAAAGAGAACATAACCATCTATGTATCTAAAATGCAAGGGTTATTTTCCTGTCTGGACGTACCCATCAGCGAGTCTATTAAATTAGAAATACTATTAAATAATATCAGGCCGTGTTATACAAATTCACTCTTAACTGGCAATATTGTGGATATTCCTTCTTTAATTAGTGTTTGTAGAAATTTTGAGAAGTATGACAGTCGTAGCAAGGAATTTTCGGAACCACCTAAAATTACTGCCAATACTCTAGCGCCAGATTTTGCTTATAGATATCCCAATGATACGAATTCGAAAAAAACTTCTTATAGCAATAATTCTTACAAAAAACATAAGTACTTTAAACCTACTTACAATGTTTTAAATACAGATCAATGTTCGACAGAAAATAGTAATTCTGCTGAACCGAGCGTCAATGCTGTTTCTGTCACTAGTACTGCTATACCTAAATTATACTGTCCGAGATGCAGAACAGATTCACATTCTTTAAAATATTGTCGTCAACCTCGGTTTTTGGTTTGTTTTAAATGCGGATTACCTGGCTATCGAGTTTTAGACTGTCCTAGTTGTAACAATAAAACTAATAAAAATTCAAAAAACGTAAAAAATACGGTTGGGGAAAATCAAAAGTAATTGTGAAAACATGTAAAAATGAATGGCATAATTGGCTAAATTATGTATCTAAATTTTTCAATTCATATCAACTTTCCTCAATCGTTAATTCTAACATTAATTATACTCCATTTATCCCCGTTACGGTTAACGGGAAGAACACTGTTGGTTTACTAGACACTGGTTCATGTGTAACTATTTTGGGTAATAATTCCCACAAACTTTTTTTGGATAAATCTAAATTATTACATTCTAAACCTCTGGATTTTATCACCGCTGGTGGCGACAAATATTCTTCACTTGGCTCAGTGGTACTTCCTTTTGAATTTCAAAATAAAATTATTTCTCTTGTTACTCATATTGTACCGGGTATTAAGAAAACTTTAATCCTTGGTATGGATTTCTGGAGGGGTTTTGGGTTGTTCCCTGATCAATTGGAATCTATTTTACTCACGAAAAATAATAACGACGTTGTTGTTTCGGAACTACAGCCTAGTTCTACCAGTCACTTGGTATCTTTTGATCATTTGTCTGATGAGCAGAGAGCTACTGCTAACGACATCATCGCCCAATTCACCGATATATCTTATGAACGGCGAGGGCTCGGCCGAACTTCACTCATTACTCATTCGATTGATACAGGTGATAGTCCACCTATTCGTCAGCGATACTATCGTATGTCTCCCGATAAACAGCGTATTTTGTTAAAACATGTCGATGCAATGTTGGCAGAAGATGTCATTGAACCATCTGAAAGCCCTTGGTCTAATCCCGTCATTTTAACGCCTAAAAAAAATGGTGAATTGCGTTTTTGTCTCGACAGCCGTAAACTAAATTCGGTAACAAAAAAAGACGCGTACAATTTGCCTTATATCTCTGAGATTCTGGATAACTTGAGAGACGCTAAGTACCTAACTAGTTTAGATATATCTAAATGTTTCTGGCAGACGTCAATAAAGGTCGGCAGAGGACCGTTGTAAAACTGCTTTTTACATTCCGTCACGTGGAACTTTTCAATTTAAATCCATGCCTTTTGGTTTAACAAATGCTCCTGCGACACAACAGCGTTTAGCAGATATTTTATTTTACGGGCCCGAATTTGAAAACAAGGTCTTTTGTTTCGTTGATGACATCGTATGTGTGACAAATTCCTTTGAAAATCACATTTCACTTCTAATTAAAATACTTAACAAATTAAAATATGCAAACTTAACTATAAATTTAGAAAAATGTAATTTTTTCAAAGACAAACTTAAATATTTGGGCTATATAGTGGATTCAGAAGGTCTTCATGCAGATCCTGAGAAGGTAAAATCAATTACAAGTTATTCCACTCCGACAAATAAAAAAGAGGTACGTCGTTTTCTGGGTGCTGCATCGTGGTATAGAAGGTTCATACCCGATTTTAGTACTTTAGCGGCTCCCTTAAATAAATTAACTTCTAACGGCAAAAAGGCTCCACTGTTCGCATGGTCGCAAGAGGCGGATGTAGCTTTTAATAAATTAAAAAAATGTTTATCTTCTTCCTCGGTCTTATGTTGTCCCGATTTTGATCAGCCTTTTGAAATACACGCCGATGCTAGTGATTACGGCATTGGAGCTGTACTTTGCCAGGTCAAGGAGGGACAGGAAAGAGTCATAGCCTTTTATAGTAAATCCTTATCGGACCAGGAAAAAAATTACAGTGCTACTGAGCGCGAAGCGCTTGCTGTCTTATCTGCTATCGAACATTGGCGGTGTTATATTGAAAACGGAAAACAATTTATTGTGTACACCGATCATGCTGCTTTGAAATGGTTTTTAAAACTGAACAACCCTACAGGGCGATTAGCCAGGTGGGGAGTTCGTCTTTCCTCTTATAACTTTGAAATAAGACACCGTCGTGGTTCAGATAATATTGTACCAGATTTTCTTTCTCGATCACCTAATATTATGGATATCGATAGTAATCTCCTCCCAGATGGTAGTTCCTTATCTACTAATGACACTTGGTATTTGAATATTTTTAATGGTTGTTCGCAGTCTCCTACATCCTTTGTTGACTATCAAGTGATCAGTAATAAATTATATCGTTTCAAAAAGAGTCTTAATCCTCTTACCAGAGAATTTCAGTGGAAGGAAGTAGTTCCATCTGAACGGAGAAACGAAGTAATACTTCAGAGCCATTCCTCCCCTACGGCGGGTCATATGGGTATTTTCAAAACTTTCAAACGTTTAGCCCTCAATTATTATTGGCCTGGAATGTATTCCGATGTTGTAAAAGCGGTAAATTCTTGTGATAGTTGCATCGCACATAAGCATCAGAATCATGCAACTTTGGGTCTTATGGGTGAACCTAAGTCTTGTTCTAAACCTTTTCAAATGATAAGTATTGATTTGATTGGTCCCTTGCCTCCTACAAGGCAACAGAACAATTTTATTTTTGTCGTTTGTTGTTGTTTCTCAAAATATTGTTTACTTTTCCCTATTAAACGTGCGACTGCTGACGTAATAACTAGAATCTTAGAGGAAAAAGTTTTTCTGGTACATGGTATTCCATCTACCGTAGTACTAGACAATGGCAAACAATTTATAAGCGCAACTTTTAAAAACTTGTTAAGTAAATATAAAATTCCAAATTTACATTACACACCGTTTTATGCACCTCATGTAAATACGGTAGAAAGATATAATAAAACTATAATAACAGCTGTTTCTACGTTCATTTCAAACGATCAACGCATATGGGATACACTTATACCTAAAATTCAGTTCGCAATGAATTGTGCAGTAAACGAAGTAACCGGTTTTACACCATCTATGATCGTATTCGGGCGTGAAATGGTAACCTGTGGTTCTCATTATGTTTCTAGTAAATCTGATACTAATATAATTCATGAGCCACGTGATAGTTATGCTGAGTCACTAGGCTACTTATCCTCTATTTTCGAGAGAGTACAGGCAGCGCTAATAGGTGCACACAAGCGTAATTGTCATTCTTATAATCTTCGCCGTAAAACGGCAGAATTCAATGTTGGTGATATTGTTTGGAAACGTACCTTTTACTTGAGCGATAAGGATAAATATTTTTGTAAAAAACTCGCTCCTAAATTTATTAAATGTAAAATCGTAGCAAAAAAGTCTCCATTAGTGTACAAACTAGCAGATATGTCTGATAAGCCACTTGGCGAATGGCATATAAAGGATATTAAACAAATAAACTATAAACAATAATGGTATAAAAAAATAAAAAAAATTTTTACCCTATGGTTCAGTGGTTAAAATTCTCATTGTCGAATCGGGTATACCATTTTGTTCGCTAATATTCTTCACGCTCATAATTCCTTTAGAATCACATCTACTAATGATGTCGAATTCTATTATTTTCAACTATACGATGTTGTTCATTCATTCATCTTGAAATGTGTCATGCCTTCTGTGTAGACGCGCACACCCAATACTACTTCGCTAACGCGCTACTTGGTAAACAAGTTGTTATACTTACATTTTTAGTTATATTTAGTTCCGTTAGATAAGAATGAGTTTCAATAATCTTCTTTAATTAGTAAAAATTCAATCTTAATAGGTTGCACGTAGTGTTATTTTTGAATGACATCATGACATTGTTATTGTATTGAATGCGTTTGGCTCGATCACTCCGGTTCTTTTCAATTTTATTTAGGTATCGTAACTTCATATTTTTTCTAGTTATTTTTTTTTATATACACTTATTGTTCTGATTTCAGTAAAGCCGGATCGAGCTGCCGGTGCTGCTTAAGAACTGCTTCCTGAGGTCTTCCATGTCAGCCAGGAGCCGAATTTTTTAAGAAAAATTCTGCCCTAACGGAGGGGGTGTGTGACGTCGCAACCGCACGGCCACCGCAACCTCAAGATGCGCCCCCCACTGCAGACCCCTGTGGGGTATATAAAGGACCTGCGTGCGCGTCGCGCCCTTCTTGCCTGCGGTCACCAGCGCCGAGTTAAGTGTTCCTCACTTCGCTGCCCAGGACTTACCAAACCACTTACCTACCTACCAACCTACGCCTTGAGACTACCTTGTATTTAATAGATATAAATATATAGAATAATAATACCTTTGTTAATCTATCGATTGTTTCTATTTATTCTGCCTACCTAACTAGTCATTTGTAGACTACGTTACAATATTTAAAATATTATTGCTCAAGTGACGGCATTTGTTGTTGCTCTCCTCTTGAAACCGTTAATAGCATTAAATATTCAGGGGTAACTATAGACAACCATCTTGACTTTAAGACACACATAAAGAACGTTAGTGGCCGTGTACGCAAACTAATTTACATTTTTGCAAACCTTCGACACGTTGCGGACCCAACGCTTCTTAAAACCATATATCAAGCTCTCTGTCAAAGCATACTCACCTACTGTATTTATCATGGGGAGGATCAACAAAAACCGCACTAAAGAGTCTGGAGATAGCCCAAAGAGCAATATTAAAAGTATATAATTTCAGGTCGATGCGTTACCCCACAGACTTACTATATCAAAAGTGTAAACTTCTTACTGTACGTCAGCTCTTTATTCTCTCAATTGTCTTGAAACAGCACGGGGAGCTTACCTTTGACCGTGGTTACTTAGACAAACCTAGAAACAAAAACATACAAAGTATGTTCAGCCTATAGACCTAAGACATCATTTATCAGACGATGTTATATATTTGGGGCCTTATATTTATGATAAAATAAACCAAATTTTGAATATATACCCATTGAACAAGTTTACATGTAAAAAGAAAATAAGTACATAGCTAATAGATAGATAGATAAATATTTCACAACTCACACAACGACATCTAGTCCCAAACTAAGCAGAGCTTGTACTATGGGTACTAGAATAACTGATACTAATACATAATACACATTTTCTTTTGTAAATACATACATATTATACATAGAAACACCCAGACTAAGACAAACCCCCATGTTCATGCACACAAAGTTTTGTCTTAAGTGGGAATCGAACCCACGACCTCGGCGTCGTAGGCAGGTACACTACCCACTCCGCCATCCGGTCGTCAAATACCTACAAAGCCTGTCATATATGCAAACCGAAGAATTAATAAATATCCCCGGATGACCTAAGTTTCCTTCAACTTGATGCACAAGTAAGACTCACTCAAACACTCATTTCCTCATACATTACACATTACTCAAAACACATACACCCTTACTCACCCCACAACACAAAACTTGCTATACACAACTTCCTTTCACACTAAATAATATTATATTTAAACCTAAGTTACCTATGGCAATGTAAATGTTATAAATAAATATTTACATCTAATTACTAAGTACGAGTATATTTAGCAAAAAATTAAACTGTGGGGATTAGCGCTGACAGCCGAGATACAGGTTAACGCCTAGTTCGGCTTCAGATGCTTCAATTTGTTTGTGATAAACCAAGCTAAACTGTAGCATTTCTTTTTATATTTAATATTCTTCTTCTTCTTCTTCGTCGTGTCGATGGCCGAGTCAAATTTTATTTTGACTTGCCATCGTGGTGAAAGGATTAGCCAATTCACTTTGGAGAATTCGTGAATTGCCCAGGGTGCGCCAGACGTAGGGAAACGTTGTGTACGTCACTCGGGGAGGCTCCTTTCATGCACCCCCATTGTTAATATTAATATATTAACAATTAAACTCAATGGTTAAATATTCACATAAATTGCATGCGTATTTTATAATTTGGATCACTCAAAATTTAAATTTCTGTCAATCAAATATCAACTGTATTTATGTGAAACCAATCAAAAATATATAAATAAATATATTTTTTTTTAAAGATCTCAGTATTTCATTTAAATCTTTTAAATATATTCAGGGATATATTTGAAAGATTTAAATGGAATCTTAAGTGGTCAACGTAATCTTGTGGGTTTGGAACCGCACAAACTTTATATGGGAAGTGAGGAAGCATCTGGTTCACACATTGTACGGGTAATGGACCGAGTTTGGGTAAGATTTATATAGCTCTATGTGCGGGTATATAGATGTCTTCCTTTGTCCGCAAGGCGACCCGGTTGGGGACGTAATGTACTGTCTTAATGTAACGATTTACGGAAATGTAGACTTAGGATTATTTTACCAAAATTTAAGATAGCAATTGAGGATTATTTTTTAGTGTTGGTATTAAACTGCTTCTAGAGCAACTTATTTAACATCAAAGATATATCATTATGAATTGGAAGCAATCAAATGCATCAGAAAAACTATGAATGAAAGCTTACTGCGTCTCTAAGTTCTACGAGGTTTGATTTTTGAATTAAATTTTAACATCCTTATTAATCCTAATATCAGTTGAGTGTTAAGATAAATGTAACATGATCACAACCGTGATCAACTTAGGACATTGGTTGGACTCTTCAAGGAACTCGTGGAGGTTCGCACTAGTTCATTAATTAGTTTTAACTTTAACTTGTACTTGAGCTGATATAGTCAGTTGCAAATTTAAATATTGTGGTGGCATAAATCCAAATAAAAACGGTAAATGCAAAGAATTTCAAATCTTATTGGCACATATCCTCGCTCGTCGGTAGCATTTAGGATTATGATCATATGCAAATTTATGTAAATTTCCAAGCTATGCTAACATCTAGTGCTGAATATCTGGTTTATAGAACTCACCCATTGCCTCATGAGAGCTAGATTTCTGTTTAAATAAACTAGTATTTGAACTTAACCTGTTGTCTAATTGTGTTTATAACCAATATCCTTTGTTAGAATAAAATTCTTCTTGTTAACTTTATAGAGAATAATTGGTAAGATCCTCTATACTTGTAACCTGAACTCTCAGACTTCATCGGGTAAGGTCACTGGTAGTAGGTTAGCTACCAGGAGAAATCAACGTTACAACGTTACAATATATACTTAAAGTATTTTTTGAGTCAGGGAATGGGCTATTTGACAATCCGAAAAATAAAGTATTAATTAATGTAATAAGTATAGATTATGTGTTTAAAAATGGTTATTTATTAACGTAAGTTAAAAATATTATTTAATATATTTTAAATTCCGTAAATAAGAATGCATATTTATGAACGATTGTCACGTGACACAAAACGCTCCTGATTGGTCGGATTTATGACGACGTCATCTGCCTGTAAACATCAAAGATAATGTAATACTACCGTAGAATGACAGATCACAATATTTACAGGCATGTGACTTCACCGAGTCCATTGCACCGCCATATTGTCAAAGTTCCGTTTTAGTGCGCTGTGTTTTTATTGAATTTTGAATTTGATATTTTTCAGCAAATATGTACCAGAATTAAAAAATACAACTTTTACTGGGTTCCTTAACCGCTACTAAATAATATAAAATATATTTTAAAAACCTGTCAAAGAGCCCATTGTCTAGCAGCACAGAGATGGATGGCGTATGCCTTACGCCCTCTGGAAGGCATACGCCAAAGGGCCTAAAGGAACCTAAACATAGCAAGTAAAGTGAGGGTTTTATACACCTCTATAACACCGTTCTGTGCAGTATAGGCGTGATGTTGTGTTGTTATTTTTCACCGTAATATCTTAATACTTTCCTCAATTTTCTAACTAGGCCATTGCCTTCCAGCTCATATTTATATTTACACACCATTAGCTGTGTAAGCCAGTTATGTATTCACTGTTCAATAACTACATAAAGATATATTAAATACACGAGCTGTTTAGTATAAGCTAAGCTTTGCCGGGCTCTCAACAAAAACTCAGATGGACTAGCATAAAGAGCGCGAGATACACATAACATCTCGCCTATATTATCCGAAAGGGTGTGGCAGAGGTTTACAATACCCACACTTCACCTTTTATGTTTATGTCCTAAGGGATTGGGGGTCCCATCCACCGGGCACTATTTAATTCGGCAACTTCACAAATAACACTTTGCTCTACCCGGGAATCGACCCTGAGACCTCGCGGTGAGAAGCGCATACGCTGCACTGGACCATCGAGGAGTGCAAGATATATTATGTCATATTTTTCTATGGGGAAACATAACAAAAAAGGCGACAGCTTGGTATGCTTGCCCGACGAACATTCATAACAGTTATTAGACATTAGTGGTCGATAACGGTACATAAGATGTTAAATGTGTATTTTACGGTCTTTTCTAATGTAGCGTGAGGCGAAATTGTCCTTTTAAGAGCTGTAAGCGCAGTTACAACTTGACGCAAAAACAGCTTCAAAAACAGACTTATTTACGATTGTTGGAAATACTTTTTGGGTCGCTTCTGCCCAAATTAATTTTATTAATTTATTGATCTTGCAAAATAAAGAAAATAATCGTGTTTTTGAAAGCAAGCAAGTATCAATATGGATCGAAGCAAGCATCAAGAAGCCCGCGAAAGTAATAAAATAAATATCTATTAAACATACATAAATAGAAAACAAATGGATTTTTTTAGTAACTTACTTTAAGTCAAACTCATTTTAAGATCATTCAAAGTTTCATGGACAAGTCCATTTTTAAAAAAAATATTTGATTAAATAACCAACACAGTTTTTAGCAACTTCCGTAATGAAACGATATATATATATATATATATATATATATATAAAACTCTTAAAATATAAGATAAAAATATTAAAATGTATTGATGAATCTACACTAGAACATCTACAAGTAGGTACTATGACAACGTTGCAAGCTCAGATCTATAAAAGTTTAGTGTAGTAAAAGATTGGATTCATCTCTCGCCTCAGAATTACAACCAACTGAGCCCGATAACTGAACATCAAAAGATTTATATCCGACATATTTATTATTATTAGCGTCCTTATTGCCTATCTCGTGTTATCATCGTTTTGTCCTTACGTATCAAATTATACGTGAGCCCATATACGTTATATATTATACTGCCTACGACACACCCGCATAATGCTCACCAGTCAATATGGGAAATTAATATTGATAAAGCATTTGGGAGATACATTTGTGGATCCCATTTCTCAATGGCGCTTCTTACTCAATTTGTGTCGACATCGAGTAATGTGGTTATTTAAATGATAATGTAGGCTCGGAGAAAATTAACAATACATTATGCTGATATTTAAAAGGTATTGTTTTTTTGTTTAAAAGTAAAAGTCGCTTAGGTTTAAGAAACATATCTTAATTGTTTGGCATAAATGCAAATATACATTAGTAAGTTGACTTTCGGTTATGTTGTATGGGTATTAATTAAATTATTTTTTAAATTGTTCTCTTATTTTAAAATGTCTTCTTTATTTAAGGCTTTCGCCGCCATCTTGCTTATAGTAGTTACAATTGAAGAAAATGTATATAATATATTTTTTTTTAATTTTTGTTTTTTTCTTTAGTTCGTCTTTTCATTAGTGATTAGTAACACACGTTATGTAAAAACAACTCACAGAGTATACAAAACGAACGTATTAAGTAATATAAAAATTTGTAAAATTAAAAATTTCGATTAATTTGATTTTTATAATTTAAAAGAATATTGGCTGCTCATTTAATGGTTTCTACGGCATTGAATTAACCTTTTGAACCAAGTTAACTGAAACTGTACAAGCTTTGACTTTCACTTATTTTTTCACTTTTTTGTCGGTCAGTTCCATTGTGAATGACGATAGGCAAACATTTTTGGTATTTAATTATAGATCGCAAAAAAATCTAAGTACATAATGTCCATTATTGTCTTTATTGTAAAATGGGGATCCGAGAAAAATAAAAAAAACATAATTTTTACCCCTATTTTTAATATTGCGGCTAAAGATAGTAAATGGAAATCTATTTGAAAGTTCTCAAATAGTAGTGACGTACCTACGATCTACTTTTATACATGTTTAAATGATTATGGGCTTTTGTTGCTACTTACTATTACGTTAGGCGTGGGGTGCCTTTTAGCTCCATAAGACGAATTAAAAACTGATTTTACTAGTTAACCTCCTTTAATTAAAAATTAACGACAATGAAATAAAAAAAAAAAACATTACGCCTCCCTCCCGATCGGCCGACTGCTCCAGTTTATGGAGGCTATTGGCCTAAAGGAGAGTCTATAATGAGGCTATAATCACAATAGACCCACGGAGGTCGACGTGAACACCCAAAGCCTCTTCCCAATAATAATAATAATACGCCTCCCTTAGACCTTACACTATAATCTGTAAAGAATACCTTTTTTAAACCGTTTAATAAAATAGCCACTGTGACGTCACGTCACGTCGTTTGATGTGTGCGGGCGTGTTTCAGTGTATGATGATCATATTTGGGCGAGGGCTAGTTTCAAAGCGATGCCTGCTAGGACAGATAACGTTGTAAATGTCAATCTCTGAAGCTCTACTCCATTTTGAGGGGATCAAAGTTCTGGGTAGGGATTATAAGGGTCTAAGATAAGCTTATTTTCTAAAGCCTAATTTTGTACCCATCTCGTTCCTTTGTTGAAACGCTGATGAGTTGAGTTTTTGCAAATGTATCTCGGTCGGTGTTCGGCCTCTTTTCTTTAAATGAATTTTACAAATTAGACAATTCCTTTTGTTTGAATTCATTTAAATTTAATTTAAGAAATGTACTGTTAAATGCTCTGGTTATGAATAATTCCGTAATCAAATTTTAATTTGATTTTATGTTTGAGATTATTCCCTAAATGGCTTTAGATAAGTTTAGTCAACTCAATTCAAAAATGTAAATTAGTGCCCTAGATTTAGAGAAAGGTATAGGAGAAGGATTATAGGATGTTTTATTAATGCTATTTTAATGTGCAACTGTACAAAACAGCTGACCAGCTCGTAGAAATGTTAATTTATACTGAAACAAATTATGATAACTAAGTCACTAACTACAAAAGCTATAAACGCACCTCGCCGCGGGGCAAACGACTAGTGAAAATATAAATTAATTATTATGAAACATAATTACTGTGACGAGGGTCAGAAAAAAACAATGTCCTGCTCTTACCAAAAACCTTTTAACGAGAGCGTTAATGTTAAGCTTGGGAGTCATAATTTGTGACATGTTATGATGAGCAGAATGGCCCCGTAATTATAGCTGTAAACTAATTTATGTTAATTCACACGACGCCAGGCAGTTCACGAAAAAATAAAACATTGTTATATTTAGAAATGTTAATTTTAGATTGCCGCTAAACCCATTTCAAAGCGACTTACGCCATATCCCTGTGATTGTAAAGAGCCCTTAATAATAACGGTCTTACTTTATTTATTTATTTCTTGTAATGGTGGTAGAGCTCTTGTGAATGAGCTCGAGGGCAGCAGCACCACCGTCTCACCTTTAACCTGCCGCCAAATAGTAGTGCTTCCATTACTGTGTTCCGGTTTGGTGGTGAGATCAGGCCCTGAAATTACTGGCACATGAGGCATACCACCGTATTCCTCAGCTGCAGCGACGCATCTATAATCTGCTTTTGTGGATTGTTGATGTCCATGGCCTGTACTCCACTTACCATCAGGTGGACTACACGTTCGTTTGCTGTGGGCGTAGTATAAAAAAAAAAAACTACTGAGGTGTCAAGGGACACCCGGATGGAACGAAGTTCGGTAATTCCAAATAACAACAAATCAGGACTTGCACCCGAGATTGCAGTAAAAGGTATGCGACCCTAACTACTAAACAAATAAAACAGTCTATTAATAACCTAATTATATGGTAACGAAAATTTAAACCAAATTAAAAAAAAACAAACATTAAGACAATTAAATTATCAAGCGTAGCAAGCGTACACACGATCATTCAGAATCACTTAATCATTCTCTTAAAATAATCGAATGATACTTTTTTAATCATTGTCGAGATATTTTCACAATACTCCTATAAGCTGAATGGCTACATAACAATATTTCCTGTGCCTTACACACTTAATTTCAAAATAATTCTTATCTTCGAACTTTCGCGCTATTCGAATTTCAAAATATCAAAAGTGAGGTTCATTCAAACACACGCATAGACTTATAATGCCTAGATCAATAAACTGCTTGTATGAATTTAAGTATAAAGTTAGGCTAAAAACATATTGATTGAAAATTATAATGCGCCGCTTGGCGGACAGACAAACTAAATGAAAATCTGATAAATACCAGAGATTTACACTGAACTGAAACGGCACAATGAAGCCACTTTCACATTTCATGCGTGTACTCGGGTTCTAGGAGTAATAGTTCTATGATCACACATAACAAACCTTATCTTTAACATTATTTTTCTGCGATTACCTTGCTTTCTTTTAAATTGTATTCGCAAGTTTACTCGCGATATAATAATATCAGATCTCATTATCAATAATCTCATCACCAATGCCAATGACATAATTAGATGTGTTCTAATCGGATATTTCATGAAATGTACATAACAAAATTAGTAAACATTCTGTGGTAATATTAAAAAATAATTTGCTTTTGAATTTAATATAGTTATGACGCGTACACTTGCTAAACACACAATAATGGAGAGATTATAACGCGTATGACTTGGTTAGCACAATAGTAAAGAAAGGTTATAATGCGTACTTGCTAAAATACAAAAGCATTTATTATTGTCTGTATAAAATCTCTACTTACCTAAATCCATCAGCAATATCCGGAACTTGTGCAGAAACACTGTCAGGATTCATTATTGTTACTGTTTACATTAAAAAGGTAAACGAAATCATATCGCGATTAATTAATTATACTGGTCGGATTTTAGTACCAATTTTGCATCTAGATGGCGTTAGCGTCGAATTAGAAGGCGATATGGTTTCGTTACCAACATGGTTGATTTTTATTGTTATTTTGTGAGCAGCTGGTCAGTCCTGTATTCATTTACGGTGTTTATTAATCGTGACTAGTAAACTAAATTCAGTTTGATCTATAACCTCCCCGCCGATCCTCGAACATGGTCCTCTGAGTCGGATTGGTGGAAGTGTTTTTTTGGTAGTGTTCAGTAGTGGTGGGTGTGATAAAGTTACTACCCTACGCGTTAGTACTGGGCAGTGGATCGCTGTCCAGAGCATCCCCTTCATAGATCGTGTACGCCTGCGCGGCGCCAGCGCTCCTAATTTTTTTAAAAACTTAACTCTAGTAATTTTTTTTTTTATTTTTTTTTTCTATAAGCGAGATAGAGAGCGACACATAAAAATGTGTAGCACCGTAGCTGTAACGTAGCATGTAATTACTACGCAGCTACGATAATTGCTACGAAAAGTGTCATTACAACTTTTCGTTCCATTTTTTTCCGTCTAGCCCCGTTTCACAACGCGCGATAAGGAACTTCGTTCCAAAAAAAATAGTACAGCTGGCCTTCCCATCAAAGGCACGAATGGAAATGTAAGTCGATTGAAATGTGGGCGTAATATACGTCTGTCTAAACTTTCAGTGAAACGACATTTATTGAAACCACAGATTTTACACGAGGCCGGTTCATTTCTGTAATATATACGAAAAAAGTATTACAAAAAAAGATCGCCATCTTCAATTTGTTAAGACTTTGATGCCTGTGGAACACTGACCTCTGAGGTTTTTAAAAAAGGCGCTATGTCGCATCAACCGAGTAGATATGTATTTGTGTATTCGAACAAAACGCAGTGATGTGTCACAATCTTGTACTAGGACAGAGCCTCGTTAGCCAGTGCCATACTTCAACAAAAAGTTCTTTAACAAAAACTTAGTGCTGCACTTTTTCATCAAAACAACTTAATATTTAATATAAATAAAATATCAACGTTTCTAAATGGGTACGTAAAAGAGCCGCCGGCAACTTTTAATGGAAAAGTTTTAGTTGAAAAACATGGTTGGAGTGCACTATTAAATGCTTGAAATATTTTTTTTGCCGCGGAGACAGTGTTGTTTTTTCTTTAAGGGCGGAAAAGGAAACAGGGGAATTGTTGGGGTTTGTCGGGTAACATTTCTATTAGTAAGTTCTCACGTCAGTTGTGTTTTAGAAAGTCATGTGTCACAGGCGACAGTAATTTTATTGCTCAATTATTATTATTATTTTTATTTTTTTAATTTAATTTTTTTTATTATGATTCGTTGTTCTGAGTTTTATTGTTTGTTTTGCTTACAGAAAGATCCTTTTTACTTGTATAATCTATATAAAATCAATTTTAAGGATCCGTAGTACCTACAAGGAAATTTCATAGCATCGCCATGTTTGTCTGTCCGTCCGAGGCATAACGTGCTAACAGTAAGTTAAAAAGCTAAAATTGCATGGATAGTAATGCAAAGTTACCAATGCTTAAAAGAGGCATAATATCACCTTGATCTTTTTATTAGTCTTATAAATATTGACCGATATTAATCACGATTGGAACCGCGAGGGGGAAAAAAAGGTTTAGTAATTAGCCTAAGAATATAATATTTTTTTTAGGTAGGTATAGTATTTCTTTTTGGATTGTTAAAAAGTTTCTTGCATTAAGTTTGCCTTCGTCCCATAATTTTAGTGCGTGAAGTTAAATAAGTAAATTTCGGCGATAAGCGGCACGAGAGAAAAAGAAGAATAAATAAATAAAATAAATAAATAAAATAAATATTTATATTGTCAACAATAATATATATTTAAGTTAAATTTTTGGTTAAGAAAGCCAAGAATTTTTAAAGCTTTGCTATCCTTGATTTTTTTTTATATGTAATTTTATTATAAATATAAAGAGTTTTATTGAACGCGCTAATCCCAGAAACTACTGATCCACATTGTTTTTTTAGATACCTCTTTTATTAGGCAGGCTAAAGGCTACATTACGCTCTGGCTAATAGAAGCTCTGCATCAGCAACAAAATGTCTTGCGGGGGATATAATTTATACTCTCAACGCCACGGGAGCGGAGCCTTGACTTATGATGCAAGGAAAACCGTGGTTAATATTATAAGATTCTACACGGACAAGACAACAGCTAGTTTATCATTACAAAACATTTGAAGCGGACGAACGTATAGACCACCTGATCAAATCAAATCAAATCATTTATTTCCATGGGCGCCAAGAAGCGCTTGAACATGTCAAAACAAACATCAAAATACAAAAAATATAAAATTAAAATATAACTTAGCTAACTAAATTATAAACTTATTGTAATAAAATGATTTGACTTGACTATGGTTATTGATAACTATAGCCCATAGACAACAGTCCACAACAGCAGATTGAAGATGCAGTGCCAGTAATTTCAGGGCCTGATCTCACCACCAAAGCAGAACAGTAGTGCGCACTACTATTTGGCGGCAGGGTAAATGTGAGACGGACTGCCACCCTCGAATTCGTTCACTAGACCCTGTGTAATGTTGGGGGTCCTAAAGGTTGATTGAATGAGACAACCATCTCGAACTAATGTCTTTTATTCAATAATACTTAAAACTACTTAATACAATGCGCATTGGTGTAAACTACTAACTAAGCATAATACGATACTTACATTATAAAGGAGTATACCTAATACTCAGTATGTTCTTAGGGAACATATACACTACACTTCACCTCGGGGGGCAAAGGAAAAAAAATCGACTTTAAATGATTTTTTTATAGGATGTATGTATACATTCTTGGAACTCGTATGTAGGCGGCTAACTCGAAAAAGACACGGCTAATGAAGTATTCCCCGTATGCCTGACATCATCTTACCGTGATTGCGTAGTGTGACGGCACCTTAAAATAAAAAAAAAATATTCCGACCTCAAGCTAATAAAATGTAAATTACTGCGACGTAACATTTTTACCGAAAAATCCTTGTTGCGTCGTGAACTTAACATAGATCGTTACGAGTTTTCAATCTGCTATTTAAATGCTTCAGCTTCTTTTATTACGGGAAACAAAAATGTACTCCTCACGCCACCCGACGTCCCTTCGTTTCTTAATTGTCTCATAAAACAAAGGGAATGAACCGTTTTGCGTCCCCAGTAGGTACTCCCATTTTGCAAGAGAGTTTCGTAACCAGTTCAGTCGCCGAATAATGTTTCGAGATTTTTGTCTGACACTTGGAATATTATATCGTTGTACTTGCAAGAAAAGTTAGTTTAATAACGAGAAATATTATCTTTTGCTTCGTGAAGATTTATTTTTCCCTCTGAATTTTCTGTACCTTTTGTAAAACGACAAAACCCACAAAAGTTAGAGCTATAGTTCATAATATATCTTGACAACATAGATATAAATATTTATATATCTTGATAATAAATATAATTATATACATATTTATTTTCAAATAAATTTACGTTTCTCTCGACCTTGAATAGTGACAATTCAATTCAAAAACAGGATAAGATTTGTAATTAACTCCGGTATACAAAACGAACGAGCTATCATATTAAAACTCAACTAAACAACTTGTAATTTCAGTCGCAAAACAGATTTTACGAAACGGGAATATAATCAGAACATTTAAAAGATTCTGATGTCCGTGCTCGAATAGAAGATTCCCTTTTATTGCGTCAGCTTAATCCCTGACATAAATTATATATCTTTGGGTTTGAACCATTGTTCAAATTTTAGGTTACAAAGAACTTTTGTAAATCTTTCTTAATATCACGAGAGTTTCAAATCGTATAATCGTGACGGCAGTAAGGAGTCGTAAACGTTATTTGAGAATTTTTTCAGGAATAGAACTTAAATATTTCACAAAGAAAGTCTTATTAAGACTTCTTAAAAACTTTCGACTTGTTCCGTTATCTTAAATATTCCTCAAGTCTTTGTTAAAAACTCAAAAACTGGCACAGTAATATTATTGTTTAACGCGATATTTTTTTATTTTTTGTGTATTCTTATCCGATTATATCTGCCAGCTGCGCTTTTCATCTGCAAGAAGACACAAAGAAAATAAAGACTCTACACAATAAGCGAAACAGTTTGTAAACAATAATATTTTATTTTAATCTGATTTTAGCGGTTATTGACCTTATGACCTTGAATATAGTAGCGAACCTACAAGAACTTTGTAAGTCGATGTTGTAGCCGCATATGTAATAAACACTAATAGACGTGTAGTACGCTCATCGTACGTCTAGCTTTCAAGGCTCTCATATACAAGTACCCATCAAGCTTGTGTAAGTTCAAGCACAGAGCCTGAATATTATTATAGTTACAGCTAAGTAGAGCATTGGTATTACCAGTACGGAAAACTCTCCCTGAAATTAGGGTATCGTTAATTCTAGAGGATTACAAATGGTTTTATTGAGGAAGGTTTATTTGAAATTTTCTTGTAAGTATGCTTTTTAAGACAGTTAAAATATTTTAAGGAGAAGAGTTTTAAATTGATTTTTTGAAAAGTTTTTTTATAAGTAATGAGAAATTATTTATTTATTATATATAGATGCCGCCAACGGCCAATTTTTTTAATGTGTCACAAAAATTGAGTCTTAGTTTATCAGATAAAACTAAAATTTCAAAATAATTCACAAGTTATATTTTACATTGAAAACACAGAAAGATACATAAATACTGTCTGTACAATTCAAGCAGTGTTCTCAAAATATATTGCAAAGTTTGCTTGGTTTTTAAAATGTTCACTGCATCATAGCTTGTTGTTTTGCGTTTTCATTGAAAATTAAATTGTACACTAAGGACTTGGGAGGAAAAAAATATATGTTTGGAAATTTGACTTGTAGCACATAACAAAGAAATTGGAGATAGGTCTTTTGCAAGCACAAAGCTTGGGCTGTGCCTAGACTTAACATTAATACCATAAATTACATGCTGCTACTGACAATCACTGAAGGAATACGGTGAGCTGATAATATTTTACTGAGAAACGCGTTTTTTAAGTATATAAAGCCCAACTCTACAAATAAAAGATACGCCTCATCAGCGAATTGCGTTTAGGAGGAAAAATAACACATTTCTCTTCTTCACTAAAAGGCCCAATATTTGCTAATACTTAATAAATATTATCCTCGTTTTAGTCTTTATGTTTGAAAATGATTAATATTATTACAATACCTAAAATAATATTTAAAAGAAAAATAAAATTGCTTTTTACCTATATTAAAAGTAACCAAAGCGGATTTAAATATCTATCTACAATTTTATAACGATTTCTAAAACGGTTCACCAATCTATATTTACTGTTACACAAAAAATGGTCGGCGCTTTTTTAGATTCTCATTTGAATATTCTTGAATCAAAAGTTAGGCAGACGTGTTAACGAATCACCTCAACGGTTGCGTTTAAAATTGACGCTGAATATTTTTGCCGCTCGATTGAAAATTCGTTTCAATCTAACGAACGCCGCAGTCAACAAGAAATTAAATTTGTCGTGCAAATTTCAGCGTTGATTCTCCTGGGGCGTTTGGTGTTATTGCTTACTTATTGGGACATGTGGTCGTGGACCGTAAAGGTAATTATTACCTAAAGCTAACGTGGTTTTCTCAAAATGGCGATAGGTATTACGGCGATAAAAGCATCATTATGATCTTTGTTTGGGTTCTTGACATGTCAGTTGTAAACTTCTGTCTGTGTTGATTGGGTAATGCCACCGGCAAGGTAACCATAAAACTATCTATGTCACATGCTACGAATAGCAAACAGATGTCCTTCCAAGTCCTCGTCTATTGTTAAGAGTAACTATAGGCTGACCGTTTAACTGAGTCCTCGCCTGCGCGGTACAGGGGCGCGGGGGTTTGACGACAAAGGGGACTGAAACAGGTGCGGGCGATGGGGGCACTTAATGAAATATACAGGAGATGAAATGCACCAAGATATTTCCTAAGATATGTGACATCATCGGGAAAAAGAAATAGTGATTTATCATTTTAATGAACTTATGTACGTAAATAAAATAATTGGGCATAAACTATTTTACTATTTGTTATCTAAACATATAATTAAATCGTAAGAAAGTCAAAACTTTTTTTGGGTCCAGTTTCTTTTTTCTAAAATATTCGTATACGTTAAAAGCCATTTGCTTGTACTGACTGTTTACTTTATGTCCGAAGATTTTTCGATTCATCTTGAGATAGTTATTACATGTGTACCTCTCACAAGGTGTCTGCAGCAGTCAACACATGCGATCGCTACCCATGTAGCGAACGAAATGAACAATTACAAAAATTTGCCCACCGCCCGCACCTGTTTCAGTCCCCTTTGTCGTCATACCCCCGCGCCCCTGTACCGCGCAGGCGAGGACTCAGTTAAACGGTCAGCCTATAGAATGTCGCAAGACTCTAAGCTATTACTGAGGATTGTCTTATGAAAAACACATCCAAGGCTTCACTATTGGTAGTTACATAACAATATGCATTGCATAGTTAGTAAAACTAGACTAATTTAACAAACAATATTAAAGAGCTATCTTCCTCTTTTCTCTGAACCTAAACAACAAGGCAGTCACCGTATAATATTTATGGCCCAAACATCTTAAGCACACACATTACGAGGCCAACAATATTCAACTAATTCATATATTATTTATGTTTGTATGTAGACCCGTACGTAAGCGATACTTACTTACCCTTTTAACTTTAGGTGAGCACTAAAAAATAAGCCGCAACCCTTTTCTACTTTATACCCAAACGGCAAGGTAAAATAACTATTACGAAAATTTACGTAAATATCCCAAACATAACATGAAACGATGTCGCAAACTAATAATGTACAGAACATTCTAAATATCGTCCACCCAAATATGTTCGGGTACTTCGTAATGCCGCAAGAAAACATCGAGGAAAGTGATTCCAACAAACTAAAAGTTGTTACCAGCCACCCAATATTAACGGATATTGGAAAAAGATGGTAAAAGATGGCAGTTGCCGGATCAAGGCTAGTAGGCACTAATATTCCCTGGATGCAATATCGGGGTTCATTGCCATAAAACGCTGGAGGCGAATATCTCGGGTACGATATTGACCTCATAGCATTTCGCCGAGAGAGCAGATATCTGAGGCAATTTCAGCATCGTAAACGATGTTTATCGTGGTACCCACTGACCCTACCTATGAGCACTTGTCAAATAGCAGTGTATCGCTTTCCGTACACGTATCGGAGCCACGTGTAACTAAGCTGTTCTGTCGTTATATCTGTCGATATATTTACATACGAGCTTAGAGTATAAACTTGTATTACAGATATGTATTAGGTATATTAGGAACGTTTTTGGGTTATGTACCTACAAGTAACCCTTATAGTTTTGCCATGTCCGTATGTCCGTCTGTCCAAGGCATAACGTTGAAACCGTTAGTATTAAAACTAGAATTTGCATGGGTATGTATGTTAACAACGACTCACACATCACATTTGGCAGTGCGAGGGTGCCTGACACTGACTTTTCCTTTTGGTAAAATTGTCTAAGTGTGAAAACCTAATTTAGTTAATATCTTATTTATAATCTTTTTCATATCAGAATGTACTGACTGGTAATGACTGATTGAAGTTTAAAAAGAATCTTCTGTCATATTTGTCACCTATCATTAAGCCACTTATTCTTGTATAGTAGTTATTTTTTACATATTGCGAACAAAGTAACTAAAATGTCGTTATTAATTAACAGCAATGCGTTCAAAATCAAGAAAATTCTTCGAAATGTAAGTAAAACTCTTAAAAAAATGGCTCTTACTGAAATTCCAATAATGTTGTCTGGGTTCTTTCATTCGTTCAAGCAGCTTGAATGGTAATGTGTCCTACTATCCGAACTTCTATGCATGAATTGTCAAAGGGAGCTAATTTGAAATACGTGTAGACCAAGATAATCGGTTAACTTTTGAACTACTTTACTGACTTTCATATTGACTTCTGCATTGGTCTTTAGGTATTTAACTTTGTCCGTACTTTGATACTAGCTATGCTACATGGTTTTGCCTTTATTGTTTCTTTTTAAGTTCTAAATAGTTAGCGTATGTACCTCCCACAAGTCCTCGGGTTCGATTCCCGGGTCGATGAAGTGTTAATTGAGCTTCCTCCATTAAAAAAATTAAATTGCAACACGGAGTTGAAATTGTGCCCGATGGATGGTTAGCTTGATCCCTAGTACATGGGACCTAAACATAACAACTGAAATGTAGGTGTTTTTAAACCTCTGCCATACACTCCTGGGTATTGGCGTGATGTTATGTTATAAGTACCTTTCTTAGGTGGGTACAAACGTCTAATGTTTTCGTTCCTTTAGCTATAAACATTTTGATATCGAGTAGTTACGGTTTTTATGCATTAGGCCCTTGTAAGCCTTATTTCTATGAAGAAATCAGATTTTATTTTTTGCCGAATTAGAGTTCGGACACAAAGCGCGTTAGTGGTCCCTAATAGCGATGTTTTCTACCAAAATGTTCAGACCAGCGATTTTATTAGCATTTTGTCGGCGTATTTTTTTGTCCCATATTCTTTTGATACCTATAAAGAGTGAGTTAAGGTAATGTACTTGGCCCACTACAGATAGGTCTAGTTTACATAGGGCTAGAAAGAATAGAAAATAGTAGTTTGAACTAACGACTAGTATTGATCACACGTGTAATTATAAAAGATTTTGCGTATAATATTGAAAGTACAATGTAAACTAGGCCCAAAACAAACAGTTTTATGCGAATAAGATTACAATGGCGAACAAACTTTACTTTCAGTTTGGACAATCTGATTTAGTATAATTGTTTTTCTTTCTTTCAGGTTCTTTCCGCCAGAAAGTTTTTTACTACACCGAAATTGATTTCCGACGAATTGTCGGTCCATAGAGATTCAAAAGAAAACAATCACAGTCTTCCATTTCAGTTTACAGAAGCCAATATGAAGGTAAAGCCACTTAGACCCGCATTTGATTGATGAAATATTCGTGGTAGTTTTTTCATGTCGCTGTAGTTAACGCTTGTATCAGGTCTTTTTTAGGGTTCCGTAGTATCTACAAGTAACCTATGGTTTCGCCATGTCCGTCTCCGCTGCAGAAAGTTCTAGTCAGGCGGAGCTCCCAATAAAATTTGTGGAAGTCTTAATTAAAAAAATACTGCAACGTTGTTAGAATTTATTAACTGTGACACAAAATACAATTAAGTCGTTGATAGAAAATGCAAAAAAAAAAACAAAATCTTTAACCTGACTTTGACTCCTCCTACTGAAAAATGTACTAAATTGAGCTGGCATAAAAGTAAAAAAAATCTGTCCGAATGTTCGTACTTTATCTGTACCCCTATGTTCCCATCAACAACAGAAACATTTCCGATCAAACTCAAAGTAATTAAAATAATTGATACCGATGGACTCATCGGTAGACTCCACGTCATATCTTCTATATGGCAACTCAATTTTACAAATTGCCGTTCATCAACACGACTCGTCAATGGTGACACCATTAAAACGACGGCGGCTCAATATACGTCATTATTTCAATCTGAGTGGAAATTAATTAATCATATTTTAATTATTGCATAAATATGTTGAAATTTTTAACAGTAAAGAACCCAAAGGACTTGTCCTGGATATGTTCGCAGGTTTTGCTTTTTCGACGTGGATGTTACATTTCAATAATTAGGCTGTTTTTATTACTCCACACCGAGTAATCAAAAAATGGCCTAATTATTATTTATTTCGGGCCATTTTCCCTGCGAGCTGCGAGTACCCTGCCTATTGTTACTTTAGCTATGCAAGCTCAATACTTAATACTCAATTCTTATCATTCCACAATGTTTTGTTAGGTGGTAAATAGTATCAATTATGGACCCTGTCGGGCACAGCAAAAGTGTAGGAGAGAGGATGAAGGGCGATTAATTTATTTTAAAATCAATCCGGTGAGCAATGTCTTTAGCAGTAACTTTAGTTCAACTACAGATCTTTACATTCCTGATTCAATCCTTTAGAATTAATGATTATTTGAAAGCATAATGCAACCAAGGTACACGATAAAAAATCATATAACTGTAATGTCGTTGCCCTCGAGTTTGCTCTCTAAAACGCCACAAATAGCATCACAAAATCGAGCTCCTCCAATATTTTCAGAGCTGCAAATATATTCAGACACCTTTTAGCGTTTCCCGTAATAAGCGGTTCCCTAAGCGCGAATGGCGAACTATCTAAAGTTATGTAGAAAACGAGCTAAGTTTGGATAGTCTATTAAGCGGCGCGTCGAGTTCAGCGAGTCAGGGCACTCCGTGCTTGCAACTTGACGTGAAGAACAGCTAGTGATATATGTATTTGCCAGGTATATACTTATAAGACCCTTGCCTGACTATGCAGTACGGGAGCGATGTGAGATCGGTATGGTCCGTAAAAAACTTAGCAACACCCTATATTCAAATAAGGGTTTCTTAATTAGTCGGTATGCGATGTTTTATGTTTTTCTATGTCTTGTTAGAGGCATCTTGTATAGCAGTCTCAGAACAATGACAAAGAATAAAATGCTTTTTATACTACTTAAGAATAAGAGGTTCTGTATTCGACTACATAATTATGTATGTATTCTTGTTACGTTGTATGTTTGCGATTTTCGATTTGGATGCGGGTTTTGGTATTATGAATGTTTTAAGCAAGGTTCTAAGGCTGAAGGTCTTTATGAGATTCTGATAAGTTAGAATATTTATTATGATAAATATCTCATAAAGATCTATGCAGACAGCTAATGGAACATGCCTAAAATAATTGCAGTCCTACTTGTAAAATATGAAAATAAGGGACAGTTACCTTAATAAATTACTGGTAGCCTATTCGAAAACGTTTTACATAGATGAAACGTCAAAAAAGAAAATCAAACAAACTAACGGTACGTTACTATCTGAAACTTAGTACGGAACTTGAGAATCTGGGTATTTAACTGATAAAAGGTTTTATTGAAATATTAAATTTCATTTATTTTCAATAATCTTATCAACGGTATTTTAAATCCTAATGAAAACTGTAGGCAAACATACCAGGGTAGAATTTAATAATCTGTAAAAAAAAAACTTATAACCTTAGCGCCTAAAATAAATCGGCTAATTTTAAGTATTTATAATTATGCTTTTATTATCCTGGCTATAAACCAAGGCTTCCAAGGGTGCCATGAAAAACGATTACGCACCCCGAATGATGTGAAACGGCGGCCCCATACTAAAAGTAACGTATCACCCCAAAGCCATATTATTATCGTCATTTATTTCGTCAGGCAAAATTAAAAACATTGAAGCTTGGCGTTTTCGTATTTTCCATGTTGTTATGACTGTCGTGAAAACCCCTTTTAAAATATTTTACAGCTGTTTTGGAATATTTACCTTTGCTCGAGGGCGGCAGTACCACCTTTAATCTGCCGCCAAATAGTAGTGCTTCCAGTACTGTGGTCCGGTTTGGTGGTGAGATCAGGCCCTGAAATTACTGGCACATGAGGCATAACACCGTAGTCCTCAGCTGCAGCGACGCATCTATAATCTCCTTTGTGGATTGTTGATGTCCATGGGCTGTACTCCACTTACCATCAGGTAGACTACACGTTCATTCGCTGCGGGTTTAGTATAAAAAAATAAATAATGTGAGGGCCCATGGGTGCCCGAATTACGTCATTCTATAAAAGTTGAAAGATGCTAAGTATATGTATGTAACATAAATAAAAACTATCACCAAATATTAAAATAGGTGGAGTCTTTGGGAAATATTTTAAAAAAAGTTGAAAATGTGTAACATCTTAGTAGTGGATTTTAATTAAACGTAAAAGTTATATAATATGTAGATTAAAAGTCATTGGCATTCTTTTTATTTTTGTTATTAAAAAAGTTACTGTTTATAATACTTAAATAAATAGTGACCTTTGCCATTGATGATTGGAACTTACATGTTTTATATATTATATTCATTTATTTTTTTAGAGAATTGCAGCAATCATCCAAAATTACCCTAAAGGTGCGCAAAGGTCTGCCGTTGGGGCCGCCTGCGATATAGTCCAGAGACAGATAGGGTGGGTCCCGATATCGGCAATGCACAAAGTGGCCGAGCTCTTGAGTATACCTCGAATGAGGGTGTATGAATGGGTGACGTTTTATACAATGAATAAAAGGTAAGAAGGTTGAGTCAAATGTTATAACTTTATTCAGAATAATTTTTTTACATAAACAAATTACATTTTGTTGTTGTAAATCCGTCTTTATCATCATTATAATTCATTTCGGCTACCAAGTGTCTAAGAGTAAGAGAAAATGTATGTAGTTAAATGCCGATTTTCAATTAGGCCAAATTTCCACTAAAGCGAAGCGGAGAGGAGCGAAGCAGAGAAGTACGCCAAATCTGACAGGTAATTACTATCACAGAAGAGGAGAGAAGCGAAGTAGAGTGGAGAGGAGTGGAAATGCGTAGCGGCACGCAACGCAGCGCCTCTGCGCTTCGTTTTGGTTGAAACTGAGACCATTCTTGATTGTTCGGGACTTAATAAAAAAAACGCAAATTACATGTTTTTAGCTATAATCTTTATAGTTTAGCTGCCGGTTGCTATATTATTTTTACATTTAATTTTAAAGTTAAATGTGTTATCAGTTTAAGCACGTTATTTAAAAATTATACTGAATTTCTTTCACAGACGATTTCGCGGCAAATTCAACGTAAAAGTATGTGTCACCACGCCTTGTATGTTGCGTGGTGCGGACATAATACTCCGAGCAGTTGAGGAGGCGACTTGCTGTACTGCGGGCAATCTCTCAGAGGACAAGATGTTTGGTGTCGACACCGTGCAATGCGCAGGCGCTTGTGTTAACGCGCCGGTGGTTGTCGTTGATGATGATTATTATGTAAGTAAATTTATGTGTGTATAACACATTACATAAGGTTTCTATGCAATCTTGATAGTTGTGCCAGTTTAATTACATTGCTAGACGAACTAATAAGCTAACCTCTTAAAACCACTACCTTCTGGGTACGATTTTGTCCAGTATGGTTTCTTTCCAGCGATCCGATTTAATTTGATTCGGTCGAAGCTAACAGAACCTGGTAAGGTGAAGTTTTGTTGTTAAATTGGACCTACGTTACCCGAGTGTGGTGGTGAACAGACTATGGCCCATCTCATGACCTGTCCCATTTGCTACACAATCTGCGCAAAAGAAACGCTCATAAAAGACGAAGAAAAGTGCTATCCACGTGGCCACGCACTGGACTCATAGAATAAGACTGCGGCCATCGACACAAAAGAAGAAGAAGCAGCGATCCGATACACGTACCTGCAAACTTTGGTAACCACTATGATTCAAACTCCATGTCAGTCAATGATTCCTTACCTTGCCGGTATTGAGAGCATACGTTGGGAGCGCAGGGTCTGGTAATCAACAGCTATTTCTATAAGTTTAAGCAACGAGCTATCCAACGGACTACATAAGCTACCAGTTTTCAACCGTGGCTCTGCTTGTGTGGTAAGACGATAAAAGCAGCCAATACGGTAATCCGACCCATAAACTATTTATATTGCTTTTTTTTCAGGAGGATGTAAATTGCTGTGATGTGTACAACATCATACAAACTCTAAAATGCGGAGGTATACCACCACCAGGACCTCAGTGAGTAATACATTTAACAATCTTATTATAACTATACACAATCTTATTATATAATATCAATTGAGGCGATATACTTAGTCTTTTGCTGGTAAGGCGTCCCTCCTATTAGACGCGTGCGCGATCGTCGGGCGTGTGGGCGCGCTGGCTGCACACAAGTCACACGGAATCGCGTGTGTTGCTGCCGTGTGACGTGCTAGCAGCCACCCCGCCCACACGCCCGTGATCGCGCACGCCTAATGTGGTGACAGCCTAACAAAAAAAGGCGTAAGCCAGCCGAAACGATTTGAGAAAAAAAATGCGTATATTTTCATGGCAATTATATTGAATCCATAGCTGAATTGGCAAAGCACTTGGGGCGTATACCCAGGGGGTGCAGGTTCGAGTCCTGCTGGATTCTTAATTTTTCAACTTTAATATTATATAAAATACAAAAAAGCATAGCAAAGCTAAAATTTGCTTTAAAATATTACAATTATAATGATGCTAAGAAATTCCTAAAAAGGGTTTGTTTGTGCGTAACAAAAATAAAAATGCCATGGCATATTCTTAACTTAAACTTTAAACTTATATAATATACATTTTTAGGTCTGGCAGATTCGCAGCCGAGCCTTATTGCTGTCAACAAACTTTGCTGACATGTCCTCCTCCGCCGGGATACGGAATGCAAGAGGCACTTTTGGGCCCAAGTCCAGACGCAAAAAAATAATAATAAAATATTGTTTGCTTGCCATTATTAATACCATTTGTGAGCACTGTTTTATTTTAGTATGTAGCAGCGATAGCCGATACCGTAGGTAATGTAAGTCAATGGTCAATAAATGGTAAAGATTTGTTTTTTAGAAGATAATTATGTGAGTACTAATCATATAAGTTATCGCTCGCTAACGGTAAAGGAATACATCGTGAGAAAACCTGCATGCCTGAGAGTGTCTAAAAAGTGCTCAAGCGTGTGTGAAGTCTACCAATTCGCATTTGGCCAGCGTGGTGGAATGGCCTTTCTCATTATAAGAATAGGCTCGTGTTCAGTTCATTTCAGTTAGGACATGTATTAAATACAGGCCTCGAAGGTTAATCTTCATCTACTACGACGGTACATTTATCTACTGCGTAGCTAAATTTCGTAGCACTTGCTACGACAATGCCATAATAATATATGATTTATATTCCTTATTTATCAAAAATAATACAAGAATTAAATTTAAATTCCAACCAAGCCTTCAAATATCTTAAATAGCAATTTCAATTACTACTCATTAATGAATATTCATACGGACGAAAATGAAATACTGATGGAATGAAAAGCGAGAAGCATTCATTGTAAATATTTTAATATCTCATTATGCTCAATATTGCATTTGTTTATATTCACAAGAGTTGATTCCAGGAAAGCCGTAATAAAGAACTACGTAATGGTAACATTTTGTTAATTAGCTTATGGTTCAGTTTCGTTCAAATTACCTATTTACTAATCAAAATATTACTAATCATAATAATAATGTTTTGATTGAAATAAGTATACAGTTCTAACTAAAGTAAACGAAAGCACATTAAAAGGCTTTAAATTCATGCTATTACATACAAGCTAAAAATATAAAAGTACACTACCCTAATCTAAAGTAACATTTCAGGCACAAAACAATATTAGATTAGTTTTATCATTAAAGCCAATTTCAACATCTCCATACAAAGAAGCCACTCGTTTTAGAACAATAGTAATAAAACCGAGAATATGGCGAGAAAATTTCAATTTTAAATGTTTCGTGCCCATTTGAATATCCTGTCACAAAAACGACAGTATAAAATTCCAATTTTCCAGTGGAAGCGCTCGAGATGCGGGACGGCGGACGAATGTATAATTAGTTTAGAAAGTCGCCGAAATTACGCCAAGAACAAACGATATGACAAACATTACTGAGGGTGTATTACTCTTTTGTGCTCATTAAAACGTTATTGCTTTGTTAAACTTAGTAATTGTTACGGTGATTGTAATCGGTGTTATAATTACAAGTTGTGGGTGAGACTTAGATCAAGTGAGGTCAAGAGTAGTAAATCTTCGCGCGCTGCGATCCGATCGGCTCCCTCGAGATTGGCCGTGCTGTAATTAAGTAGTTGCCTGCAATCACAGCCAATATAATCCGCGCCGCAAACTTTAATTACAGGTGAAACTATCTGTTACAAAGAACAATAGGAAGTGTTCGCGTCCGCCGAGTGCTCACGCCCGCTTTTGTTTTACAATTGGTAAGGTTGAAGTAGTAAATAATTATAACTTTGTTCTAACAGCTGTTTCCTGCGCTTGTACATACAACTTTGTAACAAGATAGTGGTAATCCGTTTAATTGTTCCCTTCTTTGTATTAATTGAGACCGTTTGCTTTTCAGTTTTTACTATTTTTTAGTGGACGAGAGAAAACTATTTGGATGACGTAACTTAGTTGTTCCATTGTTGTTTTAAGCTGTTCGTTCCTTGCTAAAGTTTCAAAAACAATATCATGAAATTGTCACGGGCTATTGTAATTTGTTGCAGTGGTATTATTTACTAACTTCTGCGCGCGTCTTCGCCCGCGTGTTTGGTTTGTCGATAAAAAGCAACTTATGTCATTCTTCAGGTCTTGAACTATTTGTATATCAATTTTCATCAATATCTGTTCAGTAGTTTAGTCGTCAAAGCGTAACAGACATATTGACGGACCGAGTCTTAATACTATTAGTCAGGATAAGAATTATAAATATACGTACGTAAATTGATCGTAGTAAAAGCTTCTGCTTCTGCTCAATCCTCTTGATGGTTAGAGATTATCTAGTCGATCTAACGAGCCTTTTGCCAATGATATTGGGGTTGGCTTGTAGTCTTTCGGATTTAGCTGAATATCAGTATTTTAGGTGGAGCAACTGCCATCAGACCTCCACAATCCAGTACGAGGTAATACGATACTCTTTGTTAGACTAGTTGTCAGACTTTCTGGCCTCTGACTATCCTAAATAACTGCCCTAGACGTTTCAAATGGCAACCGGGACCAACGGCTTATCGTGGTCTCCGAGGCATGGAGGAAAACTCATTATGATAAGATGATCACCCATCCAAATCCGACCACGGTTAGCAATTACTTAACCTGCGAAATCGATCGGTCCGCACCAACGCTTCGACTTAGCGACGAGTTCCTTATCTAGTGGGTATGGTTGCAAAATATAAAAAAAAAATCTTCCTTATTATTAAACGCGTTAACCTGCAACCTCAATTCAGAAACTGAGCTTGAATGAATTTTTATTTTAACAAAGTCATATTTACTCAATTTAGAATTGTACAGGGCAATGCGTGCTTAGGACGGACTCGTTTTCGCTGTAATTGGAATTCCCTTGTATACGAAATGATTTTTACCATAATCCCTATTTTTTATTCAAAGGTTTTTTTTAAGTGTGATACCGGTTGGATTTTCTTTGGGGAAATTACCGTGAAATTAACATGCATGGTACTGAAAGATTAATGTTTTGATGTGGCAATATACACTTGTTTATAACGTTGGTGTTACGTGTATGTGATGTGTTGTTCATTACATTTTGGGTAATAGGTATGCAAATTTACTGCGTTTGAATTTTATGTTAATAGAGGCAATGTTATGGGAAAATGTTAGTGAGATTTTCATGTGTTTTATGAATCATCAATTTGTATCAGTTTATTACACCACTCGATTGATCATCAATCGATTGTTTTCGTTAAGTCAAAACTATCGAGCGAGATCATAAATATCATCATTGATTTTTTGTTTTCAAACCTCGCCCGTACTAGGAATATCTTCTATGTTGCAGGGACGTTCACAAACATACATTTCACACACGCAAAGCACACCCAGAATTAGAACAAATCTTAGCGGAACACACAAAGATGTGTCCCGCGTGGGGATCGAACCTACAATACCAGCGCAATTGAAAGCGGTGGGGCGACCACTTTAACCACTACGCCAACCGTGCACTCAAGCACAAACTCAAACCAATCGATCAGTGTAATAACACTTTCAATGTCACCAACCAACCAAGTTTTAAATCGACGTTTTAATTCTTCTTTTTTATTGAACATTTGAAAAAGACAAAGATATCAAAATCATTTAAATGTAGCTTAAGAAGTTTGGTAAAATCAGCACTGAATAAAATACTTTTTAACTAACTTCCAAAAACGGAGGAGGTTCTCAATTCGGCTGGTATTTTTTTTTCTATGTATGTACATCGATTACATCGCGGTAAATGGACCGATTCGCGTGATTTTTTTTTTGTTTGACGCGAAATAGCTGCCAGGTGGTCCCGTAAAAATTTCTTCAGTTTGGTTTAGTAGTTTTTATTTTATAAGCATTATTTATTATTAATTGAAGTCAGTTTTTTTTTGGAAAATTATTAGTAAAATACTCAAATAAGTATTTTACTAAAAGTATTATTTAAAATATTTGAATAGAAATGTTTAATGTAACTCAAAATACTAACACATCATTGAATGAACGCGAACCGCGGTACAGTACATTTTACACAAATCCTTATAAAACTTGCCAAATGGAATTGTGTCAGCAAGAGAAATGTCAAAAGTTTATCATTTTATCTGCCGCGAAACGAACTCGCGGTGATGGCAAATAAAATGTCCAAATATTTATAAAGAGCAACACGATGATGCCGTATTTAATAGGACTGGACTTCGCAGGCGACTTGTTATTGCTCCAGGAAAATGTGCGGTTCACTGTCGTGTTATTTCTATGAAAGTTGTATTGCTGTTTTAAAATTATTGCTCACAAAATTTTTTGGTCATCGTAAATTAGAGTATTTTACTTCAATTATTTCTTACTATTTTTAAATTATCTCTCATAGGAAATCGTTATAATTATATGTCCCAAAACAGACTAGTTAGAGTAAATCCCTTGTATTATAATTTGAAATGCCGCTAGGCTGTTAGCGACAACTGTTATGATTAGGTTACTTAAGATATCAAGAGGATATAAATACATAACTGGTGAAGTGTGGATATTATATATCTTGACGACCAGATGGCGGAGTGGTTAGTGTACCTGCCTGCAACGCCGAGGTTGCGGGTTCGATTCCCGAAGACAAATCTTTGTGTGCATGCACATGGGGGTTTGTCTTAGTCTGGGTGTTTCTATGTATAATAAGTAGGTATTTACAAAAAAAAAGTATATATGTATTAGTATCAGTTATTCTAGTACTCGTAGTACAAGCTCTGCTTAGTTTGGGACTAGATAGCGTTGTGTGTAAGTTGTGAGATATTTATTATTTATTTATTTATCTATTTATCTCTACCACACCATTCGGCATGATGTTGTGTTATGTTTTTATTATGATTTGAAGCAAGATTAGCATGTTACTCTGAATTTTAAATTTTTTAACATTGAAATCAAATTCTAGTTTTGTTTTTTCATACAACACCCACAGCGAACGAACGTGTAGTCCACCTGATGGTAAGTGGAGTACAGCCTATGGACATCAACAATCCACAAAAGCAGATTATAGATGCGTTGCTGCAGCTAAGGACTACGGTGTTATGCCTCATGTGCCAGTAATTTCAGGGCCTGATCTCACCACCAAACCGGAACACATTAATGGAAGCACTACTATTTGGCGGCAGGTTAAAGGTGAGACGGTGGTGCTGCCGCCCTCGAGCTCATTCACAAGAGCTCTACCACCAGTATATAGATAGTAGATTCATAAAAAAGTGATCAATAGTAACATATCATAACATTACGCCTATATTACCCAGTAGCGTATGGCAGAGGTGTACAACATCTATATATATTTCACATGTTATGTTAACGTCCCATGGGATAGAGGGAGAGCCTATCGCCATCCACCGGGCACAATTCCAACTCCGTGATACTATCGAGAATTTCCTGACAGAAAGTTCACAAAAAACACTTTTGCTCGACCCTGTAATCAAACCCGAAACCTCGCGGTGAGAAATACCAAAGAGCCGATGACCAAATGCCATATACCAACAAGGCATTATTTTAGTGACCAATAATATATTTTATATAAGGCGAATTTTTTCTTTACAAATTTAATGTAAGGCATGTTCTAGAATGTCACGCCTTTTACTGCAATCATTAAATATTTATAAAAGTCGTTCCGAAGCAAACTCAAGTGCTATTTGGAGACCGATCACGCTTCATTGGCGTCGTACACTTGTACGACGCTCTTGACTGGTATTTTATAAAATTGTTAGTCAAAAGTGTTAATTTTTCACAACATTTTCAATTCTATATAATACCAATGTTAATGTACGCTTAACACGGCTGTGAAATTACAAAACCTAGTAAGGGACTTGGAACAAATTTTACAGGAGAGCTAAAAAACGACTTCCCCACTTTGAGCACGTGCCGCAGCCGAGTTATAAAAGGTACGTTGATGGAAATAGGCTGAAAAGTTGCGGAATATCCTTGGCTTTAATGTCAATATATTATTTATCATGTATTTATAATGATGCACGTTAGAAATCACTTACTAAGAAAATACTTGTTTTAGATTTATAAATGATGACTGGAAAACCATTTTAAAAGCTAGTAAAGACTTTTACTAGGTTTATATCAGGTTTTGATAAGCTATATGTTAAAAAAAATACAAGTTCATTACCTAGCAAGTAATCTGTTTCTCGATCTCATGGGGTATTTATTATAGAACATCGGCGAAATCATAGTTGATGAAATTTTGAGCGTCTAGAAAAGACTTCATGATGAATGAAGACTAAATAATTTTGTCAGTTTACAAATTTTAGTTAATTACAAAAATAATAACATGATATGACTCATTATAATGAAATAACGTATCTAATGGATAATCAGTCATGCGCGTTTTGCGCACCATTAGGAAGGTCGCCTAACATTAGTTGGTAATGTTAACAAAAATTACCTTTAAAAATTTGTTATAACATAAAATTATTACAAAACAATAACATGATGTGACTCATTACAATGAAATAACGCATCAACAAGATAATTAGGCTTGCGCGTTATGCGCACTAATTACAAGATCTTTCAAGTCTAGTAATGTAACAAAAATCACCAAAAAAACTTTAGGAAAACATAAAATCATTACAAAAATAATAACATGATATGACTCATTATAATTAAATAACGTATCTTATGGATAATCAGTCATGCGCGTTTTGCACACCATTAGGAAGGTCGCCTAACATTAGTTGGTAATGTTAACAAAAATTACCTTTAAAAATTTGTTATAAAATTATTACAAAACAATAACATGATGTGACTCATAACAATGAAATAACGCATCAACAAAATATTTAGGCTTGCGCGTTATGCGTTTATGTAACAAAAATCACCAAAAAAACTTTAGGAAAACATAAAATCATTACAAAAATAATAACATGATATGACTCATTATAATGAAATGACGGATCTTATGGATAATCAGTCATATTTGTTTTGCCCACTAGTGACAAGATCTTCAGCTTTTTCATCGGTTGGTAATGTAAACCTTGTAAACAATAAACATTTGCAAGAACAAACACGAATGATCCGCTCACGCCCGCACTCTGCGACATACTAAAATATGGCGCGAAATTTATTGCGTATCGACAGTTTTCAAAACCTAGTAAAGGACATGGACAAGATCAAAGCCTAGCAAGGGACAGTCCCTTGCTAGGTTTTAATATTGTCATTGTGCCATACTAGGTTTTGAATTGTTTTGGCAGTATGTTTTTGTTACCGAATGTGGACATGCTAGGTTTGTATTTCCATTAATACGCATATTTAAAAAAAAATTACACTGCGAATTCGTGCGTAATAATTTGCATCCAGTTAAAACACGTTTTTTTTAAATTTTGTCCCTTGCTAGGTTTTGAAATTTCACAGAACACATCTTGACTTTTTTATCGTTCTTGATTATATTTTTCGACAATCATTAAAACATTTATCGACAATCTTCATGATAAATGAGATACCTAATGCACCTGTCTCTTAAACTATGGTTTGGTAGTTGCAGTTAGCGTAGGATTTGACCTCCAACCTTCACCTCTCCCTCCTCGGGCTTTGCTGTTGTCATGGGTTCAATCCTTGTCCCCTCTTGCGGGCACGGTGGTGGTTCCAGGAGCTTAAATTAAAGGCTAGGTTAACTGACATTTTATATCAACAACATTACTCGTATTTTCAATTCTTGTTCCAAAACATAAATATTTCTGTTACTACCTTAGCAAAACGACTACTGCAATGGGTGTAAGAACTTAATTAAACGGAGTAACCGCAGCATACAAACGCAAGTAAGATGCTTTGTGCATAAGACCACAGTTTTCTTCCTGTACAGGCAAAATTAAACTGATAGAGAATATTTATGAATTAAAAAGATGAGTCAGCATTTTTTTAACACTTAAATCTGTGCTCACAAATATTATTAAGTTTTGTGTTAGTTTGATCGAACACTCTAATCTAGAGAGATACTAGGTATAATATTCTATAGATACAATTATTTAATAACGAGATATGCTACATAAAATTACGCTGCAGAGAGAGTAGCAATAACCTTTGATGCTGATTTAACCACAGGGAGCTACTGTGCTGCAAATTAGAAGTTTGAATAATGTAAGATAATATACATGTCATGGATCTTAGGGTGTGGCACCAATCGATCGACGTCGCTCAGTTGGTGTTATAACACCTTAAAGTAACTTTATTCAAATGCCATACATAATGAAAACGGCATAAAAGTCTACCCAGAATCAATTACTAATTAATCAATTTAGTAATTAACAGAAATGTATTTTGTTATGAAATAAACTATTATTATTTTTGATGATTATAACCGATCCTTAGGGGTTTAAGAAAGAATGTGGTGAATATTAAGGTCCAGTTTCATAAGGTCCGAATAGCTTTCAACTGCGCTGGTGTTGTGGGTACGATCCCCACATGGGACAAATCTTTGTGTGATTCGCAAAGATTTGTACTGACTCTGGGTGTGCTCTGTGTGTGAAATGTCTGTTTGTGAACACCCCCGCGATACAGGAGTTATTCCTTATGCGGGCGTCGTTTGAAAAAAAAAGAATACCTGACCGAATATAAAAGTGACACAATTTACACTTGAAAAAGAACATAACTGTTATATGCTTATCCTGCCAATAAGGTTTATCTAAGATCTCTAAAACTGAGGTTAAATCATTAAAAAGGGTTTGAAAATAAACTACAACGAGTATTTTTATCAACAACTTCATTTAATGATAAAACATGACATAATAAATGTAGAACAGCATTAAACTTTCATATTACAGAGCGTTGTAACATCGCTATCTTATACTGCCCCAGGCGGTCGCAGCAGTAACCGTAAAACGTACGAATGGAAAACAAAACGCTATCATAATTCAAAAGGTTGTAATTCAGATGAGCCATGTAATTCATGTTTCGTATATTTTGATTATGTTGAGCATGCCAAGTATCAAAAGTTAGTTAGTTGTGTTTTAGTTGCTATAACTTACACATAGAATTATTGTCAAAAAACAAACAAATATAGTATTTATAAATTATTAAAAAACCGGCCAAGTGCGTGTCGGGCCACGCGAAGTAGGGTTCCGCAGCTAGTCGTAACAACATATTTCGACTTAAAAGGGATTTACTATCTGTATTAAACAAGTAACATCTTCATACAGGAAGCGAAAGAAGTATGTAAGGAGCGAAGTACATGGCGTTCCATCGTCTCTGCCTACCCCCGTGGGATAAAGGCGTGATTTTATATGTGTATTATGTATGTTTATTTATGTTTTAAGAATTTTGAACAAAATATTCTGATTAACTGCATCTGACATTTCGGACCCCTATTCCTCTTGAACTAATGAAGTGAACTTATCCGCTATAGTTTTCCTTTAAAGTTCATTACAGTTGTACTTTATCGGTACAAGTTGCCTTGGAACCAGTGATACTAAATGAAACGCAGTACTTCAAAGCAAGACAATTTTATTCAAATAAACCCGAGCCTTATATAGCCTGCCAGGTAACGAAACCATATCGCGATCTAAATCGATCCTAACGCCATCTATCGCGGTATCCGGTAAGTTTTAGACAAAAGTTTTGTGCGATAGCGTGAGGATCGAATCAGGCTTGTTACAATTACTTGTACATTGAACATTCCGCCCACCAAAAGGGATATGTTCCTTTTAGAACCGCCCACCATGAACAAACTCAGCAAAAACAAGAACAATGGACTGTAGGATAATTACAAACAAATACTAAAAGTGGACGGCTTCATTACATAATAATATGATTACAATATGATTGACAGATATGGTTTCCCTCAAAATATGGCAAATACAACAAATTTTATCTACTTGACAAGGTAGAATAACAACATACAAGTAAAACATTTTCATAACATTACTGAGTTCATTTGAACTCCATTAAAACACAAAGTAATGTTCCACAATACACAAAAAATATAACATAATTCAAAACAATAGAAACAAACATCAGTATTTAGAACAATTATAGTTCAGCATAAGCAAAATACAAAAAAAAACAAATCTTAGCACAAAGTGAATGCTTAGTGACTTATTCAGTCACAGGAAGAAAACACAATTTTGAAGTTGGACGTTTAATCGTAGTGCCCTTACAACGAATAGTGACAACGCGAGTCAAGCTATCTTTACCCGGATGCAGCTGTATAATTCTACCATATAACCATTTAGCCGGAGGTAAGTTATCTTCTTTTATTAATACTACATCGTCTATTTTATAATCAGGGTTACGAACATTCCATTTGTGTCTTTGGAAGAACTGTGTTAAATATTCCTGTTTCCATCTACGCCAGAAGTGTTGCACCATACGCTGTACCAATTGCCATCTGCGTAAAGTACTAACGGTGGCATGCTCATAATTGTAGTCAGGTGCAACTACTAATGGATGACCCACTAAAAAATGACCAGGAGTTAAAGGTACAGGATCCTCTGGATCGCTACTACCTTGAGACAAAGGCCTAGAATTTAGGCATGCCTCAATTTGTGAAAGAACTGTAGACAGCTCTTCAAACGTCAAAGTAGAGTCACCTATGACGCGCTTCAAATGGTGTTTGACACTTTTAACTCCTGCTTCCCACAATCCACCAAAATTTGGAGCGTGGGGAGGAATAAAGTGCCATTCGGTTTGAGAGTTTGCAATAGCAGCTGCAATTTCTTTAAACATTGAACTCTCTTGGTTAAAAAGTATCTGTAACTCCTTGGCAGCGCCCACAAAATTGGTGCCATTATCGCTCCAGATATGACGACAATGGCCACGCCTGGAAACGAACCGTTTGAACGCTGCCAGAAAACCCTCAGTTGTTAAGTCTGAAACTGCCTCAATGTGTACTGCACGTGTGGCCATACACACAAATAAGCAGATGTATCCCTTATACGACCGCTGCCCTCGACCCTTAGAGACCCTCATATTAATGGGTCCCGCATAATCGACCCCGGAGTTCAGAAACGGCTTGCTTGGGGTCACTCTGCACGCTGGCAGTTCTCCCATCAACTGTTGTTTTGTTGTCGCAGCATAACGAATACAGGGAACACAACGACGTATATGAGCTCGTACAATATTTTTTACCCGACTGATCCAGTACTTAGTGCGTATAAAATTGAGTACCAGTTGCTGTCCACCATGAAAAGTCCTTTCATGGGCATCGGCTACAATTAACTTGGCCAAACTTGAATCATGAGGAATAACTACTGGGTGCTTTGTATCATCAAGTAGTTGAGAATAGCGCAGTCTTCCTCCAACGCGCAATATCTCACATTTATCAATAAACACATTTAATTTATATAATGGACTCGCTTTGTCTAATGAGACTTTATTTTTCAGGGCCATAAATTCTGCATGAAACCATTGCTGTTGGCTCTGCCTGATACACACATCTAAAGCTTCACGAATTTCTGAAGCTGACAGGTATGCTGTAAACTTATTATTTACTTTACGTAATCTTGTTGACTGCAAAAACCTTTTACAGTACGCAACAACCCTCACTAAACGTGTAAGTGATGAATACCTAGATCCACAAATGGCTTCAAATTCCGACACGAGGTTAGCAGTGTAAACCTTAACAGGTTTCTTCTCCTCATTAGTGCGTATTGCACTAGGTCTGACATATTCTATGTGATCATTTCTTAACCAACCAGTTCCTCGTTTCCATAGATCGTCATTAAGTAGAACAGCTGGAGAAATTCCACGAGAAGCGATATCCGCTGGATTGTCTGTGGATTTAACATAAGCCCACTGTGTATTGTCTAGCAAACTAAGGATCTCAGAAGTGCGGTTGGCCACGAAAGTTTTCCAACGACTTGGATGATCATTTAACCAAGCCAAGACAACAGATGAATCTGTCCAAGCATGGATATTAGCCTTCGGAATGTTCATTACTTCAGCTACTTCGATCAATAGTTTTGCTACTAAAACAGAACCACACAATTCCAGCCTTGGTATAGATATCTGCTTAATAGGAGCTACCTTCGTTTTTGCCGTTATAAGATGTGAGTGTATCTGCGCAGTAGCATCGATAATGCGACAATACACCACAGCCGCATAAGCTATATTCGACGCATCGCTAAACCCATGTAACTCTATAGTAATGTCCTCATCGCTTGTGCTTATCCATCTGGGGATGTGAAAATCCACCAGTTTCTCTAATTCTGATCTGTAATAGCTCCATTCTTGTGATAGGTCTGGTGGCAGTTCATCATCCCAGCCTATACCACTAATCCATAGCTTTTGTATGAAGACCTTCGAGGTTATAATGCACGGCGCTATCCACCCTAACGGATCATAAAGCCGTGATATTTCTGATATGACCGTTCTTTTTGTTTCAGATGCAGCAGGAGGTGACATCTTCACAGAATAATCAAATTCGTCAGTGTTCCGGTTCCAGGTAAGTCCCAAAATCTTAGTTACCCCATCAGTTTTAATTTCCAGATCTCTACCAGAATTTTCCTTTAATGTTTCTAAAAAACTCATCCTATTGCTTGTCCATTTTTGCAATTGAAATCCTCCTTTCTCTAATAAACTGTTCATTTCACTATAAATTCTTTCTACTTCTGTTTCAGATTGGCAGCCAGTCATCAGATCATCCATATACCAATCTGACTTCACCCTTTCAGCAGCCAATGGATACCTATTACCTTCATCGCATGCAACTTGATGCAATGACTTGACAGCCAAGTAAGGGGCGCATGACGTACCAAAGGTGACAGTCAGAAGTCGAAAGTCCTCTATGTCTTTGTTAGGATCCTCTCTCCAAACAATTCTTTGGAAATCCGCATCTGACCGCGCTACTTTGATTTGGCGATACATTTTTATTATATCTGCTGCCAAACAGATCGGATGCTGTCGCCATCTCATGACAATATGTCTCAAATCTGCCTGAAGAGTGGGTCCTACCATTAAGGTGTCATTTAAGGAAACCCCGTTTGTTCCCTTACATGACGCGTCATAAACCACTCTTACCTTGGTGGTCAGTTTATCTTGTCGAATCACTGCGTGATGGGGCAAATAAACTGCATCACTTTTATTTATTTCAGATTCGTCGGTGATTTTCTCTAAATGGCCCAGAAATAAATACTCCTTTATCACATCAGTATACTGTGATTTTAATTCATGATCCCTAACCAATTTCCTTTCTAAACCTAGCAATCTTTTTACAGCTATATTTTTAGAATGCCCGTATTTACAAAGTGGATCTTCTGAACGAAAAGGTAATTTTACGACGTAACGCCCATCTTCATCTCTTTTCGTTGTTTTAGCGTAAAACTCCTCGCAAGCTTGTTCTTCAGGCGTAAGAAGCCTTTTCGTTGAAGCAGGCTCAGAATCTAGTTCCCATAAACGTTTTAACATTTCGTTCTCTTCTATTTGAGTGTGCATCGCGATCACAGTATTATGGGAATCCAGAGACCTATCTGCTTTATTAACATGGCCTGACACAATCCAACCTAAATGCGTGTCTTGTGCAACCGGAGAGCCCGCGGGGCTCTTGATTAGACCCTCCTTTAAAATACGGCAATATGTTTCAGCTCCTAATAAAATGTCGATTCTATTAGGGCAATTGAACTTTGGGTCGGCTAAATGTATACTGTGAATTTCTGGCCAATTCTCGAGTTCAAAGTTTTTATTTGGCATAACTGAGGTCAGTGAGCTTAATACATGCGCATTTACATTTAGGGTAAAAGAGGGATCATGCAACGATTGTATATTAATAGAAACCACATGTCTAGAAACGATACTGCCATGGCCACCTCCTATACCTGAAATAGTAGTCTTCGAGACTACTCTCTTTAAACGAAGCAATTGCGCTGCTGCCTCAGTTATAAAAGACGCTTGGGATCCTTGATCCAACAAAGCTCTCAAAATTTGAGAGGACCCATTTTGTGATTCAGCCTTTACTAAAGCCGTGGCTAACAAGACTTGACCCTGTGCTTGTCCATTCACTAAATGAGTTGCTATATTTGCACTGACATCCTGTACAGGCTCTGAAGTACCTTCAGGAGTGGTTGCAGGCACCGCTGGCGTAGTATCCCCACTGGCTCCACTAAGGTTCTTAGGATGCAACAGCGAATGATGCTTCCTCTGACATATACGGCATTTTGAACGAACACGACAAAATTTGGCAGTGTGGTTAATACCCAAACAATTAAAACATACACCCAAAGACTTTGAAATGGTACGACGCTCGTCAATATCTAGTTGACAAAACTTCTTACAATTGGTGAGCTTGTGACTCTCAGAACAATGTGGACATCCAGTAATAGTACCATGCGTTACTTTAGCGTGAGATGTAGAATTAGTATCGGATTTTGATTTATGTTTAGGTTCAACGCATTCTAGAGCACGAAAACGCGTCTCTAAAAACTCGCAAAACTGTTTAAAAGAGGGTAGATCGTCGGATGATTTACTAACATGCAGTTCCCACTGCTTCCTAGATTCTACGTCCAACTTCAAACTTGCAACATAAACAACAATAACGTCCCACGAACTAACATCAATCCCAATATTAGCAAGTTCGTGCAAACAATCATTTGTAACATCAAGCAAATCTTTAAGTGCCTTCGATGATTCGACGCTAACATTACGTTGGCCAAATAGTCGATTTAATATACATGTTGACATAAATTTCTTATTATTGAACCTATGTTGTAACATTTCCCAACATTTTTTATAGTTAACATCAGTTATAGGAACATGTCTTATAAGTTGCTCTGCTTCACCTGACAGCTGAGTTTTTAAATAGTGCAGACGTTGTACGTCATCAAGTTTCTTGTTATTATGGACTAAAGATATGAACAAATCTCGAAACGATGACCACTCTGTATATTTTCCACTAAAAGTCGGTAACACTATTTTTGGCAATCTTCCTACACTGTCAGATGAACCATCGCCAACTTCTTTATTCGAATTAAGAATTTTTAATTGAGACAAAGTATTTTTTAACTCGACCTTATACATTAAATAGGTTTCATAAACCTTTTCATGAACGTCTTCCTGAAAGTATTCGTATAATTCTTCACCTTCATATTCGCCTACTAACAATTCGTATTTCGCCGTAAAATTCCTGAATTGGTCCTCCAACATCTCTAGACGTGTATCAACATAATTTGAATTTATTCGATCTTTCGGAGACTTTCTGAAGTTGATTAAGCCCTTCTCAATTTGTCCCTTGACATCCTTCAACTTTCTTAATTCCTTTTCCATGATTTATGTCAACAATATTTTCTACAAAAATTTCTTAAGTCCAGTGAAGAGAATTTTTTATAAGTCCAGTGACGAGTAATTTTTCTAAGTCCCAACACGGGTAATTTTTCTAAGTGCCGGCAAGCGAAATTTTTCTAAGTGTTTTGAACACTTGTTCACTTGGCTTCGAAATCGGGCATAGATTCGATGTATGGTCGTTTTTATCGAAATTATTCTAAGTCGCTGACCGCACAAATTTATTAACACTTGAATGTACTCACGGTTTTATGTCCACTGTCCACTTAAGCACAAAATTACTCACGTGATCCACTATCTCTTACACTTGGATTATTTAATACCGACTACTAGCGCCACGTCGTGTCAAGTAACGGAACTAATCCTTATCACATGTTCTTTCAAAATCGCCCTTCGGCTCGTATGGACCATGTACTTTATCGGTACAAGTTGCCTTGGAACCAGTGATACTAAATGAAACGCAGTACTTCAAAGCAAGACAATTTTATTCAAATAAACCCGAGCCTTATATAGCCTGCCAGGTAACGAAACCATATCGCGATCTAAATCGATCCTAACGCCATCTATCGCGGTATCCGGTAAGTTTTAGACAAAAGTTTTGTGCGATAGCGTGAGGATCGAATCAGGCTTGTTACAATTACTTGTACATTGAACAACAGTCATGTACTACCGACACAATTTTTTTAGCTTAGCAGTAGTTTAGCTTTTAGAGGCGGGGGGGGGGGACGCTCTACTCGAACAAAAATTTGCCCTTTAAAGTTAATTATCTCGCAAACGAATCTCTAAATCAAAAAACTGTCTTAGCAACCCTTGAACTTTTTTAAAAGTCCTATCTAACAATACCCCACACTAGGTAGGCGACAAAAAAAAACATCCCTACTTTACATCTAGGGGAGCTACCCGAAAAAAAAATTCTACGACTTTCTTTGTATAGTTAACATACATGTTTATGCAAAATTTCAGTTTTCTAGCACCAATGGTTTCGTCGCTATGCCTCGGACAGACGGACATGGCGAAACTATAAGGGTTCCTTGTAGGTACTACGGAATCCTAAAAAAGATGGTGCACATGAGATTCTCACCAGCTCTTCTCATGATGCAATACCCATCGGAGCTGGTACTAGGATTGATTTCAGTTAAAATTTTCTAAGTTGAATTAAAGTTAATCTAAGCTCCGTTGTCAAATAATTTTATTGCAATAAATATTATAATTTAATTAGTTAAGTTTTATTTTAATTTTATATTTTTTGTATTTTGATGTTTGATTTGACGTGTTCAAGCGCCCCTTGGGGGCCCTGGAAATAAATGATTAAAATTTGATTTGATATAATTTGGTACTTTGCTTTGGTAAATAAATAACAACAACGTAAAGCGTATTTTAATAAGCGAGCTACCGTCAAACGAAAATAACATTGGAGGAAATAGCTTATATACATAACATAATTATAATAATATGTGCAGCTCAGAAGTTTCCTCTAGTGGCTGTCCTTGCCCGGAAAGATTCATTCCATTTCCAGTAACGGTAACACTTCGTATTATTTGTTGACATTTATAGCAGTTCCTAAATACCAACTCGACATACTTGACCAATCTCACGGAAAACCTCTGCGTGTTCTATTGTCTTTGTATCGCGGATCTGTTTGACCTGGTGCCATCGTCATTCACCTTTGTACCATAGCACCACTCGACACCGCAGTTGGGTTCACTCTTACCACCTGTACACGATTCCGTCCAGTGCAGTCCGTTACTAATAATCATTTTCTTCCCCGCACCTGCAAGCTCTGGAACGAACTCCTTATTGTGGTGTTTATCCAGAGCTGCTACATGTCCTTCTTTAAACGAGGTTGCAAGAGAGCAATCCTTTCACGTTACACAGCGGTTTCACAGTGCAGCAACGGTTATCATCTAACATAAGATGAGCCGTTAGCTGGTCTGCAACAGCTAGCCGAACTGGTTTGAACCATGTCAAATTATTTTCTAATTAATTTGGTTAATATTTTATTGTAAATCTCTTTAAAAATTAAATTACTATTATTGCAACAAAATTAAAAACAAAAAACAATGTAAAAGTGATCTTGATTCAATTACGCATTCCTATAACAACATCAGCGAAATTTAATATAAATCTGATTAGCGGTTATTGCTTGGATATCTTCGAAGCAGACATAACTTTGATTATAATATTAGTATGGGGTGCTCACGGCTACAGATCAACCTATACATTTCCAGTATGAGATGGTCTTTCCTTCTATGGGCTTTCCGTGCAATGCGAGTCCAGCTTATGCTGGCAATGTATAGGTTAATTGGTAGCTGTGTGTACACGTCCGCAACTTTTCCTCCTATTAACTCGCGTTATTTTCTTCAGAATAACTTTGCTCAATGTTTCTAAGCATTTAGCATTCTTTGTGGTATGTGAAGCGTTATTTCTGAAAGTTTTATTGGAAATTGCAGTTCCTGTATTTGAAAGATGTTGCTTTTCACTCTTAGCTGGTTTATTTTCTGATTTATTTTAGCTAAGCTTTTACTATGCTTTTTAGGTTGGTGATTGAACATTATTGTTTTCTAGCTTTCGTTAGCGGCTCTGCTCGCGTGGTACCTACGTCGATAAAAGTAGCCTGTGTTTGTTATAGGGTCTTGAACTATTTCTTTACCAATCTTTACCAAGTTCGTTTCAGTAGTTTTGGAGCTTACTCTGTAAGATAAAAAGAACATTGCTGTAGGTAAACTTAAATATTTTAAGGCCCATCGCAAGATTTGAATGTGTACGTAAGCACATGAATAATATGTAAGCACAATGAACTGCTTTGACAAAAGACTAGGGTCCGAATAAAGTATATTTAACTAGTAACGTCAAATTCAAAATCTGATTCAGTTCAAAAGTTTTAAATCTAACGACGGGTTTTGGTTGTGGTTTTAAGTTCTTGAAATGATACCGGAACTTTGATCCTTTGATTTAGTAAGTTGAAAGCCGCGCACTTCTCAGTTGCCGCTAAGTTTGTCGATAATGCTGACCCAAAAATAGTCGGTGTTTATTTCAAAGTTAAGGGATATGATAAATTCGCCCAAGAATTTGAAGGACGTGCTTGAATTTTGGGAAACTTAACGTAAAAGTTTTATGGAGTAGTAGCTGACCAGGCAAACTTTGTTCCGACTCTAAAATAGTGTATGCTGTGTTACCACATTTCTGAGATATTTGTATTGTTTTTGTGCCTCGATATTTAAATATTTAGCTTTTCTAGCTTCTTTTTCAGGGCCGAGAGTAATCTAACAAAGCATAAATACTTAAAATCGATTTAACCATTTTCAAGCTATAAATGTTAAAAAAAAATAAAAAATATTTAAGACTGTTTCTTAGTAGAAAAAGTCTTTGTTTGAAATACGAACCTTCTATTCCTTCGGTCATTACTTCTCGGGCTCGGGCAAAGTGTTATTAGTGAAACTTCCGTCAGGCAATTCACAATAGCAGCACGGAGTTGGAATTGTGTCCGGTTGATGGCGATAGGGTCACCCCTTATCCTACCTAAATATTATTATAACAAGTGTCGGTGTTGCACATTTCTGCAACACCTTTATGGGTAATGGATCTAAACATAACAAGTGAAATGTGGGTGTTGTACACCTCTGCCACACCCTTCTGGGTAATAGAGGCGTGATGTTATGTAATGTTAACTTCTATTCCATTTGACTCACACCTCGCTGTTCATATTTAACGAGACTGTAGGTCTGACAGTCACCGGAATTGCTAAACAAACACCGTCAAATGGCATTGTTTAGTGTTCGTGTATTAGGCTGCTCTGTCTAGCAATAGAATTTGTAATTAGCACTGAGTATACCTTAGGCTGTCCAAGACAGTTGTGAGCTAGTGGACGCGAGATGAATAATTTTAGAACATAATTTTAGACTTCAAGAGTTAAATCGGGTCTTTTGCTTCCAATACTTTTAAGGGCCAGTTTCTGAGGTTACGGATAGATTTTATCCGACCCATAAAATATAACCTGACCTTTTGGGGCTAATTATACTAATGTCAACCTTTTTAGCGGTAAAAAAATGTCTATGATCTTTTCTCAGAATCACCATAATCTTTTTTCTGAGGAATTCGATGACAAACCTGGTGGCCTCGGCAAAGATTCCAGTATCAGGTTGCATGTTAAGCGGCAATATTAGTAATAAAAATTATACTAATACGATATCTTTATTTGGCACACAAAATTAAACAGAAGATACACTTAATACAGGTCAAGAAATCATAATAATATAAATATAATGTTCTGCTTGTACTTAAATTAGGAAATCCTGTGCTATAAGAACAAGCTCTTTGTATTTTCTTCAATAAGCTAGGTACGAATAGGAATAGGTACCTACTCAATATACATAATATTAGTGTCACTTTAAAAAAATAAAGGCAGCAATGAATATAAGACTCATGCATTTTTATTTTAAGTTCTTCCTTATTAACAAAAATGTGTACGATCAAAAAGAAACACCTCTCAAATTGGAATCGAATACGCTTCAATAATTAATGTCACCTGGTAACAGTCGAGTCAAAGACTTATTACGACTCAGTACACTGCCGAATTCACAGGCTTAAAGTATCAATCAAGAGCCTAACTAATAATAAGAGCGAGGTGCTTTAAGGTTGTAAAGGATCAATATAGTATAGGTATTTTCAGAACGTCTATATAAGTTCATTGAATTCAATTATATTTGCTAATTTGTTTGTTGCCCTGTATCTAAAACGTGTCCCACTGCTGGTCTCGGGCGGGTTAGGCCATAGTCCACCACGCTGGCATAGTGCAGATTGGTAGACTTCACTCGACCACGAGTACTTTTTTTTAGGCACTCTGAGAGTACGCATGCAGGTTTCCTCACGATATTTTCCTTTACCGTTAGCGAGCAATAATTAAAATGAAAAACATATGACGACCGGATGGCGGAGTGGGTAGTGTACCAGCCTGCGACGCCGACGTCGTGGGTTCGATTCCCACTTAAGACAAATCTTTGTGTGCATGAACATGGGGGTTTGTCAGTCTGGGTGATTTTTATGTATAATATGTATGTATTTACAAAAAAAGTATATAATATGTATGAGTATCAGTTATTCTAGTACCCATATTACAAGCTCCGCTTAGTTTGGGATTAGATGGCGTTGTGTGTAAGTTATGAAATATTTATTTATTCATTTATTATTTATATAATTTCGCCTATATTACGTAGGCACGTGAGACCGAGGTGACTGCATTGGTCTGCACTTGGTTTAGCGGTATAAATGCGACTGCTTAACGTGAAGCCCCAGCTTTGATCCCCGGGTTGGATTTAAGTTATCTACGACAAGCTCACTTTCTATCGCATGGGACTAAGTATAACACATACATGACAAGACAAGTGAAATGTTGTTGTTATTCTTAATTCCTATTAACATAAACATATTTATACTGGATAATCATCCTAACATCCTAGCAACGCAATTAATGCATAGTGATTCAACATTCAAAAGGCTGAAAAGAAAGTCACCCAGAGATTTATAGGGAAATAAGCACACATAAAGGGCGCACGTCGCTGGACTGACAGCCCTCCAAGACAATTTATTATACATCCATAACCATATGCTGAATGTTCAAAGAAACAGATTGCAGAAAAAAAAAAAAAAAAAAAAAGTTAACTTCGTAAGATTTAAAGTTAAATCCAGCCGTCATTTTGCGAAAATATAAAACCAATATGAATCTCAGCTGTTCCAAATCTAGAGTCCTAAAACAAACAAAATGAGAAATATACGATTCAATATACCTTGAGTTCATAGAAGATTTTGTTTAATATAAAAGTCACATGTGTCCAACAGCATTTGTATTGGATGGACACACGGTCATAATTATGTGAACGAAATTCGTAATAAATAAGACGCTGAAATATTTACAGTAGCTTTATTATTTATATTTAATCTGTTATTTGAAAGGCAGCACATCTTTGATGGTCTATTGGTTAGCGTCTCTCACTGTGAGGTCTTGAGTTCGATTCCCGGGTCGAGCAAAGTGTTATTTGTGAATTTTACATCAGGAAATTCACAATAACAGAAGGGAGTTAGACCTGTGCCCGGTGGATGGCGATATGCTCACCTCTTATCCCATGGGACCTAAAAATAACAGTTGAAATGTGGGTGTTGTACACCTCTGCGATACCCATCTGCATAGACGTGATGTTATATTATATTATGTATGTAGAAAAGGCAAAGTTTTTAATTTGCGGGGAGATAACTTATTATTTTTAAATATGAATCTGGATACATCTTTGATTAGGATTAATAATGCACTGTTGACTAGTTATACCGAGTCAAATCTCATACTTTTTTTTTAAAGAAGATAATTCCTGTTTGAATAAAAGTGGAAAATAATGAAATCTATGTTTTGCTTAATGATTATATTGCAAGAATAATGAGTTTTTATTTAACAATATAATCCTTAATGATTTTAAACTATCACGATTTGTACACATAATTATATATTATAGACACGGGTCTTAATCGCGTAAATATTTTTAAGGTATAAATATCTCCTTGCTCGACTGTTTCGATCGAGTCACACCGATCGTGGTCACGAGCTAACTGGTGAAGGCTCAGCGTCGTCTCCGTGAAGCGAGGGTTTTGTTCACTACCCTCACTTGGTCGTCACAATTTTTATTTTTGTCCACATTGTCGGTATTTCTGCACACAACACTGAAGACGTCTTTAGACTGATGCGTATCATTACGGCAACGATTGCATTTGGCGATGACAGGGTTCCAGGCTGTGGGGTGCTAGGTCGAGTAACCTCCTAGAGGATCCGGGGCTATTGGTCCCTTATTAATCCGCGAGGATTAGGGGGGAACAATAGTCTTTGGGTTTGGTGCACCCTGGTAACTTCGCAAAAAAACTTCTCCTACGGGGGATTTCTTTTTGCGTTGGCCAATAACTCGACACGGGGAGCTTCTCCGCGCGTCTCTGCTAGTCAGAGGACGTGTCGGATGAGGCGGGGACGTGCCCGGCGTGCACTTACACTGCCGTCGGGTGGGCAAAAGGAGGGGGTCTCCTGGCGCCAGCGTCAGACATCGTAATCCTGACTCTTGTTGCGGGCTTGTCTCGTAACTTGGGTCGGGACCGAGGATCTTGGCTTGGTCGCCTGGATCGCGAGGAAGAAAACCTCTATAAAAAATTACCCCAATCCTAAGCTGTGCCGCATGGCGAGAGGATGCGTGGCTGGTGGGGAGACCAGTCTCTAATGTGTGCCACCTCTGGGGAACAGCCGACCCCCAGTTGTATTAGGCTTACCCGGGTATTGCGGGATCTCTGCCCGGGTGGACTTTTTAGATCTCCCGCACTCGTGGGTTTAGTTATGAGTACTGAAGCATACAATAATAAAGATAAACAAGACGTTGTTGAAGGAGAAAAGGAGGTGTGCGAGGAGTCGCGAAACACCGCGCGGGCACCCGTCGCCCCTGAGGCGAGAGTGTTGCTGACGCGGTTGGAGGACGGGCCCGCTACCCGGACTCGGAGTCGCTTGTCCCAGGCAAGCGGGGGGGAAGAAGAAGTTAGGTCAGGTGGCGCTGAGAAGCGCAGCTTCCCGGCGTACCTGGAGGAGGCTCCTGAGGTGTCCGGCCGGGCGCCTCGGAAGGTACGCTCCTCTTCCAGAGGAGGCGCAGGGTCGAGGACGCGGTCGCTCACGCCGCACTGCCGACCCGCGACGCCGACGATGGCGACACCGTCCCCGGGTGATCTCACCCCGGTCGGGTCGTCATCGTCGGTGTTCTCGCATAGCGAGAATTACCGGCGCTTACGCGCTGATGGTGAGGCGGCTGCGGGGGAGCAGGTCGGCCAATTAGCCGACAAGATCCGTTCCGCGACCGAGGGGTCCGCGGCAGACGCAATGGACCTGGGGCAGACAGCGAGAGATTCGCTGAGCCTCATCACAAAGGTTGCCGTGAGGTCGCAGAACCTCAAAGGCGAGTTTGTGAAGGGGCTCAAGACGGCCGCTGGCGCGCTGAATGGAGTGGTGGACCGGCTCCTCGAGCGCGCCAACGCCTTCGAGGCTGCCAATGCCCGCCTTGAGGGCGAAGTGCAGCTGCTCCGTGCGGAACTGGCCCAACTTCGGGCCGATCTCCAGATCGGCACCGTCCGAGCTAGCTCTCCGCGGGCCGTGGAGCTGCCGACTGCGCCGCCGGCTGCGCTGCCGGCTACGCCTTTAGATGCGCCGCCTGCTGCGCCTTCGGCTGTGCCCGCGGCTACGCCGCCGGCTGCGCCGGCGGGCAGGAAGGGGGCGGCTCGTGGCCAGCTGGCTCGGGGCGACGCGTTCAGCGACGCCCAAATGAGTCAGCTGGCCAAGTTAGTGGGAGATATGCTGGCGGCCGACCGGCGCGGACGCCCGCAGAGTCAGCCGGCGCCGGCCCCGGGGCCCTTACCCCAGTCGGGAGCTGGTGCGAAGTCCTTTGCGGAGGTGGCCGGCGGGCGCGCCGCGCCCAAGCCGCCTGTGCCGGCTGCGGCTCCTGCCACCCAGGCTCCTGCCGCAAAGAGGAAGCGGAAGCGGAGGGGGCCGCCGGCCGCTGCTCCGGGTGCTCCGATGTCGGTGCCCGCGCCGGTCCCTGCTACTCCTGCTCCGCCAACCTCGGCGGTGGGGGGAGAGGGATGGCAGACGGCAGGGGGGCGGAAAAAGCGCCGAAGGGCTAAGAAGGGAAAGAACCCTTCCCCTCAGGGAGCGCTGACCCAGAAGGCCGGTAAGAGGGGGCCCAAACTCTCTCTGCCGAAGAGTGCTGCCGTGGTTATCACGGTGGCGCCTGAGGCGGAGGGAGTCACATATGTGGGCCTCCTCCGAGAAGCTAGGACCGTTCTCGACGGTGCCCTTCCTGGTGTCGGTGGGAGGGTGCGGCAGGCGCGGACGGGGGCCCGCGTCCTAGAGTTCCCGGGCAAGGACGGGGACCAGCAGGCCGACCTCGTGGCCAACGCGCTGCGGGGGATTGTGGGGGGGCGGACCGGCATTACGGTCGCCAGGCCGACGAAGTGCGCGGAGCTGCGCATTTCGGGCCTGGACGACTCCGTCACAGCGGAAGAGGTGCGGGAGCGCATTATAGCGACTGCTAAGTGCGCTCCCGACTCCGTCAGGGTCGGTGCCGTCCGCCCCGGCCCCGGAGGAGTGGGTGCAGTGTGGGCTCGGTGCCCCATCGCCGCGGCCAAGCTCCTGGCCAAAGCTGGCAGGCTCCTCGTGGGCTTTTCCTCGGCCCGTATCACGGTCCTTGAGGAGAGGCCTGCGAGGTGCTATGGGTGTATGGCGAGGGGCCACCTGAAGCCCAACTGCACAAGTACGGTAGACTGCAGCGGATTGTGTTTCCGCTGCGGTCAATCGGGGCACAGGGCGGCGGAATGTTCTGCCGCCCCTCACTGCCCCCAGTGCGCGGCGGGTGGTAGGCCCGCCGACCACTTGATGGGGCGGGAGGGGTGCACAATCCCCAACGCACCGAAGCGTCCGGGAGCTGGCCGATCGACCACGGCTGCTCCCGGTGCTCGGCCGCCGACCGCAGGAGAGGAGATGGAGGTTTCAGAAATCCAGTAATGGACTACGAAGCCTCCAATCTCCTCCAGACGAACCTGAACCACTGCGCCGCCGCCCAGGACCTCCTCCTGCAGGCGATGGCGGAGTGGTCAGTAGGTGTGGCCGTGGCCGCGGAGCCCTACTTCGTTCCTCCCCGCCCGAATTGGGTGGGTGACTGGGACGACTCCGTGGCCATCGTCGGCTCCGGTGCGCTTCGGTCCCCGCCCTTGTCTCTCAGAGATAAGGGCTCGGGATTCGTTGCTGCTGATTGGGGGGAGGTAACGCTGGTCGGCGTGTACTTCTCCCCAAACCGGAGTCTGGCGGAATTCGAGGTCTTCCTCAATAGAGTGGAGACCTCGATACGGCGGATAGCACCTCGTCAGGTGCTCGTTCTGGGGTACTTCAATGCCAAATCCTTGGTGTGGGGGTCCCCCAGAACGGACGCCCGCGGTCGGGCGGTCGAAGAGTGGGCAGCGTCGGTGGGCCTCTGTCTCCTTAATAGAGGCACCACTAACACGTGCGTTCGGCGGCAGGGGGGGTCGATAGTGGACCTTTCGTTCGCTACCCCTGCTGTCGAAGCGCAAGTAAGGAACTGGCGTGTCCTGGATGAGGTTGAGACGCTCTCGGATCACCGGTACATCCGATTTGAGCTCTCCCGGTCCCAGGGCCCCAGTAGGGGTCACGTTCCCTCTCGGCGTCGCGGTGCGTTTCCGCGGTGGGCTGTGGGACGGATGGATAGGGATCTGCTGGAGGAGGCGGCCATTATTTCGAATTGGTTCGCCTCCCCGCCTTCGTCCGAGGGAGCCAACGCTGCGGCTGGCCGCATTAACGATGCGATAACGCAGGTTTGCGATGCGGCCATGCCCCGTGCCAAGCGTTGGTCCCCGAAGACGGAGGTATACTGGTGGTCCCCGGAGCTTGCCTCCCTCCGCGCCGCCTGTTTTGCGGCGCGGAGGTCCTACGGCCGTAGCCGGCGACGTCGCCCTCGCGACGTCGAGATGGAAGACCAGCTTTACGCGGCGTACATCGAGCAGGTGTGCGCCCTAAAGCTGGCCATATGCCGCGCCAAGGAGGAGGCGCGGCAGGAGATGTTGGAGGGTCTCGATCGTGACCCCTGGGGCCGCCCCTACCGAGCTGCGCTGAACAAGCTGCGCTCGCGGGGCGCCCCCCTTACGGAGACTCTCCAACCCAGCTTCCTCGCAGAGGTGGTTGAGGGCCTATTCCCGCAACGGGCGGAACACACGCCCCCGGCAATGGTCGCAGAGACCGACGACCGGGAGGCCGACCTCAGTGCTCCACCCGTCACGGATGCGGAGGTAGGGGCGGCTGTACTCCGGATGCGTTCGAAGAACACCGCCCCCGGGCCCGACGGGGTACCCGGACGGGTGTTGGCCCTGGTCCTCAACCACATGGGGGATCGCCTCAGGGAACTGTTCGACGTGTGCCTGGCGTCCGGACGGTTTCCTGACTGCTGGAAGGCGGGGAAGCTGGTTCTCCTCCCGAAGCCGGGACGGCCGCCCGACACCGTGGCGGCCTACAGGCCTATCGTGTTGCTGGATGAGGCGGGAAAGCTGCTCGAAAGAGTGATTGCTACCCGTATCGTCCGGCATCTTGATGAGGTAGGCCCTGGTCTGTCGGATGCCCAGTACGGTTTTCGTGCTGGACGTTCGACGATCGGGGCCATCCTGCGCCTGAGGGCTGCTGCGGAGGCGGCCGTCGCCGGCAGAGGGGTGTTGTTGGCGGTATCGTTGGATATCGCCAACGCCTTCGGGACTCTGCCATTCAGCTGCGTCAGCGAGGCACTCCGGTACCATGGAGTGCCGGTTTACCTGATGCGGCTGGTGGCCGACTATCTCGAAGGCAGGGGGGTTCTGTACGAGGACCGAGACGGAGCTTTGCTCCGCAGGCCCGTGTCGTGCGGTGTCCCGCAGGGTTCGGTCCTAGGACCGCTCCTGTGGAACATCGGTTACGACTGGGTGCTGCGTGGAGCTTTCCCCCCGGGCCTAGACGTCATCTGCTATGCGGATGACACGCTCGTCACGGCCCGGGGGCGAGACTTCGAGGAGGCGGCGCGCCTGGCCACAGTGGGTGTGTCCCAAGTGGTCGGGCGCATCGAGGCGCTGGGGCTTAGGGTGGCCCCTGCCAAGACTGAGGCCGTGATGTTTCACGGGCCTCGTCGCGGGCCACCTGCTGGCGCCTCGATTACCGTCGGCTCGGTCCTCGTACGGATCGAGGCCCAGATCAAGTATCTGGGCCTAGTGATAGACAGGCGGTGGAGCTTCGACGAGCACTTCCGTATTTTGGTGCCCAAGCTGGAAGGCGTGGCTGCCGCTCTCGGTCGGCTTTTGCCGAACGTGGGCGGCGCCAGCGTCGCCAGCCGACGGCTTTACGCGGGGGTGGTACGGTCAATGGCACTGTACGGCGCACCCGTGTGGGCGGAGGCCTTGTCCGCCAAGAACAGGGCGCGGCTGTGGAGACCGCAGCGCGTCCTGGCGGTCAGGGCCATTCGCGGATACCGCACGGTGTCGACCGACGCGGCGTGTGCGTTGGCCGGAACACCCCCGTGGGATTTGGATGCGGAAGTGCTCGCCGAAGTGTACAAGCGCGGCGCGGCTGCTCGGGCCGAGGGTTCTGTCCCCATGCCTGGGCAGCTGCGAGATTGGCGCGAGGAGGCCCACCGGACGCTGATGATCCGGTGGGGGAATCGGCTGGGGGCTCCACGGGCTGGTTTTCGAACCGTGGAAGCGCTCCGGCCGATTCTCGAGGAGTGGGCAGGGCGGCAGCATGGGACTCTCTCCTTCAGGCTAGTGCAGGTATTGACCGGGCATGGTTGCTTCGGGAAGTACCTGCACAGGCTGAAGAGGGAGGCGAGCCCCATGTGCCACCACTGCGACTGCGGTGAGGACTCGGCGCAGCACACTCTCGAGCAGTGTCCTGCTTGGGAGGTGCAGCGCCGGGAACTCACCGCGGTCATAGGGAACGACCTCTCGCTGCCGGCCGTGGTTGCGGCCATGGGCAGCGCGAGGTCGTGGGATGCGGTCGCATCCTTCTGTGAGGACGTCATCTCGCAGAAGGAGGCGGCGGAGCGGATCAGGGAGGACGCACCCCTGGCTGATCCGCTCCGCCGCCGGCGAGCTGGGCGGCGAAGGCGCGCGTATGCCGCGAGCCTAATGCCGCCCTAAGCGAGGCCGCGGGCGGTGGAGGGGGTTTTCCGCCGCCCGCTGATGCCTTCCGCGACGGAGTGACGCCCTGGGTGTGCCCGGGGCGTCGCTACGAGAGGAGGACCTAGAGTCGGGTGCCCGGTCGGAGGTCGGACTGGGCACGGTCGCCTCGGCGAGCCCTGTGGATGTAAGATCGATCCAGGGCTCGCCGACCCACCATCTTTCGGCGACGAGGGCACACCGCGGGGTTTTAGTGGGTATTCTGTGCCGTTTAACATCGTAGGCACGGGAGTCCCACATAGCCACTCTGCCCGTCCCCCCACGGGTGGGGTGGTATGCGTAAATGCATTTCCCCGCGAAAAAAAAAAAAAAAAAAAAAAAAGGGTTCCAGGCTGTGGAGAGTCGGTATCCATCTTCGCGGTTGAAATTTTTGTATTTTTTGATTTCAGCCGCTTCACGTACTATTCTGGAGTAATAGTGACGCTCAGTAGATAGAACCTGTGCTTTATGTAGTTCGATCCAGTGGTTGGTCCCTGACTCCAACAAGTGTTCCGCAATAGCCGACTTGTGGATCTGACGGTTTTTAACAGCCGTGATATGCTCCTTGACCCGTTCTGCGATTGTTCTTTTGGTCTGTCCGATATAGGAGCTACCACAACTGCAATCCACTTTATACACACCGGGTGTCTGTAGAGGAATGACATCTTTCGGGGTTCGCAGGTGATTCGCTACTTTGGAGAGCGGACTATATACAGTCTTAATGGAGTACCTGTACTAACGTAATATTTACGCGATTAAGACCCGTGTCTATAATATATAATTAAATATAATCCTTGCGTAAAGCATAAAGCAGCTGTTTCAATGTAAATGGCACACATTGTTAATGTAATCGGCAAGTACGATGCAGTTACAGTATGTTATGAAAACTTGTCATTTAACCCGTTATCAGCCGCAGTAGAACTATAACCCGTTCCATTAGGAAAATTTTACGACTTACCAGGGACGATAACTACACTGTACTCTATTCTTGCTCACAGTAAAAGTTTGAATCCCGTTTGTAAAAGGATTGTTGAATTTTAATAAGATATCATATTAAGTCACTGGGTTATAAAATTGACTTTTTGCGGCTACATAATCAAAGATGATACGATTCAAAAGGTCAGTGCATGTATTGCCCATGTACCATTTTTGCTTAAAAGGTATATTTAATAAATAAGAATGGGCTATTCAGTTGGGATAAAAGATCTCAGCGAAATGTACTTGATATCTGATCAGTCAATGGTATCGTATTTATCAAAGAAATGAATATCGAAGCATTGAACGCTATCGCTTTATTTAAAGTCATTAATTTGAAAAGTGCTCGCTATCAGAAAATAACCATTATTTAACAGCAATTCACGCAGTACATTTACACACAACCTTTGAACTGGAAGGCTCCTTAACCCTTTTTTTATTTCAATTACGGTATAACTCAATTTGTCTCATAGCATTTCCCCTAAGTGTAATTGCGTTTCGTAATACGTAATTTGGGAAATTCTCTTCGCAGGGAGCTTGCTCCGCGATGGTATAATTAGATACGTCGTTAATTAGACGGTAGCTCCACAAGAGCACTCAGGGGCGGCTTTCGTTTACTTTTGCACAAGAACTAGGTGGCGACCCCTTCTTTGCCAGCGGCTAAAATTAAATCACTTTCGAATTGAATAGAATATAAAATCGGCTATTATTTGATACAGCCAATTTTGAAAGTCTTTAACAACAAAAACACTTTAATGCCACAAAACCCGAAGACATTTTCGTGAATGTTTAAACGTTTTTTCATTTCAGATAGTGTAATTGTTTAAACTTCTCTAATGGTTTGTTCAAAATGCCTTTTAGAATTTTTGCAATGGACAGTGTCTCATCTACTTTACTAATTAAAAAAACCACATGTTACTTTTATTTTAAAAAAAGAAGTATCTTCTTTTACTTGCATTATCATACTTGAAATTGTAATCTTCTAGGACAAAAACGTACAGTTACATCACTGCTTTTAAGGCTAGTTTGTTAATATAGTAGTGTAAATGATAATAATATTTTTTTTGCTGCATATAAGGAGCCTAATTTTTCTCATTAGGTGTTTGTAACATAATGTTACAAATTCCTAATGAGAAACCTATGTTTTATTATTAGAAACTTTGTTTTATTATTAGAAACTTTGTTGGTGACAGAGTTAATTATGTATGTGTTGGTAATCGTTCTTAATTATAATACTGTTTGTTTCTTGTACCACAATAAAAAAAAATAAAAATAATAGAATCAATCCCAAAAATTCATCTCAGCTGTCCGTCTCAGACCACAAGAAAAATAGCCGATATAATTTTTGGCGAACACATGGCTCTCCCCAAGGAGAACATGGGAGAAAGCTATTTAGTTAATGGAAGCACAATGGAAAAGAAAACTCAATCAAGTGTGCGAGTCGCCGTGATTTCTGCGCCTAACTACGGGAGATATATTGTGGGACGGGACTCGTCATTAGCCACGAAACGCCACATTGCCCACATAGAGAGAAATCCTTCAAATAACCTCCGCGCAACTTTTCATACGTAGGCTTGATTTAACGTCCAACATCGTTCAACTTTTTACGTGTTTCTATCCGGTGAATGCGACATAATGACATTTATGGAAGCTGTTGTTATTATTAAAGACGCTTAGTTTCATCCACCCTGTATAAAAATAACATTACATTTCTCAGAAGGACTTTGCAGACTTGTATTGACACTATTATTTCAGCAGCTATGTTAGGTTTAATGTAATTCGAGTTTAGCATATCGTTATATGCCGAGCACAATTTATTTAGACGAATAAACCTAATCATAACAATAACCCGGTGATTGAATCAGAGAAACCTTACAATCAGCAGTTTGCTGAACTTGAAAGTATGCCTAGAATTATATAATAGCAGCCCTGTATCTAATACATGTCCCACTGCTGGGCTCGGGCCTCTTCTTATGATGAGAAAGGTTAGGCCATAGTCCACCACGCTGGCCAAGTGCAGATTGGTAGACTTCACACGACTTCGAGTACTTTTTAGGCACTCTCAGGCATGCAGGTTTTCTCACAATGTCTTCCTTCACCGTTAGCAAGCGATATTTTATATGATAAATACAAACTTATCTTCGAAAAGACGAATCTTTACGATTTATTGACAGAGGTGTGTGCCGTGGGTTCGAACCCGAGACCTTTGACTTCGCAGTCCTACGGTCTCCCACTCGGCTATCGCTGCCTAGAATTATGCTATACTATTTTAGCACTATGCATTGTAATTATTTTGAGCAGGCCAAAGAAGGTATTTAGATCAGGTTATTCCCAGCTAACTGATTGGAAGTCCGATTGATTAGCTGGGAATGTTTTTATCAGGAGTTAATCTCAACGAAATAATCTCAACTTTGACTTGTTTGTATCGCTAAAGATCTTTATTGTTATGAATATTGCTTTAGATTTGTAACCATAGAAAGAATCTTCACACAAACCTCGTTTCTCATTATAATACACTTGCGGGAAAATAAAAAGCAACTTTTGAGTTGTTATAAAACTCGTAATCCTAAAAACGTCTGTTCCTAATTTCTTTTCTGATTTTAAAAGAGCCATCTTTCATTTACGGCGACATTTGGAACAAGAAAATTTCGGGCTTCGACACGAAGTTTTGGCAATTTCCGTACTTCGCAAAGCTTTTTTGTGACCCATACTTTGTCGTTAATCTTGCGAACAAAAAGTCGCCAATGCTTGCTGACTCGTTACTGGTAACTGTGTGAGACGACAGATTTAAATTACTGAATTAAATTGACCGAAGACATTTTACTTTATGGACCAAACTTTTGTTCAGACTATTAGATATTGAAAGCTGTAATTCGGTGGCAAATTTCAACATCAATTACTGAAAATAAAAGCCATTAAACATTTTATGTTTCAAATTCTATTGTTGAATCAAGTAAAAGCATTAGTGGCGCTTTATTTACCATATTAAAAAAATCAATTGTTCATTCTCCATTGAAGGTTATATTCGACCCAATTTTTTCCAAATGCGGATTCATTGCCGAGGTCTCCGAGTACACTTTTCTATTATTGAAATGTATATTTGAGAAATTTGATTGGCACACGGCGGAGCTTTTCCGAATTTTATTGCCAATGAAAACATGTTGATAGGTTGCATCTCGCAACGGTCTTGTCGCGAATGGTATCATTAGATAAGACGTGTTCTTACGTCAGCTTATAAACAAAAATATTATTGTAGTAAGATTTGCCCAAACTTTAATTTAGGTATTACTTCGCATTACATTCATTTGTGAGCAAAATCGTATGGACAGCACTACAACAACTAAATCTTTATTAGCGGCTGAATATCAGTATTTTTTTGGCATAGCCCAGAACGGAGAGAAAAGGAATTATTTGATGTATTGTTAAACTTTCTTGCCTATAACATTCTTTGACCTACAGGCATTTAGCTAGATGCTATTCTAATTAAAAACGCCCGTAAAATTGGAATAAAATAAATGTGATAAAAAAACTAATTTAGTTACATGTTACATTTGTCATATATGACACCCATCGAAATCGATTCGAATCAATGTCTATATGTAAGTTTAAACTGAAACGTTCATGGTATAATCTATTCGGTAAAACTCAGCTAATCATGGTAAGAAATGGTACCAAAAGCCGTGCACGTAGGATACTATACTACTGCAATATACAATACAGCATAAGTGCTCGTCATCCCAAGTCCGTCCATCAAACTCGAGAGTACATCAAAGTTTATCGGTGTACCCCATTTACATTCTACTCAAGCGCGTCCAATCAATATTTGCATCATAACGTAAAAGAAGAGTGACTATTACATGGACAGCTGCTCTTTTTCCTTTTTCGAGACATTCCTTCGTTCCATTGAAACGAACGAATGGCAGACTCGTAAAGTTTCACGGCACGCCGCCTTCGGCTGTCAGACGTGGCGGCGCTTCGAGCATCACAAACCATTTGCCACGATCAATCACGGGTTGAGCCGCCAACGTCTCCAGCGCCTATATCACTTTACCTAATTGACTGAAATTTTTGCTGAGCACCATTATTGGCACAAGAGACCCCTACTTAGACCAACTTTTGTGAACTCACAAACTTTGAGGACCGTGTATCAAGATAATGTATTCTGCTTTATTATGTTTCAATATAGATATTATGTATTATGACGTCTTTTAACTATTTTAATGTAATAATCACAGTTTTTTTTAAATTAATTGAGTGCACGGTTGGCGTGGTGGTTAAAGCGGTCGCCTCGCCGCTTTCAACTGCGCTGGTGTTTTTTTTTCATAGTTTAAGTAAAGTTTATTCGCAAAGATTTGTTCTGACTCTGGGTGTGCTCTGTGTGTGTGAAAAATGTATGTTTGTGAACACCCTCGCGACACAGGAGTTATTCCTAATGTGGCCGTCGTTTTAAAAAAAAACACATGAAAAAAAATCTATTCAGTTCTTACTAGTGATTTTTAGAAAGAGTAAAACTGAATTGTGCTTGTAACAAAGCAATATAAACTGCATAGTTATGTAGATAGACAAAACTGCAGTAATAAAACAACATGTTTTACTTTAGTTTATTGCAAACTACAAACAGTATGAGACATATGCCCATACAACAGATTTCGTACAAATGGTACCAGTTCCGAGCTTCCAAACTACTTGCACAACAAGTCAATAAAATATGTCAAAAAGAAAAATAATACTCTAAACTACAATGTAACTTGAGCAGTTGTAGTTTCCAATATATTTTTGTGTTTAGTACCGAATATATTTGAAAACTTCGACCCATACATGTGGGGTTGGTTCAATTGGAGCCGAATTAAACACAGGATGTCTTCTAAAAATCCAAGTATATTTTCTTCTTAATTAAATTTAGGTCTTTACTCGTCGTCTCCGTCTTCCAGTCTCTCAGTCCATTCCTTTCCTCATCCATACTTTTAACATAAATCCGTCTCATACTCCTGTCTCTTTCACTCCTTACTAATCCTTAATGCTTCATCTCTTTCACACAATACTTATGCTTAACACCTGTCAATCATCATCTTATACGTTTCTTTTCACTCATCACACAATTACGATCCTACAACTCGGCCATTCTGCAATCTGACTGTCCTCAGTCATACTTATTCTTATACTCAAAATTACATCTTGCACACCTTGAAACTACATCTTATCACTACACACTTACACTAGGCTTTTTAACAACAAAATTCAATTATAGTCTTACTTAACCACCTTCAGAACATCATTAAGTTATACAGAATTACTTCTAATAACAATTTCAAATATTGAAAGTACACTACTATGTAGTGACTGCTTGTAAATATTCAGAACAAAATACTAAGCTTACTAGTCTTTAATTTTACAACAAACTTCAAACTTTCGAACAATAAACATCTTGAAACATGAAACAATAGTACTATGTGAAACTAAAAACAAAGAAACCGACTTGTTTTTCTCATCAAATACAATCTTACTTATATCTTGTTTACATCAAATGAAATTTATCAAAATAAATGACACAGAGTACTTATAAGTCATAAAATAATGTAACAGGTTTACACATCTAAAACATTACAATTATACCATCATAATGAGATATTAGGTCAAGGTTAATGTAGTAATACCCTAACCTACACCATCGCTAAAAATCCAACATATCTACTTATCCTATTTCTGAAACAAATAAAAACTGAACAAAACAATGCGACCTACGCACCTAGATTAACATTATCTCCCGACAATGGCCATGGCTTCATATTATCAGCAGAAGAAGTTGTCAAACGAGGACCATCTGCCATAGGATCTATCTTCTCCAGATCATACCGATCATTTCTTTTGACCTTTGCTACCCGATATGGACCCAAAAACTTCGGCTTCAGCTTCAGGCATGTTCCAAATTGCGTTCTTCTTATCGCAACTATATCACCTACTGAATACTTCTTACTTTCCTTTCTTTTCCTGTTATAAGTTCTACAATTTTCGTCCTGTATTTTCTGTATTTGTTCTTTCGCCTTAATCTTTAAGTTTTCTCTTTCTGCTACAAAAGTACTTCTGTTTTCCTCTTGAAGTAATTCATAAATCTGAACATCGTCTTTAGTCTTCATTTTTGTTCCGATCATCAACTCAAATGGAGTAGTATCAATGCTTCTCTGGTAAGTGCTATTCAGCGCCCTCTGCACTCGACTTACATGCTTGTACCACTGAGTTGCTTCTTCGATGCATAACTTTGTTAGAACTGCTATAAGAATTCTATGAATGCGTTCGACTTGCCCGTTCCCTCTTGGAACTCCTGTGGTGATTGTGATATGCTGTATATTCTCCTTATCACAATACTCCTTGAAGTCATTGCTGGTAAAAGCTGTTCCTCTATCTGTAATTAATCGTATAGGATTACCAAATGTTTGTTGGTGAATCATCATCTTATCTATCGTCTCCTTACTAGTTGTGCCTTTTACTGGAAATAGCCAAACAAACTTAGTAAATGCATCCACAACTGTTAAAATATAGTTGTACATCTTCTTCGTCTCGGAAAGAGGTCCAATGTGATCACAATGTATAGTATGTAAAGGAATACTCTCTTTGTCGATACTGTTTAGAAATCCTTCCTGCTTACCTTCTTTTTTTGTTGCCAGCAAGCATGGTACACATGACAACAACAATTCTTCAATTTTCTTGTTGACATTCTTTATGTAATAATTTTGTTCTATCAATTCTATCATTTTTCTTTTTCCAAAATGTCCCTTGTTATGAATTCTTCTTAAAATCTCAACTTCCAAACTTTTAGGTATAACCAACTTTCTGTCTTGTCCTTTATAAAGTAAACCATCACTGTAACTATAATCTTGATAAGGTTGAAGTTTTGAAATCTCAATAATCGCCTTCACACCATCATCTAATGTCTGGGCTTGCTTGATCTGCTCATGTAGACTCAGCTCTATAGTACCAATAAATGGGTTTCTGCTCAAAGCATCTGCATGTTGCATTTTACCTCCTGGTCGATGCTCAATCACATAATCATATTCTTCTAACAGCAACACCCATCTGGCTACTCTAGTTGACAAATCCTTCTTGTTCAAAGTCTTCTGGAATGCTTGACAATCTGTCACAATCTTAAAATGTTTACCAAATAAATAATGTCTAAACTTCTTTACTCCTTCAATTATAGCTAATGCTTCTAGTTCATAACTGCTGTATTTTTTCTCAGCGTCACTTGTCTTCCTGCTATAGTAATGTACTGGATGTAAATCGCCTGAATAATCTTTTTGGAGCAATATTGCACTGTATGCTATTGCAGATGCGTCTGTATGCAATTCTGTGTGCAATGCAGGATCATAAATTCGTAAAACTGGACTACTTGCTAAGGCTTTCTTCAACATATTGAATGCACTTCTTTGAACATCATTGAACTGAAACTGTGAATCTTTTCTTAATAAATCTGTTAGTGGCTTGGCAATTAATGCAAAATCTTTGATGTATTTTCTAAAATATGACGTCAATCCTACAAAACTGTGCAATTGCTTCAGAGTCTTGGGTTCGGGGTACCTCGTAACAGCATCTGTCTTCTCTGATGCAGGTTGAACTTTCCCGTCTTCTATAACATGACCCAAGTATTCGATTCTTCGGCATAGTAGTTGTGCTTTCTTCCAATTAATTTGCAGACCATACTGCGAAGCAACGGCTAACACTTCCTTCAAGTTTTGCAATGCCTGGAATTCGTCAATTGCTGGTATCAATAAATCATCGATAAAAATAACTAAAATACCCTTTGCTATCAATTCCTGGAAGATCATGGTGACAAATCGCATAAAATACTTCGGACAAACTGATAATCCAAAAGGAGCTCTTAAAAATTCGTATTGCCCATTATGAGTGACAAAAGAAGTATACTTTATGCTATCTTTACTAATTCTTAAATGAAAAAATCCGTTTTTTAAGTCTAAAACACTAAAAACCCTTGAATCCCTAAGCTTATCTATCAAATCGTCTATAATAGGTAAAGGAAACTCATCCTTCACTATTTTTCTATTTATCGGCCTATAATCAACACAAACTCTAGTGCTACCATCTTTTTTCTTAACCAAAACCAAAGGTGAAGAATATTCAGAGAAACTTACGCGTATTATTCCATCTCGCAACCACTCAGATACCTGCTTCTCCACTATTTGCTGCTCTGCCAACGATATGCGTCTTGGTCGTTGAGCTATTGGAATGTCATCTTTAAGCACTATGCGTAATTCAATCGGCGCCTCCTTAGTTTGCACTGGATTATAACTCTTGACACACTCAATGACATCTTGTTGCACCTGCTTGTTTACACTGTTACCTAGAACAAACTCATTATGACTAACAACACATGAAATCTTCGACAACCACTTGTTTATATTCGGAGCTATTAGGATAGAACCTTTCGACATAATCGTAAAAACATCTTTAAGAAAATCTTGACCCAATATAACACTACACGGCATAGCATCTCTAGGAACAACGTAAAATATAACTTCGTACTCGTGTCCATCTAACAAAATACAAATATTTAACTTTTCTGTTGACAAAACACTACCTCCTAAACCTACCAGATTTGTGGCGGTTTTTACACATTTCGGCGAACCCAAATAAACGTAAAGTTCGGTACACATTAAATTCAATTCACTGCCAGAGTCAATTAACGCATTTACTTCGCACTTATTGATAAAAATCTGTTTGATCGCATTTTCAAAACGAATCGGTGTTGTCGTTTTCTCCTCGACGTAAACATCCATGAAGTTCGCGTCGGTGCCTATCGCGTTGACAATCGCCATGTTGCTGCAGTCTCGTACGTCATCGCCTGTGATTGGTCCGTGTCTGTGTGTTGAGCTGTCATGGCTGCGGCATTCGTCCGATTCCGCAATTTCGTTATCGCTCGTCGTGAAGTCAGCCACACACATCGCTCGGTGTTGTTCGGCCGGTTCGCTTCGTCGATCTCGCTCTCGCTCACCGTTCCGATCACTCGTTCTCGCTCGCACCTTCTTATTATCGCCTTGTTGTTTACATTGCGTCGAAATATGCCCAAACTCGTTGCATTTGAAACATTTCAGCCCTTTTTCTTTATTCGGACAATCCGATGACTGATGATTTCTCTCTCCACAGCTATAGCACCTTATGTTACTTGTACTAGCACTTTTTTCACCACTTTCGGACTTCTTATTTCTGTTGTAACTTGCACTCATCTTATCCTTGATTATCTCGTAGATTTTGATTTTTTCTTTGAGCTCAGCGTATGTCGTAGCACCATATAAAACCATTTTGTTCACTTCCGAGTCAATTATGCCGTCAATAATGTACTTTATGGCGACATAATCTGGAATTTTCCCGCGTTTTCCCATTTCCTTCATGACTAGCATATAATCCCAACACTTTTCGTCTTTTTTCTTCTTTCTAGCCGTCATCATTTCGTGTATGGTTTTGCTATCAATCGAATCAGGAAATTCTTTGCATAAAGCGGCTTTGAGGTCATCCCAACTCTTGAATGGCTTCTCCGACTTCAGCCACAGAGCTGCCGTACCAGTAAGAGATCTTCTGGCGACGATCAATGTCTGTAATGGCGTCCATTGGAAAATTTCGGCATTTTCATCAACATCCTCGGCCCATCTAGCCGCAGAAAGCACTTTGTCGTGGCCGCTGAACATCGGAACTAGGTTTTCTGTCCCCAATCCAGCAGGATTCCCGCGGTAAAGAAGTTTCGCCGCGTGGTCGTCTTCATCATAATCAGGTTGGCGGCTTTGTCTGCGCTGCTCCTTGTTTCCACCCATTTTCGGCATTATCTGTCTGTGTAACCTAGCGTTACCGTCTTCTTATAGCGTGTTTCGTCGTAATTTGAAGCAAAAACGCCGGCCACCACGTCTTCAGTACCGGTTTTTTCCGCTTCCGTCTTCTCGTCGTTTTACGGCTCCAAGGATGAAAATAATATCTTATCCCGGACTGGCTCCCAAAATCTTGTGGGGTTGGTTCAATTGGAGCCGAATTAAACACAGGATGTCTTCTAAAAATCCAAGTATATTTTCTTCTTAATTAAATTTAGGTCTTTACTCGTCGTCTCCGTCTTCCAGTCTCTCAGTCCATTCCTTTCCTCATCCATACTTTTAACATAAATCCGTCTCATACTCCTGTCTCTTTCACTCCTTACTAATCCTTAATGCTTCATCTCTTTCACACAATACTTATGCTTAACACCTGTCAATCATCATCTTATACGTTTCTTTTCACTCATCACACAATTACGATCCTACATACATTTTACGGTCTAAACATCCATGCGGTTCACGTCATACATTCATTTAAATTAGTCTAGTGGAGCTCACGCCAGTCATCAATATTCTTTACCGTTTGTCAACGCTGCGTGAAAATCCCAATAACGATTGTTTTTATTAAATTTTCCGATCTTTCTTTGCCTGAAAAGGAGTTTTGGTTGCAAATCTTGATTGATAGGTAGTACGAGAGCCCATCCATTTGAGCCGAAAGCCGCATTAGCACAAAAATAGATGTAAGTACATACTCACCTTTTGTAGTATAAATCAATAGTCTTAAGCCCCTAACTAAGGTTAAAATATTCACGTTATCATTACGCTTTGGTTTCACTTGATTTAGTAGACTTACGTCTTTATCAGCACGGCGGAGCCGAAGTTAGGAATTTTCGATTCCCGTATGCGTTAATACAAAAGATTTATTGTTTATTATATAGGTTTTATCTTAATCCTCTTAATTAAGACGGAATATTCTGTTGTGTATTTGTTGATAAGCCGTTAATGTGACTTAATCCGCGGCTTTATACAACATCCCTTTTTAATTTAGTTGGATATGGCGCTGAAAAATTGCTTATTCCATTTGAAGCCGTTTTTTGTTAATGTTTTATTTGCACCATGCTCATCATAGCAATAAAACTTTATTTTTTACAAATAAAATATTGGGATATTTAATTTTATATGTAAATGTCACAATATTTTTGCTTATTCTATGGGTTTTATGTAACAAGCTCTGCTTAATTGGGTCTAGATGGCGTTGTGTGTATGTTGTGATTATATCTATATTATTTTTTACTAATTTTGTACGTCTTCTTTACCAAATATTAATATTTTACTCTTTTTTCACGTATTTTACTTTATCTCCAATCTTCGTAGGCGAGAACGTATCAGATATTATTGTTTTCCTTTTACAGATTGTTCTGATTTCTTTTGTGAAACTTTTTGTTTGTGAATGACGGTAGAACAAAACAATAGTTTCAAGTGAATTGGATTTCTTAAACTTTTTGCATCCATCGTATTTATTTTGTATTTTATACGATTGTAGTGATGCTGGCAATATATTAATTGGTATATAGGTATTTCAATTTGCCTGCATACCTTAATTTGCCTATTACATTGTATTTTAATTTAATTTTCGTTTTTAATTTTAAAGTGCGTAAGTCCATATTGCGTTTAGTGTAACGTTTCTATAGCATTAAGATAAAAATAACTAGAATAAATAAATTCTAAACATACGTGTTCGTTTGTCAAAAAGTATTGAATGGCTATACCCAAAACAAACGTCTTAGCTTTTTTAACATTAAATGGAACAAACCTTGAAGTATAAAAATCACCCCATACTTTGGTAGGAGTTAAAAACCACTTTAAGTTTACGCCTGTTTAATACATATGCTAATCTTAAGTGCTTTTTTATTACGGCGGTTTCACTTCTTTTATATTTATTACTGATTTAACCCACAAGTTGTTAATAAACATCGGGGGAGAAAAACGAAAGCCATAAAGGGCTGTATCATTATTTACATAAACGCTATAAAACCGTACAAAGAAAATTTATGCGGCAAACTTTTGGGCAATATCCGTTTTCTGTGACACGTTTTTTCGAGGGCCGTTGTTCATCGTTAATCTTGGAAACAAAAACACCAAGTTTGGTCGCCGCGTCTGTTCGCTATAATTTACGTGGAACAAGTGCGCGCGACGTGCGGTGTTGTACCTACTCTACACATAACTACCGACAAAAATTACCTTCCGAATATGTAATACTTACTTGGCTAGCGATTGTTTCATGCAGCCTTATTATACGTTTGGCCTAACTGCTATGAGTCGGCTAAAGTTCTTACTTCTTCTTTACGGCGGGTTTTTCGGTCTTTGAAATTACAGTTTCAGCTCCTGCGGGCATTTTTCTTTTTAATATTTAGTACAACGATATTGTTCTGTACTTCATTGCATTAGTGGCGTGTATTCGTTTTTGTATAGTTGTTTTTGGTAAGAACAGTACATTTATATTTATTTGTATAGAATATGTCTGTTTAATGCCCAATTGGGCAGACACCAGTATTGTCTAATTGATTTACGTATTAAACAAATAAAGAGCAACTATTTATTTATTGTAAAAGGCATTTTATTACAAACAAAATTATCCTCTCCATTTTTTAATCCTCTTTACGCGCCTGATTTCTTCAGCTTTAATAGGATTAGTCTCTGTTTCTAAGATGAAAAATAAATATAACCAGCTTTTTCTTTAGCCTTCGTTCCAGGGTCAGAACTTATCCTCACACACAAAATACAATACACACTATATATGCAAAAAATTGATAAGTTATTAATTATTCGATTAATTAATCTTGAAAGAAAAAATATATCCAAAAAGTTCAAAAAACGAAGTAAATTAAAAATTAAAAAATAATAATGAATTATCAATGTCAATATTATGTTTTTTTAAAGGTTGCTTAATCTTTTTATGTGTAGAGCATCATTACATAAACGTTTTGTAAGAGACGTACACCGAACTATAAAGTTTCACATCCATACTTTCAATATTTGAAAACTTTTGTATTTTCATACCGGTTCGTCTAGACACCGACTTACGAAGTTCTACCGCAGTATTTGATTCAATTTAATAAACAATCCACGAGCATTTAAATATTTTGAAATATTTGTTTGTGTTTTTTAAGCATGCGAGTCTTTAGAAATAACGATAACGTCGTATGAACTAGTAGTAGATTAATTTGTACATGAACATTAATTTGTAGCCACTTCAAAAATCATTAACTTTTCTTTTTTCTATTTCTCATATTTATGTATGTCGCAGATTCTTATTTATTTATACAATTAAGCCATTTCAAGATTCCAAATAAACCTACTTACCACTGAAATTAAAACAAAAGCGTGATCGAATTTCTTTATAATATTATTTGATGATTGCTCCAACAATCAAGTCTAGACTAAATTAAAAGGCGTGTAGTACAAAGCCGCGGATTAGCTCGCATTCACGACTTATCATCAAAACACAGTAATCCATCTTAATTAATAGGATTATGACATAACCTATAGGTATAATAAACAATTAATCTTTTGTATTAACTCATACGCGATATCGAAAATCCCTAACTCAAGCTTCGAAGAGCTGATAAAGACATAAGTCCCTATTAAATCCGGTGAAGGCCTTCGGTTTAATGATAACGTGAATATTTTAGCCTTAGTATAAGCTAAGGGCCTAAAACTATTTAATTGATTTATACCACTAAAGGCAAGTACGTACTTACATCAATTTCACGTCGTAATGCGGCTTTTGGCTCAAATAGATGGGTTCTCGTACTGCCAATCAATTTTCAAGCAAAGTAAGCTCAGCAAATTTAATAAAAAACCATCGTTGTTGGAATTTTTGCTCTGGGTTGACAAACGGTAAAGAATATTGATGACTGAAGTGAGCTCCAGCAGACTAATTAAGGTGAATGCATGACGTGAACCGCATGAATGGATGCAACCACCACATGTTTAGACCGTAAAAGTATTTGTTCTGAAGCTTTCAGATAAACAGGGTGGCCCATTTATATCGGTCAGTATTAAGAAGTATGTAATTATAAGACATCAAAAAAATTTGTTCTTAGGAACCATGACATCCATTTTAGTAAAAACAATATCTGCTTACTTAGATTTAAGAAAAACTTGTACTTAGCTTGGGAATTGAACCCTTTCAAATTTAAAAATAAAACCTTAATTATTTCTTATACTATGACTAGTTGTTTGAAATAGCAACCCTTTTCTTAATGCAGTACCGAACACGTTAAGGTAGCTAGACGGCAACAACTACTAAACTAAAAAAATAAATGCAATAAATTATTGTAGATATCATGTTTCAAAGTAATATTAACTACTTGTCTAATAACCTACTCATAAGTATGCAGTTTTTGATTTTACTAAAATCGAAGTCATGGTTCCTAAGACAGATATTTATTAGGATGACTATTACCCGTGACGCTTTTCGAACCGGAGTACGGCGGCTGTACATTAATTATTTGGCGGAATCATCGGAATTATGTATCTCCCTTATATATAATATATATATAAATATATTGTATGTATATATTTAAATATACATTACATATTTTATTTTGTAAATATTCAATAAATTTATTTTATAATCATATTTACCGATAATTTATTAATTTTACTATTTTACTATTTATATTATAGTATTAGCATTGTAGTGTTGAGTAAGTTTTATTAAAAAATAATTGAATTTTGGATACTATAAGCACCTACCCGAACATAATTATATCTGCTCCACCTTAAGGTTGACTGGTAGATAATGCCTTTGGCATTAAGTCCGCCTTCAACACATGTATCTGTGCGAGAAGATAAATAAATAAAAACAATATTTGTATGTCTTAAAATCACTTATCTTCCCCATACTGTCCGATATAAATGGGCCACCCTGTATTCTGTACGAACTCAAAAATACCTTGGATACTACGATAGTGTTACATTGTAGTTAAGAGTATTATTTTTCTTTTTGTCAGATTTTATTGACTAGTGAAAGCTCGGAACTGGTACTATTTGTACGAAATGTGTTGTGCCGGCATTTGTCTGATGCTGTTTGTAGCTGCAATAAAATGTCTAAAAACATGTTGATTTTATGACTGCCGCTTTGTGCGCTTGTAAATTGTGCTGCTAGTTACCTGGATATACACTGCACTGGTGTAGTGGGTTCGATCCCCACATGGGACAAATCTTTGTGTAATTCGCAAACATTTGTTCCGAGTCTGGGTGTGCTTGAGTGAGTGAATGTGTGTATTTGGCCTTGTCATTGGGACCATTGGATAGTGTAATTGCTTCTGGCGTTCTATCTAATGTAAAAAAATCCAAAAATCCAAATAGACCCCACTTGAAAATATACATTATGTTAAGTATTTTTTCCTTTGCAATGATTGCGTAAAGTTTGTCTAATAAGTTACGTAACGATACGTTAATTCTAACATATTATGCAAAATCCATTTTCTTGATACTCGGTCCTCAAAGTTTGTAAGATCACAAAAGTTGGGCCAAGTCTCTTGTGCCAATAATGGTGCTCAGCAAAAATTTCAGTCAATTTGGTAAAGTGATATAGGCGCTGGAGACGTTGGCGGCTCAGCCCGTGATTGATCGTGGCAAATGGTTTGTGATGCTCGAAGCGCCGCCACGTCTGACAGCCGAAGGCGGCGTGCCGTGAAACTTTACGAGTCTGCCATTCGTTCGTTTCAATGGAACGAAGGAATGTCTCGAAAAAGGAAAAAGAGCAGCTGTCCATGTAATAGTCACTCTTCTTTTACGTTATGATGCAAATATTGATCGGACGCGCTTGAGTAGAATGTAAACGAGGTACACCAATAAACTTTAATGTATTCTCTCGAGTTTGATGGACGAACTTGGGATGACAAGCATTTCTGCGGTATTGTGTACCATATTTATGCACGTAGGCTCTTGTATACCGCAACTTATATGTCAGGGTAAATAATAGAACGCTTTTTGGTACCATTTTGTACCACGTTCAATACATTTTATTGAGTATAATGAACGGTGCTGCGGTCTCGACAAATTATAGCCCACGCCATTAGTTCTGATTCCGGTGGGTGTCACAAATGACAAACTAAATTAGCATGTAATTACTTTAATGTTGTATTTATTTGTTTAATTTTTTTGCTTACGACTACATCAGCACATAAATATACTCACGTAACATGAATTATAATTACGTGTACCTACATATTAATTATTAGATGTGTAGACAAACAAAAACTTATGTGTAGGTTATAAGTAGTAAATGTTACTTTGAAACATGATATCTAAAATAATTATATTGCTATATATTGCATTTTTTTAGTGTTGTAGTTGTTGCCGTCTAGCTTACGAGTACGGTACTGCATTAAAAAAGGGGTTGCCATTTCAAATAGTATTTTGATTAATGTAAATTTTAGATATTATAATTATTCGTGAAACCGCGTATGGTTCAAGTAATTTTTTTTTTTTTCTATCTACTATTTGATTCATAGGCGAGTTATAGTAATATGTGTATATTTTGCACTATAAGAAGTTCAAAAAAAAAAATATTCTAACCATAACTACATAAATATTGACAACATCCATAAATTGCAAATGTATTTTACGACAGTAGTCTATATTCAATGGCTGTAAATACAATACGAGCGTGCATCCGATATTTATGACTTCATCATCAATGCTATTGTACTAAGGTAGTACATAGAGAGAGGCCAAGCAAATAATTCCAAATATAATTTTTATTATGAAGCATTCGATTTCACCGAAAGCTCGTAAAACACGTACTTAAGGTCGTTAAAGCCGTAAAAATGGCTTCAGAGTACAATAAGCGTAATATATGTCTATAAAAAACACAGAAACATAAAATTTTACAGTATTTATTAGCTATTTTCAATATTTTTCAATCAATTTTCAGTTTGCCATGGTTCTCACAATTTTTAGAAGATAATATTTCGAAAACTGTATGCTCTTAATAAATGTGCATTAAGCACTGTCGATTAAACCAACGAGGATTTAATTTTACTAGTGAGGTTCACAATTGATAGCCAAAATATATTTTATTAATTTACTTACCTATATATTTATTTTAATTGGTTTGACATTGTATGCTTCAATTCAATTTCTATTTAAAGCACATTATTAGCATGAATTTTGCATGCCAAATGTAATAATTTTAGCATTAATATTTTATATTTGCATGTCGAATTATCGGCAAAATATGTGATACAAAAAAGTAACATAATGTTAAAACATCTGTACCTACCATGTTTTACGCGAATAAATTATTTCTACTTCTATTTCTATTTCTAAAAAAACGTTACAAAACATATCTCACATATTATTATCTTCTTATTGATTATACAGGGTGTATTTTTGAAACGGGGCAGTAAGGGCAAGTACCTTAACCGTTGCAGTTACAGCAAAACGTTCTTAAAAGACCTTCCCTAACTTTTTGGGACATTTTGAACTGCATTCACAGATTTTGTAAAAAACTTACAGTTAGCAAAAAAATGCAAAAAGTTCAAATTTTTTTTTTTTATGCCAATCGATTCTATTTCATGTGGGGATCAAAAAACTCTATGGGACCATTTTAGCTTTCAGTACTAGAAAAGACAGAAATCGCCAAAAACGTTTCCCATACATTTCGGCAACAGAAACGAATTTCTACGATGGTCTAACTTTTTGTTATGGCCTGGAAGTGGGTAGAATTGACTGTAAAGTAAATAAAAAGAATTTTTATCCTCAAATTTCGAATTTGATTCGAAAATCTGTGTGTTATACTTAGTTTCAGCTGAGAAACTTCGTATGAGTTATTAATTAAGGATTTTCGCTAAAATGTCTTCTAATCGTGAAGAAATTGACTTATTAGAAGCGTATTTTGAAAGAACCCTGCAATTCCAGGTTTTTCAAAAGATTTGTAATAACCTTTCTTGTTGGCACATGCCGCAACGGATACTTATTGCGGTACCACACTAATGCAGCTCCCGCATTTCGATTATTGACAAAATACGCTTCTAATAAGTCAATTTTTTCACGATTAGAAGACATTTTAGCGAAAATCCTTAATTAATAACTCATACGAAGTTTCTCAGCTGAAACTAAGTATAACACACAGATTTTCGAATCAAATTCGAAATTTGAGGATAAAAATTATTTTTATTTACTTTACAGTCAATTCTACCCACTTCCAGGCCATAACAAAAAGTTAGACCATCGTAGAAATTCGTTTCTGTTGCCGAAATGTATGGGAAACGTTTTTGGCGATTTCTGTCTTTTCTAGTACTGAAAGCTAAATGGTCCCATAGAGTTTTTTGATCCCCACATGAAATAGAATCGATTGGCATAAAAAAAAAAAATTTGAACTTTTTGCATTTTTTTTGCTGACTGTAAGTTTTTTACAAAATCTGTGAATGCAGTTCAAAATGTCCCAAAAAGTTAGGGAAGGTCTTTTAAGAACGTTTTGCTGTAACTGCAACGGTTAAGGTACTTGCCCTTACTGCCCCGTTTCAAAAATACACCCTGTATTTATAGCATTTAGCTTTCAGACAGTCAAGAAAGGACGTAACATACAGTTGAGAAATTTAGGGTCTAGGCAAAGGCAACCGTAGCTGGTTGGTTAAACGACTGCCCGGTGTGCCGAAGTTCGCAGGTTCAAATCCTGCCGATCTCATAATTTTTCCAACTGTTTGTTAGTATATCTCACATAATTTGAATTAAAACTGAAGTTGTCAAACGCGTCTTCTATTATGATACCATCCGCGACAAGAACGTTGCGAGATGCAACCTATCAACATGTTTTCATTTGCAATAAAATTGGGGCAAGCCACGCCGTGTGCCGATCAAATTTCTGAAATACACATTTCAATAAAAAGAAAAGTGTTTTGGGAGACGTCGAAAATGTGTCCGCATTTGGACAAATTTGGGTCGAATATAACCTTCAATGGTGATACTGAACAATCCCTCATGACAATATATATGTATAAAATTTAGTGAGTACGTCTGCTTTATTTGTAATATAAACATAAATTGGTTTCCTTTTTTTTGCTAATGGAAAATCAGTGATCTGATAAATATTTTGGAATATAAAGACAATTATTTAATGGTACTTTTATTTTGATAATCACTTGAAAATTATCGTAAATATAGCCTTCAATGTCTAATGGGCTAAGCAGAAAATTTGGTCCAAAAGTAAAATGACTTCGGTCAATTTAATCGAGTAATTTAAATCTGTCGTTTCACACAGTTACCAGTAACGAGTCAGCAAGCATTGTCGACTTTTTGTTCGAAAGATTAACGACAAAATATGGGTCACAAAAAAGCTTTGCGAAGTACGGAAATTGCCAAAACTTTACTTCGTGTCAAAGCCTGAAATGTTCTTGTCCCAAATGTTGCCGTAAATGAAAGATGGCTCTTTTAAAATCGGAAAAGAAATTAGGAACAGACGTTTTTAGGATTATGAGTTTGGTAAAAATTCAGAAGCTGTCTTTATAAGTCTTTTTTTGCAAGTTCATTAAATGTGAACCTTGGTTCTTTACACATTCATAGCTACAAACATGGAGTTATACATCTACAAGTAATATAATATGGATATTCAGAGATACAAACAAGTACTCTTAGTAAAATCGAATTTTTTCTTTATACGACGTATGTTGCGAACGGACTTCTTATCTACATGATCATGATATGGTAGATTGGAGTAGACAAGTGCTCTTTCGGGCTTATTTGTTTCAAAGTTTACAAAGTTTCTTACAATATCTAATTAAATCCTACGTATTTAGTGTTCATTTTTTTTTGTACAGTGGTTATTGACTTACAAAATAAGTTGAGTCAAGTAATATTTAACCGGTTTATAGTCTGTTGAACTGGAAGGCTTTACACAACAAAAGTGATTTAATTTTAGCCGCTGGCAAAGAAGGGGTCGCCACCTAGTTCTTGTGCAAAAGTAAACGAAAGCCGCCCCTGAGTGCTCTTGTGGAGCTACCGTCTAATTAATGACGTATCTAATTATACCATCGCGGAGCAAGCTCCCTGCGAAGAGAATTTCCCGAATAACGTATTACGAAACGCAATTACACTTAGGGGAAATGCTATGAGACAAATTGAGTTATACTGTAATTGAAATAAAAAGGGGTTAAATTGCCATCTAGTTTACTAGTTATTGTTAAATGTACTGCGTGAATTGCTGTAAGAGAAAGGTCAGTATTCGATATTGAGAACTTTTTAAATTAATTGTTTGAATGAAAGTGATGAAATACGGTATCTTGGTCAATGAGATCTTAATTATACATAACACGTTTCTGAGAAACCATGAATTTGTTTGAGGATCTACCACAAGTATCTTTAGACTTATTTTGATGAACCTATCTACTCCACTCCCGTAGAGTTTAGCATAATTTTAAATATATTTTAAACTTTCTTAAGAATCATACTATCAAACACAAAAAAGATTATTCTAATTCTATGCCTACTAATTCTTTGGCAACCCTACCAAAAAAGGTGCTTACTTTTTTGGTAGGGTTGTGCTAGTTCTTTGGGCGGTGGAGGGGGTTTTCCGCCGCCCGCTGATGCCTTCCGCGACGGAGTGACGCCCTGGGTGTGCTCGGGGCGTCGCTACGAGAGGAGGACTGAAGAGAGTCGGGTGCCCGGTCGGAGGTCGGACTGGGCACGGTCGCCGCGGCGAGCCCTGTGGATATAATATCGATCCGGGGCTCGCCGACCCACCATCTTTCGGCGACGAGAGCACACCGCGGGGTTTTAGTGGGTATTCTGTGCCGTTTAACATCGTAGGCACGGGAGTCCCACATAGCCACTCTGCCCGTCCCCCTACGGGTGGGGTAGTATGCGTAAATGCATTTCCCCGTGAAAAAAAAAAAAAAAAAAAAAGTTCTTTAGAAGCATAGCATCTGTACGTTATAATCAGATGCTAGTAACCCTATGAGGTACGGTTCCTTATGATATTTTGTTAAGTTAGAACCACTCCTACATCGTTATCATAACAATATAAAAATCGCAGTACTAAAATTAAATGAAAAAATCCCTGACTGATCCAAATCCATTCCATAATTTGTGCTAAAAGCTACTTCTAGTTACTGCAAAGTAATAACGAACAGGGTTGGCTTAATGTCCTCTACTACTTAATGAAGTTGAGCATCTTAACCCATTCGGTTGCCAAAGAGTGAGGTTTGATTCTCTCGGGAGACGACATAGGGCCACTTTCACCAAACGTCGTAATCTACGCTTTAATTAAACCTGTATTTAAATGTTTGTACGGAACCGAGAGATTGAAAGCTGTTGCTTAGTGTTAAACTTGAGTTGTACATATTGGTGAAATCGGTCTTTTCTGAAGTTAAGCATATTAACCCATTCAGTAGCCAAAGAGTGACTTTTGATTCTCTCGGGAGACGACTAAGCAGTTATATGAAATCACATCTTTGCTGCAAACGATATACCATTACTTTCACACTTCCAGTTTGGTTCGTCGCAATCAGTTATGCGACATAGCGGAATTCAATAACCACAATTTAAGACATGGTCAGTATTTATAATCGGCATTTTACTTTCTCTTATCAAATCGAATATTGAGATCATTTAATTTGGTCAATAAACCGGGAAATTAGCACTTGTCTAGAATCTGTCGTTTCACTAAATGTCACTGTTTCGTATCCACCATGTATACCGTTCAAGAAATATATATAATTTCTTATTTATCAATCATTATATTATATTTAAGTGTAATATTACCTTCATAAGTAAAATAAAAAGCAATTATTTCAAAAAAAGACGAAAGATAAACGTCGAGATTCTTACGTTTTTATTTTTGATATTCTTCTAAACAAAGACTCAAAGTTGTACCTATTCCTATATGTGCTCAAAGTCTTAAAAACAAAATAAAACTAAATAATTAGTTAGTTAGGTACTTATATAGAACTCAATCAACTAAAAAAGAACAGAAAAGCTTGTTACGCAAGCTAAATTAGCGTCAGGGTCAAGTACTCTTCACAAAATTAAACTTTTATATTATTATACAGAAAAGACAAATTTAAGTTATTTTTAGAACTGTTAGAAAATAAAGGATCTGGGATTTACTATGACGTTATATTGTTACTCAAATGCTATATATGCCGCCAGCACTTATTACCGAGCAATGCCGAGCTACTGTTATATAATATAATAAGAATACTCTATCTTTTCCTCCTCTTATTGGTCGGCCTTGTTTCTCCAAAAAATATTACCAAATTATTTCTGCCTAAAAATTATTCACATGATTTAATTTTCCAAATAAACTCTTCTCAGATGATTTTAACCCAAACCTAATGTTTGGCAAAATAACAAATAATTTGAATCTTTATGATATTATGTAGAAATACAATTAAAATTATGTTTTATAATGTTCTAAACAGGTATTAATGTTTTACAGTCAAACAATCTTTACTATTCTGAGTATAGCTTTTTAGTAATTATTTCATTCAAAATATTGTTTCCGGCACTCGCCAACCGCTGCCGAGTATTGTAATATGTGTACTAACGCAGAGTCTACCATGTTTCGACAGTTTAACATACAAAAACGTTCCACTTTTATTAGTAGTGGTACCAAAATGGAGGTCGATAAACCTTAATTTTTGTAAATGACCAAGTCTTGTTTATCAAGCCAAGTATTACTAGCTATCTTTCAGTGTTAATCTTTTAAACTGCTTGCATAACAAAAGCCAGATAGTTAAAGGTGATAAGACAAGATTCGGCAAAGTTTTATACTCTTACTATCACTTTTAGTAGGCATGGTGATTTACATAAAATGACCAGTAAAAAGATAAAGTTACGATCTTTTATTAAGACATTATTTTGGTGCCCCAAAATGATTTGATTTGCATTTATGATCACTTCTGTTTTTCCCTTTAGTTTTGATGATTTTATCACAAATTACTAACTTATTTATTTCTAAAACTTATTAGAATGGCAAAATGTTGATTAAGACAGAAAAGTACTCACTTGTAATTGTAATTTCTTTATTTTTCTTAGCAATATTAAATAATAATACAGAGCATCTAAAATGAAACTCAATTTCCTTGCCTGAAAAATACTGAAGGCTGTGATTTATATTTACAAGAATGACGCATTTGATTATGTTAACTTATTTTAAGTATTGACATAATACTTATTTTAGCTTTCATGTGCAGCTTCTCCCGCGTGATACCTCGATTAATTATAGCTTAATATTTAGAAAAAATGTGGCTTTCTAATGGTAAAATAATTTAAATAATCCGTGTTGTAAACTGTTAAATTGTAACAATCAATCAAATAAACAAAAATCACACCATTTCGCTTTATTACATTGCTATATACATAGATTTAGATTTGTAAGGACAAAACTGACAGAAATAGTTTCTTGGTAATATTAAATGGATAGGTTTCTAAATAGTAACTAAATTGTTACTGCGAAATGTAAATTTAACCTTTTATAATTATATTGATGGGATTGCATCGAGACACAAAACAACACTGAGTCACGAATAGGTAATGAAACGTAAATATTTTATTGAATATTGCTATAGTATTTTATAAGCAATTTGTGGCTCTTGCAGACAAAAGTAATATCATGATAGTTTTATAGACATGATTTTGAGGATATCTGGATGTGTGTTACTCTTTTTAACCGACTTACGAAATGGAGGTTTTATGTTCGACGCGTATATATTCTTTTTATGTTTGTCTAGCGATTTCTCCGTCATTTGTGAACCGTTATTTCAATTACAAATTTAAAGTTATTTTAAGGCAATATACTGCATGGATTCTGATATATTGTTTAACACATAAATGTAGGTCTAGATTAACATATAGGCTATTTTATACCGAGTTACCACATGGAGCTTACAAATATATATGTATATATTGATTCTTTCACAAACGTGATTGATGAGAGTTTATAATGGGATTTGTTCTGATTCCTATTTAATTTCCTGTTCGGATATTTAGCTGTCGTTTTATTATTAATTCAACGGAATCCCGCGTTCGCGTGTTACACAAATTTTTGGCTTTGTTGCGGTGAATTTTAAATTATTCTTTACCTTTTGCTTGTTGGTGCTAAGTTTAACTTGTTTCATGCTTTTATAAATTGGCATTTATCTTACAAGATTGACAATGAAATTTAATATTTTCTTAAAATAATATATTAAATATCTTATATAATATTAATAATAATAATAATAATGAAAATGGCCATGTCATTTTATACTGGGATCGATCCATCATCACAGACAGAACTATTATAGCTAATAGACCTGATATTGTGGTGGTGGACCGATCTGAACGCCTTGCAATAATTGTCGATATCACCATCCCGCATGACGAGAATCTCGTGAAGGCCGAAAAGGACAAACAAATAAAATATTTGGACTTGGCTCATGAGATTGTCGACATGTGGGAGGTGGACTCGGCTATTATTGTACCGATAGTCGTATCCGTAAACGGACTGATAGCAAAGAGTCTCGACAAACATCTAAAGAGACTCGCGTTGGGTGGCTGGATCAAGGGTCTGATGCAGAAGGCGGTACTACTGGACACGGCACGCATTGTGAGGAGGTTCCTCTCTCTGGAGCCCTAACCATCGGTAGTTTGGTCCCTGTATCCGATGCCGGTGGGGTACTATTTTTTATATTTTTAAATATTTTTTAGTACTTATATTTAAAAATGTAGAATTTTATACTTTTATATTTTTAAATGTACTTTACTTTTATAATTTATATTTAAACAAATAAAAATGAGAAAAAGGATTAAATGAGTGAATAATAATAATAATAGCAGCCCCATATTTAATACATGTCCCACTGCTGGGACATTTATTAAATATATAATATTAAAGTTAATATATGTCCATAATATTGAAGTTGAAAAATTAAGAATCCAGCAGGACTCGAACCCGCACCCCCTGGGGATTCGTATGCTGCTAGAATAGCAGCATACAAATCCATAGCTAAATTGGCAAAGCACTTGGGGCGTATACCCAGGGGGTGCAGGTTCGAGTCTTGCTGTATTCTTAATTTTTCAACTTTAATATTATATAAAATACAAATATTAAATATCATATTTTCATTTTGGTGTAAGTTTTGCAACGCAATTCTCTACCCATCTCTGTCTTTTAAAACACATTAAAATTACTGCAATTGAAATGCTTCACAACTTTTCATTATGTTTTTGCACAATAACGTGTATTATATTTATTATTCGTTATAATTCATACAACATACAAGGTTCTGCCAACTCTTAAATACATCAATCATCAATGATTTTTCAAATAAAAAGTAGATAAATAAAAAAAAATTATATACATCAATATTTTAAATATAAAACCTAATAAAATGGCAGCAATGATATCGACGTGATTAAATTTAAAAACAACATTTTTGTCAGAGCCAACCGATACAAAAGTTACAATAAGACTATTCATAACAATACAATAATATACCCAGAATTAACAATATTTGAATTTTGTATTCAATACAAATACAAAATGAAAAATGACAACAGAATATATGTTTTCATTTTACCCCAATTGATTTAAAGAAAGGATTGATTTTAATTAACAGATATCGAAACGGGATACATTGTGTTTTTCCTAAGCTTGATTAGATTTTCGTGAAACAATGTGTAAAGGGTCAGATAAGGGATTGAATCGAGTGTATTAAATTGTGTTCGTGTTTACGGGTATAATTCTTTTGGTGTCCAATGAAGCACAATGAACAGAAAGGTCAAAATACCATTGAGATACAAACAGGAATGTATTGTAAAATAATATTGGTAAATGAAATGAAAACTCACCGTATCAGATATGACTTTGTGCATAGTTAATTTCAGAGGCTTTGAAGGCCTTTTTACTTCCAAACGCAATTAAAAATTGGAACGTTTTTGTAATGTGACCAACTGTCCAAAATAAAAACATAGCATTTTAGTGGGAGGAACATGAGAGGATGACCTCAAAAAGATAGCAGGAGTAATGAGAAGAAGGGAAACACATGACCGATCATTGTGGCAAGCTTTAGGGGAGGTCTAGGCAATTATTAAGAGACCAGTGTCAATTAAGTTTGTGTAAATAAAAGTGTAAAATTTATGTATGAATTTGTTAGAAAAGGCTTCATTATTTTTTGAGTGGGAATCATATGTCATGCTACGATTTTAGATTTAATTAAATACGTATCAAAGATTGTAATTTTTGCTAACCGAAATAATACAACAAGAATAAGAGAGAAGTATACAAATTGTGCCCGGTGGATGGCGATAGGCTCACCCCCTATCCTATGGGACCTTAACATAACAGGTGAAATGTGGGTGTTGTACAACTCTCTCACACCCTTTCGGGTAATATAGGCGTAATGTTATGATATGCTATAATTGATAATATAAGTATTATATTGGTACCGCTTCATCTAATAGAAAAAATGGCCAAATAAATTTGCTATTGTGCATAATTAAAATCCTGCTCCAGCATTTTGCTCATTGAAACACCAGGTTTCTTTCATTTTAAATTCATACATATTCTATTATTTCCACTTCTTCTTCTTCTTCTTCGTCGTGTCGATGGCTGAGTCAAATTTTATTGGTCCAATAAGTGACCACTGTTATAGCGCTCTCGTCGGCGTTCATGAGCGCCTCTCTTGTGCAGGTGGTAGAGCATTTTGGACAGTCTGTAAGGTGGTCAAGGTTTTGACTTGCCATCGTGGTGAAAGGATAAGCCAATTCGCTTTTAAGAACTCTCGAATTGCCCAGGGTGCGCCGGACGTAGGGAATTGTTGTGTACCTACGTCACTCGGGGAGGCTCCTTTCATGCATTTCCACTGCATGAATGCACTACAATAATACCAATTAACAAAATGAGTTTTCATTTAAAATGAAAACATAAATAAACGCATTACACCACATGCCTGTTTCAAGCACAAAAATTTACGAGTACTTTTAAAATTAAAACGCAAAAGTTTTCATTTCATGAATTCATGATACGGAACAAAACAGAGGCAGGTATGCAAAAACTCCAACATTCTAAAAAAAGTTTATAATAAAACAATCTGAAGCACCGAGTGTAATACGGTGAAAAATGAGACGAAAAGAATTTAAAATGGCCAGCATTTACGGAATATTTCGAGCAGTAAAAATAGGATAAAAAAAAGTCAGATATGTTACGAGAGTGTTGTTCATAATTATTCCATTACATCATGTGGGAGGACTGAACAGATAAATTAAAACAATGGCGTTGTTTTGTCTTCTGTCTAGGACTTAAATGGAAGGTGTTCGGCAGAAATATTGCAGTTGCATTTACTTAAAATTTACGTACTACGTTCGCAGCAACAGGCGAGTTACGGCGAAAACATAGCGTTGCGAACGCAAGCCGCAAACCCCCTGAGATTCAGACGACTCGCCTGGAATAGCTTTGTGTCGTATTCTTTTGTCTTTAACTGAGCATCCTTCTATCTCCCTAGACCTACTTATATATTCTAAGCTTAACCCCAAGTCACTGTCTTCAAACGAGTGCTTCACCGTTTGATTGTTTCAACAAACGTGCTTTAGTGTCTATGAATACCTTCATTGAAAAATACTTCTCAATCACACAACACTGTATCTAAAACTAAATTTATTATTAAAATAATAATATATGATCACTTACGCTATGTAATTTTCATAACGTTTAAAATATGAGTGTTATAAAATACATCGACTCTCCGTTATCGTCAGGCATCATAAAGATGTCGTCGATATTTTCCATCGCCATCGAACTTTTCAAAATTAAATTCTTTTACGCAAAATCCGTACGCAAGCCCTAAAATTTATTGAATAAAATATTTCAAAATGTAATACCTATTTCAAAATTGGGAAAGTTTGAAGCAAGCAAACAATTCGTTAGGAAAGATTTGCTTGAATAATTTCGCGTAAATACAATCTTTCGCTCGATTTGCAATTCACATAACGACCGCCAGCCTAAATTATTCATTTTATTTTTAGCGTTCCGTATTCAGGTGGGCGGCTTTAACTCAATTTTCGCACAAACAATGTTTCAATTAAATTGATTGATGTTTGACTGCACTTAATAACGTGTGGAAAAGATAAAATTAATGGGTTCCTGGAATGTGGTTGGCAGGGCGTATAGTTTGTTGTCGGTGTTAAATCGCGTAGCTTTGCGGTGGTTCTATTTACGTAAGATAAATAAAGTGAGCTTCCAATTTTCCGCACTCAACTTTTTAGCGCATATTTGTTTGGTAATTTGTAGTTTCGCGCAGTAGCCATTCATTTGTTTTGCAAAATATTTTTTTTAACGTTTTATGCAAATACAAGCTGCTACCTTGTGGAATGTTGATATTCACCTAACGGTATAAAAAATAGAAAAGAAAGAAAGAAAGAAAGAAAGAAAGAAAACATTTATTCTGACAAAAAAATAAATAGGAGAATAAAACAATAGAACTTACAACTAAACAAACTTTTTGCCAGAAATGGTCACCATCTCAGCCATATGCTGCAGAGCAACAAAGCCCTCTTACAAAAATAAACGCAAAAAAATGATTAAAATCAGTCAAGCCTTTTTGGGCGTTCGATGACTATAATTGGATATTATTTTTTTATATTTTTGTTACTATGATTTAAATGTGTGTTCTACTTGTTCAGTTTTGCCGCTTTTTTAAAGTTATTCGGGTTATTTCACGAGGTGGTTCTGCAGAAAATGAGATTAAGAGCAGACTCCTGAGCGCCGTGTTTTCATACTAACGTAATATGCATGTTTGTTGGTAACCATTTAGTTGAAATTATTTTAATAATTAATTGAGTTACATAAAAACTGAAAAAAGTCATGCATTTACTATTTAAGATATAATTTGTCTATAAAATAGATAGAAAAATAATTATATTAAAGTTAAACGTATTACTTTTGTATGGAAAACAGCTCAGCAATTATTACCTCTTAATACCGCGGTATATTATAGCAAGTCTATGCCAAATTTATAAACAGGCTTTGTTATTTGTCATATTAATTTCATAAATCAAGAATTCCGGATAGAAGCGTGGATCATAATAGCACTAAATCCATTTAGTAATTAGTTAGGAATATTTAAATTTAGTATAGGAATAACACACAATTATTGAACAGTGTTCGCATTAGAGTATATAAACTTTATATAGTTCCCACTATTAAATTATTCAAATACAATTATAATTTGTTTTGATTTATTTTAGGTGAAATAGAAACGTTAACCCAACGCAAAAAAAAATATGATATAAAAATGAAAACATGAAATGCTGTGGTAATTTTGTTAACTGTATCTTTAGTTCAAATTTGTGTATTTTTATTGATAGAAACTAATTTTAATATTTTAACATTATAGATACTAACCTAATTAAATGTATCTTATTTGAAAATAAAAACATATGAAGAGAAAAAACACAAAAAGAAGCAAGCTAAGCAAAAAAAACCTACGTATTTAGTAAAACATATTTTTGCAGACATAACAACAACATCAACATCAACTTAATAATGTAATTATAAAAATATCCCAATAAAAGTATTGGAATGAGAAATTAATTACTTAGTGGGTAACTAACTGATAGATTAAGTCCCTTTTGACCTGTCATCCACAACTGTGGTACTGACTGGCTTTTCTTAGAAAAACATTCTTATTGGTACAGTAAATGTTTTCCTCCTTGTCAATGCCATCATTTATAAAACTACTGTTTGTTTGTGGCCATTTCTTTTACAGTTAATTAATTGACTGGGTTAGCGAAACTAAAAGATTTTTACTTCGCATTGCTGTAGCATCTTGAGGAACAAGATGCTACAGCATCATAATGTTATAACTTGAGTATTTAAAACTTGCATTTTTATTTTAAGTAGTACAGTGGGCCAACGAGTTAGGTATGCAGGGCAAAAACATCCAAGTCATAGTAAATACTACTACAGCAGTTATGGATAAGTAAGTTACATATCTAAATAGTGTGTATACTACACTTATTAAATATGTAATTCACACTTGCATATATATTGCGGTCAGTTTGCAGTATGGCGTAGAAGTTTTTAACCTGCATACCTAATTGCTTGGCCCACTGTACTGTATAAACGATGACTCTGAATTGCGGTATTGTAGTGAAGTCCAAAGAGCTACTTTCACATTTATAATACAACATAGCATCAAGCCTATATTACCCAAAATGGTTTGGCAGAAGTGCAAAACCCACATTTCACCTGTTATGTTTAGGTCCCATAGAATTAGGGGTGAGCCAATCGTCATCCACCGGGCACCATTCCAACTCAGTCCTGCTATTGTGAATTTCCTGACGGCAAGTTCACAAATATCACTCCAACCCGATAACACTCTGCTCGACCCATGAATTGTGAGAGCGCATACGCTAAGAGCTAGAGCATCGGAGCAGACACTTTAATAATATTTTTAAGGAAATACTTATTGCATATATACTTTTTCTTGTCTACATGACCTCTTTTCACAAAAAAAGGATTCATAACATGAAATAAAAGTAAATTAAAGCAATCATCCGTGGCCCTGAATATCAGTAATCCAGTTGCCTCAGAGAATTAGACCCTTATAATCCAACCCTTCAGTTTCATCCTTTGCTCAGTTCTACCCTCATTTGATTGACATTTTGGTAGCGATTATTAAGAGGACACTCAGACCCCTCTTTTGCAGAAGCCCGAGATTATAACCGCAATGTTTTTCATGTGTGTATCGGAGACGAGGTAGATCACAAGATTTAGTCCTCGTATTATTTAGAGTATTATGTAGGATTTACGATGGACAGTCCAGAAAAGTCTTTTAATATATATAATATTATGATGGTTTGTTTTGATATTGTATTAACAAGCAGTATATCTTAAAAGCTATTTTTTATGGCTCTATTGCTTTCATTTACAAATCTTTGCTTCTCTAGATTAATTTACTTAGGAAGAAAATTCTAACAAACAAACAAATAAAAAGTCTTTCCTCTTTTATAATTAATTCTTTTATAATTAAAGAGATTACAGAGAGAACTAGGCTACGGCTCAGGCTACTAACGCCAACTTACGTAATTTTTTTTAAGCAAAAATTGCCTTACCTTTGGTGACCTTTTAGGGTGTTATAACATCTATAACGATCGACGGAAGTAGTGAATTGGTGCGCTCTTATTAAGTCTTTAGACGTCAAATGCATCGATTGACGGTCGATCGATATATTTATATGTAATAGCACCCTTATATAGGTAAGAACGATCACCAATATCGAATTTGGATCGTAGTGGTTTTGAGAATAATCAAAAATACTAAGAAACAGTTAAAAAAGACATGGGATCGGCAGGATTTGAACCTGCGACCTTCTGCACACCAGGCAGTCGCTTTAACCAACCAGCTACGGTCGCCTCTTGCTAGGACCCAAAATTTCTAACTTGTATGCTACGTCATTTACGTAACATACAAGTTAGAAATTCTTCTAGTAGTTTTGTTTTTTTGTTCAAGGAAAGAAAATAATGTCTGCCTTATTCTAACCGAGGTGGGGCACTGGTGACCTGTAACACAGGTTTTATTTAAACCTACTTCAGGCACCACCTCTCACATAGGTGAAATAAAGACTTTGTCTGCCTACTTCTTATATGATAAGTTAAAATCTACTTATTAATTGTAAAGCAAAACCTATTGTGAAGAGAAAATAAACGTTTTATTTATTTATTATTATCATTTAGTGACGTCACGTTCATCCATTTGTTCCTATTTTAAGTAGGATACAAACCAACATGGCGAAGTTGCATTCAGCACAAATGTTGTGAACGCTTACGATATTTCAACTTCTAATTGATTAAATGCTATAATAATAATCAATAAGAAGGTGAAATATAAAAAAAAAAGTTACATCAAACTTGGTACAAAGCGTTTTTTCGACACAACTTTAAACTTTAAGATGAAACTCTTTACTTATTCATGAAACACTAACTATTGGTTAAAATCGCTTTGTAATCCGTTCACCAGATTTTAAGTCAGGTATGATCAAAATATTATGTCAGGTGTACACACGGCTACATATCAAGTTATACATCTCTAGTATAGAGAGCTTATACTGGAAATGTAAAGGTTGATCGGAGCCGCGTGTACACTAGAGATTCCAGAACTAACAATAGCCATCGTATTATCAGCTAGCGTGCCAAGGGTACGTGATTATGGGAATATTTTCCCAGGACGGGGACGTTTTAGATTGTTATGGCGGTTTATAAGGGATCCTATTTGGAAAGAATTTAAAACTTTTATGATGATAGTATTTTGTATTTGAAGGTATATTCGGTGATTTTACTGAATGGGGTGTTTATGTTATGGTATTTGCAATGGATTGTGTTATATAATATTGTAACAGATTGACGAGGACTAGAAACATTATGTTTACAGAAAGTTGATGAAACTCCTTGCTGAGAAAAGTCCTATCCCTTAATGTCGTACATAAATATTGTTCAATTCAATAACTTGGACAATATTTTACTGGTCCCATTATGCAATTTTCATTAGAAATAGTCTGCATTAATTTTATAATGGTTTTTAAGTTATGAATAAAGAATAAAGACAGTAAATCTCTTTTACAATGCAACACTTTGCTACTTTTAATAAACTTAAAATTTTGCTTTACCAAACTTATTCGGACAAGATTTAAGATTATATTAGCGGGACCACTAGATCACCATTCTAACTTCAAACTTTATTGACTAATTACAAGTATTTCACACCGCAACAGCAGTTTGACTTCGAAACGAAGTCCTCCACAAGTAAGTTAAACTTCCATTAGTTGTTACTGGACGTTCGTAATGACTTCCAAATTTCCATCTCTGTGCCAAAATTTTGATTTATTTGCTAAAATGACAGAAGACATTTTACTCGAAAGAACATTAAAAAACGATAGATTGATTGATGTAGACTATTGTAGACATAAATATATGTTTTAGAATTGCACCCCATGGCGGCAAGTTAGTAATCTTTTTGTGTCAATATCCTTTCATTAGCCAGCATCAAATTTAGTTTATAGTGTGTGCAAGTAGAATGAAGCAGCGGACATGTGAGTAGGTGGGCCATATTTAGAGTGGGGTTACCAAATTAAAGAAAGAAGCCGTTAAAGACGTTTGATTAAATTATTGCTCAGATAAAATCTGCGGATTAATGTTTTGTATGCCAAGTCAAGACAGTAAGAATTTTGGTAATGTGACCAAAAACTACTAACATCAAACTATTCCTTCACCCTTTAAACAATGAAATCTGCCGTGTTAATCTCGACAATACACGCACGCAAAATGCCAACATAATAATAGTTATGTAGTATAATATTGTCGTTGATAGTGTGACCTCTCTGTCGTTAAAGGAGCTCGTGCAAACACGCGTAGTCTGCAAACCTACTGAGGATCACCCAGGTAAAGTTAGTTTTGCATTCGAGGCGGTGCAGACATGGATATAAATATCTGCTAGATATGCCAAGAATGTTCAAACATTTGTAGTTTTAGTTAAATTTGGAATTCAAATGTTAATGCGCTTACTTGTATTGTTTATTATTACATCGTTTAATTTAATTTCATTGAAGTTTAAGACTCCTGTACGGTTATTAGTTATTCGTTTTTTGTTTAGTATAGTGTGGCTGTAGACGGAACAGCATTACTAAATAGTATGAAACAAAGTCGGTGTCCTCTGTCTGTCTGTCCCTATGTATGCTTATATCTTTAAAACTTCGCAACTTCGCAATTTGTTTTTTTTTTTTTTATATTATAGATATAATGATTTTTAACAAAGGTTTTACTGTATAAAACCTGCATATTATAGTACATGGTACCCGGGGCAAAGAGAAATAAATTATAAACGTAATCAAAAGTTGTATGTTTTACAAACACGTAATATTTCAAATTTATTATATTATTAATGTCAGTCAATGTGATATAAAAAGAGTATATTTGTGTTAAATTAGATATAAGCGAAATGTCAAATTGGGCATAAAAAATACAGCAGCAACCCAGTTAAGTATTTTAACATTTGAGAGGCAAAGCGGGTACGCGGGTCCATGATGGAACGGCCTCTGACGTTTGTAATCTAACAGTCTTTACCCGCCGAATTGTAAACCAAATGGGATTGTTGTGGTATCACCGTGATCAGTTAATTACAACTAATTACAGTAATGGATGCTACACACATTCATACTCTAAACGAACACAGAAATGGTACTCAGTTCATTTACAATTTGCGAGAATCCTAATTTGATGGGATGCGTACCGTGAATGCTAATTTTGTTTAAGGTGAGGTTATACATTTTAAATAAACATAACTAAAGTAGATTTGATTTATTTAAATGTCGAAATAAAAATGCTTAAAGTAAAAATTCAAGTTAATATTTTTTTTTGTATATTTCTGTAAGAACTATTTATTACTTTGGGTAGGTACCTAATTCTTCGAGGTACCTTAAAATGAGGTCACATGGTCTTAATTCTTAACCTCGCGTGTCACACTCTGTTCTCATTTACGACAGACTTTGATAACTATTAAATTCCATTCATAAGGATAGAATGTAATATGTCAAATTAATCGAGTTTAACTATACATCATTACCAAAGAACATTCATTTTATGTCTTAACTATAGATATAATAAATCGTTAATCTCAAAAATAAGTTGATTAACAAATATTAAGACCATTTTATTTTTTAAATAAGAAAATGGGGGAAAACTAAATTTTTAAATCTTATTTTGCATGTCTGTATACCTCTGCAACTTTCGAGGCGTTTTTCAAAACTTTTGTGGGCATCGAAATTTAAAAATAGCGCTAAGCTCGGTTGGTTTTGCATCGATTTACATGTGGTGAAAATAATACTTATTATTTTATACAGCTTATAATGTTTACTCATTATTTAAAGATAACTCTTAAAAAAAATGCCATGAAAGATACGCGGAGAACAGTTTTTGAAGAACTATTCCTTTACGTCCAGATATCAAAACTTGTTTGCTATCATACATACTTACCTATGTCTATACCCAAACTTTCAACAAAGGTTAATTTTGACAATGCTATCAACTAGTTTTATTCCAATGTTACAAGTATACAGATTTAAGAGACATACGCTAAGTAAGAACTGTAAGGCTTCCTTGTTTTGTTCGTAACTCCGTACGCGAATACCGCAAGACTGAACCAATACCCGCTGCACTCGCAGTAGACTTTATGTCTAGACATAAATCCTCATTGAGTCAGTAATATCAGTTCACACCGCTTTACGGAAGCCACAAAACTGTAATCTTTAATCGCACATAGTCAAGAAAGAACAAAATATTCATAAGACTACATATTCTTATTACGTGCGGATGAGAGCGTTAGGTCGGCGGCGCGTCGGCGCATAATGTGTTACAATGTGTTCCGAGGTAACAACCTGGGCTTATGAGGCTCTTGTGGTACCACAGATAAGGCACGCCGGAGGCTTTGTGAAGGTACTTGTACAATGTAATAAGGCGGCCACGGTAATACGGGGACGCCCGTCTATTTCGCACCTTTTATAAACAATGTTTACGTGGAACCCGCGCGGGCTCGTTGTATCAAGGACGCAATTAGTTTCACGTTCATTGTTTTTCTAGAAACTTGCATAAATTCAACGCGTTGAAATACCCTCTCGGCAAACATTGTAGAACGCGACTCGTGACGCAGAGCTCACCCCGACTATAACCATTTTTGCTGTTAAAAATGCAGCATTTTTTTTTACACCACGTGTTTTGGCATCACACGTCGCTGCTACTAAGATACCATGAATTATTCATGAAAACGTTCTGCAGAATACATCGTTTATATACTATTTTGGAGCTTGAAGCAAGGAGCCTTATAAAAATATTTTGTTATTGTGTCTCTTGTGAGTTTCGTACATTGTACGTCTGCACTTATTAGTAAGAGTAGAGGCAGCATTATATAGCTGCTAGCAGCCAGAAGGCTCGTGATGGAGCGAGTACACACGTGTAAACTAACGAGGTCGTTTGAGCTCTTGAAATATAATAAAAGTGTCCTAAAAAGTTTCGCAGTCCAAACTAGAAACATGAAACTAGTGCTCGAGTAGAAAATTCATCCGCGAGATAAAATCTCAACGCCTCTCCAATTTTCGCCGTGATGTTTTTTTATAAACGAAATTATTTCAAGTCTATTCGAGATGCGCGATTCATTATGCTCGCAGTTGCAAGAGTGGAGCGCGGTGGAGTAAGAGGCAAGTTTTAATAATGTAGGGCGGTTGGCAAGGCTGCTGCCGTTTCCTTCCATTCATCTCTCCCCTTTCCGGTTGGCGCAATTAAAACGGCGGCTTGTTCCGGCACTTAAAAAACTTTTAAAGTATAGGCACAGACAATTTGAACAGTACCTACAGGCACATTGTTGCGAATTACATAATAAATTTCGTTTAGGGGATTGTATTAATTTCCCCTTGTTACCGTAATCATTGTCTTGTTTTTGGGGTAAACATTTCGTTATTTAACAGCTATATAATTAAATGCGGGTTTTTCTACTTCCTATTTGTTAATTGCTGCAATATTTATGTCAATAGTATTTTAAATTTGCCCGAGTCAGTTTGTTATGGCTGGGTATGAATGTAACTTAGTAGCTCATAAAGTCACAAGACAATGTTTCGGATTTCGTGACTTATGAACATTTTAACATGGAGATAGGCTAGTCGAGGCAAATCTTTTATGCTGAATGTTGGATGTATATTAGACTGGTGACAGTCTCCCCACAATATAACTGTCAAAATAGGATACGGTCAGCATTATTTGTGTTCTTAAAATATTGTGGTGAACATTAAATGCTTTTTACTGAGGAGAAACCCTTGTTAAGTCAATTTTGACAGATGTCTGTTATTGTCTTGTTGGTCTAGTGGTTAGCGTATGCGCTTCTCACCGCGAGGTCTTGGGTTCAATTCCCAGGTCGGGCAAAAGTGTTATTTGGGATTTTTCGTTAAGAAATTCTCAATAGGAGCATGGTGTTTGATTTGTGCCCGGTGGATGGCGATAGGCTCACCCTCTATATTTAAAAAACTTCATGTACAATATCGCATAATAGGCAGTTTTAATGCCTTGGGCATTCTCTACCAGTCAACCTTTGGGTGATGCTGAGAGTAGGGTGCAAAAGTGGAAGTTTTAATTAAGAGAAGAGGAGAATAATTAAATAATTATAAGTACACCTACTCTATATCTATACCATGGGACCTAAACATAACAGGTGAAATATGGGTCTATAAGTCCCCTGGGTAATAAAGGCGTGATGTTATGTTATTATCTGTTTATCATCTCCAATATGCCTACATATTAACATTTGTCATTCAACCCTTCAAACTAATGAGTCACCCAGCTGCAAAAGTTCACCTTGCGACACGATTTCGACTCGTCTTTCGACGGGGGCAGCAAAACGTCTGAATCATTCGCGTGTGGTTGAAGCTATTCACCGCTTACTGAAGTTCCGCTACGCGTGATTAATGGTCTCGCGTTCCCTCGACATTGTGTTTTTGTGATGCAAATAACTCGAGCCGTCGGAACAAGGAAAATTGAGTGGGAGGACCGAACAGTGCGCCACCACCGCAGTTTCAATTGCTTCGCCGCTGAATACTGATGAACCGTTTCGGTTAAAGGCATTATCTCTGTTGCAATGTTTAAGGTGGAAAGCGATTGACATCAGCGATACGGTTCGTTTGGTACAGTTCAAGGGCATGTCATTTCTTTTTTATTCAATTACGATGAAAAATTGAAACGATTGAGTATTAAAACAAAAAACCGGCCAAGTGCGTGTCGGGCCACGCGCAGTAGGGTTCCGTAGAAAAATATTTTTAATTTTACTTTTTAACTAAATGGCGTCCTTCAGAAAGGAAATGTTTGTAGTACACGAAACCAGCTAGCACGTATGACGAGATGTATGAATGTTGAGGAAGCGAAAGAAGTAGGTAAGGAGCGAAGCACATGGCGTTCCATCGTCTCTGCCTACCCCCGTGGGATAAAGACGTGATTTTATACATGTATTATGTATGTTTATTTATGTTTCAAGAATTTTGAACGAAATATTCTGAGTAACTGCATCTGACATTTCGGACCCCTATTCCTCTTGAACTAATGAAGTGAACTTATCCGCTATAGTTTTCCTTTAAAGTTCATTACATGTACTACCGACACAATTTTTTTCAGATTTTGGGATCCAGTAGTTTAGCTTTTAGAGGGGGGGGGGGGGGACGCTCTACTCGAACAAAAATTTGCTCTTTAAAGTTAATTATCTCGCAAACAAATCTCTAAATCAAAAAACTGTCTTAGCAACCCCTAGACGTTTTTAAAAGGTCTATCTAACAATACCCCACACTATGGGGTAGGCGACAAAAAAAAAACATCCCTACTTTACATGTAGGGGAGCTACCTGACAAAAAAATATTTTTCCAAATTTTATTCTACGACTTTCTTTGTTTAGTTAACATACATGTTCATGCAAAATTTCAGTTTTCTAGCACCAACGGTTTCGTCGCTATGCCGTGGACAGACAGACGGACATGGCGAAACTATAAGGGTTCCTTGTAGGTACTACGGAACCCTAAAAAGGGGAGATTAATCACTTATGATCAAAAAGTTTCTGTCTGACGTATTTACAGTGAAAAACAAAAGTCAATTAACAAAAAAATATTCAAACATGTAGTTATGTTTTTTTTTTTGATTTATTTATTATAACCAAAGTAGGTACTTAAAACTATTTTATACATCATCTGGCTCGGTCAAACACCATTAAGGGTTTATCTAACCGTAGGCGAGTCGCTACATTTAAAAAGATTTTAAACATTAAAACATTACAATTTAAAAGAATCTATGTTTAGGTGATTTATTTTTAGGCAATGACGCTTATATTTTACATTTTTTACACCTCTAGTAATAGTAGTTTATATAATGTTAATTGCAACTCCTCAGGCAGCCTGTTTAAGATGGTTAGTATAGATATTATATTGATATACTCTCAGTACTAAATTATAAATTAAGTTTATGGGGCGGTAAAAGTATTAAGAGTTTTGAATAACGTGAGAAGTCCGTGGCTAAGTCGAGGCAGCGTGGACCGATCGATCTTGCAAGCAATGCTAAGGTCGGCCGTGGATGGGTCACCATCTTTAACGTAACGAGTTGTCCTACATGCCACGGAGAGCACGTTAAACCGTCGCGTCGGTCTCGGTTGTCATTTGATTATCTTTTTTTTTTTTATGGGATATAATCCCACCCACACGCCCACCACTGTGACTCCTGTGACGCCAGGATCTACAGCGGTAACCAACTGAAAGGCACCGTGCATGACACACGGGCAATCCAAGGGAGAGTTAAAATTGTCTTGGAACCAGCAACGAATTTAATCAGAAGTATATAGTTGGAGTTGGAAAGTTTGATCATCTATGGCAGTCGTTCCGGGTAGTCAGAAGCCGGAAAGTCTGACCTCTAGTCTAACAAAGAGTATCGTATTACCTCGTAATGGGTGGTATAGGTCTGATGGCAGTTGCTCCACGTAAAATACTGATATTCATATTTTTATTAAAACTGACGTGAGTTTGTAACATTATTAAAAATTATGAAATACGGGTGTTACTCACGTAATGTTGGTCTATTTAGTCAACCGCGGTTTCGCCTATATGTCTAGGCATTATCAAGAGAGTGCGATACGTCGCGCCTGAGTCGCAGCCAGTCTTGCACTGATATCTCTTGATAATGCCTAGACATATAGGCGAAACCGCAGTCGACTAAATAGACCAACATTACGTGAGTAACACCCGTATTTCATAATAAAAAAAAAAATAATAATACTGATATTCAGCTAAATCTGTTAGACTAGAAGCCGATGCCAAAGTAATTGGTAAAAGGTTCGGCAAATTGATTTAATTGAAATAATGACTTTGTGTTGCTCACTGTTCAACCAAATAGCAGCGTAGTAATTCTATTTCAATAAAATAATATGCATTATGATTTGTAATTCGGTGCTTAATTGAGTTCTAATTATAATTGTGTTTTCAGTATTCCTAATTAAATTGTATTCTAATTTAGCTAGACAATCAGTTGTTTTATTTAGTTAGTCTTTGGTCCATGTTGATTTTGTTAATTACCTTTTAAATACTGAATTTTTAGTACGGTAATTTTTTGGATTTTATGGTAATGATAAAACTTATAGAATTGAGGTACTGATTCCGTACAAACGTATTTCAAGTTTTTCAGGTAAAGTCTCATTATTTATATCTGATAATGTCATTTGTGTGCCAGAAAGTAATGAGTTTTGTAAATAAATAAACCAGTCAATAAAATCCATTAAAAAAAGTTAAACTTTTTTTTGAAGGAGTAGATTGACAAATTTATTTACACGGGAATAATTTGGGACGTTGCAATCTTTGCAAAATTATTATTTTCCAAATCAACAAACAAAATCATATTTCATATTTAGTCACTAAATATTGTGTTTTATTTCAGATAATGCATGAATCTAATCCCATTCACGAATTATTTATTCATATTACATAAATTGATACAGAAAGAAATACTTTACTACTTTTTTGATACTTTAAATGATAAAACATAAACATAACTAACGAACTTATAAAATGTTTTGTAATTACCTGTAACAATAATATTTCATTAAAATACATCGTTCTATTATAGAGGATTTCATTAAGCGTATTTGTACAAATATTCTTCAAGGCAAGATTGCACTTAGGTTTTTTTTTTCTAGGGCCTAACCACACCACATTAACACACAGTAATAAAACTGTAGTGCACTTTGATAGGTATATCCTTTATGAAGATATTTCTTCAACTTAATTACTTTTTATCAACCAGGCATGTATTTTATACATACATTTTTCGACTTGTGGGTGGTGTCCTCAGGGTTTACCAATATAATAAATAATAAATAAATAAATATTTCACAACTCACACACAACGCCATCTAGTCCCAAACTAAGCAGAGCTTGTACTATGGATACTAGAATAACTGATACTAATACATATATATATACATAGAAACACCCAGACTAAGACAAACCCCTATGTTCATGCACACAAAGATTTGTCTTAAGTGGGAATCGAACCCACGACCTCGGCGTCGCAGGCAGGTACACTAACCACTCCGCCATCCGGTCGTCTTTATAATACATGTCTCTATGTATTATATTGTAAAACTAAAAAAAAGTTAAAGGTTTAATATTTGTTGGCATATCAAATACATTATGTTGGTAACACCAAATCAAATACCAAATCAAAGAATGAATTCAAAAAACTATGGATGCTTTTAGTAGCAATCAAAGGTAAAAAATATATAAACATGCTACAAGCAAGTAGATATTTTATTTGAATATAAGATACAGGTTATTAATTTATTACTAGTTGTTATTTGACTTGCAACCGACTATTATTCATTTAGCGCGAATAACATACCTGACATAAACCTACAAATCCTTACAGACTTTTGGTATTAGTAATTTTATTAGAAGGATCATGTTTTATTTCAAGTATTGCTGGCTAAGCAATTCTTATTTTGCATACGGTCTGAAATATGAATTTATAGCATAATATCACGCCTATATTACCCAGAAGGGTGTGGCAGAGCACAACACCTACATTTCAGATTTCTAATTGATTATTTTTATAGAATTTAGCTATGCTTAGCAAATTATATTAAGATAGGAACAAATGGATGAACATGACGTCACGAAATGACGTATCATACAGTTGAGAAATTTAAGGTTCAGGTAAGAGGCGACCGTAGCTGGATGGCTAAAGCGACTGCCCGGTGTGCAGTAAGGTCGCAGGTTCAAATCCTGCCGGTCCCATATCTTTTTCAACTGTTTCTTAGTATAGATTTCAGATGTTATATTTTAGGTCCCATGGGATAAGAGAAGAGCCTATTGCCACCCACCAGACACAATTCCAACTACGTGAATTTACTGACGGAAAGTTCACAAATAAGAACCCAACTCGGGTGAGAGTTCCATACGCTAACCACTAGACCATCGAGGCAGTATGATGTCAAAGAACCAAAATTTAATATTTCGATGTAAACTACGGTGTTTTATTTTAGGTATTTCTGTAAGCCACTTCATACCGTCTATTATTAAAACAGCACGATTTCAAAACACCCGAGATGCGGTTTATTAAACGTATTTGCTATTCAACTATTTTAATCTTACAAGCTTTAACGAGACAATGCACTCGCTGTTATTCATTTATTTATGTTTTTAATTCCTTTGTTTAGCGAGCGCTTTTCTATTTAGGTTGCCGGGCGTGTGAATGGAAATGTTTCTCTTGCAATTATATTATTATTTTATGGAAGATTTAGAAGATTATGCGGTACTTTGCGGTTGAATTTCTCAGGTTATCTTCTTTTGTTTCAGTTCGATTAAACATTCTTCTTCTTCGTCGTGTCGATGGCTGAGTCAAATTTTATTTTGACTTGCCATCGTGGTGAAAGGATTAGCCAATTCGCTTTGGAGAACTTGCGAATTGACCAGGGTGCACCTCCTTTCATGCACCCCAAACAAAAAATATTTAATAGGGGAGAGATATTTCTTAACAGTTAAACAATAAATAGGGAGACCAGGTACGATTGACTGAAGTGTTCATTATGCTTTTTAGAAGTTAATAACTAACACTTATTCGTCGGGACTGACGTTGACTGACGGAGCGTTAAAGTTTGCTTATCTTCCAATACCCGGGCGTATTGAACCCAATATAGTTTCCAAAGAGAATACTGTTACCACCTCTGGGCTTGAGCACCTGTAACACAAAGTGAGGTTAAAGAATTGACAAAGACGAGCTTTGAGGGATATATTGACGTTCTCTAGCCGTAGGGTGCATGTGGTATTAAACACTTTGAGAATCACTTCTCAGGTCCAATACCACCTACAGACCAATCTTAATATTGGTTGTAGTCTAAATAATTTTCTGAGATTCAAACACATCTTGAAAGTACTTTACAGAAATAAATATTAATATAATCAGTTTAACATTAGTAAACACTAAAAATAAATACAAGATAAATATCAACTGCAAACCCACATAAAGGTAATGCAGACAACTCATACCAAGTAGAATACTGCACTCTTGAATCATTTAAAAGTTGTGAATGCTACGTTGATAAACTAAAGTTACACTTCACCACGGTTCCTCTTTGTATTCAAAGTTCGCAACTGTCATCACGTGTGATCAGAAAATTGTGCACACGTACAAAGTTTGTCGTATCTGGGTTACATTTACACGCAACAACACCTCTTGATACGAATTAGATCAAACAAGATTAAAGAAGTTTCAACGAGATAATAATATCATTCTCCAACGAAAACATCTCCAGAAACTTTCTTGTTGAAGTTTTTGCAACGAACGTTAACTATGCAAACTTCTCCTGTCGTTCTTCTACTTTGAAATGTGAAAACAATTCGTGTCTACCCCGATAAGGCGGTCGCAACAAAAAAACCCTTCGTAAGTAATTAAGAAGTTTCAGAACACCGGCTCATTGGCATACTTTCGGCTTGTAATACGCAGTTAATCTCGGCGCAAAAACTTGGCGTTTTATGTTTTAATTCACGAGGGCCCGCCCGACGCCACCGACAAGGGTGAATTTCTTATGAGCACGACGTGTATCTGTCACTAAAATCTATACGCATAGCAAAAGATATACGAGCCCCGACGCGCCTCGGGATCTCGCACGAATAACTCCAAACTGACGTAGTTCTTTATTGCTCGTAGTCTGACTACATTATCATTCATTATTTCTTTCAGCATATTATTATACTTTCGTCAAAGAGTAATTAAGGCCATCTTCAACTCTTAAATTGTGATAAAGTTCGTAATTTAGTCTGCCCCACCCGTCGCAGCTGGGTCACGGAGAACATTTCATTACTATTATTGCCGAGTTAATGATGTCTTACTTCACTCGCTCGAGCCAAGGCGAGGTATGCTGCGAATTTAAATAAATTCGGGACACACACGACTAAGTTATTTGCCTCTGTGAAAGACGAAGTCGGGCTGGTGTCGCACAAAGAAACGGCGGTAATTCACCAGCTTAGCGCGATCCACTCTTATCTCTTTCAGTTCTGCGAGCGACGACGCTCTTAAATCCTGCCGAGTCTCGAATACTCAAGAATACTTACAAGCCTTTAATTCGAGACAAATTATTGCATAATTTAGTAGCGCCTATTTTAATCCGTAGCAGCGCTTCGGCGGTGACAGTTGTCACGGCTTAGCTTTGTGCCGGGTTCAATTATATTTTTGGGAAAGGATTTGTACTCACAAAGGAGTAGAACATTCTAGAGCGTAAATTACACCAGTGCATAATTACCACAATAATGTATGAAGTTTAATTTGGCTATTGTAGCGCGGCGCATGTACTATCTACTCTGCAGTTTTAATTTGTGCTCCACCGCCGACGTATTCGGAATATTTGTCGTGCAAACTGTAGACAAACTAGAAATATTTTCAATCTGTTACAATTTAATCTAGACAGTTCGTTAGATAGTTTTAGATTAAATTCTTTGCATTCTGTGCTACGAGTTTAAAGCTTACAATGTAATGTAAAGATGTCGATTGAATGTATGGGGCGGAATTCTACTTTGTAGGATTAGACAGAACTTTCAGGAATTTCTGTCCATATAACTATATATTTTAAACCAACTTCAAAAAAAGAAGGAGGTTCTATATTCGATTGATTTTTTATTTATTTTTTTTGTTTGTTCGCCGATTATTCAAAGACGCCTGGACCGATTCCAGAAATACTTTTTTGTCTGAAAGAGTATTGTCATGTGGTGTCATTCTCATCAAGCCACGATCTGATGATGTGATCATAGAGAAATTGAGGGCAGCCCTCAAATTGTAAAGGCCTTTATATTGTTATCGTATATTATTTTCGTATTTCATGTTGCTGGGCTGATGCTGGAAGGTATAACTTTTAAACGGTAAGGAGTACGAGCTTATTTTCTTACATTTTAGTGCATTTTTTGTAATTAAAGTTGTATGTTTTTGTATTTTTTTTATGTTGATATTGTTGATGTATTTTCTTTTGTAAAATATTGCAATGGGAAAACTTGGGGATTGTCTCATTATTTTTATATACCAAAATAAAATGTATATCTAGTGCAATAGCAAAACTTTTAATTTTACAAATATTCATAGTTAGAACTAAGTGTACTAAGTAAATATTCCTTTTTTTATATACATAATAATAATTACATGCTTAAATGTAAGAGAGAAACCTCCTTATAAAACGTGCCATGTCTAAAAGGCCCGTTTTTTCTAAAAAAGCCCTTGATCAAGCTGCTTAACGCAAGCCTATTAGTCTATTCACTGAGACTACTATCATCCTATCGGTACAATGACTGCCGAATCCACATTCTGCATGTCGACAATCTTTATGAAACTTAATTTGAAAGTGTCATAGATCACCACTGGCAAAGTATTTTTTTCGATTTATACTTATAATATGGTAATTACCCTTTGTGAACCAAAGGAACCCGCTTAGCTTACCCTGAATAATTGTTTTATTATTGAAATAAGATGCATGTAAAATAACTTTTCCATTACAAAGTTTTTGTTTTGTTATTGAAATAAGATGCATGTAAAATAACTTTTCCATTACAAAGTTTAAGAGCCTATCATAGTTTAATTTCTTACCATTCCCTCTGAAAAACTGTTACATATTATAATTGTTCGACTGACTGACTGACTGATTCATCAACACAGAGCCTAACCGCTAGGCCTAGGAACTGGTAATGTTGCATGAAGGTTCCTTACATAGGATACGGCGTAGGGGCGCACTAAGAAGGACTTTTTGGCAAATCCACTCCGAAGGAATGAGTAAATGAGGAATGAACAGTTGCATGGAAGTCGGTCATTTTTAAAGTGAGAAGCACGAAATTTCGTATATATATAGTATATATTATTTTCTAATTTTTGTTTTTTTTTGTCTTTGATAATTTGATTTTGTTAAGTTAGGTTTAGGTAGTTACTACTATTTTTTGTTAAGAAGGACTTTTTGGCAAATCCACTCCGAAGGAATGAATAAATGAGGAATGAACAGTTGCATGGAAGTCGGTCATTTTTAAAGTGAGAAGCACGAAATTTCGTATATATATTATCTATAGTATATATTATTTTCTAATTTTTGTTTTTTTTTTTGTCTTTGATAATTTGATTTTGTTAAGTTAGGTTTAGTTACTACTATTTTTTGTTATGTTCTTTTTTATTTTTTATTTTGTTTTTTTTCTCTGATTGTTTGTTTGTTTTTGTTTTCAACTGTGTTGTCCAGTGTGTCTGTGAAATAAATGTTTTTTCTTTCTTTCTTTCTTTCTATATGTAGTTAAACTTATACAAAAATATATGAATTTCTGTACCGTGGTTTTTCTTTATCTTATTTCCAAGAGGGTTTATTAAGGGGTTATTAAATAGAAGTAAGTTTAAGCAAACAACCAATAAATAGCAAATATTTTTAAACTTGCGGGCACTAGTCAAAATAACGTTTGATGCGGGTTATACCACAGAAGTGATCTAGTATAAAAATAAATTATTTATAAAAATCAATAGTTGTCACTGTCAAAATTTTAGCCATGATCTAAAAAGAAAACCTCGTGTCGGTTTCATTTAATTTAAAGCAATTATCACTGGCTATAAGCCTCCAGACGTTCGGTTTCATATTTAATTTAGCGACAATTATTTGAGGGCGTTTTAAAGTCAGGTTTTGTCGTTGTAACCTGAGTTATAAAAAGGGTCTCGACCCAACTAATACCCTTGTCATGTCGAGATGAAATTAGTTGAACTCGTGCAGCTGCGCTCGAAACCCGCCGTTTGTCCAAAATTTATGTAATCTGTCGCTCTACTACGAGTTCTTAACGAGACTTAGTAACGAAATCGATATTACTGTAATATACTAAGGGTTTATTCGATCATCATCAAGAAAGTTGCAATTAAGTTAATCATAGGATTATTTTAAAATAAATATAGAACATAGTGAAACTAAGGTGACAGCTATGTTTGCTTTTTATATTTCAATTGTGTCATTCATAAATGTTATAATAAATTATTTAAATAGCTATAAAGGTAAAGGAAGACAAAAGAAATGAATCGAATGATTTTTTATTGATCGGTGGTTTGTTTGTACCAAAAAATCTACAAATCTACTGAGCGATTTTAATGACAGTTATTGTGAGGATAGTTTAAGGTTCCAGAAATAATATAGGTTACATTTTATCGACCCACCACGCGGGCTGAGTCGCGCACGGAAGCTAATAGTCTTTTAAAAAAAACGGTGCTAAGTATTTTAGGCAATAATAATTGATTTGTATCTCAAGAATTATAATAATCAATAACAACTTAGATTTTGTCTAAATAAACTTACTACGAGCATTAAAATCTCCATTTACGTTATCGCTATCGAGTGAGTACTTATAAAATAAAACTCGTGGTAGAAATATGGATGATATAACGTCAATGTACATGAATTGCCTCAAAAACCATAACATTGCGTTTCCTCTACGAATACGGATAATTAATTGACGGCTATTAAGGCTAAAGTACGTGATTCTGATTGCGGGTGTAATTAAATGATAGTAGGTACTATGATGCTACATCCCTGCCTGTATGGTAGTAAGGGATAAGGATTGTTTGTATCGAGCGTCGATATATTTTATCGTAAGGAACAATATTGCTTGGCTGTTTTCTATACAAAAGTAATATGGGTTTAACTTTAATATAATTTAGTTTTTATCTATTTTTATGGACAAATCATTTCGCGTTCGCATTCATTTTATTGCAATGTCTATTTTTACGAAAAAAAAATACAAACCTACGTAGCTTGAATTTTAAAAAGTTCACTAAGGTTGGGGAAACTGCAATATTTTTGGCTTTATGTCTTATAGCGAGCTCAAAATGGGCAGTGCGTGGTGAATTTGTATGCACGCATGCGATGTCCCGTGCGTGAGCCTTACGGTCTTCATTACGTGTCTTTATCTATATATATATTATAAAAATGGATCCCTATTTCTCTTGGTCACGGCATCACGCGTGAACTGCTGATTCTTTTTGTATTGTGTTTGTTATTGTCAGGAGATGATTTTTATGAAATAAAAGACTAGGAAAATTTAAGGATACTTAACACTAAGTATATTAAACTTTCTAATGATTTTCTAACGTAACCTTAGCGCTTTTGACAATATGAACTTTTTGAATGTACCTTTATGGGGTTTGACATAACATTGACCGAATGCGTGCTGCAAATATCGTCACAGAGAATGTATGCATAGTTAAGACAGGACAACGTCTGTCGGGACATACAGGGTGGATGCGACATAGTGTTGTACTGAATAGGTACCATTTTATATAGCTAAGCCTACATACCGAAAACCGCATGAAAATCCGTTTTTCGGCGCTGAAGCTTAGCGTTATCCTGTGTAACAAACAGGCGGATATTTGTTAACAAACGTTTTGGTTCAGATGCAACAGTCAATTTTATTTTATTGCACATCTTTTATATTAGATTAATAACTAACTTTTGTCCGCGACTTCTTCCGCTTAGAATTCGAAATGCTTCTCTTCAAAGGCTGAACCTATTCCGTTCGAAATTGAGAAACTCCCCTCATACACTACCGAACCCAAATTTACCCTCTTGGCGTGTGGTATTTCCAAAAAAACTATTTAGTTGTTGAATTATGTTATGTGGAAAACTAATGTGTAGAATTTTGTGCAATTTCCTTTAAAATTGAACAACTTTACATTTGAACTTATACCCGCTTATACAGAGATCAAATTAATACCTGTTTTTAAATCCCACACAACTGCGAAAACCGCATTGAAATCCATGCAGTCATTTTGGCGTAATGCGCGTACGATACGAACATACAGACAGAGATAAATTCTCAAAAATTGTGTTTTCGCTTCTACTACTGTAATAAAATTTTCAATGCACAGACATCGCAATTTTACAATTTTATTGAACAAAAGAAAATATTTCTAATTAGTACAATATGTCACTAGAAATATTACGTTTGATTAAAAACACATTTTATATTAAAATTTGCAAGCCAGCGTAGTGAAACAAAAAAATTAAATCACAATTCAGTCCGCAATCAGAAAAATATTAATGTCACCGTCCTTGTAAATTATTGCTGAAACAGATGTTGCAAGGCAAACAAGAGGGTATTCGTAACAAAGATTAACGAGAGAGAACTTGTATAAAAAGCGTGCCAGCGAACGCGAAACGGCAATAAACTTATTTTATGACAAATATACCACCATTTACAATAACGACGAAGTACTTAAATGTACATAGATTGTGGAGTAAAGTGCTTAACTATGCTCGTTAATATAAATAACAAAAAATGTTAAGAGCGTGTATTCCTTTTCAAAATGTAACTGTCAATTTTTGTAGTGTTTTGGGAATATTTCGTAAAAACTGAATGAAAGTATGATTTTATTCAATTAACTTTTTAGAATGCAAGTTTTGAAAGGTAAATATAACAATTTCATTCGTAAATACAGCATAATTTTGTAATTTATCAACTTAACAGTTAATACTCTTTCAACTGATAAAATAGAAAAGTATGCTTTAGTTATTAAATGTAATTGTCATATTTACCTTTTAAGGCCAACATTCTAAAAAGTTAGTTGAATAAAATCATACTTTCATTCAGTTTTTACGAAATATTCCCAAAACACTACAAAAATTGACAGTTACATTTTGAAAAGAAATACACGCTCTTAAAGCGCTATTATTAGTAGTGAGGGTAGACGTTGGTTTAAGTCTAGTCTAAAATATGTATAGTCATAACCTTCACAAGTAGTATATCTACCTTACAAGTAATATATTTTGTATATAAAAGTTGTATATTAGTAAGAAAAAAAATTGACAGAAGATACCCATTCACAACTACAATTTAAAAAAAAACCCACAAATATAACACCAGACGACATAACAAACTAGAACTCCAGAAACCCAGAACCAACTACGGGAAGAAGAATATACTATACGAAGGGGCGCAGCTACATAATAGATTACCTGAAGAGATAACCAGCAGTAAAACAATAACTTTATTTAAAAAACGTCTGGAGGAACACATTAAGAAACAGTTTTAAGCCACAGTCATGTTATAAAATATTTTTAAGAGTACCTATTACTCAAAATTGTTTATTTTTCTCTGTTAAGTGAACTATGTAGTTCTTTTGAGAAAATAAATTTCTTTGAACCGATAAGGTAATACAAAAAGAAGAAGTAAAAAAAAATAGTATCTTACGTGAAAATGTGTCAATCCTGGCAATTATTGTGTTATCTATCGATATTATTTATTACTAGCTTTTGCTCGCGGCTATCTTCGCGTGGAATTCGTTGTTTATTTAATTCGGTATTAGCTGAACCTGCGCTTTGACACGCGTTACGCCTGCGGCTCAGCTTCTATGGAGATAAGCGTAATGTTAAATATCTATAAACCTTCTTTTTAAAATTTATATAATCTGAACAATAGTTCCCGAGATTCGCGCAATCAAAAAACTAACTTTGTCCCGCGCGTCAGCGTGATAGGGTAAATCAATAAGAAGTAGACTTTGAAACGCACTTTGTAGTCAGGTTTTACCTGTTTTAAAAATGTTATCAAAATTCATAAGCCCGTTCCAAAAATTTACGGGTACAAAAAGACAGAGATATAACATTTTTAAAAATTGTCTTTTAGGCATGGGTATCGCGCAAATAACTATGCTAGCTTTAACAAACATTGTTTCGCGGTCGGCCGGTGGATCTTAACCATAACGAGTTTTCCTCCGTGCCTCGGAGAGCACGTTAAGCCGTCGGTCCCGGTTGCTATTTGAACATCTCTAAGGCAGGCGTTACGGGTAGTCAGAAGCCAGAAAGTGTGACAACTATTCTAACGAAGAGTATTGTATTACTTTGTACTGGGCTACCACAACCCAGTACGAAGTAATACGGTCTTTTTTTAACAGGATATAATCCCACCCACACGCCCACCACTGTGACTCCTGTGACGCCAGGATCTACAGCGGTAACCAACTGAAAGGCACCGTGAATGACACACGGGCAATCCCAGGGAGAGTTAAAATTGTCTTGGAACCCGCAACGAATTTAATCAGAAGTATATAGTTGGAGTTGAAAAGTATGTATCTTTACTTCACTCCAAAGCAAAGCGGGAGACTAAGTAATGCCAAATATAGACAAAGTGTCTATATGGAAAGAGTGTAGACACCACGGACAGTGACAAAACTATGGGGCCTAAGTTTGATTGCTATTATAGGTATGGCAGAAACGGCTAAATGCACGGAAATTTATTCTGTTCGATACGAGATCCTCATAGTATACCACTCCAGATGTTAATAATTGTAAGCTATTTAACATACAGTAACAGTAATACGGTCTGTCTGAAGGACACGAGGTCTGAGGTAGTTGCTTGACGTAAAATACTGATATTCAGCTAAATCCGTTAGACTAGAAGCCGCATTGTAATTAAATAAGGCTCGGAAGATTATGTTATTTTAACAATGAAAATAGAAACCTAAATTTTAATCATTTGTATTGATGATAATATCAGGTTCTGGCTACCACTTATCGTCTGCTTTCCACACTAATACATAGTAACCTTTATGAGTGTTAGTCGCAATAATACTGCGGTAAAACTATATAATCTAGTAATGATTGCTTTTGGCATTTGGCGATGTAAATTATATTGGTTGCCAGAGATCTGTTTGTCAATTATGTAGATATTCTAGGAACCCAAATAAACTGACGATTACCAAAATAAACCAATTTAAATTTGTCAGTGACCGTACAGTAAGCAAATGGTTAAATCAAACACGTTGGTATACGATTGCATTTACCTATATCGCCGTATAATTTTGCATTTAAATTACCTTTCAGTTGACGTGATATGAATTTACTTTGTAACTAGCCTTTGCTCGCAGTTTTATTCGCATAAAGTAGCTATTAATTTTTAATGTTATTCTTTTATATAGCTTGGACTGCTTCGTTCGTCTGGCGGATGGGTATGGGTGGTATATGTCCGCTTACCGTAAGATCTTGAGTTCCATTATCGGCAGGTTTTATGGATTACTCAATTTCTTACAAAAGTCAAAAGAAGTCTGCGTCGAGTCAAAATGTTTAACAATCATGATATATGTGTGCATTTAATATGAGTTTGGATATAAAGATAGAGAGAGAGAAATAAATGTGATTGCGTTAGATACGTGGATCTAACGCAATCACGTTAATTTATTTCTCATATAATTCACTTTATTATAACTGAACAACATTTTATACTGTACATTACGAGTAGGTATTTTTGCTGTTCTCACCAGTAAAGCTGAATACTGACTGGGTTTACGATTCATCTTTGTACCTATGATACAGTAATCTTGATTATCCTAAGAGATGTAAGAGTGACACAGAAAAAGATTTCCGACATTTAAGAATGTTGAAGCAGCTACCAACTGCAGTGATCTTAATATAATTTTGCATTGGATAGCTATACGCTTGAAAAGGATGATAAGTTTTCTAATTTTCATTGTCATACCACACAAACAAAGTCGTATGAATGGAAACAAATTTTAAATAATTCAAGTTATATTACTACTACATTGGTCTATTGGTAAGCGTATGTGGCCTAACACCGCGGGGTCTTTGATTTGATTTCCGTATTTGGGCTTTACCGTCGTGAATTTATAACCCTTCAACTGTGGTGGCCATTTTGCGCGAAAGTACACATCTGTGTTATCACTCGTGAGTGGTCTCGCGCTATAACGGCGCATGTGATTAAAATGAAGATATCTCTAAAGTTTGTGAAGGAGCTATATAAAAAAAGTGTACTATTAGAATTGTTATTAAATAAGCTAATTATTAAAATTAGAATAATTTTGTTTTGTCTTGTTATATATTATTAATTCTGATGTGAAGTCAGGATGAGCGTTTTTTTCCGTTTTATGGTACAAAAATTGGTATAATTCAAAAAGTAAACCATTATTTCAAAAAGTTTATATTCTATTTAATTAATATATACATTATTTTGTATTATTCAACAAAAAAACACCTCACCTTACATTTTTTTAACAATAATAACAGCAAAAACGGTACGCGCACGAAATCACACTGTGAAGACAACTTTTGTAATGCTTCGTAAACGTCATTGATACGTTTTAAAGACTCACCCCTATCACATAGGACATAACTGGTGAAGTGTGGGAGCTATACACCCCTCATGGTAGTATAGGCGTGATGTTTTGTTACTCCGTACTTTAACCCCTTAATTATATCTGGAATCCATTAAAGCCTTATGCTTAACATAATCCTGCTACAATGCTCCACTAAGACACAAGCCACAGATAACTCAGTACAAAAGCCTCGTCGCGATATATTCGAGTCGTTAGGAAGATGCAATTTACACGCGCTCGTTCAAGAACCTATTTATTAGATGTACAAATGTCTTTACTCAACGATGATTGTTATTTGGAAGACGTATTTGAATTAAAACCTATACTTTTGAATAAATTAATAGGTATGTATGTTACACATTCACCAATGTGATAAATGAGAAAATTATTAATAATAACCGGTAATTATTGCAAAAAGAGATTATTAAATTTCAAATTATCACTTTTACACCACTCGTTGCTAAAATTAATAAATTTATCCCAACCAATTAAACTTATCAACAATTTTTTTGTTAAGACGATTAACCTATTTTTATAAACAAAATTATACTATAATACCTAAAAGACTAAAATGCATGCTAGTTTTTAAGACATAATTTGTCTTTAAAAATAAATATAAAACTTAATAAATTAACTCATATTTCGTAAGTATCAAAACACGGCGCTCGGAATGTCTACCCTTACACATTATTCTTAGATCCATCACCTTAGTAGAGAATGAAATGCATGCCATAAATAAAAAAAAACATATTTGAGGTAAAACTGATGAACAAACGCGAAATGATTACATACCAATAGTAAAAATTCTATAGGAAAATGGCAACATTCGCTTCCATCATTATTAATATCATCTAAGAAGTGTGATTCCCTCGGGGAACATCACAGTAACGACCATATAAAAAAAATGTGCCAAGAAAGTCCTGAATTTTTTTAATTATATTTTCTTAAAACCTCATACTGCCATTTTTATTCATTATTATACTCTTTAACTCTAATCTCCTTTGTTTAAAAACATAATAAAACGTTTTACTCCATCTTATCTTAATCGCTGTGTCTACAGAGTCGCCCTATATCTTCGCTATTCAAAAACGTTCTTATTCAAAAAAGTCTGCTTATCGCTCGCGTCAAATGATTTGAAAGTATGATTGATGATACATACAAATGAGATGGCTGCCTACATTTTACTGATATTTCAAAGTAATATATTTTGAGGCTGGTTTGAGCAGATAATTTAGATTTTAGCGGTTTGAGACGAGGATAAGGCAACACTTTGTCGGAAAGTAACTTGTTACCGCGTTTAGATACCAAAAAAAAGAATTAAGCTATCAAAAAAAACCATACCAAACACAAAAAAATAAACAAAACAATCTTTTATTGTAGTAATTGTTTGAGTATGAACGCACCTTCTTGATGTTTTTTACCAATGTTTTTATGTTTGTCTCTGCCTCTCTCTTTGTCCGGCTCCGTGACATGTCAATTTGTTACCGCATATATTTTTTTCTATTTAATAATATTAAATGCCAGGCAATCATTGTAGGTAGTAGCCGCACCATGGCTAAAATCAGTAAAGTAAACATCTGCCCAATCATTTTTGACGGTGCCGTTATACCTATTACCTCCAACGTCAAAGATCTGGGCATTTATATAGATGCGAATCTTGATTGGTGTAGTCAAGTTGCGAATATCAGTCGAAAAGTGACTGGTAGCCTGCGGGTTCTCTACCGCCTGAAGAATTTCCTTCCATCCAAAACCAAAGCAATGCTTGTGCAGACTTTGATTTTTCCCATCATCGACTATGGTGATATATGCTATCTCGACCTGAATGAAGATCTTCTCAATAAACTCGATCGACTCCTCAATAATTGCATTCGGTTCGTATTCAATCTTCGCAAGTATGACCATATATCATCTTACCGTTCTCAATTGAGATGGCTGCCTATCCGGCAGCGTCGCAGTCTACGTACTTTGACCACACTTTTTAGTATTCTCAAATTACCACACTCTCCTCCCTATTTAAAATCTCACTTTCAGTATCTTTGCTCCAGTCATGAAAAAAATCTCCGTTCTACTAACAACCTTCTTCTCTTTTGTCCTTCTCATACCTCTTCTTTAGTTCACTCTTCATTCTATATTCAATTCATCCTTCTTTGGAATGCACTCCCTCTTGAGATCAGGATGTGCACCACCCGGGACACTTTCAAAACTAGAGTGCGTCATCTTTTCCAAGGTGAAACAACAGCAGAATCTTTAAAAGCTTAATCTCCTGTGTAAATATTAATATATGTATTTACGGGGTGGATGCGACATAGCGACATATTTAAATGTATGTATTAGTATATTTGTTACCATATTTATGTATTCAAATTGTTGATATGATATTACTCCATGTATGTATTCACATATTCAGCACATAACTTTTTTTTAACTCTTTACTTTCTTATGCACCTACCTTTGTTCTTTCTGCATCACCTGGTTGACTGGTAGAAAATGCCTAAGGCATTAAGTCCGCCGTTGTACTATATTTTAAGTGCAAGAAGTTTTAAAATAAAATAAATAAATATAGTTTGTTGTAAATTCAATGCTTTCATTTATTAACTAAATAATAATTTATATAATTTTTATTTTTTTATTTATATTATATTAATAATGCTTAGAACTAATTTGCAAAACGCAAATATTTACGTACTTTATTTGAGTAGACAATACATGTTATACACTTAATAAGCGGCCGTGGCGAGTTAGACATCGGTCTTTACGATGGAGAGGTCGTGAGTTCGTATCCTGGCCATTACAACACGGACGTAAACTTCCTCTTAACACCAGCGAATGAAACTTAATCAGAGGGGGTTACACGAATAATAGTAATTTGCACAAATGACTAGTATTTTTGTTAAGCCTTGAAAAAAAAAGTAGAGTGTTTATTTACCGATAAATTGCAAAGGTGACATCATTGCTATCGGGTAGACATATAATGATAGTATAGTTAGGGTTGCCTAATGTATACATTTTACTTAAGCTTTTTCCTTTACGGGGTAATGAAGGGTTGCTGGCCCTTTGGTTAAGTAATCCATTACTTAATGCTGACATCCATAACATACGTAGTATATAAATAAATAATGTACGTGCGTATTCACTTTACGCTTATAAATAAATGTATTTGAATACGAGTTAAACATAACATCACGCCTATATTACCCAGAAACGTGTGGCAGAGGTGTACAACACCCACATTTCACTTGATATGTTTAGGTCCCATGGGATAGGGGATGAGCCTATCGCCATTTAACGGGCACAATTCCAACCACGTGCTGCTATTGTGAATTTCCTGAAGAGAAGTTCACAAATAACACTTTGCCAAACCCGGCAATCGAACCCGAGACCTTGCGATGAGTGGTGCATACGCTTACCACTAGACCATCAAGGCAGTGTGTACGAATACGAGTTTAATTAATACTTTGTTATTATGTATAACTTTAGCATTGCTTCGATATGCATTTATAATATTGCAAAATTATTGAGCTCCAAAGTAGTAAATAAATAAATAAATTTAGATTTTACATTAGACAGAACGCTAGAAGCAATTACACTATCTAATGGTCCTAATTATAAGGCAAAATACACACATTCACTCACTCAAGCACAGTCTCAGAAAAAATCTATGCGAATCACAACAAAGATTTGTCCCATGTGGGTATCGAACCAGTGTAGTGGAGAGCGACGAGGCGACCGCTTAAACCACTACACCAAACGTGCAGACAGGGGTAGGATAATTCCAAAAGTATTGAATAAAAAAGTAAATAAAACGTCTTAGCCCTACGAAGATTATATATTCTTATCTTATTAACTTGCCATTAACACGAAGAAAGAATATATAACAGTTGCGTTAAGAGTCTTGGGAAGGCTGTACGCAAGTCTTGCTTGACGTAGCGCTTGCAAGGAACCCACCCAGGGACCAACACTTTTTAATGGAAAGTTTTGGCACAAGGAGGCAGGCCATCGCGGGCCACTATCTCAGTTAAATTGGAAAATACTTTTCTTGGTGAGACTTTACCGTTCTGCGCAAATAAAAGGCACATCCGTTAATCTTCTAGGCTTCGAGTTGCTTATTGCTATGCTATTATATGGAAATAAATCGTCCGTCCTTGTTTTTTTACTATGTACAAGATAGTTAATATTATTAAATAAATTTGCCACATTAAATTGTTTTATTTTTCGGTTTTGTCTTATTAATCACTTTATTTTTGTATTTTCTGCTTATTAACTATAAATTGCAATTATTTCCTTATTTCATTACTATTAGGGAAAATATTCTTAACAAAATAATATGCAAGTAAAATAATCAGATACAAAAAAAAAATTAGTTACAAAAATAATATTGTTCCTACTTGGTTTTCTTCTTTTTTCAACACATTCACGTTATGTTGTTACCGCTCTTAAACGATTGCGCTATTTATGCGTACAGCATAATTGGCAAAATATACTTGGTTATTCAATTAAAGTTCTAATAATGCATGTTTTGGAATAGTATGCAATTGTGTGAGTGTAGAAATGTGTAATAGGTAAAGTATGTATGCGTGTAGGTAAGCAATAATACACTAGTTATACGTTACTCACACAACCTTATATAGTAGTGTGGCCTGCATACCGAACTCGTTGGCCAACTGTCACTAAAGCTATTTGTAGGGTGTCACGTAAAACGTATGACCCTATTTTTTTTTATCATGGTGATAGGCTCACCCCCTATACAATACAGGTAGAATCCACATTCTACCTGTATTAACACCCACGTGTTGTACACCTCTGGCACACCCTTTGGGTAATAAAGGTGTGATGTAATGCTATGTTATGTTTTTTAAGCACTACCGAATTGCACATATTCAAATGTGCGACTACAGTTTAAATATTGATCCATACTCAATACTAGGCTTAGCGAGTTGTTTGTGCTACTCTCCTACATACTTATTTATTTATTTATTTATTTTACACTTTATTGTACACCTTGAGTTTACAATTTGAACTTATATCTAGTGATTACAGTACAATGGGCGGCCTTATCACTAATAGTGATTTCTGCCAGGCAACCTTAGGATGGAAATAGATTTAGTAGAGTCTGGCATAGTTACTTATGATGCGATGTATTGTGGCTATAAAGTTAGAGACTGGTATTGATAAACCTCTAACCATTAGTCTGTATTATTATTTTATCCGAATATAGTGACTTTATCCCTCTCATTATACTTTTCTTACTTAACTTGTGGTAAGCAGTAAGGCATACTACGTATAAAACATAATATTTCTTTTATCGTTGAATTCCTGCTTTAAAAGTAAGAAAAACAAAACCTTCCCCTTTAGTCTCACTTTTGATGGTAAAATGACGAGCTGCTACTAAATGAATATGATTTCCGCAAAAATTCTTTGTCACAAAGGTGGCTTCGTTAAAAAATATTTTGATTAAACCGAATTTATTGGCAAAATATGACGGCTTTTTATCGCGTTCACTGTAAGCAGAGACTGTCATCGCTCTGTATACAAAAATTGAATAAGCGTCTGCACTTTTATCAGTTTTATCGTCGAAAATAAAAAAATATAATTTTAATATTTTAAAAGTACTTTTAACGTATAGCATTGTGTAAAATTCGAATAACTTTCTTTGATATTTGATAAAGAAACTGCTGGTGCACTTACATTAAATTGTGCTTTGAGCGTTCAATATTTAATATTTAGTCATCCAAATTTTTTATATTAATGAACTCTCTAGTAGTAGTTGGGCTTTTAAGTATTTGTAAATTAAATTCTAAGATGTCCTATTCGGTCTTGACAACTATTATAATTTCATATAAAAAATATTTAATAATAAATTCCTAGATTCTTATTCTGTATTCAGGACCACAAGAGGCGCAATAATTTTTATTAAAGAATTATGTAAAACATAAACAAATTGTTTTTCTAGTGGTGGAATGGGTATTATTTATTTGATTGTTAATTAAAATTAAACTACAGTCATTACTCATTTGTTTATCTAGAAAGCATTCAAGGAGTATTTTATGAACAAAAAAGATTCAGGAACCGCAGTACCAAGATTACAAATCAATAGGAAAAACTACTACTTTAAAGTCTTGGGACAGCTGTACGCAAATCTTGCTTGAAGGAGCGCTTACACAGAACACACCCGGGGACCAACAATTTTTAATGGAAAGTTTCGGCACAAGGAGGTCATGGCGTGCCACTATCTCAATTAAACATATCACATAACAAAACATCACGCCTATTTTAACCAGGAGGGTGTGGCAGAGGTGTAAAGCACCCACACTTCACCGGTTTTGTTTAGGTCCTATGGGATAGGGTGTGGCCTATCGCCATCCACCGGGAACAATTTAAACTCCGTGCTATTATTATGAAGAATTTCCTGATGGGAAGATCACAAATAACACTCGAACTCGCCTTGCGGTGCATACGATACCATTACTGGTAGTAGAGCTCTTGTGAATGAGCTCAAGGGCGGCAGCACCACCGTCTCACCTTTAACTTGCCGCCAAATAGTAGTGCTTCCATTACTGTGTTCCAGTTTGGTGATTAGATCAGGCCCTGAAATTACTGGCACATGAGGCATAACACCGTAGTCCTCAGCTGCAGCGACGCATCTACAATCTGCTTTTGTGGATTGTTGATGTCCATGGGCTGTACTCCACTTACCATCAGGTGGACTACACGTTCGTTCGCTGTGGGTGTAGTATAAAATACGTTAACCACTAGAGCATCGAGGCAGTAATCTCAATTAAATTGGTATATATTTTTCTTGGCGAGACTTTACAGTTTTGCGCAAATAAAAGGCACATCCGTTGACTTTCTACGCTTCGAGAAACGCCCCTGAGCTATCTGTAGATTGCCACAATGGCATGGACCTTGCATTATTCAAGCATAAAATATTGAACGGTTTTTTATTACCGAATCGTATACTCTTGTTTGTAAAAATATTTCTCGACACTTCGTGCAAGTATTGGTCTGTTTTATGTTTTATTTTTTACCCTTTCACCATCCGTGTGTTGCAATGACTCATTTATTATATCGTGGCATTTTATTGGTCGTTTCAAATTTGTTAATGCCTTGCAAGTTTTTGTAAGTATGATAAAATTTTATTTTTATAAAGCGTTCAGAACATTTGCGGGTAATGTAGCATGATTAAAAATAGAATTTCAAATTGTATGGTGCTTCCAGAGTGCGTGATGTTTCGATTGTAATGTAACATTTATAGAATACTAGCTGTTACCCGCGACTTCGTCCGCGTGGATGTCGTTTTATGAACAAAAAATGCGAAAGGTAACAATGTCAATATAACAATAGTAGGTACAACTCATGCACTTAAGGTGGGGTTATGCAGACTCCGCCGATTGAGAATGCGGTGTCAGTCCCCAAACGATGGGTCACCTTCTTACATGCCCCTTAAGTCCCACTACCTGTGCCAATAGACGACCTGTGGAGCGCCACCGATAATGCCGTTCTTGTAGCAAAGTTTTGGTCAAACAAAATTTAAATATTGAGCATTTCCATGTGTTTTCAGTTGACACGCAAAGAAGAAGAAGAACCTATCTATTACCAAACCGACCAAAACAAATATACGAAAAAAACTCAAGGAAAATAATATTCAAACAAATCAAAACAGACAAATAGGAACAACTCATGTAGGTACCTACTTCGAAACTACTTCAAATTTCGAAATAATAGAAATTGCGACACGTGCGTCCGAGACAGCCCGTAGAGTTTAGCGTAATGTTAAATATCAAAATTCACCCAGTTGTTTTTAAACTTAGCGCTTTCAAACAAACAAACTATCTGCCGCGATTTCATCTGTGTGGTAGGTACATAAATAAAAAAACTCAATAACAGAAAATAAAATTCCTACCTACCTAAATAAACTTATTTCTGATAATAACTAATTTAAACTCAATAAATAAGCAAAATCCCTATAAACTAATATCTATACGAATGTCTTATCCTACCTAACAGTATTATAAAATAACCTACGGTCACTACGTACAATATCAAATATACTACCTATACCAATACTTTAAAATTAAAATCTATACAGTACGACTTATATATAAAGAAACCTTTCGGTTTATCTTTATAAGTCGAACCGCAAATATAAGTTTGTCATAGGTCATTTATAACCTACGACAAACTTAATTTTGCGGTTCGGGAGCAAACCGCAAAGTTAAGTTTGTATTTTATTGTATATTATTACCTACTACGACCTATTAGATTAAAAATACCCTATTAGGGAAAAAAGGAAATAAACGCAAATCGGATTTTTTTAAAGTAAAGGAAACTATCTAACCTACTTATAACTATAAACTAAAAGAAATATCAAGTATAAACAAAATGAACAAAATTAATTTACAGGACCTAATTAATAAAAAACACTTAAAAAGTTATACGAAACAATAAAATAATTTTACTGGATCGAAAAATGTAATTCTCTGTAGCGCAAATTTGTCTAATCGCATGCGTCCGACAACGATGCCTGCCGCAGATGCCGCCACACTTCGGCGAATGTACGCGACTACGACCGACGGCAGCGGTGGCGATGCAGAGCATTCGTCAAAAGGAATTTAAACTTCAAAAGCGAATGATTTCTTATCAAGTACTTAAATATAAAGTTTCATGGTTTTATCTTTTAAAATTAAGAAATCCCATACAAACTTTCAACCTCTATTTCAACCCCTTCATCCCTTTTTAAAAAAAAAAAAGTATCCTATGTTCTGTCTCAGGGTCTAAAGATTGTTTGTACCAAATTTCATCAAAATCGGTCGCGAGGTTTAAGCGGGAAAGCGTAACAGACAGACAGACAGACATACAGACAGACAGACAGACAGACAGAGTTACTTTCGCATTTATAATATTATATAAATATATATATATATATATATATATAAATATATAATATATATATATATAAATATATAAATAATATATATATATATATAAATATATATATATATATATATATAATATATAATATATATAATATATATAATATATATTATATATATATTATATATTATAATATTATATTATATATATTATATATATTATATTATATATTATATATTATATTATAATTATATTATATTATATTATATATATTATTATTATTATTATATATTATATATTATATTATATTATATTATATTATATATAGTTGGGATGACGATTTATAGAGTGCAACGACCGGATGGCGGAGTGGGTAGTGTATGTACCTGCCTGCTACGCCGAGGTCGCGGGTTCGATTCCCGCTTAAGACAAATGTTTGTGTACATGAACATGGGGGTTTGTCTTAGTCTGGGTGTTTCTATGTATAATAAGTATGTATTTACAAAAGAAAAGTATATATGTATTAGTTTTAGTTATTCTATTACCCATAGTACAAGCTCTGCTTAGTTTGGGACTAGATGGCGTTGTGTGTAAGTTGGGAGATATTTATTTATATTTTTTTATAAAATTTAGAATTGTATTCAATACAAAAATTTGAGTCAGTAATATTAATCTGCATTAGGTCTGGAAGCACCTTTACTGGTTGCACACTGTTATGCTTGGTTCTACTCTAACACTAGTGTACTATTCGAATCTGTAAATAAAGTAACATTACAAGTGAATGCTCACGGTCTGGGAGCACTTTTATGTACTAAACCAAAGCATATCAACTATCGTTCAATATCCCTATAGCCTAGTGTAATGCTTTATATCTTAGGTAATAGAGATGCAAGGGCCATCAATGAATCAATCAGTACGCAAAGCAACACCCTGTCCCCACACACGGCTTAGAACTAACGCCCCGTTTGATTAGCATAGAACACACTGACGGTAATCTTGCATAGTCACATTTATGTCTATATATTGCTTTAAGTTAGTCTGAAGTATCCCTATTGAATTGAATGATTTCATATAATATATTGATGATTTGATTGATATTATATATATTTATATTTTATTAACCTATATTGTCCCATTGTTGGGCAAAGGTCTTCCCCAAAAACTTCATCATTCTTCCCTATATGAAGCTTTTCCTGCCAGTTTTTCAAAAAGGTGTCCAAGGCATCGCGCCAGCGTTTTCTTGGTCGGCCTCTTTTTGGATATTATGCGTAAGAATATACATATTTGAGGTGATCCTCGCGGATCGACTGTCATTTAATATTCCTACTTCACTCCCAACGGTTGCAGCGTATTATTTAAATGACATAATACATAATGTTAAAATAATGATCCAAATTTAAACAGTAGTTCTAGTGATTAGCGCATAAAAATACATTTTTACTGAATTTTTCATAGGAAACATAGAAGATTGTAACCTCTTAAATAATGAAAACTATAATGATAACTTAAAAAACAATGATCTAATCACCAAACCGGAACACAGTAATGGAAGCACTACTATTTGGCGGCAGGTTAAAGGTGAGACGGTGGTGCTGCCGCCCTTGAGCTCATTCACAAGAGCTCTACTACCAGTAATAGTATCGTATGCACCGCAAGGCGAGTTCGAGTGTTATTTGTGATCTTCCCGTCAGGAAATTCACAATAATAGCACGGAGTTTAAATTGTGCCCGGTGGATGGCGATAGGCCACCCCCTATCCCATAGGACCTAAACAAAACCGGTGAAGTGTGGGTGCTTTACACCTCTGCCACACCCTCCTGGTTAAAATAGGCGTGATGTTTTGTTATGTATGTTATACGTGATATGTTTAATTGAGATAGTGGCACGCCATGACCTCCTTGTGCCGAAACTTCCCATTAAAATTGTTGGTCCCCGGGTGTGTTCTGTGTAAGCGCTCCTTCAGTTTTCTTTTGATTTGTAATCTTGTTACTGCGGTTCCTGAATCTTTTTTGTTTATAAAATACTCCTTGAATGCTTTCTAGATAAACAAATGAGTAATACATGCTAATGACTGTAGCTTCGCCCGCGTGGTATGTCGGTGCGTAGTTTTAAGCCACTACGTAGTTTTTGCGTGCACAAGTAACAAGTATTCAGACATCCACGCGATAGGCTTATTTGATTACGTGTGCACTGTGCTATATACCACATTTATTTACCACAAAATTTTACGGAACCTATATATTATTTTAACTGTGACGTATTTTGCGCATGTTAATTGCATTTGCATTTGCATTGGTTGACGTGGTGGTTTTAAGCGGTCGCCTCGCCGCTCTCCACTTTGCTGGTGTTGTAGGTTCGATCCCACACGGGACAAATCTTTGTGTGAGCCGTAAATATTTGCTCCGACTCTGGGTGCGGTATGTTTAGACAGGAAGTGTTCCTAGAGCGGGTGAAGAATAATAATAAAAAAAAAATATATTATAAGCTAAGTGAAAGCCGCGCATACCGATCGATTTTGCCGTGCCGTGGATGGGAGACCATCTTTAACATAACTAGTTTTACTCCGTGCCTCGAAGAGCACGTTAAGCCGTGCGTCGGTCCCGGTTGCCATTTGAACATATTTTGTAACGGGTAGTCAGAAGGCGGAAAGTCTGACGACTAGTCTTCAAGGAGTATTGTATTACATCTTAATGGGTTGTGGAGGTCTGAGGGCAGTCGTATCACGTAAAACACTGATAGGCCTTTGCCACACTAGACGGAAATTCCGTCGCCGAACTTCCGCGGCGGAACGCCAATATACATGTTATTGCATATAAAATACAAATAGCAGGCACACTACCTTCCACCGCGGCAGTTCGGCGACGGAATTTCCGTCTAGTGTGGCAAAGGCCATACTCAGCTAAATCCGTTAGACTTGAAGCCTGTATAAATGTAATTGGGAAAAGGCTCAACAGATATATAGTAAAGTATTCATTAATTTGTATTACAATACAATTTGTTGTACCAACGAATAACATAAATACGTCTATAACGATGAATATTCTACGCGTGTTTAGGATGTCAGCTAAGAGAAAGGGCTAGCAACCCTTCATTACAGCGTATGGGGAAAAGCTTGAGTGATTCGTATATTCCTTGCCCATTAGGCAACCCTAACCCTACTATTCCATCATTATTATCTATTCGATGGCGTTGGTTTTATCCTAATATTTTAACAGGACTTAGATAATACCATAGTATCCTATATGTTACCAGCATCCAAAAAAACTTCATTGCATTTCTGTCTCGACCAACTAGATCAAAATAGACAAATCACTTTTCAGGATATCTTGCTTTATTATCGATTGAAGCCGCATTTAATTCATGATGTGCCTAAATATCCTTAGAATATCATTCTTTTAAATATCAGTATAGTGTAGGCAGCCATCTCATTGTATGTATCATCAATCATACTTTTAAATAATTTGACGCGAGCGATAAGCAGACTTTTGAATAATAATGTTTTTAAATAGCGAAGATATAGGGCGACGCTGTAGACACAGCGATTAAGATAAGATGGAGTAAAACGTTTTTATTATGTTCTTAAACAAAGGAGATTAGAGTTAAAGAGCATAATAATGGATAAAAAATGGAAGTAAGAGGCTTTAAGAAAATATATTTCAGAAATTACTGGCGTTTCACGATCGTATTCTTGGCTCATTTGTCTTTTATATGGCCGTTACTGTGATGTTACTCGAGGGAGTCATACTTCTTAGATGATATTAATAATGATGAAAGCGAACGTTGCCATTTCCTTATATCATTTTTACTTTAGGTATGTTATCCTTCTGTGTTTTGAGTGTCAGGGTTATTTTAAATATGAAAGAAGCTTATACATCCTTTTTATTTTGTCTGCACGTGTGGTGTAGTGGTTTAAGCGGTCGCCTCGCCGCTCTCCACTGCACTGGTGTTGTGGGTTCGATCCCCACATGGGACAAATCTTTGTGTGATTCGCAAAGATTTGTTCTGAGTCTGGGTGTGCTTGATTGAGTGAATGTGTGTATTTGGCCTTGTCATTGGGACCATTGGATAGTGTAATTACTTCTGGCATTCTATCTAATGTAAAAAAAAAAAAAATACTTTTGAGATTTTAGAATGTCACTTACGTTTTTTTCTATTAACTATTAGAAAGAAAACTCTTTTTAATGGCACAGTTCCAGATTGTGAATAGTGTGAACGTACGCTATATATATATTTTTTTGATATCGTGGCTACACATCGCTCAAAATTAAATACAATATTGGCACGCTCCACAAAGTTACAAAAGGATACATTCCTCTTCAGCATCACGTTTGGCGGTAAAAATCGCGATCGGTTTTAAGCGCTTATGGAATAAATATGATTTTCGCACAAATTCTTTGTCACAAAGGTGGCTTCGTTAAAAATGATTTAAATTTTAACCGAATTTATCAAAAATTTTATCAATTTTTATTGCGTTCACCAGAGGCTGTCATCGGTTGGGATATAAAATAATGTGATTATTAAAAAAAAGTCAATTTATTGCTAGCAGAAATTAACAACCCAAAGTGGTTTTTAATATTTTGTAGATTAGTATAACCTCCTCTGTTCATGTCCATTAGAGGTATATACTAAAATATACTAAAAAAGTGTACCCGCTGGTAATGTTTACTTTTAAACATAATCACCAGCTGAATAATAATCTTAAGTCCTTTCACATTCTCCAAACTTACCGAACAAAGGCAAACTAAAACTTTCACGGAATTAAAGCCTGGATCACGAAGTACACATTATATTCCCTGAAGCCAAACACTAGTCGTATAATTGTACAACCTTTAACAGTAACTTTCACTTACATTAGTGTTTCTGTACACGTACACACGTAGTACATATTTCTTCTTAATTCGTATCCTTTGGTGGCCAGTGCCCATTGCGGACGTATACCTTGTACCGTGTATTCGAAATTGATATTTACACAAAAACAAGGTGTTTGCTGTTTGTTTCAATGGGTGTTATGAAAACTAGCTGTAGAAGGATTTTATTACGATAAACGGCAAGTGTGATTTTAATTGGCATTTAAAATGATTAAACGCTAAAATAATAATAATTTTAAACAATTTTAAGCGTTTCTAAATTATTTGTAAAATAAGCTTTGTTTTTCTTTCGATCTAAAGATGTAAAGTATTTTATAAGTACTAAATGATAACTAATAAGTATTTTTTTACTCGAAAAGAAAACTACTTTTCAATAACCTAAATCTCCCATTTAATTTTATAGCTCTGAAGTAAAACGAAAATATTATATTCTGGCTTTCGCCCGGTACTAAGATCAATCAATACTAGCTTATTTCAAATTAGATAATAAGCTATCTGTATTCATCAATATTGTGATTGAATAACAAACATATTATTTTTTAATTTTCAAATAATAACTGTAAAATAAACCGGATATAAATATGCTACATTTTCAATATTTCATGAAAATAGTATGAACGGATGAATAATTTTACCTTGTTAATTTGACTAGTTTTTACGTTGGTAAAATTCTGAAAAATGAATAAAAAATAGCTTTAGCCTGCGCGAATAACGAAAACTGGATAAAAATTCTAAACATTTATGAGCAACGAAATAGCGATCTAATAAAAAAAGGATTGATAACCATAATATACTGTAAAGGCATGACAGGCAGATCTATGAGTTTTTGAAAAGTCCTTTACTGATTTACTGTAAGTACCTGTATAATATTAAATTGTAAATTATTTAAAAAATAACAAATAAAATGCAAAAATTTAAAAAGTTTATTTGGTTGGTTTAGATTTATTTAGTTTTACTAATCTTATTGATAATAAAAATAATTGTAGTTATTGCAAATCTAAATATGATGTATTATATAGTATCCCAAAATATAAAATCGCTCCTGCATTCACAGAATTGATAAGAATCATTTTTTGTCTAAAACATTAGTTAAAAAGATTGTAACATCAATCAAATCAACAAAAAGTATTATATTCACTGTATTCGTTCCAACTTAAGGCACGTTTCTTAAGTTCTTACTTAACAGACGAATCCCATGAGAGAAAAAGAGATGTATGATGTTTGCCGGACTTCATGCCGTCGGTATCAGACCCAATGTGATTGAGAAGAAGCCTTTGTAACTGATTTTGGCCTCAAGGGATTATCTGTAAGATTACAAAAAAGATAGAACGGTATTTGACTTAGAACAAAAAATGTGACGTAACAATATTATCTATTTGGTAAATTATGTATGGATTTTGTAAATTATTATTAAGAACACGGGTTACTCGTCGATTAATTACGTAGATTCATCAACTAGGTGATTATTCGCTTTGAGATTTTGTAAATTCATAATCATTAATAAGTGAACTATAAACAAATTCTTGTTGATATCATGACCTCTGTCACTCAATTGCGTTCGTCAAAATTTACACATAAATGCTTGTTTTGAAAAGGAACAGTTAAATTGTTAACTCGAAAATCGCTTGTTTTGTTTTTAACAAACTAAAACATAGCAACAGTGCCATGTTATGACTAACAAAAACATAGCATCAGAGCCGAGCTCCAGTGGAAACGCAGATTTCAGTTCATATCACGGATTTTGCACATATTGAATTATTAAAAAGAGCGTTCCTAATGCAATTACACAATGACGAGTAGGCAAAGTTAATGTAAACTAAGTGTTTATTGAGTTTAAGAAGACAGACGTAGCGAGAGAATTGCCGTGTAAATGGGCCCCAAAACAAATAATCAAATTGACACAGAATATTTAGTTTTTTTTTGTTTTTTGTTTTCGTTGGTTGTAGATAAATTCTTATATTATTATATGTTATATTATGTATAACATAAATAAAATTGACACTAAGAAGTATACAAAAATAACGTAAAAACTGATAGATTTATTCAGATACTAAAATAAATAGTTTCAGGTTTAAATCAGTTTCAGTAAGACTCGAGTTGAGGTAGGTCGTATGATTTCTGCAATATAAGTATATTTTTCAAATAACTGTTTCTACTATAAGGATTTTTTTAATTAGCCATGCAAACATGGCTAATTAAAAAGAATAAGGAAAAAAACAATATACATGCATTTACTTTTATTGCCTTATGGTTTTTGCATCATAATAACGTATAATATATCAACATAAATTACATCATCATAATAAAATGTTCCGAGACTTATTAATGACCGGCTAATAGCTGCTAATGAGAGCGAACGTGGCTAATTAAAAAGAATCCATATCGAAGAAATAATTACGGGAAGGCCCTTTGACAATACTGTGTCTCACTTTTGTTTTCTTCCACTTTTTGGAATTTGATTTTGTCTGGTTCAATCTTTGTGTGAATCGCAAAGATTTTTGTTCTGAGACTGGGTGTGCTTGTGTGAGTGAGTGTGTGTATTTGGCCTTGTCATTGGGACCATTGGATAGTGTAATTGCTTCTGGCGTTCTATCTAACGTAAAAAATCCAAATTTACCTTTATCTTTATTTTCTCATTATGAATTGTAATTAGTCAGTGGCCTGTAGTGATTTTCTGCTTTTAGCCACTTTACGAATGTTTTTGTAGGGCATAATTGTGATAGCTGCATACCTGATGCTCACAAGATTAGAGCTACATAATTTGTTGTTGTGCCGTCTAACCTCTTTCGATTCAATGGTACTTGTATCAAATTTCAGTATCTAATTGATTATTTTTATAGCATTTAGCTATGTTTAGCAAAATTATACTAAGGAACAGTTGAAAAATATATGGTATCCTACTTAAGATAGGAACAAATGGATGAACGTGACGCCACGAAATGACGTATCATACAGTTGAGAAATTTAAGATTCTGGTAAGAGGCGACCGTAGCTGGTTACTAAAGCGGCTGCCCGGTGTGCAGTAAGGTCACAGGTTCAAATCCTGCCGGTCCCATATCTTTTTCAACTGTTTCTTAGTACAAATTTCAGTATTCAAAAATAAATTTATTTGGATTTGTACTGTACAATTTTTACGGTTATTAATGTTTGTTTTGACAAACACCATTTTTATTAACATAATGATAAATACTACTGCCTCGATGGTCTAGTGGTTAGCGTGTGCGCCTCTCACTGCGAGGTCTCGGTTTCGAGTCCCGGGTCGGGCAAAATGTTATTTGTGAACTTTTCGTCAAGAAATTCGGAGTTGGAATTGTGCCCGTTGGATGGCAGTAGGCTTATTCCCTATCTCATGGGACCTAAAGATAACAGGTGAAGTGTGGGTGTTGTACACCCACTTGTTCGGGGTAATATGGGCGTGATGTTTTGTTACGTAATGTTATGTAATAATAATAATGATTTAATGCAAAGTATATAATTATTCTTCGTCGTGTCGATGGCCGAGTCAAATTTTATTTTGTCTTGCCATCGTAGTGAAAGAATTAGCCATTATTAGTATATAATAATTTGCAAACAATAACATTCATTCTAAATAACTGACCATGGCTGCATAGCGTCAAACTCTAATAATAATTAATATCAAAGGGCAACCAACTAGGCGGAAACATCCTTCCATTTTATTAACTTAAATCATACTACATCCTTTAATCCCGGTTATTATGGAAATATCGGCCTCAGAGCTATTATTTAATAAGCTATGAGAATGAATTATACAGTAGAATAAAGCGTATATTACCCCGAACAAGTGGGTGTACAACACCCACTTGTTCGGGGTAATATGGGCGTGATGTTTTGTTACGTAATGTTATGTAATAATAATAATGATTTAATGCAAAGTATATAATTATTCTTCGTCGTGTCGATGGCCGAGTCAAATTTTATTTTGTCTTGCCATCGTAGTGAAAGAATTAGCCATTATTAGTATATAATAATTTGCAAACAATAACATTCATTCTAAATAACTGACCATGGCTGCATAGCGTCAAACTCTAATAATAATTAATATCAAAGGGCAACCAACTAGGCGGAAACATCCTTCCATTTTATTAACTTAAATCATACTACATCCTTTAATCCCGGTTATTATGGAAATATCGGCCTCAGAGCTATTATTTAATAAGCTATGAGAATGAATTATACAGTAGAATAAAGCGTATTCTGATTAATCAAATTATATCCGGTAGTTAAAGAGTTTAAACTATCATCAGTTAAATAAGGATAAGTTTCGGTATTAAATGCATTTAATATTTTAATATAATATAGGTATAATAAATTTGAGTCTAAAATATCACAGATTTTTATGATTCATTAATATTAAAATCAGCTTTAGTGTTTCAACACTTAAGCTAATTTGTGTAAAGTTAATGTTTATAATAGCAGCCCTGTATCTCATACATGTCCCACTGCTGGGCTCGGGCCTCTTCTCATGATGAGAAGGGTTAGGCCATAGTCCACCACGCTGGCCAAGTGCGGATTGGTAGACTTCACACACCCTCCAGTATTTTTACTCTCAGGCATGTAGGTTTCCTCACGATGTTTTCCTTCACCGTTAGCAAGCGATATTTTATATGATAAATACACACTTATCTTCGAAAAGACGAATCTTAACGATTTATTGACAGAGGTGTGTGCCGTGGGTTCGAACCCGAGTCTTTTGACTTCGCAGTCCTACGGTCTCCCACTCGGCTATCGCTGCCTAAATGGTTAATGTTTATCTCGGGCTTATAGATACAAAATACAAATAAATTGTAACAAACATCGTTCAATACTAGATCTAATTTAGCTAAAACTAAATAAATTAGTAATGCGTTTGGTGATCAGTAAAATCATAAGCGCGTATATAAAATCTACAACATCTCAACGCTTACAGTCAATTTTCATTACGGTTAAAAAAAGATACTATTTTTTTGACTTTTTTTGGTCAATTAAAAAACAGTAGTACCGAGCTAAATTATATTCTCAGCTTTAGTCAGCGTTCGAGTCACCGGCTGTTCGCAGGGTAGCATAAAATATTAATTAAAGGAAACCTCAAAAGGCAAACAGTGTCTGGATCACAGGACAGGCGTAAACCAAACAATGGTTTGGACAGCAAAGCTGTTACGTTGTCAGGAACGCCTCATCAGGTACATACCAATCCTGATTCTGTTGGACAAAGTTTTACTTGACGTGTTGTGCCACGATTAAAAAAAAAAAATATGCATAAGCAATTTTATTGTTAAATTCAGTAAGATTGGACACTTTAAAAGCGCATCATAATATTATGAGATTTTAAGACATTTAGGTACGTATAATTCAAAGCCTAAAAACAAATGAAACTACCTCGTTAGTCCAGTTATCTAGTGGTTAGTGTATTTATATTTCACTAGATCCACGGCCACTTACCACGAGGTCTTGAGTTTGATTTCCAGAGGTCAGACAAACATGTTTGACTTGAGGTTGGTTTTACTCTACGTAAATCACTAATATTCAACCGAATCCGTTAGACTTTTATTTGTTCTCTTATTTTATCTTTTTAAATAAAAACGATACTGGCACTAGGAATAATTCCTGTATCGCGAGATTGTTCACAAATACGCAAGCCACTACACTCAAAGTAATTAGAAGCCAAGCTCAATGTCATAATAAAAAATCTCGAAAAATTACGATTGAAGTATAATCACATTATTTCTAAACACAGTTCACTATGTTTGACATGGTTATCCAGAATCTATACCCAGTTCGGTGAAAGGCTACGCTGCATCCAATTACTGTGAGGTGTAACTGCACGTCACACCGATGCGTTCAAAACAGTGGTGTTTTTCTTCTATTTTATATTGGCTGTATTTAAAATATTGGATTCCCATTTTTGTTTCTTATAAAATCTTGTTTGGAAAAGTATTCTTAATGTTTCAGAATCTTTTGTAGTGAAAATTTTATAATAACTTTGAATATTCATATCTTTATTTTTATAAATCCCTGGAAGCTTGAATAGGTCAAAAAATAGCATATAATAAGAAAATACAATATTAAATAATTGTATTATCTTACAAGTAACTACATTGATTATTTAAATTACTTAGTTATTACTTAAGCTTAGATAAGCCAACTTAAACAAAAAACAATTTAAATTCAACTTAAGACCTTCACATTTAAATCAATGTAATTACTAGCTCCGGTAGATATCACAGCATGATAAGATCTTTCTCATCTCCTTGTAATGTCAATACGTGAGTTTAAATTAAGATCCAACGTGTATATTTTTATATCATTTATTATCCATGTATATTTTTTCTGTAAATAAATGTATATGTTTAAACTCCATAAACATAATAATGAAATATTTAGAAACTTTAGTTATAGTTGTACAGGGTAGATGCAACATTGCGACTTTTATTGAAAACTCAGATTTATATACATGGTCAGTGTTCATTTCCACAGGAAAATTTTAATTTTTTAAGTTAAATAAATATCACTTTTGACGAACCAATTATATCAATGCATTGTCCAATTTGACGGGAAAATATTTTTGTTTTCGAAAAAAAAATCTTTTGTTAATACTGACTTAGTATAAACGCTGTGGTTTTAATTAATGTCGCTATGTCGCATTAACTGTGTATATAAATAAATCTACCATAATCAAATTATACCAAATATTTAACGGGGAAACAGTGTTTGAACAAGCCAGATAAATAATGATTGTCTTCCGAGAAAGACGATTAAACAACTCAACTTTGATTGTTAAATCTTTTGAAGCAAATGTAATTAAATATGGATCAGGGAAGGGCTTAACTTATAAAGTTCTACTCCAATGAAAGTTTTCATAATTATCATTTCCATTATTATTGAGTTTTTATCTACTAACGCAATTTTTTTTGTTTTTTTTAGTGATAATATTATGTTGTAGACAAATCAATCATAAAGTCGATTTTTTTTTTGCAAAAATAATTTTCGACGCTCATTTATAATGTTGTGTCAAATGTATGTTTGTGAACGTCTCCGCAACATAGGAGTAATTTCTAGTGCGGGCGTCGTTTAAAAAAAGGTAAAAATTAAACATACTTCATGCAACTTTTAAATAGTAACGCTTTTGTATCAGTAAATGTAAAAATAGCAGTTTCGATGCAGTCAAGGCAGGCCCGCGGAATTGCCGAGGTACATAATATATATCTGTCTTACAGTGATGAAAAATTTGAGGATGTGTCATACCTATTAATGGAATGCACCAGGTTCCAATCAGCCAGGGGTATAGGGGTGTTTCATCATATATTGTCTGCACTTAGTTCTGAAGCTGCTATCAGTATTTACATGTTTGTTATGTTACGATTTAGTTAAGCTATTATTAGTGTATGGTCCGATGGGACTGGCATGTATGTACTTTTGTATATGTCCCTAAGAATAAAAAAAGAGAAAAAAAATAATTGTAAGCCATTATGCTGAGATAGATATAGAGCTATGGAGCGACGACAACGCTAGGGGAGGACAGCACAGACTGTTTCGATTCTAGCATTAGAGTCGCATTAAGATGTCATATTATACAGGCGGTGTTGATCAACAGTTGTCACGTTTGTCAAATTGAATCTTCAAAACATGTCAATAGCCCTTCTAAAAGAAGCTTATCTCTTTAACACTACATCGAATTCATGCCTTAGCATAAAATTATTGATAACCCAATTTACGACTTGCAAAATGCTGAATTTTTCGTTAGGAGTACTCTATCTTATTAGCAATTTTTGATGACCTACTTAAGATATTTTTCCCGTTAGGATTATATCGATTGGATATCAGTAACTGAACCATAAAAAGAGTTTTATCCTTATTATAAAGTTATACGCATAATAATATCTAGGTTGCAAGGGTGAATGGTTCTTGCCAATCGTCGATCGTCATTTCCTCCATTAAAAAAAAGTGATAATATATTATGTAAAAAAATACTATAATTGTACAATGTAAACGAGTTCTTGTCCACGTCTTCATCTGCGTGGAATTCTTAATAACCGTTCAACTCTCATTAGACACATTTAGGGATACAATTTATTAAAAAATATTGTTAACCTATCCTTCACGACATGCAAGGTGCTTTTTGCCATGTTTTTTTTTTTCTTTTTTTATACTACTCCCACAGCGAACGAACGTGTAGTCCACCAGATGGTAAGTGGAGTACAGCCCATGGACATCAACAATCCACAAAAGCAGAATATAGATGCATCGCTGCAACTGAGGACTGCGGTGTTATGCCTCATGTGCCAGTAATTTCATGGCCTGATCTCACCACCAAACCGGAACACAGTAATGGAAGCACTACTATTTAGCGGCAGGTTAAAGGTGAGACGGTGGTGCTGCCGCCCTCGAGCTCATTCACGAAAGCTCTACCACCAGTTTATATGTCAATTTAATATGACATGTCTACAAATCGGTGTGATAAAATCCTGACGTCAGCGGTATAGGCCCGTCATCACAGGGTTCGACTTAAGTCATATGCATCCCAACACCACATCAAGGCTGCAATCATTAATCATGTGAGGCACACGCTGCTTGTTTACATCCTCTCGCACTACACTTATGTGCTTTTGGTCACTGCACAAGACATGAACGCTATACTTAGCCCCAATTTCGCATGTGTTAGATAAACCTTATTGGCAGGACTAGTACATATAACACAAATAAATGAAAGTGACAGCTGTTTTTTTTTTAAGTGCAATTTGTGTCACTTTTAAATTTGGTCAGAATTTATTTTATGGGGTGGAGAAGAACTATTCGGAACCTCAGAAACTGGCCCTTAATGTCTTACTTACGTTAGTTGTTACTTGCTAATTACAAAATATTTTCAGGATGCTATGAGCTTCATTTTTTTCTCATCATGAGCTTATGGCGTAAAATAACACCGCCCTAACTTTAACCTGCCGCCAAGTAGCAGTGCTTGCCTTAGTATGCCAGTTTGGTGGTCAGATTAGACTTTAATTTACTGGTATATAGAGGCATAGTTTTTGGATAATTGCATCTGAAATTAGCTTTTATTAATTGTGTAAATGTGCAGGAGCTGTAATAACCACTTAACAAAAGGTGGATTTGAAGGACACCCGCTCGCTATACTTATGTGTTAAAGGCAAAATACAACTTGGAGTAGCTTCAGTACACATGACACAATAGGGATATTTGTCATAGCATAACAAAACATCACGCCTATATTACCCAGAAGGTGGTAGCAGAAGTGCACAACACCCACATTTCAGATGTTATGTTTAGGTCCCATGTGATACGGGGTGCACCGGGTTCCAACTTAATGCTGCTATTGTGAATTTCCTGACGAAAAGTTCACAAATAACACTTTGCCAGACCCAGGCATCGAACCCGAGAACTCACGGTGAGAGGCACATACGCTAACACCTAGACCATCGTGTATGTATATAAACTAGAAAGACTACATTTCTGTGTGCAGACAGCTCTTTGAAGGCTTATAACGAAATACATTTTAAAGCGATCGCCGAGAAAATATAAAACATATTATACCTGAATAACATTCGAAGGTCTATCGCGTACGGGTTGTATAATGTATATTTATAAGCGGATTTCGCCGACCGTAACCTGTGGACCGGTGTGACTAATTTTGGGTAAGTGCCCACGTAGGCACGGCGACTTACGATGTAAGGGGTACAGGTAAGAGGCTTAAGTGAAAATCATAGTACTGTATCCCTTCGAGCTTTATACGTAAAATTGCGGTTTTATCTATTTACTCGAAAGATGTACAGTGGGCCAACGAATTAGGTATGCAGGGCAAAAACTTCTATGTCATAGTAAAGACTTACTACACCATTTATGGATAAGTGAGTTACATATCTAAATAGTATATATAATAAACTTATTAAATATGTAACTACCATATGCATATCTATTGCAGTCAGTTTTCACTATGGCGTGGAAGTTTTTGCCCTGCATACCTAATTGCTTGTCCCACTGTATAGAGGGCAAAGCAATAGGTATGCAGGGCAAAAACTTCCAAGTCATAGCAAAAACTGACTGCACTTGTTATGCAAATGTGAATTACATATTTAAAAAGTGTAGTATACCTACTATTTAGATATGTAACTCACTTATCAATGACTGGTGTAGTAAGTCCCTACTATGACTTAGAAGTTTTTGCCTGCATACCTAACTCGTTGGCCCACTGTACAACCCTATTTTCAAAGACTTCTTCGTTAATATCGCTCGTTGAGTGAACTCAATTATAAGTATATTTTTCTTTCAACCATGGACTTGTTTGCCCTCGGCAAAATCTGCTAATTAAGCCTTTGTTTCTCCGGATTTTTTTATTCCTTTTTGATAATTAAGAAACAATGAGCGTCATGACAATGACCAGACAAGCGGAAAACAGCTTGTTATGACATTTATTTAATCGGACGTACAATACGGTTTTGCTTTTGAATTTCGGACTTTGATATTTTATAATATTAGTTAGTACATTGTAATCCAAGGGATGAAAGTAGTCGATTTCACTGAGTGTGAAAAGAGAAAACTTTCTTTCGAGTGATATTTAGTAACTTATACTGCATCTACACATTTACCAAAAACTACTATACAAAATAAAACATAAAATAGGAAAAAAAAGACTTCACCTTCGTAGCAGAGGAAGTTTTTTCTACTTTTTCTCCCACTGCACTCGAAACATAACAGGTGAAATGTGAGTGTTGTACAACTCTGCCTAACCGTTCTGGGTAATATAGGCGTGATGTTATGATGTTATGTAAGTCCCAATGTTCAGAATTTGCCCAAAAACACAAACTTTCTTTGATAGATATTGTCCATATAACATACTACAACAAGGTACTTTCTACTTAGGAGTAGTTTAGACTTTTAATAATAATCTAAAATGTCAATAGAATTAGTGGAAACCACAGATAATTGGATACAAACAAAGCATAATTTATAATGACAACAACAATAAAATATATCATTGCATTACTTTATTGAATTAATGATTAAACTTTCCATTGAATTGCGCATTTATAACACATTGAATCACACAATATGTCAAAATTCTTTTGTGGTAATATTTAGCATTATTTTGGTACACCGATGAGTTATTGCTCTTCGCCAAAAAGTTGGTAAACGATTTTCAATAAAAAATATTTTAATAGCCCTTTGAAAATGTCAATAATGGCTTCCGAGTATAACAATGGGGTTCCGTCCACCGACAGACAGCATTGTCATCGGCTCTCAATAGGTGCCCCGCCATTGGAAAATGGCCCCACGAATCATTTGCTTTTATGCATTGAAGAGTGACAACTCTCTTTTAGAAATATCAAGTAATTGAAATCGCATCATCGTGGCATCGGCTGCTCGAACACTCAAGATTATTTTCGGATTTAATCGTCGAGCTTTCAGTAATTATAGTTTTCCTTTCTGCAATCAAATAGGTCTTTCAAAGGGATTTGACTGACAAAGTCATCCTTTTATAATATCTTTTAATAAAGTTTGTAACATTGAGTGCCTCGTTGATCTAGTAATTAGCGTAGATTCGAAATCCGGGTCGGGCAATATGTTATTGTAATTTTTATAATACATTTTCTCAATAGCAGCACGGAGTTGGAATTGTGCATGGTGGATGGCGAAAGGCTCACCCCTTATCACTTGAGACTTTGTTATGTACATCTGTCACAGTCTTCGTTAATAATAAATGATGTAATGGTGTAATGGTGTAATTTAATTTTACGTCACTGTCATCTTTTTATGTTACTGTACCTGTTTTCTGTTTGTGCCGTCAACCGTGGTGGTTGCTGAAAATCAGCGCTGTGGAAGTTTTGCAGAAATGCAAGACTCCACAGAATTAAAGCTGAGCAACCGCCACTGTTTTCTTTTATATTTATTACATTTTGTATAATAGGTACTTACCTGTTTTTGCATCTGTTAGTTATGTAAGAAAATAAACATATTTTTCTTTCTTTTTTCTTTCTTTCTTAATGGATAAGGCATCGGTCTTACGATCGAGAGGTCTTGGGTTCGAATCATGGCCATTACACCAAGGACGTGATCTTCCTTCTAACACAAGTGAATAAGCTAAGCTGGAGGGGGTTAACAAGAATACTAGTAATTTGTATTTGGAAATTACTAGTAAGATTACAATAAAAAGTATAATGTTATGTTTTATCTTATTATTTTGTAACGTTATAAATATTAATATTGTATGTAGACTGCAGTTACATTACTTATTAATATAAACACCTTGTTAATTTAAGACTTTAAGGTTTTCAATACAAACAGGCTATTCTAGTTTTGTTTCTAGTTTTTTTTTACATTTTAATTGTAAATACCGCATTAACTACTTTATTACACATTTAGTTATCCTAAAAGAATAATGATTAGAATAACAATTTAGCTAGAAATAGGATCACAATGCAACATGAATTTTTAGAAGCGACGCTAGGTTTTTTCTTTTTCCGAGGATTTAAAATGTCAACGGACCACTGTGACTTCTAACCTACAAAAACGTTCTTTTATCAGCTCTATATGTTACAATGTTTACAAATTGAAATGAAAACAAAATGCATAGAATAAACGTATAAACGAATAAATATTATGCTAGAAACGGGATCTTCCCGTTTGGCAAAATATTATTCGTCAAATTTTACTGCCCAAAAGTTTTTTGTATAATAACAATATAATTATTATATAAGTTCTTACCTGTAAATGCATGTTAACCATATTTGACTACAAAACACTTGGTAAAATGAAACATTGACATGTTTATTTGTTAAATAACAAATTGCCGAAAATAGAATTGCTAACTGTAAAATTGCGAAATGTTGTTTTGTCAAATGTGTTTTTGCCAAATGGAAATTTGGTAAACGTACTTTGGCATGTGATTTTTGGACAACATTTTTTACACAAAAATTAGTAATCCACAAGAAACATATTTGCATGAGTACAATCTGAGTATCTTCAATGAAAGAGTTAATAGGTATCTCATAGGTAAGCGTGCTGCACCGCAGACTGCATTATCACTTAACATTAGGTAAGATTGTTATCAAACGCCATTCACCATAAAAAAAACTAAACGCATTGGAGCATTTTATTTCTTGAGTGTTTTTAAGAGTGACCACGTTTTAGATTACATTCGTTTCATTCCAATGCATTTTAGGACTGAAAATAGCTTGAAAATTATTACCTAGTTAATCATAGTAAAAAACATTAATATAATAAAATAATTAACAACCAATTAAAATTTTAAATGAAAACAAATCGAATAGAATAACTGAGATACCGGGGAACAAAAAAACACAGTTTAACTAACTTTGAACTATAAGAAACTAAATACCCTATTGAGTGCACTAATGCTAGAGACAGGTTAAACTCATTGGAGCATGAATTTTCAGTAGAGACAGTACGTTTTTACTTGCCCGTGGATTTAAAATGCCAACGGACCACGGTGACTTTTAACCTTCTCAAACATTCCTTTATCGGCTTCTATATAGGTTAAAATGTTTACTAATAACGAAGAACTTTCTAGAAAGAGGATTTAAATTGTCAGGCGCCTTATTTAGAATTATCTTTATCACCGGAGTGTTTTAGAGAGTAACTTTGTTTGGTGATTGCATTTGTATATGTTTACATGTTTATCTAGCGTAGATTAATTATTATTAAGATATATACGGGGTGGATGCGCCATAGCGACATTTATTGAAACCACAGCTTCTATACATGGTAAGTATCAATTTCCACCGGATAAAAATTCTCTGGCGAAAAAAAAAAAATCACGTTCTCCGAACAATTTGAACATTGCGATCGTGCAATTTGTTCGGAAGACGTGGATTTTTTTTTTTCGCCAGAGATTTTTTTATCCGGTGGAAGTGCATACTGGCCATGTATAGAAGCTGTGGTTTCTATAAATGACGCTATATCGCATCCACCCTGTATATGACAAAACATAACATAACATAACGTCACGCCTATATTACTCAGAAGGGTGTTTTTACATTTCACCTGTTATGTTTAGGTCCATAGGACAGGGAGTGAGCCTATCGCCATCCACCGGGCACAATTCTAACTCCTTGCTGCTATTGTGAATTACCTTACGGAAAGATCACAAATAACACTTTGCTCGGGAATCGAACCCAAGACATCGCGGTGAGAGGTGCATATAAGCTAACCTCTAGACCATCGAGGCGAAGAGACGATACGATTGAAATATAATATTATTTTGCTTTATCATAGTGCTATATTTTTTATGAATTCTATTAAAGATACTACCGTGAAGTTACCTCCCTCGAGTTTGTTCACAGAAATGGTACCTTTAGTTTCGTTTCAGTTTCCAACAAAATTTTATCTCAAATATAAGGCGTCGAACTATTCTCACAGGATTTGCATGCACTCTGAAGCGTAATTTCAAATGCTGTGTTCACTGAGAGCATCCCCGTAGACAACAATAAACTCACACTGCCAGTGCATCTGAGCTGGATAAAAGTTTTAATGACTCTGAGCATTCGAGTATAAAAGATGCGATTCCAACTGTTCCCCTCCTTCATCTAGATGACAGTAACGTCGCCGAGGAGCTAATCGATAAAACTTCTCGATTGAAAAAGTTTCCTCTACCTTACCTATTAATCGATTTAACATCGAGACGTTACTACGAATTCTAACAATTACCGTCCAAGTTTGAATGCTTTTGGTGTTATTTGAATTGGGTATCTCATCACAATGAACGATTTTTTTTACTAAACCAATTAAGGTTCGTCTAGTTATGGTATATATACTTACAACGCTGCACAAAGGGTTAAGAAATTTCGATTCTAGCAGCATACGAATGCTGAATTGGCAAAGCACCTGGGGCGTGAACCCTGAGGGTGAAGGTTCAATCCTGCTGGATTCTTTATTTTTCAACCTTAATGTCATATAAAAGATTTTTTTTGGTGTTCTTATCTGCAATAAGTCACGAACTATAAGCAGATTTGTTCTGTATCGCTTATCATGTGCAAGGAGCTTCTCAGTATGAAACATTAAAATTATTTAACATTTGTCGTTATGGTTCTGAATGTCATAACGTTTCAGTTGTTTAGTGAAGCTGGTAGTTGCTAACGTGGAGGCTAAGTTGTTAAGGTGATTTGCCAATCTTGCTTTATATATATTATGGTCCCTGTAACTTTTAACTCGTCCTACAGTTATAATGCACTGAACTTACATTAAACAAATTAATTCACATTTTGGTTTTTTCATTTGTATCGAGTCGAATTGAATAAATCAATTTTTAGGGTTCCGTACCCAAAGGGTAACAACAGAACCCAGATTACTAAGACTTCGCTGTTCGTCTGTCACCAGGCCATATCTCATGAACTGTGATAGCTAGATAGCTGAAATCAGCATTTTTACAGTTATTGTATAACTGTTGCCGCTATAATAACAAATACTAAAAACCGAATATAAAAAATATGTAGACCAATATTACACAAAAACGTGTTTTTTTTTAAATACAAATCAACAAACAGCAAACTAGTGAATAATTGCGTTTGGTATTTACTTATAATTCAATGCAAATGTTATATTTAAATGCGTCCTCTGTATTTATTCACTCCATTTTGCATTTATTTAACGGCTGTTGGAATTGTTTTTCATTAAAGAGACTAGCCATTTAAAAACAAAAACAAAGATGTATGATGATATTAAACGGGTTGTGTTACATTAAATAACAATATTTGAATAACTATCTAAGCATAATATTCTTGAATGTGAATTTTACTAGAAAAAGAAAAAATGTGCTAATATAACCAATAAATATATATCAGTTACCTCATAGCTTAAGAAAATTATTAAATCGTTCGTTATCCCCAGTTGATTTTTATAACTTCAACGGAACATTAAGCGAGTGATAAACTCAACTTTATCCAACATTTTTCGCATTAACGTAAGGAAAAAGAAAGTTTAATTCTATACGAAAAAAAAAGCAAAGTAAAATACGAGTATTTTTACTTTCTAGACATAAAATGTTAGGAACTCAACAAACTATAGAGAACCCACCGACGCGTACGAGCCAAATCTTTCTCAGCAAAAGATTTTCCAAGTTACCAGGAAGCAAACAATATCAGCCTCCACCTTCTAAACTTTAGGGAGTTTATATCAGTTCTATGCTCAAATAAAAAGAATGAACGATTTATCCTTACCTGTTAAATTGAAAAAGTTGCTGGGACCACTGTAAGGGCAGATTTACGTGCAACGGCTGCTGAGTAATATCAAAAAAGTTTACAGCCAATGGTTAGCGTTCCCCACGCTGCGACAGCGGCAGGCTCAGCCGGAGATTTTAATAATTTCAAACGAATTGAAAATATAGCTAGCGTGGATATTGACAGATATAGACATGGGATTGTGTTGAATATTTAAAAAAAACTACGATTGCAAAGCAATATGTTTGATACAAAGTTACTAATGAAATATAGGCTTTTATCAACTGTAGGATGCTAGATAAAAACAAAATTGGACTTATTATATTTATTAAGAAACGACCCACACAACTTACACACACACTATCTAGTCCCAAACTAAGCAAATCTTGTACTGTAGCTACTAGAATAATTGATTCTAATACATATATACTTTTCTTTTGTAAATACATACTTATTATACATAGAAACACCCAGACCAAGACAAACCTCCATGTTCATGCACTCAAAGATTTGTCTTGAGTGGGAATCGAACCCGAGATCTGCGTCGCAAGCAGGTACACTACCCACTCCACCATCGTAAGCTGGTTGTGCACAGTGTTTAACTTAGGATCTGCGCTAAAGTCGTAGTTGTTGATTGGTATAATCATATCACATCAAATATAATTTTTTTCTTAAACAATTTCTAATAAAACCTAACATATTATTTAAAATTATAATACTGCCTACCTTCTTACAACAAAATAGCTCATCATAACAGCAGTTAATTCAGATAACTAGCAAGCACAGCATGTTTGCCACCCACACAGATACACGACATGTCTATACATAGCACATACACGTTCGCCTTACGGTAAATTCGTGTGTGCTGAGTCAGCATTGGCCGTTCGAAGTCAGCATTTACGTACGTGGAGGCCACAGTTCATTAAACCGTATCGTCATAGACGTACTTTATGTTCACAGAGATGCTCTATAACAGAATACAGGGTGATCTTTAGATAAATACATTATTTTTGTATTAAAAAATGTTTTTGTTGGAAGTTTTGAAGACATTTTTTTATTTGTGTCTTGAATCGATAAAAATAACTTTTATAATAAGGACCCATATTACTTAGGTAGAAATATTTATTAGTATAAAATTACTTACCGCGACCTCGTTTACCTGTAACAAAATAAAACTTATATTAATTCAGTGACAACAAAAAAGTTAAAATCATCATATCAGCATAATAATCAACAAATTAATGTCATTAAGATATTTTCTTAACTGCCTAGATGGTCTTGTGGTTAGCGTATGCGCTTATCACCCCGAGGTCTCGGTTTTGATGCCCGGGTCAGCTAAAGGATTATTAGTGAACTTTTCGTCAGGAAATTCACAATAGCAGTTTGGTGTTGGTTTGTGCTCGGTAGATGGCAATAGGTTCACTCCCTATCCCATGGGACCTAAACATATCATGTGAAATATGGGTGTTGTAGACCTCTGCCACAGCTTTTTAGGTATATGTAAAATATTTCATTTGAAAATGTGATTTAGTAAGCGTTAAAAGAAGACACTCTTATGATAAAACTCATAAAAGCTATTGTTTTTTCAAACTAAATTTTAAAATCAGCCTGTACACTGGACTAAACGTGCATGAATATTACAATATAATATAGACGTATGTGTACAGCAGCTTGAAGGGGTGCGCAACGATTATGTGGTGTAAGTTAATGGGTGTGAATCGGTCCCTGAGCCTGTGAGCCGTGTACTTAGCAGGTTTATCATTTTAATCAACGCAATATGGTATTTGAGTTTCCCGAGGTGGGTTTAATCTTTGACAAACGTTACGGGTAGATTGAATGAGCAATTGGATATTTAGAAAGTTAATCATAATTGTTTTGAATATTAATCTACTCATCATCTTGCGAGCTTTTTCCTTAAAACAACGACTAGTCTATCAGATTATGGTAAATATCAGTATTTTATATGACTGGTATCAGACCGCCATAACCTAGTACTAGGTTTAAAATTTTCTGGCCTCTGTCCATTACAATTTCTTTTTAATTCTGACCAGTCCCTGAAATTAATTATCGCGTTAAACCAAACAAACTAACAATTACATACAAATTACTGAGAACTTCCTAATGGAACAATTGTATTAGGAAATTCCCAGTAGCAATATGAAGTAATATTTGGGGACGGCCATTCCCCAAATATTACTTCATACAATTACAATAATGGGTACTTTGTGCCAATAATTACTATCAGTTATAAACATCAATGTGGATATCCAATCACATGCACTACTGTTTCATCTGTTCAAGACAATGTACGCGTTTGTAGGATAATCTCTTGCGGAAGCTCTAAGATAAATTTATAAACTTAACATGAGTAAGTATAATATTCAAACACAGTCTGGCCCCTGAAGCACAGTATAAATATAAACCAGAACTCTGACTCGATACTATTCCTTAAAATAACAAAAGACTATCACGCGATAAACGATAGGGCTGCTGCGAACGGGACTTACTGTATTTTAATATAACAGTAGTACAAGCGGATTTCGCATTGCACGGGAAGCCTATTCAGCGCAAGACCATCATATACTGAATATATATATAGAATAATGTGTAGGTATATGTGCCTGACTTGAGTTACTATCATTCTTTTTTAACACGCTTATATTATCTTAACCTGTATGTATGTATGTATGTATGTATGTATGTATGTATGTATGTATGTATGTAACCGACTCCTTTGGACTCGATTTTGACCCACTTTAAACGGACAGATTTCATTCAAATTCTGCACACCTGTCAAAGATCGATGACAATGCAATAATTCGTTAAAAAATTTAAAAAAAAAAAAAAAAAAAACTAAACTATTATTTATTTTGAATTTGTTTGACACAGCGGCGCATCCCCGTCTTTTGTTGGTCCCATTATTGCGTTTTTATACCGTGGTGTAGGCACGTGCCGCTTTCCGACCGTATCTATGAAGATAAACTACTCAATCTTTACTTTGCCTGAATGGAAAACAAAAATAATAATAATTTTTTAAAAAAAAAACATCATGTGGATCAACGCTTGTGTGACACATAAAAATTAAAATAGCACTTACCACAGATTAACAATTATCCTAAGGGCTTATATTTTTGAAATTTCATGTTCCCAATAATCGCCAATTGTTGTTTTTAATGAGCGCCCACCAATTACGCGGCATAACAAAGCCGATATTAATGTCACCGTTAGGTGATTAAGGTTGCCATATGGAAATTATCTGGAATTGGAATTTTGTTGCCATAAATCGAGATTTACAAATAACTGTAGGTATACCCAACAAACAGGCTTTGTTAATACTGATTATTTGGAAATTGGTTTTAAAGGTATACTGTTTTATTGTATATCATAGTATTATAGGAATCTATATTATCTTATATAATAGAATACCTCTATCTAGCGGTAGTGTATGCGTCCGCTCCCCTCTAATTTCTCAGGTTCCATCCCGGGTCGGGCAAAACTGTATTTTGTAATTTTTCACCCAGAAAATACTCAGTAGCGACAAAAAATTTGCATGTGTGCTCGGTAGATGGCAATAACTTAATTTAATTTAACCTAAAATACATCTAATTGTGTTAGTAATTTGTTTCCTAACAAAACTACTTACTAGAAGTAAATTTGTAACATTTATGTTAAGTTAAAGAAATTCAAATTAAAGCCAATATTTTAATCCTAGTTTCTTTAAATTATTGTAATGCATAATGTTTGGGTTTTTATTACCTGAAGTAATTGATTTTATTTATTTATAATTATTGGTCTGTAAAGGTTTCATTCAACTAACAACATTTCAAAAAATAACGTTAAATATTTTGAGTATTATGTAACTTTAAGTATACAACGATAGATTGAAACGAGTAAGGCACACTTGTATTACTAGTATAATTAGAAGTTATTTTTACATTATTCTATTTTTAGTTTTAAAACGAGGTCAACTCTTCGAGGGTCATCCTCAAAATAATACGGTCATTGAAAATTTGTGAAAGGATGGTATTAGGATCACCTTTTCAATTTATTTGGAAGGGTTAAACAATCAATCGAGTAATATACTTATATATAACTAGCTGTTACCCGGGCATAATCGCGCGAATCAACGAATGTACAGTGGGCCAACGAGATAGGTATGCAGGGCAAAAACTTCTTAGTCATAGTAAAGACTTACTACACTAGTTATGGATAAGTGAGTTATATATCTAAATAGTGGGTACATCACACTTATTAAATATGTATTTCACACATGCATATTTATTGCAGTAAGTTTTCACTATTGCGTAGAAGTTTTTGCCCTGCATACCTAATTGCTTGGCCGACTACTCGTTGATACCCGTCCGCGTGGTATTCCTTGATTCCCGCGGTTATACCCACGGTAAACGTTACTTCTATGAGCCTGTGGGTTATTGAGCTATTCGCCAATAATACACCGCGGCATCTTTATTGTTTGAGATTAACTAAACTTACTTTAAATCCATACTTCAAATGTTTTTTAAATGTTTCTCTTTATTAATTAAATAATTATACACAAACCGTGCAGGCTTGCTCAACGCCTGCACGGTTTGAGCAAGAGAATTCCGTCACCACTAAAGCGTATACTTTCTGCCTAATCGACTCAATGTTTCCAAACCATTGACTCGGACACATCGTAGCAGCTACGAGCGTAGCAACACCGTAACTCAACGGAGATGCAGTGTTACGTTCGAACTTGGTCAAACATTTGTGTAGCTTTCTAGTTAAGTAAGCCACTGAAGAACGATTTATAGGAATTTAGTTTTGAAGTTTTAGTAATTCAATCTTGTCTTGATTCCTATCGTATTGTGTTGTTTTAATATTGAATTGACACTTTTATTTTATTTATTTTTTACTATCATAAAATTACATCCATGCGGGTAGATAGAGCCATTGAACCGTCCTATGATTATATTTTACTTACGAATTATGCTTATTTAACATTTATAAATTACATATCATACAAACCAGTTTCTATAGTTACTTGCAGTTTTCATCTGCACCACAATAGCTCAAACCATTTATCAAAAATAACATAAAATCTAACCCAATTTCAAAAGTCTTAGTTGAAAACATTACCTAACCTAATCTACTCAAACCTATGAAAACAAGTAAGTGGTGGACTTTTTCTCTCCATAAATGAAGTTGGTACACAAACCGAGTGGGCGTTGGGCAAGCAAGAAGATTCCGTCACCACTAAAGCGTATGCCTTCCGTCTAATCGACTCAATGTTTCCAAACCAATGACTCGGACACGTCGTAGCAGCTACGAGCGTAGCAGCACCGTAGTTCTACGTTCTAACTTGTACAAACATTAATTGTATAGCTTTTTAGTTACGTTGTTAAGTTAGCCACTGGAAAGATTTATAGGAATTTCGTTTTGATTTTTTAGTAACTTGATCACGTTTTGATGCACTTTTTATAAAATATTAAATTCAAATTAAAATTCAAATCATTTATTTTCATAGGCCCCAAAAGGCGCTTGAACACGTCAAAACATTACAAAAAATGATATAAAAATAAATCATAAATAATACTAAATTATACTAATTACAATGATTTGAATAACCGGGGCTCAGATTAATTTTAATACTAGTTCCCACTGTTAACTAAAATATTCTTTTATATTATTTAGATTATATAAAAGAATATTTTAGTTAACATAACAACAATATATAACCTAGATTCTAGAAGAAGAAGAAGAAAGAAACGTTTACTTTGGCAAATCCCAAGCTTAGTGATACATATTATGTTTTTAAACTTTCGCGATTTGATTTGAGTTTGATACACTTTTAAAACTACTTATAATAATAATTAAATTGATGTGCCAGAAAAGATACACACTTCAACATAATACTGCAGCACATCAGCACTACAGCGCTGGTATTCTGGTGCGCCCTGGTGCGAGTAAGGTAGTGTGACATTTGTCCTAATGATGACAATTCCACTGTCACAACACTGTCAGGCACTTTTGACAGAAAATACAATATAAGTTATAGAAAAAAAAAATACTCGATACCAAAAACAAAATTCTAGGTTATAAATAACATGTAAACCAAACACCAGAAATATTCGACAGTTTTGAGTCAAACTCTTACAAATATTAATACGTACACAGATTTTCACAGGATTTTAAAATTATTATATTAGGAATAAGAAGAGTTTATTTAGTTTACAGTTCAGTCCTTATAGTTTAATTCATCAAAAAAGCCAAGACAACTACTGAATTTACACCAATCTAAGAAGTATTTCATAAAAACTTGATTCTATTAAGTTGCTTACCTTAACCTCACATACATAATATAACAGGTCAGAAGTGTGAATGTTTCCCTCCATAAATGAAGTAGGTGCACAAACCGAGTGGGCGTTGGGCAAGCAAGAGAATTTCGTCACCACTAAAGCGTATGCCTTCTGTCTAATCGACTCAATGTTTCCAAACCAATGACTCGGACACGTCGTACCAGCTACGAGCGTAGCAGCGACGTAGCTCTACGTTCTAACTAGTACAAACATTAGTATAGCTTCCTAGTTTCATTGTTAAGTTAGACACTGAAGAATGATTTATAGGAATTTCGTTTTGTTTTTTAGTGACTTAATCACGTTTGGATGCACATTTTATAAAATATACTACTATTTATAAACTAGTTTCCACCAGTAACTATAATATATATTTATTTTTATTTTCTAGGTAACAAGTGACATGTAATCCAAATACCAAAAATATGCAGAAGTTTTGGCGTCAACCTCTAACAAATATTAACAAATACACACATTTTCACAAAATTTTGCAATTATCATAAAAGTAGGATGGAATAAGAAGAGCGTATTTAGTCTACATTTTAGTCGTAACAGTTAATCCATCAATAAAACAAAGACTGATCTTAACCAATCCAAGAAGTAATTCTTAAAAACAAAATCGTGTTAAGTTACTAACCTCAACCTCACAAACATAATATAACAGGTCAGAAGTGTGAATGTTTCTCTTCATAAATGAAGTTGGTACACAAACCGAGTGGGCGTTGGGCAAGCAAGAGAACTCCGTCACCACTAAAGCGTATGCCTTCCGTCTAATCGACTCAATGTTTCCAAACCAATGACTCGCACACGTCGTAGCAGCTATGAGCGTAGCAGTACCGTAGCTTTACGAGACAGTGCTACGTTAGTTAATCATTTGTGAAGTTCTTTAGTTGTTTGTCATAGGACGCATAATTTAAAGGCATTATTTTTGACATTGTTTTCAAATTTTGTGATAAATTTTAGTTTTTTTTAAATTAGGTAATTTTCAGAATTTATTCCAAACGTGTAAAAGTTTAGCTATCAAAATCTATCAGCTTTATATTGTTTTATATTTAGCTAAAAGTACATACATTGGTTGGCATAATACTATTTTTAAAAATAATATTATTATATATAAATATTAATTTTAAAAATAGTAAATGCGTAATAATGTTTATGCGTAAAGTATTTCTGTTAAAAAAAGTTATGCTAAATTATAATATTATATTCGTAACTTTTATTATGCCAACCAAAAATTGATTAAGTTAAATTATGCCAAAAAAAATAAGCTCTAAAATAGGGAACCACAAAAAGTAAAAGATACGTATCCAATTCATGGGAATCTAAGTAAAGTTTAATTTACCTCACAAACTATACCAGATTTCAGAGCTATCCTTGAAATACCGAACAACCAGTATTAAAATCGACTTTAAAAGCCACAAAGCAGCAAAAATTAGGGCTCTAAATGTGTCCATTGTTCAAGAGTTACCGCAAATTCTTCCACTTAAGTACAGAGAGGTACCGTCCAACCTATACATATCCAATATAAGCTGGTCTGGCATAGCACGGGAAGCCCATACATCGCGGGACCATCTTATAATGAAATTGTAAAGGTTGATCGGTAACCGTGTGTACTGGCCGTGAGTAATGTTAGGGTGGACTTCCAACTGTTACATTTCGTTTTAACCCGAGACCGAAACTCGACTTTGATAAGTGTTCGATGCGACACGTCTCTATTTGGTCGAATGCGAGATAAGAGTTGAAATAACTCACGGAACTAACCTCTATATTGCAGTGCGATGGCTTCGGAATTCTTAATTTAATATTATCGTCTGTTTACAGTTGAACAGTAAATTAAAAATAAATAAGAGTAAAAAAATATACAATGCATATTTAGACACATATCGTTTCCCTATTTTTCAAAAATTATTTATTTGGTTCTATTTTACTTCGCATTTTTATTTGGTATAATAATAATTACGCGCTATTAATTCGGCATATACATATTTTACGCATAACCATTATTACGCATAATAGTCGTTGGGCAAAATTGTATTTTTTTGCATTATTCTCTTTTGGTAAGAATTTAATTGAATTAGTACAGATAGTTATATATCCTTATTTAATAAAATACTTATCTTATGTAAAATAAACATGTTGACGGCTTACGAATGGCGCAATACCCACCTTAACCTATTTCTATACTTTAAAACTTTTACCTCAGTTACCTATTGATATTTATAACATACATTGTGCTAAATGGCTATTATGTTTAATAAAACAATATGCCAAATGACGATTATGCCAAATGTTACGCGAAATTAAAGTATGCCAAAAATATTATGTCAAAAAAAAGAAATCCCATAATAGACACCTACACGAATTACTCTATCGATACATAACAAGAACAATAATGGTAGTAAAAGGAACCAATTCGCATTAATTTTTATTTAGGATAGCAAAAATATTAACTGTAACAATAATAGGTACTAACAGATTTCAATTCGTAATAATTTCTCTCTTAAGTTTTTTATACTCGATATGAATACGAGTTGATAAGTGTTGGACGCGACACGTCTGTTTTGATCGAATTGGAGATAAGAGAGTTGAAATAACTCACAGAACTTACCTCTATATTGTAGTGCGATGAACGCGGAATACTTTATGTAATATTCGGACGGGGAAGGCTATCGCTGTCTTCATCGCGAGTAGATATTGTCTGAATTTTGATAAAAACAATCCTTTTATATAATAGTTTCCAATACAAGTTTGAATGAAAAAAAAGCTAGACATGAAAAAAAACAATACAAAAGACTTCGCGCAGCTTAACTAATATAATATCTACATAACATCATGCTTATATCAACCAGAAGTGTAGCACTGAGGTGAACTACAACCACTCTTTATATCTTATGATTAGATCCCATGTCATTGTAACCAATCATCGTCATCTACCGCACAAAATGCCAAACTTTTTGCTGTTACTAAGAGATTTTTAGTTTTTTTATTAGAAAATCCTAAACAAGGCTTTAAAAACCTAGGTATCGAACCCGAGACTTTGTAGTGAGTGGTCATAAATTTGTCTCCACAATAATCATAAATATAACTAACTGTTTTTGTCATTATTGTGAGATATATTATTAGTACCTTGCGCTTCCATAAACCAAACTTGACTAAACATACAGAAGACAAACTTATGTATGTACCTAACTTTTTACTAGCCGAGGGCGATACTCCTATGAACGAAAGTGGTCTTATTAGTCTAAGAAATTGTCTGTAAGCGCACGTTGTACGTAGCTTGCGTTCTGTATCTGAAAATTCTGTGCTAAGGGTATCCAAACAGACGCGTGGCAATCACACGCAGTTACAGCACCCTGTCAGGGTAAAGATATATCAAGTAGTTAATCTTCATGGTCGGAATGGGTCACGTGCCTATGTTTCCCAAGAAGAACGCAAGAAGAACGCCAACAACAACAACAAACGAATTCGAAAAAAGAATGTTCGAAACTCTAGTCAGGCAGTCGAGTTGGAGTAAGATTACTGGTATATCTTTATACTTTGGCCCTGTGTTTGGACAAGTTACCGTGCGTCAACGCATTTAGCTAACTGCCCCTGCCGAGCACCTGTTTGGACACACCTAAACGTAATGATTTCATCTGACTGACAGTTTAATTGAAATATGTCCATTACATTATCAATTGTCACATAATATAATATACTGCATATTAATTGCCATAATACACATTGCCTGTAATAATTATATTATTTGACATTCACTATATATATCGTACATGTGTCACTTCCATCACAATTTAGGACAATGTGACGTGTATGCTGGTATATAAGGGCCCTTTTACATGGTGTTAGTTTTGCAAGACATTTCTCTTGCCATCTCTGTATTTTAAAACGCATTAAACAAAGGAAGCATATAGAATTGCCGCAATTTTAATGCTTGCTATGAATTGCAGTCAATTTGTTGTTTACTCTGTTTATTGTGATTAAAATAAATATATAGCAAGATAATCCTAACTTAGGTCTTTTGTAATTGCACTTCTAGTAGTGCTGTACATACGCTTCGCATTTAAATAGCCGAAATCATGGGACATGTTCATTAGAATATTACTACAACAAACTACGATATTTTTAATCTCATTAATCAATCGAGCTATCGATTAATGATTGAATGGATTAAGCGACGTCAATTGTCAGTTTCTATGAAAGGATTCGAACAGTACAGTTTACAGTTTCGATGGAACATCGCCGTCATCGCCGAAATGTATAACATCGTTCGATTGGTGAAATGTATAACAATACATTTCACCAATCGAACGATGTCGTTGATCGTGTGATGTAGATGCCGAGCGATAAACAATTTAATCCATAGCTGATTCATGTTATTATATGAAAAAAAAGCTAAGCATTGATCATTTCTTCCTCATAGTTACAAAAGCAGAGCCAACAAAATCTATTGTCGCTATAACTCTGTCGCGTGTAACAATCCCGTGAGTACTCGGAGCTTGGTGGCAAGCGGGCAATGTAATAAATCGTTTTGAGTACTAAGGGCGCTATATTGCCAATGCTCTTTATTGTGCTTTAGTTGCACTGACGCTGCGACGCTGAAATAGGAGTAAATGACAAACGTAAGTTATAATTTTGAAATATAGCGGTATGCATATGTACATACGCTTCGCATTTATATAGCCGTCTGATGGGACTGGCATATTAGAATATTACTACAACGATCGATCAAGCATTGATCAATGATAAAATGTATCAGTCGTCGTCGATCGATATTTTCAATCATATTAATCAATCGAGTCATTGATTAATGATTGAATGGATGGATTAGTTGACGTCAATTGTCAGTTTCTATTGAATGATGTATATAGCACAGTTTACAGTTTCAATGGAGCATCGCCGTCAATCGATAACATGGATCAGTAATGGATCAACTTGTTTATAACAGCCATCTATCGATCAGCAAAAGCTATCACATCACACGATCAATTACATTAATCCATTGATAAAAAATATAGCACCCTAAGCATTGATAATTTCTTGTTCCTAGTGCTTTACAAAAGCAGAGCCAACAAAATCTATTGTCGCTATAACTCTGTCGCATGTAACAATCCCGTGAGTACTCGGAGCTTGGTGGCAAGCGGGCAATGCAATAAATCGTTTTGAGTACTAAGGGCGCTATTGCCAATGCTCTTTATTGTGCTTTAGTTGCACTGACGCTGCGACGCCGAAATAGGCGTAAAAGACAAGCGTGAGTTATAATTTTGAAATATAGCGGTATTGTGTTACGAACATATTGTTACGTACGTATAGAGTAAGTTAAATTAGCGTGTTACTATAGTTAGCCTTGCATATACCAATAAATACATTTATGCACGAATTCTGGGTATAACATACAGTGAAATTTTACTTATTTTATTTTTTTTATTGTACAGATTCTAGCGCTCTGCGGTCTGTATCTCCTCCATAGGATAATGGAGTGATTTTATTTATATACAAGTTTTGACCGTGACATTGTTCGCGTGGCAATATTTCCATGCTATTTCCGTTAAAATTGAGAAATTACCCTAATACATTTTAAATCTCAAATACTATTGCTCAAAACTTTATCTTAAGAATAATTTATTTCATTTAAGGAACCTATTTGCAGAATTTTAGTGAAATTTTCTTAAAAATTGTCACTTAAATACACGTACTATAAACTTACATCTCGTAATTAAACCTCTTGTGAAATAATATTGCCAAAATATTTATCATTTAGTTAATTTGCGTCATGAAAAATTTATGCAAAATATGCAAAATATGCAACATTTTCTGCTAAATTGACGAACCACCCAAATAAACTTACAACCCCGATATTATACGTTTTAAGTTAGATTACCAGCGACACAACTGTCAAAACCGAATTAAATTTTTTGCACCAGTTTTTGCGTCATACGCTTACAAATACAAAAAAAATAAAAAACACTTGTTTTGGCTTCTACTACTCTTATAAAGTTTCCTTGTATAATTTTTTTTAAATTTCTTCAGTGTATAGACATGGCTAACTTAATTAACAATTTTATTAGTATAAAGAAGTTATACTTTTACACACGATTGATTTTTATATTGTTCCTTTTTATGCTAGCTAGAAAATTCTGTTACTTATGTTTAGCAAGATTTAGTTTACACTTTTAGTATAATCCATGATTTATATATACTTATGATCAGTCTTCATTACTACTTACTCCTCAATGATGAAATAAGGCATCAATAATTTAAATTATTTTCGATTAATAAATATTTATTTCTCATAACAACAGTGATACAATATATAAACAACTTATAATAAGGTATAAAGTTATTTTACTGAAGACATCTGATGTTGTCAAAGCTACACATATGCATCTAACTAACAAGGTTTGTCTTCGTTTGCGTGCTCACTTTGCTCAGTCACTGTATGTTGATTGTTGCTTACACTGTCTTACTAGATTACATACGCAAACTCATACGCCCTTATGGGCTTGGTAAATTATTTCACATAGCTACACTCAGATGATTCAAGTTTTGAATTAAACCTGGTGACATAATATAAGTACTTCTTAAAACAGAAAATAAACCGTTATTAAAAGTAATTTTAAATCATTATTATAGGTGCGAACGTTGGAAACTTATTTTTTTTTAAGAAATATGTGACTATGAATGAAACAGCATAGTCATGCGGGATATACAACAAATATCGGACGGTATGATACCATAAAAAGCTGTTATCGCAATCGAAGCTACATGCCAAAGCATTTAATAAAAAATATACGTAAAAGGCGAGGTCGGCAATCTATCACGCTGTAGTCATAAGCTGACTTTAATGCTGGGTCACTTCAGGCCTTTTTATTGACGTTGCTATTACTTTTAAAATTACAAAGTCATCGGGCGCTCTTTAAATAAAACGTCAACGTCGGGATGAACGTCTACATATTCATACTGACCGATGGTTTGACGTCAACCGGTTTTTAATCAACGTTGAAATATTACAACACACCTATTCTATTGCTTTCCCCACGTCAATTAGCTTTCGTTCTAAAATATCCCCCTCGCGTTTCTATTGGGACCAAGCAATTGTTTTCGTATTGAGTTTTACTGTTGCTACTGCCGCTAAAATAAAAGAATCTCGCCAGTGAGGTGGAGTATGTTGTATACGGTACATACTCCACCTCACTGGTGCCAATATGAGTATTTATACGATTATCTTGTGAGTAAACCTTTTAGTTAAATAAAAAGGGCTGCTTTAGCGACATTTGTAACGTGCGGCCACAATGCTCTCGAGTCTTGACTGCGGTCAACACACAAAAGAAAACGCCTGTAGAATGTATGCTGCTCTTAGCGATTTAACCCTTTGTTTTAAATGACGAGTCGACGTCTTCGCCAGTGGAAAACGCTAAGTGAGGAAGATGTCACTATTCCGTCGCTCCCTACATACTCCAAAAGTCGAGCATTCTTCACGACTCGTGATGCAAGCAAAGTGTAGATTTCAACAGGTTGTTGTTGTTACGCAGCTGTGTGTAAAGATAGTTCCAACTTGCAAGAGATAGCACCGTGCAAGACTGATGTAATATTTCCAACATTATTATTTCATGGGCATACGGAATGTGCTTTCACTCGGACATAGTATTTTTGTGAAAGCAACTTATTGAATGAATTACCATTATACTCTTGATGGAACGAGTCATTTGATAATGGCGTGTTTGCTTTACCGTCCGATATGTAACAATGTAAGTAACCAGCACGTTCTAGTTCCACTACAAACACAAATGAGGATCGTTCTCCGGAGACTTTATGCAAATGAGTTTCTCAAATGAATCGTTACAAGTGACGGCAAACGAGAAATCATTATGTGGAACTCATTTGAGCGTTTTCCAATTTCGTACATTGAGTTTCACCAAATATACACACACACTATAATACTCACTATTTTGACGAATTATTTATTTAGAAATTTAGACTTTTTGTTATTTACAGATGCTATTTAACTTAACTTAAAACGTTACTTAATCGATAAAATAAAAAATATTCTGTAAAAAATGTGAAGATATTAACAAAATTCATAAAGCTCATAAAGTAAAAAAACATAAAATATGGTACGGATTCCGTTTGGTTCTGTGTGCGTTTTGGGGAGCGTGCCTAACTGTATTTATCAGTTGTAGTGACTTGAAATGCATCACAATTATTTGTTGTATTTGTTTCCTATGCATAGCTGGATGATATGTTATTAACATCAAAGATTCAGTTCCATAATATGTATAATATTGAATCATTGAAATTATAGATAGATACCTTAGTAATATAAACAGAAAAAGGCAATATAACATGTTTTGATACATCAACAATAAATGAACGTAAAAGGCAATTACAGCAACAAGATACATGCCTCAGACAGGCGCGTAGTAGAAATTACAACCACCGTTGACAAGCCTTGAATTAATTAAACTCAAACAACGCAACCATTCTGTGAAATTATCTCCTTCGCAAACGGAATTAATAATTTCATTTAGCGTATGCTTCAAATTAGCATTCCATATCAATTCTAAAACATGGGAATATTTGAAGTGTGTATTGATTGAAAAATAACATAGTGTTTCCATTTGCGAAATGGAATAACAGTGCCGGCACAAGATCACTCACTTGTCTGTCTGTCACAATCGATTTGCTCTTGGACGTATGAAGACATTGAGCTGACAATATTCTAACAGTGTAAATACTTCCTAACTACCATTTTGTCAGGACTTACACAACATAAATAACCTGAATGATTTAGCAAAGTTGATTATCTCTATATCCGTATGTTCTATCTTTTTTAAATATGATGGGTTATGTGCAGTGATGCGTCGCTTTATGTTATGTCTAACATGTAAGTTATTTCAGAGGTTAATCTTAAGAACAAGATAGTATACGATAGTGTTAAGTACTAATTTTTGTTGATAGGTTAATTAAAGGTTTGTTACAAACTCTTATACTAGAACTTAGAACAAACTCCAAGTTAATGATTACAATTTAATACCAAATTATTAATTTGATTTTTACACGTCTGTATTTGAAACAAGGACGTATAGTAACCCTTAGTATACGTCCTTGTTCAGATTTTATAACAAATTGTAAAAAAATGCATTCGCTTGAAACCAGCACAAATAATTTTATATAAACGTTATATTCTGATATTGAATTGGATAGCTTAGGATATAGAAATCACAAATCGTTTTCCGTGAAAAACATTGTACAAGCTGCAAAATCCATTGAAAGCTTTTCAATGTTTGATTGAAACAAACGGGCTTGCCTAAAATATGACGCACTGATACCGCGTGTTTTATCGTTTGCACGTAACATTTTAAATGCAGTAAAAATATATTACGGCCTATGTTTGAGGAACTAGATGTACAGTCAGCAACTAAATATTTGAACTCTTTTGTTGCTGAATTTTCAAACTTCCATACAAATCATAATTATCACATTAAAAACATCTCTTATATACTACCTTTTTTAATTTTGTTTTATTTTTACTATAATGCACTTATTTATCGATTACTACTCGTAAAAGTTTCATTCATCAAAGCATCCAAAAGTTATGATTTTAAGAAATAACTGGCTTTGATTTTTTTTGTGAGTAGCTACTTTTGTTGCTGAATGTGCCTACTTCAACTGCCTCACCTACTAGATGTAATTAACCTATAATAGTCTGCCGCTTAGTATTATTCTTACGAAATTTTATTAATGACACGGAAGAAATGGTACAGAATCATTTTTTTTTTGTAGTTGTTTTAAACTTTAAGGATCACCTACCAGGTGAAGAAACTTGCTTGTTAAAGGTAAATAAGATATTAACTTTTAACTTTATGTAAACCTTATTTAAATAAAACAAAACTGAATAATTTAATACACATTTATGATTTACATAAGTTGAAAAAATAAATATATAAAATGATTTCTTTAAATAAAATGTCTTGTTTAAAGCAATGTCTTTCAAAAATAAATGAAAATGGGATTCATAAGCTTCTTACAGAGTACGAAAACAGAGGTAAGGCAAATAGTGATTAGCTGTCGTTACTCTAAGACTTTATACTATATTTCAATACCTAGCTCAAAAAATACTTTTCCAAATTGCATCACCAAGAGGTCTTGGTGATGCAATTTGGAAAAGTATTTTTTACAGTTTTGTTAAGAAAATAAAATATGGTGACTGAATGTTAACTAAATAAGCAAATAATGCTTCGCATCTTTTGTGACGCGTCATTATAAAGCATTATTTTGTTTATTCTGGTATTCATTGAATTCATTAAATCACCTCCATTTTTCGTTTCAGAAACTATGCTTAAAATAAATTGACTGCATTGCGTTTATTCAAATTGGCGTTTTCACCATTGAAGAAGAAAAAAAAAAAGATTAATACTGAAATAATATCGTAAGAGCAAAAAAACAATGTAAAAAGTTGCTAAAACTCCAATTATTGGCTTCGTTATCAAGCAAACAATCCAATTGGTGATGGGGATCTCCATTATCAAGCACTGCAAAAAGAAAAAAAATCAACCATCGCATTAAAGGTAGACTCCCGAGCGCCGTGTTTGCATACTAACGTAATATGGATTTCACTTACATATATTTAAGTTTTATCTTTTTTTATAGACAAATCATATCAAAACATTAACATGCATTTTTGTTTGTTGCCATTTTGTCAAAATTGTTAAAATCATTAAATGAGTTGCATACAAACTGAAAAACAAAATTATAATTATAAGAAAATGGTCGCCAATGAACGTGCATTTTAGTGTTTAAGATATGATTTGTCTTTAATAATAGATAAAAACTTAAGTAATATGGGTTTCATATTACTTTTGTGTGGAAAACAGCCAAGCAATTGTTTCCCACTGAGACTATCAGACTCGGAAGCATATAGCTCAAAAAAAGTTTTCTTTCCGTAGTTGCGGCTTGCTCTTGTAGTTCAAATGGCAAAGTTTTGGTTTCAGACAAGCCGACCTAAGTGCACTTTGTCACTTAAATTGGAAAATATGGTTCTCTGCAAAGAAACGGGCAGTAATGGTTTTCAGCTGAAAGAATGTCATTGTTATTTTATATAGTTTAAAAAGCGCGGAGTTAGAGCGGGCATAATTTATTGTAGTGATATTTAGTTCAGATACAGTCCCGTATTTGTTTTGGGAGTTACGTAGATGTTGGATAATAGTAAGATAAATTGATCCTATAATTTATATCTCTGTTTTATTATAATAGCAGCCCTGTATCTAATACATGTCCCACTGCTGGGCTCGGGCCTCTTCTCATGATGAGAAGGGTTAGGCCATAGTCCACCACGCTGGCCAAGTGCGGATTGGTAGACTTCACACGACCTCGAGCAATTTTTAGACACTCTCAGGCATGCAGGTTTCCTCACGATGTTTTTCCTTCACCGTTAGCAAGCGATAATTTATATGATAAATACACACATATCTTCGAAAAGACGAATCTTAACGATTTATTAACAGAGGTGTGTGCCGTGGGTTCGAACTCGAGACCTTTGACTTCGCAGTCCTACGGTCTCCCACTCGGCTATCGCTGCTTTTTACTCGGCTATCGCTGCTTTTCTGTTTTATTGCGTAAAGTCAACTGAAATGCACTTGGCTAGCGAGAATCTGGCGATAATGTTAATCCTGTACCGAGTGGGACGTGTAATGTTATTAATATTGTGCGAGCTTAGTGTTTTTGTAATTGTTAATGGACAGCAACCATGCTATTAAAAAATCTTGAAAAAAGTCAAGCTACATTGAATATAATATTATTTTATCTGTGACACAATGTTTAAATTAGTACATATGCCAACATAGTAACAGTTGATTTATATGATTTCTAGTCTTGTCCGGGATCGCTGAGGTTTGTGGCTGACTCTCATTCACTTTCAAAGATAATATAGTAATCCTTGAATTTTATCGCCACTTGTTTCATGACTGAGCCCTGACTGACTTATCGAAAATGGTACTTTAGATCAAGTGACAAATATGTAAACCTATTTTGTTCAATTAAATTCTTATTCTTATTATGATAATGGTAAATTTAAGATAATAGGAGGACATTTTTAATAAACTCGATAAAAATGAGGTGTCGGACTTCATTGATCAACTAAATTTAAAATTAAACTTAGTGACACAGATGAATTTCCATCTTTGAACTATTTATTTTCAAAAATTAGACACCGGGTGTAAATCGCGTAATATCTTATTCTATAAGTTTGACGTTTGTGTGTGAAATTGTTACGATCAAGTAAGGGTAGTGGTCAATATCCGCGCTTTACGGAGACGACGCTGAGCTTCACCAGTCGGCTCGTGACCACCAATGATGCAAGTCATATCAAAACGTCGAGGTTAGGTATTTATTTACCTTTATAATAATTACGCGATTAAGACCCGTTGTCAATTTTTTGAAAAATGATTTACGTAATTGTTCTACTAGCGTTTCTCTTGACTGCTTGTAACGTTGCAATAGGTAAACACAACATGTAAATAATTTCAATTAAATTATGACAAAAAGGTAAAATAATTTAACTATAAATTGTCGATGGGAATGTCAAACCTCTAAACTGCCTTGTTCTTTTACAACCTGAGAGTCTTTGGTTCGATTCCTGGATTGAGAAAAAGTGTTATGTGGGATTTTTCCGTCAGGGGATTTTCAATAGCAGTTCGTTTTTCGAATTTTCAGCGGTTCCGTGGTAGGCCAAAGACCAGATGTTCTCAGATAATAGAAAAAGACAAGTTGACATGCAAATGCAAGGTTACCGACTCAGACGTCGAAGATAGAGCGAAGTGGCTGATATGACCAGATGGGATTAATAATGGCCAGGAAGAGAGAGTGATAGACATAGTCCCTGTCACAAAGGACCTATGGGTGTGATGTCATGATATGTACCTAGATAAAAAAGAAAAATTGCCGTTCTTGTATTTTGTATTCTCAATGTTATTACACTCGAGTACAGGCGTCGCGTCGCAGTGAATTTTGTCGATATGTCACATCCGTTCCAAAAAAACGGATATTATCCCGACATATTGCTCGAAGTAATATTAATACGATTCATTTATATTATTATGTTTATATAAGTAAAGATATTATAACTGATAACTACCTCGAAGGTCTTGTGGTTAGTGTATATAGTAGCGCCACTCACTGCGAGGTCTCGGGTTCGATTCCCGGGTCGGGCAAAGTGTTAACTGTGAACTTTTTGTCAGGCAATTCACAATAGCAGCACGGAGTTAGAATTGTGCCCGGTGGTTGGCGATAGGCTCACTCCCTATCCCATGGGACCTAATGATTACAGGTGAAGTGTGGATGTTGTACACCTTTGCCACGTCCTTCTAGGTAATATAGGCGTGATATTATGTATGTATGTTTGTATATTATACAATTTTCACTCTCACGTTACACTCATTGATGAATAAAATCAGGTCTCTGTTATAAAAATATATTTTCTATCTTTTGAGAATAAAAATAAAAATACATGACGAGCATCAAGCATTATTACGAAGGTTGCCTATGGCAAGTAACTTATTTTATGAAAAGACATCTTATTTGTTGACACTGTTTTATTAAACGTTCTTCAACACTAATGAGTAACAGTTACTGTAGGTCATTCTCATTCTTGTGCTTAAACCCCTTGTGTGGTTTTCAAAACACTCAAGTATAAACCTAGGCGATTGTTTGTTCGTAATTTACAAAACTAAAGAACGGCGTCTGAGCTTAATAGCAGCAATAAGGGTCACATTCCAATATTGGATTTAGTTTAGCGATGAGACTCGCCACTATTTAGTGCTATCTAAACAAACTGGAGCAACAAAGTTGGGTATTTTTATCATTTTCAGTGTTCCGTATCCAAAGGGTTAGAACAGAACCATATTACTGAGACTTTGCTGTCCGTCTGTGACCAGGACGTAACTCATGATCAGTGATTATAGACAATTTAAATTTTCACAGATGATATAAAACATTAACCGCTATTACAACGGATACTAAAAACAAAATATAATAAATATTTAAGGGGGCCCAAACGGTTATAAATGTTTGAGGTTTTCATAGATCATGGTCCTGAACCCTTCATGCGCGAGTCCAACTCGCACTTGGCCGGATTTTCTTTAAATGCATTAACACTTTGTACGGTGATGTAATGTCAATGTAAAGAACAAACATTAGAACGACATAAAAGACCAAGAAACTTTTACTGGATATTTTATGCATTACAACTTTGCAATTTCTTTTTTGTTGGGTCGACTTATTATCTTTGAGAACCATACAACACTTTGAGAATAACACCATAAGTTTGCACACCGATAAAATTATATCTTAACTAGCTTCCGCCCGCGGCTCCGCCCGCGTGGTATGTCAATTAAAAGTAGCCTATATGTTAATCCAGACTATAAGCTACATGTGTGCAAAATTTCATCGAAATCGACCCGGTAGTTTTGGCGTGAAAGAGTAACAAACATCCATACATACATCCATACTTACAAACATTCGCATTTATAATATTAGTAAGGATTGAAAAATACTGCGGGTTGGTTGATATTTAACGTCATACGAATAAGGTTTATATCTAAGAGTGGTGCTGGTCGTACATACGTTAAGAAGAAATTAAACTGTACACGCTATTTTAACATAACGTCAAAGCATCTTTATTGCGAAAATCTGTATTTATTTTAAAAAGACATCGCAACTAATTGTTTTGTCTTTTAACATTACTTTATCCGTTCTGAAACGATTGGATCAAGTTGAAATCATAGCGTTGCGGCAATTGCTGCAAGTTAGAAATGGGAGAGGCAAATTAAAAAAGGTCCAAGCCATTGTCCCGTCTGCGTCGCGACGCTTAACCCGCCAGGCTCTGCACACAAAGCCACTACAAAAGGTAAATGGGCTTTCTGCCTCTGAAACTACGTTCACATTATGCTTTACAGCAGACGCTGGAGGTACGCCGTGAGCATTGTTGCTGCGTCTTATTACAGTATGCAAAATAACGTGACATTCATAACTGACACCGCTGGAGGAACGCGGGTTATAAGAACTGAGCTGAGTTTAAATTGTGTTCTTTTGAATGTGTAATCGCGGAGCTTATTCGTTTTATGGACGCTGGTTGTTTTGGGTAGATCATTTATGTTAAGCGTTTGCTAATGTTTATTATTGTAGTTTTAGTGAAAGATGTTTTGTAAGTTTAAATGTACTTGAGTTGTTTTTTCAAAGTTATTTTTCTAATGGTATTTATGTACTTATATGTACAAATACTTATTTCAATAACTGAAATTTTACTTTTCTCTTACTTTATTATCAAAATTTACTAAAATAGGGTAAAAAGCTTTTAAATCAATCAAGCAAGGCTTTGCAAGCGCCGCGTTACTTCAACTGGCATCAAGGTTAGTATTAAAATACTGTTTTCATATTTAAAGGCTTACCAAAAGCTAATTTTTACACTAACAGGTCACATACAGTATTATCCGGTACCATAAATGAGTATTTGGAATATATTATAAAACGGATTTGACTATACAGGGCACAAACACTTTTAAAATACTGGAATAAAAATATAATCCAACAATGTCTTTAATGTATTGCTTGGAAAAAAAGTCAAATGCTGAATCACACTTTTTTTGCTGCTATATGTTTTGTAGTATCTATTTTAGTCATAATAAGATTTTTTTAGTAAAAAATAACTATTTACATTCCTCCGTAGGAATACGTAAATGCACGCAACACAATATATTCATTTTCCACCCCGTATATGCAATTTCTTTTCTCACTTATTTGTCTTGTTTATTATGCAGCTGTTTCATCATCTTATTCTGTGTGTCTCATTCTCTGCAAATGTTGTTGGTTTGATACAGTAGCAACAAGCTAATACTATTCACCGACTCCGTGACTTACATCGAGAGAAGAACCGGGTAATGTTTATTGTTACATTTATTTTAATCAATGAAATTTTTTTCTAAGAATTATAAGATTTACAACAAAAGGTGTTTAGGATAATAAGAAGTGGAGATATTTCTAGATATGCAAAGAAGACCGTGCAGTTAAGCCACAAGGGTAAACAAATAATTGGTTGCTGCTTGCCTACTGCATGTTATTGTGATATTTTTATTTGCACTAATTATTTATTTAGCAAATTCATTGCTCATTAGTATGTGTTATCCCTTTCTTCTTATTGTAAAATGCTAATATAAATTAATAACATGTTGCAAAATGGATATTGCAAGGACGCAAATATCTGACGGTAAGATACCATAAAAAGTTGTAACCGCAGTTGAAGCCAAATACCGAGGCGTTAAATAAAAAATAAACAAGAAAGGCGGGCGGTCTCTCGGGCGGTCGACAACCTATCACGCTTAAATCGTAAGGACTTTAATGCTGGGTTATTTCAGGACTTTTTGATGACGTTTCTATTATTTTACTTATAAAATTATAAAGTCATCAAACGCTCTTTAAATGAAACGTCAACGTTGGGATAAATGTTTGAATATTCATAGCAACCCATGAGTTGACGTCACCCGTATTTTAATCAATGTTGAAATATTACAACACCTATTATTCTATTGCTTTCCCCACGTTAATTAGCTTTTGTTCTAAAAATTCCCCGTCGCGGGACGGGACCGAAACTATTGTTTTCGTATTGAGTTTTATGGTTGCTTTTTGCGCTGAAATAAAGTAGAATCACTGGTCTATACCTTTTGTGTTAAAATTTAAAAGTTTTACACAATAATGAATAATATGTTCTTGTGACTTTTAAATTCAGAGGTCAGAATCCCTTGAGGCAAAACAAAAAAAAGTTGGTTAAGTGAAATATTATGCGACATGCGGTTACAATGCTCTCGAGTCTCAACTGCGGTCGACATACAAAAAAGAACGCTTGTAGAAAGCATGCTACTGCAGGCAATTTTACCCGTTGTTTTTAATGACGAGAAGTCGTCTTCACAAGTTGAGAACGCTAAGAGGAGAAGATGTCAATGTTTAGTTGCTTAATACATACTCTAAGAGTCGAGCATTTTTTACGACTTGTGATGCTAACAAAGTGCAGATTTTAACATAGTTTTGTTGTTACGCAGCTGTGTGTAAAGATGGATCCGACTTGCAAGAGATAGCACAGTGCACGACTGATGTAATATTTGCGACATTGTTATTTTATGTGCATACGGAATGTTTTGAACCGTTACATAGTATTTTTAAGAAAGCGTGTTGTTAAATGAATGGCCATCGTACTCTTGATACAACAAGCCGTTTGAAATAATGGCAGGTTTGCTTTACCGCCCAATATGTAACAATGTAAGTAACCAGAACGTTCCAGTTCCTCTACAAACGCAAATGAGGATCGTTCTCCGGAGGCTTCGTACAAATGAGTTTCTCAAATGAATCGTTACAAGTGTCGGCAAATGAGAAACCATTCTGTGGAACTTGTTTGAGCGCTTTCCAATTTCGTACATTGAGATTTTCCAGTTACACGCGCTGCTATGACCCTTGACCTGTATTAAGAAGATCCGATTTTCTCTTATGTCATTTGACTTAATTTTTATGTTTTTTATATAAAAAAAACGGCAACTATATCAATAAATTTATCCACGCCTAAAGTAATTGAAAAGTGAAAGTTAAAAAAACTATTTGAGAACGTTATAAAAACGTACAGAAAATTAACTGTATAAGTTCTAAAGATAGTGAAAAATGTATTTTCTTTCACAAAGCGCATAACGTAAAGAACATGAAATATGGTACGGATTCCGTTTGGCTCAGCGTGCGTTGGGGAGTCTACCTATCGGTTTTCGCGACTCAAAGAGCATTGAATTTATTTGGTTTATTTGTTTCCTATTCGTAGCTGGACTTTATTTTATTTACATCAAATTGTTTTAGTTAAATAGTAAAATTGGTTTGCATAAGCACAGTTCCGTACTATATACGTTTTGAATTAATTAAATAGTAGGTAAGTAATCAAATGATTTGAAGAACATCATGTTATGATACATCAACAGTTAAAGAACGTAAGGTGTTTTGACAGGCCTCGGATGAAGAATGTTAACTAATTTCGATAATAAGCACTGCATATTTTCTGTCAAAAATAAAAAATACTAGTGTAGGAATTACTTCGATACGTCAATGAGTTCCCGATTTAGAAGTAAAACAAGTTGTAACCGTACGATGCGGGCCGCTGGTTACGGTGTGACGTCATCGCACAACACGCTCAGTCTGACTCACTCAGTCCGCACGCAGTCACGCGCTCGTGCCGTTAAAATTATACCTACATACTTTTAAAAATGTCCAATCCAAATAATAGAAAATCATGACGATGTGTTGTGCCTAAATGTAAAAATACAACTACCAATTCGCCGGCAAAGTTGTTTTTTAACCGACTTCTAAAAAAGGAGGAGGTTCTCAATTCGATTCGTATATATGTTACTTTTTTTTTTTTTTTTATGTTTGTTCACGGATATCTCCGTCGTTTATGAACTTATTTTGATGATTCTTTTTTTGTTGGACAGGAGATGATTCCAAAGGGGTCCCATTGTCAGCATGTCGTGATCTGATGATGGGATCTTAGAGAAATCGAGGGCAACCCTCAAATTTTATAGGCACATGTAATGTTTTTAGTGTGTTTTTCAAAGCTACACCAGTATTTACGTATTTTATGTGGATGAGCTGATGATGGAAGGTCAACTCCTCAATGGTTAGTAGTTAAAGGATAATTCTTTCACTACTGTACACATATTCAGACTGCTAGTTATGATGTCAAGTGAGCTGTTGGAACGGAGATTTTTCAAAGGTGGTCCCATTGTCAGCATGTCATGATCTGATGATGGGATCCCAGAGAAATTGGGGGCAACCCTCATATTTTATTAATCGAGGCTACACAAGGATTTACGCTTGGTCGCAATAATTTTATGTGGTTGAGCTGATGATGGAAGGTCAACTCCTCAATAGTTAGGAGTTAAAGGATAATTCTTTCACTACTGTACGCATATTAATTCCTACCGCTAGTTATTGTGTCAAATGAGCTGATGATGGAAGGTCGTGACCCTCAATAGTCAGGAGAAAGGATTAAATTCTTGTTTATTATTAATAAGTTTTCCGTTTTCAGTAACCGTCGTCTCCTCATTCGAGAAACATTCTTGCTCGGTCTACCCATCACTTAAAATCGTAAAATAAAATTAAGATTAAATTTTTAACAAAAAAAAAACCGACTTCAAAAAGTAGGTAAACTAAAAAGCAAAAAATAAATTTACTTCGCACAAAATAATACGTTTTTTCATTTAGTTAAATAGAAATTATTAAATAATTATTTTATAATTCTGAAGTCGGTGCCAAGTAAACAATTAATAACTCTGTATAGATAATATCAATCGTTCTAACAACTTTTTTCTGACTGAATATTAGTTATATTTCTGTGGTAAGTACTAATACTGGGCGACCGCGCACTGTAATTTGATATTGTGGAAAGGTTGTTTTTACTTGGCACCGACTGCAGAATTATAAAATAATTATTTAATAATTTCTATTTAACTAAATGAAAAAACGTATTATTTTGTGCGAAGTAAATTTATTTTTTGCTTTTTAGTTTACCTACTTTTTGAAGTCGGTTTTTTTATAGTTCCAAAAACGTTAAAATACGAAAAAAAATGGATAAAAGCTATGAAGAGGTTAGATCCATTTGGAGATAAAAAGTACAGTTTATTTTTGTGAAGACAATTTTGACGTAAGTATAGTGATCATATTTTACGTAGATACATAAGTAATAATAATTATTTTCATCTTAAAATGAAACAATTTCAAACCAGATTAATTACGTGTTTATTGAGTTTACATTAGCAGGAAAAATGTTAAATCAATAAGTACGCGATTAATCCAGTTAAAAATAGTTTTATTATAAAATACAGTGATCGTGAATACCTAAGACTATATGCAAAAGGCTGCTCTTTTATCTATATCTAGAGAACCACAACTGATGTTAGGTTTACCTAAAGAATGTTATTTTTGTATTAATATTTTATCTGAAACAACAAAATGTACTCCGCGAAATATAATGATAACTTTTAAAAATTTCCCCTGTATGAACCTAATACTATTCTGGCCTTGGATTTTGGTTTGTCGACTAGTTCTGTTACTAAAATCATAAGGGTTACTGTTCCGGCTATAGCATCTGTACTTAAATCACTTGTATACTCCCACCTTCATCCGAGGTCCAGGTGAATCTACTTATTCCATTTAGAAAAAAATACAATCAGGTTCAAAGCATTATGGACTGTTTTGAGAATAAAATTAAAAAGCCTGTTGATGCCGTAAAACAAGCTTTTACGTCGAACCGCCGACGTCTACGCGCACAGCAGTCGCTTGCGCTACGCACCCTCGCCAACGCGCCTCGCTTCGTGCGGAACAGGACGATCGCCAGGGACCTGCGCATGGAGAGCTTAGACGACTTCGTGGGACGCCTGAGCACCAATTTGTTCGTGCGCGCCAATGGGTCGCAAGCCCGCCACTTGCGCCCTATCATCGGCGCCCGCCGGACAAATTCGCCCTGCCGCGAGACCTCGTCTCAGTGGCAACCGAGAGCGACGCCTCCTTCAGTGATGGCTGATGGGCGCTCCTCAGGGTCATTCCTCGGGGAGCTCGACCTCGCCATACACTGGAGGACTCACCGGACATGACTAAAGCGCTGCTAGCATTCTGGCCGCCCGCAGCGTTTCACGCCCGCGGGTTTGACCCTGCTAGCCGCACCACCCACCGGACCTGACGACCCGGACTGACCAGCGGGCCCACCCGGACCCAACCCAGTGACCCGGCTGTCTTAGCAGCCGGCGGTGACACCACCACGACAGGATACTGCCTGGACTGGTTACCCCGAGACCCTCTAGGGGGCCTACGAGAAGAACCTCGAGAGAAGCTCTTACGTGCTCGGATTACAAAAACTGTAATCCTTCATCCATTTTATTAATCGAATAATATTTACTATTATTAGACTATTAACGCGGACGAAAACAACAAAATACTGCGCAAGCTATTACACCTACTACTATAACCACTGGCGACTTGATACTAAGCGGGCAGCGGCCCGCGCGGCGCGTTGTGATATGACGTCACAAGCGGTCACGTGACTGTTAGCGCAACTCGATATTTTTCGAAACTTTGAATGCCTATAAAATCAAAACTACTAAGTATTTTTGACTACAACAGAAACTAGTGTATTTGTATACATACAGGCTTTACTGAAACAACATTTCAAGCGATTTGGCATACCTAATAACACTTTTCATTAATTAAACTCAAACAACGCAATCATTTTGTGAAATTATCTCCTTCGCAAACGGAATTGATAATTTCATTTAGCATATGCGCGTGCAAGATTTAAATAAGCATCCCGTTTCATTTCTAAAACAGCGGCATGTTTGAAGTGTGTATTGATTGAAAAATAACATAGTGTATCCATTCGCGAAATGGAAGAACAGTGCCGGCACACGATCACTGACTTGTCAGTCTGTCACAATCGATTTTCTCTTGGACATATGAAGGCGTCGAGCTGGCAATTTTAACAGTGTTACTACTTCCATACTACTACTATTTGATCAAAACCTACACTACATACATAACCTGAGTGTTTGAGCAAAGTTGGTTGTCTCTATAACTATATGTTCTTTTTTTTTGGAAATGATGGATTCTGTTCAGTGAATATATGTTATGTCTCGTGTGTAACTTATAGGGTTACTCTCATTACCAATATGGTTACTGAAAAGCTTGTTCTCTTTAACAAAAACTTGCAACAGATTCTAAGTAAATGTTTTTTTTTGAGTTCTACACATCTGTATTTTCAACATGAACGTATACCTACTAGTATGTTTAGATTTTATAACAAATAGAAAAGAAATGCATTCGGTTGAAACAAGCACAAATAATTTCTTATAAACGTTAAATTCCGATCTTCTTCTTCGTCGTGTCGAGTCAATTCTTTTTTTGACTTGCCATCGTGGTGAAAGGATTAGCCAATTCGCTTTTAAGAACTCGCGAATTGCCCAGGGTGCGCCGGACGTAGGGAATCTTTGTGTACGTCACTCGGGGAGGCTCCTTTCATGCACCCCAATTTTCCAAACTTCCGATTGTGCATCGGATATCTTAGAATATAGAATCACTATTCGTTTTCCGCACAAAACATTGTACAAACAACAGAATCCATTGAAAGCTTTTCAATGTTTGATTGAAACATACGGACTTTTCTAAAATATGACGTACATGAACCCGTGCGCTTTTGAACTGATACCGTCGTGTTTTATCGTTTGCACGTAACAATTTTAATAGAGTAAAAATGTTGCGACCTTTGTTTGAGATGTATTTATTTATTTATTTGGCACTTCAACAACATACACAATACACGTTTGTAAAGATTTCTTACTGCTAATGATGTTCTTATATGTATATCTATTAGAGATGTACACATCACTCATTGTATACATCGTTCAAAGTTACAATACATAGGGAATGTATACTACTGCCTAACCTAATCTTACATATAAAAACTCTGCCGCTAGATATATTATTTTGTAAGACTTTATTCAGCTTTTATATTGCGTTTATCCTAAAACTAAAAAGCATGGTGGCAATTACGTAGTTTTTTTTTGTTATTTTTTCAAACTATGAAGATCACTCTACCAAATAAAGAAGGTAGTTTGTATCACTCAAAATATTAAAAAAAAAACAATATAATATTTGTATTTATAAATTGGTGTTAACTTTATTTTCATGTTCATTCCAATATAAGAAATAGAACTAGAATATTCTAGCTAGCAAAATTATTTAGAACTGTATGTTAACCTTATTTTAAAAACCTTACTTTAAAAATCAAATGATTAAAAAAAATGTTCTATATAATATTTTATATACAATAAAGTTTCTTGTTAAACTGGACATAATAGAAATGTCTTTTAAAAGAAAAGGATAATGAAACAAGCTTCATAAGCTTCTAAGAGGGTAGGAAGACAGAGGTAAGGCAAGGACCGACTAGATGTCATTGCTTAAAGTATTTGTACTTTAATCCGACACCTAGCTTAATCCAATTGCAACTGTAAATATTTCAAGAAAATAAAAGTAAATAGCTGAATTTGATTTCAAAAGCTAGGATCCGTCAGTAAAAACAATTCTTAATTCTGGCAATCATTATATTTATGAAATTACCGCCGTTTTAGGTTAGCCCGTTCTTAACGCTCATAACGCTTTTCAATCCAAAGCTTATTAGAAAATTAACGTTGGACTGAAGTTGCCGTCGTAATTACAAAAGAAGAAAAAAACAAAATAGATATAGTATTTTTTTAATTTTAAAACAACGGGTCTAAAACGCGTAATTATTATAAAGGTAAATAAATACCTATGCTCGTCACAATTTTTATTTTTATTTAGTCTTGAACCGACGCCGGTTTAACACACAACACTAAGAGTATCGGTTGGTTTACGCGAAACATCGGTTCGCCAAACACTGCACTTGCTTGGTACTGGATTCCAAGATGTCGATAAGCGATATCCATCTTCGCGGAAATTAGTTTTTTTTTATTTCTACTGCTTCCCGTGCTATCCTGGAATAATAGCGCCTATACAGGGATAAAACTTTTAGCTGACGTATTTATTTCCTTTATAATAATTAGACCCTTTGTTGTCAAATCGCGAAAGTTTAAAAACATAAAATAGATTAATACTGGCATAAGTCCGTTAGGGAAAATTAACAATAAAATAGCTTATTAAGCTATTTTATTTTTAAGTTTATAAATGACGTACGCTATGATTTCAAACACCACAGAATGTTAACAATTCATCTATTCCTACTTTTTGTGGTGAGACTATCGGACTCAGAAGCATATAGCTCAAAAAAGTTTTCTTTTCGTAGTTGCAGCTTGCTCTTGTAGTTCAAATGGCAAAGTTTTGGTTTCAGACTAGCCGACCTAAGTGCACTTTGTCACTTAAATTCGAAAATATTGTTCTCTGCAAAGAAACGGGAAGTAATGGTTTTCAGCTGAAAGAATGTCATTGTTATTTTATACAGTTTAAAAAGCGCGGAGTTAGAGCGGGCATAATTTATTGTGGATATTTAGTTCGAATACAGTCCCGAATTTGTTCTGGGAGTTACGTAAATGTTGAATTTTAGTGGGATAAATAAGTGCTTTAATTTATTTCTCTGTTTTATTGCTTAAAACAACTGAAATGCACTTGGCTAGCGAGAATGTTGCGATTATTTATTATTATTTTTAAAAAATGTGAAAACTGCTACATGGTCTTAAAATATTATTTTAGTTACTTACTCATTTTATAGAAAGACTGTTTGTTTTCCTAAGTAAATAAAAAAATAAAAATTCTTTCATTGCAATGATAACCAGAGCCCATTTAAATTCACTGCATTCTTAACGTAAACGAACTAAAGTAGCGATTATTTTACTAAACATATTCAAACACCAATTCGTTACAGTTACTGCAGATCATTCTAATTTATGTGCTAAAAACCATTTAAAGGTTTTGAAAACACTCAAGTTTTTAACCCAAGTGATTGTTTGTTCGTAATTTATAAAACTAACAACCGGCGGCTGAGCTTAATAGCACCGATAAGGGTCACATTCCAATATTGGATTTAGTTTAGCGATGAGACCACTGCTAGTATTTAGTGCTCTCTAAACGAAATGGATAAGCAAAATTGAGCATTATTAAACTTTTATCAACTCTAGAACGCTTCTAGCATTTAACACTTTGTACGGACTAATGGTTAATGTATTTAGTACAAACTCTGTAATCTATACTCTTTCCACCTACAAACAAGAAACTTTGACTTTGTATTTTTATCTCTCACAACTTTGCAAGTTATTTTTTTTGTAGGGTTTACTTATTGTCTTCGAGATCCACGCAAATCTCTTCAATCTTAAAAACACCATAAGTTTGAAAACCGATGAAATTAAAACTAAACTGGAAAATACTGGAGGTATTTATAAATTGGTTTTGTAATCGAATTCAGCTATTTGTTTTTATTTTCTTGAAATATTTACAGTTGCAATTGTATTAAGCTAGGTATCGAAAAAAGTACAAATACTTTAAGTAATGACATCTTGTCGGTGCTTTCCTTACCTCTGTCTTCCTACCCTCTAAGAAGCTTATGAAGCTTGTTACATTATCCTTTTCTTTTAAAAGTATTTTCTAAAATACCCAGTTTAAAAATAAACTTTATTATGTAAAAAATATTTCATAGATATATTTTTTTGAAATCATTTATTGATTTTTAAATGTTTTTAATAAAAGGTTAACATACAGTTCTCAATAATTTTGCTAGCTAGAATATTCTCCTTCTATTTCTTCTATTTGAATGAACATGATAACGAAGTTAACACCAATTTATAAATACAAATATTACAATGTTTTTCCCTCTAATATTTCGGGTAATACAAACCAGCTACTTCTCCTGTAGACTGATCTTCATAGTTTGAAAAAATTACAAAAAAAGCCACGTCATTTCGACCATGCTATTAGTTTTACGTTAAACTCAATATAAAAGCTGAATAAAGTCGAACAAAATAATATATCTGGCGGCAGAATATACGTAAGGTTAGGTAAAGCAGTAGTATGCATCCTAAACAAAGGTCGCAAAATTTTTACTCTATCAAAAATGTTAGGTGCAAACGATAGAACACGACGGTATCAGTCCAAAAGCGCACGGGTATACGTCATATTTTAGGAAAGTCCGTTTGATTCAATCAAACATTGAAAAGCTTTCAATGGATTTTGTAGCTTGTACAATGTGTTGTGCGGAAAACGAATAGTGATTCTATATTCTAAGGTATCCGATGCACAATCCGTAATAAGGTATCATGCCGGTGAAAGTAATAAACAACTACATAATATTAGTGGTTTAAAATACGTTCAGAAAAAAATAAACTGTGCTCGCTAAGTAAACATAACGTAAGTTAAATAAAACCATCTTAAATCCGAAAGTCTGTATTTATTTATAAAGAGACATCGAAACAAATTGTTTTTTTGTATTTAAACATTTTTTTATCCGTACAGAACCGATTAGATCAAATTAAAATCATGGTGTTTCGGGAATTGCTGCAAGTAAGAAATGAGAGAGGCATTTTAAAAAGGTCCGAGCCATTGTCCCGGCTGCGTCGCGACGCTTAACCCGCCAGGCTCTGCACACAAAGCCACTACAAAAGGTAAATGGGCTTTCTGCCTCTGAAACTACGTTCACATTATGCTTTACAGCAGACGCTGGAGGTACGCCGTGAGCATTGTTGCTGTGTCTTATTACAGAATGCATAATAACGTTACATTCATAACTGACACCGCTGGAGGAACGCCGTTTATTAAACTGAGCTGAGTTTATACTGAGTTCTTTTGAATGTGTAATCGCGGTGCTTATTCGTTTTATGGACGCTTTTTTGTTTTGGGTAGATCATCTGTGTTTAACGTTTTATGCTTTGTTAATGTTTGTAGTTGAAAGTTTTAGCGACAGTTGCGAAATTAGATTACTCATTAGTCTCTTATTTTATATCTAGACTAGATTGTAATCTTGATGAAGTATCTAATAGTTTAGATACATCATAAAAAAAAAAAGTTTGATTGCGAGTAAAACTTATACGTTTGGAGTTGATTTATCAAAAATATTTTTAAATAATAATTATTACTTAAATTAACAAGCAATTATTGAATTATTAAAGATTGTCTTTTTCTTTAATTCAGATCTCAAATATTTATTTTTTAATTAAATAAAAAAAAATGTTATGACGTTAGTATTGGGAACAATTGCGTCCTTGACAAGCTACACGACTTAATTTATTTAAATACATGAATAGAATAAAATGCTTGTAATCAATTGAGCAAAGCTATGCAAGCGCCGCATTACTTCAACTGGCATCAAGGTAAGTATTCAAAATACTGTTGTCATATTTGAAGGCTTACTTAAAGCTGCTTTTTAATACAAATACAGATCTCTGATCTATTTTCTCGTTTATTATGTAGCTATTTCATCACCTTATTCTGTCCGCCTGATCCTTTGCAAATGTTGTTGGTTTGCTACAGTAGCAACAAGCTAATACTATTTACTGACTCCATGACTAACATTAAGATAAGAACCGGGTAATTTTTCTTGTTACAGTTATTTTAATCAAATAATCTTTTTCTTGTAATAAGGTTTTGCAACAAAAGGTATGAAAAAAAGAAATGAGAAGAAGTAGATATCTACTTCTTCTCAGTTTTTTCAATTTTACAATTGTAGCACAATCTTCTTTGCATATGTAATGAAGATTGTGCTGCAGTTGTAATTATAAAACTATAACAAATAGTTGGTTGCTTAAGAATACTGTATTTTATTTTAATATTTGAATTAATACAAATTATTTTTCTTGTTCAAAAAGGTAGTATTGCGGTTATTTCACGAAATTATCTGACGGTAAGATACTATTTAAACCTGTTACCGCAATTGAAGCCAGATGCCGAGGCATTTCATAAATAATAAACAAGAAAGGCAATCGTCGGCAATCTATCACGCTTCAATCATAAGCTGACTTTAATGCTGGGTCACTTCAGGCCTTTTTGCTGACGTTCTTATTACTTTAAAAATAACAAAGTGATTGGGTGCTCTTTAAATGAAACGTCAACGTCGGGATAAACGTCGAAATATTAATAGCGACCCATGAGTTGACGTCACCCGGTTTTTAATCAACGTTGAAATATTACAACACACCTATTCTGTTGCTTTCCCCACGTTAATTAGCTTTCGTTCTAAAAATCCCCCCTCGCGTTTCTATTGGGACCAAGCTATTGTTATCGTATTGAGTTTTACTGTTGCAACTTGCATTTTAATAAAACAGTCTCGCCAGAGAGGTGCAGAATGCATGGGTAATACTTTTGTGAGTTTCAACACTTTATGGATAAACAAAAACGTAGAATATGTGTTTGTGACATCAAAACATTGCGAGTAAAGACCCTTTTAGTTAAATAAAAGGGCGGCTTTAGTCAAACATGTAGCGTTTGGCCACAATGCTCTCGAGTCTTGACTGCGGTCAACATACAAGAGAAAACGCCTGTGGAATGCATGTTACCGCGGGCAATTTCACCCTTTGTTTCAAATGACGAGAAGTCGTCTTCGCCAGTCGAGAACGCTAATTGGGGAACATGTCACTATTTCTTTGCTCCCTACATACTCTCAAAGCCAAGCATTCTTCACGACTCGTGATGCAAGCAAAGTGCAGATTTCAGCAGCCTTTTGTTGCTACGCAGCTATGTGTTAAGATGGATCCGACTTGCAAGAGATAGTACAGTACAAGACTGATGTCATATTGCCGACTTTGTTATTTTATGTGCATACGGAATGTGTTTAAACTCTTACATAGTATTTTTGCTAAAGCGTTCTGTTATAAGAATTGCCATCGTACTCTCGATAGAACGAGCCATTAGAAGTAATGGCGTGTTTTCTTTACCGCCCGATATGTAACAATGTAAGTAACTAGCACGTCCCAGTTAAACTATAAACGCAAATGAGGTTTGTTTCCTGAATGATCTGATTTTTCAATTTGGAAAGAAACATCTAAGTTCTTGGTATTCTTGGACCACACATTGATATATTTTTTACAGGGGCTATGAAAAATCCATCAAAACTTTTTCACGTCGTTAGCGAGTCTCGGCTTAGCGGCAAAATATAGTGGGCCGATGCTCACAGAACACATGTGGCAGTATCGATTGAGAAAACATATGCGAGTGAATTTAAAGAAGGCCTAGATTGATGAACCAAGGCGAGCTCGGGCAACGTATTATAGCTATGGTAAATTTTGTATAATATTAGCATTTTTGCTGTACGTACTATTAATTAAGATTAACTGTCAAAAACGCCAAGAAATATAATTATGCATTTTTAATTGCATTATTCCACAGCAATAAACACTTGCAAAATAGAAAATAAAGTTTTCAAGCAACTTACGTATGTAACTTACTTAGCAACGTATGTTAATTAGTATTCGACGTATGTAGTGGTAGCTATTTAATTTATTGCTGCCAGTGATACTAATTTACCACATTTTTCTTTAACTTACTGTTAGGAATAGGCCTTGATATTTTAACCTTTTATTTTAATCAATAAAAAATATTTTTCACAATAAAAATATGCCCGCAAAAATATATGCTTTATTTTGAATAAGCAAAAATATTAATTAGCATAAACATATTCTAATACAAAAACAAAAATATTGTATAAAACGACGGATACTTGCAAACGGCAATACCATAATGTCTATCCTTTTTGACGCTATATCAAAGTAAACAAGACCCTTTCCTTAGGTACAATTCAATTTTCTGTACGACTTTTATCGTATTTCGTAGACTCATGAGTGCATATCGACGCCCCCAAGGAATAAACCTGTATTGTACTATTACTGAATTTTTACTGTTATACCATTTACGGTATCTATGGGTCGGGATACACCTATGCAATTTTTTTCAAATTTTTTCTACGGTAATTTCCAACGGATTTCCTTATAACACTTTTGTTCTTTGGAAATTTGCCATTTCTTATTTACTAGAATAATCACGAAATACATTATTACAAATTTATTGCCGTTGCTACATTTCGGTAAAGTAATATTACTGTAAAATATGTTTTTTTTAAATCCGGTTAATGCGATAACAGGTTTATTATCGTAAGTTTTGTGGTAGACATTTTCGGTTATGCACTGTTGCAGTTATCATCCGAGATATAAATTTATAAAATGAACTGTGGCAGCAAATTTACTTAAATAACTTTGATAAATTTTATAAGCTTTCTGATCGAGAACGCCAATGGATGTATATTATTAAACATACTAAAACCAAAAATATCAAACGAATGACTCTAGAACGCAAAAATAAACACAGACTACAAAATATTTTTTTCTTTAAATAATGTAGAAATTCTTGTTTGTAAGAAATTTTTCCTAAACACTTTAAAAATTAATGAACAAATGGTATATACAGCAATAGAAAAATTTAAATTAGACGAAGGGATTACAGACTTAAGAGGTAAGCACACCAATAGACCTCGAAAAATGAGCTCCAGCACGGAATCGAATATTGAGAAGCATATTACATTATTTCCTAAAGTAGAGTCTCATTATACAAGAAAAAGCTCAACTCGACAATATTTGTCACTAGACCTAAACATCTTCAAAAATGTATCGTTTTTACACTGAGTGGTTTCCACAGCAAATTATGTTGAAGTTACGATGGCGACAAAACGTCAATATGAAACCATTTTTAACACAAAATTTAACTACTCATTGTTTAAGCCTAAAAAAGATCAATGCTCTACATGTTTTGTATATGAGCAAGCCAGTCCATCAGAGAAAGAGTCTTTAGAAGAGAGCTATAGACGTCATTTAAGTAGAAAAGAAAAATGACAATTGACGAAAATGGTAGCACAATTGCTATCTTCGACCTGCAAAAAGTGTTAAGTAGGTATTCCACAATCCACTGTAGGCACTTTTTATTACAAACGTAAGTACACTGTGTACAATTTTACTATTTTTAACGCTCTAATTAAAAAAGGGTATTGCTACGTGTGGCATTACCAAATCGCAAAACGAGGCTGCATAGAAATTGGGAGTTGTTTGTTGCAATTCTTGAAGAGTGAACAGGAGCGAGGTCTTAACAAGATCTATTTTTATTCGGATGATTGTTATGGCCAGAATAACAACAGGTGCATTTTTGCCTTATATATGCGTATGCAGCAAAAACTTTAAATTTGTCTATAACGCACAGATTTTTCGAGACTGGACATAGCCAGAACGAGGGAGACTCGATGCATTGCCTGTATTGAGAGGAACATGAGAAATAAGTATAAATTTACACACCAGATCAAATATATAATATAATTCTCAACTCCGAAGTCTCAGGTGAAAAATATACTATGAAAGAATTGGAGCAAACAGATATATTAGACATAAAAAAAATTGTAAACCCTTTGAATTGGCGTCGCGATATAGATGGAAATACAGTACGCTGGTCTGATGTAATGGAAATTCATGTATCATCATCTCAACAGGACAAGGTTTTCTTTAAATATGATTTTGATGAGGCATACTCTGAATTCAAAATTTCAAATTCATTTCAAACCAAACGACGTGGGCGAAAACCTAACACAGATGCTCTGATAGAAGATACTGTATTGGCACGTGCTTATCATCAACCTATTCCTATATGCAGGGCGTTGCATACAGATTTATTGTCTTTGTGCAATAGTGGAGCGATACCACGGTATTATCACGCATTTTATGAATCCTTAATTTCGGTAGAAAATAGTGATGATCGCGATGATACTGATGATGCCATTGATAATATCGATTAGTTATTAAGATTAGTTATTTGTGTTTTTACTTGGCTACTTTTGTTATACTTTTACTGATTGTAATTTGTGATCCATAAGAGAACTTTGTTCCTACTAAACGTTATAATTTTAATAAGTTTTGTGAATTTTCTTTAATTATTCCCTCAAAGATACCAACAACAAATTTATTTTACATAATCGTTTTCAATGATTACGATAATATGACTACGAACAATTTTCAACAAAATACGGGTTACACTACTTTACCCTTTTATGGTTATTTAAATTTTTACCACAATAAGTCGGTAACTGAACATTACAATCTAACTCTGTAATGAAAAAACACGTTTAAAGCAATATTATGCCTATAATTTTTAAGAAAATTACAAGAATAATTCGGTAAGTAAACATTACCGTAATAATATTGATAAGTCAGGATCGTAAGATATCAATACCCTAAAAGTTATATGAAACCATTTTCGGCAATATGTATTTTAGTGAATTACTGATTCTGTGTATATTTAATAGTTACACTTAATACTATAAACTATTCGAGTAAAAATTAGCTTTTCCGTCATATAACAATGTCGTCAGGATTACCTTTTGTTGAAGAGATATACCCCAAAAACACTAAATCATTTTTCCTGTAAAATTTGAATTTTGCGATTACCGGTTTATTCCCCGGGGACGTCGATATTTGCTCAAGGGATAGAAAATCTTTGTCTGAGGAAATTGCTTGCGATCGGATTGGATGACGGTGCCGAGTCGCCGCGCACGATTGTCATTTGTTTAGAACTCAGCCCACAAACTCAGCCAGTTTCCATTATAGATACTTTACTGATAAGCACTAAAAAATACACGTGCATTTGATGTCAGTTATGTCAGGTTGACCTTCTTTTTTGTGTTTTTATATAGTTTATTTGCTTCATATTGTATCGAGTTTCTGTATTAATAACTTAATATTGCTAACAAGTACGATTAAAAGGTGAGAATGCAAGCGCGACGCTAACTTTTATATTTTATAGATAAGCCGTCGGCTTTTGCTGCTCAAAAGCTTCAGAATTATTTAATAATTTATATGGTTAAATATATTGTCTTTTACTGATATATCTTAGAGTAGACTCATGGAAATCGACGTGAACACCAAAAGCCTCGTCCCAACAATAACAGGGCACAATATCTTTACTAAATTACCTTAAACTAATTTGAGACCAATTCCTATTAAAGGATAATAGAAAAATAAAAAAGGATATAAAATAGTTCCAGGAAACACAAATGTGTGTCTTACTCACCAAGTTTCCGTGTTGTACGATTACTAAAAGCGTGATAAACGAGCAATTTGTCCGTCCACATTCAAATCCTTTCACGAAACTCAATTTCCTGCGGCACTGATGTTATTATGACTTTTTTATAGAATGAATGACGACTAATAAGCCGCAGGTAGGGTTTGCCGTAATTTGCCGCGTTCCAAACAAATTAACTCTACGCCACTGAGCATTATTACAGTTAATAAACCATTTAATGGCTGACCTATTTGTAACATATTAGATTGGCGCATGGTGGTTTGGTTTAGAAGCGAAATTTCAGCTTGAATTTGCTTTTCACTGCTGAACGCTGGTTTGAATTTGAACTGGAATGTATAGGCACATCATTGGGGCTCAAGAATTTGGCAAGGATTGTAGTCCGATTAGACCTGTTTTTTTTTTAAATGCAACAACTTATTTAAGTTAAAAGTTTGTATTTAGCATGACTAATGTGTTATATCTTTGAGTAAGTAAAAAAAAGGATGATCACTTTTGTACTTTTTATGTACCTTTATCGATCCAATGCAGAAATATTCTAATCCTAAACATAGTAAAGGCTTACAAGCTCTCAAAACTTAGTCCAAACTTGTTACTAAACAAGTTATAATGGTCTTACAATGCTCAAGAGAATCGTATACTTAGTGATTAGAGCACTCCTTTGCTTACAGAGTACTCAGGGGCATCATGTACTTAAGGTTTAATACACGAACCTCGTACAGTGGGCCAACGAGTTACCTATGCAGGGCAAAACTTCTAAGTCATAGTAAAGACGTACTACGTGAATACGTGAGTTACATATCTGAACAGTGGGTTTATTACACTTTTTAAATATGTAATTCACACATGCATATCTATTGCAGTCAGTTTTCAATATGGCGTAGAAGTTTTTGCCCTGCATACCTAATTGCTTGGCCCACTGTACATATTCTTCTTACTTCCGTTGACTACATATTGTTAGGAACGTGAACATCATTAAAGACCTGAAGTCGTGAACTTCTCTGTTAACTAGCTGGTGTTTTGTTTATTTCTGTATAAACTTTAAATAAATGTAACTTTGTGTTAAGTTAAAGTTCATGTTAAAAATACTTTATTGCAAAAAATATTCCGTAAGGCAAAAGTTTACTTTTAATCAGATGTGTTGTTTAAGAAATCATTTTAGTTGTGATATAAGCAAATTTGCGTGCGTGGTGCGTAAATAAATTTACAAGGTACAACAAACAATTCAAGGTTTTAAAAAATATAACAAGTTTTTAAATGTATGTTTTTTATTATGTAACTCTAAATATAAAAGTCAATCCGCCGAGCCTATTTTTCCCAATTAAATTATGGTCAGCTTCTAGATGTAACGGATTTAGCTGAATATCAGTCAATTTTATTTTTCTACCTAGATATAAAGTCAGGGTATGAATTTCAATTTAAACGCCAACTATAAAGACATTGCTTGAATAATAACAACATTCTATAACTTATTCTGAACTCCACGCACAATGGACCAAATGAGAGTCTAAGTGCGGAAATATGAGTCCACTTTCCAACTTATTCTGAAACAAGTTCCATAGACGAATTCATACTACCAACATGATCCATCTGTTTCGCGCGCATGTGATGTAAGATGTATCGTGTTACTTGTTCCGAACTGATGCCTTCCCGTTAGCCAAATATTGCTTGATATATCTATCACTTAGGACACACAACATCACGCTTATTATCCAGAAGGGTGTGGCACAAGTATGAGACATCCACATTTTCCTAAAAATACTGAAGGGAAGATACCAAATCACATTCTTGCCCGATCCGGGAACCAAACCCGAAACCTCACAGTCAGCGGCCGCGTAAACTAACCACTACATCAACGACGCAGTTTTTTTAGTTAGATAAACAGAATATTCGATTGTGGTGAAATAATTATACCTAATATCTTCAGTCAAGCATACTTGTACTATGAAGGACGGTGGATATATATTGATGCAGGAAACAGTAGTTATCATCCAAATAACAGGGTTGTTTGGGTTGGGCTCGTTCAGTTTTATATGCTCACAATTTACGCATTAGCGTGGCGTATAGACATTCTGTGATGCTGTAATGTACCGTGATCTAAATAAATATAACCTTTTGTGAGTACTTAATATAAATATTAGAATTTTGTGAAGCATTTGAATACCAATTTAAACATTATGTTTTGTATTTTTATGAACACTAATTTGAAGAACTTTTATCAAGGTTAATGTTGATATTTTATTTTAGGGAGTTATTACACCAATCAATCGACGTCGATTGATTAGTGTGATATCTTCGGCTGATCAATGGATGCTAGTTCAAAAAAAAATCATTCCATCCACCAATGCACTCCATCGATCGACTTATGTTATTGTATTTTTCGTTTTCTTTGCTTACGTTACTTCGCGAACTATTGCTACTAAAAATGTAGCAATATTACAGTGCGTTGTGCTTACCGAACTACTGCGACTAAAATGTAGCATTAGTTCGGTATACCGGACTTAACACCGAACTACTACGAATTGGCCGACGACAATGCGAGACACGCGTGGTAAGGTAGTAAAAATATGAACCTACTATAAAACTTAGCACTACTACATTTCATGAATGTTAATAACTATTTTTGTGGAGAGATTTGATCGCTGACTCCTGCGAAGCGCACTGATCTCTTAACGAAGCAAAAGAACAATTCGCAACATAGCACAATCTAGTGAAGATAACTGCAAAATATATCGACTTGCCATTTCGTACGGCCTTCGCTAACGGTACTCTATATAGCATGAATAATAGATGAACATAATTATTGTGTTGTTGACACAGAAAACACACTATTATTTAAACATAACATAACATCATGAATATATTATATACATCACCCAAATTTCACCTGTTTTGTTTAAAGCCCAAGTGAGGCTCACTTCATAGCATTGTGAATTACCTGAAGATCACCAATAAAACTTTGAAAGAACCCGAGACCTCGCGGTAAGAGGCGCTTACGCTAACCACTAGACCATCGAAACAGTTACAAGACCATCAAGGCATTATTTTAAATCTTAGCAAAAAAATTGCATATGAGGTAATAGACTGTTAGTTGGATGAAAAAAAAGTAGTTAAAATATATTTGATATACCAGATACCGTTATATGTCTTTCGTCGGTAAATACATTTAAAAGGAAAACATTTATCAAAAGCGAATGAGTAGAGAAAATCATCTACAGCAGGCTAGTATGTAAAACACAAATATAAATTTATAAGGAAAAAAGATTTAAATTAAAAACCAAATCCGGAAAAAAGGATAATGAATTTATTTTTTTTGAAAAAAAAACTTGCAAAGTTTATACAAAAATCCAATTTTCTAAACTCAAAAAGATCATTGTGGCCTTACAATCACAACTGCATCGCGCCTTCGGGCACAACCTTCTTTGCATATCTTCTACCACTCATTTTTCCTTAAGACCTTTTGTCGCAGATTCTTATAATTAAAGAAAACAAACGTTTCTTTGTTTAAAATAACTTCAACATTACTCGGGTCTTATCTCGATGTCAGTCACGGAGTTGGTAAATAGTATTAGCTTTGTTGCTGCTGGAACAAACCAAGAACATTTGCAAAAATGAGATGCACAAAATAAAACAGTTGCATAATAAATGGTATCAAGACAATGTAAGTTTAGGGTGGAAAAACTATGACCTATTTAAATATTGAACATTACAAATATTGTATAATTATTCTTTTGCGACTAGTATTAGTAGCATAGTTTATGTGCATTGCTGCTTTCTTTGTTTTATTAAAAGTATTTTATTGTAATACCCCGTAATAAAGCTTAGTTCAGTACGTATTCGAATTCATAAATTAAAGATAGGATGCATCCCATATCAATAAATATTATTTAAACTTTTGAAAATTTAAAGTATCATAATCGAAACCGGCAAAAAATATTACAAGAGCATAAAAACGAGCTCTCAATATGTCTAAATATTTAACGCCTAATCAAAAGCAACTTAGGTCTGCCACAAAAATCATTAACAGAGCATAAAAACGTTAAAAACATAGTTAATGTACCCTGCTACACAATTACACTACATGTCCCACTCGGCACAGGTTTAACATTGAAATGAGAGAAATTAACAACACATTTTTTGTTAGCCAAGTGCATTTTAATTTTTAATTAATGCAATAAAACAGAGAGATAAATTACAGTACCAATTTATCTTACTATAATCCAATATTTACGTAACTCCCAAAACAAATACGGGACTGTATCCAAACTAAATATTACCACAATAAATTATGCCCGCTCTAACTGCCCGCGCTTTTTAAACTGTATAAAAAAACAATGACATTCTTTCAGCTGAAAACCATTACTTCCCGTTTCTTTGCAGAGAACAATATTTTCCAATTTAAGTGACAAAGTGCACTTAGGTCGGCTTGTCTGAAACCAAAACTTTGTCATTTGAACTACAAGAGCAAGCCGCAACTACGGAATGAAAACTTTTTTGACCTATATGCTTGTGAATCCGATTGACACAAGTTAACAATAAATCATTAGTTAATATTTCGGGTCACGATATCTTCAAAGTTGCAAGTTGGCTTAATAACAGAAGGCCTGCATCAAATACATGTCCCACTGCTGGTCTCGGGCTTCTTCTCATGATGAGAAGGGTTAGGCCATTGACCAAATGCGGATTGGTAGACTTTAGTCAGCTTATTCTGTTGTTATTCAGCTATCTACAGCCCTATAAACTAATTGCATCTACATAGATTGTATCAGGCTACGTATAAAAAAAGAATACAAATACTTTAAGAAGCTATTGACAACTAGATGCTCTTTGCCTTACCTCTGTATTCTTATTATTTTATTTTATACTGTTGCAGTTTTCAAATGCATATCAAAAATATTACAGTCGTACAAGAAATTCCCGTATCTCTAAACTACATGTAAATCTGAACTACGCAAGCAAGAATTTTTAAATAAAATTGTCCAGTTTTGCTTTATTTGAATAAAGTTTATTAAGAAGTTTTAAAATTAGACTAAAAACTAAATCTAAAAATCTTTGTAGTAAATATTTAATAATCTAAGTTAACAATATTATAAATAAAAAATATTAAATGTCTTTGGTGAAATTGAAGTACCTTTAGAGACTCAATAAGATATCAATATGCGTAGATTTTGCCGCGTATTTATGATTTGACAGCTAGATTTATATGACGTGCAAGAGCGGCGTTTTTCCATATTTGGCAGTGGTGAACACCTGACAATGACTTGTCCTTTTGGTTTTATTCTCTAAGAGCAAAGTATTATATCCAAAGTTTGGAGCATCAATGGCAGATTTAAACAGAACCCTTTCATTACCACCATGCAAATAATATTATTATGAGGGCTAACTCAGCATCAAAGTAGAATAAAGTCGTAAAAATTGTATTACAGAGCGGCAAAATAAAGGTTTTGCTTTCTAGTTTCTACACAAAAGGTTAAAAAGGAATTTCCCCATTTGATTCGTTATTTGCGAACGATAAAACACGACGGTATCAGTTTAAAAGCGCACGGGTTTATGTACGTCATATTTTAGGCAAGTCCGTTTGTTTCAATCAAACATTGAAAAGCTTTCAATGGATTTTGCAGCTTGTACAACTTTTTGCGCGGCAAACGAACTGTGATTCTATATTCTAAGCTATCCGTTGCAATATTGGAATATATGGTTTTACGGCATTATTTGGTGTTAATGCATTTTGTGCCAAGGTAATCCAAATTAATACTAAAAACTTATTTTAGACATATTTATTTTAAGGATTCAAATAGGTGCTAATGCTACCGCGCTATTAGCGTAAATTTTCGTGATTAATAATATTACTTTACAGCTATTTTGACAAAATGTTTAAAACATTGAAATAAACACGAACTCTATAAATAAAAGGAAAAGTATTTTAACTTAAAGTTTTTGTCAAAGTTGTTAGTACTAGTTTCCATGAGTTTGCTTGAAAAATTATTGCACACAGAAACATTTTTTTTTTCAAAAGTTGTTTACCAATAAATACTCATCTTACAGTTCATTAAGAGTCGTGGTTTAGAAACATTTACAACTTTTTGAATTGTCGGCTCAATGCCTTCACACGTTCAAGAGCAAATCGATTGTGACAGACAGACAAGTGAGTGATCGTGTGCCGGCACTGTTATTCAGTTTTGCTAATGTGAACACACTATGTTATTTTTCAATCAATATACACTTCAAACATTCCCTTGTTTTAAAAATGAAATAAAATGCTAATTTGAATCTTGCACGCGCATACGCTAAATGAAATTATTAATTCCGTTTGCGAAAGAGATAATTTCACAGAATGGTTGCGTTGTTTGAGTTTAATTAATTCAAGGCTTGTCAACGGTGGTTGTAATTTCTACGACGCGTGCCTGTCTGAGGCATGTATCTCGTTATTGTAATCACCAAACGTTCATGTACTGGTGATGTATCAAAACGTGTGGTAACGTTTAGATAAGACTATTCATTTGATCACTTACCTAATATTTAACTATTTCAAAAATTAATCTTTACATTAATTTGTGAGAACAGATTAACTGTGCTCCAAAAATTTTCAGACTACGAATAGGAAACAAATACACCAAATAATTTCGATGCTCTTCGAGTCACGAAAACCGGTAGCAAGACTCCCCAACGCACGCTGAGCCAAACGGAATCCGTACCATATTTCATGTTCTCTACGTTATGCGTTTGTAAAAGAAAATACATTTTTAACTATGTATCTCAATATATTTTACAAAAGTACTATAAAAGTAAAGAATATGGACATAAAATGTCAATAGAAATATTACATCAGTCTTGCATGGTGCTATCTTTTGCAAGTTAGATCCATCTTCAACAACAAAACGCTGTTGAAATCTGTACTCTGCTTGCATCACGAGTCGTGAAGAATGCTCGATTTTTGGATCATGTAAGGCGCTACGAAACCTTCCCCACTTAGCGTTCTCGACTGGAAAGACGACTTTTCGACTTTTAAAACACAGGATAAAATAGCCCGGAACAAACAGTCGAGAACTTTTTTTTCGCCTAATTTCAAGTCACAAACACATTGTAAAATTTGTTTATACCATAAAGTGTCGCAGTATTGACCGTATATATTATGTAAACCTTCTCTACCACCGCACATCACTGGCTAAACTTTTTTATTAAAGTGCAAGTAGAAACAGAACAATTCAATATGAAAACAATAACTTTTAGAACAAAAGCTTATTAAAATAGGTGTAAACAATAAGGCCACGAAGGGTTCCGTACCATTATCTATAAAAACGGCAAAAAAACATCAATATTATGGAATTCCTTAAAATATTATTTTATTTTTATCGAATTATTTATTTTCAAAGCAAATATATAACGTTATTTTTTGAAAATATTTCAAGTGTCTAACTGTTATTGATTGAATTTGATATTGTTAACAATATCAAGCTGAAACGAGCAAAAACTCGTTTTCTCTATGGGAGCCCCCTCCCCTAAATTTTTGTTTTGTTCGGTTTTTAGTATTTGTTGTTTACAGCGACAGTAAAAATACATCATCTGTGAAAATTTCAACTGTCTAGCTATTGCAGTTTTTGAGGTACAGCATGGTGACAGACGGACAGCAAAGCTTCAGCGATAGGGTTCCGTTTGTTCTCTTTAGGTACGGAACCCTAAAAAGGGTGAGTTTTTATTTCAACGCTGATTAAAAACAGGATGACTTCAACTCATGTGTCGCTATAAATATTTATGGACATTGATCCCGACGCTGACGTTGCATTTAAAGAGCACCCGATTACTTTGTAAGATTAAAAGTAATAGGAACGACATTATAAATGCCTGAAGTGACCCAGCATTAAAGGTAGCTTATGACTAAAGCGTGATAGATTGCCGACCACGCGCCGTTTACGTCGATTTTTTATGAAATGCCTCGGCATCTGGCTTCGATTGTGGTAACAGCTTTTTATGGTATCTCTTTTCTGGATATTTGCTTGAAAATTTAACACTACTGCAAAACTTATTAATTGTTACATTATTTTGATATGATAAGTTATTTTAAAAGACTGAATAAGTATCATATCAACATTTAGAACGGATGTTGCCATTGAAAAACAATACATCTTTCATCGCATTATTGTATTTGTAATTATAACAAATATACTGCTTATACATAACAGTCATGAAACCTAAACATAATAATAATAAATCTTTATCTTTATTGGTACAAAAGAGGGTATTTTACAAAAAAAAAAAAAAAAAACAACTAAATATACGACGTAAAATGTGGGTGTTATACCCCTCTGCCACACCCTTCTGGGTAATATAGGCGTGATGTTATGTTATATTATATTTATATAGCTATTTGGCATGTTTCAGTTTTTTTGTAATTTCACCTCCGTCCCCACCCCGTCGCAAAAACAAAAATAAGGTTTAAAACGTCAAATACATGGATAAGGCAATACAATAATATTAACCCTTTTGAATGCTACATCAAAGTAAACAAGACCCTTTCCGTAGGTACAATTCAATTTTCTGTACGACTTTCATCGTATTTCGGAGACTCATGAGTGCATATTTGCTCAAGGGATAGAAAATCCTTGTCTGAGGAAATTGCTTGCGATCGGATTGGATTACAGTGCCAAGTCACCGCGCACGATTAACTAAGTCATAATCTAAGTCTATTTCCAGTATAGACACTTGCCTGATAAGCATTCAAATATACACAACCTTGCATTTGATGAAAGTTATTTCACATACCTACTTTAATTTGTTTATATTCCGTTTTAGTTGCCCCATGTATCGCATTAATGTATTTATAACTTAATATATATGGCAGCTTTTCGAAGCCGACAAGTACGACGTAAAGGTTAAAATTCAAGCATAGTACCTAATTTTATTCCTTATAACGTCCCCGCCAGATGTTGTCTTACTCACCTAGCTTCCGTGTTGTACGGTCACTAAAAGCGTGATAAACGAGCAATTTGTTCGTTCACATTCAAATCCTTTCACGAAACTCAATTTCCTGCGGCACTGATGTTATTTTGACTATTTTATAGAATGAATGACGACTAATAAGCCGCAGGTAGGCTTTGCCGTAATTTGTCGCGTTCCAAACAAATTAACTCTACGCCACTGAGCATTATTACAGTTAATAAACCATTTAATGGTTGACCTATTTGTAACATATTAGATTAGCACATGGTGGTTTGGTTTAGATACTCAACTGCTAAATGTTTTGCATTTGAACTGAAATTGCAAGGCAGTTCATTAAAAATGTAGGCTCAAGTATTTGCCAAGGATTAAAGTTGGATTCCAACAGATTTTTCAAGTCCACCATGTTTTCCTGTAACTTAAGAACTATGTAGCGTACGACTGCTGACGCTACAAATTGTACTTAGGCGCAAATGCGCAGTTGCTCGGCTCGGCAGTCGTCTCTCCACATTTACGCCGTTAGGTCATTAGGTTTAGTTAATAACATAAGTATATATTTCTGGTACCAGTTAATAAAGTATATAATAAGCAAGCAACCTTTGTCAATTCACATCTACATGAAGAACTTCCTACAACTATAATTTTAGTTAACAGTTTGTTTTTTGCATGACCACTCTGTTTATATTGATCTTGAATACGTAAATTTCACACCATCAACTTTATACCTTTTATGTTCCTGTATAAATTCAAATGTAAAATTATTCTAATCCTAAACATAGTAAAGGCTTACAAGCTCTCAAAACTTAGTCCAAACTTGTTACTAAACAAGTTATAATGGTCTTACAATGCTCAAGAGAATCGTATACTTAGTGATTACAGCACTCCTTAGCTTACGGAGTACTCAGGGGCATCAAATACTTAAGGTTTAATACACGAACCTCGTACATATTCTTCCTGCTTCCGTTGACTACATTGTTACGTTCATGAAACCACGAGTGCACTAATAAGAACTTCACTGTTAACTAGCTTATGTTTTGTTTATTTCTGTAGAAACTTTATGAAAATGTAACTTTGTGTTAAGTTCATATTAGTATTATTACTTAATTGCAAACAAAATTTGTTTCCATAGAGTTATTATTTTGCTTACGATTTACAGGTCTAATAATTCTTAGTTTACATTTCTTACATGGCTTATTATGAACGATTCAATGGTTATTAGCAAAATACATACAGTTAAATAATATTTCCTTTTTAATCAGATATAACAGATATACTACAGGTATATAGTATAGTATAGAAGTTCATCTATTGTTATATAAATTGACAAAACCTAGCTTAAAACTTAACTATTTTGTATTACTTATTCTTAGATAAGTTTTATAGATGAATTCATTCTTCGAAAATGATTTATCCGTTTCACGGACACGTAGTGTAAGACGTATTGTGTTACTTGTTCCTAACTGATAGGTCTTTCTGTTAGCCAAATATCTTTTCATAACTTACACAACTAAGGACAAACAACAACACGCCTATATTATCCAGAAAGGTTTTGCAGAAGTGTTTGACACCCATATTTCACTTGTTATATTTAGGTCCCATATGAAAGGGGGAGAGCCTACATCCACCGGGTACAATTCTAACTCCGTGCTGCTATTGACAGTTTCACCCAAACTTAAGCCCGACTCAGTAACCAAACCCGAAACCTCACGGGAAGAGATCGCATATGCTAACAGAAGAGAACTCTTTGCCGACAAACTGCTAAGCAGTTTGGCAGAAAAATTGTAAACCTACAAAATGTAACCCTTTTTGATAATAAATAAATACAAAAAAAAAAAATAACCACTGGACTAACGAGGCAGTTATTAGTAGAATATACGAAATAAGTTCTAATGATATCTTCTATAGTCCAGCAAACTTGTGCTATGAAGGACGATAGATATTGACGCAGGAAACAGTAGTTATCATCCAAATAACCCCTGTTATTTGGATGATAACTACTGTTTGGGTTCGGCTCGTTCAGTTTTATATGCTCACAATTTACGGATGAGCGTGGCGTATAGACATTCTGTGAGGCTGTAATGTACTGTGATCTAAATAAATATAACCTTTTGTGAGTACTTAATATAAATATTAGGATTTTGCGAAGCATTGGAATACCAATTCAAACATTATGTTTTTTTTTATTTTTATGAACACTTATTGAAGATTCTTTATCAAAGTCAATCTCTAATCTCTAATCCATGCCATCGATCGGAGTAATTGAACTGAAAATGTCGATAGACGTTGACTAATCTATTCACCCATATATCGATGGTATCGATCTACGGCCGATCTTTTAATGTAATAAAAAATGTTGATCAACGTTGAACAATCCATTGTAATATCAATCGTTAGGTGAAATAACGCCCGTATACAACCTTACAATTAATTTGTTTGACATTATGTCATATAAACTCTATTAACATCGCCACCGCCTAGTGGTCAGCTGTGTATACAGAAGTTATCATAGCAATTTAATATAACGTTATCTAGTTTTCTCTCTTTTCTTCTATTAGTAAGGCCACATTCCACTACGATGAATAACAAGGTGATATATACGATAAATGGCCAACATGGAGATAGTGCTTGAAAATCAATACATTATTCTTCAATACATTCCTTTATTGCCTGGATTTGCATAAACCTTATTTTTATTGACCTACCCAATATACACAAACTTGTAATACCTAAAAATATGTTTTTTTATCAATAATCTTGTGATTAGACGGGCTAGCATACGAACGTGATATAGATGATTTCACATTTCTGTCATGTTTTCCCTTCCAAAAATATGACATAAACGCAAAACATTCTATATCGCGCTCGTATGCTAGCCTCTCTGAAAAACATTTATGCACTTTCGTCGCTAGATAAATTCCCAAGTACGACTAAAATGCCAGTATTAGGTTATCAGGTATTATAATGTACATTGTTGCAAATATTTTACCAAATCATAATTTGCTGGTAACAGAGTAATTACCACAGGGTTATTACAAAATAGTGATGCGGTTCTAAACTATATTATTATTCATTAGTTTCCGTGTCACACAATTTACTGGAACGAAATTTACTGTCAAAATTTATTTAGATGTTAATATGAATTAGGTGGAATAAATTGAGTTATTTACTATATGTTATTAATAGAATGAAAAGAAGATGAGAATATACTCAAATATGGTGTTGTTGACAAATAAAACACAAATTACACAAATTTAATTTTGAGCCTCTGGCCCAAGACTTTTTGATGTATGACAAAGATAATAGTTTTCGTGTATTTGATATACCCAAATACTTACGACATACGTCTATCGACAGTCATTTTGAATGCAATAAGCATTCAAAATGTACTCTCTTACCATAAGCCTAAGGATAGGGTAAATCAACTAGAACAGACAACTAGAGGATGGCGTTAGATGGCGATAGAACTAGACATAGTGGATAGGCACGCGTTTACTTACACTTACCAGAAGATTCAGACTAGAATGTATAAATAATATGAAATACACAAATAAATGATATTAAAAAATTAAAAACACCACAAAAGGGTAATTAAGTATTTTTTTTGTAAAAAAGACATGAAAAGTTTATAAAAAAATTCAATTTTCTAAAACTCAAAAGATCATTGTGGTCTACAATCACAATTGCATCCCGCCTTCGGGTACAACCTTCTTTGTATATCTTTTACCACTATTTTTTTCTTAAGACGTTTTTCTTGTCGCAGATTCTTATAATTAAAGAAAACAAACGTTTCTTTGTTTAAAATAACTTCAGCATTACTTGGGTCTTATCTCGATGTCAGTCACGGAGTTGGTAAACAGTATTAGCTTGTTGGCACTGGAACAAACCAAGAACATTTGCAAAAATGAGACGCGCAGAATTAAATGATAAAACAGTTGCATGAAAAATGGTATCAAGACAATGTAAATACAGTGTGGAAAAATACCATGACCTATTTAAATTTTGTACATTGCAAAAGATGCGCTTATATTTGGTCCAGCCAAAATTTAAATTTTTATATGCATACCAACATAATATTACATAATGATTATTTTGCGGGTAGTATTAATAGTATATTTTATGTGTAGGTATTCTTGCTTTGTTTAATTAAAAGTATTTTATTATTAATATATACTCTGATATACAATAAGATTTCTCAAAAATGAAAGACAAAGTCAATTTTGTTTATATTTTTTAATTATTTTAAGTCAAGGAGGTCGCAATATATTTATAGCTAAGGAAAGCGGCAAAAACAAAATAGTGTGAACTCAAACACGTTTTAACAAGTGCATAAAAACAATTTATCCCTAGATATTAAACACCTACAAATATCCCGAAAGTATACATTGTTAAAAATAAATTATAGAAGTTTTAGGAATCCATCTTGTTTAACAGGTGAGAATTCTAAAGATGGATTTAAAATAATTTTAAAATCTACAACGATCAATTCTTGATTAATATTTGTATAAAACACATATTTCTATAACCATCTCCAATGAAATTTGTCATTCATATTTAAAATGTTACCTTTAAGACATTAAATGTAAACGGACAAATTAACATAAACAAGAAAAAACAAAAGCAACTAAATTTGCCTCAACAAACATTAACAAAGCATAAAAACGTTTAGCTTAGATGATCTACCCAAAACAACTAACGTCCAAAAAACGCATTAGCATCGCGATTACACATTCAAAAGAACTGAGTATAAACTCAGCTCAGTTTAATAAACGGCGTTCCTGCAGCGGTGTCAGTTATGAATGTAACGTTATTATGCATTCTGTAATAAGACGCAGCAACAATGCTCACGGCGTACCTCCAGCGTCTGCTGTAAAGCATAATGTGAACGTAGTTTCAGAGGCAGAAAGCCCATTTACCTTTTGTAGTGGCTTTGTGTGCAGAGCCTGGCGGGTTAAGCGTCGCGACGCAGCCGGGACAATGGCTCGGACCTTTTTAAAATGCCTCTCTCATTTCTTGCGTCTAGCAATTCCCGAAACGGAATGGTTGCAACTTGATCCAATTGGTTCTGTACGGTTAAACAAATGTTTAGACAAAAACAATTCGTTTCGATGTCTGCCGAAAATAAATACAGTCTTTCGGATTTAAGATGTTAGGAAGACGTACACGCTGTGCAAACTTAAAATAGACAGGTTCATTATAAATTTATTTAAAGCATGGTTAGTAAATAAATACAACTTTAATACATTTTGCTGAGTGAGTACGGAAAAAAAATGGTTTTCATTTTAACAAATATGAAATAATACATTAAGATTTGATCTCTCTGTCCCGTTCAAACATTATATGAGAGATAAAGATCCTGTCTAAGAAACTGTCGGTTGCGCCAAATTAGTGCATCCTTACCACTATATAAATAAGATCGATATTTATTTGCATAGGTTCACCATTCGGCCTTTAAAGCAGCCTATCTCAATATTGTGTATTTGCACTAGCACAAGTCTACGTAGAACCCCTCAATATTTATGAAGTCACCCTTTACCCTTTATAAAGTACCTCCCAATTACCTTTTTTAAAAATATTAACTTTATGTTTGAAGGTAACAAGTTAAACTCATGGTGTTATTCACGAAGTTTTGCGGGGTTTCCAAAGAAAATAAATAAACCCCACGGCAAAATAAACTTGTAAACTTTAAACACATAAAAATACCGAGTAAAAGTTTCTTGTTCGTGGGTAGAAAGAAATGCACAGATTACTGATGCTTGTTTTTAAAACAACCTGTCCGTACAAAGTGCTACATGTTAGAAGCGCTGTAGAGTAGATAAAAGTTTAATAATATTCAACATTGCTTCTCCAGTTTGTTTAGATAGCACTAAATACTAGCAGTGGCTTCATCGCTAAACTAAATCCAATATTGGAATGTGACCCTTATCGCTGCTATTAAGCTCAGCCGTCGTTCGTTAGTTTTATAAATTACGAACAAACAATCGCTTGGGTTTTATACAGAAGTATTTTTGAGGCACTAAAGATTTTACATTCTACCTACATTAAGGCTTGTAAAATTAGTCGTAAATGTAATTTGAGGATATTAAATGAAAAGGCTTAAACCGGCAAACATTCGCCTGTGACGTAATATGTTTTCGAATAAAAATTCAAATTGCAAATTGTACCATAAATATGCTAAAATTTGCGTTATGTTACAAGTGAATGCCAGTGGACCAAGTAAAAGAAAATAGAAAAAAGCCGTCTATAAATTTAGTGAGTAGCACTTTCCTATCACACTACTATCCTAACTGTTTTCAGGTTGGAATAACAATGAGAGAAATTACCGCCACATTCTCGCTAGCCAAGTGCATTTTAGTTGACTTTACGCAATAAAACAAAGAGATAAATTAAAGCACTTATTTATCCTACTATAATCCAACATTTACGTAACCCCCAAAACAAATACGGGACTGTATCCTAACTAAATATCACCGCAATAAATTATGCCCGCTCTAACTCCGCGCTTTTTAAACTGTATATTACTGTATACTAAATAACAATGACATTCTTTCAGCTGAAAACCATTACTTCCCGTTTCTTTGCAGAGAACAATATTTTCCAATTTAAGTGACAAAGTGCACTTAGGTCGGCTTGTCTGAAACCAAAACTTTGCCATTTGAACTACAAGAGCAAGCCGCAGCTACGGAAAGAAAACTTTTTTGAGCTATATGGTTCTGAGTCCAATTGTCTCAACCCTCTTCTTCTTGCGGTGCTTATTTCATAATGCTTAAATGGAAAGCTATTGATTTTATTCCTTTACTGGTTTAATAGTTATTTATGGTACTCGTGAAGCAAGTTTGATATTGCGTTTAAGTGTGGTTTTAATTATGAGCTTCTGAAGGATCCTCTAGGATTGTTATCCTGAGCGTGGCGAATCATAATGAGCAAAGCAAGTGATCAAAATTCAGAACGATAACGGAAAATATAAATTTCAATTTTAATTTTATCAAATTGTAGTAAAGACTATTACAAACAAATAATTATATAAAAGCTCCCCGCTCTTAAACTTTATTTGTTTATAAGTGGTAGTATTTTTTATTGTTAGTGTCGTTCGGAGTTCATAACCTAGATATTTTCTCAAAATAAAAATAACTTATTAGTATTTCACCAATAAGTATTTAACAATTATTCTTGTTAACCCCCTCCAGCTAAGCTTAATTTGCTTCTGTAATGGGTCCCGGAGACGATCAAGTGCACTTGACAAGTCTCACGTGAATGACGATTTCACCTGATGAGGAACTTGACGCGACTTGAAGGTGCCATCAAGTTCACGTTACGCAGTCGTTCCCCCTTTGCCCAGGAAAGTGGTCGTCGCAAAAATTTATAATGGTTTCCAACGCAGACAAGGCATTCCTTGCTATAACTCTAGTGGTATTCTAACGCCTATGTCGTATAAATCCGACAGTAGTGACGAGACATTTTAGAATTTAGTAACTAAGACATAACGCATAAACGAAAATATTATAATGAAATAATGAGTTATTAAAAAAAAATACATCATGAAATTGTTATTTACTAACGTTTTTGCACTGTATATTAATAATATTACAAAATCACGCTCGGTAATTAGGTCGGCACTTGCCGCCAAGGCCACGTATCGGTCCGGTTTGTCGTCCGCCATCTTCGATGTTCCGGCCGCAAATGAATAAAAACTTGTCAAGTCGCGTCAAGTCAATCGTCGTCAATCTAAATTTCTGTCAAGTAGGTCAAGCCCGTAGATCACTTGACGGGACTTGTCAAGTCAACGCTGTAAACGATCAATATTCACTTCAAGCACGTAGACTTGTCAAGTGCACTTGATCGTCTCGGGGACCCATTAGAGAGGAGAAAATTCACGTTTTTGGTGTAATGGCCAAGGTTTGAACCCACGACCTCTCAGTCGTAAGACCGATGCCTTAATTTAGAAATTTGCGCACGACCGCTAATTCAGAAATTAACTAATCTTATTTATTTATCGAAGCTGGAAAATATACCCAACCAAATTTTATCAATATAGATTGTGTCGGGTTTCGTATCGAAATAGAATACAAATACTTTAATGACAGCTAGCCGCTCTTTGCCTCACCTCTGACTGCCTACCCTTTTGGACCTTTTTTACAAATTATAAAATACCCAATCAAACAAATAATATGTATTTTCATGTCTAAATTTCATGTAAATCAGAGCTATGTAAACAAAATGTTTTAAATAAAAGATGCCATTAATCATTCAGTTTTACTTAATTTAAATAAGGTTGAATAAGAAAATTCTCAATTAAGTCTAATAACTAAAATCTGTTTCAATAAGTAAATATTTAATAAACCAAGTTAACACTACATCAACCTACTTTGCCATCTGCCAAAGTTGTATATCCAAAGATTGGAGCACCAAAAAATATTAAAAAAAAATTTTCACATGTCCACCAGGCCAGTAATATTATGTTAAGGGTAAAATAAGCATAAAAGTAAAGAAAAAAAAAATATAGTAGTAAAATAGTATTACTGAGTAGCAGAATAAAGGTAAAGTAATATATCTCGTTTTGTATTCGTACAAAAGTTTTGCTCTGTTTAAATCGTTATTTGCGAACGATAAAACATGACGGTATCAGTTTAAAAGCGCACGGGTTCATGTACGTCATATTTTAGGAAAGGCCATTTGTTTCAATCAAACATTGAAAAGCTTTCAATGGATTTTGCAGCTTGTACAACGTTTTGTGCGGAAAACGAACTGTGATTCTATATCTAATATCAGGATATGGCAGGATGGTTATATAACTTTTCTTTGCTACAAATGCATGCGAATCTAAACAAATTATTTAAACTCATTTAAGAGATTATGTTACTAAAATAGCAGCATTTGATGTTCGTGTTTTTTTAACAGCCATTTCAACAAAATGCTTAATAAATTGAAATTAACATGATTTTTACCCTACTCGTAAAAAAACAAATATTTTTACACTGGTGTTTGTTACAAATAAATATATATTTTTAAGAAATTTCAAGATTATTTTGAAGCTAAAAATAATCTTGACTCATGCCTGCTTAGAGTTTCGGCGTTAGGGCACCTTCTCTTTGTATTTACTTCATGGTACGACTCTACGAAGCTCGCACGAATCGAGACGAGCTGCTCCGAAATCGGATGAATAAAAAATATACTGCATAAAAAAAAAAAAAATTGCATAAGTTGATAAAAATGCTATGCAATAGCTTTTTTTATTTGGTTTAATTATATAACTATAACTTTTTTATGCGTTAATTCGAAAAAAAAAAAATCTTGACGCAATAATTTTTTTAACCTCACTCAGCTTACAGTTCAGAAAGTCGTAGTTTAGATGTATTTACAACTGTTAGAATTGTTGGCTCAATGCCTTCATACGTCCAACAGCAAATCGATTGTGACAGACAGACAAGTGAGTGATCGTGTACCGGCACTGTTCTCCATTTCGCGAATGGAAACACTATGTTATTTTTCAATCAATATACACTTCGCCTTGTGTTAGAATTGATACGAAATGCTAATTTGAATCTTGCACGCATACGCTAAATGAAATTATTAATTCCGTTTGCGAAGGAGATAATTTCACAGAATGGTTGCGTTGTTTGAGTTTAATTAATTCGAGGCTTGTCAACGGTGGTTGTAATTTCTACGATGCGTGCCTGTCTGAGGCATGTATCTCGTTATTGTAATCACCAAACGTTCATTTACTGGTGATGACTATCAAAACGTGTGTTGCCGTTTAGATAAAATTATTCATTTGCTCACTTACCTTATAATCGACTTTGAAAAATTTGTGACCCAAAATTTTTTAGCTTGCCCAAAATATTGTCTGCTACGAATAGGAAACAAATTCACCAAATAATTTCAATGCTCTTCGAGTCGCGAAAACCGATAGGAAGACTCCCCAACGCACGCTGAGCCAAACGGAATCCGTACCATATTTCATGTTCTCTACGTTATGCGCTTTGTGAAAGAAAATACATTTTTCTCTATCTTTAGAGCTTTCACAGTTTATTTTCTGTATTTGTTTTATTTCGTATCCAAATTGTATTTTTAGCATTGCTGTTTTTCTATTTAGTTTAGCGTATAGAAATTTATCGACGTTCTGTGTTTCTTTCTTTAAAGGTACAAAAACTTTATGTTAGGTATCGCAGGTTATGTATTAGGCCTATGATTAATATCAAATCGTCAAAATTAATGATAATGGTAAAAGCGACATGTGTAACTGGCAAATTTCAATGTAAGAAATTGAAAAGTACTCAAACGAGTTTCACAGAATGGTTTCTCATTTGCCGACACTTGTAACGATTCATTTGAGAAACTCATTTGCGCGAAGCCTCCGGCGAACGATCCTCATTTGCGTTTGTAGTGGAACTGGAACGTGCTGCTTACTTACATTGTTACATATCGGGCGGTAAAGCAAACACGCCATTATTTCTAATGGCTCGTTCCATCAGGAGTACGATGGCAATATATTTGACGAAAGTACTATGTAAGAGTTAAAGCACATTCCGTATGCACATAAAATAACAATGTTGGAAATATTACATCAGTCGTGCACGGTGCTATCTCTTGCAAGTCGGAACCATCTCTACACATCGCTGCGTAACAACAAAAGGCTGTTGAAATCTGCACTCTGTTTGCATCACGAGTCGTGAAGAATGCTCGACTTTTAGAGTATGTAAGGAGCAACAGAGCAGTGGCATCTACCCCACTCACGCGTTCTCGACTGGCGAAGACGACTTCTCGTCATCCAAAACAAAGGATGAAATTGCCCGGGAACCATGCATTCTACAAGCGTTCTCTTTTGTATGTTGACCGCAGACGAGAACTTTTATGTTCCGCTAAAAGGGTTTTTTTCCCCGCATAATTTCAAATAACAAACAAAGAATGTACCTATTGACCGTATATAATAATATGTTTACCTACCTTAACTCCAACCCACTGCAATGGCTAGACGCTTTCATTTAAGTGCAAGTAGCAACAGTACAATTCAATGTGAAAAAAAAAGCTGTGGTTCTAATGGAACCGTGTGGACTTTAAGAGGAAAAACTAATTAGGAAGATGACGTCATATGAGAGGCAACAATAAAAAGGTGTGTTGTAATATTTTGAAGCTGATTAAAACAGGATGACTTTAACTCATGGGTTGGTATGAATATTCAGACGTTTATTCCGACGTTGACGTTGCATTTATACAGCACCCGATGACTTTGTAACTTTAAAAGTAATAAGAAAGTCAACAAAATGGCCTGAAGTGACCCAGCATTAAAGTCAGCTTATGAATGAAGCGTGATAGATTGCCGACCACCCGCTTTCATGTTTATTTTTTATTAAATGCTTCGGCGTCTGGTTTCAACTGCGGTAACAGCTTTTTATGTATCTCACCGTCGGATTCGCGTAAATATACCGCACTGCTGTGAAATATATTAATTGTTGCATAATTATTGCTGAGAAGTACGAATGGATTAGTTATTTTCAATAACAGAAAATATATTGTAATACTCCGGTAATATATTTTGACGGAAGTTTAAATTGCCACTTAGTATCATCAGATTATTACATTAAATCAAAAACTTTTGGCCTTTTTAGAGTGTTAGAGTGTTACAGTTCTATTAAAAAAAAATGCAGCTGTATATTGTTGTTATTTTAAGAAAAACAATTTTACTTAATAAAATTTCTATACTAGGCACCGTTTTGCAAAATGACATTAAGCTTATTATTTATTGTCTTGCATATTAGGATGGCAAAGTACTTTTACTATTACTGTAATATTATACCTTCTAATAAATGTACAATATATTTATAGAAGGTATAATATTACAGTTTTTAAAAAAATAATTACCTAGTTTATTCGAAGGAAGTAGAACAATGTTTGGCAAACGTATATCAATGAATCAGTTCGGAACAAGTAACACAATACATCTTACACCACGTGTGTGTGAAACAGATGGATCATGTTTGTCCAATGAATTCATCTATGAACTTGTTGTTGTTGTTAGATAAAGTGCTTTTATTTTCGTAAATACACATACCTACACATACAGGTAACATAACATAACATTACGGCTACTTTTCCGAAAATGATGTGGTAGAGGTCACTCACATTATAACTGTTGAGCCTCCCCGATTGACGTACACAACATTCCCTACGTCCGGCGCACCCTGGGCAATTTGCGAGATCTCCAAAGCGAATTGGCTAATCCTTTCACCACGATGGCAAGACAAAATAAATTTTGACTTAGCCATCGACACGACGAAGAAGAAGAAGATTATAACTGTTTAGATGTTGTTTAGCTTACCAACCTAATAACTAATGTTACTGCCATCCACCTGGGAACAGGCCAAATTCGTGCTGGTATTGAGAATTTCCTGAAAGGAAAAATCTCAAACAACACTTTGACCGACTCAAAAATCGAACCCGTAACCTCGCGGTGAAACTAGACTGACTAGACCAACAAAGCAGTATCGTAGATTTTAATTACTTTTTATACTTAATTATGCACAAAGTAAAATTATCGTTAAGTTTCTACTGAAATAAACAAGTATGTACCAGTTCACGACTTTTCGTCCTTATTAGCACACTCGTGATTTCATGAACGTAACAATGTAGTCAACGGAAGCAGGAAGAATATGTACGAGGTTTTTGTATTAAACCTTAAGTATATGATGCCTCTGAGTACTCCGTAAGCAAAGGAGTGCTCTAATCACTAAGTATACGATTCTCTTGAGCATTGTAAGACCATTATAACTTGTTTAGTAACAAGTTTGGACTAAGTTTTGAGAGCTTGGAATCCTTTACTATGTTTAGAGTTAGATGTAGATTTGTAAATTACAACAATGATTTGCTTATTACAAAAAAAAAACTTTTGATAGGCTATTTATTCTCGCTAGGGTTTTGAAATCTGTAACCTAGTCTAATCTTGCCTTTACACACTGTCAAACATTGTACATAACAGAACGAACAATATTGTTTAATGTGCGTAAGCGTGCGTTTAGTGTCTTAACATGATATCTTACTAATTCTTGTTAGAGCGTTTTTTCACATATTTTTATGTCAATTAAAAAAACAAATGTTGCCATTAAAAATGTTAATTCTATATTTAAACTTACAACCCCTAATTCACCACCTTGGAGAGTTAATAAACTATAAGGGATATTTCCAAAAATCAATCTTAAAGTTTATTTACGTCATGTAAGGTGCATAACTTCATGCATTTTCCTTTAAAACTGACGAACCTTGCATATTAAACTTAAACTCCCTAATTTACCCCCTTTAGGAATAAAAGTTTCAAAAACCAGTTTTTGAGATAGGCCTCTAACTACGCTTCTCTGAAAACCGCATCCAATTACATGCAGTGGTTTTTGCGTGATGCGCGTATGAACACACAGACAGACAGATAAAATCATTATATTTTGCTCCTACTGAATAATTCTATAATATTGACTTAAAAAAGGTGTCGTTAAAATATAAATATACTCAAACGCTAAGAGAAAGTAAAATAAATCTATCGGAATTCGTTTAAGTGCATTTTATACCTGAAACTTATTGCCAAGAAAGGCTATGTCAGGAACGATTTCGAAATTAAACTTTATCTCTGACGAACTCTTGAATTTTCTCAAGAAGGTTTGTTCAATCATGCGATGTTGCTCTGCTTTTAAAAATAAACAAGAAAATCTTTTATTACGATCCAGGAAACACTTCTATAAAATGTTTTACTTTACCGATTAAACAAGTCGTTTGTAGGTATTCGTCGATACTCTCACGATTGTTAACGAGGAGTCTATAAAAACATACTTTTTCATAGCAACAATTGAGAATAAATAATAAGGTAAATGAGGAGCTAAGTCTACATATAAAACAGATTTGCATGGGTATATTTCAAGTTTTTCCTCTTCTCTATTTAAAAAAATGTCTCGGTAGTATAGCGTGATAGAGTACAAACTTCTAGTCGCACAGGCACACACATCTTTACAAAATGTCACATTAATAATACTATTAAAATTAAATAAATATATATCACACAATATATACACACGATGCCCTCTAGTCCTAAATTAAACAGAGCTTGTACTATGGGTACTAGAATAACTGATACTGTAGAGCCTAACGATAAGGTCCACAAATGAAACAAGTAAATTCGTACTTAAACGTGTAATAAATTAATAAAACCGGCCAAGTGCGTGTCGGGCCACGCGCAGTAGGGTTCCGTAGAAAAATATTTTTAATTTTACTTTTTAACTAAATGGCGTCCTTCAGAAAGGAAATGTTTGTAGTACACGAAACCAGCTAGCACGTATGACGAGATGTATGAATGTTGAGGAAGCGAAAGAAGTATGTAAGGAGCGAAGCACATGGCGTTCCATCGTCTCTGCCTACCCCCATGGGATAAAGACGTGATTTTATATATGTATTATGTATGTTTATTTATGTTTCAAGAATTTTGAACGAAATATTCTGAGTAACTGCATCTGACATTTCGGACCCCTATTCCTCTTGAAGTAATGAAGTGAACTTATCCGCTATAGTTTTCCTTTAAAGTTCATTACATGTACTACCGACACAATTTTTTTCAGATTTTGGGATCCAGTAGTTTAGCTTTTAGGGGGGGGGGGGGGGACGCCCTACTCAAACAAAAATTTGCTCTTTAAAGTTAATTATCTCGCAAACGGATCTCTAAATCAAAAAACTGTCATAGCAACTCCTAAACGTTTTTAAAAGGCCTATCTAATAATACACCACACTATGGGGTAGGCGACAAAAAAAAAACATCCCTACTTTACATGTAGGGGAGCTAACTAAAAAAAAAAAATTTTCCAAATTTTATTCTACGACTTTTTTTGTTTTTGATCTTATCACTAATTTCTTGAAACTGCAACAAGAGTGAAATACCAAAGTTATACATATATACTTTATTTTGTAAATATATATATTTATTTTACGTAGGAACACCCAGACAAAGATAAACCCCCCCCCCATGTTAATGCACACAAAGATTTGTCTTGAGCGGAAATCGAACTCGTGACCTCAGCGTTACAGGCAGTTACACTAACCACTCCGCCATTCAGTCATGTATCATGAATTCCAAATTTAACAAAAATAGAATGCTCGCATCAAAACTAGTCTTTACTAACTAAACAAACAAGTTTGTTTTACCCGAAGTTCAAATAAAATACACCGTAATGCAATACCAAGTTATTCAGCAATCGTACCACGTCTCTATCATATGCAAAGTTGCGAACATATTTTCATACATTTTCCTCGGATTTTAATAATACCGATCGATGGAGGATATGATCTTGCTTTTAGTTCTGCAAATATAGGCGACGTTGTTGAGGCTACTTCGGTGCTCCGAGAAACCGTAACGGGATTGTAAATATGAATTATGGAGACAACGTTTTGAATCAAAATGTTGTCACTCTGTGTATAATCGAAGTAATATTATGTTGAGGTTTACATACGTTTGTTGTTTTTATTATATTTATTATTCTTTTAGTTCAAAACTTATTCCATTAGGCGGTTAAAGTTAAAATTGTCGTATCGATCATTCTTAAGAAAGTTAAAAAATCTTTTTTGTTAAATCCACGCGTAAAACCCGAGTCTTCGTCATTCTAATTAGCATCGTTGCTAAACCATTAACGCATGTTGTAGAGAAAATATATTTAAAGTACTTACACTTCCCAGTTTTAGATAATTACACGCATTTCTCGCCAAAGACAATTCATTTCTAACTTCTGATTATTTTTATAGCATTTAGCTATGCTTATCCTGCCGGTCCGATATCTTTTTCAACTTTTTCTTAGTTTAATTCATTTCTAATTAATATTTTATCAAAAAAAAACTTGCGTTCGAATTTAGAATAGTCACATTAAATTGCAGCAGCATCAACCAGTGCTCAGCATTTTACCTAAAGGATAATTTAGCCAAAATTCCGTGCGAAACAAAACTGTCAAGTGCCAATCTAATAGGTCAGCCATTAAATGGTTTATTAACAGTAATAATGCTTAGTGGCGTAGAGTTAATTTGTTTGGAACGCAGTAAATTACGGCAAACCCTACCTGCGGCTTATTAGTCGTCATTCATTCTATAAAAAAATAATTCCATACAGCTAAACCTTTTTAAACAACTTTTTTCTAGACATTCTCTTAGAAAATGTGTAGTAAAGAAGATGTACTCTAAATATAAGTAAAGTTATTTTACCATATAATAGACGGCGGCTACTCCATGATATGTTAAAGTTAGTGCTACGCTTGCATTTAACCTTGATGTCATACTTGTTTGTCTCCTTAGGAACAAAGCCAAAATATCGTCATACATATTAAGTTATAGATAAATTTAGGCAACAAAAACGTAATAAAAACAAAATATAGTATGAATCTGGCATAACTAACATCAAATGCAGGTAAGTAAATATTTTAGTGCTTATCAGCTAAGTGTCTATAATGGAAACCGGCTGAGATTGCGGGCTGAGCTCTAAACAAATGACAATCGTGCGCGGCGACTCGGCACCGTCATCCAATCCGATCGCAAGCAATTTCCTCAGACAAGGATTTTCTATCCCTTGAGCAAATATGCACTCATGAGTCTACGAAATACGATGAAAGTCGTACAGAAAATTGAATTGTACCTACGGAAAGGGTCTTGTTTGTTTTTATATTGAGTAAAAGAGCGTAGGAATGGTATTGTTACTTGCGTGTACGTGACGTTTTAAACTATTTGTTAATGTCTATTTTGCTAAAATTACCATCCCATCAAAAACATAAATATAAAATAAGAGTCAAGGTCAATATTGCGTCTACGTAAGAATTGATATCTGCCAAGTTATGTGATTTTTTTTTACACTTTGATACTGATTTTTTTAAGTCTAATTCCGTTACTGTTATAATCTAAAAACACAAAAATATTTTTTTTAAACATTACTTAACGAGGGGGTGAATTGGGGGTTGTTAGTTCATATGTGAAGTTGTTAAATTTTGAAGGAAATTGCATGAAATTTTGCACAAAGGTTGCCTACACGACATTAATTAACAATAAGATATAATTTTAAACAATTTCTCTGCCCAAGAGGATACATTTGGAGTTAAAAGTGTATGAGGGAAGTTCCTCAATTTTGTAGGAAATAGCTTGTAAATATCGAACTCGTAAACAATATGCATCCAATCCAATATATATTCATAACGATCATATTTGAAAAGATTACGTATAAACTATAAAATTGTTTTAATTGTTTCAATTTTGTATCTTTTTATAAAGGCCTGCTGTGATGGTCTTGTGGTTAGCGTATGAGCCCCTCATCGTGAGGTCTCGGGTTCGATTTTCGGGTCGGGCAAAGTGTTATTTGTGAACTTGCCGTTAGGAAATTCACAATAGCAGCATTGAGTTGGAATTGTGCCCGGTGGATGGTAATAGGCTCACCCCCTATCCCGTGGGATAAAAGGTGATATGTGGGTGTTGTACACCTCTGCCACACTCTTCTGGGTAATATAGGCGTGATGTTATGTGATAAAGGTCAACCAACGATTTCTAGATGAAGGTAATAATAGGCACTGAAATATTATTGTCGCCACTAACTTAATATTGAATAAAATTTAAAGTTTAAAATATCAGATGCCGAACGCTAAAAGGAAAACTGTGTCGCAAATTTTATCAACTGTGGTAACTAGTGATCAGATATTTATATTTTTGTACTTCATTTAATGGATACATTATTCATAATTTTATTAAAATGTTTTTGAATTTATGTTTCGGAACGTAACGGATGGTGGCAGAGCTCTTGTGAACGAGTTTGAGGATGACAGCACCACCGTCGCACCTTTAACCTGCCGCCAAATAGGACTGTTGCACTTTACTGTTCCAGTTTAGTGGTGGGATCAGGCCCTAATATTACTGCCACATGAGCCATTATTTTAGATTTCATCGTTAGATGTAGCAACGCATCTACTATCCGCTTTTGTGGATTGCGATTTTAGGTGCAGGTAACTGACTGCAAGGCGCGTCTCATAGGCTACTTTTACACCTATTATGCAGATGAAACCGCGGCAGAAAGATAGTCTTCTTCTTCGTCGTGTCGATGGCTGAGTTAAATTTTATTTTGACTTGCCATCGTGGTGAAAGGATTAGCCAATTCGCTTTGAAGAACTCGCGAATTGCCCAGGGTGCGCCGGACGTAGGGAATCGTTGTGTACGTCACTCGGGGAGGCTCCTTTCATGCACACCAAGAAGATAGTTTGTTTGTTTGAGAACGCTAATCTCGGGAATTTCTGATTAGATTTTATTAATTATTTTTGTGCTTAAAAGTCCAACTCTCAAAAAAGGTTTGGAAATACTTTACATTACGCTTAACTGGTGGTAGAGCTCTAGTGAATGAGTTCGAGGGCGGCAGCACCACTGTCTCACCTTTAACCTGCCGCCAAATAGTAGTGCTTCCATTACTGTGTTCCGGTTTGGTGGTGAGATCAGGCCCTGAAATTACTGGCACATGAGGCATAACACCGTAGTCCTCAGCTGCAGCGTCACATCTTTAATCTGCTTTTGTGGATTGTTGATGTCCATGGGCTGTACTCCACTTACCATCAGGTGGACTACACGTTCGTTCGCTGTGGGCGTGGTATAAAAAAAAAAAAAAAAAACTCCACGAGGGCGGAGCAGTAAGGTTTAACATGGATCAAAGCGCGAGTGCAGCTACTTCTTAATACAAGGACTTCCACGCGAGCGAAGTCGAGGACACAAGCTAGTTATATAATTTAATAATAATGTTTATATTCACTCATTTAATCCATTTTCTCATTTTTTATATGTTTAAATATAAATTATAAAAGTAAAGTACATTTAAAAATATAAAAGTATAAAATTCTACATTTTTAAATATAAGTATACCATAACTTTTCTGTGCGTTTACTTTTCTTAATTAAGATGTCTACAAATCCGTATAATAAATGCATAACATTGCTTTAATTATTGTCATTCATGAAGAATCTTATGGAAATATTTTTTTGTTTTTAATTACGGTGTAACTGTGTCACATGTTAAAGGTAATTGCCAACTTTAACATTATTTACATTGAGCATCAGTAAATAAAATAACTTTGCCAAACTTGACTTAACAAGCAATTTCTCATAATATTTACTGCCATATTTTTTCTCAATCGATACTGCCACATGTGTTCTGAGCATAGAAATCTTAATAACTAGTCAATAGAAATGCTATCGACTATCTTTTAACACTGGGACGCATGTCGCCGGTTTTCAAATACCACTTTTTGTATTCCTGCAAACAAAATTATTCTTTTTGGCGATGACATTAAGACGACAATTCCTCAACTCGCACTGTTGTTCGATTAGACAAATGCGCTTGTATTCCTGCAAACAAAATTATTCTTTTTGCGATGACATTAAGACGACAATTCCTCAACTCGCACTTGTGTTTGACTTGACAGATGCGCGGCGACAAGGTCACGCGTCTTTGACATTTCTATTGCCTTATTATTAAGATTTCTATGGTTCTGAGCATCAGCCCACTATATTTTGCCGCTAAGCCGAGACTCGCTAACGACGTGAAAAAGTTTTGATGGATATATCATAGCCCTTGTAAAAATTACAACAGTGTGGTCATCCAAAAACAAAAGTTCGGATTTTCCTTCAGATGTATAGAAAAAAGTTATTGACTGGATTTCAAATAATAACTTTCAGAATTCATTGCCTATTTGAAGTTTATCTAGTTTAGGGGACCTGGGGACTTAAGGCTGATTTTCTCTTAATAAATAAATATCTAATAATTGCAATTGCACGCTTTTGTTGCGTGTTTTTAGTTTTTTTAAACTATTGTTTATTTTCTACTTTTTAGTTTAGTTTATTTATAAGAGCGTTTTTTTTATTTTATTTTTTTATTATTATTTTTTTAATTTTTTATCGAATTATTGCATTGTCATCGATCTTTGACAGGTGTGCAAAATTTGAATGAAATCTGTCCGTTTAAAGTGGGTCAAAATCGAGTCCAAAGGAGTCGGTTACATACATACATACATACATACAGATGAAGCTAATATAAGCGTGTTAAAAAAGTGAGTTTCCGCTATCCTTTATGGAATTGTATAAGTCTAAAACATTTTTACTACTCGATGGTCTAGGGGTCAGCGTGTGCGCCTCTCGCCGCGAGGTCTCAGGTTCATTTCCCGGGTCCCGGGTTCGGAAAGTGATATGTGTGAACATTCTGTCAGAAAATTCACATAAGCAGCTCTGAGTTGGAATTGTGCCCGATAGTTGGCGATAGGCTCACCCCTTATCCCATGCGATCTAAACATAACAGGTGAAATGTGGGTGATGTACACCTCTGCCATACCCTTCTGGGTAATATAGGCGTGGTGTTATGTTATGTTATGTTAAAACATTTTAATCGTGAATGTCTAGTACTACAGTATTTACTTTTTCACTACTCAAAATAAATTATATGAATGTATTCCCAAAACATTTATCTTACCATCTTAACACTATTTAGTTACATAAATTTAAATTATTTCTTGTTGTTATTATCTAATGTTAATTATTAAATAAACGGTTAAAATGTCCATCTTACTATAAAAAGTAATCTAAATGAATGCATTAAAAATGATTCAAATTCAAAATAAAATTATTATTAAATAACAAAAGAATACTTATCTGGCATATCTGCAATAACATAATTAACTAAAATTAATAATTAATTAAAAATTAACCGACAGGGAGGAGCAAATGAACGTACACTTCGGCTTCTCGTAACAAAGTGATGTCCGCGCTGCGCACAGCGATTAAACAACCTTACCTCGCCCACTTCCGACTAACGAATAATTCGGGTAAAAACCCAGTTGTTTACTCAAGTATGAATTCAAAATCGAATAATCATTTGTGATATCTCTAATTTATTTTTCACGAAAATAATTAAATATCAAATATTTACTTGATAGGTATAATAATGTTACTGTTTTAATTGCAATATTTTGAAAATTATACATGTACAACAATTATTTTATTATAAAGTCAAACAGTACCCAAGTAAGTATGCGCCCATTAAAAACCTCATTACGCATAGTCACATAGCGTTGTCATCACAAATAACACGTTGTGTTACAGCATTAGGATTCCACTTCACATTATAATTTAATTGCTTCACATTAAGCATTTCGCTGCTCAATCTCCCGTGTATTATTATTTTTCATTGTACCCCGTTATTGCGGACGCGAGTTGGGAACAGAACAAAATAAAAAAATCAATTTATTTCCCTTGTGAGCGAACATGTCCCGAGCTAATCCAGTTTGTTCGACCGCGCAAGGGTTGAATCGTCAATGAGGAACGCAGTCCAAATGTAAAAGTGTGCCACTCGGGGAAAAGTATCGAATATTGGCTCTTCGCAATGAAAACCCGGCCCTGAATGAGATCAGTATCTATTTGTAATTCGCCTTATTCGTAGAAAATACCCTCTGACTTAAACCCTACTGAGTTGCTTAAGTAAGTTCAAATTCGTATGTTTGCGGTCGCATATTGACATTATAATTTGCTATTAAAAAACGTTCCACTTATATAAACAATTTTCTTTTAAAAGGTCCAAATCGCGTCTAAAATCTGTAGGTAGCTAAGTTTTAGGTTCATATTTAGTATTATAACAACAAGGAAAGGCGAGTTCCTGATTATCCCGATAACGATTGAGCATAATATTCACTGATAGGCAACCTCATAATATTCAACTGTCGTAGGAAATGTTCGCATAAGTCCTAATGTATCCCCTGATAAACTTAACTTAAGATATTATATAGATGCATCCGATCAAAATCTAATTACGATTGATTCAAATGAACTAACGAATTGAACGCATTATGAAACATACTAAATTCTTTTATACAGCCTGAAAACCTTGGAAGCTCGAGCTTTGGAAGCCTAACCACTAGAGCAGTCAATGGAAAAGGCAAAGCAGTCGTTTTTTTGGGGATCGAGTTTAAGTTGGATTGCGAGCACTTCATCCTCCTCGTCAATATCCGATTCATCAACAACACAGTCTTCTTTAGTGAAGAAGTATCTACATACTTCTTCACTAATGAAGACTGCATGAGAAAATTGCCCCAACGCGAAGTAACCGATTCCTTAGCAATTTCCAGCGCTTTTTTTAAACGACGATTGGGTTTCAATATGGGTAAATCTGCGGGTGCGGTTAACAGTTTCAAAAACTTTTGGTTTACTCATTTTTCTGCTATCTTTCATGTTTACGACTTGAATTTACTGATACCAAAATAATCGATATTTAAAATTAAAATAATCGATCTAAAAATTATTTAAATCGATACGATCGATGTAAGTTACTAAACTACAAATACACTTGTCAATCCCTATGTGAACAAATAATAAAATGCTACCTTCAAATAGATTGATTTTAATTCTCAACTTAAAAAAATATCCTTGAAGCGGCGAAGTAACTTTATATAAGTTTACCCACAAAAATTATAACGCAATTTAGAAAATAAAAGTAATTCTACCTACACGATTTACAGATAATAAAATTCTAATTTGCATCTACGAATAACGATAAAGTCATTGATCTATTTATGTACTGCAATTGTAATTACATAACTACGATGTAAATAGTCACAATTAACCCTAATTTTTAGGACGAAAAAAACAGTGCAATTAATTATTTTATGTACGGAATGTATTGAATTTTCAATTTGTTTACCTAAAATAACGCTGTGCGAACCAACAATTGTTTATTAAATTGATGCAATGACGCGATAAGAAGTAGACAGATTAGGAGTCCTGTTAGTCTTTGCAGACCGGCAGTTAAGAAGAAACACGTACTGCAAAATGATATTCCTTAGGTAAATAACAAAACAACTATGTATCTACCCAAAAAATGTACACTGGAATGTACACAATTTCTCCACGCGATTACGATTGTTTTTTAAATAATATGAAATAACTGAACTGCTAAATGATGATATTCCGTTGTTATTATGTTGTTACGAAATATTCATATAAACGAGATGTTTTACTATCAATGGAACATGGTCGCTAACCAATGTGAGGCGGCCATTACGAAAAATGAAATTGACTGTTTCTCGATAAAACCGATAATTAACGATATTGTGGTTTCTGTTCGGGCGCCAAAATATATTGTATTTAGGTAATCACGGCGATTGGTATATGCTTCATCTTTAGTCTTAACACCCCCCATTGGGCAAGTAATTCTGCCGTCAATAGCATAGTTGCAGTAAGTCGGGTTTTTATCAAAATTGAGTTAGATATACAGACGTGATCACGAGAACGAGATCTATGTATACATCTTACTCATTCGTTTCTATCGTTTTTTAATTCATATTTAGCAATTTAAAATTTGCAGTAAGTTGAGCATTTTTTTTACATCCCAATGCATTATTACAGTGGACACACTTATGGTAAAAAATCTTGTTCGGAGTCTCTCGGCATAAGTACAGTATGACTACTATACTACTAATATGTTAGGTCATTTACTTTATTAAAATTGAATATGGGCCTAGCAAATAAACATTAAGAAGATATACTGTTTTGATCCCAAGCAATTTCCCAATATTTACTAAATGAGTGGTCTAGTCTTAAAAACAATATGCCGCGATACTGCATGTATGCTTAGTATTGATCCTAAGCGTAGGTTCCAGATTACTTACTACAAAGACGGTTCGATGCGATGTTGAATTTATGTTAAGTAACGTAATCAGATCTAACATGAGGTTACTCATTATACACAGAGCATGTAGCCATCCTGTGATTATGTTTAAGCAGCAGTTGTAGCTCAAGAGTCAGGTGTACTTATCATGGAAGCTGTAAATTATCTATATTGTATCCATGCTTAGGAAGTAAATACATATAATATGATCTTATGACTAATTATAAAAATTATTAGTCGTTTTTACTGCATGTTTAAGTACTTGCGATATAATACCACGTCATAAATACGGTGCAAGTAAAGTTGCTTCACTGTGAACATAATACGTCGTTGTAACTAACCGTCACACAATTTATCTTAAAATGCAAGTTGCAAAGAACAATTTAAAGTATAATTTGTCTATTTGTTGGATACCTACGTAAAATTTTCGACTACTATAAAGACGATTTGCGGGTGCGCGAAGTTGCGCGGGAGTGTGCGGGGGGCGTTGGTATTCCCCGCACCATACTCGTCCCAGTATCGACACACGAGGCGCACTAAAGGGTATTCAGTCGCTGCATAGTTTTAGTGTGGAGTGCACGCCCGGTGTCACTGCGTTGGCGCGAAAATAAGGTAAGTAAGACAATCGTATTAGTTTTGTTCATGCTTACTTGATATTCTTTTTTTATAAAAAAGGAAATAGTCTACCAAATACTAAGAATTGCTTACCATGATGCGATTATGCCGGACTCGCCGGCCTAGATGTGGTTAGTGACTGGCATACCGACTAAACTTAAATACTTCGAATAAATCATTATTTATTTTGTTTCAGCGAAATAATGAGTTCTCGGAGAGATCTAATAATGTCTAAAGTGCGGCAAAAGGTAGAAGATTCTCAGGCTCCAGAAACTGTACCTAATTTATTATGCACTGAGGTAATGCCCGTATCACCTAATTCTAGCTACTCATTTGTGGATAATTCAGATTTCAGTGAACATGATTTGAGGAATGATAGTCTTTTAAAACTATGTCGTAAAAAGACCGTCGAAGTTAAACCCACTCATGAAACTACCTTTAATATAGAAAGATCCAGCTCACCATATGTCGCCAAAAAATCTGTCGAACCCCTTCATGAAACTTCTGTTAACATTGAAATAGCTAGCTCATCGTTTTTATCTGATATGGAATTACCAACAAGAATTACGCCTGTTATGATAACTGAAAGGCGTATTCCACAGAGAATTTCATGTAATGAACCTTCAACTTCACATGCTTCTGATTATTTTTTTGATAATGAGGGTGATGATTTGCCCAATGATTTTGATTCCGATGACAGTGTAAAGGACAAAGACTATTTTTGCGTTACTGAAGATCTAGACACTTCTTTAGATACATCTATTGAAGAAAACTGTATTTTAAAACAACGTAAAACTAATAAAAGCAAACTAAAGTTACAAAACCAAACAAAACGTGATAAACGAGCTGAAGCTGAAGGCAATATTCAAGATTCTGAAGATGAAATAGACCAAGAAACAAATCCCCAGGAAAATAGAGTTGAAACGGAGACAATTACAAGTGGTTTCGTACAAGCTATTACTGAAAAAGAAATCGTTCAAGAAACAGACAACTTAATGATATACAACGAAGAAACACAACCTATATCAATAATTCAAAGGGAAAATACAGTAAATAAAGTTACCAAAAATACTTTGACAAAGAGAGGTACTATACGTAAAAGGAAAATAATAGAAAAGTCGACTGCAGAACGTGAAGAAAAGAAAAAAAAAGATATGATAGAAAAACTTTCCTTGAAAGAACCCTGTAAATTTACATGTAAAAAGCTCTGTACCAATAATATTAGTATGGAACAACGTCAGATGATTAATTCAAGATATTCGGCCCTAGATACAGCAGCGAAAGGTATGTTCATCAAAACCAGTGTGAGCGTCTCGAAAGTTCAATCTAGAAAAAATATAAATAAAGAGCCAAAACGAAACCTAACCTTTAATTACTTTTTTACTGTACACGGTCATGAAAATCCAGTGCAGGTATGCAAGACATTTTTTTCAGCAACGTTAGGTTACAATCCTAAGAATGACACAAAAATTTTTCGAGTTCTTCATTCAAGTGAAGACGATGATTTCAAAGAAAAACGCGGACATTATGACCGGTCGTCGCTGTCCAAGGATAAAACCTTGATAACTTCACACATAATGAAGTATAATCCTGCAATATCGCATTACCGCCGTGAACATGCCCCACATCGTCTGTATTTACCCAGCGATATCACTATCACCATGATGCATTGCAATTTCAACAAAACGTACCCAGACTCTGCATGCTCTTACGAAGTTTACCGAAGAGTTGTAAAGAGCCACAATATTTCCTTCGCCACACTGGGCAATGAAGAATGTGAACTTTGTGCTGTATACGACATACATACTTGCGAATTTAATAAAGCACCTAATACAACCTGTACTACATGCAAGAATCATGATGAACACCGTCAACGCTACACAGACAGCAGAAAGGCGTACAAATTAGACAAGAAAAACGTAGAAGAACATAAAAATGATGACACTGTTTACGTATGTGTAGATCTTCAAAAGGTGGTAATGCTGCCTCGCATGGATAGTTACAAAGTAGCAATATTCTGCCCTCGAATTATTGCATTTAATGAGACTTTTGCTCCTTTAGGCAAATCTACTAGAGGAAATAATCCTTACGCTGTCTTATGGCATGAAGCGATTTCAGGGCGAAATGTTCATGACATCGTTTCAACATTCAGAGCTTTTTTTATACACCATCGGAACAAAAGTCATATGGTGATTTGGGCAGATAATTGTTCGTCACAAAATAAGAACTGGACACTGTTTTCCTTTCTTGTCAATGTTATCAACAGTGATTTAATTGAAGCACGCTCTATCACTATAAAGTATCTAGAGCCAGGACATACATTCAATTCAGCTGACAGCTTCCACCACCAAGTGGAGCAGTCTCTTCAAAAAATGAAAAATGTTTGCGACTTTAATGATTATGTAGAAGCCGTTCGAACCTCCAACTCAGGATTAAATATTCCAAAAATAATGGATGTCCGCGATTTTTACAAATTTTGTGACTTTCATTCTGAACAGAAAATGCGTGCATTGAAAGACCGGGAATACATTAAAAATTTCACTGTGGTGAAAGTTGTCCGTGGAGAGTATAATATGTTTTACAAAAAATCTCATACTGATGAGGAATTCAAGACACTAAATTTTTTACAAGTCAAAATTTTAAAAAGCAAGCAATTCCCTTGTTCTGAACAAAGATGTTCACCAAGGGGTGTCGCCTCTTCCCGCAAAGAAAAAATTGTTAAAGATCTCGTTCCCTTGATGCTACCTAGTCGAAGGCAATTCTGGTTAGACTTGCCAGTTAATGATGAATCCTTGAATCTTTCCAAAGAATTTGACGATTAGTTCTCACCTGCTTGTTTTCGTAGAAGTCGATGCCTAATTCATTGAATATTTTATTTCATTACATTATTAAAGAAGAAAGGGTTATGTTTTCCCTAAATTGTTATAACTTTTGTTTCTATAAGATCGTTATGAGATACATAAGATTCATAAATGTTGTTCGATTAATCTATAAGTGTTGATTTGATACCGAAGAAATTATTTTTAGAAATTATACCCTTATACAAACATAATTACGTGATTCTAAAATAGTTGTTTAAAATAATACTGATTCATATTAAGTTAACTTGGGTTGAGAGATTAATGTAAGAAAACTAAATTATTAGAATATGTGCCATTTTGTAACTGGAAAGACTGATTGCATTAAGTAAAATTAAGAAACGTAATTTTGTTATTTATTATATTATTATAAACATAAGGGCTACTTAACTGTAAGAAAGAAGTTGATTGAAACTAAATGGCATTTTAATACAGTTGTTCAATTAATAATTAAGTGTTGATTTGATACCGAAGAAAGGATTTTTATTTTATTTGTAATGTAAAGCTACTTAAACTTAGGTACGTATTTCACTTTGCCTGACATTAGCATGCTAATAAAAGCATAATTAACTATACAAGATTTGTTTTTTTTAAATACATTTTTAAAACCAAGAACTAATTGTTTTATTATCACCGGCCTGATATAATAACACTTTTGAACATATTATATTTAACCATAAATTAGTATGGTTACTTAGCATAAATACAGTAAATAACACACTTACTGTGTTCATGCTAAGTGTTCCCTATCAGAGAGCGTCTAAGAAATACTTAGTATAACAACAATAATCAATTTATTTGATCTTTCAATAACTCAGTAATCGTGTCTAAATAAGTAATAGATACAGGCTGAGCCTCTCTTTCATTTAAGGTATCAACCGTCATGATGTGATTACAAACAAAAGATTTATGGAAGATTTTCGAGCCAAAACTTTAACCGCCTTTTTCTCAAAAGTGTCTAGAACGTACTTACTGCAACTATGCTATTGACGGCAGAATTGCTGTCTACATATAAAATACGTAGCTACGTAAATTAAAAAAAAACGATTGTTCTCACAAGATTTATTGAAATCTTGTGAGAACAATCGTTGAATGATGTTAGATTTATTCATAACTAGCTGACCCGGCGAACTTCGTAACGCCTTAGCGTAAATATGATGCACTACTTTATTTTGTATAGCTGACCTATCTTATGTATGCGTACCTATTCAATTTGAACTGGAATCTATAATATCCCCCATATAAAAATGAATACTTTTTTTTTTTTTTTTAATTTTTTTTGCCTTAACATCCTTGTACAGAGTATTAGAAAACTACAAAAAAAAATATCAGCCAAATCGGTCAAGCCGTTTTCATGCCAAGTCGTGACAACGGAAAACGGGTTTCATTTTTATATATATAGATAGATACGATACAACTGCTGCTTCACTAATTGTTTTTTTATTAAACTTAATGCACAAAAAATTATCACAAGCGAACTTAATGCCTAGTGGCATTCTCTAACAGTCAATCTAGGGTGGTGCAGAGATAAACAAAGGTAGGTGCAAGTTAAGTAGTCGTTAAGTAATTTAAAAATTAACCATATTTTATTATAAGCGATTAATACCTATACATATTAAGGTACACTTATAATAATTAACATTAATAAAAAAAAAAAACAAAAAAATATATTACACATACGAATACATAATAATATAATTACATATCTATATGTATCAAATAATGAGTGCCCGACATTTTGAGGGATTGACACTAATACTATACCTGTCAGACTATTATTTAATAGCTACTTATTCCTGATTCCTGACGATGATTGCTGGTTTACACTTAAGGTTATAATTTAAATTAAGAATATTGTGTATTTTTTATTTTTTTACGACAAATTATTAAGGTTTTATTTTCGTTTTACGCGATATTTCAACATAAATAGTTGTTGTAGTTCAAGCTTGGTATTTCTATTTCGGATTCGACATAGCTTTACTCTAGGATAACATACCACCATAATACAAAATGACTCAGTGTAATAATTATTGTTACAGTTCAAATCAATAAATTATTTCAGTTTCCGATCAACCAGTTAATTTTGTATTGCTCGCTTGTTGGGTTCGTGTTCATTAAATATAAATTTGTATCTTTGCCTTTTTAATTGTTTAACCGTTCATTTAACTTCATTATCGGCTTTTATATTAGTGATTTATTTACAAGTCCGACGTAAATATACTTCTATAAATAAAAATGTTTTATTTTCAGTCATTATTTCTTTTAAGCTGTATAGAATCGATTTTAAGCAAATAAATAGATAATATTACTACAAGATCTTAAAAAAATATATTGTAGTATACTAGTGGGTATAATAAATCTTTATTATTTCTATTTCTTCTTCTTCTTCTTTGTCGTGTCGATGGTTGCGTCAAATTTTATTTTGACTTGCCATCGTGGTGAAAGGATTAGCCAATTCGCTTTGGAGAACTCGCGAATTGCCCAGAGTGCGCCGGACGTAGGAAATCGTTGTGTACGTCACTCGGGGAGGCTCCTTTCATGCAACCCATTATTTCTATTATTTATCACTTAATCCCTGTTGATCTGATAAAAGTTATTCAAAGTAAAATAACTAAATAACTACACAAAAAGCTTAGGTAATAAGATTAAAATAATAGTATAAAATGTAATTTTGTACTCTTTGTATGCAAAGAAAGCAAAAACAGTACTTTAACATCAAGATAAATAATAGTTCCCAAGTGTTCCGTCTTTAACACACTAAGCACCAATTTCAGAGGTTCCTGGTAGCACTTATCCGCCCAATAAAAATGTTATATAACCTGACAAAAAACCTGATAATAGCCAAATAACCTGACAAAAATAAAGTGACACAACTTACACTTGAAAAAAGTACACGGCTGTCATTTTTGTGTGTTATTGGCTTATTCTGCCAACGGCTTAAACAAAAATATTCGCAATAATAAAATACTCGACAGTATTATACAGTCCTATCTATTTATTACCGTACTTACGAAGGAAAAAGCCGTGAGCGATATACACGTAAATCTGTAATGCCGACGTTAACGGAGTATCGTCGTTTTATTTAATAAATACAGAGCCGCTTCATGTTAACCCGCTTTTAAAACAACTACCTACAAAGCATTTTACATGAATTTTATTTTTAACTTCAAACTCATCGCAAACGAGTAGGATGCTCCGACTGCTGGCTTTAGAGCAGAAAAACTTATGAATAAAAATGAATTCCTTGGTTTTTAAATTAGCATTACAAAGAGAGGGTAATTCTCGTACCTTTGCGCCTGCGAAAGAAATGTATAAACGCGGTCTTTTTGGTTTCATTTTAGGTGAAAAATCAGCGTTTTGTGTAACGGTATTTAAAGCGTTAGTCGTTTCAAGCGATTTTATTCTCTTTTGACAGAGGAAATATGACTTGCTAGTCTTTACGTGCGCATGTTTTTCATTGAGTTAAAAGTTACTAGAAACATAAAGTTGTGATAGATATATCACTGTAACTGAAAAGTTACAAGCTATGAACGTCTCTGAATTATATTATTTAGGTTTCTTGCAAGAACTAAATATAATATATGCGTACTGAGAAGTCAATTCAAACAAGATTATATAAAAAACAAAACTCGAATAATATTGTACCTTACATAAATAATAAATAATACTGCATTACTTTAATAGTCTGCCAGTGGTTACTCGGACACTAATTGTAGCAAATAGAAAAGTAACGCATATCGGCAGTAGTGTACGTCTCTGGGATAATCATACTCGTTTATAATATTGAATTAAAAACTAATTTAATGTGTTTCTCTATAAAGATATACTTAAGTTAGAGAGAGAGTAGATACTCGGTCTTATTTATTAATTTAAGTAAATATAGGGCAATACCAATAGAGATGGCCAAATTTTTTTTTAGCTTAATTAAATAAAAACTATTTACGTTATAATTATGATTTTAGATCTAAAACCATTACTAGTGTTTGTAGAAAAATCAACATAAAATACAGATTTAAAAAGAAAGATTATGTTAAATGCATTTTCAAATCATGCAGATGGCCTAGGTAGTAGGGGAACGATGACCAGCGTTAGATTTGCCTCGGTCAACCGTGGATGTGTGACCATCTTGAACATAACGATTTTCCTCCATGCCTCGGCGAGCACATTAAGCCGTTGGTCCCAGTTGCCATTTGAACATCTATGACAGTCGTTACGGGTAGTCAGAAGCCGGAAAGTCTGTCAACTAGTCTAACAAAGAGTATCGTATTACATCGTACTGACTGTGGAGGTCTGATGGCAGTGGCTCCACGTAAAATACTGTAGTCAGCTTAATCCGACCACCGAAGAGAAGCCGACCTTAATTTAATTGAAAATAAATAATAGTTTATAAAAATAAAAAACACGCTTTTAAAGTACTTCTAACTAAAAAGTACTTTAAAATCGTGCTTTTTAGTTTTTTTAAACTATTATTTATTTTCTACTTTTTAGTTTGGTTCTTTTATTTTTTTTTTTAATTTTCTTTTATCGAATTATTGCATTGTCATCGATCTTTGATATGTGTGCAAAATTTTAATAAAATCTGTCCGTTTAAAATGGGTCAAAATCGAGTCCAAAGGAGTCGGTTACATACATACATACTGTGGTGGCCGTAAAGAACGTCATTTATATCTTTCCCTCTCTCTCTCCCTTATTATATTATATTTTCATCTCTCACGCACACGACAATAGCCAATGAGAGGGTTAGCAAGCCTATCTCACGACCGCGCTCATTGGTCGACCACCGCACGCGCCGCTGTTAGCCAATATGGCGACGTCAGTCATCTTCTGTCCATGGCCACGCGCAGTGTCATTTCCGCAATGGTTTAAAATTCATAATTACGCCGCGTCCGCGAGTGCTGTAAATCATCTGAACACACCATTAAGCCAACATCAAGTTTGAGAAGAACACAGAGAAAGCTGCTGCCGACCGATCAAGAAGCCAGGTCAGTGTATTGGTTATTGGTGTTGTTGAGAGATTATTTTTTTCTTCATTTAAGACGTTCTGGCCCGACCAAACCTAACTGGAAGGTTCAGGCGTCATCACATACATACAATACAGGTGAAGCTAATATAAGCGTGTTAAAAAAGGTTAGAATGATTAATTGATACCTAATCAAAATACAGGTAAAGACACAATCAGGCTTTTAAAGTTCAGTTACACAAGCTGAAACTAATAATGATGATTATTTAAACTCAGAATCCGAATTAAGTAGGTACCTAACATCAGGAATTACACACCATCCTTGCCATTTAGAAGCCTAAGCTAGAATTTTGGAACTATGCCTGGTAAAAGCGATGAGCTTGTTACCTATCATCAGTGAACTTATTAATGGTGCCATTAGTGCCCTAGAACAAGTACCCATAAAGTGTGCCTTGTGGCTTGTAGGTGCAATACAGACCCTGCACACAAGACATTTAGTGGTGATGGTATATTTTTCGAATGATGTCAGCCCTCCCAGACTATCAACAGCAGCGCTCACTAGTACATTAGAGCCAATTGCATTTCCGATATCTTTCCGTCGATCAATATATGAATAATTCAGAGAAATCAAAACGTTGCACTTTGTTGGAACTGAATCGGCATTTAGACATCGCCTAGTGTATAGCAAGCCTCTGGTTAGAGAGCTGTTTTCGCAGTAATAACAGTGGATGAATTTAGTACATTATGTTTTACTCGTAAATCGTACTTGTATCTACTGTAAACTAGTAACAATTATTAAATGCTAGCGGTTACCCGCGACTTCGTGCGCGTGGAATTCGATATTTCCATGCTATTTGCTACAAAATTAAAGAACTTCTCTTATACACTTTCAACCAGCATTAAACTCCATTGAAGTAAGAAATTTACGAAAAACCTTTCATATTGTTAATAAATCTAGTGCAGGGATCTGACTATCATCCCATAAATAAACTAACAACTCTTAATTATCCCCATTAGGCAATAATATGCAAAAAAATCTATCTTACTGTTCATACACAAAATTTCATGCATTTTCCTTTTAAATTGACGAACGTCTCATATAGACTTACGCCCCCTCATAACCCCCCTTCAGTTATACAATACAAAGATTAAACATAAAACTAGTTATTAAGTTAGACATCCAGCTACACACATGCAGTAGTTTTTGCGTGATGCGCGTACATACATACCTATAGACAGAAAGACCGACAAAAATTCTAATATGTTTTGGCTTCCACTGCTGTTACAAGGAACTCTCGTGTTAATTTTTCTTAAGGGGAATTAATTGATTGGCTTTTTCTATACAAAAATAAAATGTTAAATATTAATTTTAAATCCATTTTACGTTCAAATGAAAAGCGCTCAGGAGTCTACTCTGAATATATTTACAATGTTTAATTATACGTATAGATAGAGCCGTGGGTTAGGAAGGGGAAAATATGCGGGCTCGGCAACACTGGAGGCAAACTACTTGTTAATCCCTCCGTAAGTAACCCTAGAACCTGCATACATACACCCAAACACACACCAACACTACTAATCAATGAATTCTGCTCTAGAGATCTGACGGCTGTCATAGTAGCTAGGAATCACCAACAGCTTCCAGACGTCGTCCTCGCCTCTGCGTACCTACCAAGCGACGAAGACGTCCCAACCCCGGAACTCGACCAGCTGGTTGAGTACTGCGAGAGGGAAAAACTGGAGCTGATCATCGGGGCCGATGCTAACGCACACCACACCCTTTGGGGCAATGATAAGTCAAACATCCGAGGTAAGGATTTCCTTCATTTCATTTTAAACAAAAATCTTATATTACTTAACACTGGTGCCGAACCAACATTTACTAACCGTAGATCAAGAACAATAATTGACGTAACACTAACAACGACGAATATTGCTAAATCCATCCGCGACTGGCATGTATCCAATGAACTATCATGCTCAGATCACAGATGGATACGCTATAACATTGACATGGACCTGCCCAAACCGCAACCGAGAAGGATGCCTCGTAAGACTGACCAAACCAAATTCCGGAACTTGGTCATCTCAGAGTTGGGCAGACAACCCCCCTTGCCAGACAAACTAACTTTAAATGAACTAGAAAACCAGGTAAACAACATTACGTCCACGCTTATCTCATGCTTCGAACAGTCGTGTCCTCTCTCGATGCCAAGACGCCGAGGTGGGAGACACTGGTGGTGCCTAGAACTAGAACGGCACCGCCGCAAAGTGAGGAGACTGTTCAATAGAGCTATGAACAACAGATCCCCAGAGCTATGGGACAATTACAACGCAGCGAGAAAAACCTATAAGAAACTATTACGTCAACGCAAACAAGACAGCTGGAGACGATTTTGCTCTAGCATAGAAAACAATAATCAGGCAATCAAAGTGAAATCATGTCTCTCGAAAGAGACTGAACATACAATAGGTTGTCTTAAAAAACCAGATGAAACATACACAAAAAACGACGTGGAAACCAGTGAACTGCTTCTGACGACTCACTTCCCAGGCTGCCAGATTGCTGATGAACAATCGTGGCAGCCATACGAAGAAAGAGCCACCACTAGTACTGACTGGAACGTAGCAAAGCAAGTAATCAACAAGGAAAAGGTCCTATGGGCACTAAACACATTCCTGCCATTCAAGGCAGCTGGGCTGGACGGCATTTTCCTAGGACTTCTAAAATGGAGCGGGAACGTAATCATCGATTACCTTATCAAGGTTTTCCAGGCCTGCCTAGCGCATCGTTACATCCCTCTAAAATGGCGGGAAGTTAAAATCATATTCATCCCCAAACCAGGCAGAGGCGACTACACGCAGCCAAAGTCCTTTAGACCAATTAGTCTCACATCGTGCCTACTAAAGGTGATGGAAAGACTATGCGATAGAAAGATCAGAGGCCAACTGACAGTCTACAAGCCCCTGCATCCCAATCAACATGCCTATAGTGAGGGCAAATCTACTGAATCAGCACTCCATTGCGTGGTAACTCGTATTGGCAATTCTTTAAAGTCAAAACAGCCAACCCTGGGTGCCTTCATTGACATTGAGGGAGCTTTTGACAAGACGAACTTCACCAGTATTAACCGAGCCCTAACCGCACACGGAGTGGCACCAACGCTCGTGCAATGGATACACAACATGCTAAAACAACGCGCTATTCAGTTCACCGTAAATACTACCACTCGAGGCATCGTAGGAAGAGGATGTCCGCAGGGGGGTGTGTTATCACCTCTGCTATGGAACATGGTAGTCAATGAACTCATCACAGAGCTCAATGATCACAACCTCTACACGGTAGGTTATGCGGACGACATAGCAATATTAATATCAGGCCAATTTGAGGGCATCCTCTGCGATTTGATGAGAAAAGCCTTCAAATTAATCGAAAGATGGTGCTCGGTACATGAACTCTCGGTTAATCCAACTAAAACAGAACTCATCCTTTTCACTAACAGAAGAATACCTGGTCCACACAGGCTACCGAGACTCTTCAATACCGAACTTAAGCTCAAAGAGGAAGTCAAGTATTTGGGAGTAATACTAGACTGCAAATTACTCTGGAATAAGCACCTCGAGCACAAAATAAACAAAAGCACGATTGCTTTTTACCAATGCAAGAAAATGATAGGCATAAACTGGGGACCATCGCCAAAAATTACGTTATGGCTGTACACAGCCGTAATTAGACCGATGCTGACCTACGGTGCTATAGTATGGTGGCCTAGGACAATCCTAGCAACCACTATATCAAAACTAAGAAGCTTCCAAAGGCTAGCATGTGCATCCATCTGCGGCTGTATGAAAACAACCCCAACGACAGCGATCGAGATGGCCCTACAAATATTACCCCTAGACCTCTACATACAGCAAGAAGCAGCAATAGCTGCTGTTCGGCTCATGCACCTAGGTCTATGGGGAAAAAACCACACGAGTCCACACACGAACATCCTGAACCAGGCAATCGAGATACAACCACTCATTGCTGCTCCATGTGATAGGACTCTTCCTGTATACAACTTCAACAAAAAATACAACATAGAAATAATTGAGGAGGCAAAGGATCAATCAGGAGCCAACGAAGTACGCGTATACACAGATGGTTCCAAAACGGATAGTGGTTCAGGTGCTGGCGTACACTCCTTTGACCTCAATATCAAAAAAATCAAAAAAAAAAACAAAAATCATTTATTGTCTTTAAAATTAGTACACTTGTGTTTGATCCCTGGGCTCCACACTAGGATAACCTGTGTCGTGGAGTCCAGTCTCTTTCGGCCCAGTAGACAATATTTTTAACCAGATAATAAATTTAATTTTATTATACCTCACATATATAATAAAATAATTATGAATAATTGAAATAGTACAGTACAAAACAAAGAGGGGTTTGTGTGGGTGTGTGTGTGTGTGTGTTTGTGTGTGTGTGTTTGTGTGTGTGTTTGTGTGTGTGTGTGTGGGAGTGTGTGTGTGTGTGTGTGTGCATGCCTGTGCGAAACTGTGTTATGACGCTGATTTATTACTGCAAATGACTTAAGATTCCTTCTGTTTGCTCGTAGTCTAATTCTAGCAGCCATTTGTATATTTTACTTTTGCAGCTGTATTTAGTATGTTGTACTATATTATGCATAGCATTAAGTTGCTTATATATGAAACCTCCTATAAAGTAAAACGATCTCCTACCTATTTCTTTACAGCACCGTACAGTAGGCCATGTGATTCTACGACCCGAACGACTGTAAGTGGCACTAATCATAGCAGTTCTATGAAAGCGAAGCGTGACAGACAGTATATATAATTGTCTCACTCGGAGCACACCAAGTTCTGAGTACAGCAAATTCGTGGGGTACCTGTATGGTCTGCTAAAAGCAACTTTTAGGAGACCGCGTTGGGCTCTTTCTACTGCAATCAGATGGGTTTTCCTTGCTGCACCCCAAGCAGTAATGCAGTAGCTAATAATGGACTGACAGAGAGAGAAATATACCATTTTTAAAGTTTTATCGTCAGCAACTTTTCCCAATTGATAGAATATTCGTTTTAATTTTTTAATTTTAGTATTAAGGGAATTAAGATGGTTGGTCCACGTAAGTTGGTTGTCAAGGTTGATCCCGAGATACTTAATTGTGTTAGTTAAGTCTATTTGAGGGCAAGTACAGGTACTGAAAGACGATGACGAGCACGAGTGTAATTTTATTTCCATGTTTTGCAATGGCGAAGTGCGTTTGGATACAAAGAAATTTATAGCTTTGGTTTTGGTAACATTAAGTGTTAGTAGATTCTGCTGCAGCCAATAAGCGACTATTTGAAGGCCGGTTTCTGTGTTGGTTTGAGTCTGCGCCCAAGTCTTGCCATAGAAAACCATGGCAGTGTCATCAGCATAGGTGAATATTTTTGCTTGGGGTAATTCCAGGGCGCAAAGTCCATTAATGTAGACTATAAAAAGTGTGGGACCAAGGACGCTGCCTTGTGGAACACCAAAATTCACTGTTTCTAGTTCACTGCAATGTTCTCCGATGACTACTCTCTGTTTCCTATCAGACAAGTAAGAAATAAACCATTGCAGTGCGTCACCGCGGATTCCCATTAGCTCCAATTTTCGAATTAGTATTTTCCTCGACACAGTGTCGAATGCTTTGGCCAGATCCAGGAAGACGCCAGTACATGTCATGCCAAGGTCTAGTTTGTGGGCAACAAAGTCAGTTAAGTCTGTTACTGCGTCTTCCGTGGATCGGGCAGTACGAAAACCGAATTGATTGTCTGAAAGCAGATTGTTATTCTCTAAATATGTCAAGAGTCTCTTGTTGACAATCCTCTCCAATATTTTGGAGAGTGATGTCAGCAATGAGATCGGTCTATAATTGCAAGCGGCCTTGGGATCACCGCTTTTATATATAGGGCACACATTAGCGGTCTTAAAGCAATTAGGGACAGTGCTTGTTGCTAGACTTAGGTTGCATAGAAAGGTGATAGGTTTGACTAAGACATGTGCACATTTCTTGATAATTTTGTTATCAATTTTATCGTAACCGGGCGCTGATGCTTCTTTAAGGTTTTTAATTATTTTGTTAACTTCTACTTCATCAGTCGGATCGAAAAAGAAAGAGCTGGAGTCGTAGCGAGAAGTGGAGCAGTAACCAGCATCTCTCGCTAGGTTTCTGTTGAGTTTAGTTGTTGTAGCGTTTTTTCCGCTAATTTTTCCCCGACAGTTGTAAAATAGTTGTTTACGTCATTCAATGTCTGTACTGGGTTTATATTATTTGTCATAAGTTCAGAAGTTTTATTTGTTTTAGTGTTTATGTTACAAATATTTTTTATTTCAGACCACAGCTTTTTGGTGTTTCCTTTCGCGTCATTTAATTTTTTTCGTTCGTGTTCGCGTCTTAGATTGGCTATTATATTGTTACAGCAATTACGATATTTTCTGTACTGGAGTTGAATGACAGGATTTTCGCGGTTTTCCTTTTTGTTTGCTTTGCTATGCATTTGGTCTCTACGTCTGATACATTTAAGAAGATTTTTGGTTATCCATGGTTTTATAATAACCTCCGAACTGTGATAAGTACGTTTAAAAGTGTGCTTAGTAATTTTGTCGTTAAGATTGTTTATGAATAATTGAGCTGCATTGTCAATATCATAGTCTTCATAAAGCCAAGACCAGTCTTCATTTTCAATGTCACTAATCAAATTACCGTAATTAATCTTAGTTATATATTTTTGAGTAATTGAATTATCTGTTGTTTTATGAATGCCAAAAATTATGGTGTTGTGATCTGTGATGTCCGTTTTACAGACTAACACGGTCACGGCCCTTTGTGTATTAAGTAAAACGTGATCTAAGCAAGTTTGCGAAGCTTCCCGCGTAATAAGTGTATGACCAGGATAGTAGTTATAGTGTTCTATCAGGTCTAAGTAGTGAGAAGCTTTGTCGTCTGTAGAACCAGGTTTGATATCAACATTCATATCACCCACTATTGCACATGTACTGCCCTTGCAGAGTTCTAAGACTTTAAGTAGTGAGTCACAAAAAGGCGTTATGTTAGAAAAAGACGGTGATCTATACAAGGCAATAATAGATAATTCATTATTTATGTCAATTAAAAGACAATTTGATTCTTTGAATGTAGGTTCCGTTACAGTTACCTGTAGTGATAATTTAGTAAACAAAGCAATGCCATCATTTTTGTTGAAGTAAATTTTGGAGCAATAGTAATTGTAGTTATCAATAGTATAGTTTGGAGAGCTGTCATCAAGCATGCATTCCGTTAAAATTATGATATCTGGAGAGAATGTAAGTCTGCTAAGAGCTACAAGGAAACCATCAAAATTTTTATTAATGCTGCGTATATTTTGCACAACCACAGTATACTGCTTTCCTGTGTTGCTAATATAAAATTTACAATCGTCGATAGAATCGAGCTTGAATTGTTTGGCAAAGCTAATTTTGTCTATATCATCGTTTATTTGCGTTAAATTAGCCATTGGTAAGATAGTAAGTGAGTGTTGTGTGCATTTTTTTGTGGGCTAATATTAAGCTATTTAGGAACTTAATCTGCAGTACATGTTTACTTAGGGTGTGTGTATAATATATAACGCTGTAGTAAGTAGTGATAGTGCTAGGTGATATGTAATGGTTTGCTGTATGATAGTATGTTTGGCTGTTGGGACTGTGTGAGTAAGATATTATGTTGTGAAGATGTGAACAAAACAAAATAAGGTAAATATTAAATAAGTTACATTTTGGTAAGCATGCTGAATAAAATGATAAGAGTATAAATAGTCATTTAGGGTCACATTGTTCTCCAGTTTGGCTTTTATGCTTAAGTTCGGCAAGAGTATTTTCATTTTTAATTAACAGGGATGGTAACCCCTGCTTTTTTCGGAGGAACACTCTGCCGTTTGCCACCCAACAAAATTGATAAGCTTCTGATTTGGCTACATCCCGAGCCAGGAATAGTAGCCGTTTTGCTTTAGCCGTGAGGTTTTCGGAAACGTATATAATGCTTGAAGTACCCAGGAGACCCAAGTGGTTGGTGTTCAGCTCATTGTTTTTGTTGTCCAGGTTCCAGGTTTTGGTCGCTTTGAGAACCTTTTCCTTAATCAAGGTGTTGGCAAACTCAGCCACAACAGTGCTAGTTTGCAAGTTAGTTTTAGAGGGTAGCCTGTAGACATCTTTGATATGATTTTCCTGGACTTCAGTTTTTGTAGCATTCATTAGACAATTCACCATCCCATATAGGTCTTGTTTTGACTCATTTTTCATTTTAGGTACACCTCTAATCTCAATGTTAGTCTTTTTGCAATTGCGTTCGACAGATTCAATTTTTTCTTCTAGTAATACAATTTGAGCACCATACTGCCTGCGTTCTCCTTCAAATGGTCTATTTTTTTCTCAATGTCCTTCATCTGGCTGGATAAAAAGTCGACATTATGTATAATGTCTTTGTTTACCGACTGTATTTCATTGTTCTGTTGTTTTATGTCTCGAATATTCTTCTCGATCGAGCTAATGGTGCAGTATTGATTCTTGATGTCGCTTATACTACTGTCCATAGCATCTAGTCTGATATTTTGCTGGGAGATCAACGTAAGAAGGTGTTCTTTAATATCTTCTAATGGGTTCTTCTCGGATTGGCGTGAGGTATCGTCGTTATCTATGCGCACACGTTTGTTTACGTTTCTCATTGTGACATTGTACGAAGTACTCTCGAGCAATTCATTTTTGCGCGCTGATAGGTCCGAGTCGGATGTAGATATGCCTTTCGGTGGTGTGCGCATTGTGTTCATAATGTGTATTCAGAATAGTTGTTATCTAATTGTACTGTATTAAATCCAGTCGTAATAAGTGGCCAACTTCATGTACAAATAGCTTAGAGCGGAGTAGATTCAAGTGCAAGCTGTTGTAAAAATCGGTTCAATTTGCTACGTTTGCCGACGCGGTGACGCGGTGCGGCGATAAGGCAGCACGTTTTGTATTTCAACGTATATGCAATGTCTATGTATAACCACATATTATAACCAGACGCAGCTCTCTGTGACCGTTTACGCGTTTGTGTAGACAGGTTATAAAACTCACGGTGACTATCTGCTCAGGAGCGTAGCACTGGTAGGCGGGGCGGTGACGGCCGTTCGTAGCCGTTCCCTACGTAGCGCGTAGGCCGTGTAATTTCGTCCACATTCCGCTGGGTAATCACAGCTCAATATTTCAATGTGAATGTGTTGCACTAACACTCGCTGCAAAAGCCATTCACAAACGGCAAGTAGAGGGAATAGGCATCAGACTCATTTCTGATAGCGCAGCAGTTCTCAAAGCTCTTCTTAACAGTAAAACCAACAACAAACTAATCATAGAATGTCACGATGCCTTAGAAAAAATTTGCTCCAGGAATCAGGTCACCCTGCAATGGATCAAAGGGCACAGTGGATCTCTTGGTAACGACATTGCAAACGAACTAGCGAGAAGGGGATCAGATACGACAGTACAAGGCCCGCAACCTCTTCTTCCAATCCCCTTCACGCAATACCGGACCTGGATCCGCCAAAGATCGATAGAGACCCAAAACCAACGATGGTCAGAGATCGCTGAGTGTCGGCAAGCCAAACTTGCAATACCGCAAGCGAATCATCGACTCACTAAAAACCTCCTAAGACTAAACAGAACAATTCTAAAAATAATGATAGGGTCAATAACGGGTCACTGTCCCTTGAACAAACACCTATACACCATAAAAATCACTGACAGTCCTCTCTGTCGAGGATTTCTTGACGCCGAAGAAACGGTCTCCCACGTAGTCCTGGAATGTAGGGCCGTTGCTTCTCAACGGGAACAAATCCTCGGAACAATGAGGTCACTCCACGAAGCCTGTGAAGTCCCCAGGAAACTTCTGTGCTTCTGGGCGGAGTTAGGCTGGCTATGTTAGCCAGGACTCTCCACGCACAATGGACCAAATGAGAGTCTAAGTGCGGAAAAATGAGTCCACTTTCCATTCCATTTTATACGTATAGATATAGAAAAATCATATAAGCTGGATGTTAAATTGGCCGAAAATACATATCAAGGGGGTAACGCACTGCTTTAATTAGCCACGTTCTATTTCAGTACCCGTCGATTAGTTCATTTTTGAAAGCAAAGTGCAGCACAGTCATCTACAACTAACCATACCCACCTAAGTTTGATTTTATCTATAATAAAATTATATGACAGCTAATAAAAACGTGTGTAAAATTTTAAATAGTTAATGTTAATTAATTATACGTCGGTTAAAGAATTTAATTTAATTAATTCATTGTCAGTTTGGTTACTCATGCTGTCAAACCAACGATGGTCAGAGATCGCTGAGTGTCGGCAAGCCAAACTTGCAATACCGCAAGCGAATCATCGACTCACTAAAAACCTCCTAAGACTAAACAGAACAATTCTAAAAATAATGATAGGGTCAATAACGGGTCACTGTCCCTTGAACAAACACCTATACACCATAAAAATCACTGACAGTCCTCTCTGTCGAGGATGTCTTGACGCCGAAGAAACGGTCTCCCACGTAGTCCTGGAATGTAGGGCCGTTGCTTCTCAACGGGAACAAATCCTCGGAACAATGAGGTCACTCCACGAAGCCTGTGAAGTCCCCAGGAAACTTCTGTGCTTCTGGGCGGAGTTAGGCTGGCTATGTTAGCCAGGACTCTCCACGCACAATGGACCAAATGAGAGTCTAAGTGCGGATAAATGAGTCCACTTTCCATTCCATTTTATACGTATAGATATAGAAAAATCATATAAGCTGGATGTTAAATTGGCCGAAAATACATATCAAGGGGGTAACGCACTGCTTTAATTAGCCACGTTCTATTTCAGTACCCGTCGATTAGTTCATTTTTGAAAGCAAAGTGCAGCACAGTCATCTACAACTAACCATACCCACCTAAGTTTGATTTTATCTATAATAAAATTATATGACAGCTAATAAAAACGTGTGTAAAATTTTAAATAGTTAATGTTAATTAATTATACGTCGGTTAAAGAATTTAATTTAATTAATTCATTGTCAGTTTGGTTACTCATGTTGTCGATATAACTGTATTGTTGCACAATTCAAACATACACGCTAACTAACCATGAACGCTCGTGTGACATACGAACGATGTGCATTTACTCGCTTGTTGTTAAACTGACATGCACAGAGAAGAATTAAACAAAACAAGTGTTTTTGTAACTAAATAAACCATGTTAGACAAAATTTTGTACCACGAAATATTATGTTAAAGTTTAGAGAAAAGAAATATTATGTTAAGTTTTATTTCATCAAATATAAGGAAAATAACATTAAATGTTGTTCCATAAATATAAAAAAAAAACAACTGAATGTTCACTTTGTTGACAAAAACTAAAACTATTAACTTAACTTCGTCGGTTTATTTTAATTCAATTTTAACTATTTGTTGTCAGTTTGGTTAATCAAGCCGTCACCAGCATTGTATAGTTGCATAATTGAAACATACACGCTAACTAACCATGAACGCATGTGTGACATACGAAGAATGTGTGCATTTACTCCGCTTTGATTTAAACTGGCACGGAAGAGAGTTTAACTAAAAAAAGCTTGTTAAAGTCTAAATTAACAAAACTTTATGCAAACAAACTAAAAGCATATTATTATATACCAGAAAAAAATAACACATTAAACTAACGCAATCGTTCCGTAAATAACAAAAACAACTAAATTTTTACGTACTTTGACAAAAATTAAAACTATTAACTTTACTTCGCTGATTTATTCATATAATATAATTATTAAAACTTTTATTTGTCAATTTGGTTACTCAGTCTGCCACCAGCACTGAGTTGTTGCACAGTTCAAACAAACATGCTAACTAACCATGAACACTCGTGTGACATACGAAAAATTTGCATTTACTCGCTTGTTGTTAAACTGACATGCACAGAGTAGAATTAAACTAAACAAGCTTATGTCGAGATTTTATTAAATATTTTGTGTATACAAGTTTATATTAATAAAAAATAGCTTTAATATTTAAAAGCCTTTAGAAGCAATGCAAAATTAAGCCTTACTGGTGAAAAAATAATCTGTCTTTCCATAAATAATAAAATAAAATTTGATTCATCATTAAAATTCCCACATCTTCTATAATTAAATTCGACTATTCGTTGTCGATTCAGTTAGTTAATTTTAGCTTTGAATCTCAACTATTTCGATTTAGTTAATTAGGCAGTCACCAGCACTGTATTATTTTACAATTGTAACATACACGCTAAGTAACCACGATCGTTCGTGTGTCATACAACTTTCTGCATGAACTCGCAAAATAATGCGCACCTTCGTAAATAAAGACAAAGTTTTAATTATCATTAAAAATGCCTAACCCCGTTCAGTTCTCTTCAACTATCTGTTAGCGGTGTAGATAGTTATTTTAACTATTCGTTGGTTTACATAATTTAATTTAAATTTACCAATGTCAGTTTGGTTACTCAGGCTGTCACCAGCACAGTATTGTTGCACTATTCATACAAACACGCTAACTAACCATGAACGCTCGTGTGACGTACGAGCAATGTGCATTTACTCGCTTGTTGTTTAAACTGACATGCACAGATAAACATTAAACTACACAAGCTTTGTCTAGAATTCAAACTCTGTCCCACGAGTGCAATCATTTCTTTTTTTCGATTTGATACAAGGCTGTTTAAATGAAAAGGAAATAAACAATTTGAAATTTCTTTACTCAACAATGCAATATTAAAACAAACTACTGAAAAAAGAATCTGCCCCTTCGTAAATAACGACAAATTTTTTAATTATCATTAAATATGCCTAACCCCGTTAAGTTCTCTTCAACTATCTGTTGTCGGTTTAGTTAGTTATTTTGACTATTCGTTGGTTTACTTATTTAATTTAAACTATCCATTGTCAATTTGGTTACTCAGGCTGTCAGCAGCACAGTATTGTTGCACAATTCAAACAAACACGCTAACTAACCATGAACGCTCGTGTGACATACGAGCAATGTGCATTTACTCGCTTGTTGTTTAAACTGTCATACACAGAGGCTTATTAAACTAAACAAGCTTTATCTAAAGTATTTAATAATGTACATCACGTTATATATTAGATTTATAATACAATATTTTTAACCGACTTCAAAAAAAGGAGGAGGTTCTCAATTCGAATGTATGTTTTTTTTTTTTAAATTTGAAAAACCAATAATGAAAATTATATTTTAAATCTGTAGTGTTGCAAAATTGCATTGACAGACGCTTTTTTAATAACTTTCTAGCAGCTTTATATTTTTTGTGTTTAAAATGGCGTTACCGTTACCACGTTGCCTCTGTATACAAAGGTAGTTGAGTTGACCTTTTTTTCCAATTATGTATAATATTGATTGAAGATTAATATCTAACTGGTATGAAGGGCGGTAAGAGAACACGGGATAATACCATTCATCAGATTCCACTTAAATTTTTTGCCGTATTTTGAACAAAGAAAAGCTTCGACATAATAAACTTTGAATAGCCTGATGATTCGGATCATATTACAATTTTATAACCTCTAAAATGGCACTTTGGCTCACCATAAACGTCTGCACCTGGGTGCAAAATCGATCGAGTGGTCCATGTGGCGTGCAAAAATGTCGTATGGTAAAATAATGGCGAGAGTATTTCAACTTACACACACGATAGCATGGCAGTAATTGCAAGGGTTCCAAATACTTGCATTTTAGATACTGATTATAAAATGCAAACTGGCTGGAATTAATAAAACTCACACAACACCATCTAGTGGCAAATTTTACAAATTCAATATGTCTGGCAATTTATAATTATACCACATTAATCCATAATCTAATTCAATTATCACAATTAATTAAACATTAAAATAATGATGTTGCCAGAACAGATATTTTTTTTTTATTTTTTTTTTTAAAACGACGCCCGCACTAGGAATAACTCCTGTGTCGCGGGGGTGTTCACAAACATACATTTCTCACACACAAAGCACACCCAGAGTCAGAACAAATCTTTGCGAATCACACAAAGATTTGTCCCATGTGGGGATCGAACCCACAACACCGTATTGTCGTAGTAATTGAATCCGTAAGATCAAAAAGTTTACTGCCTCTTAATATGTAGGCCACATTGCAATATTTTCCTAAATATTACATCAACTTCAGGTATTTTTATATGGGATATTTTAAATTAATATGCAAAACCTAAAAAATACCTAGCAAAATATAAATGTTGCTATGCTACAGTAAGTTCATATTGGCACGGAGCAAAAGCTATACAAGGCGGTAATGCAAGCCTGTTCCAGTTAAACGTTGTACCCGGTTGTTAGGATAAACTAGCTGCCGGATCAACTATAGTTTAATCAACCTGGTCGGCTAATATGCCAGGTTAGTCAAGCTTTACAAGCTAGCCGGATGCCTGAGCTGGAACGGGGCTACCGTCAAGATATTTAAATAGGTATTGCTGCCACCTAATGCCATTAACCTAGCGATATATAATAATATATGTATAGTGCCTTTTATAAATATTTTCATTACTGAAATGCTTCTAAATTTGTACATTAATATATAGCTTTGTATGGCTACGACTTGCGAGTCGTATTATTGCATGGTACTACGTAATGCATGTAGCAGTATTATAACAACGTAGATTTTTAGCAAAGCGTGCCTCAAGACAACAACATTGCATTGTCAAATCTCAGTTTTAACAATGATAATCATGAAACTAATCGAAAAAGTGCATAGTCTTCTCGTATAGGTATAATAATAATTATGTAAATTACGAGATATTATCACGGGCTATTTACCATGTACTTTGTTGTAGCAACAAAAACTTATTCATCAATTACATACTAGAGTCTGTTTTATGATATATGATATTTATATGATATGATCGTTGCTTTGAAATGGATAGGTTGATTGATAGGTAAATAAAATTTATCAACAAAACACCAATTGCTTTTTTATAATTCGGTTTCATAAAATATATACCTTGCAAATAATAATATGCAATTCTAGTAATTATTTAGCAGTCTAGCGGTTACCTTATTAATATTGTTTAATTAACTTCCATTATACAGTTGGAAACAAAACAACAGAAACAGCACAATTGTTACAACAAGGGCAAAATACAGTTTTTGGTTCGCATTACAAATGTATAACGTACACACATGAAACAATAAACGAGCATAATTCAAACGAGGTAACAAAACAAATTAGAATTAACAAAGCTAATTCCGTCCGGTTGGGCTGCGCGCGACTTTTATGATTTATCCGTTGAAATTCACCGGACGAATGGGCTGGTGACTAACCCCTACTTATCCAACAAGTGTAATGTACAGAAGGCTTGTTTGTTTTAAAGCACAATTTTAATGTTCTATACGGGGTGGATGCGACATTTATTGAAAATATCGTTTTTAGATATGTTATTGTTCATTTCCATCCGTGAATTTATTGTTATTGAAAAAAACGTTTTAGAACAAAATGAACATTGATTGACATCATTCAATTTATACTAAGAAACAGTTGAAAAAATTATGGGACCGGCAGGATTTGAAACTGCGACCCTTTGCACGCACTGTTATAAAATAATCAATAAGAAATCATTTAATTTGTTGTTTATCGTAAATAAAGATTTTTTTTATACAACGCCTGCAATCAACGAACGTAAGTTTATTATTTATTTATTTATTATTTATTTACTTACCTGATGTTAAGTGGCGTAGAACCCATGAGGAGTAAACTAGAAGGCATTGTTACATTCAAATATTCTTTTAAACAACATATACAATATATAAAGTTTCATAAAAAAAGTTTACACTATATTATTTTGTTACATATCTCAATCATCTAGAATCTGAGGTATCAATAAACATCGCTATAACGCATTTACCCTGTATGAAATAAGCATCGTTTAACACATTTGCAAACGCCCCACAAGACTTATTAGCCACAAACTGTTATTTATCTTCCAATCGTTGTATGTTTTTGTTTGAAAATTCCACAAATACCTACACAATGTTATTCTGTTGAAGACAGTGACGCATTAGCAAACGTATTCGTAAAGTTTTAAAACTACATAAATCAAATTTTGTTATTACTTTCCTTCGAAACACAAACGTCACTTATGATAGGTATATCAATAAACTGACTAAGCCAAAATTGAATCTGACTTTACTGATTAAAATGTGCAATTAACTTTGCAAGATTATAATAATAATAAATACTTTTTACCACTTTGTACACCAAAAAATAAAAGAAAGGTAAAAAAAGAAACACTTAAAACTAGTTGCACAAACAGCGTTGTTATTCCTTCCATATAACCTGACATTGAGAAGAATCATAGGAAAACAATATAGCTATGGTATACGTAAATTCAAATTTCAAATTCATATTTCAAATCATTTATTTTCATAGGCCCCAGGAGGCGCTTGAACACGTCAAAATATTACAAACAAATGATATAAAACTAAATTATACTAATTACAATGATTTGAATAACCGGGGCTTAGATTTATTTTATTCCAACTGTTTAGAATCAGATTAAAATCAATCTAAGTACCAGCTCCGATGGGTATTACATTATGAGAAGAGCTGGTGAGAAACTCATGTGCACCATCTTTTCAAATGAAATGAATTAAATATAACAATTATTATACATATTGAAAGTCACATAAAAACGTCAGTTCATTTCTAAATACTATTATCATTTATGTAGTCTAAAATACTGTAATAAGCTTTTTGACATAATCTGATTTTAATATATTTCTTAAATTTACCTATCGATAAATTCTACTGCGTCTAATGGAAGTTTATTGTACAAGCGTATAATACATTGACCTGGAAACGAGTTACAGATTTTATGGATATGTAAAAATGTACATTCTGCACTTGTGTTTTGTTGTGTTCATATCTACCTCTATCGCTGAACCAGTGTCTACTACCTACGTCGCGAATATGGATATTGGCACGTTGGGCGTAAAATAAGTCTCAGGTGTAGTTGATAGCCTTTATCCGCCAAAACTGATAAAATATGCCTTTCGCTCAAGCCCAGCCGTTATCGTTAGTTTCTGTTGCGAAATTATGAAAATTTCCTTTGGCACCCGGATTTACACCTTTGGTAAAATTGTGATAAAATTCTGAAAGACTGTTTGCAGTTATATTACAGAATATTTAATAAGATTCAATTAAATGAAACAGGACGGGTTTATAAATATTTAAATTGTAGTCAGCGTTGGAATGGAATGGAAAGTGGACTCATTTTTCCGCACTTAGACTCTCATTTGGTCCATTGTGCGTTAGTCAACGTTATTATACTAATAGTCAAAAGCATCTAGATCATTTACCGTTAACGGGTTGTAAAAAGCCATAATATAAACATAATTAGTTTTATAAACATACTAATATATTCTCTGAATACGCGATTTAAGAAAAATAATAACAGTAGAAGCCCGTAAATTTTTTTGACTGTCTTTCAGTATGTTCAAACGAGCATCACGCAAAAACCACGACAAGTAATTGGATGCGGTTTTCACAATTGTGTAGCTGGAGGTCTAACTTAAAAGCTGGTATATATGTTCGACTTTTTTATCTTTATATATTTTTTTTTATCCTTAAGGGGGGTAAACTTGAGAGTGTAAGTTTTCATGGGATACATCGAATTCCACGTGAACGAAGTCGCAGACAACAGCCAGTACAAAATAATACTAATCGTGTCACGTAGACTGAAAGCGTATGTCTAGAATTTCCAATACCTCTAGAAACCAAGCCCGTATGAGGTTGTTAATACACAATTCAATTTTCATAAAGTGCCAGCACGCTTTGAAATTCTCCTTAAATATAAACACCCTATATAAAATCCGTTTAAAGTGCATCTCAGTATAGTACGTATTATTCTATACATGCGCTGGTGTATCTTGCTGGAAGCGAGCCCATTCCTATGCGCTGCCGTAGTTTCGTTCTGTTATCAGGCTTTATCTACACGAGCTCACCGTATAGAATGCTACATGCCAGATAGCAGACTTCGATTTAGATTTCGAAGAGTTCATATGAAATTAAGTTCTTGTTACTAAAATTTTGTGTCAGCTGAAAGCGCATTTTGTTTTTAACAAAATAGCTTTTCTTCTCAGATAATAATAGTGGAATGAAATTGTATTGGAATTCAAACGCGGAGTTCTTGATACATTTCTCACTTGCTTTAAGATTTGAGTAGCTTTGTTTGTAATGCAATATTATTAAAAATATGTTTGTTCAATTATATTATGCACATAGAAATCCTTTTCATCTATGTATTTGCAGATGAGCCGTCTTTTCATCACTACCATTTATTATAGAAAACAGTGATGGGATTATTTCGGTTATTTTATACCAACCGAGAAAACACGTCACTTCTGTTCACGTTAATACAACGCATAGAATCATTGATAAGTTAGATACTTCTATCAGTGATATAGGCCTTAAATTATAATATAGAGAGCCTTCGCTAGTCACGGAAGGAAAGCGTTGCCCTTAGAATATTTTGACTGAATCGAGTAGAAGTTGATATATACGAAATGATGGCTCGACTTTTTTATTTATAGACCCAATTTCATCAAACAGAAAAGTTTTTGCTCAAACCTACGCACCCCAAGATCGGCCTGACCACACACATTGATACACTCATCTAAATTCAGTATGTTCGTGACTAGAAATCCAATTGGCGGACTTCGCTCGTACTTAATTTGTACTGAAACTGCCACTTGAAGACGCTCACGAAATTTCTTAATTGGCTTAGAAGTTAGGAAAACAAACAATATTGTCTCACCACCGATAAGTATTGGAAACCAAATTGGAACAAAATGTCTCGGGTGGATAGTTATAGCGTTGGTAGTTAAGCAAATAGGTCGCAGATGTTACATACGATATTTAATAAAAAGTTAAAATAAAATTTGTATCTATATCGAATGTAGAACTAGACCATTTATGCTATTTGCAATTATCTTGTTGTCATTGTGAAGTACCTATCACTATATTATTTTGGTTTATTTAAATTTATTTTCATTCATACATATATTAAAATCATTGTTCATATTTATCCAATGGGATAAATAATTAGCAGTCTGAGACTTTAAATATACCTAATCTAAGAGGAAGTTGGCTGTAAGATATAAAAGTGTTAAAAGCTTAATATAAAACGTACCTAAAATGCAGCGATATTTTGTTATAAGTAGGTTATTTTTAAAGATTTAGTATATTCAGTTGAATTTGTAGAGTATTACAGGGCGTTGTAGAGGAGATCCGGTTAATGCCGCGCTCGGTTCATTCTGAGCCGGTTTAAGCGTGTAGGATTCACTTTCCTAGCTGGGAAATAATAAGACTAGACAACACTGAGTACGACACTTAACTTACATTATTATTTGCGAATTTAGATTTTCAGTTTCGTTAGTTAGATTTTTGTAGTAATATGATTGAATGAGTTGTTATGTACCACAGTTGTTTTATAATTGAATTCCTATATTTCTTATTTTCAGTATTTGTAATATAATTTCAAAATATTCTCAAGACAATAGATATTAATATTTAATATGCACAAATTACTCTGTACTTCCAATATCTAATAATTACTCATGACAGTAATTTAATTTACGACCAGCTTCACTACCACCTAGATGTTTAATTTTATCTGTACCAATAAAAATACTACCTTTGTTAGGTTCACAACTCGCACAAATCCTGACTTGTAGTAAATTATTTCTATAATTTACTATGACCAGTTGAAATTTTCGATATTTGTGCTGTCTACCGTATTACTATACCAAATTGCGAAGTCTCCGCACGCGTAAACTTGTTCAAACATATCCCTAATACACAAAACGTACCCTATTTACTTTAACAGCATAATTTACAAGAAGGACTCGCACAGCGACCTATTTAGGCGTTTCGATCCCTCGATTATAAATTTGAGGACGCCAACGCTGACATTTGGCGCACTCATAGAAACCCTAGCAGGGCGTGATCAGAATTCTGATGAAGGGATTAAGGCGTCCCCGGTGCGACCAACTTGGCTTTACAGATCTTCCCTGATGGTTCCTAATTAAGACGAGGCTAATGGAGAGGCATGCCACTACGTAATTTGGAAGCTGCGGTTCCATTATGGCGACACATTTTGTATTAGTTATGGGTACGTTTGGAGGCTTGGGTAAAAGGGTTTTTAAACCGGGTAGGGTTTTTATGGTTTTCATTTAACCTTGCTTGTTTTGTCTACAGCGACGGTGATAGCAACTAATAAAGTTATTTGATATTTTTATTTTGAGGCAATTTTTCATTATGCAGCTTTTATAAAATCTTATTATTTTCCATAAATGAGTGATATTTTGATTCATTAGGAGATAAAAAACAGGTAAGCGCTTTTTTTGTATAGCTAATATCTTTTAGCAGCGATAGCCGAATGGGAGACCGTAGGACTGCGAAGTTAAAGGTCTCGGGTTCGAACCCACGGCACACACCACTCGTCTTTTCGAAGATATGTGTGTATTTATCATATAAATTATCGCTCGCTAACGGTGAAGGTAAACATCGTGAGGAAACCTATGAGAGCCTAATAAGTGCAACCTGAGAGTGCCTAATAAGTGCTCGAGGGTGTGTGAAGTCTACCAATCCGCACTTGGCCAACGTGGTGGACTATGGCCTAACCCTTCTCATCATGAGAAGAGGCCCGAGCCCAGCAGTGGGACATGTATTAAATACAGGGCTGCTATTAATATTATGATTATTATTAATATCTTTTAAAAATCGACGCCCGCACTTGAATAACTTCTGAGTCACGGGGAATTTCAAAAACACATTTCACACAGTTTCACACACACAAAGCATCAAAGCATACCCAGAGTCAGAACAAATTATGCCGTGTATATTGCAACTAGTATTTTTAGAAGAAAAAAAACATCACATCTAAACAATTGCTTTGAATTATAATATTATAATGTTATGCAAGTCCGATGCAGTGACCGCCTGGCAGATGGCTTGTCCGAGCACAGCCGTACCGACTAACCCTTTCTCCCAGAGACAATGGGACGGGCCGCTCTGTAATCAAAGGATGAACAACCTTTTGAATACAGCCTCTAATGCGGCCGAGCGCGCTCGCTTGTTGGCTGTGGGAGAATGGGAGTCAGGTCTTTGGCTTTTTGCGCTCCCGTCGCCTAGTTTAGGTACAATGCTGGACAACGAGACATTCCGCATCGCCACCTGCTTTCGTTTGGGTCTACCTTGTGTCGCTCCGCATCCCTGTCACTGCGGTGAGAGCGTCGATTGCCTCGGACACCATGTCCTATCGTGCAGCAAAAGCGCAGGTCGCATGTCGCGGCACGCGCATCTTAACGATATATTACGTCGTACTCTTGTCACCGCCGGCGTGCCAGCCGTTCTTGAACCTAATGGCTTGGCGCGTGACGATGGCAAGAGACCAGACGGTATGTCGTTACTGCCATGGAAGATGGGCAGGCCTTTGGTATGGGACGCTACTTGCGTCGATACCCTTGCGCCATCACATCTTCCAAGCACTGTAAGTTGCGCGGGTGCCGCGGCAGCATCCGCCGAAAACCTCAAACGGCGCAAGTATAATAATCTCGTCAGTGGTTATATATTTGAGCCGTTTGGGGTTGAAACTTTAGGACCATGGGGTCCGAGTGCTCGGGCTTTATTTAAAGATATTTCAAAGCGCCTAATCGACGCTTCTCGCGACCAGAGGGCTGGTTTTTACTTCGCCCAGCGAATAAGCATTGCCATTCAACGTGGCAATGCTGCCAGCCTTCTGGCCACGGTATCCGCTGTGGACGGTGATGCGGAGGAATTTTATGACGCATAATGTATTTTTTTTTTTTTTTTTTTTTCATTTTATTAATTAATTTATTGATTGTATGTGTGTGTTTGTGTGTGTTATAAATTTGACCGAGTTTGATGTTAATATTGTGAATAAAAATAAATAAATATAGCCTAATAAAATTGAATCAATTACAATAAAAGTTTTCATTTAATTTTTAATTATTTACAATGTTTTATTTAAATAGTAAAATTGTATAATGTTTTAAAGTTTGATGATTTGTACTTACTTTTGTTTTTAATTTAGTCATAGAGTAAGCTTGGTCGAAAATATTTTTTTTTGTTTGTTTTCACTGTTTCGTCGGATGGCGATAGGCACCCATAACCCCATGGGACCTAAAAACATAACAGGTGAAGTGTGGCAGTTGCACACCTCTGCCAAACCCTTCTGTGTAATATAGGCGTGATGATCTGTTATGTCTAACTTACGAGTATATCTTTAAAAGTATGTATGTAAGTATTATGGAGGCTTGTTATTAGCAATATGTTCATCTAAGTTATATTTACAGTGGGCCAACGAGTTAGCTATGCAGGGAAAAAACTTCTAAGTCATAGTAAAGACTTACTACACCAGTTATGGATAGGTGAGTTACATATCTAAATAGTGGGTACATTACACTTATTAAATATGTAATTCACACATGCATATCTATTGCAGCCAGTTTTCACTATGGCGTAGAAGTTTTTGCCCTGCATACCTAATTGCTTGGCCCATTGTACTATATATATCTTTGTGTAATTAGTCTGTAAGCCTTCTCTATAAGAAAATAAATAAAATAAATAATAAAAGTAACCACGTAAAATTATTTAATTACAAGAAGCATTTCTCTAAAGATAATGGGGATAACTTTCGTGCGACACGATCAGAGAGGGATAAGCCGATATTAATTAATTTAAAAGCTTTAATCATTTAAAAAGATAGGATTAAATGATGGAGAGGGGTGACAACTACTTAGGGTTGATTCTTTTAAGTAATTTCATTGGAACGGTTTATTTTACTCATTTTAATTAAATTATTATGAAGTTTGTTATAATTTATTCATAGATTATATTATAACTGTCTCGATGGTCTAATGGATAGCGAATGTGCCTCTCACCGCGAGGTCCCGGGTTCGATTCCCGGGTCGGACAAATAGCAGCACGGAGTTGAAATTGTGCCAGGTGGATAGCGATAGGCTATCTGATGGGACCGAAACATAACAGGTGAAATGTGGGTGTTGTACACATCCCTTATAGGTAATGTAGCGTACGGCTGCTGACGCTACAAATTGTACTTAGGCGCAAATGCGCAGTTGCTCGGTTCGGCAGTCGTCTCTCCACATTCACGCATTCACATTTAGTGATGTTATGTTATATTATTATATAATATTTTGATTATAACGTTAAGTAAGGTAAAATAAACTAATATTAAAATAAAAAGCACTCTACCAAAACATATATAAAGCCTCTTTCTCTTAACCTTTATACTACTCAGAACATTAACAAAAACGACCGAAAAACATCCGAATAGAAACAACAGTGACAAAAGTAAACGCAGAACAAAGTCCCTTAGATGCAGTAAGTCCATTATCTTAAGGATAGACTCCCGAGCGCCGTGATTTCATACTAACGAAATATGGGTGGAACTTTAATATTACTAAGTTTTATCAATTTTTATAGACAAATTATATCTAAAACACTAAAGTGATTTGTTCGAAGCCCTTTTGACAATTTCTTTTTAATCATTAACCGAGTTACATACAAACTGAATAGGTAAAATAATAATTTTGAAAAATGAGCGTCAACAAATATGCATTATTTTGTTTCACATAATTATGAATTGTCTTTAAAAAAAATAAAAAATCCTTTATTTACAGAAAAATATACATATTGGATCTTAAATTAAACTAGTCTAATAACTTAATCTGAGCCTAATAAGTCACTGTCAGAAGGCCTCGTACCCAAAATGCTAGCAGCATCACCGCGTTGAAAAATAGATAAGTACTTAGTTATATTAAAATTTTACCCTTATTACTTTTGTATGGAAAACATCCTAGCCATTGTTCCCTCCTAATAACAACCACAAAGACGGAAAAGGAACAGTAAAGATATTTCATCTGTAAGTAGACGTCATTTCTGTATCTTTCGCTATTAGAGCTCACCCTAAGAAGGCTATGTTTTCCCTCCTTAATTAAAGCAAAGGTTTAGCGTTCCTCCGGGCGCTTGCTAGAATTACTTACGTCGATTCAACTTCATTAACTTTTATTATTTTTTAATCAAGAACTACGTGTTGGTAATTGGAGCTCTTGAGATTGCTCACTATTTTGGAGTGTATATTCGTCTTCAGTACGCAGGGAGCTGACGGCATTTTGGTATTCAGGTATTGTATTTTTTTTTTCATATTTAACATAACCGTAAAATTCTATCTCTACAGCAGCTTTATATCTTTAGCTATTAAACAGTTGTCTGTCTTTTAAACTGAAAATTGCGGTTGTTACTATGAACGAAATATATTTTACCTCCCTAGCTATATTTGACATAATTAAGTTACTTTTGTATTATTCCGCAAATGTCAGTCACATAAAAAAGTGATTTTTAGGACCGTCTGAAATTGTACAGATTAACTTGGTTAAAGCAAAGGTTTAGCATTCCTTCGGGCGCTTTTCAGAATTACTTACGTCTATTCGACTTCATTAAGTTTTATTATTTTTTAATCAAGAACTACGTGCTGGTAATTGGAGCTCTTGAGATTGCTCACTACTTTGGAGTGTATATTTGTCTTCAGTACGCAAAGAGCTGACGGCAGTTTAATTAGTTCATATTTAACATAACCGAAAAATTCTAACTCTACAGGAGCTTTTATATGTTTAGCTTGTGTCTTAAAACTGAAAATGCAGTTATAACCATAAACAAAAAATAATTTTAATCTCCTTGCTATATTTGGCATAATTTAGTGAGTTTTGTATTTTTTTTCAAATGTCAGTCACATCGGAAAACAGATTTTAAGTCCGTCTGAAATGGTACAGATTAACTTGGTTTTAATATAAACAAGATAGAGTAGATTGACAATAGAGTAATCATAATTTAGATTTTTTTTATAAGTAGTTTGTTTTTTATTAGTTATTCGTCAAGTACCTTTTTTAATGATTCGTTTTGCGTACTAACTATTGTTATAATTAACTATTACAAAACTTTATAGAACATCAAAAAACTCCTCCGCATCGATGTCAAAGGGCGACACCGTGCCCAGATGGCTGGCAGCATTGCCACTTGCCATTATATGGCAATGCTTATTCTTTGAGCCAAATAAAGAAGGTTGGTTTTTAATTTAGATTAAATTTTAGAATTTCTAAATTAGATTCACAGGACATATTTTACTTTTAGCCTAAAAGGTTAAATCCGTACCTAAATTACCACCGACTCCCTTCCTATACACAAATAGAGTTGAGTAGAGATTATACAGACGGAATGTTATTTCAACTGTCGCGTAACTCTTCCGTGACGTATGTGCCGTTTTTATTGGACTGTATAAACATAAGTGCGCACAGCCATTAATGGATGAGGGGGACTCAAAAGCGATATTTTCCCATCGTGACGTATGGGAATCTTGCTTGTAGCGTAATGAGAAATTCCACTGTCACAGCTTTCTGTGAAGCGGCGTTTTTGAACATGTGTTCTGAACTTATGATACAATTTGTGAGCTCGTCATCGCGGTGACGGGAGGTCACAACGATGACGTAGCGTTATTTTGCGTGACGTTAACGCTTTATATTTATTTATTGTCTGTTTAACCTCGGTTCTAGAGTTAAGTGGGTAGCTGGAAGTATTATAGAACGGGCAATGTTTTAATTTGTCTTTAGTTTTAGTTAGGTGTCAAATGTTATTATTATATTTGGGTCAAAAGAACGTGTTTTATGTTTCATGCTATTTATATCCCCTCAACTGTCGATCGACCACCTCATGGCTGGTGTCAAAACACGCGCATCTGTCAAACGCCAGCTGCTGGTCGATTTTGCCCGCCGTATTTTAACGGCTCAAATAAGCATTGATAGTATATTTATCCTGCTCTTACTTATACGTACGTACGGGCGATACGACAAGGATGGAATATAACATCACATGGGACACTTGAGCCGCTAATGTAAACAATACTTTTTTGTTTATGTCGAGACTTTCATAGTGCGTAGTTGGTGAATACGACCCGAGTGTTTTGAGTGTGTTTTTGGCAGTTTTCTTGTGATTTATTGGAAAAAGTTAAGTGTTAATCATGAGCGGGTAAGTAATAAACAGTTTTTAATTCATAACTTGCGTTTTAGACTATGATTGTTGGTTGAAAGTGATATGTTTATAAAACAATGTCTGACTTTTGGCGTGCTTGCCCTCTACATTTTGACTTTTTTTGCATATAAATACTACAATAGGAGCAAAATGTAGTTAGTAACATCATATAGACATCTTACTACATACGTTTACTGTATTTAATCGGTACATTCTCATTTCTATTTTGCGAAATGAATAAAACTAAAATACGCAGCACAAATCGACCATCTAATGGCACATTGACAGACAGGCATATTTTGACTTGTTTTGCTTATAAATACTAAAATAAGAGCAAAATGTAGTTAGTAACATCATATTAGTCATCTTACTACATACGTATACTGTATTTAATCTATACATTCTCATTTCTATTTAAAAAAATTATAAAATTTTATTACGCAACACAAATCGACCGTCTAATGGCACATTGACAGACTGGGAAACCTCAAGCAAACGTGTAGAAAATTTGTCAAGTTTTAATTTAGATTTATAAAGTAATTTTGTATGGCAGTATGCCCTTTATTATATTTTTCGATTTGTACAGATCATGAAACTGTAGAATTAAAATTCATATTACAAAAACCTTCAATAGAATTTGCATTGTGAGGCTAAATTTGAGAGCAGTTTTTTTAGCGCTTATTTCCAAGTGCTTGGTTTTTTGTTTAATACTTGTAAAGTAAATGTTTATAATAGCTAAAACTTTGTTTATCTTTAGATTACGAACCAAACTGTAAAATAAATGAGTGGACTTAGCCACTTGACTCATTGTTTACGAAATTGAAGTATCGAAACTCATTTGTTTTTTGTGTTGCGCTCGGGTCGCCGTTTATCGAGTCAAGTGTTTGATAAGCTTGTGGTGTAAAAAAAGTGTATGAAAAGGTGTTCTTTTTAAACGGAATATTGTAAATTGTATATTCTTTTGTTAAGAAAAATAAAATAAATATTAATTAGTCTTTTATTTTTAATTATCATACGACATATTCGCATGCACTAACGTTCACCTACCGTTCACTAATTTTCACCCAAGGTTTAATACATTATTTTAGAATAAAATAATACTTAATTGTATTATTTCTGTTAGTGTACTTCATACAGATTTAATAACATAAATTTTATACACATCTTTCATACAATTATGAAGTAATCGTCATTTTAATGCGCCGCGGCGATATCGCGAGAGACCACCCTCGACGATTTTGACAGATGTGGGTATATAGGTTTTATAGCGGCTGACAGTTGAGCAATGGATGACAAAGACTGATACAGTCGTTACATGGAAGGACTGCGACATTAACCAAACATAACACAATCTTAGGGTAAACAAAGGATACAATATTAATAAATATATAGTAAAAATGGCGATCTTATCACACTAGGCAATCTCTCATACACAACCATTGGATGGATTATGTAGAAAAAGTTGGAACAGTATTTTCGTCATTATGCATCTTGTGCCTTTCTAACCACTTAGGTACCTTTATGTAGACAAGATTCCTATTTGCTACATACGTCATATAAAAAACAAATAAAAGGTTCCAAATAATATGCTACACAAAATTGTAGCAAATTTCTACGTGTTCGTGGGTATCATTTTTAAAAGTGACCAACAATAACCGCATTCGAAGGCAAAAGCAATATAATATTTCCCGGAGGCTTGAGCGCTTTTCCGCATACACGATCGCGTCAGAATTCGGTACAGCAGTGTGCTACATCGGAATCCTTATTCTGTACGCGCTAAACGTTACTCAACGAGTCACGTTATTGCTGATCGATTACTGATCACATTTATTACACCTATTCACATTAGATAAATATTTAAAAAGGGTCGGCTATTTTAAGAAGCGTATTACATTGTTGTTCAACATTCAAGAAATATCTGAAAAATTGTTGGCATATAAACCTTTTAACTCAATGACACAGGACTGTGTTTTAAAAATAATTGTTTTACTTCTAATTTTAATATTTTCATTAACTGGTTACAAGAATATTATACATCAAGTTTAAAGTTTTTAATGACCGTACAGAATCAGGCCGCGTTCATTTTTACTGCAAAATCTTTTAAAGTACCTTTCACGCGGTAACTATACGAACTTTATTCCAAAATCGCGAGCACTTGACTTTATTTTACGTGTAAACAAGTCGATGGAAGTTACTATGTATCTGTATTACATATTTTAAGAGTCTACTAGTTATGCATAGAATCTCGTATTTTCTTATACCGTCAAAAAGTAAGTGGATAGCGGTGATGCAATATGAAAGAAGGTATCTCGAACATTACCATGAAAATGTTATCGCTTCACACAAAATTGAGCCCTTTGCGGAGAATAACTTGGGCTACAATGGGAGCTTGATGCTTGGCGCTTTCGTTTCCCAAAGGCAATAAAGTGACGCTTTGACGAAATATTCCTTACAATAGTAAAATAGGTTTGAATCGCAAACGCTTGGAAAATAGGCTTAAGTGGATGAACCATTCATCTTCTTTGTCCCCGTTTCAGTATTCCAGACCATTAATTGTAAAAAAGCACTTATTGTAGTAGAAGTATTTCTTCATCCGTCTGTTCTCCTAGTTCACCTAATGAATAACAGTATTAAAATTATACATTTACGTTTCGCTAGATATAAAACTGATGGCAATTTAAATGTGATCCTAATCTACATTACAAAGCTATTTTCAATAATCTCGCGACATCATATTTCCACACTTCCTGCGAATCAAAATTTATATTACAACTTTTACAATTCGTAACAAGTTAATTTTCCCCTGAGTTACGTATAACCAAAATATCACAAAAGCTTACCCTGGGTTCATTTGTTAAAACTCCAACGATAAACAATAGAATTTTCCTCCCCTTTCTTTCAACTCTTTTGATTTTTGTTTCTCATTAAACATTCACCAAAACATGGAGCAGGTTTAAATTAAATTAAATCACGAACTCCTAACCAATCTGAATACACAGTGTGTGGACGAAAATTAATTTTTAAAAAGCTACCAAATTAAAAATGCGTCGGCTGTAATTATTACACAAAGGGGGTTGGGGCAACAGGAACCAGTGCGGTTGTAACGCAAAAATTATACAGTTTAACCATTTTGCAACACGCGAATGGGCGTAAGCAGACGGGCCCGTCGCGTGCCCCTAATCAGAAGGAACTTTGTAATTTTTAATTTTAACAATAGTGAACGTTTATTTGCTAATCGGTCGCACCAATTTTGTAGCTAAATGTGGCGTGCTATGCAAAACTTTGATTACATTCCGCCAAAAGATAGGAATTATTTATTTATACGACGGCATCAATTCAGCAAAATGTCCACAAGTCTACACTTTTTTTGGTAACGATATGTCTTTTGTGTCTGCGTGTGTGTCATCATTTGGACTCGTACATCATCACCATCTTTTATTGTAATCGTTAATAAAAGTTATCACTAACAAAATAAATATTCGAACTATCAATCATTCAGTAGCGAAAACTGAGTAAAAAATATAACATTAAAAATCGACCCACTCGAATCAAAAATACGTATCGAATAAAAATCCAACAAAAAAGGTGATGAAAGGGTCAAAACAACAAAACATGACTGTATCGATGTACATTGATTGAACAAAAATTGTATGATACAAAATGTTTTTTAGAAGTAATCCGGCACGTGCCATTTAGCTGGATCAATCACTCGCCGATTCTGGGGGAACTGGAGGGTTTAATGCGGCGGAACAATTCGATTTATATTGTGAGTTTTTGAGAGCCTCCCTACTTCACACGACAGGAATAGATACTTCAAGTGAATTGTTTACTGTAATGCCTATTTATAGTTTTTATAATTTCGGCATCATCTACGTTTTGACGCAGAATTAGTAATAGCCCAGTTTAGAGCTTGTTACATACGGAATCCATCAGATAATATTTGAACTAAATAAGTGAAGTAAATTAATAAGGTAGTTAATATTACTTGCTAGCAACTGCGCACGGCTCCACTCGCGTTATGTGTCGATAAAAAGAAGCCTTTATCCTGTCTCAGGTCTTGAAGTTTCGCCATATTAATTTTCATCACGTTCAGTTTAGTAGTTTAGCTGTGAAAGCGTATGAGACGGATAGACAAAGTTATTTTCTCATTTATAATATGCGTAAGGATTTCTTACTCGACACGTTAGTTGATGACCATGATTAAAGGTAGAATATTAAATTACTACTTGGTTTTTGTCAGCGTTTTAAAAAAGTATTTTTTCTTTTTTTAAGTTTTTTAAACAGTTATTCAATGAATATGTTTTGTAACATTTGTTTCCCATAAGCGCTCGCTCGTTTTACAATGAAAACTGTGGTTTTATTTAATTGCTAAACAATTGAATGGATGAACGCAAATACTTGATGGAATTAAAATATTGAACCAGTTTGTAGGCCGATTTCAAAATAATATGAAAGGTCAGATCAACATTTACCTTTATTTAAATATATTAACTTGGTTAAAAAAACACCTTTCTGTCTATATAAAAGGAAAGTTATAATACCCATTCTCATCTCATCTTCTGTACGTAATTATGTAATAGCTATCCATTAATCTAAACACATTTTTAGTATAACAGAAAAACAAAATGTTATTTATACTAGTCTAGCTGTAGACTCTGAGTTATTTTTTTATTTATTGAAATTTTTGCACGTAATAAAAGTCCAAAAGCTGACTTTATTATAATGTCCACGCATTACAAACGTGCGAACTATTTAATCAAAACTCTCGCTCACACTAAAGACTTGCTCAGCATGTGACATCCTTTTCTGTTCGCACATTTGTAATGCACTAGAAATAGCGACCTTTAAATGATCTGGCACACTTTATGAGCACTTGTTCTATGACGCTAATGGCACCATTAATAAGTGCTGATGACAGGTGACAAGCCCATAGCTTTTGTCACCCATAGTTCCAAAGTGTATGCTTTAATTTTACGCTATCAATATTAGCATATATAGTAATTTTACGCTATCAATATTTGCATAAAGTGCGAGTCCTGGAATGGAAACCACGACTCGGCAACCGTAAGGTAGGACGCCCCCCTGCCAGGTGGACTGACGACCTGAAGCAGGTCGCTGGAGGGGACTGGATGCGGAAGGCGCAGGATCGGGTGTTGTGGCGCAAATTGGGAGAGGCCTATGTCCAGCAGTGGACTACGAGCGACTGAATGATGATGATGATGAAAGTGTAGATTAGATATTTCGAGGGAAGACTTCCGGGCGTTGTTTTTTCATACTAACGTAATATGGGTTTAACTTTAATAATATTAAGTTTTATCTATTTTTACAGATAAATCATATTAAAACACTTAAATGCATGTTTGTTTGGGGCCATTTAATCAATAAACAAAGAACGAACGTGAAAATTGAAACACAATTTACCACATTATAAAATGCAGTTGCGTCTAATATGTGGCTTTTCCACCGCAGTATAAAACCTACAGCTGGCGGGCGTCGTCGGATGAAAGGAGAAGGATTATTATCCTAGAGGTATACGAAGTCGCTTACCAGTAATTTAGTACGTGATTATAAGACCCTGGGACCAAACATTTTTTATCGGAATTTTTCATACATTGGATAGCCGGACATTGAAAAATTTGAGGCGTCAAAAACTCTTCATATTTATGAGAATAAATTTGCGAAAACACTTTCCAGTGATTAAGACCATAATTTAAAGCCCTTTAGGTGTGATAATTTTTTATCAAAAAAAAATTGCAAATAAGAAAATATATTATCTGATAATCTCATAATTGACCGGGTGATTACTCCTCCATAATAAGTCAAAAATATTGCACCCGGGGTCTGACAATCATATACTGAATCACTGCTAAGCGGTCACGGTATCATTTACAACCTGTATAATAACTGCCGATATGCGTTGCTTTTATATTTGATGCAATCATTGTAAGTGTAATCGCTGTAATCACGGCCATATGGAATGTGATCACTGACCGACTATAAAAGCGTTGCAGTTGTTTTTTACTATTTATTTAAGCGTCAATTTTATTGGAGCATTTTTTGTCTTTTGAACTTCTTTGGTTTACTTCTCAGTACGCGTATAATATATAATTTATTTTCCAGCAAGAAACTTAAATAGTATCATTTGTAGACGTTCATAGCTTGTTACTGAAAACTTCATGTTTCTAGTAACTTTAACCGTGCGCCGGTTTTTCATGCGTGCTAGTCATATTTGCCCTCTCAATAGAGTATTTAATCGCTTAAAACGACTAACGCTTTAAATACCGTTACACAAAACGCTGATTTTTCACTTAAAATGAAACTAAAAAGACCGCGCTTATACATTTCTTTTGCAGACGCAAAGGTACGAGAATTACCCTCTCTTTGTAATGCTAATTTAAAAACCAAGGAATTCATTTTTTATTCATAAGTTTTTCTGCTCTAAAGCCAGCAGTCGGAGCATCCTACTCGTTTGCGATGAGTTTTGAAGTTAAAAATAAAATTCATGTAAAATGCTTTGTAGATGGCTGTTTAAAAGCGGGTTAAAATTAACCGGCTTGGTATTTATTATATAAAATGACGATACTTTGTCAACGTCGCCATTACAGATTTACGTGTATATTGCTCATGGCTTTTTCCTTCGGAAGTACGGCAATAAATAGTTAGAACTGTTTGATACTCTCGAGGACTTTGTTATTACGGAACGTTTTTGTTCAAGTGTGTTAAGGACGGAACACTTGAAATTTATTATTTTACATTTATGTTTGTAGATTTGTTGATAATATACTGTAATGTTGAAGAAAAATTATTAAAATAAACATTTCATTTATTAGATGTTTAAAGTTACAGCTAATCTCTTCTTCTTAATGCAATGAACAGTTTAATAATCTTTAATCATAGTTTAAGGGTCTATTTCACAAAGTCTTAGTAAGATATACATATCAGTTACAATATAACTTGACCAAATATAATACTGACACAATTCAAACGTAAAAGTGAGCATAGCAGTTACTTTAATTTGTTTGTGTTATATATAATAATATCCAGTCCAAATTGTATATGCAGGCAACTGACTACAAGGCGCGTACCACGCACACCTACCACACAGACGCAACCGCGAGTGAAAGTTTGTTTGTTTGATAGCGCTAATCTCGACAACAACTAATCGAATTTTGATTATTCTTTTTAAGTTTGATTGTCTTACTCTCAATAAAGGTCTTTTGATATTTAACATTACGCTAAACTCCACAAGAGCGGAGCAGTATGGTTGAACGCGGGTCAAAGCGCGGGAACAGCTCCAATTTAGTAAAATAAATTCCACACGGACGAAGTCACGGCCAAAAGCTTGTATTAACTATGTATGTATATTAATGTTCCGATAGAACTTAGTTCAACCACGCTTTTTAATTACATTATGCTTTGAAGGTAGATACAATGTGTGGATCCGATAGATTTTGCTAGAACCGTTGACGGTTTGGTGTACCTATGCTGTCGTATTTTTTGTAATAATGTATTGAAAGTAATTTTAATAAATAATAATTAGAGTAACGATAATTTTAAAAATGTTCACAGGGCCTATTATTATTGTTGGGAAGAGGCTTTGGGTGTTCACGTCAACCTCCGTGGGTCTATTTATCACAGGGCCTAAAGTAAATAAATTAAATCAAAGTCAAACACATTTTTTTTTACTATGCGCGTGATAGATTTATTAAATTAACAAAAAAAAAAAAAAAAAAACTACTGAGGTGTCAAGGGACACCCGGATGGAACGAAGTTCGGTAATTCCAAATAACAACAAATCAGGATTTGCACCCGAGATTGCAGTAAAAGGTATGCGACCTTAACCACTAAACAAATAAAACAGTCTCTTAATAAACTAATTATACGGTAACAAAAATTTAAACCAAATTAAAAAAAACAAACATTAAGACAATTAAATTATCAAGCGTAGCAAGCGTACACACGATCATTCAGAATCACTTAATAATTCTCTTAAAATAATCGAATGATACTATTAAAATCATTGTGGAGATATTTTCACAACTCCTATAGGCTGAATGGCTACATAACAATATTTCCTGTGCCTTACACACTCAATTTCAAAATAATTCTTATCTTCGAACTTTCGCGCTATTCGAATTTCAAAATATCAAAAGCGAGGTTCATTCAAACACACGCATAGACTTATAATGCCTAGATCAATAAACTGCTTGTATGAATTTAAGTATAAAGTTAGGCTAAAAACAGATTGATTGAAAATTATAATGTGCCGTTTGGCGGACAGACAAACTAAATGAAAATCTGATAAATACCAGAGAGTTACACTGAACTGAAACGGCACAATTAAAGTGGCTTCACATTTCATGCGTGTACTCGGTTTCTAGGAGTAATAGTTCTATGATCACACATAACAAACCTTATCTTTAACATTATTTTTCTGCGATTACCTTGCTTTCTTTTAAATTGTATTCGCAAGTTTACTCGCGATATAATAATATCAGATCTCATTATCAATAATCTCATCACCAATCCTAATGACATAATTAGATGTCGACGCCCCCACCGAATACTATGGCAAAGTCACTTTACTGTAAAAAAATGTTATTGCATATTTGAATACTACAGACTTAGTTACATCTGATAGATTTTTTTCATAATTTTTGCGTTGTTTATAGCAAAGTTATTAACAAAATATGTTTTATTCGGCGGAAGGCACACACAATTTATGAACACGAATAAACATATTATACCTCATTACCAATTACCGACTACCTCTATTATCCGGTAATATGCGATAACAATAATATTCTAGTAAATATACTACGTAATGAATTCGGCAACAGTTTTTTACCATTTTATTCGAGGGTAATTTTAATTTGATATATTTTGTAAAACGGCACACAATATTTAAATTTCAGTTTTTAATATCGTAAGCGTTCTTTAGAAGAAAGTTATCAGAAATATATACATTATAATGAAAGGGTACGTGAAATAAAAATACAAAATAATAAATTTTCTATATTAGTATGTCTACTGTTGCTATATTTGTAATTTTTTTATGGTGAATAGGCACTTGTATGACCACAATCTCACCTGATGGTAAGTGATGATGAAGAGCACGCTAACCTATGAGATACCTATTAACTCTTTCTTTATAGAGATCCAAGTTGTCAGTCATCCACAGACTCGGGCAAGGCATTCCATTCTTTGGCAGTTCGCATAAGAAATGTATAGGCGAAAGGCTTTGTGCGTATTAGTGTTATATCCACCGTGGAGCGATGCTTGAGTGCCGTTTAATTTGTAGTCCGATGGTTTAACGGGGACGGGGATAAGGTTGTGTAGTTTCTCGGCACACTCTCCGAAATGTATCCTATAAAAAACCGATAGGCTGCAACCTAGCGACGGTGCCCCAGACTTTGTAGTCGAGTATCCGTCAGATTGATATCACAAATGATTCTCTTGATCCTCTCGACTGACTCGAGCGCCTCAAGCTGGTATTTGGCTGAACTGTCTCAGAGATGAGAACTGTACTCCACACACGACCGGACCTACGCTTGATAGAGGTCAAGCAACTGCCCCGGTGTAAAATACTGTAGTACTTAAGGATGCCCAGCTTTTTGGCGGCTAGTCGAGCTTTCAACTCAATGTGGGAGCTGAAATTAAGTTTCAAAGTTAGCGAGATACCGAGGAGCTCAAGACGATTGGTTATTGGAAGGGATACATTTCAGAAAGTAGGAGTCAGGATGAATGAAACGCCTGAGTCTTACTAGCATTGAACGTTACTAAGTTGGCTTTACCCCAATTAAAGACTCCCTTAGAGACACGTTCATACGTTCGACCATTGCCTCTCTGAGCGACTGTATTTGTACACCACTAGCTCGTGAGTTGGGTATATAGCTTTCAACAACCGTTGTGTCAAACGTAACTGGCATCAGTAGGTAGTTAATGTGAAACAGGACAAGCGTTGCTGAGAGCATGGATCCCTGAGGGACTCCGGCATTGATTGCCATTTGATCGGATGAGCTGCTATTAACGACAACCCGAATCGATCAGTCAAGAAGTCTGATACCCAATCACAGAGACCAGTGGGTAGACCGAAGGACAGTAGCTTGCTTAGAAGGGCTTGTTTAACGTATGCGTATGTCCGACATAGAAGTCACGCAAACTAGTGGACGAGCCAGTAATATCTAGCCGCTAAGATTCTGCGAATATAGAAGCGAATAAGTTCGCTTTCTCCTCAGCAGTGTGGGCAAGTGATCCATCAAGATTCAGCAGTGGAGGTAGTGAGGTGCGGCAAAAGTTCCATTCGACTGATTTTGCTAAGGATCAAAACGATTTACTCCCTGTTGGGTGTGTAGCAAGTTTGTACCCAATGCGGCGAATATGGTCTTTATAGGCTATATATAGGCTTTCTTCTTATCCGGTATGTCGCTAGCTTTACGGTCTTGAGCATCAGGAAAGCCTCGTGTTTTCATGCTTCAGCACGTCCACGCTCAGCTCCAAACCAAGGCTGTGCTTTGCTAGATGTGCTTGCATCGGAAAAAGGAATAAAATATTCCATACCTTGGCGCAGCACATCTGTTATATCGTCCGCGCATGCTAAAGGATCACCCGAAGAAAAGCAAATGGGCAACCACGAATAGGAGGCAAAGAATGAGCGCATCCTATCCCAGTCTGCTGACTTATATCGCCATAACCGCCTTGTGCTTTTCGGGCTAAGGTTGGGTGAAGAATATACCGCCACAGACTTCACTAGACAGTTGTCAGAGCTGCCTAAAGGTGCCGACACTGACACTGCATAGTGATCCGGGTCGGTAGTCAGCAAAAGGTCCAGGTAATTGGCTATTTGGCCGTCAACATCAGGAACCCTTAGACCAGCTGAGTGAGATTTAAAGCCAAAGCGAGTTTGCGCATCTCTCTCCCAGCATGGTTAGTGTGCTGGTACGGGAACAGTTACTCCTGGTGGTGGGCATTAAAGTTCCCCAGTAACACTAGTTGAAGACTAAAATGTGTTTTTATTGTATAAAATTATTTTATTATATATAATATAATATTATCTTATTATATATTATAATATATTTATTATAAATAAAACTACCTCTCCGAACATTAAAAGTTAATTTATAGTTACTCCTAATCATCTTATAATTACTATCAATATTCATACGATAACATTTTAGTGTAACAATTTATGTTTCTTACTTTCTTAAATGTGAATAATATCATTAAGAGATTATACATTCGATATGTGACATTAAAACATGTGAAAGGTTACACGAACAAAATGGTATCATGATGGTGCGATTACTATCCGTTAGTACTTAAACTTGAAAAATAAATAAATCTACGCAAATCCTTGGTAATAACTGTAATTTATTTAATTGTTTTATACTTTTTACCTTATAATGATGACTCGCAGAGCTTTGTCACGTCAGGAGGAGTCAAAACTCCAACTGACATTGCAAGAATTGAAAGTTACCAAGGATTTGTGTGCGCAGTTACATAGTGAAAGAGAGGACAATGAGAAAGAACTCATTGAATTATTAAACACTAACTCTAAATTAAAAGGTGACATGACTGCTTTACATGTAGAATTTAGTTTAATTGTTGAGGAACGGGACACTCTCAAAAATTTAGTTGATAAGTTTGATCGCTGCAGTGATGAGTACGAGCAGGCCCTTGCAAGGATCTCCACCTTGGAGCAGGAGCTCCGGGAGGCACACCTACACATCTCACAACTGCAAGAGGATGCCCACAACATCACCGTGCAGGAAAATATAAGTTTGTTTAGTGAGTTAGTAGAGAGTGCTCCGCAGTTGGTTTCTTCTACAATAACACACACTGACAGTTATCCTATTGTAGATTTAAGTAATGAAACTCTAAAACAAAATCAGTCAGTGTGTCTGTTAAATTGTGGCAGGAATAAACTGAAAAAATATGTAAAAATTAACAGGTATATTAGAAAAACACAGAAATTGATTAAAAATCAAAAATTAGTATCCAAATGTGCCAAATTTAGCAAAGAAAAGGTAGAATTATTTGATGATTTAGAATTAAGTACATTAAGATTAGAAAATAGCAGGATTAAGTATGATGCTGACACACAGGCCTTACAATTGAGAATTGATAATTTAACAGAATCATTGAAGTCAACTCAAAATAAATATGATTTATCACTTAAAGAAATTAATGAGTACTCAAAGGCCATGGATGATCTCTTGAAATTAAGTAATGACAACACAGAGCGCTTTAATTCACTTGTTAACAACCATTCATGTCAGTGCGCTCGCTCTAGTTCACCACAGCCAGTGAGTGCTCCCTTAGTTTGCTGTGACAATAGTAAGGACTTGTGTGATGGCTCTCATACTAGTGTTAGGACTCAGCAGTCATTAGGTGCATCAATTGATGTAACATGTTGTACACCAAGTGATGCGCAAAGTACTATTATGTTTAGTGATGGTATTGGAAAACATATGGGCTCAAAACTGAATTCTCTTGTAAAGGGACAATCAGTTGTTATTATATTATATATCAGGGAAATTTAAGAAAAATAGTGATCTCCATAAATTAAATCTAAGGAACAAAAACAAACTCGCTGTGCCCACTACTAGGCTCCATAAAATCTCTAACTCGTTTCCAGGTCAATGTATACGCTTTTACAATAAACTTCCTTTAGAAGCAATAGAATTATCGATAGGTAAATTTAAAAAATATGTTAAAACTAAACTATGTCAAAAAGCTTACTATAGTATTTCAGACTACATAAATGATAATAGTATTTGGAAATGAATTGCTCTTCTTATGTGATTTTTTTATGTACTTTTATATTGTTATATTTTTCATTTTAAAAGATGGTGCACATGAGTTTCTCACCAGCTCTTCTCATAATGCAATACCCATCGGAGCTGGTACTTAGATTGATTTTAATTCGATTCTAAACAGTTTGATTAAAATTAATCTGAGCCCCGGTTATTCAAATCATTGTAATTAGTATAATTTAGTATTATTTATTATTTACTTTTATATCATTTTTTGTAATGTTTTGACGTGTTCAAGCGCCTCCTGGGGCCTATGAAAATAAATGATTTGAATTTGAATTTGAATTTAGTAAAATATCAACGAATATTAGTGTATACTTCTATTGCAATATCATAGATAAGAAAAATAATCACACGAATAAAATGGTAAAAGCGTTTTATGGTAAACTGCACGCAGGGACACTATCGGCAATGTACATTTTTGTAAATAACTCTTTAAAGTTTAATATATTTAAATGTATAAATAACTGGCTAGAGAATATAAAAATATACCTTTCATTTGATATATAACACAATACCATTGCTCTTTTAATACGCGAAGTATCGAGAAAATAACGTTTTTTATTTTTCCTGTAAAGTTAGCGATTTTCGGTTACCATTTTATTCGGTGGGGGCGTCGATGTGTTCTAATCGGATATTTCATGAATATAACAAAATTAGTAAACATTCTGTGGTAATATTAAAAAATAATTTGCTTTTGAATTTAATATAGTTATGACGCGTACACTTGCTAAACACACAATAATGGAGAGATTATAACGCGTATGACTTGGTTAGCACAATAGTAAAGAAAGGTTATAATGCGTACTTGCTAAAATACAAAAGCATTTATTATTGTCTGTATTAAATCTCTACTTACCTAAATCCATCAGCAATATCCGGAACTTGTGCAGAAACACTGTCAGGATTCATTATTGTTACTGTTAACGTTAAAAAGGTAAACGAAATCATATCGCGATTAATTAATTATACTGGTCGGATTTTAGTACCAATTTTGCATCTAGATGGCGTTAGCGTCGAATTAGAAGGCGATATGGTTTCGTTACCAACACGGGTATATAAGGAGATGGTTTTTATTGTTATTTTGTGAGCAGCAAGTCAGTACTGTATTTACGGTGTTAATAAATCGTGACTAGTACTCTAAATTCAGTTTGATTTATAATCTCCCCCGCTATAATCTCTGGTCCTTTGAGTCGGATTGGTGGGAGTGTTTTTTTGGTAGTATTCAGTAGTGGTGGGTGTGGTAAAGTTACTACCCTACGCGTTAGTACTGGGCAGTGGATCGCTGTCCAGAGCATCCCCTTCATGGATCGTGTACGCCTGCGCGGACCTATCGCAGCGCGCCAGCGCCCCCAATTTTTTTAAAAACTTAACTCTAGTAATTTTTTTTTCATTTTAGTTTTTTTTTAAATTTATTTTATCTTTTTTTTTCTATAAGCGAGGGAGAGAGACGGACATATAAAAATGTGTAGCACCGTAGCTGTAACGTAGCATGTAATTACTACGCCGCTACGAAAATTGCTACGAAAAGTATCGTTACAACTTTTCGTTCCATTTTTTTCCGTCTAGCCCCCTTTCGCAACGCGCGATAAGGAACTTCGTTCCAAAAACCGACTTCAAAAAGTAGATAACTAAAAAGCAAAAAATAAATTTACTTCGCACAAAATAGTACGTTAATACATTTAGTTAAATAGAAATTATTAAATAATTATTTTATAATTCTGAAGTCGGTGCCAAGTAAAAGCTATAACAACCTTACTACAATATCAAATTACAGTACACACAATAAAGAGAGGCGTAGTTGTGCTAGTGCGCGGTCGCCCAGTATTGGTACTTACCACAGAAATATAAACTAATATTCAGTCAGAAAATAGTTGTTAGAAAGATTGATATTATCTATACAGAGTTATTGTTTATTTGGCACCGACTTCAGAATTATAAAATAATTATTTAATAATTTCTATTTAACTAAATGTATAAACGTATTATTTTGTGCGAAGTAAATTTATTTTTTGCTTTTTAGTTATCTACTTTTTGAAGTCGGTTTTTTTTTTGTTAAAAATTATTTTATTTTACTATTTCAAGTGATGGGTAGACCCAGCAAGAATGTTTCTCGAATGAGAAAACGACGGTTACTTGACGGAAAATTTATTTAAGGTGCCTATATTAAAAGAATTATCCCCGTACTCCTAACCGTTGAGGAATTGTACCTTCCAGCATCAGCTCAGCAACATAAAATACTGACTACTAGATGCAAATATCCAAGTAGCTTTAGATAATATACAAAAAACAATATAGAAGCCTTTTAAATTTGAGGGTTGCCCTCTCTAGGATCCCATCATCAGAATGTTACTTAAAAAAAATGGGACCACATGACAAGTATATCCTTTCAAACAAAAAAGAATTTCTCAAATCGGTCCAGGCGTCTTCGAGTAATCGGTGAAAAAACATAAAAAAAAAAAAATACAACCGAATTGAGAACCTCCTCCTTTTTTTGAAGTCGGTTAAAAAATATGTAAATATGCAGAGCGATATATGGTGTCAAGAAGAAGAAAAACAAGTTGACTCAATTTATACTTGAACTGTATTTGGTATTGATTTTATTTACATACTTACGTGGTACTTTAATATGTATAGAACATAAGTAATTATGTAAATAATTATTAATCAATTTTATATTTTATTTCACTATTACAAACTCAAGAACAATTTAAAGTAACAACGTTAATATCACGTTGGCCGATAGGTTTTTACCCTATATAGCTTGTGATCATTCTGAGTCCGACCGTCAAAAGAAACGGAACTCTACTAAAATTTAAAAGTATACTTACTGTTCAAGTATATGAGTGTGTATACATACTGTGCAAATATAAAGGTAAATAAATATGTACTTACAAGTAAATAAGTAAATATCTTCTGGGCGAGTATATAAGAAAGTATATGTTACTCAAGTATATAAGTGTATACTTTTTGAATAGAGATATATTGTGAATGTAAGTATCTTATGCTATTTTATTGGTTTTAATACATAATTATGTTTATATTATAAAATATACTTATTTTATTTCTCCTGTTTTCAAACAATCATGGGAATAGATTAATTAAATGCCACAACTGAAGTACCTGTTGCCGACGATATATATACCTTAATATAAATATTTTTATCACGCGTAACAGATTCCTTGCGAATCTGTTTCTTTTTCTTCTTCATTTGAGTCGACGGCAAAGGAATTATTATTATTAATTATAAATCTTTTGAAAAATAATTGCCATATTCAATATTCTATAATCACGGCGCTCAGACAAAAGCTGCTATGGAGACGTAATAAATAAATCACCAATATAAAATCCAACAAGGAAGTTAAATAAACTGAAAAGTAATAAAAAAGGCAAATATACAATTTAATATTAAATGAATACGAACCCCAAACAAGCGAGCAATACAAAATTAACTGGTTGATCGGAAACTGAAATAAACAATTATTGACTTTTAAACTATCGCGTTGCATGATTATTATTATAATTTTGACGGGAATTAACGCGAAACATGCATATTATTTACCTTTTGGCTATACGTTTCGGCAACGGGTTACACCGGCCGTTTTCTATAGCGTACTAATATATACGCGTGTATAGCCAAAAGGTAAATAATATGCATGTTTCGCGTTAATTCCCATCAAAATTATAATAATAAACAATTATTGGTTGAAATTGTAATAATAGTCATTTCCCTGTATCAGTTTGTTTAATTTTGGCATCTGACCCTTGAATAACGGCACGCATTTGACCACGATTTTACCTGATGATGCGGACTACGGTGGAGCACGCTTACCCATGATTTATCTGTTTACTCTTGCTTTGTAGACACTCGGATTGTACTCATGCAGAAACACAGACTCGGTCTCAACCTTCCAATCTTGGAGTTCGCATTAGTAATGTCGAAGCAACACGCGTCGTCCGTGATTGTGGAATATCTACCATAAAGCGATGCTGGAGTGCCGTTTGTACGGCTGTTTGATGGTGAAATGGAAACAAAGGAATAAGGTTCTGCAATTCTTCGGCACATTCACCGATATGTATAAAAGACCTATTCTGAACCGAAATAGAAAAACTAAGTCTAAACGCTGAGGTACTGTGGAGTTTTCATTTAAATCTTGTAGGTTAATAAGTGGTAAATGTTCACCAGTCCACATACATATACACGTACTTACTATACAAGTCAATAAATGTAAGTAACTAATAAAGTTAATCAACTAAACTTTGAAGTCGATTTTTTGGGTAAAAGTTACAAGACTCTTCTCTGAGTAGGTTTCAATACAAATCCTATTACCATATTAATGCTAACTACTTATAGACTTAAATTGAAATACTACAAATGAAAAAGATGTGAAGGTTTTAGTCCTGTAGTCGAAAAATCAATTACTAAATATTTTATATTGATGCTAGATTATATCTTCAATGAATATTACGTATGTTACAGATTTATTCAGTTTCAAAAAAAATTATAAACAAATCATCATCGGTCAGCATATTTCAGGTTCTACGCATTCCTTGAACGGTACATTGGGAGGAGCATTTGTATTCCATCAATTTGCACATCTCGTATGCGGCGGGGCGCAGCCGATCGTTTGCGTTATATGTGCCCTGCATAACTCATTGCTGCCTGGCTCCGGCTTTCCCAAATGCGAGTAAAGCGATGCGTTCAATGTACTATAATCTGATTCAGATATGTGAAGATATTGGTATTTCTGTCCGAATATCTTCTTTAAGTTAAATTTTGTTCAGGTCGCTATCTTTTGCAATACAATATCACACTTTAAAATGGATCAGTAGTTATCTCTCTCAGATACAAGTCAACATGATGCAAAATGGTTAGGTCATTTTATAATGGTTCTTGTGTTAAAAATAACTTTTAACTGTCTACCTTCAGAATAATGACACTTGAAAAGTATTCAAGCCTAAAATAGCCACACTAAATTTTTTATCGAATGTCACGGAAAACTAAAACGCAAAAGCTACTAATTAGCCTCTATCCGTCTAGACTACGGCGAAGCCGGCGCCCAAAGCTAGACAAAAGATTTATACTATTCTTATCTACTACGTTATAAAGCTAAGCTAGTTATAAAGCAAGATGAGGACGAGGTTTTTGTAGAATTCAAAATAAGTTGTCAAAAGAGTTTTTTATATTAATGATCTCAGAAAACTAAAATCCAAAGAAAACTTTACAAACAGTGCTAATCCGTTCTAATGCCACCGAAGGACCGAAAAAATTGCGTAAAATTCGCATGTAAATTTATTTTTTCTCTTATGTATTCTGAATCCTATTTGCTTATCTTGCTTTATTTTATTTCCCAATAGTGATCGCAGGCACCTGGAATCTGCCATTAATCTTTTAAACTTTATTGCTTCAATATTTCAGTGAAATTGCGGATCTGCTCACAGAAATCATTTTTGTCAGAAAATATTACGTTGTTATTTACTTTACATTTGATGGTATGCTAGGGATTTGCTGGTATTTAATTTAGTATAAAAAGATAATTACTGCTTAAAATGATCTTTTTTTACAATCAGTGATTGTAGAAAATATGATATTTTTTTTAAGACCATAGTCAGTGAGAACACTTATAAGCCGCAGTTGCGAGATTTCTTTCTCAAAAGACGAAAAGCGTTGAGGGAATTTCGCTTTTGTCAGCAGCTTTTCCGTGATTGGAATTTGTGGTAATAATCTTTCTCCCCTACGTATTACCTTCTTTGATCGTAATAAATTTACATCGCTGAATCACTTTGGCTCAGGTGTTTAAAACTTGTTTAAAATTATTTTATAAATTACGAACTTCCAATCTTATAACCAAAATGTTTTTATTACTTACTAGCTTCCGCCCGCGGCTCTGCCCGCGTGGTATGTCAATTAAAAGTAGCCTATATGTTAATCCAGACTATAAGCTACATGTGTGCAAAATTTCATCGAAATCGACTCGGTAGTTTTGGCGTGAAAGAGTAACATACATCCATACATCCATACTTACAAACTTTCGCATTTATAATATTAGTAAGGATTATTTTTAAGAGAGATCTGAACTCTCTTAAAAAAAAAAATTAAGTAGTAAAAACATAATTTACACCAAAAGTAAAAAATTACTTTTGGTGCAAATTATGAATATACTCAATATTCGTGCTAATATTATTTTATTTACTTAGTACGAAAAAACTAAAGTCACCAATGTACAAATTAATTTCGGCTGTTGAAATGCTAGTAGCACTTTTTGGGAACGCTAAATTAGATCGGTTGCGCACGTGACTGGTTTTACAATTCACCACGGTCTACCAGCGTTGGTATTAGACAGTATTTACTTTTCAATAATTCGTTTCTCTCGCACGGTACGTGGTAGAAAGGGATGGGGGATGGCTGGCCACTATTAGGGGGTAATACGCCGTAGAAAATTCACTGTAGCAGCAACCTTCATTACTAGCCCTCTTGGAAAGAAACAAACGATCAAAGCTCGTAAATTATGACAAATAATTCGCGATTACAGTGAAAGACGTTACAAATTGCAAAGAATATTAAATTATTAAATAGATCTTATGTAATGTATATAATTTAAGTTATAAGCATCAAATTTAAAGTAACAAATAATTAACTTGCCTTCAACATTACAGTCAAAAATCCTACAAACATCAAGGTAAATAATAAATGCCAAGTGATACGGAACACTTGAACAAAAACGTCCCGCAATAGCGAAGTAATCGAAACTATTAAACAGACCCTAGCTATTCATTGCCGTACCTACGAAGGAAAAAGCCGCAAGCGTAATACAAGTAAATCTGTAATGCCGACGCGACGTTGACGAAGTATCATCATATTATATTATAAATACAGAGCCGGTTCATGTAAACCCGTTTTTACAACCATCACACACAAAGCATTTTATATGAATTTTATTTTTTACTTCAAAACGCACCACAAATGAGAAAGATGCTCTGACTGCTTGCTTTAGAGCAGACAATCTTATAAAAAAAAAATATTCCTTGGTTTTTAAATTATTATTTCAAAGAGAGAGTAATCCTCGTTGCTTTGTGCTTGAAAATAAATGTATAAACGCGGTCTTTTCGGTTTAATTTTAATTGTAAAATCATCGCTTTCCGTAAAGCTATTTAAAACGTTAGTCGTTTCAAGCGAATTAATACTCTATTGACAGAGCGAATATGACTTACTAATGAGTATTACCGCAGGTTTTTCATTGAGTAAAAAGTTACAAAAAACATAAAGTTGTGATATTTTTCGTAACATGCTATAAATGTCTACAAATTATACAACTATTTCGTTTCTTACAGTATACGCGTATTGAGAAGTAAATCAAAACAAGTTTATTTGACAAACAATGCTAAAATAATCTTGTACTTTAAATAAATAATAAAAAAAACTGCATCACTTTTATCGTCGGTCAGCCATTACACGGACACTGACAGCGATTGCAGCAAATAGAGTAGTAACGTATATCGACAGTTGTACGTCTCTGAGATAATCCTTCTCGTTACATACGACACTCGCAGGCTGTAAGTTTATACTACAATGAAAAATATGTCGATTACATACACAAATCTAGTAATGTATACTAATAGATGGTTTTATTTTAGTATCCACGTTCTTCATTTAATGAACACGCATATAGAAGAATTTTTATGAAAGAAATTTAAGAAAAAGCATCTCCCTTTTGATTTACCGCTAAACTGCACTTGTAGTTTGCTGTTAAGATTATACCCTAGTATTATTGGAACTACAGGCAAACTATTGTATGTATATTGTATTGATATGCTTCCTTGAGAGGATTAATCTATTTGTATCAGAAATTTACTATAGAATTTGAATATCAAATACTTAGCTAAAGCAATTTGTATATGAATAAATTAATGGTATACTATATAAACTATGTATACAAGTTACATACATCCGTTTTAACTTTTTGAATCAAATACATTACTTTTTTAAATACTGTAGAAAAAGTGCTCTATTTGCAGGGATGGCCGAGATTAAATATCTTTTTTTTTGCGTTTATCATGCAACTGTTTGTATTTTAAGAACATTTAAATTTGGTTAATAATCAGTTGTAGTTAATACTCAGCTAAAGCAATTTGGATATGAATAAATGGTATACTATATAAACTTTGTATATAAAGTTACATACATACATACGGATCAAATACATTTTCTTTTCTTAAAGTCGGTATAAAAGTGCTCAGTTTGCTTGGATGTCTGACATTTAATATATTTTTTGCGTTAACTATGCTACTGTTTGAGCTTTGAGTTAAATATTATAATATTTTAAAATACAAATTTGATCATATTATTGTGTTCATTAATTTATTGTGTTCAAGTGAAATTCAAGGTAACAATCTACCAAAACTCTCTCACTTATCGTTGATTTAAACAACAATCGAAAATATATTTAAGAAATAACCAGAATACTTTGCCAATTACCTGATGGCATAAAACAATAATATCAATAGAAATTAATGTTGCGCACCTAAAGATTAATTTAAACGAAGGTGTGCTACAAAAAAAAAGATACAATAGACAAATCCAATATATAAATAGACGCTGGATTTTTACTCAGACACCTTAAATTAGATCCACATAGAACGCCACCCGCATGACTAAAAGGACGCGGTTAGCTTTTTCTGATTGCAAAAAGAGAGCGTCTTTTCAATACAGAAAATAGAAAGGAATGGATACATCTTTTTCTAAGCTAACACCGTGGTTGTAAAAAAAAATGTGAGTTTAAAATCAGCTAAAATATGATATTGACGCAAAAGTTGGAAATATTTCATTCAATTCAAATTCTTATAAAATGCTTTGTAGGTGGTTGTTGTAAAAGCGGGTTAACATAAACCGGCTCGGTATTTATAATATAAAATGACGATACTTCGTCAACGTCGGCATTACAGATTTACGTGTGTATCGCTGGCGGTTTTTTCCTTCGTAAGTACGGCTATGAATAGTTAGGGACTGTTTAATAGTTTCGAGTACTTTGTTATTGCGGGACGTTTTTGTTTAAGTGTTCCATAACACTTGGCATTTATTATCTACCCTGATGTTTGTAGAATTGTTGACTTTACAGTCAACGATCCTACATACTACATCGAGAAAAGGTTAATATAAAAAAAATATATTAAATATTTTTTGTTGAGCCACATTCATCAGATAACATGAAATGTTTTGAACTAATCCGAACAACATTTGTCAATTTTTGACTTCTTTTATCATCAATATAACATAATATAACATCACGCCTATATTACCTAGAAGGTGAAGGCAGAGGTGTTCGTTACCCATCAGTTATGTCATGTATCAAATAATATTTTTTTGCATTTCTCATTTATGGCCTACAGTGTCACAAAAAAAGAATAAACAAAGCAGGGTTCTGCTTTGTTTGTTCTTTGTGTAACTCGAATTATACTTACACCTCAAACATTCCAAGCATTCTTAAAACAGTATTCCTGTACATTGGAAGGAGTAATTTTGTGACATCAATTTGCACATTAATAGCATGTAACCAAAATATCACAACTTTATGTTTCTTGTAACTTTTTTTTTACTTAATGAAAAACCTGCAAATCATATTCACTCTGTCTATAGAGTATTAATTTAATGGTTTCACGCAAAACGCTGATTTTTTAAATAAAATAAACCAAAAAGACCGCGTTTATATATTTATTGCCAAGCACAAAGGTACGAGAATTACTCTCTCTTTGTAATGCTAATTTAAAAACCCTAGAAATGCATTTTTATTCATAAGTTTTCCTGCTCTAAAACCAGCAGTCGGAGCATCCTACTCGTTTGCGATGAGTTTGAAGTTAAAAATGAAATTCATGTGAAATGGCTTGTAGGAGGTTGTTTTAAAAGCGGAGCATTTTATTAACAAGCGTGATTAGTATTTTATGAGTAAAAATCACGTTTCCCGAACATATTGGATGATGGCATTGATCAATTTGTATGCGAAACGTAAAAAAATGCCGTAAAATAAAAATTACCAATTAAAAATTAATACTGACACTTACTATATAACGACGATATTCCGTCAACTTTGTAATTACAGATTTACATGTATTACATTTTTTTTTTTTTTTTGGTATAAAAAAAATGTTTACCCGTGTAAACAATTTTTGATTTTTTTTTAATTTTTCGTATTTAAAATATCAACTACCAATACAGTGCAATAACAGAGAACTTACAATTACCTATTTCAAGGTGAACTCAGCATTTTCTTTTGTAAGTACGGCAATAAAATAGGACTGTTGAATACTTTCGAGTACCTAGTTATCGTGGAACGTTTTTGTTCAAGTTTGTTAGGAAAGGTACACTAAGATTTTTTTCTTACAACAAAAAAACTAGGACACGGTACAAACCTCAAGTCAATATGATGAAATGGGCGCAGGTCATTTTATAATGGTTCTTGTGTCTGTCTACCTTCAGAATAATGACACTTAAAAAGTATTCAAGCTTAAAATAGCCACACTAAATCCTTTATCGAATGTCACGGCAAACTAAAACGCAAAAGCTACTAATTAGCCTCTATCCGTCTAGACTACGGTAAAGCCGGCGCACGAGGCTAGACAAAAGACTGATACTATACTTATCTACTAAGTAATAAAGCTGATTTAACAAGACCAGGTTTTTGTTCGATTAAAAATAAGTTTTCAAAGAGTTTTATATTAATGATCTCAGAAAACTACAATTTCAAAGAAAACTTTACAAACAGTGCTAATCCGGCACCGAAGGACCGAGAGAAATTGCATAAAATTGCAAGTAAATTTATTTTTCCTCTCAATTGCATTCTGAATCCTATTTGCTTATCTTGCTTCATTTTATTTCCCAATAGTGATCGCAGGCACCTGGAATCTGCCATTACTCTTTTAAAATTGCAAACTTTATTGCTCCAATATTTCAGTGGAATTGCGGATCTGCTCACAGAAATCATTTATGTCAGGAAATATTACGTTGTTATTTACTTTGCTTTTGATAATATGCTAAGGATTTGCTTAACATTATTCTCACTTTTTATTTTCTTCATCAGTGATTGCAAAAAATATTTTTATTTGCAAGACCACAGTTATTGAGGACACTCGTAAGCCGCAGTTGCAAGATTTCTTTCTCAAAAGACGCAAAGCGTGGGGGGAATTTTGCTTTTGTCAGCATCTTTTCCCGGATTGGAGTTAGTGGTATTAATCTTAGTGGCCTCTACCATCTTTGATTGTAATACATTTACATTGCTGAATCAATTTGGCATAGTTGTTTAAACTTGTTTTAAATTATTTTATAAATAACACATTTATAAGCTGAAAAATATTAAGTAGTAAAAACATAATGTACAGCAAATGATCGTGAAAATTGAACTTTCATATCACTACATAGTATAAAACAAAGTCGCCTTTTCTGTCCCTATGTGCGCTTAAATCTTTAAAACTACGCAACGGATTTTGATGCGGTTTTTTCCAATAGATAGAGTGATTTAAGAGGAAGGTTTTTATGTATAATACATGCATAGAAAGGGGGAATTGTTTTACTCCAAATTTAACGCGTGCGGGCCACGGGCAGTAATGAATAAATCAAACTACTGGATCGATTTTAATCATTTTTTCAGTGAGTGACATAGGCTTTAAATTATATACCCGTGCGAATCCGGAGCGGGCCGCTGTGTTTTTATATACAACGTTCACAGTTTTTCTGTAGTGTATTTAGTATCAGCATTGTACCCGTGCGAAGCCGGGGCGGGTCGCTAGTACTAAATATACTAAACAGTGCGGCAAAGCTAAATAAAAATGTACGAACTAATTTCGGCTGTTGAAATGCTAGTAGCACTTTTGGGAACGCTAAATTAGATCGGTTGCGCACGTGACCGGTTTTACAATTCACCACGGTCTACCAGCGTTGGTATTAGACAGTATTTACTTTTCAATAATTCGTTTCTCTCGCACAGTACGTGGTAGAAAGGGATGGGAGATGGCTGGCCACTATTAGAGGGTAATACGCTGTAGAAAATTCACCGACGCAGCAACCTTCATTACTAGCCCTCTTGGAGAGAAACAAACGATCGAGGCCCGAACATTATTACTGAATAAGCCGCGATTACAGTGAAAGACGTTATAAAATTACAAAGGTGAAAAAGTGACTAATTTTCTGTGATGGCTGAGATTTGATATCCCTTTTTGCGTTTATTTATTTTATATTAGTTTACTGTTAGCGTCCAAAAACATTAAATGATAAATTTGATTTTTGTTTTTTTTTTTTTACATTAGATAGAAAGTCAGAAGCAATTACACTATCCAATGGTCCCAATGACAAGGCCGAATACACACATTCACTCACTCAAGCACACCCAGTCTCAGGACAAATATTTGCGAAATACACAAAGATTTGTCCCATGTGGGGATCGAACCCACAACAACAGTGCAGTGGAGAGCGGCGAAGTGACCGCTTAAACCACTACACCACACGTGCAGACAATGATGTATTACTACTATTCGTTATGTCAATATCAAAGAAAAACCATCGTATTAGTGTAAATGGCCTATTACAAAAATATCTGATACTGATATTTTTGTAATAAGTCATCTTCGACAGTATGATGGTTTTTCTATTAAAACGCAGGCATACTTAAAACAGAAAATATACAACGGACATACCCAACCTAAATAAAAAGTAACTGGATTTTAACTCAGATATCTTTAATTAGATCCACACAGAACGAAACCCGCATCACTAAAACGTCGCGGTTAGCTTTTACTCATTGCAAAAAGAGAGCGTCTTTTCAATACAGAAAAAATAAAGAAATATATTTTGTAAAGCTAACGCTGTACTTGTAAAATAATATGAGTTGTAAATCAGCTTAAAATATTATAAAATTGATGCAAAATTTCATAATAATTAATTTATATTTTTCTATATATATATATATATATATCAGGATTTTCTCGATAGCAGCACGGATAAAGAATTGAACGGTGAATGGCTCTCCTTATATAGCGATAGGCTATGACATATCGCTATATGAAGTGTGGGTGAGGTTATACACCTTTACCAAACATTTCTGGGTTATATAAGATGATGTTGTGTAGGAATGAGTATTATTATTATCATGTTGGCGTGCTTTGGTAATAAAAACTAAAAAGAATCAAACATAGGCTTTACAGAAAACGGACAGAATGATTAACCAATTCATTCAAGAAAATTAAAGGTATGCGGTTAGGTAAGTCATAATATAAAAGCCATATATTATAACGCAATTCTATTGTAAATTTCTGATACTGATAGATTGATCCTCTTAAGGAAGCGTATCAATATTCTAGACTTATAATAGTGAGCCTGTTGCGCCTATAATACTGCGGTGTACTATCACTAACTAACTGGAATAGTTAAAGTCATGCTAGTAGCTATATATTATATATTTTTTTTATTTTTTTAAAAAAAGCTTACTAGTAATTTGCAAATACAAATTCTTGTTAACCCCCTCCAGCTAAGCTTAATTCGCTTGTGTTAGGAGGAAGTTCACGTCCGTGGTGTAATGGCCAGGATTCGAACCCACGACCTCTCGATCGTAAGACCGATGCCTTATCCATTGCGCCACGGCCGCTTATTATATTAGTTTTAAATTATCCGATTTACTTGGCATCGACTTCAGTATTATAAAATAATTATTTAATAATTTCTATTTAACTAAATGAAAAAACGTGTTATTTTGTGCGAAGTAAATTTATTTTTTGCTTTTTAGTTTACCTACTTTTTGAAGTCGGTTTTTTTTTTGTTAAAAATTATTTTATTTTACGATTTTAAGTGATGGGTAGACCGAGCAAGAATGTTTCTCGAATGAGGAGACGACGGTTACTTGAGATGGAAAACTTATTAATAATAATCCCCGTACTCCTAACCGTTGAGGAGTTGTACCTTCCAGCATCAGCTCAGCAACTTAAAATGCAAATATCCAAGTAGTTTTAGGTAATATACGAAAATCAATATGGAAGCCTTTGAAATTTGAGGGTTACCCATGATTTCTCTAGGATCCCATCATCAAATCATGACCTCATATTATGAATATACATAAGTAATATTCAACGTCTCGCCTCATCTGTGTATAACTTGAAAGAATACAGTAAACGGCCTCAAGGAGCCTATATTTAAAGAATTATTCCCGTACTCCTAACCGTTGAGGAGTTGTACCTTCTAGCATTAGCTCAGCAACATAAAATGCTGACTACTAGATGCAAATATCCGAGTAGATTTAGATAATATACAAAAAACAATATAGAAGCCTTTTAAATTTGAGGATTGCCCTCGATTTCTCTAAGATCCCATCATCAGAACGTGACTTAAAAAAAAAGGAACCACATGACAAGTATATCCTTTCAAACAAAAAAGAATTTCTCAAATCGGTCCAGGCGTCTTCGAGTAATCGGCGATCAAACATAAAAAAAGAACCTCCTTCTTTTTTTGAAGTCGGTTTAAAATATATGATTTCAGAATAAATTAATGCACTAGTTAAGAAAAATATTATTCATTTCTCATATATGGCTTAAATTTTCACAAAAAAGAACCCCTCTATAAACATTTTCATGTAAATGTTGCCAAAACAGAACGGTTTACACGATGTCAAAAAGTTATCACGTCTCATGTAGGGCCAAGATTCTTACTCTAACGTTACAAGCCCTAACTTCACTGCTCTGTCAAAATAAGAGTGTTCTAGCACTTTACGCTTTGCTTTGCCTAGGCTCAGATAAACAAAGCAGCATCGGTCAGCATATTTCAAGTTCCAAGTATTCCTTGAACATTCCTGTACATTGTGAGGAACATTTGTATTCCATCAATTTGCACATCTCGTATGCGGCGGGGCGCAGCCGATCGTTTGCGTTATATGTGCCCTGCATAACTCATTGCTGCCTGGCTCCGGCTTTCCCAAACGCGAGTTAAGCGATACGTTCAATGTACTTGAATCTGATTTTGATATGTGGATATATTGGTATTTCTGTTCGAATATCGTCGTCTTATATAAGATGTGTTTAGGTTGTTATCTTTTGCAAGAACTAGAACTTTGTAAATAGGATCATTTGTTGAGGCAGAAATACACTCACGTGTCGTAGCGTATAGTGCCGCGCCAATGTGTTTTTGCCTGAACAAAATTAATGCAACCTAATGCGTCACGACACAATAGTGAGTGTTTGACTATATTCTCACTTAGATAGTACCAAATAACTAGAGCATGGTGTCATCCAAGACAACAAGATCAAATTAGCTGAGGACATTTTAAAATGGCTCTAGTATTAATAGCATGTACAGTTTCAACCTGTCATTGTCCTTCTTCATAATACTGACACTTATTTTGTATTCAAGCTTTAATCATACATCGAATGTCTTCATTACGGAAGACTAAAACGAAAACGCTCGTAATTAGTCTCTATCCGTCTAGACTACGGTAAAGCCGGCGCACAGGGCTAGACAAAAGACTGATAGTATACTTACCTACTTAGTGAGTAAGCTAACTTAACAAGAAGAGGACGAGGTTTTTGTAGTATTAAAAAAATAAGTTATCAGGAGCGTTTCAATATTAATGATCTCTGAAAACTACAATTTCAAAAAAAACTTTATAATCAGTGCTAATCCAACTCCAAAGGATCAAGAGAAATTGCATAAAATTGCAAATAAATTTATTTTTCCTCTCAATTGCATTCTGAATCCTATTTGCTTATCTTGCTTCATTTTATTTCCCAATAGTGATCGCAGGCACCTGGAATCTGCCATTACTCTTTTAAAATTGCAAACTTTATTGCTCCAATATTTCAGTGGAATTGCGAATCTGCTCACAGAAATCATTTATGTCAGGAAATATTACGTTGTTATTTACTTTGCGTTTGATAATATGCTAAGGATTTATAAAATTATTCTCACTTTCTACTATCTTCCTTAGTGATTGCAGAAAATATCTTCTATTTTTAAGGCCACTCTCATTGAGAACACTCGTAAGCCGCAGTTACGAGATTTCTCTCTCAAAAGACGAAAAGCGTGGGGGAATTTTGCTTTTGTTAGCAGCTTTTCCACGATTGGAATTTGTGGTTATAATCTTATTGGCCCCTACGTACCATCTTCTTTCATCGTAATCAATTTATAGCGTTAAATCACTTTGGCTTAGGTGAGTTAACTTGTTTAAAATCCTTTTAAAAAAAATGAACTTTTAAGCTGTAACAATGACATGTTTGAAATTTTTCATGTTTGAATTTTTTTAAACTTTTATTTTTTTACCATATTACTATTTAAATGTAGAAACATTATTTCCAGCAAAAGCTGGTAAAAATAAACTTTCAAATGCTGAATATTCTAAACAGAGCAAAACTAAAGTCACCAATGTACGAACTAATTTCGGCTGTTGAAATGCTAGTAGCACTTTTTGGGAACGCTAAATTAGATCGGTTGCGCACGTGACCGGTTTTATAATTCACCACGGTCTACCAGCGTTGCTATTAGACAGTATTTACTTTTCAATAATTCGTTTCTCTCGCACAGTACGTGGTAGAAAGGGATGGGAGATGGCTGGCCACTATTAGAGGGTAATACGCCGTAGAAAATTCACTGACGCAGCAACCTTCATTACTAGCCCTCTTGGAGAGAAACAAACGATCGAGGCCCGAACGTTATTACCGAATAATACGCGATTACAGTGAAAGACGTTACAAATTACAAAGGTGAAAAAGTGCTTGCTTTTCTGGGATGGCTGAGATTTGACATCCTTTTTTGCGTTTTTGTTATACTACTGTTTGCGTTCAAGAACATTAAATTATAAATTTCCCGAACGTCGATTCCCACTACGTTGTCTCTAATATGTTCAATATAATATTTAAAACATGAATTTCAATGATAAGTGCAATACAAAATATCATCCAAAAACAAACCAAATGTGTGTGTTAACCACCAAAGAGAATTATCTCAAATATCGGCATTTTAAACAATTGCAAATATCATAAAGAAATTACCATCAAATTATTCCAGATACCTGATAGCATAAATATAACAAAAATATCAGTGGAAATTGAGGTTTTTTTTCTATAGATCAAATTAATAAAATGTATTTACGTATTCATTTTATTAAAATAATAAAAGATACAATACATATATATATATATATATATATATATATATATATATATATATATATATATATATATATACATCTTGAAGCTCATATTATTATTATAATTCTGAAGTCGGTGCCAAGTAAACAATTAATAACTCTGTTTAGATAATATCAATCGTTCTAACAACTTTTTTCTGACTGAATATTAGTTATATTTCTGTGGTAAGTACCAATACTGGGCGACCGCGCACTAGCACAACTACGCCTCCCTTTTTGTGTGAACTGTAATTTGATATTGTAGAAAGGTTGTTTTTACTTGGCACCGACTTCAGAATTATAAAATAATTATTTAATAATTTCTATTTAACTAAATGAAAAAACGTATTATTTTGTGCGAAGTAAATTTATTTTTTGCTTTTTAGTTTCCCTACTTTTTGAAGTCGGTTTTTTTTTGTTAAAAATTATTATCATAACGCTTTTATCCCTAAACATAATAACCATAATATTTCCACTCATAGTCAGAAAGAAACATTTACCAGCTGTAATAAAAAATAGAAGATGATATTTATAGTTTTAATTTGAGGGTATGTTTATTATTTGGGGGGTAAGCTTTACATAACACACTAAGTTGTGTCTATTAATAAGTTCAAGTAAGATAATTATGTCTAAAAAAAACAACTGTTTAGAATGATTAAAGGTCGTATCACTGATTTTTGTCTTAAATTCATAAAACACTACTCATTTACGGTTTAGTTTATGGGCTGGGAGTTTATACCGCAGTTTTAACCGTACCTAAACCAATAACTATTGGACCGATTCGGTTCTGGCACTTCGCCGGCCGCTGCCGCGGTACGCTCGCTCGGCTCGTGCGTTGTGGTCACAGTTCTAACCTAACCTAAAAGAAATGACTTTGAATAATAGTGTAAAAGATGGCGTTCGCGTGTCTTATGTTTGTAAACAAACAGAGCTGTCCCATGTACTAAACTGATGCGAAAGCTAAAATTTACTGAGCATTATCCGTGTACAAAATGTCTGGGTTTTTATTCCAAAAAACTGATAAGGAAACATGAAAAAAATGTAGTGGTAAAACAGGCAGTAAAAACATTGAATCTGAGGCTCAGAATCAACTGATACGTCATCTTAAAATAGATGAAAAATTTAAACAAATAGAATAGGGTCTTTTAACAAGGACGGGACGATGTTAAACAAAATGTGTGTAATATATAAACAAAAAATATTTTTTATTTGAAAGGCCCATTTATGCCATTTTGGATGGAATATTACATCGTTCAAATGTCCGCCGCGCCTTCGAATGGTGGCACAAATCCGAGAGGTCCTCTATTTAATTACTGCTGTATATATCCGGCTGAATCTGAGCGATAGCCTGCGTTGTGTTGGCTTCTATTATGGCTTATTGGCATAGACCTGCGATTTCAGAAAACCCCACAAGAAAAAGTCTAGCGGAGTCAAATCACGCGATCTTGGTGGCCAATTCACGTCACCTCTGCGAGAGATAACCCTTCCCTCAAACCGTTTATGCAGGATGTCCATTGTGTCGTTCGCTGTGTGACAAGTAGCGCCAGCTTGCTGGAACCACATGTCGTTCACGTCCATATTGATCAATACAAGCCAAAAGAAATTGTTTATCATTGATCTGTAGCGCCGTTGAAGGTGGTCTCGCCAAGGTCGTTTTCGAAGAAATACGGACCAATGACTGTTGCGTCTGCCACAAAATGGGCGAAATGCACGCAACGTTTGCACTAACGAGCACTCATTTTTATAATAAAGTTTTATCATTTGCACATGCTCACACGTGTAACTTGCCATGGTGATTTGGCATCAGTGACTGAATAAAAAAAAAACAGATTTGACAGATGCCGCCAAAACAAAATAGCCGCCACAGATTATTTACATCGACCAATCTATTTAAAAGACCCTTTATTTCCCGAATCAGTGCAGACAAAACATCACATTGTAAAAAAAGATTTTTTGCAATTAGTGATGTTTTGTCTGCACTGAACCTCATAATAATATGTGCTGTCGGATCTCAATATTTAAAAACTCATATCGTAATCGTAATTATATTAATTAAATGGATATAGCTCTTTTTACCTATTAAAAATACCCCTTAAATAATTTTACATGAATCAAATGAAAATATCATACAGGTACAACTTAAACATAACTTATTACTAACTTATTCATTTAAAAAGTCTAAAATAATGACCTTAAAATATCGCGTATCCACAGTAAAATAATTACCCTAAATACTACAAAATCATAAGCAATACGTAAAAAAAAATACAAAAAAAACTAGAATAGTGTATCTATTAATTAGATAAGGCAATTAATAAAATAGGTAAACTATAACAAAACTTATTCATCTAAAAAGTATTTATACGATGATATTCTGAAAAGATCAAATTTAAGTGCTGAACTCAAACGTTATGTAAGGAGTCGGCTCCTTACATAACGTTTGTCGGCCGCCGGCTTTGCACATTGTGCGCGCAGTACTCGATCATTATTTTGCTGTTATTTTATTTTAAAACTGCGATATCTCCTAAGATATTAATTTAAATCGAATGATGTGAAGGGCCAATTTTGATTTCTATTCAATACTTGTAATGAATAACGTATTTATTTGGATAAGGATTAATATCATGTTTATAAAACACTTTCGCAAACAATGCATCATTTTAGATGAAATTTGGCTCTCAATAGAAAAAAAACTTTTTGAAACATTCTTCATTGGTGCTTCGCTCCTATTGGTCTTAGCGTGATGATATATAGCCTATAGCCTTCTTCGATAAATCGGCTACCAAACACTGAAATATGTTTTGGAAATCGAACCAGAAGTTCCGGAGATTAGTGCGTTACTTGAACGCACAACAAACAAACAAACTCTTCAGCTTTATAATATTAGTATAGATATAGATTAAGGCTCTTAATTCTATCCACCAGCGACACTCTAGTTTTAATTTATAAACCCTGATAAAATACTTTCCTAATTTTATTGGAATACTCTATGTGCAATGTAGTTGCATTGTAGGTATTAGATTTTTTTATTAGTTATCTAAATCTAGAATGGTTGCTTTGAAACGGAACCAGTAAGGTTCTTACCAACCCGGTAAGAACCTTACTGGTTCCGTTTATTTTTAATATAAAATACCTGTTTTATTGTGATATTATGTTTCTGAAACTCTAGAAGACATAAGTACTTATAAAGGTGGAAGCCGCTTGACTAATAAGCTGGATACAATAATACAAAAGCATTATTCGGAACCAATCTGAATTCAATAATGGATGGAAGTTATTTAGTTACTATAATAATTGTGATATATGCAGAGCATTATACAGAGTTCATTTAAACACACATTCGGATGGAAGCGGCAAAATGCCTTCAGTGCTTAGAATATATACGAAGATATTCAGTGTGCTAGAAAGGTTTAAAAGTGAACGGACGCACTAATTTACCTGGAAATATCTAAAATTGAATACCAACATATAACGTTTAAATGCAATTTCACGTCGCCTCCTGATATCATACTGATAAAAACTTCATACATATGCATTGAAAACCTTAAAATTCTTACTACATTCAGTGGACGCCGTAGGGTGGTAGTTTGTAAAGACGCAAGAATGCTTCAGCGATTTATATATATATATATATATATATATATATACCTTACTAAAAATAGCTGGTTTTTTTTAACTCAGACACCTTTAATTAGATCTACACAGAACGAAACCCGCATCACTAAACCGTCGCGGTTAGCTTTTTCTGATTGCAAAAAGAGAGCGCCTTTTCAACACAGAAAATACAAAGGAATAGATGTAAATATACTGGTGGCCAAACGCCGTACTTGTAGAAAAAATTATGAAATTAAAATCTGTTAAAAATGAAATTAAAAAATTAATGATTTTTTCTTCAAATAGAAAATTTCTTGTACTTGGGCGAAACTAGTTAGAAATGGCATAATAGGAATTCAATTTAAACGCAGTTTCTAGATGTGCTCAGTGTACAAAAAATAACGCTTTCTGAACAATCAGAGCAATAAAATTAGTCAGTTTACTCGTAAACAAGTATTTTTTTATTTTAACCAATGGAAATGAGCACTGACGACGTCTTATCTAGAATCTGTTATTAAATTTAATACTGTAGATATAATAAACTAAAAAAAAACTCGTATTTTACCAGAAACCGGGGTAGCAACACTATGGTAACTGCCCAGTGTACAATCCTGAAATATGGCAGTAATCACCGCCAGTAATGTGTTGTTATTAGCACGAAGGACGAGCTTTCTGATATACTTTCCTAATTGCATTACACGGCTCCCAAGGGACACGATAATATTTATTTTGGCATGAAACAGCAGTGTTATAATAGGTAAATATTTACAAAAAGTCGCATATTATTGTGTTAGGCCAAAATAGGACTAACTTTATATTAAGTTCTATTCTAGCATCACACAATAATGTGACGTATAAGTACAATTATATCCCAAATTAAATGGCTAAAATTAACAACAGACGTTTTTAAGTATTTTACTTTCTTAAATAGAAACTAACCTTTTTGCACAGTTTAGAATTTAGCATTGTGACTCTAACAGAATTCCATTATTCCTTCTACTCATATAAATCCCACACCTAAGCGCTCAGATGACAAACAACGAAGATAGATTACACGAAATATACTTACCTATAAGTAAATCTTTTTGTACATAAATATATATACGAGTATGCTTTGTTTACCAATCTACATTGTAATAAAAATATAGCAAAAATGGGATTTAAATTCCAATCGCTTTTTGTTTAGGAAGCAGAAAGAAATACACGCGCAGATTGTTTAACAAAACATCACGCTTGTATTACCGAGAAAGATGTGGTAGTGGTGTATAAAATACATTTCACCTGTTATGCTTAGATAGGAGGTATTTCACTTTCTTCCGAGCACAACTAAAAAAAAATTACCCTACCCGAGCATTGTACCAGAGACCTTACGTTATGACGTCACCAACGACGTCTTATTACACAAGTAATATTTTCGTAATACAGAATAACGTTTTAACAAAGCTTTTAATATTAAGCAATAGTAAATAATCGTCCATAAATAAACGTACAGTTCAAAAACGGGTAATAATTTTTCATAACAAGCAATACCGGGATGAAACTAGAGTAGACCGAGCCTCGGCTAGTTGGACGATTAATTAACAAGACTGGCCTCTAGAGGGCGCTGCTCTCGGAATTATTCACTGTATCCTGTTCTTACCCTTTTGCAAAATAATTATTAACAGCAACCTAATTAAATTTGTTCTATAACTTGGCGCATTATCTAAAGAGTATTAAAACTTTTACGTTTTACAACCTTTTTGATGAGTTTGGATATTTAATATTTTTTTGTTTTATTAATAATTATTACTTGATATTAACTTTGTTATGAAGTTTATACTGCATTGTTTTCCCCTTTATATTTTATGATCTAGTCACAGTCCCAAAAGTCTTTTAGTTTTAAGTCACTTGCCCTTTTTGAAGGTTTCTATAAAGCATTTTTTTTTTCATTTACCTATGCAAGAGTCAACGTTTTGGTAAATTACTTTTTAGGGTTCCATAGCCGAATGGCAAAAAACGTAACCCTTTGAATTCGTCATGTCTGTCCGTCCGTCTATCCGTCCGTATGTCACAGCCACTTTTTTTCGTAACTATAAGAGCTATACTGTGGAAACTTGGTAAGTAGATGGATTCGATGAACTGCATTAAGATTTTCATACAAAAATAGAAAAAAAACAATAAATTTTTGGGGTTCCCCATACTTACAACTGTTTTTTTTCTAAACTGAATAGTTTGCGCGAGAGACGCTTCCAAAGTGGAAAATGTGTGTGTAACTTCTAAAATAAGGGAATGATAAATGTAAAAATAATATAATGATGTACATTACCATGCAAACTTCCACCTAAAATTGGTTTGAACGAGATCTAATAATTAGTTTTTTTTAATATGTTATAAATCGTAAACCGCATTTTACCTTTCATTTAATCAACTCCAATATAATAAAGAATAAAGAAAAACATTTATTTAGATGTATAGTGGTACGGAACACTACGTGCGCGAGTCCGAATCGCACTTGGCCGGTTTTTAAATCTAGCTCCTTCCAGCATTTAAAATACCTTGTGTAAACATTTATATTTCCAATCAAAAAAGTAAAAGAAAAGCGAACAGCATAAGCTACGGCAATCCGAAAGCAGAAAAGGAAAAGAAAGTATACATTTCAACTACGCTTTAAGGACTCTTTGAGATCCCGTAGCGATCGAAGATCCCCAACAAATCGTTAGTTAACCAAGTCCATTAGTAAATAGTAGGACTCCATTTCATCTGATTAAAGGCCGTCACAATCACTGGAGTGCCTTCAAAGGAATGTCTAAAAATAAAGTTGTGTCGGCAGGCGCACGTATTGTGTTCGACGGGTAATTTGAGAACAGCCGGTACTACGGGAACGTGATAACATCCCCATGAGACTCGTTTCGTTCGCACTTCACGTATTTGCAAATGAGCGATCGAGAAAAAGGGCGAGAGTGAGATTACGTCGCATTCCAATGCTAAGGGCCTGTGGAATCTCTACAAAGCAGATAAATACCGCAGATGCCCTCTTTGTTGCGAAAAATCCTTCCCGTTTCTTTGTACATTCGTGCAGATTAATGTGGAAAATCTTACCTTGGATTACCAGCATTCTAAGAATATATTTATGGGTTTGTTGACAAGCTCGCGTTAGGGAAAATGGTTTGCGTATATATTTAATAAAATCGTAAGAAAGTATAAAGTGTACATTTAATAGTTTTTACGACAATGGCCGGGGATTAAATCAAAAAGCACAACAAAACAATGGCTGATACAGTGTATATAGACTTCTTAGGTAAAAAATGTAAAAGTTTAAGATTTAAGGATCTATTTATAAAAGTAAATAAATGCAAAGAACACTTACATTTAAATTTGATATTTTATTCCTCCTACACGTTAGTCAGTATCTCTTGGAAAATCTACGTGTGGCAATAAATTGCAGGCTTTGAATATTGCATTAGTGCATTAGCTATCTAAAATTTTCTCAGCCAATTTTAATTTTAGATGTGCCTAATGCTCGCTTAACTACTTTTAAAGGAATAAATGCTTGCTAGATGAAGTTATATTAAAGTAAGGCCAACAAACCTAAGAGAACATGGTGAAGGTCTCTACTATTCAAGAACGGGTTGATTGTGTGAAAATATTAACAAGTATAATTGCATTTTGCAATTTTGCACCAATACATACTAATAAATCATACCTCTGCAAAAAAACAAAAGCAATGACTAAAAAAATTATTATTTCTCGAAAAATCTAAGGTCCGGTTCCCTATTTTTTTGCATATTTTTTTTTGCCATAATTTAACTTTACTTAATTTTATTTGGCATAAATATTTAATTTCACATAATAGTCGTTTAGCTTATTCTATTTTGACATAAATACTTTTGGCACAATCGTTTTAGAGTTTTAAAAAGAATAATTGTCTTCTGGCATACTATTTTACTAGGTTAAGTATAGTATTCTTATTTGATAAAATACATTTCTTATGTAAAACAAACATGTTGGCGGTTTTGGGGTGGCCCGTAGACCAGCTCCGCTGCACCCTAATCTCTTTTACACTTGGGCACCCAAGTTTCCTTTTGATCTTTATTTGGAGAACAATCATTATGCATAATAACTGTCATGCATAAAAACATTATATCAAGAAAGATTTATTCCAAATAACTAATATGCGTATGCCAAATGACGATTATGCGTAATGACTATTATGCTGAACAACAATATGCTCTACGTGTTACGCTAAATTAAAATATGCCAAAAACTATTATGCGGAAAACGGTCCGGGCTGGTTGTCACCAAAATGGAGAAGGGGAAAAATGTATTTGAATAACCAATCAGGTTTCGTTGCGAAACTTATCAGACAGGAGATATATGGGAACATCGAAACACAATTGGGATCACCTCTCCTATCTGCTTTGGTGGAAATCGAGTCTTACAGTCTATTTAGTTTAACGTTAAAACATTGTACATTAACCATTTTCACTCGCAGATAGCCCATATATTGGCTATTCAATCCTACAAATATATAAAAGTTATTTTTATCTGAATGATATCAGAGCTATTGAACGATATCAAAAGAAACCTTCTTAATATTCCACAATATTATACACATAGTCACACAGATTTGATCCGAAATAAAATCGTATCAAAGGATTTCGTTTTGGCTCCAGACGTTTTTGATTGCGTTCAAAATGTAATAATAAGATATGAAACATCAAAAGGCCCAGATAGTATATTTTATATATTTTAGTTTGCCGTTTTCATAGAATCTATATTTATCGAGGCGTAAAAACTAAAATCTTAAAATATTGAGTACATTTTCTTTTACAAATTTATTTTCAATTGTTATCAAAACCTGTTGAGACATAACTAAAGAGGTTTTCTTTACAATATTCTATAGATACCTTTTAGATTGGCTTTGTTTGTCAATATTTAAGATATATCACACTAACACATATAAAAAGAAAATGGGAAACTTCTTTGTAATAAAAATAAGATACCAAATAAAAACTTATAATTTTTTAATGTTAAGATATCACGACCAAAATTAAAAGTTCGTTCTTAAAGAGTAATCAAACAATAATAATTGGAGTAAGACCTCTGTTCGCATTTTCTATGTGAGGATTCTTAATCAGCATGCAAGCGCGGCTGCTCTAACACCTCTGCTTTGTTTGTGTGTCCCTCACCGATCCTTGATTAGCAGTACTGGACTAATCATGCACTCGTGTCTCTATGTGGTGCGTAATTATGCAGTGGTTTGGTCACGATACCTACTCAACCTTAATTATATGCAATGCTTGATTGTACGGATGTTACAGGCTAATAAGCAAGTTAGAAGGTGATTGAAGATGGCTATTTCAGCGTAGTGTTATAAAAGATATTGAAATAAAAGTAGAACAAGTGACTGATAAACATCTTTTTAAAGGAATAAAGTAAAAATGAAAACTATGCTCGCTCACGTATTTGGTGGATTTAATCTAAAAATAATGATCCGAGCTATTGCTTATAAAACAGTTCAAATAAATAACACCTTTGTAGGGGATCAAACCTGAAACCTCGCCTCACACAAATTTTATAATTTATACTTACACACAATGTTTAAAAGGAGCCTGTACAATCAATGTTCAATGTCAATAGCTCAATAATGACACTAAGCGTAGCCCTGTATCTAATACATATCCCATTGCTGGGCTCGGGCCTCTTCTCATGATGAGAAGGGTAAGACGGTGCGGATTGGTGTACTTCACATTGCCTCGAGCACTTTTTAGGCACTCGCAGGCATGCAGGTTTCCTAGCAATCCTCCTTCACCGAAAGCAAGCAACTATTTATATGATAAAAACACACATATCTACAAAAAAACTAATCTTGACGATTTTTTTACTATGGTGTATCCGTGGGTTTGAACCGGAGACCTTTGATTCGCAGTCCTACGGTCTCCCACTCGTCTATCGCTGCTATCTGGCTGCTGGAAAAAGTACCTATATGACAAAAATAATTATATTATCATTGAGTTTCAACATGTGGGGCCGAAGTTTATTGAAACAACAAGTTCGGGAAGACTCCAACATCCCCAAAATTTATGCGTCGAAACAAATTCATTAACTTCGTAATTTATTAAATTAGCATTACGAAGCACTTTAATTAATTAAAAGTTCTAATTTGTATGCAAAAGGTGGGTATAAGTTTGCATCACAAGTACCAACATTTCTCGTTTGTTGGATATTGTTACCTTCTTTGATTCTTACTTCATTTACATAATATATGTAACATCACGCCTATATATTTGAAAAGGGTGAGACACAAGTGTTTATACTTGTGTGTACACACCCACATTTCAGTTGTTATATTCTAGTTCCAAGTGATAGGCGGTGAGCCTATTTCTATCCACCAGGCACAATTTCAACTTCATGCTACTATTTGAGAATATCCTGATTCCTGCAATCGATTTGTTAACATTATTTTATCTAATATTTATTGGTAGTGATAACCAAACTATTATATTAAAACCGCAAACTCACTCCAGTAAAATCTTAATGAGTATTTATTTTAATAGCTAGATCCTCTTTGAGATTATGACATTCCATGCCATGACATTCATCATGCCATCTGGCTAAAATGATAAGATAAATTGGTAATATTGAACGTGAATCTTTGCAGACTTCCTTTTACCCATTGTTGGAAGCTAATTTGTTAGAAGCTTAACCGACATTCGGATTCACTAGATGGAACGGAATATTCTATTGTATAATAATTTAATGTGTACTGTAATGATTGGGCGTCAATTTATTGAACAAACATTTCAGAAACTGTTATATAATTACTGATTGGTTTAGTGCACGTCTTAATCTTCAAGCATAAGTAAATTATATTTTGCTCAGCTAAACATGCCGCAGTATGAGGGTATATAAAAATAACTAACATACATAACACGCCTATATTACCTTGAAGGGAGTGGCAGAGCTGTATAGCACCCACATTTCACCTGTTATGTTTAGGTCATAGGATGGACTATTGCCACCTACTGGGCAAAATGCCAACTGCGTGGTGCTATTAAGAATTGCCTGACGGAAAGTTCACAAATAACAAAAAACAACTCGCGGTAAGAGGCGCTACGTTAACCATCAAGGCAAAAAATAATTAAGGAAAAAATAAGATCAAATACGTTGATAAATAGCCACGCATCTAATAGTAAAAGAAAAACAAAACAAAGCAAATTAATTGTTCAAGAGCAACATTGTTCTGAACCACCCGTGGATTTCACGAACGCTGCGGCAGCGCAGATTATTTGAAGTACCTACTGGAATTAATAAAGCAATTTCAATTCATACAACCTTCAGCCATTACAGTACGGTGAAGTGCATAGAAATCTTAATAATAAGGCAATAGAAATGTCAAAGACGCGTGACCTTGTCGCCGCGCATCTGTCTAGTCAAACACAAGTGCGAGTTGAGGAATTGTCGTCTTAATGTCATCGCAAAAAGAATAATTTTGTTTGCAGGAATACAAGCGCATGAGTCTAATTGAACATAAGTGTGAGTTGAGGAATTGTCGTCTTAATGTCATCGCCAAAAAGAATAATTTTGTTTGCAGGAATACAAAAAGTGGTATTTGAAAAACGGCGACATGCGTCCCAGTGTTAAAAGATAGTCGATAGCATTTCTATTGACTAGTTATTAAGATTTCTATGGTGAAGTGTAATAGCCGAGTTTATGAGGCCGGTACGATCCCGAGGATACCTCCTACTATTTATTACAAGCTATTTTCGTGAATATCCGCCGGGTACAAATAACTCGACAACATTTAATATTTCCACTGTCCGGACTCCGGCCGCTGTCGTTGAAAAAATAGCCTCATAACTCACAATGGTGTTTGTGAAATGAATAAAACGGAAACGTTGTGAGCAACTATGATATTGAAATTTATAGCTAAGCATATTTTCGAGACTAAAACCTAACCTTACATGTTGTAAAAAAAAAAAGAGCCTTAAACCGATTAAGTCAATATATAACCTACACAAAAGCGTTTTACATGCTCCTTATATCACTTGCTCGAGTTATTTGCTTTTATGTTGGTTATGGATTGACTTGACTGCAGTCAAAGTAAGCGGCCGTGCAATGGATAAGTCAAGGAGTTCCCTCTTGAGAAGAGACTCCAAAACTGAATAACTATGCAAAGTTTTGTATCTACGCTCTTCACATAACTCACAATGGTGTTTGTGAAATGAAAAAAACGGAAACGCTGTGGCAACTATGATATTGGAATTTATAGCTAAGCATATTTTAGTAGGTAATACCTCAAAACATGATTTGTTTTGCTTATGCCAATAAAAGAATTGATATTCATGACTCCATTGCCACTTTTGAATGTATTACACACTCTATCTTTGTGTAGTGTTGATTTGATGAACACAGATTTTTCTGGTACAAATTTATGTGATACACAAAATAATACTGAGAGTGGGTTTTTTCAAACTCCTTTTGAATCCAAACACCTATATTACTATACTTTTTATTTTACCTACATACATTGTAACTAGAAATTAAAATCATGACCGACTATTATTTTATAGAATATGGTTATATGGGTATATAATATGAGAATATGGTTTTAATTGTTTGATTGGTAAAATAACATAGATATATCAATATTAGTTTTGAGACTAAACATCGTTATTTTCTAACTAATTATTAGATATACTCATACTCATACTTACCAAACTCATAATTTAAAAGAGTACGGACCGAAAGACAGAAGAAACAGTTTTATTGGCAGATCGGGTAGATCGGTTCGTCTGCTAATAAAACTGTTTTCACATTACCCACAATTACTATAGTGTTTAAGTTTTAGTTTTATCGTTAACAAAGAGATTGCAACATCTCTGAAATATCAAAATAACTTGCTACAACAAATATACATGACTAGTTTTGCCCGCGGTTTTGCTCGCGATTGTAAGTTGTCGTAAGTTGAATTATCATTATAAATAAATACCCAATTAAAGTATTTCTTTGTAAACAATATTCGAAGTCTTCCCTTCAGGTGCCAACAAAACCAGATCTCGAGGCGAACTTACTCTTGAGCAGGCGACATAAAACTGGCCGTGTGAGAAACAGTTCCCCCTTAGATGATTGGATGGATTTTGAGATTGGGTGGATTAAGAGTGTTCAGGAACTCTACAGGATAGCTGGTAGCATCATCTGAATGTACTACAGTATCAACAGATTTGTATTGGTATTATCGTATAGACTCTTCGAATGACATTAGCAGAATATCATTAATGACGGAAGCCTGATCGTTTTTTGGTGTCAAAATCGTACGCTCATTTAGCCACTCCATTGGTTTTTTTGGTAGGTTCTGGATATCATTATATATATGGGTTATTAATTCGTCAACCGTAGAAACCACTATACCAAGATCCGAAGGATTTTGATTCTACCTCGTTTACTTAAAAAAACGCACGTGTCGGGCTTTACTGTAGATTATATTTAATATTAATTAGTCCATCCGTCAAAAGTGTATGTTGTATAATTTGCGCAGTTGATGCCCTAACTTACCATCAGCTAAACCTTGGGCATGTTTGCCACCTGACTATAGCACATCAAAATGATAGTTTTAACCCTATTTATATATATTTTTTTATAATTTACATCAAACATCTTCCATTACATTAAAGTTGGTTTTTACTAAACAAAACAATTACTTCTTAGATATCTAAAGAGGCCGAAATGACAATTAAAAAGTTTACACCGACATAAAATCCTTTTTTTATGAAACTTCATGTCAACATCTCATTGTCACACGATTGCTCAACAAAGTTCCATTTTTAAAATTGATCGAGCCTCATAATTACTACAAACGCTTTTCCATACAAACTTTCGTCCCACTTTTCACCCTGTTAGAGGCCGAATTTTCAAAAATCCTTTCTTATTGCACGATAAAATATTGTAAAGAATACACCCTCCAAATTTCATGTCGCTACGACCTATGGTTTAGGCTGTGCGTTCATACTAAGTCAGTCAGGACAAAGTCTTTATATATATAGATAAATATCCTGTTATATCTAATAATTAGTTAGATATAGCGTGTACTACTCGAAACCCGGATACTTTGTGGCGTTAATTGCGACGAAGTTAGTTAGTTGTTTACGAAAAAAAAAATTTTTTGCATACAAATTTAACATTTACAGCAGTCAGTTTATCTTCGTACCTACAATTAAAAAAAAAAAAAAAAAAAAAAAAAGTTTAAAATTATGGATACAGTAGTCAGGTTGTTATTAATTTTTTGTAATTTTATTATTAAAAGATAGTGGTTTTAAATTAAAAATAGGAAAAGAGTATTGAAATTAGAAATAAGGTGTTATTGTGTATTCAGAGTTAGCACTCAGTTATAAAGATTTACTAAAATATTGTTTTCATTAAATATTTATAACATTTTCTCAAAACTCTGTTGTACAATTTGTTAAAATTTTAAGTAAACCCTTACAGCTAAGTGAAGAAAGGGATACATTTTTTATTACATAAAATACGAACTCTTACCAAAACTGCAAAGTGCTCCAAAGTATTAAGGGTCAAAATGTTTTAGATAAACTGAAAGGTTAAAAGTTTTCAACACCACTCAGAATTATCAAACTGGCACTTATTCTGAATATTTGGACATATTATTGGCGCGGGAAGAGAAAACTTTTGAGAGGTTTGCACTCCTCTCAAAATCGCTTTCGGCTACAAACCTTTCTTAAAAACCGTAAAGAAAATTCTTACTGTGGTAAAAAGTAACATTTTTTTTTCGTTTATAACCTTCGTGAATCTTTTTATTAAAAAGGTTGTTACCGTATTGCTGCGAACAATTTCCATGTATTTTTGCATTTTTCTAAGATTCATCTTCGAACTGCGAAGAACGTATATTTAGAAATGAGTATGATAATTTTAGTGCAGCATCTAATATAGCTTGCTCTTTGTGTGTGATCTATGAATAGCTAATACCTTCATAATTACATCTTATAGTTTAGACGGAAGCTTAGCTTTGATTCCAACATGATTTTCATCAGCTTTCTAGATAGGGAAAGTACAGGTATTCTAATTAAACCTATGTATAATTGAACATTAGAGTAGACAGTTGACTGTATAATTAGTCCGGGACACTTGTAATTTAGAATCAGTGAGAGACAGAGCTTTAACTGATTACAATTTGACATACAACAAATACAAGGACAGCTCTTAAGGTACCGGCTAAACGCTCCATTGTACAAACAGTTTGTGAAATCTGCTACAATAGCATTGTCATTTAGGTACAATTATTGATTGTAATTTATTTGAAGGAAATGTAGGGGGTAACATCAATCTTGATAAAACATTTCTAAAATGTTTCCATTACAAAAGTATGCCAATTAGAGTTACAGTTGACCGGGAATGGATCATACCGGAGCACAGTGTGACGGCATATTTTCATACAAAAAAGATGAGATTTTTTGTGAAAAAATGTTGACTCACGTCGGGCGTTGACGCTGACGCTTCAACGACCAGTTCAAGTCTTATTTATATTTGAAAATCTTTTAGCAATTAGTTACCTCAATTTCTAGGTAACTTGCTAATTAGCCAGTTTAGTAATAGTATACTATATCAAGAGGTAATATAAATAAAGTCACAATATTACGCATTTCAGTAGAGGATTCATGGAATGATTTGTTCGACGGCTCGTAATCAAGGATCGGTAAGAGACAAGGGACGCACACAAACAATGCTGAGCTTAGCGTACAATAGCCCATGTCCTGATTGTGATACGCACTGAGTTACTGATTGTCACGTTAGTAATCTAAATAGATTGTTATTTATCTGAAGCAAATGTAGTGTGGTGACTAATAGATCTGTAAGAAACATAAATTCTGGCTAAAAGCCTTTAACATTATTTAGTTCATCTGACTATCGTATTTGAAACCTTAAATCAATTTACTAGTGCTTTCACAACCTCTGTCACCTGGTAACTTGCTAATTAACCAGTATACTATGGCGAGTGTAGGTATTGTCATTGTACTATTGCATGATTACGCAATACATAAGATTAAATGCTTGATTAGTCCAGTAGGCTCGTAATCAAAGATCGATGAGAGACGCACACAAACAATGCGCGAACTTACAATAGCACATGTCCTGATTGTGATACGCATTGAGTTACTGATTATCACGTCGGTAATGTGAAAAGATTGTACGATAATGATTGAGATATAAATTGATTTATACTACCAAACAGATTTTCATCGCAAAAATGTGCAAAGTTAGTATGTACTTTGTCTTACTTTGTATTTGAAAATCTTTTTTCAATTTTATGGTTTACCCACAAGCTCAATTTAGTAAATTTCCAGGTAACTTACTTATTAGCCAGTGTAGTATATTGTAGTTTTGAGTAGCTTATCAGGTATCGTCACTATACCACTATGCAATTACGCATCACGGTTCAGGATTGAGTGCATGATTAGTTCGACGGCTCGTAATCAAGGATCGGTGCGAGATGCAAACAAACAATTTCAGAGCGTACAATTGCCTAGTCTTGATTGTGATAGTACAGAGTTACTGATTGTCAAGCTGGTAATATAAAAAGATTGTAATTTATCTGAACAAAATGTAGGGTTATTTAGACATCTATTTGATAACATCAATTGTGTTAAAGGTTTTGTACCGATTCTCATTGCAAATATAATGTTAATTATTCAATAACTAGTCCTACTTCGTTTTTCCAGGTAACTTGCTAATTAGCCAGTTTAATATACCAAGTGTAGTTGTAAGTGTAGTGTATTCAGATATCGTTCTATACCTACTATTGCAAAATTACGCTCCGCATAATGTATGATTAGTCCAGTACGGCTAGTAATCAACGCACACAAATAATGCAAAGTTAAGCGTAAAAAAAATCAAAAAGAATCTAAAGAATTAAAATTAAAAAAAATCTTGGGGTGAAAAGTGTAGTTCGTATACTTAAGTATAATTTTAGCACCCCTATTGTGAATTGAGCTAGTATACCTACTACCTACCTTATAGACATTTTTTTTTAATTATCTGAATAATACTAGCAATATCAAAACACTATTTAATGTATCAGTTGAATGTAGCAAGTAACTTCATATAACTGTTTTGTGTTTTGTGTGCGCCTGTGTTTACCAAACAAAAAGAGTTAAAATGAAAAATTTTGATGCGTAGTACTTATTAATTAAACCCTTATCACAGTTATTGTCGCCTTAAAAATGTTGTTTAGCAATCCCTGTTTTTGTGTTTGTTTTTTGTCGGAAGTTTTATAATAATATTTGTATCTGCAATATAAGCTAAATAAAAATAACCATACAATATTATTTATTTTTTGTTACTTTAAACTGACTTATAACAAAATAAACCAAAGTTAATAAATGCAGCGAATTATGTTACAAATTAAATAAATAATTCACAAAAAGACAACAATTTTTTTTTTTTTTAAATTAGTGAAAACTTCTCGATTATTAAAGTTAAGTACCAGTTTGATAATAGCATTTTATACTTTTTGCATAAAATGCTGATTAGAATCACTACACAGTATAAAACGAAGTTGCTTCCCGCTATCTGTCTGCCCTTAGATATGCTTACAACTATGCTACGAATTTTAATGCGGTTTTTTTAATAGATTGAATGATAAAGGTTTGATGTATAAAATATGGAAATACTACATGGTACCTGGAGCGAATCGAGTGCATGTCGTTAGTATTAAATAAATAAATATTTATATCTTTTAAATTCAATCATCATTTATATTAAAAAGACAACTATATAAAACCGTAATAGTTGAGAAGAATACTTTCAGGAAAAGTTTGCAGGAACTAAATACCAAGCATATTTAACTCTGAAATAAAACTGTTGATAGCGCATACATCGAACGTTTTCCATCGCTCGTGGTCACGAGTAGATTGCCTCCCCGCTAGAACCACAGCGAATCGAGCTGCATTAAGAAAAAACGCAAAACGTTCCCGCTTTTAACTTTTATTTACAGCCAAGTAGTATTGCGTTAAAAAAGTAAATCTTATAAACTGTGGCAACTACTGGGTATTAAAAAAGCTCGTTAAAAAAAATAGATGTAAACGAAGCTCGCATCTACGAAGCGAGGTAATTAGTTATTTTTCTGTTTCCTTTTTTGAATGAGGTTGTGTTGTGGCTATTAGGTTCGCTGTGGCGCTCCACTGGTATCCTTGTAACTGGTATCCTTGTGACTGCGCCAATTGCCCCGGGCACTTTCGTTGAGGCGTCGCAATTAACGCTTCAAAGTATCCGGGTTTCGAGTGAAATGCCCCGAGATCATTGCAAATACACTTTTAAAACGTTGAACTCATTGGTGTTGTGTATAGAATACAACGATTTTGTTATGTTAATTGTACAAGTATAGAACAACACTGTTTTTAAAATTAAACTAAATCTTTTTGTTGAACACATTATTTACTCAGGAATATAATAATAATAAATAATAATAAATTTTATTGACATAAAAAATTACACAATTAGGTATGAGTCCTCTGGCCCCTGAACTAGTGTTAACTGTATTTCGGGGGCCAGCGTCTTCGTCCATAGCTTTTGATACAATATTATGTCTATGACATGTGCTGGGTTAACAACTAGGTTAATAAAATAACAAATAACTATTATGTAATTATAAGACTATTGCATTGTGTGTATGTGTGTGTAAGTGTGAACGTGTGTATGTGAGTGTGTGTATGTGTGTGTGTGTGTGTGTAAGTGTGAACGTGTGTATGTGAGTGTGTGTGTGTGTGTGTGTGTGTGTGTGTGTGTGTGTGTGTATGAATGAATATGAATTTATGTGTCATATGTTACTTCTCTAATATCATATTTTCAATGTCCTCATAATTGAATCCATGAAGCCATTTCGACAGTAATAATTTGAATTTATAATTGTTAACTTTTTGCAAATCAGCATGCAATTTTAGCAGCCGGTTATAAAAACGTGGTGCAATAACATTTATATGTCGCTGTGCAAAAGTAGTGGTTACAAATGGCACTGGACAGCGGTGAACTCGTTTCCCCCGAAATGGCAAGGTAGGTATCACTTTACGGTGATATCGCCTCAGCATCTCGTAAAGAAACAATTTCCTCACTGATAATACGTCAGCATTATTGTAGACTTCAACCGTTGGATGCCTGTAGGGTAAATACAGAAGTACCTTTAGTACAACACGCTGGGCCCTCTCTATCAAGATCATAAGGGTCTTGGATGCGCCGCCCCACGCACAGATGCAATACCTGACTAAGCACTCACATATGGCACGGTAGGTTTGGATCAGTAGTTTAAAGTTCGCTATCGGTCGTAGGTTTTTAAAGATATATATCAATTTCCTAATCCTTGGTACCAATGCCATGATATGAGCACTCCAATCAAGTCTCTCATCCACAGTAACGCCCAGATATTTCACCGAATCAGTACGTGCTAGTGAAGTACACGGGCAGGCCGAGTGATTGTCTGAAATATTACAGGGAAACGTATGAATTTTTAGCTCAACATTATTCCTCGGGCTTGATAAGCGAGTCCTGCCAAAGCAAATGAATTTAGTTTTAGAGGTATTAAGGGATAAGAGACTATATTCTAACCATTTAGTAACTTTAGCTAAACCCGTTTCAGCTATCTGGAGGACGTTATCCCACGTTTTGTCACGGAAGAGTAAGACAGTGTCATCGGCAAACATAAGAAGCTCCACATTGGGCAGGGCGATATTGAAAAGGTCGTTGATATAAATTAAAAACAGTGTTGACCCAAGCGTACTACCCTGTGGAACTCCAAATGTGCAGAAGGCACTGTCACTCTCGTAGTCACCCACCCGGACACACTGATATCTGTCGTTCAAGTACTCCTTAAACCACTGAAGTACAATTCCCCGTACACCTACATTTTCTAGCCTAGTCAGTAAAATTTTGGTAGAGACTGTATCAAACGCCTTTTGTAGGTCCAAAAATACACCCACACATTTATCTCCTTTGTCCATGGAAGCAGTAAGAGCTGTTGTCAACTTAATAACAGCATCCTCAGTAGACTTAGCTGCTCGAAAACCAAACTGGTTATCATTAATAAGCGTATTTGTTTCCAAATACGAAACTAACCGTTTGTTTACTACTTTTTCCATTATCTTTGCCAGCGTTGATAGTAGTGAAATGGGCCTGTAGTTTGATGGCTGATTTTTATCACCGGATTTGTAAATAGGGCAAACTACAGCCCTCTTAAAGATAGATGGAAATTTTCCTGAAACTAGGCTCATATTACACAAGTGACTAAGAGGATGTACTAGGTTCGTAATATTTTGTTTTAGGATTTCCGTTGTAATTTTGTCCCAACCAGGCGCACTGTTAGACCTTAAAGTTGACACCACGCCCGCTATTTCATGGGGATCAGTTGGAGAAAAAGCCATGGAATTCTTGGGGGTATTTTTTCTTTTGGCGTGTTTTGCTAGTTCATCTTCCGTTTTACCAAGTTTTTGCATTATATTGTTGGCCAATGTCCAACCAATAGAAGTAAAGTAATGGTTAACAGCATTCAAAGAATCTTCCGGTACGTTTTGAATAGAAAGCAGTTCATTACACTTTTGTTTGTCCGATTTAATATTGCAGACCTCCCTTATAATTTTCCAAGTCTCTTTAATATTATTTTCATTTTTAGCCAATTTCTCCCGATAGTATTCTTTTTTAAGTGTTTTAATTATTTTATTGCAAATATTTCTGTACTTTAAATAATTTTGTTTACAAATTTCGTCGAAAGGGTTCTTTTTAGTTATTGCATGTAGTCTGTCTCTTTTTCTAATAGTTTTGATAACTCCCTTAGTTATCCATGGTTTCAAAGGAGTAAATCGCTTCGAAATCTGTATTATATTTGAGTTTGAATTTATTATACCAAGAAGTTTAGATGTTATTATGTTGGCAGCTAGATTGGCATCATTAGTTGCGTACAAATCAACCCATGTTTCATTAGACAATGCCTCAGTAATAAGTTCGTAATTTACACTAAGTTTGTTTTGTTTCAGTGTTCTTTTGTCGATCGAAGTTTTATGAATATATAACAAAATCGGCGAATGATCTGTAAGTTGTTGCTCAAATACGACAGTCTTCCAGTAATTAACGGATTTAACCATGAAATGATCTAGGCAAGCGTTAAGCCTAGTAGGCTTGGTAATTCCCTGCTTGAGCCCATACATTGCCATTAGGTTAAGGTAATCAAGAGTAGGTCCTAGAGTATCATTAAGGATGTTAATATTAATGTCGCCTGTTAATATCACATTACCAGAATGTATGCTGCCAAGAACTTGGTCCAAGGACTTCAAGTAATTTAAGGTATTCTTAAAAGAAGGTGGTCTATATGAGCATAACATGAGGAATAACAGGCTCATATAAAGCTTGCGGTTGAAAGCAAGCGTCAGCGTCAGCGTCAACGACAGCAGACGCAGTGATTGCGCATGTATTTTTTTGTATGAACATACTTATGCCGTCACGCTGCGCTCGGGTACGCTCCGCTTCCTGTCAATTGCGACCCTTAAGGTATGGCAATAAAATTTTACCTTTAATTATATATTTTTTGTTACTTACTTTTGATACTCAAAGACTGAGTGAGCATTACGATTTAACGCGGCAGCCTTCTGGGCACGTCACCGTCACGCGGAAGTATTTTTTTGACGCACAACTTTTCACATTTCTTTTTGTTTTGTATTTTTTTTTTCTTCCAATGTTTTTATTTTTAGCTGCGCATAGTTAGGTTATGAATTTGGTTAATTTGTATTTTTGTAAAGAAAACGCAACGATTTTATTCCCATAAGTAAAAACTAAGTCCTAAAAAGTTCTAACAATAAATTAGATTTTATAAATCTGCACAACATTTCAGCTTATATGTATGTAGGTTGGCAAATATTTCAATGCGTTTTCCGACCACTTTTAGTTGCCCGATCGAGCTAAAAAATTGTATATTTGTGTAATTTCTGTGACAATACAAAGAATTCAGGAGTGTCTAATTATGAGAAAATTTCTCAACGGTGAAGAGCATAGATACAAAACTTTGCATAGTGATTCAGTTTTAAAGTGTCTTCTCAAGAGGGCACTCCTTGACGCTTAGAAGCAAAGATACGTACGAGTATATTTGCTTAGTATACAGTTCTTGTGACAATACCAGATATATCACAAAACATACCACGTATGGAAGTACGTAAATATTTACTTATCTTGGGGCAGCAAAATAAAATATAACCTATAGTTTTAATACTTAAAAGGTGCATGAAAGGAGCCTCCCCGAGTGACGTACACAACGATTCCTTACGTCCGGCGCACCCTGAGCTTTTCGCAAGTTCTCCAAAAAGAATTGGCTAATCCTTTCACCACGAGGGCAAGTCAAAATAAAATTTGACTCAGCCATCGACACGAGGAAGAAGAAGAAGAAATACTTTAGAGTAAAATTTAACATATACATAGGTAAAAAAAAAAGGTTTATAAAATCAAGTTAATATTTTGATAAAAACCTAACTTCAAAAGGTGGAAATAAGCCTCCAAACGAAAATTTTTTTTAAAAGCCTTTTAGCATTTTGCAAATATAAATAAAACCGATGCCTTATCCATTGCGCCACGGCCGCTTATGTAATAACCAACATTAAAGCGAATAACTCGACAGCAGGAGATATAAGGAGAATGTAAAACGCTTTTATGTTGGTTATAGATTGACTAAATCAGATGAATGCTCATTTTTTTTTGTTACTTGTTATTTAGGTTTTAGTCACGAAAATATGCTTAGCTATAAATTTCAATATCATAGTTGCTCACAACGTTTCCGTTTTATTCATTTCACAAACACCATTGTGAGTTATGAGGCTATTTTTTCAGCGACAGCGGCCGGAGTCCGGACAGTGGAAATATTAAATGTTGTCGAGTTATTTGTACCCGGCGGATATTCACGAAAATAGCTTGTAATAAATAGTAGGAGGTATCCTCGGGATCGCACCGGCCTCATAAACTCGGCTATTACACTTCACCGTACTGTAATGGCTTAAGGTTGTATGAATTGAAATTGCTTTATTAATTCCAGTACTTCAAATAATCTGCGTTGCCGCAGCGTTCTTGAAATCCACGGGTGGTTCAGAACAATGTTGCTTTTCAACAATTAATTGCTTTGTTTTTTTATTTTTCCTTTACTGTGGAATGCGTACTAATAAGAACGTAGCACCAATTTTAATCTTATTTGTCCTAGACTAATGTATACTTCTCATTGTGGGGTGTTTAGCAGAAAAAATAATTATTTGAGGTAAAAGCACCCAATTCCGCGGTATTTTTACCAAAACTAGAAATTACATTATTTTCAAATGTACACGTTCTAAAGTGCTCTTTTGTGCATATAAACTTGAACAGATATATTTATTGTGAATTAAATAATGTATCTTTTAGATACCAAGAACTTGTCAAATGATTGCAAACGACGTTTTTTTAAAAATATCGGCATCTTGTGCGATTTTGTGAACCCCTCGGCAATTACATTACTTGTGTTTTAAAATTTAGGCGTGCGCTGTAACAATCCCAAATTGATCTATGGTAACAGTTTCGGCAATGTCTGTTATATAAATTGGGCCCCAATTTAGTTTTCATTACAGTAGACATTAAATTATTGTTCAATAGAATATTCCGGGCCATTTAGTGAAGGTTTGATAAGCTTCTCACAAATTAGCTGGTGGGCAGAATTAGAACAGTGATTTTGTTACTGTAATTCCCATTTCAGTTTCCAACAATAGATATAAGGAAGTCTGTAAGGATTCACTTTGAATATTACCAATTTATCTTATCACTTAAGCCAGATGGCATGTTGCCGTCACATTGTTTGAATGTCATAAAGGTCTCCAATCGAGAAGATATACTTATTACTTATATTTCCATTTTATTGAAATGTGTTTAAGCACTTTAATCTTGGTAAGTACATATTCGAGTAGAGCGTATAAGTATCATAAAAATATGTTATTATATCGTAAGATTAATAATTTTAATCCAACTCAATCGTTTAGCGTATACTAAAAGTATAATAAAATTTATTCTTTAAATTAAATTTTTCTGAACTTAAAATATTGTAGGATTAATGCCTCTTTTTTACGATGATTATGGGTACACATTTCGGTTTATGTATTGGTACCAACACGTCTAGATGAAACAATATAATATTTTAATTTACTCAACAAACACGCGGCCTGGGATGCTTTGGAAGTCCCTAAACCGTCTTCGGACCCAAGTTGGTCGCTGCGAAAACAACCTGACCATGTGGGGATTCACAAGCATATCCAACGCTAGTTGCGAATATGGATCGCCCACCCAAAATATGGCACATCTGATTTCCTGCCCATTTCTTCCCACCCTTTGTACCCTAAAAGACCTTATGCAGGCTAACCAAAAAGGCGTACCAGTCGCATCTTTATGGTCTAAAACCATATAGATAGAAATTATTAAACATTTTATTATAGTCATTGACACGACAAGAAGAAAATGGCATAATGTTATGTTATGTTAATTAAGTAAAGAAAGCAACCACACCCCACGGACAAGAAATGTTAATACTTGTGAAGCAAACTTATTTCCACCTTTTGCATACAAATTAGAACTTTTAATTATTTAAAGGACTTTGTATTGCTAATTTAATTATAAAGTTAATGAGTTTGTTTCGACGCATCAATTAATAATGTTTAAGTCTTATCGTATAATTTGAAACTGAAAATGTCTTTTTAATATGAGTCATTTTGTTTTTCTATGTTAATATGTTCCTTGGATTAAATTAATTGAGATTTGACAAGATAAATAGTTATTGGAATATACGTCAAATATTTGTAATACATGTAAAGCAAGTTATAGCTTTGCAATCCCTTTTTGTATTTTATACAATATTAAGGTTGAAAAATTAATAATCCAGCAGGTTTCGAACCTGCATCCCCTGGGTAAACGGTGGTGCTTTGCCAATTCAGCCATAGATTTGTATGCTGCCAGATACGTTTTCCCCCCTTTGTGTATTAAAAATAAAATAGTTAATACAATATTAACAGCGTAATATTATACATCTTATTCAATTACTGTAGTATTACCTTTTTGGTAATCATTATTTATTAGTAGGTACAAGACACTAGAACTTTCATGTTCGTTCACAAAAGATCTACCAAGTTTAAAACATAATAACAATTTGTTCCGTTGTCGTAAACACGCAAACAACGTTGCAGTGTAAAATGTTCATATCTGCCAAGTCTCCTTAGTCTATTAGTTACGTCGAAAGTACTTCTGCTTCACGGCGAAATTAAAAACAAGTTTATTTTTCCCCATTTTACTTGAAGGTTTTCTCCACTGGTAAAATGGAAAACTTGCTTTTAATAAAGTAAGCACTAGTCTAGTTACACGTGAAAGCTCTTCTTGTTACATTGCTAGTGTAAAATATCAATGTGATGTGGGTTTCTATGCTATACCTACCTTATTCGCAAAAGTTCGGATTAATTGTGCGTTTTTATAATAAACTTCCATTAGAAGTCATGAATCTGCCACCACACAAATGTAAGATTACTGTGAAGAAACACCTTATGCAGAGGGGTTATTATTATAGAAGATTATTTAAACGACAGAATACCATGGAAGAAGAAGAACAGATTTATATATTTCCTCAGCTATAAGAAAACAATATTGTTAACAATATTGTGAAGTCAAGAAATGAAGATATTTTCATTTAATTTCGATCTTAATATGGTCCTATAATATTGTATTATTTATAAATAATATATAACTATAAAATAGATAAAAGGTACACTTAGCGATTGTGAAACAGGCCTTATCAATAGATAAGGCCTTCTTCACAATTATTTTGTATATCCTACCACAAACAAATCAAAGTGACAGCTATGTTCTATTTTAGAGTCAAAATATTTTAGGCTATATATATATATAGGTATTTGTCACATAATATCAGCATTCAATTATGTCATTTTTGTGAGACAGGTCTAGATGATTAATTCCGCGGGTTAAACTGAACAATTTCCACTCAATGTTTTAAATGTGTCACAAAGTAAGTTACCAAGTGACCGAATATAAAACTGACACATTTGGTGAATAACGATTGTGAATCATTTCCTTAGTATTTTATTGCGATTTAATCTATATCAAGTACACAATAAAAGACAAGGAGCTAAGTAATTTGTATCCGTCACGAAACAACAGGTTCCACTCGGCTAAACTTTGTGATTTAACCTCTCTCATTCCAACTCTTCACAAACACTTCTAAGTACTCTCAATCTGAGAGCAATTTGAGCATCGCTAAAAACTGTGATGAAAACAGTCATGTTCCCGGTTTCACTAGTGTTTATACAACATCAATATTCAAAGCCAGTAGAAAAATCTGGCGTTCGTCGCGCAACGGATGGCGAGGAGCTTAGCTTTCAGTTCTAGGCATGTGTTTATGCAGCGGGCACGCTTCACTGGTTTCTTCGACGACAAAATGCACTCACGTCCCGGCCCGCGTGCACTCAACTAGGAATTCAAGATGTACTTATTGATCACTGGATCAATCTGTGTTCTCTACCCTACTTTCAACAGAATGTTTCGTTTAAATAAAGAACATTTTGCTCTCTGCTCAAAAGCAATTCCATTTTCTAGGTTAACGCTAAAGATTATTCCGCTGTAAATGGGATACAGAGCGATATCGTTGTAATTGGGATTAGTTCGAATAAATTACCGTTTGATCGCAGCGAGTAATCAAAACCGCTAGTTAGCGAATAGTGCGTATTTTGCGATGGTTACTCGTCGTGGATTGCGTGGAAGCTCGGTTGTTCGAAGGTATTTTCGATTCATAGCTGAATCGATGAGCTCTACGTGAGCACTTATCCTAAATTAGTAGGGACTCCATTCGGTGTGGATCCAGCGAGTGGCGTTACACGCGATGGGGCGTGAGATCCGCTTGTGCTAAGTTAAACCGATCCCGTCTAAACGAGCTCGCTTAGACATCCGCCGTGGTCCCCGTTCCGACCATTATATTAGTATACGCCTGTAGTAACAATCCTATAAATAAAAAGTCTCATTTATTATTTTGATGCCGTCAATGATGGTACATGTGCAGTACATCAAACAGTCGGTCGTGCCGCGCAAATTGGAAAACTGCTAAGCTCGTGTTCGATGACCTAAATGGAGTTGTGTTAATGTATATGTAACGACAGAGGATTGATGTCCTACAAAATATTATTTCACCAAATATCTACGTGATTATTTTGAGTTGACCAAACGGCCACTTCTCTTGATCAATTGATCAGTTGTGAATTTATTTTGAATTTTAACAAAAGGAAAACTGGAATATTAAACTTGTTTTCTCCTCACTTTTCGTATTTCCTTACAAAGACTGCATTATTAAGTGAAGACACTGAAGGCACAAAAATGAGTATAATCTTTAAAGTAAGTCGCGGGCGGAAGAGGCAATTCAATTTTAGCGGAGTGGCGCGAAGAGTGTTCCTATGTCACACATTCAAGGCTGTCTTGCAGCTAGTGTATGAATTATTCAGCTTTATGATTCCGCCGAGAAAAGTAATTAAGTTTTCCTTCGTAGAGCTTCGCTTGCGGCCAACTTTCTGTTAATTAATCATCGTACCCGTCGCTTTCCTCCACTTTCTGAAATAGGTTAATAATGGTTGTCTTTTTCGCATCCTTTCTGCAGTTTTCATTATTGAATAAGCAAATAAATTGCTAAGAGTTTTAATTAAATGCAAAGTTGAGTTTTTGCTAGTGGTCGGCCCGCAACTTATTTACATTAATGTGGGTATTTATTTGTTTGTAAAGTATTTAACATATTTGACTTTACGACTGCCTTTGGTAATATATTTCGCAAAATGTGCTTGTAATTAGTTTACACATTATTTTATTTAGTTACTTTTTCTATCGTTCTTTTATTATTGAATTGTACACACATTTAACTTCAATTTGAAATCTTTATGCAAAAGATAAATGCCATAAACGTTGTTATGGCAAGAATATTGGATTGATTATTTCTTTGATGCAAGGCTACTATTGTCACATGATTAAATATTGTGTTCCTTGAAGGTAAATTTAATAAAATAATTTATCGCCGCTATACTTTATAATGAATATATATAGTTTTAGGTATTTAGTTTTTAAGTTTTACATATCATATGTGGTGTACAATAAAGTTTATTTATTATTTATTATTATTATAATTACCTTTAAAAAATGCATGTACTCACCGTGATCCAAAATAGTCCAAAACAATTATACTCTGTGAGTTGAATCCTTGCAAACGTCCGTCAGAATTACATACGCCTCTGTGTCGGTATGAATACAGTCAGAAACACGAGTATGTCGGTTCTGTACAAATTTATTGCGAGTACAATGTGAGTGACATCTTGCTCTCAATGTGGCACTGCACTTATTTCCTTCCACACACAATTATTAAATACTCCAGAAATATAAATAGTTCCAACTATTACCTATTCAGAAGCAAGGCAAATTCATAAGACGTTAGGGACTCTAAACTGAAACAGGAAAACGACTTTTATTACTTTAGCAAACATAATGTTACTAAAACAACCTCCAAGGGATTATTTTAGTTCACGAAACCCATAAAAAGATATTCCAGCGTCTCAACGTTATATGAACGTTTAAAAGGACAATAACAATGAGAAAAAACGTCTAGCAAACATTAGAATAAAAGCGAAAAAGGTTTCAATATTTGTTTTAATTTGGTAAAAAGGTCTCGAGAAGACAGTAAATATCAATTAAGTATTCCGATGTTTTCCGGTGGAACAATGGCTTGAGTACAATTACTTGTCGTTCATTAGCGAGAGACAAATCCTTTCACTATTATTGCCGGTTCTAATTGCAGCATAAGGGGTACAGAATAAGCTATTGTAGAGCGTTGTCTGTCGGATCTGTTTTATTTTTAACGCTTCGAGAGCTCACAACAGGGTTTTAAAGTTCGCAATGTTAAAGACCATTGTTCGTAGCAACAAACGTTTCATTGATGGAAAAGTATTTCCGATCTCTTGTTATCCTCGCGTAGTGTACGATACGAGCTACCGGCTGGAAACAGCGTTTTGTAAGAACTTAAATTAGTATCGTTCTACTCACTTTATTTACTGTAAAATAGGTGAATAGGATCTTACGTCAATGTTTTATGGATTAAATCAGATGTTTTTCTCAGTTTGTTTTTTCAGTTGTTGTTGTTGTGTTGTGTTGTTGTTAGCGTATGTGCCTCGCACCACGAGTCCTCGAGTTCGACTTCCGGATCGCGCAAAGTGTTATTTGTGAACTTTCCGTCAGGTAATTCACAATAAAAGCACGGAGATGGAATGTACGCGGTAGATGTCGATAGGCTCACCCCCTATTCCATGGAACCTTAACAAAACAGGCGCAATGTGGGTGTTAAACACCTCTGCCACACCCTTCTGGATAACACAGGCATGATGTTATGTTATGTCATGTAATATTTTTTATACTACACCTACGTAGAAAGTACCTCTTTGCAGTATCTAATACGGAGAATATCTATCAAAGAAAGTTAGTCTTTTCAGACGAGTTCTGAAAAGCAACATGTAATGTATGTTAGAGGTCTGAAATATTACTCCTAAATTCATTACTCCCATGGGAGTAATGAACTTTTTTTTAAATATGTTTCTTTTTTCATTTTGTTTTCTGTACTTTTTAACCGACTTCTAAAAAAGGAGGAGGTTCTCAATTCGATTCGTATATATGTTGCTTTTTTTATGTTTGTTCATGGCTATCTCCGTCGTTTATGAACTGATTTTGATGATTCTTTTTTTGTTGGACAGGAGATGATTCCAAAGGGGTCCCATCGTCAGCATGTCGTGATCTGATGATGGGATCTCAGAGAAATCGAGGGCAACTCTCGAATTTTATAGGCACATGTAAGGTTTTTAGTGTGTTTTTCAAAGCTACACCAGTATTTACGTATTTTTATGTGGCTGAGCTGATGATGGAAGGTCAACTCCTCAATGGTTAGGAGTTAAAGGATAATTCTTTCACTACTGTACACATATTCAGACTGCTAGTTATGATGTCAAGTGAGTTGTTGGAACGGAGATATTTCAAAGGTGGTCCCATTGTCAGCATGTCATGATCTTTTGAAGGCACCGACACCTACCCAATTTTAAACAATAACATCATGTTGCTTTAATAAAATTTTATAAACAAGGTGTGCAGTGGACTGGGTTCATGATGCCTTCAGATTGTCAGCATGCCATGATGGGATCCCAGAGAAATCGGGGCAACCCTCATATTTTATTAATCGAGGCTACACCAGGATTTACGCTTGGTCGCAATAATTTTATGTGGTTGAGCTGATGATGGAAGGTCAACTCCTCAATAGTTAGGAGTTAAAGGATAATTCTTTCACTAATGTACGCATATTCCTTCTGCTAGTTATTGTGTCAAATGAGCTGATGATGGAAGGTCGTGACCCTCAATAGTCAGGAGAAAGGATTTAATTCTTGTATAGTATAAATAAGTTTTCCGTCTCAAGTAACCATCGTCTCCTCATTCGAGAAACATTCTTGCTCGGTGTACCCATCACTTAAAATCGTAAAATAAAATATTTTTTAACAAAAAAAAAACCGACTTCAAAAAGTAGGTAAACTAAAAAGCAAAAAATAAATTTACTTCGCACAAAATAATACGTTTTTTCATATAATTAAATAGAAATTATTGAATAATTATTTTATAATTCTGAAGTCGGTGCCAAGTAAATAATTAATAACTCTGTATAGATAATATCAATCGTTCTAACAACTATTTTCTGACTGAATATTAGTTATATTTCTGTGGTAAGTACCAATACTGGGCGACCGCGCACTAGCACAACTACGCCTCGCTTTTTGTGTGAACTGTAATTTGATATTGTAGAAAGGTTGTTTTTACTCGGCACCGACTTCAGAATTATAATATAATTATTCAATAATTTCTATTTAATTATATGAAAAAACGTATTATTTTGTGCGAAGTAAATTTATTTTTTGCTTTTTAGTTTACCTACTTTTTGAAGTCGGTTTTTTTTTTTGTTAAAAATTATTTTTTGGTAAACCATAAATAAAAAAGAATATTAAAAGAATAAAATAACTACTTTTATAAAAATAAATAAATTAATGTAACTTAATTATATAATAACTCCATAAATAAACCACTAAAATCACTATTATTACCTGTTACAAAATAATTACAAACGTTTTTTCACAAATCAACTTCATAAAGTGTAGCTGGCTGCATGCGATTGTTACCCGTGTCTCTATGCGCGTATGAAAGAAGAAATTGTGAAAATTTTTGCATTTCGCTCCAAATTCCTCATCATTTTAAAACTTTTGAATAAACAATTTGTTGCAAGAACTTAATATGTCGAGTGATAGTGATACTGACGATTTATTGACTCCGGAGGAATTGAAAGTAACTGCTCAAGCAGTGATTGAGGACCTCTTACCACAAAAGTCAAGGATCAGATATAATAAAGCGTATGCAGATTTTCTGCAATGGAGAAGTGAGAAAAATGCACAATCTTTTATTTTCCTTGTAGGTGTAGTATAAAGCACTATGTATAACTCGGGCGAAAGTTTGATTTCTTTCGGGTGTATTAAGGCCCTCAGCTACGCTTCGGGCCTTAAACTACACCCTCAATGCAATCAACTACTTTCTTCCCTTGGTGTACAATGTACTATTTAATGAATCGGGTCTCTGTTAAGTTTAAAATAAAGTTTTGAAACAACGCGCTCTTAACGTTATCCATCACCTTGTCGTGATATTTATATAGTACCTACGTGTAACGAAGTTACACTAATTTATCATAACGTCCATTTACTTACGTCGAGAAAGTTGTATAACAAGTTTAAACAAGTCTATTACTAAAAACTCATTAATATTATCATAGTCTACGTGGATTTAGTATGGTATTAAAGTGTTTTGAACTTGTTTGATATTGTATTTAATTTTATTTGTAGCGTTAGGTTTAAATATCTATAACAAAGTGTATTATACATTTTGTTAACAACATCACGTCTACACCTATTACGAAAATAGCGTGGCAGAGTTGCAAAACATTTTATTTCACCTGTTATGCCTAGGTTACATAGAACGAAGGGTTAGCTTTTTGCCGTCTATCGAGCACAATCCCTGACCTCCTGTAGCTACTGAGAATGTTCTTCGGTAAAAATCCAAATAAAAACTTTTGCCTGACCTGGGTATTAGACTCGAGACTTCAAGGGGAAAGGTTGCGTGCATCGAATAGACATCGAAACAGTCGTATATAGTAGTTTTCTTTTTGCTAATTTAGTCTTTAAAGGATAATTTTATGATGTATATTTAAAGTCATATGAAATGTTATAAACTTACTAAAATTTTAAATGTGAACACCCTTGAGAGGCTCTTAAGCTACGACCTTTACAAAATAATAAAATTTTGTTTATATACCTAAATAAATGAAACAATACTTTTGATATATTACTTTTTGTAGTTACTATTCAGTTTTTGAGTTAACAAAATTCTTTATTACTATAAAATTACTATTTTTTACCCACATAGTATAATAATAGTGTTCTTACTTACCGAATTTTATCAGATGGATGGAATAATTTAGTGCCGATTACACCAACGCAACGCGTCTATCTCAAGTTTATCGTTAAGCTACAGTTTTCGATGTCTCTGTCCTGCACAATACAAGCATTGAATGAGAGAGAGACACAAATACAAGTTTTATTAACCCGTAGATTGAGAAGTTTAGTGAAATCAAGGCTTTGTATTTATAACTTTTCCGAACGAAACAAAGAAACATTCGACGTTCATACATAATAAAGAATATTAACTTTCCAACTGTAATCATATTATATTGTCCGACAATAAAACATAATAACTATAGCAATTAGAAAAATGCTGTGTAATTAAAGGTAAAACACAAAAGTACAAACAAGTAGGACAAAGTCCATTAATTCTGTTTCAGGGACGAACGTTGACTTTACGAATCGATTTAACAAAGCAACGAAGTTTTAAGACATTATGTAATAAAATACCTTAATTTGCATAAATACTGTAAGCAATTAATATTGAGTTCTCAGAATAACTTGGTAATGTAACAACTGGTTGGTCTAGTGTAGTGGCAGGTTCGATTCCCACGTGTCGAGGTCTATCTTAAAAGTAAGAATTGGAATTGTGCCCAAAGGATGGCGAAAGGCTCACCTTCTATTACATTGCCCTAAACATAACAGGTTAAATATGGGTATTAATTATTTATCACTGCAACACACTTCTGGATAATATTCACATGATGTTTTGTATGTAACAACTTATACAAAGATTGACGTTTGTATCAGGTCAAATGACGTACGTTTTTAAATAAGATTCCAATGTTTTTTATTATAACACTTGCTTCCAGCTCCGCCCAAATAATAATAGTTATTTATGGTACAAGTGAGAAAAAGTTTATATTTCTGTTGTGAGTGCTAATTTTAAATCTTGAGCTTGCGAAGTAGTCTTAAATTGAATTGATTCTAATAAAGACTACTTCGCAAGCGAAAGATTTTAAGAGGTCACGAACTGGAAATTAAATTTTTCTTACGCGTTACATACAAAACTTTTCACCTCTTCCAGTGAGAAAATATTAAGATTTAAATAAACTCGTACTCGATTGCTTAACCTGAAATAATTCCATGAAATACGACAGTAATACCAATTCAGGATGCGTTTTAGGGCCTTTTGTAAGTTGCCACTAATTAAATATGTCGTACGCTTTCAAATACTTTTCACGTGAATTTTCTGGTAAAAAAGCAAACTTCTGTGTTAGAAGCTAGTTGTCGCAACTCTTTTGGAGTTCCACAAAGTTCTTCATGACTGGATTCACTATTTCTTTTGTTAAAAAGTTCCAGTAAACAATTAAACATAAACTGAAAAGAATTTATAGTTGCCCGCGATGACTCAGACACAGACTTTTTTTTTTAAATCGTGCGTTCGGAAATTCTTTCCGTAACATTTATTTATGGAGTCTAATATTAAGTACCTTGTTTTAATTTATTTAATGGTCAATCACGAATATAAAACCGTTAAAATACTAAAAAAGCGCGTATTTATATAATTTAAAATAATTAAAACGTATCGTATGTAGTTATTTAATAAAATTGATGTCAATGTTTATTACTAACCTACATGGTGGCTGCTTTGTTTTTTTTCAGCGCCTATTCATTAGAAGGATTTTGTGCTTCGAAATTTGAATCACTTTGCCTCACTAGTGAGTAAAAACGGCTTTTACTCACTGAATTATGGCACGCAAACGATCTTTTTCGTGCTGGTGTGGTGAAAAAAACATTTATTATGTTAATTTCAACTAAACGTTTGCTGACATGTGCTATATTTAATTAATTTTTTCCAGCTCCAGACGCATAGCAAACAATGGCAAACAGCGATCATCAAACAACAAACGCCAACATGTGAACGGGTGTTTGTTGATGTTTGTCTGTTTTTATTTGTATTTGCCATTGTTCGGAGTTGGTATCGGTTTTATTCACAAAACAAAGAATGTTTGGCAAACACTTTGCAATGTCTGTACACGCTTGTGTTTGGCGTTAGCTTTTCGCTTTTAGGCGTTTGCGACAAACAACCAGCATCTGGAGCCGGCATTAAAGCAAGTTTACCTTTTCATAATAATACCGTCATGACGTCTCTGCTATTCCAATTCAAACTCAACAGCGGATATATGGCTTGTCCAAATAAAAATATACCTGAAACGCGAACCTGGCAAACAAACAAAAATAAAACGACACATCATAATGTTTTCGTAGCGTTGCAAGCAGCCTGTAAAAGTTCAAGCTGTCCCAAAGCAGCGCTTGTTGACAGACATCTCTAAAACGCGGCCAGAATAAGTGCACTCACGACGGTAACTACGGTAAGTGATATTAGGTTTGACTTAGCATTACCATTATTTTTCACATTTACAAAAAAAAAGGTCTTGCGGTGAGCGTATGCGGCCCTTAGGTCCCGGGTACGATTCCCAAAGTTATATTTGGAATTTTTCTACCAGGCTATTTATAAAAACACGGAATTGCAATCGTGCCTGGAAGATGGTAGTAGACTCACCAATTATCACACTGGACCTAAAACATAACAGGCGAAATTTGCGTGTTTTTCACCCCCATATAGTCGTGGTGTTATATTATATTATGTTACCTTAATGGAAAAAGAAATATTAAGATTAAAAAAATGCTTGGTAAAAATCTATGACTGTTTATTAGTTAGTTTAGTATTACAATTGAAAGACATGCACTGTTGTTATGAAAACAGTGGTAATTCAAACTAATTGCCGACATTGATTATTTTTATAGCATTTAGCTATGCTTAGCAAATTATACTAAGAAACAGTTGAAAAAGATATGGGACCGGCAGGATTTGAACCTGCGACCTTACTGCACACCGGGCAGTCGCTCTTAGCCATCCAGCTACGGTCGCCTCTTACCGGCACCCTAAATTTCTCAATTGGATGAACGTGACGTCACGAAATGACGTATCATACAGTTGAGAAATTTAGGGTGCCGGTAAGAGGCGACCGTAGCTGGATGACTAAGAGCGACTGCCCGGTGTGCAGTAAGGTCGCAGGTTCAAATCCTGCCGGTCCCATATCTTTTTCAACTGTTTCTTAGTATAATTGCCGACATTTAATTAAGTTTAATATTTTTGTCCACGTAATTTCGGAGTGGCCGTTCGTCATTTCTGCTCAAATGTTTCTTTTCTAAGTGGACCTTTTCATAAAACACGATGAATATACTACTATTTACAGAAGCTTTACGGTTATTAGCTACGCTTAGTTGGGTTTCGCTAATTAAATAATTTCACCTAAAATATACGCTTGTACCATAAAATTCCTATTTTAATTAGAACTGCGAATGTAGAATTTTATTGACTTCAAAAGAAAAGTAGATAAGAAAAGTTTCACTAGGTACAGCGATCCTCTCATTAATCATGATGACTTCATTAATTCTAGATATTTAAATTTCTAAAGCGCCGGACATTATAAGGCTTTATCGGTTCAAACTTGTAATTAAGCTACGTAATAAGCTTTTTTGCACAAAAGTCGTTAAAAGGGCTCTAAAAACGAAGTCTGATATTTATAAGGCATGTTTTAAACGACTGACAAGTATCAACTTTTCGTTACGACTTATGAAAATTATTTCGCATATTTTAAATCCGTAGCTAAGTTTTATGATAGTATTTTTAATTATATAAGAAAATTTAAGTATTCAAAAGTAAAATCTGGATTTTAAGAAAAATAAGTATTTAATGAGTAGTATCAAAGTAAGGTCGTCATCTCTTTTACAAAGAAATGCAAGAAAGTAAACTCGAATTTGTGACCGAACATTCTTACTCGTAAGTTACTGAGTAGATACTTGTTGTAATGTCCTTGTGAATTGCAACATTTACTACGTAACACCGCATTAAAATAGGTTACAGGAAGGTAACAACATTTTACGCCAATAAAACATTTTAAAACAGCACGAGCAGGACTTCAAATAAATCTTTTACGACTTCAATACATAGTAGATCAAATGGGTTATTAGAAACAAATATACGACGATACCGTGGAAATGAATGAAACACAGCAAGTCGTTAAACAGAACTCAGAGAGTGTTACCCGTTAACCGCCCCTGGCTCAATCCCCAGAGATCTCTACAACAGAAACACGTACTGTTCACTCAGCACTTTCAATACATAGTAGATCAAATGGGTTATTAGAAACAAATATACGACGATACCGTGGAAATGAATGAAACACAGCAAGTCGTTAAACAGAACTCAGAGAGTGTTACCCGTTAACCGCCCCTGGCTCAATCCCCAGAGATCTCTACAACAGAAACACGTACTGTTCACTCAGCACTGAAGTTTCTACTCTCAAAGACAATTTCGTTGTTCTTTGCCCGGCTAAAAGCTTGCGAAATAGCTGACATAATACTTCATTTTGTATCGATATTGTATGTGTCATGGTTGTGAGCTGTGGATCTTGTTTGCTGGATAAAAGTAGCGATGACATTTGAAAATAGGCGAGTTTAGTGCCTTTTCCCATCAGGTTGTAAGCAGCGCTGCAGCGGCACTGCAGACGCGGATGCTAGCACATTGTAACAACAGCCGCGCGACAGTTTAAATTAAAGAAGTGCACTTTTTTCAAAAATCGTGAAATTTCTTTGTATAAAAACCTTATCAATTAGCTGGAGCAAAAACCTATAGATATTATAAAATTGTAAATTTGCCATGTCTGATCAGATATTTTAGAAAAATAGTTTGACTCATAATTATGTTTCAAACGTATCCTTTATTTTTTATGTTTCTTACATTTCAACTATTCCAATGCATTGAACTGAAATGTCTTGTTCATTACCGTTGTATGAAAAGAATTTTAAAAACAATTTAATTCTGATACAAAATACGATGTATGAACAATTTCAAACATGGAAAGTACGAAGGATACGAAGTGCTTTATTTGAGTAAAAATGCATTTATTCTGTACTAGGACCACGTTGCAGAGTTTTACCAACTCATATATCTCAAACTCTTTCGAGATTACAAAGTTATGCCCTCTCCGCGTTTTTACAAGAAAAGTGGATTAAGATTTTCTATATCTAGCTAATATATCAACATTACGGTACGTTCGTATGATTTATAGGCCAAGTTGAGGAAGTTCTGCATGTCATCCACTGGCTCTTTGCAAAATTTTCTAAAGAAACTTTAAACTTTTTACATTAGCCCGATGGTGGTGACTATCTAGGTAGATGTTTTTATTCCACACTAAATTATTCATGGGAACTAGGTGAAAGTTACGATCTATTGTATGCTCAATAAAAACTTTATGAAGACGAAATGTCAGAAATGAGAAAGTTTATGAAAAAATATACCAGATTTGTATATTTCTTGACTCCACAAGTGCTGGCAGTGAATAGCAAAATGAGTCATACTCTATAATGAAAGTGCTATTTGTGTATCTATATAAAATAGATGAAGTAAATAATTCAATAGAAAACTGTCAGAGAACCTCTCTAAGTAACTAAAGTTAAATGCTTATTACTCGTATTTTATTATTAATAAGATTAACCTCATGATAACTAACAATGCCGAGGCACTGACAACAAAACTGTTTCACAAGATTTCTGCTTTTAAATGCTTATAGTCGGTTTGATTTTTTTGGAATCCAAGTTTTAGGTAACTTCATCGCCAGATATTCACAATTAATGACTCTAAAATGTCTTGGTCGTCGAATCTTCCAATATAATTCAAACAACAGTTAAACAGTTATTCTGATAAAAAAAACTTTTCAAAACTTTTTAGGGTTCATTGAACATTTAATCAACCCTAAAAATCTGAGCCGTATTGTATTGTCATATTGTTCTTGAAATGGTTTTCAAACAAAAACGTTCGAATTGTAATCACGTTTCAGTGGAAGAAGGAACCAAGGGCTGTACGGGGAACTATTAGCCTCAGCCCCTGTTTAAAAAGAAGAAAAACCATAAATAATAGTTTAAACAGCCGCTTGGAAGTGTAGTATAGCAAGGAACGAAAAACTAATGATATTTGTCTGGCAGTGGTGATTAATGGCAACCGACTCGCGGATTGTTCAAGCGAGATGACTTCAGAAGAAGCATTCACAGCCCGTGAAATTAACTTTCGTCGCCTTTCGAACCCGTCACTTTATTTTCGAGAAGCGTTTCACTTTTTGTGACCAAAGGTTTCGAACGTTCGCGTTATTGGAAATGTTTGATTATTGCTTCCCTATTAGCTGACAGGGTAATGAGATTCTCTGTGAGATGCTGTCAGACGTGCCAGTTTACTCTTTCGGCAAATTGCTCGTTATTGCTCTGAATATGGTGTTACATACATACATAATAATAAAATATGTGATAGGTAGTGTGTATTTAAGTTTATGAAAATTCGACTGTTTACCAGACGAAGTCATATTGAACATTAAGATCATTCAATTATTTCAATTAACTCATAAAAGTGTTTTTTTTTCGAATAAATAATTTCCTTTGGAAATGTACACAAGCTACGTATAGAAACTATTTTTTTGAATGAGTATTGCTATGTCGCATCCATTCTAAAATATTAATTATAATTCGAGAAATTGGCATTTCGCGAAGTTGTCATTTTGAGAAGTTGTCATTTCGAGAAATTGGCATTTCGCGAAGTTGGCATTTTGAGAAGTTGACTTTTTGCGACCGGTTGTCATTTCGCGAAGTTGGCATTCTGAGCTGAAGCCACAAAAAGGCTGGCAGACATAAAATATATGATACACAACACAACTATATTAAACATGAGCAAAACATAAACCAGAAGATAATTCCATAATTGCATAAGTTTATAATGAAAGCTTGCCTCCGCAACACCCTCTGTGACCTACAATGTTGCGTTATGTAACTCAGCCGAACATGAAATTTTGCGGTAACTACAATTATGTTCCACACGCATTCGTGGCATCCCGAGTTAATGCTATTTGTTATAACATATCGCTATGCGTTATCTATCTGTTTTCACGTTATTACTTGTATTGAATGTGAGTCATTGTAACACAATAATAATTTATTTGAGATATCTCACTCATATCAAATTCTTTATCCAAGCGCGCCGAAATGAAATGTATGGGTTAATAGTAAAAATAAAATGTATCCAAAAAAAAAATATGGCCGGGGATTCTTCTTTAAATTAAAATTGTTGTAAATATTGCTTAACATAAAGTATCTTTACATATTATTTTAAAATAATTGAGGCCTTCGGGCAAGAGAGAGATGTTTTTTTTTCAAAAAATGTATTATAATTAATGGTTGTGTAGTAACACAATATTAATATCTCAAAAAGTTAGTTCTTCGTTCCCATTTCAGGTATCCAAGCGTTTATTTCTATCTTGAAAAGGATTACCCTTCCATTTTTAACCCAGCTATATTGTCCTGAATGTATCATTTTTAATTTGCTGAGCTGGTAAAATCGGCTGACTCGTCTGGTTAGGCTATTTAAAGCCCTGAAGACTAGCAGTTCGAAATTCAATCAATACATTACGATTCAAATTAATCAGATAGAATGAATTATTCAATTTAAGAGAAACTTTTCAAATTAAATAATACAAATGTGTCTCTAGACATTTCATTGAAATCTAGTTTGTAAATACCTATACGTTACTATTTTATGCAAGTTCAATATTATATAGATTGCAATGAAAATATTGCAATCAATTATAGTGTCCTGTTTTAAATAGATACACAATAATCCACTTTAATTTTATTTATTTATGACAGTTATAAATCACCAATAAATATTCAGTAATACAAGCAGTATTTATCAAATTGCTTGCAGCAATTACATTAGTATTAGAATGTTAAAATTTCGATTTGAAACATAAATATAGCATTCGGTGTAAATATTTAAGAGAATTGATAATTATTATTTTCATAACAACTCTTCATAAGTGCATCGTGTATCTATCAGTTACATGACATGTAACCGTCAAATTAGAATAGCACCGGCATACAGAGCGATGCACTCATCCCACATGCACTGCCCATGGGAAGGGTGGACCACTAATGGATCGCAACGTGCGTCATGCTCTATGACAATAAATGCTCTGGCTTTTAATGCTGCCACTGTTGAAGTAGGCCAATTACTATCACTGATGGCAATTACGGTTGCGTTGTGCAATGGCTTTTATACCCTAGCGGTGCATTCTGGAAACTGTATCGTGATTGATTTAACAATATCTCATATTTAAACCGATTTGAGTCTATCGAGAATTTCACCCTTGTGTTTGGAGCGAATTAAAGTCTTAAAACAATTAACAACCAATTTCATTTCCACGAACGGAAACAATTCAGATTTAAATAATGATTTGGTCAGTGAATAAGTCAGTTGAACAAGACGTCTAAATTATCCAACTTAAAAAGGCTGTTGCAAAATAAGCTGAGGTTCTTTAAAATAGAGTTGATTTCAATGTGCTTTCGGACAAATGTTGTGATTGGATTTCAAGGTGCATTTACGAGACCGCAACGATAGTTAAAACGCGAAACGGTCATTTTACTTTGCCAGTGATTGAATAACAAAATCACTTGTAATTTACAACGAGGTTCTAGGGTAAATAGGGTGAAAGAGTGATTCACGTGAAATAAACATTTTATTTGTTATTCAGACAGACTGTGATTTGGAGATCAATATGTAAATGCATTCGTGAGTGCACGCGGCCGGCTGCGACGTGAGTGCATTTTGTCGTAGAGAAAAGGCAGCCAGCCGTGACGCCGCGACCTACTGTTCCTGACTTTGTGAGACCAACCTGCCTGTGTAGGATTTACATGAAAATTCTTTAACATTTCTGCAACACTTCGTTTGGTTGTACGATACTTTTAGTGTCGGTTTTATTATGTACCTTCCATCTTTTATGTGCATATTTAATGACTTGTTTTACTACAGTTTAGTCAGATATTTATAACCATTCCCAAATTAGTAAAGCTTACATCGAAATTCGTAGTCAAGTTAGTCGGAGAAACGCATTCTATTAGCCAGACTTATACATTTTTCTATTCTGTCCAATTACGATCGCAAGCAAACCCCTCGGGGGCATTTAGATCAATTTATTTCATATTTGTTCTCGTAATCAGTTTTATTTCAGACAACATGATGTGATGAGTTTTTGTCCTTTGGGAATAGAGCCTAATTACATAGTATAGTTATTTAACGACTTAATTGAAATTATGCTTGATTATTTGTAATGTTATGTTTGTCATGGTTGGTGCAATGATTTCTGAACACAACGATGCTAACATAAAACCAGTAGAAAAAAAAAATAAAAAAACGGGTTGTTAAGTGATTGAGTGTGTAACCTAGCCAAAAAAAAACTAAATATTCAATAATCTTATCTCACTCTTCCACTGGAACACACTAGAGCTTGAACTAATATTTGCCAGTAGGATAAAGGTAAAACTTCCGAACAAGAGCTCTACCACAGTGAAAAATGTCAAGAATATTTACGCAATTCTATTATAATAAAGGTAAACTAGTATTTAATTAAACGAGCCGGGCTACAAGAGAAACACGGCTTCTTAGCGGTAATGATTGAATAGTTGCATGTCAGGAGGTATTAAAAGGCTCTGAGGCTTTCGTGGTTCGGAACCGTAACTTCAGCTAAATTCTCGTTCGATAATGACTTAGGAAAATTACTGCTGATTTAATCGCCGTGTAGTGTTTATCGATACGCGTTAGCGAGTCATTAATTAATATTGAACTTACAGATAACTATCTGATAGGAGTTCAGTTTCCTAAATATTTTCATCAAGATTATCGTGAGTAATTTCTGTGAATACTAGCCTTTTCAGATGAGGCTTTCAAATCAACTTGTTTTTTTTTTTTTTGACTATGCATAACTAATAAAATGAACACCACGTTAAATAAGTCTTCTCCACTTATACGTAGTTGCAACAAATTGACAGTTTGTTAGTTTATTGTTTGGCGCTGACTAAAAAATTGTAAAATATAATATTTTATGTAACTAAGTTCAATACTTTGGTAAAATTTATAATGAAACAATAAATGATTTAAAATTACACTTTAAATACGTTAAAACTAAATATATACCTAACTATATATACACCAAATAAAAAATAATACAAATTTATTGAATAAAATATATCTAAATAGTTTAGGTGTCAAAAAATACGTCCGCATCGATGTCGACCACGGGTAACGTGCCCAGAAGGCTGGCGGCATTGTCACGTTGTATGGCAATGCTGATCCTTTGCCCAAAGTAGAAACCAGTCTTCTGGTCGCGTGAAGAGTCAACTAGTCTTTTACTTAGTTCATTAAAAAGAGAACGGTTAACCTAACTAACTTAATAATATCTTGATACCCAATTCTTCAATGTTTATTTATTTTTTACATTTTAGTTCTATTTCATTGGTTTTATTGTAGTCAAAAATAATTGTATTACAAAACTTATCCAAGTAACCAAATATTTTATACTTTCGGTAACTATAGATAGCTAACGCTTTCATCTAATTATATTAATATCGTGTATCTATTTATCATTAAAATTTGCGTATAAAACAACATTATTTTTATAAATATATGTTAATTGGATCGCCTCATCACAATATTTAGGTAAGTAGGCAAAATTATAGATGTTAAGTTATTCCAAGTACACCAATAAATCTTTTAATACAAGCGTCTAAAAGTCGGTAAAGTGTTTGCACTATCCGCACTACATGCTAGCCGCCTCGAACAAGCAAAACTTTAATTACAAAGAAGATTCCGAAATCCGATAAGCAAACCGTTTGATACAAACTGCACACTTGTGCAGATATCTCGAAAGTAAATTAAAGTTACCCCATTGCTTAGTTTGTAGACGTTTCACGATAATACAGTGTCAAAATTTGTTGGTATGCGGTTGCAACACAAGCTGCTTGTGCCTTGTTGAAGTTAAATACGACTTAGCCAAACTTCTGCGACATACCAAACCAGACTAAGACGCCAGTTTTGGCTGCGAAACTACTTGACTTTGTTTCAACCGTACTACCTAATATAAGTCACGCTATGTGTGTTACTGGGCTTGCGATTTTGGTTTTGAAACTAATACACGGATTAGTATTCCGGAGCTCGCTGCACTGTTTGATGTAGCCTTTATACTTGGTTTCCCGTAATCGAGTTGCCACGTCGTTCTGGGAATCAAAGAAAATATAGGGTGGTTACTTATATTTGGACTCAGCTTGTTATTACAGTGGGAAAAACGGATTACATAATGCAACACTTTTTGTGTTTGTAGCAATATGAGAATTTACTTTAGTGTGACAATTTGTCTAACTACTTCCTATGAGAATTTAAAAGAAATATGTTATATTAATTTAATAACTTTAATTAAGCTCTACTCTAAAAAGACGAAGCCTCATCAAATCATGTCCTCTGAAATAACTGATTACGAAAACAAATATAAAATAAATTAATCTGAATGCCTTCGAGAGATTTTCTTGCGATTGTAATTGGATAGAATGTAAAAATTTATAAGACTGGCTTATGAAAATCGAATCTCGACCTAACTTATGACTACGCTAAAAAAAAAAAAAAAAAGCAGAGGCGATATAACACTATATGTTTCGCGCCTCACATACATCTTTAGCTTCCTCAACATTCTTCTATCACGTTATACATGCTCGACGGATTTGTGCTACATAGAAAACATCTGACTAACTGCTGGTAGTCCAACGAGACAGTAAATATGAAAGATATATAATAAAACCGACACTAAAAGTATCTTACAACCAAACGAAGTGTTGCAGAAATGTAAAAGAAATTTCATGTAAATCCTACAGAGGCAGATTGGTCTCGCAAAGTCAGGAACAGTAGGTCGCGGCGTCACGGCTGGCTGCCTTTTCTCTACGACAAAATGCACTCACGTTGCAGCCGGCCGCGTGCACTCACGAATGCATTTACATATTGATCTCCAAATCACGGTGCATGTCTGAATAACAAATAAAATGTTTATTTCACGTAAATCACTCTTTCACGCAATTTACCCTAAAACCTCGTTGTAAATTACAAATGATTTTTTTATTCAATCACTGGCAAAGTAAAATGACCGTTTCGCGTTTTAACTATCGTTGCGGTCTCGTAAATGCACCTTGAAATCCAATCACAACATTTATCCGAAAGCACATTGAAATCAACTCTATTTTAAAGAACCTCAGCTTATTTTGCAACAACACGAAAGCCTATTTAAGTTGGATTATTTAGACGTCTTATTCAAATGACTTATTCACTGACCAAATCATTATTTAAATCTGAATTGTTTCCGTTCGTGGAAATGAAATTGGTTGTTAATTGTTTTAAGACTTTAATTTGCTCCAAACACAAGGGTGAAATTCTCGATAGACTCAAATTGGTTTAAATATGAGATATTGTTAAATCAATCACGATACAGTTTCCAGAATATACCGCTGGGGTAAAAAAGCCATTGTACAACGCAACCGTAATTGCCATCAGTGATAGTAATTGGCCTACTTCAACAATGGCAGCATTAAAAGCCAGAGCATTTATTGTCATAGAGCATGACGCACGTTGCGATCCATTATTCCCATGGGCAGTGCATATGAGATGAGTGCATCGCTCTGTATACCGGCGCTATTGCAATTGGATGGTTACATGTAAATGATAGATACACGATGCACTTATGAAGAGTTGTTATGAAAATAATAATTATCAACTCTCTTAAATATTAACACCGAATGCTAAATTTATGTTTCAAATCGAAATTTAAACATTGTAATACTAATGTTTGCAGCAATTTGATAAATACGACTTGTATTATTAAATATTTATTGGTGATTTATAACTATCATAAATAAATTAAATTAGAGTGGATATTTGTGTATCTATTTATTTCATAGGACACAGTAATTGATTGCAATATTCTAATTGCAATCAATATAATATTGAAGTGTAGGTATTTACTAACTAGATTTCAATAAATGTCTAGAGACACATTTGTATTATTCAATTTGAAAAGTTTATGCTAAATTGTGTAATTCACTTTATCTGATTAATTTGAATCGTAATGTATTGATTGAATTGCGAACTGCTAGTCTTCAGGGCTTTAAATAGCCTAAATAGACGAGTTAGTCGATTATACCAGCTCAGCAAATTACGAATGCTACATTAAAGACAATGTAGCTAGTTTAAAAATGGAAGGGTGTTCCATTACAAAATAGAAATAAACGCTTGGATACCTGAAATGGGAGCGCAGAACTAACTTTTTGAGATATTAATATTGTGTTACTACACAACCATTAATTATAAAACCTTTTTGAAAAAAAAAACCTGAAATTTCTCTCTTTTGCCCCAATTTGGCCTCAATTTTTTAAAATAATATTTAAAGATAGGTACTTTATTTTAAGCAAGAATCAAAACAATTTTTATGTAAAGAAGAATCTCGGACCAAATATATTTTGGGGATACATTATATTTTTACTATATACCCAAACATTCCATTTCTGCGTTTTTGGACTTAAAATGTGATGTGATTGAGATATTTTCAATATCAAATAAATTATTATTGTGTTACACTCTCCCATTTAATACAAGTTATAACGTGAAAACAGATAGATAACGCATAGCGATATGTTATAACAAATAGCATTAACTCGGGATGCCACGAATGCGTGTGAACATAATTGTAGTTACCGCAAAATTTCATGTTCGGCTGAGTTACATAACGCAACATTGTAGGTAACAGAGGGTGTTGCGGAGGCAAGCTTTCATTATAAACTTATGCAATTATGGAATTGTCTCCTGGTTTATGTTTTGCTCATGTTTAGTATAGTTGTGTTGAGTATCATATTTTATGTCTGCCTTTTTGTCTTATAATTAATATTTTAGAATTATTTATACGAAAAAAAACTTTTGTACGAACGAATTGGAATAATTGAATGATCTCAATGTTCAATTTGACTTCGTCTATTAAACGGTCGAATTTTCACATACATAAGTACACATTACCTTTCACATATTTTATTATTATGTATGTAAGTAACACCATATCCAGAGCAATAACGAGCAATTTGCCGAAAGAGTAAGCTGGCACGTCTGACAGCATCTCACAGAGAATCTCATTACCCTGTCAGCTAATAGGGAAGCAATAATCAAACATTTCTAATAACGCGAACGTTCGAAATCTTTGGTCACAAAAAGTGAAACGCTTCTCGAAAATAAAGTGACGGGTTCGAAAGACGACGAAAGTTAATTTTACGGGCTGTGAATGCTTCTTCTGAAGGCATCTCGCTTGAACAATCCGCGTGTCGGTTGCCATTAATCACCGCTGCCAGACAAATATCATTAGTTTTGCGTTCCCTGCTATACTACACTTCCAAATGGCTGTTTAAACTATTATTGATTGTTTTTTTTGTAACCAGGGGCTGTGGTCGATAGTTCTTCTGTACAGCCTCTGGCCTCATTTGCCACAGAAACGTGATTACAATTAGACACTTTTTAAGGACAAGTTTAATTAATAAGATACACGATTCGGCTCGGAATTAAAGCATTGAACATGTCATATACATGTTGAAAATTGGTTTTCTATTCAATGTGTATGTTAACCTTAAAAAGTTTTTAAAGTTTTTTTATCAGAATAACGGTTCAACTGTAGTTTGATTAATATTACAAGATACGACGACGAAGACATTTCAGAGTCATTAATTGCAAATATCTGGCGATGAATTTATCTAAAACTAGGATTCTAAAAAATCAGGCTGGCTATGAGCATTAATCTTGTACAACAGTTTTGTTGTCAGTGCCTCGGTATTGTTAGATATCATGCGGTAAACCTAATTAATAATAAAAGACGAGTACGCAGAGACGCATTGAACATTGGTTTCTTAGAGAGGTTCTCTGTCAGTTTTCTATTGAATTATTTAATTCATCTATTTTATATAGATACACAAATAGGACTTTCATTTTAAGGTATGACACATTTCTTTATTCACTGCCAGCACTTGTGGAGTCAAGAAATATACAATTCTGGTATATTTTTTCATAAACTTTCTCATTTCTGACATTTCGTCTTCATAAAGTTTTTATTGGGCATACAATAGGTCGTCACTTTCACCTAGTTCCCATGAATAACTTAGTGTGCAATAAAAACATCGACCTAGATAGTCACCACCATCGGGCTAATGTAAAAAGTTTAAAGTTTCTTTAGAAAATTTTGCAAAGAGCCAGTGGATGACATGCAGAACTTCCTCAACTTGTATATCATACGAATGTACCGTAATGTTAATATATTAAGTAGATATAGAAAATCTTAATCCGTTTTTTTTGTAAAAACTCGGAGAGGGCATAACTTTGTAATCTGGAAAGAGTTTAAGATATATGAGTTGGGAAAACTCTGCAACGTGGTCCTAATACAGAATAAATGCATTTTTACGAAAATATAGCACTTCGTATTCTTCGTACTTTTCATTTTTGAAATTTTTCATACATAGTATTTTGTATCAGAATAAAATTGTTTTTAAAATTCTTTTCATACAACGGATGTAACATAATAAACAAGAGAAGCGTTCAATGCATTTGAATAGTTAAAATGTTAGAAACCATAAAAAATAAAGGCAACATAATTATGAGTCAAACTACACTCTTATTTGTCAGCAATTTGATGAAATTAATTGCTGTACTTGTTTATAAACTTAAATCTATGATTAGCTTTTGTTTTAAGAATTCATATTTTATTTGAAATTTAGTTTTTGCCTGCGACCACGTCCACGTGGATTTAGAGATATTTACATACTATTTGCTACTAAATTGAGAAACTTCCCTCCTACACTTTAACGAAATTGCCAAAATATCTATCATATTGTCAATAAATGTCGTGTAGGAATTATGAGCAGAATGTTTTGCAATTTGCTTCAAAATTGACTTAATCACATTTAATCTTCAAACAACAACTCCAAATTCACTCCTGATATTTAAGTCATGTAAGGAACCTATAAATCGAATTACATGCGTTTTCCTTTAAAATAGACGAACCTCTCATATAAACTTACACCCCCTAATTTACCCTTTAGGGAAGAATGATGAAACATAATTATACCAGTTTTTAAGTTAGAGCTACACAACTGTTAAACCAACGTGATTTTCATTTCATGCAGTAGTTTTTGCGTGATGCCTGTACAAACATAATAATATGGACAGACAAACATTATAAACAAAGAAGTTTGGGCTTTTCTGTTGTTGTAAAGACGCTTCGTATTTATTTTTGCTTACATATCTTTGTGTAAAGACATGCCAAATTTTATTATAAGTATGAATAGTTTTTTGCTCGAGATAAATGTCAGAGTTTTTACGAAAAATCATCCTATTTTTTTAATAAAGTACAGCAACCACTTGAATTTAACTGTCGCATGTCTGTTCTTACAATGTGCAGGCATCCGCGTCTGCCATGCCGCTGCAGCGCTGCTTACACCCTGGTGTGAAAAGGCACTAAACTCGGCTATTTTCAAATGTCATCGCTACTTTTATGCGGCAAACAAGATCCACAGCTTCCAGCTATGACACATACAATATCGATACAAAATGAAGTATTATGACAGCTATTTTGCAAGCTTTTGAGCCGGGCAAAGAACAGTGAAATTGTCTTTGAGAGTAGAAACTTCAGTGCTGAGTGAACAGTACGTGTTTCAGAGATCTCTGGGGATTGAGCCAGGGGTGGTTAACGGGTAACACTCTCTGAGTTCTGTTTAACGACTTGCTGTGTTTCATTCATTTCCACGGTATCGTCGTATATTTGTTTCTAATAACCCTTTTGCACCACTATGTATTGAAGTCGTAAAAGATTTATTTGAAGTCCTGCTCGTGCTGTTTTAAAATGTTTTATTGGCGTAAAATTAATGTTGTTACCTTACTGTAACTATTTTAATGCTTTGTTACGTAGTTAAAGTTGCAATACACAAGGACATTACACCTAGTACTCTGTAACGTCCGAGTAAGAACGTTACTTTCTAGCATTTTTTTTTAAAAAGATGACAAACCAACTGTTTCACTACTCATTAAATACTTATTGTTCTGTTAAATCCAGATTTTATTTTTGAATACTTCAATTTTCTTACATAATTAAAATACTATCATAAAACTTAGCCATGGAATTTAAATATTCGAAATAATTTTCAAAAGTTGTTACTTGTAAGTCGTTAAAAACATGCCTTATAAATATCAGTTTTCGTTTTTAGAGCCTTTTCAACAACTTTTGTGCAAAAAAGCTTATTACGTAGCTTAATCACAAGTTTGAACCGATAAAGCATTATATTGTCCGGCGTTTTAGAAGCTTAAATATCTAGAATTAATGAAGTCATCATGATTAATGAGAGGATCGCTGTACCTAGTGAAACTTTTCTTATCTACTTTTCTTTTTAAGTCAATAAAATTCTACATTCGCAGTTCTAATTAAAATAAGAATTTCATGGTTCAAGCGTATATTTTAGGTAAAATTATTTAATTAGCGAAACCCAACTAAGCATAGCTAATAACCGTAAAGCTTCTGTAATTAGTAGTACATTCATAGTGTTTTATGAAAAGGTCCACTTGGAAAAGAAACATTTGAGCAGCAATGACGAACGGGCTCTCCGAGATCACGTGGACAAAAATATTATACTTAATTAAAATAAATGTCGACAATTAGTTTGAACTACCACTGTTTTCATAAAATCAGTACATGTTTTTTAATTGTAGGTAATACTAAACTAACTAATTAACTATCAGAGATTTTTACCTAGCATTTTTTTTTATCATAATATTTTTTTCACCACACCAGCACGAAAAAGATCGTTTCGAGCCTTTCGCCATCCATCGGGCACAATTCCAATTCTTACTTTTAAAATAACACCTCGACACGTGGGAATCGAACCTGCCACTAGACCAACCAGTTGTTACATTACCAAGTTATTCTGAGAACTCAATATTAATTGCTTACAGTAATTATGCAAATGAAGGTATTTTATTACATTATGTCCTAAAACTTCGTTGCTTTGTTATATCGATTCGTAAAGTCAACTTTCCTCCCTGAAACAGAATTAATGGACTTTGTCCTACTTGTTTGTACTTTTGTGTTTTACCTTTAATTACACAGCACTTTTCTAATTGCTTTAGTTATTATGTTTTATTGCCGGACAATATAATATGATTACAGTTGGAAAGTTAATATTCTTTATTATGTATGAACATCGAATGATTCTTTGTTTCGTTTGGAAAGTTTATAAATACAAAGCCTTGATTTCACTAAACTTCTCAATCTACAGCTGAATTAAATTTGTATTTGTGTCTCTGTCTCTCATTCAATGCTTGTATTGTGCAGGACAGAGACATCGAAAACTGTAACTTAACGATAAACTTGAGTTCGTTGCGTTAGTTTAATCGGCACCAAATTATTTGTTCTATCTTATAAAAATCGGTACGTAAGAACACTATTATTATACTTTATATGCGGGTAAAAATAGTAATTTTATTGTAATGAATATTGTTTGTCAGCTCACAAACTGAATAGTAACTACAAAAAGATTTGTTACATTTATTTAGGGGTATAAACAAAATTTTATTATTTTGTAAAGGTTAAGAGCCTATCAAGGTTGTTCACATTTCAAATTTTAGTGAGCTAATAATATTAGATATGAGTTTAAAAATACATAGTAATATTATCTTTTAGACTGTATCAACAAAAAAAAGTACTAAATATGACTATCTCAATGTCATGATGAGCTGCAACCTTACATCTCGAAGTCTCGGATCCAATGCCCAGATCAAGCAAAAGCTGTATTTGGATATCTACCCAAGAACATTTTTTTAGTAGTTACAGGAGGTCAGGGATTGTGCTCGATAAACGGCAAAAAGCTAACCCCTCGTTCTATGGAACCTAGGCATAACAGGTGAAATAACATATTTTGCAACTCTGCCATGCAATTTTTGTAATAGGTGTAGGCGAGATGTTGTTAACAAAACTATTAATTTACTTTGTAATAGATATTTATACCTAACGCTGCAAATAAAATTAAATACAATCATAAACAAGTTTAAAACAATTAAATACCATAGTAAATCTACGTAGACTATGATAATATTAATGAGTTTTTAGTAAAAGACGTGTTTGAAGTTGTTATACAACTTTCTCGATGTAAGTAAATGGACGTTATGATTAATTAGTGTAACTTCGTTACACGTAGGTATTATGTAAATATCGCGACCAGATGATGGATAAGGCTTAGAACTCGTGATATCTCGTTTCATAAAAAAATATTAGGCTTCTTCTTCTTCGTCGTGTCGATGGCAGAGTCAAATTTTATTGGTCCAATAAGTGGCCACTTTTATGGCGCTCTCGTCGGCGTTAATGAGCGCCTCTCTTGTGCAGGTGGTAGGGCATTTTGGACATCAGTAAGGTGGTCAAGGTTTTGACTTGCCATCGTGGTGAAAGGATTAGCCAATTCGCTTTTAAGTACTCGCGAATTGCCCAGGGTGCGCCGGACGTAGGGAATTGTTGTGTACGTCACTCGGGGAGGCTCCTTTCATGCACCCCAATATTAGGCTGATATTATTACATATTCTTATAGTTAAATTGCTTATTTTATCGGACTAAGCCCCAATTTCACAGGTGTTAGAAAAACCTTATTGGCACGGTAAGCATATTATAACACACAACAATTAAAGTTACAGCAGTGTTATTTTTGAAGTGTTGCTTGTGTCACTTTGAATTCGGTTAGATAACATTTTATGGGTCAGATATCTATATAATCTATAGATGTCTGAACTTAAGAAACTGGAAAAAGTATATGAAATAAGGTTCAACTTAGTATTTGAAATATGATTTCGTTTTGAATATGGGCTTTCAATCAGATTTGTCCTTTCAATAAACAACATTGTAAAACAAAAGTTCTAAATTCTAAGAAATAGCTCCGATTATAGCATTTTTTATTTGTTATGTTTAAACATTATTTTTAAAATTAGACACACAGAAGGGGATAAAATATTAGTATTAAATTTATGATATTAATGGACACCGAAAGAGTTATATGCTAATCGATCACGTAAACTAAGTTAAGACCACCTGATACCTGCACCTAGATTATTATTTAAAAAATAGCAGAGTTATTTAATTAACAATCATCTGTCCTATAGTAAGAAACAACCCTATATTTTCTTTGATTCCCAAAGTGACGTTGAAATTTGATAACGGAAAACCAAATATAAAGGCTACATCAAACAGTGCAGCGAGCTCCGGAATACTAATCCGTGTATTAGTTTCAAAACTAAAATCGCAAGACCAGTTACCCACATAGAGGGACTTATATCAGGTAGTACGGTTGAAACAAAGTCAAGTAGTTTCGCAGCCAAAACTGGCGTCTAAGTCTGGTTTGGTATGTCGCAGAAGTTCGGCTAAGTCGTATTTAACTACAACAAGGCACAAGCAGCTTGTGTTGCAACCGCATACCAACAAATTTTGACACCGAATACTTAGGTAAGTATATCGTGAAACGTCTACCAACTAAGCAACGGGGTAACTTTAATTTACTTTCAAGATATCTGCACAAGTGTACAGTTTGTATCAAACGGTTTGCTTATCGGATTTCGGAATCTTCTTTGTAATTAAAGTTTTGCTTGTTCGAGAAGGCTAGCATGTAGCGCGGATAGTGCAATCACTTTGCAGACATTTAGACGCTTGTATTCAAAGATTTATTGGTATACTTGTAATAACTTGACATCTATAATTTTGCCTACTTGTGATGAGGCGATCTAATTACCATAAATTTATGAAAATAATGTAATTTTATTGTTTTATTATACTTTGATGATATTGTTATTATTGTTGAGACGAGGCTTTTGGTTTTCACGTCAACCTCCATGGGTCTATAATTTGATGATAATGACATGTGAGCTATCTATTAAGGCACTGATTATAATATAATTGGGTCGACAAATTTTATGCTAAGTTTTTTTAACCAGGTTAGTACGCGATAATTTTGATAAAAGTATATAGAAAACAGAACTCTTATCAGGTATTTATCTATGATTTCAATATTAATTAATGGCTCGCTAACGCGTACCGATAAATACTACACGGCGATTAAATCAGCAGTGATTTTCTTAAGTCATTATCGAACGAGAATTCAGCTGAAGTTACGGTGCCGAACCACGAAAGCCTCAGAGCCTTTTAATACCTCCAGACATGCAACTATTCAATCATTACCGCCAAGAACCGTGTTTCTCTTGTAGCTGGCCTGTTTAATTAAATACTTGATCATCTTTGTTATTACAGAATTTTGTAAATATACACGTAATTTTTTTATGTGGATCTAGTGAGCTCTAGTGTGTCAGTCTTAAAAAGGTGGCGGAGGTATTTTTTGGCTTAGTCATTTTTTTTTTTCTTAAATAGGCACGCGTTTGTCCACGATCTCACCTGATGATAAATGATGATGCGGTCTACGGTGGAGCACGCTTACCTATGAGATTATTGACTATTAACTCTTGCTCTTTGAAGAGTTTCAAGTTATGCTGATGCGGCAAGACAGACTCGGCAAGGCGTTCCATTCTTTAGCAGTTCGCATAAGAAATGTAGACGCGAAACGCTTGTGCGTATTGGTGGAATATAAGATTCATTCTTAATCACCTTACTACCTTTAAAAAAACTATAAAAATAACTATATTATAATAGTTATGCCTGTAATTAGGAGAGCCTAATAGAGATTCCCAATGGGCAATAACTCATCAAATCATGTTGCCTGAAATAAAAATGATTACGAGAATAAATATGAAATAAATTGATCTAAATGCCCTTGAGGGGTTTGCCTGCGATCGTAATTGGACAGAATGAAAAATATATATAAGTCTGGCTAATAGAATATGTTTCACTGACTAACTTGACTACGAATTTCGATAAAAGCTTTACTAATTTGGGAATGATTATAAATATCTGACTTAACTGTAGTAAAACAAGTCAGTAAATGTGCACATAAAAGATGGAAGGTACATAATAAAACCGACACTAAAAGTATCTTACAACCAAACGAAGTGTTGCAGAAATCTAAAAGAATTTTCATGTAAATCCTACACAGGCAGGTTGGTCTCACAAAGTCAGGAATAGTAGGTCGCGGCGTCACGGCTGGCTGCCTTTTCTCTACGACAAAATGCACTCACGTCGCAGCCGGCCGCGTGCACTCACGAATGCATTTACATATTGATCTCCAAATCACGGTGCATGTCTGAATAACAAATAAAATGTTTATTTCACGTGAATCACTCTTTCACGCTATTTTCCCTAGAACCTCGTTGTAAATTACAAGTGATTTTGTTATTCATTCACTGGCAAGGAAAATGACCGTTTCGCGTTTTAACTATCGTTGCGGTCTCGTAAATGCACCTTGAAATCCAATCACCACACCATTTATCCGTAAGCTCATTGAAATCAACTCTATTTTAAAGAACCTCAACTTATTTTGCAACAACACGGAGGCCTATTTAAGTTGGATAATTTAGACGTCTTATTCAACTGACTCAATCACTGACCAAATCATTATTTAAATCTGAATTGTTTCCGTTCGTGGAAATGAAATTGGTTGTTTATTGTTTTAAGACTTTAATTCGCTCCAAACACAAGGGTGAAATTCTCGAAAGACAACACAATTCAAATTGGTTCAAATATTATGAGTTATTTTTTTAATCAATCACGATACAGTTTCCAGAACGCACCGCTGGGGTATAAAAGCCATTGCACAACGCAACCGTAATTGCCATCGCCTACTTCAATGGCAGCATTAAAAGCCAGAGCATTTATTGTCATAGAGCATGACGCACGTTGCGATCCATTAGTGGTCCACCCTTTCCCATGGGCAATGCACGTAGGATGAGTGCATCGCTCCGTATACCGGTGCTATTGCAAATTGACGGTAACATGTAACTGATAGCTAAACACAGCAATACAATGCACTTGCGATAGTGGCGTCAAAAGGCTACGATAGGTAATCAATATTATGTTTACCCTAATATGTGATAAAAAATATTAGTAAAAAATCGCACACACTATTTAATATTAAAATTTAATCTTTATTTTTTAACGATAGCCCGCAAGCAGCTATATATATATATATATAGTCAATAATTTAATATAAAAATAATGCATAAAAATTTGCAATAATTTTAAAAAAAATTGCAAAAATTGAAAAAAAAATTGACTGAGATGCAATCGTATTTTTTTTCTTGCAAACAGTTTCCTATGTTCATCAGCGTATAGATATGAATATCTTATTTTAATTTATTTGTTTTTTTTTATTTAGCATTGCCATCCAACGTGGCAATGCCGCCAACCTTTTGGGCAAGTTACCCGCGGCTGACATAGATGCGGAGGTTATTTTTACGCCTAAATTATAATTATTATATTTTTATATTTTTCTTTTCTTTTTTGTAAATATTTAGATATTTCTCTAATTTAATTGAAGAAATGTTATTTGCATTTATTAAACTAATTGCAATTTAGAGAAAATCAGCCCTTTGGAAATGAAAAAAGTATAACTAAATACTTTCGAAAAATAAACCAGAACAAAAAGCAATAGTACTCACAGTAAGTCAGAAATACGTATATTATCTAAACCTCACGCGTTCCAGCCGGGAGTCGGGTATCACCCAAACTCTTTTTTTAGATTGACTGAACCTTTTCGTATTCAAATTCTCTGATAGGTACCACTTTTCATGAAAGATAAGCTAAAATACATCCCGAATCTATTTGAAAAGATTTTTTGTTTGCATGCTAAATGAAACGTCGTGTGGTTTCCCTTTTTACTTTATGCGTACCGGAAGCTTTGCTTTTTCTGGTTTCCTTTTTTATTATATTTCGCATTATGTTTTTATGTTGAGCTTTCAACGTTATGTGAAACAGAGTGAAGTGTGGATTGCAGCTGTAATAATTATGAACTTACGTTTTAAATTTTACTAGCTTCTGTTCGCGGCTGCAATCGCGTAGTAGGTCGATAAAAAGTAGCCTGTATTATTTTTGAGACCTTGAACAATCACAACGTCAATATTCATTGAAATCGGTTCAGTATATTCGAAGATTTTTGAGTACAACCAAACAAAAAAATCTTACGTCTTTATAATATATACCTTGTAATTATCTTCAGTAAATCTTACTGTATAACCACCAAACAATAAATATGTGACGAAAAAGAAAAAACATCTAGATCGTCTTTTAATGGGCTTAATACACGGCAGCTATAATGTACATTGATGTATTTGAGTGCAAGTTAAAATTCGAACATTCAAAAATATACATTATAGCTACCTTGTGTTCTCAACTGTCAAATTCTATGGAAATATAATAAAATGTATTGAGATGTAACAGGATGTAAATATACTTTTTTAACATTATAGCCATTTGTGAACTGCTTTAGTATATAAAAAAACTAAGATACCGGCTACAAGCTCCATCTTACATGCGTAAAATATTATGCAACGCTTTGTGCGTGTATACAAGTATGATGTGTGAGCATGTAGCAGGCAAAAAGCCCTGTTTGTGTAAGTCAGATGGAACGTATAGCCAGTACCTTTAGGCTACCCACACACTATTAGGTGGGTTGTAAAGATATTTACTGTAGGCGCTTCGAGTAGTTTTATAGTTATAAGATATTCCTGGATTGAAATGACAGTTGTCAAAGCAATAGGCTAGTGGAGGGAAAGAACTCATACATGCTGAATCAAAAAACATGAATACATCATTATAAACACATGGTTTAACAATATTTAAAATAGACTAAAATAATTATAACCAGCAATATTTTCACTAAACATAATAATATTATTTTATTTATTTTATTAATACTAAAGACAAAAATATAAAATATATTTCACTCTAAATCAATACACGTTTAACAAATTGTTATAACGATCTATAACTGAAAATGTGATTTTCAACACTTTTTGCGTGCAATATAAATTTAATATCGACTGTAAAGTTTAGCTTTATATTTTGCAGCAAAATTTCGGCACTAAAATATTGGCACAGGGGCGAGCGACAGCAATGCTCGTTCTTGATGATAAATAAAATAGCAGATAATATTTTTTTAATAATATCTCATAAACGGGTTTGGAAACAAAAGCATGCTTAATTTTAATGATAAGTACCTTAGTATCTTTGTTTGAAAAAACGAATCAGCATTCACTAAATCACTTCAAATAAAACAACACTCAAAGAATAATTTGAAAGCACTTCATGACTAAGTAACTCGTATTTATTACAGCGTTATTTTTTATTACAAGAAACATGTAATTTCTCAACAAAGTCTTTCATACCTCTGCTGTTTATGAAATCCTAAATAACGTTTTGTGAGAATGTTTTTGTTACATTTATTCTTGCCGAATTCTATTAACAGGTAGTATTTAAGCGTTTGTCCTGGTACAAAGCTTAAAACATTCCTGAAATGCTCCAGATTTGCTTAGGTTTTACATATAACAACTCAAGCGTGATGATCTCTGCTCCCGGGCCTTAGGTACGAGATGTTAATACTATTATGTTTCCTAACACAGTATCTGCAGCGTACACATTAGCATTTGTTTACACACGGTGTCTGAGAGTATAACTACAGATATTAATCGTCAATGTTGATTGATCGGGAGCACTGGCGTCGAGCGTTTTCACGAATGTACATACTAGAGAGTAGAATCAATATATTCGTAACTCTCTCTGTCCCAAAGTGAAATACAGCCTCGTACTCGTACCGATATCTACTCATACAATCGATTGGCTATTAAGTCCATTCAAATAGTACACAATTGCTGTCGAAGCAGCAGGTAGGGGTATTTCTAGCACGTCGGGACTCGATCGCAGTAAATTGCGATGGCGTTTTGGTCTTTCGCAATCGGCCGAGTCACCGGGGCGGAATTAAACGATTTATCGTAGTCACGGAGTCCGATTTCCACGGATCCCTGTCACGGGTCGCAATATTATTGTTACATGGGCCTTTCTAAATGTATGTGTATACCCTTTTGACGTAAGTGGGTATTATTACAGCACAGCATACATTTGTACGAAATGTAATTTCTTCATGAGTAATGTGATTTGTGAGGGAAAATGTACGACATAACGTAACGTTTTTTCTTCTTTAGGGAAATCATTTGATAATTTTTGTGGCTTCCCTCAAGTAGGAAATCGTGACGCACATTATGTTTTTTCCTCGCTGTATTTTGCTTCCTCATTGAAAATTATTTGATGGGAACATAATTTTCGTTTTGGAAATGTATGTAGGTACATCGTCTTAAAACAGTTGGTAGTAAATAAGTTAAATAAGAGCTAACAAAAAAACTGCAAGTAACACTTTTCTACTCAATCGGGGTTTTGAATCGCAAATAATAAGTTGCTAGATACTTTTTGTTATTCTACACAAATAATTATTGACAGATGAAAAAAAAAACACACAATTTTTTATCTGGTCGCCATGGCTAAAAATGATCACTGGCAAATAGTTATTTATTTTAATTTTAACGTTTGTACAATTAGCAGCGTTGAAGCAAAAAATCAAGAAAATATAAGTTTGATATCCAATAAAAGTGATAAAGTTTGTAGGTATGTTTCACGATGACACACGTATATTTCCTTGAATCGTGTATAAATAAGGCTAAGGTGAGCATGAAGGTATACAGATTCCTACCGTCTCCCGGGATTTGTATCTCATCTCCCCGCAGCGTGAGACGTGTCGTGAATGCGAGACGGTGACTATGATACACGACAAATCTCCGGATGGGAACTCACTGAAAGAAATCCAATCGTTGCTGCGGACATAATAATTATTGATCTGTATTGATAACTAATGCCAACAGTAGAAACAAAAAATGTCATTTTAGTATCCTGATATTTGTGTTTTAGATTTAATTGTAGCTTCCATATTGAGGTAATGATTTCATTTAATCATTTTTACCCCTTGGGGCTTTCACTACGTGAAACGTTAAACAAACAGATTCAAATTACAATCAAATAAATTAGATTATCAAAATGAAACTCTGTCCATGATGATAATTTATTTCACCGAATATTTGTCATATTACCCAATTATTCCGATAACTTGATCAGAAATTAATGTATGCCCGCATTGTTTTCTACCACACTCATAAAACAACATTTATCTTTTCCAGGCAACACGGTGACAGCTTTTTTAATGCGGAATAACGTTAAGGAAATTACGTAATGTGTTCTCGCGATTACGCAAAGCAATGTATGTATAAATGCAAAGCTACAAAAAATACCAAAATGACTTCCCTTAATAAGGGCCGTTAAGTTATGTCGTACATTTTCCTTCGCAAATCACATTACTTGTGAAGAAATTACCTTTCGTACACATGTATGCTGTAATAATACCCACTTACGTCAAAAGGGTATATTAAACATACGTTTACAAGGACCCATGTAACAATAATTTTGCGACCCGTGACAGGGATCCGTGGAAATCGGACTCCGTGACTACGATAAATCGTTTAATTCCGACCCGGTGACTCGGCCGATTGTGAAAGACCGAAACGCCATCGCAATTTACTACGATCGAGTCCCGACGTGCTAGAAATACCCCTACCTGCTGCTTCGACAGCAATTGTGTACTATTTGAATGGACTTAATAGCCAATCGATTGTATGAGTAAATATGGGTACGAGTACGAGGCTGTATTTCACTTTGGGACAGAGAGAGTTACGAATGTATTGATTCGAAAACGCTCAATGCCAGTGCTCCCGATCAATCAACATACAGACAATTAATATCTGTAGTTATACTCTCAGGCACCGTGTGTAAACAAATGCTAATGTTTACGCTGCAGAATAATACCGTGTTAGGAAACTAAATATAATTAACATCTCGTACCTAAGGCCCGGGAGCAGAGATTATCACGCTTGAGTTATTATATGCAAAACCTCAGCAAAACTGGAGCATTTCAGGAATGTTTAAAGCTTTGTACCAGGACAAACGCTTAAATACCACCTGTTTATGGAATTAAGGTGAGAAAGGAATCATGTATGTAACAAAAACATTCTCACAAAACGTTATTTGGGGTTTCATAAACAGCAAAGGTATGCAAGACTTTGTTAAATAAAAAACATGCTTTTTGAAAACAAAAACAACCCTGTAAAATATACCAGTTATGTAATCATGAAGTGTTTTCAAATGATGTACCGACTCATATTTTAATTGTTGTATTTACGTGAAGTGAAATAGTGAATATTCTGATTCTGGAAAACGATTTTTACGATAACGTGCTCATGGAACTTAATTCTTACTTAATTTATGATATGGCTTTAATTTTCTTGGAATTGAATTTCAAAACCATAGTTTTATTAAGTTTTTAAAATTAAACCATTAACAAAGGTAAATATTTTCACTTAAATCGCAAAAAAAAAGGGTAAGTATTTCTATCTTAAAATCGCTATTAGTTATCAATCCCATGAAATACCTCGATATTCCACAATGTAATAATCCAAGAAGATTGAAAGCTGAAATATTCATCACCATAATGGTGACGAATATTTCAGCTCATGATCATTTTGTTTTTCGTTGTTCACTGCTCGTCATGGGCCTTTTTCAATTTACGCCACAACACCTGGTACCTCCACCTTCCACATCCAGTCCCTTCCAGCGTCATCAGTCCACCTGGCAGGGGCCATCTTACCTTACATTTGCCAAGTCACCAGAATAATAAAATAACTGCAATAATAACAACATTTGGCAGCTATCTATTTATGATTGCAAAACATAATATTGTACTAACTAAGTATACTCGTTTGTTCTCAAGTAAGTTTAGCACATGAATTTGTACATAATGTTCACGTTTGCCTTATCTCAATATTGTCCAAAGTCACGCCTAAGGCGGCCAATTACAAGTGTGAACTAAACAGTTATAAAGTGGCATAACAATACATTACGCCTATATTACCTAGAAGGGAATTGCAGAGTCAGTCTTAAGCGATAAGGGGTGAGCCTATCACCATCCATCAGGCACAATTCTTACTCTGTGCTGCTATTGTGAATTTTCTGACGGAAAGTTCACAAATAACACTTTTCCCGACCCGCGCGGTGGTAGGTTCCTGTTTTAAAATAATAAAAATGTTTGCATTCGCTAATAGCGTTCTAAATCTGACTTACTCGTCATGAATCCATTAGGTTACCGCTACTTTTAACTAATTAAGGGCATAGTCTAGTCACATCTTACACGGCTGGCAGACTTTACACGCCATAAAGAACCTTTTGTTTGGGGAACACTTAGGAATGCAGATTTAGTCGGTGTCGCCCGACCGTTATGGTGAGTGTTAATTAATGTCTACTTTAGTCGCTACGGTGATATGAATTTAAAAAATATGTTAAAACTAAATTATGTCAAAAAGCTTACTATAGTATTTCAGACTACATAAATGATAATAGTATTTGGAAATGAATTGCTCTTCTTATGTGATTTTTTTTATGTACTTTTATATTGTTATATTTTTCATTTTAAAAGATGGTGCACATGAGTTTCTCACCAGCTCTTCTCATAATGCAATACCCATCGGAGCTGGTACTTAGATTGATTTTAATTCGATTCTAAACAGTTTGATTAAAATTAATCTGAGCCCCGGTTATTCAAATCATTGTAATTAGGTAGTATATTTTAGTATTATTTATTATTTACTTTTATATTATTTTTTGTAATGTTTTGACGTGTTCAAGCGCCTCCTGGGGCCTATGAAAATAAATGATTTGAATTTGAATTTGAATTTGATAAAAAAGCTGATGTGAGTAGGTTAGAACCTGCTGTGATAAATCCATAGCGTATTTCATTTTTGTTCCGAAGCATAATAGTCTGAATGTAGGTAGTAACATAAAATCAATTATATAGGTTACAACATTTCTAAAAATTGTTTTTTTTTTTCAGAAATACCTATTCCATCGTTAAGTTAAGATCGGAAAGATAAGAATCTAGTAGTTAATGTGACCTTCTAACCGCAAGGTCTCGGGTATGATGCCCGGGTCGGGCAAAAACAAAGTGCTATTTGTGAACTTTTCGTCAGGTAGTTTACAATAGCAGCACGGAGTTGGAATTGTGCCCATTAAATGGCGATAGGATCACCCTCTTTCCCATGAGACTTAAACAAAACAGGTGTAATGTGGATGTTGTGCACCTCTGCCACATCCTTCTGGGTAATATAGGCGTGATGTTATGTTACTTTCAGTAAGAAAGAGAATTTCAACTAAAACATAATTTGATTAAAAAAGTAAAAATCCATATGCTACACATTGTAAGTGTACCAATGACATAAAACAGTCGTCGTACAGATACGTAATAATGTGCCCGTACCAACGCTTGAATTTCTTTCAGCGAGCTCTCATACGGAGGTTTGTCGTGTATCATCGACATCGCTTTGCATTCACGACACGTCTCACGCTGCGGATAGACGAGATACAAATCCCGGGAGACGACAGGAATCTGTATACCTTCATGCTCACCTTAGCCTTATTCATACACGATTCCACGAAAAATACGCGTGTCACCATGAACCATAAATATGCTTTGCACTTTTGTTCCATATTGTAACATTCTGTATTCCAAACTTACATTTTCATAAAACTTTGTAGCCACAACACTGATTGTTCAAACGTACACGAACTAAAATAAATAACTATTTGCCAGTGATAAATTTTGCATCAGCGGCGAACAGATAGAAAATAAATAATGGATTTGTGTTTTATCTGCTTCCGTTGTCATCAGTTTATAATTAATTGTGTGAATAGCATCTGCATTATTTACGAAAAATATTAATTACTATGTATGGTTTGGTTAATTGTTGAATTAGACCTTCCTGATTTATTATATCGTATCCAATACGATAAACGTGATCATATTAATGAACGGATATTTCCCTAAAACTATCTACTTTGTATCATGAGGAACTACTCAACCTTATTCTTCAGACACCATTTCATCATCGGACTTCTAAAAACGGCACTCCAGCATTACTTTATGGTAAATATTCCACAAATACGCACCAAGCGTTCGCTTTATCATATCTTGTGCGAATTGCCAAAGAATGTAACGCCTAGCCAGAGTTAGTATTGCCGCATGAGCATAATCTAGATCTCTTTAAAGCAAAAGTGAAAAGATATCTCATAAGTAGGCGTGCTTCGCAATATAGCACGCTTATTCACTAAGCGTCTGATGCGATCGTGGAATTAAATTTATCAAAATCGATTATTTTGTAACACAATTCAAATATTAGATTTTTGTGCCCTACAGGTCAAGGTTGATCTGTGTTTGATTTTATTTCATTTTATTTGACGATTGCACGAGACTTCAAACGCGTTGTACCTCTGGCAACATCTGGAATAACCTAGCATTCTAGGCCCTTTACTCATTTGTCGGCGCGATATCGGTGTGATTAAATATTGTCATAAAAATAAACCGGAACAAAAACCAAGCGTCTATATTTCTGTGCGAATATTTTACTATAAATACCGATACCGCGCCGACCAATAAGTAAAAAGCCTAAGAGTGAAATAAATCCAGTAGTAATCGAGTTCATCATTTATAAAGACATTTAATATGAATGATGAAAAGATGAATTTTATTTAGAATCATAAACTTTCTAAAAAGAGTTATTACAACTGCCAGATTAGGGGTTATCCCGCTTATCAAGTCAGTGAAATCTCTTATTATTTTCGTGCTTCAAAAGAAAATTCGTTACAATTTATTTTACCACTGACGGGGTTATGTTTGCTCAATCAATCTCAAATAAACATGAACTTTATAAAATACATGATGTAAATTTGATAAAGTTACAATTATTTAGTATGTTTCACCATGCAATTGTTAGTTTGTGACAAGTAATAATGAACTTTTACACCTAAAAAGCTAACTACATGCACAAACAGACCGAACATTTAATAAAGTGATTTGATGAAACGCTTGCGATGAACACGCGATGTTTTTATGATTTCATTTTGTTACCTTTCGTTGTTTTTAGGTTTTCCAACATAAATTGGAAAAATTACCACTTTTGATTAATTTATTGCTGCAAATTTACTTCCACCTAAATAATGAAATCTCGCGTAAATTTTGTGTGTGTGAAAAGAATGTTTGTGAATACTCCCACGAAGCAGCCCCATATATATAAATAGCAAAATGCTATTTATATATATGTATATACCATATCAAAAAATCTATTTTAACTATTGTAGTTCATACTAATCAAATAAAATACAAAAGCTTATACAGATACGTATACAATACATGTTAACTAAGTAATTCAAAGTGTTATTAATAATAATTCATTGTAAAAAAGGAAGTTACCCAAATAAAAATCTATAAAAAGATACTTTGATAAAAATATTTGAGACAAAACATTCCTTGTAATACGGAACCTTCATTGAATATCTCCGATTTGCACTTGGTTAGTTCTTTCCTATACATATTCTTTTAACCTTAATACATTTGAAACTTCTGGGAATAAGTGTAATGTTTATCCGATTTACGGATTCTGTCAAGGGAACAAAAAGTTGAAAGAACTAGATGAAAATGTAATGAGCTGTAAATGCCCTCATGTAATTTATAGATTGCCACAATATTCGGACCGGTCGTTCTACTTTTTATTTTCTTTAAGTAATTTATAGCAATGATAATAACGATAATTTATATTTCCCATTTCTAACGTAAATTGGTTTGTTCTAGCTTGCTTAAAGTTTGAATCGCTTACAATTATTATTTTGTTTGTTTATTAATATCGCTCATACCTGTGTAAATTTTGGGCAATTTGTAGCAAAGGCTTTTTATTTCACTAGCTTAATTGTCTTCAAAAATATAAAGATGGTTTATACCTGCTGTAAAAATGGACGAACCTAAGCTAAATAATATGATGTAAATAAACATGAAAGCACGTTATGAAGCATACTTTTAAATGGTAAAAATATATCTTCGTAGTACATACTTTTTACCTTTGTTATGGTCATGAAAAGATATTAAAAATGATTGCACTTTCATAATGTCATTTTTGTGGCGTATTCTTAAATTGCGCCAAGGCTGTTTTCTTTCTCACATATCTCAGAATTCCACCCTGAGCGTCGTTTCACTTTTTGGTTAATATCTAGCTATTGCTTATTTTCCTCCTTCATAATGCCTCGAGGGATTCCGGTGGCTCAAGTGATTTATGGCTTATGCAAAGAATGAGAGGATATTTTCTACACCATAATTCAAGCTAGTTGAGATTAGAGGCGGGTCTGTGTAAGGATGATATATCAATCTGTTCGTTTCGCCTTTTTATGCCCTCGTATATTACGCACTATTGTCAAATAAATAAAGAAACGTTGATACCTGCTTGCCGAATTTATGCGATACTAACTTTGTTACTCGCTAATGCGAGGAGGTCGTAAATTACAACGAAGGTGTTTGCTGTTTAAGACTGCCTAATGGCCAGTTTTAATGTTTTTTGAGTACATATAAATATATTTTTATGGTGCCGTACCCAAACATAAAAAGAAACCTTTAGGGTTTAATACTGGCGTCTGTAGCTTGTAGCCGATTTCCTCCCTCCTGGCTGACCTACCAATTGACCTGAAATTTGGTATGTAACGCGTCTGTTTAGTTTAAAATGAAAACATGTCACTGTATTTCTTTTTAATGACTTATCTATAACAGATAGGTTAAGTATAGAAATTTGCACATTTCAATTTTTTGTAACAATTCTTTCAAGAGTTCAAGATATTTTCAGTAGTAAATTGTTATGTAATTACAATGAATCCTGCTGGGACGCCAATACCCACTTCATGGTTGTCAAATTTCACATAAAATTGTGATTAATTTACGTAAAACTGTTAGTTAATTAATGTTTATCAAATAAATCAAGCATACAAACCATTGTTTACGACTAATCAACACTTATCTTTTCTAGATCAATTTGTTAATCAAAAGGTATTGCCAGAAACAAAGCGTGTCAAATTGTTTATCAACAGTTCCTTTGTTTGTCGCAAAAAAACAATAGTGAAGCATGTCAAAAGCGAAGCAAACACGCTCTGCTCATCAATCTAATAGCTATCGACTGGTGAGGGCGCCGGTTCTTTGTATGCAGGGACATTTAAAAAATAATAGAGTACGTACTTACCTTAAAAAATTCTATATTTCGGGCCATTTTTGTTCTACCAGTTTTGACGATTGCTTACATTTCTTTTTTATGTGAGTGCTAATAACACAATTAAACGTGCTTAGTATCTACATTACTTCAATTATCCAAAACCCCTTTTTGTCTGTTTTTGTGAACTGTCTACAGAGTGGAGACAGTGCTGTACTAGTCTTCGAAATCGTAGACGGTACAGCTGATGTAACATTTAGGGGTCCTTAGACCAGTTGACAGACGAATTTAATTTCTAAAGTGGTGGTACGAAATAAAAGACTGAGAATAATGTAGGAGAGCTGCTGCATAGAATTAAAACTATTTTTAAAATGACCCTCTAGAACTTTGACCAGTCTATTGTCTGTATCATTAAATTAAAAGCTTTCGTGTTTGAAAGCTATTAGTAATATTCTCGGCACCTACAACACTATCCGTAGTACAAGGGCAGGGCGATTGCCTAAACAGTTAACTAATTTATTATCCATAAATTCACGATCAAGAATTTGATAAAACACGTCCTCAGTTTTACGACTACAACCTGCGGGTAAGTAGGCTCTAGATTGAAAGTGGTTTTAGGCACTTATTTCGAAGTAAATGTAGGCTATACCTGCGGTAGTAATGATCGATTCACTGTTGATAAGCCACTGTAATCAATTTGGGGCTATCAATGATAATTTAATACAGCATTTTATTCCATTAAGCTGAAATGGTTTTCAAAGTATGATTGCTTGGTAATGTAATGTTTCTTAGTCAAAGCTACGGCTTAAGGTACAAAAAACTCAAATGGAACAATAGACGTTATTAAAGAATTATAAAGTAAAGTCTACTTAAAAATTATATTCTATATTATAATTACAAAAGGAGTTTAAAAGAAACACAAAATACGGATTGCAGTCTCATTTTATTTTATGGTTTTGTATTATTAAACTAAGATAGTTACATCAAAACACACATTGCATAACAAACTGGACTGGAAGATATGTAAGAACCAGTGACAATATTGTATACCTACGGGTAGGCTGTTGTTAACCCTGCTTGCGTTCATTCGAGCAGACGAACTCAATATTTGGACCGGCTGCAGACATTCGGAAATTTGACGGGAGAATTACGTTTAGTACATAAAAAAATGTTTACATTAGGACAATTTTCAGAATGTCTGTAACCAGTCATAAACGTTTATCTTTATTAAGTACATAATCGTAAGTACAACCAAGTTCTCACTCTGAATCAATGCAATAGGGTTGTCCTAAATATCATCTAAAAGTGAATGGGGATGTTTCGCTCGACCACGAAGCACGTCTAACACGATAAACGTAACTCTAAATGCCATTTTGATATATATTTTAATATTGTCATTGTTTTACTTTAATAAGTATTAGGTAAATACTTTACAAGTAGTTCGCTAGACGAAAAGTAGAAAAACGAACTTAGCATTTATTTAAAGAGCATAGTTTTGCAATAGCGTAACATCAAAAAAACTAACTAAAAGTTACCTTAGGTAAGTCATTCTAGGCTATTATACCAATCTCTATACATATCGTTACGTATGTAGTTATTTTAAAATGTACAGGCTTAGAAATAAAATTCAAATTCGTTATTTATTTAGTTCGTAACGTAACTAACCTACAGCCGGACTCACTTTAAATACTTGATTTGCAGAGTAGTCTTATAGTTAGAAAGATTGATTATAATAATATAATACCACGTGAAGAGTGATCTAATTGAACGTTTCACTGAAAATCAATGTTTCATTTTAATGCTGCCATAAAGGTAGATTTTGAAACCTCATTGCTGTAATTAAAACCAAAAAAAATATTTACAATAATGAAACATTGTGGCCAGCTACAACGTTTTTAGTATAATATTTTTCGAACAAGAATCTTGTCAATGGCAAAGTTCAACTTTAGTTGTTTCGTTTGTAATTTGTTTTTTTAAGAACTTATGTTATTTAATTACACGATCATGCTATTTTGAGCCGAATCGTTAAAGTGATGGATCAGTGTGAATTAAGCTTTAGACATAAGGACAAGTCACAACTGTAGGTCAAGTGTTGAAAGTTTTAGTACCCTTGTGACATCGTCCCTACATTTCTGAACATTAACCCCAGAGGATTTGCTTAGAATGTACTTATTCAGGCTTTAGTTACTTGGGTTCAACTTACTCGCAGATTACACTCTGAATTCATAATCTAGAATAACGGACATTTCGTAACAATTATTAGATATCTCGATTAAAACAGTAAAGCGGCTTGTAAAAAAAATCTAACCTATATTTATTCTTATATTTACATATATTACAAAATGTCAGTAATTTCTAACAAGAATGGCATAATTTTATGTGGCAAAAGTATTAGAAATGTATTGAAACAATTGTGAAATTATAAAAAGATGTGGTGATTAAAATTAAAGTATGGCACAAATTAATCATTTACGACGAATTTTTCGTCGAGAATAAAATAGTAACAGTATTGTGTTATGACATGTATCACAATTTTTACTTATGGTTGGTTAATTATTACAGCTTTTAAGAAACATACACCACAAAATAATAGTGATAACTTAATACGGAATCAATTGCTAAAAATCTCTAGGAAATTATAGAAAAATAAATATCTAAAAGAAAATTATCAAATCTATTATTATTATGCTTGAAATTGTGAGTATACAATATTCCTAAAACAGCTACTGTACAATTACTATGGCACTGTCATTTAAAAATAATTACTTAATATTATTCACAATATAAAAGGAATGGCAAAAATGGAATCAAAATGATAATCTCATTATCAAATAAAAAAGTCATGAAACATTACTCAAAATATTATTTTTCTATTGTTTATTTGTTGATAAAAATTATGTCTAAATATTATAGACGTCAGAGCTGGAATGTTACCATAAAGAGCCCAATCATAGTTTTTAAAACTGTATTTATATTTTTACATGATATTTATCTATATTTCACGTTGCAAGTAATACAGAAACTATATTTATGTATACCGTCTAATCTATAACTAGGTTATATATTTCTGCTAATTATAACAACAAAATATCATGAGTCTTCTTTTATAAACATCAGTACTTTCGTATAGTTTTATATTTCATTTTTTTATACCTCTGATGTGTAATCCGAGCACCGATTTCAATGATATTAATTGATATATTCCTTATAAGGTCTATAACTACAACGTAAATAATATGGCGACTCTTCTGGTTAAATCTTGTTAGATATGAACTTCATCCCTTTAGAGATATGTTCAATGGATTTCTCGATCTGTAAAGTAGATTAAAAACAAAACTTCGGAACGGATATGTATCGGTAGGTACATTCTTAAACAGGTACGTTCAACCACTATTCAACACAATAACTACAAAGTAATACTTTTTAATCTCACAAGTCACAATCCACTTGGCAATGTACACTTGTATCGTGCAGGTTTCGCACAACTAGTCGTGTCGTCAGTCGCAGTGTCGGACGACTGTCGTAGGTCGTATGGGCAGAGTTAGGTCGATGTGACGTCCGATCGCCTTCACGCTTGCGACGCACCCACGGAAGCCCGTGTAGAGCGGGGCTGGCAAACCCAAAGGTAGGGATGGAGATCCTCCTGTTCATAAAAAAAAACAAAATAAGGTCTCAAATTTCATTAAGCTTCTGCCTTCATATCTAAATAGAGCAATTTTAATTGAAAATATCCTCATTCTTAAAAAAGTACGTCAGCAAATAAAAAAAATCTTTATCCCTATTAAAATGGATGCAATTAAAAAATAACCACGTCGAAAAATACGTTCGCTTTAAAGTAAAGTCGGGATAAACCAAAGAGTTGGTTTTAATATTAAAATTCTTCAATATGGAAAAATATTCAGTCTTTTTTCAGATTGTCATTAATTTTACAGTTTTGCATACAGGATGTTAAGTGAAAATTAAATACAAAAATGTAACCTTTTTAAAATTTGTAACTGTTTTAAAATATGTAACATTATTTTTAAATGTTTGTTTTGAAGAACAGAATGTTTAATTAGAGAAAATTATATTTTATCTATATCATCATAATTAATGCAGAAAGTGTAATCTTGAGAGTAATAATAACATAGTATATCATACCAATCCATAACTTCGGGTTTGACTTCGAAGGCACCAGCAAAGACTGCGAGTACCCTCTCACTGGTGATGTATCATCTACCTGCAGCATCGCAAGTCTCTTTCTTCTTCGTACCGTAGCGGTGTGCCATCTCCCATCGTCTACCCGAACCTTCGACTCGATGCATTGGAACCAGTCCTCATGAGTAGCAGAATTAACTTCCTTTACATCTGTATCGGTATAAATGAGTTGAAGTTTCCCTTCACTTAAGCCCAGACCTATAAAGTCTCGAGGTCGAATACCGATTTTCCGTCTCCACATGAGAAGGCCGGAATCGTTGTGTGTTCGGAATTTTATTTCGTATCTAATACCGCGGGAGCCGCTGTTCCTAAAATGATTTGTATAAGTTAAAGTAACACGTTGTTAAAAAAAGCAACACATAGATACCAATTTTCATACCTATAATATAATGCCAATTATCATTTAAGTTCTAAACTTGCGTAACTGCTATGGTTGCTTTGCAATTGTACGTACGTACGTAATTTTAATAGCAATCAATCACAAATCAAATCAGCATGCGTGTTGCCTATGAAAAAATAGCAACCAAATTAAATAAGGTTATTGTTTTGAACTTTGAAAAACCTTTTTCTATCTTTATAATATCAAAAGAAAATTATCATTTAAGTTCTAAACTTGCGTAACTGCTATGGTTGCTTTGCAATTGTACGTACGTACGTAATTTTAATAGCAATCAATCACAAATCAAATCAGCATGCGTGTTGCCTATGAAAAAATAGCAACCAAATTAAATAAGGTTATTGTTTTGAACTTGAAAAACCTTTTTCTATCTTTATAATATCAAAAGAAAATAAAAGTATTTTTGCAATTACGCATTATTAGAACTGAGACATATATTTACTTTATTACGTGTTATTTTTTGTAAGAACAACATTCACATGCCAAGTTATCTTTGTTTTGTTAGTACTGCCTAAATGTAGTAATGATTTCTACAAAATAAACATGTTTAGTTTCCCTAATTGCCAACCTTTGTTGGGCAAATGTCTTGTTATTACAACCTACAAGTTTGTTTTCTTTTATCTGTGGAATACGCAACATTGTTGATATTAACAATAATTATATAATATTAAATATCTTGCCTGTTTGATTTTTTACGGATACCATAGATACGCCTATAATACCTAGAAGGGTGTGGCAGAGTGTAACTATTTTTGTTCTGGCAAACCTACTTTGTTTCTCGGTGATTAGTTTAGTCGATTTTGTGATCGAAAGTGATGATTGACCATACTAATGTTGGATCAACACATTGATACTTCGAATATCCCCATAAGCACGTACAAATTATTGCTTCCGTAAAAATAAACATTTGGGATACTTTTAACCCTTTAGCCGTGTGCGAGTGGGTAGAAACCGTGTGAACGTACCCTATTTCCCTTTTTTACGCCTTTCGAATATTGTACAAAGAAAATTTGTCGCGCATAGTGTAACATATTTATAAAGTAACAAGGGTGTTGTAGGGTTTTCTTGGAAGTTTTTTTCGATTTACTATATTTTTTTCTCTTTTAATCTTTTGGGAATAATAATAAGTATATTACATAATATGAAAAAAGTGATCGGTATAGAATAATTTAAAAAAATCATGTACCTGAAAGCCTGTTCATGAAGGTATAATTGACAGACCTGCATATAAATGCAAATTAATAATCTAGCTTCTAACATAATGATATATTTAAAAATCCACTTTTTTTTCATTTATATATACAAAAAAAATATTGTTGGTTTAATTTATTTAACAATTGAATTATTACACAGTATTCTAGTAGTCTTTGTCCATTTACACGACTGACAATTTGAAGAGAGAAATCAATTTATTGTACCTTCAGTGCGATACTTATTAGGGTGGTAGAAACAATGAGAGCTATTATAATAATTTGAATACAATAACAACAAATTGCTAGAAAAGTGTTTCTATTAAAATTTTATCAATTGCTGTATTTTGTAGACTGCGCACTTTTTGGTCTTATACAAGTAGTTTAGCTTTAAAAGTATTTCTCATGAAAAATATAAGTATAAGACCCAAGCTAATCATTTCTTAGTTAGGTTTTTGAGTGTTAAGCGCTGTTAAATTCTATAAATTTCTATGCAAATCGATATCAAAACATTTTTATCATCATATCTTACTATCTGGATGGTCTAGTGGTTAACGTATGCGAATCTCCTGGGTTGGAATTGTGTCCGGTGGATGGCGATAGACTCAACCCCTATCCCATAGCACCTAAACATAACAGGTGAAATGTGGGTGTTGTACACCTCTGCCACACCCTTCTGGGTAATATAGGTGTGATGTTATGTTATGTTAAATTGAAATTAGGGACTTATCTAGAGCTGGTGAAACTGGTCCTAAATATTTAAATTTTCAGCTATGTTTTTTTATTAACGAGTGCTAAGTATCAAAGTTTAACTGCGTCATGTTAGAGGTGTTAGCGTCGGCAAAGTTCGTCGGTGCAACAAAGAGGGTAACATGGAAGTACACAAGATTTAAACTGGTAGAACAACTAAAATATAAGTTTTTTTGTATGGATTTTGATGATGAAACTATAAAATATCGTGGTGCTGATTAAAACTAACCAAATTTGAAAATATTTTATTTAAGTAACTACGTTGTTTCATCAACATAAGTTAAATATTGATCGATTTTAATTATTATATAAATGCGATTCTAACTAATTTTATTAAAGATTAATTTAATATATATATTTTTTAAAGTTTATTATGAAAGGACTATGAATGTAATTAAACTGTTTCGATCATAAAAGTAAATAAAACACTAAATAGTCATCATTCTACACGACACTTCCAAAAAAGTCAATAACTTTTCTACAAAGTACATAACAATTATTTTTCTTGTATCCGTAAGGAGGATAATGTTGGCTGATAACATTGGTTATTATCAAACCAATGGCTGTAAAGTAATTACTATGTCAATTACTACCGAGATAACACGGTACAAATAGATTAAACTGACTGCTTTATATACGAATAAATTAATTCAACTTGTTTCGATAACGTTAAGACGCAAATACGAAAAACAAATAAAATAGCAAATACACAAAGGCACTTTCTAGAAACAGAAACTGTTTACAATCTACTTTGTTAAGTTAACGTGTTTATGTAAATATATAAACTTCAGCGTAACTTATTTGACTTGCTGTAAATTTATATATTCAGAACGCAGACCAAGGGAAGCTTGTTGATCCGTAACAACTCCACTATACAACAAACTGTACTTATACAAATAAGAATATTCGTAAAAGACTCGGAGAAAATTGCTTTTCGCGATTTTTTGTCAGTCAGTAAATATGCGTTTCTACTAATATAAACGTTGAACCAACACAAGTTGTTGTAACAAATATAAGGAAAGATAGCTCCTGTAATATACCATCATATTTTTGAAGATAAATAAGAATATAAGCCTACACATGAAGCAACAAATATTTATAAATGGGAACATTATGCGTCTTACGGCAATATTACTGCGGCGCTAAACTGAACAAGTTTTCTTGATATTACAAGCTACGCGTGAAAATGAAACTTGTTTTTTCTCATAGAATTACACACAATTTACATATTTTTTTAAATCTATCGATCAAAATAGTATCATTCATTATAACTATTCAAATTACACTTTAAGTGGAGAAATTTCCACGTCAGTATTAAGTATTCATGTTTCAGAAACCTCAAGGTCGCTAATGTCCCTATTTATACTTAAACTACGAAGTAAAATGTAAGTATTGTAATGTTTACCTAAACTAAGTGGTGTGACGTAATAAGTTATGTAATTATTTGGCGTTTCCTTCTAATGTTATCTTACACCGTAGTGTCCCTCACCGACTTCTTTGTTAGTATGTAAGCTAGAAAGAAAATTAGTATTAGTAATTATTATGAACCAATGCATACCAATACAGATTGCATATTACATTATTGAACATGTAAGGATGTACACAACGTAATACAGATTTCAATAGGTACGTTCATGTAGCCATGGCTACCGATTAACCTATACAATAAATACTTTTTCAGTGTAAGCTGGTCTCGCAACGCATAACCATCTTATGGGTGCATGAAAGGAGCCTCCCCGAGTGACGTCCTCAACGATTCCCTACGTCCGGCGCACCCTGGGCAATTCGCGAGTTCTCCAAAGCGAATTGGCTAATCCTTTCACCATGGCAAGTCAAAATAAAATTTGACTTAGTCATCGACACGACGAAGAAGAAGACCATCTTATACTGAAAATGTATAGGTTGATGTGTAGCCGTCTGTACAAAGAATTGATGAGCTTTGTTTTGGCTGCCAATTTAATATTAAAATACTAATTAGTTATAATTTATAACATGATAAAGTTAATTAAAATTAGGATATTATGTTAATATTTGCGAAACTAATTATAAAATGTATTGAAAATGTTATTATCTAAAATTATAACGTAAAGGTCGTATTGATTTTATTGGTTATTATTACACCAATCAATCGACAGCCAAATAGCTTAGACATTGACGTCATTATCGCCGTGTTTTAGCAAATACAATCTGTTAACTATTATATAATATATTACACGACGCTATTGACGTCGATCTTTTTTGCTATAATAACACTCTTAGACTACTCAAATTTCCAAATAACTATATAGTAATAGTATGCAAAGGATCAACAGTATGTTAAAGAAAATCACGACAAACATGTCCTCCACTGACAGTAAATTTATAACCTAGAGTAAAATCAAGATCTTATTAGTAGTAAGGGTAATAAAAACTATAAACAATATCAACAGTAAGTAAGTTAGACAAGTACGTCAGTTATCATCCATATTTGCAAACAAGAATTTGTAACTCATATTATTATGTCTAAGTTCAGTTAAGTAAGGAACTTTGCACATTAGGGAATTTCATATACATTATCAAAGTTTAATAGCTGAGCTTTACCTGCGACTTCCTCTGCTTCGATAGGAGAAGTAATTGTTGCCGTCGAATTTGACTGGCGTTCTTTCGTTCAGCATTTCGACGTTGATTTGGATCTCACAGTTCCTTCCTTGGTAACCATCTCGGCAAATACATTTGTATTCGTTGAGTAGAGGTATGCAGGAGCCGTTGTTTTTGCATGGTGTCAGATCTGTGTAAAATTGAGAAGATGGTAAGATATTTAGGATTAATCTACGTTTGTGAAGTGTTGGCTCGCGTGTTCGTGATTTGCTTTGATAAACATTTTTTTTTTTTTAAATTATATTTTTTTTTAATTATGAAATCCAAAAATGGTTAGTTAACACTCTCTTCGTACCGAACACAGTTTCAGAGAACATGTAGCTACAATATTCCCAGTCGAAAAAAACTCAAACACTTTTTTGGACACCACGAATACCGAAAATTGAATTTCGGAATATTTCTTTTTAATATAGGTTTAACTTTTTCGTGCTACGAAATGGTTCTTGTTTGGCGGTGAGTTCGACAAATATTGTATTCACGAAATCAGAGTATACACAGTCAAAGCAACTTTAAGAGTAGTCTATCGAGCGCCGTGTTTTTATTTTAACTACGAAAATGTGTTTAATTTTTATATTATTAAGTTTTTTATAAATTTTGTTTAGACTGCATGCATATATCTATAACACTAAAATGCATGTTAGTTCGTGACCAATATGTCAAAAGATCAAGGATTTAAAACATGTTTCGTAAAAAGTCCTACTCAAAAACAATAACAACTATTTTTTTCATAGAGCGCAATCAAGATTGAAAAGCTTTATACCAACAGTATCAGCCTTATATTTCAATCAATTTGAGCACCAACAAGTCATACTTAAAAAATATCCTTCCCAAAACATAAAAAAATACCGAAACATATCAAAATAATTACCAGCTGAAGATACCTATATCTTATCAAAGATTAACATTAATTTGAAAATCAAGCATCCTGCTAAAGAACTTACCATCTCCACAAGGTGGTCCTGTATACTTAGTGACACCAGTAGTCGCACACGGCAATCGATCTTCATCTTGCACTATAGCACATTGGGCAGTTTCAGCTCCATACAAAGATAGAGGATTGCCGTTTACGAAGACCTGTTGCACCGAACCTATAAAACTGCTGGTCACGCCCGACATCTTATGCGGACGAATGTATGAACTGGAGCAAACAGAATTAATGTGATTATGCGGCAAAGCAAAGTTGTTTAAAACAGTCGCCACAAACACGACACTTTCTGCGTCTACTGCCTACTCGATTAAAGTTTTACCAAGCAAGAACATTTTAGAAAGAGTAAAGTCAAAACAATATTGACTTCTAATTGATTATTTTTATAGCATTTAGCTATGCTTAGAAAATTATACTAAGAAACAGTTGAAAAGATATGAGACCGGCAGGATTTGAACCTGCGACCTTACTGCACACCGGGCAGCCGCTTTAGCCATCCAGCTACGGTCGCCTCTTACCAGAATCCTAAATTTCTCAACTGTATGATACGTCGTTTCGTGACGTCACGTTCATCCATTTGTTCCTATCTTAAGTAGGATACAAAAGCTAAAGCGGCTGCCCGGTGTGCAGTAAGGTCGCAGGTTCAAATCCTGCCGGTCCCATATCTTTTTCAACTGTTTCTTAGTAAAACAATATTGGTTGTCCTCCTTTAGCGCTATAGTCGCTCTATAGTTTTATATCTGAACGACATGTCCTATATCTATTTCAGAATAAGAACATCCAATTTTGTTATTATTGTGAGACAAATATATTAAAACCTTGACAAATCAGATAAAAACACGGTGGTAAAGATGTACGAAGTACAATCATGGTTGCTCATGTCATCAGTATAGTTATTCGAGTCTGGACTGCTACCGCTACAAACGGTATCTAATAGCTATCTTTAGCAACTGATCTCAGTCTCAGAAGATTATCGTAACAAGATTAGGTCAATCTTAGAGTAAGCTCTGTGATAAACTTGCACTCTTGAAACACACCTACATAATCCATGTGATTAGTCAATCCGCCATTATGCAATAGCTACCAACACAAAACCGGACACGGCCAGTAGACAAAAGACTTCATACTAAACGGTGATGGTTGAATTCTTAGAAGTAATAAAAGCTGTAACATTATGATAGCCGTAAACTTTATAACTTAATGTTGGACATTGTTATATTACTTAAGTTTTCAACGTTCATTATTACGAGTAATAACCATTTTACAATAAATAAAGATTAACGACTATGAATTCGTAATAAAGTACTTGGCTTATAAAATGATTGGCAGAAACGTCCATCTATTGCGAGACGTTATTTTTATTGAAACAATTTCATTTTATATCGCATATACGAGTGATTGATTACACTTACGGTAAGGATCCGATAAATAGAGGCAGGGAGAGATCTAAATGCGTGAGGGGGGGAATCGAGTGCCCCTTCTGTGTTGGGTGATGGTCCAACTGAAGACTGCCGTGACGACCCGATCTACTCACACGGACCCTATGCCACCGTCCTTTAGTAATAACAACAGGAGATCTGAAAAATAACCAGCATTACACAAAAAACAATTTATTTTAAGTATTTAGAGAAATATTGCACCTTAAGCTTAAACAGGATACTTACGTTATATTAGCAATACCGCTCCCTAAATTGTACCTAAACTGAAGGTAACCATTAACCAGGTTAATCGCTATAAAATCCCCCTTGGCTTTATTAGACTGGCCTGTGTAAAGGAGCATTCCGGAAAATCGGTTCGTTAAAAACCAAATTTCGATGCGGAACGATTTGCCAAGACCTTCGAGTGGTGGCAATTCAATGTAGCTTGTCCCATTGAACTGAGGGGACCATGTTTCCTGTACCACAGTTACATCTGCAAACAAATTGGGCCTGTAACTATTTGTCCTTGGAATAATGAGGACGGTTAAGATTACAAATTGCATAAGGAACACGTCACTAATTTCAGGCGTGGCCCCAAACACAAGATTATTTGCAATTACAATTCTAATATTTGTAATATACAAATATTAGAATTGTAATTGCAATGTTTTAACAATTATATTAGAATGTAAACAATCTTTCTACGAAATTTTGATCAATTAATGTTTTTACGTAATACTTATAAAAAATGCTTGTCTAGATGTAGCTTACACGTTTAGCAGCTATTGGATATAGTTTATGGAAATCCATTGCTTTAAATACCATGTAAAATGTAATTTAAGGTCAAACACGGCAAACGTCCCTAATACCCTTTGCGATCTAATAATGGCGATAAGCACACAAATTATCTTGGAGTTGTTTGTATCATGGGTACTGACCATTGTTGCAAGTGTTGCCGCTGGAGCCAATTTCACCTCCAAACAAACATCGGCAGACATGCCCGCCGTCGGCTCCGATGTCACACAAAAGCCCCTCATCATATCCACAGGGATTTGACTCGCACGGATCTAATCTCTCGTCACAATTGCCTCCTTGAAACCCGATAGGGCAGCTACAAGTATATTCGGTCGCTGAACCTTCTATAGATTTACACGTAGCCCCATTCTTGCACGGCATACTCATACATGGGTTGGATTGGCACTCTTGAACGTTTTCTATAGCCACGACTAATGAGTCCGGCCGGCCCAATTTCTTTGTCACTTGATGACGTATTATCCGTAAGTATTTCACGCACCCGATGAAGCTATTCCGTGTGCCGATATTATCGAAAACCCTGGATATAGACAGTTATTACGAACTTAATTGCTTATTACGAGGCAATAACGTATTAATGAGAAAGGTATGACGTAAATGATTCAATTACCTGGAAAAGTTGGAGGGTACGCTGCCTATGTAGGCGTCCTCGTTGAGATCCAGTGCTTTTAAATAGCCACCGGATTGGCCAACGACATCTTCCATATCATCGACAGATAAAATACCGTCTCGATGATATCGCTTCGCTGACACCTTGTGATACTCGTTTAACTTTATCTTTTCTAAAGAAGTTAGTACCAACACTCCGTTGCCGAGATTATACCTGTATCGGGAATGAGATAAAATATAAGTGAAAACCAAGCAGTTACTTTTATCGGATCAAAAGATTTCTGCATTTTATTACATTTGCACTGACAAGAGGAAATATTGCTCACCTAAATTCCAAATATCCGTTCACTAAAGCGAGTGAAACAAAATCACCGGTGCCGTCAGGTTTTTGCTGATTGTACAATATGACGCCATTTTCTGAGAAGGCTTTGAATTCAATATCGATATTCAACTTGTGGTTAGCCTTTAAAGGTTTTAGCCGTATATAAGACGTGCCGTCGAAGGAGGGCGTTTCAATGTAGGGGCCCAAGAGTGAGTCTTTTGCGAGAGACTCGCAGTTCAATCCGGTGTAAAGGCCAGCACATAAGCACGTGTAAGTGGAGCCGGGCAAATCTATACAAGTGCCGAGATTGTAACATGGCTCGGACAAACAGGCACTATATTCTTCTGTCGTTTCTTGTGCCGTTTGTTCTGTGGAGAAAATGAAACCATTGGTGTTTTCAAAACAATATACCTGAGGAAAGTCAGAAATTGTGCTCAATTATTTGTAGGGCTCCAATTCAATAGATTTATAGAATAATTAGAAGTACTACGAAATTATTTAATGATGGCCAATTATTTTGGAAAATATTCTAATTCATAAGACTATTATTTACTGTCAATAAAGTACGGTTTTCTTTTCAAAGCAAGTGTTTACTCATTTTAAAAGCTTTTTTAATTTATAATTCGAAAATGAGTTTATTTGTTCAATTTATTATGGAATTTCATTATTCATTGGATTATAAAACAAACATAATTTAGACTATGCTTATGTTAAAGCAAAACTATGATTAAATAGTGGTCAGTCACAAGTATGTCATACGTTTGTCAATAATCGCATCATTCGGTACGACTTCTGGGCATTACGTCATTGGATTATCGCAGGAGCAAAACGCGGCCAGTCATGCGGCACTCATCGCGTTAAGTAAACTAATCGGCCAAAAGTCTCAACTCAAAAGGAGATTGCTTACCAGTTATATCATTTACAATACAATGAAGTATTATTTTTACCGTTATATTATGCAGTTGAAAAGCTATTTCCAAAATATTATTATTATTACCAGGATGTAAAGCACACTAACGACGAATTATTCTCATTTTTTTACTAAATGTATTTTCAGTACCATCTCACAGTCCACCAAACATTTTGCGAAAATCACATCATTCGGTACCACTGGACATTATTTCATTGGATTACCGCTGGAGCAAAACGCGGTCAGTCATGCGGCACTCATCGCCTTAAGCGAACTAAACGGCCAGGTCTTAAGTCAAAGGAAGATTAGTACTTTCCAGTCACTTAATTTATAAGACAATGCTCTCATATCTTCTGCCCTTATATAAAAGCAAACATCGACGTCTTATTTTCACTAAAATAATATTCGGTTTGCATTACAAAAACGTTATCATTTTAAATCACTTTTCAATAGAAAAAAGTATCTAATAGTAAACAATAACTACTCTTCATCCATGTTTTTTCAAAAACAAACAATTATTGAATACTTTCTTAGCAGACCATCTACCATAATATGGCGATAATCACATCATTCGGTACAACTGGACATTATTTCAATGGATTACCGCTGGAGCAAAATGCCAGTCATGCGGCACTCATCACCTTAAGTGAACTAACCTGCCACTAGTCTTGAGTCAAAAGGAGATTGCTTTCCAGTCACATGATTTACAAGATTATGAGCCAAGTCAAAGTAAAGTATATATGTTGAGTCTAAATTTTAATGTGACTAGGATTTTGTCTATAGCTAGTTATAATATTCATCATTTTTTCACAAGTATATTGTGGTGAACTATTGTCTCACGGGTGAACCTGTATTTCTGATCACCAGGCCTGTGCCCTTAAATTTCGCCGATGAGTTCAGCACGGTGATTAGTGACAGTAATCACATCATGATTCATTCAAATCCAGACAAATGGTTCATCTAATCTAGCTACTAGTTTTAAAAATTAGTAGCTAGTTTTATGAAGAAAGAACAATACAAAAAATTCTTTATGGTCGACCTCTTCTAAAAATGCTAAGAAATAGAATAGCAAAGAGAAATTTATAAAAATGAACGTCAAGGTAAGATTGTTTAAATATTCATAAAATTCTGAGAACGACCACGTTTTAAAATAAGAACATGATAATATCTAGCTCGACAAAACTAAAAAAATGTATGAAAATTCATAAAAGAGCTGGAAACCTTAGATATGATGTAAAAATTACTACAGATTTTAAATTTTCTGGAATATTGTGTTTCATTATTGTTACGTATTTTCGCGTGACTAGTTTTTCTTTGACTTATTCAAATGCCTAGTGCTTAGGGTATATGATTTCACCTTAGGTACAGTTTCAGCCAAGTTTTGCAGATAAAATCCGTAGTAGGAACCCAGCCAAATCCTCAGAGAGGACGGCCAAACATTTTACCTGCCTTGAATTGTTAATTTTATAATCTAGGTCAAGAGCAATGATGCCTTTTTTAGCTTAGACTGGCATCTGTTAGTACGGATAACAGTCCAAATTCTAGCTGAATTTATGCTGATATGAGTTGACAAACAATTTAAAATAAAATTAAATTAGGATAATATATACAAATGTAATATTTATGTAACTTTTTTTAAAGATGAAGAAACAACTACCATCGTTAATGTCTTACGAAATCTTGCCCCAAAAATTGTAAAATTGATGACGATAATGAGATCTGGCCAATTATAGTTATTTATGGTACAAGTGAGAAAAAGTTTATATTTCTGTTGTGAGTGCCAATTTTAAATCTTGAGCTTGCGAAGTAGTCTTAAATTGAATCACGAGCATAGCGAGTGATTCTAATAAAGACTACTTCGCAAGCGAAAGATTTTAAGAGGTCACGAACTGGAAATTAAATTTTTCTCACGCGTTACAATACAAAACTTTTCACCTCTTCCAGTGAGAAAATATTAAGATTTAAATAAACTCGTACTCGATTGCTTAACCTGAAATAATTACATGAAATACGACAGTAATACCGATTCATAATGCGTTTTAGGGCCTTTAGAAAGTCGCCACTAATTAAATATGTCGTACGCTTTCAAATACTTTTCACGTTACCAGAAAATTCGGTAAAAAGCAAACTTCTGTGTTAGAAGCAAGTTACCGCAACTCTTTTGGAGTTCCACAAAGTTCTTTAACACTGGATTCACTATTTTTTTGTTAAAAAGTTCCAGTAAACAATTAAACATAAACTGAAAAGAATTTATAGTTGCCCGCGATGACTGACACAGACACAGACTTATTTTTTTAAATTGTGCGTTCGGAAATTCGTTCCGTAACACTTATTTATTGAGTCTAATATTAAGTGCCCGATTTTAATTAATTTAATGGTTAGTCACGAATATAAAACCATGAAAATACTAAATAAGCGTGTATTTATATAATTTAAAATAATTAAAACGTATCGTTTGTAGTTTTTAAATAAAATTGATGTCAATGTTTATTACCAACCTACATGGTGACTGTTTTGTTTTTTTTTTGCGACTATTCATTGGAAGGATTTAGTGTTTCGAAATTTGAATCACTTTGCCTCACTAGTGAGTAATAAGCGTTATTACTCACTGAATTCTCGCAAGCAAACGATCTTTTTCGTGCTGGTGTGGTGAAAAGGTTATATATTTAGTTTTGTTTTAAAATTGGAAACGTGTCTATGATTTGCTTGTATTGCAATTCATCATACAGAGAGGCCGATTTTTTTTTAAATCTTTTTACGAAATAAATATTTCACGTTTTTCATACACATTGCACATTGTGTAACATGTAAGGTATGTATTCCATGGATAGAAGCTGTGGTTTTAATTAATGCCGTTATGTCGAATTTACCGTGTATAACAGGGTTCCCCACATTACATGTCACCAAGACCTTTTGTATATGTTTTCATCACTAAAGCTCTAAAAAATCGAATTTTAATCTCACTTACCAACACAAGCTTTTCGATGTAAGGTCGGCACATGTCCAGTTCGGCAGATACAAGCTCCTCGTGTACACTCAGCGCCAGGCAAAGCGGCACAGTCCGAGTCATCAGCACAAAGGTCTCCGAGTAATGCCCCTACCGCACCTGATGCTCCACCAGATCCAACGGTAGCCGTTGTTGCTATATAGAGAAAATAGTACTTAGTGCTGATTTTACTAAACTTCTTAGTATGCGGTTAAGGCTAAAATACGGATTTCAATATTCCCGTCCCTTTCACGTTAAATGAGAGAGAGAGAGAGAGAGAGAGAGAGAATCAAAAAGGTTTAACACGTTCATGGTTGTCTGGGACGCAATAAAAATAACAACGCAAAAAAAAAATATCCTATCTTCATTTTGAAATTACGTCATATATTTTTTTCATCTTATCATGTGTACAAAAATAAGCTACAAATTGATAAGCTTCGAATAAAAATAGTCTGATGATGTATTTAATTGGAGATCGGTATCTTCCCGCATACGAACGATCAATCAAAATTAGGAGTTATCAATCAATTTGCGACATAACCATGTTATATTTATTTATTTTGATAAAAGTCAAAATAATATATTTTTGTTGTTTTACAGTTTTCATACTGACGTAATTGTTTATATTAACAATCCTTTAACAAAGAATTAATACCCACTCACAGATCACGAAAATAAATCTTACGTAACACAACACATAACAAGTATTTTCGCGATATGTGGAATTATTTATTTCCTAAAGAATTGTTAGTATAAACATAATAACAAGGATTGTTATATAAACATCGTAAGTCAAGATTATTAACTCATAAATAAATAATAACGTAAGAACCAACTTGTAAGCACGATGTTAAATGCCAGGAGTTTATCATAATTAACTATCTTTATTAAAAGCAGTATGAAACAAAAGTAAATGAAGTCTTACAAATTAATTTTATTATGACATGTTTTATAATATATTCTCAGTAAAATGCAACTAGAGAAAACAGGTGTTTTATGGCACTTTATAAAAATTAAATGTTTGTTTTACACTGCTAGTATGATATATTAGACACGAAGATAAACACAATGTCAGAATAAATGGAAAATATTGAAAACAAAACGTAATAAATCAACAGAAAATAATACTGTTAATACCAATCGTTGAAAACGTTAATCTAAAATCAACCCTCATGACAGACGCGATGGGATAGCAAGAGTAAAATTAAATATTGACGATTCAATATTGGCATAATAATATCACAGGATGAAAAAGCGGATTGCCTGATAAAATTGTTTGTGAGCAAACATTTTGAATACAGCTTATTGTTGGAAAAAGATATCTCTAGGTGTATAAATATTGCAAATAAACTCACCTTTGAACTTTTGTCCGGCAAGTATACTGTCGAAGTCGCTTGGCGTTTCTTTTCTAGTCCAATCGTATTTGTTGTAGTATTTGTCTGGGCTAAGTAGATGTCTGGTTGATTTTGATGCGGCTCCATCGTCTTGTTGTGTGAATTGTATGGGTGATGATGGTCTTGGTGGACCAGCAGTGCCGGCAACTTCACCCAGTTTGCAAGGCCCGAATGCTTGAACTACAATATCTTCTTGCGTGCGGCACGCTTGTAGTTTCAGATGACACTCCGACTCATAAGTTTTCCCCTCGCTGCCGCATACCTGTTGTTATAGGATACCTTAGCTATTTGTCTTGGGAGCAACGTCGACGTCGCTACTGTAATATGAATGGATGCTGATAGCTATTTCTCAACAAAGGTTGTTATAACTTGTAGTATTTAAAATATTTCGTTGAAAACATAATACTATGCTACTATTTGACTTTATAGCAATGTTTAACACAATATTTGCTTAATTATAAGTTGGCACACGTTGTGAGGTTTGCGCTCATAGAGTTTCTGTTTAGACATTATTAGATTTTCAAAGCAATGACTTTAAAGGTATGTTTAGTAACGATTTTATACAATGCAATTTGAACTTTGTGTTCGTAAACATTACGATAGTTAAAGAGCACTTCTGAAAATATTTAGTATAAAAATAAAAATAAAGCGTCGTCTTTGATTCGACTGGCAAATTCATTGAAACAGAGATACAATTTCTGATAAACATGTAACATTTTCTTCTACAAGTCCTATTTTTTTAATCTCAGTACTTACCAGCATGTTAGTGTCGCTATCAGGACAAGGCGCAGCAGTACATTCACAAAGAGCTCCCCCAGTTCGCTCCGTGCACACAGCACCGAAGTAACATGATAGTTCTGTGCAAGATGAAACTACGCCACCTGTTTCAGCTATATTAAAAAAAAAGAATTTAGACCATGAAAAGTGCGTTCCAAAGACGTTGACACACGCAATATTTAAAGTAGCGTTATATCTTTATTAGTAGTAGTTTCATCTTTTAAGCAATAATAATTACATTTAAGTACAGAATTAACGTAAATTTACATGTAAAGAGTTTTTAGTTTTTTAATGAGTTAATCAACTGGCGTTCCATAGAGCTATATACAACCTCTTAGGTCGCTCTCCACCCCTATAAGATAAAAGGATGATTATACTATTGTTGCTTACTATACAATTCTTTTTTTGAATCTGAATTTAATGTTATTAATTAAGTTTTAATACGGCACAATGAAAACATGTGTGATTTATTTTAAACCACACAATATTAATTATAATGAAATAACCTATGAGTAAAGTCAAGTATCCAAAATTTCATGTGAAAGTATAAGTATATCATGATTCTCTTAACGTGATCCGAAATCGTGATGCAGGAAATATTAAATTCTGAAATGTAACCAACGATATTGCTAAACATCGATAGACTAATAAATATCTTCACGGAATTTGATTACGATCGCAATAAATGTTGTTCATAACTGAAACTCAATATTTACTTAGTTACTACCTACTAAAAGTTGATCCATTTTACTATTACCATGAACTGAATGTACGTTATATTTTCTTATACTTACGCGCAGTATTATATTCCTGAATATTTACTCAAAACATCAACCCTTTATAAACAGAAAAACACCGAGTAAATTAAACGCATTCAAGCAAGTAAATGCCTAAACAACTGCCGTAGAAAAAAGGAAAACGGTTAATACAAAACATCTTGACATGGGTACGGCATGGCATTGTTGTAAGTACCTCTGTAATGAGGACCCTAAATCTCAGTATGAAGTGGGCTTTTGTTTTTTAAAGAAAATACGACTTACGGTCGGAACACCCGTTGGGTCCTAATCTGCGTCTGTGGTCCGCACATACGGTACACTTCTGTCCTTGAACCCCGGATCGGCACACACATCTTCCAGTCATTTGTTCGCAATCTTCTCGGACCGAACCAAATGCGGAACAACCGCAGGCTAAAATATAAACAAATCTATAAATAAGTAGGTACGTTTAAGCAGTTTTAAATGGAGCTAATTTTGCTTTTGGGAACAGTAAATGGCTCGGTACAGTCATCAATGTAAATGGTTTGTCAGTTTTGACAACAAATCCTCAGTAATGAAAATGTCTTCAAGGCCGAGCTACATAATTAAATTTATAACAGTTACTGACGTCATATTGGTGTTAACGTAAATAGCCATATATTACAGTAGAAAGGAATTTCTTGTTGTTTGCAATATAATCGCTGTGAAGTAGAATTTACATGCCTGATAAGTTTTTTTCATCGAGGACGTTTATAAATTAACGTAACCTAGTTATAAAGCCATTATTATGAAAGAGCAATTAACATTCTTACTGCAACTTGGAATAATATACAATTTATACATACGAATACATCCAGTATGTCCAGAACCGATTCTCGGCAGGCCCCAATAGCCTGGCTCGCAGCGGTCACACTTAAGGCCTCCCACACCGGGCCGACAAACACATTGACCTTCTTCATCGCATCGATCCGACACCGAGCCGAGCCGATTACAACCGCAAGTCGAACTCGTGATTGGACACCCTTCCTCATTAGGACCAGACGCTGCGGTCGAGCCATCAGAACAACATCCATATGCAGTGTCCGAACAGTGAGATATCTTCCTCTCATCGACTTGCTTCGAATCGTCTGCACAATAATATATTACTCAAATTATTACCCAGACCCTCTAGCATGCACCACACAGAACTGAATAAAATACAGTATTTTATAAGATGGGGACAAAGGATCTGAACCGGCAACGGCTAGCGTGATTGTATCCAATTTACTATTGGTGCCGTGTACCGTTAGTATCTTCACCCTGACAAATCACCAGTTAGGTATCATATTATATGCATGAAACCAGTACGGTTGGCACGGTAAAAATATTCCAGAGCTATGCTGAAATTGGTCGCAAAATAAAGTTCAACCTTTGCAAATCACGGTTGGTTTTAATTAAAAGAGTATATATACTGTACAGACAACTTAAATCAACAGACTAATTGGAATATTTATTTGATGGAAATATAATTATAACATCTGTTTTGTTTGTACAATAGTAATGATTGTAGTTTGAACGTTAAATGTTAGAAGTTTAGTAAAATAACAGTGTACTCAATTAGTGTAATGGACGCTTTGTAGTCTTAGTGGATTATGTTTTAGTTTAATTATGAAGATTGACGACGATTGAATCACTATTTAAACATAGTTTTTAATGATATGTTATTATTTTATTTTGATTAGACTGTGAATCTAATACGTTGCGTATATTTTTTTGTCTGCTAAGCCACATCAAAATTCATCCCCACGTCCAGTAAAAGGGTCACAAAAAATAATTCATGAAAAATAGAAACAGATTGCTCTATAATTATGTTATTCTGTACTTACTTTTCGGGCAGCATCTAGCCGCAGTCAGTGTAATATGACAATAGCTGCCTACAGGACAGTCCTGTCGGTGAGGGCCGTTACCACAGTCTATCTCCAAACCAGTAGTAAGATCGATCATAGCCTTATTATTGCCACATGGTCTGACTTCCATACCTGTTATAATAATAATAATTTATGGAAACCAATTTTAATCGCATATTTACTTTAATGTATTTTGATTACTACTCAAATGAATAATTAATTAAATTAATGTTAGTTAATGTTAGTAAGTAAGAAGACAAACCTTTACACAAATCCAGAGGTCGCAATCTCAGCTCAAGCTGTTTTTGACAGCCCTCTTTCCGCATAGCACAAAGGCTAGGATAAAGTCTGAAGTCTGAAGCACAGACAGGGAAGTATTCATTGTCATGCGGACATTCAAAAAGACAGGAGCACCGCGGGTAGCCATCAGCGCCAATTTCGCAGCTGGCACCGAAATCGCAGCGAATATCCCGACAAGCTGTAGGGTTGGCAGTCCCATCCGGGTCCGTCGCTCCCCAAGCATCCGTCGACCCATCCTCCACCTCCGTCGTAGTCATCGCGGTCGTAGCTACCCACCAACCCAAATATTTGTGTGTTAGTCGAGCGATAAAGCGGAAAGTTAGTTAATTGATCGAGGATGGGACGCTTTATTGAAATTACTGCTAACAACTACGTTGATGAAGGTCCGATGGTAAATATTTTGTATTTTTGATGAAAAACATGTCCAGTTTGAGTGAGTTATTCGTTAAAGTTAATTAAGTTGCTGTTAGTAATGTTAAATGGAAGTGCTTCATACATATTAAAACATCAAATGCTAAATTATACGTACTCATTGCTATTGGTGGCACAACAGCAAGTCTGTCCTTGCAGTCTCCGTAGAATATGACGTGTAATGTGGCTGGTGGAGGTAGTCTGCAGGCTGCTTTTTGCAGTTCGCACTCGTTCGGAAAAGTTTGCATGGTGCTGCCACAAACAGGTTCACGAGCAGACCCAGTGCAGTCAGTGGGGCAGATGCACTCGCCCGCTGAACAGTGCGCTCCAAACGTGCATTGTACGCCTTCACATAGAGCTGTTGAAAACACATCCCGTAAAACCGTATCCAAGGTTGAGTACGATGACGTCAACATTTTAAGTTGAATTTATCAAGGAGCACAAAAATCAGAATTCAAAGTGATTCAAACTTGCGACGTCGAGTATCCGTCTCCTCTTTTAAGGGTAGACACCCGAGCGCCGTGTTATCAAACTAACGTAATATGAGTTTAATTTTAATATTATTTCGTTTTATCTATTTTTATACACTAATCATATCTAAAACACTCAAATTCATGATTGTTTGTGGGCATTTTGTCTAAATTGTTTTATCATTGATTGGGTTACATACAAATTGAAAAATTAAAATATTAATATCACAAATGGGCGCCAACAAACATGCGTGTTTTATATATTGTTTGTCCATAAAAATAGATAAAACCTTAATAATATTAAAGTTAAACACATATTACTATTGTGTAGAAAATAACCAACCAATTGTTCCCCTTTAAACCCCTAGTCACAAAACTTAATGTCGGTGGTCTGAGTTTCTAAAATTAAGCTCATATTCTGTATTTTTGACTTGCATTATTAAACTTTATCGTTCAATATTTGCAAAGTTTGACTAGACTATGTGTCTAGAAACTATTTTAATAAACTAAGTTTCGCTGTTTATTGCTGGGAATGTTTGTCTTGTATGTTACGTTACGTTATTCATGTGAATCCAATTTACTCTGCCAGTTTGACACTACACCCAAATAATAACTTTATCTATCGCAGCCGAACGTTAATTTGATTTGAGTACATGTGATATATGTGTAGGTATGTTGTAAGAAAATAAACCATCCTCGCTTATATGTATTACATGCAAAGTAATTCAAACATAAATCTATAAAAAAGGTTCGCAGGAAGTCGTTGCAGGCGACTGGCACGACTCATAAATAATAATGCAAGCAAGAGTTTTATTTCGACTGCCTGGCAAGGTTACGACTTTGTAAGCACCCCGGCTGAAGTTTTCCAAGAAACGAATGGCTGAACAGATAATGTCATTACGTTGGACAATTGTGTGCTTTCTATCGTACGCTCTCGTTCTACCATGCGGGAAAATTAGTCTTCCTCGTTCTTTCATTGAGGGATGAGGGAAGACACCCGTGCAAATTTAATAACGATTGTTTACCACTTCTCCGCAAAATGAAAGTCTTGTGAAAGCGGTCGATTAATGTCCAACGGAAAATGGAAGATGCTCTGTTATAAAATTTTAAAGTAGACACAACAATTTCCTTCATGAGAGATTTGCCAGTACGTTTTATTATATTTTACAAGAGCCCGCAAATTAATAGACTATGTCGGTTGGCGGTGGAAGTTTATACTTCATTAAACGTAGTTGAAATGTTCGCGCTTTGATTATTTTACCGTGTAGTTAACAACTGTGAAGTTTTTAATAGTATTCAACCACATTAAGTGTTAAATGGCGCTATAAATATGGTAATGTGTATTACAATTCAGGTTAAAATATGGCGGCAAATTACACTACAGAAATAACTCACAATCACTTGCAGCGTATATTTTATTGCATAATTCATTTAATTTGACCTACAAAAACATGACTTTAAAACAATTGTACGATGACGTATTTACTACGTATTAGTGATGTTGTATTTAATATGGTCAGTATTGGAATACGATGTTTTAAAATTACTGAAGTAAAAATAAAGCTACCATAGAATATTCCGAGTGTGTGTTTCCGCATGAGTACAACTTGGATCTCTTCAAAGCAAGAGTTATAGGTATCTCATAGGTAAGCGAGCTCCACCGTAGACCGCATCATCACTTACCATCAGGTAAGATCGTGGACAAACGCGTGCTTATCAACCATAAAAAAAACAGACTGACTCGATGGTCTAGCGGTTAGCGTATCACTTGTCTCACCGCGAGGTCCCACCCGGGTTCAATTCCCGGGTCGAACAAAGTGTTATTTGTGAACTTACCTTTAGGGTTTCGATCGTTTTTTAATAACGACGCCTGCAGTAGGAATAACTCCTGTTTCGCAGGGTTGTTCACAGACATACCTACATTTCACACACATAATAGTCCAATAAATCTTAGCGGACCACACAAAGATTTGTCGCGTGTGGGGATCGAACCCACAGGTGTTGAACGAAGTTGAAAGCGGTGAGGCGATCGCTTTAACCACTACGCCAACGGTGCACTCTTCGTCATCAGCTATATTACTATATTATTATTAAAGTAAAGCAGCGATAAATTATCGCTCGCTAACGGTGAAGGACAACATCGTGAGGAAACCGGCATGCCTGAAGTGCCTAAAAAGGGCTCGAGGGTAATGTGAAGTCTACCAATCCGCACTTGGCCAGCGTGGTAGACTATGATCTAACCCTTATCATCATGAGAAGAGGCTTAAGCCCCGCTGTAGGACTTGTATTAGATACAAGGCTGCTATTATTAATCGAAGGAAGCACACAGACGATTTACTGAATCTGCATCAGTTTGAATACGCCCGTTATGGGAATAATCCGCTATCGATCTCTAATCCTTCTATGCTCTGCCTTAATACCTATATTACGGTGCACTAACAATACTTACCGATATTGAGAGCTTTTGATATAATATCAGTATCCTCTATATAATTATATATACTGCCTCGATGGTTTAGGGGTTAGCGTATGCTGCCTCAGGTCTCGGGTTCCCGGGTTGGGCAAAGTGTTACTTGTGAACTTTCCGTCAGGAAATTCACAATAGCTGCAGGGAGTTGGAATTGTGCCCCGTGGATGACGATTCAGTCTACTACACCTTCACGGCAAAACCACTGATCCAATCTTAAAGAAAATTGGTATGCTAGTAGTTCTAAACCCCAATGACATAAATGAATTCTTATAGACTACCATCCGGGTGATTTTTGACGACATACTACGTAAGCGAAGTTGGGAGAAAGCTATTAATATAGTAAAGAGGAAGAAATATTGAGTTGTAACTTGTATCTTTTAATTTAAACATCTCAAAATTACGAGAATTATAAAGCTAGAAACTACAAAGGCAAAAATGTTAGGCCAGAAATTAAATCAAGACAAGGTATTTTCACACCGATTGAACTAAGCTTTTAACTTGGGATATTTAAGTGAGTTTAAGGCTTTATTCAAAGGTATCAAAAACTTATAATAAGCTTTGGAATCATCCAGCATTATTAAGCATTCATGTGGGCTTTTTTACAACCTTTGCGAATATACACCATAGTGACAACAATTTATTAACATGAAATAACATCACGCTTATATACTAACACTAAAAAGGGAGTGGCAGAGGTGTATACAATATGAAGTGGAAAAAGAACAACCCAAATATAAATCTCACCGACATGACATGTGTTATTTGGGTAATTAGTTGAGCTTAACCTCGATAGATGGCGTTAGTAGAAAAATTAAAAGTCGATAATATGGTTTCGTTACCAAGTTTAGTATTAAAGTTTAAACTATTTTTAATAGTTTCATGTACACGTCTCCGCGTATATATGCATAGTATGTACAAGCTATTATTTACTGTCTCTTACGCTTACGCATTAAATGAGAACATAGAAACCTTGTGGTGTCTTTATTTATCAAAGTTTTTAGACTTAATTTTCAGAATATAGAAAAAAATATATTTATTCTTTAAATTGCTTTCGTAAATAAATTCTAGTAAACAATATTTAGTCCGTATTGAACCGCAACCTTTTATCTTGTCTCTTTAAAGGAATGATGTTGTACAAACTTTGGCAAAAGACCGACAGATTTTCTTTTCTTTAATATTTCTCGGGTTGGTAATCTCTTTAGAAAGAAGATTAGAAGTCCCTAAAAAGTATAAGTAGGTATCAAATCATGTTTTGATATGAAATAAACAAAGTATAAAAGCGTTTTGTTCTCTTTATATCGGACTGCCATGGAAGGCCAAACATATTTTTAGTTGAACAAGATGAAGATAAACGGTACTCCAATACTAAAATACCTTGAAGGTCGTGACAAAGGTGTCTAACACGCTAAAGTTATACTAAGAAACAGTTGAAAACCCTACTTAAGATAGGAACAAATGGATGAACGTGACGTCACGAAATGACGTATCATACAGTTGAGAAATATAGGGTTCTGGTAAGAGGCGACCGTAGCTGGATGGCTAAAGCGGCTGCCCGGTGTGCAGTAAGGTCGCAGGTTCAAATCCTGCCGGTCCCATATCTTTTTCAACTGTTTCTTAGTATAAATTGCTAAGCATTGCTAAATTCTATAAAAATAATTAATTAGACGCTAAAGTTGTTTATTAAGTCTCTTTATTCTGTAGTTAGGGTCCTATTTATGTGAAGGACTCTTCAAACTGAAAATTTGATGACAGAAAATCCTGAATTGTCTGGGTCTGGCTTTTAATTAAAAAAACATCTAAATAAGAACTGTATCTGAGATATAATAGGTGAAATGACTCCACTACTAATGTAGATGTCACTTTATTTCACATTGAAATTTTATAAAAAAGTTATTATTGAGAATACGGGTTACTCACGTTACTTTAGCCGGGATATGCCGACTAGTTTCGAATCTAGTACGTAGATTCATCAACTGGGCTGTGGCTGGCGCGTGGTTTGAGCGGTCGCCTCGCCGCTCTCCACTGCACTGGTGTTGTGGGTTCGATCCCCACATGGGACAAATCTTTGTGTAATTCGCAAATATTTGTTCTGAGACTGGGTGTGCTTGAGTGAGTGAATGTGTGTATTTGGCCTTGTCATTGGGACCATTGGATAGTGTAATTGCTTCTGGCGTTCTATCTAATGTAAAAAATCCAAAATTTATCTTTATCTTTAAAGCATTTTGGGTCACTGAAGAGGTTCTCCGGCATTGCCTGATTACCTACCACGGACTAAAACTATAACGATGTTTCATACACCTACAGCAGGCTGGAAATATCAGTTATTCTCTAGTAAAAGTTTATATACGAATTAGGTATGTACACATAAACTGTTAATTCTACAGACGCAGTTGATAACCAACGAAATATATTTTTTATTTTATCTCGGTCTCTGTTAATTTTGCGTTGGGAATTTTAATAAATGTTTGACTTTGTAATTTATTTACAATCAACTATTTTTGTATTACATAATAATAATAAAGAGGAATAATAATAATAATAATAATGTTTATTGACATAACTTTGTTACAATGGTTTGTTACATAACATACCACCTCGCCTTTAGAACCCAGAATGGTGTGGCAGAGGTGCACAACACCCATTTTACATGTTTGTTTAAGTCCCATGGGATAGGGGGTGAGCCCATCGCCATCCACCGGGCACAATTCTAACTCCGTGCTGGTATTGTGAATTTCTTGACGGCAAGTTCACAAAATATAACAGTTTGCCCGACCCGAGACCACGCGGTGAGAGGCGCATATGCTAACCTCTTGACCATCAAGGCTGTGTATTTTTGTATCAGTGAATGTTTAAATTTTAACTTACTCATGTAAATTCCAATCTTATATCGAGGCAAAATAATTCTTTATTATATCGATCAATATGTATAAATTTGTGCAAGATATTTTCACTTGATCTTGATATAGTTAATTAGTTATTAAGTGAACAAACTATGGCATTGAAGAGGCACTCCTATTTGATTGATTAATGGACTCAGTCTAATATAGGATGCCTCCCTAATAGGTATTTCATCGTTAACGAAGTCTTATTATTTTTCATGTTATAAAATGACAAACAAATCATACTTTACAATCAAAATTACTTTGCTTTTTTGATGATAAAAACGAAAAATTCTGAAGTTGACCGGAAAATTTCAGACATCTTATAATTTTCTGAAAATAAATTACACACAGTGAGTTTCAGAGTCTCAGAATCACTGTATGTACTGAATCACTGGCAAGCAGCATCGTTACGAAGTCTTACATCATGTATAACACATAGCTACCTCTCCTTCCTGCGTTGGTATTCTACTAGGTTGTAATTACATAATTGCACACACATATACATGTGAAATTACCCGTTTGATACCAAAATGAAGTCATTATACTCACCACAGTCGCCTTTGTAGGCAAGCCGCAGATCACCTTGTTCGCGACACGCTGTCGAGTCCAGCTCGCATTGCGACGGGTATGTCTGCCCGTCAGTCCCGCATACCACGTCCAATTCCTGCCAACAACAAATTCACGATAACTTCATACTCTTTGATGTGTTTTGTACTCATACTGTAGCGTATTGTTTGAGAATGTCATCAAGTACTCGTATTTTGTGTACCTTTGTTTGTTAATTGCCGGGTATTATGAACAAACATGAGTTTTTCTAGGAGTATCATTGAAAGATTATTTCACGAATTCTAGCTTTACCTAAAGAAAGGTTCATAGAATTTTTCATTATGACTTGTTCCGAGATCAATGAAAAAGTCAAGTAACTCAACATGTTGTTGCCATGTGATTGGAATTCAATTAAATAAACATAAGAAGTAAATCAAAGCCGACCTTTTCAAATATTATCATTTAATATATCAATTAAATGGTCAAAACAGGCACGCTTCACCTCCAGCTAATAAATAAATGTAATATCGTGCTATACCAAAAATAATGAGATCAACATTTTTATAAAGAACTTATGAAAAACAAGTGAATGTTAAAATGAAAATGTCTTTCTCGTAATATACGGACAATATCACACTGGCTCAATATTTCGCGTGGCACATTTGGCTTAGATGGATAAAGGGAGAAAAAACAGACCGTAATATCTGCCATGGCATTAATTTTGGTAATGTAAGGCGCGTCCAAGACATCGGCGCTAAATCCGCAAAGAACGTAACTTATAAGGTAATTTGGGACAGAAACAAAGATCACACAGCTGAGCACCTTCACAAAGAAATAAGAGAATAATCTAGAATAATCTTCTGGCTCAAGAATCTATTATTTATCGTGGACGCCGCACCCGGCTTTCATTTATCTTTAGCAAACATTAAGATGATACTTTTTCCTTCTACAACAAAGGCTTTTACTGTCATAACATCAACGTGTCAATTTCAAACTTCAATCGCGAACAAGGTGAGCTACTTAATTAACAAATTAGGAAGATATTTGAGTAATATTAACGCTGAGCCTATTATTATCCCGCTCTGAAAACCAACCGGTATAATCACAGCTTCTCTTTCACCAATTATGTATTGTTTCGAAGCTTATTCCGGCGATTGTTCAAAATCGGCTTAACTTGATTGGTTTTAAAGTATAGCCTTAACAAGTTATTAGAATAAACAATAAATTGAATGAGTACACATTGAACCTCAATTCCGTTTAACTTGCTATTGAGTTTGTATTTTAAATTCATTGACTTAAAAGATCAAACGTATTGAGCTCTTAAGCTGAAACGATATCATCGCGTGTATCTACGAACAAACCGCAAATCTTCGGATGCTATTTGTAAATGTCTGCCTCGGAGAAATTACGTTGGATCATATTTCTACAAGATAGTATTGTTACGTAACAGCAGTTTGTGCTTTCACATCCGAGATCGCACCGTACATAATCTTGAGTGGTATGAGCACGAACTACTATAACTTAATATGTTACTATATAGTAGAGCTTAATATCCCTCTAAGCGCCAATCACGCAACGAGCGTGAAATTCTAAAGACGTATTATTGTACGCGTATAATACGTATTAATTATAACAGATTACCCTTAAATATCCTTGTGGAGAATACTTGGAATAGCTCCTTATCTTAATCTTGTACCCATTGAGGCTGAGTATTGCATTGGTAGGAGGTACGGGAATTTGGTTGGAATGCTTTATGCATGCACGTTAACATTACGTTCGGAATATTAATCCTACCGACCGCGGTCTGACGTGTTAACTGAGAGGTATACAAACGTTCCTGCTAGTCATAGTTGAGAAATTTCAAGAGAGAACAATTGGTGGGCTGTTTTCTATGGAAAAGTAATCTGCTTGTAATATTATTAAGTTTTTATCTATTTCTTTAGGAATATCATATCTGAAACAATTTAATGTATGTTTCTTCTTCTTCGTGGCCATTATGTTTTTTTAAATTAAGATACATACAAACTAAAAAAATAATAATAATTTTGACAAAAAGACGTATCTATAAACATGTATTTAAGTATTTTAGATATATTATGACATATTATAAAAATAGACAAAAACTTAATAATGAATATCTTCATAACATATATTAAGTGACAACCTAATTACGTTTCTGTAAAAAACAGCCAACCAATTGTTCCCTCATAATGGTATTTACTTTAATTATATCTGTAGTTAGTTAATACTTGAGCTGTATAAATAATCTAGCAGGTAAACAAAGGTTATTTCAATATTCAGCACTTACCACCTCGCTGAAATAATATTTACTATCGTTAATTTCACTCAAAACATCCTGAAATTTAGTATTACACACGAAAGCTAAATTAGGTTGTACAACAAAGCGTTGTGGTAGAAATATACGACCGTTGATGGCAATTAACTCCCTATGACATTATAAATAAAGTCTATTATAGTGTGTAATAAATATTGTGAGCACAATACCTGCGCCTCCGTGCAATTGTGGTTGCAACGACATACTGGACGGCCGGTGTCAGCATCCACGATGCAGTCGCCGCCGCCTTTGCATACCATGTCCGAGCAAGTTTCTGCGTTATAAATATTATATGTAAATTTTCGTTTCTGTGTACTGGGACACATTGCCTCTATTTACTTAAACGTAAACAGTAGCAGTGTTTAATTAAGCTTGTTGAAAGGTAGTCATATTCGTTCGAAAATGGAAATTTAAAGTGTGTGAACAGGTGTGAGTTATCAGTATAATTGAGTGTCAATATAAAAAACATAAATCATAGAATACAAAAACATAACAAGAATAAAACGTTTGCGCGTAAATCAAATACTTGTGTCAATAAATTTTGCTGTAACGTAATTTTAAACGACATGATTGATTACCAGTAATTCTATTTAGAAACCGTTTGTGATTTATCGACAAGTGATTGGAACTTTTTTAATTGTGAACTGTGACTAAAAGGTCGTCTCTTTCAAATATTGTTTTAAATAATTAATAGTCAAACTCGGACGCCTTAATAATAACGTTAATCCTTTCTCTGTTCATCAATCGGTGTCGTGTTTAATTCCCATTGATCCGTTTTAAGCTCTAATTGAAATTTCAGTACAGCGAAATAGTATTGAACAATTTATTACTGTGTTGAGTGCCACTAGCAAATTGATCTGAATGAGTATCGGTGGAAATAAATGAGGGCTCATATAAGGCTGCATCGGCTTAATCAACGTGGAGCATAATGCTCTCCAAGGCTTTTTCTCGTCAATTGATTCCATACAATACTGCTGTCGTCGAATTTATAGCTCTACTCAACAACAACGTAGTGAACGTGAATTTATAAGGGCTCCGTTAATAATATCGTCTCTCTGAGCTTTGGAGCTTATCAGACCAAGATTAGTGGCATAATATGGCAACGTCATGGCAAAGCGTCGATGTGGCGTGGTATCGCCGTGGCATATGGCATCATTCTGACATAGTATGGCCATGTGTTTCTTTTATTTTTCACCTCTCCCCATGACTTCTTAGATTTTCTGTTATTTGCTATCTCTGTGCTTTCTCTTTGTGATTTTACGTCACAAAAATAGAGATCGATGATGAGGGCTGATCCGGATTAATTCTCTCTACATAAATATAAAGATACTCCCTTAATAATATTTTGACCAAAAAGTAATAAGTTCAAATTTATGAATAAAATTCCATCAATCATACCTATGAATATATCCATACGTTACTAATCAAAAGCTTTCCATTAATGAATTGGCATCTATATAAGTGAAACGTACTCTTAGACCATGAAAGCAAAAATGTATCATTCAATTTATAAACAACTAAGACCGCAAATGCCAAAGGAGATTTACTATTTCAAAAGAATCTCGTGCGCTTTTTATCGACAATTTTATAAAAGAAAAGCTTTTCATCACGGGAAATTGATGGAAATTTTTCTCGGAAATATTTTGAATTATATTTTATCTCTGAATTCGGCAATGCGGTGAAGGGACTTTAATTTAAATGACCTATATCAAAATAAGCAAATATAAAAGCATTTTATATTTGCTTGGAATGTAAATATTAAAAAATGAAATGGAATATAAATACATTGTTATTATTCTCCGAGTCTTTTTTTAATTTTATTGAGCTTTTCCTGCCCTTTCTATCAGAGTCAGCTTAGTAGCAGTATAAGAGAGAATGTCATCATACTCCACAATCTAGAAGCAAAATGAAACTCATTCTTTGTCAGACTCTCTGGTCTCTAACTACTCGTAAGGTACACAGGAAAACTCTTTATACTGTGCTAAGCCGCCCATCCAACCGTAGTAAGCATTGCTTAACCTGACGAAACGGCCCAAGCCTACTGAAACTATAAATTAAATAAATAAATATCACACAACATACACACAATGCCCTCTAGTCCTAAACTAAGCAGAGCTTGTACTATGGGTACTAGAATAACTGATACTAAAATTTATTTGATTAGTGGTGTTGAGAACAAACTTTATAATCTTTAAAATAATATCTATTTACAATTTTATAATGAACGATCATTATAAAATTGTAAATAGATATTATTTTAAAGATTATAAAATTTGTTCTCAACACCACTAACAAAACTTTCTTTGGGATGCCTGAATTTATGACAAAAGTTCTTGAAATAAATTAGTTTACAAAAGTGTTTCTTTAGTTATTTTCACCCTGTATTCACCCAATATAACATGACTAATTGCTCTTGATAGGCTAACGCAAAAATTAAACTTTAATTGGAAAGTTATTTTTGTAATAATATTTACATTGTTAATTACCTTATTTATTGTTACACTAATTAATTGAAAGTTTTTAATCTTCCTACTTGTAAGTTAAAGCTTAAGTTTATTTTTAAATTCAATGTATACGTTGTTTAGCAAGTTTTGTTGACTAGTTTGTGATATACCATAATTTCTTTATTTACTATAATAATTCTCATATATTTTATTATAATGTAATGTATATTCTAAGAATTTTCAAAGTTCGCTTTCGTAATAAGTAACAGTGACATTTGTAAATCTATTACGAATTAAACACACTTGGACACTCACTAGCAAAATGACAAAAACGAATTATTAAATTACTTAAATGTATTTTTACTGTGATAATTTGTATTTAAAACATAATATGTACAATAACAACTCATCAATATGAAATTTGGACGTATAAAACAATATATTATAGAATTCTTCTAATCATCACTCACGGCAGGTCCCATTGTACAAGACGTGAAGCTCTCCATCCGGCACGCCCTCCTGACACGCATGCATTCTCATCTTACACTCTGATCCGTAGGTGTTGGTGTCCGACGCACACACCGGTGTAAGTGTAGCGTCACACACCGGACAAGCGCATTGCGCCGCGCCGCCGCGTGCTACGCAAGCCCCGCCCCATGGACACGATGCGCGAGCGCAAGGGTTTTCTACGCCTGTTAAGAAAAGTTTGTACAAATTTGTGTTTTGCAACATCTGCGAAAAAAGGATAAGGAAAAACAAAACACATGAAATATTATGTGACCAAGGTATTTTGTGAGCCGTACGCACAATAATTTATATTCGTAAGTTCGAAGCGTTACAAACTTTCAAGTGCATGTTTTGCGTAGCTCTTCTACGCTTGCTACGTTTCGTAGACGTCATGATTGGCTTGATGGTAAGTCTTAAAAACACTATTTTTGGGGGATAAGAAGGCGAACCATCTATTATTTTTAAATTCAAAATACATACACACACATAATTATACTATTACAAACATTTACCATAGTAGTGAAGAACTATTTATGCCTTGAAAATTAAAAATAAAACATTTCATAACTTTGGTTTAACATAGCAACATACTATAAATTTAACTTTATAAAGTAGGAAACACCATAAAAATGTAGTATAGAGCATTACTGTACACTAGTTTGAGTCAACAGGTACGGCGCTAATTAAGAACAAGGATCTCAGCCTAATTGAATAAAACGTGCGTATAATAAACAGAATACGAACATAACATAGATCATAACTATAAATATATTACAGACATATTAAAATGATTCAACACAACCACATTATTAACAATAGACAAAACACCAACTCGGATTCCAAACACCATTTAAAAGGTATTTGACACTCCAAATCAAAGTCTGTTCAAAGCCAAAGCCTCGACAAACTTACGAAACCGCTACACACGAGATCAATTTTACGTCTGAAAACATTCTACTCACCACAAGGTCCTGTATAAGCAATTCGGACATCTCGGTTGTCGAGACAGGAGGCGCGGTCCAAGTGACAACGGCTGTCGTACGTGCGCCCGTCGGAGCCACACACGGGCCGGACCACCGTCTCGCACTCCGGCCCGCAGCCACACACGGCCACCCCTCGGGCATCCAAGGAACAGTGCTCCCGGGAACCACACTTCACTGAGTCGCACGGATGTTGAGCTAAACAAAAAGATATCATCATCATTCCTAGAATCAATATAACACATAAAATTCACATCTATATAGATACACAAGCGACAATTTTATTTTTATTGTTTTTGCTTCGACGGATAGAAGTTGAAACAAAGCAACAAACGCAATATTGAAATTTCAATTCTAAATAACGAAATTATACCATCTCTGCCACATTTTTTCTTGCGGGTCGACTTGACGCTTCGATGCTCGTACCCAATTACTTTCCTTGGGACAAAATGTCTCCTCAAGCCGGGATACAAATAAGCCGCCTCTTTACATTTCCGAATAAAGATTTAATTTCAGATTACAAGACTAGGTTTTTGGATGGCAGACTATTTATTATTAAAGGAGATTTCGGAAACCCAAGAGAAAAGCTTTTCGTTTGGAAACGAATAAATGGAATTACCAGAAGCGCATTCTCCTCTGTACGCGATAGTAAGTTGCTGTCGGGTTCGACATGATTCTCGTCGCAAAGCGCACTCGCTTGGATAGTCCCTGTAGTCGGAGCCACACACAGCCGATCCGGGTCGGACCAACAGATCGCATGGTGGACCACATCTGCAGGCTGGCGCTCGCACTTCATTTAACTGACATACGCCGCCGTCAGCGCACTCGTGCTCTGAACACGGGTCTGCGAACAATAGACGAAATTCAATTGACAAAAAAACATTTTTAAAAGTTATAATTGCTTTAAATAAAACTCAGCAATGGACGGTACATTACGGACAAACTTCGATAAAGTAGACTTTCTTTATCATCGGCATAAAGGCCGTATCTTAGACACGGCCTTTTTGTCTTTTGAAATAGTTCAGTCTATGATGAAAAAATCTAATAATAAAGTTCAAAGCAAGCTAGAGTAATGCAAATAAAGAATGTTACAAAGGATGTCGGAATGTGCGGGCATTCGGTCTTGTACAAATTTGGTTCAGATCGAATATTCGAGGACAAGTTTAGTGAAAAGGGTAAGCGAGTACATGAACTAAAACAAATTAAATAACTTTCGTGAAAAAAGAAAGCAGACGACCCAATTTCTGTTTGTGCGAGAAAAATGTTTTAGCCTATTAGAGTTTGTCTAACTTTTAGGAAAGCGGGTAATTTATTGCCTAAATTATGTATTGTTAGGCTTTAAGGAAAATATACAGTTTTCTTGTACACCTTGAACATTAAAGGAAAAATATAACGCTTGATTTATTTTTGTATTCGTATTCATTGAGTAGTCACTGTCACAGTTACATAAAATGTATCGATGATATCGCACTAAGTGGGTCTTTTTCAATAAAAGAAGAATAGCAGAAGGCGTGTCACCATTCTATGCACGTTTTCCCGAAAGCCCGATTTCATTCTGGGACAGCCACGTCATCTGACACGGGCAAAATGAAATGTTGACCCTTTTTGTGTGCCTCGCGCCTATTATTAAGAAAAGACCTCCTCTTAACGAGTTCCTTTTATGCTCTCAAAGATCGACACTAACAAAATTACTGTGGCTTGTGGAGAGGGCGTTCTAAAAGATTCTCTCATCATTTTTACCGTAAAATAGCAAGGGATCGTTTAAAGTTTAGCTGTATTTATATAATATGAGAAATTTAAAGGGGGAGGGTGTTATTATTTTTTTTTTATAAATACCGTCAATTATCATATTTAGGCAAACAAATTAAGGACGCTGTTTTCTGCCGCGACCACAGCAGCTGCAGGCAGATAGATATTCATTTATTTATTTTTAATTTTAAAACATATATATAAATATATTATATGAAAAACAGCAAAGGTCAGAAATCATTGATTCTGCTTTTTACACTAATCTGCATTCTACGGAAGCTGCGGGCCCGTAACCGGACTCCCTGTCCGGTTACGGGCCCGCGGGAGTAAACCACGTCGTGAGTTCTTAGTCTTGTGAAAGAAATACTATCGTCGTTCTATTATATTTTTTTTAATTAGAATCAGATCGGTCAATCTGTAAAATCAGATTTCTCGTGTCTTTTAAATATCTAATTGATAGAGTATTTATTATACAGAAAGCAAATTTTGTTGAATTTGGATAAAATGAAATTGATATAATATTCATGCCAACTTTATAATGAAATCATTCTCAGCATTGAAACGTATAGAGAATGAGGGCGTCTCATCAAATTGTATTGTGATAACAAGAGCTACGAGCAAAATCCAATCATTAATCCTAGCAAGTGTCAGCTGTGATGATTATGGTAATTTAAATCCAAAAGATGAAGGCCGAAGGAGCGCCACTTTCTTTTGACAGTTCTTTTAATGACGTCATTCTTCTTCGTGACTTGATAACTTTGTTTTCATAAAATCGAGGAGTAACCCTCTTTTCATTTAAAATATCTTGAATGCCGTTCAGTGTCATCTCTTTTGACATTTACGTTGATTTGTTCAATATTTTATTTTTGTACCCACTTTTTCACTTATTATACCCGATGTATTTGTTTCCACACGATGAAATCATTCAGGGACGAAATAATAAAAAAAAATATTTTAATGATTGCACGTATAACTTACCGCATTTCCCATGGTATTTTATTGTAGTATTGAGTTGGCTGTCACAAGCGTGTTTGTCTAAGTGACATACTGACGCATATTCTCTACCATCAGTGCCACATACGGGCTTTCTTCGTTGGCAACTTCTTGGACATCTACATTCGGGCTGGCCATAGGCAGCCACGCAGCGAGCGCCGACTGGACATGATACGCCTGTACAAGGGTCACCAGCGTCTGTAGAAAAATAAATTATGTATGCAACGGCATTGCTACTTTAAATTATCGTTGAACCATATAAAACAAATGAATTGGTAATTTCAAAAACCTTAAACGTCACTAAATTTGTTTTTTTCAGGAATCAATAAAAACTGTTTCATGCACAAACAAATGAGTTTTAACGGACATATTTATGCTTATTTGTATTTAAGTGTAGAAATTTAAAAAAAGCACGTTGGCATTTTTAGTACTTATTTGGTTTTTGAAATGACCAATTCAATGAGTATTATAATCTATACTTCTATACTAATACTATAAAGAGAAAAGATTTTAATGTTTCTTTGTTTGTTTTTAGCCAAAAGTTTCAAATCTTTTGGACCGATCTTAGTGAAAATTGATGTGGAGACAGTTCATGATTTCGGAAATAATATACGCTTTTTTTTATCGACGTGCCGGGCGGCGGCGTCGCGAACTGAAGCTGTGTTATATTTTGTATTTCTTTTATTTATTCACATATTCACATTCATGTCTATTCAATATTCTTCTTCTATTCAAAGTTAAGTTCAACTTAAAGTCATGTGCACATCGCAAACTATAAACTTTTCTTAATACTTAGATACTTCTACTAAAAGCACTATCGAAATTAGTATTCATCTTACGTAAGAATTTCCAGAAATGCATTTAATTAAAACCCACTAGCCCAACCTATTCCTTGTTTGGTAAATTTTGTTAGTGCTGCAAAAACAGTACAGCACAATTTGTAACCCATGTACAATTTTTTATACGCTACTAAAAGCTGTTTATATGCTACGGGACACGACACGAATAACATTAATACTAATCCACATTAACGAGCTAACTTTTGTATCCGTAAAATATAAATACTTTTTGGAATGCCACCGTGTAAAAATATCAATACTTAGTTGGATTAATTCAATCCCAATTTGATTGACCCAATTCGCACCTAAATAGTTCGCGTTGCCGACTCATGGTACTCTGTGTTAATTTCGTACGGATTTTATAGTAACGCTTTTTAATCCCCGCTAAAAACATTTTAAAATGTGAATACTGCGCAATACTTAATTTAATTAATAAAATGCATTGAATATAGATATTTAAGGCGAAGGCCTCTGAAATCGAATGTCGAGTATAAGCTGAGTACCAATACAATCAACATTAAATAGTTTTTGTGGTTGAGCTTACCGCATTCGCCTTCATGTTTGACGCGTAGATTGAGGCGGCGTTCGCAGGCTTCCTTACGTAAGTAGCAATGGTTGCGGTAAGTGCGGCCCGCTGTGGAGCACACGGGGGCAGGAGCGGTGGGACACGTTGTGGGACAAGCGCAATGCGCCCGTCCGTCCCCCAGTGATACGCACTCCGCACCCCACCGACAAAATGTTTTTTCGCACGCTTCTGAAAAATTAAAACTTATTAAGAATTCGCACATGACACGGCAGAATCGGAAAATGAACCGGATTTATCAACTTGTTAATTTATGGATGCTTTCAGACATTCAGATGGATAATTAATACGCATGCTTTAAAAAATATTTTTACATTTTACTTTAAGTATGGCAATGGAACGATATCATAAAATATGCACGTTCGTAGCATTTGTAAGAATTTTTATCAATAACATTCGTATGTAAATAAATAATGAGATACATATTACATAACTTCAGAAATTTGAGAATCAAGAACGTTACCAAACGAATCATTATACATTCGTCAAGTGACGGAATTGATTAAAGGAACGTTGTCGGTCCCAGCCGTGAATAGCGCTAATAAAACTGATATTCCGTCGGCGACAGCCACCGGCGAATTCCTTGAAGAAGATATAATTCTTTAGCCAACGCCGCTATGGATGACACAATTTCCAATTTTCTACCTGGGGAGTCAGGAGCGTGACTAAATTATTAAGGCGGACTAAAATAAGATGCGAGTTTTCGTTCCGCCACAGCATTGTGTTAGCGCAGGATTTAAAGATTACCGATTCCTATCGTCTTGTGAAAATTCCTAGCAGATATTGCCGGGCGCCAAGTCACATAGCGGCTTAGTAAAAGTTAATTTACGATTTTCTTCGCCATTTGAAACTTTCAAGTACGAACAATTTTGACTTGATTTTTCAGAAGTAGCACTATGAGAATTTTTCTTTAATTTTATTTTAAATTGATTTTATTTGTACTTAGATTTTTTAGATATAAAATAAATTTTCTTTAAAAATCCCGTAATCTGAATCGAACACCAAAAATACCTTCAAAAATATCTCATTCTATTTGGTTCTCTTCTACACATTCAATCATCTTGAATAGCATAATGAAAACGGAGTTTTTCATTTCACTTGACAATTTATGCACCCAACCTCTTATAGATTGATATCTATTTAATTTTCTCAATCATTTTTCACAAAGGGATTCTACTTATCAGAATTTTTAATAACGGTAACAATAGAGCAGGGAACACCTGCGCCAATAAGGCTCTATGCAAACTAGCCATTTTAAAAATCGCTGAAAATCTTATATTTTGAGCAAAGAACCATTTTTAACTTACAATTAATTTTCGTAGCTAAACATTATAATGAAGATAGATAGATATAAAATGAAAATAAAAACCGAACAAAACGATTTTGATCATTGAATTGGATCGGGGAACATGTTATTTTTTTTTTGTGAAAAAAAAACCTTTTAATGTACACTGTCTAAAAACCGTGGTTTTTAGACATGTCCGTTGAATAAATATCGCTTAGTCACATCCACCCTGTATGCAATTAAGTCACAGGTAAATCTGAAATTTTTGAAAACGCCAACCGGCGATATTAAAAATACCTATCCTCCTTAAACCCTTATAGCCCGGTGAGAATGCTCCAAAACCTTTTGCGGAGATAGCTGCTGACACTTCGGTCATTGATTCCAATAAACGCTGACGCCACTCTTTGTTCTACTTAACACTTCGTATAAGATAAGAACTTTTTTTTATGTTTTGCGATTAGAAACTTTATTGCTAATCAAATAAAGATGACTTTCCATTGCAATTAATTTTGACTTGAGACGTTTTAAATTATCTTTGTTTTGAAAATTTTGCTTTTTAGTGAAACAGTTTAGGATAAAATTATTAATGATGGAATATAAAAAATAAATTTCTTATTATGGACAAAATGTCTTTTCAGCACACTCCAGTTTTAGTAAACTGACTTTGCTAACTTGTAAACGCTACTAATACTGACAAGTAATCTTAGACGAAAATATTTTTGTGGACGGTTGGAATGAACAGCAAAATTCGCTGTCTCGGTCACTCGTAGAACATAAACCGAGTCAGGGTGACTGAGACAACGCATTTTCACTGTTTACAATTATTACTAATTCTACGGGGTGCATGAAAGGAGCCTCCCCGAGGGACGTACACAACAATTCCCTACGTCTGGCGCACCCTAGGTAATTCGCGAGTTCTCCAAAGTGAATTGGCTAATCCTTTCACCACGATGGCAAGTCAAAATAAAATTTGACTCAGCCATCGACACGACGAAGAAGAAGAAGAAGACTAATTCTACACATAGATTGAAAGCCCGTGATAAACAAAAAAGTCGTACGGTTGTAAAAAACCAATCACTGATATTTCCAAGAATAATGCCTACAAATACTGCTGGACGTCTAATGGATCTGTTTTCCTACGTAAGAAAGATGGCGACAAACAAATCCTGATAAGAAACGAAAAGTGTCTGCAAGATATCGATAAATGACTACTTATTTTCACTTTTAAAGTTTTATTTAGCTCTCGTAAGTTGTTATTTCTGCATAATAAGTTTGTCTATGCTAAAGTCTTTATTGTTTTTGATAAGATTCAGTTTAATTGTAACTCAAATACTCCATCACATAAACAAACACACACAATTTTAACTTCACAAAAATACATATATACAACACAACACAAATTTATAAACTCTTGTCTCTCTCAAAATAATACACAACTAAATAGTCTAATCGCCTCCACCAATAATAATACACCCTTAATGTTTAATTCTATTATACCCATCGCACATACGTTACCAAACAAAATATTACAACATCCTGTGAATCAATTCTTGACAATAATCCACTATCCAAATGGCTAACACACTAAGAAATATAAACGATGAATTGGACCAGATAACCTTGGGTAGTTCTTTTACTTGTAGTCCCCACAACTGTCTAAATCACATTAATCAATTGGATAGCCGCATAAATATATTGCATATAAATACTTTATATAAATATACGAAGCGTTAATAAAAACTTTGATCAGCTCCAGGTACTTCTAAAGTCCATTGAAATCAGTGTCGACTTGGTTGTATTGACTGAATGCTGGCTCAGTAAAGTCAGTCAGGTGCCAAAGCTGGATGGATACCAGTCTCGTAACACAGAACGTAACTCGAACCAAAATGACGGAATTATAATATACACCAAAAGGAGCTTACAAACTACAGTGTGGGAACCTAACTTTAGCGGAGGGAACTGCCTAGTTTGCGAATTAGATAATAAATTGACTGTAATTGCCGTCTACCGTTCGCCATCATTAAATTCCAATGAAAATTACCAAAATTTTACTACAAGCTTGAATAACATTTATCAAAAAGTTTCAAACAGTCCGAATATAGCACTTATAGATGATTTGAACATTGATATTAGACCGGCACACATGAACGACCGTAGCTTTGAGTATCTTACCTTCAATGCGTCCCACGGCCTTATTCCTACGCATTTATTTCCCACTAGGCTTGAAAACTGTATTGACCACACATTATTAAAGTCAAACCAACCTGTAACAACTCTGATTTTAGACTCTTATATCACAGATCATAAACCTATTTTTATGTCCGTTGCTCAAGATACACCAGTACAAAAAAGTAACCAAAAATATACCAGCCGACTTAATTATGATGATTTCTACTCAGACCTTCGTAATGTTGATTTCTCTACAATATATCAAATCATCATTTAGCCTTTTGTAGTCCACTGCTGGACATAGGCCTCTCTCAATTTGCGCCACAAAACCCGGTCCTGCGCCTTCCGCATCCAGTCCCCTCCAGCGACCTTTTTCAGGTCGTCAGTCCACCTGGCAGGGGGGCGTCCTACCTTACGGTTGCCGAGTCGCGGTCTCCATTCTAGGACTCGTTTGCTCCAGCGGCTGTCGGTCCTTCGGCAGACGTGACCAGCCCACTGCCACTTCAGCGAGCTTATTTTGCGAGCTATGTCGGTCACTTTGGTTCTTTGTCGGATGACCTCATTACGAATTTTATCCTTCAAAGAAACTCCGAGCATAGCTCGCTCCATAGCCCGCTGCGCGACTTTAAATTTGTGGACTAGTGCAACCGTTAATGTCCACGTCTCGGCACCGTAGGTCATAACAGGTAGGACGCACTGGTTGTAGACTTTCGTCTTCAGGCACTGCGGTAAAGGCAAAGAGAAGACTTGACGAAGTTTGCTAAATGCTGCCCAACCCAATTGGATCCTTCTATCGACTTCTCGCTCGAAGTTGTTTCTACCAAGCCTAATGACCTGCCCTAGGTAGATATATTCTTGAACAACTTCGAGCATCGATCCGTCGACAAATATTGGTCTCGGCATGACATGCTCATTAAGCATGATTTTGGTTTTATCCAAATTCATGCCGAGACCAACACGTCGTGAAGCTCCATCTAGGCTGTGCAGCATCTCGCTCAGCTGTTCCAGCGACTCCGCAACTATAACGATGTCATCGGCAAACCGAAGGTGCGAGATGTACTCACCGTTCACGTTTATACCCCGTCCAGTCCAGTCCAGAGTCTTAAAGACATCCTCGAGAGCGTTGGTGAACAGCTTCGGGGATATGACATCCCCCTGTCTCACCCCCCGACGCAGCTCTATGCAGTTTGTCTTCTGGTCCTGGATCTGGACGGTCATGGTGGCGGTGTCATACAAGCATCTCAGCACCTCGATGTATCTCCAGTCGATACGACATCGTTGCAGAGCATCCAAAACCGCCCAAGTTTCGATGGAGTCGAAGGCTTTCTCGTAGTCCACAAAAGCCAGACACAGCGGCTGATTGTACTCTTCGGTTTTCTGTACAATCTGCCGAACAGTATGGATGTGGTCTACGGTACTAAAGCCTTTTCGAAACCCGGCTTGTTCTGGTGGCTGGAACTCGTCAAGTCTCCTGGCGAGGCGGTTCGTGACTACTCTCGAGAACAACTTGTAGATGTGGCTCAGGAGTGAGATAGGTCTGTAGTTCTTCAGTAAGGTTTTGTCACCTTTTTTGAAGAACAGAACCACCGCACTCCCGCTCCACGCCTGTGGTGTCAAGCCTTGGTGAATGACGGAATTAAAGAGACTCGCTAGCTCTTTCAGGACTGGGGTCCCACCGGCCTTAAGGAGCTCGGTTGTAATTCCGTCATCACCCGGCGCCTTGTTGTTCTGCAGTTGTCTGAGAGCTGCCTCGACCTCGCCTGGGTCGACATCCGGGATGTCTTCGGTGTAGTGGCGCGTAAGTGGGGCTCTGTGGTCATCATCGCTTGGTCTCGTTGGTTTAGTCATCCGTGATGCGTATAGGTGTCTATAGAAACTCTCAACTTCCTCGAGTATCTCGAACTTAGAGGTGACGGTTCTGCCATCCCCAGTCCTCAGTTTCGTCAGATGGGGTCTACCTAGTTGCTGAGCGAAAACTTTGGTGCCTCTATTTCGCTCAATCGCAGCCTCGATATTTCGAGTGCTGTAGCGTCGGAGGTCACGTCGCGTCAGTTTCCTGATTTTCAGGTTTAGGGACCGCCTATCTGACGAAGACATCTGAGTATCTGGCGTTTCTCGTCGTTCCTTCATAAGTTCGAGAGTCTCGGGTGAGAGTTTGGACTCCCTATTACCGCGTTTTCCGGGAAACAACCTTCGAGACACGTTCTGTAGCGTTTTGACCACTGTGTCGGTGTTTCTGTCAACATTGTCCGTGGTTTCCAGCAGTGCGAAACGATTTTGAAGTTCCAACTGGAACTTTTCGGAACCTAGGGCTATTTGGGGCAGCGTGGGTCTGAGAATAGGTCTTATCATCCTAACTCTTTCGGCCTTAAGGTTGATATTTAGAGAGCCTCGGACGAGTCTATGATCACTACCGGTATTAAACCTATTGATCACCGAGACGTCTCTAAATATGTGCCGCTTGTCCGTGATGATAAAATCTATCTCGTTCCTCGTCACATTATCGGGGCTTCGCCATGTCCACTTTCTGTGGGGCTTCTTCTTAAAGAAAGAATTCATTAAGAAGAGCCCCTGGGACTCTAGAAAGTTTACTAGCATTTGGCCCCTGTGATTTCGGCGCCCCACACCGTTAGTTCCGATTTTCGTTTCGCCGCGTTCTTGTACTCCCACTTTGGCATTAAAGTCTCCCATAACAACGTTGTAGTGAGCCTTCCTGGTACCATGTAGTGCTTTCGCTATGTCTTCGTACATGGTTTCGGCTATCTCATCAGAATATGTCGAGGTCGGCGCATATACCTGTACCACCTTCAGAAATTTTCTGTCGGTGATCTTCAGTATTAGGTACGCTACCCTTGTCGACACACTGCTGATTTCCACAACGCTGCTAGTGAGACACTTGTTGACCAAGAAACCGACACCGCCCTGAGAGGTCCTATCACCTTCTCGAAAGTAGAACAGGTCGCCTGACTCAAGGGTTATCGTGTCCTCCCCCTGTCTTCGGACTTCAGATAACCCCAATATATGCCAGTTTATGCGACCCAATTCTACCTCGAGTTCGGTGAGGTGTTGGTCCAGCCGTAGACTTCGTCCATTGTACGTAGCCAGGGTCAGTTTTTTGAGGTGGTGGTAGCCTCCCGTAGCCCGGAGATTCCTAGCAACCCCTGCCCCGCCGTTACCACGACCGCTACCTTGGAAGGGAATAGCGGGACTACCGGGAACTGGGGGCCGTCTTATATATTGTAGCTCCATTTCAAGAGGTTTTGGCCTACTGATACCACGCTGGCCAGACGGGTTGGTATAGGGTTTGTTCTCGAGTTTTCCTTCTCTAAGCAGTCGATTTATTTACTGCTCAATTTATTTATTTCCCTTAGTCGCCTTCTACGACACCCACGGGATGATATGGGGTGGTGACATCTGTATTCTTAAAGTCCGTCACCACACGGACTCAAATGGATGATGTAAATGCAGCAACGGATGAATTCATTGGTTTAATTAGATCTACTCTGCAAAAACATACAACTCAAGTAAAAATCCCAAGAAGAAAGAGAACTATCAAACTATGGATAACTCCTGGACTCCTTAAATGCATCAATAATCGTGACAGAATGCACATGCAATCATTGAACGAACCTAATAATCTAATTCTAAAAACTACCTATACACGCTATCGTAACTTTTGCAACGACCTACTAAGGAAACTGAAATCATGTCATGAGACAGGCGAGCTGGAAAAAACAAAACATAACCCTAGAGCTTTATGGAACACAATAAAAGAAATAACCAACACACGAAAATCGAAAACCAGTCCATTAGAATTGTTAAAAATTCGAGATACTCCTGAAACTTCTGTAGACGAGGTCTGTCAGTTTTTCTGTAACGTAGGCAAAAGGTTGGCAGAAAATATAACCCAGCATACGATAAGCCAATCCCCCTCGACTCGCAATGATAAAAAGTCCACCCTAAAAGAAAAGGACAAGTCACCTCTTAACTCATTTGTTATACTAGAAGTGGACGAATCGGAAATAGAAACTTATATTATGCAGCTACGAAGCGACTGTGCAGTAGGATGGGACGGTATATCCTCTAATATACTTAAAACCGGTAGAGAAGTTCTAGTTCCACCAATTACCTATATTTGTAATCGTTGTCTGCAGTCTGGGGTTTTTCCAGACGCGTTTAAAAAAGCTATAGTCCATCCAATTTTTAAGGGAGGGAGCAGAAACTGTGTCAATAATTATAGACCAATTTCTGTCCTGCCTGCTCTCTCAAAATTACTTGAAAAAATTCTTAACAGATGTCTGAAAAAAATTCTTGACAAACACGACATTATAGCAAGGAACCAATACGGTTTCCGATCGAACATGTCCACAGAAGACGCAGTGCTTGATTTCACACAAGAGGTTGCCATGAAACTCGATAAAAAAACAAAATGTCTAGCTGTCTTTCTAGACCTTTCCAAGGCGTTTGACACAGTTTCTGTTCCCAAACTTATAGCAAAACTAGAACGTATTGGTGTTCGGGGAACACCCTTAAATATTTTTAAAAGCTATTTAAATAACCGAAAACAAAAAGTAAAAATTGATACGTATCAGAGCAAGGAGATAGAAGTGACTTACGGCGTTCCGCAGGGCAGTATATTGGGCCCCACTTTATTTCAAATCTATGTAAACGAGTTGTGTAATTTGAACCTCCCAGACTGTGAAGTGTATGCCTACGCTGATGACACAGCGATTCTTGCTCATGGTTCTACATGGGACAGAGCAAAATGCACAGCAGAAGCAGCTCTATCCAGAGTGATGCAATGGCTCATCACTAACCAGCTCACTCTGAACCTCACCAAGACGGTATACATACCTTTTGCTATTCGGCACAACACCACTCCACCTGATCACTTTTCTATAACTGCACACTCTTGCGCGCGCCATACCAATCCTTGTAACTGTACTTCACTCAAAAGAACACGTAGTGTAAAATACCTTGGCGTACATATCGATGAAGGGCTAAAATGGGACAAGCAGATAGACGCCGTAACAACAAGAACGATGCGTCTTATACATATCTTTAAGTCCCTCAGAAATTCAGCTAACCTCGATACACTGAGGATGGTGTATTACGCACTGTGCCAATCAGTCATTGGCTACTGCATCACGGTATGGGGTGGAGCTGTTAAAACTAACTTCCTCAGGGTGGAGAGAGCACAGAGAGCTGTACTCAAAGTGATGACTAGGAAGCCTTTTCGGTATCCAACAACTGACCTATACTTGGAATGCAAAGTACTGACAGTCCGTCAGCTCTTTGTGCTTCGATCTACCCTGAGAAAACATACTCGCTTGCCAAAAATAGATCCTAGTAAAAGATCAACTCGCCTACCACATACCCAGCATAAAACCACATTTGCAGCACACCAATATTATGTACTGAGCACAACATTATACCATAAAATACACAAACAGACACAAATCTTACATCTAACTACACATAAATTAAAACATACAATAACTGAGTGGCTTCTACATCTAGATTACAAATCGACTGAAACACTAATCACTTAGCTTAGTAAATGGGAGAGGAACCAAATACACACACACACACACATACACACACACACACACACACACACACACACACACACACACACACACACACACACACACACACACACACACACACACAAACACGTCACGTTAACATTTCATTTAGTTCTATAAGTTTAAATAAATTTAAATCTCCATAACGCAGAACGATAAACTGATGCAACGTCTAACTCTGCTATTATCCCTAACTTGGGCCGTTTCGCTGTCTCTTGAGATACAGGAATACCTAGTTCAAGAGGTAGGGACACCACTTGATATTGTATACAGATATTGAATATGCTAATTTCCTTTTGTACTGTATTTAATACTAAATGTACACCATTGTACTTTTGCATTGTAGTAGTTGTAACTCTGTATTCTTCTTTATGGCAAATAAATAAATTATTATTATTATTATTATTATATTAAATACGCGATACATCTGCTTACCATTCAAAGCATACAAAGGCGTGATGTTATGCTATGTAATGGTGAAAACAATACATAGACACATGATTGCAATAAACTCGGTTGATTAGCTGTTAGATCCTGAAGAGTTACACTACCTGTCTCAGAAGGTCTTCGTTAGAAACTAATAAATGATATTCCGAAACCTTATTTAAGCCTTCAGAAATTAAATACCGAAAACCGCATCGAAATCGGATCGTACTTAAAAAATAGAAATACAGAAATATATATATAGAATAGAAAATTGCTTACATTCAAAGTGAACATACGGGTCAAGTACAGAACCTCCTTTTTTGAAGTCAGTTTAAAATAACTACATATATCTGGTTTAAACCTCAAACGGGTGGAATGAGAATGTTCGAAACTAAAGTAGAGAAAACTGCTGAGACAATGTTCATTGAATCCAATAAACGCTTACGTCGCTTCTTGTTGCTAGTTTAGTTTTCACAGCACACTGCATTGTTAGCAAACGGACTTTGCCAACTCATCAAGTTTTACTACGCCCACAGCAAACGAACGTTTGAGCTCATTCACAAGAGCTCTACCACCAGTAAAGTTTGCTAAAATTGGTTGTCCTACCAAAGAATAAACGGTAGTGATTCACGGCAAATTAGTAACTACAGGGTCCGTTGTCAAAATACCGATAGCGAATATTAAAAATACCTATTTGGCTCTAACGTGTGAAAATGAGAAAGCTCGAAAATCTCTAAGTCTGCTGAGTCACTGTTCATTGATTCCAATAAAGTAAAAAAAGTAAAGTAAAAAATATTTATTAGATCACTATCGAAATTAAAATTAAAATCAAAAAAATAAAACAAATTTAGAAACTAACAAATAAAAATATACAGAACAATTAATAATAATAATAATAATAATAAAGTTTATTTTTCACAACATAAGTTTTTACAGATGCTCTTAAATATTTAATCTAGACTTACTTAACTTAAATTATATAATTAAAATGTAAATAAGAGGTCGCCGCTGACAGCTGTACTAGTATAAACTGTATCACAGCCATCAGCGTCCACCACCCTGCACAGTGCAATCTAAAAATTACAATTTTAAATCAAGAGAATAGAATAAAATAATAATAAACAGTTTTGAAAATGATGTAAAAGACTATAAAATAAATATAAAATATGAGTCAGATACCATATAAAATGTGGAAGTGTATGTATATTGAGATAGTGTGTGGCGTGTAGATGTTGTGGGTAAATGTTTGTGTGTGGGTTGAGTGTGTAAGTGTGGTAGGTTTTGGAGTGAAAGTTCGTTTTAGGCATGAATGTGAAGTAGCTCTTCTGTTTCATCAAAATTTAGTTTTTGTAACCAGCTATTTAATATTTGTTTACACTTACTGTAGGGTAATTGATATATATTATTAATGCGATTTACGACGTTATATAAATTATTACTATTTATATAGTACTGACAACGTGCAAGTGTTGTTCTGTGCGCTATCATAGAGCATACCCTGGTCTTATTTCTGGTTAAAATTGGCTTGTATTCAACGCTCTTGTGCTTTCGGAGGATAACGGATTTGATAAATAGTTGTCTAATGGTCAATACAGCACATTCAGCGTACAGGAGAACAGTAGGGTATCGCCGTGGCTTTCCAAGCATAACCTTTAAAATCGCTCTTTGAGCACGTTCTAGGGGAAGTAGGCTGGTTATACCAACCCCACCCCAAGTTGTGATACAGTATTGCAGTAGACTTTGAGTTAGCGCAAAGTAGACACATAACAGTGTCTCTCGATCAGCAGAACATCTTAGTTTTCTAAAAATTGGAATGAGTTTTCTAGTACGACTCACGACGCTTGCTATGTGCGCTGACCAATTTAGGGAGCTATCAATTATAATTCCTAGGTACTTTATATTAGAAGTACGAGTCAAACTAGGGCAAGGGCAGTTGGTTTGCTGATTGCATGTGTGCGCTTTTATTTGGAATTCAGCTGAAGGTTGTGTGTTGGGACGTAGAGTGAAGGTTATGTACTTTGTTTTGAGGACGTTTAAAGTAAGTAAGTTGGCGTATAACCATTTCATTACCTCTTCGAGAGCATTTTCCGTGTACTGCTTAGCCTCAGCCCAATTTCTACCATTTACAACGAGCACTGTATCATCGGCATAGGAAATAATCTTACAGTTAGGTAATTTTTTGGTACATAAAGTATTTATGTAAATGAGAAAAAGTGTAGGGCCCAATACACTGCCCTGAGGCACTCCAAAAGAGAGAGGCGCGTAAGAACTGAGGTTGTTATCTATTGTAACGCATTGGACTCGGTTTGAGAGATAGGACTTAAAAATATCAAGTGCAATTCCTCGTATGCCAATATTTTCTAACTTACGAAGTAATAGCGGAATGGAAACGGTATCGAAAGCCTTCGATAAGTCAAGAAATACTCCTATTACTTTTGATGATCTATCAAGGCCCTTTACAATAGTCTCTGTAAGTTCAAGAGTAGCATCCTCCGTTGATTTAGCTTTCGTAAAGCCGTATTGGTTTTGGGCTATAATGTTGTTTTTACTTAAGAAAGTTGTAAGTCTAGTATTTAAAACTTTTTCTAGAATCTTCGAAATTGTTGTTAGGACCGAGATAGGTCGATAATTACCTATATGATTTTTAGCGTCACTTTTGTGAATAGGGTGAACTAGCGCTCTTTTCAAGATATCCGGAAAAACACCTGTAGTTAAACATATGTTACACATGTATGTTAGGGGTGGAGTTAAACTGTCTTTGGCGTATTTAATTGCCAGTGTTGGTATTTTGTCTGCACCTGCAGCAGAGTCATTTTTCAAATTTGCAATAATATTCCCGATCTCTTTTAAATCTGTTTCAAATAATGCCATAGAGTCTCTAGGAGATTTTGATTTTTCTCGACTATTTGATTCTTCAGATATATTTGGATTATGTGTACTCATAATTGAGTTTGCCAAGTTTTCCCCTACACTAACAAAGTAATCATTGACCATATTCAGCGAGTCAGACGGATCAGAAGTTAAAGTTAGTAATTCTTCTGAACGAGCTGGTAATTTTTTATAATTTGTTATTTTATTTATTGTATTCCATGTGCCCTTAGGATTTTTTTTGTTTCTTTTAAATTCACTTTTTTCATAAGCTATTTTTAATTTTTTCAGTAAATTGTTGCAAAAATTTCGATATCGAGTGTAGGTAATCTGTAATATAGCATTATTTGAATCAGATCTTGCTTTTTTATGTAGCCTATCCTTGTTTCTGATACAACGGACTAAACCCGGAGTCACCCATGGTTTTATGATTCGCTTACGGTGAGGGACAGTTATTTTTTTCGAGTGGTCAGAAACAGTACTTGCTATGATATTTGTTAGCTCGGTAGCCACAAAATTGGCATCTGTTGATTTATAAATATAACTGAAATCAGTGTTTTCTAGTTGGACAATTAGTGATGAATAGTCTATTTTCAAGTAATAGGTGTTTGATTTGTTTCTTATTATTTTAAAGTCTAGGCGAAAAACCGTTGGAGCATGGTCAGATACAGAAGAGTCCAATATGAATGCTTCTGCATATTTATTAGTTCTTAACATAATATGATCAATGCAATTTTCGTGGCGAGTGGGGAGGACGTGGGCAGGTAGAAGACCATGATATGCTAATGTTTCCAAGTATTTACAACTATTTCGGTCACTACTATTTGGCGCAATATTTATATTTATATCGCCAATCAAAACTACTGAGGCAATTGAGCTTAATGATATAAGACACTGGTCGAGACTATCACAGAAGTTGTCAATGTTTTTATATGATGGTGATCTATATACAGCAAGAATAGCACAGTCATTTTTGCACTTCAAAATAAGACCATTTGCGTCAGTTAACGGGGCTCTTGTTACAGTGTGTATGATCTCACTTCTCACAAAAACAAGAACTCCATCGTTTTGATTGAGATATTCTGATGAGTAGGAAGTATATCCGTCAATTTGTGGTATAACTGACAACTTACTTAACCAGCATTCCGATAAGACCAAGACATCGCATTGAATACGGATTCTATCCAGAAGAATAGTCAAGGCATCGAAATTACAGGCTACACTGCGGATATTGGTATGAAATATAGTTAAAGAAGATCTAGAGTTGCCCAAATGACCTTTCAGATTTTCTGGTGAGCAGATCATAGATTTCGAAACCTCAATGGCGTCAATATCATTAGATATATCATCTAGGCTTAACATTATTGATTAAGAGTTTTGTAGGGCATATCTTATTTAGCCAATAGAAGTCGAGACATAATATAGAGATAACAATATGTTTGAATGAGATAGGTTGGTGCCAAAAACGTGGTATGATGTGTTGGTGATGTATGTTGTTGTGTGTATATTTGTGTGTTTGTGATTGAACAGTAGTTATTTTGTTTTGATACTTGTGACATGTATAGAATAATAGTGTATATGGTACTGAGTCATTTAGGCACTTTAAGCTATTAAATGCCGAAACATGCAATAGGCTAAGCCGTTTGAAGGTAAAACAGTAATAGAAAATAATGAGTGATAAGTTAATCATGCTGGTTATTATACAGTACAAATTATTAACATAGTTTAGTCATGATTCTGATAGCGTCAAAAGATTACTAAGATCAGTCTCAACATTAATCCTATGTGACTCGGCGCCTACTTTTTTGCGAAGAAATATTTTTCCATGAGCAGTCCAACAGAATTCGTAGTTATTTTTCTTGCTGAACTCTCGAGCTAGGTAAAATAGTTTCCTAGCTTTGTGTGTCAGACTTTCAGCAACAAAAATTGGCTTCGGTTGACCGTCAAGTTGTAAGTGCGTGGTGTTCAATTTATTTGTTTTATTCTTGCGGTTATACGACTTAACTGAATATAGTAATTTCTCTTTCAGTGGCACAGAAGTGAAGTCAACTACAATAGTTCTGTTGCCATTTTTGTCCGCATTTAAGCGAAATACGTCTCTTATCTGCGATTCTTCGATCGTAGTTTCGGTGGCAGATCCAATTTTCTTTACCATACACACAAGCTGTTCCTTTGACTCACTTCTCTGCACGGGGACGTTTCTTATCTCAACGTTAGTTTGTTTTTGAGCTCTTTCCAGATTTTCTACTTTCAGCTCCAGTGTTTGTATGTAAGCCAGGTGAGTGCATCTTTCAGTTTGCATTGAAATGAATTTTTCTTTCAATTATAAATAATAAAAAAATAAAGTGCCTTTATACACAGGTTGCAAATAAGTTTATGTCTCAGACTTGATATGCTTTTATGATGGTGCCTAAAAGGCCACAGCTCAACATATTGTTGCCAGAAAATTAGGCAACGTTGATTTTCAGCTGGAACCTCAGGTGACAAGTGATATATAAAGAAAAATATATCAAATAAATTAAAAATAAATATGATGTATAAATTAATTCCAAACAATAAACGCTTACGTCGCTCCTTGTTGCTAGTTCAGTTTTCACAGCACACTGCACTGTTAGCAAACTGACTTTACTTACTTGTCAAGTTCGTTAAAATTGATAGTCCTACACATAGAATAAACGGCAGTGATTCAAGGTAAAGTAATACCTACAGAATCCGATGTCGAATTACCGACAGCTAATATTAAAATACTTAAACATGTGATAATGGGCAAGCTTGAAAATCTCTAAGTCTGTTGAGTCAATTTTCATCGATTTAAATAAACGCTGATGTCGCTCCTTGTTGCTTGTTTAGTCTTTACAGGCCACTGCACTGTTAGCAAACGTGGTACTGACTTTGCTTGTTCTCGTTTGAACTAACAAATGAAGTTTGTGTGCAAAGCCAAACCTAACTCACTATTAATTATACGGCGACTAACACGCGACGAGGAAAATAATAAACTTCGTTGAAATGCACAAGTACTACAATTGTTTAACGGTGACTTGTTTATGTAATAACTGAATAATGAACTTTATAATTTGTCCCATCGTCGAAATTCATGTTTCAAAATTAATTGGATTTAATTGCAAGTCAGGTTTACAATGTACTTGTTAAAAGTGGTTCTGTAATAATAAACTGACGGAAATTATATTTTATTTCAAATTCAGACTTTCCAAGCTTTCTGGAATTAAACGGTAGATCTTAGAAATAAGAGGGTTTTTAGATATATTGCCTTACTGTAATCAAACAAATGTAATAGGAAAAAATACAGGACCGGTAGGATTTTAACCTGCGACCTCTGCATACCGGGCAGCCACTTTAACCACAAAGCTACGGTCGGTCCTGCCTGGACCACATTTTTTTTTCAACTGTTTCTTAGTATAATTTGCTAAATGCAAAATAATCCATAAAGAGTTGAAATGTAATAGGAGTTCCTCACAACTTTTCTGAAAATATAAGCTATATCTTACAAAGCTGACAAATTCTTGTTATTTTTTGGCACATTAATTTATAAGAAAAGAGGTCAAGATTTAGAATTCAGGCGCAAACTCATTTCCTTGGCTTTCTTGCTGTTAAGGTTGGAGACAAATCCGCTTAAAGCAAAGAAAGTAGTCGGAAATAACAATTTTGCAAGAAACAAACAAAATGTAAGAACGCGAATCGCTGTAGAAGAAGCCGAGATAAATGAAGACAAGGAGGGGAGATAAAAATGATGCCGGATGCTCCCTGAATGGAACAAAATTAGGAAATTCACCGCGACGCTTTTTCAGCCGCGAAAGCTGTTTAAATTATCCGCTTTATCTGTTTATAAATAAAATCGACTCGTCTGGTTTTATATCGAATGATACAGAAATATTATTGAAGGAAATGATGGAATGTGCAAGGTAGAAAATAAACATTACGGGTACACGTTATCGATTTAAAAATTTGGATTGTAGAATTATAAATCAACACAGCATCCTCATCAATAGCACGAACTTATATACAAAATGGGCGTTTTCAAAAACTTAAGCCTTTTATTTAATAAATTGAGTACTGTATTGTTCTTATTTTCACTTTAGTTTCTTCTACCAAAATAGCATAAGTAAGAGACACAAAATCTTTTGTAGATATAATTTTCGGCGCCATCTTTTTTGAATAATTCGAAAATCTTAAATTTGTTTCACTATATTTTCACACCCACCTATTTATAAACCTTTGATTTAGCTCATAGTAAAGACCCCTAAATTAGGTACATAATAATATGTTTATGACTAGTTATTATTCGCGTCGGAACATTTTCAAAGCTTATCTAGACCCCACAAGCCACATGTGTAGTTGTGCGAGTGACATGCCAACTCTAACGGTGTCTGGAGCCAACAAAATTGCTTTGTCCGGGACTTTAGGAGGGCGTCCCGAATTATGTGGCCGAGGGTGAGTTAGTGCCTTACAGTGTCTTATTATATTCTCAGTTCATTTGTCTTGATCATATAATATTTTATTAGAAGACTTGCAAGGACAAATTTAAAATGCGGATGGTATATAATTATGTGTATTACTGACACACGATGCATAATTTTATATCAACATTAATTTATATGACGATGCATTTATAGTTGACTGAAATTTGTATTTTTATTTATTTTTTTTAATTTTGAGGTATTTACTTGGTTATAAGTTATAACTTATAACCTTTATTTATTTTTGCTCAGACGCCTGAGTTTTTTTAAAAGGCTCTAAATTATTTTCATTAATAATTATCATATACAGCTCTCACAAAGCTACGCTATTTTAAAAAGTATAAATTTAATCTTTTTTTTGGTGGATAAGCATGCGTTTGACCACGATCGCACCTGATGGTAAGTGATGAAGGTCTACGGTAGAGCGCTCTTACGTATGAGATACCTATTTACAGATTATTATCATTATTTATTTACCTTTGGAGACACCCAGGTTGTACCCACGCGGAAACACAGACTCGGGCAGGGCGTTTTATTCTTTGGCAGTTCGCATAAGAAATGTTGAAGCGAAACGCTTCGTGCGTATTTAGGAATATCTACCATGAAGCGATGCCGTAGTATCGTTTGTCCGGTAGTCCGATGGTGGAATGTAATCAAATTGAAAGGCCTTAAAGTGCCTAAATCCAATTTCGTTAACATGATAATTTTACAAGAAAAGCCTTAAAATAAGATTTCGTTAGTAAAGTAAGTCACTTTGATTGAAACAAATAAACGTTACCCAGTAAGGCCTTTTACGCTGTAAAATGCAAATCATTGAAAAGTTTTTTCTTCAATGAAACAGAGTGGAAATGTTAATCAGGGAACACACGACCCTTCGTTTAAGAGGACACGCCCGATCGCCGTATTCTTGTACATTCGTAAACGTATATTCAGAGATATAACTTTTTTTTTCTAAAACACTTCAATGGATGTTCACCCATTTTGTCAAATTTTTTATTTATAACGGGTGGCGCAAAAGTAAAGACCCTATTTGGTTCAGCTATAACATTTTTTCTAAATTAGAAAACTAGATTTAGATTTTTTTAAATGTATATTTGTGCCATTAAATTTCGTACCATTAGGATTTAAAGATGATGTCTTTTAAATGGTGACCTCCAGAGTTGATACACCTTGAAGAGGATGATTTTCCTTCAAAATTGGTTATGAGTGACGAAGCGCATTTCCATCTCTCAGGGCATGTCAATAAGCAGAATACTCGGTTCTGGGGCACTGATAATCCGCGCATTATTCAAGAAACACCTCTACACCCACTAAAAGTTACTGTATGGTGTGGCATCTGTGTTGACAGAGTGATCGGACCCTATTTTTTCGAAGACGCTGGAGGCAATGCGATAACTGTCACTGGAGAACGCTACAGAACCATGTTACGTGAGTTTTTGATACCCAGTTTGGACGAATTGGGGCTGGAGCACATCTGGTTTCAACAAGACGGCGCTACGGCACACACAGCGCGCGACACTATGGACTTAGTGAGGGACGCTTTTCCAGACCGAGTTATCTCTCGTTTTGGCGATTTGCCTTGGCCTGCAAGATCACCCGATCTGACCAGTCCAGACTTCTTTCTTTGGGGTTTTTTGAAATCTCGGGTGTATGTGAACAAGCCACAGACTCTCGCAGCTCTAAAAGAAAACATTCGTCAAGAAATAACGAACATATCGCAGGAAGTGTTACGGCAAGTTATGCAAAATGTCATAAATAGGGCTCAAATGTGTATCAACTCTGGAGGTCACCATTTAAAAGACATCATCTTTAAATCCTAATGGTACGAAATTTAATGGCACAAATATACATTTAAAAAAATCTAAATCTAGTTTTCTAATTTAGAAAAAATGTTATAGCTGAACCAAATAGGGTCTTTACTTTTGCGCCACCCGTTATTTATCAGTTTGTATCAATCTGTATGTACACGGAATCAATTTATGCTTAAAAAAAATTGCAATATTGGCACCAAAAAAAATGCATTTAAGTGGTATAAATATTAAATGTCTGTAAAATAGGTTAAAACTTAATGTTAATAGAGTTACAACACTAATACGATTGTATTTAAATACGGCGGTCGTGAGTTGGGATGTGGCGCCGACAATATTCAATATGCAATATTGCCAATATTGCCGGCAGTAGGAAATTATTTGTAAGAAAATATTGCCGATCCGATCCGATCTTGTTGTAATGCAAAAAATGGAATTAGTTTATGGAAAAGTTTAGTATTTCGCTCTAAAGTATTCTACTGGGGCTCTTTTACCAAGGATTCACTTTCTATCTGTGCGAACACGATCAGTTTGTCTGTCAGTCTGCTTTATCTCATAAATTGTAATAAATAAGATAGTTGAAAATATCATGAAATTTTAATATCAAATACAAAAAATATTTTTATAATTCAAAAACAAAAAGGGTTTGAGAGCCCCCAATTTGAGGTGTCATTGTCATGACAGAGCAAGTTTCATTTTATATTTTCAAAGGTTACGGCAAACTGATTAATTATACGCCAGCATAGCAATATTCACCAAAACGTAATAGATTATTTTTTATTTTACTATGTTATCTGATTTTATTTGTATTTCATTAGATCGTTAATTAATGTTGCCAACAATATTACCACTTATATTGCCGCTTTGGGCAATATTACCGGCAACGGCACATCACTAATCGTGTGTATCCCCTTAAATAAAAGATAAACATTGCAAATTAAACGATACTAGCTCAGTAAGTAAAGCCAGTTGTATTAATTTCAAACGTAATCCAGGTTTTCATTTCATTAATTTTATTGAACACGCTGGGCTTTCACGAAGTTATGAGTGTTTAAAAACTATAAATTTAATCAAATTGAAAAGCTTTAAAGTGGACGATTTAATGAATCGTTTATAATGTAAATTATAATTATGTGATCGTCGCTTCGCTGGCTTTTGTTTGAATTGAGCACAGTGCTGTATGAAAATATGACAATGAGGTGAGTTTCATTTATATTCGTGGCTATTATACTGCAAGAAATAATTTCTAAGCAATATCCATTCATTTAACTGCTTTCAGCTACCGCTTTGACGTATAATTTTCTGTACTTCAATTACGCGCAATAGGCCACTATTACCGCACAACGGTTGTAGTATGAATGTTAATTTTATTAACGTAATACGTATGCATACTATAATAAAGCTAAACTTCCTTTGAAACTACTCATTTTAGATTTCAAGGCAAGATTTGTGATATCGTTGCATATAATGAGTATATTTTTCAGCTTTGTAGTGTTTTATTATATCAATAGCAGCACTACTCTGTTCTGATTTGGTGATGAGATTAGGCTCTGAAATTACGTTCGGCTGATGAAGAATACCGTACTCCTCAGATGTGGGCTATCTAGTATCTGGTTTTGTGAATTGAATATGTTTATTTGCTGTAGTTGTCACTAGTCAGCAGGTGGAATGCATGTCTTGCTAAAAACTTTGTAAACGAAAAACTAATCCTTAAATTTTCGTCAAGCCCGGCTTAGTTATAAAAGTGATGCTATCTTATTTAAATATATTACGGTGCATACAAAACATTAAAATCAATGATTATAGTATTGTATAGTCGAGTTTATTAATATGTGGGCAGTATTGAAACTTATATTGGATTTTAGCTTAAGAAGGGGGTTATAATTGAACTTTTGAATAGAGTGATAATTCATAATTATATTATTTATTTCTTACCTTCAGCTGCTGGAGGTCTCGGCTGATAGTGTAAATCTGCAACAAAGAAATAAAACATGAATAGATTATAATGTCTTATTTAAACATAAAATAACATAAAATCACACCCTTATTACCCAGATCTGTTATCTTTAGGTCCTAAAGGAGCCTATCGCCATTCCCGATAGAAAGTTCACAAACAACACTTTGTTCGACTCGGGCTCGAATCAAACGCGAGACCTCCCGGTGAGAGGCGCATATGCTAACCACTAGACCATCAAGGCATTTATCATCATTCTAATGATGGACACTTTATTTTCCTACAACAACTATTACATGAAACATAAAAATGTCTAGTAATCCAAGTCTTCCGAAGCAGCTCAAACGATTTTCATGAACTTTTAGAGTTTATTTGGTGGGCAGACGAGTTGAAAATAAATCATTAGCGTTACAGCTACTTTAATTAATTAGTATTTGGCCTACCGCAAACAAAACACGAGCTGAACTATTCGGAAGCTCATTTTGCGGAACCTATGCACCTATTTGATTCGCCAAACCAAATAATGTAATTGTAAAACCAGACCATTCCCTCACCGCAACAAGTTTAACTGCCGACAACCGGTCACTGAGTTTAATTATGTTCGAATATTTAAAATTACAGACTTAAGTACCTAAGTATATTAAGTTATAGATAAAATATTTTTTCCGCTCAGCAGATCGAAGTCGTTCTTTGTTGTATGAAAATAGAGTACAAAGCTCGATTTTGCTAGTCTCATGTCAAACTAAGCAGAACTTGTACTATGGGTACCAACTTTTTTTAACTGCTGAGGTGAAAAGTTGTATATGCGACACGAGATCAAAGCTATTAACATCTCTTTTGAATCCTTCACTAAGCTCAAGATTCTAACTTAGAATCACTCGCTAAGCTCGTGGTTCTACTATAGAAGCTTTCGCTTGTTCTGGATTCAAAATGAACACTCGAAAAAAATAGGAACTTTTCTCTCTAGTTGCACAAAACAATTTTCTAGACGAACAGTGAAAATGCGCTGTCTCAGTCGCTCGCAGAAGACTAAGACATCGCATTTTCCCTGTTTCTTCAAAACGCACATAAAAAAACAATACGTTGTTATCGTTATTATAATTTGGCATCTTGATTGTCACACAAATAAGGTGATTAATAACACATAGCAGTTAAAAATAAAATTAACAACTTAGTTTAATAGTCAGGTAAATAATACTTAATTTAGTTTTCTTTTTGATGCCAAGTAACTATCAATGTCACTTATCTTCTACATTCAAACCATGTCATATCAGCAAAAATATGACAACGCACTCCCGTTTCTAACTTAAGCCTAAGAATAAAGAGACTTAAGCTGAGTTGATGAATAGGTACACTCGGCCACAGATCAAGCTATGCATTTAAGCCTAATACGCAAGACCATCTTTTATACTGGAAATGTATAGGTTCCTTCATAGCAGCGTCCGTACACAAGGCAGAAAGTACAAGAAAAACATTTTGCAACGACCCCAAAATTTAATTATTTAGGACTAGGTAAATAAGAAAAACATAAACATGTACAAAATTTAAACGAGATCGTAATCAAATGACTAATTAAATACATAGCCATGCCATGTTGTTTAATTAATTGTGTGATTACTATCGTATTTAAATTTTTATTCTCTCAGGAATATTGAAACGATCGATACTGAATTTCCTGTACTGAAGTTAGTATGGTTGTGTTAGCTCAGCTGTTCCTCTCACGACAGATCTAGCATAACTACTGTTTGCTTACTAGCATAATACCATAACAACATTTAACGTTATTCATAAATTCATATTTATTATTTATTAAAAAACTCAAATACTAATAATTCGTTTTATTGCATCAATGTAACAGACTTGACATGAGCAACACATTACAAATTGTTTTCTAACAAACCTCTAAAAATATAGCTAACATAATTTAATTACCTTAATTTTTACGGTAAAACTGTTCACAGTTCTCGCACAATCACCAATATCCTTCTTTACTTGCTGTACTCACGAAGGCCGGATCTTTTGATCCGGCCTTCGTGACCCTCCTCAACCGTTTTTCCATGATGTTACCAATACCCGTTTCAATTTCAAATCATGTAATCGAATACATCATATTTGAATCGGTTTTGAATTGGTAATAAAAATAATTAACTAATACATTTTACATTATGAAATTAAATAAATTAAAGTAAAACAAAATAGCATTTCATACGATCGACATCTTTCTAAATTTAATATCGACATGAATCGATTTAAACTTGCCAGTACAAATTATTATCTTATGATTTTACATTATGAAATTAAATAAATTAAAATGAATACAAATTTAAATCAAATAAATTGAAACCTAACAATGTTTTAGTAAGGAACTGTGTTGAATAGTTTTCCTACGTAAATTATTTTGATACGTACTTTGAACTTCTTTATCTCAACAGTTCACAAAAACGAATCGCATTTTTATGCAATGCACGTCCACCGCCAAGACGAGTGCATTGCGAAACTAAGCAAATATTTATTTTGACAAAATTTTACTTGAGTTTCTACTACCTCGAAATTTGTATAGATAAAAAGTGTTTTTTTTTTTTATTAAAATTGACGTGAGTTTGTAACATTATTCAAATTATTTGCGGTTTCGCCTATACGTTACGTCTAGGCGCGATGCAGGCGCGACGTATCGCACTCTCTTGATAATGCCTAGACGTATTGGCTTTCGCCAATACGCCGCGGTCGACTAAATAGACCAACATTACGTGAGTAACACCCGTATTTCATAATTTGAATAAAAATTGGTTGTTTAGAATAACTGTGTTTTTTTACCTATGGTTAAAAATCAGGTGTTTTCTTTTTAACTGTCTATTTGTTACGCATAATCTTTAAAATTGCGATTTTATTTTGTACTAGCTTTTGCCCGTGACTTCGTCCGCGTGGAATTTGTTGTATTAAATAATAGCTGCTATGACCCGCGTTCAACCTTACTGCTCCGCTCCCGTGGTGTTTAGCGTAATGTTTAATATCAGAAGACCGTGACGTAACGACAAACTTATTATTTGCGGTTGGTACAGTAATCGGGTCTAGTAAATCGCAAAATTAATTTTGTTTTTTATTGTATAATTATATTTTGCTGAGATAAATAGTACTCAGTGTGGTGCCCAAGATATTAAAAAAATATTATACTAAGTTTCATTGTAATCGATCCGGTAGTTTTAGCGTGATGCCTAAACAAACAGACAGACAGACCGACAAAAAAAATACTAATCTCATTTTGGGTTCGATGCTGGTCTGGTAACACCCCCTGCCATTTATTTTTTTTAAATTTTCGATGTACAGAAATTTTATTTCTACAGATTTATTATAAGTATAAATATAGATTTCATATTTTTTACGTCAGTTGCCTGTAGGTGCAAAATCAAACTTCACCTAAGTAAGTCAAAAATGCGGTACGTATCACAATGCTCGTTATTTAAGAGGGTCACCTATGGCAGGTGAATGGGAGATCGCAGGAAGCTGAACAATAACAACAACTCACCGCTAGCTACCCGTCTCCGGATAACTCCTTTGTCGCTTTGTACATACGGCTACATATCAAGCCATAGAAATCTTAATAACAAGGCAAGATTTCTATGTATCAAGCATACATTTTCAGTATAACCTGGTCTCGCATTGTATAGACTTCCCGTGCAGTATGAGACCAGATTATACTAGATATATGTTTAGTATAGCTTGTTGTGTAACCGTGTATGCAACACAACAACTGTAACAAGGTGATTTTTTTCTTTTTTTTTATTCAACGCCCACAGCGAACGAACGTGTAGTCCACCTGATGGTAAGTGGAGTACAGCCCATGGACATCAACAATCCACAAAAGCAGATTATAGATGCGTTGCTGCAGCTGAGGACTACGGTGTTATGCCTCATGTGCCAGTAATTTCAGGGCCTGATCTCACCACCAAACCGGAACACAGTAATGGAAGCACTACTATTTGGCGGCAGGTTAAAGGTGAGACGGTGGTGCTGCCGCCCTCGAGCTCATTCACAAGAGCTCTACCACCAGTAATAATTAGTTTCAGTGTTCCAGAAACTAAGCGGGAATTATATTTATAATTGTCCCCACACTATTTTAAGAAGTCGGCGTTAAGAAAATCGATCAAAAGATTAAATTATATTAAAGATATTGTTTGGTCAATTTGTTTTTGTCTTTTTATTTAATCGCGTTACATAAAGGTCGAAACTATAATTCCGACAAATATATTACTTATAATAAGATCACAACTATAATGTGAATGATACTTCTCTTCACGGACTCTTTACGACCGTTATAATTATTAATTTCGTTGATTTAAAAAGTCGGCTCTTTAGTAAAATTAGGCTTAAATCAGCCAGCATTTTACATAAATTATGTGTTAGAGTAAGAAAAAGTTGATTCACAAGACTAATTTTATTATTTCTTAACAGAATTGCTCTTACATTTACTTACTCAAAATTACTCACACATGTTCAGTTTTTCAAAGAAACTCATACATAATATTTATCTTACCGAAGTAGCTTTCCACATATTTGATTTCGATTCACGAGTACCGTCAGTTGCTTTTATTTTCATGTTCCTCAAACGTCACATTCGCTTTGGCATCCACAAAAATGAACCCGTTCTTCGAAATCCAATTCAAAACGGGAAACGGCAGTTAGACGGGTTTATTTGTTTGCTATCGGTATTTCGAACTTCGAATGTTCCAATATCGATTAACAAAATTTATACTTTTAAAACATGAAATTCAGTCCCCTTTACGAGGGTGCTTATTGAGGGTAAAATTTCATGAAAACTTAATTAAAAGCATAAAGATAGATCCATGTATCAAAAAGTTGGTGGTACACTGACAGCTCAAACAGACTCGAGTTATTGGATTTCAAAGGGATTGCTCGACAAACATGAAGTCGTAACAGAATTTTCGGTGTTCAAGTCGTACATGAGAGCACTCGGCCTATTCTTGAAACCGTCCTTGGATATCCTCCGAAAATACACAACATATTCCTTCACATTAGGAATAAAGTGTTGTAGAGTAGTATTACCCAGCAACGTTCGTACAATGCTATAAAGATGAGGATCAAGTTGTATTAAGTTTAGGAGATCGGAGTTTATTACTACGTAAACATATTTTTCCTTTTCAGGCACATTCAGATTGTATGAGATATTTTTCAGCTTTTTAGCGTGCCAGACGACCGGATGGCGGAGTGGGTAGTGTACCTGCCTGCGACGCCGAGTTCGTGGGTTCGATTCCCACTTAAGACAAATCTTTGTGTGCATGAACATGGGGGTTTGTCTTAGTCTGGGTGTTTCTATGTATAATAAGTATGTATTTACAAAAGAAAAGTATATATGTATTAGTATCAGTTATTCTAGTACCCATAGTACAAGTTCTGCTTGGTTTGGGACTAGATGGCGCTGTGTGTGAGTTGTGGAATATTTATTTAATTTATTTATTTATTTATTATATTTAGCTCTTTAATAATAGCTACCAGTAAAAAAGTGTTTTAAGTTATTTAAATAAACAAAAGACGGTAAAGTATTAATTAATACTCTACCGAGACGTCATTTATTAAGTAGGTACGTTTTCATGAATATTAAGGGATAGAGGTTCATTAAAAGTTATTTTAATCCGATTTCCCTCCGTTGCATGCTAATCAGTTTATCTTGCTTTCTTCCGTCGAACTTGCAACGAGTAAGGCGCAAAAATATCAAAGGTAAAAGAAGTAATGGATTCAAAGATTAGAATTAATTTGTCGGCGAAATGGGAGGTGTGATTTGTAAGGTGAATAAAATAGGTCACGACTAATGGGTGGGTTGTGCGGCTAAATATAAAATACAACAAGAGGCTGGCAGGTTACTCGGCCACAAGCCGGGGTGTGCTGGGGCGCGCGCCATATTGTTTTATTGCAAATTGGTTGGCCGTAGACCGCGCCTGTCCTTTACATATACGAGACTATTAAACTACCGCCGGTGTCCAGTCACGTGTTAAACGAATTCGATCGCTGCATACAATGTTAGGTGCCTGGTGCTCGTGACGGCTAACTGAGGCTTAGAAACCGCTGGTCAAATCGCCTCTTTAGTTCCAATTTGAATGGGCGTGGTGACTGATCTATGGATAGTAAAATATAGAATACCTTGTCAAAATATAGGTAATCGTAAACTGCTGCAAGAATTTTAAGTTACATATTATTAATCGAACTCATTTTATGACCATTCAAAGTTTCATGGGTGAGTCCAATTTTGAAGTTATTGAAAAAAATATTAATTATCATTAAATTACCCACACAATTTATAGCATCTTTTGTAATAGAACCATTTTCATAAACGCAGTATTTCATATAGCTATCAAACATAATTCATAAATTCGCATATTACAAGTTACAAAACGATGACGTCACGTCTATGTGTCTATGTTTGGAGCGTTTGGGCGAATCGAATGGTAATGTGAATTTAAAATTGTATTATCTCAGGCAATTTACGTGTTTACAGAGTAATTATTTTGAAGATGTTTCTAATATTGGTGTTTCAATTGCATAAAAAAAATATTTTTTTTTATCATGTCTATAATAGCACTACTAAATATACGTTAACAGTCCAATCGGATGTTAAAACTTCATTTTGAGAGCTCTTTATCGCAGTTTGATGAATCTTTGTTTAAAACTTTCTATAACTCGTGCCACTGTCTTCTTACTGAATGGTAGAAATATTTTAAACTTGTTATAGTTAGTATAAATTTTTATGAACAGTTATAGCTCTTTACGAGTGGTATAAATGTTGGAAGGCGTATAACTCTTATACTAAGTTGTTGAATTATATTTAAATATTTCAGTGAAGGAAGATATTGCTTTTTTATTTTATTGCTGAAAGTAGCGCGCTTATAGTTGTTGTTTTTTTAAAGTCAGTATAATTACGGATTATTCAAAACCAAAAAAATCTGTACTGCCTGTAAATACAAATATTAAACCTGACTAAATGATATGCTTGTAAGTTGTAAATTTTAATTAACGATTGAAATAATGATTGACTGCCTCGATGGTGTAGTGGTTATTATATGCGCAGCTCACCACGAGTTTGATTCCCGGATTTGTGAACTCTCCGTCAGAAAATTCACAATAGCAGCACAGAGTTGGGATTGTGCCCAGTGGATGGCGATACGGTGAAATGTAGGTGTTGTACACCTCTGCCACACCCTTCTGGGTGATATAGGCGTGATGTTATGTTTATGCCATCACAGACGTGGTCATAAAAACTGATTGTAATTGAATGTTGAAGCTCTCTATGTAATGGATACTCATTGTTTTTATAGTTAACAGTCGTCTAGGACTCTAGGTGATCACATTTCCAATTTGCAGTCATCCGCAATAGCAAAAGAAACGCTGAGTTTATCCACTGATAATACAGGTTCGTGTACTTACAATTACAAATAGGAAGTTAGAAAAACCAAGAATCTTGGAAGTGCAATCAAACTCATTAATATTGTCAGTTTCCAACCTTATTATCACTATAATAAAATGATCTGGTAATATTATAACAGACTCGACTGTATTTATTATTTATTTATTAAATGAGATACTCATTGCGCTAACAGTAACCCGATACGCACAATAAGCTAAGTATACAATATTATGACATAAATAAATTATATAACAGTACAATCACGCATACAGCAGTACTTTGGCCATGTCTCTAGGCGAGACAACGACTCCGTAGAGCGACTCGTTATTCAGGGAAAAGTGGAGGGTACCAGAGCGCGCGGCAGGTCACCTATGCGCTGGACTGACCAAATTAAATCTGCAGTAGGAAACCGCATATCTAACTGCACCAGAAATACTGCCAACAGGGAGAGATGGCGAAAAATCGTGCGGAAAGCTGTGTCCACTGCTGCCTCCGATGTGGACGCCTCAAAGTGATCACGACCGCTCTGCCAAGAGCGAAACGACAGAGAAGAGAAATTATATAATATTACAAAAAAGGAGACATAATTTTAAAAATCAAAACTAAGATTCAGTCTAATAATAATGCACATGTTGTAAAGAACTTCCAATTAATACAATAAAAAATCCAATACAGCAAAATTCTATACATATATTTTGTTTTATTTCAGGGTTACTTAACATTAAACCTTATAACATTTTGCGTTTTCCTATTCATCCTATACAGTAATAGGATCCGTCTAGGTCGATTTGGACGGCGCACTATAAGGATTCAGATTCGAAACCAAGCCGGTAATATTACATAACCTTGCCTTTATGTGCTGAAGGAAATTTCCATTGTATAATAATGCATTTTCCGGAATAATTTGGAGGATATTTCTAGATTTTTGCGGAATAAGATCCTTTGTTCACTGCTGCGAATCCAATTGGAATTCGTAATTTCTTGAATGCAATTCTACGGTCCCGTTTTGTAATATACGGTATATTGTTAAATGTATAGAAAGATAATAGCTGCTACAACAGAAGTTTTCTCTATTTCTATTTTCCGGATCGGGCATAACTGCTTATAAGCTCTCAAATAAAGTGATGGTGAAAATTATTTCACGTATAACTTAACGTATAGAGTTTTCATGTACTTAAAACTTCAAGATTATGACGTAGAAGGCTTATGATGAAACATAAGGTGAATCAGGCCTTAAGTTCAAGAATCTGTTTCACAAAGTCTCAGTAAGATAGATAGATAGATAGAAAATTCTTTATTGTACACACAGATTAAATACAATTTATAGAAGAGTCTTATATAAGTATGCACAATGGGCGGCCTTATCACTATTAAGTGATCTCTTCCAGGCAACCTTTGGATGGACAGGATTGAGTTAATCGACATAATATTATTTAGTGTTGTAGTTAAAAAAAAAAAAAATAAGAGATAAATGTCTATTAAATTGAAACTTGACCGACTATAAATGTGACTCAAAAAAGCGGTCACTTGAATTTGCTTGTGTCATATTTTATGTAGTGAGTAACCTTCACTTGGTGAATCTGAAACAGGCCTCAAATAATACTAAAATCATATGACTCAAATATAAAAACACATTGTGAACCGACAGCGAAAATAAAGCAGTATTACCTTAATAAGACAGCGGTAAAACACAAAATGAGTTTGGAAAGCTTATTACGAATCACGAAACCTTTAAATCGGAGACAATTTCGTTACTAAAATGGTATTAATCAACAAAATGGAAATGAACAAGATAAAATCAATGCAGTGTCATTAGCTGGCAGATTGTCGAATGCCACAGACGTTTTTGGTTTTTATGGATCACGCTACGCACTACACGGCGCTTAACCAACTATACAATAATTGTGTATGAGGGTATAATTTATACAACGATAATGAATATGACTAACGGTGTGGTATCACGAAGGTTTTTACCCTAATAAGTGGCATGAGTTACAAAAAAATGTGCAAAGAAAAGGTATTGAATTATGTTTCACTCTCAAGAGAAACCTTTCGTGAACCCGCTCGCGAGTAATGAATCATGCGTGTAATACAAAGCGAGCAATACTTATAAATACTGAGGCCAACTGTTCCTTTTATACCTTCAAACAAGAGTAGCAGAATGTACAGCGTACTTTAACAACGTACAATTGATGTAAGCTCATCAAACAAAGTGTAGTTATTTTTACCTTAAACAATTGGTTGGCTGTTTTCCATACAAACGTAATATGGGTTTAATTTTATTATTATTAAGTTTTTCTATTTTATTATACAAATCATAATATCTAGGACACTTAAATGCAAGGTTTTTTTTAGTTTGTTGTTTAACGATTAAAATAGTTTTGACATAAGGGCCACAAACAAACATGCATTTTAGTGTTTCAGATATTTTTTGACGAAAATAGATAAAAACTTAATAATATTTAAATTAAACCCATATTACGATCGTATGTAAACACGGCACTCGGCAGTATACAAATCTTAATGGACGTTTTCTGTTAATGGGCATGACACAAAAATATATATATTTTAATATCTGTGAGGTTAAGTTTCTACATTTGTTTTACGTTTTGTAATCATTTATCTACGTATATCTATGTGTATTGGTTTGTAAATGAAAGGAGAATGAGTAGTCACGTATAACAAAAAAGTGGCAAAAATGCTCATTGTATTTTAAACTTTTTAACAAAAGAGTTAAAAGTAAATAACGGCATGGTTATTAATGGAATCACACGAAATTAAAATTTCTGTCAACCAAATATCGACCGTATTTATAAGGAGGTAAGAATACACTAAAACTCTTTGATAACTTAAAAAATCAGTAAGTGCTAAGTTATCAGTAGGTAAGTTACTTTAGAAGTTTAATCCCCAATTTCACAGGTATTAAATGAACCTAGTTGGCAGGATAAGCCAAGAATACAAATAAATGAAAATGTCATCTGTTCTTTTTTCGAGTGTTACTTGTGTCACTTTTATATTCGGTCAGGTTATATTTTATGGGTCGTATAAGATCTATCCGAAACCTCAAAAACTGGCCCTAAGTATTGAACAGTAATAAATTCATAAGAATAATTAATTAGAAGTGATTAATTAGCTATCTTCGGTGCACCAACTATTCAAATAGATAGGTTCCTCTCTAGTTTGCAACTGCGAGCACAGATGCAGTTTAGTAGAATCAATTTAGAAGTTTACCTATTCTGTCTTTACTTAGTATATTGATGTGCTGAATTCTGCTTTAAATATTAATGTTTTTCTTTGGTATAAATAATTTCATTAGTAATGTCGTGAATTAATTTACAGTGCAGTTCATTGCTGTTTTTCATTGGTAATAGAATTGTAAAAAATCCTTTCAGGCACAATATTTACAAAAATAAATAATAAAGATAGTACTGAGAACCAGTTTGCATTTGTAGCAATATATATCTTTTGTCCACGTCTTCACCCACGTCATACTTATCTAAGTAAAAAGTAGCCTATATAACAGTTAATAATCTGGGCCATACTTACGCTGAATACCAAATGTTCTCAAAATCCGTTGGTAATATTTTGCTTGAAAAGTAATAAATATCCACAAATCAACCTCTTCCGTGATTAACATTGGTAACATGTAGAAATCACAAAGTTAAAAAACTCTACGAAAAAATCCTAGACTTAATTGAGTTACTTACAATACAATATCATAAATTTAATTAAATTTCCATTTAAGGATGTTCGGGTATTTAAGGCTTTCCATCAGCTTTTGCTGTCATTTGACCAAACTAATAAAACGAGAACAGTATTTGTGTTTTCATTTTGGGTCCGTGTTTGGGACACTCTGAAATTTATTGCCAAAGTTACTTTTAGAATTTGAGTGGCAGAACACAAAACACAATACCGTAGAGTGGCATTAGTACTTGCACATTAGAAAGAGAGACAGTAACAAGGGTCTAGTAGAGCAGAAGCCAGTTTTGCAAAGCATAATTTATTTCTGCTCATTGACACTAGTAGTTTTAGTTAAGGTTTTGCTATTTTTAAGCATGCATACAATGGGTGTCTGATCGTAATGTTCCAGCTATGTCGTTAAAAGTAGGTATTGTTATAAAATGTTTGTGTATGTACTACGCTTATCGTCTTGCGATGAATCGGATGTGCGGCAAAATCCCTCGGATTTATGTTGCATTCGCTGTAGTTATTAATGAATCTTTGTAATGTTTTTTATAAATAAAAAAAAAAAAAAATAAATAGTATTTTCGAACTTATCGCATATGACTTCCACATATCGAATGGTAATCAAAAATGGACATGATGATAAATTGGTAATTAATTCATGCACACGTCTAGCACAGTGAAGCGCTAAACTCGAGTGAAAGCCGCAATTACGCACGAACAACACTGGATCCTGACAGAGCTAACAAAGTGTTAGATACGGCGTCCACCTAGCCAGTGCTCGCAGGCAAGTGCGTGATTGCGCTTGACACCCGTAATATCCGGCCGCTCGCTACTGCCCACCGATGGTATCAATTTCAATTTGTTGCGGCACCATAACAGCCGCCTCTGCTCGATTCGTTGTATGAATCGATTTCGCTCCAGTTTCCTGTTGCGTTCGCATCGGACTTAATCTCGAATCGGTCGATTGAAATGCTCACCGGGAATCATTGCCGTTTATGCCGCTGATATCTATTTAATTTCAAGTTCGACGAAATTCGATAAACGCAGATTTACGATAGGCAATTTGACGAAATAATCTATTCTCGAATGGCAATAAACTGTTACGGTTTTATCTTTCATCTGCTAGTGTCGATGTAATAGTCTCTTGAGAATGTGAATCACAAAATGAAGATGACGACTCACATTACAATTCACGATTAATCCTGTAGATGGAGGTATGTAAATTTAATAATCTATGTTCATACACCACGTGTGGCGTGCGAGCTATAACATTAATATTCTAGAATATTTGAGATTCAAATCCGTGCACTTCGCGAGAATTTCATGTTCAAACGGCGTGAAAATTAATCGATCGATTAGCCATTCGCGCTCAGCTTCAAAGCTAAAGTTGAACGTGACTCGTGGACCAGTCCCCTGCCACCGGCGCCTGTGGAAATTAATTCTGGTGTTGAAAAAAGAATACCGTTTTCGACAATCTATTGCATAAAGCTTCAACTAACTCCGCAGTTGTTGCAACAAGTAAAACGATTGGTAACTAGGGACGTGCTCGCCCGTATGCCAATATATGAATATGAATTGCTTCACTTAAAGCGTAGCCAGCAGTAGCTGTCCTCAATTTATTACCTGTACCTTACATTTCGTAACATATGGCTTGGTAATAGTTTTAGCGTTAGCGTTTACGTAACATGAGAACGAAAAACTATTAAAAATACGTGAGATATTTATGTTATGTATTGAAAAATTTCTTTAGGCACAGAAATATTTTCCAAGGAAATTGATAAAAAAGGTTTGCCATTTTATGATATAGCACGAAACGAAATCTTTGATTAGTAAAAATCACCAAAATTTAAATAACTTTTTGAGTTTCATTATTTAAATTATGAAATACGGGTGTTACTCAGGTAATTTTGGTCTATTTAGTCGACCGCGGTTTCGCCTATACGTAAAATTACGTGAGTAACACCCGTATTTCATAATTTGAATAATGTTACAAACTCACGTCGGTTTTAATAAAAAAAATTGAGTTTCATTCAAAACCAAAAAAAAAAGTGATAAAAATGTACCACGCATATAAAGTTATTCCGTTGCATAATTCGGACTTAACTTCTGTTGATTTTGGAGCGCGAGGTCTATTCATTAAACCCTTTACCAGGAATATTACAGCTCGAAAAACTGAATATTACTTAAAAAAATATTTGCGTGCATACATTACTTCGTACACGAAGACTAGGCTATTTAGTAAAAGATAAAAGATATTTATTTTGTCAAACAAGTGTGTACAGTACAAGTTATAGGCTTGCATGCAGGATAGTAAAGTATGAATTATAAGTTCTACATGTTTTGCCATCTTAGGCGTACAAAATGTAATGACAAATAATTAAGCAACATAAAAAATCCATCAGTTTTACAATAAAAATCAAGTAACAAATTGGTAAAAAAATAATAAAATTAAATTAAAAGTTATTTACAAAGATAAAATAAAATAATTTGTACCTACATTAAAAATTGCAATTGTAAGGTTTCTTAAATGTTTTTAGGTCTAGCGGATAACATTTTTTTATTTATTTATATATATATTTTTTTTTTAATTTTATGTATCTCTATGAAGTATTTTATATAATATGTACTTCTTCTATTTACATATCAATCATTATTCCTCGGTCTGAACTACACCTACCTATGCTTATCTTTTCACCACCCTAGGTTGACTGTAAGAGAATGCCATAAGGCATTAAGTTCGCCTATGTACTATTTTAATGTGCAAATAGTTAAATAAATAAAAAATAAAAAAAACCCATTATTACATAATATAACGTCACATTATAGTGATAAACGTGATGTTAGATAGATAGATAGATAGAATAAGCTTTATTGCACACCAAAAAATAAGACACAAAATAGAACATAATTAAACATTAAGTCATGTACAATGGGCGGCCTTATCGCTAAAAAGCAATATCTTACAGGCAACCTTTGGATGAACAGATAGAAAGTTAGACTGATATGGGGCAGTTTAAGGTGTAATAGATGAGATAGAAGGTTCACTATAACTAATATTTACATAATAATTTGCTAAGCTGTACTAGACCTAAAAACAATCCCAGAAGGGAGTGGCAGAGGAATATTACACCTACTTTTACACCAGTAATGCTTAGTTCTCTTGTGCGGTTAGCCTATTGCTATCCACTAGGCACAATTCAAACTTCGTGCTGCTATCAAAATTATCCTATTTTTATTAAAACTGACGTGAGTTTGTAACAGTGCAAGACTGGCTGCGACTCAGGCGCGACGTATAGCACTCTCTTGATAATGCCTAGACATATAGGCGAAACCGCGGTCGACTAAATAGACCAACATTACGTGAGTAACACCCGTATTTTCACAATTTTAACAAAATTATCCTGTCGGAAAAAATCCCAAATAATACTGTTACCCGACCGCGACCTAGGAATCGAACCCCAGGCCTCACAGTGAAAGGCGCATATTACCACCATTTGACTACATAACAAAAACTGATACTTCTCCTGTTGTGTTTAGACTATGTTACAGGGGATGATTATTGCTTTCTATGCCAATCGGGCACAGATTAAAAATTTTCTGACGACAAGATCCCAAAAAACACATGTCCACCCTGAGAATCGAATTCAACACCTCAATTGTACTTATACGCTATCAATAGATCTACAAACTTTACATTGCTCTCTACTGGACTATAACTTGTGGTACTATTATCCTAAATTTAACATTTGAAACAATACCCGGTTAAATGTGAACACATTATGCGCATTGGTAAGCAATTAGTAACACGGAATAATCTTCTAGAAGCGAGCTGGTCCATAAACTTGGACTTCCCCTATGAATATCTAATGGCAGTTGTGGAACTACTTAGGTAAGCTGTCGCCATTTCCATGCTCTAAACATAATTTATTTAGTGATGAACATGGTTATTATATTGTCCTCTCTGTACCTGCGATATTGAAGATATAATTTATTCATATTCGAATTTGCTTTCATTACTGTAACTTTGACTGTTTTTGACTACTAAAGGTTATGTTAATTGAGTCTTGAAAGAGAATAGAAAATACAAATATTTTTGTATTGTATTTTACATTTATTTATTTTTATATTAGTGATTAATTTATAACGTAGTTAATATTAAAAGATATTTTGCATTTGTTTGAAAAGCTATCAATTACATTATTTTAATTTAATGTATTGATATTGCTAGCATTAAAATAATTTGAAAGGAACAAATGTGTTTCTGTATTTGATTATTTATGAATTTAATTAACGAGAACATTTCCACTTTGAACATACTATTATCATGTATCTAACATTTTCTACATCTACAACTGCACTCAACACAGATTGAACTAGATTTCAGCAATCATTCTGATTGATTGATTGACACATAACGCGTAACGAATTGTGAGGCCTATCAATCAAATGTAAAAATGTTTACAGCTGAACCATGGAGTTTCACAGCGGCCTACAAAATGTTTCAACTAAACATAAAGCAACACCTCATTATTTTAAATAGTGGTCGACTTTTGTACTTACAAATCATAGTTTATTTTGTTTTGACAATAAACTTTTCTATAAAAGATCATGCAAAATATTGATTTTATTATTTTATTTATTTAATTGTTTACATTACTGACTTAACTACAATTTAATTTTTACAAAAACTATTATATTATTTACAAGCTGACCCGACAGACGTTGTCCTGTCTTAACTATGCATACATTCTCACATTCTCTGTGACGATATTTGCAGATATTTGACGATATTATATCAATGTACATAGCATTGACATAATGCATGCACAACGTCAAACCCCATAAAGGTACATTCAAGTTCATATTGTCAAAAGCGCTTAGGTTACTAAAATGGCTATTAAAATATAGGGGTTGGTGATAAAAGGGTTAAAAATTTAGGGTTGTATGTATTTCTAATGCCACATTATAGAAAAATAAAAACAAAAAATTTTGTCCAAAAATTAAAAAAAAAAATTATGGGTGAACAACCCTTGTCACTAAGGGGTATGAAAAATAAAAAAATATTATAAAATATTCATATAAAATTTGGTAAAAATCAGGTAAGCCGTTTAGGAGGAGTAAGGTAACTAACATTGTGACACGAGAATTTTATATATAAGATATCAACTAAAGTTAAAGAACGACGTACATCTGACATCTCGTCAAAATAATAATGAAATACCTTTTTTTTAACACGGTTCTCTTTAAACAGCTTTTCGGCACCAAAGTCTCGCAAGTATCATCATTATGATGAGCGGGTCAGATGACACTATCAAGACTTCTACCATTTTGCAGTACTCCTTTGAGAATGAAAGAAAATAAAGCTGTCACAGCTAAAACAAAAGAGAGATTCACAAAGAAAAATATGCGGCCGTAATCCTACAATTTATAAACGCAATATTTTTGTCAAATCTTTAAAGTTGAGCTGCAAAAGTTGTTCACTTATACCTGTAACATATTGCCTCCGTCGCTTTTCATGAGGGAAATTTTATTCCTGTATAAACTTGGAGTTAGGACGTGTGGCGCAAAAAGTTGCCGTCGAAGTTTGAGAGTCGTCGATTAACTTTTAATTAATGAACGACGAAGTTTTGTGCGAACAGTTTTCTAGATATTGATAAAATCGTCTGGCAACGCCTTTCATAAAGTGAAGAACAAAAATGCAAGCTAATTCAAGTAGATATTGTAAAAAGTAAATATTATTTGCTGCAGTCAGCTATTTTTATTTCAATATTTATAAAATAAAAAAATGTTTGTATAATGTTTATTTTTACACGTCGTGGATGAGGTAATAATATAAAAGCCACAGACTATTTAAACAACCTGTTTTTTGAGAGATATCCATGTTTTTGATAGGATATGGATTAGACTTTCCTTTATTAAAAATATTTAACTTTAATTTAATTATGTATTTAAATATAAAATAGTTCATCAGAAATAAATGTTTATTATAATTATAATTTACCATACTGATACTGTGCTGACATATGAGTAAAGACCGCTAGCAAGGCATTGTGCTAAAAGTGCAAGTTAAAAGGACAAGGATACATATTATGTATCCTTGTCTTTATAACTTTTAGAAGCGGCCCTTGTTTGAACATGTTTATTACAAGGCAAAATCCCATGAGATTGGCGTGGTATATTTCCACAATTTTATTGCATTGGGTTTTATTACGATCCTAATACAGCAGTATTGTTCGGACCGAACCGTTTTTTTACATTCAGTCCATGAATATTCAAGGTACTTCTTTAATTCCAATGGTTTTACCGCAGTTTGAAAATCCGACTCTGTGTAGCGCCCAGAGTGCCACTAAAATTAATGTTCTGCCCGAGAGAAAAACGAGCGGAACTGAATGAAACCCGGTATCCTATAGTCGCTTGTATAGTTTTATCTTTCAATTTACTAAAAACGGGGTTAAATTTTAAGCGCTTCTCACTATTCATAATTCTTGCAATGGAATTAATTTTGTTGATTTCGTGACATCGATTGCAAATCGAGGTTTTCAACTTCAACTTGGAAGATATTAATTTAAAGTTACAGCAGACAGCAGCAATAATGTCGGTGTTTTATTGTCCCACTTGTTTTTGGCTTCGTTTCGCTGAATTGCCTGACAAGTTTTAAAGCAATTCATTTGGAGATCCGAGAATATTATTGCCTAGAAATTAAAATCTACGATCTCTCTCTCTTAATTGCCAGCTTAATAATATACCTAATTAATAGTTGTTTCAACGCGTTCGATTACATTGCAAAATCACAATTCTGTACCTATAGCACTTAAAAAAACTATCTAAATAACGACGCTTTTTAACTAATTAATTGAATTAATATATCTCCATTATCAAACAGTCGGAAAATGAAAGGTTTCATTATATTATACCATGAAACCTTTCATATTTCGACTAATACAGTTTTCTAACTATTAATATAAGTTAATGACTAGTTGATGAAAATCTCTTAAAAATAATATGAATAAATTCAATTTTATTCATAATATATATTATTATGAAATAGAGCAAAAAAGTTTGATTTACTTTTTACCCAGGTGCAAACTGTTTGATATTGGAGGTATACAAATTAAATTGATTTATTGAATAATACATTCCAATTTTCAACAGTTATTTTAACATTTATATTATTTTATTATTCAACTAAAACAGTTGTCGATTGCAACTAAAACTTTTTATTGTTCATTCAAAAAAGTATACAATTTTTGATCAGTACAAATTTATAGCAAATAATTTCACTCAACTGTGACTTTGTAAAATAAAAGGCTTATCCGAATCGTTTTAATCGAATGTAAACTCGATCCCGTTGAAATCAATTTGCAAGTACATTACTTCCTTTAGTATTTTATTCAAACACAGAATTTATTTTGGTGTCACTTTAGTGGTGTTGATTGAGGGGAAAGATTTTTGAGATTACTGATGGAACTTTACAACTTCTCATCTAGAAATTGTAATTTATTAAATATCTGAAAAGTGGAATATTTTGTTTTTTTATTATATTTGGTGTTGAAATATTTTAAATTCAGTTTTGTGCTAATTTTAAGTAAGTAATGTACTCATTTAATGCTATTCAGTATATCCGATATAACCCAAAATGTCGAATAATCTGTGTGTGTGTGCACTAGAATCGTACACAGATCGTTAATAATGAAGAATGTAAACTATTGATAAAAATAGACTGTTGTTTCGGTAAGCAAAAACATTTCACGGATTTGATTGGTCAACAAAGTTCCTAGTTACACAAGAATTCCAGTCGGTGCCATTCGGGCTATTTTGAACTTGCCAGTTACGACGAAAAGAGTAAAATATTTTGGTCCTATTGTACTGGCGGAATGAAAATAAAATGTTAGTAGTCTGGCGCGGTTCGAGTTCCACTATATGCAGGGCTGGCTTTATGAATGGACGGCAATGATCAACTTGATCGAATTAATCGGGTTAGCGAGGAGTCACTGCAGTTGTCAGTACGCCAATCCAAGTATTTCGAGCACGCTCGATTTATAACATCAAATTGGCACTTTATCGTTAAATTGTTTTTGCGACTAAAGTTAAATAACTATCCATGTAAAATTTCGGAAAGAAGATATTACATTAAAACCTAATAAAACACATGTCAGCTATAATTTAAATTAGTAGTGAAGACACTTCTAAAAGTAAAAGGATGTATATGAGCCACAATGTGGCGGACATTACCACTTCATGAAACAAGGTCAATATCAAATGGATAATAATCATAGAAATCTTAATAATAAGGCAATAGAAATGTCAAAGACGCGTGACCTTGTCGCCGCGCATCTGCCTAGTCAAACACAAGTGCGAGTTGAGGAATTGTCGTCTTAATGTCATCGCAAAAAGAATAATTTTGTTTGCAGGAATACAAGCGCATGAGTCTAATCGAACACAAGTGCGAGTTGAGGAATTGTCGTCTTAATGTCATCGCCAAAAAGAATAATTTTGTTTGCAGGAATACAAAAATTGGTATTTGAAAAACGGCGACATGCGTCCCAGTGTTAAAAGATAGTCGATAGCATTTCTATTGACTAGTTATTAAGATTTCTATGATAATAATAATAAATAAATATTGATATACTCACAATTATTTGTCAGTAAGAAACCAGTAGAAACGCCCAACAAGACTAGAAAAAATAAAAGTAGTAAAACTATCAATGCGGGGCGGCAGTAGTGTATCCAACAGTAGTCCTCGGAGTTGGCGGCCGGCTGGGTGGACGACCACACACAACACTTGCCACAGGAAGGTTCAGACGGCGAAGATGCCCTCACTACCGCACTGTTCCCTTGCTGGTTCACTATCACACCCTGCACTGGAGCATCGCTCCCTTGTCCGTACACTGCACTCTTCTCAGAAAGTCGTGCAAACCCTGAACTTTCATCGTCCCGAGGGTTGCCGTACACTCCGTAAGACGCTACCATATCAACTCCTGATAACGACCTGGTCGTCTCATTTCCTGTAGTACTATCTTGCACGATATTATTGTCAGTGCTAGGCCAACACTCGCACGAGCACCGGTCCTCTTTCCGTCTCTGTCGCGGCTGGCTTGCTTCAGTGCGTCGGACTGGTACTTCTGTTTTCTTTTCTTCTTCCTTCTTAACTTTGGCATCTTGAGGTATAGCGTCACTGATTTCATAGCTTGGCTGCAAATTTTTATGGTTCTCTATGTACCAGTGCCTCTCCTCCGCTCTGAGAGTGGTATCGTTGTTACCCTCGTAGACATCTGCGTAATTGGAGAGAGGGTGCGAGGAGGGGCTGTAAAGAGGACCGGCTGTGAGCTGTCCGTAGCCGCGCTCGTATTGTGGTGGCCGGTTATTACTCGCATAATAGGTGGTAGACGAAGGCACGGTATAATCGTAGCCCGGCCTGTTCATCTTCAACGCTTAATCGCCTCATTTGAGCTTATGTTTCACTGTAGAAAACATCTTTAATGACGCTGTAAATGAATTAAGAATCATTAGGAGATGGCAGATACTCTGATGCTATTCAAGTTAACGACTCAGATAATCTGTGGATAAAGCTAATCATTTTATAAAAGGTTAATGGTCTAACAAGCCATCTGATAATTCTGGGTAATCAAAGCGAGTAGCGAGTGAAGTAATTTAGCAGACAAACTTTGTTTATTTTATTATGCGTTACATTTGGAGGCGGGAAGTTATGTAGTAGAATACACGTCTGTTTATCTCAATTACCCTCTTGTTCGACGGTGGTATTTATCTTTTGTGTTACAAGAACGCTCGCGCGCCGCACCTCTCGCCCGCTACCCGGGAAGGTAGACAAAGAAGTAGCGACGTGAGTAAATAAACTACCCTAACTTAAATTAACCGTATTTATTTCTCTGATTTTGACACGTATGAGTCGAGTAACTTGATTAGTAAACTAGCTGTAAGAATGCGAAACAGGGAAGTATCTAGGAGAAGTCGCTGATTTGATTATTGGTACTTTTTGTTTCACAAATAAGAAAGTTACTGACATTAGGATGGGTTCGTCAACCTTTCGATAAAGTCGATAGCTAACTTTCTGTTGAATCCGAGAGATAATTAGAATAATCCGTTCGAATTAATTAAATTAAAAACAAACAAAAGTCATTACATAAAAGTTGAGGGACACCAAGTTACGACTCGTGACTGGCGACCCAGTTAAAATTAGGGAGCTCCCAAATTCGGGTGTCTGCCTTCTCTGTACTCATTGAACGGAGCCAACGATGCCTAGATTATACTTAGTGCTCACATAATGTATTACATTTTATGTAACATGCTCAAATATCGAGTTAACGAGGGTATACATAGTGCTCCGATATACTCGAGCTTCTGGACAGTACAGGTCCCGAAGCTAACATAGTCAGTTCAAAATTAGACCTTATTTATAAATTTCCTTTGGAGAGAGAGAGGGTATTGTACCTAATTTTATGTACATCAAAATGAACATATTTTGATTCTATGGAATGCCGAAAGAATGGGCTCATTCGTACCTATATTACTAGGTATGAACGGTAGAATTTTTATGGCAATTTTGTATTATTATAAAACGCAGCTCTGTCTGTACGGATTAAAATATGTCACATTAGGTATTATTTTAGTTTGGAATATTGTGATATTATGATGAAAGGTTTAATTACAACTGTATTTTTTTTTAAATGTACAAAGTGTAGTATATACTATTATGTGAAATTAATATTAAACATGAATACCTAATTGTTATTGATTTCTCATATTTAATTTGTTCGCTGTCAGTTCCAAAGGAACCCTACAAAGTCTTGCGAGTTTCCACCGAATTCAGCAAACACGAACGTGGTCAATTCAAATGTTCCGTAGCGAGTTAGAAATAGATGGAATTGTGTGAAATCCTTCGACCCAAATAGACTCAACATAGGTGAGTCCATTGAGTAAACGAACTGAGATTAAACTCACAAAATGTTCAAAGGAAAAGACCTCATTTTGTATTCTCGATTCTCGTATCTATTGCTACTTGATTTGATTGCTCAATAAGGCCTTTGTTCTGTACTTCATGTTTATTATTGGTATAATATGCGAACTTATTTGTGAAATGTGTTCTAGTTTTATTGTTTGAACTGCGTACGTTATTATTCTCTTTGGACCTTTGAACACACTGTTTAATGAACTGTATATCTCAAAGAGACTTGATTGGCTCGTTACGGTCTAAAATATTACGAACTGAAGTATGTACCCAACGATGTATGGATTGTATCGATTCGATTAAAACATTTGACTTTGACAAATCGATGTAAACTACCATTGGACAAACATTTTGTAGTATTTAATCAAGATCAAAGATTCACATTTTCCTTACCTATCTGGTTCTTGGCTTTTGGACACAAATTTGCACAATTGCTTTTCCATTGTATATGTAGTAGTTTTTTGGTGTAGCAACAGTGGATAAATAATAATGGCAGGTGGTAATGTCAAAGACTTGATAAGGAGAAGAAGACCGAAGAAAATATGAATATATTGCGTGGAAGATGACATAACTGGAAATGATGTGAGTGTTGATAAGACGCCTATAGGAAGGTATAGAATAATACATATTGCGCTGACCTCAAGTAATGGAATAAGTGGGTGGATGATGACGGAGCAAAATACAGGTAGCTGAAATGTATGAGGCTAAATATCTTATCTCAAAACAAAGGTATTACAAAAACTAAACAACGTTTTTTGATAAAGACAAAATTAAAAAAAAACGACGTGATTTCAACAAATGATTCTTATTCGAATTCCTCAACGGTATTTCATAAAATCTACTAAGGAAACACGAGGAAATAACATCAATAAAATAAATACGAAGCCAAAACACCTAAACGAAATGCTTGAACGGCGCAAAATAAGTGCTCCACTATTCATAAAAGTATCTCTGAGCTGTCATCGATAGAACATAAAATTTTGGCGGCCGACCTCTCGGGCTGAGTTAACAAAATTCGGCTTGTTTGCCTTCGTCTGTGTAAAGTGTGATTTATAAATATGTCTATGTGAGTGCCTATTTATTCCTGTGCCCGTTTTTACTTTGAGCGTATGAATTGAAATTATAAATATACAGGGTGTAAATGACATGGTGACGAAGCCGCTTACCATCGACTCAGTACAAAATTCTGAGACCCTGGGTGCTAAAATCTTTCACTGGAAAATTTTTCGAGGCACATTTTAGTTCTTCGTGATTTTCCCGACTGATTACGGAAAAGTAACGCTACTCGAAACTATTCCGATGAATTTATCTATATTTGTAATGTTTTCCGATATAAAACTTCGTACCTTTTTTTTTTTTTTTTACGCGGGGAAATGCATTTACGCATACCACCCCACCCCGGGGTGGGTGGAGTGGTTATGTGGGACTCGCTCGTGCCTGAAGATGTTGAGCTTAACTAGCTTACTATTTCAACCTAGCTAGCTAGCTTCAAAATCATGTTCTTAATAGCTGAAAATTGTTAACGCATGCTTATTCGCCGGCCGAATCAAAAAATTATATATTGAGTGTCAAATTTATTAAGATAAGGCGTCATCAGCATAATGTTAGTCAATCGGGAGCAAAACAAGCCAGAGTACCTCATACTTGCATGTTATTATTATTATGATGCCGAACAGCAAAATTCTGTGTCAAAACAGATTACGCAAGGTGAAAATTTAGCTCGACAAAATTTTCAACCAGAAATTCTGTCGTGGATAATAATCCAGGAGTTTACAACCTATCTGCGGATAATACCCGCTGAACTGCGTATAGCTTTTGACTGTTAACATAAAATTTAAGTGCTAAAAATATCGTTTGTTTATTCTTACGACTAGTGTATAACTTTGTAAGCGTTATAGAGTTAACAGAATAGTAATGTCCTATGGAGCGCGCGCCATACAAACGGAGTTTGATTGTAATTTTTCTGTTATTTAGTTAAATACACAACACAGAGCCTTTACTTAAACGTCCTAATAGTATCATGGTCTTCTAGAACAAAACGCTACTTAAACCTTGTTAAGGGGATATAATTAAGTGATCGTGCGTCATACAAACGGAGTATGGTTGTTAGTTTAATAACATTATTAAGTTTATCTATTTAAATAGTTATACCAAGTCTAACATACAATATGCGTGTTCGTGTCCATTCTAACATTCATAACTATTTAAATTAATTCGTTTGTATGTAAATTAATTTATGACTAAAACAATGTTGTCCTAATGGGCACGAACATACATGCGTTATTTTTTTTTAGATCAGATTTATACATTATATAACAACTAAACTCCTTTTGTATGGCGCGCGTTCACTACAACATATCCCCTTAACAAGGTTAACGTAGCATTCAGTTTCAGTAGACCAAGGTACTATTAGGGCGGCTCTGTGTTGTGTATGATTGTACACAAATGCCACTTACGCCCCTGTACAGTCACACACAGCTACTCTAGATGAAAATTGGTGTACTGTGGCCGGTTTTAGCCTCGGAATGATTTCCCTAATTGATGATTCATTGTTTTGTTTCACTAACGCCCAGCATGATACGAATTCATCTCGATGGAACAATATATAAAAAAAATAATAAAAACAAACAAACGTTGATTACGTAAAGGTTTAAATAAGAAGAGCTGATCGATTTTAATAATTAAAGTAAATGTAAATAAGATATTTTTGACAAACATCTCATCTATTAAAAATATTTTAAAAGATCTACTATTTTTTTCAAAGAGTACCTTTGATACGCCCCTTTTTTTGCCAAGTCACTGCATAACAATCATAGCACGCTTTAAAGGGATGAAGCCTAGAAATGCATCCTTTCTGCTTGTTCACTTAGGAAATAACACAAGAACAACCGGCCAAGTGCGTGTCGGTTCACGCGTAAAAGCGTTCTGTAGTTAGTCGTTACAACATATTTTGGACTTCTGCGGAAGTTTACGCCGCGCCGTTTCTGAATTAAACAAGTAAAACTTTAATACATGTAATTGTTTTCAAAGGCTTTTGTATTAGATCCGATATATTCCAAGTAACTGCATTTTACAATTTGGGCCCTTAGTTCTCTAGAATTAATAAAGTAAACGTAGCAGTTATTTTCCTTGAATATTCATTTCATATACACAACCACTATGTATTTACAGATTTTGAGAGCTAATGGTTTAGCTTTCAGAGAGGGACATCATCGCAATATCTCGCAAATGCCTCTTTAAATCAAAAAACTGTCTTAGTTACCCCTCAATATTTTTGAAAGACCTATAATATAACACTATCTACCACTATGGGGTATGAGAGAAACATGTAGGCAAGATTGGCAAAAAATAAATATTTTACCAATTTGTTGGCATAGATAAAATGTTATTTTTTGCATAAATATTTTTGCAAAATTTCAACTTTCTTACATTAACGGTTACGACGCTATGCCACGGACAAACAGACGGACATATTGATACTGTAAGGGTTCTTTGTATGTAGCACGGAACTCTAAAAAGGGGGCATTTTATTTAAGTATTCTCAGCTACCATGCTATGACAATGCTTTATTTTCTTGGTACTAGTTCAGATTTTTCAATAGTGCAACCTACTTGTACTTGCAGCAATTTTATTCATGTGGTATTTAGGTCGCAATTTTTTTTATAACTTTTCATATCATTCACATTCAGATATTAACATAAATCTCACTATAACATACTTTACATTTTCCTTTTTCGATTACGATACCTACAAAAAACCTGTACAAAAATAAATAGAACAACAACCATTCTAATTATGTGGATTAAGCGAGCACCGCGAAGCCTTAGTGTTTTCGGACACGGATTTAAGAAGCATTTAGTGGCTCTCCCTCGTATTATAACATGAAAACACGGATCAGCGCTTTCATATCGCTTTTCCACGATGCTATTTTTGTTTTAATACGACCGAAATAGAATTATCTGATTCTAACATTTTTAGCTATACAGAATAGATATACGAAATTATATACGGTTTACATTTTAGCACATTAAAATATGTTTTGTTTAAAAATAATTGAAAACTTCACATTTTAAGACTTTTAAGTTGTTTTTAAATCAAAGTGCTTTTTAAACCAAGAAGGCTTTTACCATTCTTAACCATAAAAAAAACTATTTTAAACAAAAATATGCTAGCTTTAAGCCTGAATTGCGTATTTTTTATTTATTCTACAATCAGCAACACATCTTGTCATCAGCATAAACCACTAATTTACAAATTACATACTGATAAATCATTCCGTCTTTCTTATCCAACATCACCAAAGCTTAACTCATCCAAATGATAAATCTCATACTCGCTCATCCAAAACACTGAACGATGGTTACACAATGTACATCAATTTAATTATTTCTCATTCCGAGTACAGGCGTAATCAAATTCGGGACTAAAATATTTGGTCCTTCGGTTAATGGATTAAGCCCTTTGCACAGTAGTTACTTTATACATCGTTTCAGTAGCTATAATTATTCTGTAGCCATCAACAATTTATCTTGCAGAGTCAAATAGCTTTGATAGGTAATATTTTGTAATATTTTAAAATATGGCTTTACTATCCCCTTTTTGTATTTAAGGTTTAAAAAAATCAGAATCCAGCAGGATTCAACCCTGCACCCCCCGTGTAAACGCCCCAGGTGCTTTGCCAATTCAGCCATGCATTTGTATGCTGCTAGATTTCAAATATCTCAACACTTTCTGTATTAGCGTTATTGGTATATATATATACCAATAACGCTAATACCTTAGCTAGGCGAACCTTACTTGTATTAAGCACCTGTGTGATAAGTGATAAGTTACCTAGGCACACGACTAAATGTCGTTTCGGACACAAAAAACTATTTTTTTTACGTTTGGGTTAAGAACAACTCGATACTGCCGAGCTATATATGACGGTATATATATATATATATATAATATACCTATAACGCTGGCACGGAAAAGGTTGAGAAATTTCGAATCTAGCAGCATACGAATCCATGACTGAATTGGCAAAGCACCTGGGGCGTAATATTTTGTTTAGAAATATAATTTACAACAAATGTTCAAAATACGAGTAACAATGGTCCCTTTTTTGCAATCAACTGTACACATCGAACTCGTATTTTGAATGATGTACGATTAATTTCTGATAAAGTGTTCAACCATCCATACTTATCAATACAAAAGAGTTGGGGTTAACACATGAAAACCCTTTCAACCAGATGATCGAGCCTCATTTCATTCAACCACAACATTGAGCGATGACTCCACTGAGCTTTGACTGTGTTTTCATGTTAATTAAGGTGATCAAATTTGGGGCTAAAACGCTTTGTTAATAGATAAGGCCCTATGCAGACATAGGAACAAAAAAATTAATTTAATTTTATAACTAGTATTCAACATTTACTGAAAATTACAACTGCCTCGATGCGATAGTATTCAGCGTATGCGATGGCGATAGGCTTACCCTCTATTCCATGGAACTTTACCATAACAGGTGAAATATAGCTCTTGTACACATATGCAACACCCTTTTGAGTAATATAGGCGTGTTGTTATTCAACAATTCATTATGAAGCTTTATTCAGTAGTTGACTATGTAATATGTAAAACTCAGTAATCTAGGATATCTAGTTTTAGTAAATTAATAAGTAAATATAGATAAAGACCGTATAATAATAATAGCAGCCCTGTATCTAATACATGTCCCACTGCTGGGCTCGGGCCTCTTCTCATGATGAGAAGGTTTAGGCCATAGTCCACCACGCTGGCCAAGTGCGGATTGGTAGACTTCACACACCCTCAAGCACTTATTAGGTACTCTCAGGCATGTAGGTTTCCTCACGATGTTTTCCTTCACCGTTAGCGAGCGATAATTTATATTATTATGATAAATACACACATATCTTCGAAAAGACGAGAGGTGTGTGCCGTGGATTCGAACTCGAGACCTTTAATATCGCAGTCCTACGGTCTCCCAATCGGCTATCGCTGCTTCCCGTAATAAAGTAAAAAAAAAAACTTTAATTTTCATTCCAAATCTAATAATCAGACTCTATTCATTACATTACTACTTCTACACATTACTTAATATAATTACTAGAAGGTACTTTAATAACTGATTGACTACTTTACAATATGCACAAAGTCTACGTAGTACCTTAGTCACATCACGAAACAAGGTAAGCAATAACAATTAGATCCAGCTATCAACGCCAAACGCATAATATGTTGTGCCAAGATTTATGGTATTGAAAATTACAAGCCTGATAATGGATCGAGCTGGCATGAGATAGGTGAATATGCGTTTATCGTAATGAAATCTTATATACAATGTGTGTATAGACGGCGACACATCGATCTATACATTACCATTATAAGATGACCCGCGTTGTTAAGGCTTTCAGTACAATCAGAGACCAGCCTATACTGGAAAATGTATTACATGACGTGTACCCGTCTGTACATTATACGCGCACAATATACGGTGTTAAAGACGTGAGCTTAGTACGAAATTGAATATATTTTGTAACACATTTGGAGCCAAGAATTTTCATTGTTTACGTTTATTTAATGCGAAATTGTTTACAAAGTATCATAATAGGGTTGTATGATAAAGTAATTGGAGTGAGAATTAAGGTATATTAGCACAATATAATTAGGAGGTATTACTGTATGTTTCAAAAGAAAATTACGATGTTTCTTGTGATTTTCGTAATACAAACAAATGAAAAAGTTTTTCTAACTGTAATTCAATTGATTGTTGATTGAACAACGGTTTTTTGTATTCATTCAAAGAAATTTTGCCTTAACAAAATATTTTGAGTTTAGTTATTTTCAAATCCGTGATATTGTCCATTAACAATACTTATAAAGGCAGAAATGGCAGAAATAATGATTATTGTTTAATAAAGTCAACCTTTTTACGCAATTAAATTCCATTGTAAAAGAAATGAGCGGTCAAATAAAATAGTATTAACTATGGTATTTGTGATATGAATATTTTATTAACATAGGTTTTGCATACCAATGAATATAATTAGTATTTACATCATCAATGTCCAATTTGTGTATCATCACATCAACATTATGTAATCATTACAATTTATCTCTATGAATAGCAATGTGTTGATGAGCCTTTGAATAATCATTTTATTTATTAAATGACTTCTTATATGAGTAAAGAAATTTTGTCTTCTCTTTGATGGTGTGGGTAGTGTACCTGCCTGCGACGCCGAGGTCGCGGGTCCGCTTCCCACTTAAGACAAATCTTTGTGTGCATGAACATGGGGGTTTGTCTTAGTCTGGGTGTTTTTATGTATAATAAGTATGTATTTACTAAAGAAAAGTATATATGTATTAGTATCAGTTATTTTAGTACCCGAAGTACAAGCTCTGCTTAGTTTGGGACTAGATGACGTTGTGTGTAACTTCCACATGTGTGATATTTATTTATTTATTTATGGTGTGTTTTATTTATAAGAAACTTTAGTTGGAAGTTAAATACATCGAAAATTATACAAGGAGTCCCACGGCGAAACATGGATGAAAAGTACATTTAATACGTTCGATAAAAGAATTTACAAAAAATACTTTTTAATGACTGGCCAAAGGCTCGGGAATCAAACGAGCTGAAGTTCGAACGAATACCATCCTGTACTTTTATGGCATCAAGCGTCAATTATAAAAATCAAATCTCTTATGATAAATAAAATTCAAGAAAATGATCCATTCCCATGATATAATTATATGAGTCATTTTGCGTATTTTTGTCGCTTAGATACTGATCGCTTTAATGATTGGAAGCTATCGATTGAGACCATAAAAGTACTTTTTATTATAGTTGATTTGATTCCTTTTTCATCAAGCTTATTTTCGGCAATCTTTGATCACAGCTGAAATTATTTCTTTAAATCAAAATAAGACTTCTTTTTTTTAAATCTGCTATCTAGTTTATTTATGATACTTTTCTTCCATTTAGCATCGGTGGGACAACATGCATATACGAGTTACTGCGTAAAATGCATTCATTCGTTATAAGCATAATATGTTTATTTCTTTTTACTTTCAAATAATAGTATATTTCATTGTCGTTTATTTATTTTACAAACGATGCCAAAGGATTACCCCCGTCAAATGAAAAACATCGCAAGCTCAACTGAGTACTTGATCAAAGAGACCGCATTTATTATTTACTGCGACAATTATTTATGACTTTAAAATGAATTAAATACTTTTACGCTGTAGTAAATGATGCTTAATTTGTCCCGCACATGGTTAGTAGCTTTGTGTGCCAATGAAAACATACATTTGGGTTAAAAAAAACTCTTGTCATGATTTGGGTCTACAATTCTTATTTTTGTTGATATTATATTTAAGGCAAGACCAAATTTTATAAAAATCGGCCCGCCTGTTAGGCATGAAAGCGTAAAAATACAACTATATATAACATCACGCCTATATTATCCAGAAGGGAACAGAGGTGTACATCACCCACATTTCACCTTATATATCCCATGGCATAGGGGGTGAGCGTATCGCCATCCACAGGGCACAATTTCAATTCCGTGCTGCTATTGTGAATTTCCTGACGAAAAGATCACAAATAACATTTTGCCGAACCCAATCGATACACTCTAACCACTAGACCGTCGAGGCAGTTTTATATCTATTTCAATAAATCCTATAAGCAACAGTATTTATTCATTAACACGCTTATATTAGCTTCACCTGTATGTATAGTATGTATGTAACCGACTCCTTTGGACTCGATTTTGACCCACTTTAAACGGACAGATTTCATTCAAATTTTGCACACCTGTCAAAGATCGATGACAATGCAATAATTAGATTTTTTTTTTTTTTTTTAATAAATAAATAAATAAAAAAATAAATAAAAAAAACGCTCTTATAAATAAACCAAACTAAAAAGTAGAAAATAAATAATAGTTTAAAAAACAAAAAAACACGCTAAAAAGACAAAAAGAGAAGAAAAAAGAGAAAGGGTTGCTCGATAGACGAACGTTTTTTGTTCATTACCATTTTCAGCTTATATTAGGTATTATTTTTCACTTTTTAGTTAGAAGTACGTTAAAAGCGTGGTTTTTAGTTTTTTTAAACTATTATTTATTTTTTATTATGGTGGATAGATATGCGATTGACCACGATCTGACCTGATGGTAAATGTTGATTCAATCTACGGTGGAGCACGTTTACCTGTGAGACAGATTTGCTTTGAAGACACTCAGATTGTTCTTATGCGGCAACACAAACTCGGACATTACGTAACTTATTATTAAAAATAGACTCTGTATGTTCACTGTTTGCGTTGACCTCCATGGGTTTATTGTGATTATAGCCTTATTAGAAGCTCTCCTTTAGGACATTAAAGAAATAGGCAGATTGAAATTGACATGACATTATCCGAATCCAAAAGATGGCGTCACATAGGCAATGTACATTATAAGATTTACCCATACGATGTTTTCCTATAAAGCTTTAAAGCTCATTTCATTCAAGTCAACCCTCACTTACGACAAGAAAATCTCTATCAGTGCCCGGCAATTCATTTATGTGCCGAGCTGTTTGTCTGTCGACTTTCGTGTTTCGAATTTTAATGTATTAACTTTTTATACGGTTTTAAACTCTCCTCATAGATAAATCTGATTATTCTATGTTTAAAAACTATTTTTATTAACTGTCTCGATGGTCTGGTGGTTAGAGTATGCGTCTCTCACCGTGAGGTCTCGGGATCAATTCCCGGGTCAGACAAAGTGTTATTTGTGATCTTTCCATCAGAAAATTCATAATAGCAGCACAGAGTTGAAATTTTGCCCGGTGGATGGCGATAGGCTTACAAGTAAAATGTGGGTATACCAATATAAATTGTTTAGATGTTGAACCTTGTTATACGGCATCCACTTAATATTTTCGGACCTTCAAATAAAAAATACTAGTCATAAGTTGAAGAATATTCTCTCCTCAATAAAATATATAAATACTTATTTTTATCTTTGTACGATATTTAAAATGCATTTCTATTCTTAATGAAATAATAGTGTGTTATTGTTCTTTTTGTACCCCAATACCCGCACCGCATTACATTCCAAAGACAACATACGATGCGTTATTAAAATCTCGACTATAGTACGATCGCCGAAAGAATTCGTTGGTGGCAGATTGTGTACGCTCCTAAGTAATGTATGGTATATGATGTAACTGTTAAGCTACCAACTGGCAAGCTCTTCACTTTGACAGTTGACCAATAGGATGATAAATACTTTTATTATTGCCGTAACAAACGCGTTCTTTCGTCATCCGTACTTCAGTACATCTCTAAATCTGTTCTAGATAATAATGTATTATTTTTTGTATTTGTAATTTTTATTAACTTGTATATAAATACTTTTCTTTCTTGTATATTAAATGAATTAATTAGAAAATTATATTAATGTACACTGTTGGCCAAAACTTGCGATATGGTATCACACTATCACATTAGTGAGATAATTTAAAAAAAATACTTTTGAAACAGCTTTTGGCCTGGCTTCATATTTAATTGACATTGGATTTCATATTTTATGGATATTGACTTTTTAATCGATGCACCACGCAGGTGCTAGTTATAATAATTATAAAATGTAATTACCAAACATAATTGTTACGTACAAAAAATAAAAAGCTTGCAGGAATAAACTGCTTAGTCCCAAATAAAACCATTTACTAAAAGTACATAAAATAACTTTGGCTTCCTTTAAGTTTATTTTAGTCCAGATTCATTCATTTTGAGAGACGTTATCGCGTAAGTCGGTCTGACAGACGAGAATTGCACTTTGTGCATTTTATCGCAGCTAGTAATAAAACTTCCGAGAGACGCGCGGCAGTAAATGCTTTATAACTCTGATTAGTATTGAGTACGTCGTAAGAGGAGATAAAACGATCCCTCAAGATTATATTCTGGGCTATGTGTTATGTCAACTTTTGTAGAATATTGGCACGTTATCTATACGTCTATTGTTTTTTTAATGCGAAATTTATTACAGTATTAGAATCCAAACATTTTTTTTTTTAATTTTTGTCTGTCTGTATGTTTCTATGTTCGTATGCGGATCCAGCAAAAACGACTGCATGGAATCGGTTTCCACAGTAGTGTAGTAGCTCAAAATCTAACTTAAAAATTGGAATATGTTATATCTAACTTTGTATTTTATCCCTAAGAAGGAAGAAATTAGGGGGTGTAAGTTTATATGATTTCTTCGTTAATTTTAAAGGAAATTGCATATGCACACAGGTTCTTTTCATGACGTAAATGAACTGTAAGATAGTTTTTTTTTTTTTATTATTCTCCCCAAGGAGTTGAATTAGGGTGAATTACTACTCCTGTGCTTCACAATTCCCCTTACTTTCCATTTTTCTCCATTCGTCACCTCTTCTGAGCTCCTAACGTGTCAAAAATGATGGGGTCAAAATATTCAAAAGAGGTTTACTTATAAAAGGTAAGGTATTGAAAGGCGAGACGGGAAAATTTGACTACTCGGAACGAACGCGTAGTTTGGTTGTGTGTTACAGCATTTTTTTCAATATTTACTACGAAGCCGTAGCGTGCTACGAAGTTCGTAGCAAATTAGATCACATTTAACCAAGTGCAAAATGCTAAGAAAACTAAACTGTTTCTATTTAATATTGTGACTAAATGATGTGTTTTTGCTATGTTTTAGAATGGATTGTGATCCATGTAATGGCTTAAAATCAGTACTAATAAATAAACCAGGTACAGTCCAGTTTGTAATGATATCAGGTTTTGGTCATATCCACTTATCATCATATTTACTTTATCTATAAAACTATTTCTAATATAGTATAATTTCTTCATAACATAATAATAATATAACATCACGCTTATATTACCCAGAAGGGTGGCAGAGGTGTACAACACCTATATTTCACCTGTAATGTTTAAGTTCCATGGGATAGGTGGTGAATATATCTCCATCCACCGGGAACCATTCCAACTACGCGCTGCTATTGTGAATTTCCAGACGAAAATTTCACAAATAACATTTTACCGACCCGGGTATCGAACCCAAGACCTCGAGGCGCAAACGCTAACCACTAGAACATCGAAGCAGTACAATTTCTTTCCACGTAATTTTGCAATAGAAAGTAACTTTTTTTTTAAATACAAGTTTTTGATTCAAAAAACAAACTATACAATATTGTTTCTATATACAATATCTGCAATGTAATATCTACACAGCATTATGAGTAATATCCCATTAAATCTTAAGAAAATCTCCTGAAATGGAAGTGTCAACTTAATATTGAATCATTGATTATGGCCAGGGGATAATAATCCATTTCCTTTAGGCGAGTTTTACGAGCGACTCGCCGTACAATGAACAACTATATGAGAAAATCAGCCAACAACTATTATTATTATGGGAAAATTAGTGAACAAGTTAAGATAATCAAGCCTTTTATTCTTTACTATTAACGAAATTGTAAAGGTTTTTTTTTTTACTACTTTAGTCCTCGTTTTGTAATAATACACGTTATTATTAGTGGTTGTGACGGCTGAAATTTACTCAATATTGTTTTGGAAATCCTGTTTCTATAAAAATGTGTTTTTAAACTTATTTTTCTTTGAATTAAAATTCAAGATGCACTTTTTTTTTTGAAGAAATATACGTTTGCCAAATCTAGAATCCTTAATAAGGATACAAGCACTTCTGAAGACAGAACTTGTTAATACAAATAAGACTACTTGATAATTTTTAGTTTCTGATATTTAATGACATTTTTTTGTGGTTTTTTAGAGGATAGTTAGACACCCGATAGTATCGATATTTCTTGTCACAATTTATATGAAAGTAACATGATTTAATGCCTAACAGTAATTGTCATTTAGTACCTATTAAGTGTCAGGACTAAAAGCCCTACCGTTCAACATCATATAACTTTAAAAGAAAACAAGCTATACAATGTATGTATGTACAATTCACGTGTTCTTGCAACTTTTTACTATAACGTAAGTAAAAGTAAGTAAACTGTAAATGCAGGTAACCACATCCTTAAAAACAAGTTTTAACCGTCGCGTGGATGCGGGCCACAAGATCAAATAACGTAAACTTTTCCTTCCGCCGCCGCTTATTTAAGTTAACTGTTTACTAACTACCTTTGACCTTTTATCAACTCTATAGATCACGAGAAGTTTCATTATAGAATAAATACTTTTCCGACTCCTTTTTTAACCTGAAGAATCGCGTGCAAGACTTCATCAACCCTATTTAAAACACAAACGCTTTCTATGAGTCCGGCTTCAAACAAAATGCGGTCCTAAAAGATTTACAATCAAAACCAGCTAACAGTAATTAACGTCCATTCGCGTTACGCTATGGAACCCCGAATTAAATTTCTTTGAAATTTCTAACCATTTAAACTGATCAGAAACAAATTTTACGGTTATTTGTTACCCAATGAAAACAAATCTAACTTTCAGAAACGGCCTCTTTTTAATTTAAATTTAATCGTTGTACGTTTTTGTTGGCATTGTTATAGCTGAATTGCAAAAGGTATCGTACTTATGTTATGCAGAAATTGCATATCGAAGGACATGTTAATAAGTCATAATTTAACATAAATAGCATCATAGTAGTACCATCGTTTGAGCCGTGCGTCACAAACTAGTTCATTCTAATCATCAAAAGTGGGTGACAGACCGCGTAGGGCGACGAACCAGTGCACCCATATAAACAGAACTGTCGTCTTCAGCACATATTATTACATGAAACGAAAACACATCCAAGCGGTACACTGAACACATTAGTAGGCCTTTCTCTTCCAGGTAGTGGGGAAGTCCCCAACATAGTACGTGTACAGTTCCAGCAAAATATTTGAAAATGTTGGGGTTCACGATCGCGAGTGGACGAGAGTCACAGTGTCGGTGAGCGTCGCGACGACGTGACGTCGCGAGTGCGGCACGGCGCGGACTGGCACTGCCACCGCTATGAACCCCGCCCGCCCTTGCGTCTCGCCCGCCTCTGTCACCGCCACTCTTCACCCAAATCCAGACAAATTTTCATTAATGTTGTTATCGGTCTAAAAGTTCTACCAAGTCAAACTAAGAACGGACAGCTTTAATTAACTGTCCGTAAAATAACACTAAACAAACGGTCCAAGATCTGACAGCCTTCAGTTTTAGTTATCAATAGTCCAAGTTCTCGAATGGGAGGGATGTTGATTGACTTTGTAATACAAATAGCCTCAATACAAAGCTATCTTCCACCAGACAAGTGTATTTATGTCAAAAGTCCACAGTTTCGACCTCCATTCAACAAAACTTGATGTAAATTGTTTGCCGGCGCCTTGACGCGTCATTGTTTGAGTAATAACTAAAGATTTCCCTTCGTTTCGTATATTCAAGATTGGCCTTCAATTATAACATAAAGGGTAAGAAGGGCGAGGCTCATTAATTATAATGACGCACGTTTTAGTTCACTATTTTTGAAAGTTATATGAAGTTAAATTACAGACGTCAAAGTAAGCCCTTTTCAGGCTTATCGTGGTTGATTAATAGGCGAGATAAGGTTTTCATAGTAGTAGCAATGCGTAGTTTAGATGTTTATCGGTATTTTCATAGTCAATAAGGTTCGGGTTGCTGTATTGATTGAATACGAGCACAAATTGTAAGAATTATTGATATCGCGCCGGTGGCGGCTCATACAAAAAGTTTATAAAAGGAAGTGGAGCGAACAAACTGGCTGGGAACAAACTTTTATGCGGGGACGCGACGCGAACGCGAACGTTACTTATCTGCCGCCGCCGAGCTGACAGCTGCAGATGAAAAATTGAAATTGTGTGAGATAAAACTACCTAACAGGCGTCGCGCCGCTGCCGCCGCAGCACCACCACCGAACAATGTGACGACAACAACTACCCGTTCTGAGTATCATTTCTCAACAAGTATTTAGTAGCACATTTTGGTTGTAACAAAAAACTGTTAGTGCAAGACAAAATGTATGATTCTGTGAATAAAAACTGTGCAAGTATCGTAAGGAAATGTAACACGTCATTCTGTGACGTCATTATCACAGTGGTAAATACCTTGACTTTATCTGAACACGTCACGTAGTATTACTTATATAACCTATACTCATATATTTTTATAATAAAATAATATAAGAAAATGTCGTGTGTTAATTGAACTATCTTTTCTAATAATTGTATATAATACTAAAGTCTCTCTTGTCATTATACCTATAAAAGAAACAATTAAATATTAACAGATATTAGTTAAATTATATAGTTATTTAATTAAAAAATAAATTAAATTATTGATTAAATTAAATATTACGTTGTTATAAATTTATTAATGTTAATGTATTTTAGAGTGCCTAATAAGTGCTCGAGAGTGTATAAAGTCTACCAATCCGCACTTGGCCAGTGTGGTGGACTATTGCCTAACCCTTCTCATCATGAGAAGAGGCCCGAACCCAGCAGTGGGACATGTATTAGATACAGGGCTGCTATAAAAAAAGATGTATTTTATGTTTTTTGTTTATATTTTGCGCAAGAAATAAAAGGCTATTTTATTTTATGGCTATTTTATTTTATTTATTTTATTTTTAAAAGAAAATGACGTGCATTTTAATAATATATCTTTTAAATACGAGTACTTATACAAAGCATTGTCAGAATTAAATAACGACAAGCTTCAAGGCTTTTATACCAGCATTTCTCTTACTTAATCCGAGTTTGACCCACTGACACAAAACCAGCAATATACATGCTATATGATATTAAAATGTGAAAATGATCTAGTTCTGTACTATTAGACCAAAAGATTCATGATCCATGTTAATGCTTATTTTGCAACGACTTTGCAAAATATTTAAGACTAATTTCACATGACAACCAATTTCGAATTTCATTTTAAATAGTGGTAAGTCAAAATTTAAAAAAAAATGTGTCTTTAGGACCATGAATTAAATCTTAACCCCAATTTCACAAGAATAAGATAAACCTTATAAGCAGGATAAGAATAATACACACATAAATAAAAGGGACAGCTATGTTCTTATTTCAAGTGTAACTTGTGCCACTTTTAAATTAAGTCAGGTTATATTTTATGAGTCGGATAAAATCAATGCGGTACCTCAGAAACTGGTTGTCATGTATTAATTAGGATAAACAAATGAATGTAATTCAACAATGTTCTCATGTAAATGATGTAATTCGTATTATGAGAATAAAGTATCTTTTTTTTTTTTATTTAAAAAAAGCTTACTAGCAATTCGCATATACAAATTACTAGTATTCTTGTTAACCTCCTCCAACTAAGCTTAATTCGCTTGTGTTAGGAGGAAGTTTACGTCCGTGGTGTAATGGCCAGGATTCGAACCCACGAACTCTCCATCGTAAGACCGATGCCTTATCCATTCCTCCTTGGCTTCAACCTAATCTTTAAACCTAATTGACCCAGTAAAATGAGTGGGATCCAAAAAGTTATATTTAAGAAACAATTTCAGCATTAAGAGAGCAACATGAAAAGTCCCACTGAAAGTTTAAAGAAAATAACTGTCTTTATTTAAAAGATTGTTGTATAAATACTTAATGTTTTAAATATACTAGCATCTCAAAGACTTAAAATTCTGTTATATTTTGTGTACAATCCAGGCTTAACCCACTTTACTGCCCTGAATCGGGTTATGATAATGACATGAAAGGTAAAAGTAATCCAGTCAATGTGTACATAAAATTTGTGTATCAATTTTATTTAATGGTAATAGTTGACAATACCAGGGGACGTAAAGTAATGTATATATACCTACCATATCCTTACTTATTTACATGGATTTCTTGGATTGACGTGTTGTTTTGTCAAATATAATCATAATCATTATTATTTCATAAATTTAATTTACATGTAATTTTTCCAATATTTACTATGTTTTTTTATTTGTAACTTCACCAGAATTACTTAATTTGAAAGCTTATGAAATTTTTATGTTTTCTTTTTTCATTATTTGCCGAACAAATATCATATTATAGTGAGTTTTAAATTAAACAATATAATTTAATTAAGTATTAATAATAACTCGATGACAAAAAAAATCTTTTTACACATCCATTTTTTTGATATTTTTTATTTTTTGATTAATCACATGGCCTTTTAAAAAATGCACCAAAATTAAAATATCTCAAGAACGGTTCACTTTCGTCCATGTGTTGTTGCAAATGTTACATATAGTTGTTGCAAATGAGTTGTACTACTGTAGCCCTTCACAAGGTTGTGCTCTCATTTAAAATCACCCTGTATAGATACATCCAAAAAAATTAAATGTCGAGTATAGTAAATCACTGAATATGACCAATCGCATTATAGCATAGGCCGTTTGAAAGATAGGTAACCCATATCTCAGAATGGATATTTTCGAATAATTAAAGTATGTAGTTTCAGTACCCCCCCTTTTTGCTCCAAATCATGCACTAATAATGACCTAACGCTGAAATAATCCACTCAATATGCAAACTCGCTTCGTGTATCAATTCTGGCTGTATAGACGACGGTGACGCCGTAACATGCAATAATAACGTGCCTTCAAAACGTCACACTGGGACCCTTCTCTTTATGGACGAACTACGGCGTCGAGGGCGCCACGTGAAAAGTCTCGCGTAAATCAAAGTCATAAATTCTCCTATCGTGAATGAACATTTCTCTTCGCGGACGTCTACACCGGCTGAATGGATAACGTCGACCCACCCTCGCAGGATCACCTCTACCGAGTCATTTGCTTTTGTTCGTGGGGCAATTAATAACCAGCAGAAGGGCGTTTTCGAACCGCAGGCGCCATTCGCATATCAGTAATGATCTAGCGGTGCTACGGCCAACCTCCGGTTCCGCTCCACTATCGATCATATTCACTTAATGAACGGCACATGTGAAATGGCTCGGAGCAAGAGCGAGATCCGTACGGAAAATCTGTTTTATTAATTCTTCTAGCGGCACTGCTTGATAAATTTCGTAAAGATGTATATAATATGTCTGCCTCGGTAGTCTATTGGATAGCGTATGCGTCTCTCACCGTGAGGTCTCGGGTTCGATTCCTGAGTCGGGCATTATTTGTGACCCATCCTCCAGGAAATTCACAAAAGCAGCACGGAGTTAGAATTGTGTCCGGTGGATGGCGATAAACATAACAGGTGAAGTGTGGGTGATGTTTACCTCTGCCACACCCTTCTGAGTAAAATAGACGGGTTGTTATGTATGTTATGTATGTATAAATGAAATTATATCATAAACACGAAGGCACTATAAGAGGTTTATCAATATTTTCTTCTAAAAACTCATAACAATCAAAGAAATGGTATTTATTACATCTTTTAAATACATAAAACTAAGCAATTCTTAGAATATTTAGCTATTTTTGGCTAAACGGCTTAGATTCTATAATGTAAATCATTAATTTCAGGTTTACTCACTCGAATCATAGTAATATTGCCAATCACAAAACAATTGCTTCAAGCACCATTATTTAAACCTACTATCTTTAAATACTCATAGAAGTTATGCCTCACTATAGAAACTGCTAATGCATCAAATTAATTTATTGTAATTGATAAAATGATAGGTATCTACGCGGACGTTTGCCACGACTAATTATGATATTGCGTGCGGCGTTACATTAGAGCCTCTTGCCTTGTATGTGGGTTCCCCGGAAAGGATTCACCTAAGTGATTACGATTCATAAATACATAAGCATTTATCTTTTTCTGTATGTATGTTTAAAAATAACTTGTCTGTAAAGGTAAAATGACATTGAAATATAAAAGAAAATATAATAGTCACAAAAATCTGAAGGTATTAGGAAATGTAGATGGATAGATAGATAGATAAAATGCTTTATTCATAAATAAAAACATTCATTTTTGAACAGGCTCCACAAAACCGAATGATCGGTTTGAAATACATTTATTGTTTTATTTATATTATATATTTAAGTACAAGACGATATTATGATACACAAATCGTATAATCACGTGAATAAACTTTAAATACAAAAGTCCAACAAAATACAAAGGTATTATACTCCAGTTAAACTTTTTAAATTCTATGTAAGCAATTCTAAACACGATAGCTCGACGAACAACACAGCAAAGTAACTAATAAACTCTCATAACACAGCTTTACACAATTTTTCAGCGAGGATTTTTTCCATTTTCCCCGTCACATTAGGCTGGCGGCCACCAAACATTGGATAACTTCTATATTGTTGTTTACGGCAAACTTGGAACTTAGCAGAGGCAATTCACCTCATAAATTTTGGTGTAATAACAGCTCAGAGTTTCCCCAGACACTTGTAAGAGCACCGCTATAATGTAGTGCTAAGTAACCGGGTCACCTGCCGGTCAATACCTTAGTTATTCACATATTGTATTAATGTTCGTGACACGGGTATGTACGGGGCCAATATAATGATTGCGGTCTGGCCGAAGCCGTCAAGGCTTCGGCCAGACCGCAATCATTATAAGTACTCATTATAGGTATAAGTACATCGAAATCTAGGCTCGCTTTCAGCCGAGTCACCGGTCTTCTAATCACGCCGTATGCAAAACAACGTCGCTTATACTGCCTTGTATTTGCATACTATCGCACAAGTGTACACCCTGTTCCTGTTCTTGGGTGGGAGTTTTCATAAAAAAGTGAGAGAATCACCATTTTACTTGCTGCCAAAGAGTTGTGCCGCTGTGTTATTTGACAACAGATTTGTAAGTCTCGGTTTGGTGCAGGCAGACCGTGAAATTGGCGCACTGAAAACATTTTTTAAAGGAATTCCCTAGGGAATGATTCGTGTGGAGGCTTTTCAACCACAAAAAGCATGACACAATAAATGAAAACTTGTGAACTATTCATGGTTGACCGGACATTCTAATTAACCTAACCTATCTGCGACAGATGCGCTATATAACTTACTATAATAATAGGATTTATTCTGTGTCAAATTAGCCCAAGTAGTATTGCGGTAGCTATCTTACTATAATTTGTACAGCAATCTCATGCCACAACCTCCCAGTAAAAATGATGTATTCAACAAAAATGTCATCTATGTAGCCGTAATCTGTAAAACTATTTAATCGATTTGGATATAACATTCTCTATTGGAAGTGAAATATACTGTAATATTTCATCCTGGAACGCGGAGTGGTTCCTACGGGTAAACCCAAAAAATCTCGCGGGCCAATCGCTGAAAGCCATTTCGTCGGTCGTGGAAAAGCTGTCAGCGCCCTATTCGAGTGATATTAAATGTACTAATCGTTTAAATACAACAAGGGTGTTTATCTTAAAGAGGACACTCCCGACCGCCGTATTTTCATACATTTGTAATCGGGTTTTCCATTGTCTTCTTTCCAAATCTGCCCCGAGGAGCAGTTTATTGAGCTCTGCTAATAGATAAAAAAATGTGTTATATTTTAAGTAAATTACTTAAAATATAACAATTTTTCAAATAAAAAGTCTTTATCTTAATAGTCTTTATTTTTAAGTTTATATAGAAATATCATTTAATTTAAAATACGAAAATGCAATTTTGTTAGTGTGCATTTGAACAAAATTAAATGATATAAACAATTTTGACAAAATGGCCACTAAAAATACATAGATGCAAGACCCAAAAATATTAAAGTTACAACAAAAATACGAATGTATGAAAATACGGCGGTCGGGCGTGTCTCCCAAAATCAATTTATTAAATCAAGGACCCAGGGTAACAAAGGATACGTTTTGTCCTGTCAATATTTAGATAACAATCTGGGAGTGTATCGGAGATGTGACCCGTATTCAATGAATTGGTTGGTTTTGCTTGACTTTGAAAGTTAGTTGCGGTGTTTGATAAACCAATTACAGCCCTACTAAAAGTCAACCAGCCTTGTTAACAAGATATATAGTAACAATTAACGTGCTTGAACCACAATGTAAGCAAGCAGTTACAATTTAAAAGTAAGTGTTTTAGAATTATCCTCTTTTATTACTAAAACGCTTTAAATTATGTAATGTAATTTTTTTTTATGTAAATAACTTAATTAAAAAAAATAAAAAATGAAATGTTGTCCTTTTTTATACTTAAATGGGACCTGGTCCTGTGGCGGTATCCGCACATAATAAATGATGGATAACATTGACAACGTCAAGTAGTGACACACACGTGACATAATATGTCGAAAAGTGCTGAATCGCGATAACGAAATGTTCACAGAGGGTGTACATATATACCACTTCCAATAAGGTACCGTAGCCGTGCAATACCACCGAGCCTGGTTGGAGGATCCTCCCTTTGTGGTGGAGGAACATCCCGCCCTGTTCCTCTACAGATTTGTCACGTTAGTCTAGTGGTTAGCATATGCGACTTCTCACTGCGAGATTCGATTCCCAGGTAAAGCATTATTTGAGCTTTTTCCGTCAGGTAATTCTGAACAGTAACTCGGAGGCTGGAATTGTGCCCAGTGAATACCGATATCCTCACGTCCTATATGGTACCTAAACGTAGTAACTGCTGAAATGTGGGTTTTATACACCCCTACCATTTACTTAAGGATAATAAAGGTAAACTATTTTTATTGCGCACCAATTTCAGATTAGGTTAGAGATTCTTCAGTTAATCGTAATTTATTACGAAGGAAGTAGTATCATACATCTCCACAAATGCCCATAGATTGTGACACTTACTTGAAACATACAGCACCATTCTAGCTATCATTGCATAAAAAGGACAGGACAAGGAAAAGTAACCGTAAAATTTTAACACCAGCTTCGTACCCTCACAATCGTATTGGTCCGATAACACGAAATATATGTTAAACCTTGCCTATCTATGCTTCGATCGTCATCAACTCGCAAAGCCTTAGAAAAGGTGGAGGCGTGAAGCTAATTCAGCATAATATCCCGACTCGTTATTTGTAGAAAAGTTTTCGAGCAAACTGCACACTAGAGTGCTAGTTACGTAACTTTGCTCTCGTGGGGTTGCTACTACAAAAATTATCGGACGCTCAATGTAGCACTATGGAATAGCGAGCTGTATACAAGTGTAGCGGATATTAAAGAGAAAGAGAAAATTGTTAAAGTTGTATAGCTGCTGTTAGAACTTTTGTATTTATCAGAATGTATAGTCCTGACCTGTGTGTACTTATAAGACTAGTAATGACAGAAGCATGTGTTATCATGTAAATGTTATATTATTTTAGTCAAAAACTTAAGGTAAACATAATTTACTTATTTCAAGGGTAATAGTATCATACATCTCCACAAATCTCAATTGACTATGTCATATAATTTAAACATACAATTACATTCTAGGTATCACTTCAATTCTAGATATTCAATTTTATATTTATCAGAATGTGTAGTTCTGAACTGTATGTACTCATAAAACCAGTATATAATACCTAGTAATAACCAGTAGATCTTTATACGGTAATATAATGTTAATACAAAAACAGTTTTTATACCAATTTTATGGTAGCATTATCTTAGATTCTTAAGTTAAACATACACCACAAATCCCCATAGATTGTAACACTTACTTCAAACATATGTAAAACCTTGCCTATCTATGCTTTGATCGTCATCAATTGCAAAGCCTTATAAAAAGTAGAGGCGAGAAGCTAATTCAGCACAATATCCCGACTCGTTATTTGTACTTAGAAAAGTTTTCGAGCATTCTGCACACTAGAGTGCTAGTTGCGTAACTTTGTTCTCGTTGGGTTGCTACTGCAAAAAATATCGGACGCTCAATAGAGAACTATGGAACAGCGAGCTGTATACAAGTGTAGCGGATAGTAAAGCTGGGTACAGATTGGTGCAATGCAACATGTAATGTAATATTCTGCGTTACATTGCATGTTCCCTGCTGCCTTGGACGTGTGGCGCGCGCGGTACGCGCATTGACTACGAATCATTCGAGAACATCTATTCCCGCATTTCGTTACAAACACTAGCCCTCGTCACACGTGTTCTTTTCTTTGCCTGCATCAAGGCGATATACTTACGAATCATGGAGTCTGAAGACAGCCTTCTTGCTCTGACGATTAACAGTGCTTCATTGTTAATCATTCATCAACTTTAAAAAAAAACACCCTCCACGCACCCTCTTTCACCGCCATGATCGTTGCGCATGCGAACGAAACGATCGAGCGTCCACGGCTGCGTCCTGCGCACACTGCGCGCCCCTTTGTGTTCGTACCAAAAACCGACAAATCTCGGATCGAGCCGCGCACGAGTTGTAACGCTCGGAGCGTGCGCGACCCAGGCGCAGTTCGTGCGCGCGAGGCGTCCACATTATGGGAATTCTGTTACATTACATGATACATTGCAGCAATATGGACGTCAAATTCTTGCATTGCATGTTGCATTACATGTTGCATTGCACCAATCTGTACCCAGCTTTAGGGGAAACATTTGGTTGGTTGTTTTCCATACAAAAGTAATACAGGTTTAACTTTAATATTATTAAGATTTTATCCATGAGTATAGACAAATTATTTTTAAAACACTAAAATGTATGTTTAATGGCGCCTATTTTATGCAAAATATATTTTAATTTTTTAAACAGATTAAAAGAATTCAGACAGAATGGCCACGAACAAAGTACACTTTGGTGTTCAAGATATGATTCGTCTATTAAAATAGATAAAAACCTAGTAATATTTGTACAAAAAATTGCCCCCACACATAAAAAATGTACAATCATTTAATGCATTCAAAAATAAGCTAACGCAACACATTTTAGATATAACTAATTAGATATTTAATTATTTATTTTGCATGCATTAGGTGGGTAAATTGTTAATGTCTAAACGACGAATTTAAAGCTTAATTTTATATAAATTCATTGTTCTCAAGTAAGTGACTTATGTAAATAAATAAATAATTAAATAAATAAATAAATGTTCTTATTGAGAATAAAGATCTTTTAACCTTAACCTATATTTAAGTTACACTCTTCAGCTCTATAACTTTTTATTACTACTGTTAGTTTTAACCGACGAAAAAAAGGAGAAGGTTCTCAATTCGACAGTCTAACGAATTTAAAGCTTAATTTTATATAAATTCATTGTTCTCAAGTAAGTGACGTCGGCTACAAAGATTGTCACTTCATTTACACTTTGCTGATAACCGAAGTCAGTTTTATGCGCAGTCGTGTGAGTTGTTCTATGAATAAACAAGACTCTAAAGAGGTTATATCTGAGTCGACGTACTGCAGTATTCTTAATAATATTATGTTTCATTAGCCTGGGAATAGAAAGTTCATTTCAATAAAATATAATTACATTAATTGATGGGTCGTGAATGTAAGGGCCATGTAATAAAACGTTGATATCGTAAGACTATTGATTTTAGTGGTAGACACAATTTTACTGTGTACGTTAAGACTAGAGTGGAGGATCTCGTGGCTAAGATAAAGCAGCGCGGGCCGACCAATCTTGCAGGTTAAGCAATGCTAACCGCGGTCGGCCGTGAATGGGTGACATAACGTGTTTTCCTCCGTGCCTTGAAAAGGACGTTGAGCCGTCGGTCCTGGTTGCCATTTGAACATCTATGGTAGTGGTTACTGGTGGTCAGAGGACAGAAAGGCTGACAACTAGTCTAACAAAGAGTGTCGTTTTACCTCGTACTGTATTTTAGAGGTCTGATGGCAGTCGTTCCACGTAAAATGCTGATATTCAGTTAAATACGTTAGACGTAAACCCAATGTAAAGACCAGAGTCAAGTCAATAGCTACTGTACACTATTCAAGAGTCTAATCAAACATTTAACATTTTCTACACAAAATGTGTCCACTGAATTAATAATTCACCTTTGAGATTCGACAACAGGACTAATGGTCACCTTGTTCTATTTATAGTTAAATGATAAGTTTATATATTTCTACGAAATTTGGAATTTCTTTGATACTAAGCTGTTGCCATTTGAAACGAATTTATGTCATTACTTGGTAATTTAAAAACAAATTCTGGTAAGGAAACAGAAATACTGATAAAACTATCTCGTAAAAAACAGATAGTATTTTTTGTAAAAATATCTAACCAAGAAAAAATAATGAACGCGTGTATTTTTTTAATACTGAGTTTTTATCAACAGACATCATATTACTAGTCTTATAACTTAATCTAAACTTAATAAGTCACTGTCAGAAGGCCTCGTAACCAAAATGCTGGTAGCATCACCGCGTTGTATTGCGATACTAAGTCGCTGGCTGAAATAGAAGCCGATTCAAGAACATTTAAAATTAAAAATATACTATAAATATATAAAATAAATAATAATTTATTTAATTTTAAATATCTTAAAATGCCAACTTGTTGGTTCGCAACAGTCAATCAACAAATCAATACATAGTGAGGCTTTCTTTGATATTTTCGTTTAAAAATATCTATTAAAGACCCGTAAAGGACTGCAATAGTCAAAAACATCCTTTTGCGGTCGTTTCCATTTAAAATGCGGTCTCTGTAAATCCCCATATCCGCTGGTCGGTCTTGGATCGCAGACTTCAGGAAGCACGTACATGTAATATTATTGATTACAGGGAGCGCCGACCAGTCCATTTGAATTGCCAATGAGCTCGTTAGAATGGGCCCGGACAAGCCGAAACTGGTAAAAAATATCGCCTTTTCAAGATTGTGTGGTATTGCGAATTTGGCTCAATTTGGAAGATTATTGAAGTCAATTTGTGTTCTATCCTAACTTAACTGTTCAGTTATTATACCTATGAAGATAAAATGGAAAAAAAAAATACCAAGCCAACGAATTTTTTTAATTCAAATTTGGAAGAATTATAAGCAATTTGGGATAAAAAAGAGAACTTGTGTGATTTATCAATGGATGGAGTCTTGAAAAGAGTGTCAGTCAACCATTTAGGTATGTAAGCGTTTTGTTCAATTACCTAACCTTTTTGCAACCAAACTATTTATAATTACGTACTCGTATGTAGAGATATTCTGAAATAAAACAAAAACCTGCATCACCGAAAGTTTTCCACACTGTTTTCGATTGTGTGTAGGCTGCCAACCCGTACTTGGCAAGTGAGGAGCACGTTGAAGCCTTCTCATTAAGAGAAGAGGCCCGTGTCCTACAGTAGGTCAAGTTCAACACAGAGCTAATATTATTATTGTAAACATGCAAAATACCTTCGTTTTTGTACTTTCAGAATAAGTATGAAAGTCAAGTGGCAATGGCCATCTCATTGTCCGTGGTTTATAAAAGGTTACTAATAATATCATTTCATCATTGATGCCCAGAAGTGGATTAACGTGGAAAGCACCCCTAAGCAAGCATCACATCGGTTTCCCTGAAAATTAAGCGAGACGGTGGTTGTTTTTGGAAAATTCTGATCCAGCCCCTCTCTCTCTTTGAAACTTCGCTCCTTCTTTGACTAAGGCATATTAGTCGGGTGATGTCAATCAAAATAAATGAGACTTGCAAATCATTCCTAGTTCAACTATTTAAGTCGTCTTTATAAATGAGCGGACCGCGTTCAGTAACAAACATTTGAAAAATGGGATAACTTTGGTATCCGAGTTAGTAAGTACGAACGAGTAATCTCGCTTAAACTGCAACGGAGAAATAGTTCCAGATAATGTGCACTCTAATATATAGGCGGCTATAAATTCGGTAAGAACAATTAAAGTATCAATGAAGTTTGCGTGTAATAGCATAAAGTAACCGACAATTCCTCCGGTGCGAGCGAGCTCGATACGTGGCAATTGGAGTTTGTACCAGCTCTTAATTAAACCCAGCGGCAGGGCCTAGCGGCAAACTTCGATTGCGCTGTCAAAAATCCGAAGAATTATTCCAGCAGTAAAATAACTTGTGCGATTTTAGGCTTTATCGTACCGGTTCAGGCATATTAGCGAATTTATACTGTACGAATGCAATATGGTGCCCGAATAGCGTCGCGCAACTACGCGCTGCTCGTTGGACGCAGCACTTTTATTAAAAACTGTTTTTATTTATTGACGGTTCGAGGTGGTCGACGATTTTTCTTGCATGCTGCCGAAATTGTTTTACGATATTGATTTCGTTGTGAATTTACTGCCACTCTTTCCAAGAATACTGAATAATTTTGCGTTTTATAACATGAGCCTTGTATAGTTTTTAAAAAATACATCATCCTACCCTCAAATCAACTAAGTTAAGACTCGATTATGAAGGAACTATATTGCATGGCTCAATATTTGTTCAATCCTTTGTATGATACAATGAAAAACCACAAAATCCATCCTCGCATAAGCAAAGCGAACAAGGCGAGGCATTTCACCTTTTTAATTCAGCCCCAATAATATCAGTCTCTGCGGTATCAATACCACGCACTGCTCTTATTTTACAACTGCTCGACCATTCTCACTTGACCCTTGTATGCGAAGATAGCATTTCAAATGCGTACGTGGAATAATTGAAAAGATAACGCTAAGAGCTCATGTTATTCTAGGCGGTATACGGAACCCCAGCCCAGCAGTAATTAGCCAGGATTGAATCGCGACTCGCAGCGAAATGGTGAAAGGAATTGTTCCGCACTATTATTCGAACGTTTACGAAATTTCCTGTGTGATTGGATACAATTTCAAGTGTTTGGTGTGATTGCCTTTTCTATCTAATTGTGTGTACTACACTCGAGCTTGATTGTTATTGTGAATTTCGTCGTTGCTTTGACTGTTACTTTAATCACTAAATTAGAGCAGAACGGGTATAAACTGAATGAAATATAATTACCTATAATAAGTTTAAATTATCGGGACGAGTGCAAATAAAGCTGTTAAATGACAAAGACATTGTCTTGTCTACCAGAAAGGTGAGGTAATGAATGATAATAATAACCACAAATACACGTAATTTAAAACCTGTCATCCTATAGTGATGATGCTATAACAATAGTATAAAAAATATTCGTGGCTCGAACGTAAATGCTTGAACCCACGCGCATTTTTATAGCCACATTATTTATATCAAAATCATTATTCATTTTAAGTGTAGCAATCGATACCTTTGAAATTATATACCTTTGAGGCATTAACTTCCTTTTTTTATTTGTCAAGTCTCTCGCTCGAATTTATGAGAGGATCTGAATGCAAAAGTCTGTATTCATAACGGCTCAATTAGCAACCAGTTTTAATGGGTACGGTACGATGTTACCAGTTACTTGTACACTGGAAATTTATGAAAATCGTCGACAATTTATGATGGACATGAAACGTGCGATTAGTGGTTTTAAATTGTCAGCGAGTTACAAGATAGGGAAGTTAATTGAATAATTAAGCGAAATATTTTAATTGGTTGCATACTAAGTATATGTAAAAGAGGAGCCTTTTTGGATTTATACGATGTGATACGATGCTACGTTATAGTAGGATGGCAATTAATGTTTTAAATGAAAACAACATTCCTATAAATCTTCGTTTTAGGGTATTTCTTCAGGCTTTCCCACAGCAGTAACGTATGCACTAAACATTTGCACTTTACAGTGCTTGAAAAGGCCCGCGCGACACATAAGACACAGCCGACACTCTTTCTGACAGTAACGCGCCAAGCTGTCGTCTAAAGTGAGGATTTCCCCTTAGGTATTTTATTGCCACCACCAGTGGTACTTGAGGCTTGGCTTAATGTCGACTCGGCATTCTATCACGACGCGCCACAGCGTTTCTTGAACACAACCTTAGTAGATAATAAGCTATGGGCATACTATTAAATTGATGCACTTAAACATGTACTAATCTCACATTCAGCATAATAAATTATTGACATGAATAAAATATACTTACCTATTTATAAAAATTTCCCGTAAATTTGACTTAAGTTGAGTATTTTCGAATGGAGAGAGAATTAGAAAATGTATTATTAATTTTTACGTGACTATATCTTTTATTAATTACATACGTAAGTCTTAAAATGTCCTTTCATTATAAAATATCAAATTAATATTAAACAACAAACTATACAGGTTAAACTCCTGTACACTTCAATTATTCCGTTTCACCCCTCGTCCCCTACTATGTAATACATTAGTCTGAAACTAAAACAATGCTGCTCCACCTTGCGGCTGATGCATGAACTAACCCTTCATGTGCAGCCGAGGGGTGGCCCTGGTGTTCATTTAATTGTTAATGCTGTAGTGATCTAAGTAGCTCCGAGCCTCATGTGGGTTAATGAGCTCGCTACTAATTCATGGGGACAGGAACCTCCCTGCTATGAAAACTTTCGCTTCAGTAGATGGAGCAAGTTTAACGACCGCTTTGTCATTTACCTACTGAAGCTTTTACTAAGCTTTCTTGCGTTATGTGGCTTCTGCATGTTAAGTATTTTATTCAGTACACTGTGATAGGGTAGAGCAAAAGTTATGTCGGCAAATCGTTGTTAAGATGCTCCCAAAACAGCGAACATTTACCTGTAATCTAACATTATTGCGAATACATATTTAATTACATAACAATTGATTTCTTCCGTAAGTAATATTTTTACTACATAAACTTAAAACTACTAACTATTATCGGGACTAGATGACCATTTGCCATTAGTCGTATAAAAAGATATAGCATTGATATTCATACGGTAAACGAAGTACGATTAAAAGTCTCTCTGTCATACCAACACTTGCTTTTACCTCTCAGTACTAAGCCTTCTTACATAATGCGGCTTTGAAAATTACAATAAATTAGCCACAGTTTTATCAAAGTTTTTGTGGGGCGTTTTGAGACCGAATTTGCATACAGCTTGCTTGTTGACATTATAATTTGACTAAAACCCCACGTTAAAAAGGCTTTTTTTACAGACAGAGTGATATTATACCACAAAGGATTTGGGATTCAGTAACAAATTGCATTTAGCTTTCTAGCTTGGATTTACTACGTTGCAGAACTATACTTTAGACTCAAGCCCACTTGCTAAAAAAGGTTGTAAAATGGTTGTATTTCACAATACTTTGTCTTCTTCTCTTAAAGATTATTGTAGGTTTATATTATTTTAAAAGAAACAATTTTTTTTTAATAAATTCCTCCGTTTACTTCGAGATTTTATTGTTTCTAATTAACTTATTTCCTTAGCTATAATAAAACAATATTGTAAACACAAATAGGGATTTGAAAAGAGTATGCGTTGAGTTTCTTGCCAGTTCTTCTAAGGAAGACCCTGTCTCCGGAACTGGCACTTAAGTTCACTTTCACATTCAAGATACTATAATGATAGATGAAAGTGAGTTTAACCGCCGCGAATTTAGAGTATAATTATTTTTTAAATTATAATTTAAAAAATATAATCTGTTTGTATGTAATTAAATACATGATTAAAACAATTTTGTCGAGATCAGTCAAACACGCATTTAAGTGTTCTAGATACGATTTGTCTAAATATAGAAAAAAACTTAATAATATTAAAGATAAACCCATAATACGTTAGTATGAAAACACGGCGCTCGGGAGTCTACCCTTAACTTTAAGAAAGATGCATTGTGCTGCAAAATCAAAATATCGAGATTTCGTCATACATATAGGGTACAAGTTTCATACACTAAAGTCAGCAAGTAACGTGCACTTTCAACGTGACCTGACATCGTTTCGAACAAGTTAAAGTTTTAAAATATATATCCAAGCTGTAGCAGAACTACCTTCATGCGACCCACACTGCAAATATCTTATCTGGATAAGAATCTTAGAGAAATAAGCCTACTGGAGGTGTCATTGGCTAGCAACCCCCCCGCTGCCAAATGCGAGTGAGAAAATATCATCACACTTCATAAAAACTAGTTGTCAAATCCTTTGCTTTGACAAATAGCTTAATATGAAGTTTTGCGAGTTATGGCAGCATTATTTGTATAGATATTTGCGTTCATTGCGTGTACATATTGTTTTTTTAGTCTGAGATAATAATCGTCATGTTACAAACATTAAAGTAAATATGATCTACGTTTAAATGCAAACCCACAAACGCCGCTTTGTTGATTCAATATGAAACTACAGTAGCCAGTATCTAAACATAATTTATTTAATGAAAATTACTGACAACAGTCCACTACGCTTTGTGTAATCACCCTTTTGTACCGCGCATTAGTACATCGAGTTTCAATTGCTCTGATCACTAACAAAGTAATGTTGAGCACCGACTGAAAACTGCACTCCAATTTGACGGCAAATACGAATGAACGACGAATATTGAAAGCATTACCAAAGCGGTATCTCCTCGGAGCACAAAGCCGCTCCAAATACCAGTACAATTGCAAAGAATTGCAACACAATATAGAGTTGTAAAGCCACATAATCCGATGTGATATAACACTTGTCCACTATTGCACGAACGGAACAATGTTTTATATCAGGGAGAGCTTCGGAAGCACTCCAATAAAACATCATTTCTTCCAGTTGCCGCGCACCGAACACGACATTATCGTAACAACAATCATCTCGAGATGTGTTTTGTATTATGTGAATTGAAGAATAGCAAAGTGTATTGGTAGAGTTCATCCACAAAAGAAAAGCTAACTAAACTCTCGCGGTAATACAAGATTGTTTTCGCCCTAAAACAACATGGCAGCGTAGTAAAAACACGTCATTAACAAGCGTTCTTGATTTAATTCAAAGGAAGACCGCAGCGACTAGATAAGGCACGGTCTCGGAAAAACCTTTCCCAGGACTATTAAATGAGACGTCATCAACTAAACAGCAATAAGCAAATGAACGCGCTGTATCTGCTATTCAGACATTCTGTTATCGGAGGGCGGACGAGCGGGCGTTGCAGTAAGCAAGATACCATCGCGCACCCGACCTAATTCGATTCGCCAAGCCGGCTCAGTCCGCCAAGTCCACCCACCGCACGTAGCCAAGTCCTCCGACTTATTATGTAACGTTCGACCGATACTAAACCAGTCCATAACTGAATTGGTTTGTCAACATGTGAATAAGTTTTATTTAGGACACCAAGTTCTGTGTAAAGACGCTCGGAGTACGAAGGAGGGCTGTTACATAACCGTCGCGCGCCACCCTCTGCTAAATCGTGTTCCAACAGGGTTACAAGTTACAACCTCTTATCTAGGGTTGCATGCAAACTCAACCGCGAATCACGACTATCAATCCGCAATTTGGTTTTAAAACGATCCCCGTATTTATGTTTATTTTTTGCTCGAACAGCGGCCGCAAAGTGACGCATTTCATTTGATAAACATCGCGCATAAAATACATTTGCGCCAACCTTTTCCTATTTGGACGTAAATGTAATAAAACAGTGGCAATGATAAAAAGAGTACTGCAAGCCACGTACATTTTTGCACAGCATGGACTCTTTCACCTATTAAGAAGATTGCAGCCATAAATTACCGTAGGTATGGCTTATTTTACAGTTCCAATAGACATTTATGACCTCCATATTCAAAATGAAATTGAAAATATATTAAGTAACACCAACATTTTATATCCATAGTTTGTGTCCATAACGGGCTATAAAACTTTTATCTTCGTTTTGAAAAGAATTATATAAAAAGTAAATAGTTTTTATACAAATAAGTTGCTTTGATAACGTTGTGAAAAGAAAAATGTATTTGATAGAAAACTAAATTAAAAGTCTTTCGCCAGTTAGCGAAGCGAGTCTATTATATAGTGAGTGGGGACGCCACGATGGGTCAGTGGTTGTCTACGCGACACGGACCTGTGACGCGGCTCCGCAACACTTCCGCTCTTGTAACGTCCGCGTAATTAATTTAATGATCGTCCGCATAATGACTTGCATGTGGCTACCCTCTTGTGAGTACGCCTCAAACTAACGCTCACTAATTTCTACAGCGTTAATGAAGGGGCTTCTCCTCAGAGACGTTTTTGCTACCGCTAACATACGGCGCGGAGAGGATTTTTGGCACTGTCACCGTCGACCGTTTAAACGTTTCTACCATTAATCTTTCACTCCCGCAAAGATTGCATTTTAAAGTTGCTGTTTGTGTAACATTTGCTTGTAATGTTTCATTTCGACTGCCGAAACTACAGAATTAAAAAGGGGAAACAGCGCATCACTAAACAAATAAACGAAACTTGATTCGTTTCGGTGGTTTCGCTTGGACCACTGGTCAAGTTTGCGGGCTGGCGTCGATCGTCAGGTATAACCCGTTAGTTTTCATTATGCAGGAGGGATTTTCATAACTACGTTTAGAGAGTTGTAGGGGCCGACACTGCTTTAGGCTACTTAGAGAGCCATTTGCAGAGAGATTGGTCCGACCTACGAGGTAGATTGCGGAACTTTGGAGATAACTTGCCCAAACTTAGAACATTTTGACGCTGCAATACTTGGATAAGGTAAACTGACTGTCTTAATTAAGTTAGTGATGCTCAAACACAACTTAGGTTCATATTAATTGTGGATTTGATAAAGTTTATGTAGTAACAGAAGTCGAGCCGTCATGTTGGTTAGCGTCCGCACTGTATTATTATTTATTGATAACAAAATACCTGTCTACCCACGTATCTGTCTGAATCAATTAAGACTTATAGTATTCATTATATAGCCTTAGTTATACCGTATGACAGTTATGAAATGATACATAGAGACATGCTTTTTCATTATACAAATTAAATAACTTTCAAATGAACAAAAAACATTGGTGTGGTATTAATTTGTACCTCACAATTATTTAATTTTATCTTCCAGGTGACTTATGGCAATGTTTTGAAATAAACCGACGGCTGAGAGCCAGCGTACTGGCAGTGCCAAATGTTTTAACTTTGTTTTATAAGTATTTTACGAGTCACCGCACTTATGGAATTATTTAAGTACCAAGGTACTACGTAGGTGGAGGTTGATGTTCCTGCTCACATCTCTCACTAAATTATATTACTTTGAGAGGGTTAATGACTAGAAAGGAGTCTTCAGCCTTATACGCCATGTCTATTATTTGTCAATTTATGTATGGTAACTTTACAAAATGAACTTGTAATAATAGACTGGAGTGGACACCTAGTAAGTCAATGAGGTGGATTGGATAGATCAGTTGGTTAAAGCGGTTGGACGGATTACAATGGTTGCGGGTTCAAACCTCGCTTTACGTCTTCAAAAAAAAAATCGACTGTTGTTAGTATTGAAAAATGAAAAATCGTTTAATTTCGTCTCCTTTCATGCTGAAAGTGCCAGTGTTAAAAGTTTATATATTGAAATATATATATAATATATATATACATATATATATATATATATATATATATAAATATGCGCGTGTGTGTGTGTGTGTGTGTGTGTGTGTATGTGTGTGTATTCAACAGCATCTCAGTGTCTTCATAGGGAATTGTTTGAGTATTAATATTATCGTAAGTTTGAAAGCCGACGGACCATGATTGCTCTGCCTCATTTTAGAATAAAGTGCATAAAAGTAAAATAAATTGCTTTACAAACTGATGATTCAATATTTACATTAAAAAATAATAATCGATGTTCATGCTCTCACGTCTTATAATAAAAATCACGAACACAATCTTTTAATAAAATTTAATGAGCGTATCTCGCGTTGCCAATAAGCGATTATGAAAATGTTCAAACAATGTTCGGAGTTTTGCGGCATAATTACATTCAGTGTGTCGACGCCTTAATGATAGGCTTGGACATGACGTTGTATAATGACGTACAATTTCCGTGAGAGTATTGTATTAAGTCATTACTTGTGGTCCTTGTACTACCATCAAGCGATAAGGGTGTATGTACACAGATAAAGCTCAATATGGTATGAGTAAAGGGGAGGTATATCCATGCATACCGTGCATGGATAATTATGCTGCATATTATTAACAATATCGGTATATACTATACTATGTAATTAATAGTATTACCTAAGTTGTAGTACAGAAAACGTAAAACTAATAATAAGAATTTATAAAAACAAAATTAGAATAATTACTATTTAAATATATTGTATGAATGAATTGACGCGTTCTTACCCTCGCAATTAATTAAGTAGATACTTAATCGTCCTTTTAGGTTAAAAATAAATACAAATATTCCATATTTATGTCATGAAAGTTGGAAGCAGTCTTCTTGAATATTTTTCATCATAGTGTCGATTTCACCAACGTGTAAACTCTAGTTTAACGGATAGTTACAGCTTTCTATCTCATAACATTGAATGAGAGAGGGAGAAGCAAATACGTGTTAAATATAACCGTAGACTAAAAAATGGTGAAGGTTAATACATCAAACATGATATTATTCTGGGTGAGCTTATTATTAGGCGTACTTTCATTTTCACACCTACATCAATGAGTTATATTTACACTCAGCCAATCGAAGCACTTCCATTCGTATTTCTGTGTTTGTAGGAGCTACCTTCATTCACGGTTTATTTATTTTAAACGGTTTTGTCCCTTTTTTAACCGGCTACAAAAAAAGAGCAGATTCTCAATTCTATTGTTTTTTTTTTATCCTAGAGAAATCGAGGGCAACCTACAATTTTTAAAGGCTTCTATATTGTTTTTTCGTATATTATTTGCATCTAGCAATCAGCATTTCATGTTGCTGAGCGGATGCTGGAAGATACAAATCCTCATCGGGGGAGTATGGCGTTAACTCTTTAAATATATAAATAGCTACTACTAAATATAGCTACTGGTGGTAGAGCTCTTGTGAATGAGCTCGAGGGCGGCAGCACCACCGTCTCACCTTTAACCTGCCGCCAAATAGTAGTGCCTACACTACTGTGTTCCGGTTTGGTGGTGAGATCAGGCCCTGAAATTACTGGCACATGAGGCATAACACCGTAGTCCTCAGCTGCAGCGACGCATCTATAATCTGCTTTTGTGGATTGTTGAAGTCCATGGGCTGTACTCCACTTACCATCAGGTGGACTACACGTTCGTTCTCTGTGGGCGTAGTATATAAAAAAAAAATATAGGCTTGTTTAACTTAAAGGCACTTTAAGACCGTTTACTGTATGTCAACGGTCTTAAAATGCCTTTAAGTTAAACAAAGATGAGGCGAAACGTTGAATATTACTTAAGTATTTCATACTTTCAAATTCGGTTTATTTTATTATTTTAATGAATAAGTCAAGTGTAATAAGTAAGTGGCTCGTCTGGTATTTCGAGGCAACTACCGTCCAAAAACAATCAAAAACATAGATGATTCGTAGCTATGTATATACTTGTATATAAACGATTACTGTATTATTTCTAGAATAAAAGGTGTCAGGGATACGAGGTACTGGGGCTGCCAGCGGAAATACATACAGGGAAATTGTACACGTTATTTTATTGCAGAGCAGTTCACGTGGCTGCGAACAAAACTTGACATGACTGTTGACCATATTTGTCTGTTAACTGTCAAACCTTTTCTAAGTCGTCGTCTTTAAATTTAAAAGTCGGTCAAAGTCTAACTAGCCAGATTCGCCAGCCAGTGTCAAAACTAGTCAAAAGACCATAACATTTTTCCTATTTATTTGTATTTCACAGCTTTACTTATTTTGTAAGGCCGTGGTGTTTCACAACTGCTTGACTACTTTAATAACTTGTTTTCTAAACACACAAATATACGATACAACACTGACTAGCAAGATTGAGTATATAAATCCTGTGTAAGTGAGGCAACGCCCAGATCTCCACACAATGCCCCGGGAACGTATTGTATTGTAAAGTATTTCGAGAAATCGCTTTTGCAAAAGCGAGGTTCGCCTTTTTGCAATTTATAACGGCTCTCATCCAGATTGCATGAATACAAACAGTATGTCTTTTGTGTGTACGCTTGTGTCCCTTTTGATTATAATGTTCGTTTGGAATCGGAAGAAATTTAATTTCTCGTTAGATGAATTCTGGAAAGTTCAGAGCTCGACGTCATTGATGGTCGCTCAGTTGGAAAGCTCGCTCTCGTGTCTATACAAATACAAAAGTTGTACCTTTGAAGATAAAATGAATGTGAGGGAAAAGACATGCTTAACAGTTCCTATGAATCAACTTATCTTTTCTAATGTGATAAATACGTATCTGAGATAGAATGTTATTTTATTACTGTTATGATAAATGCGCTCTGAACTAGTTTTTTTAGGAAAAAAATGGAACGAATGAAATAATCTAGATATTTTAATAGACTTGTGCGACTAAAGTTGCGGGTGAAAACTGTTCAGTTTTTAAAAAAGAGACCACACCGCATCACCTATGTTGCCAGCTGCCAAATATTGAACTATATACTGGCGCAGCGCTGTCCCAATTAAGCAGTAAAGTCAGAGCTAGCTATAACTATTTACATAGTCTATCATTATCTATTAGGTGGATATCTCTTATTGTTCTTGCATTCCACGAAGGCAGATCGACTGACAGTTGTCTTTACTTGTAGTTGAAGTGCACATACTGTACATACATGCCAACGCAACTCTTTATCTCGGGCGAGTCTTCAGACTTCTGTTTCATTTTGTCTCAAACACACAATGGCACACTGTGTGTACAGAATCAAGTCAAACCCAACAGGCTTCGTGAATTCCAAGGACTATACATACATATTTTAAAATCCTTAAAAGACTTCTTTATAAATATTATTATGCAAAGTTCAGATTAAGGTTAAGTCAAGAGAACTTTAATAGATCACATGCTTGCTAGCTAGCAGTAAGGTAAGCTATGCAGATCTTAAGTGCCTTTTGCTAATGATCCTATCCAGTGAGATACGTTGATTAGTGTTGTAATATGCTGTTCTTAATTAGCAACACACAGCTGGACACAGCTTCGCATACCAGTAACTTAGTTTCTTAGTCGCCTCCTGTGACATCTCGATTTAATTAAGCGTGCGACTTTACTGATTAAAAGACTGCTACGTCAATTTGCAATGGTTTATACAGCGGTATTTCGTAAACACATTCAGAACTTCCTGACGGAAATATCCTAAATAACACATGTTGCCCGACCCTGCACTAACTAGATCGACGAGGCATTAAATGTAAATATTCGATTGAAAGTACTGCCGTTATACAGACCTCTTGTACTATTTTTCTTAAATATATTCAATGTATGGACGACCTGGTGGCGGATTAGGCAAGTGTACCTGCCTGCGACGCCGAGGTCGCAGATTTGATTCCCGCTTAAGACAAATCTTTGTGTGCATGAACATGGGGGTTTGTCTTGTGTTTCTATGTATAATAAGTATGTATTGACTAAAAAAAAAGAAAATATACAGGGTGTATTTTTGAAACGGGGCAGTAAGGGCAAGTACCTTAACCGTTGCAGTTACAGCAAAACGTTCTTAAAAGACCTCCCCTTACTTTTTGGGACATTTTGAACTGCATTCACAGATTTTGTAAAAAACTTACAGTTAGCAAAAAAAATGCAAAAAGTTAATTTTTTTTTTTTTATGCCAATCGATTCTATTTCATGTGGGGATCAAAAAACTCTATGGGACCATTTTAGCTTTCAGTACTAGAAAAGACAGAAATCGCCAAAAACGTCTCCCATACATTTCGGCAACAGAAACGAATTTCTACGATGGTCTAACTTTTTGTTATGGCCTGGAAGTGGGTAGAATTGACTGTAAAGTAAATAAAAAGAATTTTTACCCTCAAATTTCGAATTGGATTCGAAAATCTGTGTGTTATACTTAGTTTCAGCTGAGAAACTTCGTATGAGTTATTAATTAAGGATTTTCGCTAAAATGTCTTCTAATCGTGAAAAAATTGACTTATTAGAAGCGTATTTTGAAAGAACCCTGCAATTCCAGGTTTTTCAAAAGATTTGTAATAACCTTTCTTGTTGGCACATGCCGCAACGGATGCTTATTGCGGTACCACACTAATGCAGCTCCCGCATTTCGATTATTGACAAAATACGCTTCTAATAAGTCAATTTTTTCACGATTAGAAGACATTTTAGCGAAAATCCTTAATTAATAACTCATACGAAGTTTCTCAGCTGAAACTAAGTATAACACACAGATTTTCGAATCAAATTCAAGATTTGAGGGTAAAAATTCTTTTTATTTACTTTACAGTCAATTCTACCCACTTCCAGGCCATAACAAAAAGTTAGACCATCGTAGAAATTCGTTTCTGTTGCCGAAATGTATGGGAAACGTTTTTGGCGATTTCTGTCTTTTCTAGTACTGAAAGCTAAAATGGTCCCATAGAGTTTTTTGATCCCCACATGAAAAAGAATCGATTGGCATAAAAAAAAAATTTGAACTTTTTTGCATTTTTTTTGCAAACTGTAAGTTTTTTACAAAATCTGTGAATGCAGTTCAAAATGTCCCAAAAAGTTAGGGAAGGTCTTTTAAGAACGTTTTGCTGTAACTGCAACGGTTAAGGTACTTGCCCTTACTGCCCCGTTTCAAAAATACACCCTGTATATGAATTAGTATCAGTTATTCTAGTACCCATAGTACAAGCTCTGCTTAGTTTGGGACTAGATGGCGTTGTATGTAAGTTGTAAGATATTTATTTAAATGTATTATTTATTTTTAATGTACAGACATGGCAAATATTCAATTGTATTATAAATATAGATGTCGCTATAAGATATTTCATTTTATTCAGTGTTCAAACAGAATAATACAATCGTAACAGAATTATGTAATAAGTCTGATCGGCGAAGAATGGCCTAAGCTTTAGTTGCATAATCCTATCAGATAAGGAATTAATAAATTAGGATTACGTCAAATCAATAATCCTAGATTGAAAATTATGCACCTGGCAGGCCGGCTGTAAATTTAACTATCAAGCTTTTGACAACTTAATTTATAAAGTTGAAACAGAAGTTTAAGGACATAGGTCCTTTTAAATTCATTGCCATCAGCTAAAAGTAATAGTATATTGAGCAAATTAAGCTTAAATCAATAATAAAAGGTACACAATTAAAACGCAGTGATCACGTTCTAAATGATATATTATAAACCTAAAGATTTGACTACACACACCATCTTACTTGCGCAAACAGCTTATGCAAACAAAACGTTTTGCCGGCGACAGGTTCAATCTTACTTGTACAAGTAGATATCTGCATTCTGCGTGCAATTAAATTTGCACTTTTTGTTTTGTGCAATAATATTACCAGACTACGGTTTGCACAAATAAGATGGAATATAATAGCCAGAGCAGGCTCCAGACAAACGTTACTTGCTATTTACTTATCGATGGTGAAAAAGGTCCAAATTCATATTTAGAGCATAAAATACAATTCCACAAACATATTTCCATAACAGCAAGAAAGTGTTTAGTTATGTGACTCGTTCGCAGATAAATCCGTACATAAAATAACACTTTATCATAGTTTGCATTTCCCATTTCCAATTTTCATTTGGAACCGCATACCGATCCAAAATTGGACCATAGATCACCTACGCAAAGTACCGTTGTATCAAAAACTGACTCGTGTACATTAATCTTCGTAGTGCTATCGATTTATATAGAAATAGGTTACATTACTAACTTACCAATAAGTCGTATTACTAATAACAATTACTATCCAATTGATATCTTTAGTCCATTAATAAACAATTTGTTTTGTTATCGGGACATGCCGAACATGAACTATCCAGCTGCGTGCAATGGCAAATTGCGTTGTTCTTGTTGGACCTTTGTGCCGCACTGATAAACGCACAGGATAATTTCTCTCGATGTCTTACCACATTATTTTGTTACGTAATACAACTTTCATTTTCAAATAAAGCAATCAAAGATAAATAACGTAAATATGACTTAAATGAAAACAACGCATAAGGTTTTGATTTCATCAAGATTATTATAATGAGCGTAATCATACCAAAAACAAAACGACTTAAAGGTTACGATTCGATATGGAATATGTTTAATATGCAAAGGTGAATTTAATGCGAATAAGGCTTTATTACTGGCCGAATGTAAGTGGTGCAAAGTTGATTTGAGTTGATAGGCTGGTTTGCTGGCGCCACTCGTGGGTGCGTGGGTGAACTGCGGCGGACCGCGGACGGCCTCGCCGACTGATTAACTGTGCATTGCATACAACGCCTTTAAACTTATTTACTATAGGCCAGATTCACACTATAATGTCTATGATAGTTTATAGTAAAATCGGATTAGCATGAGCGGCCGCGAGTCCTCGGGTTTGATGCCTGAAAAATGCCCGGGTAGAGCAAGTGTTATTTGGACTTTTGCAAACATAATTCGTGGGTGTTATACATCTCAGTTATACCCTTCTAGGTAAAATGCGCGTGATTTTATGTTATATAAAACGTTAAATGTATCATTAAACAAAGCGTATTGTTCGCATTTTCCTGGCAACATTAGTATAAATGTCATTCATTCAACCGGTCGTCAAACGACATCTGTCAAATATCGAACGTTTGAACGCCAGGTGAACGGTAGCGGTCAGCAGTCCTTATTGAACTGTCGAGCGAGTAACATCTCCTAAAGTCAACTGTGGTTGGAGTGATAAGTTTTATAATCAGAAATATTAATATACAGTGGTTGATTGTATTTTAAATACATTCTGAAAGGCGTTCTACAGTATCAGTATGAGATTTGGCACGTTTTTCTATTTGATAGAGGTTTGGTATGACGATATTCCACGATTCAGACTTATTTAACTAGATTCGGTGAATACAACTTAATTGCGTGGCAATTAAGATTAGAGAACGACAAAGCTACAGTACTTGAGTCCCTAGAAGGCAAAACTCCAAATAAAAAACTTGCTTTAATCTTAACTAGGTAGGTATTACTTACTAAAATTCTGGGAATCGTCGGCAAAGGGACAATTTCTCTAACTGTCACACTGAAATACCTCTCGGCTCTGTTTTATCAAAATATTCGCCTGATAATATTTAAGAATTATTTATATCTATTACTTTATTTACGATTTCTTATGGGAATGTCATAAAATATCAGACCGATACTTTTTTTTAACGGAGGTTTTTTTTCTCAAGTGTGAAATGGTCTTAGATAGACCGTGTCTTAAAACTAACATATAATTATTATCTAACTCTTACCTGTTTGACTTAGGACTTGAATTGATCGTTAAATCGCAAACGCCTTCGAACACCCACGATTCGATAAAATAGCGTGCTGAGACCGTTTGTTTACTGCCTGCCAATAGCCTATTAACTACTGGTAAAAACTATAGGTTAGTCCAACTTAATTATACTGATCGATCACGCTTAACATTTATATCTGTCACCACCAACAGTACTCACAATTTTTTTATTAAATAGGTTGAGAATTTATTGCAATTTCAATCATATATTTTATTTCGAGTATGCCAGTACTTTTTCAAACAAAACGCGGATGTGCAGTGTAACTGAGTTATTTTGATTGCCTATTTAATAATTTTACGCAAAACGTAAATATGAAAGTAGAATACTAACCTAATACTTGTTGTTTAGAGTCCGGCGGACGGACCGCGTTTTTACAGTTCGAAAGCTGCAAAAATCAGACGGAGTAGTGCTAACTGTTTGGCGCACGCGCGTGTTAGATTATTAAAAACTGAACATGTTTAGTGCGTATAATAATATAAATGGTCTCAAAAGCATAATATTGGTTAGTCGACCAAAACCAAGTTAATTTGAAGGGAATTATTGAAACTTTTACTCTGCTTCTGCACTTACGTTACTCTGCTCCAACCATCGACTATTATTTTTATTTTTTTATTTGTTTAGGTATACTACGCTCACAGCGAACTAACGTGTAGTCCATCTGGTGGTAAGTGGAGTACAGCCCATGGACATCAACAATCCACAAAAGCAAATTATAGATGACCGTTGTTTATAAACGTGTTACTTATTTTAAGTTCTTATGGTCTAATAAATTGTTAAATGAATTATGTCATAAATATTTATGTTATTACATATGTTTTATACATAACAAAGTACCTCGTATTTTAGTAAATGAAATCAATAGCAAATAGTTTATTGTTTCAACAATTCACTTCATATTATCTTGGTCTTTATCAACTAACCAATATAAATATTGTGCATTTTGAGCCCATTTATATTAATATATGCTCTAAACATGTACATATTATTGGAATAATCTAACTTGCACTTATATTTAATCCCAGGAGACAGCAATTAAAATTGGCTTTAAAAATATAAAAATGAAAACTTAATATTTTCCTATTTCCTTTTGTTAATCCGAAACAAGACACTATAAACTATATTTTTCTTTAAAAACATAACTAGAAATGAAAAAAACATAAAAACATTACACAGTACAAAACAAATATACCTATTAAAAATGTGTCGTTTACGCTGTAAAAATACGTAAAATTCAATTCTTTTAATGCTCGATTCATTTAGATATTTATAATGTTTTTATCAAAAAATACCAAGATGTATACTGTTTAAATGTAAATATCAAAATAGTATTTAGTAAATACGCTTGAATAACAAATGATTGCGGAATTCCGTTTGTATGGAAAAATCATACTTCGCCTGACCCTTAAAGGTTTTTCAAAGAAACAGTGTAGGTAGACAATAGAAATAGTATCATATCATAACATAATATCACCCCTATATTAGCCAGAAAGGTAAGGCATAGATGTACAATACCTTCATTCACTTGTTTTGTTTTTTTAGGTCCCATGGGATAGGGTGAGCCTATCGCCATCCACCGGGCACAATTCCAATTCCGTGCTGCTATTGTGAATTTGCTGACGGAAAGTTCACAAATAACATTTTGCCGAACCCAATCGATGCGGTAAGCATACGCTAACGACTAGACAGGCATCGAGGCAGTTTTATATCTATTTCAATAAATCCTTCAAGCAACAGTATTTATTCAGTATTTAGTTTGCAACTGAGTTGCATAATATAGGTAGGAAAACAGAAAGCAATTAATTCTCAGAACTTGGAAATAATTTTCCTAGTAGATATTAAAATCTACTGTGAAAATTATTTTCTTGGCTTGCGTTCATCTCGTAATAGTTAGTTACGAGTAGGTGAAATGTAAGAAGTAGCCATCTTTCAATATTCGTGTCAAGATAACTCAAGTTCTGGCGCCGACACAAGTGGCAAAGAAGATAAGCTTCTCGAATTATTCGCAAGTATTTCTCTTAAAAGTAGCCACAAGGCACTACCCGCTATTTCTGCGTTTAAATTATGTCTTTGTGTTCTCAAAACGATCATTGGCCACGGCATTTTTCGCACGAAATGCTTTATTTCCATAATAAATGAGAAGCTAACGAACCTACGTATCTGCAGTCTTTATGAAGCTTATTTATGGACAAACCAATCCATGTGTGAATTTACTTGGTAGTTTATTTGAGATATTTCTTTCCGTATGTAATATATTACTATGTTTTCTGGAAGCCCGTTTAATAATTCGATGTTTGTATTAAATGATGTAGTAAATTATAGACTCACTGTGACATGTTGGCATACTTTTCACGGCTCCTTCTTACTCAGAGTTCTACAACCTTAGCACAGTCCCACTTATCGTTATTATTAAATATAAATGGATACGCATTATTGCGATAGTTTTATTTTGCATTATAATACTCTCCAGATCTTTTTTATGTAAAAAATGTGGTTCAATATACGCTCGCGAAATTAAAATCAAGCAAAACTTTTATCAGCCCGCATCGAAAGAAAATTCCAAACAAATTGAAACACAGATATCAACTTTAACTTTATTGTGAAGTCAAATAACTTTGTTAACGGTGGTAGTTTGTTAGCTGTCAGGGAATATGAAGGAGGGTAAGATTGTGGGTTCACGTAGACTAGCGAAAGCTGGCTATCAGCAAAACGATCTGCGCACGTCCCAGCCTATTGCATGTTCGCAGCGCCATGAAGGACTTGACAACGTGAACGTATTATAGCATTATATACCATAAAATTAATACGTGACACCTAACCTCACTGCGTTCTACGCCACGTCATATTAACTACACGAGCGCTGCTTGATCATCGTTATCACTAAAAAGCTCCATGAATTTTGATAAGGTACTTTCATGCTTCAAAAACATACTTGCATCAGCTCTTCTTATAAATTATGCAGATACATTAACAATCAATCACTCTGATTTTATACATCGGAGATAAAAGTATATATTGACAGTCAAGTTTATCTTCTCTTTATGCGAGTTCTGTTGTGTATACATCGTGTACCAGCGGCGGAATGTACTCAGTACACATTAGAAGTTGTTCACATACTTACAGTTAGTACTAATTGAATTTAGAGATATGTTGTTACATCCAAAGATGGATCTTCAGTCCACACGTGTTGCGAGATGGACAAGTAGTCGATTTTGCGTCGGCGCCTACATACATATAATTATATTATTTGAACAACTTATAGTCAATATATGTTTTGTGTATTAACATGAGCATTTATACACACCTATCTAACATTAAGCGCCATACATATCGTATTATGAGTTGGTTTGACAATGCATATAAAGACTTCGTGTAGGTTTTGGGTACAGCTTAAAGAAAGTAGGAGTACTAATGCTGTTTTTCGTTATTTATTGTTGACATTCTAGTCTGTATGATGTAGTAAGAATTGAACGTAACTAAACTGAATTTTCATTTTGCACGACTCATATATATAGGTATAGGTATATATGACGAAAATTAAACCTTAAATTTTACTAGACTAGAAATAACTGCCTCGATGGTCTAGTGGTTAGAGTATGCGCCTCTCATCGTGAGGTCCCGGGTTCGATTCCCGAGTCGGACAAAGTGTTAAATGGAAATGCACATTAGCAGCACGAAGTCGCCATCGTGCCCAGTGGATGGCGACATAACAGGTGAAATGTGGGTGTTGTACACCTCTACTACACCTCTCTGGGTAATATTGGCATGATGTTATATTATGTAAACTAGAAATTTTCTAAGAAAATATAATAGTTTATTGAGTAGTGTGCGTTTCTGAACTTAATTTCTGCACGCATAATATTAAAACAATGATCAGCACCAAAAGTTATAGGTTTTTTAGGGCTACTGTTTCCATATAATAATGCAAAAATTATGCCGTTATTAGCCTTACATATATTTATTTGCCTACCAACAAAATGCCACTCGCAACTTCGTTAATGTATTCGATGTTAGCAGTACATTACCAACACGTAACTCCGTCGAAGTGGTCACTACACTCACTACTAATACTACAAGCAAACTCGAAGCTGGTGCTAAACAGGATTAAATATGCAAACCAATGTCATAGCAAAAGTTACTGCACAAATTTTGATTTTACTAGAACCTGTTATGTTTGTTTAGAGGACATACTCTTTACCGTGCTCCGTACACACGTAGTTTGGTTGCGTGTTGAATATTATTCAATCAATATCTATTATAAGACGGGCAGCATTTGAACCTGCAACCTTTGCATACCGGGCATCCGCTTTAAACAACTAAGCTATGGTCGCCTCTTGCTAGGACCCTTAATTTCTCAATTGTATGTTACGTCATTACGTGACGTCACGTTCATCCATTTGTACTCATCTTAAGAAATCTATAAAGTTATATACATTGGTATCGATATGAAAATAATTGTATAATAATATATACGTAACGTTTATATAAAATAATATACGTTACGTTTTAGTTTTTTAAGATTTATCAAGATTTTTTTTAATTATGGTCCTTTTTATTTGATATGGCTTTTTTCTAAACTTTTATTTACCGTTTCGATGGTCTAGTGGTTAGCATATGCGTTTCTTACCGCGAGGTCTCGAATTGGGGCAATATTTTTCCAATTTGTGAAGTTTTCGTCTAAAAATTCTCAATAGCAGCACTGAGTTGGAATTGTGCCCGGTGGATGGAATTGTGCTCACGCTCAACGTGTGAAATGTGGATGTTATTCACCTCTGCCTCTAATATAGGCGTGATGTTATGGTATGTTAACAGGTAACAAACTACATCTGCGCGGTAACAAGAGTACCCTCCTAACCAGTAGTACCCGAAAGATTTGGTGAGGTGGCACTACTGTCAACGAAGTGCTTACAAAACCTCCGAGTACATGTGTAAACAGGAGTTGGCGAAAGCTACCCAGAGGCTTGACTCTAACTTGTGTTATTTGCCAAGTGAGGGCTTGACTGCAAACTCAACCAAAGCCCGCTAACTCCTGAACGCGACGTTCAACGTTTATTCCACTACACAAAGCTTTTATTACAATAATTACTGTCTTATATTTAATGAAGTGTGTCGTTATCTCGGTTCGTATTTAAATCACGCAAAGCATTTGTGGCTATAACGTTATGGGGTCAGTTGACTCGAGGGTAGCCAGTTCAGTCAAACGGTCTAATTTGGCGATCAGTCAGATGTACCTTAACCTGTAATGGTGGGTAAATACGTAACAGTTATTATTGTTATGACAACCGGATGGCGGAGTGGGTAGTGTGACTGCCTGCGACGCCAAGGTCGTGGGTTCGATTCCCACTTAAGACAAATCTTTGTGTGCATGAACATGGGGGTTTGTCTTAGTCTGGGTGTTTCTATGTATAATAAGTATGTATTTACAAAAAGAAAAGTATATGTATTAGTATCAGTTATTCTAGTACCCATAGTACAAGTTCTGCTTAGTTTGGGACTACATGGCGTTGTGTGTGAGTTGTGGAATATTTATTTATTTTTTACATTTTCAAGGGTTTTTAGTATGATAAACTGCTCTTTAATTATTGTTATAAAAAACTGTAAATGTTGGTACGTGTGCAGCTCCGCCCGTATGGTATAACGATAAAAAGTAAAGCCTTCTTCCTTCCCCAGTTTTGAACTGTTTCCATAAAAAAATATTGAGATTGGTTCTGTAGTATAGCCGTGAAAGCGTAACAAACAGACCGACTGAGTAACTTTGCATTTATAATATTAATCAGGATGTTTGGTTAGTTACACAAACAAATTAAAAAGTTATTTTATCCCTTACCTCTTTCCGAAGATATCTGTGTATCTGTTTATTAAAATATTCACATTATTATCCTAGCTTCAATTTATTCAAAAAGTTTGAATAGTTCTATTAAACCTGACTACCTAAAACAATATAAAAAGCAAATAAATGCTGGCAATTACAGTCATGGCCAGATTCACTACAGCGTTGCATGTAGCAAAACGTCTGACTACGGTTCAAATGAAACTCAACACCATCGTTTTTGGTTTGTGGCTAATTATACAATCATCTTTTTTCAACAATCATACCTAATTCTTGGCCGTCTATTTCAATATTCAGAAAATAGCAAACAACACAAATATCGTGTTCCTCATTTCTGGGTAGACAACAGTGTGGAAATTATAGTCAAAATCAAATTAAAACTAGTTACTGAGTGTTGTTCCGGAATCCTAATGAATACCTGTCAGTGGTCTAAACAGACAGAATGTTAGTCTAATTGACACTCAGACGTATTAATTGCAGTGAACTTTTTCATGATTATTCGAACAAAGCTCGGTGGATTTTCAGTGAAAAATAGCTGCTAGCGCATTCGGCTCGCCGCTGAATATAGTTATATTCTCTCAGTGTGTGTTTTTAAACTACGCATGTACGAGAACTTGTAGTCTAACTAATGGTAATGGGCCACTAAAACAATATATAATAACTAAGGACAATAAATTATTTATATCGAAATCTTTATCATCTGTACATACATACTAACCGGCGCCCTAATTACATGTTATAGAAGTTTTACAACTGAAAACATTGCACACTATTTTAGTTGTTTTAGATAACTGCAGTACTTAAATTTCATCTGAATAATAATAAAAGCAGCCCTGTATCTAAACCATATACAACTGCTGGACTTGGGCCTTTTCTCATGATGAGAAGTGTCAGTCCATTGTCCACCACTGGACAAGTGCGATTTGATGGACACCCTAGAGCACTTTTTTGGCACTCTTAGGCATGCAGGTTTCTTCACGATGTTTTTCTTCACCGCAAGCAATAATTTATATCATAAATACACTTATTTTTTATTGACAAAGGTGTTTGCCGAAGGTCAAATTCAAGACTTTTAAGTTCTACGATCTACCACTTGGCTATCGCGATTTCATCTTGTATTATACGAAAAAAGAACTAGTCTGTTACTTCAAACATGTCTAAATGTACTTTATCTGGTATTCTACCAAAAAATATATTTTCTTAGGTCAAGTGCAAGTTCAAACGAAGCATTTAGGGTTCCGTATCATTAAGTTTCATTGCCCCTGTAGTCGAGATGATTACACTTGCAACGTTCAACCAAATTCATCGACCGCAAAATTGAGCTACTTGTGTGTATTACCACAACACACTTATTTTGTTATACGGAGGAGATTTTCCAGAAAATTAATGTGGGTTGCCTTCCCCAAGTAGCATTACAAGCTGTATAAAAGCTGTACTAGAGCGTAATTTTATACTTAAAGCTGTATAGTAGCTGTATAAAGGCTGCATAAGCGCTTATACAGCCCTTATAAGTGTAAAATGGGCACAAATTATACAGCGTTTGGTGTTATAAGAGCTGTATAGTAGCTGTATAAAGGCTGTATTAGAGCTGTTATTTGGTGTCAAAAGAAACTACAATACTTTTGTAACTCTCTTATAACACTATTGTAGAACTTTAACTCTCCAGATAGTATCCTAAACGTAGCTTGTAAGAATTAAAGTTCTACAATAGTGTTATAAGAGAATTACAAAAGTATAGATATTTTAATGTACATCATATTTTTTATCTACATTATGCATATTATTATAATGGCAAATTACTTGCTAAGAAAAATATATAAATGATCTTGAACTTATTGGTTTAGTGAAAATAACGTGCAAACCAATATTTATTGTAAACCTGTATATGGTTTTTGGTAAAATATTCGCGCGCCAGCATAAAAATTAAGAAAAACAAAAGAAATACTGAATATCGGTGAGTAAGTTTTTATTTTTTAAGGTTAGAATAACAACATTTTAATTTCAAGTAATAAGGAAAAGGCCAAGTTAACGTTATATAAGCTAGTAAACATGATACGGCTGAAGATAATGCAAAATAATGTCATTTCTTTTTTTTTTTAGAATCATCTAATATGTTTTTGTTTATTAGAAAATGGCGTCAATTTTAAACAGCCCTAACACTATTTGAAGAGCAATATAGCGCCAGTAGCTGTACTATGGAATAAATGAAGTGTATTGTACAGCTTTTAACTTCCAATTAGAGTAATTTTAGAATATTTTTATTCAATAGGCTGTATTATGCTCTTCATTTAGATAATAACTAATAACCTCTTTAGAGATACGTATAAAGAATTAAAATCTCTAAAACCATTTTGACGATTATTTATTAAGGTATTTTCTTTATTTTTCAGAATAATATGTCGTTCAAGATAATAGAAACTGAAGAAAAATGCCAAAAAAACTTTGCATAGTGCCAAGTTCCTGGGAATCAAAAGGGGTGTTATGATGGCGAAGGAAGCAATTAATAATGTTATTTTTATCTCCTTTTTTTTTCTTTTTTTTTTTTCGTACGGAGCCCTCATTGGAGCTATGGATTGTCGGTGTGGTTGAATGGTTTTTTCTTTCAGTCAATATTGGTTCACTATCATTACTGTTATTTAAGTTGTAATTCCTTATATTCAAATATTCCTTCTCAATCCATCTCCTGACTGCGACATTGATTTGACGTCTCCGTCAATAATACAGACTAAAGCTGTACTATAGCTGTCATTTATCTTTTTAGTTCTATAATACTCTCTTAGAAGTAACTATTACAGCTTTAATACTTAAAAGAGTGTTAAATTACACCATAAAAAACTAGTGTTATAATGGAGTTAGCATATGCCTTTGTACAGCAACAAGTGTCAAGTAACACTATAATACAGCCTTTATACAGCTTTAGCCGTAGAAATAAGCTTGGAGTGTTACACAATTATTAAAGCTGTATAGTAGAGTTGTAATATTCCGATATAACACCTTAAGTGTACGCAGATACCATAATAAAGCCTATATACAGCTGAGCTGTATAATAGCGGATTGTAACACTCTTATAACGCTTATTACCTTTCCTGACTCTCTTATACGTCTCTTATAACACTTTAAGTTCTATATTGGCTGTATAATTGATTCTGACGACACTTACGTGCTACTTGGGTCTCCTATATTGCTTTTTTTTAACATTTAAGATTTTTATCCTGTAGTTAATGAATCGTGCCAAATGGGGATCTAAGCGATTACTTATTACCAAAAAATACTGTTATATTCTTTTCCGGTGATAGCAAAGCAAAGAAGTTTGTACGTACGTACGTACCTACATGTATCAGAGTTAAGGTTGAATAAGAACATTTTACTCTAATAGCGTATTTCTTTTCCGAAACTTATATGTATTTAGCTTACGCGCAACTCCACCTGCGTAGTAAGTATGCCAGTAAAAAACAGCTTTAGTCCCTGCTCAGGTCATAAACTATTTCTATACCAATTTTCATCAAGATCTGTTTAGTAGTTAAGCCACAAAAGCATAACAGACAGGCAGAGCTTAAGAAGACTTACGCATTTATAATATAATATAATAAGGATAGTAAGCTGATACAGTCATGCTTCCAACAGCTTAATATTCCATTATTTTTATCCGCCGAAAAACACCAGCGGAGATTTTCAATTTAACCGGTATATGTTAAACGTGACCATTATATTATTTAACAATAAATTGTTTCTTATTTCCAAATCATGTTACATGTTTATCTGAGATGTACCTCGGCTCCACAATGTCGCCGCGAAGTGAATAAAAAGCTTTTAAATTACAACCGATTAACACTCGTCTTAAATGTTAAATAAAATTGTACCTGCCTGTATCCTCGGATGTTTGTTTCGTGTGAAAAATACCTACCAATTTAGTATTAATTTATTGATAAATGAATACTAAATTGGTAGTATTTTTATTTTTGTAGGATGGATGTTTCATACGGTTATTTGAAAATTTACTAGTAAATTGAGTTTTTAGGCTATTTTGACGACAAAACATTTGTTCTCAATCAAATCTAGACTTAAAAAAAACAGTTTAAAAGTAGTTTTTGAAAATTAATCCTTCTTTGCCATGAGTTTGTGCTGTTAAGAAATATGACTATGAAAACTGAAGCAATGGCTTATTGCGAAGCAGTTTAGTACTAGGTCATTTTTCAAGTTTATCACTAATTAAAAGTCGTTTAATTTAAACTTAGCCAGTAAATTTTTTAAACACCGTTTTAGCATAGCAGCTGACCTTGCCGGATGAGACTCAACCATACCATACCTGCAACAATAACGAATAAAAACAATTAATAAACAGCCGTGTTACCTCATCTCGGGGATAACAATACATCAATGCCCCCGCAGTATTGTCGCTCTGACAAAAGTGGGTGTCGCCGGTGAAAGGAACAACTGGCAATGATTATGTAACGCAAGATTGCACCCACGGGCAGGATGTTCAATTGTTAAATACTTTATATTATAACATAAGATAATATCACGCCTATATTAAACAGAAGGGTATGGTAGAGGCTTACAACTACCACATTTCACCTGTTGTGTTAAGTTCCCATGGGATAGGGGGTGAGCATATCGCTATCCACCGGCATTTCCTGACGGAAAGTTCACAAATAAAACTTTACCCGACCCGGGAACTGAACCCAAGACCTCACGGTGACAGGCGCATACGCTAATCACTAGACCCTCGAGGCATTTTCTTTATGTTATTTTTTTATTAATTGTTATTTGCAAAGGTTTGTGAATTGAAGAATTTTCAACCCCAAAGTAATTCGATGGTAACGATAAAATGTAAAAGTAATAATATAATCTTATTATCACGTTTTATTGATTAACTTTTGTCTGTATTACAGGCAATATACAAAGTTTTTGCGATAAATAAATATTAACGAACAACCTTATCTTAGTTAATTCTTAATTCTTTCTCATTCTTAGTAATATTGTGATAATAGTTTTCTTTAATTAACGCACCAACAACTGCCCGTAATTTTGCTCATCTACTTAGAAACTGCTTATAGCGATAAGGCCGCCCATTGTGCAACATAATTTTTAAGTGCAATTGTTTACAACATACTTTCTTTGTTAATATTGGTGTACAATAAAGATTACTCTATCTATCTATCTTATTGTTGAGCAACAAGATTACTAAAAGTTTGTTATTTTATATTTTATTATGTTGTGCGCAAATTAAACTATTGACCTTAGAAACAATATTTTATTAAACGACACCTACATAACAACTAAATTATTGACTTTTAATAATTTGTAGCAATATCATTAATATTAATTCTCACGATTATCTTTATGTGAAAATAAAACAAAAGACACGTAAAAACCAAATGGTCATCCTACACAACTTTGGCGCCTAATACGTCAAAATTTTAATATAAGGCAGATTTTTTGGCTGTGTTATGATTAAGATGCTTGTTCTTATATTGTATGCAAATTGAAGAATACAAGGAAAACGTGTAGCTATAAAGTTATTGAATTAATGTCAAAATCCAGAATTTGATTTCGAATTAACATAATAAAATTAGCATAATTTTCGTTCGCAACTTATAATTAGATCATCATCAGATAATAAAGGAAGGTAAAGTTATCTAGGCGCTTAAAACAAAACTTTCTCCGTGTAAATAAATATTCTTCCTCAAGAAATGACTATAGCTACTTTTATAAAAATACGGTCCTACTTCGCGTTATAAAGCGTACTTATAACGTTGTTATGGCACTAAAACTCATTATTCTTCGGCGCCACTGAAGTGCATACTAGGTAAAAACTCATTTATTAAAAGTCAGTTTAAAATGACATCTTATCAAACTTAAATCGATCAGGACACCCAAGGCAAGCGGGTTCACTGGTGGTAAAATAAAAAACTCAAACACGAGCAATATATCATTGTAGTTGATGAATGGTAGACGCCATTACAGTTGTCTCTTGTTGACAGTTAAAAAAACATTAATTACCAACCTACGACTGGTAAATATCTCTTAACTAGCTATTAAGGAGACAATGACACAAGAAAGTTATTAATCGATAACCATTCGTTTTTAATTCTCAAACATAAGCTCATTAAAATAAAACAAATGTCATTTTACATGCTGCGTTACTTTAATTAGACATTTACTTTGTGAAAATAGAGAGTTAATCTGTAAAGTCGGCACATAAAAGTAATATTGACCTTCATTGCTACAACTTGTATAAGAATAATCTTCGTTAATTTGTGTAATTAGATAGACGTTTAATAAGAGCTATAAACTGTAACTCAAATTTATTATAAGATAGATACAGTTAGAGATAAAGTTAGATTGTATTAGATATTTACATAACTATAAGATATTAACGGCGATTTCGTTTTTGTGGTATAATTTTAAACTGTCCGACTTGAGCCGCAAGGCATCATAATTGAATAAAGAATTGCTTGTCGAAAGTAAGATCAAATACAACAGCCGCGCCGAAGGTTTCGTTATATTTCTGACGTTTTGAGTACTCAATTGTCATTGATCACCTGTTTTTGCCATACATAGACAACTTCATGTTTTCTTTCAAAAAGTAAAAAACTGGTTTTAAAAAAATAAATGTACCTATGTTAGGTTTATTTTCAATAAGATTTAGATACAAAGTCAGTCAGATAAATCAATCGAAATACAATTTATTTCGTCTTTAATTATTTTTTTGGGTTTTGTTTACTTATTGCATGTTATTTTTAAATAAATGTTTTTTGAGAAATAATTTTACCATTTTATTTGCTATGGATGAAATTATAATGGACATTCCATAATATTTTTCTTCTATCTAACCAGTTCAGCAAAATGAGCATAATTATCGTTAAATTTAATGGAACAAAAATATTCTTTGATTTATTAAAACTTAAACCCGAACCTTCGTCAATTATTCGACTTAAAACCTTCGACGACATTAGCCGTCCCAGTTTTGTCACCACATAATATTAACGACCAATAAGATTTGAGTGTAATGGGTTCGTGTGAGATTTGGACAGAATCCGGAAGTGTGTGGGTCGCCGACGACCACCGACATTCGAACAAAGCGAAGGAATGTCGGTCGGATCCTACCTGCGCACGAGTCATACCGCACATCATCCCACCTTAATAAAATCACACATTTAATACCTTCAACATAAAGCCTAATTTTGTATGGCTGTAAGGTTAAATATGAATATCTAAAGTGGTGCTGCAGGATTAAATATGCGAAAGAAAAAATATTCCCGAGTGGAATTATAATAGCTCTTTCACTTTATAATAGGAATTTAAATGTCATGTCAATACATAGATAGAATCTATCCATTATTTTAAATTATAAATCCTTTGTCTTTTTATCACTTAATATTTTATTAAATCTTTCGAAGCTGTCACAATGTTAAGCGATAAAGTACTCTGAAGAGATAATTGCAATACGCTGAGAAGATTGCTAGTTTAATTGAATGTCTAGATTTTTATATTTGATATTAAATAATCATATTATTATCAGACATTATTATTTTCCCTGAGTCCGTCCGGCGCATCCTGGGCAATTCACGAGTTGTCCAAAGCGAATTGGCTAATCCTTTCACCACGATGGCAAGTCAAAATAAAATTTGACTCAGCTATCGACACGACGAAGAAGAAGAATTGTCAGACATAAAAAGGTATACAATACATCATAATGGTATGAGACATGTCGTACTCGACCTGAAGGCTGTAGATATCACCTACAAATTGCGCACTTGTAAATCGATTTAGTTGATTGTAAAATAAATCTCAAATTAGTGTGTTTTCCGCCTGAAGTCTCACTTAATTTCCGCCATGATTCCTTGTGGAGAATCATGGCCATTATTTGTACATGTTAATATCCTAATAATCATATTAAAGAACCTAGGAGAAAAGTATTTTATTATTCTTTTGAGGTATAAAGTCCCAATAACTAGAAGTATATTTATGTTCTCTAATATTCCAGTATATATGTCTGTCTACTTAATTAATAAGATATTAAGGCTTGTATCCAATTCTACAAAATGTATTCCGTCTAAAATTTGTATGTTCTATAGAACATAATATTTAAATCCTATAAAGCGCAAAACATTTTATCCATATCTTCCCAGCAGATGTTACTAGTCATCAGATTCAAGTATTTTACATTGGCTTGTAGAATAAAATCAAATCGACCACGAAAGCGTTGGGTAGTTCAATTCAAATCGAGCTTTCTTAGCGAGTGTTGCCAGCGGTGGCGGCGCGCGGCGCACAGTCGGTCGTCATTTTATGACGGCAGCACCCTGCGCCGTAACACGGCTTTACGAGCACCACATCCCTTCTTTCCATCGTCTTGTTGGAAAGCAAAATGCACAAAGTACTACTTCTACCGTAATGAATGTTGGTAACTTTCGACGAAAGGTTGTCACTTTCCCAGAAATCCTTAATTCACATAATAATTTCCGAATGTTTATTATTGATTTATTTTACACAATATGTCCTTAGCATAACTTTTACGCAATAAATAAGTATCAATACATCATAATTCTTCCGAATAAATTCAAACTGGCAAGGCATTTCAATGCCTTTTCAAATAAGCCGATTACTTTTTCATTAATCTTCTTTAGTAAACGCGTGTATGGGATATGTCAAGTAATGTCTTTGAAATACTTCAAATGTTGATAAGGGCATCCACATTTATTGCAGTTTTAATTTTATCGCCGGGGATATTACGTCGCGTGTGAGCTATCTGCTACACTTTTGACACGTGCTCAGCCAAGAAAGTCATAAAGTTGGTTATTGAAGCAATAAACCTTTGTTGAGAATTTCTCATTGCGTTATAACATCTCGTAAGATAGACAAATAAAACGAATTTCAGACAGATAAACTGGCAGCTCCTTTTAAAGCAAAATATTAGTCTTAGTTAATGAAGGCTGTATTACCTTAGGACTGGGATGTTCCGCAACTGTTTTGATATAACTCTCGGCCAGTTCGGGTATCTACACTTTGCAAATTAAGTTTGAAAAGGCTCACTTAGATAAAATAATATGGATTTATTATTCTCGCTTTATTTTGAAGACCACGTACCTACTTTTGTTTCACGCGTGTAGCACATTTATCTCCAAGTTAGCAGACTTTTTGTTTATGGTTAGATACAAAATAATAAATCTCCGAGTTAGCAACTTTTTAGCTATGGTTAGATACAAAATAATAAATAATAATAATTCTGTTCAACTTTCGACACAAAGGGACAATGAACAAAAGAATCATCGTGCACGAATCAGATAGAGAAGTAATTTCAATAGATAATATCGAATTTTATTCAATGTGTGGGTTCTATTAAACTAATACACTAACCTAATAGAAGTTATGTGAGAACTTTTGAAATACACTTTGTTACCTGAAAGGGGTTTCATAAAACTGAATTATAGCTATAACCCTAACTTGGTGTTGGGAATTGTCGTAAAGTAGCATCTTGGTTACTCACAGGACACGTGAAGTTGAGTGTTGTTAAATTTTATGGAAAGTCTACTGGATACAATAGAGATATGTAAATTAAGGAAACTTCTCAAGTTACCGGACCCACTGAGACGCTTTTTAAAGTCACCGGTTAGTAGCAGGGAGACGATGGACGTCATGGATTTTATTTCTTTAAAGATTGTAACATTTGCAACATACCGTATGACGGTCGCTGGGACGTTCGGTCCATCGTTAAATTAAAATTCATGTCGTGATGTAAACATTCACAATATTCTATTCAGCTAAAAGCAAGCAAATAGCGGCCGCGGGTACGTTTCGTACATAATGTAGATTTTACAGCAATGTTCAACTCGCCTAGAAAAATAAAAGCTGTTGTTTATTGTGTAATACGAGATACATTTTTGGAATCGCTCCTTTTAGGAACTCGTGTCTGGCTATTGAAATTCGACCTTCTTAGTGGTAAAAAAATAATGTATTGCTGGTTATTGTTATAAGAAGAAATACAAACATATTCAACTTTTATTCCAGAATATTCTAAATATTTTTTATTGATGTTAAGAAAGCTTTGTATCTCTGAGTACCAACTGAATTATGTATTATTAATAAATTATGTTTATTTTTCACACTCAAAATGTTTAGAATATAGTCACTAGGTTAAGAAATGAAGATGTCCAGTTTGGAATTATTTGGGGTCCGTCAAATTATCTAGTTAGTGTGACAATTTTACAGATCCCACACCAAAATTGATTTACAATTATTGTTCAAAAAACAAAAATACTAAAAAAAAATTAATTGATAGTGTTGTCAGGCGGCTGGTCTCGAGTAGCAAGCCTTGGCCGAGCCCGTTGACCCTACACTACAAAGTCAATGTCAAGTAAGAGGGCCCGCACACCAAGCTACATGCAGGCACTAAACGCCTCCACCATAGTTAAAACTTTGCCGCACAACGGGCCCTTAGGCCTTAGTATGGGCAATTGTAAACGTCTCGAAACCGCAAGCGCCCCAAAACGCAGGCACCATATGAACACTCAGCGTGTTATAATTTCTTGTAGTCTGCCTCGTTGATCTAGTGGTTAGCATATCGCCTCTCATCTCGCACATTAGGTCACGGGTGTTATTTGGGATTTTTCATCAGGAAATTCTTAATAGCAGCACGGAGTTGGATTTGTATCCGGTGGCTGGTGATAGGCTCAACCTCTATCCCATAGAGATAACTGTCACACCATTCTGGGCTATATAGGCGTGATGTTATGCTATGTTAAGTTCTGTAATTTTGTGTAGACGCGTTTAACTGTCGTCACTAGTAGCGTTGTGTGCGGGGGCTTTAATACACAGTTCCCAGAACGAAACACGTCGTGTGTTGATTTACTCCCAAAACAATGCGTCAGCAAAAAACGTGTCATTCTTGTGTCATGTCCCCAAGGATTATCTCCGAAGCAGCGTCCCCTGATCTACCTCAACCGGAATAAAAACAAAAACATTTTGAAATGCCTCCAAGAATAAATACATAAGCTTTGGACGCAAAGCTACTCTGACGAAGCTATTCTGAACGAGCTTGAGGTGAGACGTATCTAAGCACGCCCATATCTAGCTATATATAACCTACCAGAAAATAGTACTGCTCTGAAATCAAAAGTTTCATAATTTGTATACAAATAAACTACTTAACCTACTTAGTATACAAATAAAGACTTTTGAAACTTTTACAGTACAGTGTGTTGTACAGTGGGCCAAGCAATCAGGTATGCAGGAAAAAACATCAACGTGAGATAGTGACGACTAGCTACACCAGTTATAGATATGTGAGTTACATACCTAAATAGTGGGTGTATTACACTTATATAATGTAAGTCACACATGCTTATCTAGTGTAGTCAGATGTCATTGGTCCACTGTACATTAGGTTTTAACAATTAGGATACAGATATTTTTTACTGGTCAGACACAAGTTTATATTTTAGTCTTTATTTATCTATGCCTAAAGCATAGACAATATAGATTACAACAATTCCATTGCGCTTACTATCATGGCGGGAATCTAAGAGTAGTAGCCTCTCTGTAACATTTTTTTTTGTGTAGTGTACCTGATGCTGTGCTTGTCGTTAATAAACACCGTTACTGCGAATACCATCTTTAATTCAAATCTACAGTCCACAAAGACAATCAGAAACCAAGTCCACCACATTGAACATACAAACACAAACAAGTAAGTTAATTAAATAATCTATTACAATATCGTTATCGTTATATTATTGTTTTTACTAAAACATAGTAGTAATAATATTTGGATATTTTAATAGCATGCTTCACATTTGAAATATTCATGAATAAAGCAAAATCATTTTTCTTTTAAAAATGCTTTTTATTTTTTATTAAAAGAATATAGTTTTTATTCACTTTTATGGGTTTAGGTAATTTATTAAATATGTTCACTGCCATTTATTAGGGGCTTTGGTTCAGCATTTTATTTTTATATAATGGTAAACATAAATTATCTTTATGTCTAGTGTTTATGTTATGGATGCCATTATTTTTTAAAATAATCTAGGTTTTTAAATACAAAAATGCAGTTATCGTAAATATATATAGATGGTAGTGTAACTTATACTTAATAAAATGGTCTCCAACTATCTTGATTATCGATTTGGGCTATTCTGATACTTCTTTTTTGTATTTTAATCACTAACAAAGAAAGCATATACAAAGTCTAAGGGCCATAGCACACATGCTATTTTTAGCTCCGGCGATCAGTGATTTGGAGATTGTTGACATCAAAACAGTACGATCGAGGGCATCGACGAGGCATCGCGCGGTTTAGCGACTTTAAGTTGTGTGTGCTGTGACCTTTTGTCGATATTCATAAGCTCAACTTTTCAGTGGATGCATGTTCGTTTGCCTCTTCGTTGATTTTTATACAATGTCTGAAAAGAACTGGAAAGAAGTCTAACTCGTGGTAGGTAGCGAATACAACCCATCGATTAATACATTGTAACATTTGAGAACTACAACATTATGATAAAAGCTCCTGAAAGTTATTCTTATCAAAAAATAATACGTTTTCAACAAAGATGTGTCACTTTATTATGACTATTTTGATAATCTACAGCTTTCATATAACTACAAGAAGCAGCCGTAAGTAGTGTGGGAGTACCTTTATGACACTAATATTGCCTACGTTTATTTCCTATTATGAATTTATAGTTCTGAGAACGATCTTACTACCTTTCAAAATTATAACGGAAAAGGTATAAAATTATCATAATTTATTGTTTATATATTTAGAGCTCATTAAGTAGAGTTCCGAAAATATAATATCATTGGATAGTAAACTGCTATTTTCGACAGTAAACAATGGCAATAAATTAGTTTTATTTATTCACAATAATGTCTCCTAAATATCATTACGTCGGGGCTATACAAAGATTATACAATTATTATGAATGATATAATGCGACACATTGAACATGATAGAACCGTTATCCGGCGAATGATAAATTCTCAATAAATAACTTCTTTGGGCTCTATTAGTACAGTTACATCGGTTTACACCAAATCCGAGACGTTTGCGACGCGACGGCGACATGTCACGGCGCTACGCGATGTGTATTATTATAATTACAGACAGCCCACCTATAACTTTCTAGTCTTGAGATAAATAACGTTTTTCATTAGATCTTGATAAAGTATTGTTATGTCAGTCCTGAAACCAAACTGCGGGAATTTCATATTAAACTGTAATTTTCTTCTCTCAATCGTATATTTTGCACCTACGGAACTTAACGTAACTTATATTTTAAAGTAATAGTAATATATCATGACTCGCTTTCGTACGTATGTACGCGTGAGTTTCGTTTTGGACCATTTAGCACTGAGTGAGGCATCTGTGTTTATAGTAATTCTATATTGGACGATACAGCGCGTATCAGCAGACGCCGTGAATTTTCCGTGCGCCCACGCGCTCGCGCTTATCTGGCGTGTTCTCACATTGGAAATTTACACGTGCTTGCCAGTGTTGGCGCTCCACGGTCGGCAGTGTGCGGCGGATCGTAATAACGCACTCGCTTTATCTGGCGAGGCAGCTGCGCCTCGTCCCGCACAGATATGCACCGCATATGAACTCCCGACAACACCCGTGGGACGTGGGCGAGAGCCCGCAACCGTCGCATTTTATAACCTTTTTATTCCATTGTCACTCCACCGCAGCAGCGGCCTATCCGAGGGAAAAATAAATTTTACTCTTTATCTAAATGTCAAATCGTTCGGTTTCGATCGAATCAGTTTCCAAATAGTTTTAATAAATCTCCTTTTACGGCGGTCGGAACGAGCAGCGGTCGATACGGGAACACATTACGAATACACGCGGCGAGTTATCGTGTTTATTCTGTTATGACCGCTGTGTCTGTTCAGGGTAACAATAGGTTTAATTGAAAGAGTGTCAATAAATTTGTCGGGCCTTGTCCAGCGGTGGAGGCTTCGCCGGTGGTCTCGATAAACTTGATCGTCCCCGAGCGCGCGACATATCCCACAGGATCGGACCCTTGTTCCCGAGACCGAATTTTGTTTTTATCTGCTGCCGACCTTGTCTTCATTATAATATATCATCCGGAGCGCTTATCTGACAGGGTTGATTGGTGATCTCTATACTATCGTGTCCTACTTTACGTTAAATCTTGCGGACACTGTAATCTCGAAGTCGTAAACAAAACATTGTACGGTTTATTGGGCAATCTTTTACAAATAAAACAAGAAGGATAAGGAATCGTAGCACCGTATCGAGACGTTAATTTCTCGCCTGTATGTCAAGTATCAAAGTGGACGGACAGACGAACCGACGACTATAGTTAAAGTAAATGCTGGTTCGTTAAAACAAAAACAAAGGATAGCCTTTAATTGTGTTGAATAATACGGAACCCATTTCCTGTCAGTTGTAAAAGACCAGTCGTATAATTTTGGGGTAAGTTTTCTCACGGCAACGTCACCCACGCCCATCGCTTCTAAGAATCCGTGTCGGACCAAGGAGTGGAACTTTGTGTTCATAATTCAGCTATAACGTGGATAATCAAATTACCACTAGCTCGGATACGGTGTGCCTACTACGATGAAAGCGTGTGATGGGACAAATATAGCGACAACATGTGAAATATTACTAAATTATCACGTGAAATACAGTAAAACTGAATATGAATGAGGAACTACTAAGTAATATAAAACAAAAACATCGAAACGTTTTATGTTTGCTACTGAGTACTTCTAGTACCTTTAACATGCAAATTAATTATTGCTTCAAATTATTTAATATATTTAAAATATTATTTAATCGTGATCCATCTCAATAAAAATAAATAGGTAATAGTTTAAAAAAAGTAAAAAAGTTGCTCGATAGACGAAAAATATGGCACAGAGCGCCCCACGCTATTTATCACAATAATACTAGTATTTTTTGTTCATTACCATTTTCAGCTTATAGGAATTATTTTTCACTTTTTAGTTAGAAGTACTATAAAAACGTGTTTTTAGTTTTTTTAAACTATTATTAATTTTCAACTTTTTAGTTTGGTTTATTTAAAAAAAAAAAAAAAAAAAAAAAAAAAAAAAAAAACGCTCTTACGTTTTTTTTTTTTTTTTTTTTTTTTTTTTTTTTTTTAATCGAATTATTGCATTGTCATCGATCTTTGACAGGTGTGCAAAAAAAAAGTGGGTCAAAATCGAGTCCAAAGGAGTCGGTTACATACATACATACATACATACATACAGGTGAAGCTAATATATGCGTGTTAAAAAAGGTATTTAATATTAATTTGACAGTTTAATTGTTTTACTGTGTGCACCTTTGTTTATAACTAGCGATTTTATAGATTCTAACCTGACGATACAACTCACTATAAATCAGAAAAACACTTTCAGAAAACTAATAAAATATTATTTTTCCCTGCACAATTTCGAACAACTAAAGTTATTTTTTTAATACGAGTATTTCTTTAAAATGACGAATATCTGGCCATTGTATAAAACTATAGCGGCTTGATGTAAATAAAATACTGTATCTATTTTTCTACACATCTAAGTTTACGATTATAGTCCACCTTTCGTTGTTCAATTCACACTTGATAATCATCTAAGAGATAAAATGCCGCCGTACCACCAAGATATGTCCATACAAATGTCTGGACCGACAATAGTCCCCAATGATAGCACATTACCCTACTTTATAAAAAACTAAATATTTTTTTATGGTATTTTTATGAACTTTTCACGTTTTATTTTATACTTCGCTCGAATTATAAATGGGCGATACTTAAACGGTGCATAAAGCGACAAAAGATTTAGATTCAAACAACTGATTATAACCAATTGTTCATAAATATTAAATTTTATAGTGTAAAACTGAAACTGAAAATGTGTTTGTATTAAACTTTAAAAACAAACAAATGTACGAAGTTAATTTTTACTGATATGAATTGAAAGAGCCCTTTTATCCTTTAGATCGAACACTAATCAGCTTTTATACAATTTAAATAAATACTTTGACGTGCTATACCTACCTACTGGCTTCTATAACAGCCCGATTTTACTTTATTTAACTATACATAATCTAATCCCAAATCCCAACTATAATATTATAAATCCGAAAGTAGTTCCATCTATCTGTAACAATTTCACGCCTCAACGGCTGGAACGACTTTGATGAAATTTAGGATCTTTTGTCGAAAGCATGGGGCTTAGCTATTCAGATAGTTAGTAGTCAATGCCTAAAAAACTAAAAAAGTAGCGACCGCACACAGCAGCAGTAGTAACCGCGAGTACTCTCTACACAGCGTGACAGAAAAAAGCTAAGATAAAAATATGTTAAAAACATAACTTTTTTTATATGTGGTATTTTTCCTGGAGGATTTGATTCGTAAGTTTGCGTACTGAAATGACACAGGTCGTAGGAGTATTGAAAAATCATGTTAAAATAAAAACATAAGACTATAGTAATGTTATCAAAAAACAGTTTAGAAACTTGATCCGTCTGAAAAAAAAAATGAAATTTTGTAAAATTCTACTCTTTATAAAATAAATATTACATATATACATCTATAATACAAGTTGTTGCCACATAAGAAGTTACTTTAAATTCCCCCAAATAATAAAAGTAGATACCTACTAATGCCAAAATAATACCAGTATCTACATGCATATATTTGTAGTAATACTTTTTTTACAGTATCAAATAAACTTTCCCGGGATGTTCATTTTAATGTTTATAATTTGGAACGAAAAAATCTGCATTCTGAAAGTGGCATAGACCGTAGGCGTGTTTCAAAATCATGTAACATTTACATAAAGGTTTGGCTGGACTCATGGCTTCAGCTAGCCTTGTTCCGTCTAAAATGTGGTTTTGTTATTTTATCTATATGTGGGTTTTCTTTTGTTTCGTAAACCCGACACTTTTAAAACACGCTTCGACTTTGAGGATACACGGAAAGCTTGTTGCACTGATTTATATTAATGGCAATTGCTTTGTTGCTGAGTTTCTTACATTAATTTACTTTTAAAACCTACTTTGTGCTGTATCATCTTCTTCCTTGAACTTTGTTGTTTACATTTTATATTTCCAATAACTCTCGTTTATTTTATTATGATAGGGGTTCAACGGTTTCAAGTACTGTTCGTGTTTTGGCAAGGCGAAGAATATATTTACTTTTTCAGGTTTTTTTTGCCTCGGCACTGAATATATACCCATCCTCGGTCTGATCACAGCATTCGGGATTTAACCTAATTCAAACAAAATCTAATGTTCAAACCAACACCTACTGTATTATTTTTTTCTTTTAGTCCAATATCATTATTTTACTAGATAATTATTTTATTCAATGTGCTTTCAGGAAACTTTACCTTTAATTGCTGCTTTCACCCGTCGCACGGTATCAAGATTGGAAGAAACCGGGTCGACCAGCAGTTTCAGTGGCGAGGAGAATTCCCTCCCACTGAACATCAGAGCCGGCCATCCTTGCGAATGGCCCACACATCCTCGTCTCCAACCACTGCCCTCAGCCAACAAATAAGCACGATTTGACGAATTCAACGTCCGCGTCTCAAAATTTAATATCTCACTCAACTCCCCAAAGTCACCTTTCAATACCCTTCGCACAAACACTTTAAATATACTCCGTTTAATTTTTCCTCTTTTCCGTTTCAGTTCCGTGGATATTTTTCCGGTAAAAATATACTTTGACTCCAACACAATCCGTTTCAAGGTATCATTGTTTCTAAATACAGAATGGTTGCTCAAGCATCGACGGGGAAAATGGTCGTTTATTTTTATAACTGTGTTCCGCTTTTTAACTTTTCCTTTAACAATAAAGTCCGCATGGGTCATAAAAATTAGCACAAGCACTAGAAATAAAATTGCTTTTATCATTTTGTATCACTGAATTTTGCCGTCACTTTAAGGAATTTGCGCATAGTTGGTTTGGTTAATTAAATACTTTTTGATGGAGAAAGAATTTTGATAGGAAAGTTCATATGAAACATCGCGTGGATGCACGTATATCGAGATGTGTACAAGAGTGTGTCGAGATGCGCGCGCGCCGCATGCCGTGCCAACTTCGACTGGAGGCTTTATCGTACCCGCTGCAACTTGCAACCTGTTGTGTATTAATCCTTAAGCTCGCTACTACAGCTTTTGTAAACACATTACTACAAATGCGTACGCGATATTTCAAATGAGTATTTTAGTTTATTTTTAAATTTAAACGAGTGGCGCTCTATCTTAACTTGTGAAGAAATATAGCGCATTGGGCCGGCGAGACTGAGATAATACAGGTATACTTATTATGTTATGTAATCCGTAAATTTTAAGAGTACAAATAAATATTTGCAAATTATGACTATGGTGTGTTGTAAATATATATTTTTTATGATAGTTTAGAATGATCTCACAATATTCGTAAAAATAACTTTATACACATAACATAACATTATGCCTATATTACCCAGTAGGTTGTGGCAGAGGTGTACAACACCCACATTTCATCTGTTATGTTTAGGTCCCATGGGATAGGGAATGAGCCTATCGCCATCCACCGGGCACAGTTCCAACTCCGTGTTGCTATTGTGGATTTACTGACGGAAAGTTCTTTTTTTTTTTTTAAAGGTGGATAGGCACGCGTTTGACCACGATCTCACCTGATGGTAAGTGAAGATGCGGTCTACGGTGGAGCACGCTTACCTATAAGTTCACTAATAACTCTGCCTGACCCGGCTATCGAACCTGAGACCTTGCGGTGAGAGGCGCATAAACTAACCACTATACCATCAAGGAATTTAAAAGTTAAAATTATTTAATAATTTAGAAAAAAACTTTTATATGTCGATATGGGCTCTTAGATGATGGCCGTAGTAAAAGATTATGCATCGTCAAGTTGCCTACTTATTATACAACTTTTATACGTACACAAGAATGTTGTTTGGCTATTCACATTCAAGTGAAAACATTGCTAAGTGACACGAGTCCTTGGAACATTAGGTCGCAAAGTACCAGAAATGCATAGTAAATATACGCGTACTTATGTGGTCATTGAGCTGCCTGTACTTATAGGCCAGTCATTAAAGCCAAAACCCGTAAGTAATTAGTAAACCGTGCAAATTTTGAGGTTTTGCAACATTTTTTTGACAATGTTAGTAACAAAAAATAGTTTTCACACCTTTTCAACCCTTTCCGTACACCCCAGTACACTGCAAAATCACACGGCAAGTTATTCTACCTCCTTTAACGAAACCTCAAAATTTGAGCGAGTTACTAATTACTTACGGGTTTTGGCTTTAATGACTGGCCTATTATAGATATACCTATCAACTTACTGCATTGATCTCTGAATCGATTAGGTAGGTTACTTAGGGTAAGGTGTTAATGATTGTCGGTTAGAATAGAAAAGTTTTTAAGTAAATATACCCACATTTCTAAGTGAACGCACAATTAGGCTATGGAAACGTAGGAAGTAAGTACAAATAGCCAATGAGAAAACGAATATTCTTAGCTTACCTAGTAAAGCTTTTACAATCGAGCTTGAGACATGTGACAAGCATTAGGTATCAGGAAGGTGTCATTTAACAATGTCTTGTGAATTAAGATATTCTGTTAATAGACTGCCCTTTCCATAGTAACACACGTTGCGTAGTCTAGACTTGGACACTATTAATTATTATGTGATTTATTGTAAGCAATTAACAGCTGTGTATTTTATTATTTATAAAAAATACAAACTTATAATATGTTATTTATTATTTTATAGCATTTAGCTATGCTTAGCAAATTATACTAAGAAACAGTTGAAAAAATTATGGGACCGGCAGAATTTGAACTTGCGACGTTCGTCCATTAGTTTCTTTCTTAAGTAGGATATTTATCATTTCGTAATAAGATAAACTTCTTATTGATTCAATAAATTCAATTAACATTTGTGCTGAATGTAATTTCGCCATGTTGGTTTGTATCCTACTTGATTGAAACAAATGGACGAACGTGACGTCACGAAATGACGTAACATACAGTTGAGAAATTTAGGGTTGTGGCAAAAGGCGACTGTAGCTAGTTGGTTAAAGTGACTGCCCGGTGTGCAGAAGGTCGCAGGTTCAAATCCTGCCGATCCCATAATTTAAACTGTTCCTTAGTAAACTTATAACATCTTGTTCTTGAATAATAAATCAGTTATCTAGCACATGCCTCACAAAGACCACATTCTTTCAAAACAATCTCTCCAACTGAATGTACTTACACCATCTTATATCATATGTACAGAAGTTGCAGTACTCCAAGGCTATCCCGTCGCACGTGGCGTGGCGTGGGCGAACGAGTATTCCAACCGTAGCACAACGACTCCGACGCGACGGCCAACATGCTAGATGGGAGTGCGGACAAAGAAAGATGGTGAGAAAACCCGACATGCTCGACATTCAAATCGACTTTATTAAGCTTGTATTGCGGTTGCCAACTATTTTTTTCTATATGACCAATATATAAAATAATACTTATTAGACTGAAACATACGAATAAATCAGAAATCAGAAATCAAATCATTTATTTCCATGGGCCCCAAGGGGCGCTTAAACACGTCAAAACAAACTCCAAATAAACAAAAAATATAAAATTAAAATAAAACTTAAATAATTAAATTATAATACTTATTGCAATAAAATGCAAACTGTGAATTGAAGAAATTAAATGATAACTACTTAACTAGCACAATAGTTAACTATGATCTGATAAAAGGTAAAGTCAAACCGTTACTCTGACAGTCGAGTATCTTGTGCCGGGGATGTATGAGAGTGACGTCACATTTTCATAGAGGCTGGCACAGTTAGTACTCATGTGCCGGATTAGGCCATAGCTATTTTTGAATCATGGTTTTTACTAGATACCTTATAAAACATCTCATCTCTAAAAGATATGTCAAAGGATTAATAACTCGCCTTCTTTATTTTGCCAGTTATAAAATATAACTCATCCGTGCCCACGCACGGGAAAATAGCAAAGAACTTTTAATCTGAGGTTTAATCGGAAGAAAAAGTCTCACTGCTAACTTAATTGATATCGGCTTGATTTAAAATCCTGTGTGTGTTTAATTATATTTGATAAGAAACCAAGAGTGGACCGGTCCAGAAGGCGTATCTTGACGTCTTAGGTGTGGCTACTCAAAGGAACGATATGTTTTCCCTTTTAACTGCTTCGTTCATCTAGTCTCCGTTGGATAGCGTAAACGACCTCTCACCTCATGGTATCGGGTTAGAAAATCTCAATAACCGCATGGATCTAGAATTGTGACTTGCGGATGGCCTAGACATTAAAGGCGAAATGTGGGTATTACACAACTAGGTATGCCATACCCTTCTGGATGATATAGGAGTGAAATTATGTTTTTTTATACCTTTTAACCCCATCCCTTTTACCCTCACACCATTTTCGGGGTAAAAAGAACAAAATATGAAGATAGATTTGATTTGTACTAAAACACGATGTGTTAATAAACGTTGTCACCACACATGCAAACGCCACACAAACCTAATCACCATTTCCATCTAATATTGCTAAATGTTACAAAAAATAAACGGATTTATTAAAATTATTACGACCACCTGACATGGCATGTTTGGTTAGGTAATTTAACATTATTGTTTACGTGTTATGCCACTATCGGAACGTTTTATGACAGTTGTTATATTTGCTATCTGTATTTAGGAACGACAATTTTGCCAGCACAAACATTTTAGTAATTATTCCTGAAAATTCGCTAACAATTTGTGAAATTCAAATAAATGCTATTCTAAAAAGCGGGTTCACTTTATTTTGCAAAACTGGCAAAATATTAACCTAACATAAGCCACTTTCTTAATAAGTAATGTGTTTATCTATATTTATATCAAAATATTCTTTTTTTTTTGTACATTAGGTAGAACGCCAGAAGCAATTACACTATCCAATGGTCCCAACAAGGCCAAATACACATTCACTCACACAAGCACACCCTGTCTCAGAACAAATCTTTGTGAATCACACACATGTGGGAATCGAACCCACAACACCAGTGCAGTGGAAAGCGGCGAGGCGACCCTTAAACCACTACACCACACGTGCAGACAAAATATTTTAAACCTGGAATAATATTAATATACAAGATTTGGCTTGATCATTTCACTCCAATCAAAAATATATGTCTTCCTTAGTATACAAGGATTTAGCTTACTAAATCGACCTATCAAATATTTTATCGTCACGTACAATTTCGTTTGAGATGTTTATGTGGCGCTATCCCATTGCTGGACAAGATTCACGACTAACCCAAAGCTATGGATCAACAAATTGAATACGTAATAACTTAGCACTTAGCAATGACTTTTATCAAGCCAGATTTAGTATGAAAGGAGTTTAACGCGAAAATATAACAACTGCCGATGGAAAAATAAAATGTATTTTTTTCAACAAATACAACGTAATTTCAACAAAAATATCAGGCACCTGCATTTTTATGTTCTTGGCACATGTATTGGTTTGTAAATTCAGTTTTACTTGTATTTTAATAATTGAGTTAAATAAATATTTTTACTACAGGAACTTACTTTTACGTTTTGATCATTTATTATTATTATTGTCTATCTGTTTTATTTTTTCAGTTAAACCGTATTGGTAAAGATACAGCTGAAAATGTGTAAAAGGACAAATTAAAAACCATAATCTGCCACGGGATCCGAGGTTTTTTTAAAATCATAAATGCTCATATAATGAGTATTCGTTTCAGGATTACAGAACAGGTATCACAACATGTTTTTAATACCATCTTACAAGACTCCTCGCATTGCGACGGACATAACACGGTACAACCTGACGACTCAAGCAACCGCCTACCCTAAACGACTGGTTAATAAATAACTTAAGCTCTCACAAAACAAGTACAGATAAGATGCGTTGAATGTAGATGATTAACCAGATAAAGTCGCAGTTTTTATTTGTTTTTTTAATGATGGTTTGTTGAAATGTTTTAAAAAAATCTAACATACTACTATACCGAGGGTATTATACTCAGTTATAAATGTGTTTAATTTCTGCAAAAATATTTTCATCAATCTCGTAATATACTGTCTTCTCTGAAGTCATACTTATTTATCAAGAAGTATTTTTTTTACTTAAGCTATGCAATTAAATGTATAAAAGCGGCTTTAATTTACTGATTGATCGTCATGTATTTTGATGAAGCCTAAAACACTTTTATTTTTTTTAAACTGCAACATATTGCTCATGGCGGGCTTAAAGCCAGAAGCTAATAGCAGGTGTAATACAACTTTGATACATTAAATGGTCTAATATAAAGCAATAAGACTAAGAGCCAGTTTTACAAGTTCCGGGTAAGTTTCTGGTATCTATACTGTCGAATTTGAATAAAAAAATTATAAACTGACACTGATCTACCTAATTTGTTTTGTTTAACATTTATTGCATTTACTGAGGATAAATATTTTTGTAATTTTTGTAATATTTGTAACCTGAATATGAATTAATGTGATCAAAAAGTAAAGATTTTAACCTTTAAAAAACCCACCAGTTAAAAAAAAAAATCAGACGTGTGTGTTGTGTCGATATTAAGTCAAATATTGTATAAGGTTAAAATAAGGTTAAATAATATTTTTCTCATAAACATTACAGAGTGGTAAGGATATAATAAGGTAATATTTTACCAAATTTCGTAAAAAAAAAATAAAGTATATTAAAATAAGAAAAAAAAACCTACTTGTTTTTTTGTGTTAATACAATAGCAATTGAGATAGATTGAATTGAGAGTTTTTTTACCCTTCAAGCCCCCCCCCCTTCCTCTCCCTCCGCCTCTGCTGCCCGGCTTTTTTATATATTTTCTCCCTTTTCTAATGGGTTTCATCCCAATATCTATATTTTGGTGTCAAATATTATCGGCGTTAGAATAGACTAGTGCCGATAGTGTGAAACCATTAATAGAAGTGTCACACTAATAAAATTATTTTAAATTAAGATATTACCATTCCAAATATTTGAAAACTTATTTATACACATTTAGGAGCAGCAATTTATTCGCAAAAGCCACAAGTTAGCTGATTAACACGAGTGGAGCGTCGAGCTTGCAGAGAACAGCTTCGTTCGTAACTCGTATCCACAACTAACCAACTCGTAAACTTATTAAAACTACCACATGCCTAGAAATATATGGATGTTAGCTGATATTATGTCCACACAATGCACTGAATATGAATTAACAATGGCGTTTGCCTTTAAAGTATAAAGGAATAATGAATGCTTATTCCTTTATAGTTTGCTGCTTCTAGATGTGTTTAGACAAGTTTTCAAATAATTGGAATCTTAATATCTTAATTTAATATAATATTATTAGTGTGACACTTATAGAATGATGATATTCGATACCCAAAAAAAAATAAAAGAAAAATAAATTACAGGTAATCTGAGGTCGGGAAGTGCAGGGGGAAGGGTTGAGGGGTAAAAATCTTATCTCAATATTATTTTTAAATCAAAACTTTACGGCCTCGTTGGTTAAGTGGTTAGTGTCTGCGCGTCTTGGTGCGAAATCTCCAGTTCGATTCTCGGGTCCAGCAAAGTGTTATTTGTGAACTTTCCGTCAGAAAATTCACAATAGCAGCACGGAGTTGGACTTGTGCCCGGTGGATGGCGATAGGCTCATCCCCTATCCCATGGGACCTAAACGTAACAGGTGTAATGTGGTTGCTGTTTACCTATGCCCCACCCTTCTAGGTAATATAGGCGTGTTGTTATGTATGTATGCAAAACTTCACATCATCATTCTCTGAACCAATCAGGGTCCGCTTTCTTCAATCTAATCAATACTTCAGATGTATGTACAATATATTATTAAATGTATGGTGATAAAATTCCAGAACTGAAATTAAGTGATTCAAAGATGTTTGTTTTGCTTATTTGATGGTGTTTCCAGCTTGTTGAGAGTGATCTAAGTTTAATATATTACGTTTCTCCAAGAAATTATGGCCCCTAGACAAAATAATACTTAACTTTTAGTAGAGTCTAAAATGTGGTTATGATCCCGATGGCAATATATGTTATCTTCTCTAGATTACTTCTCTTCATATAGCGTTTTGAATATCTAATATTTTCTTATTTATAGTTATTGAATATTAAGATAACAAAATTTCAAAATAATTTATTCTGAATTTATGATAGTAACAAGTGAAATGAAGTTATCAATAGATACTGTTTTCTGAATTTTATGATGCTCTGAACTTGATGAGAGCGATTTAAGTTTATTATTTTACAAGACTTGAGTCGTAAAAACCGTACATGAGAAAATTAATATTTTATCAAAAATCGCTGGCTTATATTTCGGCCAGCGACTTACTATCGCAATACAACGCGGTAATGCTGCCAGTATTTTAGGAACGATGGCCTTCTGACAGTGACTTATTAGTTTTAGATTGAATTGTTAGACTAGTTTAATTTGCGATCTAACGATGTATTTCTGTAAATATTTTTTTTTTCTATTTAAAATAAAATGAGAAGATTGTACAGGCTTACTGCACATTTCGCTGGCTCAGCGTGAATCAAATAACATGTAACTGCATCATAATCATAACTTTTATATATTAATAAAGTCAGTGCATCTTTAGCATTCAAGCAAGGCGGTTTTATTCATCAACCTAAGCCGCCCCGATTAGCATCTTTACGACATATATGTTAGAGGGTATCAGCAGACTCTACATATATTTTTGGTCCTTCGAGGTATCAATCAGTTATTGTACCAGGGCCACGCGTTCATTGGCTTTTCGTATAGCCACGCGTTTTTTGGCTTACTCGCATAGCCACGCGTTCATTGTCTTACTCGTTAAGCCACGCGGGTTTACAGTTTGAGTTCTGGACATACATATTTAGTGATACATAGACTAAAAGTGTAAGACTTTGGAGTGAAGTGTATCAAGGATTTATCTACACAACGAGTTAAGGTTTGGTTACAGTTACAGCCGTTCAAGTAAGTCTGTTCAAAGATATATCAAATAATGACTAAAATTTGGTTATAAATCTCATTGAACGTACAAGAACACTACAACACAAGGTATTTTATAGCCACTAGATTACCTTTTCATAATAATAAAACGTTTTGAATATCCAATACAGTAATATTATCAAGTCCTAAACTGCCATACACGGATAATATTGCAAAAGTTGCACCGGAGGACTGCAATAAGCTCAAGAATGAGAATAAACGCACGAATGTGTACGTAACACAATGTGTTTATGGAAATCAATGTAATGAAATTGCTATTGAAAGGTGTTTTGATATTATTATTTTATCTGTTAGTTACGTTCTTTCGTCTATGGTATATCCTTTTGTCTGCACGTGTGGTGTAGTGGTTTAAGCGGTCGCCTCGCCGCTCTCCACTGTACTGGTGTTGTGGGTTCGATCCCCACATGGGACAAATCATTGTGTGATTTGCAAATATTTGATCTGAGACTGGGTGCGCTTGTGTGAGTGAATGTGTGTATTTGGCCTTGTCATTGGGACCATTGGATAGTGTAATAATATTAAAAGGATATAGGCTTTTACCTCGATGGTTTAGTGGTTAGCGCATGCGCTTTTTCACCGCGAGGTCTCGGGTTTGATTCCGGGTCAGGCAATTATTATTTGTTAACTTTTCGTCAGAAAATTCAAAATAGCATATTCCGGTGGATGGCGATAGGCACTCTCTATCCCATGGGACCTAAAACATAACAAGTTAAATGTGGGTGTTGTATACCTCTGCCACACACTTTTGAATAATATAGGCGTGATGTTATAAAATCTTACAATGTTACAGGATTTTGAAAAAAACTAGCAGTAGGCTACAGCTCCGCCGCTTGTTACGTCGATAAAAAATAGCTCAGACCTACCAAACATACCCAAAAAATACATAAAAATCGGTCTAACCGGGGAGTTCGAAAACTAACACTGTGACTAAGACCGCAATGATTAGTCCTCCAAGAAGGTCTATTTGTCTGCCTTACACCTACTTTGGCGTTGGAATGCAATTGGAGCATAGTGCGGCAGGCGGCGATCGATAATTGCATTTTGTGGTTTTGCGCTGCACTTGGCGGCAACACGCGCTCAGTGGAACGTATGTCACGTTGCAAATGACTGAATTAATAAGTCATTATAAACACCATCGTATTTCTTTAGACTGGTAACGCCATCTAAAGTTTCGTTAGTCCAGTTACATCGATTGACCTAATGGTTCGATGTCACGTAGTAGTTCTAACATATGACAACAGATGTCGCTAGGCGCTCGTTTCGCTTTTATTCAAGATTTAAATATTTAGCGATTATAAATTTAAATTAGTTATAATTTTAATAGTCACATTTATTGTGAGTATTTGAGATTTTCTTTCAGTCTCAATATTTGTTCCAAATTCGAAAACCAAATGATAGAATCGATTGTTCTGGAATCATATCGTTTTGTCTATGGTATTGCGCTGTCAAAGACAAGAGAGGTGACGTAGGCTTTTCTGAGAAAAATGGTGTCCAGTAAAGATGTCCTTTTAATATTCTCGTAAAAAGAATATTGTGTAGGCCTCTGAGTATGATGATGAATATATTATCATAACTCTTATGAGGTTATAATATGTACACAATTGGTAAGTCTTTTCGTCTACCATTCGGTGACGATACCATTATTGACATCTTTTTGTATTTCGTTTCTTTTCAACATAGTGTCGAATTTGTTTCAGCCAGAAGATATTATATGCTTATCTAATGTGATTTAAGACTAAAATCGTCAGGGTGGATTGGGAATGTCACTCGATTAACCAGGATTCCTGTGGTGAGTAAATTAGTGATTGACACGTGGCGCCTAGCCTTTGCCCTCGGAAATGTTGAATAAAATCATTCATATTGTTCTTTTTCTGTTTGTTACAGATTTGGGTTGATAGTTATCATAGTTGATAGTTATCATAGTTGATAGTTATCATAGTTGATAGTTATCATAGTTGATAGTTATCATGATTGATAGTTATTATATTTCATAGTTTATGATTTAAAGTTTATACTTAAAACGACTTCGTCTACGTTTATGTTAATAGTGCAGATTTCGTATCTCACTTCTACCGATTATGACCGAGGTGTATAGAACCGGTCGACCACGTGCCTAACCTCGTGTCCGTCGCGGGTCGCTGAGCCACGTGAGAAACTAACCTCGCTCTAGAGTTGGGTCCGGAGAGTCTTCATTCCATGTGAAGTTTGTAGAACTCAACATTGATGACCTGCCCTTAGAGTAAGGTCCGGCTTCAGGTATTTGTCATTATTCAGTATAACATACGGACGAGCACTCGATCTATCCATATTAGAATCATAGTAACTAAGGATAATGTAATTTTTCACTTTAAATAGAACCGTTCACAACCGCTCTGGGAAAAACATTGTTAGTCTCTTGCTCTCCCAACAGAGGGGTCTGTTGTTAATTATTTTATTTCTGAGTCCCGGATACATAACTTAATTTATGTAATTTTAAATACTGGTGGAAGGGAAATTAAATATAATATAATATATGATATCCTGTCATGTTTTATTTTTTTGTTACACCAACCAAAAGTGTTTCACGTAAACAAACTTAAGTTTTTTTACTCAGAAACACGTATACAAGAAAAGAAAGACCGCACCATAACTTCTATTGCAGCTCAATAGCTTTGTGCCAGTTTAGCATATTACCGTATAAAAAAAACTGTCCCACATTTCAATTGGTACAGATTCAACAATACTGCATAACAACAGAACAAAACGGGAACAGTCTGGCTCATATAAATTTGACACAGTAATTTATTCGCCCCTGTCATGAAAACTAAATAGCAGAACATGATTATGTTATTATTTAAATGAGGCTTAAGAGGGGCAAAATGTATTTGGTTTTGACTGTCCTACACATAGTAAAAATATCATCAATGCCCGAGCTTTTTCTGATTTAAATTGATTGCAACCCAAAAGCAATCTGCGTACTTGAGGTACCTGGGTAAAAACGGAACCCTATTACTGAGACTTCGTTGTCCGTCTGTCCGTCTATAACCAGGCTGTATCTCATGTATTGTTCATCATGTATAGCTAAGCTAGACAGATGAGAAACTAGAATTTCCAGTTAAAAATTTCAAGATGATATATAACTGTTGCTGCTATAACAACAATTACTAAAAACCGAATAAAATTAACATTTAGGGGACGGGGCTCATCAATTACAACTCGATATTGAAAACGATTACAAGTAAATGCTTAAAATATTCAAAAAATATTAAGTCATTTATTTACTTTAAAAATAAATGATTTAATATAAATACAATAATTTTTTACCGTTTTTATAGATAATGGTACGGAACCCGTCGTGCGCAAGTCCGACTCCCACTTGGCCGGTTTTTATTTGGATATCTTAATTATTGCCCTAAAAAGTATGTTTTGTGCCAATCTTAATATTTTACTGTTAGAAAAAGAACCGCTTTATCTTGGATCACAATGGCATAAAGGTCCACGCTATCTGACTTTCTGTCTCTTGCCTTATTAACAGTATGATAATCGGGACTAATCTATACGTGGTAGATATCTATTTCAACTATTATAGTAAACTTGGTCGTACATTCTAAACTCCTACGCAAACCTAATTACGCGGCGTGAGCAGAAGTTAATGGAATGTAATTATTAGTTTGACAACGTGTGTATATTAATAGGTCACCAGTATTAATATAACGGTATTAGTATAAATAACTTGAATTAATGCGGTAAGGATACGTACATCTTGCCTGTGAATTTTTGGCCTCTTGATTTAATGAAATTTTCTTGGCAGATAAGAATGTAACAAAAAATCTTTTATTTGGTATCAAAATAGCGTTACTAGTATCCCATCAAAATTTAAATTTTAAAAGTGAGCCAAATTTAATATTACGAATATACGCTGTTGTCGACTTTACCGGTAAATTATTTGATATCTATATTTATTTATTCTTTAGGAAATAAACAGTTTTTAACACAAGCAATAAAATAACTTATAAAAAATACAACCTAAACCAGTTCCCGCTTATATGCATGGCTAAGTCCAAAACTTACATATTGAAAATAAATATATGATAACATGTTCTAAGTAATTCAAATATGAGATAATAATAATTAACATATCGACAGGATACAAATAAATTAAAATAATAGAAAATACAAATATATTATCATTATTACGGAAAGGAATATTATTATACGGGTGACAATTCGGTGTACGTAAATCCAAGCTAAATATCTGACTTGGCTGGCGATAATAGTCAACTGTATAAAACATATATATATATATATACAAATCCTTATCGCCTTAAGATCTCGCAAGAACCTTTCATGGTTTATAGCATAATGGCTAAATCCTAACCAAAAACAAGAAGTTCAATGGATTGACATATTATTATGATTCTTATTCAAAAGTCTGTAAAAAAGGTAAGAGCTACGTAAGCATTCTGCGCATAATATAAGTGTCAAGTAGATGCCTCTTCATTTCCGATCTACAATATTTATGTGACATTTGCGCAGTGAACTCACTCTGATATTACTTTCTACCCTCGCATAAATGACATAAACTACAAAAGGACTTGCCGAGTAAATACTAAATAATACGAGTTACATAATATCGTCATTATATTACCCTAGAAAGTTCATAATGTTCTGCGGTTCATACAATGCCGAGTCAAGCAGTAACTTCTCGAGTAATCACACTCGACAATATGTCAGATAAACAACTTTTGTGCAAGAAATACACTCGCAAAACCACGACAAATTATCTTCCGACTGTCATTTTTGTTTAATTAAAAAGGGTGACTTCTCAGTTATGATGAATGACGTTTTAATTTAGGGTTGCTTGTGCTTAGAAATGGAAAAAATTTTGTCCACAAAATAACAAAATCATACCTCTATAACTCAAAGGAGTGCGGCAGGGGTGTATATCATTTCACCCTCATTTCACCTTTATATTTAGGTCCCATGAGGTAGGAGGTGAGCCAATCGCCATCCATCGCCGCCAGCCTTCTGGGCACGTCACCTGCATTTGACATTGATGCGGAAGTATTTTTTGACGCATAACTTTATTTTTTTTTTAGTTCTATTTCCCTTCCAGCTGTACATAGTTAGGTATGATTTTGTTTTTTATTATTTAATTTTAAGATTTTTAATGTAACCTACTACATACTAGCCTGTATAATAATTTTTATTGTTTAACATAAAAAAAATGAAAATAAAAAACTTTTCCATTGACAAAAAAATAACCTCTCATATTCTAATTAATTCTAATTAATGCCTGAAATAGTGGTAATTGAGCGTCTAAATCAATGTTTCATAACTATAAAACAAAACATTTATCAAGGCGGAGGCACAGAGACGTGCTGCTTCTCTCCTCTCTTTCCGCTCCGCCCGCTCCGCTTTGTAGCCACGCGGTCCGCCGTCCGCACCGTTCCGCCTGCGTGTAACTTTAAACAAATTGAGACTTCTCCGCTCCTCTCCGCTCCACTTTGATAGAAACTGGGCCTTTATATGGTAGCAAATGCATCGGTTCTCATTACGTTGATATACAGAGAGTTTCAAACCACAACAATTATGGTTTCCAATCATGTCTAGACATTGCGTGTTGGAGCTGAAGACGGAAATAGGCTTGAGTTAAACAATAGCGGCCCGCGACTCGCCTACGAACTCTATACACTTAAGCCCGCTACACACAACTCAATAAATTGCGCAATATTTTCGTTGTCGTTTTCTTGAGTCTTATCCTTAACTGAGTCTTCATAAAATCTGATTTTAATATGCAAATGCTTTGCAATTTATTGATAATATTATTATGCAAATATAACTTGTATTGAACATTTTATTAGACTTATTGAAGATACAGTTAAGGTAAAGATTTAAAAAAACTTGAATGAATGTATTGTGCAAAATATTAAATGGTGTGTGGCGGGCCTTATAGTGATCTTGGATTGTAAGCAGTTCGCATTATTGTGAATAGGTTAATGTATCGCAATTGAATCGTGACTCACTGATATACAATCAGGTTATGTCTAAAATATCATTCCGATGTGTTTTATGTACGTACTTATCTTTGAGAATATGATCTGTTTATTTATGAATATTGGTTTAATTACACCGGTACACATTTCCTCGAATATATTTATTTTTAATACCTTTACATTTTGATTAAGAATATACAATTCCCTTGCTTTATTAACCAGCGCATTTCATTTGAAACATACTATACTATTATTTTGTGGTAAAAGGAACATTTTAAAACATAACATAACATTACGCCTATATTACCAGAAGGGACTGGCAGAGGTGTACAACACCCACATTTCACCTGTTATGTTTAAGATCACATGGGATAGGGGGTGAGCCTATCGCCATCCATCGGATACAATTCCAACTTCGTGGTGCTATTATGAAATTTCCCTGATGGAAAGTTCACAAATAACACTTTGCCCGACCAGGAAATCGAACCCGCGCATACGCTTACCACTAGTCCATCGAGGCAGACATTTTAAAATAGTTGCGTTAATAGTAGTACTGTATTTCAAAACGAATAGCTTCATTATCTAGGCAGAAAATATACACGCAATTCTGCATCTTTTTTACGTAATTCACTATTTGCCAAATAACTTTTCAATAACACAGTTAAACAAAAAGGCCGGCCTATAAAATCGAATACAAAACTTTTAATACAGTTTTCAATAAGAATAAACTCATACACTTTATATTCAGCAAGAGAATCTCATGGTTGATTTCACAAAACTTATTAAACTACGTTGTTATAAACCCGTATTTGCACTCTCTCTTTCATTCAATGTGTGTACGGGACAGCAATCTAAAGCTGTAGCTTAGCTTTAACCCTGAGTTAAACACGTTGGTGAAACTGACACTAAGTTGTAAAGCGTGGGGTTAATGGTGGCCGTCGCGGTGTCCCACACGGGGTCGCGTCTTTAACTCCGAGTTTAACAACTCAACTGGGCACTTTGAAACTACGAGAGTCTCTCTATTCAATTGCCTTCGGATTGATTTGCATAATAATTGATATTACATGCTGATCTAGGATTTGAGGGGTTTTCACTGGAATGATTTCTATTGGTTATGCGGAGATGATCGACACGTAATGCATTCAATTATTATTTATAAGTTATCTTAAAGAGCTTTATATGTTTTTAAACTGTCGCGATTTGAGCTCAGCTCAAAAATTGTAACGACCAACTGATCCTTCACTTGGTCGTCACAATTTTTGAGCTGAGCTTTAGCAGTCGGCTCGTGACCACGAATGATGCAAGTCATTTCGAAACGTCGATCATAGGTATTTATTTAACTTTATAATAATTACGCGATTTAGACCAGTTGTCTAATTTTTGAAAAATCTTATTAAGCTTATGAGGTGATTTTGAATAAAAAAGAACATACTTTCACAATATAAAAATACTGGACTTTTGTACTATTTGGTCGTTTGTAATTTACGTTCAGTCGAGTTCATTAATAAGTTGGCAAATGTGAACAAAAACTAGGTTCATAAGATGTGCATATTTACTTCGATACTTCAATAACAGCAATTTATGCTAACAAATTGCCACCGATAAAGCAGCGATAGCCTAGTGGGAGACCGTAGGACTGCGAAGGCAAAGGTCTCGGGTTCGAACCCTTGGCACACACTTCTTTCCATTTATAAATCGTTAAGATTCGTCTTTTCGAGGATATGTCGTGTGTATTAATATAAAAATTATCGCTCGCTAACGGTGAAGGAAAACATCGTGAGGAAACCTGCATGCCTAAGAGTTCCATAAAAGTACTCGAGGGAATGTGAAGTCTACCAATCCGCACTTGGCCAGCGTGGTAGACTAAAGCCTAACCCTTCTTATTATGAGAAGAGGCCCGAGCCCAGCAGTGGGACATGTATAAGATACACTACTGCTATTATTTAATTGCCACTAGGTTCTATGCAGGACTAATACTTGTATGAAGGACTTGATCTACAGCTGATTACGTAAATATACCTAATAACATCACAAAACATTTTCTATCAAAGCTTAATACCAGTAAAATATTTCTATTGAAATAAGTTTACAAAAACTTTTCATTGACTGAAAACTTTAGAAAATAGGAGCATGTTTTCGCAAATACAAAGGTATTATTGGTAACACAAACTCACTCAAATGTTTCCAATTTCAATAAGAAGTTTATCCGATCTCTCTTTATTTACGTTTTATTTAAAAACAATTGTATTATCTCCTGAGCTTTGAATAGGTTTAAACGGCCGTACTATCGTTTTCCATCACCTTTTTCGAAATCAGAATACATATTTTGAATCGCGAAATGTTAAAACTAGGTATATTTATAATTATAGTATTAGTAAAGCTTTAGTTTCCTAGGAAGGCGGTGTGAAAAAAATTGGCCGTAATATTTTGGCTGTAATACGATTAGTACGTAATACGTTATGTGGATCACGGCCCTCTAGGAAACCACAACATTTACTTTACCTATCAACGTTCCACACCGCTTTCTTAGGGAACCGAAGCTAATTTACACAATTCTTTAATCTAGACAAACCTTGAGCAAATTAAAAAAAATACTACAAATCCAATACAATAAACTACCGCAAATATTAATTTTATTATGTCCATCCTAAGGTTGCCTGGAAGAGATTGCGTCAAGCGATAAGGCCGCCCTTTGTACGTTATAGTTTTAAGTACGTTTTTTTTTATTTATTTGTATGTTTGTTACAAATTTGATGTGCAATTAAAGTGTTCTTTATCTATCTATCTATAAATATCAACCTTTACTCTGGTAAGATGATGTAGTACGGGGTCTGATCTCTTTATTAAATTTTACAGCAAAGAAATTGAGATGTAAAAAAAATATTTGAGAAAGGAATTTATTTGTTTTAAAAATGTTATCTGGTTTTTAACCGTGGCAAGCGATCTCAAGGGACGCTGCCGTTTGTCATCACGGTTGTCTGTGGCCATGCGGTCGGAGATCGCAGTACAGACAATTTTGTTATTATGTTCGCACATTTGAATCATGTTATTTAAAATGTAAAGTAAACTTATTTCACTGTTTGTTGGACAGCAATGAACATACTGTATTTATATTATTCAGTATTTTTTTGTTAGAAATATAGGTACGACCACAGTATACGACACAGTTATGTTATAATAAGTTTCTATGTGTGATGTTGCAGTTTAAATGGCAAGTTACGATACGGGCAAAGTTTTTTTTTTTTGTCATTCGAATGGAATAAAAAATTGGATCGTTTTTGTGTGATAAATATTATAATCAGTACTGGATACCTCTTGAGCGAATAAAATGTCATGGAGCGACCTCTGAACATGATATTTTTAACTAAACAATGTTAAATGTCGCACCATGACGTAGAGTATTAAGAGTTGTGTACCCTCACTCTAACGTTTTTTTCTCTAAATATAGAATTCAATTCACAGACCATAATTAAATAAGCCTAGAAAGCGTACTTTTTATTTCTAATGATAATTTTATTTGATTTAGTTTTAGAAAGAATAGTAAAAGCGTACAAATTCGGTCAGTAGTTTCAAGTGAAGCGTACTCGTTTGTATATACACACGGGTACATTTGAAGCTGTTCATTTTCAATATAAGATGATCTCGTATTGTATAGACTTCCCATACAATGTGAGATCAGGTTATATTGGGAATGAATAGTTTGATTTGTTGCCGTGTGTACGACTTGCGAGTAAAAGCCCTCGTCTCTTTGAACAAATAGACAAACATTCTAACGAGCAAACATTCGGCAATTTAAGGAAAAGCTACTTCTAATTTATATTTACGAAACAAACAAGATAAGAGTTCGGGCACTTACGAAACAATTGGTTGACTGTTTTTCATATAAAAGTAATATAGGTTTAATTATAGCATTATTAAGTTTTAGTCTATTTTTATAGACAAATCATATCTAAAGCACTAAAGTGCAGGTTTGATGGTGCCCATTTTCCAAAATTATTATTTTAATTTTGCAGTTTCAATGTAAGTAAATTAAACATTAAAACAATTTTGACAAAAAGGGCCACGAACAAAAATGCTTTTTTATCCTTTGGATATGATTTGTCTATAAAAATAGATTCAAATTTATTAATAATAATATTAAAGTTAAACTTATAATACTTTTGTATTGAAAACAGCCAACTAATTGTTCCGTAACGTAAGTATTGAATCACGGCGTTCGAGAGTCTACTCTAAACATCATATTAGTTTTATTACTCATTCCTTATTAATAAACAAATTAGATTTCAAATTCCATAACGCATATTCCTTTGCATAACGCTTAGTGTGTTTAAAATTTCCCATACTAATTGTATTAAAAGCCAAATTTATTTGTTTTATCCACTTTCAGCTATTAAATATTGACAATAAAGAGCTTTCATTAATATTAAACATTGGCCAATACCTTTATAAGTTAACATTAACATAATATAAAGTTACTGTTACTTTAATAGTATTGCACGATAGAGTTAGTTATGACAATGTTATTTAAACAGTTTCTACTTAGATTTGAATGTCCAAACTAGGTTTGTCTTACCTTATATAAACAGCGTCGATAAACAGATAGATCTATATTTACGAGAATACGGGTTACTCACGTTATTTTAGCCGGGATATGCCGACTAGTTTCGAAACTATTACGTAGATTCATCAACTGGGCGATTAAATAGATCTACTATTAGCTATTTCAGTAGTTTATGACTTCTTAAACCAGATCATTATTGTTAATTAAGGCTTATGCCTTTTTGAAAAATTTGGCAATCAATATTAATATCGTTATCTACAAACACTCGCTATTACCATATAATGAAGTACTCAGCTAATAATGACAGCCATATTATCTGCTACTATGAATAAGTATCCTAGATAATTTTAATAAAAGCTAAACCATTTTTATCCAAGCGAAAAAACTGAAACATTTCAACCGTTTCATATTGAGTTAAGTTAACGAGACAATTTTTCCGAATGCGCTAGTTATGGCTATTCTTGAACGACTTATAGCTAAAAGGCAGGTCAGGACAATAAGAACAAAGGCACTAATTCCGCACAGAGTTATCGATAGTTTCGCGTCAGCTCGATTCGTAGCTTTGTTACGAGAAGAGAAACGCTCGACAAATTGCATCGCACGCTCGCCATCGTCCGTACAGCGTCTCTCACAATGCCCAATGCCCAATGCCGATGCCCAGCGCATCAATTGTTGTTTTATGCACAGCTGGGCGCATCGACAAAATGGTCATTCCGTGTTCACGAAAAATTGACAACAATGCCAAACAATTTAGAGACAGCAAATAAGATAAATGATTTACTACTTAGCGCTTTTAACGTATGCTACTGCCGCGGGTATTGTCTGGCGTTTTTTTATTGATTTTAAGTGTGCCTTTAGGCATAATGTGCTTTTTGAACAGTAAAATCTTCCGAGAAATGTTCGATTACAAAGTAACGTATGCAATATGTGCTTTTAATTCCTCTGCCGGAGGTAGCTTTTACATGTTGTAAAAACTATTAACTAAAATACTTACATGGTAGTAATAATAGAGGCATTACTAATATGCAGTTTTTAACATCTTACCTTAGTAGTTAACTAACTACTTTTATAATTAAATCTTATTTTGTAGAAACAGTAATGAAGCTGCTAGACCATATTATTTACTCTTACTACTTCCTCAAACTCTGTTCATGTCCACATAGTTTATCTTACCTGCAACAATTAAAAACAACATTAGTTATTCTCACACGTGTTTTCGGGCTACTTTATTATTTATTCATACAGTGTTAATTCAAAAATCATTTCGGTTGTAACTAAATATAAGAAGAATCCTTGGGATCATTTAAGAAAAAAATACAAGTACATAAGGCATAAAAATATCTTTAGAAGTTCTTAAATAATTTTATTATAGAGAAGCATTTTGTAATCTTTATTCGTTCATTTTGTCCATAATACTAAACCATTTTTATTGGTGCACCTGGTGTAGTATACAGGTTGGATGCGGAATAGGGGAATTCATTTTTTATTATGATTTTTAATATTTATTTATTTATTGATTAATTTGACACAGATTCTAGACTGTGTTTATTTCCACCGGTAAAAATACAATTACGGCGGCAAAATCTTCACGTTCTCCGAACCAATTCAAAGTAGTTGTATAAATAAAACTTTATGCACTTGACATACTATATGATGCATTTGACAGCATTGCACCATTACCTATCAATTAGAAAGAGATGGGAGAGTAAGGAAGGTTAACTGCCTGCAAATTTAGCCATGCATATGTATACGAGTACAACAGTTTTCCAGGCTTCTAAAAATAAAATACAAACACAAAATACAACTAAACGTTTAACTGCAAAGCTGTACTTTTAAAATATTATTTTTACTCTTGCTCTAATCTAGAAAAGTGTCACACGGCATGCAAGAGAAATGGTCTACAAATTGTGTTCGCCGGCCGCTCCGCACACCCGCGCCTCACATAATAAACATACAAACATGCAGCATAACTAAAACGCATAAACCAGGTGCTGTGAGAGTACTTTGACCCCAATATCAGTTGCCAAGGATACAAGCACGTATTCACATTTCCACAAAAGTGATATTAGATACGGAAGATTTTCTCTGAATCAACTAAAACTCAATCATACAAAATTGGACAGTAGACAACGAACATAATTATGATTAGTTTGAAGTATCTATATTTGTTTGTATGTAATTTAACTAATGGTTTGATGCTAATTGACCGCGAATTTTCACTGATACTCGTTTTAAGTAATTGTAGCATTATAAAATGACAACTTTAACCAAATATGTAAATTTTTATTTTAATAAAATATTTCTGTCCTGTCAAGCGTTTAAACACTGAAATTCACAAAATGAGCAGGTGTAGCCAGCATAGTAAAATACAGATAAAGTGTTCACTTTCTCTTCATATAATATATTGCAGGACTGGGATGGGCAGTAAAGAAACTGACGCCGGCGTTAGGTCCGTGAGGCGTCGCAGCAGCTGAATAATTTAGTCAGGTATACGAGCCATCTCCGACTTCATGACATGGAAATTATATTCTTCATATAGCACTTGAATTGTATGTTTAAGATGTTAAGAATGTAGTTGCCAAGGTGAAATGATTAAATAACTGAATAACAGAAACTTTCCGAGGTGAAGAACACGCCCGCCTCGAAGGTCGGCCTTCACCTAGGCTCAGATTACAGAATAAAGGCAGATGGAATGTACCAAACACACAAAGTGAAGCCACAAAGCAAATACAAAATCCATGACACAAGCAAACCTGGCATGCTCATCGCGCGATCCGGCACAACGGCACACAAAGAAAGATGCACTAACGTCGTATAAATGTGAGCCTAGCGGTATAAAAATTAGCACTTATTCTCAAACCTACCTAATATAAACATAACAACACTTATTGATTGAAACAGAGATTTTACGATTAGCGGTCACTAGATCAACAAACATCTCGATTATGCGTTCATGCTTAGCTGGTTAGACTCAGAGCAATACTGAGTTAATGGTTTTTAGAAATAGATGCTATCAGACCAAGATATTCATGACTAAATTTACATAAAATTAGTTTGAAATTGTCACAGCAATTAATTTGTTTAAACTTGACACGTTTAAATTCATTGCCAAGCGAATTTAGACTTTGATGTTTTGAAATGTCCTTGCTAGATAAATATAAATATTTCATGATACACATAAATTCATAGCATTGCAAATAACATTGCAAAATAATGTTATACGAGACAAAACGGACTTGCATTGCTTGCAACAAGCTGTCAGAGTGGCAACTGAATGGCTTACGGTCAATTAGACATGTACTATTGTGCTGTTAGTTCTCCTGTGCTAGTAATTACGGGAAACCAATCTTAGCATCAAATTGGAACACGATTTAGTCAAGATAGTAATTATTTGGTAACCTTTGTGTATGAATTCAATATTCAATGCTGGTGATAAATTTCCCTAGAGCCAAATTCCAATTTTCATAGAACCGGTGCCATTTCCAAGTAATACAGATAATGGAAATTTAGAAAATTCTGCTACTACAATTAAAATTGTTAATTAAAAAAAATACGTCTGACAACATTTTCAAGTCGAGTGTGAGTTAATCAAGATATTTTTTACCGCATAATAATACATTATTATGTTATTACCATCTGTTATAACTTACCCCCATTTCAACAACCAAATATTGGTCAAAATTGCAATCGTCAGGCTCTTATCAAATATCAAAAGACGAAGCATTTAAATGGTGGCACTAAACGTTGGAATTGCCCGGGACAATATTACGACGTCATAAAAAGTGAATTTTCTTTTAATTCGCAATTTTGTGTCGAGGAACAGCTACTCACTATAAAACATGGCGGGCAGACGTATTTCCACGATATCGAATCGTTCACAGGAGACATTAAACGTTTGTTTAATGCCTCTAGAAGAATTAATGTCACACCTTGATACCTACCAAACATAAAAAATAATTATAGGTCAATAAACTGATTCTTTTACATAAGAAAGCACTTGGATTTTTATGTAGCACACCGCCACGAACGCCGTGGAATGAAGCGATTTACTCACAACGGAAGAAAATAAAATGAGTCACAAAATCAAATTACCGGCCTAAGATTTCCTCGATAATAGAATTCTATCACCTGAATGTGAATTACTTATGATCTATAAATAATCTGATAAAACGACCTGAGGGCCATTCTTTTGATAAAATGATATTTTTCGAAGAGCACCTCTTCCTGTTCAGCTACGCGTTGGAAATGTGTTATTTATTTCATTCACACATGCTGCAGATCAGATATTAGAAGGAAATTCTTTTGAGAAAATAATTCTTTGTTATGGACGGGTATTAGTTTTACTCCTGACCTTGTCCACTTTGATATCCATTGTGTAAGTATGTTTTCTGATTGTGCCAATATTTTTGGTATGTAGACACCTTTTATTCAAATCATTGTAATTTTTTAATTTAGTATTATTTATGATTTATTTTATATTATTTTTGTAATGTTTTTGACGTGTACAAGCGCCTCCTGGGGCCTATGAAAATAAATGATTTGAATTTGAATTTAAATTTGAAAAAAAAATATTTATGTAATATATAAAGCTGGATTCTTTCCCTACATTTATTACTTACTTGAAGCAATTCAGTAATTACGTCATGTCTATCATGGCATTATTTTAATGATAACAGTGGCATGTGACCTATTTCAAAATTACATTGGAGTCGGCTAAACTAACAGAATTAGCCAAATATCAGTATTATACGTGGAACGACTGTTATCAGACCTCCACATCTATACGAGCTGATACGATACTCTTTGTTAGACTAGATGTCAGATTTTCTAGCCTCTGACTACCTGTAACGACTGCCATAGAACTTTAAATGGCAACCGGGACCGACAGCCGAGCGTTCGCCGAGGCACGGAGGAAATAAATAAATATCTCACAACTTACACACAACGCCATCTAGTCCCAAACTAAGCAGAGCTTGTAATATGGGTACTAGAATAACTGATACTAATACATATTATGTACTTTTATTTTGTAAATACTTACTTAAGATTCAAAGAAGCACACAGAAAACTCATTACGTTGTCTATCTTAAATAACCCATCCACGACCGACCGCGGTTAGCATTGCTTAACCTGCAAGATCGGTCTGTGCGTCTTCGACTTAGCCACGAGCTCCTCAATATTGGCATGTACGTAAGAAGAGTAAAATATTTAAGAGAAAAAAGGTTCAAATACTTCAATAATTTTATTAAAAAAAACACAATAATTTTAGACATGGTTTTCTCATGGGTGCCATTGTCGAAACTGGACCAAATTGAAATGCTGGTGCTTTCCGTGTGGTCCACACGGAAAGCACCAGCTTTTAAATAAAAAAGAATCAATAAAATCGCTTCGCCCAGTCGACAGTTATGGACGTAACAAACATTAAAAAAAACTCCTTTTTTGAAAACAAAATATGCGAGCAGATATACATATAAGAATCGAGCTCAAAAACATAAATATTCCTGCATCAAAACAAAGAAAGCTCGATACACTTAAGAGCGTGATTACCGAACAATTCTGTACTCAATTCACTATAACAAGCAGACACGCTTCAACACATTTCAGCTTACGACATTAAAACAGACACGAAATATTATTGTCGAGGTGAAAAAGCAAGTGGTACTTATTCGAAAATAAAAAGCCGCTTCACTCAATGTTACGAGCGAAATCACGGCCACTTAAAAATATAGGTACTTGTTCCGAAGGCAGTACAATTTTCCAAGTGCCTATTCAGTGTCGGCGCTTTCTTCAAATAACTGTTAGCAATAAGTGTTTGCTATTTTTCTTATGATGATCCTTGTTTATTATTTTGTCCTGAGGCTTTATCCATGTTTAAATGATTGCCTCGCTCTTAAGAGTGATGGCGTGATTTCAGTTATAACTTGCCTATAGGCTAGGTATAAGTTGCAGTAGAAGTTTTTCAATACTGAATGGTTATTCTAAAAAGGTAAAAAAGGATGTTTTCTTGCATGTTAATAAATTAAATTAAAAAGTCATGAAAACATAATAAATCTCTATACATATAATAAAATGGTATAGTATGTTTGTCTGTACTTTAAAGATATTTAAGTAAAAAATATACGAGGGGTTTTTATAACAGCAGTAGCAAAACTTTTATTTTTTGTCTGTCTGAATATTTCGATCATATTCTACATAAATTTATAAGATTTTTTTGAAATTGCCTCTTCACAAAGAGGTAAATTTGGGGTTGAAAGTGAATGAGGGCAGAGACTCAATTTTGAAGGAAATAGCATGGAAATATCGAAATCCACGCGGACGAAGTCGCGGACAACAGATGGTTATAAAATAAATTTGTACGAAGTCATTAAAGTTTTAAAAATTTAATTAATTACTGTCAATATCTACTCTACCCGTTTATAACAAGATATCATGGTACAGCCACAGCTTTCAATAGACGTATTTGTTGTGTGGTCATATTCAAACATTCTATCTCTCGGTCTTTTTTTTTATCCGTCTAGTGGTCAGCGTATGCGCCTCTCACCGAGGTCTTGGGTTCGATTCCCGTGTCGGCAAAGTGTTATTTGTCAACTTTCCGTCAGGAAATTTACAATGGAACCTAAACATAACAGGTAAAGTGTAGGTGTTAAACACTTCTGACGCACCCTTATAGGTAATATAGGCGTGATGTTATGTTATGTTACGTCATATTTGAATAAGATGCGCTAAAATAGAAAATCGCTTTCGAGTATTATGTGTAGACGAAAACATTACTTTGAAAGTATCATTTTATAACAAACTTACTGCATTTAATAGTAACATTACCCTCACTTATTGCACTGCACCACCCGTTATTTTACGACCCTTTTTATTGCATCCGTCCTTATTTGCAATTAACTGCCGCCAATTGTCTTTTCTCCTTGTTGACTACGGGTCAGAAACGTTTATTACTTGCAATCAATATACAATGTCTATAAAACCCTTTTAAACTTGTAATTTGCTTGCGCCTTTTTCGGCATCAGTTATCCACGTGCCGTTTTTACGTTTGTGGAAAACACTAAGCAACATGGTGGAAAGGGACTTGTGCGGTGACCGCGTCCGTTTTGTGTAAAATGTCAAAGTCAGGGGGAAAAGTATAAGGTGGGTGCGAAATTGTGTTGACGCAGTGACCGCAGCGGGGAGTGTGTAGTGTAGACTGTAGGGTGTAGTGTACAGCGACGAGCGACAGCGAGCGACAACGCCACGGCCTGCTGCGTCCCGAGAGTGACGAGGCCCGGTGGTCCGCAGCCAGACCCACTCAAGAACAATTCCACTGAAGCCGTCATCCGCCGGGATAAGCGGCTCATTATTCACTAAAAGCCCACGGCGTGCCCGCTCGGGTAATTGGAGGCTTTGTTCCTTTGCGTTCGGCTTTGACGCTCTCGTGAACTATACGAGACTTCGCTCCGACGGATTATTATTCGCACAATCAACGATGCACGCCGAGCCTTAGATTAATCTGACAGCTGAGGTATGAATTGTTTGTAAAGCGGGGATAAACGTCGCATTACTTTTTGCAGTTTCATTATTTTTGTTGGTAATCCTGGGTACAGTTTTTGCTGTGGACCAATAAAAGCAACAACGTGAAACAGAATGCCTTTATATGTAAACGCTTTTATGTTCAAAGGCATTCTGGCGCAGCGATACATTGTTAAAAAGTGAAATATTACACTATTGTCGAAACCAGTTATCAGATTGAAATCGTTTCGAATTTGCGTGAGCGTGGGAAAAGCAAGAAGAAGTTATAAGAGTTTATTGGATGGGGAAATGGCTGTACAACGGGAGAGCACCACTGGCGCATGGCAGCGCTGTGAAATATCGCCGTCCAACGACATGTCGTGGGTGTTACGTATATTCCACGGCGCCCAAATAAAGTTACTTCTAATAGATAGGTTATGACGCAACATCGATGCCACTGACTGCCAATGTTGGTTATTAATATGTTATCAAATGTATTGTAGTCTATCAACTTTAAATGACGATAATAAGTCTATATTTTCGAGGATTATGATGTAAAAATGAGTCAGATGAAGGTTTATTAGTCGGGCATATAATAAGTAGTCAAATAATGTTTAAAGAAAGGGATAATTATGCTACTCACTTTCCCTCCTTACTTTGCTCTACAGGTTTAGGTAATAATTTACAACCATTTGCGCTATCCACAAATTGCCTGTTAAATAACCAACGAGGTCTGGCATTCTACCATAGTGCGAATTCCATTTAGTTATAGGTGTTATAAAGGGCAAAGCAAATAAGGTTTGTGTGTGAACAATCTTACGACTGAACTGTGAAAAGCCTAGCCCATAAGGTTCTCAGAAATATAACATCGTTATTAATACATTACAACCAACATAATTACATGTACGTTGCATGTTTCTCTGCTTCCAATATTTGTGCGAGAGATGTATGTAAATATTTTTCTGAGCGGCGCTTACTGATGTTGCGACGAGATGGCAATAACGCCGACAGACGTAATGAGGAAGCCTGGTTGTAAACCTTCGCCACGCTCAGCGAATGTGCTGAAATATGTTTTTAGACAATGTGTTTCAGATATTAAAGTTGAAAATCGTTTGCAGCATGTCAGTTGCAGGTGTATAATATAAGTTTGCGAATGTGTTCCCGGCGCCGCGGGGCTCGGTATAACGAGCGCCCTGCGTTGACGGAGCGCCGGCGATCGCGACAAACCGCCTTCGAGTGAGCCTCTTTTAAAAATTAGCTTTTGAATTTTAACTTTAACAGTCGCTATCTTTTATGGCGCTGCATCCTTAAAATGACTCGATGATTTGTCTTTGTACCTTTTCTTGGAGAAACCTCAATAAAATAACAGAGCTTTGACGCAGCTATTCAGGAAAGTCTTGAAAATAACAATTGTGGGTAAAAGTGAAATTTTGTTGTATGTTTTCTTACTAAGGGAAAGCTGAGTGGTAAGTAATTTTGTAACAAGCTTATTCTTCGCTATATTATAATAGTGCATTCGACAGCCGACATCTAAGTATTAATTAATAGTAGCAATAGAAATTCTAGATTATAATTTTTTTATGAGCTTTATACTCTGAAGTTTATGTTCAAGTTTTTGCAATTAATGTTGTTATACTCGTATGTTCTTGTTAGTTTCGCTCGGTTATTGCAGCGTTAGGCACGATCCGCGCAAAGTATCTAATTTATGATGTTTCAAGTGTCTATGCCGAAGTTATCTATGCTAGTGTTATGTGCGTGTAGATGGCTAAGTTCGCAAGTTATAATTAAACTGACGATACGTTCTCGAGTACCAATTAATTAGACCATAACTGAGCTCTGCAATAACGGGGCAACGAGTGAGATGAGTTAGGATAGAAGCCTGCAACTTAGATTAGAAAGTAACTCACCGTACAGAGACAGCGGGACGTAGACTAATGAAAATTGTAGGCTTCAGCGCTCAAGGGTGATATATCTTACGATATTTAACACTACAAATCTATACTTTCTTCGACTACTTTTAATAAATATGTAAACATGGCGTTGGTATGTCTATCGAATAACAAATGACTCGCTATTTCGAAATAATTCGTTACAACAAATATACATGGTAAATATCCCGTTAAATCTAATAATTAGTAACAAATGACTGGTTCTTTTATCAACATAAAAATAAGTTGCTACTAAAATGATTAGAGAATATTTTAATGTTTTTTTCTTGTTGATTTACACGGTGTATGTTACCAACAACTTTGTAGTCCCTTAGGTATGTGCTACAAACTCATTCTGTATTCTTGTTATCTATTGGTAATATAACATAGATCTTCATAGGTACATAATACTATACTAAAATTTAGTATCTAAGTACAAAGATAAATTGGTAAAAAACTGATAACTTTTCAATTTAGCCACGTACCTGCCTGGGTTCTTAATTACTTTTGTTGAAGTAGTCCAAGTATTTGTTTTTGTGCTAAAATAAATGTACGTTTACTGGGTCAACTTCACTTGACTTCAATTCCTAATGAAAAAGCTCTTTTTGTAATAAAATCATCGTAATTCTATGAACACAATAGTAAGTACATTAAAGTTGTTTTTTTTGTACGACGTAGGAAGAAAACGGGCGTCCGGAGTCCAATAGATGGTATGTTCCTATAGCCATTGAACATTCATAATCCGCAAAGGATAGCAGATAAGTCGCTACATTTTAGTAGTAATAAGTTATGCCCCATGTGCTAGTAATCTTTTCACTAAACCGGAACACATGTAACGTGGTCTTCTAATGACCAGTTGGGTAGACAGAATAAATAAAAAAGATAGAAAATTAACAAAGGTGTTATTAATAATTTTCAATACTAACAATATCTCAAGAGTTAAATTAAATTGAAGGCTCAAGGAGTAGGTAGGTGGTACACGGGTTTGGCGAAGTCCTGGCGAAGCGAAGTTTGTTAGGACACTTAACTGGCTGGTGACCGCAAACAAAAGAGACCGCATCGCGCGCGCACCTCCTATATATAGCCTACAGGGGTCTGTGTAGTAGCGAGCGCATCTTCACATAGCGGCGGGAGCGGCATTGCGACGTCACACACAGTACTGCAAGCACTACAATTTGGTTGCAGGTCAAAGGGGAGACGGTGGAGATTATTCACAAAAGCTGCATAGCTCACCATAAATGGCAGAAATCCTCAGAGAAAACCTCCATTTGTGAGTAAATGATCGTTATTCTATGAGTCTCGAGTACATAGCATCAAATAGGTAGGCGTAATCGAATCAAACAACATGAAGGTGGTCATTGTAAAACGGTGATTTTACTGTTCTGTCTCACTCAAAAGGGAAAACGCCGTGAATTTGGACATGCATTTGCGGATTAGCACTTACGTATTGTAATACTTTTTGTAAATACTAACATAAATGGTTAAGTACATTGTTAACGACCTCATTCACAGTTAAGTAAATAGTTTCTATTGAAAATACGTATTATAACATCTACGAAATATTGATTTTCTGACGTCTAAAAAGATGTTGGTTAGCATAGATAAATATAAAGTTTGACCTGTGAATCCAATATGCAATTCGTTCACCATTTTTAAATTAAATTTTCATCGTTTTTTTCTAATATCATATTTCTTTTACTTTACTAAAAATTCTTTGTTTAATATTAATTAAAGAGCAGTGGATAGGGTACGATCGTTTTATGGAAAAGTTGAATTTTCACCAAAATAGAGCTCTCATTTCAATACATTAGCATAGCAAACAATCGAAAATTGATCAAATAAAATTAGAAAGTAGGCACACATGATCCAGTATCTCAAAATATTAAAACTACAGGGCCGTTTAAAAAACCTTATAAGCTCTTAGGGGGGTGCGGTCTATTTGGTAGAAACTTGATACTCCGAAACCTATTTGGGATAACTGACTTCGCAGAAACTTCTTTAGTCGATCATTTATTAGGCATAAAAAATATTTGACATAAATATTTTTAGGCATAATGTGCTTATGACCGAATTTAGAATGGCATACATTTAAGATAGTAGAATTTTTATTGGCATATTTACCTTTGGCATAGGTAAAATTTTGTATAATTTCATTTAGCATAACGTTCATTTAGAGTACAGATTATTTGGCATAATTTGACTAGGCATACTATGAAGATCATAGAATTTCAATTAGAATAATATAGATTGGGTTACTTTCTTCTTTAAAAATGCGTAGGTTAGGTTAGGTTAGAACTGTGACCTCTGAGAGACCAGAAACCAGAAATGAGACCAGAAATGAACATGCTCTCATGGGCAAGGATATAAAAACCAAATAATTATCATTAAATCAACTTTTATTTATTACAATTACTAAAAAAAAAAACAATTAAATTAATCAGTAAACAAAATTAAACTAATCTTATATTAGCTCCTATTGCTTTAAGGTACCCAACTTCTGTGTAGTCCGACTGATTATTTATAATATTTTGAAGACGATTCTTGCTGTAAGCATTATGCGAAATGATGGTTCTACTTTTAAATAGTTATGGATAAGAAATATATGCCAAAAGATGAATCTGGTTTTGAACTTTCTGCGATGTGATGATTATACATTGTGATTATTATGGATATCAAAATTATGCGTACAGATGATTCTGACTTACAGAATTATGGGTTCCAATGTATGCTAAATGAGTTTATGACAAACGATATTCTGCGAAAAGAGGTTTATGCTATTAGTTGTAATGCAATATAAAATTATTACTTAAAAAGTTCTACTATAATAGGTGTACCCCTCTTAGGGTGTTTGTAGAGCGAAATCGATCGACGTTTATTGACGCTGGTGTAATTTAAACCAGATTTGTTTTTTATGAGATTAGTCAACAGTTTTTCTTTTCTTAAACAATTGAATGATTTCGAATGTTCATTCATTCGTCAATCGGCTATTGTAACACCCTTAAGTACAGCTTCTCTGCTGAAGTATTGGCTACGTGTATTTTAAAATGTCTTCGTATAAAACGTACTTTCCGTATACCCACGTATTCCTATAAAGTATCGTTTATCCATTGAGCAATAACTATCCATAATTTTACTGCCATTTCACCCGTTATTTATTGCCAAAGGTAGACGCCATATTAACGGTTAATTTGACTAATTTGTTCCTAGATTATCATGTCTGCTTTTATTTTAATTACTTTCAAATGGGCACTTTGACATGAACATAACAGTAAATAATTATGTTTACGGGCTTTTGATGGATACTTAAGGTAACCACATTTCAATTTACTACTCATTCCTACTCAAAGTCTAGTTGATTTAAGGCCTATGACTTTGTGTTCAAATGCCTCGTTGGCCTAGTGGTTAACGTATGCGGTCTTCCCGTGAGGTTTTGGGCTCGACCTCCGGTACGAGTAAAAGTGTTGTTTAGGATTTTCTTATCAGGCAATTTTCAACAACAGCACGTAGTTGGAATTGTACCCGGTGGATGGTGATATTAGGGTAATTTTTAACTGGGATATATATTTTTTTTTTACATAAGATAGAACACCAGAAGCAATTATACTATCCAATGGTCCCAATGACAAGGCCAAATACAAACATTCACTCACACAAGAACACCCAGTCTCAGAACAAATATTTGTAATCACACAAAGATTTGTCCCATGTGGGGATCGAACCCACAACACCAGTGCAGTGGAGAGCGGCGAGGCGACCGCTTAAACCACTACACCTCACGTGCAGATATAATACCACCTAGACGTCCACCACCGTGACTCCTGTGTTGTCAGCATTAACATCGGTAACCAACAGTAATACACCGTGCGACACACGGGCAATCCCAGGAAGAGATAAAATTTGTTTGAACCCGCAACGAAATTAATCAGAAGTATATAGTTGGAGTTGGAAATTATATTTCGTTACATGCCAAATATAGACAAAGTGTCTTTAAATGGAAAGTGTGTAACCACGGACAGTTACAAAACTATGAGGCCTTAACTTGATTGCTATTATAGCTATGGCAGAAACGGCTAAATGCACGAAAATTTATTTTGTTTGACAAAAGATAGATAGTATACTACCTCTGATGTCTGACCCTTGAGGTGAAATGTGAGTGTTATACACCTCTGCCACATCCTTTTGCGTAATATTAGCGTGATTTTATGTCATGTGACTTTGTGTGAAATTGTTGCATTATAATCCTTTGAATAACTTTACTAAATTGTGGAGAGTAAAATAATAGTCCCTTATTCTGAAAAACTGAAATAAATAAAAGCGAGCCGAGTAACCCAGTCAAGGTTTATCTACAAAAATCTATCTCCGATCTAGTTCTTCACGTGCCATCAATAAATCAGAAATGTATGCAGGTCACATGCCTGCGTACACTTGTAGGTTACCTGGCCGTGCCCAGATACATGTGCCGAATGTCTAGCACGGATTTATTGTAGATCACGAATATATTTGAGAACTACGACTCTTAAATAAACGATGCAATTGATTCTATTGAAAGGATAGGATTTTGGTACAGATTTATAGGGTTTGAGATTGTAGTAACTGTATACATTCAGTGACAGAATTATTATTTTCACTGAAAGAGAAAGGGGTTGTAGAATTTTTAGCACTAATTTTATTCACATTCAATTTATTCAAATTATTTATTAATTGTTTGTTACAGGTGTTAAGTATACAGTTCTTATGTACTACAAATTAAGTCTCCATGTGTAACATGCCATATTTGGCGTACAATATAACCATGCATATTCATTTATAATAATTGTATGTATACATTTCTCAATAGTCATAAATTATTAAAATACCAAATTTATCAAAATTTTAATTTAAACCATAACATTATAGATATATTTACAGAATAAATTCCTTATACAAAATAAAGAACCGTTACTCATATAATTACATTAATTAACTTAAAATTGGTCGTATAATTTTACACTAATACCAAATGCACTTTTTTGAAATAATGCCGTCCTACAGCCTGTAATTTTTAGTGTCTTTATGTCGTGCACATTTTAGAGTTTCATATATTTATAATTTTAATAACTATTTTTTTTTATTTTACTATAATTTTAATCCAAGTAATGATAGAACATATCATAACATCACACCGAAATTACCCATTAGGGTGTAGCTAGGGTAACAATTCGGACTTAATTCCAACTACGTAGCTATGAATGAATTTCCTGACAGAAAGTTCACAAATAACTCTTTGCCCGAGCCGGGGAACGAACCAGAAACCTGGCGTTGAGAGGCGCATACGCTAACCGCTAGACCATCGAGACAGTGTAATGTTACTCTTTAATCTTTGTTAGACTAGTTGTCAGACTTTCTGGTATCTGACTACCCGTAACGACTGTCGTAGTTGCCGACTATATAATTTAATTTCTTATTATACAGGGTGGATGCGACATAGCGACATTTATTGAAACCACAGCTTCTATACATGGCCAGTATGCATTTCCACCGGATAAAAAATTCTCTGGCGAAAAAAAAAATCCACGTCTTCCGAACAAATTGCACGATCGCAATGTTCAAATTGTTCGGAGAACGTGATTTTTTTTTTTCGCCAGAGAATTTTTATCCGGTGGAAATTGATACTTACCATGTATAGAAGCTGTGGTTTCAATAAATGTCGCTATGTCGCATCCACCCCGTATATGCAGTTCACTGTACACAATGCAAAGTTGCAAAGAATTCCACTTTGTTTTTCTTTCGATCCCGTAGCTAAACTTTGACTCAAACATGATGGGAAGGGATTTTCTAAGTGACGGCGGCAATATCCTTATCTACCCCATACGTCAAGCTAACAACTGCAAACAACTCAGCGATCCCTGATGTATTGTGAAAGGTTATGATCAGATATGTCACATCTCCTGTAAAATAGAGTTTGTATTTATATTTTGCTATTATGTAACATATGTTCCTATTAAACTAAGTACAAAATTATTTAATATAATTTTTATATAAGGCTATTTTTAACTAAAAACACCTAACATATGGATGGGTGCCTTTACTTTAGGTGTTTTTAGTTCCTGATTTGGATATACATAGTTTTAACGTGAAGCAAAGTCACTTCACATTTTTGTAGTTAGAATTAGAAAATTATGTAACATTTTATAATTTAAAACGTAAAGAAACCTTTTCATGCCACTAATAACACAATAATACAAAATCCTGTACGAAAAATGCTGTATCATCAACATGATAGAACGTACAACGTCAGAGTTTCCTTTAAGCTCGTATACAATTTAATTCCATTAGAGTACTTAGGGCGTTAGCTGCATGCCGGCTTGCCTCAACAATAGCGAGCTTACTCCATTAAACAATACAGTATCGATCTTAAGAACTGATTTGATACCGCGACTTCGATTATATGTGTTATGATGATCAAGAATATAATATATAATATTAATATAATAAGTTAAATATGTTATTACTATTTAACTATTTACGTATTTTTTTATTGTTATTGTCATTGTTGTAAGGTAGAAATAAAAGGGTCATCAGCATGACTTTTTTTATTTCTACCTTACAACAATGAAAATAACAATGATGATAAAAATGTTTATTCGTTTTATTTATTTATACAATTAATAAACTTTTAAGATAATTATGACGTCACATTCCTACCTAAATTAATAATAGAAGTGCCCTTGTAAACCGTTCATAAGATTTTTTATTGTAACCCACCAATAATAATTAATGTTACTAAAATGATTCATCATGACAACAAGGAAAGGATGTTCTAATAACAAAAATATAATTGTTGATACCCTAAACTTCAAAAAGTTATAGAAAGGACTTAGCGAGATTAGATCTCACGGCTCATTGCTAAACGCATCTAACTGCACGCCTCAACCACTCGGCCATCTTGACTCGCACTATGAAAGTGAAATTATGAACTATAATTATTTGTTAACAACATGTGTCTATTTCTTGGAAATAGAAGGTCGTAAGTCAAACTACACTACAAACTATTGCCTTTTGAGATTGCCTATGGACTTTTGGTCGCCACTGTACCCAATTCGATTTAAAAATGACAAAAATAACGCTAAGGCCCTGTGTTTGATTCCCTTACGAACTAAAGTAATCTATATTTGCTATTACAATGGATCTAAACATAACTGGTGAAGTGTAGCTGTCATGTATTCGGCGTTAAGTTACGTTTTGTATAAAATAACTTTACGCCTTAACAGTCTACAGACTTCCTCGATGGTCTAGTGGTTAGCTTATGCGCCTCTCACCGCGAGGTCACGGGTTCGAATCCCGGGATTCAAACTGGGCAAAGTGTTATTTGTGAAGTTTCTGTCAGGATTATCACAATAGCAGCACGGAGTTGGAATTGTGCACAGTGGATGGCGATAGGCTCACCCACTATCTAATGGGGGATATTATGCCCTGTTATAACAGGTCAAGTGTGGGTGTTGTCCACCTCTGCCACCCCCTTTTGGGTAATATAGACGTGATGCTATGTTATGTACTCAGTTAATATAATGCAGAACCCTTTAGACTATAGTGTCTGTAATTTAAGCTACAATGGATCCAATCCATTGCAGCTCCAATCCAATCGCAATCACTCCAGAAGCTTCTCAAATGAAAACTAATTATTTCCTCCTTTACAATATTAACACATTCATAACTGTTCCTTCTAATCAAAGCGGCTCATATTCACGTCAAAGATCTATATATGGCTACATTCACCGATTTAATATTCTACACATTTCAATTTTCGATTCTATACGGTATTATAATTTATAATTCAATACAATGAATAATTAATAGAAAATGGTATCTAAACTGGATGATGTTTTCGCGAACCGTCAATCAAAGTACCGTAGCAAACAATTAATCACATAGGTCTACAATGTTATAATTAATAGTTTGAAGCTAAAGTTCTGATTGAAATATACTTCATCATCCACGGATTCGACGCCTTACATAGGTGTTTCTCGTGTACACATAGTATGAACATAAAGCAATGACGTGCACGAATATATATATATGTAAATCTTAGTACAGCTGTCAGCGGCAACCTCTTAATAACATTATAATTACATAATTTTAGTTAAGTCTAGCATATATATTTAAGAGCTTCTGTAAAAACTTATGTTGTGAAAAATAAACTTCATTATTATTAATAAGATAAGAATAAGCTATTACAGCTATAAAACTTACACAAATCTATCAGAAAAGAACATTTAATACTATAACTAGCTGTTGCCCGTGACTTCGTTCGCGTGAAATTTGATATTTAAATGCTATTTCCAAAAAAATTGAAGCACTTGCCTCATACATTTACCACCTTGCAGAGTGGAATTTCTAAAAATTATACTTTATTGTATATTTTCGTAGTGTAAGGCACCTATTTGCAGAATGTCAACCTTTAAAATTGACGAACCACCCATATAAACTTATAACCCCAAACTAACCTGCTTAGGAATAAAATACATAGATAAAACGTATAGGTAGCTACACAACTGTGAGATTCGAATCCCATTCAATGCAGTAAAATTTGCGTGGAGCGTTTCCGAACATTCAGACAGACAGACAGACGGACAGATAGACCGAAAGTTGTCTGTCAGTATGCTGTTATAAAGACCCCTCGTATATTTTTTCTTAAATTTATTAAATGTACCTACAGACATAAATAATAAGCTATTCGTTTCGAAAAAAAAAATAGATGAAATGTTATGATATCGTAATAAACCCATTTATATAAAATTATACAATTACGTGCAAATACAACTCTAGCTTAAGCCATTGTAAAGAAACCAACAAAGTTAAATCCGTTAAATGGGTTGAATTTCAATCCCCAGCTTTTGCGTAAACGAATTTGGCCACTTTTTCAACAAAAAGACAAGATAATGTTTCTTACTCCAAATACACTCTGGAATAAATGTAGCGAAAAATACACACAAAAGCTTTATTTCTTTAATGTTATTACGTCTCTTCAAAAACATTAACTTTTGAATTAGAATTTCGTTTCTAGATAACAGCTAGTTAGAATGTAATTTTGTTAAAGAAACATAATATTAAAGCTAAATTAGATAGCAATTTTAGATTCTGAATACAAAATAACTTCATATAATTTTCTTTTCTGAACGCAAGCAGTACAATGCAAGGGACTTTTGCTTTCCCTTACAATTATGTCCTTCCAAATTCAAACCGCACTGACAATTTTGTCGAATGAATATTGTAATTATCCGACGTTGGATTTGGCTGTACAATAGCCATGACGCTAGGTCTTTTGAATGAAGAACACGGTAAAAAAAAAAGTAACACGCTATTAGTACGCGGCCATGAGCTAATGTAATCCAAACAGATAGATCTCCTGTCAGAATCGCATTGTTCCGAAGGCGGGCTACACACTACTAATGTAGCTTTCACGATAGATTCTTAGTTCTTAGAACAAACGCCACTTATCACATAACTAATGATCTGTTGGTGAGAGTTAATTAATCGTTTGTGGATGTCTTTACGAAAAATTCACTGCTGAGTGGGTTGGACAGAATGGTAGTAATTAAATTGATGATTGTTAAAAAGTTTTAGATTTAGATGAAAAATTACAAAGATTTTTTTGATTAAAAAGCTGTCATTATTAAACAAATACATTATGCCTATCAAACAACTTCTTTCAATTTTACGTTTGAACTTTTCTGAAGCTAAAAATAAAATGTTATTAAATTTTACAGCAATTTGAAAAGTTCTGCTTTTCAAATCGTTTTAAAATCAACTCGTTTTTTATATCAAACTGTATGTGTGTGTTTGTATGCTTTAGGCTAATAAATGAATTAAGATTATTCTAATATCTAATGATTCTCGGTAAATCTGTTTGAATCGCAGCAAATTTCTATCGATATTCAAATCAAATCAAATCATTTTTTATTGCAGACATCAAAGGCCCATATACATAAATACCTTAGACTAACATACATAACATTTGATTATTATTATTTTAATGTTTTGCACGTTGATTCGGCGACGCGCGGCGCGGTGTCTTGTAGCGTTCCTCGGAAACGCCGGAACATGACCCCTTTCGGCCAGAAGTCCACTTTAGTGTATGTTTCTATAATATTAATGAGTCCAAGAAGTACTACGGGTCATTTTAATTACCCGTGGATCCATTTATGAGTTGACTCACTGGGACCCCGGGTGGTATGTGGTCGAAAACCATAGGTGATGTATAGACCTCTATAGCAAAATAAAACATTACCCGTCATCGCATCATTGCAGTACTTAATGTCAAATCAATTTATTCAATAATACATGTCCTAGGTTAAACAGCCTCCGGTAAAGAAAACAAATTAGATTTTCGAAACAATAGCCATTTTTATTGTGAACTATAAAGAAAGAGCGGTGGAAATAAATCTTATAAATATTTACATTTACGTACCTCCGATCGTAAAACAAATATTCCACGTCAATAGAGCTAAGTAGAATTATTGCTTGTATTTGAGAAATTCAATAATTTTCAACAGTTAGCCCTGATTTCACAAAACTTCTTAATCTACTTTTATTTAACACGTATTTGTATCAGTCTATCTAATTCATTGTTTGTACGGGACAGAGGGATAGAAAACTGTAACTCAGTATTAAACTTGAGATTAACACGTTGGTGAAATCGATACTAAACGCTTTATTCTTTTATGGGGTTATAAAACATGTTTCACGTGACGTCGCAGGCAAGTGGGACGTGTTTGCGACGTCTGTGGGTGCCCTCATAAAGACATCGGGTCCCGTAGGCGGCAGGGAGTGTACTCCTCAGCAGATCACTAACGGTATTTACGGCTGATGGAACGCTTTTGTTCACTGCTATATGTAATGTAACCTAGATTTAAATGTTCATGACAATTGTGTATTGGTAATGAACGTAGGAGCCCGAGATAGATTATGTGGGGTTTTATCATGTGTCCTTATACAAAAATATGACAACAACGCGACAAAACCTATCTCGCACTCGTTTTGCTAGCCTGTCTGATTAAGGTTGTAGCTATAATCCAACTGTTTAATTAAGGTGTTGAATATGCGATTATACCGATAAAAAGTTATTCACCAATAAAGTTTACTTAAGAACGAGTAACATAAATAACGGTCAGGCATATTCCCAAGTAGGTTTTACTATAATACTTAACTTAAAATTGCATTGTTCAAAACTAAATCGGTAGTATGAAAATTTTGCGTATTTAAAGTGAAAATATATTAGCTAATTAGTTAAATGTTTAATTCGTCACTTAGCCTATAATAATATGCTTAAATTAAGGTATCACTTACTAGCAAATTTCATGAGTGGTTAAAATTTTATCTGCTAGATTTCTACAGAAGAAAAAGAGGCTAACCCAGTTCGGGATTTGCAATCGGTTTAACAAAGGAGTTCAAAAATAGAGGAGAAAAACGGATATATAGGTGTTCGTAGCAAAATTTAGTGGCCAAATCAGTGAACCGAGTGCTCTAATCGTTTGTAGAGATGGTTTTAATGCCTGCTGGTATATTTTTTTCTGACTTTATGTTTCTACTAGAAAAGACATTCAAGAAACTATCAGCATAAATGTCTATGGTTTTAGAGTATAAAATATAACATTGTATTGACAAAGCATTTAAAGTTATTAACTTTATTTATATACAATCTCAAATAATTTCAAGCTTGAATATAAGCAATTTTGAAGTGCCTCTATCAAAAGTTAAGTTACCAATTTTGATTTCCAATTAACATTCAATATTACCAATTCCAACGCTCAGCCTTTACAGATTGGAAACCAGCTACAACAAACCACTCCGACCTATAAAAAAGCTCGAACAAGTGCTCATCACTCAAACCGTAGCCAATAAACAGCTAGAAAAGTAGAAATACAGTAGTTACCACAGAATAAAAACAGCAAAAGCAGAAAGATGCGCGTGTGGAGCTTTTCAATAAAACCAGTCGCGTGAAACTCGGCTATTGGTTTTCTTTGCGAGCAGCCGGCTGTAATTAGAGCCGGCTGGCGGCCGAACTGCCATGCAAAATATGGAATACTTGTTATTAGTCGTGTGCTTGTTTGCTGCTTCCAACATGCCGGTTTATAGTTTATGGGTGTACAATGGAGATTTTGTGCTTTTGGTGCATAATAGGTGGATGCAAGCTATGTTGAATAGTTTAAGCATTGTCGTAAATCAGATAAATCTATAAGTCAGTTATAAAAATAAAGACATAAAAAAATTGACATAAAGGTATTTAGTTCACAAATCCTAAGCTGTGATCAATAAGGTGTTAAATGACCTTACTAAACTAATGAGTGATGCTCATTACCTTTATGTCACCAAGCAGTCCGGCTACTTATTTTTAAATCACTTTGTATTTCAGGCTATATGTCCAGTATCTTTAAGTATTTCATTGTATTATGAAATAATTGGCCAGATAAAGACATTGTTTATTAGTTTTATCAGCAGAGTCCGCCCACGGCATGGCATCGCTTGTCTAATAAGATATTTCTGATGCCCTTAAACTCCATCGCTATCTCCCTATCTGTATGCGGTCGACCAGCTCTTCTTCTCCATTACTTCATCAATCATATCATTATATTCAAGTTCAACAACTTCAAGACCTAAATCTTCTTTCTCTCCAATTAAAATTGTCAATCTTTGACAGATTTGAATCTAGTGATATCATATCCAATTTATAAAAGAATGTTAACGATCTACGCCGCCAGAATTAGTTTTTAAAACGATTTCCAACTAATCCAATTTCATCTTGATTGTTACCAAATATTAGCTGTCACCAATAATCAATTTAACATGAATAAAAGTTTATAATTAGCGTTTTAAAAGTCGTTGCATAAGTAAGTATGGGCAAACAATTCAAATTATCGATTTATTTAACTTTAATTATAGAGTGTAAGCACAGGTAACATTTAAAGTATGATCGATGAGATTTCTCAACGTTATGAATCTAATTAGCATAAAAATAGATAAAAGAACTTGAGGTTATACTGATCTTTAAAGGGCGACATGTTTTTAATACCTATGTATGCCGAAGTATTGCGTACGTAATAAAATTTTCTTGTTCATAAATTAAAGGCATATTAATGAGCGTAGGCATGCCTATGTAACAAAGAGGTCCAATACAAAAGGATACAATAAGACGCCAAACTGCCGCCCACAGCCATTTAAAATATGAAGACGCTATAAGTTATTGGGCAGAGTGTAATTTATAGAAGAGTAATATTAATATCAATCAAGGTTTATTTGTTTGGCAATCACATCTTGTATCGATTTTGTCTATTAAAGTATATTGACTTCGCATTTATATTTTAAAAATGTACAGTTCTTTTATAAAAGTTATTAGCTAGACTTGCGAGGTACGGATCATGACAAATTGCAATTCCAGTGTCAAATTATTATTAGCTCGGACCGCCAGACAATGTTACATGTAACCACATATAATAGTATCGTATTTTATAGATAATATTTAATTGAAATAATACTTCATTTTTAGAATATCCTTTTAACAAATATGTTTAATAATCTCTTAGTTTACACCAAACGAGATCCGAATCCGCAGCATCATGGTTGTCAGTACAGTACACCGGTTATTCGGGCGAGAAGCGTTCGACGGCCACCATGACTCCACAATTCTGCTCCATTTATGTTAAACTCCGCATTATCATATCCATTTACATATCCAGCTTGGGGATAAACGCACACTTATTATCGAACCTAATTATTGGTCTTTGTGTTCAAATTTGAGTCGGATTTTTATTTAAATCAAGTCACGTCCGCACCGGCTGCGAAACAAAGATGTTACTTCTCATTGAGTCGCTTTAATCATTGTTTGAGTTTAAAGTTGAGGTGGCTTTCATTAAAAAAAGAAGGTAGTAATGCTGCTTTACGTATGTGCCTTTATATATAAATAGGTTAATTATTAGTAGAAACCTTAGCCCTCATTTAGTTTAAATTATTAATCTTATTGATAAGTTCTGTATGAGTCTTTTGAGCTAGAAGAATAACCTACACCACGTTGTTTGTATTTCTAGGATTTGAACGAACACTAGTATTGTACAAAAATTGTAATTGTATCGATAATATCTCTGAATCAAGTGGCAAAGTGTTTGCTGGTCTCAAAATGCATCTACAAACTAATAATGAATGTATAATCGACTGTATATTGCGATAACAGACTAACACTGAAGTTGTATTCATTTCAAAATAAAATCGCTACCATATAAAAAGGTTATGTCGAACCCAAATACGAATGACATTTCAAACACACATATTTTATTTTCACTAACGGAATACATTAGAAAGAACGCTCGCAGTCCCATAAATCCTGCTATGGCAGGGGATGTCACATAAACTTGATTTATCTATCATGACGTAAGTTAACTCTTATCAAACCGTAGGTTACAAATTCAACTCGCACGAAAATATTTTATTCGAAAATCGGAAAAAGGTGTTACATTGTTCTGATAGTTTTTTCGTTAAAACTTTTATTTGTACTCGTTTCTAAAGGGTTTCCTTAAAACGCTTTCGTAGCTTTGAAAGACGTGATCGCTTTTTGTAGATACTACTATCGCTTTCTCTGTGTTCTACATTCTACTTCAGTAAAAAAATGCATTGAAGGCTGATTTTTTTCTCCTTTACCTATTATTACTACAAAGTTATCTGGTGAAAAATTTAATCATCATCATCTACCGAGCCTTTTCCCAATTACTTTGGGGTCGGCTTCTAGTCTAACAGATTTAGCTGAATATCAGTATTTTACGTGGAGCGACTGCCATCATACCTCTACCACCCATTACGAGGTAATACGATACTTTAGAAACCTCTGACTACCCGTAATGTCTGCCATAGGTATTCAAATGGCAACCGGGACCGACGGCTTGACGTGCTCCGAGGCAAAACTCGTTATGTTAAAAATGGTCAGCCATCCAAGGCCAACCGCGGTTAACATTGCTTAACCTGCAAGATCGATCGGTCCGCGCCACTTCGACTTAGCCACGAGCTCCTTCTCCTGATGAAAAAAGTTTAATCGTTTACCAAAAATCCGGCGCATAAAACAAGCCATCTAAAAATATTTATATTTCTGAATTTCACTGTCAGAAATAACAAACAGCAGACATTTTTGGATTAATCAACAATCAATATATTCACGTATTACTTTCGTTCATAAGAATATTGCATAAAGCTTTTATAGAAACAAATATATTATCCAAGCTATTGAAGGCCGTTAAGCAAATATAAGAATCCGCTTAAACAATCGACGCCCAGTGTTTGTTCATTATGTTTACCGTCTCATATTTGCACTGCTCAAGGACTGCGAATAAATATACTGATTGACAGCGCTGAGGCCACATCCACGCTGACAGTGTATGTAGCTGACTTGTCTTTGATATTTACTTTTTGTCTATTTTTCAAGCCGAGTTACGGTGAATGGTCATAGTACGTAGTTTCTCACAAAACTCGTGGAATTAACGCGTGATTTTATGTACTAGTGACTGTTAATGTCCGTAAAGTCCAAAGCTGAAAAATTCAGCTGGCTGGCTAAGTTATACCCAAAATAGCCATAGGTTCTGGACAAAGAAATAATCAGTTTTGCCCACTCTCTTTCCTTAGACTTGTTTGTCTTTGCTGTCCAATAATACTACAACTAGTTTCAACCCACCGTTCCATCCCACCGCTGCTGTTCGCGGAATACGCTCTCATTACTACAGAAACTAGTAGATATGCGAGGAATTAGGTTCAAACTAATGGAAGAAGATTTTAATATCAAACAGAAAATTTACAGTTCAGTTACACATTACTCGTAAGTAAAAAAAAACTTAGGAAATAAAAGAACTAACTTGGCTAACCGATCAACTTTTTATTTGACGTTAAATATAGCAGCTCTGTAAGCAGCGGATATCTTATCCATGCTGCCTTGCAAACACAGCTTAAGTAAGTTTGTTGGCTAACACACTTGACAACAAGTCTTGCGTTATCCTATAACCTTTTAATTATTGACTGAAAAAACCTGAACAAGAAACTGAGATTTTAAAATTGTTAAAAGAATAGTTTTAGTTTGCTGGTTTATTGATATATTTTTTTCTTATTTTCCAGTTAGTTCATTCAAAATTGTACTCCACATGGCCTGATGAAAAATATGTATGCTTATACATATTTTTCATCAGGCCATGTGGAGTACAGTAACAAAATTGAATATTTTAAAATAACCTTTGTAGAATAGCTGAACCAAAAACTTTCTACCTACGTTTATAACCGGCACGTTTAAAAAATATATACAAATTTTATTGGTGTAGAAAAAGGCCAGCAAATATAGACATGAACAAGGTAAACTCTTCTTTTATATCGAAAAGCTAACCAAATATTCAGAGAGTACGTAAATAACGAAGCTTTGGTCGGCAAGAGAAAAAGCCGTGCTAAAATATCGTGCGAATGAAATGAAACAAGTGAAGTGTACCTAGCGATCGTTGGCCGTTAGATTCAGTGATCGGTGAATCGGTCTATGGTACACTTGATCAATCTTCAGTGAAATCGGTCTGGTGGTCTCGGTATTTAGTTTGTATGTCTCCAAGTAGAGGCTGGAGCAAGATATTCGGCAGCTTATTTATTTATTTAATTAACAGCAATCTAGCCTTTGGTAAAATTAATAAGTTTTCTTGAGACATTTAGAGATAGATACACATGAACTAATTTGTATTTAAGATATGATGGACTTCATCTGATCATCATCTCATCTGAATGATTACTGTAACCTAAATAATCATAATATTCGCAAAAACTATACAGAAACCTATTTTTTGAAACTTAACACCACATAACTTTTGATATCTAGACAAATGAACAATCCAATTTATCATTTATTTATTTATTTAAAAGCGTTTGATTTTAATATTTATTTTAACCAATTGCATTGGTTTTGAAATCAGGTTTTATTAATGAAAATCTATGCTTTCATACCACAAGCGTAACAATTTGATTGCATTCCGTGTTTACAATAGCTTGTACTAATTTGTCAGAAGCTGTATAAATGTAATCAAACGCTTCTTGGTAAGAGAAACCCATTCCTGATCACGGTAATAAATTGAATAGCTGACGTAACATAACATATATTACCCAGAAGGGTGTGGCAGAGGTGTACAACACCCACATTTCACCTGTTATATTTAGGTTAATGATTCAACTCCGTACTGCTACTGAGAATTTCCTGACGGAAAATTCACAAAAAACACTTATGTCCGACCCATTGAACCCAAGACCTCGGTGATCGATACAAAAAAAATTATAACACTTAACCAACGAAGAAGTCTGCCATGTAATGTAATGTAGCTTAGATGAAAACAATATTTTTTGTTTACTTTAAGTAAAATGGTAGTAGATCTCTTGTGAACAAGCTTGAGATAGAAAGCGTCACCATATCACTTTTAATTTGCCGTGAAGTGCTTGCATGCATTGCCCGGTGGTTAGATTATGTGAGGGCAACTGTCGCTTTCTAAAATTTTGTGCAACCTTATCCTCAAATAAATACGGTCTATATTTGATTGGATAGAAATTCAAATTTGGTGTTTTCCATTTATGGAACGCACGCCAGTTTGGTCAGCACTAGCGCTAGCATGTAGTCATGTCATCCACAGGTGTAGCGACATTTTTTCGCGAGGTGATTGTACCCAAGACTTCGGTGATCGATACAAAAAAATTATAACGCTTGACCAACGAAGAAGTCTGCCATGTAATGTAATGTAGCTTAGATGAAAACAATAAAAGCTTATATAAATACTTATTTTATGTTTACTTTAAGTAAAATGGTAGTAGATCTCTTGTGAACAAGCTTGAGGAAGAATGCGTCACCATATCACTTTTAATTTGCCGTGAAGTGCTTGCATGCATTGCCCGGTGGTTAGATTATAGTCTAAGAGGTAGCAACGTTTTTGAGAGAGAACTTCAGGTAGGCCAATTTTTAGATATGCTATCTCTCTCACTCTCCCGCACGTCATATGGACTATCTGGCTGGTGGTAGTGGTTGCGTTCACCAGTGCGCATCCTACCTGCACAGGTAAAATATAGATTTTTTAAATCATTTTAAGAAGTTTTTTTTTTTTCATTATTCTTATTGAACTTTCCACAACGTAAATCTAATATTGCCAGACATTTTTATTGCTGTTTAAACTGTGCCAGACGCTAATTTCGAATAAAAAAAAATATTTTTTTCAAAGTAATTCAGTATGGCTGAAATTTTTTTATAATATTATTTAAGTATCTAAAAACTTAAAATTAATTTGCCAAACAATTATTCGGTTGTTAAACCTTCAGCCAGACCGATATAAAATTGAAAAGTTATTGGGCATGTTGGAAGAGTACGGCAGAGAACATAGACTATTGTCAAGAAGAAATATAAAAGCAATTTGACAGTAACACATTTGCAAAAATTTTATTGTCACTGCTATAGTGATGGCCTTCATTGTCGATGTGCCCATCGATATCGAAAGATTGCATTGCATACTATGTCAATATAACATAAGATATTTTAATATTCAGGGAATTCGTCTTCCTAAAGAAGATTGTGAAGACGCTGTTACATTAAAAAAAACAAGAAATAGATAACTTCATGTTATCTATTTCTTATTCTTATCTATCTATACGTTTATTTATTACACAAGAAATTAGAAAATACAATTATATAAATATGATCACTTATGCATTAACGTAAAATCAAAATGGGCCTCGGAGCAGCGCAAGAAATCGTAACCCAAAGCGCTAAAAGACATCCAATTTGGTGCAAACTAAATGGAACATGAAGTATTGTCATAAAATTTTAACTTGTTAGTGACAGTTATTTAAATTTCTATACAGGGTGGCTCATTTATAACGGTCAGTATGGGGAAGTCTGTTATTATGAGAAATGCAAAGATCTGTTCTTAGGGACCATGACATCTTTTTTAGTAAAAAAGGCAATACAATGAATATTATCAATCTTAGATATCATGTTTCCTAGTAAAATTTACTGCTTATTACCTACATAATCGATAGCCAAATAAAAATAATGTAATTTTTATCAAACGCCGACAAAAATGTGGCGTATAAAACTAAATAAATCCAAATCGACACATATAGACTTCACCAACAAAAAGGCCAACTATCAACCGGTATATCGAAATAATCTTATAATACCGTATGCGAACTCAGCCAAGTACCTTGGCATGACACTAGACGCAAGTTTTGTTTTGGCAAGTTTTGAAAGTTTTGGAGAAATGCTCATTTAAAACACCCGACATCTCTATCACCTCAAGTTTCCGGCTGGACCATAAATGACGATAAATATGATTTTGTCTGGTTTGTTGGAGAGCAATTGCCATCATTAGTTGCCGACATTATTATTAAAGGTAAAAATTAAAAAAATTTCATTATTTTACAGATAATAACTTATTAGAAGACGATGACAACCCAAAAGACGATGATGACAATGAAAATGACATTTTGGTGATCAACAATTTGGTGTTTTCCATTTCTGGAACGCACGCCAGTTTGGTCAGCACTAGCGCTAGCATGTAGTCATGTCATCCACAGGTGTATCGACATTTTTTCGCGAGGTGATTGTACCCAAGACTTCGGTGATCGATACAAAAAAATTATAACGCTTGACCAACGAAGAAGTCTGCCATGTAATGTAATGTAGCTTAGATGAAAACAATAAAAGCTTATATAAATACTTATTTTATGTTTACTTTAAGTAAAATGGTAGTAGATCTCTTGTGAACGAGCTTGAGGAAGAATGCGTCACCATATCACTTTTAATTTGCCGTGAAGTGCTTGCATGCATTGCCCGGTGGTTAGATTATGTGAGGGCAACTGACGGTTTCTAAAATTTTGTGCAACCTTATTCTCAAATAAATACGGTCGATATTTGATTGGACAGAAATTCAAATTTAGTGTGTTTTCCATTTATGGAACGCACGCCAGTTTGGTGGTGATTATGGGTCTTGAAATCACTAGCACATGTCATCCACAGGTGTAGTGACATTTTTTCGCGAGGTGATTGTAAATCTTTGTAGACGATACATGAATTATCAACGTAAAAATCTAATCATCTGATTTAAACTATACTAAATTACACATACCTTACAACATTAACTATCATACCATCAAGCCTAAATAACCTAAATAGTATGGCACAAGTGTAAACCACCCACATTACACCTGTTTTGTGTAGGTCCCATGTGATAAACTAAATCAGAATAAATCAAAGTCAAATGTCTTTTTCTAAGCTTCATAAAACAGAACCGCAATATCGCCTTTGTACGGCGCCATTGATTGTTATAAATTCTCCGTACCCCAGAGTCAGTTATTTCAGTACAGTTTTCAGTTATTACATCCAGATTTGGGTGTAGGTATTCATTCGGCTGCGGTTCCAATGTTAGTTAAGCTCCCTGCGATACACCGACTTTTCCCTGTCCCGTGGCTTTTCAGATTTCAATGGCAGTGGTATTTCTGGTATACCGTTGTTTCAAGTATTCTTAAAAGGTAACTCCACTTTATACCATATTGTATATTTTGAGTATAATTTATTGCTGTTATTGTTGATTTTTGGTGCTAACTTTGCCGACCTTTCGTTGATTATTTATACGTCGGTTTGAATAATATACTTGTGATTTATGTACATTTAAATATTCTAATAACTTAACCAAAAAAAAAACAAAATTGAATACCTAACTATGTACAGCTGTAAGAAAAATAGAACTAAAATTTTTTTAAAGTTATGCGTCAAAAAATACTTCCGCATCAATGTCAAATGCGGGTGACGTGCCCAGAAGGCTGGCGGCATTGCCGCGTTGAATTGCTATGCTCAACCTGTGAGCAAAGTAAAAACCGGCCTTCTGATCACGTGAAGTGTCGATCAGTCGTTTTGATATCAGTCTCTTTAAAGAGTGAATGGGCACTCGGGCCCCATGACCCTAGCGTCTCGACTCCAAACGGCTCAAATATGTAATCTCCAACAAGATTACTAGACTTGAGGGTTTCTGTAGAGGCAGCAGCAGTGCCTATGGATAATTGTATTAAGTTTTGTGGAAAGACCAATTTTTATTTTGTTTTAGATAATTTGCAATTCTTTAAGGAACAGTGTACTTATTCGTAGGTCTTTAAAATCACATATTAAATTAAGCTAATGAAGTATTTTAAGGACTGATAATGATTTAAGAAAGACTCTCGTTCGTGTAGTACTCTAGCAGCTAGCGTATGCGTCCTCTCACTGCGAGGTCCCGGGTTCGATTACCAGGTCAGGCTAAAGTGCTATTTAGGATTTTTCGTCCGGCAATTGCTATGCTCAACCTGTGAGCAAAGTAAAAACCGGCCTTCTGATCACGTGAAGTGTCGATCAGTCGTTTTGATATCTCTTTAAAAAGAGAATGGGCACTCGGGCCCCATGACCCCAGCGTCTCAACCTCAAACGGCTCAAATATGTAATCTCCAACAAGTTTTTTTCAAACCTCAACTTACTTACCTATCACGCAATGTAAAATCGCCTGTTTTATATAATAAATCGCTGTGCAACTCTATATTTGAGAGCAGGTTCACGCCCGCGGTACAATGTACATGATAATTGACACCGGTTACTTTGTCTAGTTCGTGTCGTACCGTACGGATGAATATTCATGCGATTTTCATCCGACTAGCGCTGCTGACGCTACTAGCTTGTCTATTATTGAGACGTTGTTTTCAATTGGTTATAATCCGCCGTCATGTATAAGCTTATTAGTATGGTAATAAGTTTTGATATGCTGCGAACAGTGATGTGATTCCATGGATGGATAATTTGCGCGGGAAAATTATTTCAGAGAGTAAACAGGTTGTAAATGGCATTGTGATGAAGCCGCTTAACAGTGTTTCTGTACATGACTCTGTGACCTTGGGTGCAATATTTAGCTACCATCGGAAATTTCCACACATCGGAAAAACGGCGTTGGAAAATTTAAAAAAAATATGGCAATAAAAATTTAGGCTTGCGAAAAGGATCTAGGTGGCGAATTTTCTTTATTGTTTAAAAGTTGAACGGTAAATTGCAAATATATTAGGATAGTCTAGGTTAGCTTAATTCGTCCATAATAATTAGGCGGCAAAATCGTGGCAAATGAAAATTTGTCATGACAAAATTATGAATTTCCAAGTAATTTTTTTAGCAACTAGAGTCCTAGAACCATTTACTGAAACACTGGAAAGCGGTTGCATTACATTTTTAAGTTTAACAAATGCACTGAAATGAATTTTTAGTTTACCAAATTACGATTGAGCTTTGCAACCCAAAAAAAGTCTGTTAAGTGTTGTTTTGGCTAAGCCATTTTAGATAGAACACAAAAAAAACTCGTAAAAATTACCACCTTGGTAGGTAAAACAAACCAATTTACTCGTGAATAGACTTAAAATCAAACCTAGTGCATTTTACAAACTTATAAATAGATTAAATTCTTCTCAAGAACTTAGAAAGTCTTAATAACTTTCTAAAGTATTTAGCGTTTAGCTTACATATTGTTAATACTTTGTTAGTTTTAATTGTATTACTTTAATTAAATATGTTTTCAACTTTTTAATGGCATTAATTCAGAAAAGACACGATGAAAGGTAAGTTAAGTTCATTATTACGCAGTAATTAGTTTACCAAACGTCATACGGCGAGAGCGAGAGCGAGATATATACATAAAACGTGAACCCTACACGAGTGACTGAAACAGTGCATTTTATGACCCGCCAAGATCTATGATTTTACCTATTTTAAAAAAAAGTTTTCAAAACATTTTATTTTCAACGACGTACGCACTAGGAATAATTCAGAGTCGAAAACATTATGCGGATCACACAAAGATTTGTGCCGGCACTACGCAAACCGTGCACTTTTTGTCATAAACTCTACGATAGAATGACAATAAAATTAAAACCATTAATGTATTGCTATACTGCTATTTTACGGATAGATACCTACACAACGTCTGTCTGAAATTTAGGAATACAATTTGTAGCAGATCTAATAATATTGTGATTAGCCCTAGACTTTACATTATGAACCCTAACATTACAAATTGGCTAAATGTCAGTGAGTGTCTAACACTAACTCAATCAAAATAACAAGATTTATAGCTTAAAAATTCTTGAACCTAAATTCTTATTTTCAACCTAAATTATTTTTATTGGTGGTAGAGCTCGAGGGCGGCAGCACCACCGTCTCACCTTTAACCTGCCGCCAAATAGTAGTGCTTCCATTACTGTGTTCCGGTTTGGTGGTGAGATCGGGCCCTGAAATTACTAGCACATGAGGCATAACACCGTAGTCCTCAGCTACAGCGACGCATCTATAATCTGCTTTTGTGGATTGTTGATGTCCATGGGCTGTACTCCACTTACCATCAGGTGGACTACACGTTCGTTCGCTGCGGACGTGGTATAAATAAAAAAAGAAATCTTGTCAGACGTTATTAATCATTCACATTTCAACTCATACCTTGAAAAACAAAATAAAAGTCAAAACACATACGTAGAATTTTCCCACACCAATATAAACACGAGTGCGCATGCATGACTGCTCCCAAAAATATGAAAGTGAAAAAATATGTATGTTGGTATTTGGATACGCGGTAGGAAGCGATGTGTGATGACATGGCGACCGGGATCCGACTTCCGACCTGCATCCGGCATACATTGAACATACATACATACCTACATGCCTATTTGTTCACCCGTATCTGTTTGACAAATAAAACCAGACGAATATCAGCGATGTTAAATTGATTTCCGTTAGTTTGCACGGGGAAATTACAACTGTAACTCGGTAATTCGCTAACTGTTACTACAAACATGAAAATTAACGGGAAACACACCACCATGATCGTTTCTGCTTTTCTTTTTTATGCTATCGTATTGATATTAAAAAAAAATAACATAACATTATCGCTATATTACCCAAAAGGGTATGACAGAGGTGTACAACACCCACACTTCAGCTGTTATGTTTAAGAAAGGGGATAAGCCGCCATCCACCGGGCACTATTCCAACTCTGTGCTGCTATTGTGTATTTCCTGAGAGAAATTTCACAAATAACACTTTGCTTTCACGGTGAGAGGCGCATACGCTAACCTCTAAACCATCGAGGCAGTGAAGTTTTCATTAATCAAAACATACAAATACAAATCACTTATTTGTAGTACTAACAAGAGTTGTAAATAATTAGTTCTATAATAAAGGTAGGTAAGTATTTTTGTTTTAACACTTAGTTAATAAACTCAAAATGTAAATACTTTCATTATTACTATTCTTCATCATCAGCTCAATTTTTTGTATTACAATTTAAAAATAATACGCCTGTCACATACGAACCCGAAGAGCATTTTCTTTCTTCAAATAAATAAATAGAAGCAACAGTCTCAATTCAGTGCAAATTCGCGGTAATTGGCCTGTCTGTGAATCAAATTTGGACGCTGCAACCGCTCAAGATAAGTATTTTCAGAATTTCACTGCGGGAACTGACGTTCAAGAAAATTATTTCGTATTGTTGCCTCAACACGTGGCGGCTGAATTTATCTCAACGAAACACTGAAATATAACGGTTTTAATAGACTAAGACGAAAATTGCGTCATAGTGAAGCTGGTTCTGTGCGCAATTTTATTTCTGTAAAATGTTTTGTTATGACAGCCTCTAATAATAATTTTGGATTTTTTACATTAGATAGAACACCAGAAGTAATTACACTTTCCAATGGTTCCAATGACAAGACAAAATACACACATTCACTCACACAAGCACACCCAGTCTCAGAACAAACCTTTGTAAATCACACAAAGATTTGTCCCATGTGGGGATCGAACCCACAACACCAGTGTAGTGGAGAGCGTCAAGGCGACCGCTTAACCCACACACCACACGTGCAGACAACTACATAACTCTCTTTGAATTTCAAAGTTCAAATAACACTTTTCCCGACCCGGGAATAGAACCCGAGACCTTGCGGTAAGAGGCGTATACACCAAACGATCGAGACAGTGTTGATAAGTGCCTACAATTTAAAATTATTTGTTCTTGTTACAAAACTGTCCGCATTTAGTTAAATCAAAAACTTTGTTTAGTAATCAAAATTGCTGCAATATCGTATCGATAGGCATTTAACAATGAAAATACGTTGCAATAGTCAATTTAATGTAACCATTCAAAACATTTTATTCCAAATAAAAAACCAAACAGTGCACACTTTTTAAAACATAATAAATGTAATCAGTTTTGTCCAAAAGTCCGTTCCCTTTATTACTTATAAGTTTGGACATGAGGTCCATCTCCGCGATACATCCATCTTAATTAATGGGAAGAGTTAGCCGACTCCATTAACTTAACGAACAACCGTCAGCCGTCCGTCAATCATCACTTTTCGACGGGACTGACAGCCGTACGTATCCTGACCATACGCCACAGGACAGCCGAAACAATATTAATTATGAACGTAATAATTTCCACGGATTACTGACACCTTTTAATAATGTGTTAGTGATTTTGAGTGACTGTTGTTAATTTGTAACAACCTGACTTGTATCGTTATCATTTTCATTTATATCGGATTTTGTGAACTTGCCCGATTTTAAAATAGATGGTGAAAAGGACAAGTTAAAAACAAACGATTGAGATTAAACGGAACGAAAATAATGGGTATTAAATGCGACTTTATGGTTCTGAATTATGAAAAATCCTTCATGATCCGTCAGATATCATAAATAAACATAAGTAAGTGAATATCAAAGAATGCAAGAGAGTAGTGTTATGATGGCAATAGCTCGTATCGCTTTAAAATCCCAGAAACTCTTTATTTGTAATCCTGGAATGGAACCCGGAAGCCCTAAACATTTATCATGAATCATGATGTTATTATTATAGGTGTTAATAATGATGGATGGTTCAAAACCAAACGTGTATACTGAGAAAAGCTCGTAAAAGTACTCTAAGGAAGATAAGACAGCTCAGTAAACTGACGTTATGGTGGCGTTGAAGCAGAATATACTGGCACACTACAGGCAATATATAAATAAGGATGTAGACACATGATCTAGGTGCTTAGTAAGTTATTTATCGCTCGAGTGAACTCGGCACGAGTTACAGCTATAAAGCTCTGTGCACAACTGCGTGTAGTCATAACATAATCGAACATAGCGCTCTGACTGATATATAGATGGCGCCACAACGCGAAACTAGGTACATGCTCGTAAACCTTTCATTTCGCATTTAACCGATCATAAAATATGGTATAAACACGTCTTTGGTCAATAAATAATTAAACACGTCAATGCGACAAGCGTCGTTTAAGCGAACAATAAAAATTGGTATCGGTCTAAATGTTATCGTGTCATTTATACATTAATAAATTGTATTTAATTACTGATGTGAAAACTTTGTTTATGTCATTGACCAGTCCAATTAGTTCATTTATTTACACTGCGATACCAGATCCAAAAAAGATGGGTTTCGTGAGAAACCAAAAAAAGTCATTCGATACAAATATACACATTAAAAAAATATGTTACATAAAATATAAGTAACAAAAAATAAATTCAATAGCGATTCTGTTTAAAGGATAAAAAGTCCATCAAATGGATTCCACGAAACCAATTCAATGATCGTCTTTAATTAAGATGAGACATTGACTTGATTTAGAAAATACGGGGTACATTACTCAAACAACACGTTTTATGAAAGTCCTTATCCCTATTCAAGAAACAGAATTAGCTACTCCAAATTCTCTCAGAATTACTGAGCTTAATTGACTCGTAGCTCTGGATTATACAATTGCATTTATGTAGCTGTTATCCAGAGAGACGTTTGGAATCCACAAAATCTGCCTGACATCGGAGCAGTCCTTAAATCCGATCATTAAGCTAATGATGTCAGCTTAAATACCGATACAATGTTATTATTGCTAACTAACTCAATTAATAGGGAACGTGCAATTACTCACAATCGTCTATTCGCCGCTAAATGCGAAGAACATTGAGCTTTGAATTGTTGATCAAAGGTGAGTGTTTTGCGTGGCAGCACTCCCAACCAACCAGTTATTAAATTGAATATTTAAAGGCAACAGAAAGTGTATTATGATTAGGTGGTTCGCGTGATACTGAGGCGTACACTGAGTAAAGGCGCGTTTTCATTTTAAAGCAAACCTTTTAGTGCTTTACAAGGTTAATAAATTCACTCATTTTCTTTCCTTTATCGAAGAAAGTTCATTATTTCGTTAAAAGTTTCACAACATCGTGCGTGGGTTGAAACAGCACATGTTATTGAACACCTTCACATAATTGTCGTAATTATAATAATAATTTCTAATTTCATAAAGATCATAAACTTTATAGCTGTACGTGTACATGCGACTTTAATAAATTGTCGCAATGGAGAAATATGCAGGGATAATTATAGTATTGTTCCGTTAGTTAAGCATTGAATACCGTAGGCTGAACAAATTATTGTTGTTATTATGTATACTTCCCACATGAAATAAAATTCATTGTCATCAGAAAATTGTGCAATTTTCTTTATACTAATTTTCTCGTACCTTTCATATTTCACAAGTTATGTCTGTGTCGAACAAAGTCTAAACATTATTCATTACTTTCTTTCGCCTATTTGATCCCTATACACATGACTTTCTAAATATTATTTTTAATTCTAGGTATTCAACATTATTCTTACTTTACCCTATTCCACTAATGTTACCGAAAAAAATGTAAAAAGCACACATTTATTGAACAAACTAAGTGCTTTTAATGCTATTTTTTTTCTAAAAACTGTTTATTTGTTTTTTTGTCAGAAATAACTACTTTCAGTATTATGTTAAAGTGAAAATAATGTTGTATATCACTCATCAAGCAGATTTATCCAGAAGCGCACCTTTAGTAATGATTATTCCGCGGGTATTCTTGTTATAAACCATTTACACGCAGTTATAGGTAAATGCAACCGATGTGACCCGTTTTCTTATAAGTACGTACTGGCCACATATGCGTCATAAGTGGCCAGTTTTAACATAATTAGGAGAGAACATGAAATAACTAACGGCCCTTACCTAGAGGTAGTATCGTCATTTCATCAATAAAAGTAATAAAAAATAAATCGATAAAACATACGAAACATTTAGTTATACATAATGGAAGCAGGGTTATTAGAACTTATAGAATCATGATCATCCTTAATAGTAATTTAGGTTTGACATTTTTGACATTAAAGTCTAAATTCGCATGGTGCAATTCCGAAAATACGTAATAAATAGTGGTTGTTACCATTATTAATACATTTTTTGATGTGTCTGTTTTTATTTGCCAGAAATTAATATTTACAACTTTACATATTGATAAACGAAAATTAATTATATACAAGTTAAAAAATAATATAAAAAAATACAAATACCTATTTACAAATTTAATTAATTTTTATCATTGATAATTAAACTTATAATTACCTTAATGACTTTGACTATATCAAACTTTTTACTGTCGAATGTGTCATGAATCAGTCTGTTTCGTAGAGTCTTAAGAACAAAATTATTAATAGCTTGTTTTTCTTCAACACTTATGTCTTGATTTGGTCGGTGTGTTAGTAAACACCGCATACATTTTCTCACTAGAACTACTAAATTAGATTAATAGCACAATTTGGATAACGTTTCGTTAATATACTTTCCGTGTTTCCTTAAATGTAGCAGCTTATCGTTATACTTTATCAGGCAGGAGTCCAAGGAATTTCTTCAATTGTGGGAAGAAAGAAAGAAAGAAAAAAGATTTATTTATTTTGGTAGTAAGCGATTACTTCCTTTCCTCACGGTGAATATTAATATTGTTTTAAGTGTAGTTTTTTCAACTTCTACAAGTAACTAAATTGCTGAAGCCAAGGAAGGCATTTACGCAACTAACCAAGAATGTTAAAATCGCCACCATAACATAAATGTACAAAAAAAAAAAGATTGCGACTTCTACGAACTAGGCATACATCAAAAAAATTTAAATACCAAAACATTATTAAATTCGTATACAGAAACACATCTAAAACGAGAAATATCACATTTCTACGAAAAAAAAAAACAATTATATACCTATATATAGATATACCCTTTTATGCCTCCTAAAAATGTGACCTTTTTGTTTCAATATTTGAAATAAAAACAGTCTTTTTATTCTTGGCTTAATTGATGCTAAAAATAAAACGTCTAATTACGTGAGTAGTTATTATTGAACACTTGAAAACAGCGACAAATTGATGTAACATTATATCTAAAACTATATCAATTACATGATGACGTCATTCCAATTTATCATTAATACTATGAATACTTGTGACATGTATTACCCTTGACCCTATCGATTGGATGTTATTAGTTAATTTTACTTCGGAGTATTGTCAATCAATATTGTATGTCTAAAGATATTTCATGTAATATTGAATTGTAGCAATGACCATCACCCACGGAAATAGCCTTACTAATATCATAAATCCGAAGTGGGTAGTGTGCCTGCCTGCGAAGCCGAAGTCACGGGTTCGATTCCCGTTTAAGACAAATCTTTGTGTGCATGAACATGGGGGTTAGTCTTAGTCTGGGTGTTTCTATATAATAAGTAAGTATTTACAAAAGAGAAGTATATACAGGGTGGATGCGACATAGCGACATTCCTTGAAACCACAGCTTCTATACATGGCCAGTATGCATTTCCACCGGATAAAAAATTCTCTGGCGAATTGTTCGGAGAACGTGATTTTTTTTTTTCGCCAGAGAATTTTTATCCGGTGGAAATTGATACTTACCATGTATAGAAGCTGTGGTTTCAATAAATGTCGCTATGTCGCATCCACCCCGTATATGTATTAGTATCAATTATTCTAGTACCCATAGTACAATGTGTAAGTTGTGAGATATTTATAAAGGTTTATTTATAAAGAAATGCGAAAGTAGATCTGTATGTCTGTCTGTTATCCTTTAACAGTTAAACTATTGACTCTATCTCTATGAAAATTGAAATGGAAATAGTTGTAAGCCCTGCAAAAGAAGATAGGTTATTTTTACCGACGTTCTATAATTATAAACCAACAATATGACGACATATTTTTAAAGCTATTTCCATAAGTATCGACTCTCAGCACCGTATAAAATACCTAAGATTCAATAAATTACATCGTTACCAACCCCCCGATAATTCCAGCACTAACAAATTTATTTTATAATGGTATCATGTCTAAAGTCTAATATAATTTATCGTTCACCTATGAGCCATAAAATTTATAAAACCTTATATATGTCTCACGTGCTCGATCGTTTGAAATTTGCGCTATCTCCGACCTTATTGCTAAAAGAATATTGACCAAGCTATAAGTATGATTGGTTATTTAGCCCCAATTTTACAGTTATAGATAAACCTTATTGGTAAGATAAGCATGTAACACACTTAAATGAAAGTGACAGCTGTGTTCTTTTTAACACGCTTATATTAGCTTCACCTGTATGTATGTATGTAACCGACTCCTTTGGACTCGATTTTGACCCACTTTAAACGGACAGATTTCATTAAAATTTTGCTCACCTGTTAAAGATCGATGACAATGCAATAATTCGATAAAAAAAATAAAACAAAATTAAATTAATAAAAAAATTAAAAAATAAACGCTCTTACAAATAAACCAAACTAAAAAGTAGAAAATAAATAATAGTTTAAAAACTAAAAAAACACGCTTTTAAAGTACTTCTAACTAAAAAGTGAAAAATAATTCCTAAATAAGCTGAAAATGGTAATGAACAAAAAATACTAGTATTATTGTGAAAAAGCGTGGGTTGCTCGATAGACGAAAAATATGGCACAGAGCGCCCCACGCTTTTTTTCACAATAATACTAGTATTTTTTGTTCATTACCATTTTCAGCTTATATTAGGAATTATTTTTCACCTTTTAGTTAGAAGTACTTTAAAAGCGTGTTTTTTTAGTTTTAAAACTATTATTTATTTTAAGTGTCGCTTGTGTGACTTTTAAATTCGGACAGGTTATATTTGATGGGTCAAATTGACCCTTAGCTCAAATAAAGGGCTAGCCAATAGCTGTACTAAGAAAAGAGGATATATAATTAAATAGCAACATAACCAGTAACATAACATCACGCCTATATTACCCAGAAGGGTGAGGCGGAGGTGTACAACAGCCACACTTCACTTGTAATATTTTAAAGCAAATTTTGGCTTTGCTATGCATTTTTCAGAATCCAGCAGGACTCGAACCTGCACCCCCTGGGTATACGCCCCAAGTGCTTTGCCAATTCAGCTATGGATTCGTATGCTGCTAGACTCAAAACTTATTTTATTTATTTATTTATTTAAACTTCATATACAGAATTTGTATACAAGGCGGACTTAATGCCGTAGGCATTCTCTACCAGTCAACCTTTGGGTGATGCAGAGATTAACAAGGCAGGTGAAGTTATAAAATATAGCGTTTTGATAAGAAATGGAATAAAAATCAATACAATTAATAAATACATAGTGAAAATAAGTGCGTATATATATATATGCATAATACCTACATAACAAAATACTTAAATATAAGTAAATATTTAATAAATAAAATATATATATATATATATGAACGAATAATATATATTATGGTGGCGATTCATTCTTGTTGAGGAGAAGATTCCGAACCTTGATTTTGAAGGCGTATCGACTGGAGGCGGTCCTAATTTCGAGAGGGAGGGCATTCCAAAGAAGAATAGATTGGACAGGGAAGGAAGAATTTACGAAACCAGTATTATGAGAAGGACATAGTAAGAGAAGATTATTAGAAGAGCGAAGGTGTCTATCGTGGTTATCACACAGATATTGGAAATAAGGCCTTAGGTAAGTAGGAGGAGTAGGAGACATCAGGATAGAAAACAGGGTTGTGAGAGCACGCAAGCTACGGCGTTGACGAATAGATAACCAACGTAATTGTGAACGATAAGTAGACACGTGATCATACTTACGAAGATTGAAAATAAATCGAATGCAGTTATTGAGAAGACGGTCGTATTTATTAAGATGTTCTGCATTCAGGTCATAATAGCACACATCACCATAGTCGATCATCGGGAAGATAAGGGTCTGCACAATTGTGGTCTTAATACTTGAAGGCAAGAAGTTTTTCAACCGGTACAGAGCACGCAGGGTACCGGTAATTTTTTGACTAACATTAGTCACTTGTGCCTGCCAGTTTAAAGTGGAGTCAATAAAGAGGCCGAGGTCCTTGACATTGGGAGACAGACCAACAATTAAGCCATCGAAAATGATTGGTGGTATCCTTGCTAAGTCCAGCCTGCCTATCATCCTCTGACTTCCTACAATGATTGCTTGACACTTGGATGGATTGACTGCCAGCCCGAAACTATCTGACCACCGTTTAATAATATCAAGGTCTCCGTTGACCATGTCAATGGCGGTCGATACGTTGTCTATGGAGGCTTGAGAGTATATCTGCAAAACTTCTCAACTCTTTTGTCCCAGCGTCATAGGTATGTATATTATATACCTTAGCTAGACGAACCTTACTTGGTTTTAGCGCCACCTATGCGATGAGTGATAAGTCAGTAAAAACCAAGTAAGGTTCGTCTAGCCACATTACACTTGTTATGTTTACCAATAACCATATTTCACTTGTTATGTTTTAGGTCCCATGGGATAGGGGTGAGTCTATCACCATCCATCGAGTTCAATGCCAAGTCCGTACTACTATAGTGAATAACCTGACGAGAAGTTCACAAGTAACACTGCCCGAACTGAGAATCGAACCCAGGTCGGACTGTGAGAGGCGTATACGCTAACCACTAGACCATTGAGGCAGCAGGCATAAATAAATAAAATAAATATTTCACAACTCACACACTACGCCATCTAGTCCCAAACTAAGCAGAACTTGTAATATATAGAATAACTGATACTAATACATATAAACTTTTATTTTTAAATACATACATATTTTACATGACTAAGACAAACCCCCATGTTCATGCACACAAAGATTTGTCTTAAGTGGGAATCGAACCCACGACCTCGGCGTCGCAGGCAGGTACACTACCCACTCCGCCATCCGGTCGTCGCATAACCAGTAAATAAATATAAAATATGTCTTTATCGAAGGACAATCAGCAGCGAAGCAAAGCACTCAAGTACCGTAGTTACGAGCCCTCGATCCGCTATATGATGAAATTGAACATCAAATAACATTGGTATGACGAGAAAATGACTAAAAAAATACCGGCCAAGTGCGAGTCGGACTCGCGCACGTAGGGTTCCGTGCCACTATACATCTAAATAAAAGTTTATCTTTATTCTTTATTATATTAGGTTGATTGAATGAAAGGTAAAATGCGGTTTACGCTTTATAACGTATTAAAAAAACAAATTATTAGATCTCCTTCAAACCAATCTAAGGTGGAAGATTGCATGGTAATGTACAACATGTATTATTTTTACATTTATCTTTCCCTTATTTTAGAAGTTACGGGGGGGGTGGACACATTTTTCCACTTCGGATACGTCTCTCGCGCAAACTATTCAGTTTAGAAAAAAAGAATATTACAAACCTCTATAATAATATCATTTTTGAAGACCTATCCATAGATACACACGTATGAGATTGATAAAAAAAATGAGTTTCAGTTTTAAGTATGGGGAACCCCAAAAATGTATTGTTTTTTTTCTATTTTTGTATGAAATCCTAATGCGGTTCACCGAATACATCTACTTACCAAGTTTCCACAGTATAGCTCTTATAGTTACGGAAAAAAGTGGCTGTGACATACGGACGAACAGACGGACAGACATGACGAATTCATAAGGGTTCCGTTTTTTGCAATTCGGCTACGGAACCCTAAAAACCTATCTTCTATCGTATTGCATACAGATGTAGGGGAGCTGTAGGCCTCAGATTGCCTGGTCGGTATGTAAATAGATCATTACGAGAGCATTTACACCTTAGGCCGGCCGGCGACTTGCCGCATTTGTAAGAAATTATAATATGTAGGTATGTATATGCGTAGTACAACAGCAATCTTAACACTGCGATCGTGGCCGCAGATAAAAAAGGCATGAATACCTATTCTGGATGGGTTGTGTGATGTCATTGTGAATTATGCTTACGCGTGGGTTTTAAATTGTTTCTTTTTAGAATATCTCATCTAATTTGGACAAACGGAGCAATTACGGCGCTGAGGCAACATGGTTTGTTGTGTCGTTTCAAATAGAGATAAAAGGAATCGGAAGAATATTAATATATATTTAAATATACAAAGGATTATAATCGATTTTATCTATCTCTGGAGATATCAAGATAGCCTTGCTCTTATGTTTCTTAATTTTATGGCGATGTTCTCACTTGTGAGTTGTGTCTAGGCTCAAGATTCTGAACCAACTCGTTATTAAACCAAATAATCAAAAAAAAATGGGCTAAGACTCAGTATCTTATTTTAAAAAAGTAGGCTTACTTACTTACAACTATAGAATAAAGAGTGCACTTGTGTTCACATTTGTAGCTGTGCAGTTTGATAGATGAATCTCTATTCTAAGTATAAGTTATATTGTAAGTTATAGTTGTTTAATCTTAGCGTTTTTTTTTTTTTTATATTGTGTTTTCTTTCTTCTTTTTAATTATTAATATTGTTATTTTTTATTTTTCCTTAACTTCTTTTTTGTATTGTTTCATCAAGCCCTAAATATTTAAATGCGAAAACGTATAAATGGTCAACAAATGTTTATGTTGTAATTAATGTTGATATTTTAAAACTCTTTGTTGTCCAAATAAAATAAAATAAATAATAGATTTTATCATAAATTTTAGGTGTTAATCTTTACCAGTTTTTGGCTTACGTCACCACATATTATAACAATGTTAATGTACATTCTGTTCACAACACCTTCGAAAATTAATAATCTGATGTCATATACGCTATAATCTATATTTATGATTTGAAACAGAAGATTATCTTATGCATATTTTATGGTTTTATTGAGTCGAAATATTGGTCATAATAATATATTACTATCTATATGTATTTCTATCTTCTTTGAAAAAATACTGGAAGGAAATTATAGTAATAACTTTTTAATTCTGAGTTTATAGTCTAGATAAAGGTGGTAAGAAGAGTTCGTGAACATCTCAATGAATTGCAGATACGAGCCTACATAGCAAAATACAACATAACCCTTCGTGTGCATTTTTGAAAAAGTCAAACACACTGTGGCGGTATCCGCACATAATCATGTGACATATGTCAACGAGTGCTGAATCGCGATAACGAAATGTTCACAGCAAGTGAATATATATACCACTTCCAATACGCTACCGTCGGACAGCTGTCCGCCAGGCAATACCACCGAGCCTGGTCGGAGGATCCTCCTTTTGTGGTGGAGGAACATCACACCCTGTTCCTCTACAACACCATTTATTTAATTTCGATACGTAACATCACACCTATATTACCCAGAAGGGTGTGGCAGAGGTGTACAACACCCACACTTCACCTGATATGTTTAGGTTCCATGGGATAGGGGGAAAGCCTATCGCAATCCACCGAGCACAATTCTAACTCCGTGCTGCTATTGTGAATTGCCGTCTGGAAATACACTTTAATTGTTCACACGATTAATTGATTTCGATACACGATAAATATTTATAATACGCGCTTAAAGAGAGGCCACCATCAACGGTTAGAGCCGGGGCCTCATTTACACGGTTGATTTACGAGTTCACACATCGCAGCCGATCTCACTTAGCAATGATTTATGCCTCACATCTCCCTCGAGTTAAGCGCATTATCGGACCACATGCCCTATCAACTTTGTAAACCGTTTGGACATTAGTCTAATACGCCAGCTGCTACGGTGTGATAGGCGGTTGCATTCATAAAATTTGTCGAGTGTGAGTTTAGGGAAGCTGAATCTTTATAATATCCGTGCACTAAGGCAGGGGTTTCCGTCACCACGTCACCGTAGAAGAGGAAGAGGGGCGCAGCAAAATGTGCTTTTTCTGCGACAACAAGCATTATAGTACCAAGGGGCCGGGCACCGTGACAAAATATCAGAAATAATGTGCGTCACAAACGAATAATGTTTTTGAAGCCTTGCACTAAAGCAATGTCTTACAGATAAATTTTATATGACGAAGTGGTTGTACCTAAGTGCCTACTTGATTTTTAAGTTTAAAGTTTGTTTATAAATAAGGTTTATGAAACTACTGAGGATAACCTTGCGCAGGTCTATCGATATTCTGTCGAGTAGACTCTATTGAGGAGAAAAATGTATACGGGTTCTTTATTTGTACCTTTGACATATCTATCAGTCGAGTACATTTTCCATATACAACAATATGTACTGTATACTTTTACTCCCTTTCCCTTTCACAATCATAATTTAAACAAACAATTCACATGGTTGCACCAAGGGAAACATGCCGACTCAATTTCATAGAAATATGTGAAGTTTCCCCCTCACGGGCCATGCTTTCCACTTGTCGGGGCTATGGTTCCCTCGAGACGCCCTCGAGCCTTCCTGGCGTACCTCAAAATACTTGTTTGAGTCGATTTAGAGCAATCGTTGACGTACGACCTTTTTTGTATACGCAATGCAGACAAGAGACTCTGCAGATGATCGATCATATGAGTTTTGAACCATTGCACAAGTTCGACCTTGATTCGGTTCGAATCATTCTAGACTGTCAATAGAGCAATTTCTCTGAAAATTTATTTAATTAGACACTTTCATGGGAATCCAACAGTTAGCAAACGTTAATCTAACTAATATGAAATCGCTTTATTCCGTTACCTTTTTTTATAAATCTTTGTAGTAGTGACCTCACCTCGTTCGATAGCCTATACGATTATGTTACCGATATTTAGATACTATCCTAGTTTATTTTAGCAAATAAAGCAGCTTGCAATATGCAAAGCAATTACGCAAATTCTGCCCACACAAACATTATTCACGCCAACTAATGAAATATGTGAAGTTGCACATATTTTATGAATTTGCATCAAGCCATACGTGCAAGGCTTTCAGCTCAACGAAATGATGGCCTCTCGAGACCCCTTGTAGACTTTTTCCTGTACGTTCTCCAAAAATATATTTTAGTAAGGTGTACACGGGTACACATGAAGCTATACATTTCCAATATAAGATGGTCTTGTATTGTAGAGGGTTTCTGTCCAATGCGAGACCAGCGTATACTGGAAATGAACAGCTTCATGAGTGGCCGAGTGTACCGCTATTCTTGTTGTCCCATAATCCTACACATAAAAATGAATGTTTGTTTGTTTGAATTTAATGCGCTGCCACTCTTCATCCGATTGCACTAAAACTTTTCCAACTTATTGCTTAGGTATGTTTGTGTATAGGTTATAGGCATATTAAAATGATTATTCTATAGCTTTTTCTTTTAATATGCGGAAATCATTTGTAGTTAATGCCAAAATTCATTATTTAGAACTCTGTTTACTATAAGTGAATACTGTATTTGTTAATAATTAAAAAATAAATAATAAAAAATTACTTATGTTACAGAAGCTTTGCAGTATTAAATGAAACAAGTGATTTTTTGTAAGATAACTTATTGCTCATATATTACATTATTTACTATCGTTCTAGCTACTGCGCGCGGCTTCGCTCGCGTGTTATGAATGTCGAAAATAATTTTACGAACAAAAACTACTTCTTTTACAAAACTTGCACTGTAAGAAATACTTAGGTAATTTTCAAATACTCGCCTCATCTATGTATAACTAGAAAGAATACAGCAAGGTGTCTATATTTAAAGAATTATTTCCGTACTCCTAATCGTTGAGGAGTTGTACCTTCCAGCATCAGCGCAGCAATATGAAATGCTGACTGCTAGAACAAACATAATATAAAATCGAAAAAAATGAAATGAAAGAACCTCTTACTTTTTTGAACTTGGTAAAAAAATAGCCTAGGACCTTTTTCAAGTCTTGAATTACGAATTTGATTAAAAAAATGTATTTAATATACTATCAACATAATATTTTTATCAAGACTGGTTAAGGAGTTCAGGCATGAATGTGAAACAAACAGACGGACAGATAAACAGACAGATAGTTACATTCTCACTTATAATATTAAGTAAGGACGTAAAGTAGTAAGAAGTAAGTAAGTAAGGATTATTCAATTCAGAATTATAGTGGTGTCGCAACCGTGATTTTTACTACCAAAAGTATTCCTAATATAATAAAAGCCAACAATTATCTTGTATTTCTTAATTTTAAATGGTTTATTTGTATTTTAAAATAATTACAAATGTATTATAAAGGCTCATACACACGCAAATAAATCTCGAGTCGTTAATCTCACGCAGTTCGACTCCTACGCTAGTGTACATAATAGCCCAACGATTTCGCCGAGCCAAAATATTGCACTCATTACTTATCCACGATAAATAGACGCAAAATCACGTGTACATTCAACTGCACATGAGTACTTAAGTTTGTCAAGCGTACAACATAAGTCACAAGTTACACGGCAATCATACTCGGTGTGCATTGAAGCGCGATTTAGAAAGACTATTCCGTATTGACATTGCCGAGTCTTTGCTGGGAAAGGAGACATAAACTGTGATATAATGTAAGCCGCTTTCAATTTATGAACAAGCCGCTCGCTCTTTGAGTAAAAAGCTAAAATAAGATGTGAAAGAACGCGAAATTTCGTGTTGGTGGTATGTTTTTAATGGTATGGGAGCTTGACGAAGAAAACAATCTTTCTTACCTTTCTTTTTAACATGTAACCAAATAATTGTGTTTTCAATTCTGTATTTCGTTATAGTCGTCAGAAATTACTGTACTAACTCGAAATCACTGGCACCTATGCCATAATATCGTAACCATCAGATCTATTAATCATGAATTTAAGTTGCAACTAACCATCAGTAAGACTACATTCCCGTTTGTCATACGTCGTATACAAGAAGGGGAAACATATATCTTGACCTGCTTTGACGAGACAGCTTTTAGAAATAGATATCATTGACGCGGTGTATTAGAGCGCTTAATTACGAACTTAGTCGGTACATACCTTAATTAACATTTTTCATTAGCTGGGACAAAGGCGCTACGTGACTTTGTCTTGGCTAATTACTCTTGTTTGAGACTAATTTTTGTGGTATTTTACGATGTCGGTTGACTTTTATGTCACAAATGTCTTGAAATAAAAAGCTACGTATAATTGCTTTGCTTCTTTTGTGTTACTATTTAACCTCACATTGTTATTGAGATTAGAGATCAGCTGATTAAGGGTAGACTGCCAAGACCCGTAATTTCATTCTAACGTAATATATGTATATTTTTTTATTATTAATTTTCATATATTTATATAGACCAATCATATCTAAAACATTAAATTGCGAGTTTGTTCGTGGTCATTTTGTCAAATGTGTTTTAATCATTGTTTGTCTTGCCATGTAAATGAGATTTTGTATGCATCTTATTTGAAATAAATTGAATTTTAATTTGAATTTGAATCATTAATTGAGTTACATACGAACTGAAATATTACAATAATAATTTTGAGAAAATGGGCGCCAACAAACATTGATTCTAGTGTTTTAGATATGATTTGTCTATAATAATAGATAAAACTTATTTATTTTAAAGTTTTAACTTTTGTATGGAAAACAGCAAGCAATTATCCCCTCTTAATACACAGATATTACAAATTGAATACAACTGATCATTGTAAAACGATACCTTACCGATATTGGTGTAAAATTAACTCCATAAATTAAAGAAATATGCATTTCAGAAATACAACGTGCATAACGATAAGCTTCGATCTTAAGTGGTCACGATATGGTGGTCACTAAATTAAATAACAATACAAACAATACATAGTACATAACTACATATACATATGATAACTATGGACAATAATGCGCTTAAGATATTTAGTAAAACGAGCTCTGAACAGATTCCATCACAAATAAAACAGTATTAACACAACATACGGGTCAATTTCAACAAGCGATTTTTTTTTATCATTTCGGTGGACTTTTTTAATTTCAATGCTATCTATATATTTTAAGTGAGAAATGAAACTTTAGCCTATTTTATAACATTATGTGTGAGTGGACATCAAATATCATCAAAACTTACATAAATATTTAAGGATGAATTTTTTAGAGTCCACTGAAATGAAAAGTGTCTACCGAAATGATAAAAAAATAAACACTGAAATGATAAACTGTGCACCGTTTCTTACTGTCTGATAAAAATTTTAAAACAATATGAACACTACTAAAGCAAATCAGTACTTACGGCAAAATTAAATACACAGTTTGGAAACAAATTAAAGGAATCTACCTCGAGTTATAACAGCCACCGAAATGATACTACTTTTGTCCCCATATCACTGAAATGATAAACTTACTTTTGTGGCGGGCAACCGCAAGACGTTGGGACTGGTACGATCGCGCCTAGAGCTTGAGCCGGCCTGATCCGAAGTGAGGAAAGGTGAGAAGGGCATAACAACGCATTGTTGACGTGGCTATTCTACTAAAACTTACTGTCCTCTGAAATGATAACTTTTTTCCGGACAAAAGTTGACTGCCTGTCAAATCCATGAGAAAGAAGATAAACAAACAAAAATGGTTTTATTTGATCGAATATATTATAATTTAATGATAAAACAACCGATTTAAATCCATATTATGTATATATTTGCAGGGGAAGGTATTTTGTGAGCGAAATTGGGTGCGGGACAGGCCACCGTGATGATAAAATGACACTTTGTAATTTTTTATTTGGTACATTATTGGGTAGAAATCAATGATTTTTTTTGCCAAGGTAGAGAAGTACTTACTTTTTTGAGAAAAAATATATTAAATAAAAAATCAGCACATTGCACTACCATTCTCACGTTTGCCGTGTATTTTTTATGCTTGTGCAATTCACCCATACATGAGTAATAAAGGCTACGCGCTATCCATTACGGTCAATTATGTACAACATCAGAAACAATAATCGACACACTCGCTTTAAATTGGATAACGTAAATTCTCATAGTGTAAATTGGTTTATTTATACCACTAATAAAAGCACACAGATTTCATACTGGTATCCCTGCAATACCGCACAAGATTATAAAAGCATTTCTAGAGACAATGTTTCCTTGTTTTTACGACTCTCAGCGCTTTTTATCATGAAGCGTCGGTGCGCGAATTTCACTTTAATTTTACAGCTCCTGTTTACCTGCCAACAGATTACTCCTAGCTTTGAGCTCAGTTATTTTTTGCTTATCAGGTAATGTTACAGCATTAAGCACTGAGCTTAAAATCCGCTGAAAAATTATTTGTCTACGAATCCCACGCAGGATACAAAGAGCACATTACATATTTGAGAAACTCTTCAAAGAACAAAGACAAGTCTCAGTCTGCGATGTCCATAATGCATTTTGTTCGTTTTTCAGTCAAACAAATGTACGAATGTTGAACAAGGCACAAGACGTCCGCGTCGTCGGTAACCACTTGACACATATCGGCGTTTATCTCGGCGGGTTAATTTTCCGGGTCAGGCGGACGCGGCGGGCGACCGTCAGATGAATTCAATCAGAAGCTACAACCTAAGCAATCTCGACGCCACTGAAAACGATTGCGGACGAGTGTGTATTGAGTTGACCGCCAGACGAGAGCTGTTGAGGGCTCTCACCTCTGCCGCAAACTCGTGCACCGATAAAACTATTTATTCTCCTCCAATATGTAGTTCAAGAATATTGAAATACAATTTTCTCTCCAGGCCGCGGCTAACCGAAATCCGAAATTAAATTCCGCACTCACTTAAAGTCCATTCAGCGCAAGTACTCGGCAAACTTCAATATACAAAGAGCTCGTCGTAAAGTACAATACGAATCTGTGAAGGCGTTTCATTTTTGTTTTGTCTCGGTTTAACCGCGGGTTTGCCGTCATAATAATATAATGTTGTGAATACAAGTGGCGGCCACCGTTTACTCCAGGGCTGTGGGCAACGGATTAAGTGAAACAGACAGCCAACCACTTAACCTTCGTCTTGTATTTAAAGGAAGGCAAACCGTTGAACTCGGCCCTCAGTGCTCGTGCATAAGGTAAAAAAACCGGCCAAGTGCGAGTCGGACTCACGCACGTAGGGTTCCGTACCACTATACATCTAAATAAATGTTTTCTTTATTCTTTACTATATTGGAGTTGATTGAATGAAAGGTAAAATGCGGTTTACGATTTATAACGTATTAAAAAAAACTAATAATTTCGTTCAAACCGATTTTCGGTGGAAGTTTGCATGGTAATGTACATCATATATTATTTTTACATTTATCATTCTCTTATTTTAGAAGTTACGGGGGGGGGAGGGACACACATTTTTCCAATTTGGAAGCGTCTCTCGCGCAAACTATTCAGTTTAGAAAAAAAATATATTAAAACCACAATATCATTTCTGAAGACCTATCCATAGATACCCAACACGTATGGGTTTAATGAAAAAAAAAATTGAGTTTCAGTTCTAAGTCCCATACTTACCACAAAAATTTATTGTATTTTTTCTATTTTTATCTGAAAATCTTAATGCGGTTCACCGAATACATCTTCTTACCAAGTTTCCACAGTATAGCTCTTATAGTTACGGAAAAGTGGCTGTGACATACGGACGGACAGACATGACGAATCTAAAGGGTTCCGTTTCTTGTCATTCGGCTACGGAACCCTAAAATGGACCCCAATTGACTTACCTTTATATTTTCACGCAAGACTTTAACAAGCGACATAAACATGACCGCATAAACAAAAGAGAGTACCTATAAAAGGTAAAAAGGTGATTGCTCTAATGAGCTTGTGAGTCGACAAATAGAATTTCGAGAGTTAAACTAACTACGAAATTTCTATCACGGATATAGTTAAGTCTCTATCTCGAGAGTTAGACATCTAACGATGCCAACCGCATTACGCTTGAAGCTTACGTGGAATTTTAATTTATTTCTAAATTATGTGTCGTATTCATGATGTACTACGAATCCATGCAATATGCTGTCATCAAGCGGTGTTCCAGTAAGACTGGTCGGTACAGGGCCGTAAATAGAGCGTGTAATCTCACATCTTAATGGTAATCAATGCCCGCTAAAGTGTCACCGATCCTTGTAGACGCGGAGACGCTCGATAAATTGACTCAATTATTTTACTTTAGAAAGTGTCTGCCTGTCTGTGGCCTTAATATAACTTCCATTCATGTTAGTCGCGCGTGTACAATATTGTGACTCTTACATTTATCTATATTATTTATAACAAAGCTTTTTAACAAGCCAATTGTATGCAACTAAAAACTCATAGCTTTGAATAGCGTTTCCAAAGAAACGTTGCGGAAAGCTGACAGTTACAGAGCTGACATGTTTACAGGAGAAGCTCATGCATGAGAATGGATCATAAAGTAAACCAGTTAGAAGTAAGAAGCTTTAGATTTCCACACAGTACTTTGACCTTGTTACTGAAATAACGAATAGAAACAAAGCTAACAGAGAACTGTAACCGACGCTTATAAAATTGATTTATGTTTAATAATACCGTGAAATAAGTTTGAGCCAATATAATAACAAGAATCAAAACGAATGCTTTACGAGCAGTATCAACTTACAACAATTGCCACAATAATAAATCTAAAACGCTATCGATTGCGCAATGTTATGTTTTCGAGAAAAGATTTGTTGTTTAGCACCATAAAGATTTGTAGGATGGAGCAGTAAAACCTTATACAGTTCAATAAAAATATGTTTGTATATGTCTCACAATGTGCGACCACCAACGAAACGGGTTTATTGTCGTCACGGAGAAGCTTCGCGGCAATAATAGCATGAAATAGAATATCATACAGTCGCAATAGCAAAATTATGTAACGTCGTAACTTACTTTATTCCACGCGACATGATTTTGTTTAAATCTCTTTTTAGTTAAATTTTATGGGCCGATTTTTTTACCAACGAGATCAACTTTTAAGGCAACTTTCTTGGGTAGAATTTCAAGTTATGGGTAATTTTCCCGTCGGTGATATTGGCTTTCGGAACATGTTTCAGAGACCTTTTTGTTTACCGCCACTTTCTCTTCAAATACTTTTTTCTTATAATAATGGCTGTAGCAGATGAGTTTGTCATTCAGTTGAGGGTAAGTGGTAATTACGCTGAAAAAATAATATCATTTTTGCCGTGCTAGTGGTTTTAAAGCATATTTTTTCCATATTATTTTTTTAACATCTATTTTAATATGGCTCTCACATTAGAAGACACACCAGTACGCTTCTTTCCTGTAACGTGAAAGCCTTATAATAATAACCACCTAACAAAAACATACGTGAGTTAGCTGTGCGAACCAAGTTCCGTAGTTTCAAATACTACGAAAACAGGTCAGGGGTGCGATTATAACTGCCAAAATGAAGTAGGTATTATTGATAGTAGTAATAGTAGCACAGATGTAATTTATTCAATTCGCCAGCTTAACGAGCGAGATCCGGCTAGTTCACGGGTCGGTTTAAAGCTAACTAATTTGGTTAATGTTAGTGATGGAAATTTGTGCCAGGAACGTTTTCGCTGGCGCTAATATATGGAACTGACTAGTCGGATTTCAGTCGGGAATGGGTTTAAACGTTTTGCACGTTACGGTCATTAATCTTGTCCAGTTATCTTGGGGGGAAAGCAATTTAGTCACGCTAGCTTTATAGATCTTTAATGCAGTTCGACTTGTAACGATATTTCAGAGCGTACGGTGCAGATGGGCGATATCAGCTGATTCAGTGTGGATTGTCAGGTAATGTAGTTAGGGTGCTCAGTTTGGTTCTAGGGTAAGTTATTGAGCATGATGGCAATGCGATTATTTGCAGAGGAAATGATTTTTTTTAATATTGTGTTTTTCATTTACGGTTTTCAGTGTTAAAAATAATGAGTATTTTTCCAAAAGAAGCAAGCATTCTTGTCTGTTAAAAATTTTGGGGGAAACAGTCTCATCTTTGACCTGTCGCCAAACTTAATGTGAAAATAGGCTTTTAATATATGATATAGTTCATATAGCACAAGCATCGTTATTATCAGATGAAAAAGCGCATGTACGATTTGTGACTTGGCTGTCACGTAATAATGGGTGGCGCAAAAGTAGTGGCACTAAAGAAAATACTTTTTTTTTTTTTATATGACATTTTCTGTCATTCTGTTGTTGAAAATTGTGTAGTGAACAAATGTAAAATACACTGAAAATAAACATGGACCGTTTTACTCCCCAAGAACGTGGAATAATTGTGTCAATGTTCTTACGGAATAATTCATCAGTGATAAGAAAGAACACAACGTGAATTTCGTCGACGATTTCCCCACCGTCCGGCACCGATTGGTCGCACAATTCGACGCTTTGCCACACGCCTTGAAGCAACTGGCTCAACATTGGATAGACCTAAGTCTGGGAGACCAAGAACAGGCCGTTCAGCTGAAAATATCGATGCTGTGCGCGAAGATGTGGAAGAGTGTCCAGAAACATCAACGAGGCGACGTGCCACGCAATTGGGCATTTCCAGACGGACCCTGCAGCGTATTTTGGTGAAAGACTTAAAGATGTTCCCGTATAAAACTCAAATGACTCATCAGCTGCTGCCTGCTGACCACCGAGCTCGTCTAGATTACTGCCAGCGCGTCATAAACCTCAACCTTGAAGAGGATGATTTTCCTTCAAAATTGGTTATGAGTGACGAAGCGCATTTCCATCTCTCAGGGCATGTCAATAAGCAGAATACTCGGTTCTGGGGCACTGATAATCCGCGCATTATTCAAGAAACACCTCTACACCCACTAAAAGTTACTGTATGGTGTGGCATCTGTGTTGACAGAGTGATCGGACCCTATTTTTTCGAAGACGCTGGAGGCAATGCGATAACTGTCACTGGAGAACGCTACAGAACCATGTTACGTGAGTTTTTGATACCCAGTTTGGACGAATTGGGGCTGGAGCACATCTGGTTTCAACAAGACGGCGCTACGGCACACACAGCGCGCGACACTATGGACTTAGTGAGGGACGCTTTTCCAGACCGAGTTATCTCTCGTTTTGGCGATTTGCCTTGGCCTGCAAGATCACCCGATCTGACCAGTCCAGACTTCTTTCTTTGGGGTTTTTTGAAATCTCGGGTGTATGTGAACAAGCCACAGACTCTCGCAGCTCTAAAAGAAAACATTCGTCAAGAAATAACGAACATATCGCAGGAAGTGTTACGGCAAGTTATGCAAAATGTCATAAATAGGGCTCAAATGTGTATCAACTCTGGAGGTCACCATTTAAAAGACATCATCTTTAAATCCTAATGGTACGAAATTTAATGGCACAAATATACATTTAAAAAAATCTAAATCTAGTTTTCTAATTTAGAAAAAATGTTATAGCTGAACCAAATAGGGTCTTTACTTTTGCGCCACCCAGTATATGATAACAGAATACGGTTATTTATTTTAAATAAAAAAATAAAAAATAAAAATACAATCGAATTGAGAACCTCTTTTTTTAAGTCGGTCAATAACAACGTCGCCATGTTAAATCCCGCTGCCTGACTTAATCATTTGCCATCAAATAATACTTTATTATCAACGTATCTATAATGACAATGTATGTTCGTCCTTCAGTAAAATTTCACTTCAACTTCAATTATAATAAAGATTTTACATGCAATTATAATGAGTTTGACACATAAATTGTGGACACAAAATGCACAAATTAAATATAATTATTACTATACCAAATATGATTACATGGTATGATGAAAAACAAAATAAAATTGAAAATTTACCTGACTTGTAACTACGAGTCAGGTAAATTCATCCCGTAAATTCCTGACGCAACGTCAACTGCTAGAAGTATAGCAGTTAGCCGAAACAACTGCTGAACGTCAGGTCTTCTCTCGGGTAAGAGTATTACTTAGCAAGTGTTTTAATAATTAAACATAAAAAACCGACGTGAATTACAAAAACATGCTCTAATAATTGAACAAACTGTATGATATTGTCTGAAACGTAACAGTTATATGCTTATAAATTGAGTGTTCTTCTCGATTTCCTTGAGATCCCATCTTCATATGCTGACTAGATGACCAGGGTACCAACTTGAATATGTACCCTAACGAACAAAAAAGAATTACTCAAATCGGATAAGAAATGTTAAAGTCATCGACATACTAATATACAAAGTATCGTAAAAATGACATCGTCCAAATAACAATAATGCTTATAAAATAAAAACTACTTGACCAAACTGAAAGAAATTTTTATGGGACCACCTGGCAGCTATTTTGCGTAGAACTAAAAAAGAATCACGCGAATCGGTCATCGGAAAAAAACATACCGGCCGAATTGAGAACCTCCTCCTTTTTGGGAAGTCGGTTAAAAACACGGAGTACGGAACTATGCCAGTTAGCTATCACAAGTGAACTAGCTGTAACATTTGAAATGTGGATGCTATTCATCCTTCTCGCATTGGAGATCGAACCCTGGAAATCACGACGATCTGTCGTATACCGCTAGACATACGAAGCAGTCTGAAAGAATGCAGAGAAAAAATAACAATGCAACATAATAATATCTTGCAGTGAACCGATGAAGATGGGCTATTAACTTGAACAAAGCTTTCCATTTGCAATATTGGTATGGATATTGCTGCAAAATATGATGCAAACGCATACCGCATCTTTTATATTGGCCAATATGAACAGAAGGCAGTAAAAGATGCGGCAACATGACTTTCGAGTGGAATGTGGCCAGTGGCCAATGTAGCTATTGCATCTTGGCCAGGCATGCATTGCATGACGCCCATAACTTCATACAGTCATACCGACATACAAACACAATATTTGTTCCATAATTTTATGCACCTACATTCGCTTTTACTGAACTTTCCGATTGAATGTAAACTTATTTACGTTTTTGTTCAATTGAAATTTGTTTGATTTGAGTTGGATAGAAAATATTTAACTTTGTTTTCATGAACTAACAAATATAAATAAATTCAGTATTAACAGGAATATATTTTCACTTATTCGATTCAATACACAGTAACAGGATTGTTGGCGGTAATAAAAATGCTTCCAGTAGAATTAAAAACTTGCAAGTTGATTTAAAATAAAAATTAAAATACAATGATACGTCAACAAACAAAACTGTTGTTTCTCCTGTATCATATTAAGCCTGATTAATTAATCTGATACAAGATAATACATAAATCAGAAATCAGAAATCAAATCATTTATGAATGTCTATGGGCCCTAAAGTGCGGTTGAACCCGTCAAACGAACATCAAAATACATAGAGTAGAGAAGTACTTTAAAAGCGTGTTTTTTAGTTTTTTTAAACTATTATTTATTTTCTACTTTTTAGTTTGGTTTATATATAAGAGCGTTTTTTTTTAATTTTTTTTATTTTTTATTAATATTTTAATTTTATCGAATTATTGCATTGTCATCGATCTTTGACAGGTGTGCAAAAGTGGGTCGAAATCGAATCCAAAGGAGTCGGTTACATACATTCATACATACAGGTGGAGCTAATATAAGCGTGTTAAAAAAGAAATAATTAAGTTATAATACTTATTGCAATAAAATGATTTGATACTGGAGCTTAGATTATCTTTATTCAACTTAGATCTTTGGGTGATATTTTAGTTAAAATCAATCCAAGTACTAGCTCCGATGGGTATTGCATCATGCGAAGAGCTTGTGAGAAACTCATGTGCACCATCTTTTCTAATAATTCATACAATATTTGTTTGCTTTTTGACAAAAATTATATGTAAAAGTAATAGCAACTAAAACACAATGGCTAAAGATTTAAACATTACGTTATAAGTTGCATTACACGGCGACATTAATTAGTTTATTTATGTAAATTTAGTTTTAACAATAAAACACTTTAAGTATGTATGTAAGTAGGTAGGTATACACACACTTCACATCATAAATAAATAGAAGATATTGTTTGCACACAAGCACAAATAAGCTCTAAGCAAAACATGGGTAAATTTATAGCTATGGGAGATCCCTGAAGGGTTAAGCAAACGCCGTGTTGCTCTTGATACTGCATTTATTGCTATATAATTAATATGTTACGTTTGTATATAGTTTACTTGTTGTATTATACTCCTTAAATTTTTAAATGTTACATGAGGCGAGACGATATTCTTGTATTTCATAATTATGGATAATTCCTATAAGGCAAACTATTAACCATATATTCTATTGAGCATAACAATTTTTGTATTTTCAAATTCAACATCGTCTTGTAAGCATTTTTAAGTTTTTTTCCATTCGGCAACGGAACCCTAAAAAATTGATTAGACTCCCGAGCGCCGTGTGTTTGTTTTAGATATATGTCTAAAACACTAAAATGCGTTTTCGGTGCCATAATGTCAATATTGTTGTAATCAATAATTACTTAGTTCATACAAACTGTTTCGTTTATTAAAAAAAATGGGCGCCAGCGCCAACAAACATGCATTTTAGTTTTGTAGATAATAATTTGTCTATAAAAATAGATAAAAACGTAATAATATTAAAGTTAAATCCATATAACTTTTGTATGGAAAACCGCCAAGCAATTGTTAACGGTCTCCAAACAAAATATCGATACTTTTTATCAGTTCAGCCCGAATTTACCACGCCAGAGTTCTTAAAATATATCGTTTGATTTACCGCCATAACTTTTAATGAGTGTGGATCATCATCGCTTTCACTGGCTGCGAAATAAGTTTCCATTTACAGAGCCTATAGCATTTCTGATTAATGGTCCCTGATACTATATTAAGATTGGAAACCGACAGCAACTCGACCCAACTCTATACTTACTGCATCAAGTATTGCTAAATTTCACTCAAATGCCGCGTTTATTGAAATTACATAGAAATAACGATTAATCTTAGATAACCTACGCCTCGTAATCAGAAAACCATTTATTTCGAAGAACTTCGCGGGTGGTTGCAAACAGTATCTGCTGGTATTTATCGCTAGTTTTGGATTTGCGATACTAACGAGAAGGAAAAGACTGTTTTTCTGATCTAGCTTATCATCACAGGAATATCTTTGAGTGTTCCAGCAATTTATAATTTAGCCAGGACAATAACAAGTCGTAGTAGTATTATTACTACTACAGTAATAGCTTGAAATTTTAATTTACCTACCTGAATACCTACCGACATGTTACCGCTCTCCATAGTGTCAAAAATGTTTTTAGAGCATAAACGAAAATTATTCTTAAATAACCTTTAGTCGTACCTAGAGCCTTTACGTTTTAAAGACCTTTACATCAACCTAAGGTTGGTGTGAAGATCTTTCGCATATTACTTTATTTTATATTATATTACATTACGCTGTGATATACATTTGCTCTGCTAATTGTTCATGATTGTCGTACTCGAAAATGACGAGCTGCCTGCAGGGCAATCGAGTACAAAGACTTGCTCATTTTGTTCAACAACACACAATTATGAGCTATCTCATTTCATAATTGTTTAATATCAAAGTAACAAACAACAAAGAGAAAGAAAACATCTTTGTGATGCCATAGAAACAAAAAGGATCGTAAAAATTGCAATATTTTTCTTAAAAACAATAACGCAAAATTTACAAAGACGCATAATTATCATTTGTATCCGTTAATAAAATATCAAAAGAAAACAGCAACGGCAGGCAAGAGGAAATAAACACAAAGAAGTTAATTATTTAAACCGGGGAACCAATTTATGTAAGCCCTGACTTCCTCGATAAAAGTATCCTTACAAGCTGCTCAATATTTCAAGCGAGGGTGCAAGCGCTGTAAAGCCCCATAACGACACGCGACTAGTAATAAATAGTGATTGCCTAAAAGCAATTATAAAGCATTGCGGCAGCCATTAGACGGAGCCCAATTCTTCATAAGGCTGAAAGGGCCGTGGACGCGACACCAGTTATTTGTTTCTCACGCTCGCACCCGCCCACAGCAACCTCGTCTGTGCAAACGACTGGTAAAACATGGAAACCATACAGATACCAGATAACGATTCTTGTTATTGATATACTTATCGTATCTTAACTATGTACCTACTAAATCGATGTTAGCATTCACATAAATATCGTTAAAATAAACTCAACAAATTATATCCATTTTATTTAGATGCGCCAAAGCTTTGCCGTAATTAATCTTAGCCTCTTTTGTCACTAGTATTAGCGAATGTTTTATTAGGGGTCATAACGAACCCTTACCAAATATTTGCCTAACCCTCATTAAAGGCGAGGAAAACCTAATAATTGTTTTCATAATTACGTACAGTCGAGTACAATTTTGGCACTTTTGAATCTTGTTGAACAAAGTAACCAAAGCCGTGACCGCTACTACAATGTTGTTGGTATAATTGAGTAAAATGTTGAAAAGCTAATAAAACCGTGAGTAGATCCCCTTCAAAATTGAGTGATGAATTCTATTTCAACAAAACATTATTGCATCGAGCGCTTAATTTGGAAAAGTTGACTGTTGTATGCGTCACCGCTTTTCTCCACAGAACAAATATAGTGCTTCATCTATGCGTTCCAGTTTCATGAAAAGCGACCCATTCAAAAGTGGAGAGCACGAGAAAAAGTGAGTCTATTGAATCAGTCCAATAGTTGTTTCGTATAAAAACTTTCGGAATAATATAATTAACTTAATCGATCGTCTTATTTGTTGCTCTGATATAAGGCTTTTATCAAGGGTAGTTATCGTAAACGTATCAAATTGCACAACTAGTACATATAACAAGGTTCCAAGTACATTTGAGCATGATTGTACTGAACCGCAAACTTCAATAAATCTTCAAAGAAATCCTCTATGTTACACAACATGCCAGTATTATCGTCTGTGAGCGTGAGCCTGTGACCGAAACGCCTACGCTGCTTTCCTTTGTGACTGAGGCACTAATTTCTACAACCATTATTGACACTTAATAATGTCGGTAAGCTTCGTGGTTCGTTCCCGACTGTAAAACAAAGTTATTACGATGTTTGGCCATACACTTGTGAGTTTCTGTATGGCGTGCGACCACCATAAGTGGTCCCACTTAGATGCACATTAATAAATTATGTCGCTTCGGGAGATGGTAATACATTCTTTAAACGCTGTTAAGTGAGACGTTATCTTGCTTACTTGATTACTAAATATGGGTCTGACTAAGATCAGTAGTTGGTTTTGGTTATTACTTATTGAAATATTTCAACCGGCATAACATAACATAACATCACGCCGATATTACCCCGAAGGAAGGCAGAGGTGTACAACACCCAGACTTCTCCTGTTATACATAAAATTACAGTAACCATACTTTTAATAACTATAGCAATAAACAATTCCATGATCATGTTTATATATGAAATAACAAAAAAATATATGATAAGTCGTATAATATGTACTTTTAAGCAGCTATCTGCAGAAGACTTAGGGTCGACAAATCTAATACCTGGAAGTTAAATTCCATACATATTTTTTTGTTAGAAATAAAGACCGATCCAAAAACTTGGCATTAAATAATGAGATTATAACATAATTATATTATCTAGCCCTAAGTCACAACGAGATATTATGTATTCTGGCTCTACACGTATCTATAATATATTAGGGCTTAAACATGACTGGTAAATTGAATTAATGAATATGATTTTTTTACTCAGAATTGCAGATAACAAATATCCAGAATCCATCACTCATTCGTAGTCTATTAGAGTCAGACAGTAGCAGTCGAATTCGCCAAACTAAAGTTCGCAACGCAGCAGTCTACCCAAATAGTCGATTTGTTTAAAACTGAAAACTTTTAACAAGCTCGTAGTGTTCCACTAAATTGATATTTTGTTAGTTCGCGCCACACACGCAAGTCACGAGCGTCCGTGATAAAACTATATTGTTTTATAAAAAAAAGTTGCTGAACGTTTGTTCATTGAAATAAAAGCTATAAAAATATTCGCGATGGACGATAGACAAATAAAATATTTGAGCGTTTGTATGCGTACACATTTTACATAGTTGTTTATGTTGTGAAATATATGATATAATATTATATTTGAAAAGGGTAAAAGAAGTTAATTGGGTTGATTATAGACTAGTATGTCGTTCCAAATATAATTTTATATTAGGTCCAGTAAATGGTCGATTTCGATTGGATAATACCTACATTCAATGTGGATTTATACAATGTATACTTATAATTAAATAACGTTATTTCTTCCCTTAATAATACGGTTTCAAAATAGAGTTTTAAGACATTGGAAAACAGTAGAATCTATAAATTACGAAATAATCGTTCTTCAATGTCCTACAAACAGTAATAACACATTCTAGGTATAGTATACTTATAAAACTCCTTACAAAATATCTCATTCCGAAATGAAGCCAATTGAAAAACATTTCTGTAGCCGCAAAAATCAAGTAGCCAGCAACAGCTGGTTTTTACAAAATAAACAACCACAAGTGGAGTTGGGTAAAACTGCTTGTATGTAATAAATTTTCCCTTAAAACTTGAGCTGCGTGCCTCCGAGGTGTACCGGTGAATCCGTCATTAGTCATTTTCCACGAAAGCAAAGTTGGCTATTACGTCACTATTGAGCACTACGAGTTAAAAATTTAGTTCAAAAAAATTAAAAACTGTCGAAACATTGACTTATAAGGACTATTTTCAGCTTCCCTTTACCGTTTTGACCTGAATGTTATTTAAAGGTGGATTATATTTTATTTGACTTCATCATGTTAATAGCTATTCGAATCGCAGTCGATAACAGGTTTTATTTAAAAAAATAATCTATAACTATTTATATAGGTTGACTCAATGGTCACTACGCTAACGTTAACCACTAGTTAGCGTATGCGATTCTCACCCTTTCGTTCGATTCGATTCCCGGATCCAGCAAAATGTTATTTGAACCTATAGATTTTCCAAACGGAAAATTCACAAATATCACTGCGAGGTAAGCGATACACAAATTATACCACTAGACGACATGGCAGTTATAATTTAACGAACTATTTAGTATCTTTACACTATGTGAAGTTTTTTAAAAAAGTTTGTGAGCAATAGATTTTCCCTTAATACTTGAGCTGCGTGCCTCCGAGGTGTACCGGTGATTCCGTCGTTAGTCATTTTCCACAAACTCGCACGTAAAGTTGGCTATTACGTCACTATTCGACTCGTCGAGCCCAAATCCTTTCTAATAGCACAAGAAATTTAAAATGTGCTTCCGAGAATTTAAAAACTGATAAAACGTTAATGAAAACTTTTAATTTTAAAAACGGTGCTTTAAGATTTTATTCGACATTTTTATATTTAACCGACATTTTATATGCATTAGCTGTTAGGTACATACTCTTGTTATATACGTACATACTCTACACAAAAATGACAGATGACTAATTAGAGGTCTAATTTAGTGATATAAGATTTATTTTAATTTTTAATCACAACTTATTTTTCTTATAATTAACATAAAGTGAATAATTCATATTTTTTAAATTTAAACAGTATTTGTTTTAAATAAAGAAGCTCCTTAACATCATATTTGTCATTAACTTTAATGTTGAAATAGATAAAATATTCATACCTTTAGTAGAAGCCCTATTCTAAAATCACCAGTATAATTATATTGAGTCACCTTCAATAAAAGCGTGTACGTAATCTGTCTTACTCATAATTGCCTACTAATCTTCTATTTAAATTCATTCGTGATATTATAAAATAAATGGTATTCTTAATGGAAACGAAATTAGTACGTAATGGCATATCTTAGTGAAGAAATTAGTGAGCTTCTGAATGTTGCTCTCTTTATCTGACACAGTTGCATATAAATACACCCAATATGGAGTTTATAGTGTTGTATAATAAAATAACATTTGAATAGAGTCATGGTGAGCACTGTCAAACGCTACCGAATGGGTGCATATTTTAAAATTTTATGTTCATTTCATTTGAATTTAGGATACATTAAATTCAAGAGACCCCACTTCTGTTTTACAAACTGTAATTTTATATTAGGTTTATATAAGAAATTACCGTAGCATGCTCGGGTGTTACATTTTGTGGACAATATACATAACAATCATGGTTATATTTTCTTTTAGATCTACGAGTAAGTGGAGTACAACATCATTTCGCTACTTGTCAAAGTCCCATGTAACAAGCGCTTATTACTTAAATCAGGACAGTAACATACAAGCCGAAATCAAATATCAGTAATTGGCAAACCTGCGAAATAATTGAGGAAAACATTTTACGGGTACTACGGTGAAAAAATCAGATCTGAAGTAACAAATGAAACGTTTCCTCAATTAGTTTCTCATATCGTTTATCTTGATTTTGGAGTTTCCTTTAAACTTATAAAAAATTTCGTCTCTTCACTATTTATATTGAGACGCAGAGAAGCGTCTACATTCCATCAATGTAAACCCTTAATTATTTCGTCAAGATACCTTCGACCCAACACAAACTTACTTGTGAATTTGCCAGTCACAATTGTCAAAACTGGTAGAACTGACCCCTTGAGGCTGAGCCAAGTCAATTAAATCTTAAGGAAACAACTAAGGTTGGGTTGGGCCCAAACTGGTTGAATAATTTCGAACAATACAAGTAATTTCGACCCTAATGGTTGCTTACATTCATACACCATGTTCACAAACACCCAACAATGTACCGCATTTGTTGAAATCACGGCAGGCATGATAATATGTTATATTAGCAGGAGCAAACAATAGCACTGATTTGATTTGGATCATCAATATACTGAGAGCCATTATATGGAGGCATTAACTGGACTAATATCTGCCTAATATCTACGGAACGCGAGAGATAATTATGACGTAACCGACTATCGATGCCGTGAACAGTGAACACCCACTAATATCCTATATTTATCGTATTAGTGAGACTAGATTTAATATATTGGGTCGTTCATTTGGTAATTGTATTATTTGAAATACACAACAGTATAGATATCATTTCGATTATGTTTAGAGTTATTAATTATTAATCTACTGCATTCGATTGCCTCAATGGCTAGCATAAGTGCAATTCAAAACTAGAGTTGGATGTCGGAGTTGTGCAAAATAATGAATTACCGCATAAATCCTGATGGATGGTGATAATAATTGTGCCTGATAGATAGCCTTATCATTTTTTTTCACGGTGGTGTACACTTACATACATTTCACCCACACAAAGCACACCCAGAGTCAAAATATTTTTTTGCGATTCACACAAAGATTTGTCCCATATGGGGATGGAACCCACAATATTGATCAGCTATTCGTCTTAACATTTCTTTCTTTTTCAGCAAATGTTGAGTTCTTAAAAAAATATTTCAATAGCTTTTTTAGCCAGCTATTTATTCAAGGGAGTTGTCAATTTTTCATAATTTAGGTTTGACATTGACGGAGCTAATAGTTTTAAGACATTGTGAGTGAAAAATAATACCGTAAAAGCTAAAATGTCACAATCTAAAGCCTCTAGAGACTTTTCTTTAGAAAAAAGCGTGATATTTATCAAAGAAAATGTTCATTTTTCAGGTCAACTTGGCCTAATGGTATTTAGAACATTGCCTCGACGAGGGTAGATTGAAAAATGAAGCTTTTTAGAATCGACGAAAACGGTGATTGCTCAAACACATCACGCCTATATTACTCATAGTATATAGCAGAGGCGTGTAACATCCACACTTTATCTGTTATGTTTAGGTTCCATGTGAGGAGCGAGCCTATCGCCACTTACCGTGCACAATTCCAGAGTCCGTAATGCCACTGAGAAATTCCTGACGAAAAAATCCCTATTACACTTTTGCCCGATACGGGGATCGAACCCAGGACCACGCGTTGAGCTGTACCAAATAATACCTCTAAACCACGAGGCAGTCAATTGCAGGGTTGCCTTCTTAAAATACACATACTTTGGCTAATAACAAAATAGTACTTGATCTAGCTCTTATAAAGGTAAGAGCATTGCAAAAACCGTTTGAATAACTCAGAGAAAACTAGAAGTATATAGAACGGCTAAGTTTGTCTTTTTGATATGAAACGTCAGTCATACTTGCATTTTTGACATTAAGAGGTGAATTTTGACATTCATAGGTGCAAAAATTTGACGACGCTTTCTTGATATTTATGCCTCTTTAGTTGTAAGAGAGTTATTTACAATCTCTTTGAATAAACCTATACCTCTTAGCTGTTTATTATATATTTATTTATTTGTTTTGATGACTTGTTTTCATTACTATCAAGATGTATGTATAAAATACAATATATTTAATGAGTGTAGTTAGAGCACTTCGAATTCGCTCCGTTGGCTTGTTAAACCATTACGTTTGTTTACTATTTCATTGTCTTTTTCTCATTTAAGTGTAGTTTCTACTAGGATTTTAATCTCCGTGTTTGATAACCGTTAGTACAACAAAATTTAAACATAACTACAGTCAGCACACAGCTATTACTTTCGGTACGACCACCAGTGTAATCTCCGATAGCTTAATGAATCAGGACATTATTCTCAGAGCGACCGGTCCGACATTACCATGAATTGTCCCATCACTACGGGGGGCACTTTATTGAGTAAACGTGGCGTCCCGGACTGACCTCAAATATAGGCATCGATGTGTACTATCATGACCATAAAATACCATCTTGTACTAAAGCGACTTGAAATAAAAACGTGTAGTAAAATACACACGGGTAAGTAGCCGTTTCCTTGTACTTCGGGTTTGATGGCTTTGAATTTTACCTTATTGATCACTGGTGCGGTCCTCATATAAGGGCGATGAACGCGGAATGTAATGAATATGTAGCTAATCTTTCCGTCTAGTAGGAAAATATTTTATTCTAAGAAACAATAGGACAAAGACAATATAGGTACAAATGGATGAACGTGACGTTACATAATGACGTAACATACAGTTGAGAAATTTGGGGTCCTGGCAAGAGGCGACCGTAGCTTCGTGCTTAAAGCGGCTGCCCGATATGCAGAGGTTGCAGGTTCCAGGTCCCATATCTTCTCAACTGGTTCTTAGTATAAATGCTATAAAGTATTTAATTTTTGCTTTTTAAATAGGTACCGTTCAATATTGCATATTTCAAAATTTTAGATACTTTAATCCTCCGACAACATTTAGTTGATTTTATTTTTTTATCATGTTTAGTGACTAAGGTTTCATCCACAGATATTGATCTACATAGATAACGCAAATGCATGTACTTCGCGTGTCTGAACCCCGACCAAGCGTCAAGGTTGGTCGCCGCTATCTTCAGTCCACGCGCGTCTTTTGTCAGAGAAAATCATAGCGGACGGCTCCAGTTGAACGTACTGGGTGGATGGGCATCGGCGGCATCGGTGTCTTTGAATCGGTTTGGATTGCCCGTCACTAAATTTCGGCTGTGACGTCAAAATAGGTATTAAAAAGTCGGCACGCTTGGTTTCAATACAAATCGTGATACTTGCGTTATCTATGTAGATCTATATCTGTGGTTTCATCAGTTATATCTGTAGGTACAGATCAGCATCTGAAAAAGACCAAGGTTTTTAAGAGATTCACGTATTTACCCCTTGCTATCATCTGAATAACCTGTTACAACTCGCCATAGTTTTTATTTTTAATGTCAGTACTAAGATACATGGAGATACTTCGTAAAAATTGCTAAAGACACATGATCGAAACAACCACATTTGCACATTGCACAAAAAATAACCAAGACAATATTGATTGTACTTAGCCGACGCTATATTTAAATTCCTATCGATATTTATAACGTACAAAATAATGATGGCTTGTGAGTCACAGCGGCGTGAGAAGAGTTGTCGAGTCGACCGGCGCAGGCGCAGCGCGTGGGCGATCCGGCTCTGCACTCTAGAAGGCGTACCAACAAATTACGTTTACTCCCGACCACAACAATCCGAAGCTAACTAGTGACGCGACGAATAATGCATTTAAGAATACGAATACGGATACGGATGAGTAGGTAGATTTTACTATATGGTGAACACGAATACAACTATGCTTTTTTTTTTTGGAAGTTAGCAAGTATACAGTACCCAAAATACAACTCAAATTATATCTTAGCAATTCTCTAACATAGCTCATATGCAAAAAAGGTAGCTAGCTACGCAAAGCAGAGACTGTTTAACATATAAAACTTATAAGTGCATTGTTACATTATGTACAAAATTATTTCCATTTACCATTTTCAATATTTAAAGTTTCAGTACACTCGACTGGCCAGTGTACATACATGAAATACTTATTTTACGGATACTGCTTTGTTTGCTATTTGACAAATACATATATTAGTATTTCTCACATCACTACTAGTAAGTTAATGTACCGTGCATCAACTACATACATTCAGAATTATAATATTTTATGATAATACCTCCATTTGAATGCGTGAGAAATGCTTCGTGAGGGTTTCCAGAGTCGCATCATCTACGGTTTCATTGTAAGTGAACTGGACTGGAAATGAGCACAATACTTGTAAAACGGTTTGTTAAGGTAATGCTTTTAGATTACCTTTTGGGAGAGAAATATCATTTTCTTGGAAACATCAAGTAGAGATAGCAATTACACTGAAAATTCTCTTTAGCCTTTTATAGGTATCAATTTAAAGTAATATTATATTATCACTATTTGCTTTCAGGGCACTGAATCTGCAGTTTATTTATGTATTTATTTTTTACTTAAAAATTAGTACAACGGCTGACTTAATGCCATAGGCATTTTCTACCAGTCAACCTTAGGCGATTCTCACACTGCCCCGCATGATGCAGCGTAGCGCGTGGATGCGTGTTCTTCCGTTGCTTGTAAGTATCTCCGTTTGTATGGAAAACACGCACAGTCTAACACACAGAAAATGCATCCACGCGCGTTCGTGCGGATCACGCGCATACACGCGGAGAAACATGCTTCCCCGCGCGTAAGTGCGGGGCGAGACGCAAGGTATGGCACACCGAATCCCTCAGTGCCGCGCGTGATTTTAGATGCTCAGTACTGCACGACCACCACAGAGAACGGCGAATAAATAAATGAGAGCCGCCGTGCGTGAATCTACAAAACGCACCTACGCGCGTGAGTGCGCAAAAAACCCACACGATGATGCAGATCTGCACTCCCGCAGGAACGCGCGTAGGTGCGTTGACACGCAATATGCAGCATGATGCGGGGCAGTGTGAAAACCGCCTTAATCACAGAATAAGAATATAACCTTAAGGTGATGCAGAAAAAAGAAAGATAGGTGCATAAATAAATTAAAATGATGTGCTGAAAATGTGAATACATACATAGAATAATGTTATATCAACAATTCAAATACATAAATATGGTAACAAATATACTAATACATACATTAAAATAATATATATTATAATATTTACACAGAAGATATTAAGCTTTTAATGACTCTGCTGTCGTTTCACCTTGAAGAAGATGACGTACTTTAATTTTGAAAGTGTCCCGGGTGGTACACATCCTGATCTCAATCTTTACATATTATGATTACAAACGTTTGCGATAGTAGTAACTTATCGTTAGGTAGTTACTAGTAACTGACTCTAGGTTCTGGTGAACTTCATCTTTCCTTCAAACTACAGCAAAATAGAACAAAACAAAGACCTCTAAGTATCTTAGAGAACATAGTAACAAGTGCTTTTTATTCCAGTAGTTGAATACATATTATCTAATATAACGATCCTCGATAGCCTACTGTGAAGTTCTTGCCTTAGGTACCTACTGTCTGATTCCTAAAGGGCTAATACAGGTTACTAGCTCATGACTTAGCTTTTAAATAACAAACTTGTTTCTGAGCATAAACGAAGGTGTTTAAACTGTAGGAGGTCTGGTTAAAATGATAATGTTTTTAGTACCAAGCTGGCTGTAGATCGGCTGCTTGAATGTCAGGAGGATTTATTTTTATGCAATTTTTTCTTTAACACTAGCTTTCGCCCGCTTCTTCAATGGCTCAGTTACAAAACCTATAATCATACCTTCTGCATCTGCTTCACAGAGACACCAATGACGAGATACTTCGACCCGTCAACAAAAACCGCAAATTTATAGCGACCATTAAGAGAAGGAACGTCGAATGCCTTGGGTACGTATTGAGACACGATACCATCATCTCTAACTTAAAATGATGGGCAATGTTTGAGAGCAAGCAACGCGTCGGCAGAAGGCAGGAATCCAGCTTTCTTTAGAGAGTGGACTGTCATAGCCTTCGCAGAACACATATTTTGCTGACATAGAGAGAAATATGCAGAGTCGACGGCTAACCCTCAGTTCTGGAGAGTCACCGCAAAAACAAAAAGAAGAATACCTTCTGTCCAACAATTGGGTACCAGCATTGACGCTCATGTTGGTCATCGAGAAGATGGGTCATTACGACTAAACATTATATAATACATCTCATTTGCGGCCATTGTTTGTCTATTTATGCTAAAATATGAAGTGTTAAGTTAAACACCTCTCTCCTCTATACGCCTAAAGTCATTACTACTTTCCCTTTATTACCGCATCGATAAGAAGTAAACAAAACGACATATTGCAACATAATTTAGAGTTTTCCGAGACTCTTTTCTAATGACATTGGTAACTATCATCACATCGTAAGAATAGGAGAACAGCATCTGAAATCGTTTTAGAAGGTTATGGGTTGTTTTTTTGTAACATTTGCTCAAACGAATTGAAAATGAATGATCACTGAACATCAAATCAACCCACAAATAGGTTATCAATGTGACTATTGCCATCTACTTACGGTTATTGTACGGTTCGATTACCAAATCAATCGTGTAACTTTGTATCATATATACAAGTTTCCATTAACTACATTGTAATTTTGCTTTGCTATGCTAAGAGAAGTAAATCGATTTTCTAATCTTCAAAAGAATAACAGGTTTCTTATTGATTATTTTAATAGTATTAAGCTTATGCTTATGCTTAGCAAATTATACTAAAAAACTGTTTTAAAAAAATTACCCTGCAAGATTCCAACCTGCGACCTCTGCACACCAGGCAGCTGCTTTACCTACTAAGCTACGGTCTCATCTTGCTAGGGCCCTAAATTGCTCAACTATAAGTTACGTCATTATGTGACTTCACGTTCATTCATTTGTACAGTCGGCTCCTAATATATAGTCACAGACAAAATATCCAGATATATAGGAGCGCCTAAAGAGACCAATGATATCAGTACAACCAAAGTCTTCTAATAATTTAAAGCACCCATCATGCTCAAATATATCGGAACATTGACACCGTCAAATATATGAGTGCATTCAAAGTGTCAAAATCATAGTAACAAACACATCGCCAATGGTTTCTAAGCTGTCAGAAGGATCAGATGGCACCTCCAGCCAAAAGCTAATACCAGGCAGTATGGCTTTACACCCCAGCGTTGTACGGAGGACGCCCTCTATGATCTGGTAAAACACCTTAAAGGAAATCTGAGCAAAAAACTCATCAGCGCAGTGGTATCCCTGGACATAGAGGGCGCCTTCGACAATGCTTGGTGGCCAGCCATCATGACTGGACTAGCTAAGAGAGGTTGCCCTGCCAACCTGAGAGAACTGGTAGCCAGCTATTTCGAGGATCGACGCGTCACAGTGCGTTATGCTGGCCAGGAATACTCGAAAGACCAGAGCAAGGGATGCGTACAGGGGTCAATCGGAGGCCCAACCTTCTGGAACCTGCTTCTGGACCCACTGCTGAACGAACTGGAGGAGATGGGGGTGCACTGTCAGGCATTCGCAGATGACATTGTGCTGATATTCTCCGGGAACACAGCCACAGAAATAGAGGGGATAGGGAATCGGACTCTCGGGCGTGTGGAGGAGTGGGGAGTCGAAAACAAACTCAAATTCTCGGCACCAAAGACCAATGCCATGGTAATAACAAAGAAGTTAAAATTCGACTCCCCACGCCTTCACATGGGCGGGACTCCGATTGAGTTGAAAAGCGGCATAAAGATCCTTGGACTCTTTGTTGACAACAAACTAACCTTCAACGAGCATGTTAGTATGGTTGTCAACAAGGCAGCCAACATCTACAAAGGCTTGTGCCGCACCGCAAAAATTACATGGGGACTGAACCCGGAGATTATCAGGACAATGTACGTCGCTGTAATCGAACCCACCATTATGTACGCGGCCGCTGCTTGGGCACCAGCCACTGAAAAGTGGATGGTGCAAAGGCAGCTGAACGCTGTGCAGAGGGGGTTCGCCCAAAAAATTGTGAAGGCCTACAGGACAGTGTCCCTCAACGCTGCCCTTGCGCTATCCGGTCTTCTGCCTCTGGACCTAAGGATCCAAGAGGCCGCCAAGCTCTTCGAAGCAAAACGCGGAGCACCGCAAGAGGCCCTAAGGGGCAGGGAGTTGGAAGCCAGGGTCAGCTACCTAAAAGCACCCCACCCAGCAGTGGGAACAAATACAGCATTTACATGCTTAGAGGACATGCAGCCCCAGACACTGGAGGAACATCATATCGTGGGAACTTCCATCTTTACAGATGGAAGTAAGATAGAAGGCAAAGTGGGAGCTGCAATGTCACTCTGGCGAGATGGGACGGAGTTCCGGTGGGCGAAGTTTCGCCTGGAATCGTCCTGCTCAGTCTTCCAAGCGGAAATGTTTGCCTTATTAAAGGCAACAGAGTACGTGAAAAAGAATAGGGAGCTGAGCATAAACATCTTCAGCGATTCCAGGTCGGCTCTCGAACTCCTCCGGGACTCCGACTCATTTCACCCCCTGGCATTTGCGGTGAGCAGAAACCTGACAGAGATCAGGGCGCAAGGCAAGACTCTCAGGCTCTTCTGGGTCAGGGCGCACTGTGGGATCGAGGGCAATGAACGTGTTGACACCTTAGCGAAAGAGGCGGCTCTCACTCGGAAAACCGCACCCGACTACGAGTCCTGTCCCTTGTCCTTCATTAGAAGAACAATTCGACAGGACTCCTTAGAAAAGTGGAAGGCTAGGTACCAAACCGGAGAAACCGCCTCGACGACAAAGCTGTTCATCCCCGATCCCACTGAAGCATACAATTTCCTAAGGAAATTGCAGTTGAATCCATTGTTAGTGCAGATGCTGACTGGACACGGAGGGTTCGGCCAGTATCTGCACAGATTCAAACTGACGGACAGCCCGGGATGTGTCTGTGACCCTGACCGGGAGGAGTCTGTCTGTCACCTTATTTTGGATTGTCCCATCTATGGAAGGGAAAGAATGGACCTCCAAGCACAAATAGAGCATAACATATGCAAAGAAAACCTGCACCTCATTTTCAAGAACGATAAAGAAGGAATTTTTAAAGATTATTTGGAAAATATTGTAAAACGGACAAATAAAATACATAAAAGTAATTAAAATAATAATGATGAAAATAAACTAAATAGTGCATATTAATATTATCTTAAATAGTAAAGAAGAAAGAAAACCAAATTGTAATAAAAATAAAAATAAAAATTTAAATAAAACAATACATACAATAGAAAATGAAAGCTAAAAAAGGTCTCCGAATTTTTAAAATCGGAGGAAAACTGTGACAACAAATCTAATGAAAAAAAAAAAAAAAAAAAATGGTTTCTAAGCATCCAAAGTATTCAAAAATATGGAGCAATAAATAAAAATGAACTCTATATCAAATCTATGTATTTGAGGAACTCTTTGGAATAATTATGCTCTTTTTGTTAAAAATACGCAAGCCAACATCATTTACTTTTGACGCTTTAGGTGTATCAAAAATATTTTTCTTGTGAGTAGGTATGCAACTCATGACAGATAACTTACTAATATTATAAATGTGAAAATTTTCGAGTGTGGAGATGGACGTATGGCTATTTGTTACTGTTTCACGCAAAAATTACCGAGTCGATTTTGATGACATTTTGCAAACAGATAATCTGGATTACCTTATAGGCAAATTTTTATCAACATTACACGCGCGCGGCGCCGCGGGCAATAGTGAGTATGTAACAATTACTAATATTGGTATAAGTACATTATTGTGATCGCCGTGATTCTTTAAGTTACTGTTTCGAATCCCAGCCTACTTTTTGTCGATTTTATGGCTTTTTTATTTTTTGTTGAGACCTAAACATAGTCTTCCTAACATGAGTAATATATAACTCTGCCTATCTACAATCAACACACTATGTTGTATCAATCACATAATTTCAGGATAAAATAATAAATCACAAAAAACAAGATTTTATTTTATTAAAATTGTTTATTAATATCTTAAAGAATCAAAAACGTGTATATCCACCCTCAGCAATAATGACGTCACTAAGCCACTGACGCATGGTTGCACCGCATTACAACAAAATCTATCTCCTTTTTTGTGGTTATTTGTATAATTTTATTCATTTCATGTGTTCTTTCATTTTTGTTATCAAGTTCCTACTCTGCACTATTTATTTTTTATCACAAATATTATATTTTATCATTGCATTTATTTTTACTTTACCAGAAACTTTAAGCCATTTGTACAGAACCAGTTACCAAGTCCATAGTTTTAACGACAAAATCCAAAAAAAGACACGTTTTCCAAATAAATTGAGCATTCTAAATAGTGAAACTGTATGAGAAACGATTTTTTTTTGTCTTAAATAGTTACTTATTTATAAATAACCGTAATAGTAGTAGTAAAGTTAAAATAAGTTTGTATAATATGTCGTAGGTTTATGATATAATCAGGTTTTTGATTTCACTAATTTGTTATTTGCCCATACATCGCTATTTCTATCTTGACCGAGCTATTATAGTCCAGTCAAATTACGAAATAAATAAACATGAGCGAACACAGTTTGGGGATTTTGAGGATCAATAGGGAGGTGTATTCTAAGCATAAATTCCAATTTGAGGGGTTGTACTGAGGTCAGCTCAAGGTCATTTCGATGGAAACGCGTTTAATTCGATATCTCGAGAATGGTTAGTGTTAGGCGAAAAATTGTCGAGACCTTTTCTTTTCCAAACAAAATTTACTAACTTTTTTATCTGAAACTTTTTTTATAACAATAATATTTTTCAACTTATTACTCCCGCAAGGCAAAAATTTTACTTTTTTTCCATTTTTCGTCGTTTTCTCTCCAACCATTCAATTTAATTAAATTTTACCGATCATCGAAGTGTAGATCTTTTAATTATGAACAATTTTGTTCTTGAAAAATATTAATGTTATAAAAAAAAGTTTCTGATAAAAAAGTTAGTAAATTTTGTTTGGAAAAGAAAAGGTCTCTACAATTTTTTGCCTAACACTAACCATTCTCAAGATATCGAATTAAACGCGTTTCCATCGAAATGACCTTGAGCTGACCTCAGTACAACCCCTCAAATTGGAATTTATGCTTAGAATACACCCCTCTATCGATCCTCAAAATCCCCAAACTGTGTTCGCTCATGTTTATTTAACCCGTTTTTAGCCATAATTTGACTGGACTATTAGCGATAAGTTGAGCCCAAAATTCAAAATTACATACAATGACATGCACAAGAAACAAAACACATGCCAATGACGTCACGCACAAAATGAAAGAGACAGGTAACAGTATTTTTACGGTCGAAATCATCCTATCAGCCTATGGCCATATTAAAAGTACCCTATTATTATAGATATAGAGTTCATTTTTATTTATTGCTCCATATTTTTGAATACTTTGGATGCTTAGAAACCATTGGCGATATGTTTGTTACTTTGATTTTGACACTTTGAATGTACTCATATATTCGACGGTGTCAATGTTCCGATATTGTACGAGAGCCCACGACCAAAACCATGTCTCATAGCAATACGGCAAAAACCCTATAAAATCGTTAGATTGTATGATTCTGTACCCGACTAGGTGTGTAGTAACGGTCGAAAGTGTAGCAACTGCGTGGGAGGCCATTTCTGCTGTGTCAAAAAAAAAAGACAGTCGGTATTATAGCAATACGTCTGATAGTGAAAATGTACATAGATTTTATAATTGTATTACGAAAAAGTTTGTTTTCAGACATTTTGCGCGTAGCATATAGCCTGAGCGCATTTTTGAAAATGTCAACAAATTTAGCCGACCTGTATCATAGCAATACGGATAATTTTTTTTTTCAACTTTTCGTATTGCTGCCATGATTACCAAAAACCTGTTTTCAGACACTTTAAGTGTAGCATATACTCTCAAAAACGAAAATAACGTTTCGGAGTCGCCTGGCCGACGCCTCTGTTAAATGTTTTTTTAAATTTACAGCCTTCATAGATATTCAAGAATCTCCCTTGTCTATTATATGTACTTTGACAGATGACAGATGTCATTACTTATTTCTTTTGTAAAAGTTACTCAAGTGTGCTTTAATAAAACCAAAACTATCAAATCAATCAGTATTTAATTTCAACAGCCTCAGCGCTTGTTACGCTCCTGCCCCTTTCTTACTATTATACAGCTCACTCGCCAGCTGCTCCAAACGTTGGAACGACGCTCACTTAGTTGTCATACGTTGTGCGGTTGTGGTGGTGTAAAATGTCGGACCTGAGTTGTGTGTTTTGTAAAGAAACAACGATGATGATTTAAAATGATATCTGAGTATCGAAAAGTTGTCTGATAGAGAAGGTGCTACACTTAATTTGTCTGATATAAATTTTTTGCACATGTGGACAACTTATTTTATCATGTCCAACAATTTTCAGACATATTGCTATGATACCGATCGGTAAAATTTGTTAACATTTTCAAAACGGTCTCAAAATTTAATGCGTTCACATTTCCGTCTGAAAATTGTTTTGTTCGCATCAAATAACCAAAATTTACTAATAAAAAAGATTTTCAGACGTATTGCTATGAGACATTTTTTTTGTCTCATTTTTAATTTTTTTAAGTGATTTTACGGGTTTGCGCTACACCACTAACGTCTGAAAAATATGTTTCCGGAACCTCAGAACTATCATTCAACTACAGTCTGCAAATCAGACATATTGCTATGATGCAGTTCGGTAAAATTCTTTGACAATTTTGAAAATTCGGTCAGATCAAACGCTACGCGGAAAATGTCTGATATTGGTATTTTCGAGTTCAGGATAATCGTATCTATCGATTTGATGCGGTTTTGGCCGTATTGCTATGAGACAAAAATTTTGGTCGTGGGCTCTCGTACTAATATATTTGAGCATGATGGGTGCTTTAAATTATTAGAAGACTTTGGTTGTACTGATATCATTGGTCACTTTAGGCGCTACTATATATCTGGATATTTTGTCTGTGACTATATATAAGGGGCCGACTGTACTTATCTTGTCTAGTCCCAATTTTTTTCAACTGTTTCATAGTAGAATAACAGATTTGATAAGGCGGTATTCTCACCCACCACTCACCCGCCATTACTTCAAATCATATTACCCCTTCACAAAAGAAAATAAATATTCATCAGCCTAACCATAAAAACCTCGGCTTGATTCTGCAAGAATTTATATAATGGAATTCCTACGGCAGGCCTTCCAAACTTATCGTTTTAGTTCTGCTTATAACATTCGTTTCGTATGTAAAGAATTCTCCTCCTCAAAGTTTCATAATGTGTTTTGAAGACTGTGCAGCCGATTTCAATATCGTGTATATATCTTTTCAATATCGTGTATTCATTTAATAAGTTTGATGGTTGTTCTCGCCAACAGTTGTTTATAGGCGAGATGCGCTCTTTATGTATTAAAATAAACTACCTATCCTATGTTAATATAAATTTAAACACTATCAATATTTTATATTTCACATGTATACTATATAAATGAAGATATATGAAATATATCTATAAATATAGATAGGTGAAGATGTGTATAAAATATTACAGACATGTAGCTTATAGCCTGGATTAACATAAAGGCTACTTTTTATCGACATACCACGCGGGCAGAGCCGTGTGTGGAAGTTAGTTAATTACCTACATACAGTTTATAAAGCAGCATAAATCTAGGCCTTGTATACAGCATCCTACACGTCAATAATTGTCGGCGCATGCGCGACCTATCTGCTTAGTCTCAATACAAGGATTTATAATCTCACGCACGTGTGAAAGAGCCGCAATGTACTTCACTTCACCGCAGATTATGAGCAATCGTGACTAGCAATGTAAAGCACATTGAATATAAGATTTAGAGTTTATAATTTAAGCCACTACTAACTTCTACTTCAACGCCGTAAGTAAAGGTATGGTAATAAACCAACGTGCCGAAATTAAGCTAAAGTATACACTTAAATCTATTCTGAGCTTTGATTAACTACTCACACCAGGTACATTAATAAATAATATAATTTTCTACAACTATAATTCCTTGTATAAAATCTTGTCAAGACTTTTCAAGAATTAGGAAAAAAATGTTTTTAAGATTTTTTCTTTAGACTAGTTAAGACATTTTGCTTTTTAGCTTGCTATCTGCAGTATAAAAAACTACAGTATTTTTTTATCATTGTGTGGCGCTAGTTATCTTTATTCTGATCATAATTAACGTAAAAAAAACAACAATAGGCTATCAACTAAAATTAGTATCGCGTCTTTATATTTCAAGGTCATTTTATATCTCTTGTGGTGGCTAACAAACTTTCTTAGCAAACGTTCGTTAGTATTTGGGTTTATACCCAATAGATTACTACAAACCATATTTATGTAAAATTAAAAAATGCTCGATAGGGTGAACTCAAAATGCAAAAATATTATCTGAGACACAGAAAAGATAAATTTAAAAATTCTTTTGTATCTTTCGGTTAGGGATTTTGGTACACATTTTAAGTTTAATTAGTTCATTTCACAATGTGTTATATGATAATGGAAAAAAATAAAAAAATAACACGTGTCATCCTTTTTAGAGCACAGCAGAGATGTGATCCGCGAATGCAGCGTGTCTGGACACACCTTTACATGTGTGTTTTTTAAACAATAGTTATGAGCACATTTTAGTCTCTTAGCCAGTGTGTATTAGACGTGTATTATTATTAGCAGTAAGCATCGAATAAAATGGGTGTCCACCAAAATATTGATAATGTATTGTACGGCGATCAGAATTTTATGATCCCTTTGCACATGGATTATGGTAAATTTTTGATAGACAGGCTGTTGAAAGCTAAAGAGAAGATCGCTCTGGTAAGATTCGTCGGTCTGAATTCTAGTAACTGTTTGATGTGATTGTGAATAAGGGTATTTTTCTTTGAAGATCGATGGGGTGACAGGAGAACAAATAACGTTTGGTGAGCTGGTGCAGCTCGCAGTGAACACTGCTGGTTGTCTAATGCGCTTGGGTGTAAAACGCAATGAAGTGGTCGCAGTGTGCAGTGAAAACAGAATGGAATTCTTAATTACTGCTATCGCTGTGTGGTGCAGTGGCGCTACGGCAACTTTTCTTAACTCGGCGTATAGCAAAGGTAAGACGTTTAATATTCTTGAGCTGTTACAACTTTCCTTACTGTTTTGGCATTAATATTACGTTGTTCATGTTCAGTATGGTGGTCATATTTATGACGGTTTATAAAAACTTTCGTCTGCAAAGAAACTTCAAACGTTATCTACTAATGACTTTCTCAGAAGTTCATTCGTACAAAAAATTACAGTGCGCTTTTGAAACAAATGTTTATTATTTATTAGATCGCTGTTTCCATTACCATATTATTACAAACACTGTTTAACGAAATTATTCACTTACTAACTAAACCAGACGTAATTTATCTATAATTACTCGATTTACGAACACTATGTTATTTTACTAATTCAATTTATTATTTCAATTATGTAACATACAGTAGAGAAATTTAGGGTTCTGGCAAGAGGCGACCGTAGCTGGTTGGCTAAAGCGGCTGCCTGGTGTGCAGTAGGTAGTACAGGTTCAAATTCTGCAGGTCCTATAATGATTCAACAGTTTCTTAGTATAATTTGCTAAGCATAGCTAAATGCTAAAAAATAATCAATATGAAGTTGACTATGTTATTTGCCTTTTTTCAGAGGAAATGATCCACACCATGAATATTTCCAAACCAAAATATGTTTTCTTTTCCCCCGATACCTACAAAAAGTATTTTGAAACTATGCTCCGTACGGGACTGGTGGATAAATTCTTTGTTTTTGGAAACACAGTCAATGATAAAAAAGTAACAAATTTCAACGATATTATTAAGACTCGTGTTGATATTGGAAGCTTTAGACCTGTGACGGATGACAACGGTAAGTACATTATGTTTATTTATTTTATGCTTTTTTTATTAGATATATCTTTTTGTTTTGAGATGTTTTTAACAAGGATAACTAATTATAATAATATAACAACTTCTGTCTTGGTAACAAGTTTACCAGTTTATGTTCTATAAGTTTTATATATTCATTAGATCCATAAAAAAACAGGTCCTAATTAAAAAGAACAATTCAACATAAAGTCTCACAAGAACATTCCAGCGATTCTAATTCATTAATTGTGTTAGGCTTAATTATAAACTTACCTAAAAATAAAGTTACAATACAATAATTCTTCGTCAATTAATTTGTTCTACAACACTTTGGAAGAATTCATTCAATTTGTGCCGACAACATAATAACGAAGAAGTAGTTGCTCTAAATGAATAATTAAAATACATTTTACAAAGGATGCTGATTTAATAGGGTTGGCAAAGACTGCCCTAATTCTTTACTCGTCGGGAACAACGGGTCTGCCGAAAGGAGCAAAACTGACACACCTGAATTTAATCATCGCTGGTAACAAAACTCCGTAAGTTAATTTGTTATGCTTGACAGATTCTCATGCAATTTTAATTTGTGGAGCCCTAATCTGCTTAAATCACTGGTCAATTAGTAAAAGTAAGCAAAGGGTTGATTTATGGAAACTTGAACGTTGTTAAAATATTTTATTTCTGACGTTTGTCTTCTTATGTAAGTGGTCATCTACAGTCTCAACACAAAATCATTACATCTTCGAGCTAGGACATTTTGCCTTAATGTACCAGTAATATCAGTGCCTAATAAACCAGCGATAGCCGAGTGGTAGACCGTAGGACTGCGAAGTTAATGGTCTCGGGTTCGAACCCACGGCACACACCTCTGTCAAACAATCGTTAAGATTCGTATTATTGAAAATAGGTGTGTATTTATCATACAAATTATCGCTCGCTAACGGTGAAGGAAAACATCATCGGGAAACCTGCATGACTGAAAAAGCCTAAAAAGTACTCGAGGGTGTATGAAGTCTACCAATCTGCACTTGGCCAGCGTGGGAGACTATGGCCTTAACCTTCTCACCATGAGAAGAGGCTCGACCCAAGCACTAGGATAAGTATTAGATACAGGGCTGCTATTATTATTTATAATTTTATTCAATATTTTTAGGGATGCGTTGACCATAGGCTTAAGAACTTTGACGATTGCACCATTTTCAAACGCGATGGGCATCTTACATACCATGCTCGATCTTATAAATGAAAAGACTGTTATATACCTCACGAAATTCAATGAAGAACACTACCTGTCCTGTATTAAAAAATATAAGGTAATTATGAAACGGTTGTAGAAAACTTATAGTTTCAACATAGAATCATAGATTAATTACGCCTAGACGATAGTCTTCATACAAGCGGTTGAACCAAAGTCAAACCAAATACAGATTGATGATTGGCTGTCATAGCCGAAATTCGTAGGACATTATTGAAATTATTGAGCCACAATGGCTCAATAAAGTGAGTTCTCTTTACATGCGTGTCATTGGTTATTAAGTGTAATCATTCTATGTTTAGAAACATAAAATCGATACTGAATACAACCCTATTAAGTATCAAGATAAATTGTATATTGTTGTCTATTGTAGAGTATCCTTTTGCTTTCTATTGAAAAAAAACTTGATGAAGAGACAAATGCAGTTAATCAATATCTAAGATGAGATTATGATAATGATAATTTTTACAATAAATAAAAGTTCACAATAAAGTCGAAATATCGGGGACTTGCAAATTAAATTAAATAATTACCATGGGGTTAAAATTTCGAATTTTCTAATAATATATACGCAGCTTAAAGTTGCTGGCTCTAATTAATTTGGCATTCTTCCAATTTTGTTATCTCTTTATAAATTAGACACACAAAACTATGAGTTAAGTAGGAAACATTGCAATATGTGGGTGTTGGCTACATTACATGTGTTTAATCAGTACACAACAGTTACATTCATAATTATTATTATGCTTACGAATATAAATAAATGTTAGCTCTGTATATTCGCCTGAAACGTTTTTACAGCTAAACAACTGAACAGATCTCGATGACAATAGGGTATGAATATAGTTTATTGCCTGGACAAGGGCACTGGCAAATTTTTATCGACATTGAAGTTAGAAGCTAGTAAGACTACTTTCCATAAATTTAAAATTAGTATTACGTATAGTACATTAGACATAAACTCAGACCTTTAAACTACGGGGGTATGAAGCGCCATATGCTACGGTTCTTTACCTACCACTTTAAAAATATATATCTTGAATTTTCTGATTACAGGTAGGCACTCTGGCAGTTGTGCCTCCACTTGTAGTAGTAATGTCAAAGTCATCAATTGTAGAAAATTACGATGTCAGTTCTGTCCGAGTATTGTATTGCGGTGGAGCGCCTTTAGACATAGCAGTTATGAACGAAATCAAGAAAAGGTAATTATAAAATGACATTACTTTTCTCTCCCTTTTCTTTTTTATATCTACCTATAGTATTTAAAAGATTTTTTATATTATCTGGATCTAGCAACATGATTTTAAAATACTTTTACTGATAAGGATCTAGAGATTTACAAAGCTCTTGTACTTCAGGGGCAAAGCCGAAGCCGAAAAATTGTTCTTGATAAAAACAATTAATTATTTTTGTAAGTATAAATCCTATTTATTTATCATTTAACAAGAAATAAATCATATGTTGACAGATTTGCAAATATGCATGTACATCAAGGATACGGTATGACAGAAGCAACAGGAGTAGTGACTGAAGAAACTATGACTAATTTCAAACCAGGAAGTGTTGGACAAGTTGTTAGAGGAATTATATGTAAGGTAATACATCCTTAAACAATAAAACAATAATACAGTCAATTAATGAGGAAGTACAAAACAATCTTCAAAAGAACATGAATAAAAAGGCGATTACTATCCATAAGACTTAAAAAACGTACAACTACTAGTTGAAAAATAGTGTAAAACATTGCACAAACTGTGATTTGAAGTAACTAATTAACTAAAGACAGATATCATTAGAAATTCTTAATCATCGCATAACTTTTCAGATTGCAGATATAGAAACCGGAAAAGCACTGGGTCCTCATCAAGAAGGCGAAGTTCGTATAAAAGGACTTTTATTATTCGGTGGATATATCGGCAAGGATATATCTGAAGAACTGGATGAAGAAGGCTTTTTCAAAACGGGAGACATCTGTTACTATGATGAGGATGGCTTCTTCTTCTTTGTTGATAGAATCAAGGAATTAATCAAATATAAGGCTGGACAAGTAAGTTCTTCCTACTCTAGATACCTATGTTTAATTAAAGATCACACTTACGTCTCCAATTTTCTGAATCTACCAAAAAAGAAGGCGAGATCAAGCTGGGTCAGATAAGAAAATTGCTAAAATATGAAATATCATATCCTAATCCTCAGCTGTAATGACGCAACTGCGAAGTGTTTTAGATTTTGGATAACTAGCATGGACTACATGCTATAAAGCAAATGGTCGCTTTATCGCGCGATAAATAAAACTTCCTGTTTGTGCTGCGTTCCTACAAAAACATAAATACAAAACTAACTAACTTTTATCCTATGTTTGTTACCTAGGTTGCTCCAGCTGAGCTAGAAGGAATTCTTCTACAGCATCCAGCCCTAAAAGACGTTGGTGTAGTTGGTAAACCTGATACCATGGTCGGTGAACTACCCACCGCCTTTGTGGTCAAGAAGCCAGGAGTGGATGTCACACCAAAGGAACTAATAGATTTTGTCGCCGCAAAGGTAAGCATCAATTGAGTAAAATCTTGGCAAATGTATTATGGAAACGAGTAATATCGTGTAGAGGATTTAATGCCGAGATATAATGATTATATTATCTATGTATATACAAAGTATACTATATTTTACATATAAGTAACAAGCAATCAGCCCAGGCTTCGCTCCGGGTACTATGTAGCATGTTTTTTACATAAAAACCTTCGTTATGAATCCCATCTATTAAAAAAAACATCAAAACCCGTTGCGTAGTTTTAAAGATCTAAGCATACATAGTGACAGACAGACTGCGGGGAACGAATTTGTTTAATACTATGTAGTGAAGAAAGAGGAACCCACCAAATATTTTGGTGTATAAAAGCACCAAAATATTAATGGCCTTCTTTTTTCTTTACTTTTATGTAGTTCATTACTAACTATTCGTTGAAAAGATTTCCTTCTTTTGGTGACAAGTTCATCGATTTGGAATTAGCTTTTTTCACAACTCTTCTGTTTATTTATTTATTTATGTAGGTCCAACAGTTTAATCTTGTTTTATAACACATTTCGATAGGTGTCTGACAAATAGCCAATCACAGGTCCTCGCGTATGGAAGAATCCATTCAATGCGAAAATTTTCGGTGAAGAACTCTCATAATTTTTGTATGAATGGAAAGTTAATACAATAACTTATCTTATAGTTATCTACGCCATTTTGAGTTGAGTGCTATATTATTGAGATTAAATGTTATATCTTACAAAAAAAAACAATAAAGGCTGTTATCGTTTTATGAGTGCTTACAGGTATATAAGAAATGCTATAAAGGGTTTCTTTTTTGTGTAAAAATGCATTAAATTCTTTTTTTGCTTTGTCCGACTTCTTTTAATCTTTTTATTCCGACTTCTAACTTTTTAATTAAGATATTTGTAAAGCAGTGACAAGCACAATAAGATATACTGTATAAGTTTTTTACTACACGAGAACGTAATTATATCTTGAATTAATAACACATACGTGTATGTCTAACTACGTTAGGTTACATAATATAATTATAATATATCTCTATCGGAAATATTATATAAGTTTTTTACTGATAAAATACGAAAACCATAATATAATCTCTTGAAAGATAACTAGACAAATTGATGCAAATCTACGCATAAAAACGTCAGCAGTGGCTTCTTAAGTATTATTTACATAAGTAGTCTTATATCGTCGGTAATACCTAATACTGCATTAAAAATGATAATATGTCTTGAAAATCACTATCATTTTAATCAATTAGCACCGAGTGGCAATCAGTTTCTGATAAATAGCTCATAAACTAGTCTTTACACTACTTATAATCAAATTTACAGCATTTGCATTTGGATTCATGAATTTGCCGGTTCTGGACATATACAAATAATTTGTTCATTGTTACACTCGCACAATGATTTATCTATCTGTTGTTTTTATTTAATTCCATACCGCACAATCTTTCTTTACGTTTTACGAAATAGAATGTAATTGGCATATTCAGACCTACAATTTATAGTCAACTTGTTATCAGATTGAGTTGGGTTATTCAATATGCCGGTAAACAGGTATTGGTAATCAAAAAATCTTGTTGATTGGTACCTTAGGTATGCACACAAGAATGAAGTAACCGTATATTAGTGCGCTGCCTCACATAATTATCATGTTTTAGTTAATTTTATTTCGTTAACTATCCCATGTTTTAAGATTATGTAATCGTAGGTAAAATCAAAGATCTTGGCGGGTTGTGAAATGCACTGTCTCAGTCACTCGTGTAGGGTTCAGGCTTTACGTATATCTCGCTCTCGTTCTCACGAACCGTCAAGAAGTTGGACGATTAGCATAATGAGAATGAGGATAAGTACCTAAATGGTATTTCCGATCTGTAAAAGTAAATTTTTAGACTTTAAACAACACGTTCTAACCGTTACTAACGAAGCGCAGATTATTTTCGCAAATAATACACAAAGCTTTTTACTTTTCAGCAATTTTATCTCCATTATAAAATTTAACTTTTATAACACAAAAGAAATAGGTTCATGAATTTCAGAGCTTTAGGTGATTTTAGACAGTAACAAATTGTGTGAAGCTTAGTTATTTTAGGATTCATTTTTGTACAATAATGTTTTTTGTTCCTAATTAAATTTTTTGGTATTTAACATTTTTAGGTATCATCGTGGAAGCAATTACGAGGAGGAGTGTATTTCATAGACGAAATACCGAAGGTTGCTAGCGGCAAAATATTAAGAAGAGTTTTACGCGACTACCTCAAGAACACTAAGAGTCAATTGTGATTAATGGAAATTCTGACGACATGAGTGTAACCAGTATTGTAGTACTCTGCCGATTTTTCTGAATATGATATCGTAGTTCCTCGACATGTGAAACTATTTCGATCGGTTTATTCGAACGTTTTACATCTTTGTTAGAGAAGTTAGATTATGTTTCATTTAAGTTGGGATTGAAATGTGTAAAATTCTGGAAACAAATATAATATTTATTTATATTTGCCAACTGGTCAAGGGTTCAATTGCAATTCACAAAGGGTTTTCGTACTTAGATTTGGTTTTAATTAGGTTGAGTTAATTAAATTTTTATATTTACGTGTTAATAAAAACAAGTGTTATTCACATGTAAGGTTTTTTTTACCTGAAAACTGAAAGCTAAAATAAATAAAAATATAATATGTATAAATCAAAATACTCGTTCGTACAAAAACTTGGTCTAGTGGTAATCGTATGCTCCTCTCACCGCGATGTCAATAGCAGGCGCGGCGTTGGATTTCCTATCACATGGGACCCAAACAAAATAGGTGAAATAAAGGCGTTGAACACCTCTGCCACACCCTTCTGGGAATCTGAATTTCTTAAATAGAAAATCTGTATTCAAATTCAAAATACAAACTTACATCACTAAATTATATATATTTTTTTAAATGCTGATTCTCTTTTTTCAAAATGCTGTTAAGACTTTAAAGCTGAGAATGTACGTTCTTATTTATAATTAAATTACACAGGCACATACTAATATATGTGTTGTAATATATACCAGTCTATAAACGATATGTATGGTGTATTGTGCCAAAAGCAATCAAGTTAATAACCTCCCACAGAATCACATAAATGAACGACATGCCATTTCGGATGCAAGTAGGTAAATTAATACCAACTTTAGGAAATACGTAGGTATTAGGTTAGTAATAATATCACAAATATTACTTAAGCTGACTGCAGTGATGCTCGTTTAGTTTAATTGTGGAGCGGCTGCGGGCTCTTAAAAATCTTATATTTATTATTTATTTTTAGTTTTGCGTAGATATTACTGCTAGTTCATTGAAAACTAGTTGTTGCAGACTATATGGAATGATACTAAGAACAGTGGAAAAATAGATTTGGGGCATGGCTTGGATAGCACAGCGGAAGAGCGATAAGACGGAATACAATTACGCCTTTTCTTAGTAATATAATTCAATTAGAAAAAAAACGAATGGTCATTTATGACACCACATCTGTAAAACTTTACACATTTTTTATAGTCATTGTAGTCGCATGTTCTTGAAAAATATTTTTTTATTTATATTTTTATTTGATATATACTGAAGTGAATTATATACCCTTTCCTGCTGCTAGTAGCTACTATCTTAGAAGAGTTAAGTAAGTACATATAATATAAAGTGTCGGTAATAGACCATGAGACATTACAGCTTCGTCCTCGCCAGAGTAAATTGCATGGCATAGAGCGTTCGACCCCCGCCCACACAACGATATTATCTCGTAATGACAACGCAAATGGCCGATTTTTTTTCCTTTAGTTTAACTATAATCACGCCATACCTTTTTGCTAGATAATTCAAATATAAATTACTTTAGTATATCGTATTGCATGTGTAGAAAAGTCAGCCTGTCCAACCTATAAATTGTCAGGTACCATAAATTCAAAATGCTCATTTTCAAGCGAGGTAAAACCGATATCGATATTCAAAACAAATGTCCATGTAAAAGAATATAAAAGCGATGTGATATGCACAGAAGACCCGAATAGTTTTGCGAGCACACGTCAACTCTCAAACGTGCTATATCCCATTGAAGCTCGATAAAAACTGCTGTCAAAATGCCTCAATAATATCTGACAGGCTTTTGTTTCGCTCATCGGTTAAATACACAGTTTTATTTTCGCTATCTAGCGTCAGTGTTAATCATCAGCGAGACAGTTGCGTCGGTATTATGCATAAATGTAAAAAGCTTTTACGAGTATTTATAAAACGCCAGCCTAGATAGTCGTTTATTATGTATCGGGTGCCGACCGACCTAGGGACACTTTTAATAGCTTTTTCAACATACCCAAAGGCTCACCATCCTAAAACTTAAACAATAGACAGAAACATAACCATAAAACCTAAGAAAAGATGTATAAAAATAAGCGTACACAAGAGAATAATAAAAACACATAAGTTTATAAGATGTGAGCACACGTAGTCAGAAAGGCCGACACCTTACAACACAGTAAACATTTACCTTTCAAAGCAGCATTTACTCTATCTAAATCATAAAGCGACAGTGGAAGAGGCTCGTTCAAGAGCTGAAGCCGTTGCCAATTCCCGTTGCTCGAGGCTTCGAAGTAACCGTCACTCAAAAATATACCTGACGAATGCCTATACAGTTTGTAAGCACACTTATTTGTCCGAAGCCAGTCGACAAACACTATCGCCCCGTTCAAAGTGCGTGCGTCCCCTGAAACGATGTGACTCCTCAGTTCGTCGATGTTGCCCTTCAAAAGCAGCCTTGCATTATCGTGCAGGTATGCTAATAGATTGTCTGTTTATAGTTATTTTCTGAGTTTGAGAGAACATAGTACCTAACCACCGACCTACTGTGTATTTGAAGACAAATAAGTACTGTTTCATCATAAAATTAAGTAATGTATGTGTCCTGTCTACACGATCTGATTACCCACCAACAGTGCGTACAAAAGTATTAATACTGTTTATTTTTATGTTTCTCTTTCGTCCCTTACTAATACCTTCCATATCCTACTAACCTTCATCATGTATCCATAACACTATTGTTTCAATTAAAGCCTCCACCTTAAAACAAAGTTCTGCATAATGTCGTCACGTGATAGGTCGAATTTTACACCCTCTCTAGAGCCTCATACATTTAACAGGTTATCACGAAATCGTGAACGAACTTGGGCACTTAGACGTTACAAGCGATCTAGAACAAGACCATATAAACGACAAGACGTGATACCTACCGTGCTCGTAGCAGCTCTCCTCGCAGCACAGTATCGTCTTCTTCATCTGCGTCCTCATTTCGGCGTCGTAGAAGTAGCGATACAAGTTTAGAGAGTCGTTATTCAGGTTTAAGCTATAGAAGAAATAGACACAAAACTTCTTCTGCTGGAAGCCATAAGCCTCATGATCGAAATCGTGGATATTCACCACGCGACTACGGGGACAACAACAGGTACACTGGTTCTAAACACCGACAGCGATATAAGCGAAAGCAGGATTCATCGTATTCGTCTGATAATTCACCCATATCACGGCGCCGGTCACGCTCAAGAATTCGTTCACACCGAAAACGAAGACAGTCCGATAGCTACCAAGAAGATAACTTTCTGAAAAGATTCTCTAGAATACTAAAAGGCAATCGTTTCGAAGGATCGCATAATGTGATTCCAGAATTTGATCTGGACACACATTCACAGACTGCAGTGGATTGGATTCGTAAGGTGAACGAAACAGCTAGAATATATGGGTGGACGGAGAAACAGATCATATACCATGCTATACCGAAACTTTCCGGCCATGCAAAGAAGTGGTACCAGGATAGGAGTACAATTGATTTAAGCTGGAAGAAGTGGCAAAGAAAGATTATAAAAACATTTCCCGACGATCGCAACTACGCGGATCGTCTAACAGAAATGCTGAGTAGGAGGAGTAGGAGAGAGGAATCCGTGGAGGAATATTTCCATGAGAAGGCTAGATTAGTGAAAATGTGCAGCATTAGAGGAAGAAACGCCGTAGATTGCATAATAAGTGGTATTTTCGACAATGGCATACGGCTTAATGCTCAAGGGGCTAGTTTTGAATATACATCAGAATTATTAAAATACTTACGTCGTATATCAAATAGAGGAAATCCTACATCGAGATCTACAAGAGATGCCATACCATCAAAAAAATGAATCACAAAATGCTAAAGGTTCTGATGGTACCCGCAACAATACCACAAATAAATCTACACCGTTCAGAGGAAGGACTCGATTCAATTTCCAATGCTATAATTGCGGTGAAAACGGAAATACGGCCCGTGACTGTTCTAAACCATTAAAGAGGTGCGATAAATGTTTACGGTTGGGACATGACACAAAATTGTGAGTTAATACGTTCTCGACCAAAGACTGAGTTACAGCAAGATACTACTAAAAATAACAACTCTACACAAAACGTTGTACAAATCACAACCAACGAACAATTAAACAGTAAGTATTTTAAAACTATTTCTGTGGATGGCATACCAGTCTCAGCGTATATAGACTTTGGGAGTCAATGTACATTAATCCGAGAATCTGTTGTTAAAAATCTTAGTGTCGTGCTGGTTAAAACAGGACTTCCTATTGTTAAAGGTTTCGCTTTTGGTACTATAGTACCGATTTCCAGAATATTTGTAACCGTCGTTGTAGAAGCTGTCCAGGCTGAAATAGAAGCATTTATTGTGCCGGATCATTTACTAAAAACAGACGTCCTTATTGGGCAGTCTTTGACAGAGCTACCCACTGTTACCGTTCATAAGACGAGCACTGATCTGCTCCTTTACTGTGACGATTCCCACTTAGAGAGAATTAATGTCTACAACACTAATGACACCTCAGTCAGAGGGTTTCAGGACCTTGAGTTACATACGGAAAATGAATTTTCAGGCCTTTTATTTATCCCAGGTAGCGTATGTATGAAACCCGATAATGAATATATGTATGTTATTACAAGGTATTTACCAATTTCATAATGGAAGGAGTCGATGTATAGTTTTTAATCTGTCACAAAAACCTTTTTCACTACCCAATTTAAAATTGTTATCGCGAGCAGTAAAACTGAATAATCAAGAACTGTTTATAACACAATCTAGACCTATGGATGTGAATTCTATTAACCTTAGCGACCAGTCTTATAATACAATATGTGATAGAACCGATTCGATAAAGGAACCCATTACTCTAGATAATTATGTTAAATATTGGCCCTAAAGTAACTGATGCGAAAAAACATCGCCTGTTAGACCTCCTGAACAAATACAGGGACTGCTTTGCATTCAGTATGCAAGAACTTGGATTGACTCACCTAACGGAGATGACACTGCGTCTTAGCGATGAGACGCCTGTTACTTATAGGCCGTATAGACTTCCATTTAGTGAGCGCGCAAAGGTTCGAGAGATTGTAGGTGAACTACTTGCTAACAATATTATAAGGGTATCACAGTCACCTTACGCTAGCCCAATAGTTCTAGCTCGAAAAAAGAACAATGAATACAGGCTTTGCGTTGATTATCGGGCATTAAATAAAATGACGGCAAAAGACAGCTATCCGATGCCTATCATATATGACCAGCTCGACCGCCTTAGTGGTAAATCACCGTTTTGGCACTCTTATGAGCTTGAAACCATGGCGGTGGTACTTACCTTAAAGAAATTTAGGTTTTATTTGATTGGTCTAGAATTTAAAGTTATAACGAACTGCAACGCATTGCGCACCACCTTAGTAAAGGGGCGGATTTTTTTAAACGTGCACACGTTTTAAAATCAGGATATTTTTTTTTTTGTATATTTTTGTATTTTTCTCTGTAGATTCTGATTATATATTATTCTAGGTATATAAAAATATAAAGTTCTTTTTAATATGTCGTTTAGTTTATTAATAATATCCGATTGAAAGTAATGCAGACGATTATGAGTTCCACTGAGTAACAATTTATCTACCCAGTAAATGGTCTATTTATCATATTGTTTTGTAAATTATGTCATTTTATTTGGTTATGTGCAAGCTAATTAATTAAATAAAGTGTCATTTAATATCATTTATTAGAATCACTAAGTGCTAAACCGTATATTGTCTCCTCTGACTAACGTGTGACAATTTAACTTCCTTTTTTTCTTTACAACTATTCAAAATTGCCATTAAAACTCTTCATAAAATTATATATAGCGCACACAATAATAACTTTTACGGAAATCATAATAGTAAATACCTAATAGCAAAAAATCTAATAAAAATGCCGGGTTTTCGTAATTCCAAATAATGGACAGTGACATCAGTGGAATGCCAAAATTACTAAGTGGAAAAGTAAGGCTCTGATTACAATGCTTAAGTTTACATGCAGAACAAGTATCGTCTACTGATATGTACATTTAAATAAAATACATTATTATGAAATATATTTTTTATTAACGTTAAATCACACAGTCTTTACTATCAGCCTTGTTCATAATTATCGAGACTCTGTAGTAACGTTTTACGCATGTGAAACTGCAGGGGTCAGCTAGTACAAAATAATTTCCAAGTCGTTTTTATTATCATTGAGATCAAATAAAGTAGTTTGTACTATATAAAATAAAAAAAAACTAGCTAATACTCTAAAAATATGAATAAGTCTAACAGAAAATCGAAATTTATTAAAAACTAGCTGTGCCCCGCGGTTTTACCCACGTAATTCTCGTTTCCATGGGATTACCGAAATAAAAAGTATCCTATCCAGATTATAACCTACCTGTTTGCCAAATTTCACCCAAATCCATTTAGCCGTTTGAGCGTGAAGCAGTAACAAACACTAATGCACAAACACATACAAACTTTCGCATTTATAATATTAGTGTGATATCTATTGATAAAAAATATACTCGTGCATGGAAAAAATGGTACAGGCGTAACTACTAAAACATTCACCATGAATACAGCTTTATCGTTCCACTGAGTAACAAATTATTCCAATGACTAACATTTATACCAAAGTTAGTCAGTGGAAAGTAACGGTTTTTTGCCAACGACACCATTTAAGCGTTTATTTTCATAATTTATATCATAAACGAACAAAAAAATGTACCATTCAGTAAAATGTTGAATGATTTATCATCTAAGAGGCATAAAACAAATGAAAAATTGTTAACTTAAACTCAAGTTGTGTATTGATACGAAAAATATTAAACAAAAACCTTCATACACAAATAAGATTTACTCAAAAATATGCTAAACATAAAATGAAACTACGAAATGCGAAAGATATTAAACTTTACTCGCCGCGTACTAATTATGGAAAACGTAGTCTTATGTATGAGGGTGCCCAGTTGTTTAACAATCTGCCAAAATGCATAAAAGAAGCCAAAAGTATGCCAATATTTAAAAAGTTGTTAAAATCCCACTTGAAAAATAAAAAAGGCAACATTATTTAGATATTAATTAATGCTATTCAGAATACAACATAAATTAATTTACAAAGAAATTTATTTCATATAAATAAACAATAAATTAAATAAATTCAATAATAAAATTATCAATTAGTTATAGAATTACAATATTTACAATACATAATATGCAATATCATTAAATAATAAATATATTATGTAAATGTGAAACCATACTTTAACCATAACTGCAAGTTAATAAAATAAAAAATCAATTATCAATTAGTATTTCGCTCAATAGCAATATTACTTTTACCAAATACGTGCAAAACACAGTCATGTTTACATGTCGCTTCTAGCTACGCTCATTCTGTGTAGTTTAGCGCGCCGACTAGTGACTGCCGCGAAGCGTCGAATAAGATTTACCCTCAATAACAAAATAAGCAAATTGTGTTTTTACAAAATTGTGATATTTATTTATTTGTACTCGTGATTTAATTTTATTTAGCGATTGAATCCTGTAGTATTGTTTATAATTAATTAATGTGGCATATTGTAATTATGTGTTTTGATGTGAAATGTTAATTGAAAGTGTCGGACTGTAGCCGCCTCGACTAATATTTGCATGTACCTACTGCTTTTCTCATGTAAGTGAATTTAATTCTTATGAGAAATAAAGATATCTTCAACCAGAACTTATCTGAAAATCACCGTTTATCAATGGAAAAATACAGGGCACTTGCAACTAGACGTTTACCTTACACTAAATTTCTGTCAATCTGTGGAACATCACTTCGAAATTCTCTGTGCATCAGGCACAGAGAATTTCGAAGTGATGTTCCACAGATTGCTGTATAAGGTTGCCACCGATCAGAAAAAACTATTATTACAGTAGAATTTAAATAAGTCGCCCATAGTTGCATTTCTCAGTGGAAATTCCACCTTGTTCAAAAATAAAGACTTTTATTAAAAAAAATATTTCAATTCCGGTAACTACTTAATGTTATTAATATTAATTATTTCGGTAAGGTATATTTCTAAGCTTTTAAATGACACCTTTTCTTAATCAATTATATTTGTAATTTCCTCGTAATTATAATTTTATGGTTACGAAAATGACGGTGGACATGTCATTTAACGACATTTACAAAACTGTATCACTCAAAATTTAATAAATTAATTTAGTAATTAAGAAAGTGGAATAATGAAAATACAGCTAAAGCCATATATTATATTTTGGACATCAAAAATAAATTATGACACCAAAAGGGGAGTGTAAAAAAAATAATAAAGTTGTTGGACACGTAAAAAAAGCAATGTGCACGTTTGAAAAAATCCGCCCAAAGAGAGATTTAATACCTAAAATCACTAGGTGGTGGCTGATGCTGCAGGAATATAACTTTAGCATCGAATATCGCCCAGGTCATAACATGCAACATGTGGATGCCTTAAGCAGAAATCCTGTCTCACCACCAAATATCTCAGAAGAAGTAGATATTTTGAACATCACAACTCATGATTGGCTCCATACAGTACAAATGATGGATCCACGCATATAACATATTCAAACTGTTTTAGAGACTAGTGAAGAGGATATAAAAGACATATCCAATAACTATGTATTACGTGATGGTAAAATATATAGGCGTGTAGAATCTAAATTAAAATGGGTGGTACCCAACTCAGCTCGATGGAGGATATGCCAGCTTAATCATGACGAAGCGGGTCATTTCTCAACCGAGAAAACGGCTGCGAAGATTGGAGGCGATTATTGGTTTTTAAAAATGAACCGCTTCGTCAAGAAGTATGTAAATGCATGTATTAACTGTGCATATAACAAAGAAATTTCTGGGAAGAGATCGGGTTACTTAAACCCTATCCCTAAAGTTAATGCTATATTTCATACCATCCACATGGATCATCTAGGTCCATTTGTAAAAAGTAAACGAGGGAATGCATACATCCTCGGAGTGATCGACGGGTTTAGTAAATTCATATTTGTCAGAGCTGTTAGGAATACTAGATCTAAGAATACAGTAAAAGCACTTAAAGATATTTTTGCAACATTTGGATGCCCGAAAATAATCATATCAGACCAGGGTACTAGTTTTACGTCTAGTGAGTTTAAGAACTTCGTAACTTTAATTGGTGTCAAGCACGTTCTTAATGCAGTGACCACGCCTCAAGCAAACGGGAACGCTATAATCGGACGATTCTGATCTCACTAGCCGCTATGAATCATGGATTGGATGAAAGGGATTGGGATAAAAGTACTGGTAAAACGCCAGCTGAAGTAGTCTTTGGCCAATGAACCACATGTCAGGCAGAAGGAATTCTGAAAGGAGCCTTAGAGACAGACGATCAGATTTCAGACACCGATAGAGAGGAAATGAGAAAATTAATAGAAGAAAGAATTACAGAAGGACAGAGAAAGATGAAAGAACATTTTGACAAAACCAGGGCTCCAACGAAGATATTTCAAGAAGGTGATCTTGTTATGATTCCCAATAACAATCAAGACCGGGGTAAAGTGTATTTCTGCGACAACAAGCATAATAATACCAAAAGGCGCTTCGACAAAATATCAGTTATAAACTACGCCACAAACGAAAAAGTTTGGGAACTCCTGCACTTTGGCAATGTCTTACAGATAGCTTTAAGATGACGTAGTAGCTGTAAGTACCTACTTGATTTTTTAAGCTTAAAGTTTGTTCATAAATATGGTTTATATAACTACTCACGATAAACTTGCTCAGGTCTATCGATATTCTTTCGAGTAGACTCTCGTGAGGAGAAGAAAATGTATACGGGTTCTTTACTTGTACCTTTGACATATCTATCAGTCGAGTAAATTTTCCATATACAACAATATGTACTGTATACTCCCTTTTTTACTCCCTTTACCTTTCACAATCATAATTTAAACAAACAATTCACATGGTTGCACTAAGGGAAACATGCCGACTCAATTTCATAAATATGTGAAGTTTCCCCCTCACGGGCCATGCTTTCCACTTTTCGGGGCTATGGTTCCCTCGAGACGCCCTCGAGCCTTCCTGGCGTACCTCAAAATACTTGCTTGAGTCGATTTAGAGGAATCGTTGACGTACGACCTTTTTTGTATACGCTATGCAGACAAGAGACTTTGCAGATGATCGATCATGTGCGTTTTGAACCATTGCACAAGTTCGACCTTGATTCGGTTCGAATCATTCTAGACTGTCAATAGAGCAATTTCTCTGAAAATAAATTTCATTAGACAATTTCATGGGAATGCCACAGTTAGCAAACGTTAATCTAACTAATACGAAATCGCTTTATTCCGTTACATTTTTTTTATAAATCTTTGTCATGTTCTAGCAGTGACCTCACCTCGTTCGATAGCCTATACGATTATGTTACCGATCTTTAGATACTATCCTAGTTTATTTGAGCAAATAAAGCAGCTTGCAATAACCTAAGCAATTACGCAAATTCTGCCCACACAAACATTATTCACGCCAACTAATGAAATATGTGAAGTTGCACATATTTTATGAATTTGCATCAAGCCATACGTGCAAGGCTTTCAGCTCAACGAAATGATGGCCTCTCGAGACCACATGTAGACTTTTTCCTGTTCGGTCTTCAAAAATGTATTTTAGGAAGGTGTACACGGGAACATATCAAAAAAGTCAAGGTGTTCGGGCATTCAAAGTGAATTCCAATGTTTCACTGGTACACGTGTTTAATTCCTTTGAGCGACCTCTCTCAGCACCCAGGGGAAGCTATTAGGTACTCTATTTGGTGCAGAATGAACGGTGTTTAAAACGTTTACAAATTGAGGGTTTTTTAGTTAAATGTATAATTGCTTATATTTTCTTTAAACTTAACTATAGTTTGTACTTTAACTATATTGAGGAACGCCTTGATTTTTATTCCGGTTGTCATCCTTAAATCGTTATGGGTAATAAGAAGTCAAAATTGCCAAGTTGGACGCTGCAGGGAGAACCTGGCAAAGTGGGCCATTACACCAACAATTAACGTCAATTGTGAGTGTACAATAAAAAATGGCTCACCTGCTATCATGCCCGTCCACGTTAGGATCTAATGCAGCCACTTAGAAAGGAGTGGACGTTACTGCTTTTTGAGCGAAAACTGTAGATATAAAATATGAAGCCATTGTCATGAAAGAAGAGGTCTTCTCCACTGATCGCCACTTTATTTCTTCTTCGTAGACATGTTTAATTTATACTTATATAATTGTTTTGACGACTGACTGACTGATTCATAAACTCAGAGCCTAAGCCACAGAGGCATTTTTTTGGTTGTTGTTGGAAACAAAGAGTAATAAGTAAGTGATTTTAATTCTTACTCACAGTAATAGGTAAGTGATTTTAATTCAAATCTCTAAGTTGAATTAAAGTTAATCTGAGCTCCGGTGTCAAATCATTTTATTACAATAAGTATTATAATTTAGTTAGCTAAGTTTTATTTTAATTTTATATTTTTTGTGTTTTGATGTTTGTTTTGACGTGTTCAAGCGCCCCTTGGGGCCCATGGAAATAAATGATTTGATTTGATTTGATTTAATGTTTAACGCGGGAAAGAACGCGGGATTCAACGGATCTTACGCGGACGAAGTTACGGGCAACGGCAAGTTACGGCTTGTCTAAAGAATAAAGAAAAGAGATCTACTAAAAGTCAACTAATATCTTTACCAATATTATAAATGCAAAGTTTTTGGGTTTGGATTTATGGATGTCTTTCACGCAAAAATGACCGAAACGATTTTGATAAAATATTAGAGACATGTAGCTTATAGCCTGGATTAACATAAAGGCTACTTTTTATCGACATACCACGCGGGCAGAGCCGTGTGTGGAAGTTAGTTAATTACCTACATACAGTTTATAAAGCAGCATAAATCTAGGCCTTGTATAAAGCATCCTACGCGTCAATAATTGTCGGCGCATGCGCGACCTATCTGCTTAGTCTCAATACAAGGATTTATAATCTCACGCACGTGTGAAAGAGCCGCAATGTACTTCACTTCACCGCAGATTATGAGCAATCGTGACTAGCAATGTAAAGCACATTGAATATAAGATTTAGAGTATATAATTTAAGCCACTACTACCTTCTACTTCAACGCCGTAAGTAAAGGTATGGTAATAAACCAACGTGCCGAAATTAAGCTAAAGTATACAGTTAAATCTATTCTGAGCTTTGATTAACTACTCACACCAGGTACATTCATAAATAATATAATTTTCTACAACTATAATTCCTTGTATAAAATCTTGTCAAGACTTTTCAAGAATTAGAAAAAAAATGTTTTTAAGATTTTTTCTTTAGACTAGTTAAGACATTTTGCTTTTAAGCTTGCTATCTGCAGTATAAAAAACTGCAGTGTTTTTTTATCATTGTGTGGCGCTAGTTATCTTTATTCTGATCATAATTTACGTCAAAAAACAACTATAGGTTATCAACCAAATTTAGTATCGCTTCTTTATCTTTCAAGGTCATTTTATATCTCTTAAGGTGTGACCAAACAGATGCGCGCAAACGCTTGTGGTAACAAACTTAGCAAACGTTCGTTAGTATTTGGGTTTATACCCAATAATTATTTTTTTACTATCATATTCATTACTACCATATTCTTTGGGGTGCATGAAAGCTCCCTGAGTGACGTACACAACGATTCCCTACTGGGCAATTCGCGAGTTCTCCAGAGCGAATTGGTTAATCCTTTCACCACGATGGCAAGTCAAAATAAAGTTTGACTCAGCCATCGACACAACGAAGAAGAAGACTACCAACCATATTTATGTAAAATTTAAAAAGGCTCAATAGGGTGAGCTCAAAATGCATTAATCTGTAGCAGAGAAAAGATAAATTTAAAAATTCTATCTATCTTTCGGTTAGGGTTGATGGTACACATTTTAAGGTAATTTAGCCAATTTTAGTAATGTGTTATATGATAATTGTTTTTTTTTATATAAACACACATGTGTCATCCTTTTTAGAGCACAGCAGAAATGTGATCCGCGAATGCAGCGTGTCTGAACACACCTTTACATGTGTGATTTTTAAACAATATTTATGAGCACATTTTAGTCTCTTAGCCAGTGTGTATTAGACGTGTATTATTAGCAGTAAGCATCGAATAAAATGGGTGTCCACCAAAATATTGATAATGTATTGTACGGCGATCAGAATTTTATGATCCCTTCGCACATGGATTATGGTAAATTTTTGATAGACAGGCTTTTGAAAGCTAAAGAGAAGATCGCTCTGGTAAGATTCGTCATCCTGAATTCTAGTAACTGTTTGGTGTGATTGTGCATAAGGGATTTTTTTCTTTGAAGATCGATGGGGTGACCGGAGAACAAATAACGTTTGGTGAGCTGGTGCAGCTCGCAGTGAACACTGCTGGTTGTTTAATGCGCTTGGGTGTAAAACGCAATGAAGTGGTCGCTGTGTGCAGTGAAAACAGAATGGAATTCATAATTACTGCCATCGCTGTGTGGTGCACTGGCGCTACGGCAACTTTTCTTAACTCGGCGTATAGCAAAGGTAAGACATTTAATATTCTTGAGCTGTTACAACTTTTCTTACTGTATTTGCATTAATATTACGTTGTTCATGTTTAGTATGGTGACCATATTTATGACGGTTTATAAAAACTTTCGTCTGCAAAGAAACTTTAAACGTTATCTACTAAAGACTTTCTCAGAAGTTCATTCGTACAAAAAATTACAGTGCGCTTTTGAAACAAATGTTAATTTTTTATTAGATAGCTGTTACTATATTACCAATACTATTTACCGAAATTATTCACTTGCTAACTAAACCAGACATAATTTATCTAAAATTACTCGTATTATGAACACTATGTTATTTTACTAATTCAATTATCATTTCAATTTTGTAACATACAGTAGAGAAATTTAGGGTTCTGGCAAGAGGCGACCGTAGCTGGTTGGTTAAAGAGGCTGCCCGGTGTGCAGTAGGTAATGCAGGTTAATATTCTGCAGGTCCTATAATGTTTCAACTGTCTCTTAGTATAATTTGCTAAGCATAGCTAAATGCTAAAAAATAATCAATATATGAAGTTGACTATATTATTTGCCTTTTTTCAGAGGAAATGATCCACACCATGAATATTTCCAAACCAAAATATGTTTTCTTTTCCCCCGATACCTACAAAAAGTATTACGAAACTATGGTCAGTACGGGACTGGTGGATAAATTCTTTGTTTTTGGAAACACAGTCAATGATAAAAAAGTAACAAATTTCAACGATATTATTAAGACTCGTGTTGATATTGGGAGTTTTAGACCTGTGACGGATGACAACGGTAAGTACATTATGTTTATTTATTTTATGCAATTTTTTATAATATATAATATCTTTTTGATTTTGAGATGTTTATAACAAGAATAACAAATTATAATAATATAACCACTTCTATCTTGGTAACAAGTTTACCGGTTTATGTTCTATAAGTTTTATATATTCATTAGATCCATAAAAAACAGGTCTAAATTAAAAATAACAATTCAACAAAAAGTCTCACAAGAACATTCCAGCGATTCTAATTCATTAATTGTGTTAGGTTTAATAATAAACTCAATTGCTTACCTGAAAATAAAGTTACAATACCATAATCCTTCGTCAAATTAAATTAATTTGTTCTACAACACTTTGGAAGAATTCATTCAATTTGTGCCGACAACATAATAACGAAGAAGTAGTTGTTCTAAATGAATAATTGAAATACATTTTAAAAAGGATGCTGATTTAATAGGGTTGGCAAAGACTGCCCTAATTCTTTACTCGTCGGGAACAACGGGTCTGCCGAAAGGAGCAAAACTGACACACCTGAATTTAATCATCGCCTGTAACAAAATTCCGTAAGTTAATTTGCTATGCTTGTCAGATTCTCATGCAATTTTAATTTGTGGAGCCCTAATCTGCTTAAATCACTGGTCAATTAGTAAAAGTGAGCAAAGGGTTGATTTATGGAAACTTTGTTAAAATGTTTTATTTCTGAGGTTTGTCTTCTTATGTAAGTGGTCATCTACAGTCTCAACACAAAATCATTACATCTTCGAGCTAGGACATTTTGCCTTAATGTACCAGTAATATCAGTGCCTAATAAACCAGCGATAGCCGAGTGGGAGACCGTAGGACTGCGAAGTTAATGGTCTCGGGTTCGAACCCACAGCACACACCTCTGTCAAACAATCGTTAAGGTTCGTATTTTTGAAAATAGGTGTGTATTTATCATACAAATTATTGCTCGCTAACGGTGAAGGAAAACATTATCGGGAAACCTGCATGACTGAAAAAGCTTAAAAAGTACTCGAGGGTGTGTGAAGTCTACCAATCTGCACTTGGCCAGCGTGGGAGACTATGACCTTAACCTACTCAACATGAGAAGAGGCTCGACCCCAGCACTAGGATATGTATTGCTATTTTTATTTTTAATTTTATTCAATATTTTTAGCGATGCGTTGGCCATAGGCTTAACAACTTTGACGATTGCACCATTTTCAAACACGATCGGCATCTTACTTACCATGCTCGATCTTATAAATGAAAAGACTGTTATATACCTCACCAAATTCAATGAAGAACACTACCTGTACTGTATTCAAAAATATAAGGTAATTATGAAACGGTTGTAGAATACTTATAGTTTCAACTTAGAATCATAGATTAATAACGCCTAGACGATAGTCTTCATACAAGCGGTTGAACCAAAGTCAAACCAAATACAGATTGATGATTAGCTGTCATAGCCGAAATTCGTAGGACATTTTGATATTATTGAGCCAAAATGGCTCAATAAAGTGAGTTCTCTTTACATGCGTGTTGGTTATTAAGTGTAATCATTCTATGTTTAGAAACATAAAATCGATACTGGTTACAACCCTATTAAGTATCAAGATAAATTGTATATTGTTGTCTATTGTAGAGTATCCTTTTGCTTGTTATTGAAAAAAAACTTGATGAAGAGACAAATTGCAGTTAATCAATATCTAAGATGAGATTATGATAATGATAATTTTTACAATAAATAAAAGTTCACAATAAAGTCGAAATATCGGGGACTTGCAAATTAAATTAAATAATTACCATAGGGTTAAAATTTCGAACTTTCTAATAATATATACGCAGCTTAAAGTTGCTAGCTCTAATTAATTTGGCATTCTTCCAATTTTGTTATCTCTTTGTAAATTAGACACACAAAACTATGAGTTTATTAGGTAACATTGCAATATGAGGGTGTTGGTTACATTATATGTGTTTAATCAGTACACAACAGTTACATTACTAATTATTATTATGCTTACGAATATAAATAAATGTTAGCTCTGTATATTTGCCTGAAACGTTTTTACAGCTAAACAACTGAACAGATCTCGATGACAATAGGGTTTGAATATAGTTTATTGCCTGGACAAGGGCACTGGCAAATTTTTATCGACATTGAAACCCGTAGGCGGTAGCTAGTAAGACTACTTTCCATAAATTTAAAATTAGTATTACGTATAGTACATTAGACATAAACTCAGACCTTTAAACTACGGGGGTATGAAGCGCCATATGCTACGGTTCTTTACCTACCACTTTAAAAATATATATCTTGAATTTTCTGATTACAGGTAGGCACTCTGGCAGTTGTGCCTCCACTTGTAGTAGTAATGTCAAAGTCATCAATTGTAGAAAATTACGATGTCAGTTCTGTCCGAGTATTGTATTGCGGTGGAGCGCCTTTAGACATAGCAGTTATGAACGAAATCAAGAAAAGGTAATTATAAAATGACATTACTTTTCTCTCCCTTTTCTTTTTTATATCTAGCTATAGTATTTAAAAGATTTTATCTGGATCTAGCAACATGATTTTAAAATACTTTTACTGATAAGGATCTAGAGATTTACAAAGCTCTTGTACTTCAGGGGCAAAGCCGAAGCCGAAAAATTGTTCTTGATAAAAACAATTAATTATTTTTGTAAGTATAAATCCTATTTATTCATCATTTAACAAGAAATAAATCATATATGTTGACAGATTTGCAAATATGCATGTACTTCAAGGATACGGTATGACAGAAGCAACAGGAGCAGTGACTGAAGAAACTATGACTAATTTCAAACCAGGAAGTGTTGGACAAGTTGTTAGAGGAATTATATGTAAGGTAATACATCCTTAAACAATAAAACAATAATACAGTCAATTAATGAGGAAGTACAAAACAATCTTCAAAAGAACATTAATAAAAAGGCGATTACTATCCACAAGACTTAAGAAACGTACAACTACTAGTTGAAAAATAGTGTAAAACATTGCACCATACTGTGATTTGAAGTACCTGATTAACTAAAGACAGATATCATTAGAAATTCTTAATCATCGCATGACTTTTCAGATCGCAGATATAGAAACCGGAAAAGCACTGGGTCCTCATCAAGAAGGCGAAGTTCGTATAAAAGGACTTTCATTATTCGGTGGATATATCGGCAAAAATATATCTGAAGAACTGGATGAAGAAGGCTTTTTCAAAACGGGAGACATCTGTTACTATGATGAGGATGGCTTCCTCTTCTTTGTTGATAGAATCAAGGAATTAATCAAATATAAGGCTGGACAAGTAAGTTCTTCCTACTCTAGATACCTATGTTTAATTGAAGATCACACTTACGTCTCCAATTTTCAGAATCTACCAAAAGAGAAGGCGAGATCAAGCTAGGTCAGATAAGAAAATTGCTAAAATATGAAATATCATTATCTTAATCCTCAGCTGTAATGACGCAACTGCGAAGTGTTTTAGATTTTGGGTAACTAGCATGGAGTACATGCTATAAAGCAAATGGTCGCTTTATCGCGCGATAAATAAAACTTGCTGTTTGTGCTGCGTTCCTACAAAAACATAAATACAAAACCAACTAACTTTTATCCTATGTTTGTTACCTAGGTTGCTCCATCTGAGCTAGAAGCAATTCTTCTGCAGCATCCAGCCGTAAAAGACGTCGGTGTAGTTGGTAAACCTGATACCATGGTCGGTGAACTACCCACCGCCTTTGTGGTCAAGAAGCCAGGAGTAGATGTCACACCAAAGGAACTAATAGATTTTGTCGCCGCAAAGGTAAGCATCAATTGAGTAAAATCTTGGCAAATGTATTATGGAAACGAGTAATATCGTGTAGAGGATTTAGAGCCGAGATATAATGATTATATTATCTATGTATATACAAAGTACACTATATTTTACATATAAGTAACAAGCAATCAGCCCCGGCTTCGCTCTGGGTACTATGTAGTACTTATACTATGCATGTTCTTAACATAAAAACCTTCGTTATGAATCCCATCTATTAAAAAAAGCATCAAAACCCGTTGCGTAGTTTTAAAGATCTAAGCATACATATTGACAGACAGACTGCGGGGAACGAATTTGTTTAATACTATGTAGTAAAGAAAGAGGAACCCACCAAATATTTTGGTGTATAAAAGCACCAAAATATTAATGGGCTTCTTTTTTCTTTACTTTTATGTACTTCATTACTAACTATTCGTTGAAAAGATTTCATTGTAATTGTAATTAGCTTTTTTTACAACTTTTTTTCAGTGAAGAACTCTCATAATTTTTGTATGAATGAAAATTTAATACAATAACTTATCTTATCGTTATCTACGCCATTTTGAGTTGAGTGCTATATTATTGAGATTAAATGTTATATCTTACAAAAATACAATAAGACTGTTATCGTTTTATAAGTGCTTGTAATATAGGTAGGTAATAAGAAATGGTTTTTTTATGTGTAAAAATGCATTGAATTCTTTTTTTACCTATAAAGCCAATGTTTTTTAGCTTTTTCCGACTTCTTTTAATCTTTTTATTCTGACTTCTAACTTTTTAAATAAGATGTTTGTAAAGCAGTGACAATCACAATAAGATTAACTGTATAAGTGTTTTACTACACGAGAACGTAATTATATCATGAATTAATGACACATACGTGTATGTATAACTACGTTAGGTTACATAATATATAATATATCTCTATCGCAAATATTATATAAGTTTTTTACTGATAAAATACGAAAACAATATAATCTCTTGAAAGATAACTAGACAAATTGATGCAAATCTACGCATAAAAACGTCAGCAGTGGCTTCTTAAGTATTATTTAGATAAGTAGTCTTATATCGTCGGTAATACCTAATACAGCATTAAAAATGATAGGGTAAAGGCGGGATACATGCCCCAGTGGGATAGATGCCTCGTTTTCAAAAAACCTAACTTCCCAAACTCGCAACTAAAAAAAAATATTATATCTAAGAGCCGCAGTCACCCCGCACCTCGGGTAGCCACTGGCCGTCGTGCTGTGAATACGTGTTTAGCTTGTGTGTGCATTCATCTCCGCGGCGAAGTTTACAAACACGTCAAAGTTTTAAAGGTAAGTTTAAGCCGTTGTGTAACTTTTTAAGTAATCGTTATTTCCGTTATATTTTTAATTACGTCGATATACTGATTCATCAATTATGCATCTTGATGAAAATAATTCGTCATTTGTTTTTTATTAGTTTAAAAAATACTTGGGGCATCTAATCCCATCAAAAAGTATAGTTGCCCTGATTTTTCGAGGTATAGATGCCCCTAGGGGCATCTATCCCTCCATGCAAAATGATTTAAATTTCATGTGATTTTTGTTGCTTTTGGTAGTTTTTGGTACAATTCGTTGTTTTTTAGTATTTGGAAATTTGTAGTTTTTGATAATTGTTTGTAGTTTTAAGTAGAATTTGTTAATTCCATTGGTTGATTTTGGTAGAATTTGTTAGGTTTTGGTGTTTTTCGTAGCATTCGGTAGTTTTTTATTAGTTTTTGGTGGCTTTTGATACAGTTTTGTTGTTTTTGGTAGAATATTTTTTGTGTTTGGTATATTTTGGTAGTAGTTTTTGTTGGTTAAGATGGATTTTGTTTTATATGGTAGTTCTTGGTAGTTTCTATGTAGATGTACTATGAAGCACTTTTTATAACTCGGGTGAATGTTCTATTTCATATCAGGTGTATTAAAAGCTCTCAGCTATGATCCGGGCTTCAAAATACACCCGCTATGAAATCGACTACTTTGACCTTTCGGTGTATTATAATATAATACACCGAAAGGTCAAAGTAGTCGATTATAGTGTACCTTCAATGATGTGTTTACGTGTATTTAGGTATGTTTGGACTTTTCTGATTGTAGCATAACCATGCCACGAAAATATAAAAGAAAAGAAGGAGTGCGAGCTCGAGCATGTTCCTGGACTATAGAACAATCAAGTCAGCTTTCGACGAAATAGACAGAAATACCATGGGGATAAACGAAATATCCCGACAGTTTGGGATTCCATTAAGAACATTGCAAAGACGTTATGCTGCTAAGAATACATTTTATTGTTTTAATTAGACTGATTTTTTATGATTATGCATGTTGAAACTTAATAATTAATATTTTATTATAAGAATTTAATATTCCTATTCATGTTGAAGTTGCTTATAGAACTTTATTATGGTAATTTTATTTGATCTCATAATAGAATTATATTCTAAGACAATTAAAAGACTTTAAAAACTGCAAAATACTTTTCATTATTAGGGCCATGTTTCTTGGAAACAATTTTTGTTTTAGGGGTAGCCTTCTACTACTAAAACACTAATTGTCCTCTTAACCTTATAAAAGTTTGGTTGAGTTTTTCGTTAATACATTATAAAGGGCATCTATCCCGCACCACAGGCATCTATCCCTCTTAGTATTTTCGTGGTGGGGCATTTATCTATACGGGTAGGCATCTATCCCCAAAAAAGGAGTTCCACAAAAAGCTAAAATCTGAAAAATCTGTAATTTATAGGTCTAAAAAACCAAGTCACAGTTAAACATAAAGGACTAAACTAACTGAATTCGTACTCATTATTTATATACAATGAATATTTTCAAAATTAGGAGGCAATTTCAAAAAGTGGGGCGTCTATCCCGCCTTTACCCTAATATGTCTTGAAAATCACTATCATTTTAATCAATTAGCACCGAGTGGCAATCAGTTTCTGATAAATAGCTCATAAACTAGTCTTTACACTACTTATAATCAAATTTACAGGCTTTGCATTTGGATTCATGAATTTGCCGGTTCTGGACAAATACAAATAATTTGTTAATTGTTACACTCGCACAATGATTTATCTATCAGTTGTTTTTATTTATACCATACCGCACAATCTTTCATTACGTTTTACGAAATAGAATGCAATTGGCATATTCAGACCTACAATTTATAGTCAACTTGTTATCAGATCGAGTTGGGTTATTCAATATGTCAGTAAACAGGTATTGGTAATCAAAAAATCTTGTTGATTGGTACCTTAGGTATGCATACAAGAATGAAGAAACCGTTTATTAGTGCGCTGCCTCACATAATTATCATGTTTTGGTTAATTTTATTTCGTTAACTATCCCGTGTTTTAAGTTTATGTAATCTTAGGTAAAATCAAAGATCTTGGCGGGTCGTGAAATGCACTGTCTCAGTCACTCGTGTAGGGTTCAGGCTTTACGTATATCTCGCTCTCGTTCTCACGAGCCGTCAAGAAGTTGGACGATTAGCATAATGAGAATGAGGATAAGTACCTAAATGGTATTTCCGATCTGTAAAAGTAAATTTTAGACTTTAAACAAACGTTCTAACCGTTACTAACGAAGCGCAGATTTTTTTCGCAAATAATACACAAAGCTTTTTACTTTCCAGCAATTTTATCTCCATTATAAAATTTAACTTTTATAACACAAAAGAAATAGGTTCATGAATTTCATAGCTTTAGGTAATTTTAGACAGTAACAAATTGTACGAAGCTTAGTTATTTTAGGATTATTTTTTGTACAATAATGTGTTTTGTTCCTAATTAAATTTTTTGGTATTTTAAATTTTTAGGTATCATCGTGGAAGCAAATACGTGGAGGAGTGTATTTCATAGACGAAATACCGAAGGTTGCTAGCGGCAAAATATTAAGAAGAGTTTTACGCGACTACCTCAAGAACACTAAGAGTAAATTGTGATTAATGGAAATTCTGACGACATGAGTGTAACCAGTATTGTAGTACTCTGCCGATTTTTCTGAATATGATATCGTAGTTCATCGACATGTGAAACGATTTCGATCGGTTTATTCGAATGTTTTATAGCTTTGTTAGAGAAGTTAGATTAAGTTTCATTTAAGTTGGGATTGAATATTTATTTTTATTTGCCAACTGGTCAAGGATTCAATTGCAATTCACAAAGGGTTTTCGTACTTAGATTTGGTTTTAATTAGGTTGAGTTTATTACATTTTTACATTTACGTGTTAATAAAAACAAGTGTTATTCACCTGTAATGTTTTTTTTTTATCTAAACCTAAATAAATATATTGTACAAATATATAGATTTTTGACTACCAATGCTAAAACTGAAAGCTAAAATAAATAAAAATATAATATGTATAAATCAAAATACTCGTTCGTACTAAAACTTGGTCTTGTGGTAATCGTATGCTCCTCTCACCGCGATGTCAATAGCAGGCGGAGTTGAATTTCCTATCACATGGGACCCAAACAAAATAGGTGAAATGAAGGCGTTGAACACCTCTGCCACACCCTTCTGGGATTTTGAATTTCTTAAATAGAAAATCTGTATTCAAATTCAAAATACAAATTTTCAAAAACTTACATCACTTAAATTATTTATTTTTCGTAAAGGTTGCTTCTCTTTTTCAAAATCCTGTAAAGACTTTAAAGCTGAGAATGTACGTTCTTATTTATAACTAGCTGACCCGGCGAACTTCGTACCGCCTTAGCGTAAATTTGATGCACTACTTTATTTTGTATAGCTGACCTATCTTATGTATGCGTACCTATTCAATTTGAACTGGCATCTATAATATCTCCCATATAAAAATGAATAATTTTTTTTTTTTTTTTGCCGTAACAACCTTGTACAGAGTATTAGAAAACTACAAAAAAAAAATCAGCCAAATCGGTCAACCCGTTTTCATGCCAAGTCGTGACAACGGAAAACGGGTTTCATTTTTATAAATAAGATAGATATATTAAATTACACAGGCACTACTATATGTGTTGTAATATATACCAGTCTATAAACGATATGTATGGTGTATTGTGCCACAAGCAATCAAGTAAATAACCTCCCACAGAATCACATAAATAAACGCCACGCCATTTCGGATGCAAGTAGGTAAATTAATACCAACATACCTATTTAGGAAATACGTTTTAGGTAAGTAATAATATCACAAATCTTACTGAAGTTTTATTGTGGAGCAGCTGGAAGAGCTAAAATGAGGAATAAGGTTTCTTAAGACTCTAATATTTATTCATTCTGTTTTTTTTTGCGAGAAAATTACTTCTGGTTTATTGAAAACTGGTAGGTAGTTACAAGTTTTAGGCATAGCTTTGATAGCTCAGCGGAAAAGCGATAGCATGAAATACTAAGGTAGCAGATTCAAATCTTTCATTAAAAAATGAAATACTGTTCTCAGTATTATAATTCAGTAAAACAATATAGAATAGTCAAACTACATATAAGTAAAACTGTAGAACACCATATCAATAGTACTGTATCAATAAAATACCATATCTGTAGAACTCTACACATTTTCTGTGGTTATCATAGTCGCTAGAGAAATATTTGGTAACTATTTGTTACAAACTAGAGTGAATCATCTACTCTTTACTGCAACTACTGAGGCAGCCGAAAGCCCTCCTCCACCCAAAGTGTTACCGGCCTACTGGCCATTAACACCCAAACGCGGGGACGTGTGCGGGTTTATCAATCTCCGTTGTCGATCTGTCCCCGCACACGGCTTCGCTCCCCACAATTGTATAAGGCTGCCCGGCGCGTCTGTACCCCATTCTGGGACGCGCGGTTGTCCGCGCGTTCTCCTCTTTCTGAGGTCGCGCTGGGCCCAGGTTCGTCTGAGCCCCATTCCTAATTAGGACTCTTTCCTGCAACTAGTAGCAACTATGTTAGAAGATTTAAGTAAGTACATATAATATAAAGTGTCGGTAATAGACCATGAGACATTACAGCTTTGTCCTCGCCAGAGTAAATTGCATGGCATAGAGCGTTCGACCCCCGCCCACACAACGATATTATCTCGAAATGACAACGCAAATAGCCCATTTTTTTTCCTTTAGTTTAGCTATAATCACGCCATACCTTTTTGCAAGATAATTCAAATATAAATTACTTTAATATATCGCTTTAGTAGCGTATTGCATGTGTAGAAAAACCAGCCTGTCCACCCTATAAATTGTCAGGTACCATAAATTCCAAATGCTCATTTTAAAGCGAGGTAAAACCGATATCGATATTCAAAACAAATGTCCATTTAAAAGAATATAAAAGCGATGCGATATGCACAGAAGACCCGAATAGTTTATGCGAGCACACGTCAACTCTCAAACGTGCTATATCCCATGGAAGCTCGATAAAAACTGCTGTCAAAATGCCTCAATAATATCTGACAGGCTTTTGTTTCGCTCATCGGTTAAATACACAGTTTTATTTTCGCTATCTAGCGTCAGTGTTAATCATCAGCGAGACAGTTGCCTATTATGTATAAATGTAAAAAGCTTTTACGAGTATTCATAAAACGCCAGCCTAGATAGTCGTTTATTATGTATCGGGCTCCGACCTAGGGACACTTTTAATAGCTTTTTCAATATCCAAAGGCTCACCGCCCTAAAACTTAAACAATACACAGAAACATAACCATAAAACCTAAGAAAAAAAAGATATAAAAATAAGCGCACACAAGAGAATAATAAAAACACATAAGTTTATAAGATGTGAGCACACGTAGTCAGAGAGGCCGACACCTTACAACACAGTAAACATTTACCTTTCAAAGCAGCATTTACTCTATCCAAATCATAAAGCGACAGTGGAAGAGGCTCGTTCAAGAGCCGAAGCCGTTGCCTATTCCCGTGGCTCGAGGCTTCGAAGTAACCGTCACTCAAAAATATACCTGACGAATGCCTATACAGTTTGTAAGCACACTTATTTGTCCGAAGCCAGTCGACAAACACTATCGCCCCGTTCAAAGTGCGTGCGTCCCCTGAAACGATGTGACTCCTCAGTTCGTCGATGTTGCCCTTCATAAGCAGCCGTATGTACAGTTTGTAAAACATAAACACTTTCACGTTGGGCTTCGTACCGCGCTTTATCTTCTTCACGCTCAAGACTCTGGCGGTGAAAATGTATTTAGATTCAGACACGGCTGACGACAGAATCTCGTAGTCATTAGTTATCGTCTCGTTTAAAACACATTTGGAGCCATTTATGTCTTTCTTGCGGTAAACCGTATCCCGTTTCCTCACTGCACCCCTTATACGGAAACGGGCATGAATTATAGTGAAGCAGTAAAGCAATAACACTAAAAACTTTAGTTTCATTTTGGTTGTTTTAGTGTCAGCGATGTCATATGTGTATCGACGTCATTTTAGCGGTTTAGAAACTTTTGATGTGGCTCGTAAACGCGGCGAACAAAAAGTTGCGCAAGCGACAGCTTTGGCGCCACCGAGACGCGTGCGCTAGCGCAGACTCGCGCACTGACTGGGAGACCTCGCAATTCGATACAACCTTCAACAACGTAAACAAACATCCACTTACGTTACGTTAAACTTTGACTTCTAGTAGCTGCAGTACCTACTTATAATTAGTGCTAATGCGGGTCATAATTAAAAATGGAAAATATGTTGTATGTAATCACTGTACTGCTCAATCAGTTGTAAAGTTTCCCCTTTTATTGGTCATAACAGTTGGTTGAGCAATCAGACATGAAAAAGATGAATATTCGTTTGGAAGCGCGATGCCGGCGATAGAGGGCGTATTTTTGCAGATAACAGATATGATAGAGCAATACGTGGCACAAGTTAACAGTTATTGCTGCATGCGCCGCGATGGCGCCCGACTGTACCTCTGAATATTCATGCACAAATTCGGGAAACTAGTATAGAAACTTTTCCTGTGTTTCATACTGCATACTAAAAATTTCAAATTCTGCTTCGAGATATAATTGGAACATGTTTTTCGGTTATTTTTAATGCAACTGCATAATGTAATGATTGGATTTTGGTAATCGAATTGTTCTGTTGCACGTCTAACCGTGCACTACCATATACAGCTTTAAATAGAGCGTACTGTACCTACCCACATTTACGATTTATATTATACGCGACAACTCATTTACAATCAATGGTGACGTAATATGCAGCAACCATAGACAAAGTCCACGTCATATCAACTATACCTGTACTTCTTGGAAGGAATTTAATTTATCATCTTATTTTTAAACGGGATTTAAGAAATGTTGTTATCCGTCGTCGCACGTACATAGGTGATTGCAAGCGCTTACACGAGGAATTTGGAAAGTGGCGCGAGCGTGGGCGGGCGAGTCGCCTCGCTCGCTTTCTTGACGAATCTTCAACGTCGCACTTTATATTTTGTAACATTTTTCACAGACTATTCTGTTTAGGTGCTTACTTTATAGCTCGACTCGAAAACACTTACAAAGATAAGTTGCTCACAAATCGCATCATCATCTCTTTCCGATGATTCAGAATTACCATTATATTCCTACAAAATGTGCAGTTTAAAAATAAATAATGAACTTGTCAGATAACAATGATAGAATTCAATTGTATTTATTCGATTTTTTTTTTAAGTATATTTATTTATTACTAAAGAAATATTATATAATGTTACATTAAAGATTAGGAAAAAAATTGAAAATATATACATAGGTAAAATAAAAAGGGAAATATTTACATTAAGTTAGGCGTCATAGTATTTCTCCGCATCGATCTCGGTTGTGGGGACCGTGTTCAGAAGGCTGACAGCATTGCCACGTTGTATGGCAATGCTAATTCTTTGTGCTAAGTAAAAGCCAGCCTTCTGGTCACGGGAAGCGTATTATTTAGCGTATTTATTCGATTATTTTGATCATCATACTTCACTACACTGATCGTCAATTTTGAGTTGCCAATAAAGTTTAAATAAGTAGCCGGGTCTATAACGATATGATAATTGAATATTCCAAAGAGATTACAAGCATAAGATATTTCAATTTTATAGTCATTACAGGCACGCGGTATGCAATCAGATGCAAGCATCGTGTGTGGTACTCGGCATCGTGACGAATATACTCAGTCATTACTTTCTCTACAGTCTATAACGCCTTCTGCGATTATAGTCTTAGATAGGAAGCTGCTCGGTGAAGTATCGACAGATCGCTGCGACGGTATTGGTCAGCACATCGCATGAGATACGAAATATTTTAAAAAATCGATATCTTCGAAGGTTCATTATGTCTCACGCGAGCTCCTTTAGCAGGCGAGGCCTTAAATGTCTAATGAAGCAGATTAAATCGGATGCATCTGTGGTCTCCTAGTTTATCTGGCAGTATTCTCACGGATCGTGCCGTGTGGGGAGCGATAGAGATCACTCGGTCGCAGCGGGTGACATCGCAGGCACTAACTAAGCCGACGCTGAAGTGATACATAACAACAAAGAGTCACGTGTCTGGCAGTGTACGACGTACGATGGGGTGTCCGATAGGCGCGCGATCCCGCCGCGGCGCACAGGACGGACGTGCGAACGACTGGTCTGCGAAGACGACGCGATGCGATACTCATCTCATCGCCGGATTATGCGAGGCTTAAATTGGATCTTCTTGGAATTTTTAGGTCAAAATGGCTTTCGCAATAAAATTTATTGCGGAGTATTTGACTCGGAATAAAGTCTATTCGTGACCCACTGCGAATTCAATTAAAGAGCATCTCAGCGTAATATTATTTACATTCTTTCTTACTGGGCAACCCTCTTTTATAAAAGGTATAAAAGATATTAGAGTAGCGAATGAGAGAGGAATTCGCAGCATTCGTTTCGTGGAAATTGTATGGAAATGGAATATTTATTGACAATGCGGCAAAGTTTGAGCGTAATAACAAATGGCTGGAATAATTACTTTAGTAATGGGAGTGTTTATTTAACGGGTGTAGGTGGGATCAGGTAGTACTAAACCGGTATCATTTTACAATTAACGTTTGTATTTGCAATGTGCATTCGGTTAATTAGAATAGGTTTGTGTTAACAATAATCTGGGTGGGTTTACGGGCTGTACATTGATTGATCAGTGTCGGTTAGTGCAATGTTTATGTTAAGCTCGGGCGGCCGCCGCAAACGGTCCGATCGCATTCACTCCATTAACTTAACGAACAGTTGTCAAGATGTCGATCAAAATCGACTTTTAATACCTTCCAGACGCTTTGTACGCTATGGATGCAACACCCACACGTTATTGTAATTTCTACGACGTTAAACCGATTGCATTGCATTACACTTAGGTTTGTTTTTTTGTGGCACGTCTGTAATGGCTATAAATCAACTAACTTATTTTGTATTAAAAGCTTAAGTATAGCATACAGAGTTTTGTAAAAATAGTATGTACCTACTAGTAATTTCAATTTTATGATGAAATTTTCTAATAAATAAAGTTCAATTTTCATGATAAAATATGTAGATTACGTGAAATTATGTTTCGACATACCTTTAACAGCAGCATTAATTCTATCCAAATGATAAAGGGTCAAAGGCACCGGGTCCGTTGTGATCCTGAGTCGAGGTGAAGGTCCTCGGCCAGCATCAGCGTACGCGCCGTCACTCAGGAAGATGGCCGAGAGCCGAGGCCGCGGCGCAGGCGCACATGACTCACGCGCACGTGGCCGCTCCACCATCAGCGTCGAACCACTCAAAGTCTCCGCCAAACCTTCCATCTTCACGAAATTCCTCAGTTCGCTTATGTTCCCCTTCAACAGCCTCCGCAAATACACCGTATACAAATTCGACTTCTTCCTGCCAGAGTCATCATCCGAACGAAACTTCCTCACATTCAAAACTTTACCCGTAAATATAAACTTCGACTTTCCTATCGCCTCCATCAAGGACCACTCATCATTGATAATAGTCTCATTGAAATCACAAGGAGGCAGAACTGCTCGATGCCGCCTGTGGGACGTGTATCTTTTTCTTACTTTACCGCGTATCCTGAACTCGCCACCGACGACGATCGCCAATGCGATAACATAAACAATAACCATCGAGAGCTTCATGGTGCAGAATTGTCTGTAAACACTCCTAAATGCAGTCTCAACAAATGTATCTGTCACATTATACACGTTATTTATGTCCTCAGAAGCGCATAAAGTGGTGACGACGACTTATTAAAGGTCCGAAGCGTCGACATCTCACTAACAGAATGCCATCAAAATGAATATTTAAATCTCCGATAAGATCAAATTGACATTGCATAAAAAGGATAATTCAAGTCGTGAGCATTACGAGAAGGGATGGAGTTCTCACGGTCGCCGGTCGATCGATCGTATCGTGTTTGTAAACAAACAGAGAGTGCTCTGTCGGAGTACGTGTGTGGCGTCGAACGCGTGCGCGCGCGCAGCTTGCCGGCGCTGACTGAAGCCTGTCACACGCAGCCTCCCGCCACAAATAAGGGAAGCCTCCATATACACTTACTCCGATCGTAAACACTTAATTACCTCTTTAATTGACCTATAGATTTATTGTAGTCAATTGAGTGTATATTTCTCGCCTTTTTAAATAAGATAAATATTCATTGGTACACGACACGATATATACTAGGAAGACAAGATGCCTGCTTAGTTTGCTTATTTTTGCAGTTTTGAATTTGTCATCATATATACATCGTTATAGACATATCATATCTAAAACACTAAAATGCATGTTTGTTTGTGGTCATTTTGTGAAAATTGTTTTGATCATTAATGGAGTTACAAAGAAACTGAGAAGTTAAAATAATAATTTTGAAATAATGGGCGGCAATAAACATGCGTTTGAGTTGAGTTTGAGTGTTTTAGATATGATTTGTCTTTAAAAAAATAGATTAAAACATTATATTATAATTAAAATTAAGCCCATACTATTTTTGTATGGAAAACAGCCAACCTATTGTTCCCTCTGAAGTGCTTATATTCCTCAATATCAATATCAAATACCAATGACGCAAACGGACTGCAAGCTATGGGGCAGAACGCGTAGGTAGCTGACTTCGAACAAAATTACTGGCATGCTCTACAAAGTAGAACGCAGCATATAAAGCATATAAATCCATCCAAAGCAAGGTAGATAACGTTAGTGCATAGCTCAGACCGGCGCGGCGCTAGCGACCGTGCCATCGAAGTAGTGGCAATGCTTGCCTGTTTTCCATACAAAAGTAATATCGGTTTAACTTTAATATTATTAGGTTTTATCTTTTATTAAAGACAAATCATATCTAAAATACTAATACGCATGTTTGTTGGCGCTTATTAATTTATTTATTACAATTATTATTTTAATTTTACAGTTTGTAACTCAATTAATGATTGAAACAATTTTGACATAATAGCCACGAACAAACATGCATTTTAGTTTTTCGACTGTTTTTAGTATTAAATTGCTAAGCACGCAGTGCATTTTAGTTTTTAAGATATGATTTGTCTATAAACATAGATAAAAAATGTATTAATATTAGAGTTAAACCCATATTACGTTAGTATGAAAACACGGCGGTCGGGAGTCTACCCTTAGGTGCAGCTTTCGCAGCGAACTAGTAGCAAATACCAAACAAAGAGCCGCCGGTAGAACACAAATTAAAAAAAAATACAATAATTGAATAGCGAGGCGCAGCTAAATAAATCAATCAATAGATAAGTCCACTATGACTAAGAACTGTTTACTTTTTCCATTTTTATTTGACATTTTGCTCTTATAGATATCAGCCAAATGTTTCTTTCTTTTGTAGCTTTTACACACTATTGTGGTGTCTTAAAAAAGGGTTTTGCGATAAATAATAAAAATATAACATACTGAATAGACATAGTATTATATTATGTATTTTTTTTTTTATTTAGTGGCTGCTATAAACATAACATAACGCCTATATTACCCAGATGGAGTGTGGCAGAGGTGCATACAACCACTGTTATGTTTATGTTTAGGTCCCATGAGATTATGAGATAGGTGGTGAGCCTATCGCCATCCACCGATAAGCAGAAGAACACCAATTACTTTATAGCAAAGCATTAGGGACAGGTCATAGCTGCTAGCATACTCCAGAAACCAATACGTAGCAAGCAACTCCATCTAAGATAGTGTTGTGCATAACTGTGTTCTTCTAGTAGCCGTGTCTCGGTCGGCTACACATCTTTCTATACTTTTCCAGTAAATGATGGTCTTGCATTGCACAGAAAGCGCATGGTTTAAATCATTTATTCTCATAAAGACAAAGCCACTTACATGAGAATATAATATAACATTAAGTAAATTAATTATTATGTACCGTCACCGAAAACAAAATTATATCTAAACTTATAATTATACATATATATACATTTTAATTACAATAATATGTGTCTACTATATAATTAAACAACTCAGAACGAAAGCTACCGAATGCCTTTGCATTCTTAATATGGGAGGGTAAATTATTGAATAGTTGTGCTCCTTCATAGGTTATAGTTTTTTTAGCGAAATCTGTTTTTATTTTTGGCAAAACAAGTAAACTAGGACGACGAAGACTGGACGGATATTTGGGATTTTTTAATGAATGATATATTAGTATGGATAGTTTTATTTAGATGTTTTCTTATTAAAATACCGGTATTATATATATAAAGCTGATTAATATTAAACGTAAACATCGCGAGACCATCTTAAACTGGCAATGTATAGGTTGATATGAAGGCGGTCTGTACGGACGGTGTACGCAAACGTGGCGTAGCGCGTAGTTGTGAAAGCCTGTGATCGCGATGCGTGCGCGTGGGCGGACGGGATGTGGCGCCGCGATCTCGAGACTAGATGTGGTACAAAGTAGAGGAGACAATCGATCCTAAAGATTTATTGTTGTAATCATAGACACTGCTTGTGTTTAATAGTGGGCCTAAAATGTTGCAATGGGCATGGTGCATAGATAGTAATATATATCATACCTTATCAAAATATAGGTAAACATAAACGAATGCAAGAATTATTAGTTACACACTAGAATAAATAATTTTATTAAAAATAATGTTATCATTAAATTACCCACACATTTTACAGCAACTTTTGTAATAAAACCATTTTCATAAACGCAATATTTTGTATAACTATCAAATAAATTTATAACAAAATTTATAACTTCACATACAAAATACATAAACGTGACGTCACGCTTTTGTAGCCGTTTGTTTAGAGCGTTTGGGCGAATCTATTATTAATGTGAGTTTAAAATTGTATTATCTAAGGCAGTTTACGTGTTAACAATATAATTATTGTAATAATGTATCTAATATCGAGAGGTGTTTAAATTGCATATAAAAATTAAAATTAGTCATCATGTCTATTCCTAGTAATTTTTTCGGTGTGTGTACCTAAGTAATTTTGTAAATCTATTTATTTTTAACTACTTACTTTTTAAAAATCCAAGTCTATTTAAACTGATACTGAAAAGAGTAATTATATTTGTTTATATGTTTGTAATAAATGAATAAGCCCCTAAGCTACATCATAACTGATTATGAAAATATTTATACCTATTATTAAGTTACATTATGGCTGAGTAAAATAATTGGAATTGCCTAGAATTTCACGGTAGTCGTGGTGAACAGCCCATGTTCAATGATGCTCAGTTTAACTGACAACAATCCGACCCGATTGTTAAACTATGTAAATCACAAAGAAACCAATTAGCAAAAATAATGAAAAATACTCGAAATTTTACTACGCCCCTTTGATTTACGTATAGAGATAGGCCCGTGGGAGAAAATTGACTTACGAATTCGTCACCTTAAAAAGGATCGCGGATTTGTGACTTAGCAGTGATATGAAATATTAAAATGTTCTTTGTTGGAACGAAGTTCCTTATCGCGTGTTGCGAAAAGGGGCCAGACGGAAAAATATAAGACCAAAAGTTGTAACGACCGTGCCGTGCGGCGTGCGCGTGTTTCTCTGTCTGTCTCTCTCTCTCTCTCTCTCTCTCTCTCATAGAAAGCAAGACAGTTATATGACTAAAATTGATCCTACTGATTAAGTTTATATTACATTATATTTGTTAGTAATAAAAAAAATATTATTTTAACTTAAAAAAAATATTACAAAAGAAAAATTTGTACATGCCAGTACTGAATCAATGATAAGCGCCTTCAAAAATATTGGGTGGGCCCTAGTAAGTAATATTTTTGCCACGGGCCCTCGATGGTATAGTTACGGCACTGGATGAAGCGTTTAGTAAAAGGATAGATGACGGTAATTTTTAACTTTGATTTGCCTGTAATCTATACTTATAATAAATCTGTAGAAATAAAAATTCTGTACATTGAAAATATTGAAAAAAATAAGTATCGTATAGTCTCAATAAAGGTCTTTGGAAATTTAACATTGCGCTAAACTCCACGGGAGTGGCGCAGTAAGATTGAACGCGGGTCATAGCAGCTATTATTAAATACAAGGAATTCCACGCGGACGAAGTCGCGGGCAATAGCTAGTTGTTAATAATTTAATAGGAAAAGACAATATGCAAGTCAATAAATTAAGTTATGGAACGTAAACCAAAAACAGTCACTCTTATTAAAAATTATCTCCAGCGATATTGCTTTTGTTCTAAAATAATAGTATTAAAATAAATTAATACCTAATCCTACAATATACACTGAAAATTGAAAATTCGAATTTACTGTTAAGTAGTTTCCTAGCAGATAAATTGAGTAAATTGCTTCGCTCCACCGTCTCAAATATATATCTGGCATGATTTACCTAAGGGATTTCCTCCGTTTATGGCGTGTACCACATCTGTACTCGATGCTAACAAATCTTTGAGGTGTAATTGCTGTATACAATCTACGTACAGAAACAGCGGGGCAAAACGGGTACGTTATCTATCTCCCAACATAGTACAGCACTAATAGCGAAACGGTGTACCACAACGCGATCCCACAATTTATGTTAATATTTCACTGATAATTTTAATAGCAATATTATAATCTTTATTTGAAGCTATTCTGCTAGAATGGTTTTAACACATAGTGCTTTTCAGGTTATCTAGTCTAGTTAAGATGAGATACTGTTTCAGATAAACATTGTACACCGAGAGTGCATGTTTGCTGATATTCTTTGGGCTATAATACTAAGTATTCAAAAGTGCTAATGATACGAAAATCTTCTGAGTGAGAGCAGCTGCTTATCTAGAATCTGCCACCTAATTCAATTCTTACCTCCTTTTGCGCTTTCAGATTGATAGCCAAGGGTTTCATATTATATCATATCTGTGATAATAAATGGCAACAACAAGACAATTCTTTTTTAAATCTTTTAGCTTGATAGTTGTGTAACCAAAAAGTTTGCTTTACATCAACTAGACCGATAAAATAGCAATAAATTCTACTTTTACACATACTAGTAGTAATGTGAGTCATAGTTTAATTAAATTAATAATACCCAAGCTGACCCGACAGAAGTTGTTCTGTTTTTACGATGAATATTGAATTAGAATTGGTACAATTAATGAAAATAAAATCAAACATGATGTTTATTATCCATCATCTTTTAAGTATTCGGTCAAAGTTTTGTCAAACCCTATAATGGTTACATTTAAAAAGTCTAACTGTCAAATCATTACAAAATAATAAGAAAATGTAATATGCTGGATAAGTTTTAATACCTAATTATAACAGTTGCATACAAGACTTTATCTACACCCATGATATGAATCCTCTATAAATGTTCTGAAACCATAGGGTATTAGGGTACAGTGTTGTAAGAACTCTATGTAAATTCATGGAAAGTTTAATTAGTGAGTATCTAATACAAAAAAACTATGTATAGGTAATAATATAATTATATATTGTAATAATTATTTACATTTTGGATCGTACAATTATTAAAAAGTATTTTTTCAATACTATTATTGAACAAAAATGGCGGGATACGACGTCAATTCAAAAATTAGAATAAGTTTTTATTTAAATTACGGCGCTGTGGTAGTGAAACGCGCGTGCATGACATGTTCTTTTTTTGAAATTCATAAAGATGCCATGAGAATTTGGCTGTTCGATGAGTAAAAAAGGAGTTGCATAATGAATTTCAGTACAACATTATAACACCCGTTTGGGTGTTATAATGATTATTATAACACTGGCTGTTTTAATGTTGGCAATTAGCTAACTGTTTCAAGAACGTTTATAGAGGATTTATAGCTTGGGTGTAGATAAAATGTTTTATTTTTATTATTAAAGTTTTTTCCTCAGTGTTACCAATGTTAGATTATTAAAATTTGTTACTGTCGTAATTAATTAGTGATATGTAATTTTGAGAAATAAACTATAATAACTTAAAAATAATAATGTTTATCGTTCACAGCGCTCCATGCCTATTTCACGCTTATGCCACATCCTTACACAGTTCGGGTCAGCTAGTATATATATATAATTATATATAATAGGTATAACATATCTACAGTATATATACACGGCATATATTTCGGAACTTGAAGAACCCACAAGCGGGGTCATCATCTATACTTAAGTGCTTACCCAAGCGTATCAACCAAAATATCATGCTAATGTAGTAACAACAAAACGCATTGTCGAAAGAATAAAAAAATACGCGTACACACAATGCACATCTTCCCACACGTTGACTTTGTTAATAACTGCATACGATCGTACAAGCAATGAGCGGGGTAATAATACAGAAGGTTCACTTCTTTTATCTACCTGCCATTATCCCATTTAATTTGGGGTTGGCGCAATAGGTTATTGTCGCCATCCTCCCCTATTTTGAGGTGCATATTTAGGTCTGCATTTTCATATTCAGTAACTACACTAACCATCATTTGAATAATGTGGACGCTGCAATGGAACATAATATTTGCTAAAGGAATCTTTTAGCTTGCCTTTACGATTACGATACGATTTAAATTAACATTTCTCTTGTTTTTAAGTAACAGTGCTAGTAGAAGAACTTGCACGTGAACACTGAAAACCAAGTACATTATACACCGTTATAATTTCCTGAAAATGATTTCAGTTTTTATCTCATATTGTTTATTGTACGAGTGTACGACTGTTAAGCTTCTCTGTCAAATTGATCCTGAATCAATCTTCCAGCAAATAGAACTACTGCATCAGAACTCATTGTGGTTCAAAAGCGTTGTGCAGCGAGGAGAGTCGAGTGTTGGCATGCTTTTGTTGCGCCGATGTACGATGTACGATGTACCACCCGTACTACATGTAATTGATGTGCTCGTGGACCACTTACCGGGCGGGTATTCACCACTCATTTTGCGCTATACAATGTTTTGTCCTGGTTATTAAAAGGCGAGAGTTGATTTGGTTTTGTTATTGCGCTGGTAATGGCTCTGTTACTGCCCTAAAGGGGCAACTGGGAACGAGGTAAATAACATACTTTTTCACTCACATGGGATATGACTATTAATTTATTGCGCATCATGACCATTTTGAAAGCTTCATTACTTATTTTGCAGGACTAAAATAATATTAAAGATAAACAAGTAATTAGTGTAACATATTATATCAACTTGCAATATGAAGTTTAATATTCCATTGCGTATTTCATAAAGTCAATAAATACACTTTATGAGCAAGAATAAATATTTGTAAGAACGGTCAACCACACGAATTGCATAATTAGCCTTAATGTGTCAATATAAAAGCACCCTTACGACACCCACACAAAGTTGTTAATCATGTAGCAATGGGTTTTGAAGAGCTATCGCAGCTGATCGCACACACGATATCGACGCAGAATATAATTTGGGGGCCGACAACGCGGCATATTCCACGCAATTATTCACGGTTCGGATTCACCCCGAACTAATCCCGATTTACTGAAACGATCACGCTGCGATATTAAATCACTCTGTCAAACTGCAACAAGCCGCTCATTAAGCCCGCCCCGGTTAGTAAACACCGATACACCCCTATTACGCCTGACTAACTCAATTAATATACACACAAAACTGAAAAAACGCTGTAACTTCACGACTGAAATCATTCAAATATACATCTTCCTATCTACGCATAGAATTACATTTTGTTTACACGTGTGCATTAAATGTACGTATTAATAGAAAATGCAAATTGATACGCTATCGTATTAAGATTACTTTCTCGTTAAAAATATTCTTTATGGGGCAGACAGCATAGCCAGAGGCGTGTCCTTACTTAATAGCGGTTTTCTACTGGAATTATCGTTAAATGACGTCGTCAAGGTTAGTATTTAACATGGCAAGGATGGGAGGTCTTGGAACGTGTAAAAATAATCTTTATGAATTATTAGAAGAACTTCTTGATCCTTAAGAAGAACTTTATGATTAGAGCACAGTGTCTAGCAAAGTTATGCTATGAAAATAAATAAACGCTGACACTAACAGAAAACTAAATCTACAAATAAATAGCGATAAAATATAAAAGTTGCGATCACAATTAAACGTGAACAGTATAACAAGAACGCCTAACGCATATTTGTGCATATAAATGAGGCTGAGCAGTAATTAAGGTCACGACTATCAAAACCAATGTTCCCGCATGAAATAAACGCTGAAAAGTCATTTCGGCGACGCAGCTCTGCCACCGAATATATTATGATGCATAATGGCTTGTCGTAACCATACCCGCTTATGACATATCAAAAGGAGCTTTGTGAATCCTTGCTCGATAATTGTTCAAGTAATGGTAGGGGCATAATAATATCACCCTTATACAGGGTGTAAATGACATCATCATGGATCTGAGACCATGGGTGAAAAAATTATCACCGGTAATTTTCGCACACCAGAAAATCGATCTTAAAAATTTCATCATCGTAATAAAAAAATCTCAAACGAATGAGAATAAGCATGCGAAAATACTTTCTAGTGATTAAGTACATAATTGTAAAGCTCAATGTGTTAAAATTTTTGATCGGGTAAATCTGCAAATAAGAAAGTCTACTGTACTGTAGTGTAGGGTAACTCTTCGATAATCAGGCGGAAAAAATGGCGAAAAACGAAAAAATTTCTCAAAAAAATCTTTTGCAGCTGAACGCAAAAGCATGAACTTAATCACTGGTAAGCAGCTTTGTCACGATGTCTTTTGCACCCTGTATATTAACGCGTCTCAATTTAGAGCAGTTTAGCAATAATTTAGTATCTATTGCAATCACGTATGTATGTAAAATATAATCGTATAGTGCGCTTTAAAAAAAACTGTGAGTTGCGCATAATTGAAAATGAATCTGTTACTTTTCAAAGCGTAAATTTGCAAACAAAGAGATACTGCTTTTTCTTTGTACCGGGACCTAAATATCAGTCGCAACAATTACGATGGTATTTATTAAAACGAACGTGAGGTGGAGACATTATAATTGAGAATACGGGTTACTCACGTTATTTTAGCCGGGATATGCCGACTAGTTTCGAATCTAGTACGTAGATTCATCAACTGGGCGATCAAACGCGTGTCGTCGCCTTAATTTAATCGTTATTCGCCCAGTTGATGAATCTACGTACTAGATTCGAAACTAGTCGGCATATCCCCGGCATATTATTATTAAATAACGTGAGTAACCCGTATTCTCAATAATAACGATGGTATTTGTTCAATATTGATATACATATATTTATTTCTGGAATAGTTAAGTCTTGGTACTACTGGTATAGACTGCTTAATATCGTTAGTCACCGTATACCACTACATCTGGTATCCTTTGTAATTTAATACTCATGGCCTCCTGTAATCAATAATCATTAGTAATGTACAAAATTGTTTAACATTTAAATATGCGTCACGAAATTTAACAAAATAAAATGGTCGATAAGTGTACCACAATAACAGTTTCCGTACCTTCCTCAAGAAAAAAAAGTCAAAAAGTACTTTTATTAAATAAAAGTGACGTAAAACGGTCCATCATTAGCGTGCTAGGAATCACGGTCCAGCGGCGCAGAAGCTGTGGCACAAAGGTGTGATCTTCGAAGGACCAACCACCGCCCGGACTCGTTTGAGCGACGATGCGGACCGAATTTACTGCTCTATGTACATGTACATGTATAGAATAGAAAGTACTTTAATTACTGAAATTGCACTTAGTAAGAATCTTTCCAACTCCCAACACAAAAAATATGAGATAAGCTCGAAATGACAAAAAGGTAATGCAATGGAGTCAAAATAACGACATACAATTTTTGTATGAGTGTGAGACAGATATATTAGTACCTCGGCGATTCCGCGGGACAACCCGGACTGTCTTGACTCTAATAAAATAAGGACACTTCCTTGAATAGATTCACAATGGTCACAATTTTTGCAAGCTTCAAGAAACTACACATCTATTTCCACCTTATTCAGAGGTAGAAAAAAGGTGAGAATCCATCTGCGCGTTAAGAATCACGTAAAACGGTCCATCATTAGCGTGCTAGGAATCACGATCCAGCAGAGCAGAAGCTGTAGCACAAAGGTGTGAGCTTCGAAGGACGCACCAACCACCGCCCGGAATCGTTTGAGCGACGATGCGGATCGAACTGAAGACCCCACAGAGCAGAAAATACGCATAAATACAGAAGAATCAAAAGTACGGACGAGTATTTATTTTGAAGCAATCACCCAAAATTACGGAGGAATTATTACATAATATATTATTTATTTATTAACCTATGTAATCAGTTACAGAAAACAATTCATTTTAATTGTAATATGAAATGAAATAAAAATATTATAATACAACAAAAATAAATGTCAATATACTAATTACAAATTGGAGAGGAACCAAGATAATGGCTCTACAGGTATTTTACAAAGCCCTGCACAGCAAGACATTGTTTAGTTGAAAAATTAAAGAATTGCAATATTTTAAAGCAAATTATAGCTTTTTTATACCTTTTTGTATTTTATATAATATTAAAGTTGAAAAATTAAGAATTAATTCAGCCATGGATTCGTACGAATCCATGGCTGAATTAATTCTTAATTTTTTAATTTTCTTAATTTATTTGGCAAAGCACTTGGGGCGTATACCCAGGGGTGCAGGTTCTAGTCCTGCTGGATTCTTAAATTTTCAACTTTAATATTATATAAAAAAGTTAAAGAATTGAGAAGATGATTGCTGAAAACTAAGTATCCGTATAACATGTCTAGGACAAAGGACTGTTAAATAGCGAAGCTTTAAGTAGTCGGTGATCCATATGAACCTTCTGAACGTAATACATATTCTACGGTCAGATCTTCCTTTTATTGTAATCCCCGATCCTCGTTTATTACCTGCACTAAACAGTGCGAGTTCACCCCACTAAGCCTTACGTTTATGTGCTGCTGACACAGTTCCTCGCCTATTCTGAATTTAGTATCAACTATAATATCACTTCAAATGAAGGGAACAGAATAGAAGCACCCATTTAACGCCCATGGTTCGCAGTCAGTCACAATTATTGCGGCGTCCCTGTAAAATCCTTGTGAGGAAAATTCTGTACCAGGAGCATAGAGTAGATAGAATGTATGTGTATAGAAGCGGCCGTGGCGCAATGGATAAGGCATTAATCTTACGATCGAGAGGTCGTGGGCTCGAATCCTAGCAATTACGCCACGGTCCTAACACAAGCGAATTAAGATTAGCTGAAGAGGGTAACCAAAAATACTAATCATTTGCGTTTGTAAATAAGCAAAAAAAATGTACAGAAGACAAACTCTTTTCATGTTAAAATAAGCCGCTATTGCTCTCGTCTATTTATTAACGTTTAGGGAGCGCAGGCAAGTGAAATGTGTACTCAATCCCGGCACAAATAAATGTTTTACTTCGTCTGTTCAAAAAAGCAGGCGATCTACTATTATTTGACGGCGTAGTGTGAGTGTTTGCGAAAGCTCAACTATCCATTAGCCTTGTGTATATGAAATTACACGGGAAAATACCTCTATATCAAATCGATTAGTGGCTGGTAGCTTACATAGTAGACATTACTTGACAGAATCACTGGTTGGTACTTTAGACCAGCACCAGTATATTCTGGACTTTTCAATATGCAAAGTTTCGATGATCTCCCAGACAAGACGGGGCTTATCGTCTGATACAGCAGGAATGTAATTAACGTCAACTGATCAGTGGCAGGATGGATTAGTTACAAATTTAGACTAAATTGGGCGCGTCAATCCAAAACTTAACCACTGGCGGAACTAACATTGACGGGCGCCGGAAGTTCCGGTTCGAGGACATGCCATCAATAATTCAATTTATCTGGCCACCACCGCCAGTTCCGGACGGCTAAACCAGACTGTATGTATATTTTATACGTATTGCAAATGCCATGCAGATAATGCGTACAGTTTGAAAGGATACAGATATTTTACTTCGCTGTATATTAAAAAAAAACTAGGAGACTATTATATATTTAGTAAAGTGGATACAGTCAGTTGTCAGTCAGTCAGTAGTAATACAGTTTTTAAACGTCACTTAACAGCTTACAGCATTCCCTTAGAGCAGTGGGAAATGATGACTCAAACACAATCTGAGTGGCGATCGAGAATTCGCAAGGCAATTGAGACCTTAGAAACGAAACTTCTTGAGGATCTGGAAAAGAAGCGACTCGAGCGCAAAAATCGTTCTTTATAACGTCGATGGTCATCTTTCCTGCTTGCAGTGTAAAAGATATTCAAGACTAACTTTGTCTTTGCTAGCCATTAAAGAGGTCACTCAAGAAGATAATATTAATCAAGGTCGCTGTCACCGGATACGGTGAGGAGTATATTTAGTAAAATTGCAAGTAATTAGGCCTCTATCTTACTTTGCCCTATATTGGTCAAAAACCGGAATCTCAGGTACTAAATTACGAAATCGATTGCACGAATAGGGCACTGAAATCATACATCGTAAATTCCCGTCGAGATTCACTTTATCCAAGAATTCAGCTCCATTTGAGAAAAACTATCATTAAATCTAGGAGCTGATGAAATGAAACGTCTGTTTTTATAGTTTCCACACTATCTCGTTTGTAAAAACTATTTTGAGAAGTGCTAAAGCTGTTTTATCACCGGGCGGGGCATTGGATCCTCTAATTCGATGGAAGTGATAGACGCGCACTCTCGTTCCTGCTTTAGTAGGCTGTAAAATGAACTATTTTAGGATAGTGCAGCCTTTAAATCAAACTGAAAATTCGGAGTCGGCAACTGGACTGAAGTGTCAACGTAAAAATATTTTATTTCTGATCTGCACTAAATTTAAAGTCTCTTACAAGTTTTGTATGTAGGTATGCATTTTGATTTAAATATTGGCATGAATGTAGAAAGTCCTGTGTATATTTTAGCTTTACTTTACTTTACTATGTACTTCCAACTATTAATAAAATAGCTATTGTTCAGTATTTGTATATTTGTTAGAAAATTAAAAAAAAATCGACTTCAATCGCAAAAATGCACTAAAAAGTAAAAATACTTAAGTAAACTCAACGTCTCGCCTCATCTGTGTATAACTTGAAAGAATACAGTAAGCGGCCTTAAGGTAACGGCCTATATTTAAAACAAATATCTCCGTACTCCTAAACGTTGAAAGTCTCTTCCAGCTCAGCAACATAAAATTCTGACTGCTAGATGCAAAGATCCGAGTTGCTTTACATAATATACGATAAACAATATTTAAAATTTAAGGCTTGCCCTCGATTTCTCTTAGATCCCATTATCAGATCATGACCCGATAAAAATGGAATCACATGACAATTATACTCTTTCAGACAAAAAAAAAGTTAAAATTTCTCAATCTCTTCGAGTAATCGGAGAGCTAATTGAGAACCTCTTCCTTTTTCTGAAGTCGGTTAAAATTTGCATAAGTACCATCAAGAGGAACATTCAAACTGAGCTTTTGATTTGCAAGAAAACTGTTAAAACTCCTCTTTAATTCGCTAATAGCGAATTTTCATGGATATCTCGTTTCACATATTTTTAATGCATAACAGTTTTTAATATTTATAGTGGTATGTGACCAGAAAAATGCATAAAATGTCGCTATATCAGAGGGAATAAAAGAACAATGGCATGTCGATACGCGAGATAGGCTTTTAGATTATGTATGAGGCTTACATTTAGACTATTTGGCTCGTTGTGCGATTCAAACCCGATAAATACCGTGTATTTATGTGGAATGTTTCAAGTATATAACATGTTATTTCAATTTTGATTCACGGTTTATGTTTCAGATTAAAATTTGGTATTTTACTCAAATTTAATTCAAAACAGAATCGTTTTTAGTAGTTCACTATTAATTATCACTCGCTTACAGTGTGCTACCTACACACTTACGTACATTTCATAAATATACACATCAGAAATACATAATAAATAATATTTAAGTAACTTATTTATATAATAATATACTGCTGTAATGGTTCGAGAATAAAGTGTACCTGCATATATCGACATTGCTTTGGATTTCATTCTATCCTCCCGGTACACCCACTCGACTACCAATAAGTGAAAGAAAACATGGTAAGGAAACCAGCATTCCTGAGTGCCTAAAAAGTGCTCGAGGGTGTGTTACGTCTATCAATCCACTCTTGATCAACGTGGTGGACTATGGACCCTTTTCAGCATGAGAAGAGAACCGAGCCCAGTGGTGGGACATGTATTAGATGCAAGGCTTCTAATATTTTTATTATAAAATAATAAAAAAATACTAGTACCTATTTCTACGATATAAAATCATCTAAGAAACAGTTGAAAAAGATATGGACCGGCAGGATTTGAACCTGCGACCTTACTTGGATGGCTAAAGCGGCTGCCCGGTGTGCAGTAAGGTCGCAGGTTCAAATCCTGCCGGTCCCATATCTTTTTCAATTGTTTCTTAGTATAATTTGCTAAGCATAGCTAAATGCTATAAAAATAATCAAAGTTAATCGTACACGTTCTTTCGTTACAACATTTGTGCTGAATGTAACTTCGCCATGTTGGTTTGTATCCTACTTAAGATAGGAACAAATGGATGAACGTGACGTCACGAAATGACGTATCATACAGTTGATAAATTTAGGGTACCGGTAAGAGGCGACCGTAGCTGGATGGCTAAAGTGGCTGCCCGGTGTGCAGTAAGGTCGCAGGTTCAAATCCTGCCGGTCCCATATCTTTTTCAACTGTTTCTTAGTATAATTTACTAAGCATAGCTAAATGCTATAAAAATAATCAAAGATAAAATCATCTATTAGGAACGCTGATCTGTCAGTACGAGCTACACCAGAGACTTGCAATTTTATTTTGCCTCAGGTGCCGCCATTCACAGTACTTACAGGACTACTTACCAGGCAATGAAGCAATCAGAACTTAGCTGGTCGAAGCTTTGCGGCAATTTACAAGTTACTTATTTACTCCTACAAATAACTAAAGTAAACTCTATTGTGTTTCTACTCTAATGGTACAGTCAGCAACAAAAGTCACTTAATTCTTAAAATCGTAACTATTTAATGATTGGATGAATTCAAACTAATAGGAATCGAGTGCACGGTTGGCGTAGTGGTTAAAGCGGTCGTCTCGCCACTTTCAACTGCGCTGGTGTTGTGGGTTTGATCCCTACACGGGACAAATCTTATGATCCGCAGTCTGTTCTGACTCTGGGTGTTAGACACAGAATTCAAGAAATATTTCCAGCGCGGACGTAGTTAAAAAATATATATGTGCATTTTTTTTTTCAACTTGATATTTTTATTGCAAAGAATGTGAGTTGTATAGAAGTTTGATAATTTTAAAAGTGTTTAGCTACTTTGGTTGCTGACTGAACTATATAGTAGTACTTTTCAGCTTCTAAGATTTACTTTGACAAAACGGTCAGCTTATTAAATCAGAACAGTGGTCGCCTAGGTTTCAGTGCTCTCGATTTCGCTACTAAATAACATTGAACATGACAAGTAGCAGGTTCTCAAGGCATTAGAAATGTTTAGAACTTACTAATAATGCTCCACTTCATACGACGTTGCTCCGTTCCAAGGTTTAAGTCTTGTAAGTAATTGCCTTTCGAGATATCACTGTCTAATAACAAAGCCCACGACCAGGTTTATAGTATTTTGAACAATTTATTATTGTGCTAGAATCTAAACCCTGTCAAAAAACAACCAAACATTGTATAAATTATTGCAAAAGATGGTATGTACATATGAGTTTCTCACCAGCTCTTCTCATGATGTAGTACCGATCGGAGCTGGTACTTGGACTGAATTGAATTAAATTTTTCAAGTTGAATGAATGTTAATCTAAGCTCCGGTGATTTAAATCTTTTTAATGCAATAAATATTATAATTTAATAAGTTAAGTTTTATTTTAATTTTTATATATTTTGATGTTTGTTTTGACGAAGCGCCCTTTGGGGCCCATGGAAATAAATGATTTGATATGATTTGATAATGCTTTATGTATTTCAGGCTGCAAAAATTATAAATTCTGACGGTTTTGTTATCATGCTTGCTTCTAGGAATTCGTTTTATCCATCTTACTTCGAAGGTTGAGTTACAGATTTGATAGACCTGCCCGGCTATACCCAAATGTATTTCCATCTGCAATATTTATCACTTCACATTCAGAACCCTAGAAAAACCAAACCAATTTCTGCATATTCATAAATACTAAACGAACACCATTCCTAGATCCAGCTGGGTCTAAAACAGAAAGGTGCACGAATATTTTCATCGTTCCACATTTATTTAACCAACAAAGGGAATCAAATGTGACGTACATTCCGTCTGACTTACTAATATCATGAATATAAATTGAAACATCATGGATATTTATGCGGGGTTGGCCGCGGATATTGCCCACGGCAGCGATACGCGCCCGGGCAGGTGTTCAGACAATGTGCCCGACGGCAATAGATTCCTGATACCAATATTTATGCCTATTACCGACCCGTTCAGAAGAAATACAATACCGTAATTTCGACCACTGTTATTCATAGCCGCCAGTTCGGACATTACGAAAACTTATCCCAACTTTCGTATAAAATAGAATGGACTGTTTATGTTTTTATTTATAAGGACAGCAGTGATTTGCTATGGCGTCGGACAATTTATTTATTTATATAATAAGTTATGTCTTTTTTCTTATACCTGTTTATTGAGACCTGTTTGACAAAATATTTATAACACCAGTTACTCCAATGGACTATTTAATTTATAGAATATAAAACATTTCAAAATAAATAGTTTAAATGCATTTTGTAATGTTAAATGGTTACAAAAATCCTTGTAACCACATCATTTAAAATCCAGATTAATTATATAAAATGGCAACACCAAATACAGTTTGCCAGCAACTCCCATACGACTTAATGTGATGATGAAATTAAAAATGCATTTAACATATTAATAAAAGCACGAAGCATTTGTATCGCTTGATGATAACCGCATCGAATGCAATCACAGTAATCCGATAACGTACATTTAAAATGTATGACAACGTTATACGTAAATCGTAATACGTGTTTTGAGGTTTCCGTGTACGGCTTCCTGGTACTCATAAATGAATTTAATTTCGCTGTAACGATTTTTAAACCTCGCAACGCAACACTGCCGGGAATGTAAACTCCAAAGATGCAAAGAATGTTGTAATATTTAATTACTTAAGTATTTTATTAATACATGCCTGCAGACATCTTTCTTGTACTTGTTCATAAATAAAGTGGAAAGAGTATTGGTATCTTTTGTACATGCTATGCTCAACCTGAATCCAACAAACACAAGTCCAATAGCAAGTTCCCGCAAGTTGTTCTGTCTGAAATCCCAGCCATCAAGAATTTATAGGCAACGCTGGCAGAACAAGAGCTAAGCATGCCTACACGGAGAGGCGCCGATGCCAGATATGCGAGCGATCCCGGCGGACGGCACCTACGGCGAGATTGCATACCGCTCTGAGATATTGACTACCCGACTAATGTGGGCGGTAATGGATGGAAAGTGCCCCAAAACTAGTGTAGGGTTGGCGTCGACTGCACGCAATTTGAATAAACATGAAAATGATTGGGTGTTATCATAAATCTCCCGAGCCGTTTATACTGCATCGCTGCTGTTGCACGATGCACGATACGCTGCATTCAACCTTTATGCGAGTTGTTTGATACACACGTTGCTCCATACAACTTTATCTATCTTGATAGACGAATGTTCATTATACTAAAGTTTCAGTGTTGGTTTACCACTATTTGTAATCATCAAAAGCATACTTGAGCAACCTTGCTTGGAGTAACCGCTACTACGATGAACTATTTCTCTTCGACTTGCGATGCGCTCTGAAATCAAAGGGGTCGTTTCCGGGAGGCGATAGTAGGACATAATAGAGGCTCGGAAGGCTGATGGCGAGGCTTCGATCACGGAGAGGCATTGTAAAGTGAGCACGGAGCGGATCCGGGGCCTCGACGGTCTCGCCCGAATATAGATTCCATTAATTAGCAGCCAACTGAGAACCACTCGACAAACAAACAGACAATGAAGTATCAGCATACATATTTGCATAACAATTGCATCTTAATCGAATCAAAGCTAATTGAATTGAATAACATCACAATTCCTTGTACATTAATTGATGTATTAGGTATATTGATGGCTATCCGACCGTCATGCATTCATGCATATTGGATAAGATGCGATAATAATAATATCAACTAACTAGAACTAATATTTGGAGCGAATGATGATAGTTTAGCGTGGCAATGAGTTTTTATTGTAGAATATAATTTGAATTTGAAAAGCTTATGGATAACGTTTAATCTACAATATGACGAACGTATGGCGGAGTGGGTAGTGTACCTGCCTGCGACGACGCCGAGGTCGCGGGTTCGATTCCCACTTAAGACAAATCTTTGTGTGCATGAACACGGGGGTTTGTGTTAGTTTGGGTGTTTATATGTACAATAAGTATGTATTTACAAAAAGAAAAGTATATATGTATTAGTATCAGTTATTCTAGTACCCAAAGTACAAGCTCTGCTTAGTTTGGGACTAGATGGCCTTGTGTATAAGTTGTAAAAAAAAAAATAGCTGTGACGACAGTTCCTAGGGTTAAATGAACTAGAATTAATCCACGCCGCGATGTGACATGATGAACGAAATTAGGCAGCGCTCTGCTCGTGATAAAATTGTGGAGGCGGTGTCGCGATGCCGTGAAATTGCGAAATTATACTTTTTGATACCCGACTCCAGTATTTTATTCTGATTGAAAACGTGCAGCAATTGGACGTAATACTAACGATCATTTGTACGTTGAAATACTCGGTATTTTATTCAGTTTTGTACAAAAGCGAGGGGTAAAATGAGGTAGAGATTTACCGAAAAAATATAGTAGTAGTATATATATAGTAGTATAGTTTACTAATATTTTTTAATTTTGCATAATAAAAATATATTAAAAACAAACAAATTCTGATTGATTTAAAATTTTTAAAATATAATTATCCTTGCAAATAATACGTACGAATCTATTTATTTTAAGGAAAACATACAGTATTATGTATAATATAATATATATAGTAATATATAACAATATAATAGTAAAAGTACTAAGAGTATAGTGACATAAATTTTAAGCAGAAAGGCAACACATTGAAATAAATGAATATAACATTTATGTGGTTGAATAATAATGAATTTTTATTCAACCACATATATATCAAATGAAATAATAATTATAGTATTGTTTCATTTTATATGACAATTGTTTTGATTGTGAGAATAGATACATATGTGGTCTGAAGAATACCTACATATTAGTTAATAATAGTGTTGATCGAAAAGGGGGGTCTTTGTTCCACTCATTCCGCACTCAGTTGAGCTCGTTGGAAAAGATGATTAAGCGTAGGCAAGACCGATTTTTTAATAAAGAGAATAATATAAATGTAAATTTTTCATTGGTAATGAATGTAAAAATTATTAAGAGACTAAAAATTTCGATAAAAATAACAACATCACGCCTATGTTAACCAGAATGTTGTGGCAGAGGTGTACAACACCCACACTTCACCTGTTATGTTTAGGTCCCATGGGATAGGGGGTATCGCCATTCACCGGGCACAATTTCAACTCCGTGATGCTATTGTGAATTTCCTTACGGAAAGTTAATAAATAACACTTTGCCCGACCCGGAGATCGAATCCGAGACCTCACGGTGAGAGGGGCATACGCTAACCTAGGTCATCGCTACGCTAGACCGTCGAGGCATTTATAACGCATAAATACGAAAAAGTCTATTCAAAACATCGTATACCTAGATTTGGAGCAGTGAACTTTAATATCCCATTTCCAGGAAATCAGGAAAATACACCAAAATGTTGTGTAATCTTATTATGAATAAAACTTACACATTTAAGCGCACCCATGACACATTTATAAATAATCTCTTAAAAGTTGCGTCCACGTTTAAAATTGTGCTCATAACCTTTGTCTAAAGTACCAGGTGGATTACCAACTACCGAATGGCGCCTTTAATATGAATAAAATATTCGTTAAAACCGAAATATAAGTGCTCATTAGTGATGCAACTAATACCACTAGGCATACGAATACGTACTAGTTGGTCAACAAATACCACTAAGGAATATTAAGATACGCAATTCGATGTTAAATTGGGTAAACATGCGTTTTATTATTAAAAACATTAGTACCAACTGCGCTCTCAAACAGCCTAAATATTTCAATAAGATACTTTGCGGGAGAGTAAAAAAAATCAACTATTGTACTCAAAAATAAACTATGATTTTAATTAAACCTAAATACTTAAATCTCTATTTAATTCCTTCCAAGTGCAATCCAATGTACTAAAACATTTTGTTAGAATATAATTATTTATCAGCGAATACCAATATTTACCTGGTGGATCGCGATATGCTCTACCCCTATGACATAGGAATTTATGGTCTAATCTTAACAGGTGAAATGTGAGTGTAATACACTTTCGCCACACCCTTATGGGTACTTATAGATTTAAGTATGATCTGTATTGCATAGGTACCTTAGGGTAAAATATGGTGGACTTTACTACTTTGTAACATCAATGTATACCTATATTCGCAATAAAAATATTGAATTGTAATGATTGAGATTTGTTACGAATATTTGTAAGATATTGCTGATATTTGTTGCATCACTAGTGTTCATACTTATGTAGCAAAGAGCGTTCTCCATTTATTTAATTAACCAAAACCACCTTAATCTCGCTGATGACGCAATTGCTTTATCTTTTGGCACGTTAGTCTTATATTTATGACTAGGTATATTTCGGTAAATGTAAATGTGGTAAAAGTGTAAAAACATTTAGCGAGTCAACAATATCAGCCAGCCCATACTAGAGGCCTATTCCAATGTTTAAGGCATCGCATTTTTTTTTATGAAATGGTAAGATTGATTTTCAGTTATTGCTCTATCGACGAGCAAGCTATTCAACTTGAGCCTTGTTAACAGAAATTGCACTATCTAAGACAGAAAACCTCATTTTCAAAAATTAGACAACGGGTCTAAATTGCGTAATTATTATAAGGTAAATAAATACTTATGCTCGACGTTTCGAAATGACAGGCATCATTCGTGGTTACGAGCCGACTGGTGAAGCTCAGCGTCCACTATCCTTAGTATTGTGTGTCGAATTACCGACGGTTTCGAACTGAATAAAAATAAAAATTGTGACTATAAACTGAGGGTAGTTGACAATATCTGCGCTTCACGGACATGACGCTGAGCTTCACCAGTCGGCGAATGAAAACGAAAAATGCAAGTCATTTCGAAACGTCATTTAATTTTAGAGAGTCATATGCGAAACATGAATAGTGTTATTTTAAATTTTGTTTAACGGTCATACAGTTCGCGATCAATGTACACTGTATAGTCTTCGTAATAACTTTAACAGTACATATAACTAAAATACTTTAAGTTCAACAAATAGTGGCTGTCAAATATTTAAGACAGACCCCTAATGAGGTTGGCTAACTGCTACCGAAATGAGTCGGTGTCTAATTTATTTGCAGTTAGCCACGGGTGCCTGAAGATGGCGCCACGCGTCGTCGGCAAGAAATGCAGTCTCTGCAATTACCATAATTGAAAACTTGATGCGTCCACTAAGTATGTACTGCATAAAATAAAATATAGCCGTTTTGAATGGAACCGTTGTGATTAATGAGCAGTGGTAGAAACAAAAGCGTGCAATTTGAGGTTAACGACTTCAAACATTTTAATAATAATAATATGGATAAATCATTTTAATCAAATCTTTTTAAAATAATTAAATTAAATATTTACGAACTCAAGATATATTATGCTTTTTAGGGTTCCGTAGTAACTAAAAGGCATCCTTACAGGATGGTCTGTCTGACTGAGGTCGAACAAACGTCGAAAATGTTTGTGCCAGAATGCTGAAATTTCACATGGATATGTACTAGGCTAACAATCAAGTTAAATAAATTTTATAAAACTTATTTTTTTCGGGTACCCTCCCTACATGTTAAATCAAGATGTTTTTTGTATTTTGTGTACCCCGTAGTGTGGGGTTAAATAAAAAAATATATATATAAATAGGTTTTTTAAAAACGAGGCGTTGCTAAGACGAGTTTTCATGTAGAGATCCGTTTGTGAGTTAAAGACCAAAATTTCCAGAAGGGGACTCGATTCTAAAACTAAACCGTCGGAAAATTTTCTGAACTTCTATCCCTTTCTAACATAAAAACCGTCATTTAATAGAACAAGTAAGAGAACTGGATTGCAATAATAGGCTGCGGCATCTTTGACTTTAAGGCATATTTAATATCTATATTATGATAACAACATGAAACCATTGTTAATGAGCCATAATAAACACTAGAAACACTGGTTTGGGTATCTGTCTATTAAAGTTCATTGAATTATTTGAATTGTTATTTCCTGTATTCATTTCAGCACCGTTAACATTTTGACCGAATGCTAGCGTACTGATAAAAAAAAAATAAAAAAAAACAAAATAAAATAAAATTAGATAGACAGACTAAATAAAATAAAATGAAATAAAAATAGATAGTCTGTCTAATAAGCACACCAACTGTATAATTACACAGAGCCGTACAAACTATTATAATAATGTACAGGTAAATCATATAATGTTCATTACACAAATCACAAGCATGCATTACATTCAAACAATTTCTCTTTAGGAGACTATACTAAGCTCTATGCTAAAAGGGTCTTTGCCATTATGGACCTGAGCATTATTCGGTTTATATGTCCTCCGGAGCTATTGACCCATTTAAGAAAGTAAAGTCTGGTTGGCTACGGTCAAGCACTAAGGTCAAGCATTTGTAAATGAAACTAGGCAAAGCAATATCAATCTCGCGTTTTAGTGAATTGGAATGGTTTGATTGATTTCAAGTCCGGCCCTTAAATGTTAAAATGTGAGCTATCGTGTTTTGTTTACCAGGTGGCGCCACTTTAGAGTAAGGTCTGTCAAAGTTTGTTGACAGACGTTGATTTATCCCAACCATTGAGTTTATATGTTTAATAGAAACGCAGTTCTTAAGGGCGGTTTGAAGACTAACATTTTGGAACAAAAAATATTAAGAAGTTCGAATTTTTTGTTCTTATTTCAACTTGGGACATTTATATGTCCGTCTCTCCTGCTCTCATACGTGCCTTATGTACAAGTGCGTTCTATGTCACGCGTAAAAATTTGTTTTCAGAACGCCCTAAAAAACTGTGTCTCTGTAGACACTTATAATCTCAATGACCGCATTGCCAACCTGAAAATAGTGTCATTTGACATTTTGGAGACCTCACACTACACAAACATTTCTAGTGGCGAATTCATACGCATAAATCATGTAGTTAGATCAAGTTTTGTATTACCTCCTTTACCAATAGAATTATATATTTAATAGAAGCGTATTTTTTATTAGATTTATTACAAGATAAGTGTACTAACTGTTCAAATCCTGAATAATGAAGAAGAGTCAAGCAGAAATAATATTTTCAGGATCTATTTTGTCGATTCCTAAATATTAATTTATTTCAAAGAGAAGGCCATAATTAAGTACAGTCAAACATTACAGTCTTACTGTGAATGTGCAACTATAGATGACCGGTAAGCTCTGCTGTCCAAACTTAATGAACGGACTTCTACTTACATGTAATGTCGATAGCTTTAGTATTCGCACTATTACAAGTTTGGTACAGGTGATATTCATGATATTATGTACAGTCGGCTCCTTATATATAGTCACAGACAAAATATCCAGATATATAGGAGCGCCTAAAGTGACCAATGATATCAGTACAACCAAAGTCTTCTAATAATTTAAAGCATCCATCATGCTTAAATATATCGGAACATTGACACCGTCAAATATATGAGTGCATTCAATGTGTCAAAATCATAGTAACAAACACATCGCCAATGGTTTCTAAGCAACCAAAGTATTCAAAAATATGGAGCAATAAATAAATATGAACTCTATATCTATGTATTTGAGGAACTCTTTGGAATAATTATACTCTTTTTGATAAAAATACGCAAGCCAACATCATTTAGGTACTTTTGACGCTTTAGGTGTATCAAAAATATTTTTCTTGTGAGTAGGTATGAATGTATGTATTTAGATATATATTTATATATGTATTTCTTATATATGCAACTCATGACAGATAACTAACTAATCCTTACTAATATTATAAATGTGAAAGTTTGTGAGTATGAAGATGGACGTATGGCTGTTTGTTACTGTTTCACGCAAAACTTACCGAGTCGATTTTGATGACATTTTGCAAACAGATAACCTGGATTACCAGGCAAATTTTTATCAACATAGCACGCGCGCGGCGCCGCGGGCAATAGTTAGTTAGTATGTTATAATTACTAAATGTAGCTTGACTCCAAGTGTGCTATATTGGTCTAAGACTCTAAGTACATTATTGTGATCGCCGTGATTCTTTAGGTTACTGTTTCGAATCCCAGCCTACTTTTTGTCGATTTTATGGCTTTTTTATTTTTTTTTGCGACCTAAACATAAACTTCCTAACATGACTAATATGCAACTCTGCCTATCTACAATCAACACACTATGTTGTATCAATCACATCATTTCTGGATAAAATAATAAATCACAAAAAACAAGATTTTATTTTATTAAAATTGTTTATTAATATCTAAAAGAATCAAAAACGTGTATATCCACCCTCAGCAATAATGACGTCACTAAGCTACTGACGCATGGATTGACCGCAATAAAACAAAATCTATGATCTCCTCTTAACGACTCCCATACGTTTTCAACGTGTCTCCTCTAGTTTTCCACAGTTCTTATTGCAGTATTATCCCATAGTTGTATCATTTTACCCCATACATTTTCTATGGGATTTAAGTCAGGACTACGTGGGGGAAAAACCTGAGAATTATGAACAAAACTGTTATCCTTTATGAAGCGAATTGTTTCATTGGGATAAAATACTCGGGCCGTAGGCAACAAAACATTCATTAAGGATGTTCCTATAACTTTGGCCACAAATATTATATTTTATCATTGCATTTATTTTTACTTTACCAGAAACTTAAAGCCATTAATTAGTACAGAATCAGTTACCAAGTCCATAGTTTTAACGACAAAATACAAAAAAAGACACGTTTTCCAAATAAATTGAGCATTCTAAATAATGAAACTGTATGAGAAACGATTTTTTTTTGTCTTATATAGTTACCCATTCATAAATAACCGTAATAGTAGTAGTAAAGTTAAGTTAAAATAAGTTTGTATAATATGTCGTAGGTTTGTGATAAAATCAGGTTTTTGATTTCACTAATTTGTTATTTGCCCATACATCGCTATTTCTATCTTGAACGGGCTATTGTTCAGCCCAAAATTCAAAATTACATACAATGACATGAAAAATAAACAAAACACATGCCAATGACGTCACGCACAAAATGAAAGAGACAGGTAACAGTATTTTTACAGTCGAAATCATCCTATCAGCCTATGGCCATATTAAAAGTACCCTATAATTGTAATGATAGAGTTCATTTTTATTTATTGCTCCATATTTTTGAATACTTTGGATGCTTAGAAACCATTGGCGATATGTTTGTTACTATGATTTTGACACTTTGAATGTACTCATATATTCGACGGTGTCAATGTTCCGATATATTTGAGCATGATGGATGCTTTAAATTATTAGAAGACTTTGGTTGTACTGATATCATTGGTCACTTTAGGCGCTCCTATATATCTGGATATTTTGTCTGTGACTATATATAAGGAGCCGACTGTACCTAAAAACCTCTTAAACAATAATATATTTTCATAAAATGAATAACGAATTGGTAATACAGTTTTCAGTAGTTTCTGTAAAGACCACGAAACGTTATCTAATGTTTAATAAAAAAATATATTGTCATAAACAATTATATACCTGGTTGAAAATTATAATTTTAAAATACGAATTGTTGCTCTATGGCTATAGCAATAAAACACACACACATGTAAAATTATCAAAAGAATTAAAACAACCATGTTTTTATTACTTCACACGATAACTTACCAATAAAAAGTAAGTACCAAATAACTATTAAAAAGTCCAGATTAAAACGTTCTGTGACTAGTCCTAGAGTTTCATTACTCGGAAAAACAAACACTAATGGGTAGTTGTAAAAAGAAAAACAGCAATGGAAAGCTGTTATACAACACTGTTAATTATATTGACGTTGTGTATTTACGCTCAGGCTTGGCAGTCAGTGGACGATGGCGTCCTAAGGCTTCGTGTGCACTGAACTTTTTAGTAGAAAATATAGTCCTACGACTCTTCTTTGATCGTCTTTCTAATAGTTTTTTTGTTATACCTCATTCTGATGTTATTTGTTCAGTTTTCAGAAGGCACTTAAACTAGAGTCGGCGCAGACAGTTGTCCAGCGCAGTGGTCGCTCAATGGTTCTAAATTGACATACAATTTCGCCATTAATGTGAGGAAGATATATCAGTTTCTTTCTTGGAAATGCCGCGAGTCTAACTTGACTGCGTTGACTCTAGTTATAACATCTGTCTATCATAGATATTCAAATGCAACGTTAGTTAACTCTATTCACTAAAATCCATGTCTTTTACCCTACCGTTGAAAAAAGGTACAAGCCATTTTTTTTATACAGTCCTTATCTATATATTTTGACATACTGTAATCTTTTTGGTAAGTTTAATAATCAAGTTCGATGATAATATGATTTACTAATAATATACTGTCTAATATAATGTCTAATAACGCTAGAGAAATGCATACCTACCTCTTCATTGGAGGCTTCAGGCAACTGGGACCGCAATTAACTGGACCCACGGGATCAGTTGCCGGATTACAAAAAAAATATTATTTTTCTTCCGTCAACTGGGACCACCACACACACACACAAGTAATCTATTGTCCAAGCCACAAGTCGTACAGTCAACAACAAAAATAATGTTTGCTAAAATAGTTAATATAGCGTTACGTGCATGTCGTGTATACCTTTTAGATACAACACTAATCCGTGATGGTAAATCAAAAACTCTTTTGGCTATGGGTAATGGGTTGCCAAACTGCAATATAATGCACCATAGTTTGGCAACTCATTCCATAATAATAATTATTAAATTTTACTGATATTCTTTGAAATGTTAATATAATGCAAAATAAATATTCTAAACGTATGGGCTTATTTCGCATGTTATGTATATACGGGGTGGATGCGACATAGCGACATTTATTGAAACCACAGCTTCTATACATGGTAAGTATCAATTTCCACCGGATAAAAATTCTCTGGCGAAAAAAAAAAATCCCGTTCTCCGAACAATTTGAACATTGCGATCGTGCAATTTGTTCGGAAGACGTGGATTTTTTTTTTCGCCAGAGAATTTTTTATCCGGTGGAAATGCATACTGGCCATGTATAGAAGCTGTAGTTTCAATAAATGTCGCTATGTCGCATCCACCCTGTGTAAAATTAAATCAGTTGCCACTTTAGAAAAATCTTTAGTTATTATTATATTTCTAAAGCTTTCATTTTAAAAATGTGTAAGCGACATTATTATGGTAAGCCATATTTTCCCGTGCCAATTTATGTTAAAAGTATATGAATAATGTTATTATTCTATTATTATTTTATAATTAGGTAAATCCAAAAAAGTGGCAAATTCAATATTTTTGATCTGGCAACATATATATAAAAAATCACAAACTTCTAAGCTGATATTTTTATATTTTACTTAAATTAAACTTAACTTTTATCCTAACCCTCAAGGCTGATTTTGTGATAGATAATATAAATATTTATATACAGGGTGGATGCGACATAGCGACATTTATTGAAACTACAGCTTCTATACATGGCCAGTATGCATTTCCACCGGATAAAAAATTCTCTGGCGAAAAAAAAAATCCACGTCTTCCGAACAAATTGCACGATCGCAATGTTCAAATTGTTCGGAGAACGGGATTTTTTTTTTTCGCCAGAGAATTTTTATCCGGTGGAAATTGATACTTACCATGTATAGAAGCTGTGGTTTCAATAAATGTCGCTATGTCGCATCCACCCCGTATATACATAACATGCGAAATAAGCCCATACGTTTAGAATATTTATTTTGCATTATATTAACATTTCAAAGAATATCAGTAAAATTTAATAATTATTATTATGGAATGAGTTGCCAAACTATGGTGCATTATATTGCAGTTTGGCAACCCATTACCCATAGCCAAAAGAGTTTTTGATTTACCATCACGGATTAGTGTTGTATCTAAAAGGTATACACGACATGCACGTAACGCTATATTAACTATTTTAGCGAACATTATTTTTGTTGTTGACTGTACGACTTGTGGCTTGGACAATAGATTACTTGTGTGTGTGTGTGGTGGTCCCAGTTGACGGACGAAAAATAATATTTTTTTTGTAATCCGGCAACTGATCCCGTGGGTCCAGTTAATTGCGGTCCCAGTTGCCTGAAGCCTCTTCATTGCAATACATGTAAATCGCAATGTATCTAAACCAAACTGGCTTAAGGTTATCAGGTAACCGCAACATAGTAATGAAAGCACTAACATGCGTGAACGTATGGATACAGATTATGAGTAAAGTAGTGGTACTTTAAGTGGTACTTATGTTAACTAATCCGTGTCGCCTCGACAGTCATTACTATCTTTATTGATAATGATATCTAGCTATAATAATAATTAAATGCTTCACTAGTGATAGAGCTTTTGTGAACAAACTCGAAGACAACACTACCCGGTTTGAATAGACCACGTTTTTCAAAGCGTAAAGTCACGTTGTTGTACTGAAAATTAATACAATACACAACACTAAATTTAAGGTTATTGCATGCCCTTATTTTACCACATGTCATACCAAGTTATGAAGGGGGATTGGTAATCGAAGCAGTTGAAAATTTCACGTGTGAACGCTTCGTGCCCTGATCTCTCCCCTCGACAATATCCGCAGGAAACCATGGAGGAAACCATAGCCATTCTACGGCACATTCGGTAAGGAACTAGCACATTATTAATAGAGACGTCTAGACGACTTCCTTCGCTTGAGAAAAGCTCGTTGGATAGGTTTACAAGCCGATCAATAAGTAAACGTGTATTTAACGCAAACTCATCTATATATCTCTTCAAAACTAAAAACTAAATGTCAACCTATAAACGTTAAAGAATAATAATCAAACATGCAGCAAATCTTTACAACACAAAAGCTTTAGCATAAAACATTCCTCACGAATTGGACTATATTGAATTTTGATCGGGAACATTAAAGTAAGAGTCGTGATCCCCGCGAAAGAGTGAAAGGCTCGAACAAAACAAGATTGGCTCACGTCCTCACAATATTTCAATTCGTAAACAAATGTCACTTGAAAAAGATCAGAGGGGCCAACAAAAATGTATAAGTAATTCAGCATAAACGGTCCCGTCCCCTTATTCCGTTGGTAGGAAATCCCGTAAATCCATTCCGAGGCGGGTTGCCTAGCGTCGCCGGCGCGCGCATTGACTGAGACGTATGCAAAGGGATCAATGAGATAAATTGCTCGCCGCTGTCACTTCACGGCAAATGGATGAAGGGGAAAAAGGGGGAAGGGGTGCAGAATCTGCCAAGCTAATGGTGCGCGTGGGCATTACGCTCCACTCGCTTTAATTACACTTTAGACAAAGGCAAATGATCGCCACCCGCTCTACTATAATTACGTACAACGCAGCTTAAGCCTCCACTACACTGCTTAAAAGTGCTCCAGCTTCCCAGGTGAGATTAACCGACGTAATTATGAACAATTCACAAAGAATTGAGTCGAAGCGTACCAATGAATATTATTCTAATTAACTGAGGCAAGAAATCAACGCTGATTGGAAGTCACTCGAGACGAAGTAAAATTGCACGCATTACGGGTAATTCCCATCGTTTTTCCTCAATAAAGTAAGCAGATGGTGATAGGAAAGATGTATACGATAACTTTTACCGATCGACATTGTATTAGCAAGTAGAAACTACAGTAAAGCCCCGTGATGACGATGGCGCCCACTTGTCAATTAAGTAGAATGATCGACAAGAGCACCTCCCAAACTCGTTTGCAACCGAATGACGATCTCTCACCAGCCGCTACTTTGCCGCTTTGAACCAATTTATATTCCAAGAAAAGAACCTTATTAACGCGGCTACACTTATCAAAAATCGCTTTACAGATAGAGCTATCAAAAGTGTTCGCCTCCGTTAACTCTTGATTATATTGCCAGAATACAACATCAAACGAATGGGAGCACTTGGGACGTTGTTCCCGCAAATTACACCGTTATGCGACTACAAATAACCGCAAATTTATGTAGATAGCTATCGAGTGCTCGGCGTTACGTAAAACGTGTTTAAGACGGTGGCGAGGGCGATAACATGACACTAGTGTTAACATCTGGCCTCGCTCCGTTCCCGCCGTCGAGCATAAACATCCCGGTGCCGGCGTCATGTCTTCATTTGCATGTTTCAAACGCGGCAACATCGGGAGCCGTGCCGACAATGTCAATGGGATCGTTACCCGAATTTATTCAAAGTAGGCACCCTAGATTAGCTGAGCGGGGTTTGCGCTGCAGATTAACAAGCTTGCCTACGAAAACACACCAGCTAGATGATGTTGTGTAAAGAATATTGGAAGCGTTCAAAAGCGCAATCAACTTTGACTGTTTTCGTTTGCGATATTGCATTGTTAAATCGATAGCTGCGGCACAATGGGCGCTCGTTTGCCAGCACCATAAAAGTGAAATTCAACAATAACCCCGGGCTGCATTCATCCCTCCTTTTACGTACCTACTCGTACCTAGGCCACAATTAAGCGTATTGTGGAATTTAATCCTAAATATATTAGATTTCTAACCATAAAAGTTCTAATAAATTCAGACCTTTTGAGGATTGAAACCAATTTGCGCGTCTATTTTACCTACCGTAAAAGAAAATGGCCCAGGACTAACATATCTACAGGCTGAATAAACACCCCTTTTCATTTTGAGAGTGTAACCTACAATTTAGAGTTCAAATTATTATATTCTTACAAATAAGTTAAGTGTTTCAATGGGTACTCTATGATAATAATGTACCATACCTCCTCAAAATGCTTTATCACCTAATTCTATGACCAGATTACGTACACCACCTTCCTAATTTATATGGGAAGCTAATACTAAAGAACCTACTAGCCACAATAGTCCACAGAACCTAATAGACCACAGTCGTAAAAAGTAACCACTAGAAAACGAAACAGTCAAATATACTAGGAACGAGTACGAACTGCAGTAACAAAAGAATTCACAAAAACAAAGCAATGGAAAGCTGTTAAAGGCTATTTTATTCACACGAAAGCCGTACGTGGAGTAGACTGAGTGAGGATATTCGCAATAATCCTAGGCTCTGTAAAATATTATTCGCGAAAAAGCATTTAACGCCATAGCACAGTGACACGACGCGTGCACTGATGTCCACTCGCCGCTCGCCGCTTTCAGCCGACACTCCAAAATTTAACGATCGTTTTTAATAGCTTGCTACCTTTTTCCTAGTGGTTACGAGAATCATCCAATCACTTCTTGTTTTTTCTAAACTACCTACCCGTATGTGAAAAAATATGCGAGCGAAACGTGTTCTTTAGTCGAGCTTTTGCATGTTCAAATAGAAATCAAAAGGTATCCTTCAAAATATACCTGCAATATACCGTCTTTGAAAACTCCATTTACGGCAAATAGTGTCGAAAGAGCAAACATTTTACGAGTTTTTATACGTGGGTCACGTAGACAAAGTTAGGAAACTACTTTCAATCACATGCAAATAGAATTTATCATCCGGTTTATTCGACGTGTTTATAAGACAATGAGCTTATTGGCAGTTAGATAAACCTTATTGACAGGATAAGTATATCACACACATAAATAAAAGTGACAGCAGAGTTCTTTTTTTACGTGTTACTTGTATCACTTTTAAATTCGGTTAGGTTATATTTTATAGGTCCTCAGAAACTGGTCCATGTTGTTAGAGTAAAGGAAAAACTTTGCTTACTTTCGTTGAATTTGTACAGGTCAATACGAGGTTTCAATACGAATTCATGCAAAAGACATTGAAAATCGCATTATTTTGTCAATTATTTTGCTCTTGACCTACTTTTGATCTGACAAAAATTGACAAAAGACAAACCTTTGAACAAGAAAGTTGGTTAATAAAAACGTAGTAAAGAAAAGAAAAGCTTCAAACGTTGGAAAACGTAAGAACGCAGTTTGCTTGAGTCGTGCGCTTCCCGTGAGACATTCAAGATGGGACTTCTATCCATTGCTGGACACGCGAACCTCTCGTTAGACCAACAGTAAGTAAATAGTACAGAGTATACCCTTAATAATAAATGTTTTACGCACGTGAAGACGCTATCCAACCAAAGGCTCCTTCTAAAACAAAGAATTTTGCAATAATGTTCGACAGACACAATATAGTTCTGTATGTTTCTGTACCTTGATGTTATCTCTTAAGGAATCGACGTCGCGGCGAAACCAATTTGTTCTTGAAAGTTTAAGCAGCCTTGTAAACTTTTTATTGTGATGGAATATACCACCTAAGTTTTCGATCTCTGTAGTATGAACTCGAAGTTAATTTGTGTTATTTACTGAAGCACTGTATTTTATTATAATAAGTAATATATAAAATTCATTTATTTCGAGTAACAAGACCCATATGAAGCATCAAAAACAAAACAAATATAACAGTTTCACACAAATAGCTCATTTGACTAAAATTACATAAAAAATTAATTGACATTTTAAAATTTAAATATAAATTCCAAATAAAAATTAAATAGTTTTAAAATTTAAAATTACAATTAATACAATTCATAGTCATTTATCATGCATGTTAACAATTAAAAAATAAAAATTAATTTATTGAATACTAGCTTCTACGCGCGGCTTCACCCACGTGGTAATTTGATAAAAAGCCAATACTATTCCTAGGATCTTGAACTATATTTACACCAATTGTCATTAAGATCAGTATAGTCAAACTTATAACTTCTTAAACTCAAACCACCTCACTCAATCGAACGCAAAGAACGAGACCGTGATTCATAAGCATTCAAATAAGACATTACTACATGCACACATGTAAATATAAACAACTTAAAGCCATAAAGCCGATACGGTCGACAGTTAGTCGCCCTTGAGTTGTAAGCGCTCCCGGCAATGACATTACAACCACTTTCAACTCACTAATCTTAATTGTATCGTTTAAGATAATTTAGCTCTCATTTAGTAAGTCATCGATGGAGATGCATTCGATTGAAATACCGATGTTACGAAATTACAAAGAGAATGTTTGGATATTAATAGTTGTGATGGTAAATTGCTAAACGCATCCATAATTGTCTGAGAGGTACAGCAGAGACATTTCTAACTTAATTTCCGTGGCCGCGCGTCACATATTTTTATACTTAAAGAGCATTCTGCGCGCGACTCTTAAAAAATGAAAATATAGTAGGTATGCGGATGTGACTGTCAAAGTATAGAAATCTATGACGCTAATGACAGACGCCCGCGTAGACGCGCCTGAGGCGATCGATATCAACGCACGGACTTTTGCCTTTAGGGACATTTTGCAGTAGGTATATTCAAACAAACTACAAGCGGTACAGCGCTTTTATATTAATAATAGCAGCCCTGTATCTAATACATGTCCCACTGCTGGGCTCGGGCCTCATCTCATGATGACAAGGGTTAGACCATAGCCCACCATGCTGGCCAAGTTCGGATTGGGTGACTTCACACACCTTCGAGCACTTTTTAGGCACTCTTAGGCATGTAGGTTTCCTCACGATGTTTTTCTTCACCGTTAGCGAGCGATAATTTAGACGAATCTTAAGGATTTATTGTCAGAGGTGAGTGCTGTGGGTTTGAACCCGAGACCTTTTATTTCGCAGTCCTATGGTCTCCCACTCGGCTATCGCTGCTATATATAATGGCTTTTATACTAGGCATAACAAAATTATTAGGTACCTAATAGATAGTTAACTTACAGTTAGAATTATACATGTTCTTCTGCGGTCCAGTTTGATAATAAATTCAAAGTCTACAATTATAGGTGATTACAGCAATTAGCTATACATTTACAGTCGTTGGTCGGTGGTTCATAATGTGGTTGGTGGTGGACACATTAGATACTGTCAAATAGGTTGCTTGCTCGTTTGATACATCGGTGATAATGACGAATACATTTGATTTTAAAGCAATATAAATAGAGACAAAGTAAACTGAGAGAACATTAAGAAGATATTTACACAATTTTAAAAAGACGAAATATTTAAAAACAGTGAAAATGTAGCGAAAATATACATTATTCATCGCCATAATGAGGAGGGTACGATTATTCGCGCGCAATTTTAAAGTGATATAATAAAAATTAATTCCGCTGAAAGTGCTTGGTAAACCCACATATTTTGCATATGCACGTATCATTAAAATTATAATCATTTACATGCGCGCCTGAAACACGCACAATGGTGACTGGTTCGGATCATAAAAGGTTTAATGAAAACCATAACAGGAGCCGATTACAATTTATGAGCAAACGCAGCCTGCTCCAAACTAAGTTATTAAATTAAGAAACTAACGAGCTTTTGCGTTCGGTAACATGTCGAATTCAATTTCTACGGTGTATTTAACACTCACGACAACAGGGCTGCGACGAGCTGAATTTATAGTATAGTATAATTTATAGTTCTAGTGGTTAGTGTATGCGCTTTCGGGTATGGTTCCCGGGTCAAAAAAGCAAAAGTGTTAATAGAGGTTTTTCAGGCAGGCAATTCACGGCAATAGGCTCACCCCCCATAACATGGGACTATGACACACCCTTCTGGTTCTAGAAGCGTAATGTAATGTTGTGGTATACCCCTTGGTGATTGCTATGAATGTAAGTATTTGAGGGATTATGTACAAGCGAGATAACATGAGCGGTCATATAAGAGTTTGACCTTTAAGTTCCAAGAAGGATTTGTCGCTGCCCTTACAGGCACATGATCAGTAATGAAGAAACAACACCGACAATTTTGGTCACACTTTTATAGCGGCTGAAAGACACAATCAGGCGAATAATTACGTACATATCTAGGAAATCCATTGTATGCTATATCACTATCACCCCATCCTCGGTTAAGCTATAACTTAATAACAAGAAAACACACAAGCACGTCTTATCCTTTTTGCAACTAAGATGGCTTTAAAGCATAACACATTTCTGTACATACCTTTACTATATAACACGAAGCTCTGCTAGTGACGTCAGACTATGAATACATACATAATATATACATAGTTATTACACTAGCTACAAACGCTAAGCCTTAAACAATCAACAGCAGAATATAATGTTTGTTGGAGACAATCCTAGAGCGCAACAAGCGAACTATAGGGCTGTATTTAAACATAAGATTCGTAAGGAAAAATAAACATGGACCTAAACAATCAGAACATAATCATGTATTTACCAGAGAATTTGCTATAGGCTGTTTCGAATATTCAGCCGCTTTTGACCGCAAATTAGGTTGCGTAAATTAGAAATACACTTTTAATTTTCAGAAAGAAAATCTATGAGTTTTTCATGACGCAAATAACAGCAGCGATTGCCGAGTGGGAGACCGTAGGACTGCGAAATCAAATGTCTCGGGTTCGAACCCATCAGTTAATATATCGATAGATTCGCCTTTTCGGAGATATGTGTGTATTTATCATATAAAATATCGCTCGCTAACGGTGAAGGAAACATCGTGAGGAAATCTGCATGGCTTAAAAAATGTTTGCACCCATGACATCATAATCATGTACTGAATCACTGGAAAGCGACTTCGTCACCTTGTCATTTACACCCTGTATTGTTGCGCCTTAGAGCAAATTTAAGAACACACGTAATAAACTTCAACTGTTATAAAAGCTGAAATTTCACTGCCCATCAAAATAAAATAAAATTAAAAGTCATGAAAAATTTTAGCGTCCGTAGCAGCTAAGCGTAAACTTTTATATGTAGTTGCTACGAGTGCAGCAAATTACGCAAACACACAGCAACTACTCAATCATTTTCAGGAGCCATAACAACCTAAGTTTTGATTGAGAGTGAATAAACTAAAGAGTGTATACATAAAACACGTAATTGTAATAAGTTTCCCTTGGGAAATACCTTGCACTCACTTCCTTACGGCACTTTATACTCTCCTCACGTTGAAACTAAACCAATCTTTAAATTCGATACTTTATAGCTAGCTGTACGTGGCTTATATCGATATTCATATACCTTATTTTATATATATTTGTAGTCTTATGTCACTGTTATACGAAATTTGCTGATTTATGATAGCTGTTTACGTCAAAAAACATGTATTTCCTATAATTAATAATAATAGCAGCCCTGTATTTAATAGATGTCCCACTGCTGGGCTCGGGCCTCTTCTCATGATGAGAAGGGTTAGGCCATAGTCCATCACGCTGGCCAAGTGCGGATTGGTAGACTTCACACACCCTCGAGCACTTTTTAGGCACTCTCAGGCATGCAGGTTTCCTCACGATGTTTTCCTTCACCGTTAGCGAGCGATAATTTATATGATAAATACACACATATTATTATTTTCGAAAAGACGAGAGGTGTGTGCCGTGGGTTCGAACCCGAGACCTTTAACTTCGCAGTCCTACGGTCTCCCACTCGGCTATCGCTGCTGATCTGAATAATAAATATCAAAAAATATATCGTTTTGCATGCCTTTCACATAACTCTAGCCATATATTTATACGTGCGCATTAAGTTCGAAGGTAGATTTCATTAACCATTCACATTCAAATGAAAGGTTCTATGTCGTCATTGAATAAAGTTCGTCCATAATAAAATTCGAACAATAACTTAAAAATGGAGTCCGAAGCCATATCTAAAATGGTATGAAGAGAAAATTATAAACTTTACGCTGAGTGAAACAGTTTATTTTCATAAAAGCCTGACGTGAACATTGGCTTGCACTTGACCGGCTTCTTTTTACAAGATGGAAAGGATCAACAAGAAAACTTGTCACTTCCAGTTAAAATTATGTATCTATAGTATCTATTAACCAAATGAAATAATTTCAGAGGTGATCAATTTGAATTAACCCTTTAGGTACGATTTTTTGATAATAAAAATATCCTAACTTCAAAACCCCGGCGAATTACGATAGCCGCCGCCAGAGGGGCGAAAGGTTACCAAATTGATCTAAACTAAATTTTTTATAAAGAAATTACAATTAAAACTTAAATGCTTGTATCCTAAGATATGCGATTGACGCTCGATGTCAGAAACGAAAGTGCACCAATCCGGTAAAAATGGTTGTATGGCGCGACGTCCACCACACATATTGGTGCAAAGGTATGCTTGTCGCATTAGTAACAGGCGTGCAAATAGCAACAAAAACTCAAACAAAAATATCCAGACTTGCGATGCAAATTGAAACGAAAAACAAAAGCTAAAATGACAATGCGGGTGGTCTTTACAGTCTTTATGCGAAGTTATTAGAATGGTATTTTACACTCACTACACGTATCTACATTCTCTCCGTGGCAAATACCACAAATGCCGAACGATTTACATAATCGGGCTAAGGCGGTACCAGATATCAGTTCCTGCAGACGCCAGATATTCAAAATGTTGTTTTAGGACGATGTTGTACCAAGACAACATATTAATTGCAAATAACCAAACCCTACTTATGCTGTTTACAAAGGTCAGTCAAATGACAGCTGGCATGGGGCCTCGATATCAAACAGAAGCTAATTTTGGAAGACATCGGCAATAAATTACTGGATAATAGATTCAAAGGAATGTTTATTGAACGTATAGGAGGGCTTAAGATAAATAGTGTTTCTCTGTGTAAAAGCTTCCTCTGTAAATACGTAGTTATTTCCAAACAGGGTATATGCGGCATAGCGACATTAATCGAACCCACAGATTTTTGACGGGGTCAGTGTTCATTTCCATCGGGGAAAATATCGGACGAAAAAGATTTTGCCCGTTTTTCGAGCAAATTGAATGATCGCGGAGTTTTATTTTATAAACGGAAAATTGGCGTATTTTTATTTTATCGGTGCTAGTTAACACTTATCACATTTAAAGTTTCGTTCAATGAATGTCGCTATATAGACTCCACTCTGTATATTATATACACCTATCTATAACATCACGCCTATATTACCCAGAAGGGTGTGGGTGTATAGGTTGTGCTATGATTAGTTTTGCTGTTATGTTTAGGTCCCATGGGATAGGGGGTGAGCCTATCGCCAACCACCGGGCACAGTACCAACTCCGTGCTGCTAACATACACTTTGCTCAACCCGGGAATCGAACTCGAGAACTGGCGGTAAGAAGCGCATACGCTAGCCATTAGACCATCAAGGCATTATAATTATTATTGAAATGTAAACTAACATCGAACATATTGGCCTCCTATATAGGCCAAAGGGTAGATAAGTCTGGCGTGGCTAAATTTACGTCCAATGTGATATATAACTTAAACAAAAAAGCAAGTTCCAACTTCTATACATTGTCAAAACATTCAGTAGCTCTTAAAGTTCGATAACTTTATAGCAAAAAAGGAACCGCCTTCAAAAACTCAAAAGTAAAAAATAAAATATTCGCTAAACTTTGCTTACCTTTATATTAATTTGTTTAAAACAATAAACCCAAATAATTATGTAATACCAATTAATTATATTTTTTTGAAGTCGGCGCCAAATTACAAAATCAAATACCAATTAAAACCGTATTTACCAAATTAATTGTTGAAAAAATCACAAAATTAAATACCAATTAAAACCGTATTTACCGAAATAATTGTTGAAAAATCATAAAATCAAATAACAATATTAAAACCGTATTTACCGAAATAATTGTTGAAAAAATCACAAAATCAAATACCAATTGAATTGGTATTTGATTTTGTAATTTGGCGCCGACTTCAAAAAAATATAATTAATTGGTGTTACATAATTATTTGGGTTTATTGTTTTAAACAAATTAATATAAAGGTAAGCAAAGTTTAGCGAATATTTTATTTTTTACTTTTGAGTTTTTGAAGGCGGTTCCTTTTTCTTTGAAAAAAATTAGTACATAATTATAATATTTAGAATACGCTCGAGTTAAGAATATTCTTTTTTTTAATTAGTTTTTTTTATTTTATTTGTTTTTTTTTATTTTATTTTTTTATTTCAAGCTTTTTAGTGTCTTAGTTTTTTAGATTTAACGATGGGGTTAGGAAGAAATACTAAGGCATCATTACGCATGAAACACAATAGAAACAATCAAAATAATCAAAAAATTCTTTCTGAGATCTTCATGATCATAAGTAATCACTACGATAATAACAAATGTGCTGAAACGTAAGCCCCGTCCAAACCTAAGCAGAGCTTTCGGTACTTTAAGAGTAGGTAAGTAGGCTGTCTCTGCTTACCCTTCAAAGCATACACATGCATGATGTTATGTTATGTAGTGGTGAAAACAATACATAGATACACGATTGCACAAAACGTGGTTCATTAGCTATTCGTTTTTGAAGAGTTCCGTTGCCTGTCTCCAAAGATCTTCATCAGATTCTGATAAATTATATTCTAAAACCTTCCTTGAAACACAAGGATTAAAATACCGAAAACTGCATTCAAATCGGATCAGTAGTTTCCGAGAAAATCGCGAACATAAAAAGGTGACATACAAACATACATACGGATCGAATACAGAACCTCTTTTTTTTTTGAAGTCGGTTAAAAAACTACATCATTATTATATATGAATAACAAGATTCTATCAATTAAAAGTATAAATTCAAAAAAAGTTCTCTCCGGAACAATTATTATATGTGATGAACAGCTAATGAAGAAAATTACGTGGGAAAAAAAAAAAATTTAATAGACGCTTAGAAGACTCAAAATACTTGGAAAAGAAAATTAATTATGACGCAGTAAAATTAAATGAAAATTTTTGATAAATAAGAACTATCTTATCATAATTGGTTTCTGAATTCTGTACAAAGAATCATAATATTGTATCTTAAATATTTTATTTAAGTTAATCTATGTCGTCTAATAAAACGGTAAATAGAGTTACAGAAGCAAATTGTATGCAGTATAGGTCAACAGCAGCGATACCCGAGTGGGAGACCGTAGGACTGCGAAGTCAAAGGTCTCGGGCTCAAATCCACGGCACACACCTGTCAATAAATCGTGAATATTCTTCTTTCAAATATATGTGCGTATTCATCATATTAATTATCATCAAAAACATCGTATGGAAACCTGCATGCCTGAAAGTGCCTAAAAATTACTCGAGGTCGTGTGAAGTCTACCATTCAGTATTTGGCCATCGTGGTGAACTATGGCCTAACCCTTCTCATCATGAAAAGAGGCCTGAGCCCAGCAGTGGGACATGTATACAGGGCTGCTATTATTATTTTTATTTATAGATCATTATGGTCAGGGCTTGAAAGCTACTTGATTAAGTTTTCAAGATAAAAGGTCAACAGTAAGGTAGTTTTAATTTCAATACGGAATAATGGCAGGTTACCTACAAAGTAACACTTAAAACATATCATGCAAGTGTTAAGTTAAACTTCGTAGATATCACTTTAAGCTGTCGCTCATGATACCGGGGCTAATCAAGTCTTAACTGAGTAAAACACGGTATAAATTGTATTTTAAAAACATGTGGCAGCTAAACACAAGTTGCTCAGCTGCCGTAAACGTGTTCCGTAAACTCTGTATCGGACTAATCGAATCGACCTATAACTTGGCTACGAGCTTGTCGTAAATACGGTCCACTTTATTATCTGCACCAGATTTAACAGCGCCCTCTGCTGGGATGAGACATTAACGTTGCTAGATAACGCGTTGCACGGTTCGACACTTAATTGAAACTCTACTTAATATATCTAAGTTTTCTTTGCATATATCTGTTTTGTCTGCACGTGTGGTGTAGTGGTTTAAGCGGTCGCCTCGCCGCTCTCCTCTGCACTGGTGTTGTGGGTTCGATCCCCACATTGGACAAATCTTTGTGTGATTCACAAAGATTACTTCTGAGACTGGGAGTGCTTGTGTGAGTGAATGTGTGTATTTGGCCTTGTCATTTTGACCATTGGATAGTGTAATTGCTTCTGGCGTTCTATCTAATGTAAAAAATCAAAATTTATCTTTATTTATCTTTATCTGTTTTTTTCAGTTGTTCTTTCAGCATTTTATTGAAATTTCGTACATCGCCTCGTATTCGTTTGCAGCAAACTTACACGCAGGTAAAAATGAAAATTCCATCATCAGACCCTAAACATCACTTGTCATGAAAGTTCATGGTGCCAAATCTAATAAGTCTAAACTCAATGGGTGTACGTGAGCTATATCACGCAACAACTACTCCATTAATATCATAAATATCGTCTTAATAATTTCTTCCCCGCTTCAAAATGTTTCTGATTTTGAAGAGTATATAAAAAACCCAACAAATAAATAAAAAAATAATTAAAATCAGAGCTGTTTTTGAGAATTCATAGGAAGCATTTCACATTCGGCACCAAATTTTTTGGCACCTATGGCTTTGGCACCTGTACTATTCCTGTTTCGGCACCTACGGTATATTAGCTTCTAATAAAATCGTTAAAAGTTTTATTTAACTAAGCATCTAAACGTTTTGGTTGATGATTAAAATTGCTATTTATTTCCCAAAACGTTTTATCTTCATACCAAAACGATTTGAATAATAAAAGTAAATAATGGATTATAAACATATTAGATAGTGATAAACGTCTCACCGCACCGTGGCATGCGCACCTCACCTGCTATGCCTGTCGGTATACGAATATTCCCGAGTAAACCCGCTAGGAGGAGGTTTTATATATATATATATATATATATATATATATATATATATATATATATATGCTTTATTGACGCCACCATTAATAGCAACCAAAAATTAGTTACCCCAATCGATAGTTTCTGGAAGCGAAATGAAGTTTGCAGTGACTCCACACGTACTCAGCAACTTCGGCTATCTCCGTGACTAGTGGAACGGGCTACGATTGTGTTCATAAAGCCAATGTTGAAGAGTTCAATATTAGCTTAGTGTTTACTCAGCTTAAGTTCAACTTGAACTTAAGCTATATCAACTGAAACTGGGTGGGTCGGAGGTTATTCCGCTAATTTGTACATCTTCTTGACTTCAAGGAGATATTACAGTATCAATTTTATCATTAAATTAATATAATAAATAAAGTAATTAAATAGTCTTACAAAAAGGTTCTTATTGTATTTTGGGGTATTCAATACCGGCTAAGAGCTCGTCGTGCCACGCGCTATAGGGTCCCGTAGTCAACCGTAACAACATATTTTTGGAATAAAAAGGAGTTTACTATCTCTATGAAACAATAACAATTTTTACAAGTCATTATTTTAAAATATTTTTGTGTTAAGTTCGCGACTATTCCAAGAAACGGCGCTTAACAATTTGGGGCCTAATAACCTGCTCTTATACTTTTGCTTATAAGCAATATGTTTTACAGATTAGGAAGAAGCGGTACTCGCTGAGAAAAATGCTTTTTAAAGTTATTTATCCCACCCGTCTTAGCAAACTCTCTTAGGAATGTTTTTAAAAGATCTATAAAGAGACATCCCACACTGTGGGGTAGACGAGAGCACATTAAGGGAAGGTCGGATGGCAGTTGCTCTACGTAAAATACTGATATTAACTAAATTTCAAAAATCAGTAAGACTAGAAGTCAATCCCGATCTAATCTAAGCTTTCTAGCACTAACGGTGTCAATGTTTTGCCTCGGAAAGACAGACAAACAGACGGACATGGTGAAATTACAAGGGTTCCTTGTAGGTACTACAGTACCCTAAAAGTTGAAAAGTTGAAGTAGATATTTAAAACTTTTCTCTTTTAAAGAAATCACTTTGTTCTGACACAAAAACTATAACGCAGTTTGATGGATATGGATATGGCTATACATTGATGTTGAAATCTGACATAATTACTTTATAAATATGAAAAAAAAAATCAAGAACATTAAAATATCATAACTGTATTTCATTCTAAATGGGATAACTGTACCTGACACAATGTTGCTAACTATAAAAAAACCTGACAATTGAAAGCGAGGAGTGAGTACAACGTTAATTCGCATACGGCTATATAAAGGAAAGAGCGAGGCAGTTTTATGAATTTTGAACATTCGTCCAGCCTCTGTCTGTTCGTGTTTTAATTGAATCGGGCGTCAGGGTTGATATACGAGACGCGAGCCGCCGACGGCGTACAGCGAACAGCGAGCCGACCCACGCGGGACAATTAATCCCACATAAACAATTATGGAAGACCCATTTATCGTCGAATTCGACGAATCGAACGCCACATTCACTCCTTTAATAACATTGAGTACGACTTAATTATGTAACGAGAATAAAGACGATATCATTGTAATCGGCCCTGAGGTGTTTCGATTTAATAATAAAAGTGGCTGGGAAGGGTACGTTCCGATTTGGTCGGAGTTATAGTTGGCGTTGTTTTCCCAAAGGATCCGAAGTTAGCCTGAGTTAAAGCGAACTCGATCATCAACTTTAACGACCTGCGAACTTCAGACATTAAGCTTTCTACTTTTACGTACTTAGTAATATTTTGATTACCACTTAGCTGTCGTGAATAAATTTAACCAGCTACCAGTTCATTTTCTAAGCGGAAGATATTTAAGTTAGGCAATAATACTTAACATTTTACGTTAACTTGGAGTAAGATAATAATATACCTTTATTTTCTTCATATTCCACATAAAAAACAGTCTAAATTAATAATCAGCATTCTAAAATAAACTATTACAATATCGGTACGACGCAATATGATGAAGCAGATAAAATAATGATTCCCATCACAAGTACTGATTAACGATATCGACAATACGATATATTCATGTGACTTTAACAACTAGATAAATATTGAACGCTGTAACCTCAGGCGTCAAGGCAATCGCAATCGAACAGTCGCATCATTGCCATAAAATGTCTTGTGTCAAACTTTATGCTCTCTTATAATCTCGCGGACAACGATGTGTGAAAATAATAAGAAATGAATGACCTCACGATCACGAGCTTCGTTTTTACAACTTGGAGAGATCGTTTGTCGTAATAAGAATTGTTCACCAAATCCAACCTAGTTGATTTATAATTTTATAGGATTGTTAGTCCAAATAGAGCATTTAAAGATACTAATTTTTATATTTCGGTTATTTAATGGTTAGTTTAAATTATAATTGGTTTAAAAGATTTTTGTCTAATGACTTCATTATCGGAATACACTTCTCCCTGCACTATGGTACAAAAAGGTTTTAAAAAAAGTTATGCCTCAGTTTGACATTCTATGAATACTTTTATATCTAATAAACTCTCAACGTAAATAAACGGGCTGTTTGTATGGACACCTGAGATCCTTTCTAATCATATTAACTTTATGGCACTATATATAATATAATAATATAATAGCAGCCCTGTATTTAATACATTATGTCCCACTGCTGGGCTCGGGCCTCTTCTCATGATGAGAAGGGTTAGGCCATAGTCCACCACGCTGGCCAAGTGCGGATTGGTAGACTTTACACACCCTCGAGGACTTATTAGCAACTCTCGGGCATGTAGGTTTCCTCGCGATGTTTTCCTTCACCGTTAGCGGGCGATAATTTACATGATAAATACACACATATCTTCGAAAAGACGAGAGGTGTCTGCCGTGGGTTCGAACCCGAGACCTTTACTTTCGCAGTCCTACGGTCGCCCACTCGGCTATAGCACCATAACAATATTAAAAATTATGGCAGGTTCATCAAATACGACTACTAACAACTTCATCAAAGCGGATTTGAGACACTTGCCAAAAGTTGAAAATATTATATAGATTAAAAATATAATATATATAGCTGCTGACAATAAGCATAATTTAGCTGAGATAAGAGCAGGTAGGTACAAAACATTTTCTTTATTCCAAGATTCATCAATTAGCCTCTCGCAGTCCACTGCTGGACATAGGCCTCTCTTAATGTGCGCCACAACACCCGGTCCTGTGCCTTCCGCATCCAGTCCCCTCCAGCGACCTTCTTCAGGTCGTCAGTCCACCTGGCAGGGGGGCGTCCCACCTTACGGTTGCCGAGTCGCGGTCTCCATTCCAGGACTCGTTTGCTCCAACGGCTGTCGGTCCGTCGGCAAACGTGACCAGCCCACTGCCACTTCAGCGAGCTTATTTTGCGAGCTATGTCGGTCACTTTGGTTCTTTGTCGGATGACCTCATTACGAATTTTATCCTTCAAAGAAACTCCGAGCATAGCTCGCTCCATAGCCCGCTGCGCGACTTTAAATTTGTGGACTAGTGCAACCGTTAATGTCCATGTCTCGGCACCGTAGGTCATAACAGGCAGGACGCACTGGTTGTAGACTTTCGTCTTCAGGCACTGCGGTAAAGGCAAAGAGAAGACTTGACGAAGTTTGCTAAATGCTGCCCAACCCAACTGGATCCTTCTATCGACTTCTCGCTCGAAGTTGTTTCTACCAAGCTTAATGACCTGCCCTAGGTAGATGTATTCTTGAACAACTTCGAGCATCGATCCATCGACAAATATTGGTCTCGGCATGACATGCTCATTGAGCATAATTTTGGTTTTATCCAAATTCATGCCGAGACCAACACGTCGTGAAGCTTCATTTAGGCTGTGCAGCATTTCGCTCAGCTGTTCCAGCGACTCCGCCACGATGACGATATCATCGGCAAATCGAAGGTGCGAGATGTACTCACCGTTCACGTTTATACCCCGTCCAGTCCAGTCCAAGGTCTTGAAGACATCCTCGAGAGCGTTGGTGAACAGTTTTGGGGATATGACATCCCCCTGTCTCACCCCCCGACGCAGCTCGATTTGGCTTGTCTTTTGGTCCTGGATCTGGACGGTCATGGTGGCGGTCTCATACAAGCATCTCAGCACCTCGATGTATCGCCAGTCGATACGGCATCGCTGCAGAGCATCCAGAACCGCCCAAGTTTCGATGGAGTCGAAGGCTTTCTCGTAGTCCACAAAAGCCAGACACAGCGGCTGATTGTACTCTTCAGTTTTCTGTACAATCTGCCGAACAGTATGGATGTGGTCCACGGTACTAAAGCCTTTTCGAAACCCGGCTTGTTCTGGTGGCTGGAACTCGTCAAGTCTCCTGGCGAGGCGGTTCGTGACTACTCTCGAGAACAACTTGTAGATGTGGCTCAGGAGTGAGATCATTCCAAGATTAATAATTATAATTATATATATTATAACAAAAACTTCAATTTGTGACGAATTAATTGTGTTTATGTTTACAATTAGCACGAGTGACATTAATGACAGACAGCTAATATGTCAGTTTGTTTAAAGGTTTTTAAAAGTGTAGTGTTTCCACGATAATCTTCCGATGATTACGTTATGAAAGTTCAAACAAAGGTCAATCATAATTCTTCAAAAATAAAATCAAGTAGGGACATTTTTTTAATTTTAACTACAGGAACTCGAATAAGCACGATTAAAAAAAATACAATTCCCATTCTAAAGATCACGACATAAACTAAAAACATTTAGTCTTATTTGTAAAAACAAATAAATGTAGGCATTTCGATGTCCCATTTGGTCAAATTTATAAAATGACTGCAATAATAGAACAGATAGTAAGAAAACTTTTTTATTTATTACAATTTATTTTCATTGTTTGCACGTTATTTGTAAGATGTTTCTATTATCTATATATATAAAAATGAAACCCGTTTTTCGTTGTCACGACATAGCATGAAAAAGGCTTGACCGATTTGGCTGATTTTTTTAGTTTTCTAATACTCTGTACAAGATTCTTACGAAAAAAAAAAAAAAAAATTAAATATAATATTAATAAATTTTCTGTAAAAATATATGTGAGATATATAAAAATGAAACCCGTTTTCCGTTGTCAAGACATAGCATGAACACGGCTTGAATGATTTGGCTGTTTTTTTTTTGTAGTTTTCTAATACTCTGTACAAGGTTCTTACGGAAAAAAAAATTAAAAAAAAATATTTATTAATAAATTTTCTGTTAAAATATAAGTGAAATTATTATAGTGCATCATATTTACGCTAAGGCTGTACGAAGTTCGCCGGGTCAGCTAGTACCTTATATATTGGTTGTATAAGGATATCTAAAGTATTAGGAATGTTCATAAGTGTCAAAATGACAGTGTGACCTTTTGGGAATATGTCTATAAAACGACTGACTAACGCTTTAATTTTTTATAAGATAAATCTAATTAAAGAAATATTGAACACTAGCTTCAACAAGATCAAAATTTTAATTATCTATGTTCGACAATGTCACATCGAGTTTCAATAAAATATTTTCACCTCTAAATATAAACACGATTTACACATGTATTTTGTCAAATAGTCAAATGTTCTAAACAAAATCACGCGAATTGCGTCTTGCAATCTAGACTGAAGAAAGCTGCACAAGGTAGTCAAATTCATCTATTTGCTGACTGAAGTTCTACGCTTAGTTCAGCTTTTCATAATATTAATATCTCGCGGTGCAACGGTTAGACCAAACTTTAAACATGAACAACTTCGTGGTGACGTGAAAGTACAAAATTTAATATTCCTGTAGTACGTCGCATTACTTGCGACGGAAATTGATTTTCATGTTTATTAAAGTGTATCTACATTTTTGATCACTTTGGCAAGTTCATTTAAAATGCACTTTAAGTCGTGCTTTTAAAAGTTTACTCTGATTTTCCTAAAGCTTTAGGATACATCTTACAAAATTAAACCATTTTATTTATTAATAGATGTAACTAAGATTTTTTTTACACCTCATTTCTCATGTATTTTATTTATTAACATATACGTATGATAGGTCATCAGAAAAAAAAATACAAAAGCAAAGTTTATGAACTAATCGTACTATTACTTTTTTTTAAGTTTTAATAATAAGTATTTATTTTGCAAAATAATTAATTACTTAAATATTTACAACTATACATTTTGAATGTAAATTTTTAATATTTTTTAATTTTTCTTACAAAATTTATTTTTCGTTATTTTAATTTTACTGGCAGTTAAAATTAAAATAAAAAGAAATTGGATTTTTGTAGGTACTTGTTTTCTTAATAAATTCTTTATTAAAGAATCAATGAAAGCTCTTGTGAAACTGATAGTAACTTTGTATAACTTATAATGAAACGAAATACTTCTAAAATAACGACGAATCAATGAGGATTTGAGATAATTAATATTTATCCTTGTAGAAGAAACAATACATAATTATTACCTTTCTGTGTTCCAGTTTGCCAATAAACTGAAGAACAGGTACGCCTACGCGATCAATTCGTAGATCAAAGTAACGACTATAGCACTCTACGCGCGTAGCATGACTAAGACAGGAATAACCATGTTGTTTTAGTACTTTCTCTTCAGTATTGGTATTAGAATATGTTTTCTATACCATTCCGTATTTTTATTTGCTAAGCCTCTAAATATTGCGTAACTACTCTTATTAAACAACTGAATATGACTCGTAAATTGACATAAAAATTGCCTGTCTGTGATCGGCGATGGCGGCAGTCCCGTTCGCCGCCGGTAACAGGTAGCGGCAATACGTCGGCGTCGCGGGCCGCGCTGACACTCGCCACACCCTCTGACTAATTGCCGCCTACCTGTTTATTTACGCACTACTACTCCAAGGAAACTGGTTACATGAACGTCTCTTCGCTTGACAGATTATTACTTCAGTACATATTCTATTAACTTAAACATGAAGATGACTTTAGATAAGTATAGGTAAAGGAAATCTTACCTTTCACTGCAGCCTCGATTATTTCAATGCTTCTTAACGTCAGCACCACCGGCTCTATAACTAAACTCAACCACAGTGACCCAGCTTCTCGTTTTTTCTCAGTTAAAAATATACCATAAGTTCTCACGCGAAGCGGCGTACACAAAATAGTTGAACTCTCGACAAAAACTGTGGCATCGCTAAATCGTAAAGCGTTTGCGGTGCCGAACTTTACCGACACACCTATATCATTTAAATCGCCTTTCAATACCCGGCGTATGTTCACTTTGTATACCCTCGTTCCATTATGGCCGGCGTTCACACCAAACACTTTACCCGTGAACACATACTTGGACAGCAATGTCACGTGTTTCAACAGGAGCCGGTTGTACGTGACACTGGCGTTGCACACCGATGTCGCGGATCCGTGACGGGGGCGCGGGCCATCCACTTGCACCAATTGCACGACCGTGTTGACCGTGTCCAGAGCGAATATCAACAATATAAACGTACCGAGAGCCCGCATCGCGAATGATAAATAAACAATCACTGTGATAAACGCGCCGGGTAAGTCAACACATATATTTTCCGAGTCCACATTTATCAGGGCGAGGATTTGCGAGACGCTAGAAGCGGTGCTATAAGCGTGCGCACGAGCGCAGGGCGCGCCGGAGGCTGTCGCGGCAGGCTGCATCTCTGCCCACTCACTCCAGAACATTCACCTACCCTACATATTTACATACTGATTGGTCCCGCGTAAATAACACTATGCAGCTGGTAATAGGACACCGGGTGATTGGATGCGACGTTTATCGCGACACTATCTTGATTTGTCGAGCCAGAAAACGAAATAATGTTTCCCTATCCATGTATTTATAGAAAGTCCATTTGTTACCCAAACGTCTCTATAAAATTTAATGTAGTGCGGTACATAGCATGCATTGTGATATAGTGTTACCATAAAATACAATAGGACATGATTCGACAGTCATAAAAGCAATCATTATTGTTGAAGGTACAAAATACAGTATTTTAATCAGATCCGATCAGATCAATAGGAATCTGTTAGACTTAAGTGTTAATTTCCATTTTTTAATTATAAACCATTTTATGAATGATCCAATTTTAATATAAAAGCAAAGCGAGGCACATCAGGTAATAAGCTCATATTAATACGCTACCTACATAGCTAGTATATATACGTAGGACATAATATTGACGTACATACTTCACACGCCCAATGAACCAACAGTCATTAAATTGGATCTCATAATTACAATATAGCTGGGTAATAAGCGCACAGAGGCACAACGGAAAAATAAATTATTTTTAAACGATCGGCTAACAGCGAAGGTAATTCAATCAATCACTGATATAATGATCGTCCAGTAAAAGATCATTTTACACCACAGGGGTATTAAACTTTACCGATAAATAAAGTTTTTGTCCGTCAATTGGTGGCGATGGTAATGTACGCGCAAAATCATTATCACGGAGAGCCGAGCCGGCGACATCAAAAATCAATTTGTTTTCTTGCCTCTAGGGACCTGTTTTCTCTTTGCCCTTTTTTAATATAATTAGTAAGAGACGATTACAAATAATTTACTTAATTCAATTAACAACGGTAATGGTGCATTGAAGAAATCTTCATTAGCAAAACGAATTTGAAAATAAAGTACCACTTGATGCTACTTCGCAATTTATTTTTACAATCACATGACTTTCAATTAGCTCATTATTTGTAATTGGCTACACTGCTCGTGTAACATAATGGTTTAAGTGGTCACCCCACCACTGACCACTGTCAGTGTACGGGTTGTGGATTCGCTTCCCAAATAGGCAACATTTTTATAAATGCACAAATTGATGTTAGTAATTTGTATGATGTTGGTAAAAGCCAAAAAAAAATTACCGCGTCAAATGAGTACTTCTTTTCCTAAAAAAACAGCTTCAGATCTCCTTCACAATCCATTTAACTAAACCGAAACAGTATTAAAAACATTACTATTTAGCGACACATAAGAGATGATGTTGCTACATTTTTTAAGTTCATCCAAATCTGCTCGACTATTACCTCATTTTCAAAGGGCCGCCGTTTTAGGATTATCTGTACCTTCAGCGACAATAGCATCCCTTATGGTAAGATTACGGTGTTATTTCCATAATGATAGGTAAGTAAGTACCTTCACCAGCGCGTGTTTCCCTAGATACTTACGGAAACACGTGCTCCCTAAGCATTTACTGGTTCGCTCGGTTTAGATTTTAAACTTAAAAAAAGATAAACACCTAATTTTGTAGGACAATAACATGAATGGATCATTCATGTTATTGTCCTACAAAATTAGGTGTTTATTTTTTTCAGAGGCGAATGTGAACAAGGGGTAATCAAATTAAAATTCATGCTTACAAAGGTCCTTTAGTAGAGTTGCAATTAATATGAAAATCTCTGGACAATATTTATGACACTGACACAGGCGAAATTATTGCGGAGTTTAATATTTACTGACGCGTCGTATTTTACACGTCGAGCGGATTACCTGCGAAATATAAACGTAAGCCGCGTTATCCAAATTTAATGGTCGCTATTTGACACCTCGATCATTTGCATTTCCTGTAAATACTCATTTGGCATGTAGTTATGGCCACCAGTTATTATAGTCGATAGCCTATACTCAGCCGCCCAGTTATTTATGATTACGACGACAACATTCATATTGCTTTTGTAGTTTATGCGTTTCTCAATGCTATAAACGCCGTTTTCTAACAAGGAGTTATTATTTCGATATTTTATTGCTACAGATGTATCTAACCGACGAATAGCATTTGTATTTAAGGAGAGAGTCAATCGAAGTTTCCGGAAAACGAAGTTAGCAACTGGGCTGAAACAAATCCGCGTTACATTATGCATTCTGTCAGTGCATTACAAATGAGGGCGCGCTAACCTCGCTCATCTAAGCGTGGCAGAGGCAGTGTGGCAGCGAGGCTGTGTGCGCCGGGGATAATTTTCGACATGTTTGCTGTGATTACTTTCGCAACTGCCACCCGACAACGGTGGAAGCGTGAAATATGGGCGAACCTACGTTTACGTTTTCAAATAATCCTCTACAGCCAGGAATTATAACCCGTGAATATACATAAAAGGCCGCGGTGGTGCGGCAGGCTGTAATTCCGCACTGAACGTCGTAAATAATTGTCGTGGCTTTCGCGCTAATTCCTCGCCAAGGGAATGCTTGCGTTGCGTTCTTATGAAAAATTGCCCGCGACTTCATAACCTGTTGCTTTTAAGTATTTAGAATTGTTATTACTTTTTAACCACAACATGCGGCGTAACGCAGAAACAATTAAGTACGAAACGATTTGTATGTTATTTACTAGAGTTGAAAACGAATACCTCCATGTTTCAAGCTCGCGTTCCAAAGTAAAGAGATAAAACAAAACTAACAAGCAAGCGGTAAATATCAGAATAACGCAATTATAGGGGATGCGTTGAAAGGCCTACTCGGGGAGCTATGTTAGCGTCGTGTCGTGTCGCCTCGCTCGCAGCTCGCAGGATGTCACAGCGGTAATTAAACATTCCTCAGCCGCTCTTGATATTAACCCGTTTGAAAATTCTAACAATGCCGTGTACTAGACGCTTCCTATGAAAACGTTATGTAGTAAACAACGCACTGAAGCTCCCACGCCTGTTAAATAGGCATTTTACCTACATTCATGAATAAACAGTAAATTCCTTTATCTAATATCGCTTGCCTTTAGGCCGCTAATATTAAACATTTCAAAATCATGGAAATTTCATATTAAGCCCGAGTGTCTCGTAATAACAAAGCAATGTTAGAGCAGATTATTATTATCTGCAGGAAACTGCGAAATGCAAATAACCAGGTATACATACAAACATTACTCCGGCTAAAACATTGGCAGCCTACCTATAGCACTTTTTAATCAGCAAATGTACGAGTAATTTGATCTACGCAACGGTACTCTTGTTACCTATCTAACGTTGGCATACAGAATTAAATCAGCGAAATTAATTAAAGAGGGAACCTCGCCGATCCTAAATTATAAAAAGTAGGCACAGATAAGCTTATAATCACTGAAGAGAGGCAGGTTACCGTAACACCACTTAAAACTCCCCTTTTGTTACGGTGTTTTAAGCATCGGACCCTACCCGAAGCGAAGGCCGGTACCCTTTCTTTTAAGGGGTGAGGCATCTCTTGTTGTCCTTCTTAACAAATATTCCACAAGCACTTTACCGGTAATGATGTTCAGACACACGTACACAGTCATACATACACACATACACAGGAGGGTGCGTTTCCCGACGAACGCTTTTACCTTTTATGAAAGGAGCCCGTTAATTATTCACTGTAACGAACTTGTCTGTCATATAGGTAGTTGTGTAGCCGTCTCCTCGGTCAGGATTGTTTCACTATTATCGGCAAATTGGTAGCTTTACCTCCAAGTTTACCAAAATAAATATTCATTTACCACCAAACTAATTATGTACTGCCACACATAATCTTGTATAATTTACCTTTTAGTAAATTATTTGTATTATACCTTTATTATACATTATACTACTACTGATGATGTGAAATTGGTAAGAAATAAACATTTTTCTTTTTTTTTTTTCATTTTCATTTGTCGCTTGCCTCTTCCTAAATCATGAATATGAATTCTACTCAACTGAACCAAAATAGAAGTTGTGCGATGATTATGGCCAACCTATACAAATGGTCGAAGAGTTTTTGTGAAGGTAATTTTACCGCTACGGACATAGCAAGGTCGTAGCAAATAAAGTTCGTGTCTATAGGTATGATGAAAAGGACTCCGCGCTTCGAGAACCTTCGCCGCCTGCGTCGAGCGCATAGGAGTGGAAGGGACTCCGCGTTTCGAGAGCCTTCGCCGCCCGCGTCGAGCGCGGACCAATAGGAGTCCGCGTTTCGAGAACCTTCCACGCGCGCGGACCAATAGGAGCGCGGCTCGCGGCGCGCTCAATAGTATTTAAGCCGACCGGTTTTTTGGGATGGACGCACTTCATTGGAAGCTCTTCTTGAAGAAACGACTCTGAAGAAAACTCTCAAGAATTAAGTAGTAATAAAAAGATCTATCCTGTTTCTATAGTTTGTTTTGACTTTACGGTGACCACCGACCTCATCACCATCACACCAAGATACAGTCCACAACAATTCTGGTCCTTCGAGCCGGATACTGAAGACTCAAGACTCAGCGATGGTGGTCACTAGAAGTCAAGCTGATGAAGAGGAGCAGCACCGGATGCGGATCGAAGAGGAGCGACGTAGAAGACTATCGCAAGATCCACCGGCATCACCGTCGACGCAGCAGCTGCTACGAGATGACTCAAGGGGGGCTACGAATGACGCCCTGCCGCCCACGCACACCGGAGACCTGGAAGCTGGCCAGCATCGAACGCGCTCGCCGGCACGATCGTCCAGATCCGTGCGTTCATCGGGGAGCATCGCCGCAAGAGTGCGGGTAGCGGAACTGGAGGCTGCGGAGCGACTGGCTGCCCTGCAGAAGAAACAGCTGGACATCGAAGCGGACCTGGTGAAGAAACGGCTGGCAGTCGAGGTAGCCAGCATCCACGAGTCCGACAGCGACCATGAAGACCCCGTCCCGGACCAGCGCCAGAAGGTGGACGACTGGCTCCGGTATCAGCGAGGACCTGGAACGACGCCGAAGAGGAAAACGGGTGAGAAAGGTATACGTTTTAACCTTCGGGGCAGGTCCCCTACTCCCGCCAGATCAAGAAGCATCGACTACCTGGCGGAAGCGCTGAAGAAGATCACGAGGCCCAGAGCAAGGTGCACGGAACTGCCTACCTTCTCGGGCACACCGAACGAGTGGATGACGTTCAAAGCAGCCTACGAAGACAGCACCAAGATGTACACCATCAGCTCGCTTGAGAACCTGCAGCGGCTGAGAAGCGCTCTACGGGGAGAAGCAAAGGACGTCGTGTCAGCGCTACTCTACACAGCGTCCGAACCTGGGAGCATCATGCGAACATTGGAGCAGTGCTTCGGGAGGCCTGAGGTTATAGTGGACAAGGCGTTAGAAGATTTGAAGAAGCTGCCGAAGCCAGGACCTGGAGCGACGGAACTCAACAGCTTCGCAGTCAAACTCCAAAATGTGGTGAGTGTATTGAAGAGTATTGGTCGGCACGGGTATTTATACAATCCTTTGCTCAGCAGAGAAGTACTCGAGAAGCTCAGCCCTCACGTACGATCAAGATGGTGCGACTACGCGTACGAACATGAAGATACGGCGGATCCGGAGATCGTAGTCCTCTCGCGTTTCCTGATGCGGGAGGCAGACCGAGCGCTACGCTTCTCGTACACACCATCAGCGGCAACGAGCACCACAGCGGCAAGGAAAGAAACCCGACCAACTACTACCACACTTGGAGCGCCAAGGAGAAGAACAACCACAGTCTGCGCTACGAACGAAGAAGAGGTACAGGTGCAGCAGTGTCCTGGATGCGAGAAGGATCATCAGCTGCCACAATGCCCCGCGTTCAAAGCAATGAGCCTCAACGACAGATGGGATTTGGTGAGAAAACGTGCCGTTTGTTTTAAGTGTTTATCTAGTAAACACCGCAGATTCCAGTGCAAAGCCAAGGCTTGCAGCAAGAAGGAATGCGGGCGGCCACACCACATCCAGCTACACATGGACAAGCAGGAGGACCGGCAGCAGAGCCTACAGCCCGTACATAGCGCCGAGGACAAGACGTCAAGTGCGGAGGCCGTCAACGCTGTTCAAGAAAGAAGGGGTCCACGTGAAGTCCTGCTGAAGATGTGCCCCGTGACCGTCGTCGGACCACGGGGGGAGTTGAAGACTTATGCGCTGCTCGACGAAGGAGCGACGGTGTCTCTCATCGATGAGGACCTCGCCAGGAGCGTCGGAGCCAGCGGACCCCAGCGACCACTGCACATGCAAGGGGTAAACATGAGGAAGACCGAAGACCGAAGCCAGCTGGTAACCGTCGGGCTCCGAGGCCTGGACGGCGAGCTACCTCTTCGGGCACGAACAATCAAGAACTTGAAGCTCCACAAACAAGCAATCCCAGAAGTTCTGCTGGACAGAGAACATCTGCGGGACCTTCCGACAGGGAAGATGAGCTACGGGGCTACTCGACCTGGCGTCCTGGTGGGGACGGATCACTGGGAATATATCGTCACGAGGGAACTGCGGGTCGGCAAAGATGAAGAGCCGGCCGCTTCGCGAACCAAGCTAGGGTGGGTGGTGCATGGAACGGCGCCGCGACGACTCCTACGCAGGGACCATGACGACATACTTCACATCTGCCTCACACAGCGAGATGAAGAGCTACGGGATGGGCCAGATCAGCAGCTACATGAGTTGGTGAAGCATCACTTCGCGATTGACGCGACAGGCGTCAGCATCCAGCAGCGGGAGCGACCTGAGGATCAACGGGCGGTCTGCATTATGAAGAACACCCTTCGCAAAACGGCGACGGGCTACGAAGCAGGACTGCCATGGAGAGACGACAACCCCAAACTTCCGCCGAGCTACGATGCAGCCTTCCGACGACTACGGAAGGTCGAAAAGAAGATGGACGCGGACCCGGAGTTCGCGAGAATCTACACAGGGCAGATTCAAAACCTCCTCGACAAGGGATACGCAGCGCCGTGCGACGGGAGCGAAGAAAACAGCAGTGTCAGCTGGTACCTGCCACACTTCCCCGTCACCAACCCCAACAAGCCTGGCAAGATAAGGCTGGTCTTCGACGCCGCGGCGAGGAGCAACGGAACGAACCTTAATGAACATCTGCTGGAGGGACCTGACCTCTTATTATCTCTACCTGGAATACTTTTTAGATTCCGCGAGCGAGAAGTAGCGATAACAGCAGACATCGAGGAAATGTTTCTGCAGGTGAAGATCAGGAGAGAAGATCAACCTGCGCAGCAGTTCCTATGGAGAGGGACTGAACGAGAAGCGGCGCCACGACGATTCAAGATGACAAGCATGATCTTCGGTGCAGCGAGCTCGCCCTTTATGGCTCACTACGTACGAGACTTCAACGCCGAGTCACACGCGGAGACGCACCCGCGCGCCTTCGAAGCTATCACGAGCAGTCATTATGTCGACGATCTGGCTGCGAGCTACGAGGGCATTGACGAAGCGACAAAGGCAGTCGGCGAGCTAATGGAAGTGCACGCGGTCGCCGGCTTCAGGCTACGAGGATGGCGCGCCAGCGATGAACGAGTGCTGCGCGACGTGCCGACAGACCTCCGTGCTTCATCCTCATCGGGACCACTGGGGAGAGACGAGCCAGCCAGCAAGATCCTGGGGCTGACCTGGAACGCCTCCCGAGACCAACTGGGTTTCGTCACTACGATGAGCAGAGTACCAGCAGAGGTGCGCAACCGAACGCGCGCACCTACGAAGCGTGAAGCCCTCAGCGCGGTCATGTCGATATTTGACCCGCTAGGGCTGCTCAGCCAATACACTATCAGAGCCAAGATCATCCTGCAGTCTCTCTGGAAGATGAAGATGTCCTGGGAAGACCCGGTTCCAGAGGAGGAGAACGAGCTCTTCGCGGCGTGGCTGGAGCGGCTGCCAGACCTGGACCAGCTGCACCTGGAGCGTTGGTACGCCCACAACCCAGCACGCATCGAACTTCACGTCTTCTGCGACGCCAGCGAACAGGCCTTCGCTACAGTGGCCTACTGGAGGAGCGAGCGTGCCAACGGAGAGGTGCACGTGAGCCTGGTAGCCGCCAAGTCAAAGGTGGCTCCAAAGAAGACGCAGACCATCCCACGACTAAAACTGCAGGCAGCATTGATCGGCGCGAGACTAGCTGCGAACATTAAGAAAGAACACCAAGTGGAAGCCCAGAGAACTGTATACTGGACTGACTCCACCACCGTCGTCCATTGGGTGAAGAACGACACCAAGCGATACACACCGTTCGTCGCGCACCGGCTCGGCGAGATCGCCGAACTCACCAGCAAGGAGGAATGGCGCTGGGTGCCAACGGCGGAGAACGTGGCTGACGACGCAACAAGATACACCAACGAGGAAATCACCATGAACGACCGGTGGTTTCAAGGACCAGCGTTTCTACGAGACCAAGAGGAGAATTGGCCAGGCAGAACGGACCTGGCAACCTCCAACAACTGTGACGAAGAAGATGACGTCACAGCTCTGCACACGACCGACGTGCAAGAAACCAACGAAAACTGGCTGCCAGATCACACAAGGTTCTCACGCTACGAGCCTTTGGTGCGATCCGCAGCGCGAGTCCTACTGTTCGTGGAGAAGTGCAGAAGGATGACGACGAGCCTCAACAGGGGGCACCTTCTGCGGGCAGAACGAGCCCTCCTTCGCCGATCGCAACAAGAGAGCTTCGGGGAGGAATTAAGAAAACTCACGACGGGACAAGCACTACCGAAGTCTAGCCGACTGTACAAGCTAGACCCAGAGATCGACGATGGACTACTGGTGGTGCGGGGCCGCATCAATCAAGCAACGGCGCCCACCTGCACGAAAAGGCCAACAATACTGGATGGCAGACATCACATCACGCGTCTCATCGTAGCCCGGGAACATCACAACGCCGGCCACGCTGGAAGAGAACGCGTGACCAACAACCTACGGCAAACATACTGGGTTGTCCACCTGCGGCCGACAGTGCGCACCATCGAGCGGGAGTGCGCCCTCTGCCGTCTGAGAAGAGCGAAGCCCCAGGTGCCAGCGACGGGAGACCTGCCACGAGCGCGGCTGGAGCCATATCAAAGGCCGTTCTCCAATTGCGGCGTAGATTACTTCGGGCCTATGACGGTAAAGATAGGCCGAAGAAGAGAAAAACGGTGGGGCGCGCTATTCACTTGCCTAACCTCACGGGCAGTGCATATTGAGCTAGTGCCCTCACTATCAACAAGCTCAGCGGTGATGGCGTTAAGAAGAATGGCTGCCCGACGCGGATGGCCGAACGTCATCTATTCAGACAACGCAACAAATTTTAAAGGAGCAGACCGCGAACTGAGGGAAGCCTACAAGGAATGGGCGCCTGCATTAAAAGAAGAAGGACTGCGGCATCGAACGGAATGGAAATACATCCCACCAGGAGCCCCTAATCAAGGCGGGGCATGGGAGCGTATGGTGCGCTCTGTCAAGACTGCACTACGAGCCACACTCCACGAACAGACGCCTTCAGAAGAAGTCCTCGCTACGCTTCTCACCGAGGCGGAACACACCATCAACTCACGTCCACTAACACACGTGAGCGTGAACCCAGCAGACCCAGAAGCTCTCACACCCAACCATTTCCTGTTGGGGTCGTCAACGGGACTTCCAACGACGGGACCATGCGAAGAGGGAAGTTTGAAGACGTGGCGAGCAAGCCAAGCCCTCGCCAACCACTTCTGGCATCGGTGGGTGCGGGAGTACCTTCCCACTCTGGTACCCCGCGGAGAACCCACGAACAGCAAGAGGAAAATTGCGCCAGGAGACATCGTGGTCATCATGGATCACCTGCTCCCTCGTAACACATGGCCGAGAGGAGAGGTGGTGAGGACCTACCCAGGACCAGACAATGAAGTCCGAACGGTCGACGTGAGAACAAAAGGAGGTACATTCAGGCGCCCGGTGAGCAAGCTCGTCGTCCTCGTGGAAAATGAAGAGAGGCTACGCGAGCTGCGCCGGGGGGAGGATGAAAAGGACTCCGCGCTTCGAGAACCTTCGCCGCCTGCGTCGAGCGCATAGGAGTGGAAGGGACTCCGCGTTTCGAGAGCCTTCGCCGCCCGCGTCGAGCGCGGACCAATAGGAGTCCGCGTTTCGAGAACCTTCCACGCGCGCGGACCAATAGGAGCGCGGCTCGCGGCGCGCTCAATAGTATTTAAGCCGACCGGTTTTTTGGGATGGACGCACTTCATTGGAAGCTCTTCTTGAAGAAACGACTCTGAAGAAAACTCTCAAGAATTAAGTAGTAATAAAAAGATCTATCCTGTTTCTATAGTTTGTTTTGACTTTACGGTGACCACCGACCTCATCACCATCACACCAAGATACAGTCCACAACATATGATGTGTATGAACTTTAAACTTCAGCTAAGCTACTTAAAAGGAAACAATTGGTTGGCAGTTTCTAAAAGGGTTTAAGTTACAATATTACTTTTCTATAGATAACAGGCGAGCAATTGTACCCTCTTAATCTTAGTTGATTAGCAGGTCTGATAACTAAATTCAATCTTAAAAGTGCTAATACACAATTCCTTTGTTCTTCTGATGTCTCAGCTAAATGGACATGCAAAACCCTTTATAATAGGACACTACAAATTCAATAGAATACTTGTATGTTACGCAACATTATCTAGAATCGCAACCTAAACATTAATACCAAAAATAAATCATTCAGCAAAAGAAGAGTTAATTAATTATATTCCCAAAGGAATTCATCTCGTTTCATTCCGGGATGTAAGCATAAACATCAAAATCCGTCTCAAACGCCTTCTTAATTTCCATCATCCCATTTGGTGCAGAAAGTCACATCAATACGCGGCATTAAGCGATGGAACGGAACGAAGGCATAATGAATAGAAGCTCTTAGCTATATTACTGCGGCGCAGGCGTTGGCAAACGACTGTTATGACGAAATTAATGTCTGCCACTGAACTGACTGCTCATATGGTTCACCTCAAGCTTAACGACTGGGGATCACACTCAATGTTAAGCCGAGTTAAGTATAAGGCGTATCAAAGCAGTTAAGGTTCAGTATACGCGTAAAAGTTGAAAATGCCCGATTTATTATTTAAAGTAAATAATTTCAAGTATTTTTTAATAATAAGATGTGATAAATATTTAAAATGGTATTTTAGATTATTTTCAAGTAATTTACTGCATAGTAATTTTGACTGTTTTCTTTTCTTCTTTCTTTGAGTTCATGTTTTCCTTGTATTTAATCTACCATGTTTGTTAGAGACATTTAATTTTAATGATTGACGCAACCGATTGCTATCATAAAAATATAGGGAGCTATTAATTCGGATTGATGCTGGTTTGATTCCCGATTGAGTGAGCATATTTTCAAAAATATTTTAATGTTGTTTAAATTGTTTTTTTTTAATGAAATAAAGCCCTCTTTCAGTAAAATGTTTTTTTTACAATACTTAAGATACGTCCCCTCCATGTGACATGTCCGTGGGACACCCAGAATTATTATACTCAATAAATAAGAAATATCACAGAAATGTTAAAAATAATACGGTTTTCAAGTACAAACCCAACAAATGATCAACTGTTATAACAGAAAGAAAGAGACCTCTACAGTATGCCGTTTTAATATTTTTCTAAGCACCACTAAAAACATTTTCTCATCGCATCTCATTGCAATGGCTCGCGTTTAACCTTTCTCTTGAGACAAATGGCAGTCATATTACAGCTGCGCATTTTACATTAAGTTTATTAATACTAGGGCATACTCGTGACACGTTTTGCAATTACTTAGCGTTATAGGGCTCAGATTGCGTCTGCTGTACGACTTTAATATACATGTACACACCATGTGGGATTATGCAAACTGTACGATGATTGCAAGTTATCTGATGGCCCGTGACAATTAGGTTTGCGTCATAATATTAACTGTTTGGAACAAAGCCAAAATAACGATTGCATTTGTTCTTTTAATATTAGTTTTGTTTGCACACGTAATCTCTGCAGTAGGGTATATTGTTGCGACGAGGCTTTGGGTGTTCACGTCGACCTACGTGGGTCAATTGTGATTATAGCCTCATTATAAACTCTCCTTTATGCTAATAGCCTCTATAAATTAGAGCAGTCGGCCTATCGGGAGTGACTGCAATAAGTACAACTATCGTTTTTTAAATTCGTACGTTTTTTTAGAACAATGATAATAGTTGTATATTAATACAACTATCATTGTTCTAAAAAAACTTACGAATTGCCACCCTACTAATAGCAATTACTATTTCCGAGAGTTAATAAAAAATGTTTAGTGTCTTGATTAGGTCCGTGATAGCATTATTCACTTGCAGTTAAGTGACATATAAAATGTCAAAATTATATAGAGTTATCAGGTTGATCTGATTTTTTTTCAGGAACTTGTGAAACAAGCTTCTCGGTTTTTTAAGTTATTGGGTTTTATTTACTATCTACCGTTCTACTTTGTTTACGTTACTAACTGTGTAGAATAGGTTTATTGAGTTATTCACGGCAAAAGTGCTGAACGTTTGCTTAGATTTTAGTACCCTCTCATCATAATGTCTAATCTGCAATTCTACATCATTAATTTTGATCCAATATTCTATCGCGCGTTTGGTTTGTCGGTAAGTCAATGCTTGTTTTCAGGCGAGGTCACAGAAATGAGATGGTTTATTTTCCCGCAGTAATTTATCTATTATTCCTGAATACATTGACTCAGGCAGCAGTAAGCATTGTCTTTGGTTTCGCTGTTTTACTAGTGTGCTACTTTATTGCCTGATATATTGCTAACGATTTAAAATACCTACCAACTGTTTTTACTGTTGATGACTGTGAATGCAAAAAAATCACACTCGGGGTCCTCAGAATCATGTATCTATTGAATCACTGGCAATCTGCTTCGTCACGATGTAATTTTCCATCCAGTACAAACCATAAAAATTATAGCTTGCTTACAGTGAAGAAAAACATCGTAATGAAACCTACGTGACTGAGAGTGTCTAAAAGTACCCGAATCCTACCTATCCGCACTTGGCCAGCGTGGTGGACTATGGCCTAACTCTTCTTATCATGAGAAGAGGCCTGAGCCAAGCAGTGGGACACGTATTAAATACGTATTAGAAACGGGACGCTATATACTTATATATTACTAGCTTCCGCCCGCGGCTCCGCCCGCGTGGTATGTCAATTAAAAGTAGCCTATATGTTAATCCAGACTATAAGCTACATGTGTGCAAAATTTCATCGAAATCGACCCGGTAGTTTTGGCGTGAAAGAGTAACAAACATCCATACATCCATACTCACAAACTTTCGCATTTATAATATTAGTAAGGATTAACGTATATATTCTTTAACTGAACAAAACAAGCTTGGCACGTACAAGCTCATAAACTAAATTAAGGATCCACTAAAACTAACCATTAAAACAAAAACATAAAAGAATTTATGGCTTTCACTTGTTCCTGCTACAGAATGATGGTTTTTAATTTTGAAATCACCGCTTTTATGAAGTAGATTGTGATAAGGGGGATTATAAAAGGGAAGAGGGGTGGGGTGCTGATAAGAAAATAATGGGGAGCAATGAAACGGGCACATCTGAAATTTTATAGCTTTAGAACTTATGGAGTTTGTCTTGTAAACCCTTAGATAAATATGTTATTGACGGACTAGGAGATTTTAAAATTAAATGCAGATTGATAATTACCTATAGACACAAGAAAGACGCAAGGAACTGAACAAGTTTCATAAATGCTCATTATTCTGAAAGATTGCTCAGACCTTTTTTGTTTTAGTGATAAAAATACCTGACGATATACCACATTACTGGCGGGTACGGTGTGGTTATGAGGAGTTCTGAAGCCCTCACGCACTAAAAACACCTCTGAGTGCCATCAAGCCGCGTGGTAGTAGGAAACCATAAATTATACTATTTCAGCGCTCCCCGTGACTATGCTCGAAAGCAAGCCCACCTTTCCTTCGCTTTGGGCTCTACCTGGTGGCCCATAACCCTTACCGTAGACCGGACACTATCGATCCTCTGCTGATCAGAGGGACCCGCGGTAGGCCACCATAACAGAATTCGCCAAGAGATATGGTTGTAAGGTTTACTGTTTGCCCCGGGAACACTACTGCAGTAATGCCCCTTAAGCGATAATCTCGGTAGAACACCATCTGCTGGCCAAACGAGCACCGGTCCTTCAACTGCCGCAGTCAACAGGCACGCAGGGACGTTGAAAACATAGTTTAGGGTTTGACATAATAAAAACAAAAATATATTTCAAACAATTTGTATTATAAAAGGAGATAATTTATTATAAAATGCATAGATTTAGATATGTTAATAATAACAATATGTTGCAGTATAAGAAGTTGATATTCATTATAAGAAATTCAATTTACACGAATATCACATTGCAAGGTATATAGTATAGATAGATAGGAAGAAGTTTCAGTACGTGAAGTTAGGTAAATAATTACGTTTTTTTATATATATTATTATGACAAATTCTACTTTTGAAACAGTCAGAAAATCAGTTGCACAAACTGGATGGTAGGCAATAGATGTAGGAAATTTTACTACTGATATAACAACATCATGTATCAACAACAGTTTTAATTCGAATTAAAATTGTTCGACTAGAAAACAAAATTACAACGTTACAAGTCACGTCGCAAACTCCTTGAAGGAAGGTAGAGATATTTTATTTTGCTAATTTAACCATAGGGAAATACCTACTTGAAAATTCATATCATCAGATAAGGGAAATTTTTGCTTACATTATATCTGCAAGCACGTAAGCACATAAACGTTTCCGCAAAGAACCCCTTTGCTTAACCCAAGATTGAATTCTCATAATGAGTAGCCATGATTGTTGACTATTAGGCCGTCCGGTGGTTAGATAATAATATATAAAATACACAACAAAACTCAACATTAGTTTAAATATCTTTAGACGCAATACAAATAAAGCTAAAATCCATATAAAATATACCACAAACAATTAAAGTTAATAAATCTAATACAATAGTGGAAGGAATTCACAGAGTTGTTCGTTAAGGACATATCAACCGAGCCAAATTATGTGGCGTACAAGACCGAAGCCCAGACGAAATGATCGTCATTCCTCGGGACGGAGGTATCAAGTCCCTTCCACTCACGCGCAGGCGATGGATGCAGCCCACAAAACCAGGAATGCCTGTCGCTCCCGCTAATCTGCACCAATATTTCAAAAATTTTTTAGCATCCTCAAAAATATTTTTCTAAAAGGAACACGAGAAGTAACGGTACTAACTTTGTAACGTTATCCGGTGGATGGCCAATATAAATAAAGGGATCGACGTCTAACGAACTCATTCGACCTTGAGATGATCCTCGAGTCAATGAAGAACCCAACTTTAAAACAGCATCTTTTTTATACCGTCTCGCCGAAATTTTCGATTTACCGTCAATCTTTGTCTTCCCAGTATGAAGCTCCGTGGGCCCGCTGCCTGCATCCCAGCGAAGTACGGCTCTATCATCCACAAAACCAAGCCACAAATGGTCCCTCGTTCCGGAAGCACTTACTATCGCACCTTTGCCGCACACAGCTGACACCTCTGCCCAGATATCGAAGCGCTTAGCAGGAAATCTCGCACGCGCCGTCATTCTCGCCCGTCCGTCAAACAGTGGCACCTCGTATAAGTCACTACTTCTTTCGTCTACGTATTCCTCATATACCGAATACTCTTCTACTTCATTCGAATCAAATTCTTCTTCTATTTCTTCAATCATAGTTTGGACTCTAGTTTTGTTGCTGTTGGCACAACTCCTCTGTTTTGAATTTTCTATGACGCTACTAGAATGAGTGTAGGCTTTTTCTGTGAAGTATCATTTAAAGTGTATGTATTAAATCTGAATATTATGAAATCAATATTCTACTAAAACAATGACTACGTTTCTAGCCTATAAAATATCTAGCGGTATCCGACAGGTGGTAGGATGTCGATGCACGTCAGCTCGGGTTCGGGACTATCGGGTTTGCCGCTGTCACTCGTGTCTACGGAAGCGTCTGTGAATTGCAGTGAGTTTGAGCTTTGGTGTTTGATATATTCAAAATCTTTGAGCGATGTTTTGTCAGGATCCAGAGGAGTGTTTTCGTGTAGGTCAGGGATTTTGAGGGTCGAGCGATTAGATCTACCGGAGCGGCTACCTCGACGAACGTGCGGGGCCTGTTCGCTGCAAGGGCCGAACGCCTGCGCCACCACGTCCGACTGAGTCCTGCAAGCGTGGGTGCGGAGGTGACAAGCAGAGAGATATGTGCGACCGTCACTACCGCACACGGATGGTCCGTCGATCGAGGGACACTCTGTAGTGGAGCACTCGCACGTCGCAAGCCCGCTGCGAACCACGCAGTGAGCTCCGAAGTAGCACGTCATATGATCACAGTTGGTGGCTGGCAGTTGAGTTGATTCAGCTGTCAACAGAAAAAAGTCGTTACTATAAATCCGTCAAAAAAAAAGTTATACTTCGAAATTGTATTGATGAACACTCACGATCAAAACATCCATTAGGTCCTAAAGTGTGTTCGTGATTGGAACATACGGTGCACTTCTGTCCCTGAATGCCAGGCTTGCATACGCAGCGACCAGTCATTTGCTCACAGTCCTCACGCACAGAACCGAACGCGGAACAGCCACATGCTGCAAAACACCATATTTTTCTTGGGTTTCTTATTGACTTTATTCACATAGTTATAAGCGACTGCCTCAAATTCTACTCACGTATACACCCAGTATGGCCAGTCCCAATTCTCGGCAGGCCCCAGTACCCAGGCTCGCACCGATCACACTTCTGGCCTCCCACCCCTGGTCGGCACACGCACTGGCCTTCGTCATCACACTGCTCGGTGACGGAGCCAAGTCGATGGCATCCACACACCGCTGGGCACCCGGCACCTCCAGGCCCCCTGGCTGGCGTAACACCGTCCGCGCAACAGCCGTGCCAGGATTCCTGGCAACCTTTCTTTTCGACGACAGCTTTATCTATGGAAAAAACAATTGATTTCAATAGCGTCCTGTTCTCGTAAGCTGACTTGATGGATTTCAATTATTTCAAATAATAAAATGCCTGCTGCTGCAGTGTCGTCGATTGCTACCAACTTATCCACATCAAAACTGCATACAACACCTTATTAAATCGTTATTGAATTATCAAACATGTCTTGCGACACATCCGGCAAGGCAGCAATACTGTCTTTCACTCACTCCGTACGATAAACAGATCATTCGAATATGTAAATATACCACTTATTTGTCTTCGAGCAATGCAACTTTCTAAATAAATTATGCAAACAAGTATATTAGTACAGTAACTGTTTAAGATAGACGCATATTGAGTGCACGTATGCACATATAACAAGTAAAATAGGGATTGATCAGTGTCACCAAAAATATTTTTAATAATATGTAGGATTTTTCATATAAATTAGAAGCAACTATATATTTTTTTTATTTTATTGATTTTACCTTTGTCAGACCAGTCTCACTTCCCGAGTAGGCAGGTAAATTGCACCATTTTGTTGTCCACATTAAGTCGATATTTCTTTAAATATGTACTTTTGCTAAGAAATTTCTCTTCTCTGTCTTTTGTGCCGAGATTCGGTGAATTGACTGTATTGTTCATTCAGGAATCATTCAGAATTGAATCATTCAGGGTTTTGATACTTACAAAAGATATAATGCATCCAAACACAAAACTGTACGTGTTTTTTTTTTAAGTAATTAATTATCTTAGGCTAGGACTTACTTTTTTTTGACAATCAATCGTATTTATTGACGTATATTTTATCTAAGGACTTGTGCAACTCTGTATCCAGTGTGCTTCTTGCTTTACACCGCGTACTTTCTGTACCGAGTTCAATTTTCACTGGTGCTTCAACAATCGTAGTGACTTAATTATGACTGCATACATTGGTTCTGCGTGTTTGCAGTCATTCTGTTTGAGAGTAGTAACTGTACGCCTGGCTAATTGCTGTTGTTCAAATTCATAACAATGCAATGAGAAACTTCAAGTTACATGCATATGTTAATGCTCAATTACATTAGCGCAGTTGACTTGTTTGTTGCTTAACCTGTTTGGATGCGAAGAACAATATCTCATATTTCACACTCGTGTTTTATAGGTATGTAACTGAAATTAACTATACTATCCTAACGGTTAATCTATATGTGAGTAACCTAACTGTGAGTTAGGGTGCGAAAGTTTATTTCTATTTTTTTTAAATCTTTATTATTTTAAAATATGGGGTTTTTATCCACACGGATACGTCAACCCCATCGTACCTTATCCTACCAAACACTTATTACGATAACCTTAATCCATAAAACTTAACTACAAAGCAAATGTTACCAATCTACACAATTTTATTGTAGAACAAGGATCAGCCAAGATGGATTGGATCCACCCTACATCTTTTGTATTTATTTTAATTTTTTTAACGAAGTTTTGCCTCTCTTCTTTGTTCCTGGCACATTCCATCAACAAATGTTGTACATCCACAACTATCGCAATTTGGTAAGTCTGTCTTTTTCATTAGGTATGCAAACTTTTCCGATGGGTAGTGTCTGGAACGCAACCTAAAAGCTAATTTAATATAATTCCTACATAACTTATTACTATCAAACCAAAGTGAATGACGAGGTTGACTCTGAATACAATTGTACCATATTCCTTTTTCATTTGATTTATCCCTGAAATATTCTATTATATATAGGTGCCAAAGTGAGACATGTAAGTACTTGCAGTCTAACTAGCAAATCAGCATACCAATTTCGACATTCCTATGCGAATATGATGCAGTTATAGATTATATCTAAGATCTTGGCCGGTATTGAAGTTGGCTGCAGATGGCTGTTCGACCAATAGACGGACACCGCGCTCGAACGTGACATTGACCATTACATTTTATTCGCGGCCAACTTCAAATCCGCTAACATCTTTGTTTATATCTATACCAGCATATAAAGGTCAACTTCTTTTGCCATTTGGGGGCTGAGGGCATAGAGTTAAGAAACGTGTATAGAGTAACAGTCCTTTAGAGCGTTTAGAAGACTTTTTACGAGCGACAGAGAATGCACTGCATAAGGTACGTATGAGAGACGGAAGACGGAGGACAGTCGAACGTATCCCCAGTGGGGACATGTCCTCACTTAGAACCGGAACAAACAATACTTAACGACTGTCGCTCTATATACTTATTATTATGTTCTCTTTGGTTTGAGTACACCTATAAAAAACCAATCACAATTTAATCTAATGACGTGACTGAACAGTAAAGTACCAGAACCATTGAATAAACCTGGTAAGTAGTGGGGCGCTCGCACAGATCTGCAAACAGCCACTGGTTGCGCTTCACATTGTATTTAGCTTCAGGTAAACGACGGTTGCTGTTGCGGATGAGATGTTTACGTAATCTATTCTGTGATCGCACATTACGGTGCGAAAGCGAAAATCGTTAAATTGTTTATTTGTGAGTAATACTACGTTGATGAATAATTTGCACCTTATTGCTATTAACAGACGATTGCGCTTGGTTACGCCAAGTACTCGGTACCTACAATATCGAACCACGATAAAAGAGAAATGGATACCGATGTCAACACATTCTCATATGGTTCGAGAGCACACCGTATAATAAATTTGTAAATTTACCATCTGTATATTGAAGATATTGAAGAACATTTAATATAAGGGGTTATTATAACCATAACAATAATAAATAATAATTAATTATAATCCAAAACTTCCAGAATTTTTGTTTGTCCGAATGTTCATTTGCGCATCTCGCAAAAACTACTGCATGGAATTGAATGCGGTTTTCTTAGTTGTGTAGGTGAAGATCTTACTTAAAACTGGTATATATGTTTTATCTTTGTATTTTATCCAAAAGAAGGTAAAGTAAGGATGTGATTTAATATTGGCGGATCGTCAATTTAAATTTAAAAAAGTGCCTAAAATTCTTCACATAGGCCTTTAAATTGTTTTTTTTTTTTTTTAAATTGTTTTTTTTTTTAAAAAAACTGACTGAAAATAAACTTTAAATTGTTTTTTTTTTAAAAAAACAATTTAAAGGCCTATGTGAAGAATTTTAGGCACTTTTTTAAATTTAAATTGACGATCCGCCAATATTAAATCACATCCTTACTTTACCTTCTTTTGGATAAAATACTATGAGAGATTTTTTGGAGTAAGGGTGTAAATTTGAGATTGCAAGTGAAATAGGAATGTTCCTAAGTTTTGTAGGAAATAGCATGGCAATATAGAATTCCACGCAGAATTAGTCGCCGCTAAAGCTTGTTATTAATATAATATATGACTATATTACCGACGCCATGGACAAAGGGCAGCAAGTTGACGTAGTCTATACAGACTACAGCAAGGCTTTCGACCGAATCGATCATGATACCCTTCTTTTAAGATTGAATGGCATAGGTATCCACGGTGACTTGCTGAGATGGTTTTCGTCCTACTTAGATAAGAGAACTCAGGCAGTAGTACTTAACAATTACATTTCTGGTTGGGTTAAAGTCCCTAGTGGATGTCCTCAAGGTTCTCTTCTTGGGCCTTTATTATTTACAGTTTATATTAATGACATTGACTCTTGTTTACGATCTTCAAAACTACTATGCTTCGCTGACGATATGAAACTATTTGCCTCAATATCATCTCTCAATGACATGCACGCACTTCAGGATGATCTAGGACAATTGGAGGCTTACTGTCGGTTCAGTAAACTGGATCTTAATCCTTCAAAATGCTCGGTGGTAACATATTCGCGTAAGCGTTCCATTATCGCCACATCATATAAGCTGAATGGCCAGGCGCTGCCCAGATGCAATGTAATCCGAGACTTAGGCGTAATGCATGATTCAAAGCTCATCTTTGAAGAACACATTGATGCAATTGTCGCTAAAGCATCCAAAGCATTGGGTTTCGTTATGCGGTTATCTAAATGCTTTAAAAAGGCCAAGACCTTAAAAATTCTATACTGTAGCTTTGTCAGAAGCCATCTTGAATACGCGTCTGAGCTGTGGAACCCCCGGTATCAAAAATATATTGATAGAATTGAAAGGGTGCAGATAAGGTTCATTAAGTACTTGTGCTATCACCAAAAGGTCCCCTATCATTCGGATAACTACATCAATCTCTGCAAAAAGTACCATTTGCTACCGCTGGCAAAGCGCCGCGAGATCTCTGACTGTACTCTCCTACTAAAAGTTTTTAATTCAAGCATCGACAGCCCTGAATTACTATCTAAATTTGGGTTTAATGTGCCATCAAGAACCCGTTCTAATCCGCCTATATGTGTACCGTTTGCGACTACAAACTATAGGCAAAACTCTTTGTTGATCCGTGCAAGCAGAAGCTTTAATAGTATGTGTAAGCAGCATGATGTTGATCCCTTTAATAGTAGTGTGGCAACAGTGCGAAAGTGTTTGAGTCTGGAATTTTTTAAGGGTGCAATGGAGGCCTGATTGGTCAGTATATGGTAACATTAGTGTGTAAGTGTTTATTTTGGTACTTATAAATTTAACTTTAGTTTTATTTTGTTCTGACTTTTTAGTGTTTACGTTTGTTATTATTAAGTTTTATATAAGCGAAGACTTGTCATTGGCTGCCAGATTCCTCTACTACTATATTCAAAACTGTTAATTTAGCTGTAAGTCTTCCATATCTCCTATAAATAAATAAATAAAAATAAATAAATAATGAAAACTAAGTTAAAAAATGTAAATAAATCCTTACCTTTTCTACAGCAGCGAGCCGCTTTAGCAGTGTGATGACAGTAGCTGCCAACAGGACAGTCTTTGCGGTGCGGGCCTCCACCGCAGTCTATCGGTCTTCCTTCCACGTCTGTTAGTGGCTCGTCATCGCCACACGGTCGGAACTGGCGAAACCATTCAACGGTAAACGCTTTAACTTTACATACAAATCTTGAAGTGGGTAATAGAAATTAATTCGATTTCTAATAAACGACAAAATCTGCAGCTTTTAGTAAACTTGCCAGAATTAGACACGTATTAAAATGATAAATTTATCAAAATTAGTAATAAAAAACAAGAGAATAAGGAATCCTCTACTAGTTTTTTTTAATATGGGTGCACTTCACCGGTTTTCTCCTATTTATTTTTTTTATTAAACGACGCCAGCACTTGGCATAACTTCTGTGTCGCGGAGGTGTACAAACATACATTTCACACACACACAGAGCACACCCAGAGTCAGAACAAATGTTAGCGTACGACTGCTGACGCTACAAATGGTACTTAGGCGCAAATGCGCAGTTGCTCGGCTTGGCAGTCGTCTCTCCACATCAGCGTTGCCAGATGTACGATTTAAATCGTATTCATACGATTTTTTGCCCGTTTTACTAATGTACGACCGAATCATCGAAATCGTACACGATTTGTACGATTTTTAAATATTTTGAATGACCGGTTCTATGCCCATATTTTCGAACGGTGGTCCTAGAAAAGTCAGCTACACCACGTCAGTCATGCATTATCAATCAATCAAACCTTGCGGAACAAACCAAAAAGCCACCAAACAAATGTTATTGGCCCATCACTATTCACCGAGTACTCCCATTAGTAGTTGGGGATTACCCTTTTATTATCGCGGAAGTTCATTCAATAGTTCAGTTATTATCCAACCGATACTCAACAGCGAAACTTTAAATGGTCTATTCCTATCAAAACAGCATGTTAAGCGTTTCGGGTGCTGTGAAAATTATGAACCAGCACCTGAAACGCTCAATTTGATGACCAGTAAAAATTTGTATAAGACGTAGCTAATTTTATTAATAAACTTTCTTACCTAAACATACGTACGATTTTTTTATTCACCTCTCCATAAGAAATACGATTTTCCATACCAGCGTACGATCGCTCGTCAAAAACATCTGGCAACACTGCTCCACATTCACGCCGTTAGGTCATTAGGATTAGTTAATAATATAAGTATATATAACTGGTACCAGTGAATAAAATATATAATTAACACGCAACCTCTATCAATTAACAACACTCAAGAACCCCCTACATTGGTGACCCCTGACAATGAATATGTAACCTTCGCAAAAGATACAGAATATCGTGTTTTCGGAGTGGATCGGAGCGTGCATACCGAAAGAACGGACATCGTGGCACGTGCACATGGTCAGCGATTTGGACAGCGCATGTGCGGCGGCTGAGCAGCTTCCGGATAGAAGATACGGAGTAGTATGGAGGTAACCTGCACATATTTCAATGGGAGACGACTCGCCCTGTTTGCTTGGACCAACAGGGCTACTGACCTCGGCAAACAAAACATAATAGAAGCATCTGGACAGACACTACCAGCGGTGAACGACTCGAATATTTGTGGCTGCATTGTTAAGCTTACGATGAAGAAGCAACCAAAGCAGTCCACTGCGTAGTTCGGAGTATATGATCGACATGGAGGCAGCCAGGGACGGACGCGTAAGGCAACTGGAGCTGAGTGCGAGGAGACAAACCGCATTAGTCTGAAGGTCGCAGCATACCCTGAGGATCAAGATGGCATGGGACACGGCGGCGGCACTCTGCAAGTACAGTGCGCGCGTCGTAATCGCGTATCACACCAGGGGCGAGGCAGATTCCGCATCGGTGTTGGATGGCGCAACCTGTCATACTTCAATAATGGCCCATTTTTCGTGTGTAGTGTACTGGTAGATTTATGAAACTTGTGATGTGCGTATAATTGTGTTTTTCGTACGAATAGCTCTATAAATTCGCGTCATACGGAAAGTTAAATGTATAAACTGTTTGTACCCTTTATATTGTATAGCGTGATGATAAAAGTTAAAACCCTCATTATAGTTTGTACTTATAAATTGCGTCAGGCACACCTGCACGGTGTTAAGTTACGAAGTTGTTATTGTGTAAGTCATTTGATCATTTTGATGTGTAAGCAAAAGTGTAGTAGAATTGTTATCGATAAATACTTGAAGGAACATTAGGTCCGTGACACATTAGAATTTTGTTATAATTATTATTGTAAAATTAGATAGTAATTTTTTTTTGTAATAAAAAAATCGAAAATAAGGGGGGGAGTATTGTAGCGTACGACTGCTGACGCTACAAATGGTACTTAGGCGCAAATGCGCAGTTGCTCGGCTCGGCAGTCGTCTCTCCACATTCACGCCGTTAGGTCATTAGGATTAGTTAATAATATAAGTATATATAACTGGTACCAGTGAATAAAATATATAATTAACACGCAACCTCTATCAATTAACAACACTCAAGAACCCCCTACAAACTCCCAGGTCGATTTTCATAAAATATTGCACACATGTAGTTATAGTCTAGAAAACATACCACGCGTGCGCAAGCTTGTTGAAGTTGTCAGTATCAAATTCAAATTCAAATCATTTATTTTCATAGGCCCCAGGAGGCTTTTGAACACGTTACAAAACATTACAAAAAATGATATAAAAATAAATAATACTAAATTATACTAATTACAATGATTTGAATAACCGGGGCTTAGATTCAAATCAAATCAAATCATTTATTTCCATGGGCCCCAAGGGGCGCTTGAACACGTCAAAACAAACATCTAAACACAAAAAATATAAAATTAAAATAAAACTTAGCTAACTAAATTATAATACTTATTGTAATAAAATGATTTGACACCGGAGCTTAGATTGACTTTAATTCAACTTAGAGAAATTGAATTAAGATCAATCCAAGTACCAGCTCCGATGGGTATTGCATCATGAGAAGAGCTGGTGAGAAACTCATGTGCACCATCTTTTAAAATGAAAAAATATAACAATAAATATACATATAAAAGTCACATAAGAAGAGCAATTCATTTCCAAATACTATTATCAATTATGTAGTCCGAAATACTGTAGTAAGCTTTTTGACATAATCTAATTTTAACATATTTTTTTTATCTTAAATACCTCCAATCCTCTACATAGAGCAAGTGGTCTCAATCGCAGATCCTCTTGTCTTCGGCACGCTTCCAGCTTCATGTGGCATAGAGTGGGGTACAGTCGGAGATCGGACGCACAGACTGGAGTGGATGATGCCGCAGCTGCTGCGGCCGCCGCGCAGTCGAACAGGCAAGCACACCTATTTAATAACAATTTAGAAAATGTGGAGATTTTAAAAATGATGTTATTCGCCAGCAACTGTTTGACTTTATGACTATTATACGAATTTTGTAAGAGCAGTAACTTTTATAAAATTTGATCGGCTAAAGATAACGTTACGACCACATCAATTTAACATAACGTTGTCTGCACGTGTGGTGTAGTGGTTTAAGCGGTCGCCTCGCCGCTCTCCGCTGCATTGGTGTTGTGGGTTCGATCCGGACATGGAACAAATCTTTGTGTAATTCGCAAATATATGTGTTCTGAGACTGGGTGTGCTTGAGTGAATGAATATGTGTATTTGGCCTTGTCATTGGGACCATTGGATAGTGTAATTGCTTCTGGCGTTCTATCTAATGTAAAAAATCCAAATTTATCTAAAATTTTATAAAAAAAAAAAACAAGAAGGCACAAAAAGCACTCTCAGGCATGCAGGTTTCCTCACGATGTTTTTCCTTCACCGTTAGCGAGCGATAATTTATACGATAAATACATACATATCTTCGGAAAGACAAATCTTAACGATTTATTGACAGAGGTGTGTGCCGTGGGTTCGAACCCGAGACCTTTGACTTCCTACGGTCTCCCACTCGGCTATCGCTGCTTACATGCATAATGATTATGATTACATAATTCTACTAATATATTTAATTCCATTTGGTCTGTTACCGTCTAGGTCGCGGTGTTCTAGTTGCTTGATTGATCCGGCTCGAAGGACCAATAAGATATGGTGTTACAATTTTTAAATACTTGTCAGGCCTTTACATACTAATTAATTTGAATAAAGAAATATTCTCTGACCTCGGTTGTCCATTAGAATCCACGGCACACGTAGCTTCGTACGCGCACTGCACTCTCGCGCACACGGCGGTCCCGCCGACTGATTCGCTTGCATTCTCCGCGTTCTCATCTTCAGAATGGATTTCGTTGCTCAAGTCTGTTATTCTTGATGATCTGTTGCCGTCTGAAAAGAAGAGTTTGATTGTAACAGTTAACCTTTAATTCTGTTTACCTTTCAGGTGTTATTTCACCGAAATTGATCTATGTCGATCGAGTTCCTATGGCTTTTTAAATGTCAAAGAGCGTTGATCGATTTCGGTGTAATTATACCCTAAAAGACAATGTGAAGGGCACCATGAAGTATGAGTCAGCACAGCTAGGGGCTCAACGAGCAATTACCTGCAGTATTATTATCATCATTATCGGCGCAGTCGCCAAAATACGCCAGCACGGGCGGTTGATCGCCTCTCATTTTGGCTTCGCAGGCCGCTCTTTGCAGGGCACAGTGTGAAGGGTACGTTCTACTGTTGGTGGAGCACACGGGCGCGCGGGAGCCCTCGGCGCAAGTGGTGCCGCAGCCGCAAGTGCCCCGCGCGCACCACGTGCCCGCCGGGCAGATCACCTCCACGCATGATTCTGCAAAAACATTGTCGTATTTCGATTATACCTTTCAAAGGAATAAGAACGTTAGGGCGACCATATTTTTAAACGATGAACTAATTTTGATGAGGTTTCATATTAAAGTATAATACAAATATCTCATATTGCGGTCGTTAGATTTGCGACCTTTTATCTTAGCGAGCGAAATCGCATGCGTAAGTTTCTTTGAAAAGAAATGAACAAAGAAACTTACGCATGCGAAAAAGTAGTTAAACTAAAGCTTAAAATATATTGATCAGCAATCTAAAAGGCCGAAACTATGGCCGAAACCTTTTTTTTGGCCGTAACTGGCCGAAACCGAAACCGAAACCGAACCTTCGGTCAGTCTCTATATTATACAAATATCTCAACGCGGTCAACAGATTTGCGATGAACTTTTATCTTAGCGAGCGAAATCGCATGTATAAATTTATTTGATTAGGTAGCCATTGATAACTACATAACACCTATTATCAAAAGAAAAACTATTTCACATTAATTTGAAAATAATACGCGTTAACAAGTTAACTCTATCATTAGAGCCTAGAGCCGTCGTACAAAGCATAGCCTGCGACAGAAAGCATAATCTTGAAATAACTGGACATTTTACGTTTTGCAAATTGTAACCAGGGTCTCAGAATAATGTACATATGTCATTTACACCCGGTATAAAGGGTGCATGAAAGGAGCCTCCCCGAATGACGTACAAATCTTCTCTTTACGTCTGGCGCACCCTGGGCAATCGGCAAGATCTTTCCTTGCAGATTGGCTAATCCTTTCACCACGATGGCAAGTCAACACCTTGACCAGTCAGTCAGTCCCTCGCTAGTGCCAGCTTTGCGCGTTATCTCCATTAACATCGAAGGGTTAAAGCAGAGATCCTCTCTGAATTATGCCGCAGAACACAATGCCACATACTATGTGTGCAAGAAACCCACAGAGACGACAAACAGAGCAGGCCTTACATCCCTGGACTGACGCTTATCGCCGAGATCGCTCACCCGAAGCACGGTAGCGCAGTGTTTGTTGCTCCGGGCGTAATAAATTTGACTTTGTCGTCGACTCGGATGAAGAAGACCCGGTATAAAAAATACAGTACACACCGCAAGATCCCATATGCTTGATGTGCAGCCGCCTCTTCTCCTTGCAAGCAGTGTCTCGCAGTGCACATACGCTGCTGTGCGTGTTGTTGTCCGTACCGCAAACTTCCTCCGTCTCCTAGAAATCGGATAATAGGTACAGTGGGCCAAGCAGATAAGTATGCAGGGCAAAAACTTCTATGCCATAGTGCGAACTGACTGCAATAAATATGTATGTGTGAATTACATATTTAGTAAGTGTAATATACCCACTATTTAAATATGTAACTCACTTATCTATAACTGTAGTAAGCCTTTACTTTGACTTAAAAGTTTTTGCCCTGCATAGCTAACTCGTTGGCCCACTGTACATGTTTTACTTTTCAATCCGAGTGGGAGTGACGTAATGTAAGTGTTAAAAACACCCGGTTTCTAACCAAGAGGATAATAAAAAGATAAAACATTCGCCATCCTATTGGCCAGCTGTTAAACTGAATAACGGTGAAACTACCCTAGTACTTGCACTCTGCTCGTACACTATGTGACTCAGTCTATGTAAGTATAGCCTTGCACATAAAGATCTGATCTTCAGCTCTTATCTTTAGAATAGTTGACTAATGACAGCTCTCTTCTGGATAACAAGATAGACCAAGTTATCAGCATGTTAATTTTGAGATAAATAGTCTAATCTGTGGGCAAAATGAACAAAGAAGTGTTTAACTCACAGTTCCCTCCTCGCAGTGCTTTGGGCACACACAGCTAGCTTCAGATACCCCGTCACTCTCACACACAGCGTAGAACTCGCACTTCTTGTTCTCGCACCCGTCTGCAGAAAACCGTAAATAAAGATTATACTAAGAAACAGTTGAAAAAGATATGGGACCGGCAGATTTGAACCTGCGACCTTACTGTACACCGGGCAGTCGCTCTTAGCCATCCAGCTACGGTCGCCTCTTACCGGCACCCTAAATTTCTCAACTGTATGATACGTCGTTTCTTAGTATAATTTGCTAAGCATAGCTAAATGCTATAAAAATAATCAAACATAAATAAAGGTATAGAAAATGACATTACACAACTTTGGGGTCAGTCTAGCCATACATTCAGGCTATACGACAATCACTTCAAGTCTAAATGACGGAAACTTACAACAGGGTCCGTATAGCATCTTGAAGCCTCTTCTATGACGGCTAGCTTTCAACAGGAGCTGCTGTCAGTGCCACACACGAGTGAAAACTCACTCAAAAACCGCTGACGCATTGCATCCTTTTTAATCTTCAGCTTGCTAGTCTTACTCGCACTCGAATTAATAGTATATAATGGTGTGCAGTACGGTCGCAGATTCAAATCCTGCCGGTCCCATATCTTTTTCAACTGTTTTTTAGTATAATTTGCTAAGCATAGCTAAATGCTATAAAAATAATCAATTAGAAAATAGTAGTCCAATATAAGATTACTCACTGCAGGGTCCGTCGTAGAGCACCTGCACGTCCCTTCTGTGGCGGCAGGCCTCGAGCTGCAGCTTGCAGCGGTTGCCGTAGGAGATGCCGTCGGAGCCGCACACGGGCGCGAACTCGTTGGAGCAGCGCGGGCAGCGGCACACGCCGCGCGCGCCCGCCGCCACGCACTCGCCGCCGTGCGCGCACACGCGGTCCGCGCATACGCCGTTCGAACCTGGAAATGACCTTAACGAATATGTCCCACCCATGTCATGAGAGTGAGCCATTCACCATCTATCATCTGCTAAAATTCGCGGCAAAATCCCAAAACCACTTCTGCCGCGGATCGAACCAAAGATCTCTCTCAGTTAGCGGTCACATAAGGCAGTGGTGGCACTTGTGGCGCTCGTGGCTTATCGTGTATGTCAACGCCAAGCTCAAAAATGGCCGTGTTAGGAACGTGAATAGTCAATGCAGGTAGTGGTCATTACCGCAGGCTCCTGCGTGCAGCAACCTCAGCTCCCGTCCCAGGAGGCAGGCCGCCCTTCGCAGTTCACACTCGCTATCGTGAGTTCTCGAATCAGAACCGCAAACAGGACGCAGTACTGGCTCGCAAGCTGGAGGACAAGCACATACAGCTCCGCCACCTTCTACACGACACTCAGCTCCATGACGGCACTCCACTTCTGCACACGGATTTACGCCTGAAAGCAAACAAAAATTATGATGTTATTACCATTAACAATAAATATGTTTGAGATGAAAATTATACTGTAGTACTGGTAAATTGTACTGTAGCTGGTAATGTAATGATAAGGTGAAGATTATCTGAGGCGACAAGGCGCTTGATACAACTGACACTCGTTGGAGTAAATCTTCCCATTAGGGATGAACACGGAACACGGGCTAAAATTCAAGGAGGTAGAAGACCTGCAAAGTCAAACACATCGATGGCAATGTTTCAACTGACCCCTGACACAGTGCCGGTACGCGGCCGTTTATTGCAGCGCATGGATTTGTTATGATAACTCTTACCAGAACTACACTGTCCTTTAAAGACAATTTTGAGCTGCTTTCTGGCGCGGCAGGACTCTCGATGCATCTGACACTCGTTGGAATAGGTCTTTCCGTCAGAGGCACACACGGGTGAGAATTCGAGCGGGCAGGGTTCCGCGCACCGGCAGGATGGGGCGCGCCGATCGTCTAGTTGGCACACTTCAGGGTCGGGGCAAGTTACTCCAGCGCAAGGATCTGAAATAATTGCATTTCAGACTGAATGTCAATATAGAATTTAGTTTTTCCATGAACCATCCACCAATCATTGTTCAATTTATGGTAAGGACTAAGACAACTGACCCATTTATAACTTGATACCCAAAAACCATGACAACATAAGAAAGTCTTAGTAGAAATAAAGAAGCACAATGTAACATTATGTATGGCATGCTCCTCTTCATGGTACATATAAATATTGTACCTGTTGTTAACAGAACATGGCTAATACTTACCACATTTACCATAATATTTAAAAGTGATACTAGTGTTAGACTCGCAAGCAGCTCTTCGCATCTCACATTCTCCGGGGTAGTCGCGAGCGTCACTGGCGCATAGCGGCCTGGAGCCCTCATGGTCCCCGTAGCTCGGGCACGAGCTCGGGCATTCGCAGTTGTGGGATCGGCCATCGGGGGTCGCTCGGCACAGGGCGCCAGGGCCACAGATTACTCCGTGACACGGATCCGGGACGTCTACAAAAAAGGCAGTATAAATTAAAGAATTTACTGACGTTGGAGGTTGCGAATTCGTCATAATATGACGAATTCGCAACCTCCAACGTCAAATTTACAATGGGAAGAATAATATCACTAGTCTACTGATACGTAAAGCTCTCTACGACCTAATTCGAATTTAGAGGTCAGATGCCAGTCGCCCGGCATAAAATATTGCTATTTCGGTGAAATCAGGTAGAAAAATATACATTAGGTACTACGTAATACATACCACTAGGAAAGAGATAACAAGATTCAGCAGCCGCCACCAACGCGAGGAGCCAAGCGAGCACGCTCACCATTGTCTGGCAGGCTCGCCGCACACAGCCTCTCTTCGCACCATCACACAATATCTCTACAAAACGCACTTCACCTATAAATAAAATACAGTTTAATTTCCATAATAACAAGATCAATATTTGGTTCGCTTACGATTCATGCAAACTTAATTAACGCTTACGGACATTGGTCATCTGTTAAAAAAACTCACCTAATACTCGACCTTGTTTTCTTCAATTAAATAAATCAATCAATATTTATTTTAACAACACTTGGTTATTCATTAATTGTACTGTATTTAATATTTTGTTACTGTACTCTGCAGGGGAATAACGCGCTGTTGCCGCGCTGGGGTTCGAGGGTTACTGAAGCTGAGTTAACGAGCTCGCACTTGTCTGAATGAACCCAGTTCGATCATGCGCAGTAGAGCTTCGGCAGAAGGCTAATTCGGCGTGACGTAAGTGTCTCTATGAACACTACATAGCTGCTATGCTATTGGTCTACCTTGTAGGCAACAAAGTAGGCAGGTAAGCTTGCCAAAATAGTCTAGACACGAAAACTTTCTTTATTTGCTGACAATATTGTCAGAGTTATGACATGTCATCCAAATCCGATTTGTTGATTGGTAATTTTGTTGTCAAACGATAGGTACTGTGTCGACCCCGTAATTTTTTACTCTTCTTAGACAAGCTGTATGTGAGAACAATCAAAAGTGGCACATTTTTACAGCACTTACCGCACTACCAGACAGGAGGAGGTTCTCAATTCGACTGTATGTTTTTTCTTTTTTGTTTACTTTTTGTTCGGCGCTTACCGATTTGAGAAATTCTTTTTTTTGGTTTAAATGGTATACTTGTCCTGTGGTCCCATGGTCATTTGACCACGATCTGATGATGGGATTCTAAAGGAATCGAGGATAACCCTTAAAATGTATAGGCTTTTATATTGTTTCTCGTAGGTATATCACCTAAAGCTAATTGAATATTTTAGAAATAAATATTATGATGATAATCCTGGCAGGGTCGCCATGTAACGCTGGCATTAGAAGAATGTACAATAACATAAAAAGATATTACTTTTGGCCAGGTCTTGAACGAGATGTAAAAGTATTTATTTATTTATTTATTTATTTATTTATTTATTTATTGGAAGACCAACAGCAGTAACAATTAATATTAATAAAAATATTATGCAACATTCAGCCAATTACAGGTCCTCACGAATAAGTAACAATATATTAAATTAAGAACTGCGAATGTACTATAACAAATCATTACAGAGCCTTATACAAATCAATTGCTCAAAATATTACTAAACACCTTGATATTGAAAAAAGAAATCACGGCTTAGCACCTGTCTCATCGACTCCAGGTTTGCATTAAATATATCAACATCATGTAATTTGCTTGCATCATTAAGGGTCTTACTAGCTCTCCGGACAAAGCTATTCTGCCGATAGTTAGATGGCACTAGTGGAAGGTGGAGGGGTGAATAATGTCGCGTATATTTTGTAGGTATACTAATACTGACTTTGGAGAGTAGTTCCGGGCTGTTCAACGACGACGAAAGTAACTTTTCTAGATATATTACATCCGCTATATCTCGCCGGCATGATAGAGGAAGGAGGTGAAATTTAGCACACAGGCTCAAATAATTCTCAGACTTATAGGGAACTTTAGCTCTGTAACATAGATATTTCAAAAATCTTTTTTGCACACTTTCTATCCTATCAGCGTATTTATCATATCTGGGATTCCAAACCTGTGACCCATACTCCAACAAGCTTCGCACAAACGAGCAGTAAAGAATTTTGAAGGTTTTGACTTCATGGAAGGCCGACGAGGTTCGCATCACAAAGCCCAAAGCCCTAGAAGCTTTCTTTACAATAGAATTAATATGCTCATCGAATAACAGCTTTGAGTCATATATGATGCCTAAGTCCCGAACAGTATAACATCTTTGAAGTTTCTGGCCTAGCAATCGGTACTCGGAAGTAATAACATTTTTCTTCCTGGTGAAAGTGACGACGGAACACTTTAAAGGATTTAATTCAAGTTTATGCTTAATACAGTAATTATCTAGTCGGTGCAAATCTGCCTGGAGTGCTTGGGAGTCTTCCTGAGAGGAGATAGAGGCGTAAATCTTCATGTCATCCGCGAAGCATAGAAGCTCGGATGAGTGAAAGCACTCACCGATGTCGTTAACAAAGATTACAAACAATAAAGGCCCAAGCAGTGAACCTTGGGGAACCCCACTGGGTGCGCTAACCCAGCTAGACATGAAGTTTTTCATCGCCACTGCCTGGGATCTATTAGAGATATAAGATACAAACCACCTTAATAAGTCACCTCTAATGCCTGCTGTTTGTAGCTTCAAAATTAGGATGGAATGGTCAATTTTGTCAAAACATTTGCTGTAATCAGTGTAAACGACATCTACCTGCTTACCTCGACTCATGCTGTCAGTGACGTACTCGTGAAAAAGGACAAGATTAGACACCGTAGATCGACCTCTAACAAAACCATGTTGATGTTCGCTAAGAGTAATACTTAATGCGGCGTAGAGTTGTGTGTGAATAATTTTTTCAAATAATTTCGCCATTATACATAGTTTAGATATAGGCCGATAATTGCATACATCAGTTTTGGAGCCTTTTTTGTGAACGGGAGTAATGAAAGCCGATTTCCACCTGAGAGGCACAGTGCACTCCGATAACGATTTTTCAAATAGCAAGCTGATAGGTAATGAAATGGTGCTTGCACACTTTATCAAAAATACAGCGGGAATATTATCGGGCCCAGCGGATTTATTGGGGTCAAGTGACTTTAAAAATTTGGTAACCTCATTTAAATTAATATTTATGCTGGAGATATCAGCTACAGATTCCTGGAAACTGGACAAATCAAGGTCAGATGGGGTTTGACTGGGCTGTGAGAAAGTAGAGGAGAAATATGCAGAAAACATATTACAAATTGCTTCGCCACCATTGGCCATGTTAGTGCCGTGAAATAGTGTGCTTGGAATGTTTTGAGCACAAGACCTTGATTTAACGAATCTCCAAAAATGCTTTGGATCGGTTTTTATGGCCTGTTCAGTAGATTTGATATAATTTTGATAGCACTCACTTTCAAGTCTTTTTACTCTATCTCTTAATAATATGTATGTAGCTTTATCTGATAAATTACCATAAGTCTTATATTTTCTAAAGAATTTATATTTTTCCTTTATTACTTTTTTTAATGATGCGGTATACCACATAGGATAGTCATTATTATTACATAACTTTGTTGGAACATAATTAGCGATCATATCATTTAATTGTTCATAGAAATAGCCTACTGCAGCGTCAATTGATTTAGAACTAAATGATTCCTGCCAGTTAATTTCAGAAATTACGGCATTGATTTTGGCATAATCGCCCTTGTGGAAAAGAACTTTCATCTGTCTGGCAGGTTTTAGGAAAGTTTGCGGTCCTATTTTCAAATCAATCACGAGTGCACTGTGATGTGGGTCAATCGGAACCAAGGGCTCCTCACACTCACTAACACTGACTAAGCCATTAGACAGCACGAGATCCAGAATCCTACCGTAGCGGTTAACTATACCGTTAAATTGATGTAAATCATGTGTGCACAACGAATCAATAAAACCTTGCTCATCCGAACTACACATTGAGCCTGGGGACAAAGATGACTCACCTACTTTTGGCAACCATGATATACTGCTCATATTAAAGTCACCCACAACCAAATATTTATCATCCGGTCTCTTCATTAAAGTATCATCCAACTTAAGAAGGAAGTTGTTTAATTGCCCCGAAAATGAGAAACCTAAATTTTGCCTACACAAATAAACTACACATATGTTTAAGTAAAGAATGGAAGACGAAGCAGTATTAATTCTTATAGTCAACCAAAGATCTTCCGCAGTACTCGCGAAACTCGGCTGTGGAAACATACATAAGTCTTTGTGAACCGCTATGAGTACACCTCCACCTCGCGTTTGCCCCGTCATAAGGTAGTCTCTATCCCTTCGGCACACAATATAACGATCGTCAAACAACTCCGAGTCACTCACACCAGGCAATAACCAAGTCTCCGTAATTATAATAATATCGTAAGAAGAAAGACACAAATTACGATAAAAAGTCAGTGTTTTAGACCTCAAGCCACGCGAATTTTGATAGTAAATCTTTAAATCATTCAAAGCCATTAATAAAATAACGAGGCGATATCAATTTAAGCAAAATAATACACCTAACACAATGATTTAGTATAAATTCTAATGACGGCAGAACTGCATTTAAATTATGTCGGATGACCATAGCTAGCAAAGGTAAGTAAATATATTCAAAACATCGGCTAAGTATAACCATAAACGAGACAGATATAGCAATATACGTAAGAGCAAGCGAGACAAATAGATAATTAGCAATTATTACTTTAATGTAAACAGCGCGATAAGCAATACAAAAGGCCGGCCGTCGAGAACAAAAAACCGGTCGCCGAGAATAAAAGGCATGCATTGACCAGCCTAATGAGCCAGGGGTGCTAAGCATTTTACAAATAGTTAAACAATCATGATGTACACCAAAATAATAGGAAATTATGTTTGATAACAGATTATATCGGATTATACTACTGTTTAAATTATTTTGTTTAAATCAGACAACTTATTAACAATAAAAGATTTAGTCGAATCATTTTTACGTACATGAATTTTACTGAACTTGACCCAAACAAAGTTGTAATTTTTTTCTTTAGCGGACTGTCTAGTTTTATTCAGTAGTAATTTAGCATTTGTTGTTAGGTGGTCATTTACATATATCCTGCTATGGTTCCCTGTATTTCCCATGTCCTCAGCCGATATTGTTTTTGTTGCTCTTGCAGAAGCTATGAACTCTTCCTTAATGTATCTATTGATGAAGCTGACAATTATAGATTTATCCTTGGAATTGAAGGTAGGAACACGGGATATATAGTTGATTTGAGTTTTCGGTAGGGCATAACCAATCTTTGACCCAATTTTATCAACTATTTGAAACAGGTTTTCATCCTTGTGCTGAGGGACTCCTTTGATTTCAATATTATTGAGCCGGGAACGCTGCTCACTGTCGAAAACTTGAGTCTGGACCTCAGCCATGGCTGACTCAAAAAGTGCCTGCTGTTTCTGAAGTTCAGACGTCATGGTCTCCACGGCGGTCAATCTTATGGCAAAATCATCTAATTTAGCACATGAAAACTCACAAGTAGTTTTGAGATCTTGAAGTTCACCCTTCATACTCTTAACATCTTCGCTCAAAGTAGGCAGATGAGATAGTTGGCTCTTTATTTCACTTAACTGCCTAAATATGCTTTCCAATGATACCTGATCCTTCATGCTGGCTGGTGCCGGTGAAGCTGACCTGCACGTGGAGCATTTCCAGGCTGCTCTTCGATCGACGCCCAATTTTCTCCATCCTGATTCAGAGATGCCTCCACAAGTGAAGTCCAAGCGGTTGCCACATGCCGAGCACTCAACACCATCAGTGAAGTTGGAATTGCACGATGCACACTTATACATGATTGATAGGGCGATGGAAAAGGTTGACGATATATGAGAATTTGCAAAAGCACGAGAAATACGTGTTGTGTGTATGACGGTACAAACGATACTATAAGAAGGAGTGAGTCCATTGGATAGATAGAGACGATTATAATTACTCATACATTTTAACTATTCAATGTGAATTAAGTAAATACGTTGAAGCCATAGAAATCTTAATAATAAGGCAATAGAAATGTCAAAGACGCGTGACCTTGTCGCCGCGCATCTGTCAAGTCAAACACAAGTGCGAGTTGAGGAATTGTCGTCTTAATGTCATCGCAAAAAGAATAATTTTGTTTGCAGGCATACAAGCGCATTTGTCTAATCGAACATAAGTGCGAGTTGAGGAATTGTCGTCTTAATGTCATCGCCAAAAAGAATAATTTTGTTTGCAGGAATACAAAAAATGGTATTTGAAAACCGGCGACATGCGTCCCAGTGTTAAAAGATAGTCGATAGCATTTCTATTGACTAGTTATTAAGATTTCTATGGTTGAAGCGTATCCCATGTTGACAAAAAGTTCAGAAGAGATAGTTTGAATGCTTAGAGAATTCCCACTCTTATTGCCAGAATTAACTTGGAATTTGATATCTACGTGCTAACTGAATTTTGGCTCAAATGCAACTACTTAATACCAAATATTAAATGTTTTAATTGAGGCAAACTTATTTGTATTCGAAGCGCAGTGACACAGCTTTGCTCGATCTCACATTGCACTCTGGCTTTCATAAATTACTACAGTGGTGATTAAAATTAATGTAAGCCCCGGTTATTCAAATCATTGTAATTAGTATAATTTAGTAGAGGAAAAGGTGGTAATGTGGCCCCTGCAGATATATTGGCCCCCTTCAATATTTTAATGTTTGCACAACGTCATCTAGTATGTTTTATGCGCTACGGGATGCTTGCGGCATGATACGTATTTAGTACCTTACAAATCCACCAGAGCCTGTCACGTTTGATTGTCATTCGAACCAATTGAAACTCGTTACCAGTAAAACTTTAAACTACTGTTATTTTAATTCGGTAATTGTTTATAGATAGAGTGTTTTGGCTATTGTGTTCGGACATTGGATACGTTGAACTGTTCTTCTACGGGAATTAAAAGGTAAATACAAAATTTTACTTGTAATAATTATTTTTGATACGTTTGTTTAAATATTCTCAATAGTTGTAATTTGGCCCCCTCACATTGGTTGTATTATGGTCCCGGGGGCCACATTACATGTAAGAGTGATTCATAATTTTTTCTCAAGTTTTCCTCAAGTTTTCACAGAAGTCGATTATTTAACCAGCTTAATTTAGCCAGCAGTGGCTCTGAAAGTGACGAAGACGCAGTGAATACCGATTATGTCGAGTCGTTTACAAACGTGGTTCCTGAAAACACGAACGTGCCGTGTATGTTCTGCGAAACCATTTATTGCAATGAAAGACCTGGAGAGCCATGGGTACAGTGTCAGAGTTGTGATTTATGGGCTCATGTAACCTGTGGAGGTTCTGAAGGTGACAATTATATTTGTAATTTTCGCCGTTAATTTTTAACTGTGCAATACATTTAATGTGACCCCCCAGGGGGCCACATAACCATCACTTGATGTCAAGATGCCAAATTGGAATAACTTAAGAATAAATAATATTTTTGCTTTCCTGTACGCGATTCATTTATTTAATTGTCAGACATGTATAGACTAATAAATAAGAAGTCCTATAATGTATCTTTGAGGTTTGTCACTCCTATATTTTTTTAATAAAACTTAAAAAACAAAGTGGGGGGCCACATTACCACCTTCTCCTCTATCTATTATTTATTATTTATTTTATATCATTTTTGTAATGTTTTGACGTGTTTTAGCGCCTATGAAAATAAATGATTTGAATTTGAATTTAAGTGGAACCCGTTTAAGACGATCACGCTTAATACGATTTCTCGCATAATACGCCACTTTACGCCAGTCCCTGCAACTTAAAATATATTTTCATACATTTATTAACGCTTAATACGATTCGTCATCCCGTTTAATACACGGCGAGCAGCGAGCCCGAGCCACAGCCCGAGCCGCGACGAGAGAGAGAGAGAGAGATGATTGTAATAACGATTACTTCGCAAGATTTTAAGAAGTCACGAACTGGAAATTAAATTTATCTCACGAGTTACATACAAAACTTTTCACCTCTTCCAGTGAGAAAATATTAAGATTTAAATAAACTCGTACTCGATTGCTAACCTGGAATAATTCCATGAAATACGACAGTAATACCAATTCAGAATGCGTTTTAGGGCCTTTTGCAAGTCGCCACTAATTAAATATGTCGTACGCTTTCAAATACTTTTTACGTGATTTTTCTGGTAAAAAAGCAAACTTCTATGTTAGAAGCAAGTTGTCGCAACTCTTTTGGAGTTCCACAAAGTTCTTCATCACTAGATTCACTATTTTTTGTTAATAAGTTCCAGTAAACAATTAAACACAAACTGAAAAGAATTCATAGTTGCCCGCGATGACTGACACAGACACACTTTTTTTTTTTTTAAATCGTGCGTTCGGAAATTCGTTCCGTAACATTTATTCATGAAGTCTAATATTAAGTACCTGATTTTAATTAATTTAATGGTCAATCACGAATATAAAACCATTAAAATACTAAATAAGCGCGTATTTATATAATTTTAAAAATTAAAACGTATCCCTCTCTCATGTTGAAACACCGGCTTCCGGTATAAACACATTTTCGCCGCAACTGTTGACGTACCGGAATCCGGTATGGGTAAGTGTGTTCTCTTATTCGCTCAAAAGAACGTCATTGTATATCCCCTATCCTTTCTAACACGTTACAAATGCATAAAGAAGAAACAGGCTGGCTAGTGAAGCCAAAATCTCGCGCAGCTTTATTGAATGAAATTTAAACACAGTGATGCCAGATTGGGGGGATTTCCCCCAAATTTGGGGGTTTTTTTAAATGATGGGGGTGTTCACGAAGCAACTTTCACATAAACCGGTTAGTTCATGTGTTTCGCGATAGATGGCGTTAGCATCAAATTAGATCGCGATATCGAAATGTTACACACTTTTAGTAGGGCAAATCATCCGTGGAACTAATAAATGAATCTTCCATAGATCAGAACTCTATTTTGTTGTTTTATTTTCAACCTTATAAGTGTTCACATAAGATCAACAGAGTACCTATTAGTTCGGTACCAAACATTGGTCCATTCGTTCCGGATTGCGAACTTTTCGAGTTTTTTGAGCGGACCCAGCAGTGGGGACGCACTTCCCGTGGTACTAGCAGTGGATCGCTGCATCAAGAGTACACGGTACCCGCACCGGTGTGGTGTCAGTGTGGTAAGCAAGAACAACCGAAGCAGGAAGAGTGACGCTGTAGAGGGCGCCACTTGCATCTAGTCCAACCGAGTTGATCAAACACATCATACTCGGCCAGTTCAACGTGACGTCAGAAGAACGACGTCAAGGCAACAAGTTCAACGTGACTTCAGAAAACTGACGTCACATCCATTGATTTCATCGTGACTCCACAGAGGGCGCCACATAATATACCAAGTTCAGCCATCGTATTTGTGTGAGTGAAGTGAGACTGTGAGTACAATTTTATTAGTTTATGAAGACAATATTAGATTCAAGCAATTTTGAACTTTATTTATTTGATGATTTCAACTTATAAAATTAACGCTTATTTTATAGTTTGTGTGCATGTTAGATTAGGACTTAGAATAATTTTATAAAAAACGAAGGAACGGGGAACCTATGCCCGATTTCCACCAGATTTGATAAGTTGTTTCAAACACTTGTAAAATTTTAAGAAAAAGTTGGGACTTAGTTAATTTTAATTCATTACTGGAATTAGATTTTATTTGATGTTGTCACTTAAAAAGTTTTGGTTTTGACTTTATTATTTTTTAAAACATTTGTCGAGTGTTTAAAATTAGTTTGAGTAAACTTGCAATACTTTTTACACCGTTTAAATTTTAATTATTTTTTTTTTCATTATAAACAAATTAAATATGGAGGGTTTAATTAATGTGTTAAAAGGATATCAAAATGTTATAAGTAAAGGATTTACTAATTTTAAAAAGAGTCCTAAAGATAGACTAACAATAGAATACATTGAAACAAGACAGGAGTTGTTGGAAAAGGATTGGGAGTCGTTTAAAGACGCCAATACCAAAATTTACGAAAATTTATTTAATGTTGATGAAATAGGACAAAAGGTAGTCGATGTTTATGAGTCTACTGAAGATGTATACATCTCTTATAAAAGTTTGATGAAAACAATGCTTAATAAAATAAGAGTTTTAAAAGAACCTCAGGGTGGCTCTTCTAATGGTGGACATAAGTCAACAAATTCGCTTGCTAAGTTACCGAAGATTGCCATTCCAACATTTTCTGGTCAATATGGAGAATGGACAACATTTCGTGATATGTTTGTATCATTAGTACATAAGAATGATTCGCTAGACAATGTGCAAAAGTTGCATTATTTAAAAAGTCATCTTACTGGGGAAGCAGAGCAATTAATACGCCACACTCCAATCACAGACGCTAATTACAGTCAGTGCTGGGAGCAGTTAGAAAAGCGGTACAATAACAAAAGGTTTCTAGTTAAATGTATTCTAAATAGGTTGTTTGGTCAAAAGCGAATGCATACCGAATCAGGAACATCATTAAAAGATCTTTTAGATACTACGAATGACTGCTTGAATGCGCTCATCAATTTAAAGATTAATACATGGGATATTTTTGTCATACATATTATGTCATTCAAGTTAGATCCTGAAACTAGAAAGCAATGGGAACTTAGCGTCAGTGACAATGATTCCGACAGCGATTTGCCAACCTTTGAGCAAATGAAAAGTTTTATCGAAAACCGTTTTCGCGCATTAGAATGTCTAGAGCCAAAAAGGGCTCCAGTTCACCAGGTCAATACTAAATCAAATAGTTATGCTCCTAAAGCTATGTTAGCTACAAGTTCATCACCTTTCAAATGTGAATTCTGTTCAGAACCTCACAAATTGTGTTTCTGCAAAAAGTTTGCGAATCAGTCCCTCGAAAACAGACGTGAGTTTGTTGCAAAAAATAAAATTTGCTTCAACTGCTTAGGAAGTAACCACAGTGTCTATAATTGCAAAAAGAATACTACCTGTAGACTTTGCCAAAAACGACATCATTCGTTGCTCCATCTTAATAGTGAGTCTGAAAAGAATGATCAAAACACTACAGTAAAGAGTACTACTGATAGTTCTAGTCCTCCTACTACTGCTACTCAGGTAGTGTCATGTTTATCTACAGGTGATGGTTTCAAGCCCAGACAGGTTTTATTAGCCACTGCGCTAATAAAAGCCGAGTCAAGGACAGGTGAATACCAGATGGTCCGAGCTTTGCTCGATCAGGGTTCACAGGCGTGTTTTATAACCGAGGCGACAGCGCAATATCTCGGCCTGAAAAAGATTCCTGTTCAAGGAGTTGTTTCAGGGTTAGGAGATAACAGGCCAACCATAACTAAGTTTAAGGTACATCTTACGATACAATCCCGTGTAGATGCTGAGTTCAAACTGACACTTGATGCTTTCGTTTTAAAAAAGATCACTTCGTTCCTACCAGAGCGAAGCTTAAGTTCAAATACATTGGATTGGGTTAGCATCAACAATCTGTGTCTGGCCGATCCCGAGTTCAACACACCCAACAGAATAGACGTTCTATTAGGTGCTGACGCTTACTGTCGCATAATTAAGGAAGGTATTGTGAAGAATCCTTCTGGAAGTTTGATTGCACAGAGTTCAACATTAGGATGGATCGTGTCGGGTGCAGTAGGTCCTGAAACTAAAGAAAGGTTAAATTACAAAGTAAATAATATAAATGTATTGCATGCACAAGTGGAAGAAGAGGATATTCTAAAGAAGTTTTGGGAAATAGAAGAGCAAATTAGTTCAAAGAAGATACTTACACCAGAGGAGAAAAAATGTGAAGAATGCTACAGCAAGACTACAAAGAGAGACAACGACGGCAGGTACATTGTCAAGTTACCTTTTCGAGAGGAAAATCCTCCTTGTAAGTCAGGAAATTCACGTGCTATAGCTAAAGCAAGATTTCTATCATTAGAAAAAAGATTAGGAAAAAACAAAGACTTAAAAGAAAAGTATACAGAAGTTATAAATGAATATTTACACTTAGGACATATGAAAGAAGTAAAGAAAGATGATAAAAATAAAGAAATAGCAGTGTATTTACCACATCACGCCGTCATTAGAAACGACAAGTCTACCACTAAAGTTCGTGTCGTGTTCAACGCATCTGAAAAGAACAGCAAGGGAGTGTCATTGAATGATACACTGATGGTCGGTCCGACCTTGCAGGCTGATTTACGACACACGGTTTTAAGATGGAGAGTGCATCCAATTGGACTTGTTGCTGACATTGTTAAAATGTATCGCCAAGTTAAAATAGCCGAAACAGATACTGTGTATCAGAGAATACTCTGGCGAGAAAATCCAGAACAAGACATCACAGATTATGAGCTCATGACCGTGACCTTTGGGACAGCTTCTGCACCGTACCAAGCAGTCAGAACTTTACGTCAGATAGCAATGGATGAAGGTATAAGTTATCCAATCGCTGCAGATAAAGTGTTGAATTGTTTCTATATGGACGACTTAATGACAGGTTGTGACAACGTAGAAGAGGGCATAGAAATATATAAACAAATGATAGAATTATTAGCAAAAGGTGGATTTATATTACAAAAGTGGAATAGTAACAATCAAGAAATATTGACAAGAATAGCAGCAATTGAAATTAATAAGGCTAAAGAACAATCAGATCAAACTAGAACAACTGAAAATAATAAAATAAACAAAAATAGTTCAAACACAAAGGACAAAATAATACAACAAAAAAATATTATCCAAAACATTCAATTAGAACAAACAAAGTACAAAGACGACAAAGAGCTAGAGATCAAACTTGATAGTACAATAAAAATCTTGGGTCTTACCTGGAATCGCACCGAAGACACTTTCCAATACTCCGTGAATCTGCCATCACTGACGACTGCACCTGTAACAAAAAGGTCAATTATTTCCGACATAGCTCGATTATTTGATCCACTAGGCTGGTTAGCACCTAGTGTGGTTGTAGCAAAAACATTTATCCAAAAATTATGGCTTGCAGGTGTTAGTTGGGATGAAACAATAAACATTGAGTTAGTAAACGAGTGGGGTACTTACCGGGCAGAATTGTCACTTCTTACCAGAGTTCGGATACCTCGTTGGCTTGGCACTAAGTCTAACGATGATCTTGAGCTGCACGGCTTCAGTGACGCTTCCAAGACAGCTTACTCAGCCGTTGTTTACTTGCGTATCGTGGATGCAGTAGGTAAAATACGCGTGTCGCTGTTAGTGGCGAAAACTAGAGTAGCTCCCGTCAAGCAGATCAGTATTCCGCGTTTAGAGTTGTGTGGAGCAGTGTTGCTATCTAATCTTCTCACGGAAACAGCAGAAGTTCTTAATATTTCAAAGGACAAAATAAGAGCTTGGACTGATTCTACGGTGGTGTTAGCTTGGCTTAATAGTCATCCTAGCAGATGGAAGACGTTTGTGGCCAATCGCACCGCTGAAATATTAACGACAATGAAGTCATCACAATGGTTTCACGTGAGATCAAAGGACAATCCTGCAGACTGCGCGTCGAGAGGAATGTCACCGAAGGAATTAATAGATAATGTGTTATGGTTTGCTGGACCATCATTTCTCGCTGAGGACAAAATAGAATATCACAGGCCAACCGATTTGAATATTGAATTAGAGGAATCAATAAAGACACACATTGCGGTAAATAATCCAGAATGTTCTAGTATATTCGAGCGATATTCTTCACTAACAAAACTAATTAGAATAATTGCATATTGTCGAAGATTTTTACAAAAAACTAGAGATAGGGAAACATATTTTCAAAAGCTAGAATTAGAAACAGCATTAGAATGTTGTATAAGACAAGCACAAAAAGAAACATTTAGTACAGAATATTTACAACTACAGGACAAAGGCTATTTACAATTAAAAGCTAGCAAGCTTCAATCACTCTGTCCGTATCTTGACGATAAGGGCATAATAAGAGTTCGAGGTAGACTCGAAAAGGCTCCATTATGCGAGCAGACCAAACACCCAATAGTTTTATCAAGCTCTAGTCATTTGACTTACCTCATAGTGGCAGACGCGCATCTGAAAACTCTGCATGGAGGCCCGCAGCTGATGATAAATTATTTGAGGACAGCCTATTGGGTCATAGGAGCCAGGAATTTCGTCAAACACCATGTTCGCAAATGTGTGACATGCGCCAAACATCGAGCCAGCATCAAGAATCAGATGATGGGAAATCTTCCAACTGTTCGATGCACTCCGGCGCGACCATTTTTGCATAGTGGTGTTGACTATGCTGGTCCTATTCAGATTAGAACAACAAAGGGTAGAGGACACCGTTCTTACAAGGGCTATATATGCCTATTCGTCTGTATGTCCACGCGTGCACTACACCTTGAAGTGGTGAGTGACATGAGCACACAGGCTTTTCTAGCGGCATTCAGACGGTTTACCTCAAGACGAGGTCATTGTGCTAAAATATGGAGCGACAACGGTACGACGTTTGTAGGTGCCTCCAGAGAGTTGCAACACTTGGCAACCTCGCAAGCATTGATCACACAAGAGTTAGAAGCTATTGGTACGGAGTGGCACTTCATTCCTCCTCGTAGTCCAAACCATGGCGGGTTGTGGGAAGCAGCGGTGAAGTCCACAAAGTTTCACCTGAAACGAGTCATTGGTGATGCCACTTTGACCTATGAAGAATTGAGCACTCTCCTTAATCAAGTCGAGGCTTGCTTAAACTCGCGTCCTATGAGCATTATTAATGTAGATGATCCTGGTGAACCGCTGCCGTTAACCCCTGGACATTTCCTAATTGGAGAACCAATAGTTAATGTACCAGATGACTCCACTGAGAACATGTCAATTAGCTGTCTAACACGATGGCAATTGCTTCAAAGGATGGTACAATCGTTTTGGAAACGTTGGTCCCAAGAATATTTGGCCAATCTCATGAACAGGTACAAATGGTCATCAAAGACACCGGAACCAAAGATAGGAGACATAGTACTCGTCAAGGAAGACGATTTGCCGCCAAGTCGTTGGTTGTTAGGTCGCGTGGTAGATAAGCATCCCGGTGATGATAACATCACTCGAGTAGTCACTCTGCGCACTAAGACTTCCACCATTAAAAGGCCAACCTCCAAATTATGTATTTTACCAGTAACAGAATAATTTATTTTAGTTTTTTTTTGTGTTAAGTTTGCTATAACAAACATTTTATTATAACGTTTACAATTGTTTAGTTCTACCAGTTCAACTAGTTTTAAGTTATTTTTATACAATCTTACTGAAATTGTACCTTAGCCCTTCTGGGTTTGTCAGACTTTTGTTATTTACAGTTATTGTAATACAAAGTAGTTTAAAGTATCATATTCTGTTAACTAGTTTAAAATAAGTAGATTTAAGATTATTGTCCACCTGATTTAATATTTTAAAGGTTGTGTATTTATTATTAAGTTCAAAACTGCAAGATCAATAATGTTAATGTTTATTGTACCTTTATAGTTAATTTAACCGATAATATATTAAGAAGACCCACCTGGGTTGTCTGTAAGAACAATGTTATTAGCCACAAAGCATCAATGTTAGATTTAAGTACAATTTTAAGAAGGCCATTCTGTCACTAAATGCCCTTGGTGGGCGGTATGTTCACGAAGCAACTTTCACATAAACCGGTTAGTTCATGTGTTTCGCGATAGATGGCGTTAGCATCAAATTAGATCGCGATATCGAAATGTTACACACTTTTAGTAGGGCAAATCATCCGTGGAACTAATAAATGAATCTTCCATAGATCAGAACTCTATTTTGTTGTTTTATTTTCAACCTTATAAGTGTTCACATAAGATCAACAGAGTACCTATTAGTTCGGTACCAAACATTGTGGTCCTTCGAGCCGGATTGCGAACTTTTCGAGTTTTTTGAGCAATGTTTGGTACCGAACTAATAGGTACTCTGTTGATCTTATGTGAACACTTATAAGGTTGAAAATAAAACAACAAAATAGAGTTCTGATCTATGGAAGATTCATTTATTAGTTCCACGGATGATTTGCCCTACTAAAAGTGTGTAACATTTCGATATCGCGATCTAATTTGATGCTAACGCCATCTATCGCGAAACACATGAACTAACCGGTTTATGTGAAAGTTGCTTCGTGAACAGGGGGGATAATTGGGGGGCAAATATTTTTGGGGGGACGCTTGGAAGGAAAAATTTGAGTTTGATGGGATTTGGGGATTTTTACTACCAAAATTACAGCTTGGCAAAAAAAGTTTAGAAATTAATTGGATCGCCCTACCCTATCTTCTTCGTATGGCTAACCTATGACAATTCAACCAATCAGCTGCACAATCCAATTAAGATAAGATAATAAGATTTAAACCAACCGTACAGTGCATATTTTATTTCACACCTAGTCCTACTTTTGTGGATTGTTGATGTTAATGGTATCTAGTTACCACTCGTCATTCGGTGGACTACACGCCTGTTTGCTACATACGTCGTATAAAGTCAAAAAGTACCTACTTACATACTTTTATATCTTTGCATTATTACCTACTTACTAAATATATAAAATTAGGTAGGTGTGTATGTAAAATATAATAAAATAACACAATGTCTATTATTTTAATATAGTTACTCAAATCATAAAATATGTGTTCGGTAGCTATACATTATTTCGTCTTCCAATAAAATCCTATTGAATGTGTGCGCGAGCTGTTAGTCGGCGGTCATCTTGTCAAATGTTTACGCCAAGGTCATTTGACCTTGCGTGGAGAATTCGATTCCTTCAAATTTGTTTACGTTTTCCCTGTCTAAAATTTTAATATTTTATTGAGATTTCGGTGTATTTTTTTCATAAAGAGCATATCATGTAGTTTAAAGTATAGAATAATCAATTCCAGTAATTTGCATAGTGTTTTGTATACCTCGAAGTAAAAACGAAATATTGTATTTTTTTTGCTTAAAAAAACTTTAACTTTGAGGTTTATTTTCTATAGTTAGCATTAATTTAGGCAATCGAGTTAATATTAAATTAAATTTTGCATTCCTTCAGCTTTCCGAGAGTATTTTTTAATCGTGTGTTGCTACAGTAGTTTCTGATTATTTAATGTTTTTTTCGACAAGGAATGGCGCCTAGACTCGTGGAGGGGGCGCGCGCGCGCGTGTTTGACGCAACAAGTGATAAAATATTATTTTAAAATTTTTGGGGGATTTTTTCTTCAAAACCTGAATTTTGGGGGGATTTCGGCGAAGTTTTGGGGAGAACGCGAGACGACCATCTGGCAACACTGTTTAAACAAGAGTCAGTCAAAACTCCGCCATCGCCTAGGTGACTACTTATTTTTTGTGTTGGTGAAAACTTGTTGTGAAAATCTTGACGTGATTCGCTGAGTATTATTAGAAAAAAAACGATGGAAAAGTAAGTAATTATTGATTATAATTATATACTAATTATATAATAGTTATATTAATTTGCACTAAAAATCGCTCTGTAACTATCAGTATGTTCAATGTCGAACACTGACGACGATTTTATTGTCGTCATATTTCAACCAAAAATGGATGAAAAGGCAAGTTGATGTTAGATCTAAGACGTAAATATATATAGTAATAATAATTATTAGTTTTGATATATTTCATAGGTAGCATTATATTTCTTTTAAAAACATGAAAATATTTAATGAAATATGAGAGTACAAACTCTCATACCGGAAGCCGGTTACGTCAACATCAACAGCATACCAATTACATTATCTTTGCAGCATACGTTAGACATTTATGGGCAGCCATGTTTTTTGTGTTTCTGTGATGCTGGCTAAGTATGGATAAGCATCAGGAATATTTTTGTATGCATTAAAATTTTAATTTCAATTTTTTATTGTTGCACTTTTTTTCGGTATCGGTTTTCTTTTGGTTTTTGTATTGAGCAATTTTTTTTTTAATTCAATTTGTTTCTTTTTTCGGTGTTTGCATGAGCTTTATTTTTTTCTGCTTTTTTTAATATAAGAAGACAGCGACGATCTTGGGGACGACGTGGAAGTGAAGTGACTACGCGCGGGGTTCGAGGTGGTGCACAGGGCAGAGGCCGTGTCCGCACGCGCGGCGGTCGTGGTTGTGGTCTTAGTTCTAGTACTGCTGGTCTTGGTGCTCATAGGCCCTCAGTGTTTCTGACCCGTAATTGCGTCTTATTTTTACTAACAAAATGCTTATAAATATTATTAATAATGAATAAAGTATTTTAAACAATAAAGTATTTTAAATAATTAATTTATATTTTAGTGTAACTAGTGGTACGTTGGAGAGCCTTGACGAGGTCCATGCTATGGAAAGGCCACTCCACCAAAAGAGGAGGAGGGAGCTGCCGTCAGTGAGGACAGTACCTGAAGGGTAAATTAATGTTAAATTATTATAGTTTATTCAATAGCAATTGTTTCATTATGCTGGTATATGGTAATACAATTAACACTTTTTTTTAGATTCCAATCCTTATGGTCGTCCTTACAAGAAAGGGTGCCCCTCTCCCCCTCCACGAGTCAAGAGCCTCCGATGTGCTCGGCTCCACCGTCTCCGGCTCTGTAATTATACTGTTATTTTTTAAATTTTCTAATCCAATTAGTTATCAACCGTAACAATTAACATCGAATACTTATATTTGCAGGTATTTAGAGTGTGGTGGGAGCAGGCAGTCAACTCTCCGTAGTACCGCTTTAAAGAGACCCGCGTAAGTTTTAATTTTATTTTAAAGTTTTATTTTATGGAACAAAAAAATATATTTACAATAATACTGCTCTTTTTATTGTTACAGAAATAATGACTCTACTGGAAAGGGCGGAAAGGTTCCGGCTTCGAGGCGGTGCTTGTAAGTTCAAAAATGAGCAAAATTATATTTTTAGTTATTGCGATACCGGTACTGATTTTCTTATTTTCTAAGGATTTCACCAGTCGGGGCTTCATCTTCATCATCAGCCGTCAGGGCTCGTCCTTTGATGGACGAGGACATTGCCCAAATTTTGAATTATGGTAAGTGAATATTTTTCTTTCAGGCCTATCTTTTAGTAATATATAATATACATAGGGTTTAAATTATGAGCATCATCTGTTGACATAGGTAAAACAGAGTACAGTATATTATTATTATTTACATAGGCAGTGAAGAGGATACTGACAACGATGATGAAGATGAAGATTTACATCAGCCAGTGCAGATGCCTAGTAGGGCTGAAAGACTTTTTATGTCTGAGGAAGAGACTGAGGTGCCACCGATAAACGCTGCTATAGGCTTTGAGTGGCCACCTCAACTTCCCTCCGGCCTGCAGCCTCAACCTAGCGCCCAGCCCAAGCCCGAACCCAACGCCGAGCCTGAACCCAGCGCCGACCCCCAAGCCAGCTTCGAGCCACACAATAAGTTTGATTTTAAGTGGAGAGGGTTTTCAGAATCTCAAATTCCTCCTGAATTGAGAAAGGAACCATTCTCCGAAATTAATTGTGGTCCCACAGTTTCATTGGCGAGCCCATATGAGGCATTTACTGCTATATGGGATCGTCAAATAATGGAGCACATTTCAGTGGAGACAAATAGATATGCTCAGCAAGACGTAACGGCCATGATCCATCAGGGGCTACTTTTTCCAAACAGTCGTATGACGCGATGGCGGGATACGAATCCAGATGAGCTGTACGTGTATTTCGCAATACTCCTAGCGACTGGGATTATTGTGAAATCACGTGTAGACTCATACTGGAACACAGCCCAGGATTTATTATCTTCTCCTGGGTTTTCGGCAACGATGAGCTTTGACCGTTACTTCCTGCTTTCTAAATGTCTCCACTTCTGTAATAATGATGACTGCAACCCACACACAATGACGCGATCGGAGGCAAAGCTTTTTAAGGTGCGTCCTATTTCAGACCATCTTAACCAGCGGTTCCAACAGTTATATATTTTATCACAAAATATTGCATTAGACGAAAGTCTGACACAGTGGAAGGGTTGGTTAGATATTAATCAATTCATCCGAAATAAAGCAGCCACAGTCGGAATCAAAACCTACGAGGTATGTGAGTCCCAGTCAGGCTACTTGTGGCGGTTTGAAGTGCACGTAGGGCATGACGAATCTCCACGAGATGGTCCTTTGTCTGGGGTTGTGCCGGCACTTGTGCTTAAACTTCTCAATGGTCTTGAGCACAAGGGCCACACGGTTTGGATGGACAACTTTTATAATTCTCCTGCGCTTGCGCGAGAGTTAAAGATACGGGGATTTGACTGTGTTGGCACTCTTCGCTTGAACCGTCAGTTTGTTTCCACTGAACTGACTAATCTGACCAAGGAAGCTTTGGCTGTAGGTCAAGTTCGTGGCTGCACTTCAGGCGATGTGGATCTGGTGGTATGGCGAGATAAGAACCTAGTTTCTCTTATCTCGACGTACCATGGATTAGCAACGGTGAAGTGTGGCGACGTACTAAAGCCCTCAATAGTACCCGATTACAATGTGTGCATGGGGGGTGTTGATCGCAAAGATCAAATGATTGCCATGTACCTAGTAGAAAGGCGGCGGAATCGGGTGTGGTACAAAAAGTTTTTTAGACGACTGTTAAATGTTAGTGTCCTGAATGCATTCATACTCCTCCGCACACAGCGACCTCTTACCCACCGAAGGTTCCGTGAAACTTTGGTAAGGGAATTGGTTGCAAAACACACGCCACTTTCACCCTCAGCAGGTACAGCTCGACCAGTGGGACATTTTCCTGCTCAGTATGACTTTCTGGCCGGAAAACAACACGAACGTCAGCGCAGATTTTGCTATGTATGCAAAAAACGTACGACTGCATATTGCAGGCAGTGCAACGTTCCACTGTGCGTGTTCACCTGCTTTGAGCCACATCACACTTAACAGTAACACATCACACAAACACTATACCTATACGCACAGCTACTCAGGAACACACAGGAGTCTGAAACGCTTTATGTCACCACTTCAGTGGGAATTAGGAAGGTAAGTATATTTGTCCAAATCGTGGCACAGTAAGACAATTAAGGCTGTATATTTATTTATGTATTCGTAATTAATATTTTTACGTATTTATTTCTTTATTTACGTAGGTTTCATTTTTATTAAAAATATCTATTTATCTACTTATATTTATTATTATTGACAATATTTTGGGTAAAATATATAATTGTAGTTCCCTCGGTTGCGTCATTCGTTTGGATTACAGTCGTCATTATTTGAGAGTGCTGCCAACCCTTTTAATCTACAAGCAATATCAGTGCTGCTAACCCTTGTATTCTACAAGCAATATCCCACGAAATCAGGACTATATTTGATCTTATCATTAGCTATGATTGCAATTTTCATTTTTTGTATAAGCAATAATTTATTTAAGCACTTATATTAAATGTGTAAATATCAATAAAATTACTCAAATGCAGTGGTAAATTTATCAAAAAAGGTTAAATTTAGCGTTGAAATCATTCTGTTGGCAGCTCTCTAGTTAGTTAGTTAGTATTTTGGTATATGGGCGTTTTTAAAAAAAACTGACCGTTACGTTACCGGTATGTGACCGGAATGCAATTTTTTTACCTATGCAATGTGTAACATATTAAAGTGCAAAGCTCATGTACCCCAATTAGATAAAAATGTTTTGAATGTACGTTATTAAAAAACAAACACTATACTCATGAGAGCCATACCTTGAAAATATGTTATACAAAAAGTCGTATCCATACTTTTTTAGCCTCTCAGTTACCAAAATGAACCCCTTTTTTTACTACTTTTATCAACTTATATCTTGAAATATTTCTTAGAACTGTATTGTTCTGTTGATTTGTTTTGATGCTTTTATCTATCTTAATCTTAGAAAAATTCCGTTAGTTGCAATATTTTTTCCAATGTTTTTAAATGTATGTAATTTTTGACCCAAATTTTTGAGTTATTTTTGTTTAACTCCTACTCAAGATATTATATAATATAGTGCTGCGATACTTTTATAATACATACTTCATAAGCTTAAGTTTCAAATAAACAAAACATCTTAGTCCTTATCGGCATAAGTCATTTAAAATTAGGTTGAAATATTATACCCCCTTTGAGGACTCATTAAGTGGCAGTTCTTTGTGACTATATTAAGACATATTAACATGTGTTGTGTAAAAAATATGTATGGAGGCACTTGAAGTTTGAGTTGTATTTTATACCTCATGTTATAAGTTTTAAATAAAATATTTTATTAACTTCCAAATATTGTTGTAATTAAAATTATAACCGAAACTTATCTAAATATCACAGTACCCTATGTCGAAAGTTCCATGTTAGCTGAGTATTCATATAGAAATGGTTGAAAGTGAATAAAGATTATTCAATTTACAGTAAGATTTTAACTTGAATTGACTTGATTCCTACTAGATACGGAGAAAATCCAGTTACAATAAAAGTCTATCTCAAAAATGGGTTATCTGTTGACCATACCGGCTCCCGGTGTAACAGATAGTGCAAAATGGGCTAATGTAATTCAACAGAGGAAAGGGTATGTAGTTATTAATAAAATAAAATTGATGTCAATGTTTATTACTAACCTACATGGTGGCTGCTGTTTTTTTTTTCTGCGCCTATTCATTGGAAGGATTTTGTTTTGAAATTTGAATCACTTTGCCTCACTAGTGGGTAAAAACGGTTTTTACTCAATGAATTCTGGCAAGCAAACGATCTTTTTCGTGCTGGTGTGGTGAAAAAGTTCTTAAAACATGATTTTTGTCGTTATTTCCATACCTTTAATTTATTATTTAATAACGAAAATAAGTAGTCTAAATGAGCAGTTAGAAAAATCCTGGTCACGGCACCAAAATGTATGTGCGTGTAGGACTTGTCGAAATATGAACTCAAGGTGGACGGGTTATATCTTCTATATTTGTTAAAATACTTTACAAGATTGTTGTAATGGTGACGGCGGGATAATATAATAAAGACAAACACTTAGTTCTTCCTCTCTTCATCGTCACAAACATCATTTTATCAGGCACTTTTGCTTGGGATAAATTAAATAATTGCTACATTCTTTATTTAACATAATTATGTTTGAAGTTGTATTACATTTTGGAAAACTCTGCACGCTTGACTTTAAATTAGGAGGTGACCAGCCAACCAAACGTCCGGCTGGTTGGTCAAAAATTATTTGATTTCTAAATATATATTCTATGTAGCAATTATTTACTATATGTAGCAAATATAAGCAAATATAAGCAATTATGTAGCAATTTTAGAATCAACTCTCATAGACCAACGCAACAGCAACCAGCCATTCTGACGCACACTAATGTATTGCCTTCAGTAAAACGACACAATTTATCATATATTTATAGGCTACGCTATTTTTATTAGTTGATTGTAGTAATTTAGACTTAAATAATATCTAAACTAAATCACTCAGTATTAGTAGTAGGTAAACATTTATCGTGATATTCAAAAAGCTCGATATACACGGAGAGTCAAAATAATCAAGTCTGAAACAAAAGAATGATGCGCAGGGCACGAGGGTGAGGTTCCGAGGACGAGTGATAGCAAAACTTTCTGCAAATAGCAATGTTTATATTAGTTCGTAGGCCATCAGCCCCTTTAAGCCAGTTCAAGTAGTTAGTATTTTTTTATCTTGCGGTGAAAATAACCACACCGTTAGGGGGTACGGTGTGGTTATGTGGGGCCCCCACTAAGACACCGTCGCGTGCCATCGAGGCCACCTTTGCCCCACCACTGTCCCCTCTGCGGATCAGAGGGACACGCGGTGGGCCACCATGCCAGTATTCGCTATGGGACATGGCTTTTCCCCGGGATCACCGCTGCGCTGCCTGCCCCACCCAACGATAACCCCGGGAGATGGTGTTCTCCCAGGGTTCACCGTCCCTTCAACTGCCGTAAAACACCAGCAGTCCAAGGGCACACAGGAAGGTTTCTTTTCAGGAATATTATTTGCTAGCATAAACAGGTTCAGACTTACCAGTCTGCTGAGGTGTTGTTATCGGGTGTAAGGAATCAAATCAAAAGTAATTTTCAACTTTAATATGTTTATTTATTATCATGGTATATACCATATTAAGACGTTTTCACTCTCATTACATTCACAATTGCATGTAACAGAGAATAAGACTTTACATAATGTATAAAAATAGGATTGTACGAGCCATGACGGGACTCGGAAATGCACGCAAAATGAGAAACGAATTTACAAATTAAAACTCTTTCCTGTCCACTGCTAAAATGCAATGACAAAATTATGTGCCCCTTCCTCTAAGCTATACACAATTCATTTGAAATTGCACATGATTTCGAATTACATGCAAACCTACTAACAATTGCTAAATTTTGTACATTTACTACGACCTAATTATATCACTTGTTTATCAAGTTACATATAATAAATCACGATAATGAGGCATCAAATAAATAGAAATTAGATAAGGATTTAAAAAGAATATTAGGACTGCGACAAAATTGAAAATTATAAAAATTAATGGTATTTGTTGGTTTCTAAATTCTGTACATTAACAATCAATCGACAGATTCAGCAATAAATAAATTTGCTATACATATTACAGTCTTACTTATAAAATGTCACTATCAACGTCTCATTTCAAATCGATGCGCTTTCGCTTATCACATAGATAAAAACCACAGCACTTTTTGTCACTTACAACTTTACACTTTCACGGTTAAACCAGCGTCCTCGGGAAAGAGATCTCTACGAACTATCTATTTACAATATTAAATACAAGGGATATTTACAAAGAGCGGCGGGGGGTGCGGCATTAAGTGGGTGGCGCGCGGCGGTCGTAGTCTCTTCTGTACACCTCCCGCTCGTAGTCTCGCTCGTCGTACGCGTACTCCGGCTGCGCGTAGCTGCGCCACTCCTCAGGGTAGGCGCGCGTCGGCGGGAAGCCCATGCCGCCCGCCATGGCCGTGCTGTCGTAGTAGCCGCCGTACGGCGCCGGCATGCCGCTGAACCCGTACCTGCTGCAGAATAACAAACATTCAAATCACGTCAATGCAGAAAGGAATCGTAGCAACTAAAAGTGTAGACAGTTACCTTCTCTTATCGTGCGGTCGCGGCGTGCGCTCGGCCCGGTACTGGCGCGGGCCGGGGTAGGCGGGCGGCGTCCAGGCGGGGTGCGCGGCGTGCGCGGCGTGCGCGGCGTGCTCGGCGTGCGCGGGGTAGGCGCGCCGCGCGCCGCCGCTGTCCCGGCGCGTGCGCGAGCGCTCCCGCTCGCCGCGCTCGGCCCGGTCGCCGCGGTCTCGGTCGCGCTCCCGCTCCCGGTCGCGGTCCCTGTCGCGGTCGCGGTCGCGCTCTCGGTCCCGCTCCCGCTCGGTCCGGCCCCGCTCTCTGTGCATCAAATCGTCTCGCTTGAGGCTCCTATCTCTATCCTTGCGATCCTTGTGCTTGTGTTTATGTCTGCAGGGATGGAAGAAGCGATAATGGTTGTGAGCGACACGGGGAGGTTAGCGCGCAGATGAAAGAAATCAGATATAATATTGAAAACGAGGAAGCGAGCGAGGTAATGTGATGAGAATGTTAGTGTGAATGGTTGTATATGGTGTGGCGCGAGTACTTACCTCTCGTGACGTTTATTTTCACTGGGCTCAGGATCACACTCCCCATCTTCTAATTTTCTCTTGATTCCAGATGTATGTGGAATTTTATCATTTTTTTCACTCTTAGGCCTTTTTTCTTTCTTGTTATTGACATCGTCATTGTTCTTTGCCTCTCTTTTATGTGCCTTAGCATTATTACTGGCTTTGTGGTTGTTTTTATTATTCTGTAATAAATTATATGACATGAGCACACGGAAAACTTATGAATGAAACAAAAAAAACAATCAATTAAAATATGGCCTGAGGCAGGAATTCAACCCGCGAGCTTATGATTCCAACCTATTGCTCTCCCACTGAGCTATCCAAGCCCCTGCTCCAAATCCACGAATTATATTGATTGTAACATCAGTCATGTTGATTGCTACCTACTAATACATAGGTACAATAGATAACGCTAGGCGTCCGAAAAGACAATTCATACCGTCAAAACATTGGTGGATTTGGAGCAAGGGCTTGGATAGCTCATTAGGAGAGCAATAGGTTGGCATCCAAGGTTCGCGGGTTCCAATACCGCTTCAAGACCAAAAATCTTTTTGACTGTTCTTAGTATTAGATTGCTAAGCATGGGCTAAATGCTAAATAATATAAATTAGAAATTGCTGAATTACAATAATTCGACAAAACTTACCCTATTTTCTTTATGTTTTCCATCTTTTCTTGTAATATCCGATTTTTTCAACCCATATTTGTATAACCGATACAATTGCTTGGCATCAAAATTTGTGAACTTAGATACAAAATACCAGAGATTACTTCTCCATTCGACTTTCTTTTCAGGGTCTGAAAATACATCAACGCATATGTCTATTTGTGCTCCTATTTGCGCGAGGCACGTCCGCGTTCGAGTAACTTGCTCAGTTTCAGACAATGTTTGATCTGGATTATCAAGCGCTCTTAGAGCTTTTTTCACCGGCCTCATTTTTTCTTTACACTAAAACAATTAACAGAATAAAAATTATATTATTGAATAAGTTTCTGAATTATAAATACGATATATCGATAAATAAATATTTGCATCTGTTACCTCTTCAAAGACAGCAGGATCGAGATCACCTAGGACCTCTAGAGCCCTAGGTTCATGGTTAGCAGTAAAATGCATGGGTCCCGCGGGTTTCTTTCTTGCCTTTGACTTATCAGCTTTTTTGTCTTTTTTTGATCCCGTACGTTTTTTGATGTCCTTTTTATCATTCGATGTTTCGTCGTGTGTAGATACTTCTTCCATTTTTAGTTTACCCTATTAATGAAAATTAAATAAGTTCATCATAAAATACTTATTGTGCAGCCAATTAAACAAGTTGGAAACATATTTGCAAATGCGTACAACTAACCTTATCAGTTTTATCATTTTTATTAGCAGTCTTGTTGGTCTTTTTATTATTTTCTTCTCCGGAACTTGCGTCGTCTTCTATTATATCCCTAGTGACTGGCTCTTTGTTACCTCGCTTCGTCCGAGGCTTTCTTTGCTTTTGCTTACCATTCTTTTGATCAAGTAATTTCTTTATTAATTTTAATAAGTATTCGGCACGCGACTGCAAATGTTTCGCTTGAGGTTTCTTATCTTCATTCGTAAGGATTTTGTCAGCAATTTCAAATGATGAGTCCATTTTGATTTGTTCCCATGAACCCATGCCATATTGGTAAATGCCTGCTAATAATTTTGAGTCGTCTGCTACACCCCACTCCACGTCGAAATTCGCAGGCCTCGTCCTGTAAAATAATATTGACATATTTATTTCGAAAAAGAAGGAGAAATATTTATTATTTACGCCAGGTTAGAATCAGAATGTTTTATTTGTCAAACATAGGTACATACAATAATGGTCTTAACAAGTTTCAGAACGCTATGTCACGACATACAAAATAATTTTAACAAAAAAAGTAGGTAAACTAAAAAGCATAAAATAAATTTACTTCGCACAAAATAATACGTTTTTTCATTAGTTAAATAGAAATTATTAAGTAATTATTTTATAATTCTGAAGTCGGTGCCAAGTAAATCGGATAATTAAGAACTAATATTCAGTCAGAAAATAGTTGTTAGAAAGATTGATATTATCTATACAGAGTTATTGTTTTCTTGGCACCGACTTCAGAATTAACCGCCTTTTGTGAGTCGCCAATTATTAAATATGTTGTACGCTTCCAAATACTTTTCACGTAAATTTTCTGGTAAAATGCAAACTTCTGTGTTAGAAGCAAGTTGTCTCAACCCTTCTGGAGTTCGACAAAATTCTTAATCACTGGATTTACTATTTTTTGTTAAAAAGTTCCAGTAAACAATTAATCATAAACTGAAAATAATATTTATAGTTGCCCACGATGACTGACAGTTTTTTTTTTTTTAAGAATGCGTTCGGAAATACGTTTCGTAACATTTTTTTATAGAGTCTAATATTTAGTACCTGATTTTAGTTAATTTAATGGTTAATCACGAAAATAAAAACAATAAAATACTAAATAAGCGTGAATTTATATAATTTAAAATAATTGAAACGTATCGTTTGTAGTTATTTAATAAAATTTTCACCACACCAGCACGAAAAAGATCGTTTGCTTGCGAGAATACAGTGAGTAATAACGCTTATTACTCACTAGTGAGGCAAAGTGATTTAAATTTCGAAACACTAAATCCTTCCAATGAATAGGCGCTAATCAAAACAAAACAGCCACCATGTAGGTTATAACCTACATGGTGGCTGTTTTGTTGTTTGACATCAATTTTATTTAAAAACTACAAACGATACGTTTTAATTATTTTAAATTATATTAATACACGCTTATTTAGTATTTTAATGTTTTTATATTCGTGATTAACCATTAAATTTAATAAAAATTAAGTATTTAATATTAGACTCCATACATAAATGTTAAGGAACAAACTTCCAAACGCATCCACGAAGCTAGTACACAGAAGTTTGCTTTTTACCAGAAAAATCACGGGAGAAGTTTTTGAAAGCATACGACATATTTAATAAGTGGCGACTTTCAGAAGGCGCTAAAACGCATTCTGAATCGGTATTCTCTACTGTCGTATTACATAGAATTATCCAAAGTTAAGCAATCGAATACGAGTTTATTTAAATCTTAATATTTTCTCACAGGAATAGGTGAAAAGTTTTGTATGTAACGCGTAAGAAAAATTTAATTTCCAGTTCGTGACCTCTTAAATCTCTCACTTGCGAAGTAGTCTTTATTAGAATCACTCGCTACGCTCGTGATTTAATTCAAGACTACTTCGCAAGCTCAAGATTTAAAATTGGCACTCACAACAGAAATATAAACTTTTTCTCACTTGTACCATAAATAACTATTATGTCAATGTTTATTACTAACCTACATGGTGACTGCTGTTTTTTTTTCAGCGCCTATTCATTGGAAGGATTTTGTTTCGAAATTTAAATTACTTTGCCTCACTAGTGAGTAAAAGCGACGCATTTCACTCACTGAATTCTGGCAAGCAAACGATCTTTTTCGTGCTGGTGAAAAATTGCTGGTAAAATATTGTTGGTATCAGAGCAATCGGTCGATAGCAACTCATTGAGTAGCCGGTCGTCTTTTTTTAACAAGGGCTTTACGACTGTTTTTATAATTTGTCCGGAAACACACCCTGAAGTATACACTGATTGATAACATGACTCAGTACACCACATATACTGGTCGAGACTTGTTTTAGTACCGATGTTGAAATACCGTCGTATCTACTATGGCAATTTCTTAGGTTAGATATAATTGCAAATATTTCTTTTGGCGTCGTTTGACTCATAAACAAAGAATTTGATATATTAACTGGACATGTCAAGTTACTGCTAATAATGATTATTCCCCCGCTTCCCCGCAAGTTTTGGCCGCAATATTTGCATATAGATATTTGCGTTCATTGCGGGTCCATATTGGTTTTTTAGTCTGAGTTCGAGTCCTATTGCCAACTTCGATACTAACCGGAAATCGAGCTGCCATTTAAGCCTATCTTCCTTTGTGTCAGGCAAGAAAGTGTCCAAGGGCGCCAATTCGTCCTGACATGCTGCCATAGTCTTCGCATTGACAGGTACTCCACCAAGCTTGAACGTCTTTCGCGTATTCTTACGACCGCCCTCTGTTGTCTGTTCGTCTGAAAATTACACAAAATACCAATAATCTCATCATTTTAAGTAAAGACACATTTGAGTTTTCTTCTCTCATACATTTATTTATATGCTGGCAATAATTTTGGACTACCAATCATCAATTATCATCATTAACTGTTATGTTTTTAGTAAAATGCGGTAAAAACCAAAGCTTAAATGGCGAAACATCGCAAAAGGCGGTGCGAACCAAGACGGATAACCCTCCATGACCCTGACATCACCTACATCCAGGACCACTCTGCCAAGAGTGTAAGACTGAAAAGAATTAACTTGTCATTTAAATATAAAATTTACTTACTTGGTTCAGATGTATCATTTAGGACTGCTTTACATCTCTCCTGCAGAACTTCTCCTAATTTTTTAAGATCCGCTAACGGCTTCTCTTGCAGCTCCGCATCACACGCTATACTGTCGAGATGTTTTAAAGGCGCTGAGAACTTCTTAAAACTTTTGACAAATCTTCGAATCTGAAAAATTAGATCATGAGGTATTTCTCATTTGCAAGTACATTTTGTTGTAGTGTCATAGGTAGGTTTGCCGGGCTAGGCGATTGCAACAAATATAAGTACATCATCAGTAAACAATTAACTAAGTCATGGAAAAAGGTCACAATTTACCTCATTATTACTACGCCCATTATCGGAAAGGCAACCATGGTCACAGTGGACCAGGGATAAACAAAATAGACATACCTCTGCATCAGTGAACCCTTTAATTTTCTCTCGATGCGAGGCGGGGGGTCGGCCTCTCTTGCGCGGTCGGTCGTCATCGGCGCTGGCGTCGGACACGTCGCTATCGCCGTCGCCGTCGCCGTCACCGTCGCCGTCGCCATCGCCGTCGCCGTCGCCCCCATCCGCACCCGAGCTGCGACCGCGTCGCTTACGCCCTCCGTCTGCTGCAAAATTGCAAGAATATATTATTAATAACTAGCTGACCCGGCGAACTTCGTACCGCCTTAGCGTAAATTTGATGCACTACTTTATTTTGTATAGCTGACCTATCTTATGTATGCGTACCTATTCAATTTGAACTGAAATCTATAATATCCCCCATATCCCCATATAAAAATGAATACTTTTTTTTTTTTTTTTTTGCCGTAACAATCTTGTACAGAGTATTAGAAAACTACAAAAAAAAATATCAGCCGAATCGGTCAAGCCGTTTTCATGCCAAGTCGTGACAACGGAAATTTCATTATATGGGAAAATGGAATTGTCGTCTTACTCTATCTTACTCGCAATTTTTCCTTATTTGCTCACCGTTTAGACCTACCCTGGACTACGACAAACATTTTAAAACCAAAATCAGCTCAATCGGCCCAGCCGTTCTCGAGTTTTAATCAGACTAACGAACAACAATTCATTTTTATTTATATAGATAAAAAAATATACCGGTGTCGGATGCTGGGACCAAGCTACCAATGGTTCAGAAACCTCCTCACAATGTGTGCGGTGTCAAGTAGCACTGCCTTCTTCTGCATCAGACCCTTGATCCAGCTGCCCAGCGCGAGTCTCTTAAGATGTTTGTCGAGACTCTTTACTATCAGCCCGTTAACGGATACGACTATCGGTACTATAATAGTAGAGTCCAACTCCCACATGTCGACCATCTCATGAGCCAAGTACAAATATTTAACATGTTGGTTCTTTTCAGCCTTCACGAGATTCTCGTCATGCGGGATGGTAATATCGACAATTTTTGCAAGGCGCAGTTTAAATAAAATATTAAAATTTGATTGCGAATTTAATATTATTTGCACTAATCAGCATTACTTGTGACGTTTTATAGAAAATTGAATATGACATAGCTTTTCTAGTTATCCTGTACTCTGTGTGTCCTGTTTTCTAGTTATACTAACTCACCATTATCGGCGTTATTTGATTGCAGATTTTTTCTTCTTGGTGGTAAGTACAAATCTTCCATTTCTTTATTTTTCTCTTGTTCAGCTATTGTTTTCCGGACACTATCTGGTATAATATCATCCTAGAATGCAATAATCCAAATAATTATAATTTGCCTGCATAAATACTCCAATTGAAAAAATAAATAAATAATAAATAAATAAATATTTCACAACTCACACACAACGCCATCTAGTCCCAAACTAAGCAGAGCTTGTACTATGGGTACTAGAATAACTGATACTAATACATATATACTTTTTTTTTTTGTAAATACATACATATTATACATAGAAACACCCACACTAAGACAAACCCCCATGTTCATGCACACAAAGATTTGTCTTAAGTGGGAATCGAACCCACGACCTCGGCGTCGCAGGCAGGTACACTACCCACTCCGCCATCCGGTCGTCAAATTATAATATTATGTCAAATATTTTATTGTTTGAAAAATTATGCACATGAACTGGCTACATACCCAATCTTTGCTTTCTTCCTCCATGTTTTCTTTTTTGACTTCCATAACAGCCTTATCCTCATCAAAGGCAAAACTAGCTACTTTGAACGCCGAGAGCAACTCATCGCCAACCATGGACGGGCCTTCGTCGCGAGTCTCAGCGCGTTGTAAGATTTCATCAATATCACACTGGAAGTTAAGTTAAATTGACTTACTGTTCTTTACTGACAGTGGAACAAAACTCATGTCAATGAGATACCATCCAGGGCGTTAATGAAAGCACAGTAAAGTGCCGTTTCTGTACACCCTACTGAAACACATTTGGATTCTCCTAGAATTGTTATCTAGGAGAATCCAAATATATTTCCTTAGGCCCTTTGCTAATCAAATTTTTAAGAGAGAATACTGAATTTCGATCATACAAACATTCTCGGTTCCTTTATCATGTTTTAATTAACCTTTTGGATGTTAATGATAACATCCAAAATAATAATTTAAATTAAAGCGCATCTTTGGACTACTTACGACGGGTTCCTCTTCATTTTCATCATCATCCTTAAACAACTCTTCAGCACCAAATTTTAATATTGCATTTAAGTCTTCTTTGTTGAATGGATTATTTGCACTTGTCCCTGACGCATCTCGCTTGTTGAGTACAGTACGCCCTGTTGTATCCATCCGTTGAATAACAAGATGATCCAACACCATTTTTCTTTTTGCTCTTTCTACAATGTCTTCTTCGACCGACCTGGCAGTAACTAGCCTGTAAATGTTGACCTGTGAATATGAAATGTCAATCACTACAACATAATATCCCAAACAGTTGAGATTTCCTATTGAGAATGATGTAGACATGACAGGTTCTCTAAATTTCATAATGACTGTAGACTTGACAGGTTCTCTGAATTTAATAATGACTCAATTTGTAATGAACAAAACCCACCATAAATTTGGATAATAGAGATTAATTATGCTTTGCAGTTACGCGATTGAAATATAGTAAAATATAATTTCAAATGTGTACCTGGTTTTTTTGCCCAATACGATGCGCACGAGCCTGGGCTTGTAAATCGTTCTGAGGATTCCAGTCGGAGTCAAATATAATGACCGTATCGGCAGTAGCTAAGTTTATACCCAGACCACCAGCTCGCGTTGATAGAAGAAAACAGAAATCCGTGGACCCTTCAGCGTTGAAATGGTCTAAGGCTTGCTTCCGTATTTCTCCTTTTATGCTGCCGTCAAGGCGTTGGAATGGAAAATGTCTTCTTTGTAAGTATTCAGCCAAAATGTCTAACATTCTGACCATCTGAGAAAATATAAGCACTCTATGCCCAGTCTCTTTTAGCCTACATAGCAGTTTATCTAATAGAAGTAGCTTGCCAGAGCCTCTTAATAATTTCTGAAACAATTAAGTGTTGATTATTAACTGATATTCTTTGAAATATTTATTTAAATACAAAACAAAAGTTAACAATATAACTACCTCAACAGCATCAGTTGTTGCCAAGGATGCTCTAGATTCATAGTCTTCAGGCTTCGTCAATAAGGCGTGATTACAACATTTCTTTAACTCAATAACTATATTAATGAACGTATTTATAGAACCCTTAACACCCTTGCGCAACGCGCTATAATTTTTGGTAAGAATCCATTTGTAATATTGCTTTTGAATTGTAGTCATTTCTACTCTTAATATTTGTTCTACTTTAGCTGGCAATGACTTCTCTACATCCTTCTTTTGCCTTCTTAATATAAAAGGTTCTAATTGCTTATGCAACTTTTCATATCCCTTGGTAGCAGCATCTTCGTGGTCTTTCTCAAATTCTTCCCATGATTCAAACCTAAGAAGTTAAATGCATTAATTAGCAACAATTGTATATGTATTAATAACATAACAAATATCTGAGATTGAGATGGCGGTAGAGCTCTTACGATCAAGTTTGAGGGCGGAAGCACCAACGTCTCACCTTTAAAGCTTTCCTAAAGCTTCGGTTTCCTAGCATAGCGGTGTGGAATAATGCGGTCGTAAAGATAACGGTACAATGACGTCACTAGAACGTTGCCTATGTAAAACAAATGTAGTGGTTTCCTAGAGAGCGGTGATCGACCTAACGTATTACATATTAATCGTGTCACGGTAATAATATTACGGCCGCATTATTCCACACCGCTTTCCTAGGAAGTCGAAGCTTAAGAAAGCGGTGTGGAATAAAGCGGCCGTTAAGATAACGGAAGAATGACGTCACTAGAAGTGTTTGTTTAACGTCAGAGTGACTATCTGAAGGAGATTATAACAGCATTGTCAGAATTTCCTATGATTCTTTATAATTTTAAGATAAATTTACATTTTATTAATTTGTCACGTTGCATATGATGGTAGATTTAATGAGAAAGGCAATAGTCTACATCACTTGATACCATTCAAAATACTTAAGACCACAAAATTACTTAAAAAAATATATATTAGGTATTACTTACTTGTAAGGCATAATAAAATGTAATAAGGCCCACAGCTCCTTCAAGGAGTTCTGCAATGGTGTACCAGTGACTAATAACCTATGATTTGTATCAAATTCCTTCAGTGCTTTGTACAATAACGAATCATCGTTTTTTAACCTATGTGCTTCGTCTACCAACAAGCATGCCCAACTAAAAGACCTTAGGAATTGTCTATCTTTAAGTAAAATCTCATATGTGGTTAATATAGCGTTGAATTTCAGTCTTTTCGAGCTAGCAAAACTCCATTCAAATTGCCTTAGCTGAAACATAAAAACAAAGTATTTACAACATTATCTAGTAAAAACCAGTCATGGGTTATTCTACAAGATTTCCCTAAGGTAAATAAATAACTATTGGACTTTACCTTGAAAACTATTAAGAAATACTAACAGAACTAATCTTTCGGTAACCATGAATGTTTTAAGGATTTTTTGTTTAGTTTTCAATATTAGCTGGTTTCGCCTTGCACGGGAAGCCTGTACAACGCGAGTCCATCTCATACTGGAAATGTATAGGTACAGCTGGAGGGGTATGTACTCAAACACATTAACTATAACATAATAGTGTATAGTAACAGTGGATAGTCGAGCAGATTACTCACAATTTCTCTACTGCTGAGATCACCAAGATATGTGACTACATTGATATCAGGTGCCCACTGCACGAATTCACGTTGCCACGCCGTCATCGTACTTAAGGGCACGACGCAAAGGAATGGTCCGTACAATTGTTGTGATTTGAAGAGGTAGTATAAAAAAGATATGGTCTGAAATTACAAATAAAATCAGTATTATGTGTAAATAAGTATATCAAAATATTAGTAAAATTCAAAAGAAAGAAATTGGAAGCTGTTGTTGGCAGATGACTGGAATCAGAAAATATCAGATAACTCATCATTACTATCAACAATCTACAAGTGAAATTCTTATCAGCTGGAGTTACAACATCAAGTGGACCCCTAAATTTTATTATATTATTGTAATCACATAATTATATAAACATAAATATGTAGTAAGACATAGTTAAAATAAAACTTACTTGGATAGTTTTACCTAAACCCATTTCATCAGCAAGAATGACTGAGTTATCTTTACACCAGGAATGTATCATCCAATTCAATCCATCCATCTGATAGTCTCTCAATACAAAGCTCTAAAATAAAAATAAAAAAATTATGTGAAAGCATACAAACACATGAAAAATGTTTGGTCCCTTATGCTTTCTACTAAAATGTAACCTTTCCTATATTCCTTTATTTATTTTTAAGCATATCTATTTAAAATAAAAAAAAACAAAAATCATTAATAATAAATGTCATTTAACTGTGTTTCACCCACATTTTTCACCAGTGAATGTTAATATGTCCAAATATTTCATGTAAAATATTAAATTTCTATTTTTATATTTAACAAATAATTTATTAAACAATAATATAAACATTCTAAAACTTTTACAATAATTGGTTTTTTTGTGTCATTATGAGAACCATATATTGCTTTTCTGATATTTTTCTAAGTTTATTGTTCTATTTTATAACAGAAATAATAAAAACAATATTATGTTGAGAAAGACTTGAATACTTTAAAAAACATTATAATGCAAACTGTTGCTCAAACAAACTTGTAGTAGAGCGCCATCCCACAACTATCATTATAAACTTGATGCTAACTATTCCACCAAAAAGTTTGCTTGTGAATCGTTAGATGGCGTTGTTACCAGTTTAATGCACTAATAATAAACTGAAATATTGGACACAGATAGAAAAATAACTAGTAAACTAAAAAAATCCAACACCTTTAAGAAATGTTACTTTTAATAGTAATGCAATTATTTTGAGAATAATTGCATGTTATTATTTTTTTAATTCAGGGACTTGAAACATAAAATCAACGCTACCTTGTCCATTTATCTTCATTGGTAAACATGACAGAGAAATAGCTATATCAGTATCTTATTTGAAGAGTAAAGTATGATTGTAATACTATGTAAGTGTTTGTTTCACAAAAATGTTTTATTATGTATAGTTTATGACACAAGTATTTAAAAATAGAATGATGTGTTGGTACATAACAATATACATTATAAATCAAATGTATAATTAAAGAATACCATTCTAATACAAATCTATGGAATGAATAAAATTTAGTCCTTTGACAAATGAAGCTCTGAAAATGTGAAGTCATATAAATTGACTTACTGGATCCTTCCCTATGTATTCTGGTTGTTCCTTCACATGATGGAACTTTGGCCTCCTCCTCAACACAGGGCAATGTCTGGATGGCGTTGTTTTAGCTGCTTCTCTATATTTAAATTGTTCCACTTGTTCAGGCCATCTCCTCTCTATTAGAACAACATCCTCCCATGTCGCGTCCGCATACGGAAGTGACTCCCATTTACAAAAATATTCATGAGCAGTTCCTCCACCTTCTAGTTCTCGTGTCTGTTCCGCTAGTAAAGGAAACAGTTGTAGCTATGATAAGTACAACATCTAAAAACTATACTTTACAGAACATATTAATATTATGAGAAAGAAGAAAATGGAGTTAATATTCACCTATTATCCTTTCTACATTGTTATACGTCTTCACTAGTTCCTGTTGTAACTCTGCTTGGCATTCATAATAATCTATGTCTTCAGGACCCGCCTGCTTCCGCCACCATGATAGTTCAGCTTCTTTTTTTATATAGTTTTCTAATTTCTTGAGCCCTTTTACCTTTTGTTCATTTATTGACTTTTCAGACTCCCATGTATTGTGAATATGTGACCAGCCTTTCCATTTTATCAGGTACTGAGGTTCAGTAGATTCAATATCATCAGGATCACAGCCTTCATTAAGATCCCCATTCTCCTCTATGTAGTAAATAGTAGTCACATTTCCAGTGACTGCACAATGATAAGAAGACATTAGCTAAAATTTAACATTAATTTTGCACCAAAATGCAAAAATTTTATCATATTCAATTAGTGAACATCAAATTGTTTATAAAATATTTGATGTTTATTATGGAGAATTAATAGTGTTTATTAATTAAGTATCTGAAAAAATGGAAATACCATTAATAATATTCTGATTTTACCTCCTTTTTTGCCGCGACGCTGCCCTAAGACCCTTTCAATAGTCTCACTATGTTCCTCAGGTTCTGGTTCAACCTCAGCCTCACCATCCACCTCCAAAAGATCGGAAGAATCGGTTTGTTCATCACTCGCCTCTTTATAACTAACTGCTGCACCCGTACGTCGCGTAGCAGTCCGACTGTAAAGATATAGGTAGGTATAGGTAATTGAAACATCAGCCAAGTCGCGACTACAGGCGACATCTCTTGAGTACTATACAAAACAAATATAACGTTGACGTCACTAGAGCAGTCTGTTAATCGAGCCGAGTAAACATGAGCGGCCATTTTGTTAAACGCATTAGTAGAAGGTTAATGCGCAGTTACATAACAATATCGCTTAATATCGTATTTTAATTGGTAGATGAATTTCTACAATGAAAAATATTACGCCAGAAGAAGACTATCATTCAATTGTTATTTACCAAATATTTTTCGAGTATTTTGAATATTTTTCACACTGTTTATTGAATTTGTAGCAGCTGATTTACTAATAATGTAGTGTGTATTGTATTATAACTGTGGCAACATTTTTATTGAACATGTAGCAAACGTTTTATTTAACATGTAGCAAAAGTTCTATTGAACATGTAGCAAACGTTTTATTGAACATGTAGCAAGTTTATTGAACATTTATCAAGTTTTAATGAACATGTAGCAAGTTTTATTGAATAAGTAGCTACTTTTATTGAACAAGTAGGAAATCTATTTGAACAAATAGTGTAGCTAAAGTTTTATTGAACATGTAGCAAACGTTTTATTGAACATGTAGCAAACGTTTTATTGAACATGTAGCAAGTTTATTGAACATTTATCAAGTTTTAATGAACATGTAGCAAGTTTTATTGAATAAGTAGCTACTTTTATTGAACAAGTAGGAAATCTATTTGAACAAATAGTACCCGTCTATTAAACAAGAGGTGTTTTTTTTTTAAATAGTACCTCAATAATTTAATTCATATTTATCTAAACAACTGAGATTTAACTAGGCAATATACTAGCCATACTATTTTTCAGAAATATGAGAAAATGATGTCACAGCAAATAAAATTGATTCAATACATAATGTCTATGCATTAAGCGGTACTTTTACCAAATAACCTATAGACGCTCATATTTTTTTATATAATTTTCCAATCAACACCAAAATATAGTGTATTGCTATAAAGATTCCATAGAGTATCGTATTTAGTTGATTAGGTAGAGTAGCATGATTAGTGAAGTTGTCACCTTGCTTACAAGCAAATTTATTGAGCATTATTATAATTCGCTTTATTATGATACATCTTTAAAGTGTAATAAATGTGTTAAATACATGCGCATCATAGCATAATTTTAGTGATCGTGTGTAAAATTTTTGCATTTTTATTGAACTTTATAAAGATCATTCCATTTCTTATAATGATCATGTGGCAAATTGTTTTGTAGAACATGTAGGTAGACTTTTTATTGAACCTGCTTATATTAAATTATTGATTATGTAGCAATTATATTATTTTAAATGTAGCTATGTTATGATTCATTATTGTTATTTATTACGTTATTATTTTATTTAACATGCCATAATTATTTTATTTTAATAAAATTGTTGCAATTATTTTACTGAACATTTTATGTAACAATAATTTTAGGAATTCCTTAATGTGTAACAAATATTTAATGGAACATGTTGCAACTTTTTATAGATATGGCTATATTGACAGAGTGGCAGTTATTTATTGAAACCCTATTGTTTAGTTTTAAGGACCATGTAGCATTTTATTGAACATGTAGCATCTTGACAGGTAGTATGTATTATTATTTGAACATGTAGTAAACAATTTGTGGTATTAAACATGTACCAATTACCTTTTTTTTTAAATATCTTTCTAGGTTGTTTAAGGGAATTTATAATTTAATACCTGAGATTATAAAAATAAGACAAAATAATTTCAAACAAATTTAAAAGAAATTTGTTATGGATCAAATAAAATCAGTATAAAAACACAGAATTGCATTCTAGAGAGAATTCATAGATAACTGACTGTTATTGTGCCAAAATATAATATAGGAATAAAATATAACCATTCAACATGACAGAGATAGACACCGGTAGAACAGAACCTAGATTTCAAAACACCAAAATAAAAAACAAAATATTTTTAAATACAATTTTGATATTTGAAAATTAAGATATTGGCCAAAAATGCCTCATTTAAGGATTTCCTCACCTTTTGCTTTCATCATCACTGCCTTCTGTGGATTCCTCCTCTTCACTAGTAAATCTTCTTCTTGTAGGTTTCTTTTTTCTGAGAGGTACACTTCTTTGGCCTGGTCGTTTTGAGGGTGGGGGTGGCGAACCTTTTAAGTCACTATCGCTATCTGACGAGTCTGAATTCCAAGAATCACTAAAATATGAGAGACCCATTAGAAAAAATTGAGGAACTGAATATTTCATTATCACATTTTTTTCTTATTACCTTTTTTTTCTACTTTTCCTGTGGGTTCTGCCTCTGTCACTAGAATCGCTATCTGCTAATTTTAATCTATCTGGTTCCTTACGAGACCTTGCTGACCTTCTGATGCCATAAATGTCTGGATTGTCTTCCCAAAGATCAGATTTTAATTTGCTATGATTATTTCGCGGCTTTGATTTAGAAGGAGAATAGTCATCTGACGAGTTTTTGTCTGTATGTTGATCTGATTTTGAGGAGTTGGCATTACTGTGTTTTGGTGATGACTTTGTATCATCACTGAGATGTGACCGATCTACAGACTTTCCGGACCCAGATCTTTCAGAACCAGAGCCAGATGAACTGGATCCACTTTCGCTGTCAAAAAAAGTCATGTTTCAATTTTTGTTCAAATTTAAGCAAAAACACTACACTATTAATACTAGAAAATCAGCTCACCTTTCACTGCCGGAACCTGATCCACTAGAATCACTCTTCTCTCCCTTCTCACTAGTTGAATCACTTCCAGACTCATTCATGAAGCCCTTCTGGAACCAATCGCTGTATTAAATATTGTCACTAAATCCAGCGAGTGTGGCATGGTGCAATTAATATTTATTTACATTTATTATTCATATAAATATATATTTCAAGCATAAGACCATGATGACTATTATTATTGTTTGAAATAGTGCTACACATTAATTTGTTGCAAGCCATATAACAAAAATAACCCAAAAAATAGCAATAATACGGTAAAAATGGCAAAACACAAGATTTATTTCAATTTATTAAGATTTAATAAGTTTTTTCTTAAGCAATTAAAATCACTGCATTAAAATTACATTTCTAAAAAATAATTACAAGGAATATGCTTTCCTAGAAATGTTGGTAACCAAATTAACCGTCTTGTGAGGTTAACGGCCTGGACAATTTTAAATAAGAAAACTAGATTAATTTGTATGATCTCAAATAATCCAAATATAAAGCAGCCTGGTGTCCCTTGGTAAAAATTACCAATAAATACATAAGAAAATCAAAGGCATAACCTCAAAATAAGATGCTAACAGACTAAAATGATCAAAATATAGGAAAATAAATTGAAAATCACAATTCTTGATGCAATTACTTTCTGGAAGAATTAAAAGAATTTTCTACACTTAAAGGAAGCATATAATGAAAATAAATGCTAGACATAACCTCAAAAGACTGATCCTTCATAAACAGTGCATAGCTAGACCAATTTTCAAAGTTAAATTGCAAAAATGGGTCCCTTTTCAAAACCAAATTTAACACTTGGTATGGAAAGATTACGTAACAAAGAATCATTGAAAACCCTTTCTTGCGTGGGACAAGAATGTTTTCATACATAAAAACTGGTAAATATATTGTAAACAATCACTAAAACCCTCAAATTCACAATTACGTCTTAAAATTTCACCCTATTTCAGGGCCACACCCAACACTTCTAGAACGTTCTATGAATATTTTAAGCATTAAAACATAAATAAAACAAATCAATTCACGAAAACAATACACAAAAAGGCATGAAAATTACTTACCAAGTGCATTTTGTAGAAAATACAAGGAATACACGGTTTCTTATATAATTAACGAATGAAACTAATAAAAGCCAAGTAATTCATAGAGAAAAATCGTAAGAAAACACTCGGTACAATTATTTTAAGCATATTTTTGTGTTAAATGAATAAAATGCGAAAGAATATTTTGCAGTAAAATCTTGTCAAGCGACGCCATTTTGTCGTCGAATAAATTCTGGTGACGACGGAAATCAAATATCGGTAATTTTGCTACAAAACTTTACGTAAATACAGATAAACAGAAACAATAACCACTAAAAAATGAAAAACGAAACTTTAGAACCGTCAGAAATACTACTTCAGTACTGGAAATGATGCGAGCACCGCGCACTGCCAGAGAAACTCGAAAGCTACAGCCATATTGCCATCTGCCAGCTGCCTGGCGAAATATAATGTAGAGATGTCAAAGGTTTAAAAAAGCAGTGATTTAATCGTTGCAATCATTATTTTTATAAAACGCTAACCATTACTCTAAACTACTACAATGGAAAGCAAGGGTCTATTCTGATAGGATTATGTGATGCAGAGACGACAAGTGGTAGGTACAAGAGCTGAGAGTTGGTTGGAAACTAGAACCATTAAAATAACTCAATCTAATACATTAAAATTAAAATTATGGCAATACAAAATACTTAAAATAAACTATTTAGAATATATAAATAATATATAGATTTATATATACACGATTTTAATATCAAAATACAATCATACCTAAATATTTATTATTATAAAGACGTTGTTTTAACTATTTTTGAGTTAACTTTGCCATCCTACATACTATTACTATTACTATTCTGCTTAACAAAACCTGCGACAATAGGTATTGGAAATTAAAATACAATGAATTTTATTTTTTTTTAGATATAATGTTTAATAGTAAAATTTACTGCACAATCGCTATTCTTATAGAAATAATGAAGCTTTTATTTTTCAATTCAACCGAGTTTGATTACTAAGCTGAGTACCAGAATGTTCTTAAGTCTAAGTATGCAGTTTTTGTATTTATTAAAATCGATGTCATGGTTCCTAAGAATAGATTTGCGAATGTCTTATAATTACAGACTTCCTCATTCTGTTAACTTTTACTAATTTATTAATAATTAGGGTAACATTAGAACATTTCATATGGTGGTTAAGTATTCTTCGATTTTCTCATTACTCGCGTAATTTTTTTTTTTATAGAATGATTTTCTAACAATAACAAACATAATAAGCAAAATTGGTGCAGTCGTTTACAGATGATGCAGTGACCAAGGGAAATTGGAATTAATTTTTATTATACATTTTTTAAATTCGAACCTAAGAAAATTCCCGAGATCAGCGCATTCAATCAAATCCATACTACAGTTGTAGAATGGTTGTATAGATAAAAAAATTACAACCTAAATAGTCACAAATTGTCATCAATTATAGTACCTCTTTAAACAGCTATAGTAATTTTATTTTATTTATTTGTGTAGGGTTACGATTTTTACAATTTATCAACATAAAAGCTATAATCTTATTGTTTATCGAAAATGCGGAAATGAAATAACATTAAGTAGTATAAAGCTGCTGTGTAAACTGTATCACATCACTATAATAAAAAGCAATCATTGCTGCCAACTGTTAGGAACGTCACTTCCGTATGCAGAAATTTATACTACGGCAAGAGGGGAAAAATAATAATTTGGGTTGATTGGCTACGCTGTGATCAATAACCCAATCGATAATGTCACACAATTGTAAAAAAAAATTAAAATCATAATCCCTCTCTAAATTTTAATATATCATGGCACTAAACCGCAAACCACTGAAGCAATTGTGGAAGAGCGCCGCTCTTACACACCATACTTAACTAGTTTTCAAATTCTATGATTTGTACTAGCACCACGAGCATTCGCTCGTTTTATGCTCATTCTATTAAAGTATTTTAAAGTATTTTTTTAAGGGATTCGTCTACAAATTAAGGATCAAAACCCGTTTAATAGAAAGTTAAACCTTTAACTACATTTTTTACTTCTTTCCAATAAATTGTAGATGATAGAAGCTTCCTGAGGCCGGTTAACTCTAGAGCGCTCACTGAATAGGTTTAAATCGTTACCCAGAGATGCTCCACTTTAAAGGCGAGCTTAATCGCACCGATGACATTAGGTCGATATTTAACTTAATACTTTTGTTAGGAAATCCTTCTTATCTTTATTCCTTGATAGGTAATATTTTTTTCGCATTAATATATTGTTTTCAGTCAGACTCCAAGTTCATGGTTATCATTTTACTCGGTGATATTTTCGAGTATTTCATTTTCTCTTGAAAATGCTCATTCACTTTATATAAATGGAACGTGCGTACAGTTTTCTTGCGTGCTCGCTCCTCTCCAAAGCGTTCTTGTGTACCTAATACAAAGATAATGTAAATTTTAATGTAATACTACCGTAGAGTCAGTAGAGTGTAGTGTACTAGACTAGCGATTTAAAGTGTGTTCCATTCACTCTGTTGTCAATGAAATTTTTAGTAATTTGGAGCAAACTTCAAATTTCAATATTTTTATTGCAAATATGGGTATACATTGATGTTACAAAAAGCAAAACCGGGCCTTCAATCAATCTTTACGAAAATTTTGTTCACAACCACACAAAATCGCCATTTTCGCCGCCGAAACCGTCGACTTTTTGATTTTATTTATAGAAATAAAAAAGTTTAAGTGGCTTTTTACTCTAACTTAATTTCTAACAAAGCTTGATCTTTTTCAATTTTTTTTTATTATTTCCTATCATTACACAAAAAAGTATTCTCAAGGTCGCGCCGCCAATATCGGCGCTCATATCCAGTTCGTATTAGTTTTTTAATCCGAATTTAATATACGTACTATGTATGTTAATTATTTCTTATTTCTCCGTATTATGGTGTTATTACACCAACGGATTAAAGTCGATAGATTGCTGAACGGCGTCCTCGATTCACGTCGACCGCGATGACACTCCTGCGCCTTAGTTTAAAGTATTTATACTAAGGCGCTTCCTAAAAACGATGTGCTGTCAGATTTTATATTTTTATAAATCTGAGAATATATTTTGATCAGAGATTGCAGACTTTCTTTGTATGTGCCGACTTTTTTAATATTTTTTTTCAAAACAAACTAAGAAGTGGCAAAGAAGCGCCTGTGTGGGGTTATGGACGTAGAGGGCACCAAAGGGCTTTTATTTATTTAAAAACTTTATGCACAAAATGGTACATGGGCGGACTTTTACCAGCATGAGTATAGGTATGCCTTCGGCACCACCGGATCTTTAGCGCCTGGGACGGCCGCTAGGTAGTATCAGTAATTTCTGAACAAAGTTATGAGAAAACAAGCAATTTGGTCTGTTGTAAGAATGTTTTGTCAGATATTAAAGCCCATCACATGGCATGGTGGCATGTTAGGAAGATAACGTCTTTCTGGGGATTATTGGCCGCAAATGAAATGTTACTGCCCATCGATTGGTCGAACTTCCATCTTCGGCCAGCTTCGAAACCGCCAAGATCTTTAATTTTATGCAGTGACATAAAGTTTTTGGCGCTAGACACTAAACTTAGTGAACGTAATTCTCTTGACTCTGCAGTCTGCACCGTAGACAGAGACTTCTGAGCACAGAGAATAGCTGCACTTTTTAAAAGTTGTCATACTTGTCATATTTGAAGTATTTTGTGCTACGACACTGGCTAAAAGTTACAACAAATAGCCATTAAAAAAAAAAAAAAAAGAAAAAAAAAAAGTATTTTGTGTTGTTATTTTTGTGTCAAAATCCAATATATTAGTATACTATTTGGTCAAAATATTAACCTTTTAATAGTACCATAAATTTTAGTTTGCCTTTTAATTTTAAAATGTTACTATTTGTTGTCTTATAATTTTATTGTTTTGTTTAGGATTCCAACTAGTGTCGGGATGTTCTTCGCCGGTATTATAATCCATGTCGCATTTTTGTTCTCAATTTTTGATATTTATTTCAAATCACCGATTGTAAAGAATGTGGATCCTTATCAGCCTCAACATGAACCGCTTGCTGAGCGCCTGGTGCTCTTTATTGTCGATGGACTGCGAGCTGAATCATTTGTGAATTATACTACGATGCCCTACTTGAGGTATTTGGTTCTTTATTAAGTCTTGGCTATTAAATATTGAATTGACTACTTTCCTTGGCATTATGAAAGGATTGTGCTAGTTCTAAAGCCTTCAAAGTGAATGATATAATAAAAGTTGAAATGGTATTTTATTTAGCAACATTCTATGATATTAAAATGACTCTTAATACCTTTAACCTTTCATCTCAGTAGATTATTTTAACATATCTTAACATCACGCCTATATTACCCAGAATGGTGTGGCCGAGGTGTACAACACCTACACTTAACTTAACGTTATGTTTAGGTCCCATCGTAATATATATTTGTATATTTCTTATGTTTTAGATCAGTGGCTAATTCATATGGAAGATGGGGTATATCAAACACCCAAGTTCCTACAGAGTCTCGTCCAGGACATGTGGCAGTCATAGCAGGGTTTTATGAAGATCCTTCCGCAGTAGCCAAAGGATGGAAAGAAAATCCTGTGGATTTTGATTCAGTGTTCAATCAGACATCTTATACTTGGTGCTGGGGCACTTATGATATTGTTAATATATTTACCAAAGCAAATATTGATGATCACATCACTGTTCATGAATTTGATCCCTATGGTGATACCTTTTCTACAGACAAGGACACAACACTTCTTGATGCCTGGGTTTTTGATAAAGTTAAATTGTTTTTTCAACAAGCAAAGGACAATAGTGTACTGAATGACAAGCTAAGAAAAAAAAAGATTGCTTTCTTCTTGCATCTTTTGGGTACTGATACAGCAGGACATACTCATAAACCAAAAACTAAGTAAGTAAAACTGGAAAAAGCACTTAAAAATTAAATAAAGATATTTATTTCATCATGTCAATAAATTTAACATGCTAATGTTACTTGAAGGAACTTCTTGACAACTCTGAGTCATGTTGATGAGGGCATTAAAGAAATTGAAAAAGTTATAAGACATTACTATGATGATGATGGGAAAACAACTTTTCTAATGACCTCTGACCATGGGATGACTGATTGGGGTAAGATATTAAAATCAAATTGTTATATAAAAATAAAGGAATTTAATTCTGTCAGAAAAACAATATACACATAGGTGTAACATTTTACTGAATGAATATGTAAGATATCAGTAAATAATAGAGATGTGTCGACTTGACTAGAGTCTGCCACTTTTGTAGTCACTGATGAGTCAGCTTTACTATAAATGTTTATAATCTAGTATAAGAAGTGATGCATAACTTGTTCTGCTTTAAACATTATTGGATGTGGCAGTCCACCAAACAATACAAAATGTAACTGCCTTAGATGCATTAAAATTTAACTGAATCTATAATCAGCCCCATGGACAATTTGGCCACATTTTCTCTTGTCAACTAGTCAGCAAACCCATAGTCACTAGAATATTATTAATTTAATGAAAATGTAAGAAAGGCAATAATAATTCAGACTGCCTTAATCTCGGATGTTTATCTTGATATGATGATAAGGATAAATTAACTAGTTTAGCAAAACAGTAGAAAAATAAAATAAAATATTGCTATTAATATATAGCTTTTTATATTACAGGATCACATGGAGCAGGTGATGATCATGAAACTCAAACACCCTATGTAATTTGGGGCTCAAGTGTGAAACAAGTACATGATGTACAGCCAGATCCTGAAACAAAAGGCATGTCTTTACACCACAGGTTTGACATTAATCAAGTGGATTTATCACCACTTATGTCTACTATTCTTTCTATTCCTGTTCCTGTTCATTCTAAAGTGAGTACTGCTATTCTTAATTTACATTAATAGGCCAAGTATGTAGTATTCTGCTACAGCAATTAAACTCATATCAGGTTTTTTTTTAATTTTGATTTATTACTTATACTACAATAAGTATTAAAAAGTGATAGTTGCCTGGCAATAAATATCAGTATGACATTGAATTCTGTGGGTCCATGTGAGACAAATTTGTTTATGGAGGCCCATCCCATTCTGTGATGGTTCAAACTACATTTCGCACCTTTAAAGTAAAACCGTTACTAAACGAAATTTTTCATGAATTGAGGTATCAATGCCATCTATCTAAAAAACACGTAAACTACAAGATAAACTAGTTCTTTTTGTAAAATTTTGTGTTTTGCGCCATCTAGCAATAAATCAAAGCGTTACTAAGCCGAGTTATGATCGGCTCGTTAAATACAATATTGTGTCTATACCAGTAAGAACATGATCGTGGAAGAGTGATGATGGAAGTTTAAAACAATAGTGTTATTATTTGGATAAATGCGGCTTAAAGTCACAAATTGTTGATTATTTTAATTAGGTAAAGTGTATCAATTTGTTTAGACAGTTTTCGTGTTATAAAATTACGCAATTTATAATTCAATTTCATTGATAAAATGTTACATTTTGTATAGTCACAGTTTGCCTTATTTTTTTGTGATTAATCCAATAACGTTTATCTCAAGAGTGTAACCATTTCTTTAGTCACAGTTTTTCGATGAATTATGAGTAAATTAACTCATCTAAAAATCTAAAAATGATTCTGTAAACACTGAAAACCCCAAGCAAATATCCATGGACGATCTAGATAATAATTTTCGAGCGATCCAAATCCGATAACTATCGATACTTGTATATCTTCTACTTTATTGCAAACGCTACCATCGTCCTCATTCTACGCCAGTCAGACTATGGAAGTTGAATGTTATGCTCACCCAATTCATGACGAAATGAAAAACCCATATTTGAGCGGCACTCGTTTTCCAGAAGTAGCATCAGAAGATGTTATTGTACCAGGTCCTAGCAGTAGAGCAAGATTCTTAAATCTCAAAAAGTTATGCCAAAGAAGCAGATAGGACCACCATGTGGAGAAAAATGTAGATTAAAGCGCAGAGAAATAATCAAACAGGAAGACAGAGAAATTATTTTTAACAATTATTGGAAAATAGGAGATTTAGCTAGACAAAGAGATTATATTACAAAGTGTATTGATGTTATTCAACCTAAATATCAATATAAAGTTCATAATAGTGATAGAGGACCAAAACATTAATTTTCATTCAAGATTAACAATTTTAAGCATTGTATCTGTAATCTTTTCTTTAGGAACACATTGGGCATTAATAATCGACCTATTGCAACTGTTATAGCAAAAAAGAACCAAGCGGGAACGGTTCAAGAAGAAAAAAGGAATGAACATGGAAAACAATACAAAATAAGTTCAGATATCCTTAGAGGAATAAAAATTATATAGACACAACACCAAGAATAGAATCACATTATCTTAGACAGCAAACGACTCGTGAATTTATTGATGGGGGTAAAAGCATTACAGATCTTTATACCGACTACTAAACGAAATGCTTGAATGATGGTGTTGAAGCTGCTAAAATTCATACCTACAAGAGAGAAAAATAAAGATTACAACATCATATTTCACACACCTAAAAAAGACCAGTGCGAACTATGCGTCAGCTTTAAAAATGCTGTTTATAAAACTGTAGATTTTATAATTATAACATCGCAAGAATAAAGAATGTATGATTTTAATTTTTATTGTGTAATAATATAATTAAATTATTGAAGTTTCAATAGTTTTCTATTTAGTAACATTAGTTGCACTGTAATTTCAAAGTAATATACAATAATGAACAAATAAAATTAATGGTAAAGTGTTACTATAATAATTTAAATCAAAATAAATAAAGCTGTAAATATTAAAATTATCATTTTTTAATGGTATGTCATAATATAAGCATAGATCTATCATAGTAACTTATTAAATATCTCAAAAAACCCTGAACTCAGATTTTATTTAGTAAAAACAGTGACTTTTTTCTATTATTGGCTCCCCTATAAAAATTGATAATTTCGCTTAGTAACGGTTTTACTTTAAAGGTGCGATTTGTTAGACAATATTTAATAATCTGCAAGTTAACAATGTGCTCTGTATGACTCATTCATTTTGTTATCTACAGGGAAAACTATTCACTGAAGTATTAGATATTACTTTGCCCAACAAAGCTAAAGCTATTTATAGCAACAGCAGGCAACTAGCATCACAATACAATAGGAAGAGGATTGAGGTTGAAGAAAATGCCATATCACTGCTTTACAAGCCATTTGAGCCTTTTAACAAAGAAAAGTATCAAGAACTAGTTCATTTTACAGAGAAACTGTTATCTGAAGAAGAGTATGAGAAGTTGATACTTTTAAGTGAAGAAATTATACATTTAAGTCTAACAGGACTTAAATACTATCATAACTACTACCAGCGCCCACTGCTTTTTCTAGTCACTGCATCGTTTTTGGGTTGGATTGCATGTTTGTTAAAGATATTATCTGAACAACAGTTTAAATCTCAAACAGAACCCTCTTTTATGAAGTCAGTTACTTCTTCGAAGAGTCTCTTGAGCAGGTGCATAAATACAATCTTTGTATTTCTGTTTGGACTGTCAGTGTGTTTAGTTTATGGTAATATTTATATTTGAGTGTTTATTATTTCAGCTAATTTTATATTTAACTTGGTAGCTTATCATGCTATGTATTGCTACTGTTTTATACCAATGGTAAAATTAAATATGAGGCATAGTAATGATCATCTTATTGTTTCAGCTCAAAGTTTGCCAGTACAGTATTATTTATATTTCTTAATGCCTATATTTTTGTGGTGGTATGCAATGTCTTCATTATCTCTATGGATAAAAGTATACAGGCAATTCAGGAAAAATAAACAAATACTCTCCTTGGTGTTACAAGTTTTAAGTTACTCTCTGGGCTCTATTACAATGGTAAGTTATTATACCAAATATATAATATATGTATATATTATATATATATATATTATATATTATATATATATTTGTATGCTCTGTTGTGTTGATATACCGTGGGTCTGCTTGTTTTTTTTGTCAATGATTTCCTCCCTAGCAATATGTTGTGGAATAATTAAGTGACTTGCATAATGAATTATAGTAAAGGTCAGCCGGTTCTAGAGAACAGTGTGTAAGCTATAATTAAAAGTCATATTTATCCCCAAGGGAAATTACATGCTGCTTATTCCACTAACAGAACCACAGCTAACTTTTACTAAACCATCTCATGCAACTCCCATACTCATTTCTCAAAGTTTTGCTTGAGAGGAAGTTGGTCATCAGTTCCTGTTAATCGCTCGCAGTCCAGGAATAGTATAATCAAAGTTAACCAATTGGTCACAAACACCCAAGACAGATAAGGTCTTGATTAAATATGTTTTTTTGTGTTATTTCAGGGTCTCTCATTCAGCTACAGATGGATGTTGAGTGTCCCTCTCCTGGGCATGGGCATATGGCCATTTCTTTCTTCAACAAGACACCATTTGACCAGTCATGTGCTTGTTATTTGGCTGATTGGTTGCCTTTCACTCAGCATCTTTTCTTTCATGCCAGTGGTTGGCAAAGATGTCTTCATAGAACTAGTGTGAGTATTGCAAGAAAATATCAACATTGTGTAGGAATATTGAAGTAATATTGCTTTATTTGTGGCGTCCTGTGCGGCGCACCACTACTACATCTTTTATATGAGAATACGAACATCTAATAATAATATTACAAAATTATATTTTTCAGCATTACAGCAGGAATTATTTGGTTAGTGGCAATTACTGTATATACACGTAAAATTTTACTGCCACTTTGTCGCAATAATTCTGAGGGTAGAAAGGAAATTGTACTTATAACAGTACAAGTAGTATTACTTATTATGTCTCTTCAGAATATTTATGTGCAATCTTTGAGATTTGAGAGAGGCACGCCAGTGTCTTATTATTTTCAAACGCTGACATGGATAACAGCAGGTACTTTTCGACTTTTTAAACAGACATTCTGAAAAATTATAAAGCCTTCTCACTCAGCCTTTGCTTTAAAAACAAAATGTTTATTTATAGTGCAAGTTCTTCATTTTTTTTAATGTCAATGTTTATATATATCTAACTTGTGCCATCTCAGTCATGCATCATGCATGCACCTGGACGACCGGATGGAGGAGTGGGTAGTGTACATACCTGCCTGCGACGCCGAGGTCGTGGGTTCGATTCCCACTTAAGACAAATCTTTGTGTGCATGAACATGGGGGTTTGTCTTAGTCTGGGTGTTTCTACATAATAAGTATGTATGTATTTACAAAAGAAAAGTATATGTATTAGTATCAGTTATTCTAGTACCCATAGTACAAGCTCTGCTTAGTTTGGGACTAGATGGAGATGTGTGTGAGTTGTGGTTTTTTTTTTTTTTAGAAATTTATAAAATGTCTACTTTTGGTTTATCTACTTGTGGAGCATTCAAATTTTTTTTAACATACTGTGCTTTTGTTTCAGCAATATCACTAGTCATTCCTTTAATGTACTCAAAAAGACTGATTTGTCGTCTATTAGCTATAAATACATCAATTTTAAATTTTTACCTTTTACTATCAGTATCTCATGAGGGTTTATTTATAGTTGCTTTGATATGCAACATTATTTGTTGGATATTTATTGAATTTAAACTGCTGCATTTGAAAAATATACAGGTAATTTCTCAATTAATTGACTTTGAAGTTATGAAAAGATCTATTTTTATCATTAAGCCCCAATTGTTAGATAAACCTTATTTGCAAGATAATAACATACAAAAATGAAAATGACCTCGTGTGTTTTTTTTTCGTAGTGCAACTTGTGTCAATTTTATTTTCGGTCAAGTTATATTTTATCCGGCACCACTGAAATTGGCGCTTAATCTAGTAAATATTTTTTTTTGCAATATTATGTAATTTGTTATTTTTCAGCTTGTTGAGAGCAGTTTTGATAATGATCAAAATGATGGATTAAGATCATTAACTTCCATTGAGAGAGGAATTAACAGTCAAGATTTCAGAAGAGCATTCTTTTTTGTATCCTTTTCATAATAAATATCACAGGTTTGGCCTGTTTTTGTTAATGCAGCCGGGCTGCTCACTGGGGACGAAATGTATTTGTATTGAAATGTTCTGTCACGCTTTCGCGAGACGAATTTTATTGTAGGTATGCGAGTTGTTGAAGGCCTACAAATCAATCTCAATCAATTATATTTTTATATTAAATAGCTGTTGACAAAATCTAACACCTAGGTGGTTGTAAAGTTGGCCGCAAATGCAACGCTTGTTTTGATAGGCCACGCTCGAGCGCGATGCCCGTCGATTGGTCGATGGAGTGCAGCACAGCTATCTGCAGCTAACTTCACAACCGCCTAGATATTAGATTTTGTCTACAGCTATTTAATATAATTTATTAATCATATTATGAATATAACTAAAAATAAACCCAATAAATTAGAAATATACCTCTCTAACCTAACCTGCAAACTAACCTATCATCACATAGCTATCACTCACTCACTGATATAGATTTAGTTGATCAGCGCTGAGCTACTGATATATACTGATATAATGAGTGATATATATCCTAGTGATCAAAAGATACATTATAATATTTTCTTCTCAGTGATTCATTTTGACCATGTCTTACCGTAACAAGCGGTAATTCGAGAGATAGTTATTATTTTTTTCTGAGATTTTTTCCCTAACTTTACGTTCAGATTTTGTACATTATTTTAGCATTCTTCGGAACGGGAAATATAGCTTCACTGAATTCATTTGAAGTCAGATGGGTGACGTGTTTCATAACATCTTTCCAGCCATTTGTAATTACTGCACTCATTTTATTGAAAACTTTGGCGCCTTTTCTTTGTGTCGCGTGCAGTTTTAGAGCAGTACAACATTTAACTAAGGTGAAGATAATTTTTTTTTATAACATATCTCATGCTCATTATATTTGTGCATCTGGAATAGTGCCATAAGTCATAACTGTGAATGTAAACTGTATTTTCTCCATAAACAATAGCTGTAAGAACTGTTTGCTATACAAATCTTTGTTTGTCTTAACCAATTTAAACAAAAACCTCGTTGATTTCAGGCACCCATTGGCTATCTTAATATAATAGTCTTAATATATTCTAATTTAATGGGAATACAACTGCTATACAATGTGAAGAATACCGGAAGTTGGCTGGAGATTGGTACATCCATATCACAATTTGTTATTGTTCAAGTTATCACACTATTTATTGTTATAATAAATCTTATTGCGAAATTGTTAACTGATGTCAGTATTTATAGTTTTGCTGGCAAATTATTTAAAAGTAGAAAAAAATATGTTTAAGATATGTGTTTTATTTACTTTCATGTAAATTTTAACCTGAGCTCATAATTAAATTAAATATCCTATTACAAGTATAATTCAAAATCTATCCTGTTGGATGTGTAAAACTGGCTGTCTTCTCCATGTTTTCTGACCCAAACACCTGTTTTGAAGAATCCTTCTTCTGACCATTTCTGCATTTGTTCTGTGGAATGTGGACCTAATATGTCTTCATCATTTTGGTTCCACTTGTACTCCCACTTTACTACTTTTTGTTCATCTTCTGCTTCTTCAGTCTCATTTTGCTCTGTCTTAGTTTTGTCTAAAACATTCTTTTCTTTTTGGTCAAAATCATCAGCATACATGTCAAGATCAGCACCCTCATTTTTCCCTTCTTTTTTAGCAATGGCAGCTTTAATCTTCTCATATGTTTCTTGATAAATGTCCATGTTACCCATTTTTGTTAAAATTTGATTAGCAAGTTCTGTAACTCTAGTAACATGTTTACTGTTTTCATCTACAATGCCTGCCTTTTTCCTTTTCCATCGCTCAGCACTGGATATCTTTGAACTGGCACCTGAAAGCAAATGAAAAATAAATGAATAGGTAGATTTGGAAACTAAAATCACCTGACATAGAGGCACCTGACTCTATGTCACGTGTTTTTAGTTGCTTGTTCAGGAAGAATATATTCCATCATATCTAAAAAATACTATGTTGTTTCATGCTTTACTAATAATAGTCCAGCTCCAGCCTTGCCAGTATACATTTACACCAATTTCCATCAAGATTGGTTTGACTGCCTTGTTGGTCTAACAATATAATTTGTGTATTGCTTACCGCAAGGTCTTGGGTTTGAAAGCCAGGTAGGGAAAAAGTAGTATTAGTGAATTTTCTACCTGTTTGTTCTCAATAGCAGCACAGAGTTGGAATTGTGCCCGGTAGATGATGATAGGCTCACCTCTAACATGGCACCTAAACATTACAGATGAAATTTAATGTGGGTGTTATACGCCTCTGAGTCATCCTTCTGGGATATAGGTGTGGTGTTATGTTAGTCGTTCAGAGTTTTAGCTGTGAAAATGTGACAAAAAATATCTGCTTGGCATTTATAAACTCCATAAAGATATACTTACCTAGCCTTTGCAAAGCTTTAGCAATAGTTTCCTTTGGCTTCATGTGTTGAACAATTTCTTTGTAATTTCCTATCAAATCAAACTTTTCCTCTGGCTCCTCATCTTCACTACTGGAATCATCTCCAAGTCCTTTATTTTCATCATCCTTGTGTAATTTGTATTTGTTTTCTGGTCTGCCTTTAACTTTGACCCAGTCAATGTTGTCAAGCCACCCGTCTCTTATTTCTTTCTCTTTCTTCCAGTGGTAGTGGCCCTGACCATCAAAGTGACCCTCTTCAAGCTCTTCTTTCATGTTAAATGGGGTAATTGTTATCTATAGTAATAAAGAAAATTAATTAATGCAAAGAGAATTTAAACTTTTCGGTTATGTTTAGTATGTGTAAAATCAACTCATGACTGGAGCGTGGCTTTAAGTCCAATTATCATGATGGCTGATATCTACACATACACATCATTTTTATGCATGACAAGCAAATTATTTATACCTTCTCCTACTGCACACCAACAAGTGCTTATTAGCTTCGTACAACGAATCTTAGTTTCAACAAAATAAATCAATATTTTCTCGAAGTTGTCGGTACAATGAAGAAAATATAGTAAACTGATATTAGTAAGTACTCACTTCACCTTCCATTCCTCCGACCCCTTCCTCCTCGCCTTCAATATCATCAGCATTAAGAACATTATTCTTCTCCTCTTCTGCGCCACTATCTTCTTCATCAGAATCCAGAGAATGCTTTTTACCTTCCTGTTTTGGTTTCTGCTTCTTGACTTCTTCAAGATCAAAGGCCTCCGAGGCCGGTCTTTTTGCCATTTTATGTGTTCCTTGTGACCGTAATAAACTTATTATAAAAGAAGCTGGTGCTGTAGAGGTGTATTTATACACTTTTGTGTTACAAGCAAATAGGTAGCAAGTTAAAACGTTGGTACTTGGTACGAAACGAATGAGAATGAATGCCAGATGAATGATCGATCATCATTCATCATAGACTAATACAGTGTTGTCATATAAAATTAATAAATAAGAAGATTGGACATAACATAGTTCTTTTCAATAGCGGACATGTTCGAGGAACGACTTCGTTTCGCTAGGTGGGACTAGGTCACATGAGTCTTTCGGCTCATATCCACGTCAGTGTAACTGTAAAATGCATAATTATTGTAGTTAGATTTTACTAATGATTAGACTGATAGGAAAACTTATTATCGTATCCCTCCTTAAATTATTTATACTTTACATTTATTTTATTTTATTAATTTTACCCAGTCAAGATGTTTTATGACAAGTATCCACACAAGCAAAATATGCGATATTATTAAGAATAATCAGTGGCCACTTTCGAAAGTAAAGTACAATACATGGTCAAGAGTTCTAAGCGAAAATCGTATTTATTAAATAAGCGACTATATATCACGAAGTATAAATCTTCTATTCCTATTATTCCTAAGTAACGTCATATTATCTGTGGTAACGTCCAGATTGCCTGCGTCTCAATTCTCTGTCTACGGTGTTGGACCTCGGGCAGACCAATCTATCTATATACAGGGTGGATGCGACTCATGCGACATAGCGACATTTATTGAAACCACAACTTCTATACATGGCCAGTATGCATTTCCACCGGATAAAAAATTCTCTGGCGAAAAAAAAAATCCACGTCTTCCGAACAAATTGCACGATCGCAATGTTCAAATTGTTCGGAGAACGTGATTTTTTTTTTTCGCCAGAGAATTTTTATCCGGTGGAAATTGATACTTACCATGTATAGAAGCTGTGGTTTCAATAAATGTCGCTATGTCGCATCCACCCCGTATATATAAAAATGAAACCAGTTTTCCGTTGTCACGACTTGGCATGAAAACGGCTTGACCGATTTGGCTGATATTTTTTTTTGTAGTTTTTTAATACAATGTGCAAGGTTGTTACGGCAAAAAAAATTAAAAAAAAAAAAAAAAAAAAAAAGTATTCATTTTTATATGGGGGATATTAAAGATTCTAGTTCAAATTGAATAGGTACGCATACATAAGATAGGTCAGCTATACAAAATAAAGTAGTGCATCAAATTTACGCTACGCTTCGCGGTACGAAGTTCGCCGGGTCAGCTAGTGAGTTTATAAATACATATATATCTCCTAGGTCTTTGGGGCAGACTCGGACATTGAACGAACAGTGTGTCGTTCACAACTCAGAACAAGGAAATATATGGAACTGCCTTACCTACAAAAAAAACGTGCATACCTACGGCAACTAAAATGGCTGACTAGTGTTGTACCACAGTATATTTTACCCCTCGATTGTCGATAAGACAAATGAACAAGGACGGCGTGCGTGAGCGTGACGCCACGCGGACGCGGGCATTCGTTTCTAAGGCTCGCTGCACAAAATAAATTATTGATGATATTCAGCGAATTGACTGGGTTTTACTGATGCTTTTACAGTCAAAGCTGGAAATATTATCAAAATGGATACTCTTATTTTTGGTCCAAAATTACCCCTTTTCTAGAAGCTTTATCAAAATCGTTAGAGTCGTTTTCCAGATCGTCCGGACATACGAGATACAGGGTGCGTCATTTATATCGATCATTATGGGGAAGTCGGTACCACAAAACGGTATTTTAGAGATCATGATTCATAATTACATTTTCAGTACTGACCGATATAAATGAGCCGTATAAGAATAAGAATTGCTCGTTTACTAGGATATCTGGATGTTTGGGGCTGGATGTTTGGGGAAGACAGGATTTAATAAATAAAACCAAATAAGATAGGGGAAAAGACTTTATTTTATTATAATTATATTCATGTACAGCCTGTAATTTTTTCATTCCTTGCGGAATAAAATAACGTTGTTAAGATAATTTCAAAAAGACAATTTCTCTGTATATTTGTAACAACATATTTGAAATGTAAATTCATATAAGTTTGCACAACACTTTTCATTAACATTAACAAATACTTATTTATGGCTTCCTCACTGTATTGCCTTTCTAAAGGTAAGCCTTTGTTTTTAGAATCCTGCATTGTTCCAATGCTATACAGTTTTCATGTGTAATGGTTACACATGAAAACTGTTTGCCATCTTAAGGTCTTTAGTGATTTCTTGAAGTGTTGCCATTTTTATTTTTTGTTGACAGACAGATTCATTGAGGCATTTAATTTTTTTCTTCTGGCTTGAAACTTTTTCTTGTAACTGGTGGACTACTTTGAGTACATCACCCTAAAACAATAATATCAACCATATTATGTTTAATCAATTCTGTGAGCATTATTTTATATTCTTGCAATATTTGAATTAATTGGAAACATCACATACCAAACTATGCTGTTTGCCTTAGGAATATTCAGCATTATTTGACGATGGAGGTTGGTGCTGATCTGAAGATTGATCCTGAAATTATAATTATATCGAAACATTGATTAATGATAATTATTATGTTTACGAAGTAGAGAAAAACTTAACTGGATGTAATCAATAAATATCTGTTGAATGGGACCCAATGCCTTGTGTATTAGCTCTCGGATGACTTGATAATGATAGGGTAATGCTGAGTGGATTGTTAAGCATTATGTATTCGTTTTGAATTACAAAATATACTAGATAGGTACATACTCTTTGAAACAGACATGGCACTGTATCATCTCTAAGACTTACGATTTCAAGAGTTTTGTTAATGCACTTTCATTAAAATGTCCAAACCAATATCTTCTCTTTAACATTTGTTCTTAAATTTTCTTGTCCTATGGCTTCCAACCAAATTCTTTTTCTATTTTCATTTTCAGATAATCTGTGTACAACAAAATACATTTATAAGAGTATTATAAAAAACATCGATAAGATGTTTGATTACAACACTACATTCAAACCAATTGTCCAATTATAGCAGTCAACAACGGCAGACTAAAATGGCGGATCGACCACGCAGATAAAATGACAGATGAAATTGCAACTTAAAAGAACAGATAATCATATAGTTATCTCTCTTTAATAACATATGCTAGACAAAGATGACACTATCCTTATTAGCTCAGATTTAGACTTTTCATTTAACATTTTTTTACAGCATATCCATAGTATTCCTTCATCAGAGGTTCACAACTCCACAGATCCATAGATAGACATGGGACCTCAGAACAAGGAAATACTATATCAGAGCATGGGACCGATTCGGAACGAACGGAATGCTAATTTTGACAATTCTTAGTAAGGAATTGGACCTTGACACTCTTGACAAGTCCAGTTGAGGACATCGTTCCGGGAACTATTTCCAAAGATAATGTAATACTAACTATTTCAATCCGCAACTATAGTTCGTAAAATATAGCTTGATCTCTGTGACATTTGTCAAACTGACATTCCTAGGGTTGCCTGGCTATTAAAAAATGACGATAGTAATTATCGATGTTTTTTCTTTTTCGATGGCAATGTAAGATATATAAATATTTTTTTTAATTTAATTACAAAGATTACTAATTTAAACGACTATTTTAAAATAAACAAGATGGCGGCGTGTCTTCTCCCGTTCCGAAACCCAAGTTGTCGAAAGGAATGTTACACGAGTAGGTGAGAAATTGGATTTCATTTACTCACAATTATTTTATATTAAGTACGTAAACATGTAAATAATATTATGATTTCATGATATTAAAATATACAACAATATTAAATTATAAAATTAATTTTGAACTAAGTTTTTAAATAAAATATCGATAGTTTATAGTCGATGATTCACCGCCCATCACCAATTAGCTCGGCACGCCCATAAAGTATGACATTGACAAGTGTTGTTTGTCTATACTACTAAATTGAGAACTTCATAGGCGTGATTTTACTGACAGCTGTCACAGAGATCAAGCTATATTTTACGAACTATACCCGCTATCACCCATGTCATAATTACTCTTACTTAATTCCTGACTTCTATCTCTTCTCTTTGATTACAAGAGGAAAATTGAGGAAATCTTTGATCCAGTCAGTATTCTGTAAACTGTATTGGTAAAGATAAAATAAAAATATTAAAATAGTGGCGTTTACAATTACTTTAAGTTGTCTGTATTGTAAAACATACAAAACTATTTGAATATGATCTTCTGAAGTTTTGAGAAGAATTCATCTTAAAACTTAATTTCAGGTAGGTTTTTATTTATATTTAACGTAATTGTACCTCTTGTATTGTATGTAATTTAAGTTGCTTGTAATTTAATTGGTCAAGTTAATTTGTTTTCGAACCATTGCGGACAATCTATAATACCTTTTTATTTCTTTTTAGTTGGCGCTATGAAGAATATAATAGATTTGCCAGAAGATGTTTTGATTATCATTATTCGAGAACTGGACTTATGTTCTTTGAACAATTTCTACAATACATGCCAATGTTTCAGAAATATAATTTGTAGACAAGGTATTATAAAACAATGGAATATGTCAATGAATGTTATGTCAACAGTGAACTCACTGAAGCTCAATTTATTCAAAGATCTTTCACATAATTTGCGAGAGGTTTATATGCGAGGTGTACCTGATTTAAGTAAAACAGCTGTTTTACCAGCCTTGAGGAAATTAAAAAACTTGCAAGTGTTGGATATATCACATACTAATTTACATATTGTTGATTTAATAGAAATACACAAAGTATGTCCAACTCTTAAAGATATAACCATTAATTTTGTGTTTAGTAAGTTAAGTCACATTACTAATGATATTTTACTACGGTGTAAACCATTTTTAAAAAAATTTACTAACATTCACTTTGTTGGTTCTTGTAGTAGTTTATTGATGTCAAAGCTAGGACCATACATTTTAGAAAATGCCAATTTGCATCATCTTAAATATACAGTTATAGGGAATTCTAGCCTGGATCACATTGTAGATGAAGATTTTAATGATATCACACAATTTCCAAAATTTGATCATTTTTCAGTTTATAGTATGAATTGGAAATATCTTACAAGAAACCATGACCCAATGGATATTAAATTTTTTACTATTTACACTTTGTTGGATTTGAATATATACAATTACATAGTAATTTTTATAGATGAGTTCGAACCCACAGTTTATGCATCATCAATATTTCAAAATTTCTTTAAAGATACCTTTAATATAGATTCAAAATATATCTTACTATCAAGAATGAGATTTTATGGATCCATGGCTGTTATGGTATGGAATAAACAAACCATTGTATTTAATGATATATTTTTTAACAAATTAGCAAGTAATTTAAAGCAATACTTTCCCTGTCATATCAAATTACGGGATGATGATGAACTACCAGTTCCAAAAAATTATGATTGGTTTTATACATTCCCAGCTGCATGTGACACTCCTAAACAATACCAAGACCTGAGGGAAATGGGCAAAAAAAGACTTGCAGTGCCTAATCTTGTGCTAAATTATGATGTTGCATTTAAGGAAAAGCAAACAGTAGAATTAAGCGTAAAATTTAAATTCCCTACAAATAATGCAGTGGCATTGAGTTCTGAGTGTAATTATTTGACCAAACTAACTTACTTAAGTTTAGTGGACATTGGACGACACAGTTCTGATTTCTTTCTCATTTTGTTTCGCTGCTGCGATAATCTTGTGACACTTAATGTACAAAGCTTATCAGTGGTACCATGTGCATCAGAAATATCGCGAGCTTTGCCATTAAGCTCATCTTTAAAAAATATAAGGCTGGTTGATAAAAGGGTAGATTTCAAGGCATTGTTCTCAGCACTTAGACAATGCCCTACTCTAGAAAACATTCGTATTACAGATGAAACTACACTTCAGAATAATAACTTGGCTGATCCCAGGATATTTATTGAGAAATGCTCTCAACTATACAGTATTTACATAGAAACTCTATTTTCCAACAAAGCTAAAACTAAAATTATACATATGTTTAATAATGCTAAGACAGCCTTCAATATGCATCAAATCAATGTTCAATTGTACCTATATCGTGACATTAGGATCTGTCATTATGATCCATATCTAGCACCATTCAAATTAAACCCAATAAGGCCAATTTAGATACAAGCCCAGTTGATATTCTTAAGTACAATGTTAATAATCTTTAGATTAAATGTATTTTTCTGTGAGTAATAAATTTTTAAAATGTCTAATTAGCATTGACATGAGCAAAATGTATTACATAAATGAAAAGATTGAAAAGTATCTTTTGATCACAGGGCAGCGGCGTATCATCGGGGGCCCGTGGCAAAAATATTGTAAGGGACCATAGTAAAAGTCGTTACGTTGAAGCCGCTTACTAGTGATTCCGTACTGGAATGCAACATTTTTTCACCTTAGAATGCGAGATTTTTAAGACAAATTAGTTTTTCGCGATTCACTATGTTCTCTATGTTCTTATCTATTCCAATACTTTTGCAATTTCCCGGTCAACAATTTTCTATTTTTAGATGAATGCATTTAAATCTTTTTTTTTTGTTTAATTATGTTTAGTTACTTTCTAGGTCGTGGCATCTTGGGCCTGGAGGCCTCCTCAGGCTGGGGGCCCGTGGCATTTTGCCACCCCTGCCACCCTATAGTTACGCTACTGTCACTGGGATGTGTATCACTGTTCTGTATCTTTATATCATTAAGCATCAGTAGCTTACTTACTTAGTTAATCAGTGCTGATCAACTCAATCCATAATTTATGAATTTATAATGAGTATAGGTAGGATAGGTTTGGTCTTTTGACTAGGTATCTTGCGGATTTATTGGGCTGCTGTTTATTTCTAGTTATTTGTTTATTATGAATATAATTAACATAACGCCTATATTACCCAGAAGGGTGTACAATACCCATACTTCACCTGTATAGGTCCCATACAGGGGGGATGAGCCCATCGCCATCCACCGGGCACAATTTCAATTCGGATATGAAGCGAAGATGATATCATTTGTATCTATATCTCTCCTGAGATACCCATGTATATCTAGTAATAGTACATAGTTTGTAGTAATAGCTTGTAATATTACTAAATCTATTTATTATCTAAATGTCTAGTCTGTAATGTATAAGGAGGAACTCGAGTGTATAAAATACATGTCTGTAGTCTGTACATAGGTATTAGGTAACAAATAAAAACATTATTATAAATATACTGTATACTTTAATGGAGAGCTTATAAGTTAGTTTCATTTTTTTCTTTTTTCATGAATTTTGCGAAAGACAGCGACAAGATCCCGAGGACTGCACTGCTCCCACAAGCGTATGTTAAAACTCCTCTGTAGTATTGAGGACAGTCTGCTGCAACGTCACATTTACTGCAATAAAAACATCAGTTTAGGCAGACGGTAATGATGCGTAATTTTGAATTAATTTTAAAGAAAACATCCAAAGGTGCCGTGTGTCTATGGCGTGCGGTCGAACCATCTAACAAAATATTTTTGAACACTAATTAATTTATTAGATTTCGCGAACTTTCGTCAGAATAGAATGATGCTTTGTTAGGGATTCGTATATATATAAAAATTATATTAATTTTTTTTTTTACATTAGATAGAACGCCAGAAGCAATTTCACTATCCAATGGACCCAATGACAAGGTCAAATACACATCCTCACTCACACGAGCACACCCAGTCTTAGAACAAATCTTTGCGAATCACACAAAGATTTGTCCCATGTGGGGATCGAACCCACAACACCAGTGCAGTTGAGAGCGGCGAGCTTAAACCACTACACCACACGTGCAGACAAACAATTACAAAAACAAAAAATAACGTAAGCTATGTGTCTTTCTGATTAATCGAACAATAGAGGAGAGATAAAGGTTCTTAAATTCTGCTCCTATAAGTAGGTTAGGTTATGTTTGGTTGTGACCAGCAGTGCAAGAATCGAAATGCTTGCCAAAGACTTGATTGATTGATGACTTGACTTTTACCGTTAGTAAAAGTAAAAATTTAAATATTATTATCACATTTAGCAAATCATGTGGTACCTAATTATTATTAATCATTTTTAATTCTATCTCATTTACCGTAACATATAGGTACAACTGATTTCAATACATATAACTAAATTGTAAATTTGCCATGTCTGTACATTGAATTGGGGTCTTTATAACGGCAGTAGAGCCAAAACATATTTGTCTGTCTGTATGTTCGTACGCACATCACGCAAAAACTACTGCATGGAATGAATTTGTGTTTGGATGGAGGTGTAATTTATAACTGGTATAATTATGTTAAATTAAGGGTGTAAGTTTATATGGGAAGATTCTCAATTTCACAGAAATTACATGAAATTCTGTACATTAGTTCCTTACATGTAGTTAATGTACCTACTGTGAGATAGGTTTTTGAAAAAATCACTTCCCAATGTAGGGGTTGGTTGGGACTATATAAACTGGGGGTTGTATGATTATATGTGAAGTTAGTGAATTTTGAAGGAAATTGCTCATAGATTTAGGGGTTAATCCGGGGTTGAAAGTTTATGAGGGTAATTTCTCAATATTGTAATATAAAATAACGAATTCGACGCGGACGATTAACTATTTGTTAATATAATTGACTCTACGCGGACGTAGTCGTGCTTAACAGCTAGTAAAAAGGAATAGGTACGAACTAGTTCTCAATCGCGACGACTGCAATCCCCGTAACTAATTTGTCAGCAAATGTGACGATGGAATAGATGGCTGCTCCTTGGTGTGAGTGTGGACCGATTAGGTCAGCTGTCACACACAGACTGGAAACTAGTGTTATTGAGCTACCAGCACCTGAAACATATCAATATGATTTTTAAATATGTAGCTATGTACCGAAATTGCCAGTTTAAGCTGGTCTCGCACTGCACGGTAACGTAAGACCCTGAAGCAGCAGGAGGTTGATCGGTAACCGTGTGTACTCGACTTTTGTTGATTATGTGATATTTCCGGAAGACTTACCTATTAATGTGGCTACCAGGTATATTTGCGCTATGCTAGCTTGAGGATCTATTGCTATTGCTATCCATAAACAGCTTATCAGACTTAAAACGCTGCCGACTAGGTAAGCCACCTGTGGAAAGATATGAAATTAATTAAATGCGTCTATTTCAATGTCATATAATTATATTACCTACAGCAAACAGTTCAAGCTTTTGTATATCCAATGATTCAATCCATTCTATCATCGAACTGATAAATTTTAGCCCATTAAACAATAATTTTACCCGTTGTAAGCCCACCCTGATTAGATTTTATGACTAAAATAGTGATTTGAAAGAGAATCGAGGTGGTTTAAGTATCCAATAATAATAATTATAACTTACTAGGTTTCCAAATCTATTAATTTTAGTCTTTAGAAGTAGAGAGAAGATAAACGAAGATACATAAAGGACTAGAGGGACACTGGCGACTAATTCTGAGCCTGCGCTTGGATTATATGATAGCCGTTCTTCCAGGAACAGAGGCACGTAGACTAGACTTAGAGCCCAGTACAGTCTGGAGAAAACGTACCTGAAAAAGATACAATGGGCTTTGAGAACCTGCTCAATTATGGCCAGTGGTTAATTTAAAATTTTGGTGCTCCGGGCCTTAAGGATCTACCGTCCCAAATTATCCTTCTACCCCCTCTACCGTTACCTTTACTTAACTTTACCCCTTACCCTTCCCACGACTTTTATTAGTAGATAGTCACTTGCAAAAATAAACCAAAATTTTTACTAATTCCCAAAATGAAGTATGATGAAAGTAAGAGGTGGGTCGATTTTTTTTTTAAGGTAATAGACGTACTTACTGTACTGTGTGCAAGGCTAGGTCAGACTATGAGAAGCGGGTCACCAAAAGTTAGCGAGCGCCGGAGGCGGAGGAAAAAATAAGAAGTACTGTGTGCAAGGCAGCAAGTTGAGAGTGCCAACTCACATTGCCAAAAGTTAGGGAGCGCTGGAGGCGCCAAATTTCTTTAATATTTTCTTGAAAGCAAAGGCGCTCAGATGCCGGCTTTTGACAGCAAAGGCGCTCAAATGACACTTCTAAGTGTTTACAGAAAATATAAAATTCGGCTACTGATTCTTAACAAAATACTCTTGTTTCCAAAACCAATAATATTACATGTCACGTTTTTGTACTATGTCCGCTTTCGACGAAAGAAACCCACTATCTTCACTTAAAATTTTCAAAAAAATCTGACAACGCTAACTAATCCAGGTTAAGATTTAACCTTATAGCTACATAACGTGGAATTGTACTCACAATAAACTAGCTTGGTATAAAAGCGGCATCCGCAGGAAAAACATAATTTTAGATTTGGCAGTTTTGGTAATATCTCTTGCTTCTGGATCCAGAACTGCAGGACTTCCGTTATTGATTACTTTACCATTTGTTTTCTTTTCTATCGGTGGTTTAAGTTTAAAAAATATTTGGAAGACCATGAATGTGAAAACGCCGATTCCAGAAATGATGAGGGCGACATCCTGAAAATGATAAATAGAATATTTTTAAAAATATTATACCATTCAAAACCTAAGTTCATAGCTCCATAGTATCCGACTAACTGCATTGCCACTTAATTTGAAGAGAGAAGATTTAACTGCTGAATCCATAAAAAAATATGAAAATAAATAAAGAGACCGGAAAATAAGGAAAGCGCCTTTCTCCTCGTGGCAGTTGGGGGTTTATATTGTTATTTTTTGTGAATAAGCTCGAGCCTTGGGCACTTCATGATGAAATTATTGAAATTACCGCCTTCTCAGGCATGGCATAAACTAAGATCAGTCATTACCCGTAACTCATTAGTTTACACAGCTCTTTGTCACGGTCTATTCCGGATTCAAGTAAAATCTTCTTACCCTAAATTTGTAGTCATCCGTAGGTCCAATGTATGTGCTGTATTTACTGGCTCGCAGAACTACCCACGTTATGAGGTACACGGCCAAGCTTGATGTCGCTGAAGCCATATATCTGAAAGTGGCGAGCAGCGAAAGTTCATTTAATGCCATCCATGTACGTTATGGAGAGGTTCATGGACCATTATTTATGTACCAATTGCCATCAATGGGATTTCAACCTCGCTTGGGTTGCATTAAGTATAGCGTATGCTGCGTATGCGTACAAATACAATGAGCGATGTTTGAATGTCAAAACGGGTTGATTGTTTCAAGTAGTGTAACTTATTTTGAAAACAATAGCATTCATTCTATTATGTGTCTGTTATAGTAGTGCCACTGTTTCGACTGCAAGCTCAAAGTCAACAAGGACAAAGTGTCGCCATAAAAAATGCTTCCAAGAAAACAAGTTTATTGTATTTCTGATCATAGAACAAAAATTTTATAGGTATTTTAACAAATGGGTGATAAAATAAGTAGTAAAATTAGTATAAAATACCTGTAAAGCAGACGGAACTTGTATGGCAGAGGGTATATAGTGAGTTATCCACTTATATAGCATATTGGCATCGGCTGAGCAGTTTTCTGAACTTTCGCGATTATCATTTTTTTTAAATTAAACAACGGGTCTAAATCGCGTAATTATTATTTCAACGACTTTTCGAAACGTCGAGTAAAGGAATTTATTTGTAATATTTAAAGCAAATTTTAGCTTTGCTATGCATTTATTTTATATAATATTAAAGCTACACACACACGATCCACACCAATTCAGCTATGGATCCACACGAATCCATAGCTGAATTGGCAAAGCACTTGGGGCGTATACCCAGGGGGTGCAGGTTCGAGTCCTGCTGGATTCTTAATTTTTCAACTTTAATATTATATAAAATAAATGCATAGCAAAGCTAAAATTTGCTTTAAATATTACAAGTATTTGATAGAAATGCGTCATCTCTCGACAGTATTGTGTTGATCTTAATTCAAACGTACTGTATGTGACTAAGTGACTTATCACTCATCTCATAGATGGCGCTTAAACCAAGTAATGGTTCGTCTAGTTAAGGTATATGTATATACCTACGACGCTGGCACAAAGAGTTCAGAAATTTCGAGTCCAGCAGCACACGAATCCATAGCTGAATTGGCAAAGCACTTGGGGCGTATACCCAGGGGGTGCAGGTTCGAGTCCTGCTGGATTCTTAATTTTTCAACTTTAATACTGGGTGGCGCAAAAGTACTGGCACTAAAGAAAATACTTTTTTTTTTTTTATATGACATTTTCTGTCATTCTGTTGTTGAAAATTGTGTAGTGAACAAATGTAAAATACACTGAAAATAAACATGGACCGTTTTACTCCCCAAGAACGTGGAATAATTGTGTCAATGTTCTTACGGAATAATTCATCAGTGATAAGAACACAACGTGAATTTCGTCGACGATTTCCCCACCGTCCGGCACCGATTGGTCGCACAATTCGACGCTTTGCCACACGCCTTGAAGCAACTGGCTCAACATTGGATAGACCTAAGTCTGGGAGACCAAGAACAGGCCGTTCAGCTGAAAATATCGATGCTGTGCGCGAAGATGTGGAAGAGTGTCCAGAAACATCAACGAGGCGACGTGCCACGCAATTGGGCATTTCCAGACGGACCCTGCAGCGTATTTTGGTGAAAGACTTAAAGATGTTCCCGTATAAAACTCAAATGACTCATCAGCTGCTGCCTGCTGACCACCGAGCTCGTCTAGATTACTGCCAGCGCGTCATAAACCTCAACCTTGAAGAGGATGATTTTCCTTCAAAATTGGTTATGAGTGACGAAGCGCATTTCCATCTCTCAGGGCATGTCAATAAGCAGAATACTCGGTTCTGGGGCACTGATAATCCGCGCATTATTTAAGAAACACCTCTACACCCACTAAAAGTTACTGTATGGTGTGGCATCTGTGTTGACAGAGTGATCGGACCCTATTTTTTCGAAGACGCTGGAGGCAATGCGATAACTGTCACTGGATAACGCTACAGAACCATGTTACGTGAGTTTTTGATACCCAGTTTGGACGAATTGGGGCTGGAGCACATCTGGTTTCAACAAGACGGCGCTACGGCACACACAGCGCGCGACACTATGGACTTAGTGAGGGACGCTTTTCCAGACCGAGTTATCTCTCGTTTTGGCGATTTGCCTTGGCCTGCAAGATCACCCGATCTGACCAGTCCAGACTTCTTTCTTTGGGGTTTTTTGAAATCTCGGGTGTATGTGAACAAGCCACAGACTCTCGCAGCTCTAAAAGAAAACATTCGTCAAGAAATAACGAACATATCGCAGGAAGTGTTACGGCAAGTTATGCAAAATGTCATAAATAGGGCTCAAATGTGTATCAACTCTGGAGGTCACCATTTAAAAGACATCATCTTTAAATCCTAATGGTACGAAATTTAATGGCACAAATATACATTTAAAAAAATCTAAATCTAGTTTTCTAATTTAGAAAAAATGTTATAGCTGAACCAAATAGGGTCTTTACTTTTGCGCCACCCAGTATTATATAGGAATTTATTTATTTGTTATTGTCAGTTATTGTATTTGATTTAGACCCGTTGTCTAATTTTTGAAAAACAGTTTTCCTGTATTTCAACCTGGGATTCGAACCCAGGCGTGTAAGTGGTAACAACAGCCTCATCAATCTACAAAAGTAGTTTAAAGGTGCGTTTCTTCACTAGAAGTTGGGTGCAGGTAAAAAGTGACCTAGACTGAGATTATATTAGATAGATTTTTTCACGCTCATGTGTGCATTACCCACATAACTAGGCATTCCAACAAGTTTTTATGTTTAGCAATAGAGGATGTGTTGTGTGCTAAAGAACATATGTTATGGCTAAAGGAGGTTACACGGTAGTCACATTTATAAACAAACACAGAAATACTGAAACTTGTGAAGTTTCAAGGTTGATACGGCTGAACAGAATAGACATATAGTGTGGTAAGAGCAATATTATGTACAGCCTTTAACTATTTATTATGCAACCTGCATCTAATATGGAAGTCTCGGTCATGAATATTAATGACTAAAACCGAATGATTTCTCTCCCTGAAACCTTTAATAACAAATTCATTTAACATCTCATTGAATAGTAGAGTCTGATCGAAATACGTATTTTATTTTCATGTGCTCTGACAGAAATTTATATAATTATGTTTTATGTATGTATCTCTGAAAATTGGACTAAAGTGAAACGAAATGTTTGAATAACCTTCGATTTGGAATTATTGACAAAAAAGTTAAGTCCTTCAAAACATTATATAAAAAAAACATACCGGCCGAATTGAGAACCTCCTCCTTTTTGGGAAGTCGGTTAAAAAACTAGTGCCTTGAGGTCATTTGCATTTTCAGATGTATTACATAATATATACAAACACATGTCTTACCTTATTGACGTCAAGTTAGATCGAACTTGTAAGTTATCTGATATTGCTGGTATCATAGCTAGATGGGATATCTGCACCACCGCCCAGCCGATCTGGAAGACCACGATAAGCGTCCCATAGTAGACCGGCATCCACCAGGTGAGGTAGTCTGGGTTCATGGTCAGCCAGCAGCCCCAACATCTGACGAATAGCAACGGGAATGTACACGTCACTAAAACGCTACCTGAAAAATATTCCAATGATTAAACACGGGTTTTTTTCATTAATGTTTGATTCGAAATTGAACTTTTACTTAGTCAATAAACATGCGAATGAACAAATAAAAGTAATTTAAGTAGTCTAAGTTTAAAATATTTTGCACGGCAATCTAATAGGTACCTACTTATAAGTTTTGGCCAGGCCGAAAGGATCGGTCGTTTTTTAGCCGAAACCGAAACTATGGTCAAAGCCAGGTTTTATAGCCTGATTATAATACTGTCTGTAACCGAAGCGAGGTCGGTCACTAATTAAAAGTATCGAAGATTTCTCACGCTTTATTTCTAACTAGCACCAGCGCGTGTCTTTACCCTAGTGTTCCTTAATAAAATCTAATCTCAGGAATAAACTCTAGCCATACTGGTTAAGACATTTTTGAAATCGGTTCATTATTATTATAAACCTCCTCATTATGAGAAGTTAAAAAATTAAGCTTAGTGTACGTACCAGCTAAATGCCAGGCTTTTTTGCTGCCGTATTTGTCAGCAAAGATGCCGACCACTGGGGTCGCTAGCGCGTCGACTACTTGTCCTGAAAATTATAATGATTATGTTATATTAAAAGATTTTATTTAGCTTGCAAGGTGGGTATATAAATTACTATGTATGTTGGAGGCTCGCAAAGCTTGCAAAGCATTTTTCGACCACTTCTAGTTGCCCGATTGAGCTGAAAATTGACATACTTGTGTAATACCAGTGACAATGCAATAATATGAGGGTGATTCCTGAGAGAAGCGTTCCTGGCGTAAGATCCATGGCATTTTTTTTTTTCAAGTTTTGTGAAAACAAAAAATATGTAGCAAAAGAGAGCTTAAAAACAAACTTTTCTGTCCATAAGGCACTCACGTAAACATAATAGTTTCGGAAATAAAAATATGTTTGTTTTGGGTCGCCACGGATCTCACGTAAAAAAACATGGATCTTAGGTAGCATATGAAATACGAGGCGTCATAGCTTAAAAGTCGTTTATTTTAAAGAATATTAAACGAAATTGTAAATAAAACATCATTTGTCTAGTAATAATATTTTTATTCACTTAATCAGCAAAAACAAAATAAACAAAAGTTAGAATAACTATAAAAACGTGTTTAATTTTAACAAATAATAAAGGTAAGTCAGGGATGGTGGTAGAGGAGCCCAAGGGGTGGTAAAGCCGCCATCCTACCTTAAACTACCACCAAATACGAATGCTTTCACTACTGTGATCCAGTTCGGTGGTGAAATCAGGTCCTGAAATTACAGGTACATGAAGCAAAGCACCGTAGCCCTCAGATGAAGCGACGCATCTACAATCTGCTTTGTGGATTGTAGATATATTCATGGGCTACAGCTACATATAACATCAGGTGAACTACATGCTCGTTCGCTACATACGTCGTATAAAGTAAATATAAAAACTAGACAATTGAGGACTCTAATAATGCTGGACTACCGTTTTTTCCCAGTGCATGGAAAAGTATAATTATAAACCGGCCAAGTGCTTGTTGGGCCAAATGCAGTGTAGGGTTCCATAATCAACCGTTAGAACATACCTAGTAATACAGATTTAAGAGGGGCTCACTGCTTGACCTACTTGTATTAAATATACTTGTATTAATTAATTTTATTAAATAAGTAACAACTTCAAACAATTCATTATTAACAAAGGTTATGGATTTTGTACGAATTATTTCAAGTAATTGCATTTTTCAATTCGGACCTAGCCGTGACACTTTTCCTTCATTATATTATAATACTACCACAAAATCGTTGGCTACAGAAAACTAGCTCATGCATATACCTAAGTTGCTATACCTACACTCGGCGGGCACGCGGGGGTCCAGGGGCCGTACGCGTGCGAACGAAAGTAGTCTTAGAAATTGTGTCTGTGAGCGATGCCCGAGCAAGGCAAACATAGAGCGCGCAACGTATGTAGCATGTCTTCTGTACCGTATTCAGTAATACCACAGTAACGAATTATTCTGTATTTCTTGAGCAATTGTTTAGCTTTTAGAGGGGGAGGGCTATTTAAACAAAAAAATACTATCCATGGTTAAAAATATTTTTAGCCGATCTCAGAGTAAAAAAATACCTTTGCATACCCTTAATGCTTTTAAAACCTACAGACCTATTTAATGATACTCTACATTAAGAGGTACGTGAAAGAAAAAAAACCCCCTTTACTCTTAGCAAAAGTACCTACCCCAATTTTTTTTTTCTTCAAGATTTAATTTTATCACTTTGTAGCCATAGTTATCATACATAATGTTTACCAAATTTCAGCTTACCGGCACTAACAGTCTAGATGCTAGGGCCCGGACAGACAAACATAGTGAAACTATATGGCTTTCTAGTAGATAATACGGAACTCTAAAAAACACTTTCATTAATTGACATCATTAGTAAATAGATAAATAGCAAGAACAGTGTCAGTCTACAAGGTAGTACCTTTGGTTGGCAGAACTCGCCAGCGTACAGGACAAAGATTCATGGCCGAAAACAGAGATCCGTGGCTTAAAACCCACGGATCTGCGCCCACGGATCTCACGACAATTTACATTTTAGGATATAACAATGAATCTATTAATAATATTATACATATTTTTACTTGAAAGTTTACTCAAGGATATAAGTATTCATGATCTTAAAGCATTAAGCTGAAAGTATTTTCAACTACGTAGTAAAACAAGCTATGGAATGTATCAACCCTGTAGGACCAAAACGTGTAGTAGTCAAAGAACTCACCTAACTTATTTTGCGCGAAACTGAGCGACACCACCTTTACGTCTGAGCACTGCCAGTAAACTGGCGATGTGTCGTACCAATCGCGAGATGCCTACCACGTTCGAACCGAATTTGGTTGCTATTTTACGTCGCACGGTTGAAACGACGCCCGCCGCGTGACATGTTTTTGAATGACTATAGCTACTATAAGTTTTATTTTTTTATAACATATTGATTATAATAGGATAGCAGCACTTTCTAGGTATTCAAAAATATATGAATTAATATAAAGCTATAAGCGTAGACAAAATAAATCGTCATTACAAAGTACAGGTTACGCGTGTGACACGTAAAATTCAAGCTAAATCACCCCGTTTTTCAGTTTCAAATGGATTTTAAACCAATTTTCAGTTTTACATTGTTATTTTAATCAATAGGCCTCATTACTATAATAGTCAAGGAATCGTATGAGTGCTAATTAAGTTATGTATGTCTATTATTTTAGATAATATTACGATGTGACCGTCAAAATCAAGCTTCCCAGGAATCACCCATGATAGAAATGCTCTGATGATGCAGGCAGGAGTGTCTTATTATGATGGAACTCCTCAACTAATAAGAGCATAAATTCAAAACATTGCACAGGTATTCAGTTTTGGTGATAATATATCAATAATATGGCAACGATCTGATGATGCAGCCAAGAGTGTCTTATCATGAGGGAACTCCTCAACGCTTAAGCATAGATATCAAATTTTGCATTGTTGTTCAGCTTTGGTGATATGTCGCTATGTTGCTTCCACCCCGCATAAACTCATATAGCTACTGAATCTCAGTAAATTTATTATTTTTTGACTTTTGCAACCATCACTGTCGTATTCGTCGATTGAACTTCATTGCTTTTTTTAAAAAAGAATTCTGCATTCTCTTAAATAAATAACAAAGCATAAATATTTACACCACATTTATGTAGTGTCCATTGTATAACAAATTGAAAGAAAAAGAAAACAAAGAAAATATGGTTAATTTAAAACGTCAGCCGCAGTTTCTTTTGTCAAGCATATAAAGATGTTTTATTTCCATAAAGTACATATAAGTAACCATCGTAACAAATAAAAATATACTTTTGTTTTAAAGAAAACAACAACAATAATTGTTCTTTTCTTTGCTTTCACAATATTCTCAAATATTATTTTTGAATTGATAGTAGACCATCTTCAAAAATCAATAAAATGCAGCTAGTTTTATGAAATTATATCTGGATATATAATTTGTATTTTATATTTTGAAGTTATTTAAATTACCGGTGAAGTCTATTACATAAATATACCTTTACCTTTATTGTAAAAAAATACTATACATTTATATAAATTAGAAGCACACATGGATCCGGAATTGATTTATTTAGTCATTCGTTCCATAATTGCAAATAAAATTGATTTGCAAATTGTTTTATATTAGTAGATTTTATATTTTTGTTATTTTGTTGTTATTATTATATGGTTTTCCAGGTTTTACCTACTAGGGCATGCAATATCCGAAGGTTATCTATTCCGGAACTGAGATCCGATACTGACAAGCAATTCCGGAATTCCAGAACTAGTTCTGGTATTGATGTTGTTTTCTTTTTTATTTAATTTTTACTTTCTTTTCCTTTATAGTTTTTTTCACTATCTTTGCTCTGTCAAATACATGTCCCACTGCTGGGCACGGGCGTCTTCACATGGTGTCTAGTTTGACTACTTATTGCCTGACGATTGATATGTCAATCAGGACTGATAAATAACGACTGATTCGTTTAGTCAGTCTATCATGACTAGATTGATTGGTTTAATCATCAGTCATGTTTTTTTAGTCATCCATCATGATTGATAATTTAATAAAAGAGATTAAATTAATTTTAAAATTACATTTGGTCGAAAATCTACTAACTACATGACATACGCGTATCATTTAGTTCAGTTTGTACTTATTGTAAAACTTCATTTTGTGTATGTCCCTGAGCAAGTAAGTTTAAAAAATGTACCAAAGTAGATTTTTCAACAAATCATTCCATCAATCACAATGTCATGATTGAATGATTGATGACTCATTGCATTAGTCTACCTTATACAAAAACTTCAATCATGGCAAATTTAGTCAAGATTGATCAATTAGTGATTTAAATGGTATAGTCGATTTGCCCAATACCGTCAAAATATGAACAGCATAATAATATGAATATCGGAATACCGAAATTTCGCCTGTCAATTTTGGAACTGAAAAATCTGACAAATTTATCCGGAATGCCGGCGTTAAGGAATTCTGGAATGCCAGAATTGCATGCTCTAGTAGCTACACGTGGTCTAGGATACAATAGGTACTAATGAAGGGAAGGTAGATAAAAGTTAATTAATATATCTCATGTTCAAGCACAGTCTGACGCAGAGCATCATGTATGATCGCCATATGGTCGCGCACTGGTCGTTGTACACGTGGTCAAGAATACAATAGGTTCTTATGAAGGGATGGAATATTATAAAAGTTACCTAATAGCAGCATGGCGCCAGCGACTACTGCTCTCATGTCCAGCACAGCTTGTAAGAACAGCATCATGTATGAGAACCACATGGCTGCGCACAGGTCGTTGTACACGTGGCCGAGGCCGAACAGTACATCCTGACTCACGCGCCACCATCGTCGTCTGAAGGGGCCACTGGAAATAAAACAGTATACAGGATTTAAATGTCATAGTAACGAAGCCGTTTCAACAGTGATTCAGTAAATGATTCTAACACCCTGGGTGCAAAACATTTTTATCAAAAAAAAAACACATCGGAATTTCGGTCTTTAAAAAATTTCGATGTCATAATAAAATCGCAAATAGAATAAGCTTGCCCAAACACTTTTCAGTGATTAGAAATATAATTTAAAAGCTTTAGATGTAAAAAAAAATAATCGAAAAAATAGCAATGGGAAAATAAATCTTCAGAAATTTCAAAGTTGACCGGGCATTGACTTTTGAACTTATGCGTTGCATGATTTAGTAAAAGTTAACAGAAATTAACGTGAAAATGCATTATTTATCTTTTGGGCCTGACGTTTCGGCAGACAGATTACACTGGGCGTAGTCGCAAGCAGACTGGTTCTAGCGGCGTGCCATCTCCGTTCGTGAGGCCGATGATTCTCCGTCTACCCTCACTTCTTGACTTTTTAAATTACAAAGTCCAGTACAAACTACACCCGGTATATTGTGCGATTTAAAAAATTGCGCTGTGCGACAAAAGCAATTGACATCGCCTAATTTAACTACACACCTTTACTTTTAGTTTTCACAATTTTATTAGAGTGAAAAGTGTCAATCAAAAATCTTAAATATTTAAATTCTAATAAAATTACTGAGATAGAGACCGTGTAGGTTAGTAAAAAGAGACGTTTCTAACAAATATATAATGTATTTATTCACTCAGACCGCGTGCACAGGCTCTATTTGTTATACTGTCTCATTGCTGTGCAAAAGCCTCTCATGTGTTTGCAGTAAGTCTCTTTATCTTCTGTGGGTGCCCACCAGTTAGGTGGAATTGTTGAACAGTGTCCTGGGCACTCCTACTTCAATTAAGTAGACTTAGTTGTTACTTTACCCACGTCTGGACACGTATATACGTAGGTATGAGGTGCGAAATCTGTCGCTGAGCTTTATTCCAGGATTCTTGTCAAATTAACCTTAATTAAGCGACAAAGTCCATAAAAAACTGGTCGCGGTCTAATATATAATAATATATAAAAGTCTAGGATAATATTACCATAGTAAAAATAGATAAGTAGGCCAACTCCCGGCGTTTAGGAGCGCACGATACCTAAACTTGCTCGAGGCGCAGGGTTGTCACTTGTCAGATTGATATTTTAAATTACCTGTACTGAAATTATTTTTTTAATTTATTTAAAAACGTTTTTTTTACAAAACAAAGCATTTATTTATGTCAAGTCAAAAGCAAATCATTTATTGCCATGGGCCCCAAAGGTCGCTTGAACACGTCAAAACAAACATCAACGTTCAAATAAATAAAATTAAAATAAAACTTAAGCTAATTAAATTATAATATTAATTGCAACAAAACTACTATGCTTCCGGTGATTGAAAAAATAACCCTTCTTTGGCGGTCGCGTAAAAATACAGAAATGTTATATAGCTAAAATACAGTGCCATATACTCATATTTTTACGAGAATTTGAATGGGGTCTATGAGATTTCCGATAAGGTTCCAATAAATCTAAGATGTATAACAAGATCTTTGACAAATGCAGCTGAACGTATCATAATATCATACACTCTTCGATGCCTAATGTATTTAGTTAGTACTACAATTGCTTTTAATTACGAAACTCCTATTGGACTTACATCGAGCTGGCTTGAACTTATTGTGTTATACATCTCCTACATTGCTTGATTGACGGTACAATGCACATGAAATTTTTTTATTGCCTTACCCTTACATATAATATCAAAAACAAAGTCCTCAACGCGTCTGTCTGCTCGCGATAACCTCAAAAACAACTGAACGCATTTTTATGCGGTTTTAGTTTATAGTATAGTATAGAAGAGATGAGGAGAGTCGAGGGTGTAGCTTGTATTATCTTTCTCGTTGGATAACTACCGCCTTTCAGTCCGATAAATTAAACTTCTAATTGACCTACATAAGCCATGTTTAGCAATCTAATACAAAGAAAAGTCGAAAAAAAATGGCCTCGAAGCGGGATATGAAGCCGCTTTGAAAAACCGATCGTTTTCATCGATACAGCATTTGAATTGATGGTAACATCTGTTATGTTTGTTGCTACCAACATATAGGTACAGAGTAAGGTATGCAGGGCAAAAACTTCTAAGTAATAGTAAAGACGTACTACACCATTTATGGATTAGTGAGTTACATATCTAAATAGTGGGTATATTACACTAATTGAATAGGTTTGTAATTCACACATGCATATCTATTGCAGTCAGTTTTCACTACGGCGTAGAAGTTTTCGCCCTGCATACAAATTGCTTGGCCCACTGTACAATAGATGAAGCGAGGCATCCGGCAAGACGATGCATACAGTCAAAAGATTCGTAGATTTGGAGTAAATAAATAAATAATAATAATAATAATAAATACTTAAATAAAGCCCTACTGGGCTTGGAGGGCCGAGTGGTAAAGCGATTGGCGATTGGCGAGGCTGGAATCCGTGGATTAAACTGTTCTTAGTATTAGATAAGTTCTGTTTGGTAAATATACGTCTGTTACTGTTATTCAATGTTAATTATTCATAACAAGTTTCTTAATACAGCTTCGTTATGTTATGGGAAAGCTTCTGTCAATCTATAGTCGTTGAGAACAATAGATTGGTACTATCGAGTTCATAAATATGTAGTTTTGAAAATTGTATTATTTCTATTTGGATATAGATTGTGTAAGCAGTAAATCTGATGAAATAGACGGGGTGCGGAGTTGGTATAGTGTACCTGCCTGCGAAGCTAAGGTCGCGGGTTCGTTTCACGCTCAAGACAAAACTTTGTGTGCATTAACGTGAAGATTTGTCATGGTCTGGTCGTTTCTCTGAATAATAAGTATGTATTTACAAAAGAAAAGTATATGTGTATAAATTTTTGTTATTCTAGTAACCATAGTTCAAGCTCTGCTTAGTTTGGGACTAGATGGCATTGTGTGTATGAAATAAATACTTATTATTTGTAAATTATGTTTTATAGTTAACGAAGTAGCATCTTTAAGAGTAATGGGAGACGAGTAGATTGCGAAGTAGGTCCTGCCCCATGTCTTTGTAGGAATTCATTTAAAACATTGTTGCGAGTGCAGATATTATATTTTTCTAAGACTCTTAGGTTTACTGAGCTAAGTTTACTCTTAGTATAAGCTGGTCAAAAATACCTAAACGTATTTGTTTAAATAACATCAATAAATGCTTAAAATACTATGTCTCGAAGTTCATAAGTGTCAAAATATCAATGAACTTGACTGTACTTTCTTATTGGACGATTAGTGCTGGACCGGTTTCGGTTGTACCTACTAACTTTATTGATCAAGTCTACAGAATGCTAAATTTGTCAAATTGGATAAGAAAGTAACACGGTGACACGATGCTACAATGGCATCCCATATAATATAAGATTACAATTAAGAAATGTTATTTTTATAATGTAAAGCGGCAGTCAAAATTTGTTAACACAAGAAATACTACATGTGTCTAAATAAGGTATAAATAGTAATAAAATAAGCATTATCAGCTTTTTTAGCAATTTCATTTGTCAATCAATTCTGTCTGAAATAGCGGCAGGCAATTTGCCGCATTACCTCAATTCGTATCGCATGCCGCTAACAGGATAAGTTCGGTCTAACTGAATTTACTCGAATTAGATAATCGTTGGCGATAAGCACCGTTAACTGATAAATTACCTCTGAGGGACTGCCACTTCAGGAGACACTTCCTTCCCATTTTCTTCTATTTTCTCTTTCACATCCGTCGCACCATATTTCACACTCATTTTGTATTTATTGATTATAAGTGCAGTTTGCGTATGCGGCGGCTATAGAAAACTGCGATAACTTATAGCTCACATCACCCAGGGTAAACAAACTTGTACACAATGTCTTATAAAGTAATCCACTTTCACAACTGTGCTAACAATACTATTTTATGCTTCAAACGTATTTATTGTAAGGTATTTGTCTCGCATTGTGCGAGGGCGACGTCGCAGCGGCGTGTGCTATGAATGGAGTTCTCCACTTATGTGACAGTAAATTAGTCCCTATACGGAGCAGAAGTTACATATTCGCCTAACAAGCGATAGCCAATGCCCAAGAAATAACCAATGTTAGATCACCTATTGTATGTCCACAGTATTCTTTGTAGAGACGACACTTTATCGACGATGTCCAAATCACACGACATTTTGAGTTATAATGAGACTTTTTTTTTAATTGCCTTTTTTATAAGCTGAGCTTATTCATTTCTTATTAACGAAAAGTAAAATAAACGGTTTGCCATAATCTAATGAGGTTATTAACAGTGGTAAGTGATTACGTAATTTACTGTTTAAGTAGTGATTAAAAAATCTAGACCCTTCCGTTTCTAGAGACTTAAATGTAGCATTTAATTAATATCTACCAAAAAAACTATTAAAATATGACAAGAAGGATTGTGTAATCTAATGCTAAACAGGGGCTTGTATAGCGATGGGTCTAGTAAAAATCGAGTAATCCTCGAGTACGAAAAATCAATAATAGTAAAATCATAATTGAACTGTAGGCGGATTGCTTAGATAAATGCAAATGGACCTATAAAGCTTTTAAAGAGGTTTTATTTTCGATCAGCGATTTTTACGTCTTTTGTGAACTGATTTAAAAATGCTTTTTTTTACTTGAGTTTACTCTGTACTTCTGAAATGGTAGATGGCCACCAAGTCGGGATTTGATGATGGAATCCCATAGAAAACGAGGACAACCCTCAAATTTTATAGGTTCTAGGTATAGTGTTTTTTGTATATTTTCTGAGGTTCAACAGAGTTTTTTGTATATGTCCTTCTAACTACTGGACAAGCAGTCTTTAAAAAATGATTCTTGGAAAAGATACTTCACTTAAAGCAGATAAATAAAAATATTTGCAACAAAAATAAACCAACTTCAAAAAATCTTGTAAAAGCATAACAAAAACACGTTATCAATATCGAGCTGAAACAAGCAAAAAAATCACGTTTGTTGTATGGTAGCCCCCTCCCCTAAATATTAATATTATTCAGTTTTCAGTTGTTATAGCGGCCACAGTAATACATAAGCTGTGAAATTTTCAACTGCCTAGCTATCTAGGTCATGAGTTACAGCCTGGCCAGACGGAGAGACGCACAAAGAAGTCTTGAACTTAGTACTTAGTAGAACTTGAACACAGTATTGTTACTACACTTCCAATTCAAAGTGCGCAAATAAAGGCTAAATGCATTATTTGCATCTACTGATAACCATAATACTAGGTAAATCTTCTTCAGGTTCATAGACAGATTTAAAAACAACATTCAGACCCTGTCCACTCGCCTTATCGCCTTACTAAACAGATAAAAAGGATATGAATATGTTAATGATTTGATAGTAATTAAGAATTATTGAAATCTTAATTATTATTAAAAAATACGGCAGGTAAGATAAGTCATACTAATTGTATTATGGCCTGTTGACATTACGGCAGAAATGCCTTATATTGTAGTTGGGTTAAGTGTTCAAATATTAAACCTTCGCGGCCTTGGTGTTACCTTGTCATTATTGAAATGTTTAAAAAATGTTTATTCACTTAATTTAATATAGAAAGATTTCCGAAGTCTAGTGCCTATGAACCTACAAACTGTATCTCGTTCTATTTCCTTTTGGATATGATTAACAATAATTAGGCAAATGTGTAATTTATTTGCTGCTACTGGATTTTTATGAAAATCAGAACTAAACGAATATTTTGAAACTAAATCGTTTCTGTCGCGTGAATCACGCTTTACAAAACACTTGGATAAACATTCATAGTTGTTGGGTTACTGTGTTCAATTAAAACCATAATTATGTAAAAAAAAAAAAAATTCGCTGTTTTTTTCAAATGATTATCGAACCGGTATTTATTAAAAAAAACCTGTTTAAAAAAGTTTCACACCTAGATTTGCCGATGTGTGAAACTTACCAGTATAAAATTATTGCACCCAGGATCTAGAATCATGTAGGGTATCACTTGTGGCTTATCGTCACGATATCATTTAATTTTACACCCTTAATATCTTAAATTGTTGTTAATAAAATACAATATCTGTTGCTTTAGATATTGAAGATAAAGTAGTCTATTAATTCTTTAGAATTAATAGACTACTTTATCTTTGTAAGCTGTATTTTTTTTAATTATTTTGTTATTGTACTACCCTGAACACCTTTGTGAAAGAGAAATAAACAAATTTTTATCTTATCTTTTATCTTATCTACTATTTCAAACGCTTAGTACCTAACTTTGGAATTTATATTGGTCGCCGAATAATACACACAAGTATTAGTTGTACAGAATATAGGGTGATTCGACACAGCATGGCTTCCGAGAGTGTTAGGTTACCTTTCCACCCGGCTCGGAACTCGCTGGCCGCACTCGAGCTTCGTGACCCTAATGGAAATAATTATCTGGTTGGTCAATCATTACATATCTTAATTAAATATACTAGTTTCTGACCGCGGTTTTACCCGCGTGTTACGTCATTAAAAATGACCTTATGTTGTGCCTTAAGGTTCCATCTATCTCCATACCAAATTTCATCAAAATCGGTTCAGCCATTTAGGCATGAAAGCATAACAGACAGACTGACCGCCAGAGTTACTCTCGAATTTTAAATATTGAAGTTACAAAGTTAGGAGCTTTATACATTTCTAGTGGTGTCAGATTTTAAGACAATTAAATGTACACGTTGTTGCAGTGTATGACGCGACGGCTGCGGCGCCGCTCTACGTCTCGGAGCGTAGTGCAGTGGGTATCAGAGGAAAGATCTATTTCTAATCTCTTAGCTGACATCACGCCTATTTTACCCAAGAGGGTGTGGCAGAGGAGTATAACACCATAATTTGAACAGTTATGTATAGTTCGTATAAATGGTGAGCCATGAGAAGCCTGAGAATTTGCTGTCAGAAACATTCCAAATAGAAATCGAATTGAATTCGATCTGGTGAGAAGCATTACGCTATTCTAACTTCTTCCACTTGACTAGACCACGAGGCAGTTCTAATATTTCCTGATAATCATCGCCTAGCCTGGAGGTATAACGGAAAACTAACAGACAGTGCAAAGTTTATTTGGGCTAGAAGGCATTATAACTGTAGAAGATCGTTGATGTCTTTTAAAGGGCAAGTTTTAACCACAGTTATTTAACGTAGAAATAATTAGTTTCTATTGAACATTTTTAGTTCAACATCATCATCAGCTCATCAATACAAATAAATAAATTGAAGTGTCTGTTTTTAATGTCAAATTATTATTTTTTCAGTTGATATAGTTATTTGCACGATACCAATGCTTATAATACAGATTTTTTTTGTCTGTCTGTCCATCTGTCTGTCTCAATCAGCTAATCTTCTTAATAGTTGGACCTTTTTGATTAAATTTAAGATGCAGTTAACTGTACCAGCTATTTTCTATATTCAAGAATAATTGTGTCCCTTTTATATTCAGTCAGGTAACAGACAGAAAGCCTGACCAGATCTGACTACTAGATAATACAGACCTGATTTTATAGATGTAGTCACAGATCCATCGATCGACAATCCCACACTTTCGCTTCTAGATCGCCATTGTTTATTTTTAATGTCCCATTAAAATTTGTAAAAATTGAATACTCACACGGCTAACGTATACGTATATAAGTAAATACTCTTTATTTGTCTCTGTTATGCCAATTTCAGAGGCAACTTCATCTATAGCAGCCTTATAAAAGGTAGAAGTCGGTAATTGCTTCCTCTTCGAGATCATTCACATGATATCTACTGTTCTATAAAAAAGTAATTAAAGATGTAAAAAACAGTAGACATCCAGAACGCCAATGGCGGTTTATGAGGCGTGGTTCTTATCTTAATGGTCATCGTACGAAATATGTACCTAGCTGTGTGAACAAATTATTATTACTTATAATGCTGGCTAGATTTTAATTATAGCTTTTTTTTAAAGTAATAATCACAACAAAGAAGGACGTGACTCAAAACTGATGATTAGTTAAAAGCAGCAAATTGCATCATTAGCTCTACAAAACATTTTGCTCCAAGAGACGTCGCGTCTTTCTGTGTGGTTTCGTGAATTATAATAGCCCTATGAAAAATTACTTTATTGTATTGCTATAATTATTAAAATATTAGTCATGGCTGCATAAATATCCCGTATGTACTAATTTACTTAAGAATGGATATTTCAATTGAGAAGAATTATGTAGAGCAAGCAAGTGAGAGGTCATCAACAACCAAGTTTTGCGCCGTTCGTCAGAGACGCGACAAACAGATAGCAGAAGTGGAGGAAGATTATTAAAACTAGGTGGAATCCATCCACATTCACTGATGACTACAATCCTCAGTCATGAGGGACTTCAGAATACTGAAGATACTGAAATTGGTAGTCAAAATTACTTTTAACTGAATTGTTTCAAGAGCCTAGTTAAATTCATAGTAATGAGAAGTAGAATGTTCAGTTTATAATGGTATCTCTATTATGGTTTAGTATAACCCTGTGTTCATCTGCCTATTAAATGTCTATTAAGATGTCATGTAAATAAATGTTACTCAACGATTACACCTACGCGCGTGCTGTAGTGATTTTAACTGGTACTGTCTAGAGGGCGTCAGACCCGGCTTTGGTTGATACAGTTGGTATGATCTCATTTCGATATAAAGATAATAAGAGTATAAGTTTAGCGAGGGTCAAGCCAAGAGGAGCAGCAAGTCTATCTTTAAGTTAATGGTCCTCAAATATCCTAAAAAAATAAATGACGATTTTTTAAAGCCAAGGAGGATTTCCAGTGAGATGCTATGTGGATTACGTTTATTTAAATAGTTATTTATATCTTATTTATAAGTAAGAGATCAATGTGCAGAATTGCCAGCATTTTCCTTAAAAATTTACGAATCTCTTATATAAACTAAGTAAGTCCTTCATCTACAAAACTGAGAAAACTATATAATATATACTTATATACGACTATAAAACTATATATGATACGCGTACGAATATACAGACTAAAACAACATTTGAAAATAATGTTTTGTCTCCTACTGCTGTTATAAAGACAGTGTAAGTTAGACCTCCATCTACACAACTGAGCAAACCGCATCGAATTCCATACTATTGATTTTGCGTGATACTCGTACGAACATACAGATAGAAGAAACATTTGAAAAATATGTTTTGTCTCCTGCTGTTATAAAGACGCCCCTCCTCCCGTATTTTCTTTCTCTGCTTTGTTATTTTTATACTCCAGATTATCCATTGTTATTTAATCTGCCTCATTTTTATAATTTTTATTTTTATTTTCATAATGTTTCTTTTTGAATTTAAGTTTAACCAAACCGTCCAAGTGGTGTTAGTTTTAATTATTTGTTACGCTTAGCATGATTCAACTGTGTTAAATTTGTTTGTAATAGGTACATATTACTAGTGTAAACAATCGTTAGCTAACCAAAATAAATAAATAAATAAATTTTATTTGAATATCTGCTTTGTCTATACATATTAAAGTCACCTTTCAGTCACCATTTTATTATATCTATAGATTTTCTTAATTATTTTACTGAATATAGTGACGTTTCATTTAAAATAGCGTATTAAAACCCTGTAAACTTTTCGCTGATCGCATCATCGATCACATTAACGGTTCAGCACATATTTTCGACACAAAGGCCTCCTCCAATAGCTCCACTATATGACTATACTATAACCTATATATATATAATTAGTGTTTGTTTAGTAAAGCGTTACATTACTTTGGAGCTAGGTGACGTTGACATACAGTCGTGTGACCACAAGCTATCTCCTGCGGTTTTGATCTCGGGCCAAAGACAACATTGCAAGAGTTGCTGGGTACTTACTGTACTGGTTTGGTTACCGGAATGTGTTATAAATATCTTGAGTTTGATATTTGCCTAATTTATTTGAATCTAGTAGAACTCCTGCGGGGCTACTTACCGGCACGCAGTAGTGCTAGCAAGTAAAGGTAAGAAAGACGGTGCTTTTGTGGCGACAGGTTAAAGGTGAGTCGGTTATGCTTCTTCCCTGAAGGGCTAGTATACAAGCACGAGATAAAACTTTCTTGCGTTTTTGTCATACAAAAATTACAATTACGTGACAAAATCCATCTTGTGTTCGTATACTAGCCAATAGCTACCCATTACTTGCTTGTTCTAAAATGTTTCAGTTTGGTGGTAAAATAAAATGGGTTAAAGACAAATCTACCATTATTATAAATAAAGAAGACACCATAATAATAGGTGTTTCTTGTCATGTGATGTTAACATTGAGTAACGTGTTCGGTAGCGCCACCTTGCGGCGGCTTGGGTAACCGTTAAAAGTCTACCATGGTCACACTGTAGAATAGCCATACAAGTTTGTTCTACGGGCTCATGAAACCATTCCGTAGCATCGTAGCCGCTGCATTGTTATCAAACTTTTCTGCTAGAGGGCGCTATCAGTTAAGCTCATGTTTGTTCAATTTTAATGTAATAGGATGGACTAGATTTCACTGGCACTTCATTCATGAAATTGCAGACAGAATTTTGAATGCTTAAATAGTAATTAGGGTATTAGGCCTACCAAACTTTATATATGTCTTTTCACTTCTCGTTTGAAAGCCGCAACCAAATTTAATTAATTAGGCACGGGATATCGTTATTTAATTCGCTAATGCACAGTTTTTACCGTATACATAAACAAAAATACCTAGTCTGACAATACTTAATTACTGTTTTAATTTTCTCGATTAAAACATGTTTTGAAAGTGTTTTAAACATGTTTTGAAATAAGTTCATAGGTTTATACCTATGAAGTAGTGAAGGAAAATTAAACGATTCTTTTTTATTTTTTTTATTTTTTATTTATAACAACAGTTTACAGTTAAGATGCAATCAACTTTCTTTCTCTCATCTAGCTCAACTCAATTGTTAACTTCCACGATGTCGTTTTTAATAGTGTTTTATTTGATAATAAAAAAAACATCAAAAAAACACTCCACGTTTAGGTGTGTATTTTTGTAGCGTATCAGTGTTTTAAACAAATGTTTCGAACATTTGTCCTGAATAAACTGGTTATTTAGTACTATGTGAAATGAACCGGCAATCAGAGTAAGTTGACTCCTTTATGCACAGCTAAAATCTGATTGCACTTATGAACCCTCGACGCTGTGGATTACTGTAGAGCGGCGTAAAGTCTACGGTGATCCCCTTGATTAAACCGGCGCGGCGTGTGCGGCACAGCTGTGATGTACTAATCTTTGGCGTTACTGTTGCCTAACTGTATTTATATAGTGTCCGATCCTACTTGCACAGGCAGTTTGTGCAACTATTGTATGAAAAACTAGCCAAGTGTGTGTCGGGCTACGCGCTCTAACATATTTGGACTTAAAAGCGGTTTACTATCTGTTTTAAACAAGTAACAACTTTTTTTTGAAAAAAAAAAACATATTACGTATGAACTATTCTAAGTAACTCTTGTACTAATAAAGTTAACGTAGCCACTATAGTTTTTCTTGAAAGTTTATGACATATACTACCACCATTTTTTTTTTCAGATTTTCGAGCGCACTATTTAGCTTTAATAATCTCACAGCAGCGATAGCCGAGTGGGAGACCGTAGGACTGCGAAGTCAAAGGTCTCGGGTTCGAACCCACGGCACACACCTCTGTCAATAAATAACTATGTACTAACCTAACTGCAATTGTTTACAACATATTTTCTTTGTTAATATTGGTGTACATAGACTACTCTATCTCTATCTCTATCTCTAACCATAAAAATAAATAAGTTTTTATTATTTCTGACACCCGTTTGAGTTTTTTTAGAAAGATAGTATATTTATTTTCATTGATTTGAATTTTCTTTTAAATCTCACGCCACCATATCAACACCAATAATAATTTATTTATTCCACTGATTCTACAATGACTTGAAGTTTCTAGTTATACTCGAATTAGTGGTGCCCAATCTACAGCTTAGCACATCGCGTGGGAATCGGCGAGGCAATTAAAGCATTATGTCAGTTGCAGGAGCCGTATCTCCTTTATTTCCGTACTAGTAGCTGAAGTCTAATTGCATTTGTGAATCCTCCACGGCGAAATCCATCAAATCATTATTTGATCTAACGGGTATCGTCCGATTTTTTGAATCCAAGTTATTACAAACTAACTCTGACGGTAACTTGATAGATAGTGGTCTATTATATCCTAGTCAAGGTCTATCTTCATAAAAAAGACCAATTATAGAGATATATATATATAGAGATATAGATACCCAGTTATAGGTAGAGGATGGTGGCTCTCGGAAGAGCGTGTGATAGCAATTGTGGTGACATGATTCGTCAGCCAGACACTGCGTTACCGTGCTGGCTATCCATGGTGCGCCGCGGGGATTGCCTCCAGGCAGTGGACTACCGCAGCCAATTTGGAAGTCCCTCAACCATCTCCGGACCCAAGTTGGTCGCAGTAAGGATTTTTTTATAAAATGGGGGTTCAACAACCCAAATGACACCGCCTGCGAATTTGTTTTTCCATTTAAACAATGGACCATCTCTTCTCATGCCGTCTGTCTTCCACAACCTCTGAAGACCTAATGCAGGCTACAAAGAAAGGAGTACATGCTGGGCAGGAACTATTTTAAAAGTAATAAATAAACAGAATATAATAAAAAAGCTATTGATACGACGAAGAACAGTTATAGTTACTTTTGCATTTATAAAATTTGTAAGGATAAAAAAATGCATAGTGTCAGGTCAAAGGAACGAAATATCTCACTTAGCCACCCATGGTTTGTTTTAGTCCACTCAAAAGGATAAAATTAAAATTCTGTTCCAAATAAAATTGTACTACATTCTTGGTCGGTAAATAAACCAGCACATAATTATGTAGAGCAAATACCTTTTGGTAGAGGAAGGGATAACCGTGGGTGTCAAAGGTAAGGTAAACACGATTCTAAGCCCTAAGGTATTTCGGTACCATCTTTCATGTTAACGTAATTATTTACCCGCTTGTTACGGCGATAATCTCGACAAATTATATACCTAAAGCTTCCTCATGAATCACACTATCTATTGGTGAAAACCCATGGTAATCCGTTTTCCAGTTTTTGAGTATATCGTGAAGAGACAAGCGCGGCAGAGGGCTGTAGACCGGAGTACTTCTGAACTTTTATAATAATAATTATTTTAGGAAAAATTCGAAACGTTGTCAGTACTTCTTAAAAGATCGGCCAACAACAAATTTGATTTACCGTTCCACCACTTCAGGGTTAGCCCAAACATTGTATCGGAAAAAATAAACAATTAACTTTTTGTAAGACGCAGCATTGTAAAAAATACAAGTCGATAATTTACTTTGAAGGTCAGATTATGAAAAGCAAATGAAACTACTTATTTTAAAACAATACTTAAACTTAGGTAAGAACGCTCATAAGTAACTTTTTGAACAAAAACGGTAGATAATTTAACCTAAACGTAAGAAGTGTTTGAGAAAATTACCTACCATTAACTTAGCCTAGTTGTCTATTAGACCATAGGACAAAGAACTGAAAAGATTACGTTAAAATGACCTTTAGTGTGAACTGTGACATAATCATTTAGTAGTTAGAAATAAGTTTTCAATATTTGACCGTACCGTAGTAGTTATTTGAATTTGTTAAAGGAAAATTGCATTGCGGTAATTAAATTCTCGCGGTCTCCCATTTGTACACAACTACACAACGCAAGTGATATTCAGTACATATTAATATCTACCCTGCCATCATAGTCAAATACGAATAAATTAATTGTTTGCCTTATAATGCGATGTACATATTACTTAGTTGTTTAAGCTTTCAGGAGAAGAGGGTAGGTATAGTATAGTTATGAATATGGAATGTAATGATGCATTTTATAGACATTATAGTAACGACAGCGGAGAAAAATTTAATATTTTATTTAATAATACAAACATGTGCTGGGAACTGATTTCAGCCATATGTTTCGACTGCTCGAAATTCTAAAATAAGTCAATATATTTTTCAATGGATAAGTATCTGTTTATAAAATTTTCAAATAGCTAGGTACAGTCGTATTGTACGGTGGTACAGTATAGGCATATAATGTAAGCCACGGTTAAAAAAAAAACCTACTAATATCGATTAGCGACCATTGTAATCAACAACCATTTACCCGTAAATTGACTTCGGAGTGCAAAGGCATGTTAGTTAGTGCTTTTTGTCCAAAACGGTGTATCACGATCGCTCACAATTCGGTTACACGCGAATGTCCCAGCGAGGCCTATCGTATTAGATATGACCTGGTTTATGACCACAGCCGTACTAAGAGGTCAGACTGGCTATACTTACAGGGTGACGATTGCCAGTCGGGCCACTCCTGTGTGGGTCTTTGCAGGTCTACCTGAGGCCCTATAGATTCTAAAAACAAAACTTGTAGAGACAACCCCTCCCTCCCAACAGTGAGTGACGGGCCCATTGTGGGATACCATCCGAGCCTTCAAGTCCAGGCCAATCCTGCGTGAGCTAGCTTGATCCACATCTGGGGGACGTTTTCTTCTTCTTTCGTGTCAAAGGCTTTTATGTTATACGGTTTTGGCCCATAAAGCAGCAACGTCCATTCCTTTTTTTTTTAGGGGGAGGATTAAAACGGTATGATCACGATTGGTCACATTCGATTGCACTCGAAAGTCCTAGCGAGGCCTAGAGCACTTTACGCTGATTTATGAGTGCAGCCGTGCTCTGCAACAAGCTTCGACCACAAACGCAGTAATTGAATCGTAATAAAAATCACAGAGATCTCGACCAATCATAATCGATTGTACCCGTATGTCTTAGTGAGGCCTAGGGCTATATACCTTGATTAAGTGCGTAGCCGTGCTCTGACTAGACAAACTTGGTCCAAACGCGAAGACATTCAATCAGGAACTATTATAACCCCCCCTTTTAGCGTCGTGGGTTAAAAACACTGAGATCATGATTAGTCACACACAATCGATTGCACCCGTATGCCCAAGCGAGGCCTAGCGCAATATACCTTGATTAATTAGCATAGCCGTCGGAACTCTGTCTAGTCGAGTTGGTTCAAATTAGCAGTGATCCAATCAGGAGTACCTATTACAATATCCCTCTTTTTGCGGTGAAGGTTCAAACCAGTGAGATCACGATTGGTCACAATCGATTGCACTCGTATGTCCTAGCGAGGCCTAGCCCACTATGCACTGATTTATGAGCGCAGCCGTGTGGTGTGCCTAGACAAGCTTCGTCCGCATTCGCGTAATTAAATCCCACTTTAATTGATATGGCGGCACTAATTGCTATTACGATTTATTATGCCTCAATTGCTGGAGAGAATCTAATATCTGCATTGTTATGGAATGTTCGCGTATAAAAAACACCAACTTTCTTGGGTAAATGCTTGGGTAGGGCTTTAAAACATTTTTTCTTGTTGAGACAAGAGATAGAGACTTTTAAAAATTAAATTTCTGACTGGAATTATATAAAACATAATCCTTGGCACAACCCGTTTGCTTCAAGTAGATAAGTACATACGAACCACAGTATACATGATAATAAGTGAATATTGTATTTTTTTAAGGTCCACCAATAACTAATTACTATCGTTAACGTGATTGCATAGAAAATTACTATTCAAATATTCAAAATAAAACCTCAATCGTGATTGTATATAATTATAAGAAGCTAATAACTACAAAACCATTATTATCCAAAGTATTTCATGGTTATTCCATTGTCGTTCGTAGCAAAAAACAAAGTAAGAAGACTAATTTAGTCAAGGCTAGTTACAGAACAGCGCTTGTGGTTTTACAACTCTAACCGCTAGTTCCGTGGGACCGTAACAGATGGCGCTCGCAGTCTCTAGTTATAATTAAAGTTGAAGCTTCATGGAGCAAAATAAAATGTATGCAAATGTCACGCATAAGGGATGATATGCGTGATATTTACATATTTATTGAAGGAGGGTGCCGAACTAGGGTGTCGTGTAGGCAATCGGGGAACTACAGGTTGCGGACAACAAGCTTTGTACTATGTAAAGCAGTTTCCTCGTTTATGAGAAAAACTTTGGCCATTGTTGAGATTACTTTGGTATCTATTCTTTGCGATTTTCTTGTGTTCAGTGTTAAACAAGTTTGTGAAGGATAACTAGTAGTAAATGAATTAAATAGTAAAATTATAGGAATGGCGAACAATCACATAAAATTCTCGTACTTGGTATTATTTTAATTTTCTTTTTTTTTTTTTTTTTTATTCTACTCCCACAGCGAACGAACGTGTAGTCCACCTGATGGTAAGTGGAGTACAGCCCATGGACATCAACAATCCACAAAAGCAGATTACAGATGCGTCGCTGCAGCTGAGGACTACGGTGTTATGCCTCATGTGCCAGTAATTTCAGGGCCTGATCTCACCACCAAACCGGAACACAGTAATGGAAGCACTACTATTTGGCGGCAGGTTAAAGGTGAGACGGTGGTGCTGCCGCCCTCGAGCTCATTCACAAGAGCTCTACCACCATTAAAACGTATTCTTTAAACGTATTTATACATAATAATATGTTAAAGTGAATATATTTTTATTCGAATTCCACAACTTTATCGAATGATAATATGAGTGCTTGTGAGAATGTTATATTCATACAGATATAAAAAAAAATTGTATCCAGGAATATTGGCATTTGCTAAAATCATTGGTATATCTAATCTCCTTCTTCTTCTTTCGTACTACAAACTTATATTACTCCCGCCCAGTGCGTGGCCACACCAATTGCGCATTCTATTTTTTTTTAAAATATTAATTTAATAAAAAAAAGAGTTTCTTGAAAATAAAAATTTAAGTAAGGAACTTGAAAGAATGACATTACCACTGACATAACTTATAAATTAATTTAAAATGAAAGACGAGTGACATTTGTTTACTTACACTTATTTATGCTCGTAAGTAAGTAGGAATATTTTTCTATCACAAAACATTTTCCATTTGTAATGCTGAAGTGTCTGAGTGAGTGGCTGTTCACATTTTCTGATAACATTCAGTGTAACAGGAAAATGCAAGGTAAAAGAGGAGCAGGTACTCATGATAAAAAGGCGGTGACACGCCGGGTTGTCGTTCAGAAAAGGTCAAAGCGAGAGCGGTCCCGACGAACTTTAAACTGGTTCCAAAGAAAGCCTTCAAAACCACCAATATCATTGTTGTTCAACTGCCGAAAACTTATAAACGTACCTATTTATACGTAAATGTACATTGTTAAACTTTTATTCAAGGTAAAGAATATTACGATTTGGCGCCAGCATATTAAAATCTTTATTGAAGCTAATATTGACAATTCCGTTCAAAATTAATAAGCGCCGCCATATTGCCAAATAAAGACTACAGAGTAAAATGAAGAAGCTTATCGTATTTTCAATTACTTTTATCTTTATTTGTTTTTCCTATTCTACGAGCTAGATATTGTTTTTTAACGCACGGCAATGCTAAACGAAGGATTATACTTTTATCCTTATGCGTCCGTGAAAGATTTCGCTTTGTGCTTGAGTTTTTACCTTTTTGATTCTGAGAAATAAGACGATGACGACGCGACAACGGCACTGTACTGTATCGAGAATAACTCAGTTTTAGCATATATTAAATTTATTCACGAGTAGGAGGTCGTGCTAAATTATAGCATTTGGTGCTATTATGTATTTAGGTCTTGTGTATGAATTATTTAACATTTTATACTCAATATAAATTAAGGTTTATCGAGCAAACAATAGCCCCTTAGTCGAACACAGCTTGCAAAAAGTATCACGAAAATAACAGTATCACACATTAACTCTTAATGAGTTATGCTAAAATTTTGAATATAAATGTCTCGTGCTAACATAATTTGGTTTAAATTACTTTTATTATAGTCATTATTTTATAAATGAGTACCTAAGCAAAATATGAAATAAACATTTGATGGCAACTCTATTATGTTGGCATTATTGTATTATGAAGATTACATTTTTGGTATCGTGCATTTAATGTTTGCCCTACTTTATTAGCAATAATAATATCTAAATATAAAAGCTTAAACATGTCATGTTGAATAAAAAGCAAGAATAAATCGGCTAAGCTGCAAATATAACATGATAAGTCTTATTATAACGTTTATTTTTATAATAACATTATTAATTACTGACATACCTACCTATAGACTGACGTCGAACTTTCAAATTTCCTTTTCATTAAAACGGCATCGTAAAAGCTTTACGTTCATGTTTCTACGTAAAATATCATACAAATGTTTTGTTGACTATGCATATATGTGTACGGAATTGAATACCGATGTTTGCAACATTAAATCGTGGTCTTAGCAGTGTGTTGAGCCTTAATACGATTTATGGCACGTCTACTACGGCGCACAGTAATTCGTCTAGTACAAGCTAGCGAGACAAAATTCATGACGTAATATCCAGGAATCCGCGATAACAACTTGTAAACAACCCTTCCCAGGTAAGGAATTCTAAGAAATAATTTGTTTGTCACCTCATTACGCAATTTTGTGGAGGGAGGAATGTTAATTAAAAAGGGAATGCAATTGCATTTGCAAATTAGTTGTATTTATTGTACAATTGTAACAACATCTTTTAAAATTTATAGTAAAGTGAAACAGTTATTTTGTGATGGATTCTACTGTTGAAGGTATGTACTTACTTTTTGGACTTGATTTTATAAAAATACATGTACATTTTTTCTGAAATTTGAGTTTAAAGTATGTAGAAATAAATCCACATAATTTTCTTTAACTTTAAACTTTAATGGACTGCAACTTTTTGTATCCCAATGTATCCAGCTTAATTTTTCTATATGTTATAATTACAATATTGAGCCATAGATTAACATTTATTGTAGCTCCCGAAATTGCCCGCAATTAATAAAATTTACTTTTTTTCAGAACGAGTCGTGACTATGAGAAAATTGGAGTTTTTCGAAGAATGGTTAAAACATGACAAAACTGAAAGGACAAGTTGCATTTTTGATTAAATATGTGTACAATACAATATATCGGATGCTTCTGAAGATTCCCTGAGAAGACTCAAGATGAAAATTTCGAGTCTTTCATCCAAAATGAACGAAAAGTGGACATCCTCTAAGTGCAATAAGGATACTTTTGTTGCCAAACATAAAGTTTGGTTAGAAGGAACTGGAATTGACATGTTTTTGTGTGTGAATCAGCCGTGCCCTTTAACATCATCGGGCGTTCATTCTGTAGGGCGACCTCAGAAAACCTTTGATGAGTCATCAACAAAAACAAAAAAACGGAAAGTAGACGATCTTTTAGCAACGCGAAGTGCTAACGAACTAATTACTGCAGCAGAATTAGTGACACGGAAAGAAGGGCACCGAAGTGTTGCAAATCAAATTCGGAGTGTCGCAGCCGGCGAAAGTTTAAAAAAAAATAAGTGTTCTGAAGAGAGTAGGCGATTGACTCCAGATGAAGCTTTAGCTTATTATGTAGACTCTAAATCTACTTCTCATGCGTATAAAGAAACTAGAAAGTGGTCAATGAAAGCGGGACATCAAGTGTATCCATCCCTCTATAGCCTAGGTAAGTCCAAAGCTTCTTGCTGTCCTTCTAATGAACATATTTCTGTGACTGAATCTCGAGCTCGAGCGAATTGGAGAGGATTGATGAGGAATCTTCTGATGATGATATCTTCTGATCTAGATTCGATTTACCTATTCTATTACGTATTAGTTTGTCATCATGTTTTAGTTTTATTTTTATGTATTGTATTGTATTAGTATTGTAGTTAAAGAATGTTTCTTTTTATTTTGTATGATGTTATTTTAAGTGTTTTTTATATGTATGGTTGTTGTTTTTGGATTATTGGTGTATGTTATTTGATAAAGTGTACAAATAAATACCTATTTTATACATATTTATGGTTTCAATTTTATAAATAATTAGTATATTATTATATTGTGACTTACAGGCATAAAATGTAGTTAATTAGAGTTAACCAGAATGTAGAACAGCATAGGACACTTTACATATGCATAAACAATTGAAATAAGTAATAAAATAATTTTGTCTCGCTAGCTTGTACCTACTAGACGAATCACTGTGCGGCGTCTTGTCACACCGACAATCCCTGTATGTGGCTATGTGCTCAACAACAGGCACCTACGCTTTCAATTCAAACGCGTAAGCATACAATACGACTATACATGGCGCTGACATGATTACAAATCATTCTAAACCAATTGACAACCAACGCATTTTAAATAATTGAAGGCCAAAATAATATATAAGGTGCATTAAACGTGATTCGAAATAAATTATTTGCAAAGCCTATGCGACCCACCTTAGGGGCGACAGGCACTTGACCGTGCGGGTTTCCGAGAAAACGACGTGATTATTCCAACATTTCAGATTTATACCGTGTGTGTAAGTATCGGGTCACTAGGGAGCGTGTCTCGGCATACACGCAGCTATATTACAGCAAACGACGTACGAGACGTGGAGCTCCCTGATAACAATTTGATTATTCTGCGTCCTCACTGTACTTCTCGTTTAAAGGTAATCTTAGCTAATGATTCTAGCCTCACCCTTCTCTAAAACAACATCGCACCCTAACAATTTACAGGCAAATTAGTTTCTAGATAGGCACCTGTATACATTATACTCGACAGATGATCACCGTCGGCAGTGTGTAAACGTTCCTATTACTTTGATAGGCCTTGTCGGGTCGATGTGATGGGCATAAAAACATGTGAGTTATGGCCGTTAATGTACATGCTGAAGTATTAAAATGTAGGTCATAATCCGAGGGAGGTAATATCGTCAACTGTGCTTTTACCAAGTGCCGCGCGATCTCGTGCAAAAACGCTATAGACGCGGGATTAAAACAATTTTTACGTTTATTTTTAGTAGAGGCGTGACCCGGTTTATGCGATACGTGATAGGTCTATAAACTCGTTAAGGATGCCTTCTGCGGACTTTGTGCGGGAGATCACCATATGGATAGACTACTAGATCGAAATATCCGTCGTGTTTGTTTTTTAAAACAGACCTTTTCTATTGTTGTGATTTATTAATATCTATGTATGGATATTTAAAATGGTTTGGAGTAAAGACGCTTGGGCGCACTCTGTATATAAAGAAATGTCTACCCTTTTTGAGGCCACACGTTCTTGGAATGCTGGCTATCATTCCGGGCAGCAATGCTGCCACCAAGCTGCGGTCTCTCAGATTAGGCATCTAGTACATAAGTTAGTTAGTTTTTAGTATATTATTAGTATTTCTTGTAATTGATATTAATATATTTATATTTATTTAACCTAAAAAATATAATCCCCTTTTAACCTTCTGTCGTGCAGGGTTCATAATTGATGCTGTACCTATATTTAAGATCTAGATGTAGCTAGATGTATGTACAAGCCTCCACTTGCGGCTTCGCACGCATGGTTTAAATTTAGGCTTTAAACTAGACGTGGGCAAAGTTTTATCAAAATCGACCCGGTAATTTAGCACAGTGCAAAGTGCGTAAATGGTCATTTAAAAACAATTTATTTTCAGCTTTTCAAGGAAGTAAAAATTATATAATTTCAGTATTTAGTATCTAATCAATATCAAATACCCTCTAAATTTCTGCTTGTACCTACTTTCTATACGATATTGAAAGTTACTTATATTAATTTATACGGAAGCTTATTAAGAAGCAGGTTCACATTTAGTTTTTAAATATAGAGAACACACAAAAACATTATGGTAATTCCAAATTTTTTTCACCATCATTATGTTAATATTAATCTCCTTACATAAAAATGCCAAATTTACACAACTCATTTCGTATTATTTTGTCACGAATAGGAAATATAAAATTATTGGCCATTTATTAAATACAAATATGCCTACTTAATTAGCAATTATAATACTTATACCAAACACGTTTATTGGTCAGGTTTATTAATAAAATAAAGATTTCAAATCAATCTGTAGACACGCACTTACTTATTATACCTTCCTTTTTTATAATAGTGTGATAATAAAGTTATACTTGCCCATATCTTTTTTAACAACAATTACATGTCTAATAAAAGCGCGTCTTTACTATGACGCCAAAAGCTTCTAGCCTAAGAGACAGTGGCCGCCCGACTTACGTAACTTTATAAATGATTAAAATTTTCCTGTTTGTGCCGCTAATAGAGGTTAAATCACTAAATATGGAATTTGGGTTGTGGTGGATTTGTGAGATATTAAACCAAAAAAGTTGTTAACGTTATAATATAAAGAGTACAGAAACTTTCAAACTTTAAGGGTGTCAGTCATGAGGTTGGAACCAAGTTAAGTGTCTGCCAATGGTCGGGGATGATTTCTCCGATCACCAACATATCTAAAAATGACGTTTTATACTATGACGCAATTTTAAGATCCCAAAGCCACGATTCAATTCCATTTGGTGATGGTTCGGACAACTTTCAGCTTTTATAAAACGACGTAAGTCGGGCCACGGCCTCTTAGGCTATTCTTTATGAGTGTCGAGAGATCGGCTCCTTACGTCATTTTATAAAAGTAGTTTGGTGTCTGATTGACACCTGTCTGATTGAGTTCTGAAAGTTCAAGGGGTCTATTGAAGTATTTTTTGTATCTACCGAGGACGGGGGGTGATATCTACCGTCACCATTAACAAACAAGTCAATAAATACGCTCTACTATGACACACATTTTTTTTTAATATTAAGCCACCACTATTCAGATATTTGGTGATCGTTCTTAGACAAGGAATGTTTCAGTTTTTATAAAGTTATGTAAGTCGGGTGCCCACGGGCTTTTGTACTATTAGTGTTTACTTTTACTTAACTTTATGTAATGCTATACGATACAGGGCATACTTAACTAGCAAGCAAGGACACGAATCGTTTTGCCAAAAGAGTATGTAGGTAACGGTGAAAATATACGCCTGGTACAGTACGCAGTACAGCAAAGAGCACTTAATAAGTATGGAGAGGAACTTCAAGCATATATCTATGCAAATAAGTCTGCCAAAACTAGAAGATTGTGCCGCGCATCGATGATTTGACAACTAGTTTTATATGACGTGCAAGAGCGGCGATCTTCCACATTTAACAGCGGGGAGCGCGTGACAATGACTAGTCCTATGGGTTAAATGGTCTAAGCTCTACAGACATCGTGCCTCTATCGATGTTCTAATACGGGTGTCCAAAAATATCCGTGCGATGGCCAATTTAGTACAATGGTGTCTCGCATGTAGGCCACGTACACGCAACTTATCCGTTCCAATTCGTATAAGGCCAAGAGCCTACTATTACATATTATATGACAAGTGAGTGATTGTTAAAACCTCGCCTACTAATTTTATTTGTACCTACTTGGTACGAAAGGTGATGTATAAAAGTATGGTGCGTAATATAATTATAACAGTTATTATTAGTACAGTTTATAATAGTTATGGATATACAGTTTACTGTGAAAAGATATTTAATTAATATTTCAGTTTCAGTAAGTCTGCAATGTTTTGTGGATATTTAGGCACAGTAAATACTCCTTTTTATTTTATAGCTTACCATTCGAATGAATATTGTTTAAATAAGTTTAATACTTGTAATATTTAAAGCAAATTTTAGCTTTGCTATGCCTTTTTGTATTTATATAATATTAAAGTTGAAAAAATTAAGAATCCAGCAGGACTCGAACCTGCACCCCCTGGGTATACGCCCCAAGTGCTTTGCCAATTCAGCTATGGATTCGTATGCTGCCGGACTCGAAATTTCTCAACTCTTTTGTGCCAGCCGAAGCTAGACGAACCATTACTTGGTTTTAGCGCCATCTATGCGATGTAATAAGTTACTTATTCACATAATCGCATACAGTACGTTTGAATTAAGATCAACACATTACTGTCGAGAGATGACGCATATTTATCAATACTTGTAATATTTAAAGCAAATTTTAGCTTTGCTATGCCTTTTTGTATTTATATGAATTGGCAAAGCACTTGGGGCGTATACCCAGGGGGTGCAGGTTCGAGTCCTGCTGGATTCTTAATTTTTTCAACTTTAATATTATATAAGTTTAATACTTTTTATACTCAACGTTTGTATGTAATGGAGCATGGGCTCCTCCCTGCAAAATTATTTTAGGTTCTAGATCTGTACAAATATCACAAACAATAATGTGCCTGAACTTTTTTCTAGATTTATTTAATTTAATAAGTATATTTTATAGTCTTTTATTTGATGTAAATATATTTAGGTATTTCTTTAGTTTTGACGATTAAATTGTATTTAGATTTAATTAAATTAATGAATATAATGTTGGTAACAATTATTTTCCAGACGGGTATGGTATAATTATGAAAAAAAAAATGCTTATGCGTCTATGGTTTTATGATGAACACAGTCACTCTTGTAGGCGTGTTTAATTTATTTTATAATACAGAATATAAAATTAATATAATCGTTGAACTATGTCACTTTAGTAGAATTAGGTGGTAACCGTAGAAAAATCTCACGCAAAATTAATATATAGGTATGAATAAAACAAGAGCAGTTTCTAAAAATAACCAATAAAATGTATTACAGCAAAATATATTTTTTTAATAAATAATATTTGCTTTATTTCCATTTTAGATAAAGCCAACCGAAATAGCTTTTAACTCACACTCTCAGCTATTGCGTAAATTTTAAAGACGTAGGTACAGCGGTTAACAAACCGCTCACATCTGTTATCATCATTCACACACGCGTCTCGAATTTAAACCGACTTGAATATTATGTAAATTATGTAATACTCTTATGATTACACGTATCTCGTACTTGCTCGTATGACCGTCTATTGACACTCGGATTTAAATAACTATAAGCAAATAGCTGCCCCGCGCGGTTTTACCCGCGTCAAATGTTATTCAGGCCGGTGACCGCAAGTAAAAAAAAAATAACAGCGCCATCTATTGATTTTTGCGTTGACTCACTTCTAACTGAAAAACCCTAAATTCACCTGTTTGGGAATAAAATTTAGAAAAACCTCAGTACAGAAATTCATTTATTTTTATTCAAGTTCAACTATACGAAATTTGGTGCTTGTAACTTAAAAAATGACTGACTTCCATACAACCATCAATTCATCCCTCATTTTTACCCCATCCGAAATTAATTTGTAAAAAACCCCTTCTTAGTGCGCCTCTACGCCTCGTAAAGTAACTTCATGCAAAATTTCAAGTTGCTAGCCTTAGTGGTTTAGGCTCTGCGTTGATGAATCAGTTAGTCGGACGAACAATTATATAATCTAAATAGTTATATAATTTTTAGAGCCTAATATAAGTATAGATTAACGCAACGAGGGCGCGGAATACATCGTTACATTATACGGTTAATAACTATCTATGTGATTGAATCCAGTTTTACGATAATTTTAAGGTCACGATAAATTACGGAGTACCAGTTTACCAGTGTACCCAACGCGAATGTTAATTACGTAAAACGATAACTCGTAATTATTTTATCGTTTAGATGATATTAATTTTCAAGTTGCTATCAAATTATGTTAAGTGGGAAACGCGATGTAGCGATAGAAGAGGATAAAGATTATTCTGTAAGTAAAGTTAAGCGTAGCAGGAGATAATGCAGAGGAGACATTTAGTTCCTGACATATTATTATGACGCATGCTTTGATACATGTTACCTCCTTCATTGAACTATATCTTCTTGACGTACTTCCATGTCTCCTCTGCCCCGAAGTCTTACTGCGATTAACTCTCTTCTGACATCGAACCCAGACTGTGATTTGTTTGTAGATGCCCACGAAAATCTTGTTGGTGCGCTTGAGGTTTGGCGAGATGAATAAGAAGTAATTTAAATTATTGTCTTTTCTTTTATGAGTTTTTCTTTTCTTGTAATTTATCGTATCGTAAATTGTTTCTGACGATTCATAAATTTAATCAATGTAATTCTGGTCCTGTACCGTTTTGATTAATAAATAAATTGAAGTTATAGAATAAATATATCTACGCAAAATTAAATAGCTTATTGTTGATATTACTAAGTATCATTGAATAGCCTTTGTAACATTAATGTCAAGTCTCTAAATAAATTTTAGTTGGGTGTTAGCTCCGCTGCCGCGTTGTGGTGCTCTGTTGACACGGGAATTATTTAGAAATTTGAGACCAGCAAGTTTATTAGCCTTGGTAATCTTCCTTATTTAGTTTCCACTATATTTTAATGAATTTCAGGCACTAATTTGCATCTGACGTTTTGTGAAATTTATTACTTACAGTGAATAAATCAGGACGTAACTTCTCAATGACACCAATAACTTTCATAACTTTATACCAACTAGTATATTCCGACAAATGTCGGTCTGTGTAAGTTTCCGCCCGTCTTTCCTCGAGCAGGATGTATGCAATCACATATTTATATGTTAGTCACTTATTCATGGATTTATAAGTTGAAATACTTCGTCCGCTTTCTACTGAATTAGCCATTTGAGCAATCCAGGTGCAAGTGCAGGCGACTGTCGCGGATGTGGTGTAGTTTCGCTCAACATTCTATTTTTTGCAAACCACAAGTTCGCTGAGTAACAGATTGTTGGATCGAATGAGTCTTGTTACTTGTTATTGTTCAAGGCCCTGCTCATCCGCCTGTACTTATTCATAATTTGATTTTTTGTATACTAAACTTTTGTTAAAAAAGACGTGTCTTCAATTGATTTGTATCAATAGATCCTAAATGTCTTATGCTTAGGTCATTTTATCGATTTGACGACTATCTTTACTAATATAATAAAACGTTTGTTTACCCAATTATTGCCGAATCTACTGGACGAATCTTGATGTAAATTGGTGTGAAGGTAGTTTTAGACCACAGAAATATTACAGGCTACTATTTATTGAGGTATCACGCGTGCCGAGCCGCGCACTGATGCTAGTTTAAAATATCTTAATAGCTTTATGAAAATGTATGTCCCAAAACATTATCTTAAAGAGTTAAAGACGTTACTGATTAAGTACTCTCGGTTCTATTTAGAGTTTTATGCTAATGAGTTGTACGAATTTCAAAATACTGAGGATTTTTCTAACTTTTAATTAAAAGTTGGTCTCCAAGTTGCGTCGCCGACAAAGATTACAATCATTTATTGGCCGAAGTTAAAACAATGGTGTATCCTGTTTACCTTAGGCATTGTGAAGTTTCGCGAACGTTAGTTTGTTTGGAACACCAAGCTTAGTGTGGGTGATGACATTAGTATTGTCTTGGCGCAGAGATGCGTAGGCTCAGTGCTAGTCTTCCAGACAATAAGCCATTTATTCGACCTGGGTCCTTATTTGCATTGCGATTAATTGGTTTCATTTTGTACCCTTGTAGACAAAGAACACGTTTTGTTAGTATTGTTCTTATTTAAATAAGGATAGCAACAGGGGTACAATTTTGGGGCGTTATGGTTGATCTTTTTAGTTTTTTTATGTTGGAAGTCAAATTACAGTAATTTATAATATAAGTGCCCGCTATTGTTGAAAAAAAAAGAATATTTATAGGCACAAGATTTAATTATCTGATAAATAAAGACATTACGAAAGTACTTGAATAGATAACTTTATAAACTCATTACAGATATGGCTCTTTTATAATTAAATGACATTAAATCCAGTCGTAAACCAACAAATTATTCCGTGCCGTACATCATGTCTTGGAAATGTAATGTACTTTTAATTTCTTTAATAGACTGTTTTTCTTATCTTTCGTCTTCCACTTGGCGTCCTCCTCAAAAAACGTCAACTGACTCTTTTTGATGGTATCTTTCAACATAGCTTTTAAGAATACTTTTAAATGAGGCATTTTTCACTGTAGGAAAAGTTTTGATGTAAAAAGGTGAGCGATAGGTATAAAAAAGCACGCAAGTTGTAAAAATGCTCAGACTTATAGCTAGTTTGGTGTCACGCAAATTGACTAAGGACGCGTCCAAGATACGAGTAGCATGGTATGTTATGTACTAGTCGTGCAACGAATACATATATCACTATATTTATGTCGCAGGTTATTGTTACAATTGAGTTTTGAATTAAAACTTAGGTGTTTGATCAAGTGCAGGTGGATGGCAATAATGTCGAAGGCAGGTCGAATAGATTTTATTAAAAACCTAAACGACAACAGGTTTTAAATCAATAAGCTAAAGTCGTTTAGGTTTAAGCTAAAATCAAAACCCGATATTACCGGAAACCTGCGACAATTACAAATATTACTAAATATTTTTTTAGTTTTTTTTTTCTAAAGCGTGATTTTATGTATGTATGTTTTAGTATTGTCCGACCTTGAACAATATTTTTACCCAGTTGAAGTAAAAGTCGAGTACCTATCCAACTATATATTATAAATATTTGTATTATGGTTTATATAGACCGTATTTTGTATTCAGATTTCAAGGATTTGTAGTTTTATTAGTAATATTTTAAAACTATGTAATATTTCTGTAATTGTGGTGAAATAAACTTATTATTATTATTATTAAATAATTGAAGCGGCCGTGGCGCAATGGATAAGGCATCGGTCTTACGATCGAGAGGTCGTGGGTTCAAATTCTGGCCATTACACCACGGACGTGAACTTCCTCCTAACACAAGCGAATTAAGCTTAGCTAGAGGAGGTTAACAAGAATGCTAGTAATTTGTATTTGCAAATTACTAGTAAGCTGTTTAAAAAAAAAAATAAAATAAGCAAGTTGTTTCACTGACACTTTATTAGAAAATTGAGCTCATAATTATTATTATGAACCTGAATAATTGGTTACCTAATATATACCTCGTTTATTTTGATTACGATTTATTATATCACTTTGAGTTGCATATTTAACAACGCATCTATACGGTCACAAAAATATTAGATATCTGAATATTCGTATTTGTAAATATGATATTCATCGCATCACTGACACAACTACTATTGTGTTACACAGGTTCTCCAACAGTAATATTTAATATTTATTGATGTCACAATGTTTTACCAATCTACAACAGTACCTAGTTTCGTTCAAGGCTTGTAATGAAATACCTGTCTGAATTTTTATTGTTGCCCAGCTTTATTGGCTTCTTTCTAAGTGAATTATTACAGCGAAACTTTAGTCATGGCATACGGCAGTTAAACGTTACTTCACAATATTTAAGTTTTTAGAAATGTCGTTTAAGTTGCGAGTTAAAAATAAATTGTTAATATTTATAGCATAAATGCGTACGCATTTACGAAATTACTCGTAAAATGAATCAAGTTAAATTGTGGCGAAAGTTTGTACGAACTTCAACTTTTGGCTATTTACCTTTTTAATTAATTTTGTACTCTTCTGATTAATGATTTCATGGCAATAGAGAGTACCCAAACATTTACGAGTCGGTGTATTAGAAAGCAGTGTTATTACTCAAGTTGGCTATAAAGCTGCTGTTTTGATTACTAAGCTATCAATTACGGTTTTCAAGGTAGTGGTGGCGGTAGCAGGTGCAATGGACTGCATTCCCGAGTGCTAGAAAAACTGGATTCTACGACCGCTCCTGCGTCGCCGTGTCGCCGAGAGGGCCGGCTATGGCTCTACACCAGATTACTTATACTGATAAAAAATTTATTTAACAAGTGACGTTAACGACGTGGGAAACTATTGTGCAATTGTTACTGATGTAGTTTTGTTGAGTGTTGGTATGTAAACCAGATTTATAATCTTTTATGGAGGGAAATAAATGGTTTCTACTTCACGGGATTTAACAGCTCATCAAAAGTTCGTTCAGAGTACAAAACTAGGGAAATACTAAAAGCAAAAGTTTAGAACAGGGTGATTTCGGCGACCAAAAATAAACGAGCTGTATCCAAACATTTTGAGCAGCCAATTAAAGCTTCTGAATTTGGGTGGACTTCTCTCAGTTTTAAATTTATTTATTCCTTTGTAGAAGGCCAGGGACAAAATAAAGGTAGGAAAATATCTAGCATAGCATAGATAAGCATATAAGAAAGAGGTGGCACTTCTAAATGGTGATGGGTTCGAACATTCGAACCTGTGGATGTCTTTAAAGGGATAGTTTAACTAATAGGTTCTCTAAAGTGGGCTATATCTTGGCACTATTTACCAAAATTGTTGATAGGGATTGGATCCCTGATTATTCAGTTTCCATTAATTGTATAGTCTTAGCATTTAGTTTGCTAATTCAAAGAGACAGCCTTTGACTATCAAAAAGAATCAATCAAACGAAATAAATAAAACTAATAGTTAGTTACTAACATAAACAGAACTACTTTACAGGTATTTGTAAAAATCTTTTGTAAATTGTAAGCCAGGGTGGTCAACTGAAATACAGGCATCGGCTTAGCACCAGTCTCCCGCAATAACTAAAAATATTTTGAATGTACTAATATGTAGTAAATGACTTTCTGTATTTTATTTTTGTTGTGGTGAAAAATAAATATTGTGTTGTCTAGTTACAGTTAGATAGTTTGTCATTTATTGTCATTCATCGGAGAAATCCTATCTGAAAGTATACTGCATAATAATTTACCCATTGTTAATACCCCTATAAGCATAATGTTCCACTACAGCATTATAAATGAAAACCGGCCAAGTGCGTGTCGGGCCACGCGCAGTAGGCTTCCGTAGCTAGTCGTAACAACATATTTCGACTTAAAAGGGGTTTACTATCTGTATTAAACAAGTAACATCTTCATACAAGTCATTACTTTCAAAGGTTTTTGTAATTTGCACGAATTATTCTAAGTAACTGCATTTTACACCTTGGACCCCAATAACTCTAGAACTAATTAAGTTAAAGTAATCAGATAAATGGCGTCTTTCAGAAAGGAAATGTTTGTAGTACACGAAACCAGCTAGCACGTATGACGAGATGTATGAATGTTGAGGAAGCAAAGAAGTATGTAAGGAGCGAAGCACATGGCGTTCCATCGTCTCTGCCTACCCCCGTGGGATAAAGGCGTGATTTTATATATGTATTATGTATGTTAATTTATGTTTCAAGAATTTCGAACGAAATATTCTGAGTAACTGCATCTGACATTTCGGACCCCTATTCCTCTTTAACTAATGAAGTGAACTTATCCGCTATAGTTTTCCTTTAAAGTTCATTACATGTACTACCGACACAATTTTTTTCAGATTTTGGGATCCTGTTGTTTAGCTTTTAGAGGTGGGGGGGGACGCTCTACTCGAACAAAAATTTGCTCTTTAAAGTTAATTATCTCGCAAACGGATCTCTAAATCAAAAAACTGTCTTAGCAACCCCTGAACGTTTTTAAAAGTCCTATCTAACAATACCCCACACTATGGGGTAGGCGACAAAAAAAATATTTTTCCAAATTTTATTCTACGACTTTCTTTGTTTAGTTAACATACATGTTTATGCAAAATTTCAGTTTTCTAGCACCAACGGTTTCGTCGCTATGCCTTGGACAGACGGACGGACAGACGGACATGGCGACACTATAAGGGTTCCTTGTAGGTACTACGGAACCCTAAAAACGACTGTGTAAACTATAATTATATTCGTAATTAGGTGGAAACGAGCATTATAGAGTCAGCGCAATTAAGGCTGCACTCTGTCATGAATTGTAATCTCGTTATGTAAATGTGTATGACGGGCGACGCCGGGCGGCGGGCGAAACGACGGAGCCTGATTAGCAACGCTCATACCCATACCTGCCAATTTACATCATACAAGATTTAGGGCCAATTTCAGGGGTGCCCGATAGCTCTTATATGCCTCTTAAAATGTAACCTGAACGAATATAAAAGGGACAAAAGTAACACTTGAATAAAGAACACAGATGTAATTTTCATTTATGTTCATTATTGGCTTATCCTGCAAATAAGGTTTATCTAATACCTGTAAAATTGGGGATTACTAAACTTGATTTAAGGCGGGTAGGATTTTAAAAGTGAGCATTGTGTATAGAAATGTTTAAACGATCTGCGATGAAAAACTAGCACGATTTTACTTCTTATTTTCGGCGGCTTAAAGAGCATAAAACATAACATAACATCACGCCTACATTATTCAGAAGTGAGTGGCAGAGGTGTACAACACCCACATTTCACCTGTTATGTTTAGGTCTCCAGTCTACAGCTCTTGAGAATTTCCTGAAGGGAATTCAATGAAAACCTTTATTGTGTGTGCTACCGAATTCGATTCTCCCAAATCATAGTAAGTATTTCTGATAAATCGACCCTCAAGATAGCCTCCACAGGACTTTCGAGGTAAAATTTAATGTTCTGCGATTATATAATGATCTCAGTTATGTTTGTAATATTTGTCGATAATTGCATCAAGGTTTATCGATCCAGGTAAAGGTCATAAATACAGCGGATTGGACAGTTTTTCCTGTTAAAGTAATTACACTAGGTGGCCTATTAGCATGTAGGTAGTATGTGTCGGACCGACTTGGACCATAGTGGACGGTGTATTCAATTGGTTTAGGGTTTTCCCCCACGACTGAATTTTTGTAGGAGCGATATCGGGCCCGGCTATCATTTTCATATATTTTTTTAAGATTTCTGTGTAGTGTGCTAATTTTTCGAACGTTCTATTTTTCTCTTACAAGTAATTGGTCACCAATCATTTAACGGTCGTGGGCGAGATTCCTTATACTAAATTATATATATTTGTGTGCACGGTTGGCGTCGTGGTTAACACGGTAGCCTCACCTCTTTCAACTGCGCTGGTGTTGTGGGTTCGATCCCCACACGGGACAAATATTTGTGTGATTCGCAAAGATTTGTTTAGACTCTGGGTGTGCTCTGTGTGTGTGAAATGTATGTTTGTGAACACCAACGCGACACAGGAGTTAATCCTAGTGCGGGCATCGTTTTTTTTAAAAAGAAAAGGAAAAGAATATGTATAGATGGAACCTTTCTTTTATTACTTAATCTCTAATCGAAACACATTCGCTGTGATTGTTGCTTTCGAAAATACGACTTGGGTAGTAATTGCTCAGGCTCGTTTGATTACGCACATACCTAAACAAGTAGGTAGTGGCACCTGCTAATAAAATAGTCGGTGAAAGTCGACGTTTTTTCACACATTCGTGTCAGCTATCTATAATTCATATCGCCCGAGGACATTGTCACAATTACGGGCCGCGCCGTGCATGTCTCGAAAAACTCAATGAGTCGAATCAGAGTATCAGCCTCATAACCATTTAAATTTTCGCTAGTCAGGCTACCTCGTACCAAGGTATACATAAATTTGTGAACGCGGTGGGGCCATCGCACTTTCATTAGCGAAATTATTTGCTAATTTGTACCGAACACGACCGCAGCTACTCAGTAAGGGGTAGCAGGGGGCCTAATCTACTTCATTACACGGCCTTTAGTGATAATTAACTCTGACTGCGATACCATTTCACACAAATTTGAGCAGGCAATGCTCTATGTTTTATGTTATTGTTCAAGTTGTTCTGTTCTCTCATAATCGAAATTATTCTAACCTGATTTAAATACGCCGACTTTCGTTCATGAAGCTATTAGGTGTACCTAGTACATTATACCCACACCACGTTTAAAAAAGGGTATTATTAGGCACCAGTCGAAAGGTAATGTAAAATATTTTAAATACTGAAGGAGCCTGCAACTACCTTACAATATAACATTTACACTTTTTGGGTTATACTGTGTTTTAGCGACTGAACATCGAGTATTTTTAAGCTATTATAACAGTCGGTACTAAGCGTAGTGAGACAATTAAATAAACACGTTGATATCATACATGGTAAAAATATCAAAAAAACTTTCTTAAAACAAGCAAAAATTTGTGAAAATCATCCTTTAACCGTTAAATTAATCTATAACCTCACCCAAAATTATTTTAAATTGTCAACGGAATTACACAAGTACGGCAATTTTCAAGCTGTTTTGCATGATTTTTAACACACATAGGTAGATACATACATACCCACATTGCAAGCTAAATAAAATCTTTTAATAAAAAGAATCGCAAGTATGTATAAAATCAATCAAATCCCATACCGAAGGCCAGTTGCCATATTGACACAGGTTAACAGTTAACACAGTGAAATAAAATTCTATTTCTTTTCATATGCTTATTTTTTCAGGATCTGATGTTACTAGGCCCTAGGTATGATACATGTCAATGAATTACTCGGAAGCAGCTGAACCGATCATAACAACTTGCTATGGGTGCTTTAGAGAATCCCTGGAGGACTTGGATTAAATCTGTTATTTTCTGTAAACAGTCACATGTATATCATCTTATCAACCTGTGAATCGAGACTTAACCGAATAAATTTAATCGTTTCCCAAATTTTAGCGATTTATTTCCTTACTTTAAATTAATTTAATTTAATTTATAATGGGTTCTCTAAAGTTTCGCATATTCTTGGCATAATTTAACTTGGCATAATAATAGTTTCGTATAATATTAATTTGGCATAACTTTTTTTGCATGATATCTTTTAGCATAAATACTATACGCATATTCATTATTAAGCATACATTTTTTTTGGTATAATATCTTGTTGGTATAATTGTCTTTTAGCACAACCGCCTTTTGGCATAATTGTAAAAAGCAAGGCTTCAATATTTTTTCATATAAAAGGGGCCGTATCATTAAAAAGGTCAAAAACCACTGATCTACACAAATAGTAATATGTTCGTCTCTATAAATAAGTCCGCGTCCATGAAACTGAAAAGTTATAGCTTGACCTAGCATTGTTGACGTTACCGAGTCACTGACCCCACACATCACGTGGCTGCTCCTCTCCATGCAAACATGTATTGTATGTCTAAACACTATAAAGCCCGGGCACGATTATCAACATAAGAGTTTAAAATGATTTAAACTATGCGATGAATTCCTATTCTACTATTGATTTTTGTTATTCTGTGTACCGTGATAATTGTTAAGCCGGTGCGTAGATTTGGCATTAAAACGATAACTATAAAATAAACGCACGTGTCCTTTTGTCGGGTGGAGCACAACCGACCTCTTTGAGCCAATGAGATGCTCTAGAGACCAATTTCTCTTTAGGAAGGGTGTTATTTGCTCAACTGTGCACACTAGGAGTGTGCCCGCTGTACGCATACGCACAAATGAGTACATTACGAATGTAATAACATAACACTTTGAACGTGAAACTAATTTCGTTTCCGTCCAATTGCTTTCTGTAAACCGTCATATCTACTCGCATAAATTTTTATCACTGTGACTAATTCAAGTTCCATTGAATTTAATCGTAGTGGTATTATGGGATATCAGTAAGTATAACTAACTTTAATAAGTGAGAAAGCTATTAGATTTTCATAGTCATATGTTTGAAGTATTATTTAACATAACCATATCATCAACAATAATTGTAAAGATTTCAAATCTGTATAGATATAAAAGATACAAATTTAGTACCTAGTATTTGCGTGTTAGGATTTTCTACCTCACATGATCACGTCCGACTGCCTCAATGGTCAAGTGGTTAGTGTATGTGCCTCTGACCACGAGGTCTCGGGTTCTATTCCCGAGTCGGGCAAAGTATTATTTGTGAACTTTCCGTCAGACAATTCACAATAGCAGCACGTTGTTGTAATTGTGCCCGGAAGATGGCGACACATAACAGGTGAAATGTAGGTGTTATACACACCTGCCACACCCTTCTGGGTAATATAGGCGTGATGTTAGGTGTAATTACGCTCCAAGAACCGTGTGAAATGATTATTTGAAATAAAGGACGGCTTGTAATATTTCTTTCCTAAGTAGTAATTTCCCAAATAGTGTGGCGTTATGGTAAGTAGGCCTATTAAATTCGGCTTAAAACATTAGCATACTTCCTTGAGCCAGTATTATTGGTGCCAGTGTAATGCAATCCAGTTGTAATGACTTCAGTAATTGACACTTATTTCCAATTTAGTATCCTTTATTACACAGTGGACCGTAATTTTGTTCCTAGCCTGACACCGTATTGTATCAAAAATTCATAATTATAGCAAACGACAATTTGTAGTAATGCAGCACAAAATATTGCTCCATCTCACTTAGATTCATAATACTGGTAATTTAAAAAGCTATGGATAATTGCGCAAGTTTTAGAATGCTAGCGATCGACACGACGGACGAGATCAATAGGTGTTCACTGACATTTCTGTTGTTTTGCATAACCTGACATTAAGACTGATTGAAGTGCCTCTTCGCCGACAGAGGACACCAACGTCGAACACTGTTATCCTCTTTATAGCCTTCGATATTACTCTTTATATGCAGCCTCATAAAAATATTACTTTCGAGAGAAAATAAAATCGTGGAGAAAATAAAATCGTGGTATAGCGTTGGGCTTTATTTAGCCAATAACAAACAGAAAAATAAAATAAAACTTAAAGTTTACTTGGACGATTCAATTACAGTGTGTAGGCTGTAATAAAATTAAGTTTCATTTTTTATTTTAGGGATATTGGAAGTACATCTCCAGCAATTGTTTTTATCGGATAAAACGTCAAAATATGAATATTTTCGGTTTATACATACACACGTTACATCGAAATTATTAAATTTTATATTTCGCCGAAACTTGGCACAATAATACATGATTTGTAACATCAGTTCTAAGAAATTATATAATTTCGTCACGATCGTATATGTATAATTCACAAATGAGCTCCTCAGATTTTCCTGTTTTTTAATTGTGTTTTCCGTGTGAGAGATTTTATGTGATAAATTAATTTGTTAAATGAAGTAGAAACGCTTATTCATACCTAATTATGATCGAAGTATATCTGACAAAGAGGACTTCATCCAAATAGCGGTCAAGTACGAATTGGACTCGTGCTTCAATGAAGGAACAATTTATTTGACTAACCTAATGATTTGATAACAGCAGTCATTAAAGATAAACGGCCTTTATTAGTCATATGTTAACGTTTCACAAAGGGTGTAGCGAATAGCGAACACCAAGTACCTATACAAAAACTTGCAAATGAGCTAATGAGGGTTCAGTACATTTACTGGTGATTATATCCTGTATAATACATTCCTAGATAATTCTAAAACACAAAAGCCCTTATAAAAATTAGCTGTCACAATAGTCACGTATATTGTTCGTTTTGATTATTAACACTTCTTAGGCTTCTGTATCAATCATATATTATGATATTAAAAAACGGCCGGAGGTTGCATAACAAAGCTTTGATGATATGTAAGTACGTATTCATACGATCTACGCACGAAATACTTCGTTGATTGATCGTAATATCTCTCTGTAATTATCTTGATAGGAATGTGTATTGTATCATAGTAAAGAAAGGAAATACTTTAATGAACAGTATCGGGCATATATCAAAGTGACAGCTGCATACTGGTACTCGCCGGTACCTAGATATATTATAAAATGTGTGGTCGTTGGCGTAGTTACGTGGCGTCCGTCGCACGGATGCAATAAGATTTATAGTCCCCATTATTACCATTTCAAAAGCAGGAAACTCTAAATTGATTGGCGGTAAGAATTTTCTAGAATTTATGGCTGCGGCAGCCGTGACAAAAGTTATCAATAGTTACGGCATGGTACGCTGACTGAACTGATTGATGTTTTATGACGTCACTGAGAAATGAAACTGAAATTACTTTCGATTAGGCTAAAATACTATTCAGGCTTGAAAGTTGATTTAGGACCACATTTGGTTGATAGATTAATTGAGTGCACGGTTGACGAAGTGGTTAAAGCGGTCGCCTCGCGCTGGTGTTGTGGGTTCGATCCTCACACGGAACAAATCGTTGTGTGATTTGCCAATATTTGTTCTGACTCTGGGTGTGCTTTGTGCATGTTAAATGTATGTATGTGAACACTCCCGCGACACAGACGTTATTACTAGATCTGAAGTCGTTTTCTTTAAAAAAAGAAAAACAAATTGTCTGGGACTTTATAACGCAGCCCCAAATCATTCATCATGCACATAAGAGCTCATCTCTTGACATTGAAGCCTCTTCCATTCTTTAAGAGAATTCCATTCAGAAAATTTTGCGCCTTGTATAAAATTTATTACTTAGTTTCTACTTACCTTTATAATAATATTAATGTTTAGTTAGTGGTACCTAAAGCAAATATTCCCGGGATCACATAAATAGAATCTCTGCGGTAGTGATAGCAACATGGGAAGTCGTAAATAAATTGGATATTGACACGTTCTATACCGTTTATATCGAATATTACCAATAATATTCAGTCAGAAAATAACAAAGAGATTGTAAAACCTTTCCATCCCTTGTAAACTTATATATTTTTTTTCATTTTCTTTATGATGTTTCTCAACAATTAGATACTTCATGAAGATAACAATCTAGTCTAGACATATTAGAGACTAATGAGTAATTTAATTTGGGGTAGAGACGCTCGGGCGTGGGGTCCAGGGGCTCACGCTCTTTATAAAGACATCGCTAAACGTTTAGTTGAGTCAACCCGTTCCCGAAGTGCTGGCATTTTTTTCGGTCAACGAATAAGCATTGCCATACAGCGTGGCAATGCTGCCAGCATTTCGGGAACGATGCCCACTGGTAGCGGTTTGCTTGATTATTTATTTATTTATTTATTATACACTTTATTGTACACCTGGAGTTTACAGTATTAACTTATTTCTAGTGAAAACAGTACAATGGGCGGCCTTATCACTAATAGTGATTTCTGCCAGGCAACCTTAGGATGGAAATAATTTTAGAATTTGGTGGTTGTTTGTGTACACGAAAAAAAAAAAAATAGAAAAGTATACTATATAATATATTAATGTATATAGTTTTAGTTTTAGTTATTTTTATTATAGGTTTAATTATTTTATTAACAGAAATGTATTTTGGTTTATAATAACGAATAAGTTTTTTAAAAAACAATATTAATATAATAAATTATTCTAATAATTTAATTTTGACCTGTATCACAGGTTATTTTTATACCTACTTCAGGCACCAGCGATCCTCAACCTACGCTGTAACATATAGCTATATAGATTACAATTTTATATGTATTATGGTTGATTGTGAGAAATAAATTCATTTATTATTATTATTTATAATTATTACCTAAGCTACTAAATTAATTTATGCTAACAATGTGTCCATTAACTTATAATGGACATACATTTTTGTAGAAACGATTATTTCTAACATTTTAAACATATTTTTTCATAAAATATATATATAATTTACATATCATAGAATGTATTATTTTGATTGTTGTTTTTACTTATCGGCTGACATCATTCAAGTTATTCGTAATCGTTTCTCGGATTTAGAAACAAAAACATATAAAACAATTAAAATATTTGCTTTAGGTATTATTAACACGGTGACCTGACGGAAATAATGACTTCCTCAACTCTCAATGGTTTTGACCAAATTTTTAAAGCGTTTGGTGTGTACAAGAAATTTTTATTTTCTTTTAAATGTTAGCAATATAGAAACGTACAGTTGACTAAAAATTTGAAATCAGCATTACTAAAAAGTGAAAACGACATTGCAATTGAATTCATAAAACGGACGAAGAAAGCGAGTTTACAGTTTCTAAGTTGAGTGAACTGCAGTGTGACTGCAGCCACAGTTACTTTTGCTAAAGACTTCTTTCTATCGCAGGACCTAATTGTTAGTAATTACTGGAACTCTGAACTGTTAATGTGGTACACAGTTATTGGGTGTGCTTAACGACAGATTGTATTATAGTTAAGCTTAGATAAGGTTTTTAAATTCGTTAAATAATGCTCTACCATAGTCAATTTCGGGATCCATCTTTGTGTGATCCGCAATCTCTGGGTGTGCTTTGTGTGTGTGAAATATATGTTTGTGAGCACACTAGGAATAACTCCTGTGTGTTATATCTCGCTCTCGCTCTTACGAGCCACCGAGAAGTTTGACGTTTGGTATAACAGTGCCTATTGTGCCCAATTTGGTATGTAATTAACCCAAACAATAGATACAATTCGAACTGAGTCAGTACTATCAGTATGATTTAGGATTTACTGACTGAAAGCCTATTAACTAGCCATGATCCCAAGTACCCAGTATTGTGCGGACTGCGGCCTCTCCCTTCGATGATTAGCTAACTGATTAGGTTCATCAATTCCATCACAGTACTCCGGTTTGACACTAAGCCCACTGTCCCCGTGAAATCTCATCGACATTTCACCCCTTTGTGTTCAGTGCGTAGACAACAATACACTCGAATTTCAGCTAAATGTGCAGATTCCATCCATCCATTTCTAAAAACTACTACAATAACTCGGAAAATTTTTGATTTAATATTTTAATTATTTATTTACTTAGAAAATACATATGAGTATATTTACTGTGTAAAGTATTTTATGTAATCTTGAAAGCTGCCAGCAATTTGCATATTTTTTGCAAATTTTCCACGAAGTTCGACTATAGCCCCGACTAATTCTATCGGTAGTGCTGCCGCAGTATTGAACAGCTATATATAATAATAGCAGCCCTATATAGATTAAACATGTCCCACTGCTAGGCTCGGGCCACTTCTCATGGTGAGAAGGGTTATGCCTTAGTCTACCTCGCTGGCCAAGTGCGGTTTGGTAGACTTCACAACCCCTCGAGTACTTTTTTGGCACTCTCAGGCATGCAGGTTTCCTCAGGATGTTGTGTCCCTTTACCGTTAGCGAGCGATAATTTATATGATAAGTAGACACATATCTTCGAAAAGACGAACCTTAACGATTTATTGACAGAGGTGTGTGCCGTGGGTTCGAACCCGAGACCTTTAAATTCACAATCCTACGGTCTCCCACTAGGCTATCGCGGCTTACTTAAACTGCTAAAGCAGTTAAATATAAATACTTCTGTAAACAGAAGTATTTTCCATTAAAGGATTTACACAAACATTACAGAGTTTTGACGATTCGAAGGGTCATTTTTGGAGTCATTTTGACTAAAGGTTAGGTTGTGACTGAAACAGTAGATAAATATTTTTTAATGCTGCAGACTATGCCGAATAGCACATTAAAGGCGTACCTTAACCCTCATGTACATAAGAAATCTTGTCTAATTGTAACTGTTTACCTTTCCTACAAAGATAGTGACAGTATGTATATAAATAGCTTAGTAAAACTAGCTTAGTGCAATTGGCACTAGATAACATATTACTCTAGGTGTATCTCTAAGAACGACATTGAAAGACATGTTTCATGGTGTTATCGCTACAGATGTTATGTATACTTGTAGGCATGACATGTTGCCGTCAAAGACTAGATAATAGATCAGCAAGTGTAGTAAGACAAGCTACGAACTCTCAACTCGAACATTGGAATTTTAAAGATTGTTGGGCGTAAAATTTTTCATTATTATTTATCATTCTTTATTATTCATTTATTATTAAACTTTCATTATTATTCATTAATATTTCATATTTATTTATCGAAATAATCTCAGAAAAAATATTATCGGTCATTCATTTAAGAAATGTGAATAATACGTAATCTTCACGTTTTCACAGCCTAAAAAACTGCCGTAAAAGCTTTCCGTGGTGCGAATCGGTAAGGGAAACTGTCGATTTAGAAAAGTTTGTGCAATCTTACCTTCATTTTAAATACGGTTGATATTTGATTGACAGAAATTCAAATTTTGTGTGATTCCATATTTGGAATACGCATGCCAAAATATCACAAAATATGAAAAAGTGTATATCATAAAAATGGATGCACTTCAAAGCAGCTTTTTTAAAATTAATTCCGTCAAACATTTTACTTTAACGCCAGTACGGAGAAAAATGTGAAATACCAGTATTTTTTTTGTTTGTAGTAGCTAAGTTTGCAATGCCAGCTAGCAGTCACGAAATGCCTTTAAATTTGGAATTAAATTGAACGTAGTTTGTAACAACATTTCAAGCCAAATAAATAAAATTTATTTAAATAAAGTCTGTCTGGATTGGCTGATAGTTTAAAGTTTCCAAAAGATGTTATTATTTATACAAGGTGGAATAACAAAATGCAAATATAAAAGGCGATTCTAAAATTATTTATTATTATTATCTCTCTTTAATCATGTTTCAGAACATATCCGGGATACGACGTAATTCTATTTTATGGTCATTGAATATTTGGGGTTGGAAATATGTTAATAATATAGTCATATCTTATCCTGTATCACAGTATAAATATAGTATTTTAACTCGATCCTATTAACTGAAATAACAAAAGACAATCACGCGATATACGATAGGGCTGCCCACATCTTGTATTTTTTTTTTGTCTAACAAGCATTAATTTTATAAATTAGCGTAATGTCTTGTCTAATATCTAATTTTATCTTATTTCTTTTATTAACGTGCATGTTGTGCTCCTCTATAAGTAGTGAGACACTTAGAATTAAGTTTACAATGTTAACCCTTATTAATGTAACAGTGTACTCATTGTTGAAGAGCCAAATAATAAATAAATAAATAAATTAAACTGTAAACATATAGGTTGATGTGTAGCCGTTTGATCCGACTTGAGCTTCTATCATTCTTTTTTAAAATTCGTACATCACTGCGGCGCATTGTCTCCAGTTAGTCACTTAGTGCGTTCATTATTCCAAAACTTGGCGCACGTCTATTAGAAGATAAACTACACTACCCTATATAGTCTATATAGGGTAGTGTTGTTTATCTTCTACACTAAGTACTAACTTGAGACGGGGATTAGACATTAGACAACGATGATGATATTTCATGATATAGACTCTATATCAAGCAATAAGTTAAGAATACTTTTTGTATTCTATTATTCTTTTGTCTACAATAAAGTTTTAAATAAATAATATAAATATTGAACAATTGGGATCATCGTAAAGTCATTGGCTAAGTGTGGACGTTTCCATATTTACCTGTTATTAGGGATTCTAAAAATCTTATAATATAAAGTGAACCTAATACGTGTTATTGCAACCATAATATATATTCAATGATTGCAACTTAATTGTATGTAAAGTTTGGTAAGTTGAAATGCATGATAGTTTGTTATATTTGTTATTCACTTTTGGATTATAATTACATTAATTACTAAGTGGTAGTAACGTCAAGAACGAGCTATGCTAAACGTACTTTTAATATCTATTAGGAAGGCGTAATAAAAACTTCCATGATGAATACGAAGGCTTATATAATTAGAAAACGTAAGTAGACTTATTTGTATAGGAACAGGTGGGATGTTTCTCCACCTCAAAGAGAGGATCCTCCGACCAGCTCAGTGGTATTGCATGGCGGACAGCTGTCCAACGATAGCGTCTTGGATAGTAGTGTTTATATATACTTGCTGTAAACATTTCGTTATCGCGATTCAGCGCTCTTTGACATTTGTGACGTGTGTGTCACGTCTTGACGTTGTCAATGTCATATCCATCATTTATTATGTGCGTATCCGTTTAGGAAACCGCCACATTAGTTATTATATTTTCAACCTTGATGAGTTCTACGACAAAGGCGTCTTAAAAGGTTTATCTTAAATACTCCTGGGAACCGTCTACAACAATCCACAATCGTCTTATTGTTGCTTCTTACTGTTCACTGTTCATTGTCTATCATATAACAGAGGAGTTCCCACGATCAATGCCACTTTCTTTCATCAACAGACCATGTTTATTCCTTTGTATAATTTAATTTGAGCTTAATTTAATTTTGTCACTGTCATCTTTATATGTTGCTGTACTTACCTGTTTTCTATTTGTGCCGTCAACCGTGGTGGTTGCTGAAAATCAGCGCTGTGGAAGTTTTGCAGAAATGCAAGACTCCACAGCATTAAAGCTGAGCAACCACCACTGTTTTCTTACATATTTATTACATATTTTTTTATAATAATTACCTATTTTTGTATATTATGTAAGAAAATAAAAAATAATTTTCTTTCTTTTTTTCTTTCTTTCATATCTTAGTTATCTGCTACCGTTGACCTGAGATTTGTATCGGACTATCTGATCTTATAATCGATAACATTAAAGAGCTACTGAACTTTGCCGTACACTATAGCCAAGAGGCAACAATCAATTGGCCACGGAGTGCAGTAGAAAGTCCCTATTGTTATCAAATATATATTACATCATATTTATAATATATAGTTATTTTCCGGATGTTCATAGTTGGATTAGATAGTGTAATAATTGAAAGTACCATATCACAACTTGGCAACATAGTATATTTTACACCAATGGATGAAAGTATTCAATTTCTTTGAGAGTGAAGTTTAAGGGTCCGAAACGAAACTGAGGACCTTAATACACCCGATGGAAATCGAACTTCCTCCCGAGTGATACATGGTGCTTTATGCTACACCTACAAAGCAATAAAAGCCACTAAAAACAGCAAAATCTACCAAAAATTACAGAAACTACCAAAATTTTTCAATAACAACCAATATACAAATTAATCATAAAATGAGAGAATAAGACTAGACCTTCGTAGCAGAGAGAGTTTTCCTACTGTCTGTATTTATCTGCAGAGCGCAGCGGGCGGAAAAGTAGAAAACGTCCCGCTGTTCAGGACTCGCCCAAAAGCACTGTACTTTCTACGTAGGTGTAGTGTAATAACTATTTTTTAAATTGTTATAATACAAAGACCTGGACTGAAATGGTATACTAAAGAAATTCAACACTAATTGCTTCTAGACATTGAAACCAGTTTATAAGTGGGCCGCTAATTGAACTAGTAAAACAACACGCTATTGGTAACAAAACAATGACTGCGTGATATCGAACGTGATTAGAATAGGTACCTACAATATAATGGTTCGTCTGTACCTAGAATGTTTAATTGGTTTTAATCTTTTTCTAACCCACATAAGCTGTGAAACTAAAATATTGGGAGAATCAGTTCTATCAAGTATGTAAGTATTATCAGAAAAATGTACACATCAACAGAAGACAACTACAAAATGATCGTTTTCCGAGTATCGTAGCTACATTATTATTTTTATCTATTACATCAATAATAAAATTGTAAATAAGCAAAATCTGTTACATACATTGAAAATATTTAAGAATAGATTAGATTTAAAAACCTGAAGACTTAGAGTAGCGATAGAAGCCAAATCACATTATTTTTAGAATTGTTGTCTGTCTGTCTGTTCGAACGGGCATCGCAAAAAAACGTAAAAAAAATCATATTTCAAAATCCAAGCAGACGTAGACGGAGGCCAAAGTTTAATATACATAAAAAATGTATTACGAGTACGTCCTTTCATCCAAGCAAAGCGACAAACCAAGTCGCAAACCAAAATTAATTTCGTCAAAAATCTGAATACTTATTCCGCCAACAATAAAATTGTCAACTGAATAAATAAGGGGCTTTACTAACAACCTCTATTGAAGTTTTCCAATTAGGGGCTCATTTATTGTGGAGTACAAATGGGTTTGAGTGTGTCAACAGTCGGTTTGAGCGTTCTCTTAAAGTGTAGCCAGTAGGTTAAGGCGTGGTGTGCCAGCGCGTGCTGCCACGAGTAAATACGGACCGACCCTCATCGGCATCGCCCAACTACAAATAATTCCCTTTATTCCCGCTCTATTTAACATTTGCCAGTACCCTGCTTTACAGTCCTGAGTACAATTCGATGTTATGCCTTGGAACTACGATCTATTGTACCTTTGTTACACACAAATTCTGTGGGACTTGTTGCGTTAAGCGAGTAATTTGGCAAGAGTCACGTACCGTCTAATGTTAGAAAATAATCCCTTTATGTATCACGTGCCGAGATTTGCGTTGCTGTAATCGTGTTAACTGATATTTTAACCGAGATACGGAGTGTTGAAATAAGGCATGATCATTGGAACATGTGCAATCATGCTTATTTTTTGCAATAATTCTTGGACATTATTAACCTCAGAAATAATGAAAGACGCGCTAGATAATTCCAAACAGAGAGTATATTTTAATCGTGTATCATAGTGGAATTAGTGACTTATTCTACGTACAGTGACTACGTTCTACGTACAGTGATGTGACGCTTTGTTCAATAGCGTTCCCCAGACCGAGCAAAATCAGTCAAGAATGTGAATTTTGCGAGGAGGTCGAGACAGGAAGCACCGTCATCCCTTTAACTAAAAAATAAAAATAGCCTTTAATTATCCCACTTAAAAGATTGCAACAAAATAGTAAATAAAAAAAATAGAAGTAATAAAAATGAAAATTACAAACTAAAAAGAAAATATGAATCTTTCACTATAAATGTATAGACTATAAACTAAGAAATTATAAAACTAAATATTACGTTAAGGTGAAATCCACTTAAGGACAAAGGCCTCCTCCATCGCATGCCAGTCGTGTCTATTTTGAGCCTTGGTAGTCCACGTAACTCCAGCTATAGCCACTATTATCGTCTCGCCATCTTCTAGGTGGGCGACCCCGGTCTTTTTGCCGTCTCTGGAATACCATGTAGAACATTTTCAGCCCATCTGCTATCCCTAGTCCTTGCAATATGGGCGTCATCCCTCCAACCCGTCCCAAAAAGTGCATTCAATATGGCTTTGCATTGCGAAATAAGCACCCCAATTAAATGATCCTTAGATAATATGACTAAAATATCTAGTCAAACCTAATACCCCCTGTATATCGAGGTGTTAAGCTCTAGCCTGGGGTAGGTGCTAGAATACACGTACAGTGCCGATGCAATCAACGTTAGGGGTAAGCATGGCGGTGTTTGCTTCAATTAATATAAGGTATCGGCGCAAAGAGCGGCACGCTTACAACTTTAAGTAATCATTGCGATGCCTGTGTAAAGAAAAATGCGGGTTCTTTAATAAAAATCTAGACGGAGAGATAAGAGTGACACCTACTGCGTTTGCACAACCACGACAGCAATGATAAATCTAACCAAACATGAAATAAATAAATATCTCATAACTTACACACAACTAAGCAGAGCTTGTACTATGGGTACTAGAATAACTTATACTAATACATATAATAATATACTTTTCTTTTGTAAATACATACTTATCATACATAGCTTGTATACTAAAATTGTTTTATATGCCGATGACATGAAAATCATAAAACAGATAACCACTCCCTCGGACACTATCTTGCTGCAGGAGGACCTGGAGCGTTTCCAAGACTATTGCGTTCTCAACAAGCTTGACTTAAATGTGTCAAAGTGTTTCACCTGTTCTTTTACTCGCAAACCCAATCCAATAGAGTTCTGTTATAGGCTTCATGACACTCCTATAACTCGGGTCAATACCATCAGGGATCTTGGTGTTACCTTTGACTCAAAGCTCCTATTTGATGTTCATGTCAATGAAGTCATCGGTAAGGCGTCGAAAGCGCTGGGTTTTGTCCTCCGCGTCTCGGCAGATTTTAATAGCATTAAGACTGTCAAAATCCTTTACTGTGCATTTGTTCGAAGTCATCTGGCATACGCGTCACAAGTCTGGAATCCGAACTACAACACCTATGTGAATAGACTGGAAGGTATTCAGAAAAAATTTTTAAGGCATATCCAATTCCGAGCTAATATACGTTTACCTAACTATTATACCCGCTGTAAAAAATTTCACCTTCTTCCGTTGTCCGAACGCAGAAATATTGCTGATTTGTCCTTTTTATTTAAAACGATGACCGGATCGACCGAATTACCCGAGCTAGTGGGCAAAGTGGGTCTTCGAGTGCCGTCTGCGTTTGTCCGTAGATTCCACCTTCTTTACACCCCAATGGCAACAACCACCTATCGAGAAAACTCTTACCTGGTTAGAGCAACGCGATCGTATAATGCAGCGTGCCGGAGTGTCGACATCGATATTTTCCATTCTAGTACTAATGTGCTCAAGAAAATTATGTGCAATGCATTTTTTGGCGAGATTTAAGTAAATTTATTTTTGCTTACATTGTAATTTCTGTTTTGTTTTTGTTTGTTTTTTTTTTTTTTTTGCGTGTATCTCATTGTTATAATTATTTTTTTCATTTAATCTTTTATTTTTGTTCTTTTGCTGTTCGTTTTTAATTCATCTTTTATTGTGCTGTACTGTTTGTTGTTTTTTTTATTATTATTTTTTTGCTATATGCTATGTTTATATGCGGAAACTTTTAATTGGCCTTAATAATGTTATGTTTGTTTTTCTAGTCTTAAGTTAGCTGTAAGTTTCCCTATCAAATAAAAATAAAATAAAAATAAAATAAAATAGAAACACCCAGACTAAGACAAACCCTCATGTTCATGCACACAAAGATTTGTCATAAGCGGGAATCAAACCATTAAATAAATCATACATCATTCTTTGAATAGGTAATTCGCAATATAGTCTTTTTTATAATACATAAAGAACGTAACGGGTAGGTTCTTAGTTGCAAGCTCTTGGAGATCTAAAAGCCTTAACATAATCACAGAAAGCATAAGAAATCTCTCGGAATTGCAACAAGTTTTACAGTCACTGCAGTTGCCGGACTTAAATTGAACATAAAATAAAGCATTAAAAGTCCAAAGGCATTAAGGCAGATTTATGAATATCCATTGATTTTCTACAAAGGAGAAGTATTAAATCTAAAATAACAGATGACTAACTACGTACTAAAAGTTGGTAAAAAACTAAGACAACCGATAAATTAAGACGTATCCATGACTTGTCAAGATGCGTCAGGGGCTTAATCACAGATAAAGTGAGCAGATCTCGTACATAGATGTGTAAATGCAAATGACGCATTGTGGGGCTTGTGGCATGGCGCGAGGCGTTGCAGTCATACATATTACATACGTGTATGGCTATGTATGTAGAGGTTTGTAGTCCGCGGTGGTTCGCAATCAGTTGCATTTTGCATTGACACGGACCGCCGCGCGCCGCCCTGCCGCCCGTCGCGACTCCATTTTTCATCCCTGACATCCGCTCTGTTAACGTAAACGCACTCGGAAACGTATGACTGTAACTGATGTCGATGCCTATGTGATGTAAATCTAAGTGCTTTTTACAGCGATAGTTGGGATTTGCTGATTTTCGGTGTTGTAGGTATCCTAGTTCAGTAATTAAGATATTGTAACTTAAAAATGACCCCGTCACCGTTAACATTTCTGTGGAAATAATATTAAGATACTTATTATTTGTAATGTAATTCATTACTTACATTGCCTTCGCAATTTAAACGCCTTAAACTTGACAGTGATATTTAAAGCGATGTTCTGTAGCTGGTTAGTTGTTACTTGTACTTCAAAACCAGTTATCTTAAATACCACTTACCGCTTATACAGTCCCTCTCATGTCGTCCCCTTAAAAGCCAGATTGGACGATGCAAGATAAAAAAGTCAATGTCAAGATAATCTATTATTTCCTGGGCCTTTTATCACCTACTAACTAGAATTAAACTTTACTAAGCAGGAGCACTTATTAACTTTCAAACGGGATGCACCATGCGATTATTTAATCGGTAAAATACCACGGATGTTGTAAATTGCACATCCAATTGCGATTGCTAAGGAAGCCTTGTTTTATAGTCGTGATAGTTTAGCGTGATAACGCGTTCAGAAAGTGGCGTTCAATGAGAGTGTATGAGAGGAAATGGGTTCCCATTGAGCGTAGCCGTAATCACGAGCCGCACAAATGATCGGCCGCCGCTGCCGCTCCGTGCCGCACCGCGTCGCATCGCACTGCAGCGCCGGTTGCACCGCCGCCGATAATGAATTACAGAGCCATTGCTCGCTTGCAAAATCTAGTCTGAGTCGTATCGGTAAGTAACGAGGTTAGCCTCTCCCTGGAGTCGAGCGAGATCGCGTCGTGACTCTGGATGCCTTCGGGAGCGTTCATGGGCGAATTATCTTCTAAAATGGCCGATATAAATTATCCTTAATGGGTTTTATTGCTGTAAAATATTGTATTTGATTCAGATTATTTTCCAACTTATTGAAAGTTGACTACTTATCCTTCTTCAAATCCCTTCACCTCGAGTTAAATATGAGCGTTAGGTAATCATGGCGAATTACAAAACGAAAAAGGGAAGCAATCGTTGAAGTGTGGACGCGATAAAAGCACTTTTATCGAGCATTTTACGATTCTTTTCGCACTATCCCAGCTATAAACGCCGAATCAGATGGAGTGAGAGACCGCGGGTGGCATAGCAAAAAATAACTCTATTTACTTCGCCCACATAAAGCTGAATCCCGATATTGCCCTCGGGCTGAACTAAAGTACGATTCGATATATTTTTGAATTTATTATTAAGTATGTTTACAAAAACATAACACAGTACAATTTGAGTTTCGTATCATTGGAATACAAATACAAAATTGTTTGCCTAATCTTATTAGGGTTATGAAAATGAAGGTTTATGAAAATGGGAAACTGTGCCGAAATTTTTGTTATCGGTGTCGAGGCTGTGCACTTAGGTTTTGTTCAAGTTATAAAAGTACGAGTTATGAATATTGAATTATTTGTGTACGGTATTGAGAATAGCACATTTCAATTATTTAAATCAATAGACGTGAAGTTTTGTTGATATTTTTGTGTGATCCGAAAAGATTTGTTCTTAGATTGGGTGTGCTTGTGTGAGTGAATGTGTTTCATTGGTACGATTGTATACTGTAATTGCTTCAGACGTTCTATCTAATGTTTTTTTTTTTTTTTCTATAATTTATCATAATGACTCCGTTTTACTATTATCACTTCAAAACTATATCGGCTTAGAAGTTCCTTTAAGGCAGACCTTTTAAAGAAACAATATCTCCATGTCTGCTACTGAGGTTATTAGCTAAGATTACAAGAAACTTTGAATTAGAAACGGCCTTAGGATAGACTTTGAACACTATTTAGGTATCTCTGATATCACCTTTGCACAATAGTTTAGGCAATTTACTGTATTTGATTAGTACTACCCCAGGGAGATATTATCTTCTTCGGAACCTATAATAATATATCAAATTATATTTAGGTACAAAATGTTATAGTCGACTGGTTTTGATTTGAAGATCTTAGGAATAGCGTGGGTGTTACAATTCCATTATTAAATAGAATGAAAACACCAGCCACATTCTATGAATAATGAAAGTACGATCAAATTAAAAAGTCTTAAAAGGTTCAAGAAATCTTCGTATATTTTATAACAAACAGCTGCATCTTTATAATATGATAGCATGAAATTTTAATAAACTATACTAACGTAAGATTTCTTTCTGCAGATAGCAAGGTTGATATGCTGGCGAGTTGACCGGCAGGGTCGAGGGAGCCGTAAACCACGAAATTTACCGAGCGCCGAAGTTCAAAGACCATCGGAGCCACTCAGCAAAACATATCGCCTGCCTCTGACGCTGACAACGGATTACCTACTACCAGAACTCTGATAGAGATTGTCTGCAGCGGACACTTCACTTTATATCTACTATTTATGGCCCGGGACGTCTTTAAAATAAGGTTCTATTGAAAATTCGTTCGACGCATTCAGATTTCGATTATCGTATTCTTGTTCTTGGAAGATATAAATAAAAGCTGTTTGCATTTTAAAACAGAACCAGATTAAGTGCCGGCTGGGCTATAAAACCAAAAAGTGTGGCAGATTGAAAGGCTTTAATTTTGTAATAACGAATGCTGATCATTGTGCGCAAAATGTCGGTCAACGTCTTCCAGGTACATTACACATGTATTTTTGCAAACAGCCGCCAGTCGTGGTAACTGTACTGTTTTTTCAGTGGGGTAATAAGTAAGCACTTACATCAGTAACGGTATGGGTTGTTCTAACAGTCTAAGCTCACTTAGCAAGAGCAAATTGAAACCTAATTAATGTGCAGTAGAAACTTAGCGGCTCGTGACCGCCGACCGTTGCTCGTTGCTTAATAATCGACCCCCACGACTATGGAAATCCAGTTAACTGTTGTATCACGACGCCGACGGCCAAATTTCTGTAAACACTCCACTTTTGGTCTTAATGGTTATGAATGACAGTGAAATTGCGGTCAAAGGTCGGCTCAAACTGTCGCCGTGGGAGATTTCAAATCGGCGAATAAATAAGTGATATAAAATCGTTGGGTTGGCGGCCAGGCGCAAATGACACCGTTGATTACAGGAAAGTCCCAAGTCGCAAAACTAAATCGATTTATAGATCTTCCTGCCATTATTGCTTTTGGTCACAATTTGCGGATCGTAACTGTAGACTGTTTAGATACAGAGTTCTGTGTTTCCTCATTGGTCCTGAAATGATCACACATGAACAAATTGATAACACTTTGGTATTATACCTGCTGAGCCCGTACTTTAATGGTCTTATGTTGTCTTTAGGAGAGAACATAGTTAGAAATTGGTAAAAATACTATTGTATTTGCTGGTCAGGTTAGGAGGTAATTTTCACTCCCTTGACCGTATTTGATGGACATTGTTTCAAGCGACATTAAATCATGACTTACCTACTTGGTATGCCATTTACGGAGACACGACAAACAATGTATGCAACCGACGCGACGTAACTCCCAAAATATTTCGTTTCGAAACTGTCCTGGGAAAAGGATACATCTGTAAAATAAATTGTTACGTCACAGAGTGACATTGTAACATTACATAAACAACATAATGTCAAGACAATGCCATTACATGAATTTCCATTGCCGCGTCGCTTAAGAATAGCTCGGAGTATGTAGAGCAGAGACAGTTATGTGTGATAACAATTATTTACTGTCGCTGTGATACGCCTACCAGACCCTCGTAAATTGAAATTGTGTTAACAATGTATTGTGTGCTCCAACTGTATATTAGATAGGAGCAATTAACCTTTACGTGCCATATCGGCTAGTCTAGACTATTTTGTTTCAAGAACACCAGATACTGCTTTAGCTTCTATAAACAAAATATTTACAACAGGAACTTTTAAATTAAAAGTAATATTTGTGCCTGGTTGTTATGAAATCCGCTCAGAGAAAATAAAGCAGATTCAAATCGTCAAATATCAATTTATTGAAAGCAGATTAGACTAAGGCTAAAAAACCAATTTAGACACGCAATGAACGAAAATATCTATGCAATGAATGCTGCCAAAACTCGCGGGGTAGCAAGGGGGGTTAGTTGTATAGCGCTATTGTCAAATCATAGGATATGAAAACTAGTTTTATACGGGGTGGATGCGACATAGCGACATTTATTGAAACCACAGCTTCTATACATGGTAAGTATCAATTTCCACCGGATAAAAATTCTCTGGCGAAAAAAAAAAATCACGTTCTCCGAACAATTTGAACATTGCGATCGTGCAATTTGTTCGGAAGAGGTGGATTTTTTTTTTCGCCTGAGAATTTTTTATCCGGTGGAAATGCATACTGGCCATGTATAGAAGCTGTGGTTTCAATAAATGTCGCTATGTCGCATCCACCCTGTATAAAGTGTAGATCGTCGGTCAATCACATTTGGCTGCGGGGGATGCTTGACAATGACACCGCCGCGCCGCGCCGCTCCATTTGGTTTATTTCTCTGAGAGTTTAGAACATCCGTTGGCAGCTGTCAATCCAGCTAATATATTGACTGGCTTTACTTTTATAAATGTTATTGTACAAAGATTGAAGTCGTGTGTGGCAATAAACTAATGGACCTTTCAGATTGCCGTAACTGGCAGTAATGGTGGGTTGTTAGACATAGGGTTATGGCTGTAATACACACCTTTCCCTCAATTATTTGCGCGTGATGCGCGAGACTTCTAAGTATATGTTTCGGATCTCTATTTGGGACATTGTTTCTCAACGAGATGTCCAAAGACGATATGTAAGATATTTCTTAGTTGTAAAATAAAATTGGTCTAAGAACGCCACAGTAAACATTAACTTTAAATATAACGGAAGGAAAATAAATAAAATTAAAAAGACCACCTCAATTTTTATGCTCTACTACACTTGATTTATAACGCTAGCGAGGATTTTCTGCATTTTAATGAAAAGCTTGAAATCGATTACTGCAAGTCACGATATGCGTGTTGCTTTAAATTATCAGCACCAGGTCATGTTCTGAGCTAAACCAACCCCTCGAAAAATGTTTGCAACTGATTGGGTACGGTACAGATTTCTCGTTTAGTAATACAATGCGGGCTGCATCCTTTACATATCTGCAATGCTTTGAAAGGTCGATACAACTTTTATTAAAATTGCCCCGATCATCGTTTCCACTTTAGACGTTATGGGTAACAAACATCCCACACACAATATAATACAACTGTTGCCGGCGACTTCGTCCGTGTGGAATTTGATATTGCCATGCCATTTTCTACAACATTGAGGAACTTCCCTTATACACTGTCAACCCTTAGCACTCTCCAAGGGGTCACCCCTGGAAGAGTGATATTTGCAAAAAAACTATTTTAAACTTCATTTACGTCATAAAAAGAACCTATGTACAGAATTTAATGAATTTCCCTTTTAAATTGAAGAACCTCATATATATATATATATGTAAAGTAAAGTAAAGTTCTATGTAAAGGTTGATCCAGTACGAAATATAATTCGCTCTTTACAAATATAACCGATATACTTTGATCTGAAGTTGAAATGGAGGGGTTGTTCGAGGATCTGCATCGGTCTCTTTTCAACATACTTGCCATCAAAAAATACATTAACAACATGTTTTCGTTGATCCGTAACGGTCGCAAAAATTATACCAATGAGTCAAATGTGGATCCTTTTATATTCATGCTCATGCGCAATCTTACTAACTAACGTTGATCCGAGGGCAGTGATAGTTCCTATTTATTGAATGGGTAGTAAGTATATTTGGTATGTGATAATTTTTTTACTACCTGTTAATAATTATAATCTCTGACTGACTGATTATAAATGTTATGAAGATTTTTTTTAAGTTATGGTACGTACATAATACCAGAGAACATACGAGCGGAGCGAGTGATGCTTTGTCTATGCATAATACATTAATAAATATATTAAGTAAATATTTTTTTTATTTTCTGGCCAAATAAAATGTTTATTATATATGTTAGAATTGTCGATTAGGTACCTATAAACGAAACGTTACTTGACTTATGTTTTTTTGTTAAACATAATAATGTCTTTTTTATTTTCTAAATGTTAGTAATATCTAACGGATTAAAGATGTAACATAATTAAAACAATTATTATTGTTAAAAATTGATTTTTTCTACATGTCATCTAAACTCAATTTTAATAATATCCGATCCTTTATGCCTTTCAATTATCACTTTAATTAATGTATGTATCACTACTGGGTGCGCCAAAGTTCACCTAAAGTTTCAATGCCGATAATTGGAAATCTGAAAATGTTCTTTCTAACATTCTTCATCCTAGCAATTAGGTACAATTCCTAACAACTCTGCCACAAATGTTCATAATCGAAACATTTAACTTCCTAATGTCGGAAGCAATAAACATCTATTATACTTTTATTAGTATTCCTATATTTTTTCAACATAACCATCTTTTACACTATTATTCAATGTCATATCTTTTTTGTTTAGGTTTCTTTTAATTAATAATAATCAGTATTGTATACATTAATTTAACGTAACTTTTACACATAACATGTAGATATAACATATAAGACTAATAGTACCATGGTACAAGTACTTCTTCTTCTTCTTACGTGTCAATGGCATTTTGTTATCTCATTTTTTTTTTTTTTTTTTTTGCCCAGTAGGAAGCAACTTCTACGCCTTTGCTTGTGGCTTGCATTAGGTCTTCACGGGTACACGTAGAGGCCGACAGTGGGCACGAAAGCAGATGAGCCATGTTTTGAATGGGGAATCCACAATCGCACGAGGTATTATTGGAGTTTGTGATTCCCCATTTGGCCAGATTCTCCCTGCAGCGACCAACTTGAGTCCGAAGGCGATTTAAAGACTTCCAGATCGGCCACTGTAGCCTACTTCCAAGTGGCAAGTGCTCAGCTAGCTCAGGAAAATCAGCGGGTGCTGGTAGCCTAGTCTTCCACATCTCGAGGCGTACGTGAGCTGGACTTTGGTCTGAAGAGTTCGCATATCTCAAGAAGCTCCTGCGACTTTTCAAGCGAGCTGGTGGGAGATGGTGGTCATACAGAGGATGTCGTCTGTCCCTAATTTGTTTTAGCTTCTCAGTATGACACGAAGCTTCACGGCGTGCAGAAGGTGGCGCAATGCCCGCCAACGGCTATATCATATTGATAGGCGTGGGTTAGAAGCAGCCGGTGATGGCCCTGCAGGTAACATTCAGTGCCACATCTACCTCTTTGGCGTGAGCTGAACGATGCCACACCAGACATGCGAACTCTCCTGCCGAAAAACCACAACTACAAGTACTTACTTAGTTAAATATATGTTTGAAAACATATATTTATATACACATTTCAATTAAATTAGTTTAGTATTTATATCTTTATATTTTTTTATTTAAACTAGCGGCTATAGTTTTAAAATATTCACTTTTATTGGTGTATTCTGGTTTAGGTTAGGTTAGAACTGTGACCACAACGCATGAGTCGAGCGAGCGAAGCGAGCGTACCGCGGCAGTGACCGGCGAAGTGCCAGAACCGAATCGGTCCTATAGTTATTAGTTTAGATACGGTTAAAACTGCGGTTTTAACTCCCAGGCCATGAACATAACCGTAAATGTGTCGTGTTTTATGAATTTTATTCATTTAAGACAAAAATTAGTAAAACGACCTTTAATCATTCTAAAGAGTTGATTTTTTTGACATTATTATCTTACTTGAACTTAGCAATAGACACAACTTAGTATGTTATGCAAAGTTTACCCCCCAAATAATAATCATACCCTCAAATTAAAACTATAAAATATCTTCTACACCACATATATTTTTTATTACAGTTTGTAAATGTTTCTTTCTGAGTATGAGTGAAAATATTATGGTAATCATGTTTAGGGATAAAAGCGTTATGATAAAAAAGTAGGAGTTTAATAGTTATTTATGGTACAAGTGAGAAAAAGTTTATATTTCTGTTGTGAGCGCCAATTTTAAACCCGAAGTAGTCTTGAATTGAATCACGAGCGTAGCGAGTGATTCTAATAAAGCCTTCTTTCTTTTTTTCCTGGTAAATAGCAAACTTCTGTGTTTAAAATTAGTTGTCTCAACTCTTTTGAAGTTTTACAAAGTTCTTCATCACTGGATTCACTATTTTTTTGTTAAAAAGTGCCAGTAAACAATTAAACATTAACTGAAAAGAATTTAAAGTTGCCCGTGATGACTTTTTTTTTAAATCGTGGTTCGGAAATTCATTCCGTAACATTTATTAATAGAGTCTAATATTAAGTACCTGATTTTAATTAATTTAATGGTCAATCACGAATATAAAATCATTAAAATACTAAATAAGCGCGTATTCATATAATTTAAAATAATGAAACAAACGTATCGTATGTAGTTATTTAATAAAATTGATGTCAATGTTTATTACTAACCTACATGGTGGGTGCTTTGTTTTTTTTTAGCACCTTAGAAATTGTCCTCATAAACGACTATATCGGTAATAGTAGGACTCTTGCGGAGAGAATAGTAGGAGTCGGTTATTTAATGACCATGTAGTAGCTCATCAACGCTACGGTATTTCGGGGCTTCGATATTCTAGATCTTATATCTCAGGTACTGAGTGCGATGCAATGTCACATACTCTGTATGATATTGAGCTGTTGGCATGCATGCAGCTGGGTACGAAGCTTAACATCGGGTAAGCGACAAGCTTGTGCCATTAACAAATTTTACAAATCCTTACCATACATAATTGTATATACCCATAAACATAAAAACGAAATAAATAAATAAAAGTTAATGATTAGGTGGTCTTGCAATAAATTATAAGAATTAAACCATCCATATACATTAGGTAAGTCCAGTAGGAGGACCAATCAGAAGGCTACTGCCTTCTGATTGGTCCATTTGAATCGGATCAACAACTATCGGAGTGGATTTGTATATCGGATCAACATTTCGGTTGCGTTCTCTAAACTTCAACGGAGTAAAACGTTGATCCGGCCGGATGCACATTTGTATGGAAAAGATTATATTGGATCAACAAAAACCACTCGGATCAACATAGGTTTTCGGATCAACAAAGTGCTCGCCCTACAGCACGCATGATCAACAATTGACGGGTTGGTATAACTATATATATATATATATATATATATATATATATATATATATATATATACACTTAATAATTAACCGCTTTTAGGATAAAATACAAAGGTAAAACATATACCAGTTTTGAGTTGGACCTGCAATTACGCAACTGTGAAAAGCGCATTAAATTCCAAGCAGTAAGTTTTTGCGTGATGCGCGTTCGTACATACAGACAGACAGACTGACATACAGACACACAAATATTTAATAAATATAGCGTTTATAATATTCGTAAGTGTGAGTTTCAAACTTTTTTTTGGAAATAAGCGCAAATCTGGGCAAAACCAATGCCGTAGCTTTAATGTCTGAAAGCATATTGTATTTTTTTAATGTCGGTGGTTTACTACGGCTATTTCTAGATTGTAGTTACCCACAAATGGACTTGCAGTTGGCTCGGTACATGCAGTGTATTCAAAAATTAGTTTGTTTTTATTTGTACAAATATGTAATGGTATCAGATTAGCTCGCAACCCATAAACTTAAAAGCTCCCCCTCTTACGATGTTGTAAGTGGCAGTTACTAATATTTATGGAAGGAAAGCACTCAACAACGTCACACTCGTCATTTAACGATAAACATATATTTGACACTATGAAGACTATATTTTTTTTAGAATACTTACTAATAAGAAAAAAATTACGTTAGTTATTAGGTATTTTGACTCATGCGTTTAGTGGCCGCTGGCACTCTTATCGTTCATATTTTGAAAGCTGCTGGAAGATACTACATAATATTACATATGTATTAAAATAAAAATAAAAATGTTAACAAACCCAAACATTAAATTGCTATTTTATAACTTGTGCCTCTCCCCGAATAACATCTCCATACCAATTTCATTATTTTATGAAAGAATGACACGCACTGTCTAGGATAGTCTACACATAAATTCAAAAATATAATATTCAAAGCACGACATTTCTGAATCTGATATCTTTTAAAATAAAATATATATATCGGCTTTTCGTGCCGGCCATTTGGCCTGTGGCTGAAAGCATAAGAAATAATTTACTACCTTATACAGGGTGGATGCGACATAGCGACATTTATTGAAACCACAGCTTCTATACATGGCCAGTATGCATTTCCACCGGATAAAAAATTCTCTGTCGAAAAAAAAATCCACGTCTTCCGAACAAATTGCACGATCGCAATGTTCAAATTGTTCGGAGAACGTGATTTTTTTTTTATCGCCAGAGAATTTTTATCCGGTGGAAATTGATACTTACCATGTATAGAAGCTGTGGTTTCAATATATGTCGCTATGTCGCATCCACCCCGTATGTAATCTTTAATTTTTCGAGTTAAAAACGTCACTGTGGAAACAACATAAGACGTCTGCTTGTAAAACTCTTCGATGTTGAGGCGCTTGTAATTATTATCAAGATTTTCATAGACTTGAGTTATTTCAACTTGTAAGCAGTGATTGGGCTTGCAACTTTGTGGAGTCCACCTGACTAGAAATCCAATCTGCTGTATTGATCTTATAAATTACGCTTCTAAAGGTAAAAGCACACACGCTACTTTTAGCATCGGCCATCGGCGATTTAACGACTGTGTCAATGATGCATCATGTTTTGGTGAAACTCTACGTTTGATCGCAGTTCGAGCTATGCATTATTGATAGCGACTGCTTTCAGTAAAGTGCGTGTTCTGCAGATGCTAAATTGCTCGCAGCGACCTGCAGCATCCGAATATGTGCAGGGTGCAATTCAATCGCCACGTTTGGCGTTTTTAATTGTGTAGCGACCAGCCGCAATATCGTACTTTTAAATTTGCGATTCTAAAAGTAGCGAGCGTGCTTTGGCCCTACGTTTACTATTACATATTCTGAGATAAGAATCCAATGTCATTGAGTATTAAACAAAACCTAATCGAACGAGCGGCAGGGCGGGCGTGACGAAAATCATTTCATACTACATTTGGTTGGAATTCTCATTACAGACACTCAGTTGTGCAAACAGGCTATAATAGAGGCATTAATATTATATTGCTCCACTTTTTTCTTAAGCAAATAAAACAAATACGCTTACAATTTGAATTGGACCTATACAGGTATACTTTTACTTTTATTCGTATTACTTAGTGTACGAGCTAATTATTTTTTAATGTACTTGTATTAGCGAATACTGTCACGTAACTGTTGCGGATAGCATGTAATTTGTGTAGCTGCAAGCGTTGATGTCCACTGAGGTGTAATAACGAATGTTTAATAACATTTTATGGGTGTTTCGGAACGCTGTATAAAATTATGTGTTAAAATTACGGCATTAATGGTTTTAATTAAGACAAGTATTTCGAGAAGGGCCAATTGATTTATGACGAACTAAAAAGCTACATTTGCAGTACACATCACATTAATTAAGATAGTCATAAAGGTTTAGTTAATTAGCGATAAACTGCTTTTTTGCAAACATTATATTTATTTATATCGCTAATAAATAAATATAATGTTTTGAATCGTTAAAAACAAGTAAGCCAACAATACCTATATTTATTTCATTAGTCCCAAATAAGAAAAAGCCGTCAGGACTAAAGTTGGATGACAATATATTCTTTTATTTTTATTTCTTACATACCCATTTCGAATAAAAAACTATTCAAGTACGTTTATGCAACTTAAAAATGTATGAGACGTGAGCGACACGTGTTTCGTCTGTTACTGATATATTTTTTAAATGTATATACATATATGTATAATGTTTGTTTCATGATATTCATGTCGAGGACAGGTCACGAGAAAATATAAACCAACTCAATTATTCCTTTTATTTTATATGTTTCAGGATTTTTTAAGGCGTTGCAAAATCCATTAATCAAACAAGTTTTACATTCAATTACGAAAGAAATCGAGAGCAAAAGCATATTAATCATACACTAGTTAGCTTCAAATAAATGCACAATTAAAGTGTAGGAAGAAAACAAAGTAAATACTAGACACAATATTGCATTATTATAGCTAAATATATTATTTAATCTATTAAGGCGACATATTCGTTTATAAAAGCAGTGGCAGTTAGCTGTCAAATTAATAAAGAAAAATCTGTAGAGCAAGTCTTGTGCTTACAATACTTATGTATCTGATCTATGTTTATAAAACCTTAAGTGCAAAAGATATTGGTTGTAGTTTATTGGGAAGATAGCTGTTATATCGTTTATATCTATGAGTATGCATCATACTAGTAGCTTTTAATTTTATTATAAAAAAAAATTTTGTTTATAATAAAGAAGAGGAGAAATTCAAGCTTACTTTACACGTGGTGGTGGGTGATGCATACATTTTGGTGTCGGATTATAGAATACGATATCTTTGGCGTCGTCCAGGTTTCTGCCAAGGTCAACCAGCTGTTCTATCGGGATTTGCTAACAATGACATCAAGTTAACGTTGTGGTGTAAGTTGGCTTTACGACGTTCTGTATTATCTCCATTTGAGTGTCCTCCGCCATATTGATTTTGTCGAACAAAGCTATTCCTAGGACAATACGCAAGTTATTCTATCCGTAGGATAATGTTCTATGGGTAACAACATCACGGGGACGCATAAAATAGCGGATAAGTAATGTTTTACAAGAGAATTGTGTGTGCTGATTTGGTACTGGGTAGAATGTAACCAAGCTCTTAAGTTTCCTGGCAGCATAATAGTAAGTCAACATTAACTTTCTTTATCAGTTGACTTACTTACAATACAATATAAAATGGCATTAACAATTTTAAATAACGTCATATCACTCACAACAAAAGGCAGATCATGGTTGTAGGTATATCTCCGCAATCGTAAACAGTTTTAACTGATCATAAAACATTGTTCTCCTTATGTAATAGAATGAATGAATATATACAATTGCGTCGATGGAATTCCATATTGATGCAATATAGTTAGCAGTGGTCTTAACTCTCACACTTTATGATGGGCTCGTTAAAGGTGACATGAAAAATCTCTCTCTCTTCCTGGCCATTTTTAATCCCATCTGGTGGTAGGGTCAGCCTTCCTCGTTTTCTCTCTCCACTTCGCTCTATCCTCGACATCTGTGTCAGTAACATTGCATGCCAACTTGTCTCGTTCTACTATCTGAGACCATCTGGTCTTCGGCCTACCACGGGACCGTTGTCCGGGAACTGACAATTGTAGAGCCCTATTGCCAATATGGTCTGATGGTCTTCTTTTAACATGTCCATACCATCTTAGCCTACTCTCCTGAAGCTTATCGGCGATGTCACGTACACCAAGGCTACCTAGGCTAAAGGTGACATGAAAAATACGACAGGTATATTACAAGTGCTGTCACATTACATAATCCTCGCTTAAGATTGCACACAGTCACACAGCTAATCTCAAGCTCCATAATACACTATCTTCGTGACTCCTTGCGTAAGAAGGCTTGTTCGTTTATCTGCTGCTTCGTAAGCAAATAAAAGTTACAGACACTAAAACACTGCGCCACAGAAACAACTTTCATGTACCGTTTAATGTAACTTTGGAGGACACAGAGAACAGCTGAGTTATAAAACATTTATTGACCAATATTGTATGAACGCTGAACGTATCCGACACTTACTTTTTGTACAACATAAGTTTAATACCACTCTTCGTTGGGTCGCTCTCAAAAGAGCGCTAAGCCCCGAAATATTTTTTTACACAGAACAAGGTTTAAGCTTATACATTTGTAAAGCTAATAACAAACTAAAGCCTCTTAAATGTAGAGAGAGAACACCGACGGCCTTGTTTGTGGAATATCCTATTACTAGCGTAACGCCATGAAGTCATAAAAATATTTCCGACACTCGAAAAGCTCATTTAACTGTTTGAATACTCACTGATTTACTGTCTATAAATTCAGTTTAAAACATAGTCTACTAAATCATTACATTTACATAACAAAAACAAGTTCAATTCTCGTTGCGACTCGAGTCGCCATCCTAGGAATATAAAATTAAATTATTACCCCATGTAACGTCTTGTAATAAAAATAATAGTAAGAACAGATGTCAGTGTGTAGCTACTAATGAGACCGGTTTAGTAAATCAATATAAGCGTCGGATGCAAAGGCTATAAAAATAAAATATCGAATCAAAAAGTTTACTGTTAAAAATCAGGTGCAGCGCCAAACCGGCAACGACCACTTCTCGGGACAACCTCAGACCGGTCCCACTTCTGTGATAAAAAATAGTCACGTATCACTTCACTTCACACTTAAAGTTAGCTTTAAAAAACAATCCATTAAGTTATCTGCTCACTCAAAACTTTGGAGGTGTAAAGTGTTTACAAGAAAAGATAAGAGTTTCATAATAAATTTCTAAATCCCCGCTAAGCTTTAGATAAACTTTGATTCTTCTTGTTGATGCTCGTTGTTTCCATTCATGATTAACGGTTATTTAACTTTTGGTTTTATATCAAGTGTTAGTAAGTACCGAACACTTTTCATTTTAATGTTCTTCAACGAATACTTATACTAAAGAATAATTTTAGTGTAGAGTAGAGGCTCTGTCAGATAAAATCAATCAATTTCATACCGTTTGGCATACATATTCGCGACATGAGTGTTATTAAACTTCACTTTTTCCATTTGGCACGTTGTCAAGGCAGATGTGAGGCATAGTTTGCAGATAACGGCTAAGTTGGTAACTTTTCACATTTCCTCGAAGGCGTGTCCCCTGGCTATGTCGACATTGTCGCGCGTTGAGAATTTGTTATCCGGCGAGCGATTAACCAGATGCATGTAACTTTGCGAAACAGATGATACGTTTAATCACACTTCTCGCCGCGACATAAGTTAAATAGTTAACGCTACACGATAGTGGCATTAAAACATTAATTTCCACGGCAACATTATAATTACCGCGGTCGTTACTTACGCTAAAAGCTATTTATTTTGCATAATGGTGTTTGGGTGAGCGCAACAATGGTGAGTCGCATTGCGCCGCAGTGGAGATACGCCGGACGGCGAGTTACCGCGAATAGCCAAACTTGACCGCCGGCCTTTGTTAGTGCGGTCTAGCCGAGCCGCCTTGCCTGTGCTTTCTGTGGAATGAATACGGAAACTCAAGTATTTACATATAATTAAGTATGCTCGTACCTATCCCGTGATTTACAAACATGAAGGAATATTATTCCACTTCCTTTGTCGCTTATCCAGTCCTATTTGTAAGAATTGTCAGCGCGATAAAATGTGAGTACAAATTTCGTAACCTTTATGAAATTTCAGTATTGCTGACAGTCGTTATGGAACGTTGGCCGTCAGCGGGAAGTTTCGTGTATCTATGGCTGGGGGCGAGCGGAACATTGTAGGTTCTGTCACGTCATTTGCGCGAGAGAATACGCCATTTTTTCGTCCTGAACGGAGCAAGAACGCTTATTCATCGAGATAAAAATGTCACTTTCTCATCGAGCTTTTTGCCGTCCCCGACGTTTTTGCTAAACTTATTTGTAACTGTCACTATGCGTGGTTAAGTGATCGTGTTAGGGAATGGAAAACTCTTATCGGCGGCGTTTGAATACGTCTTAAACTTGGAGAGTAAATCATAGAAGACAATGGGATCGATGTATAATATCATAACAGAAGCCAGTGTTTCAGTAGCACATTGTTGTTATAGCGCATGACTCGACGGCATTGTAATCTCTATTACGTTTAATATGAACGTACGAAATGGTTGCTTTAATGTAAGATGAATATTGGTTTGCGTGTCGGATTATATTAATAACGGTAACCTTTAGTGACCTGAAACTTTCTCTGTTCGCGACGCGCTGGCGCAGGTCGTCTCGATCATTAATCATTGTAATGATGTCAAATGAATTAAGCTTTGCTTCACTGCTTCACTGACGGCATGAGAACAAGAACTATTATCAATTAGAAAATGTAAATATAAATCTATTTTCCTGGAAGTTGGGGCGGCCCCTTGAGCCCCCTTGTGTGGTACGCTACTTGCGTCGATACTTTGGCGCCGTCATATCTACCGGGGACCAAGCTTAGGCCTGTTGCGGCGGCCAGTCTCCTCGATATTGGATATATGTTTGTGCCTTTTGGGGTAGAGATCCGACGCTTGGGACGTGGGGGAGACATTTCTTCTCGCCTTTTTGAGGGCACAGGTTCCTGGAATGCTGGCGTTTATTTCGGTCAGAAAATAAGTATTGTTATCCAACGAGGCAATGCTCCCAGCATTTTGGGAATGTTGCCCACTAGCTGCATTAGGAGGCATTTAGTACATACAATACATATAAGTTAGTTGTTGTTAGTTTATCATAAGTGATTCTTTTAAATGTATTAGAAAATGTTACTTCAGGTCTGTTATAGCTTTAAAATCTATCAATAACATACACGACCATGTACTCGTTTTCCAGTGTGTTTTGAACCCACGTTAGAATAATAGACTGATCTTTCAAACAACTACTTATTCACTTTAGCGTAGACGTCTCTAGATAATAGAGCTCCAGAAATAACTTTTTCATATGTTACAAAGGCATATAAAACCAAACTGGGCTTAAAGGAAAGTTACACCGCGAGATAAGCTGGCTTAGCTTACCTCACGTAGAAGCAAAGCTTTTTGAACATAACATAACATCATACGCCTATCTTATCCAGAATAGTGTGGCAGAGGTGTACAGTCCCACATTTCACCTGTTATGTTTAGGTCCCATGGGATAGGGGGTGATCGCCATCCACCGGGCACAAATCCAACTCCGTGCTGCTATTAAGAATTTCGTGACGGAAAGTTCACAAATAACTCTTTGCCCGACCCGGGAATCGAACCCGAGACCTCGTGGTGAGAAGCGCATACGCTTACCACTAGAGCAATGGGGCAGTCAAGTTTTTTGAAATTGCGAATAAATGATCGAAAAGAATTGTAAAGTAAAAGTAAGCGATTTTAGAAAATAAAACAACACTTCACTTTTCTGCACTATATTATAATAAAAATATATATATATATTGCCAAGATGCTTACATTTTCTTTACATTCTAAATATATTAGTATAAATGACAGGTCTTTGTAATGTAAAGAAGTTTGCAATCGACTAAAAAACTCCTGCACTAGGCTTGGCCTGTCCTGCAGGAGGTTTTTGTGATGAATATAACATGTTATAAATGGCGGTAATTTTAGTTTTTATTTAGGTTTAAGTTTAATATCTATATCTTTAGCAAAAAAAATAATAATAACATCTAAATTCTAAATTAATGATACACACATTGTTTTTACTCCTTTATTTTCTGCTTGAAGTGTAAGATATTGCAACCTTATATACTATGGATTTATTTATAATAATTAAATTGCATTTCTATATTTAAGTTTATTTTCTCTTTATAACCATATTTAGCTATAATGTTGTTTTGGTTGCTATAACTTACACATAGAATTATTGTCAAAAAACAAACAAATATTGTATGAATTATTTGAAAAGATGGTGCACATGAGTTTCTCACCAGCTTTTCTCATGATGCAATACCCATCGGAGCTGGTACTTGGATTGATTTTAATTCAATTCTCTAAGTTGAATTAAAGTCAATCTAAGCTCCGGTGTCAAATCATTTTATTACAATAAGTATTATAATTTAGTTAGTTAAGTTTTATTTTAATTTTATATTTTTTGTGTTTTGATGTTTGTTTTGACGTGTTCAAGCGCCCCTTGGGGCCCATGAAAATAAATGATTTGATTTGATTTGATTTGAATGAGATCGGGGTAATGTTATCGGACTTTCTAATTAATTTCGATCATCTTCTTAGTATCCTTTCTTAGTCAGTAACCCTGATGCTAGGTTGAAAGGCTATCAGTGTCTGTAATGTTATTCTCGAAAGTGCTTTAAACATTTTTAGTTCTATTAGTTGACTTTCATACAGTATCTAGCTGAGTTCACGTTAGCTAAGCTAAAGATTAAACCCTATAAATAAAGGATTCTTTGTATAGTGTATTACCCCACGCAGCCCACGCAAGTGTCGCCCACTGTGGTGACGTCACAACACATGAAAGGACACAATGATGACACTATTACGATAAACGAGGGCACGGCCGTCCTCCGGGACCCGTTATAATCTAGTCTAGAATAAAGTACCCTTTTCGTCCTAACATCGACTTCCATGAATTCTTATTTCTACAGTAAAATTTATTTTATGGACTCTCGCGACGTTTGCTCAAATTTTGCTCGAACTTCGTTTCGCGTTATGACGAATAAATGTCGTAAATATGTTTCATGAGGATTTTGAATGCGATACACTTAATATTCGCCTTCGATGTAATTACGTTTGGGGGTTATCATTTACGAAGATACTGTTTGTAGGTACAATATTTTAGATGTCTCAGCATTTTGACGACCGGGTGGCGGAGTGCGTAGTGTACCTGCCTGCGATGCCGAGGTCGCGGGTTTGATTCCCGCTTAAGACAAATCTTTGTGTGCGTGCACATGGGGGTTTGTCTTAGTCTGGGTATTTCTATGTTTCATAAGAATGTATTTAAAAGAAAAGTATATATGTATTAGTGTCAGTTATTCTTGTACTCATAGTATAAGCTCTGCTTAGTTTAGGACTAAATGACGTTGTGTGTAAGTTGTGTGTGAGATATATTTTCTCATGTTTTAGGCTTAAAATCATTTTTTATCTACACTTTTGCAGCCTGGTGATTAAAAAGTCTCAAGTATGTTTATATCAATATCTGAATATCATCACAATATCCCATCTCTGTTTACCCTCTAATCCCTCGGGATGAGACAGGCGTGATGTTTTATTATTATTACACTGACATCAATATCCGAAGCCAAAAACCTTTATTGGCTTACTGTTCCAGATCCTTTCGGAGAGTTCCAGATATGACAAACAAATGAAACTTATATCCAGCAAGCCTAATGAATTCTAAGTCCATTGTTGTGTTCAGATCGCAATATTGCGACGGTATTTCTAGCGCGGAGCATGTAATAATTTCAGCAGTGCAACTGCTACCAAAACCACAGTAACCTAAATTTGTGCCGGCATCATTTTCGCACTTCCTACTGCAATATGGTCAGGCACAAAACAAAGAACGATTGATTGCACGCCTTGTATCCATAAAATACTCGATTAATTAATATTCATATAACTAACAATCTGTGTTCGGCGAATTGCATATGGATTCGTTGTAGCTCGTGCATTTTATAGTAGGCGTTGTGCGAGGAAAACTGCTCATTGTTAAGACTTGTAGTCCACAATGCGAGCATCACACTCGGGCCTGAACACGTCCCCGACATACGTACAACCTCATTAATACTACCTACTACGCCATTATTTTGGTACAAAAGGAAGCGCACATGCCTTGTTAGTACTATGAAGTTCTAACAATAAATGTAACCTATACAACCTACTATGCTTATGCAGATAGCATATCTTTAGGTCGACTTTAGCTTACTAGCTGTCTGGAATACTAAGTAGGGATATGTATGTATTTTAGAGTTGAACTCGAGGCGTTGTATATCATACAGATTAATTCCAATCTCCGTTGACATCCATGTATTTGTTTCGCAGATGCGAGTAAAGTGATATTGATGTTAGTTATATACAACTTCAACATTGATGTGAAAAGGGGCCAAGTTTGATACAGATACGAATGTTTTAGTTTATGTTTAAGTAAATAAGTTTGTAAACCTATTTATCACGGTTGGGTACATGATAAACAAACTTCAAGTTAGCTTACTGTAGTAACAATTATTCACAGTATAGGCACAGTATAAATATATCCCAGTAGGTACTCTAACTCGATCCTATTCTTTAAAATAACAAAGGCAACACGGCTACCGATCAACCAACTTTTACTGGTGGTAGAGCTCTTGTGAATGAGCTCGAGGGCGGCAGCACCACCGGCTCACCTATAACCTGCCGCCAAATAGTAGTGCTTCCATTACTGTGTTCCGGTTTGGTGGTGAGATCAGGCCCCGAAATCGGACGGGGAGTATATATATATATATGTATTGTGTACCTATTACAAACAAAATTGTTTCCAATAATTCAACAAAAAATTCGCTTGTGGAATGGCAGTGACTTGGCTGAACTAGCACTGTGTCTCGACACGATTTCTTGGATTTCAGGATCACCGACCTCAAACTAAACCCTTCGATAGTACAAAAATCTGGAATTTGAATAGCACTACATAATTTATGTAGTATGTGAACGTTTAAGTGATATTGCTGTCTGGATGAAGTAAAATAGGTTTTAAAATCAAGAAACTGACTGAATCGTTAGACAAATCAATGGTATTTTATATTTACAGTCGCTTAAAATGCTGCTTTAAATCTATAAATGGTAATTAATAAGAAATACTTACCAAGTTTCCACAGTATAGCTCTTATAGTTACGGAAAAAAGTGGCTATGACATACGGACGGACAGACGGACAGACATGACGACTCATTAAGGGTTCCGTTTTTTGCCATTCGGCTACGGAACCTTAAAAATACCACTCTATAAACAGTTTTTAGAAACTCTTACTTGTAAGTTATTTATCATAATAATAGACTGAGCTAGCGTAACTTTATAGTCAAGGAAGATAAACCGCTAGCAAGTGCTTAGATGTACTTCTTACGACCTAAAATATTAATAAAAACCTCTTTAATGTACCAGCACTTTAGGTAATATACCCGCCAGCATAACAAGCACTGTACAAATTATACATTAAGGTAATGACACAGATGGAATAATTTGCTAACGGTCCATGAAATATGATGTTCTAGTCACATCTCATCGCGGTCGACTAATGTGGCCTAGTTGCGTTGATTTGCTCAAATTGCTTACACTTAAAATGAATGTATGATCGTATGACCAATTACTGTGAACTTCACATTATTGTCTCACAGATTCGACCTCCAGACACACGCTTGATGTAGCTGGAAATTACTGAATATTTTCGTGCCATAAAAAAGGCAAATGAATCATTTTTTCAGTCGATACGCCCCTCATAAGTATTTCAGTAACAAACGACTGCGTACATTTCTGCGGCGGTAAGTTTGTCGCGATTTAATTATGTAGGAATTGTAGGACCTGTATAAGATAATTTTCAGGCGCGGTGTCCCTGAAATTCCTGAAGACTTAACTTTCATTTCATTTCCATAAAGTTGGATATTTCATCTGAGGACGAATCAGCAGTGAGCTGAGACTATTTGTTACTAACGACGTGATTCTTGTCGCTTCATCAATAGAAAAGTACCTAGCTGATTGCAAATGTGTGTATATTATTGTACCTAATTGGTCGATTAAAAATAGCTATCCTATAAGCAATCACTTATTTACGTAACGTGATGAAATCGACTTTATGACCGTCGAGAATGGCCGTGACAAGTAAATTGGCGACCCTTCGAAGCCAGGGAAATGCATCGCATGTGACCTGTGTCCTTGAGAATAATTCTGTTTTCATAGCCTTTCACAATTTTTTGTTGTTTGTAAGTCAATTAGCTCGTAATCGTCGGTCGTCGATCGCTGACGATTAATCGACCGGCTAGGCTTTCATTATTGATTTAACCTCCTTTTAACTTTAGTGCTGAAAAATATGGCTTACTTTACAAATACTAAAGCAGCTGTTTTTGCTGTCAAGATATGATAAAGATAGCACGGTATCAAATGAAAAACGACGTTGTCAGACCGAAAAAGTGCTTCAGTGCCGTAGTTGAAACTGAAATATCATATCATGTGGATCCATCTGTGTTGTTTGTTTGCTGAATTTTATTTACTGCCTTTGATTTTTCAAATATCGATACGTTTATATTTCAAACTGCATATTTTTGAGTGCATGCAAAGTATTGGTGTTGATTGATAGGAAGAGTATGTGTGGTAGTTTTATGGGTACGTACTGTATGTGGTTTATTGGTATTGCATTTTATAATTTATGAGTTTGTATTTTGACTTTGTTTTTAATATATATATCAATTGCATTTTCAGAGTTGGGCAAAATGTAATCACAACTAAGAATAATTTGGTTTCAGGAGCATTTAAATAACTAACTTTGTATTTTAACCAATCTATCTACTAGTTAATGTGGTGGTAATGAACATAAATAACGATAGATTAATATAACTTATATGCGGAAACTTTTAATTGGCCTTAATAATGTTATGTTTGTTTTTCTAGTCTTAAGTTAGCTGTAAGTTTCCCTATCAAATAAAAATAAAATAAAAATAAAATAACTTGCTTCACCGTGGATTTTACGATATATTATATATTATGCAAGACGTACAAAGGAAATTTTAGCACTATATTTGCCAGCACATGTCACTATGAAGATGCTCCCTAAACGCAATCACAAAGGCGTATTCTAGTTAAATACTCACAGCATTTAAATTTTAAGTTCTCTAAATCTATTTAAATTAGATTAGATCGCCTTCGGATACACTCGGCTTAAGTTAGTGGTAACATGTGTGCTGTGGTGTGATATCTCTCGCCAAGCGCACGTGACGTGCCAAATCAAGTCAACCTCGGCTACAACTTAGGTGCCCTAATTTAAACTAGCTCTTAAACATCTGGCAAGCTTGCCAAACGTTGTAAACTATAAAGTCAACATAGCATCGTATGTAAGCAAAATGTATGGCCTACCCATAGAAATATATACTATAGAAATGGCTTGTCCGAACAAATTGCCCTTCAAATTTGACATTATGAATAGCAGGATCAGTAACGCCATCTGCATTGAACTACCATGTGACAATTCATAACAAATACTTTTTTAAATTACCAAAAATATTCTCTTGAACGCCCGCGGCATAGTTCAACTAAGCGCAGTAAGTCATGTCACGCGGATATTCACGATTAAGGAATATGGCGTCGGAACGAAAAATTTAGGCAAATAAAATTGATAAAATAATGTAAAGAGGTGGATATAATAAGATATTTGTGACTTACCGGTGATATGTAATACCATAATCTTTTTTGTTATGTTTAATTTGGTAGTTCGTACAACTTTTCAGTGCACAATTAGGCATTTTGTCGTGTTTGACCGCTCACGGAGGCAGCCAACCACAGACAATTTCACTACGCGCTTTTTGTAGTCTGATTGACTCCAAAAAGGTTCAGTTCATTTATCGCGCGTTAGCCGTGTCCTTACTTTATACGTCAATGGGCCTACCTTATAGATTTTGCTAATATACGAGTGAACATGGCACTACAACTTTGGTCAATAGGTACGGTTAAGTGAAGTCATCCATTATATTTTTACTTTCTCAAACCGATTCTGCACGAAAATTGTTTAGATCGGTAACGAATATCAATTTATAAGCATTCACGAATATCAGACGGTGTTATCGCGAATACGAATACGAATATGTAATTTGAATTTTGGCGCCAATTATCTATAGCTTTATTTTGACAGTTGACTTGACGCGCATCTCATGCCGAGCTATGCAGAACTGATCCGACAGATAAATATGCCTTTTAATTATTTTCTATCTTCTTTAATATAATATACTAAGCCGTTTCCCAATGCACGATTGAAATCGTTGACTTAGTAAAAATATTTTCATGTATGTACGAGTATATACCAAATATTTTCACCAAATCAACCAATTCTATCGCACGTTTTTAGACTCTATATTTAGATATATTAAAGCTTCATAATACATATATCTAAATAACAGAAAGTGCCGCAATAAATGGATGAAGTTTAATTAGAGTAGATACAGTCTGCAACAAAGTAGCTGAACACTTGAAAATTTTCAAACCTCTATACAAATCACATTTTCTAGATAAAAAACATTTCAAATATAAAATTTTATAAACTTCAGTTTTAATTCATCAAATCATGAAAGAATCACGAATTTAAGAAAAATTGGCTTATAAAAATTGTTAATGTGTAGAGCAGCTACTTTTATTGTTGACTGTACACTCTTAAAGATTGCATCAAGTTCAGAAAGTTCTACAGACTCAGACTGCGCTTTACTTTTAATTTAGGACCAATTTCACAGACCTGAGTTCATCATTAATCTCGGGTTTTCGATCTCCCTGTCCTGCCATACGGTTACGCAATAGGCCATACATTATGCCTTCAACCCTCAAACTTTGTCGATCAATATTTAAGCTGCATTTGTTAATAATGATGATTGATATATCAATTACTTTCCGTCGAGTAAAGAGCCTGAAGTCAAAGATAAAATTCACATGTAACATTTGAATTCTCATACAAACAGGCAACAGCATAATGCAAAAGTTTGTGTCATTGTCATATATCGTTTCTATTATCCTCATACAACTCAAAGTCCACCGAGAGGAGGGTTGACATCTTTCTATTCCATTCGTCTGTTGGACCTCGACAGTATATCGATTTGTTTATAATTTAGGCACTTTTAAGACATATCGACGAAAGATTTCGAAAATTTTCGGCTAAATTCACTAACTTGGCAAACACAACATCGCCGCAGGACACGAATAGTGGTCTGCAAAGGTTAAGTTTAATCTGATTGTCGCTTTAACAATACACTGGAGACCAGTACACAAACAATGCCGCCAACTATACAAACTTTAGCCTTCTAGGGATATATTTATATTACGAATGGCCATGAACGGGGGCAAAACGCTTTTCTGGAAATAAGCTACAACGGAAATATCCGGGCCATATTTTTTCCGAATTGTAATTTGGGCTCAATTAAACTGCTCGTTTAACTTGTTGGTGGTCCGGGGTAAGGATCGCTTTGTTTGCTAATTCTTGCTTTTATTTCCTTCGGTGCGTAAAGATGTCGAGGTTTGTAACCACTTGAGATTTTGGAATAAGTTACTCGATTACGGACGGGACGTTAGCTAAATAGAAGCCACAGATTAGTATTCATTACAATTAGATTTTGTTGCTTTTAGTAAAGATAGAGTTTAATCTTGGGAGAGTAATCACCTCCTTATATATAAACTTTTAGTACAACATATACCTAGTGCTTGCACAGCTGTGCTCCGGTTTGGTGACTGTGGTAAGCCATAGTTAGCAAAGAGACTCTTTTTCAGCTACTTGGTCACAAGTCGCAGTTTTCGATAAAGACAATGTATACGGTCATATGCCCGTAAATACAGTCCGTACACTAATCTTGAATAGATATTTATGTTAACCATTTACTATCCGGTGGATTGTAAGTTCATTTGCTAAATCCATTCTGAAAAAGATATAAAGAGAACTTTGATTTGTTAGACAAATATACCGTTACTATAAACAATCAAAAGCATAGGTTTATTTTTGTCTGCCGAACTACGAATAGCCGTGCGTCTCGTTGGATAAATCGTCGGCCAAACACTCGTTGGCAAACAGTTATTTTGTTCTAGTCGTGCCCGTGCCGTTGTCGTATCGTTAGGATGTAAATCGATCGGTGTCTGATGGACCCTATGGGCGAATGAATTATACACTGATGGCGGTGTCCGGCGGCTATGCGTCGCGCCGAACGTGAAATGTAGCCATGCGATGCCGTTAAATAAATTAATTCGCTCATAGTTAAACTTCCGGATATTTTTGCGCTCATTTATATACCCAAAGTGGATTAACGGTTGCCATATTAACACTACTCCCAAAAGATAGGTGTTCGAGCTACCGCGGTGGTAATATCACCTCACCACCCAGAGAGTTTACATTACTTCTGTTCGATAAGGGGAATTTATCTGTAGCGAGGCAATTCATTCACGGTCACTCGATGGTTCTATATGCTGTGATACCAGCACACAATGGTTATGTGTTAACAAGCCAATCGCCGACAATCTGTGCGGTGTCGGTTTTTTAAACAGATCAAAGGGCGTTGGCGGAAATATGGCCACTGCGTCCACACAACAGCCAACATTATATTATATGCGAAAACATTGGGCACATATGTTGGCACTCGGGTACTGATTTTACGAGTGTATGTACACAATACGTTGGATTCTTGAACAAGGGTTCTGATGAGATAGAAAAAAGAAAAGCAAACGTAAGCAGCTGTGTGTGGGAGCGACAAAATGTGCGGGCGATGTGTAGGCGTTACAGCACGCATTAAAATAATAATATAATCTATTCATTATTCAATACATATTAATAAAATAGGTATGCATTTCCATGATTTTAATATAAATGCTTATTTGGATGTTATTAAGTCCATAAACGGTCAATAGCTAAGGTGTCGACATATTGCCATCGTAAAATTTTCGATACACACCCAATACATTTTAGATATAATGCATACAATGTTACTACCTGTATACTTAGTCACCAGCGTGTAAACCCATAGGATTTGTTAGCATAACCTACTAGGAGAATGCAATGCGAACTGATAAATTAATATACATTAAGAGGGGGAACAATTGCTTGGCTGTTTTCCATACAAATGTAATATGGTATTCAATGATAAAATGGGCGCCAACAAACATGCATTTTAGTGTTTAAAACATGATTTATCTATCAAAGTGGATAAAAGCTGTTTGATTTATACTACGTCATGTAATTATGAATTACATGACGTAGTATGAATTAAAGTTTAATTCATACTACGTCAGTATGAAAACACGGCGCTCGGGAGTCTACCCTTAATTTCACAGAGATGGCTTTCGATGACTTAGTAAGACTTAGACTTCGAAAAATCACCACCTAAATAATAGGGGACGCTAAAGGAATGGTAAAAAAATATGTTGTTTAGGTACTTGATGTCATATTTATAATCTTAAATCATAAATTGTCAAAGTAATAGATATACTAGATAATTAATTACTGAAGTTACATCTGCTTTATTGACTTACACTTCAAAGACGCCAAGATTAACCATTCCTAATTAAACTTTCGTCAAAACTTACTCAGTGGGCTGTTTTTAACTTCAAGGATGTTGATGAAGATTGCGCCAACTACCTTCAGGGAAATATACAAGCTAGGTTTAAATGTTGTTTTTTAAATCTTTATTGACCTACTGGCAATGAATGACACTCTCGTTTAGATTAAAAATAACATAACATAAAAGCTTAATCAATTTTCTCTACTTAAAACTAATAACAATTCACATAGCATTCTAGAGCTTGCCGAAAATGGCGACGCTAGAATACTATTTAAAACCCTCACATCCTGACCTTCTAGCATAAAAAGTTGCCTCACATTGTTCACTCACATTGTCTAAATGTAAGTAAATAAATAAAATATTCGAATAATTTTCCAATAAAAAAACCGACTTCAATTACTAATAATGCCTATAAAACTACTAGAGACCAAACTGAAAGAAATTTTTATGGGACCACCTGGCAGCTACGCGTCGATCAAAAAAAGAATCACGCGAATCGGTCCATTAACCGCGACGTAATCGATGTACATACATAGAGAAAAAACATACCGGCCGAATTGAGAACCTCCTACTTTTTGGGAAGTCGGTTAAAAAGTTGCCGTTCACTCACATTGTTTAAATGTAAATAAATAAATAAAATATTCGAAAAAAGAACTTTTTCTATCATTGTTTTATTTCCTTCAAGAAGTCGAAATTAATAGTACAGAATCCGCGGACTTCCGTTATTTGTAGTTTTTCTACCTGATGAAATGAAGTCGCCGTCTGTTACTTCTAATTAGCTGGACTGCTGGGATGCTTGCGACTAAAATGAAAGTTTGTTGATAACTTTGTACCTGAAGGTGTTGGCAACATTTACTGCCAAGACTTGAAGTTTGGAACTTTCAATCCTTTTGTTAATGTTAAGAAATAGCCTGTACTAGGACCAAATATTTTGGTATTCTATGCATGAAATAGATTTCTTATAGGTTTGTTGGTAGAAAATTCAATGTTGAATTAAGCTCGCCTTTGTACCTAGTATTTTAACTGTTTTGTTATATTATGTTATTGTGAATTCTGTGTGTACAATAAAGAATTTGAAATCAAATTGTCCATCCATTTAGGTCGATTTCAGGGCTCGACCAACCGGCGACCGTAGTCGGTACGTACGTCAGTCTCACAGTCATTTGTATAAAAATTCATTAAAGGTTTAGTGACCGACGCACATACGTAGATTTCGACTTTTTAGGCGGCCAAAAACATTTTATTATGTGAACTGGTTCGAAATAATGGAAATACTAAGAAAATGCTTTATGTTAAAATGTAATACATATTTATTGAAAAATATCGATACATTTAATATTTATTACAATTCTTTTTACATAAAAGTATGAAAAAATTAAAAATTACTATTAATAACAAATAAACATCATAATTTAATCATTTGACAGTTAAACAATAGAAACAAAAAATTAAATTAAAATGATATTATTATGTTTTCTTCAGCCTCGAAGTTCAAGTTTGCATGTTCTGCACTCAGATTTGGCATCAGTAAGGCAGTTGTTTCTTTCAAAAATGGTTTTTGAGAGGTTCTCGTAATATGAGCGGATCTGCAGATAGTAATTAATAATCTTTGGTATATATCCTGGTTACACGCTTCTCTAGAAAATTTTCTTGCGAAGTTTAGCCTGTACGAGCGAAAATGTTTATTGCATGCCTCTGCTTCTTATTCTGATAACTGCCCTATAGGCAATAAAGCATTCCCAATGATGCTAGCTCCGTGAATTAAAATTTTGTGTATTGTTGGTGTCATGGGATGCCATCCGTACTCATCAACGTATAGTTTTGCAGTGTCCAAGGCATAGCTATCGTACTTCACTGCATTAATTTTCAGTCCACTGGAAATTGTTTCTTGGATAACTTTTAATCTATGAATTAGCCTTGATTGCCTTGATTGATTAATGCCCGTTTTCTCAGATGCCAACTTTTTTTTCTAAAATCCGTCTACTCGTGTTCCCGTCATTTGTGTCACCAAAATTTGCTTTAGGCATATCAACTAACAACCCAGTTTCGTTTCTGAATATTTCAAACGGAGTCAAAGGTGGCACAGTTTCATTAGCATGAGCATAGGCCTTTCTGTATTTATGTGCACTATAAGGAGAATTTGTTATTTCTATGAGGACTTTTGAAGCATCTCTTTGGCCATCATTTTGTTACACAATTTGAGCAGCATGAACTATAACCTCAGGATCTACAGAGGCCCACATTTCTTCGGTTTTTCTTGTTTTGCTTTACTCGCTTGATTCTGCGAATGGTTTTCAAAAATTTGGAATTTCAAAAGTTTCTTCTAACCATTATTCGTACGTTATTCTTGAGGAAAACTGCCTCCGTTTTGTGTGCTTTGGTCCATCGCTGTTTGATTTGTGACTTTACGTATAAAAATCTGTACTTTAGAATGCTTTTTCTTTCTTCGCTGTCTCCTGTCAGTGTCAGTAAATGATTTTCCAAAATTCGCATTTTTCGCCGATACTTGGCAAATCTTGACCTTCCATAAGGTCAAATAGATATTTACGCGTCACAACTTTTATGCCGGATGAACTGGACGGCCCTAAAATAAAGAAAGACACGTTTTAGAACAAAATACTACTTTTGTTTTTTTTGTCACGATTTTACTTCCTATCTTAGAAACGCGTTTATTTAAAAATAGGCGAGTTTCGGCGGTTGATTTCTTCTTTATTTTAAAGGTAGAAGTATAATCTATTACATAAAAAAAATAATGAGACAGGGATAAACCCTGAAGTACTTTGAAAAAGCTTTCGAGTGCGAAAATTATAAAAAAAAAATGTAATTAAACTCTATGATGTTCAAACGTTTAAAACTTACTTAAAAAGTCAGTAAAATATGCATTTTATAGCTCAATTTAAAGGTTCTTACCTGGATTTTGAGACTCCATAACTTTTACTTTGATATTTGAATGTTAAAAAGGAAATATTGACTTTGCAATAACTATCACAAAGAGAGCGCAGAAATTAGACACGTACACCGCGGGCGATAATCGGATTTCGACAACCTGCCACGGCGCGGTAGCACATTGTTGTAGGGTTGAAGGGGAACCGTTAGGTTCATGGAAGAGTCTACTAACTGATTCCATAAACTGTTTGCTTCAATGTTGATATTTTTTATTTTCACTTATGGCCGCCTAAATTGATCAAGTGCGAAATGTGCGACGTGACGATGTGAATTTTCAAATAAATGACAAGCGCAACTGAAAAACTTCTATCGCTGAAAAACAAAGGTGCGTACGTACCTTTGTTTTTCAGCGATAGAAGATACATAAACAATAGACCCAAAAATAGCTTCTGGAATCGAAATAACTAACAACCATAAGCCAACAACTCATATACCATTGTCGTTATATTTAATGTCAAAGGGATGAATGATGCGTATGAAACAAACGACCATCGGCCGTCCCATTTTTCACCGGCATCTGTACCGAATACCACTACACCCCACCTCGCCCTTTGGTGATTCACATAGTAATATATTGGTCATGGTGTGTGACGTTGTGGTGTTTACGGATGACACATTACCAATTTACGAAGCCTGAAATGAAAATGGGGTCGAGTAGCCATTTAAACAATAATGTATGTGTTTTCTGGTTATATAGAGTAGATAGCCTGGAAGAGATTACTTTACAGTGATATGGCCGCCCATTGTGCATGTTTTAATTAGACTTTGTATCACAATTATGTACTTATTCTTTGTGTACAATGAAGAATTCTCTATCCATCTATCTATCTATAACAATTATCGGTAGGTTAGGGCATAGTTTTTTATGGTGCTCGTTCCTAACCGTTGGAACTATTATGGGACCTATTGTGAAAGATTTTGAGCAAGGAAGCACTATCGGGTTATCTGTAACCTGCCGCCACGCTGCCAAATAGTAGTACTAGCGCTAATGTTTTCCGGTTTGGGTGTAAGGTGATGCTCTAAAATTTCAGACACTTTGGCGACGGAACAATCTTAACACTATAGTGTAGCAAAGTATTTTTGTAAACCTTGTTATTATTCTTGTGGTAGTAGCTATTATTAATTCACATTTTATCAATAATTTACTATGGAACTAATAAGTTTTAATGTATATTTTAATAAGATACTTTATCACCAGTCAGTACTGCCAGAATGCCACCTCAGTCTGCGGTCACGAGGTCGATTCCCGGGCCGGGAAAATAGAGTTATTAGGTTTTATTTTGTCAAGAAAATTTATATTTATGGAGTCTGCAATTGTGCCTGATGGATTGCAATAAGCATACCCCTATATCTCATTGGACTATTATACTGACATTAAACACTCCATCATAAAGTAGCGTCCATCACGAATTGATCAGCATAGCTCACCATGTTAATTCAACGCTGGATTACCACCGAGTTTAAAATATACCCTTTATTTTTTAGACCAATTCTCAAAGCAAGAAGTGAAATTGTGAGCTAGTCCACTAACGTATTGCAAAATGTATTTCAGGCAGTAATATGTACACATGAACAGTATGCACATGTCTATCCTCGCGGGGAATCGTGGAGCAGGATGTTTATATCGTTGCTAGTCACACATAGCAGTTGTGTTACAAAGTATTTTTCTCGTAATTTTCACGGTAGTTTGGATATTTATAAATTAATAAAAGATAAATTTGGATTTTTTACATTAGATAGAACGCCAAAAGCAATTACACTATCCAATGGTTCCAATGACAAGGCGAAATATATAATATATCTAAAATACTTTATTAAAATAAAGTAAAACTAAGAAGTAACTGTGCGTTATGTATCAGTACTAGAAGTATCTCAGCGTTTAATTCTATCCATAATGTAAGGATAGAGAAACACTAGCAATTATTGTCTTGAAACTGTTGTTTCATTAAATGACACTCTGTATGAGTACACAAAAATACGTCTTAAAAAATACTCAGAGTAATAAGCCAACCGGAAGAGCCATTGTCAGGCATCCTCCAAATTTAGAAGCCGCTCTTGCACAATATCGCGTTTTCATATAAAACTAATTTTCATGCTCAATGCACGGGATATTGTCCCTCCCCCCGCACCCCTGAGAGTTTTAGCAGACTTTTTTGCATAGATATTGACGTTCATGTCGTGTTCATATTAGTTTCTTAGTCTAATGAAAAATAACCTGTTATGAATAACAGCGTTCAAAATATCGCAACAAATACAACATTCTTTAAATTACCTTTATTTACACTTTCTTGATGCAGTATTTAAAATGCATTTTTACAGTCTGAATGATAAAAACAGTAGATAAGCGATTACTGAATATATTATATTATACATTGGCATACAATATATACATTCATTTCAATTAGATTCTTACATTATCATTAATTAAAGAACTTGCAAAATTAAAGGCACATACATATAACTACATTTATTTAATTATATTTGACATTAAATTCCATTATTTAGAATTTGGTTGGAAAGCTGAATCATACATTATTATTACGATATCATTGCATAAATAATATACCTAAGCAAGAGAGATCAAGCAGTGAAAACAACTTCCTTGTCTTCTTACACTCAGTCAATATAAATTATGGTTGTTTATCTAAACCGCAGCGCCCTCGTTCGGCGGAGAAATTAATAACATTGTTCAGGAACTTACCAACTAATTAATTGACGATGATTGACGAAGGGGTAAATGGTAACTAAATGTTTGTTCAATGTGAACTTTAAATTGAATAGCGATGATATGCGATTCATTTATTGTTTGACTAACATCCACTCGCGACTACGTTTGCGTCGTCAGTCGATAAAAAGTCTACTTGGTTAGCCTTTGTCCCATCTGCATCCATAGTTCCATACTATAGCCGTTTAGATGTGAAAGCCTAACATACAGACAGAGCTACTTTCGGATTTATAAGACAGGGTGGAAAGCGACTTTTAATAAAACCAGCTCCCATACATAGTCAGGATTCTTTTCCAAAGGTTTAATTTTTTTTTGACGGATACATTTTTTTTCGATCAAGTTTGATGATTGCAATATCAAATTTATTAGGAAAATAAGACACAAAATTTTATTATGTTGGAAATTAATACTGACCATTTACAGAAGCTGTGGTTTCAATAAATGTCGCTTTGTCGCATTTACTCTGTTTAAGTTAAATTATGATTAGATATGATTTAAATTAATGTACCCGTAATTCATTTATTAACAAAATTCTATACATAGAAATTTTATGGATTTCGCTAAAACATTTTTTTCAACCTTTTTATACAATTAGTAGGCAAAACAGTCGTCCAAACCTAGATGTATCTTGATAAAAACTCTCCTGTTTTCTTATTCCCATGCAAAAGTACCAACAATTATACCTTTTTAAACAGCTTATAAAATGAGAATATTGTTAATACGTCGAATTATCAATAACCCTGAATAAAAGTTTTATATGTACTTATAATAATATATCAATATCCGTCTAACAATTTCTTCCCTGCAGTTATGCCCTATTGCATCCGAGTAAAATCTCTTTGATCCATTTTCTCCATTCACCAAGCTTCTATTAACATCAAACATATTTACTTACTGCATATATAGCTTGGCAAAATAGTCTAGAAATTGAAACTAATGTGAGTCTACTGGCAAGTCAACATAGTTACTAAGTTGTCAACTGACGTTTCCTGAGAGCAAAGTTCACGGTTTCACTATTTCGTAGATTTTTAAATTAGGTTGTGCGGTTTGGTTGATTTATAATCAGGGTAATGAGAGCACAGTGCGGTCAAATAAATTTCTACTATTTCTGCCAAAAATATAATTTTTCCGGCGCTGCTGCTGCTTCAGCGGAGACTCTTAAGCGGCGCAAATACAATAATCTTGTCAGGAATTATGTATTGGAGCCGTTTGGGGTCGAGACGCTGAAGCCATGGTTCTCGCGCTCATTCATTTGGAGATTATTTCTTTTCTTTTTTGTACATAGTTAGTTACATTATTCAAATTATGAAATACGGGTGTTACTCACGTCTAGTCTACCGCGGTTTCACCTATACTTCTAGGCATTATCAAGAGAGTGCGATACGTCGCGCCTGAGTTGCAGCCAGTCTTGCACTGTATAGTTACTCATAATAAAGTTAGTTATGTCTCTAATTAGGTTTAAGAAGTGATTATTTAATTAATTAAAATATTGTAAATATATAATCATTATTTGTTATTTTTTTCAGTACAATTTACAAAGCATGCATTTCCTAATCGAATAATGAATACAGTATAATTGCACGAATGTTGCCATACTTGGCAACAAAGGCGACCGTCCGGTACTTTCACTCGAATGGACGAATGATCTATGTATTTATTGCATGTGCGTGTTGGTTTTACTTTCTATATTCATGATACTAAATAATACTGAACGCAACAATAGTTAAAAGGCTCACTTACCACTTTCTTGTGGCCTTCAACACGTGCATGTCATTGGGTCAGGCTTTGAATGTTACAATCTGAAAAAAGAACACGAGATAAATAAGTTCTGTTTTTCATGTCAAGCAATTCACACATGGTAATAAAAAACACGAAACTGCTTGTTATATTGCAATTTAACAGAAGTACAGTAATTTTTTTAAGGCAAACTATGACATAACGGTGAAATTTTATCACAACTTCGGCTACTTACCGTTTGAGGCGATACAGTGATGATCACAAGCTTAGTTAAGTAAAAATAGTGAATGTTAGTCATATGAACTGTGAATCACAACGAAAATGAGTTTGTACATGGAGCCAGTTTCCCAGAACGTGGCGACACGAACGGAAGTCGACTCACTGACTCAGACGATCGACTTACACCGCAATTTTATTGTTTTCGAATGGCACGATATAAAATCATGTTATCTTGTTGTCTTTTAAAGGGAAATGGCTGAAGTATCAATGTATCATGTATCAAATCGCATAAATTGTGTTCGAGAAAATGGAGCCGGTTTATATTACATGACTAAATTCGTCATAATTATTATATAATGTAGAAGAAGCAAAATAGGTGCGGCGTACGGCAAGTAGCACGTGCTAAAATCAGCCAGTTGCCTACCTCCGTGGATAAAAGACATGTTTTGTATTTAATTACTTAAAATTGACATTATTTGATGATAGTTTTAAGTATCTCTCTACTCTCGGCGGTCCCGAAGTTAGCAGCAAGAGTAAGTCGTGCGTACAGTGTGAGTCCAAAAAAAGAGAGAACTAGACGGCACGTGCACAGCACAGCAAAATCAAGGACCACCGAAAAATTTGGTGACTACTAATACCTGTTAACAAATTTCGTGATGTGACGAGTAGATTTATATATTTAACACCAAATAGTTAGTTAACAGTAAAGAAAATAAGGTTAGATACTAAATAAGTCGTCACGTCGACAGAGACTGGCACTAAATAACGAAACACATAAACTTTCCTTGAGTTTAACGCCGCTGATAATAAATTCCCACAGTTTCTATTAACTTTATTTTTCATGCCGTGTCTGTATTCTGTAGTCCGTGCAGATTTTTGTATTCAATTTAAAATACGGGGTCAAAGTGCGGGCCGTTGTTCATTTGAGGGGTATTCCGACGTGTTAAATAATTCAGGTAGTTTGAGTTAGGGTTTGACCTTTGTTGAGACGGGCTGACGCGCAGGGATCTACCCTGTAGGCATGACAGGTGTACGTTACACTCGTGCCTGCCGTACTTACTAGCAACTGTTGTATTTTTAAAACTTTTAATGTGAGTACTACCACGCATAGAGCCTGCCAGCAAGAAGCAATACATTTTTAATGCCTCATAGCTCTGTGTATTCATAAGCGCTGCTGTGTACCACATTGTTTACATTTATTATGTACTTAGATTTTACGGTTTTAATAAAGTAAAATAGACACGCATGCGTAATGCTAACAAAAAATAATAAGTAATAATAATTTATAAACACAACTGAACTTTGTTTGTTGATTGCGTGATCTCGAGAAAAAAATGTTTTTGATCATTAAATAGATATAGTATAGATATTTTGTATAGTGTAGTCTTAAGATTTTATTTTACTTCGTCGTTTATTTTTACTAAAAATAGGTATATGAAAAATCTAATTTAGTTTCTGAGTGTACTCACCTATCTAATAAGTAAATGTATTAAAAGTGTAATGAATATATTAAACTCGATATTAATTACAACACAGCTTCAAAACTTGTTTTCGGTCGTCAGACCCGCTTCACATAACCAGTGTTCCTCGGTGTCGGGTTACACGTGGACCATGGTTACGCTTGTGCTCAATAAGGTGGGTAGGGTGCCCACAGCCCGTAAGAAACATAACCCTTTTAAACTTTTTTTCTCATTGCACTGGTCACTGGTCTCCAAGCCATAAGGCAAAGTGTGTTTTTCAAAACTGGATTCTCGATGTGCCGCTCGCCCTCCAACTATATTGCTCTCTCTTTATGATTCTGGCCCCGAACGCTCTCTTCGAAAACTAATTGAAGATAACAAGCTTGTTTTTTCGCTTCTCCACTTGCTCATTTTGGATTCGCCGCCCATCGAGTACGATATTGTTTTCTTTAGCCGAGTTTTCTTATATAAAACTGAGTAGAAACTACCCCTGCTGAATAACGGGGCACACATTTATCAAATTCTTATTTAACTTTGGTATTGGTTTTGTTACTATCGATATGAATTTAAAAAATAATAATTATTAGATTACTGTAAATTATAGTGCCGGCGCGTAGGTATAAATCACAGCATCAATCAATTTCTTCATCAAACATCGATTTCGTCACAGTTAACAGGCGAGTGACGATGCGCCGTCAACGCCCACCGTTTTACGTGCGTCGAACGTGCGTGACCGCAGCGGCAGATGAAGCCTTTTGTAACATAAATAACAAATTAAAATTTATGTATAGAAATAAAAATTCACTTATCATTTAGAAAACTTTTAACAAGTTATTACTTCTATTTGCATGTATGAAAGCAAGCAAAACATTTTTCAAAGTATTTGGATGTCACAGCAATTATTTGCGCAGTAAAAAAGTATTTTTATACTCGTAGGTACTCTAATATTTATATTCTCGCGCTTTATACAAAGTTTTACTTGTTAACATAGACAAGATAGACTAAATAAAATATGCAGCGTCATTTAATGTACAAAAGAAATAGTTTACAGTAAATTTCACGTAAGTATTCAACTTATGAATGGTTCTAAAGCACAAAGTTATGGCAGCAATAATCAATAGCGTGGCTGCGGCGGTCGACGACCGAATAATTTTGGCGTGAATTATCGTCACGATGGCGTGTTGATTTTGGAAACGACCGCAGCCTTAGGTCAACCACCCAGCCGTTCTGATTTTGTTAACTTTAAATAAACAATACCATACTATTTCGAGAAGCTCGACGTTACATAAGACCAGCTCATTCAATTTGTAGGAGCAGAAATCAAATTATTGGCAGAGGCGAATCTTTTCGATACGGAAGCGATACCGGACTGCGAAACCTGCCTTATCACTTTCTCTCTTCAAAGTTTTCTGATTTCTTTTTAACATTATTTAAGTACAACTTTTTGAATTTTTGAATTGCGAGTGTAGTATAAAGAAGGAAATGAATAAATTGGTAACGGTTAGTTGGTCGAGTTACTCGAGTGCTATTAAAAAGTGGTTGGTCGATAGAGCCCCGTTAGTTTTGTGACATCGCGCATTGAGCACGGGCTTCGAGCACTGAGAAGTACAAACAAGTTGCCGAACATAAACAAGCCCTACATGTAGTGAAGGGAGCAGACCACTTCTCAGCCGACACTTAATCGAATCCATTATCTGTCAACTATGATTTCCTGCTTCGAACCAGACCGAAACTCAGTAATGTTTTGTTGTTCGACCGTTCTCTCTAACCTCCAATACACTTCGGATACACAATGGCTATCTTTGGACATGTTTTATGCCTTTATTTGGGCCTTAAATTGACAATAGGGTTCATAGCGGGTGGTGTCAAGGGTTTTTTTTTTATTAAATGTTACAATAGCTGCGTCAATGTCTATTTTGTTGGTTTGCATTCAAAACACATATAATGCACGAATACATTTTTAAATTGGATTGCCATAGTACAGTGAGTACAATGGTAGAGGTTTTCTCTTAATTTCATTGATGCAATTGTGTGGTTTACAAAATATTTAATTGTAAATTAAATTTATTGCTGTAAATAGTTCCGATTTTATTCATCTAATAATAAAGAGGCGTGTGTGCCATTACCTTATAACACAGTATAGTATAATCCGTAATTTCTTGTTCCGATTGACATTTATACATAACTTGCTAGCTTCAACTTGCGGTTCCGCGTCAAAGTCTTAAACTATCTCTACACCAATTTTCACTGAGACAGTTTTAGTAGATTCAAAGATTTTTGGATACAAACAAACAAATAAAAAAATCGTTTCTCTTTCGCATCTAAAATCACGTTTGTTTAGTTTACTTACTAATTATAACATTAGATGGATTCAAGCCAGCCGTTTCGTCCAATAATATAAATTAATTAATATACATTTTACAATCCTTTAAACAATATAATATATATGATATTATTATTGTCTTATCTCTACAATATAGGAGTTATTATAGAGATAAGATACTTAGCCCCAATTTCACAGGTGTTAGATAAACCTTATTGGCAGGATAAGCATATAGCTTACAAACATGAAAGTCACAGCTTTAATCCCACCCACACGCCCACCACTCTGACTTCTGTGACGCCAGGACCTACAGCGGTAACCAACTGAAAGGCACCGTGCATGACACACGGGCAATCCCAGGGAGAGTTAAAATTGTCTTGGAACCCGCAATGAATTTAATCAGAAGTATAGTTGGAGTTGGAAAGTATGTATCTTTACTTAAAGTCACAGCTGTGTGACACTTTTAAATTCGGTCAATTCTTTTATTAGTCGGATAAGAAAACTATCTGAAACCTCAGAAACTGGCGTTAAATATAGATTAACAAAGAGGAAAAATAAATTAAAAAGAAAATATTGCATACCTGGCTGTGATGAAAAAAATTGAGCTTAATAAAGTAAGCTCGAGTCAAATTAAAAACACTGGTTTTAAAATAGGAATGAAGAATATTGCTTATGTTTAAACAATAAGTGCTAGCATATACACAATGGGCGCATTACACACGGTATTATGAACGATAGTAATTATTCAAGTGCTGTAATCTTAATTCCGTATCGTGCAAAGTACCTAGTACTATTTCAAGTAGGGATGTTATAAAGTGCCGTTAGTGTAGCGCCTCGACAACCTCAAGAGACTGTTGGTCACTGGGAAGAACGAAGGAAAGAGACCCAGAGGCCGTAGCCCGATATGCTGGTCTGACCAAATCCGCACTAACCTTAACACCACGGTCCACACCGCACTACACACAGGCACAGATGGTGGACCATCACACGGGATATGATGATGCAGAAAAGAGGTCACGACCCACAGGATTATGGAAATCGAAGCAAGAAGGACTGTAGCGGCTAATAACAGATTTATCAGATATTATAAGTAACAACATAGGAACAGTTTTTTATTAATACCTGTTACGTACGTATTTTTTATAATATCTGCATTATTAACAATTATGCCTTAAAGGTCTAGTGGTTAACGTATGCCGCGAAGTCTCGGGTTCGATTCCCGGGTTGGTCAAAGTGTTATTTGTAATCATGCCGTCAGGAAATTCACAATAGCTCTACGGAGTTAGAATGGCGATAGGCTCACTTCCTATCCCATGGGACCTAAACTTAATAGGGGATATGTGAGTTTTGTACACCTCTGCCACACCCTTCTGGGTAATATAGGCGTGATGTTATGTTACGTTAAGTTATTAAAATTAATCGAACTTGATGGTAGTTGGCAAAGGAAAATCATTTTGTTAAATTACGAGTATTTATTAATACATGTAACACGTACACGTGTTTTGAAACCATAGAACAAAAAATATGAACAAGGTAAAAGTTTTTTTTATCGGATATCCGAAACAATTTATCATATCCGAAATTGATAAAAGCCGGTCCACATCCTTATTTATCAGATCCGAGTGTCATATCGATATCAGTCGGAAACGACCACTAACTTCAATGTTACGCCCGTGATAATGATATAGTACTGAATTCCGAATACCGAATAAACGGCATTACTAGCTTGTCAATATTATCGAACGATCTAGGCGTCACTATAAATGTACTACACAATCGAGATTGTAGATTTTAGTGTGCATTTATACACAGTGAGAAACGTTGGTCCGATTCTAAGATAAGTGAACGGGCTCTCTGGTCAGACAAATTCGGCGCTGTAAGACAGAAGAGATTAGCGGTGTTATCATTTATTTATTAAGCTTTATTTTCAGTTTGCATCAAACTATCTTGTATCGTAAATTAAATGGTTAGAGGCCTTTGCAAAATATCAAAATTAGGCGCTGCTACAGAGATGGAGAGTACCTATATGTTTTTAAACTTCCGCGATTTTAAAACATTTTTCAAAAATTAGAAAACGGGTCTAAATCGCGTAATTATTATTAAGGTAAATAAATACCTATGCTCGACGTTTTGAAATGACTTGCATCATTCGTGATCACGAGCCGACTGGTGAAGCTCAGCGTCTTTTCCGAAGACAACCTCTTCCAGTACTTTCAGCCAGATTTCTTGTATAAATACTATAATATTACTCCATCTGTCAAAAAAATTACAACGGGTCTAAATCGCTTAATTATTATAAAGGTAAATAAATACCTATGCTCCACGTTTCGAAATGATTTGCATCATTCGTGGTCACGAGCCGCCAGAAAAGTCTAGCATAGGTATTTATTTACCTTTATAATAATTACGCGATTTAGACACGTTGTGATTTTTTTGAGAGATGGAGTTATTTTATAGTATTTATACAAGAAATGGCATGGCTTCCAGGCTGGAAGTACTGGAAGAGGTTGTCTTCGGAAAACTTTCAGGCCCAGATAATTGGTGTCTTTCGTATGATTGCAGTGGAAGCGAAAGAAGTATGTAAGGAGCGTGTAGCACATGGCGTTTCATCATCTCTGCCTTCCCTCATGGGATAAAGGCGTGATTTCATGATGTATTAATGTATGTAATACCAGAGATTTAAATCGATCAATACCTATGTGTATACAAAACTACAGGCACGAGCCACATTTTCTCAGTAACTAACTAATCACATATTTATATTTATTTTTCCAGGTAAATTGTTTCTTTAGAGATTTTCCTCCCACTTATAATAAAAAATAATCAATATTTGATTCGGAGGATTTTCCTTACCATATACAAGTAGACTAACCCATAATTTGCGCCATTGGCATAGGTAGCTGTCCATTTACATTCCAAGGTTAATGCAGAAATCGTAGCGCGAGCGCAGGCGTCGTCGTCGATTCGCGGCGCGGGCGCTGCGCTACGTCATTCCCCGCAGTTGCACAACCACGCTTGTCAACAGTCAAACAGCAAACTGACCGCCAACCAAATTAATTACTGAGAAACACTTCAGACAGATTAGTGATGCAACATTATGTTTTTGGCATATGATTTTGAACTTCAACCGCTAATGTTTAGCAATCAAATAAATTGCACCTGCTCATAAATAGAAAACTTCATTTTGTCAGTCTTGAAAGATTTAGAAATATTAATTACTCTTTGAACATTAACGATTTTAAAACCAAGCGCGAAGATTGCAAAAACTAAGTTAGTAAAATGTCGAAAAATATCTCTCATAATATTTTTTGCATATTATCTTATATGCAGTGGGAATGAAAACAGCGCGGCAATTTTCTCTTTAACTTCACGAGTCTGGATCTTAATATTAGATTTTCACTAGCGTAATGGGACGTTTATGCAGATTTAGTTCGTGAACGTTTTGCTCGAGTTATGAATGAGCGTCCTAGATTTGCGTCTGTAATCATCTGTGTGAGATGGAGCAAGCAGCAGGGGCGCACACGGGCCGGGCCAGCGGTGCTGCGCCCGCCGCGGAAGCTCCTAACTGCCGCTAACGGCGCCTCCATTCCTATGTAAATCCTGGGAGCGCATCCGACGCTAGATAATACAGCTACAATTTGCATGTCCTCTTACCCTTTGTGGTCGCAAACCCGGCACTCGACCGGCGATGCGACGCACTGCAGAATGGGTATCGATTGCCGAGCACTGAGCAGTTTCTGCTGCACATGCATAACAAGCAACCATTATTAGACAATGCCTATTCGACAAGACTACGATTCGGCAGTAGTACTGCACTTGTAGAGGCACAAACTAGCGTCGCAGGGATGTAGGACGGCCACTGTCGACCCAGCGTGACTTGAATAACTTAATCTCGCGCGCCTCCCAGACCTCGGAACATTTGTAAGGCGATATCTTTCATATTAATTAATTAAATTAGTTAAAATTCAATACGAGTATCAAATACCGCATCTAATTAACTTTATGAGTGTGAGCCTTCGTTTATTAAGCTGCCGAAATAGTCTGTTTTGTTATGAGTGCCCAACGAAGAATAAATTTAATAAGCAATAATAATAAAGAGATTACAGAATTAGGGCGCTTAAAAAATTTGGAAGATATAAAATCTAATGAACTAATATCTTAGTTTATTCGATTTGATTAAATTTTATGTTGTTTGGTATTAATGTATAAAACTTGCGTAGGGTGCGCTCGTATGATCATGACATTTTCCAAGCATTCTTTCCTACAATGAAGACGTAAAACAAATGGTTTTCAAAGAGATTCCTGCCTAACTTTCTATTTAAAGGTACGGAGCTCTTCTAAAAGTGGAGCACGTTACGGCTGTGTTTAATTGACACGTCATTCAGGCTGTCATTCGTGCACGACAGGAATATTTTTTATTGTAGAGGTACGAATGGTACGATGCATGCTATTTCCTCTAATTGCGCGCAGAGGCCGCTGTGAACGATCCAGTCGCAGAGCTGTGCAGTGATACCTAGAATCAATTAAGTATGAGTTTTTCCTCAGGCGCATTGGCATCCGGTGCCATCTTGGCTTCTCTACGGAGATTGTTGCCGGTTCTTATTACTGATCTCGCAGATTCCAAGCGTGTGCCCGTGGCTACCGCATCCTGCTTTCTGTAACCTCTTTTAATTGCGCCGACTCATTTTAAAACCTTTTTATAATGAATTGTCATTAGCTCAAATCTTTCGCGGTGTTTGGTTATTATTTTAATAATGACGATAATTAACGCATTATTGTTTAATCTGAAAGACCGCTTTCCACAGACTGCCTTGTAAACGTCCATATTTTTTTTTACTTTACCAAAAATCTATAAACCCTAACGGTTATCAGATTTTTTAGAATCAGTAACCAATTCCTGAACAAACTACTTTCTCAGTTCCGGTAAAATTAAAATAAGCTTGTATAACCTACTTTCCGATACATCAAGCACCTCCCTCTATAATAATTATTAACATGCTAGTCGATAATAAAGACCTCAGAATTAAAGTTCAAAAGACTTAATATTTTCGTTTAACCACATGCAAAAACTGCAAAAAGAATTTTTACGTTTTCCAATTTTTTACATTTCAGTTAAACCAATTTTAATATAATCCAAAGTGTGTACACGGGATAGAATAAAAATTGTTTGAACTAATTTTGGCTAGACGTTCTCTAAAGGTCAAATAAACTTTAGGAGTTACAGCACAAACGTGGCGAGTTATAGATTTATAACATTTTCAGAGCTCTTATACGAAAAAAGTTTCTAAAAGTAAAGAAGGGCCATTCCCCACACAGTCGTAGTCGTCGTGGTCAGGTACTTTTTATAATAAAACTGTCGTTATGAAGAATACATTACAATTTGATTACCAAAATACAGCCCAAGGTTAAATTACATTTCAATGGTCCCAAGTGAAATCTTACTTGAAAGTATTTCTCATCTCACACGAGTAACACAAGTTTTTATTGAAATTCTTAATAGTTTTATTACACAGAGGCTCGGCAGTGACCGAACGGGCGGGACATTAATGTTCTATATAGAGTAATTTGTTTTCGGCTTCTGATACGGCTCATACCGATTATAATCACGATAGGAATGCTGTAACGACTTATCAATTCGATACGGACAGTTTTTTTTCTTACTGCATAGCAACATACATAAAAGCATCTTATAATGGGAGCGTAATGAACAAGAATGGGATTCTCACAGCAATAGAGTCTATTTATAAAGCGGTAGGAAGTAGCATTTAGTACAAGTGGTCTGTAGTTTCCTAGTTCATTTGTTACGTCTTGTAATTGAACGCGGCCTAGGGTATCAAGGGAGCTTCTGGCGACGGGCCGCCACGCGTGCGACGCGAGCACAACCATGAAATTAAGTCTTTTTAACACGCTTATATTAGCTTCACCTGTATGTTTGTTTGTTTGTTTGTTTGTTTGTTTGTTTGTTTGTTTGTTTGTATGTAACCGACTCCTTTGGACTCGATTTTGACCCACTTTAAACGGACAGATTTAATTCAAACTTTCTACACTTGTAAAGAATCAGCGACAATATAATAATTTCATAAATTTATCTCATTATCCTGATTAGGATCGCCGGGATTAAAAAAAACTAAAAAGTGAAAAATAAATATAGTTTAAAAAAACTAAAAAAACACGCTTTTAAAGCACATCAAACTAAAAAGTGAAAAATAATTCTTATTATAACCTGAAAATAATAATAAACGAAAAATACTAGTACTATTGTGAAAAAAAGCGTGGGTCGCTCGATAGACGAAAAATATGGCACAGAGCGCCCCACGCTTTTTTTCACAATAGTACTAGTATTTTTCGTTTATTATTATTTTCAGGTTATAATAAGAATTATTTTTCACTTTTTAGTTTGATGTGCTTTAAAAGCGTGTTTTTTTAGTTTTTTTAATTTTACTTAAACTATCTGAATTCTATTCTCTCACACAACGCCATATAGTCCCAAACTAAGCAGAGCTTGTACTATGGGTACTAGAATAACTGATACTAATACATATATACTTTTATTTTTGTAAATACATATTTATTAAACATAGAAACACCCAGACTAAGACAAACCCCCATGTTCATGCATACAAAGATTTGTCTTAAGTGGGAATCAAACCCACGACCTCAGCGTCGCAGGCAAGTACACTACCCACTCCGCCATTCGGTCGTCATGAAACAAAAGAAAGTAGTCTTATAGAAACTTACGGTATAGCGGCAAGTACGTATCTAAATTTGGGATTGTAGCAGGTGGCAGTGAAAAATGCAGGTTTAAAGAAAACTTTTCGTTTTTATCGTGATCTCGGTCAGACAGGCTTATAGGACAAAATGCCAGGCGTTGTCTTTGTGGTGAGTCGAAAATAGAAAAAGGAAAATACGTTTCCTTTTTCAATAGAATTTTAGGCTGGCACGAATTTCCTAGTAAGCCGGTACGATGCTCGCACTATTGTGTTTCGATCCGCTCGGTAATTACTGGAATAGAACATAACATGATATTGCTACGTCTGTTTCTAACATAATATCGCATATTCATACATACCTATAGGATACTCTTCTTTTTAGTACCTACTGTACACTTGAATTATTGAAGTTGGTGTATTAAGTTGGTCTTATAACATGTTGCTGATGAAAAAATGGCATAAAATATAAATAATAGGAAATTCATGGCTTAGAGTGCCTCGATGGTCTAGGGCTTAGCGTATGCGCCTCTCACCGCGCGGTCTCGGTTTCGATTCCAGGATCGGGCAGTGTTGTTTGTGATCTTTCCGTCAGAAAATTCACGGAGTTAGTATTGTGGCCGGTGGATGGCGATAGGCTCACCCCCTATCCCATGGGACCTAAATATAACAGTGTTTTATACCTCTGACACACCCTTCTCGGTAATAGGCGTGATGTGTTATGTTCATGGCTTAGAGCTGCATAAGATGAACAAATTTTTATTTATGTAATGTTTTATAGAGCTTCTGTTACAATCGACGCTGTTTAAAATCATAGGATTATTATACAACCCCTGCGATCGATTTTCATATTTCAATTTTATCGTACTTAACTTTTATTTTCGATAAAGTTTACTTTCTGAATAAAACATGACTTGTGAAATAGGCCTCCCAAAAACAAATAAAAGCAAATAGCAGCATTAGTGACATCGTTAAAGTGGTATCGTTATTCATGGGAACATCGTGTGTGACTGTGTGGTTGTAAATCAGAACGATGTCAGCTCGCAGGTTATCGGACCAAGATATACGTGGGACAAAACGCTTCGGCTTGTTTCTGCATATCAAATGTCTTCGCATCGCACCTGAGATTGTTAGGGATCCGGAACATTCCGGGACATCGGTATCAACCTTATTTTTTCGTATTGTTTTCAGACCGTTAGTTCCACTGAAAAGGTTTTTCTGAACTTTAACCTAGAACTTTGTACATAAAGATACTTACATTGGCCCACAAACAGAACATATAAAAAGATCAATCCAATCACGTCAAATTAAAACTTACTACCATCGTAACATTCACTGGAAAATAAAATTGATACAAGACAGTTCTTAGACATATTTTGACTGAATGCCTGACACAGATAAAAGCCAGTTGGTAAGAATTGTCTCCAGTCCTATAGGATTAGATGCCCGTAAAAGATGGGTGCAATGATGCCATAAAAAAAAGCGGAATAGACCACTATTTTGTTCTATATTTTGTGGAAAGCATCTGCGTGCCAAGTTGCTGTATCTCGTTTTACGTCTACTTATCTGTAAGGTATTCGCTCGTAAATTCCTTTAATATCATTGACAGAAATCCGTCCCCAAATGCCATAAAGCTGAAATTGTTACTGCAAATAAACGAAAATAGAAAACTGTTACGTGACGACGCGGCTTCAAACGTGCCCTGTGTCCTTGTGTTTGAGTGTCAACCTCAGAAATCACTCCAGGTGCACACTCAATAACTATTTATTACAAGTGGCTTTACTAACGATGTCAAATATTGCTGTCTGGAATATTTTATTGAAGTCCCAGCAGCTGCATGGACTAATTTTAAATTAAGTGCTGTAACATTCTGCGGTCTAAGAATTTTTCAGACTTTTAAGTGCAATTTTCCGTGCCGACAAACAGGCAACTCGTGTGAAACAAAACAGAACATGTGGTGTAAGCTGTAACTCACCCCGGTCCTGTCTACAATACATAATTTACGTACGTCGAGGCTTAGAGTAGTGCCTGTTGGATTAATCTCTCAGTTTCGGCTCGATCTACATACCGCAACGTTTAGAGCAACATTTAAGTACGACAGAATTCCGGCCGAGGCGACGTCGTCGATACTCGAATAACTGAAATATCTTTATAGATCTGTTTCGCTTGTGCGCTAACAGCACTGGCCTATTAAACTTCTGTTTAAGTTACCCGAAATATGTGTAGATACAACGTTCTAACTGAGTTCTGGCCAAAATATCTTACAAAGCATGGTAATGTGTATAAATCTACATAATAATATACAATTTACGGAATCTGTGTAATTGTGGGCTTGCTACCTTGCTTGCTTCTAGACTAGATTGTAATCTTTATGACGTATCTAATTGCTTAGAAACGTCATTAAAAAAAAAAAAAAAAAAAAAAAAAACCTTGCTTGCTTAATGTACCTAATTTTGGCTTCAATAATTCAAGCAATGAAAATTAATTTAAGTTTATTTATTCAGAATCATTAAGTTATTTAGTTACATCTGAAACTTAATATAACTCAAATATATTGGTTGTGATAATAAACCTATTACTAAGTTTAAGATAAATGTTTGGAGATATAAGTGTAAGACATTTATAAGTTCTAAAACATAGTCATTAATATTATTCTAGTCGTGATATTATTCAGTATGTACGTGACTAAAGTTGATAATATAAAATGAAATACTTTATTGATCTTAACTCTCTGAATTAAATTACTGACGAACGCTAACTACAATAGTATTCTAATTCTGTTCTAATGAAAGCAAAACATACGATTATATTTAAGTCTTGGGTTCCTTCAAACTAACCATCGATAAAAATAGCGAAGTAAATAGGGTTCAAAAACTATAAATAACAGGGCGATTAATTCCATCGCGCATTATTACGTACCAAAGACATACTCAATATTTGTTCATGGGTACTGTGTTTGATTGAACAGATTATTTTCCTAGAATAATTAATAAGGGCATTAACCGCCATTGACAACAAATCATTATGTAACGATATGTACTAGAAACTCCAAGCCTCCTGAAAATTAGACAATCCGGCCTGAATCGCAAGATTAGAGCTGACATTGATTGTAAAACTGAGTAATCGTTAAACAAGGCGTTTATTTTATTTATTTTTTATCAATCAATGTTTAAAGCTACGCATTCAATATTTTCAATAAAATGGCATGTTAGATATCATCATAGTTATGTCTACAGTATCGTCAGGGCTCGATCGAGTGAATATGAATAACAACAGTCTGGCAAGTTTTCAGAGTACGCGAAAGCATTGGACCAAAAAATATTTTTGTTAGATGTATGTAGCGAACGGGCGTTTAGTTTACATGATTGTAAGTGGCATCTACAGCTCAAGAACATCTAGAATCAATTAAAGGAGATTGTCGTCGTCATTTGTATTCGTAACTACATCTGAGGAACAGGTACCTTAAATAACTGGTTATTTCAGGACATAATCATGGACCAAACCATTGCAACAATTTCTAGCATCAGTCAACAGAGTTAACATACAATTGAACGCACCAACTGAAGTAAAAGTAGTTGTCAACCCGCGAAGAGTGCCGGCATTGTTCCGAAGCCGGGACCAGACAAATATTTGAATGTCACACATATTATTTGCTCAGGTTTGGAAGCCACGATGTGACTTGGGTGTGTAACACCCACGATATATTTAGTTAGTTACCTTGTAACATAGTATGGACCTTCCAAATGTAAATAAATTTTTCTGCGCATGTTTTTATTTTTGATGGAGATAACAGTGCCATTGTAAAATATAATGTCATGCTAGATTTTTTATCAGTTTTCAGCAATGCGCTGGAGAAGAGATTTAAGCGAGACTTTCTCTACTTCGCCTCCCGCTGCGATCTGCAGAGGGTCGAAAAGTAGAAATAGCTGCCTCTGCTACGAAGCTGGCGTCTTTTCTCTGATTTTATGATTTACTATATTTTTCTGTTATTTTAGTATTTTTTGTAATGTTTGGAAGTTTTTGAAAAATGTTGGTAGTTTGTGTAATTTTTGGTACCTATCTTTGGAAATTTGTGGTTTTTGGTAGCTTTTATTTCTTTGTAGGTAGTATTAGGCACTATATATAACTAGGGAGACAGTTCGATTTCTTTCGGGTGTATGAAATACCCCAATAACGAAATCGACTACTTTCATCCCTTGCTGTACAATGTACTATACTAATTCATAAAACGTTAAAAGAAACTCTATCTGTACGTAAAAACTGTATGACACGCTTTAACGGCAACCACTGAACCAATCCTGATGAAACTTGATATAGATATCGTCAAAAGCCTGGGAAAGGATATAACTTTTCGTGCCAGCAAAGCTGAGAACGGAATCTAGTATTTTATACATTCAAGCAATTCAAGTTCTAATAGATATATTATTTCATGCCGTGCCTATATAGGTGCCGCTATAACACAATGATCAAGAGTTGAAAAGAATTAATACCGAAGTTACATCGTTAAATTATTGCAGGAATGGATATTAACCAGACCAGTAGCGAACGCAAACTTTAATGAACTATCCATAGAGCCGACGTAACAGCAGTTTTAGTTAGAAATAAAAAGCGAAGTAATAAATTTATTGTATCTTTTGTTTTATAGGCGATTTACATCAGTAATATTTTCTTGTCGTATGCAAAATGAAGTATTTTATAGCAATTTATTTGTGACTCCTCAATATGCTAAAGGCGTATTCAATCTGATGATAAGTATAACTACCTAATGGGTTGTACATCCTCAAAAGAGTCAAAGGTAGACGATGCGTTGTTACATTGGGACATAAGGGAGCCCACCCCATCCGAAAATCGTATTACCTAACTAGAGCACAGAGTAGTACAAGCCTTTCCTTTTTCTCATTTTTAAGATATTTAATATATGACATTAAAAACTATTTTGAGTTTCGGACTAGATGACGTTGTGTGAATGTTGTGATTATTTATTTAATATAGATAGATAGATAGGTGGAATATTATTTACTTATTGTAAAACAAAATAAATTGCTGCATTAACTAATTTAATCTAATAAGACGAGTTATCTCACCATGAGCAGAGGTCCGACCCCAGCAGTGGGGCATGTATTTATTCATAAATACAGGGCTATTATTTTAATCTAAATCTAATAAATATATATAAATATAAATCTAAGCTAAATATATAATCTTTATTTTAATACACAGCCAGCTTATCGTACTAACTAGGAAATATAAATATTAGTCATCAAATATGTTAATTGCACTTTTATACATAGAAAATGTACAACCTATACTATACAAAAATGTGAAATAATTTGGTGCTGAAAATGACTCACATTAAAACAAACGCTTATGAGTAAGCGTTGTTACTTTAATTGAAATTTGAATGAACTATGACTAATATTTTATTGTTTTCAATGGAGCGAACCGACGTGTAGTCTACCTGATAGTTAGTTGTAACAACAGTACATGGACATCAACAATCTTCAAAATTAGATTGTAAATAAGTCGCTTCATATAAGGAATACGTCGTTATACCTTATGTGCCAGTAATGTCAAGGCCTGATCTCACCATCAAACCGAAACACAGTAGTTCAAGTACTACTATTTGCCTCAACAAGCTCTAGAAGGGAGTCCTACAAGTAATGTACCATGCAGGAAGTAGTGCTAAAGTTAAGCCCTAAAATTTAATAGGCTATGATTGTTATATATAACAATATTTTAATTGCTTTATTTTTTTTAATTTAGCCGAATCTAATGATAATAATAATAATAATTTGGATTTTTTATATTAGACTAGCTTCCGCCCGCGGCTCCGCCCGCGTGGTATGTCAATTAAAAGTAGCCTATATGTTAATCCAGACTATAAGCTACATGTGTGCAAAATTTCATCGAAATCGACCCGGTAGTTTTGGCGTGAAAGAGTAACAAACATCCATACATCCATACATCCATACTTACAAACTTTCGCATTTATAATATTAGTAAGGATATATAGTAAGGATAGAACGCCAGAAGCAATTACACTATCCAATGGTCCCAATGACAAGGCCAAATACACACATTCACACAAGTACACGCTGTACGCAACCAATGTACGCTCAAATATTGGCGTAAGAGACAACGCGACTTTTCTAAAGAAAATATTTTGAAATTTAAAACCTGTATACAAAATTTATCTTTTACAGAAATCTATCAAACAGATAATGTAAATAAAGCGTACGATCTATTTATAGATCAATTCAAACTGTTTTACGACCTGTGTTTCCCCGTTAGTATAATTAGTATAAACGTAAATAAAATACCAAAATGGATCTCACATGGCATTAAAATATGCAGTAAGAGGAAACGACAACTTTTATGGACCTACCGTTACAAACGTACGCAGAATAATTTCATCAATTACAAGAAATACAACAAAATGTACAAAAAAATTATAGCGCTAACAAAAAATGCTCAAAATTGTTACAAAATAAAAACTTCGGACAATAAAGGCAAGGCTGCATGGCAAATAATTAATAATAAAAAATATAATGTACCTAAAGATGGCGTACAGAAAATAAAACTAGACAATAACTATGTCTCAGACCCCTTGATGTTAGCAAACACTTTTAATAACTATTTTATAGATAAAGTCGTGCCATTGCAACAATACGGGGAGAAAGTCACATCTCTCATAAAACCTCAGAAAAACTCTATGTTCATGAACCCTAGCGCGCCTATGGATATTTTAAATATAATAAAATCACTGAATAATACGAGAAGCGTTGGACATGATGAAGTAGCCACAGTTATTCTTAAGTCTGTGGGTCATTTGATATGCCAACACCTAAGTTATATTTTAAACCTATGTATAAGCGATGGTATCTTTCCTGAAAGATTAAAAATGACCATTGTTAAACCACTGCACAAAAAAGACAGTAAAGATCAAATTAGTAATTACAGGCCAATTGCATTAATATCAGTTATATCCAAAATATTTGAAAAATATATTTCTAAAGAAATTAATAGATATTTTGAAACAAAATCATTATTTTGCCAGCAGCAAAAGGGTTTTAGAAATAACATGACAATCAATATGGCTATTTATGATTTTTTATTAAATATAATGACTAAAATGGACAAACGGACACCTGTGTGCGCTATATACTGCGATATGACGCAGGCGTTCGATTATGTGGATTATGGTATACTGAAAAGCAAACTAGAGTGCTATGGTATAAGGGGAAACGTCTTAAATCCAATCAATTCTTACCTATTAAACAGGAAACAAGTAACAGTCATCTCACGCCTAAACAGTAGGACTAAAACAGAGGAACTATACACATCCAGTGAACGCGAAATCAAGTTTGGCGTTCCCCAAGGTAGCGTGATGGGACCTCTTTTATTCATTATTTACATCAATGACTTACCGTATTCTACTAATCATCTAATGACTCTGTTTGCTGACGATAGTACATTAACCTTGACATGCAAGAATCCTGACTTATATGAAAATGACATCAATAATTCATTGACATCGATTATTACGTGGTTAAATAACAACAACTTGAAAATAAATTTAAATAAAACTAATATAATGTACTTCAGCCAACGCATAGATACCCGATCAGAAATGAAAATACAATATGAAGATATGGTAATAGAGGAAGTATACAGCACGAAATTTCTTGGGTTGATTATAGATAAAAAACTAAACTGGAAAGAACATATTACAACTCTTTGCAATAGATTAAGTAAATCCTCATACGCTCTTTATAAACTTGCTCCAACGGTTAATTTAGATACTCTACTAACTGCATATCACGGAGTAGTTGGCTCCATATTAAGATATGGAATAATTTTCTGGGGCCATTCAACAGATAAATCTTTAATATTTAAGCTCCAAAAACGATGCATACGTGCTTTGTTTGGACTAAAAGTTACTGACAGTTGCCAACCATATTTTCATGATCATGCCATCTTAACCCTCCCATCGTTATATATCCTAGAAGTATGTCTCTTTGTAAAAAACAATCCAACACTATTTCCAAAATTATCTGATACTGTACAACGTAACCGACGAGACCATGAACGACTATGCATGCACAGCGCCAGAACTGCTCATTTGGGGAATAGTATAATCTGTATGGCGCCTAAAATTTACAATAAGTTACCAAAACAATTTAAATCCTTGAATTATAATATGTTCAAAAGTAAAGTTAAAGAAATGTTAATAAAGAAATGCTATTACAATATTAAAGACTACCTTAATGATAATTATATTTAAATTATGTAATCTACTACGACATTACTATTTTATTATACAATTTATTATTACTATACAATTCCAATATATTTTATTTGACATTTTTGATATATTTTGACATTTCTATAATTTTACTTTATTACTAAAATACTGATGCATGCATGACATTGACATTGTGTAATTTTAATTTAAATCAATTTTATATTTGTACGCCTTGCATGGCAAAACATGTTGTTACGTAATACCACCAATACAACTGATATAGAATGTAATATTCTGTAGACCACACATGTTTAAAGCAAATAAATATATCTTTATCTTTATCTTTACACCCAGTCTCAAAACAAATCTTTGCGAATCACACAAAGATTTGTTCCATGTGGGGATCGAACCCACAACACCAGTGCAGTGGAGAGCGGCGAGGCGACCGCTTAAACCACTACACCACACGTGCAGACATGATGACCTTACCGACTACTCGGTGACTAGTCGAGCCGACAAGTCGGCCTAACCTATAGTCGAGGCCTGAAGGTATAATATAGTAGTCAGTATGTTAATATTAAAATATCAATTTATTGGCAGTCGGTTAAACAATGGTTTAATTATACTGACTGTCTCTGTTATCTGCTTATAAAAGACTAAGCCATCAACTGCCCGTTTCATTTGACATTTATTCAATGAGTAGAAGATATACGAATGACTCTGTTTTGTTTCCTTACATCGGCATAGACCTTTTACCATGGCATTTATTGCGTCATAATAAAAATAATGCAATATGATTAAATTGTAGCTTTTGTACAAGGAATATTGCAACCAAAAATAGTATTCTGCGTCGTCCCTATAATATAAACGAAACATTGAAAATAACAGATTTATGATCCCGCTTAATTCTAAACTTGTATAGTCATCATATAAAAGTCTTATTTCATTCGACACAATACCTTTTTTTAAAATCTCATTCAAACATGTAAATGTCAAACAAATCATCCTTATTGATTACGACAATTGCAAACGAAATCTTTATCAAATCGGTCATGAATCAATTCGGCTCCTAGAACATATACGTACAAACGAACATAGATACCCTAATAAATTACTGACCACATTCATACCATTCAATAATAACAACCGTCGCGATAAATTACCCAATTCCCTGAAGAAATAAAGCCGTGTTTATTCAACAAACACACTCAATTGAAATGTAATAATGCCACTAAACAGAAGGAAAGTCACTTTGTTGCCGTGAACTTTTCGCAAGGGCGGGCAGTGGCGAACGCCAACTGTGGCCGCCCGCCCAGTGTCGCGCGGGCCGCCCTACGCGACGTACGTGCACATTAACTTTCTAAATCCTTCGATCGTGAATATTGTCGACAATCGCGGACTTTCAAGTGAGTGATGACATGTGATTTAGGTATGCCAATGCTAAAACTTACAGATTCGTTCTTTAGATAGAAATATGTACTGAAGCTTTCATACGAGTTTGAACAAAGACGAACTAGCTTTTTATCATAAGTGATTATTGTAAACAATTTTTAAAGTACTTAGTGTTTGTGTATACTATAACGTATTTCATTCAATAAAAAAGACTTCAAAATTAAATTTAAATTAGAAACTTTTCTGAATCATAATTCTAAACAATTTTCTCGAGGAATAAACATCAATGGACGATAAGTCGAAAGTCAGACTTCGAAAAACTAAATAAGATTACACATTAGTGAATAAAAAACTCTTGAATACAAGTTTCGGGATTCGCCAACAAGTTTACAACGAGACTTTAATATTACTTGGGACGGATTGGAAGTTGCTGAATCTTCTAAATAAGGTACAGACTACATAGATTTTCATTTGTCATTTATTTCAGTCGCTTAGTTAATTAACGAAGGTTTTAAGTAAATTAAAAAAATAAATTAATAACGTTACCTAGGTTGTCCAGTGGTTAATGCGACGGCTTATTCTGACATTATTTATTTTACCATATCTGTTTAATGTTTTATGATACGTTATTATAACCGTTTTGATATTTATGTGTACTTGTATTCGTAATTAAAATATTTGTAAGGAGGCGATAGAACGGTCGTTCCTTCGTGCAGCCATTGTTTAAAAATGTTTAGAATTTGTGAACAGCTCCAGAGCATGAATGGCAACATTTTGATAAAGTGTCAGTAGAAGATATGTCAAAACGCTACCAGTTCAAAGAATTTGAACATTATTGATTGAATGTGACCTTGAGGTAAATGCGATCCTTTGTACAAAGTCCTCAATTTGGAGATCAACTTGAATACAATTCTTTATTTGTATTTTATAGCAGGTTATAAAAAAGCTTTAGCGAAACTTTAATATTTTTTTGTAAATGAGTTGCTTATTGTTTAGTTATTAATATTTAGTATAGATATTTGTTATCCTTAAACTGACTTCAAAAAGAATTAAATGTCACTAAATAACGCAAAAAATTGGTTAAATAGTAATTAAAGTCGTTGCTAATATTATAATTAAGAAAAAAGTGTCTAGCACCGACTTCAAGAAATATTTCGTGAAACAGTAATTTATTTGTAATAAAAAATAGTTTTGTTACTAATTTGGAATCTGTAACAGTAAACAAACAAAAAATGTTGTATTTGCTCAGTGGTTCGTTGAAACAGTTTTTCTAACCGTAAGCCATAAACCGATTGTCCACCGATGGGTGATGGAGGACGGTCCTCAATTCGATGCGCCTTGTTGTCAAGCCCGAGTCGTGGGAAAACAAACAACCTCTCGGTAACGGGCTCTTGTCCTACACCCGACTGACCGAGGACCGAAACTCTACATTCAATCTACTTTAACGCTTGAATACCGAAGTGAAATAATCGCTCTAATTAGATCAAAACAAATTTGAAGAAAAGGCAGAGTTCGTACCATGCCTTACTGTCTCATCATTTATATTTAAAACAAGCGTTTTGGGTGCCAGTTTTAAATCGCATAGGCTCACCTCCGACCCCATGGGACCTCAACATTAGTGCAAGGTAAGACATGATGTTATTAAATTCGCAATTGAGTTGGCATTATTCATATAATAAGCTTTTTTGCAGAATATAAGTTACTAGTAATTAGGTTCTACTAACTACTAACTTATATAGGGTTATTGGTAATTCGACGTATTCCTAGCAGGCCTAAATGCAATAATCTGAGCCTAAAAATGATTTACCGATATTCATTAGTTTTTGAGATATTATTTTGTTAGGTTTTTGCTGAAATTGCCTAAAATCAGCCATTAAAAATAAATTTTGAAGTAATTCAAACCGCAAGTATATTTAGGTTTCAGTTTTTATTGCAGGTAATACCTTAGTTTATATTTTAATTTAATTAAAAGTTTAATTATACAAAAACGTGGCGTAGCATAAAAATAATATACTTCACTAAACGTGCAAATTATAAGAATAATATTCTCATATTATAATCTTTTTATAAAGGTATTATAACTGTTCCTACTTTTTTGCATGGGAAAAGTAAACAGGAGAATTTATACAAACGTTGATGGTTGATAATGGTTTAGGCGACTGTTTGGCTACTTATAGTATAGGTTATTTAAAAAAACTACCGAAATGCAAAAAAAAAGTTAAATATCGGTAAAACATTTGTGGGCTCAGATTATTGCATTTATACCCTATAATAACGCCCTGCTAGGAATAAAGTCAAACTACCAATGTATCCTAAGACCGTAGATAGCACCTAGTATCCGTTAAGGAATACCAAGAGAATAATTATGCTCTTTTACCTTAATTAAGGACCTTAGGCAAAATGTGCCGATAGATATATTTATGTAATAATATTGTTACATACTCGCATATTGCTCAGATAATACGTGTATTTTATGGACACCTAAAAAGGAAAAGCCCAAATAAAGATACTGTTTTATGTTTGACTTTAATTCATTATTTTATCTGATTTAATTATGACGTCCGTCATTATCCCATTCATGGGGTATTATCCAAATTATATTAGAAGTTCCGAGGATTCTGAACAGAAACAAATCCCAACAAATGCCTAACAAAAAGTTACTGTGAGTAAAGACTTTAATTAAGCCTTCGTGGCGTATATTAAATTCGCCTCGTACATGTATCCGGAGCCCTGGGTCTATTTCCGTTCGGTAACAGTTTCCTTCCATCGCTATAATACGAAGTACCTTACGTAAAGCCGCCGAGTGTGTTGTACGATTATCTATGCATGGCTTTTTATTTGTAAGGACTAAAAAGCTTAATATATAACCGGTTCTGTACGCCCGATGCTAACCGGACGAACGACAAAGTTTTTGTTTCTTTTTAGTTCAGTGATCTAATCTAAAGTCTCCCCTGTCGTCCTGAGCGAGAGTGAGAAAGGAAAGTTGTTATTTTCTTATTTACTCACACGTTGAGCCGAAGTTTGCCGAGTGTAGCCGAGACGCCTGCGCCGGCTTCGAGTTGTACGCCTACGACATACTCTATGTGACGTTTACGTTCTATGACGTGAATTCATTGATATTTTTGTTACTATTGTGTTGAATTTGAGGTGTGTATGTGTAATGTTAACTAATGTGAATGTGCCATCACCGGAGGGAACTTGTCATAATGCCGTTGTAGTATGAATGTGTAAACAAGCTGATAATTAATTAACATTGTCTCACCGTATAACTGAACCGAACGTTGAACTCTAGTTACGAATAGGAGCGTAATATTTTGATAAAACACGTGTAAATCTGTGTGTGATGTAGCGAGAGACTGGAGGCTTTGTTCGGACCGGTTCGTGTGATTGTAAGTGGGTGACTGTCAGACTTATAACTCGTGGCAGGAATAAGGTTGAGTGCCGCAACACGGCGACCGCTGCACGCCGCTACTTAACATTGAACGTGAAGGTAAGGACCAATTAACTTCAGATTGTAATAGCACAAAGGTTTAATAAATTATTTATAATTATTCGCCTTTTACTTGCCCGAATCATAAACTATTAAAAACTGTAGAATTGTTAATTATTTAATAAAATAAAAGGCACTGGATTTATTAAAATGTTAACAAGTCTGAATAATTATGCGTTGACATTTCAAATGGAACAAAGTTAATTAAGTTTCACGAATAATATAGCAACTGCTGTCTGTAATACATGAATTTCAAAATAATATGTGTAATGCACGATTTAGAGCTTTTCCATTATCCAACACGAATGAGAAGTTCGCACATTCACCGTGTTTTGTAGGGCTTAATTCTGCCATTGCGATTCAAACGCTATGTTTAATACATACTCTCCAACAACTGTTCAGGAAAATGAATCGGAACACGAGAATTGGAAGTATCCTGCATAAAGTTAGCATATATTGTTCGATTGCAAACCAAAGCAATCATAATAAACTACCCACAAAAGAAAAGGTAAAACATGTCAGAGTCTAAAGAAAAGTAATCGTAACGACAAACAATCTCGACTATCTTAATCTCGCAGTAGAATATGGGTACGGTTGATGTCGTGAGATAAGTTGATGAAACATGGTTGAATAGGCAGACGTTCTCGGGCCATGCAGTCGTTACCGTAACTCAGTGGAACCCATCAGGGTTCATCGCGAGTTGCGACTCACCGAGCTCGCTTATCCTGCAGCAATCTGACCTCACGGGAAAGCTGCGGGATGACGTCACGATACATACCATGATTTATATTAAACTAAACATAAATAAGAGTCGAGAATGGATTGTTGTGGTGCCCGCCGACGAGGCTAACAACTTTAACCCGCCATTAAGTATTTACACTCGTGCCTTTGGGTGTCTACGCACGTGTTGTCGAGAGCTCATTGAATTACAGAATGTACAAAGTACATAATAAAACAAAGGTTATTACGGTTATTACCCTTCGTATTAAATTCTCTAAGGAGCATTAAAAGATAATAAGATATGCCAGGCTGGGTTTATATAATAGTATGCAAACCTTGAGCAAAAATTGAGAGATTAAATGTCAAGAAACTGCAAAAGCTAAATTTGGAATTAATAACATCAAAATTAAATTTTGTTATTATGAGTTTTCTGCTCAAATGTAAGGTATCAAGGTAGAATACTAAGTACTCGTTTGAAACTTTACGCGAATACTAATTTCTTTGTAAACAATCTTAATTACAAGATGTGCTTAATTTACTTTACAAGATTATTTTAGTAAAACAACAAAGACATAGTTTTAACGTGTTAACCAATATCAAGATCAGTCCATTATACCGAATATTATATTGGTGTTTATCGTAGACGTAGGCTGTTAATACTGAATACTTTGATAATAAAAGTGGTTGAACTTGGCCTGTGTAACCTTTTAATGTGGCAAAGCAGCGTAGTTGCTACATAATTTTATTTGATCAATCCAGGCAGGCAACGCACTCCACGAATGCTCAATATCATTGATTATAATCGATGACTGCTTTGTTTTGAAGTTTATTTATTGAATATATTTTTCAGTTTTTGTTAACAGTGTAGCGCCTCAAGAAGCGTTTTAAAATTTTATGAAAAATAAAGGAATCAGTGCAGAAACTTCTTGCAGATGATTTGCGCGAAATTAATTACGTGCAACGAATTTAGGACGCAGCTTCTTATTGAACCAATATGAAGGAATTTGCAAGGCGTTTGGTATTCAAGTTATTTAAAGCCACTTATAAATAATACGAGTTGTCAGGTAACAAGCTCACAACGCGCCAGTGGAGCAACAAATCATAGAATTTAACGAGATCCAATGCCATTCCTAATGTTTCTAGGAGGCCGCACAAGTGTCACTTGCCGAATAACACAATTGGATCCTGGCTTCCATACTACGCTATCACCCTGACTTGCCTAAAACTAAACAGAGCCTTTGAGTGTTGGTTGCTTATGTAAAACAGTATGACTGGTCTGTTAACTTAATTATACCGGTATTGTTATGAAATATGGTGGAATCATGTTTGTGCGTTAATTGATGACGTTATGATGTAACCATTGACCTTTGATGAGATTATTATTTATATATGTATATGTTGTTTTGTTGAATATAGCAAATTCAAATTCATATTCAAATCATTTATTTTCATAGGCCCCAGGAGGCGCTTGAACACGTCAAAATATTACAAACAAATGAAATAAAAATAAATTATAAGTAAAACTAAACTATGCTAATTACAATGATTTGAATAACCGGGGCTTAGATTAATTTTAATCCAACTGTTTAGAATCAGATTACCATCCGCTCCGATGGGTATTGCATTATGAGAATAGCTGGTGAGAAACTCATGTGCATCATCTTTTCAAATGAATGACGAGAAATGAATAAAATAAATATAATACATATTGAAAGTCACATAAAAAGAGCAGTTCATTTCCAAATACTATAGCTATAAATATACAATAATTAATGTTGCCAGTAAGTTCTCTTAAGCATAGTTAAATCTAAAATCATACAAATATCCAATTAAATGTCTAATTATCCAATTCATAGAAAATATAAATTATTATAAGTGATAGCAATGCAAGCTTTTTCGTAACCGGTCGGTATAGCTTAAAAATATTCTTAAAATTACTGAGTAGTAATATTTCATCATTTCATCATCATTTAGCTTTTTGTAGTCCACTGCTGGACATAGGCCTCTCTCAATTTGCGCCACAAAACCCGGTCCTGCGCCTTCCGCATCCAGTCCCCTCCAGCGACCTTTTTCAGGTCGTCAGTCCACCTGGCAGGGGGGCGTCCTACCTTACACGTAATATTTACACGATGTAATAATAGTAAGCAAAAAGCTATATTCTAGAATTTTATCAATTCTTTAAATACTAAAGCACTTGCTCGATTTTTTTTATCATCACTCGTACAAAATATTTTCGGACACTTAGATATTATCCATCGTCTAGTCCTTAAGCGATTTGGATTTATCGAAGCAGAATAATCTACAATAAATCCACTTTGCAATATGGTTTCATCATTAACCCATTCGCTGCGGCAGACGCCTATTGGCGTTTTTTTATTTCATATTCAGGTGCGGAGTACGCCTATCGGCGTTTTTTTACAATTATATATATCTTGGCAAAAACCAGCCATAAAAGTAAAATTTTGCAATAGGTGCTATTTTATGTTTAAATGCACAAAGTACTGCTCACAGTTTTCGGATTTTTAACTATAAAAAAATTTGCGAAATCCTTTCTAGGTGCTGAAGACGCCTAAGGGCGTTTTCCAGGTTTTAACAACCTTTGATTCTAAATATATTTTGTTAATTATTACTTTTCTATAATAAAGGTATTTTTAGGGATCACTTAGGTACATCACATAATTTTTTTTTCCTATTTTGCATTGGTTTTACGAGTTAGGTTAGTAAGAAAATTGAATCGTAATTTTTATAGTAATTATCAGTTTTCTAATATGCAAGCCAATATCCCATTACTAATATTTTATTTTTATATATTCTTTTATTTATTATTTTTATACATACACTGCATTAATAATATTATTATATGCAGTGTAGGTATTTAAAATAAGTAATGGAATATTGGCTTACATATTAAAAAACAGTTAAATCAATGATCTGGTTATAAAAATAAATATCTTAGGTATGTTTTTAATATTCTTTAATTAGAAAAAAATGTAACAACAAATGATCTTGACAGGTTAATAGGTTCAAAAGATTACTAATTATAATTGTTTGTTTACTTTTAAATGTCATAATGTTTATTCGATTTGAGTGTCGTATTTTATTTGACCCGAGTGTGAACCCTTTGCATCAAATGTTAAATGTTTTGCATAAGTGCGGGTACGAAGACAGGGTTTAATTTGGTTCATCTCTTCGGTCACTAACTGACCAAAAAGTATATTCCGTTTATCTGCATTTTCAATATTGTCATTGATGACATTCATGCAGTCTTCGCATGTCAACATGTCAACATCTTCTTTCTTAATCTTTTTTTTGTTTTTCTTTCGGGTAACAAAATAGACTATGAATCTTGAGTATCGTCTAATAAATTGGTCGACCATAAACGTTTTTTATCTGAAATAAAGAATAAGACGTGAAATATAACAGTAATTTGGTGTAGTAAAAGTAAAAAAAGGTTTACTATCTCTGATATTAATTTATAATGATAATTTTACCTTTCCTGTCATTGAAAACTAAAAAATATAAGACGGTAGCTTAGAAATAAACTACAATTTATGTAACTAAAATAATTTACTTACCATTTATGGCCATATTCTTCTAATTTTCACGATCTAACTATTACAGAACCAAAACTTCACAAATAGGCGCCTAATCGATGTTAATTTATTTTTTAACACTAAATACGATCGTTATCGTACCACCAATTTCGCGCATTTGAAGTTTGTTGAACATTTTAACGTAAGAATGATTAATAATTTTAAACAGTGCTGAAAACGCCCATCGGCGTTTTATATTATCCATTTGAGGTGCTGAGGACGCCCATCGGCGTTAGAGATGAAAACCACCCCGCACCTGAAATGTAAAGTGAATTTCCTCTGCCGCAGCGAATGGGTTAATATCGCAAAAAATACGTATGTGTACAGTGGGCAAAGTAATTACGTATCCAGAACAATAAATTTTATGTCACTGTGGTGACTGATTCATTCGTTATGCATGTGTAAGTTACATATTTAAGATGTATATTATACCCACTATTGATGTATGTAACTCATATAATATCCATAACAGGTCTTGTCAGTCTTCACTATGCATGAGTGCACGGTTGGCGTGGTGGTTAAAGCGGTCACCTCGCCGCTTTCAACTGCACTGGTGTTGTGGGTTCGATCCCCACATGGGACATCTTTGTGTGATTCGCAAATATTTGTTCTGACTCTGGGTGTGCTCTGTGTATGTCAACACCCCCGCGACACTAGTATTATTACTAGTGCGGGCGTCTCTTTTTTTAAAAAAAAAAGAAAAAAAGAAAAGAAACTGTTCCGTAGAAGTTTTCACCATGCATTCCTAATTGCTTGACCCACTGTACATTGCAATTTGGTCGCTCTACCATTCATAATAGGGTTTATTCATTCTTCAAAGAACACGCTAAAATAATAGTCTAGCTAAATATTAGACAAAAACCTTGTCTTAGTAGGTATATTAGAAATAATGTTATAATTTAGAGCATCTTGGGCTCTTCAGTTCAGTTCAATCGACAAATTGTTGAAGCTCAGCAGACTGTAAAAGTGAGGTCGAAATCTTCGTGCGTCGAATTCAATATCAGTATCGATTAGATCTATAGGCTATTGTAACATTTGTAACACATTGATGAAGATCAATTCGTATCAATTGGAATAAATAGGTCACGTAACAAACGTTGCTTGACCGACATTCAGTCGAAAGACAACTGTGACAATTATACTGATTGTTCAAACACTTCCCCCCGTTCAATTCATTCATTCGATTTAACACCTTATTTGTTCTCACCTTCGCATTTTTTAAACGGTGTCATTTGCATTCGCTTCGTTCGCGTTTTTAGCGATTTCGGGAACACGGTGATAAGGTGAATACTAATACAAATAAAAAAGTACAGCTTTATATACATGCTTTAGAAATTAGTATAGATGTAAGTACTCAATAATATACAGCATAAATAACTTTTTTTAAACAAATTGAGTTTTAATTTAATTACTTTCACTGCCTCAATGGTCTAGTGGTTAGCGTGTCTCTCACCACTTCCGTCAGGAAATTCTCAATAGCAGCACGGAGTTGGAATTGTGCCCGGTGGATGGAGAAAGGCTCACCCCCTTACCTATGAGACCTAAACATAACAGGTAAAATGAGGATGTTGTACACCTCTGACACAGCCTTTTGGGTAAAATAGGCGTGATGTTATGTTCATTACTTTCACTAAATCTTAGCGATGCGAATAAACACCTATCTATATTATGTTGCTAATGACTTCGTAGGACTCTTCAACAAACAAATTAATAATCAATTATACTGAAATAAATATAAGGTATTCGTTTTTATCTTCACGGTCATAAACGTGAACAGTATCACCAAAAAATATTTACTAAAGAACATTAGGAGATGTTTGTAAAATATTTTTATTCAAATCAGTATTTACAACACGTCCTGTCAATACCCGTAGTTATTTATAGCTTTATGATATTCGATGTGCAGTAATACCGCGAATTTTAATCAATACAGTTCTAGGTATATTTAGGGCTCCTAGAAAGAAACGAACCTCTGAAATGACAGAAAATTGCTATACAAACATTTACTTACAATACGATATGGTAATGAAGTATTCAAAGGCTATCAACAGCACTTGGGTTCGTAATATTCTCGTCCCTTTTTTATTTTAGTACGCCGAAAACCAAAATATAGCATTTAAATTCATCCGGTCCCATCATTAGACTACTTTTCTTGATAAGTAGCCACTTAGAGACAGAAAGTTCGCCTTTTGTGTTCTAATAAACAGTTTGCAAAGGAAAAGATTGAATTCATTCCCAAGTTCTTTTAGAGCGACGTGACTTAGACACTAAGTTAGCGTTTAAGTAAACCTTTAAAAGAAAAGGGACAAAAGAATTAAAGTAACGTCATAGACAAGGCGTGAAACTTTTAATAAAACTGTTTAATTTGTCTTTGGTGCGTCGCTGACAGTTCCAGTAATCGAATTAACTGAGTGCTAATGAGTAGATACTTTGTTTTTTAAAGGGTTTAATTGAAATTAACAAACTAACCATTATGTATTCTATAAAAACATCGGATACGACTATTATAAGGCGGTTTTCACACTGCCCCGCATCATGCTGCATATTGCGTGTCGACGCACCTACGCGCGTTCCTGCGGGAGTGCAGATCTGCATCATTGTGCGGGTTTTTTGCGCACTCACGCGCGTAGGTGCGTTTTGTAGATTCACGCACGGCGGCTCTCCTCATTTACTTATTCGCCGTTCTCTGTGGTGGTCGTGCAGTACTGAGCATCTAAAATCACGCGCGGCACTGCGGGATTCGGTGTGCCATACCTTGCGTCTCGCCCCGCACTTACGCGCGGGGAAGCATGTTTCTCCGCGTGTATGCGCGTGATCCGCACGAACGCGCGTGGATGCATTTTCTGTGTGTTAGACTGTGCGTGTTTTCCATACAAACGGAGATACTTACAAGCAACGGAAGAACACGCATCCACGCGCTACGCTGCATCATGCGGGGCAGTGTGAGAATCGCCTAAAGAGTGGTAATGGCATAAGGGCTTATTCAATTTAAAAAATGATTCAAGACGTGGTCAGTGTTTTTTTTCCAGTGGTTATAATGAAAAAAATATAATTTTGTTTCTCAAACAAACTGAGTGATCTTAATTTTTAATGATTTGCTTTCAGACTAAATGATTTTTCTTTCACATTTCTCATGTCACACTACCACAAGAATCTGTGTTTGAATTTAATGTCAGTCTGTCGTATCTACCCGGTATATGCGAGTATATGATATAATACCCATTATACACATATCCGAATAGATTCCACATGACTTATGCAATACTTTATAGCAAGTCAGTAATTCTTCGTTACGCAGTCATGTAGTCATTATAAGCCATTCCTCTGAGACAACGTGAATCACCATACAAAACAATTACATTACCACATACACCGTTGTTTCATCGCTTTATACAATGCTCTACATTTGTTACTCTATTCAAATATCCGACCTGATAAACAAGAACATAATTGTGGGCGTGCAATTAATTCTATACAGTCCAATAACGAAAATGATTTACATTAACTTGATATTCAATGCTAGCTTTGGACGAAATAAATTCTCTTAGAATTCAATGCCGCAGTGAAATTAAATAGGTACTTTCTGAAAAGCATTAGAGTGATTACTCCACAAATAATTTGAGTGAGGCTATTGTCACGGAGTAGATACACTTTCTCACGATAAAGTGAGAGCGACCTACCGACTTTATCGCGTGAATTGTCATTGTATTCTTGAGTTGGTGTGGCCGCGATCTTTGTAATTATCTGGGTAATGCATCAACGTCTGTGTGCTAATGAGTTGTAGGTGCAATACCACAGTAATACCAATGCGATTGAAACAAAAGGGTATATTTATGGCCGTGTTGTAATAGCTGTTCGAAACAGCTTTGTATTAAGCGTAGACTCCCGAGCGCCGTGTTTTCATACAAAATTAATATGGGTTTAAATTTAATGTTATTAAGATTTTACCAATTTATACAGATAAATCATATCTTAAACACTAAAATGCATGTTTGCTCGTGGCCATTTTGTCAAAATTCTTTTAATCATTAATTGATTTACGAACAAATAGAAAAAAAATTAATAATAATTTTAAAAAGTGGGCGCCGACAAACATGTAGTTTAGTGTTTTAAATATGATTTGTCTACAATAATAGATAAAAACCTATTAATCTTAAAGTTAAAATCATATTACTCTTGTATGGAAAACAGCCAGGCAAATGTTCCCCCTTAGGCTCGTTCTTCACTCCTGCGACGTGCTTCGACGTATTAAGTCGAAGTGATTATGGAAGCCACTACACCGTTCAAAAATTGTTTCGAAGTGTATCTAAGAATTTTGATTGAATTTGACTTGCGCAGACATACCTACTTAGATCTCAAGTTGCTGCAGGTGAAGCGAGTTGTATGAAGTACTCCTTCATAAGTGCATTCTCATACAACTTTGGTGAGCTTCGTGTACTATAGAACCGTATTGCTATAAGGACTGTGTGTTGATACTATGTTATCAGATAATTTATGTCCATTGCGTTCATAAAACTAAAAAAACTAGAAACGTTGATTTTCTCAATGTCAAAACGTTGGATTACAATAAGGTCTGCCACAGGGATAGCAGAGAACGTTACCAAAACAATTAAATTAATATGTTGTCCTTTGGTGAATGCTATTGTCATTATAATGTCAATAATTTTCCGAGGTATTCAATTACATGACCTTTGTATTAACATACATGGATAACTATAATCAAATCAAATATTTTTTTATTGCAGGCATCAAGGCCCGTATACATAAATACCTTAGACTAACATACATAATATTATCTTATTATTTAATTATTGTTTTGCTGTTTTGAACTATGAACACGCGTGCATTGCAATGTTTGTAATACAAAGAAAAACAAAAATAAAGAAGAGTCTCTATAAAATCTACCTTTGTATTAGAGCAGCTAAGCCGCCATGCTAAGTCACCTTTTCTGAAAAAAAGACAGGCACAAATCTGGTTGGTTTCTAGGAAAATGCTAATAACTCAACTGTTACCGACAGCAAATATGTTAAAACTAAAACGAATAAAGTTTTCATCAGATGAAGCTAGCACAAAGGAATGTAAATACCTACACTTACCAAGGAAAATTTCGCTTGTATATATGCTATGTTTAACTTTTAGAAGTAAAGACCTTGTTTGGTAAATCTCAAAAAGGCCAGAGCAGCTAACATTAAGGGTAGACTCCCAAACGCCAAGTTTTCATACTAACGTAATATGGGTTTAACTTTAATCTTATTAAGGTTTTATCTTTTTTTATTGACAAATTATATCTTAAACACTAAAACGCATGTTTGTTCGTGGGTATTATGTCAAAATTATTTTATTCAATAATTGAGTTACACACAAAATGAAAAATTTAAATAATAATTTTGAAAAAGTTGGCGCCAACAAACATGCGTTTAAGTGTTTTAGATTCGATTTGACTATATTAGATAAAAACTTAATTATATTAGAGTTAAATCCATATTACTTTTGTATGGAAAACAGGCAAGCAACTGTCTCCCTTCAGTATACATTTTTTGAATTGTAGCATGGCATCTATTTCTTGTGTCTAAGCGACTTTATTGAAAAAGTATTGGACACGCGACGGCCTAGTTGTGCTGTCTCATTCATTTGCAGGTGGTCAGGTCAGGTGTGCAAAAACCTAATCTCCCATAGCCATTATTTTAAAGTATTAAATGCTTGAACAATGGGCCAAGTCGCGTGACATGATTACGCTTATGAAAATAGTGTCGAAGATTATATCAGGATTATAGTGTTACGTGAATGTTTTAAATAATGTGCAGGTACCTGATTTGAGCTTTAATGAAGTAGTTACCAGTTATTTTTGGGGTAGTGATACACACTACACCGTCTATTTGTGGTGTATCCACTTTTATAGTGTTTTTTTTGTTTTCTACTCGATTGCTTTGATTTATTTTACAATCATGTTCATCATTACAAACAGCATCGCTAGAGCAATCCTGGGGGATAATTATGTATTCCTGATAACATGCTGAATCAAAACAAATATCGCGTTGTAAATCTTGTGTAATCGAATTTCGCACTTTATTTTCTTGTAAAAGAAGTTAAGTTGTTTATTGTGAACATAATAAATGTTCATAATATTTTATAATCGACCGAATTGTCAATCTTTAAATTTATTTCACTTGTGGTAGTCTTGTACACACGTCATTTATAATTATAAAAGTGTCTTTTATTTTAGTTTTAATGCTGTTTTTATAAAATATATTCAATTATGTAAAAAATATCAACAAACACACGCCGCCATAAATGACGTATATTACGTTACTACAAAGTTATGTCATCACTTTTAGTATCAACTGCCATTTCAATCACGTTATATTTTTTGGAGATTGGTTATAAAACACTTGTAAATTCTAAAATACACATGGACGAATAAAAAATAGTACTCATTCCTTTACAACTTTTGGATTGAAAAGAAACAAACAACACATTCGTTAATTTATCTCTGTTTAACAAATAGACACTGTATCTGAGGAGGGGTGAACACACATAATGAAGAAGTCATTATTATTAATGTTAGTTCATTATATAGATGTAACAATGGTCCTGCATGAGGATTGTTACTCTTGTTAGTTGAATATGAAAGGGTAGAAGTGCAGTGGTAGCGCAGCGCGATGTCGTTTAGAGGAAGTGGTCTCATCCAATTAAGAGCATGCCCGCCGGATTGCTTCCAGCGTTTTTGTCGTTTTTGTAATTGTCTTCTAGCACTTTAGTTTTTACAGCGAGATCGGAACCGCCTACCTTCTCGTATGTTCAATTGGTAAGGTTTAAAGTAGCACGCTAGCGACCTGAACTTCATTAGCGTTACAACTTCAATCCATATAACTTACGTTTGGTATTTTTTTATATGTTTTTAATTAATAAATAAGAGCTATTTGCCATGGCAACTAAGTTGCTTTACAACTGAAAATATCTACAGAATGTAAGCTCCTTGTGAAGTACGCGAGTCGTTACTTAAGTTTAGTGTGTTCGTGCAAGCGTGATATAGCTCTAAGCGACATGTCTGAGCAGAATAGACGCACATCGACGAGAGGAGTATGCAAATGAGGAATATTGGGAGTAGCGGTGACGGTCGCTGCCATTGTCACCGAGCCATTGTGTGGTGCACGAGTGTAGATAGGTACGCGGCGTGTGCGGGCTCGGCAATCTGCCTCGACGGCCGCATGACAAAACGGTACCAGCTAAGGGCACGTTCATTCCACGTCGCGAAAAAGTTGCTTCGATCGTGGATGCCGCTGCGCCGTATGCGTTTCTTGCGAGTAGCGATTAAATCATGTACATCCGAAATAGGAGTTGGCAGAACCTACAACGCTTCACTAATTAGCTTATTCTCACGCATTTGCGATTTTCTTTTGTCGTGAAATAATTGTTAATAGTCCGATTTCGATGAAAAATTATGCACCTAGAGTCTCAGAATTATGTACTGAATACTGGTAAGCGGCTTCGCCACGTTTCATTTACACCCTATATGGCGCTAAAAGTCATGTTATAAAGGATAAATTGAATTCTTCCCGCAATAAAGAAGGATGTTAACGGGTCATCGATGTCGCGCCGTAATAATACGTGTCGTCTGCATGCAGCCTCAGTATTTGTTTCGAGTCGTGATCGACGCTCGCCAGTTTCTTGCTCCCGATGCTCATGCATTTCTCCGGCGGCAGCTTTTTGTCAGAGGATTATGGTCTATCAGCAATCTGTCGCATAATGTCAATGAAATATTCAACAACCAAGTTATATCACCGAGAGAGTTTTTATTACAAAAATTTGTATGCGCACCTGCCTGCCCATTCAAATATAAATCGAGCAACTTTGTAAATGAATTGAATAGGAGTGAATAGTAATGTTGAAGTTTACATAAAATATCGTTTATTTCGTGTGCAATAATAAACGCGTTTATCTAGTGGAGAGACAGACAACGTTAAAGCTCGTGCAGTCGTGCCAAATCTCTTCATTAAACTGGTTGGAGGTGGGCCGATAGCGGTACATCCCGCTGTTTACATTTTACTCATACATTCACGTATCTACAGCCTATATTATATAACTCTGCTTTGTATTGTTCCTTGCTATATGCACTGTGTGTAGATTGTTATCAGACCCAGCTCACAAGTATGACCACATTTTGCATGTCTCGTACGATTTAACTTTATTGCTAACTAAGGCTATCTTAAGTATTATCTTGGTAAGAGAAGCTGGCATTATCCGCTAATAAACCATAAGTTTACAACTACCTGTATTAAAAGTTGAATGAAACGCAATCAAAAGTTTTAATAAATCCGTTTCTTACTTCAGTGAAATATTCTATCTTGTCTTCGTGTTTTTTGTCTGCTCAGTTACTTGGGTATTTGCACGTAGGGATTAGAAAAGTTTCGTTTTTGGAAAACATCAATACCTACCTACCTGACAAAAAAATGGTTATAGAAAACAAATATATTATGGTAAATCTTCAGTTTGGTGATTATTTATGGCTAGCGGATCTTGTTCAAATATTTTTTAAATTGAAACAAGAATAGAACTTTATACTTAGACAGATTCGGAGTTTAAAGGAAGTTAAGGATGGGAGTTATACCAAACTGTTAACTTTCAACGTGTTAATTCAAGCTAAAGTTAGAATCTAAGCTCTGGCAACTAATACCAGTATAAATAATGTTCTAATAACCAACATATCGGGTCGGTATTATCAACAATCGGCGATCCGAAATAGAGATCATGCGCAGAGATTAGAGCGGTCGCGTTTTAGCGGAGCCCTAATTTATTATTCAGCCAGTGTCGCGACTACGTAATTTATATAGGCGCAGTTATCGCAGACGAATGCGACCGTGGCGCTTTCAAAGCTGATTACGGCTTAAGGCTAGATAACGCAGCGAAGCTGTAGGAGTCGCGGGTCCCGTGGCGCCCTGACACAGTTTCTGTACTAGTGCGATAATTGCAATGAAATCTAAAAATAATTGCACATTGTGATTCTCGTCGCGCCGCCACCGCTCCGCCGCAGCCGCCGCTGGCCATCCTCGCACGCATCCAAATAAGCGGCCACGGCTGCTGCCGCCTACGAATGAGGATTTAATTTAATGTTCTGGATAGTAATTCGTTTCAAAACAATAGCATCAGACACGGCATTGAATACATATGCACAGATTTAGCCGCTCTACAGGACATGTTTACCGAATGAGCAATCGTTTTTGTATTCTAACACATTAGGCTTAAAATTATGTTAATACTAAGCTACTGTACAACTGATTGTGAGAATAATATAATTAAATATGTATCTGATCGTGTCGAATGCAAATTTGCTGGCGTAATAGTCCGTAACGATCGGATTAGAGACTCGATATAAAGGCTTGCTGAGTGCATTCACAAAAATAGCGTTAGGTACGATCTGGCTGCAGCACAACTCATTCGGCGTAACACAATTTTGTTTGTGGGGTATAGTGTATAGTATTTTGGCATCAAAATATTATTTTACTGAGTTGTTGGTTGGATTTGGCACTCGTCCATTAGTAAGTATCAGGACGGCTCTAGCGGGAAGAATGGCAGCAGCGGGAACGTACTTCAACCCTGATTTTATTACACAAACTCGCGTTCAATGTTTGATGCACTTAACACAATAAATTATTCACCGCATGAAATCTGCAAATAATTCTTGTTTGTTTCTACTGGTATTACAGTTTCATTTCGGTTTGCGTTAATATTACATGATGCTAAAACAGAACAGCGAAAACTTTGCTGAATTTTAAAGGACGCGGACGGTTGCAAGTGTTTTCATTACTTTTTTATCGCTTAATGCTGCTTTTATGCTGATTCCGAAAATTACCGCCTCGCCTGGAAACCCACGGAGGGAATTTGCGAGGGGCATAACGTAGCTTTAGGTATAGGACCAGGTGTAGATATCACGGTTCGCCGCTGCCGGTATTAGGTCCCACCGTGTGATAGGGGAGCATCTAACTAATAGAGCCCTCAATTTGGTGTGCGCAGTTTCAGAGCCGGGTTATGACGGTGACTAGTAAGCCCTTAATTATACTCACTCACCGAATTACACGCTATTGTACCTAGACGGTGCTTGTTATGAGATGAGACACATTCCATTTCCACATCATAATCTATACAGTAGGTGTGCTTGTTTTGAGAATAGTGCTTTGATTAAAATTACAATAGTGTTATTTTAACGAAGAGAAAGTTTATTCATAATACTTGCGTAGTTAGTTGCATTACGGTAAGAAGCGAGTGCGTTGAGCATGAACGGCTGCAGACGCGCGCACTGCATGCTGATGCGAGGGGGAACTTCGCCATGGCAATGCCGCCTCCTCGCTACGACAACTGTGCTAACCCCAACTACCAACTATCGTGCAAATACTAACAGCTCTAGGGCTCAAGCGGGTTTAACGTCCCTGCGTGGAACACAGCCAAGCAATAAAACTTGATGTTTATACAACGAGTCTGCAACATGCTAGTTTATGTATCGAGCTTAAACCGTATATACACACAGACTTAACGGACCGGTTGCTACACCGCTAAATGTCGTGCGTCCTACAAAATAGACCACAAATAAACGGTATCGGGTCATGCAAGTATCTCTATGAAAGGTTTTCCATTTCAATATTTTTTTCCATTGATTACAGCAGAGTCAGACGAGCCGGCCGCAGGTGAACTGTTATTGTTGAACTTAACGAGGCTATTGTTCTGAAGGGTAGGCGGTGTCATCCGAGCGGCATTGTCCGTCCACAAAGTGTTATACCCTCACACTACTGCTATATTATTATCGTACTGTATTATTCCGATATCCGACTACCCGATGAACTTGTGAAAATATCGAATACCTACGTTGTTTGCTATTACAATATTAGAACTGTTATTTCCAATAATATATTTATCCAATATCCGGGACATTGAGCATCTATTTAGAAAACAATATCGAGAGACACAAACAACTGTCAGAGAACAAGCTCTATTTACATACCGCTCGGAGAAAGTAAAATGTACGAACTATGATCCTAGATTGAACTGCTATTTATTCCATAATGGGACCGTGCGTTGGAGAAACGCTACAAAGAAATAAATTCTAATGCACAATATTACCATAATGGTCCTGATTCTTTAATCCGGAAAGGAATGTGTGGCTTTTGTGATTGGAAATTCATATAAAAATAAACGTTCCTCTGATCAGTTATTTGAAAACCTTTATTCAGTTGTTTGTGTTATTATTTTCGACCTTAAAACTACAAGGTCCGTAAGTAATGTCGGGTACTTTGAAACGAGCAAGGTTTTATTTATTACATAGAACCCTTGGTTATTCATCTCACTTGTGTTGCGTGTTGTGTATTGTATCGGTGTGGAGCAAAGCCGGGAGCAAAGCCACGATTAATCAACGTTAACCTTGAAACTTCGTGCTCCACATCTTAAGTTCAAAATTAATTTTCATATAGTACGTACTACGTACCTACTATATCAGATTTTGCAATTAGTTATTTTTGGTGTAGCTAAGCCGTCGAAGTAAAGCCTCCGCCGCGCCGTTGGCTGTGTTAAAAGTAAAACTTTTCAATTCGTTCTTCACGGTTCGTTGTTGTTTTTTGTTTCAAAACTAATATTTACTTCCACTAAGTTACGAGTTAGGAAGTTTTGTGAGAGCGTTTGCGCTAAAAATGAATTTTGTTGCGTTTTTATTTTTTAATGACACTTTTTTACTTCCATTCTACGAATTGAAAGGATAATTAATTTATCAATCAAAACATGATGATTTATCATCGTGTAGATAATTGACCGCTTTCCAACTAAATGTGTCGAGAGAACTACAAAATCCAATTAATATTATGAATTATAACATACGTTGTTTAATAATCTGCGTCTATTTTTGCTGGTATACCTATTTGGTTAAAATATCCGAACGTGGGTAAAAGATGAAGTCCAATCCCTTTTACATATGGATAAATAATTAACTACCAATTAAGTAATATCTACTTTTAACATAAAGATAATTAATTAAGTATTATTAAGTGTAGGTTTGTTCAATTGAACACGAAATATTGTAAATATCATATTAAAGATTATTTGTAAGATTACTGAATCCCCTTTCAAAGTACATGTGTGTATGTTATCAGAGGAAGTACTCGCCTGAGCGACGACGATTCTCCTTTCGACAAAGCCGAGTAAATAATTAATTTGTATCCGAGCGGATGGGGCTAAAAGTAACACCTTCTCTTTAGATAGAGACGACTTTGGAGGTGCTAACCTTCAGATAACAAACAGCTTTTAGACCGATCGCGATGTTTAGTGATGCAATTAGCTGCATACAACGTAGGTGGCTACTTACCATAATTTTCCTCAATGAGCTGAGTTCGTATACAAAACGCGACGTACTACAGGCGACGTACACAACAACCACTAACAAATCATATTTTCATACTCTACGGTAGCTGGTATCGCGGCAAAAGGAATTGCGGTGCGAAAGAAACCGTGAAATATAACGTTTCACACTGCAACTAACTTATAATTCGATATTGGCAATCGATTAGAGTCGAGCCAACCAGCCAAGCCTTTAGCGGTGTCAGTTTTCCTCCAGATCGATTAGTTACGATAAAAGAAAAAGTGTCTAGTATCTCAAACATAGAGAAAAACTTGAAAAAAATCGTCTGTGTTTTTGTAGTCATAAAAACCATAATAGAAACGGCTGATGGTTTTGACATTGAGTTTCAATGAGTGGTAATGAAGTCGTATAGAACGCGTATCAATCATATGATTTGATCAAAGTGTGTGTATTGTTATGTATAGTTTGTGTATAGTAGTGTGTTCGGGACAGTATAGGACATTTAAAGGTCATTGGGTACGACATTGTAAAACCCATCCGATTGTAAACAAGTTGCATGAATCGTTAAAGGCACATGATGTAACCTACATGCATGTGTAAGTAATTGTGTGTGTCTGTTTATTTTAGGCTTATCTGAAGCACCGTGTGTCATCGCTTGGATGGGGCCAGGCTGTCTGAGCACTCAAGGCTAGAATCCAAGTCAACGACACACTTTATGGGTGTTTTTTACTGTTATTATGCAATAATAACTCTTCTGACTTCCAGTGATTCAGCACAAGATTCTGAGACACTGGGTGCGAAATATGTTTACCGGTAAATTCTTGATCTTGGCGAGGAAAATTTGCGTTTTTGTCGTTTTGCCGACTAATCATGGAAGATTCATGTTACCTAAGACTCGCAGAACATTTAGGAACTTCCGTTGGTTTTTTTTTTTCTGTTTGTAGAATTTTCCGATGAAAACCTTTTGCGCAACTACAGCTTCAAAATCATGTGCTTAATCACTAAGAAGTGTTATCGAAAGCGTATCCTCATACATTTGCTAAGTAAGTTGCCTGCCTGTATAAATAAGATTTATTTTTAAATAATAATTAAAAACTCAAACTCGAATGTTTTATTACAAATATAGGTAATTATTGTTACGAAGTTATGATTGATTGCCTTAAATTGGAACGCAAATATATTTTAACTTTCGTAATGAGGATCGGCTTTATTAAAGTACTAAACAAGTGACAGCAATTAATCATATAATATTGACATGAAACATTACCGATAGTTTTTAATGACCTACATATTAAATAATAATTATATAAGCTTATAATTATTATTTTTATTAAAAAAAAAACGATATGGATAGCTTTTCTAGCCCTGTTAGCCTTTTTCGTGCCCTGAAAGGTTACTTTGTCTACCAAGTAGATAATAATATATACCGTTTACATAAAATGTATGTGCTATACATATTATTGCCTCGATGGTGTAGTGGTTAGCGTATGCGCCTCTCACCGCGAGGTCTCTAGTTCGATTCCCGAGTCGGGCAGTGTTATTTGTGAAATTCACAATAGCAGCACAGAGTTGGTATTGTGCCCGGGGAAGGCGATTGGCTCACCCCCTATCCCATGGGACCTAAACATAAGAGGTGAAATATGGGTGTTGTACACCTCTGCCAAACCCTTCTGGGTAATATAGACGTGATGTTATTATGTTATGTGTAAATATTTAAATTCCGATGTTGATTGCATTATTTATTTTAATATATTAATGTATGTGGCAGTAGCAGACCATCTGACTGGGCAGGACTGGCCATAATATAAATTAATAACGTTAATGGAATGTTTTACTCATTTAATAACTTAATAAGGCAAAATTCACTCACGATAAATCATGTTAATTTTTTTAATCACGCTAACCCAGGCAATACGAACACAATGGTTATCACTGAACTTTTTAAAACAAATGACAACAAGTACTCTTAACAGAGTAAAGATCGAGTAGTTTATCTTCATAGAAACGTTCGGAACGCGGCGTCACGTGCCTACGCCTCGGAATAAAGAACGCAATAAGGAGACCAACTGAAGACGTTGTGACGAACGAATTCAAAAAAAGAATGATAGAAGCTTAAGTCAGATACAGACGGCTACACATCAACCTATACGTTGCCAGTTTAAGATGGTCTCGCAATGTATAGGGTTGCCGTCTAATGGGATATCAGCTTATACTAGAATTTAATGGATTGATCGTAAGTGCGCAGCCCTATCGTGTATTCGCGTGATTGTCTTTTGTTATTTTATGGAATAGGATCGAGTCAGAATACTGGGTATATTGCCGATTATGGGTTTAATGCCGATTTCTTCCGAAACTTGCCCAAACTTCTACTTCGAAACCCGTATTTGTGGTGCACGGCGTAGTGGTTAAAGCGGTCGCCTCGCCGATTTCAACTGCGCAGGTGTTGTGGGTTCGATCCCCCACGGGACAAATCTATACTGTGCTTTTAATGCCGATTTCTTCCGAAACTTGCCAAAACTTCTACTTCTAAACCCGTATTTGTGGTGCACGGTTGGCGTAGTGGTTAAAGCGGTTGCCTCGCCGATTTCAACTGCGCTGGTGTTGTGGGTTCGATCCCCCACGGGACAAATCTTTGCGAGAGCCGAAAAGATTTGTTCTAACTCTGGTTGTGCTTTGTATGTGTTTTGTGAGCGATACAGCAGTAAATTCTAAGCGGCCGTCGATTAAAAGAAAAATTAAGTCACTCGCATGTTTGTACGAGACAGAGATATCGAAGGAGTAGCTTTCCGTTAAACATAAGTTTAACACGTTGGTGAAATCTACACTTATAGTACGTCTGCCTACAGATTGTCATGAATGTATAATCAATTGGAATTGTGATATTTTATAGCGCCTACACTACCGCTTCGTTAGGTAAAGTTATGTCGTTGTATGAATAAAACCTTAACAGCATTAGCAAAGGATTTCATAATCATCTTATATGGAGAATTGTTTCTATTTAAGGATGCTCTAATTAAGCTATCTTGTTAAATACAACATATAAAGTAATTAAATGTGTAATGATATCGTGGCAAAGCCGCTTTCCAATTAATTAGGTTCTTGATTCTGGAACTCTCGGTTTGAAAATATTTCATCTGAAATTTCCTGTCGGAAAATCGGTTTTAGAAAACCATCACAAATGTATGAGAATAAGCTTCCGGAAACACAATCCACGAGTGTTGATGATGACATGTTTCTAATCAATCAGATCTAAAAGTTAAAAGTTGTCCGGGAAAATGTCAATGTATTGGCAATATTGCCCTAGGCTAGAGTAAAATTAACCTTCCGAAATAAACCAGAAATCGAAAATCTTTCTCGAAAATTTCATTCATTATTTTTTTGCATCCAGAGGGAACCCTGGACAGAAATAGCACTTCATCAATGTTAAGCGGCTTTGTTATGTTATTTACACCCTGTATAATATTCATCCACATTAGGTTTCAGTTAAACTTGTAAAAGAAGATCACGCTTAAAAAATTTAGAATTTTTCTTTAGCAATAAATAACCTAGCTCAATATTTCTGCTTGCACCAATTAACAAAAAAGATAAGATAAGATAAAAGCTATTATATATTTATTGATTAAAAAGGACAAACATTACTTAAGCTAAAATAAATAATCTAGGTAGGTACTTTCAAGGGTATGCGTGTGTCTTCAGGTCAGTGATCCAATCAATATTTGCACTTTCACTATAAGGTGATTTACGGTAAAAATGGTGTACTTCTAGCACTATTCCATTATGTACTATGCAGTCTTCTTCTTCTTCGTCGTGGCTGAGTCAAAATTTATTTTGACTTGCCTGCATCGTGGTGAAAGGATTAGCCAATTCGCTTTGGAGAACTCGCGAATTGCCCAGGGTGCGCCGGTCGTAGGGAATCGTTGTGTACGTCACTCGGGGAGGCTCCTTTCATGCACTATGTAGTGAAAATAAGACACGAAAGTTATTATAAAGTTACAACTATGATGCGCCTACCGGTCAAAGGTTACTGACCGTGGACAACTCAGCACTCGCAAATATTACATCTAATACACTACTATCTAGTACTCTGTCAAAGTAGTAAAAAAACAAATAATATAGCACTGTTGTTTTTATAACACGCACTTAACAAATGCTAGCGAGTTTCTGTTTTTAAATAATGAATTTCGTCACAAAAGTAGGTAGTTGTCATAAGTTGAATTCGCACTATTGCCCGTACTTGTAAGATTACTGTATTACGGTGGAATAGCCCTCCTCAACCTATAAACAACTTAAATTATGCACGAAAATCGATATTATTCAAATTGACACATTTTTACAACATAATAACTAAATTGACTAGAGTATTTTAGATATAACCGCTACTAAAAACATCATCGAGAATGCGTAGTTTTGCAATATGCAAACAAAATAAAATACATACATAGTATATAACAATGATTTAGTGTCACAGAATAATATAGTCCGCGTACATTGATGTAGTAGTCATATTGTAGTAGAATAATATAGTACACAAGTTGTAGAGTACATTCATGTAGTCATATTGTGTAACAAATTGTTAGTGCGTTACTGTATCATCCTCGCTTTGGTCCCGAGCGTGGGAAGACTGCACTGATTCTCATTCATAGTTTCATACTACATCTAGAATACTGCATATTGAACTGGCTGACGTATACTAGTGCAAGTGCAAACAAAAACTTAAGCTATGCTATACTAAACTTCAGCATCCTAATAATGTACCCGGATTTTTCTATATTTTCAGACTTTTCCATAATTCTACACATTTTCAAAAAGATAAAGAAAGATGTATTAAAAGAAATACCACTCATGGAAATTTGAAATGAATCTTATTGTTATTCTATAATGATTAATAATGAAGCAAGACATAATGTAAATATATCAGAAACTAAATTCATGTAAAATTAAATGCCTTTTTTCGTTTCCTTTGGCATCCAATACTGTTTGTTTATAATTTCAAAGAATAGATACAAAACAAGTAGTTTTCAATAAAAGTATTTTATTGCAGATCACAAATTATTGTTAGTGGCTTGAAAATTAAATTAATTAACATTGCATTTGTTTCATATTTATATAGGTGTCAGTCTTTGTACAAAAGATCTTAGCACCAATAAGAACCTATTTCCGTAGCTCCACAGCTCAGCTTGCACAATTTGCAGTATTTTTGTTGAACCTGAGAGAAGATTAGTTAAAACTACATCCTACAAATGATTGTTTTGTTTATGGGCTCCTAAAGATGCAATCCAGGCTACAACATGAATTGAGCTCAATTTGAACAAAATTGATTCGGTTTACAATGACAACATTACTGAGTTTGGTCATTGAAGGTTGAAGGTGCCAAGTAACATCCACATCTGCTCACAAAGTTTATCATTTAGAATTTAATTAGGAACTAATAAGATATAAATCATTAATATTTTTAAATTACCTTACTTTATAAATTGTATATAAAGAAATAAGATTATAGACTGAGAAAATAAAAATAAACTTACATCGCATAATAGTGTCTAATGTTGGATTGTAATAGGTGTTATAGAACTGTCATTAATATCAGGTATTCTTAGAAGATGGCTAGTCTTTTAATAGCATTGGGCTTTCTAGAGTTGTATAGTCAATATAAACATTTATATCTTATGCACTCCACCTCCAAGCTGAAAAGAAAAGGTTAAGGGATAATTCGTTGCAGATTTATATTTATACATTATTTGTTTATTTTTGAACCAGTCAAAATTATTTATTTACTAATTGCACTTAAAAGTATACAATGGTAGACTTAAATTTTAAGCCAATAAGGCATTCTTTTTCAGTCAAGTTTTGAGAAATGCAGGTGAACTTGAAGTTGAGAACTTAATAAATTCATATTATGTACTACAAATTTTATTTATTAAGGAGTTGCAAAAATTCCTACAGCTTCTGTTAACACTGGATTATTGCGCATTGTAGGTTATACAGTACACAAATAAGTAGACTTGATCCCCCAACAGTAATTAATCATTTCACATTTCAAGTAAAAGTAAATGAATTTTGACTTGAGATGTTTGTGTTCGCAAAATAAGGTCGCAGACGCAGGCAACACAATGGAATGTAAGACAAGACTTGCTTTAAACTATATTAATAAACTGATATTACTTTTGGGTAAACAAACACAGATCTCTGTGTTCGACTAGAATTAAGTTTTAGCCGTTTTATTAAATCTATACAAAAATGTTGACATTTTGTGATCGTATTTTAGTAAAATATGGCGGGAATTGCGGGAATGGATGACATGACATCATCTGCGTTTTATTTTACGCGAAATATGTTGGAACGCAAACCAATAATCGTAGTACGGATGATTATTATCTAGAATTATTTAACACTATAAGGTAATAAAATTATGTTTGAGTAAATAACAAAATAAATGTATTTTATTAAAAATTAAAAATAATGTGATGATTTCTTTACGAAATAGATTTATATAAGCGATCAAAAGCATCGTTGAATCGGAACGTAAAAACTGTTATGTTTTTATTATCACCACGATAAATTAAAGTTGTATAAAGATTCCCGTAATAATGTTAGTTGTCAAAATATTTTACCGAAGATAAAATCTCTTTCACCTGAAAAATGCTTTACAAGAAATATCACTAATTGATAAATAGCAGACAAAAACAAAAATAATAAGGAAAAATGTTTATACTTTCTTGGAAGTTATTGTGATTAGCGAAGGATCATGTAATTCTTGGTATACGAAGGATTCTGCTTAATATGCCTTAATGACGTTTATATTATGTACAAGTTAATCTCTTCATGTATTATGTATTAGAAGATAATTCCATGGAAATATTAGTTATTTATTTAAATATAATGAACCACTTATCTATAATCGTAGGTCAACTAGTAAGGAAAACATTCCACCCTATTTAATATATAATTTGTCATTATAAATGCCTTAATTATCATTAACACACCATTAAAATCAGGAGTTTAATTATGTCATAAAACGTAAAACGAGATTTGCATACTTAAAAAATACACATTATTTGCTGTTTTAAAATTAAGCTCTAAATAAAATCGTTATTTTAAGGAAATATTAAAAACATTATTGGATATACCTAATTGGTAAGAATATTACCGCATTATGAGTTTTTTTTTATCCTCAACAATAGATTTTTTTCTAGGGTAGATTACAAAAAATATTATTCAAACAAATTTAACATTGAATTGTAAACCAAAATTGGAAATGTAAACAGGACTGTATTCTCTTTCTGCCTTTTATAAACTTTAATTTACAATAATAAATCCCTATTTCCAAAGAAACCCAACATTTCTTAATAACGTGAGTTAATTACTTATACTGTCAGTTAATCTGTCCCTTGGACACGTAGGAAAGCCCTCGGAAAGGGCCGCCTAGCCGTGGAATGCGCTGGAGTGACGCAACAACGCACCTGCGCATGCGACGCCAAGCGGTCTTCTGTCGGCAATTAATCTCACTCAAGTATTTTATAATAAGCCAACACATACGTATTTAACCAATACAACCTAGTTTCGCTTGTGTTTTCCTCAATTGAAAAATCTTTTCGAACACATGTCATGCAATGCAACGAGCTGGTTGAATAGCTTGGAAACTGTTTGCCAGAAACACAGTCTCTATCTAGGGACAAATAATAATTGTAATACTGATTTCGAGATCTCAGGATATAACTCCATACTATTCATCATTTCATTTATAAAAATCAGTACAAAGGACTGAACAAAAAAAAAAGAAAGTTAATCAACGAAGAATTCGTTCACATCTAAATGACTTTTAGTATACTTAGCTACCTAAAAAGGTTTAGTTAGGCTTAGTTACCCTTTTAAGTATCCACTAGCTGTTTCATAAGCGAAGGCCCCGTATTATTTTGGCAACATGAAAGCAAGGTTTGCTAACAGTCACTTTAGTCACGCAATGTACAATTTCACGGCTTTAAGTCACTAAGTATTGTCACAATATATTTTGGTTTTCTTTATGTATGAACCCCCTGAATGTTTACAAAAAAAATACGAATGTAATACATCACTGCCTAGATATAACTCTTATTCTAGTAATTTTAGAGCCAATCGATGAAATTGATAAAACATTATTAAGCAAACCTTTACACTAAAATATTTTACCTATCGTTAGTGTGCGTGAGTTATATAATTTCAATGCGCGTAGTCTAAGTTTCTCTTCCGTGAGTTCTATTCGCGTATCGTGTCGAACATATAGGGTAAACAATAAAAAATATGATCCATTCTCTGTTTTTTTTTTTAATGAAAGCAGACAGAACAATGACAATGACCCCATTCCCATGTTCACCTCCTTTATGAATACTTAAATGCGTATCACTGAACGTCACTTAAATAAATACAAACTCATCTATTATTGTGTTACAAAATCAACTGTATGAAAATTTAGAGGCTAATATTACTGTCAATTTGAAGTCAGTCAATTACTTGATATATTATTGTTACAAATCAACAGACATAAGAAGCTTTATACACAAGTAATCCGATTACGCAGTACTTAATTACACTAATTATTATAATGTACAATCCAATCATACAAGTTTTTTTTATACTGTATATTATATTTACTGGCATTTAATCTTCTATCGGAGCTGGTTGTAAAGCCGTTTTTATTGAGAAGTTAATTAGTACCTTAATTAACAGCAAATAACATACATCACTAATGTGGCCCATACATACTGTAGTCTCTAGTTACCTGCGCATGTCGAGTAACATGTATAAGTACGTTCAGGTCGCCTTCGCAGATCGCGTAGTTGCTTTCTTGTACACCATACATTTACAGTTTTTTTTTCTGTCTGTCTGTCTGTTTATATCGGTTAATCTTCTAAGCGACTTTGATATTATTATAAATGCATTTAACTAACTATATGGCGCGCAACACAGGCTAATTTTTATTGAAGTACCTACAACGCAGACTAAAAGGTTGTTTGTTTGATAGCGCTAATCTCTAGAACTACAGATCGGATTTTTTTTTTTTTTTTTATGTTTGAGAGCTTAACTCTCAATAAAGGTTCTTAAATGTTTAACATGATGCTAAAATCAAAGGGAGCGAAGCAGTAAGGTATAATGCGAGTCAAAGCACGAGAGCAGCTACTACTTATGGAATTCCACGCGGACGAAGTGGCGGGCAGAAATATAAGTAGTTTTCAACGATTACGTTGAACTGACTTCGTGGAAGCCGTAGAGCGTAAGTAAGTAGAGTAATCAATTTTTACTGAAAAACCTAGACACAAAAAGCTATTGATCGGTCGATCACTCAGAACAACTTCGATTTAAAAATATATTGAAACAAATTGCTGGAATGCGTAGAACAAAGTCATCAGGTCCAATTCCAGGAACAAAAATAAATTTTCTCTGTTCTGCTGATTAAAGAATTCTAGAAAAAATCTAAAATATAAAATGAAAAATTAAATTATATAAATGAGAAAGTACTCTAAACTCTTATCTATTTGTTACGCTTTCACAGTCGAACTACTAAAACGATTTGGATAAAAATTTATGAGGGGGTTAACAAGAATACTAGTAATTTGTATTGAAAATTACTCATCAGTGCAAGACTAGCTGCGACTCAGGCGCGACGTGTCGCACTCTCTTGAAAATGCCTAGAAGTATAGGTGAAACCGCGGTCAACTAAATAGACCAACATTACATGAGTAACACCCGTATTTTATAATTTGAACAATTCTACTAGAAAGCTTTCAAAAAAAAATTTACGAAGTCGATTACCAGATTGATTAAATACATAATTCTGATTGAAAATTCATGAATTTTCGAGTATAATATTAGTTTGGTTCCGTCTGATAATGGAAGAGTAACGTTGCCTAAGACTATCCCAATACTTTGAAATGTTTTGATCAACTTTAGTATTTACCCATGGTTTTTTTCCCATTTGTAGTTTTGTCCGATGACAATGTTTAGCACTAGGGCTTCAAAATCATGGTTATTATAACTGAAAAGTGTTTTCGCAGCGTTAACTCATATATGCGATTTCCTAAAAGCGATTTTCCGATTATTTTAATTTCCGATGAAATGATTTTGCACCCGGGACTCAGTTTCATGTACTGAATGACTAGTAATCGACTTTCTCACGATGACATTTACACCCTGTATAGCCCTATAATTTTTTATCAAGATCGGTTTGTTAGATAGATAAGCTGTAAAACCACAACAGTTGCTTTCGCATTTATTAGTAAGGATTCACATGACAATGTCAGAACTTGTTCTATATATCAATAGAACAAGTTACTGTTCACTACTCTAGTTAATTGATCGATCAATATTTTATTAGATTTTGCTGCCACGTTTCCTGTAGCACCAACAAGTCCTGCAGCTACGCCAAACTAGCTTTGTTTAAAACAAGTTACTCACCAAATAGTAGACGTTTTTTTATAAACTACATAAATAGTGGATGCAATGCAGCGATAGCCGAGTGGGAGACCGTAGGACTGCTAAGTTAAAGGTCTCGGCTTCAAACCCACGGCATACACCTCTGTCAATAATTCGTTAAGATTCGTCTTTTCGAAGATATCGGTGTATTTGTCATATTAATTATCGCTTGCTAACGGTGAAGGAAAACATTGTGAGCATACCTGCATGCCTGAGAGTACCTAATAAGTGCTCGAGGGTAATATGAAGTCACCAATGCGCACTTGGCCAGCGTGGTCGACTATGGCCTAACCCTTCTCATCATGAGAAGAGGCCCGAGCCTAGCATGGACATGTATATTAGATACAGGGCTGCTATTATTTATAGGGTGGATGCGACGCAGCGATATAATTTTTTTATCAATATTTAACCTGTGGAAATTAACACTGACCAAGTGACCATGTTTTGAATCTGTGGTTTTAATATATATCGCTATGTGTTGCTTCTACTCTGTATAATATTGTGGCAATTTTATTATTTCTGGAAAACAAATAAGCGTTATTGTAAATAAGAAATGATTACGTTCTGTCCATTGAACAAACGAATTTTTATTACGGCACAGATTCTGCAATCATAATTGCGATATACAGTACCACTTCGGTACAAAGCTATGCGAAATGCGTACACAATTAATTTATAAATGTATCTTTTACAAGCTTTATATTGACGCAAACGAAAAATATTGTATTTCATTAAAGTTATTTATTCGGATTGTTGTGTACCTTTTTCATTTATTTGCATGGCTTGAAATAATTACACAGTTTCGTCAATTGATTCGATTATTGTAGGGTAGTAGGGCATTCTAACAACTTACCGGGGTAAAGCAAAAATAGGGTACATTTCAGTCGCGTAAAAAAAGACGTCAACATAATGTGGTGACGAGAATAAACTCGTTGATGTCTTTTAATGGGTAAATTTTATACTGACTGTCTTAGCTAAACTGTTAGACCCATGCGAGTAGGTTAAGCAGACTTAGGACCAGTTTTTGAGGTGTCGGATTGATCTTATCTAACCCTTAAAATATAACCTGACCGAATGTTAAAGTATCACAAGTGACACTTGAAAAAGATCACAGCTGTCAATTTAATTTATCTAACACCTGAAAATTGGGGCTAAATATCGTGGTCTTTCGATTTTTAATGTATTGGTGATGCTCTTACTGTTATTATAGTGTCTTTTGTATTACCACAACGTTTGGTAGGTAATAATTTTAAGTAAAACAAAATATGACAATAAAAAAACTTTCGGCTAGAATTTTCTTCCGTTTGCATTACTATGGGATATACATAAGAGACATCCACATTTTCCAAATTATGATGAGACGTAAATATCAAAGCATACTGTGTAATTGTAAAATAAGTTTCGCGAAAAAGTTTCAGAGAAATCTTCGAGTATCCATAATTGCGTTCACTAGTGCAAATATGATGATAGTACAGTAATATCTACAGAGGCTTTAGATACCCTTATCTAAAGCCTTCATCTAAACACCAATTCCGTGTATTACTTTATTCTCACAATAATAATCAATACTTTATTTACTCTACGTTTATCGTTGACAATCACGAGGTAAATAGCAGATAATGTAAATACACATAGCAACATTACTGTTACTGGATACGATCTGTTCATAAAATATTGATCTTTATCTTTGTGAGAACAAAGTCAGAATTGGTTTGTTTATATTTAATAGATGTTTATAATTCTGAATCTTAGGTGTACTGATACGGGCTATTGCAGCCACATTAAGCATTATCGAGTATCTATATCGAGTGATTTAGTAGCGCTTGCGCGTGCGCACGACTGCGAGAGGTATATTATACGATTCAAGAAGCAGCCGTGGCGCAATGGATAAGGTATTGGTCTTTCGATCGAGAGGTCGTAGGTTCGAATCCTAGTCCAACACCACGGACGTGAACTTCCTCATAACAAAAGTGAATTAAGCTTAACAAAAATACTAGTAATCAGTATTTGCAGATTAGTAAGTAGTAGGTTAGTAAGTCAGTTAGTAAGGTAAAAAAAACGCCGTTCTATACCTTTTTAATTTATTTCGGTGGAATGAGCGACCACGTTTGACCAGCCCTTGAGACATTATACATTTACTAGCCTCAGCGTATGGTTAGGTTATAGGTTATATAGGTAGGTTCTTCAACTAGCTGTATAAAAAAACCTATACCCTATTCTCAGACTTACCAAATACACACGAAAACAATAAAATATTTCTAGTTGTTTCAGCGGAATTCGATAACTAACACTGTCACACCCGATAGCGCGGTCTTTTGCGTTTGGATGCCATGACGTCTAATTTGTTATTTATTATATTACCACAAAACTCATTTTTATAAGGAAAACCTTTCTCAGAGTTTACTTACCTGTAAGATGGTCATCGACCTGCTAATTAGTTAAACTTGATAACACTAATGATCAGATACTGTTTGTGTAAGCACCGAGATATCTATAGGTACTAATATAATAGAGGAAATATTATTTCATTTGTTTGTTTTTACCGAATAGGCTCTGAAACTACTAGACCAATCTTTATGAAAATTCCCAAAACCCAAGAAAAGCATTTATAGGCTACTACTTGTTATCGATGTATCACGGGGGTAATATCATGAGTGAATTCGGGAGCTCTAATAAGTCTCCCTAAGTTTGCCTCTCAAATTCTATGCAGTTTTGATTATACGCAATATAGCTTATTCATTTAGGCGAGCCCACCATAGAATACCAGGAAAGTTCTCCAGGAGTTTTGAAAATTAGTTATCGTATAGATTTTTATGTGCTCATTACGAATTTCAATGTTTAAACTATAAAAAATAAACCCATGTACAGATTATACGGCCTTAGTAAAATAATTTCCGACATCAGGCTTCAGGCAGGCTGCCATTTTATTTTATAGTTTTTTTTTATATATGAATATTCTCTTTAGGTACTCCGTATTGTTCACAGAGACTAATTCAATGAAAACCAACCAAGTACATAGGGTGGATGTGACAAAGAAGCATTCATCCAGTGGAACTGAAAACTGGTCACGTGTAGAATTTGTGTTTAAATTGAATGTCCTAGTATCGAATTAAAATGTATTAGGTAGGGCATGTACCCGGTTCTGTGAGAAGAGGGTATACCCGGATATTTCAAGACTTGTGTAGAACCGGTTCAGAAAGCAGTAGAGCCGGTTTACGCGGTTTGCGCGTTTATTTTTATTTAAACAAAAATATTTGCTGCACACAGATTTCAAACATAATATTATGTTTATTAGGTTTTACATATTATTATGTTGAACTATTTACATTTATTACGTTTTTGAAGTAATTTATGGTGTGATAAAATTGTCCAAGACAAATTACAGATGAGTGGCAAAGATGATTTTTTTACACTCGGGGACTCGTAAGCGGCTTTATCACGATGCCATTTGCTTATAAATATGTCATAATTCAAAAAAAATTTAAAAATGAATAAATATCGCAAAACCCCTACTCCACACTAGTTACGTTTTTCATATTCTTTGTACTTCCATTTAGCTTTACCCTACCAAATTATCCATTATATACAATTTTGCTTGAACCCTTTCTAACCGGTTCTGATGCCATTCTAGATCCAGGTATCAGACATCCGTAGCCAGGCCCGATTCTGCATGCCCTAGTTCTAGGATATAACACAAATATGTAGTTATGTATGCAGAATACAACAGGCGGACAATAGTACTCTCATAGTCCGATGGGACCACAAATACGGACTACTATGCTGAGCCTCCCGTCCATAATATAATAGCAGGGTCTTATCTTACCGGTATCCGGAACACAGTAACGCAAGCTCTACTATTATTTCACGACAGAGGTGTTACAGCCACAATAACTACATCGATCACATCACTTTATTAGATTACTAGCTTTTACCTGCGACTTCGTCCGCATGGAATTCGATATTTCAATGCTATTTCCTACAAAATTGGAGAAGTTTTATACACTTTTAACCCCAAATTACCCCTTGAAAAGTGGAATTTAAAAAAACAATTAACCAATTTAAAAAATTAACTCACGACCCCTAATTCACACCCTTGCTGTGTGATATTTCCGATAAATCTATCTTATTCTAGTTCATTTACGTCATGTAGTAATATGCCGAATTCTTTAAAATTGACGAAACTCCCATATGGACTTATCCCATATTTAACCCGTAGGGGATTTGATATCATGATGATTTCACGATTGATATAATGATTTGACTTCTACTGCTGTTATAAGGACCCTTTGTATTTAATAATTCTTGAATATCTTTAATGTACAGACATGCTAAATCACTAATTTTATTATATGTATAGATTTATAACATAATTATCTGTGAAAAAGAATAACTTAACTTAAAATGTTTTCTAAAATTAAAATACAATTTTATTTCCAAAAATATAATCACGTTATCGGAACAAAATAAAGGCAACGCTACGTTTCTCAAATATTGTGTGCATACTTAACAATTTTTTTATATACCTTCTAACAACAAAACAATATTACGTTGGTAATTATAACGAATCCACTTCTTTGTTTATAAACATTGCACTTCCAATTTGGCCGAGTGTACAGTAAACAGCAACAAATTGTAGTACACTGCGCTTGCCTTAACTCGTAATTACTGACACGAGTTGAATCTTTCAAGAGTTCTTCAGTTACAAGAATCCGTTTTATCTTTAGAAGTTTCCTAGAAAATTCCATTTAATCTTTGTTCGCACATTGTATTTGCTATTCCACTTTAAACGTAAAGCATTGGTGTAAATAATGTAAAGATACGAAACCAAAGCAAACGAACCAAGAGCTAAAACAACACATGGCGGTTCGCGGAAAACACATTAACTACTGCTAAACTCGCTAATAAATGTAATGATTTATTTCCCAATGAGAACTCGTGCTGCTGTGTGCGTAATACCAGTACTGCTACTGCCACAAAACTCAAAATTAGACAGGCAACATTATTTACCCCGTTTATTTCCCTCGGCAGTTAACTTTGTAGATTGCTGAAATAAAATCATACATACGAATAGTCCCACAGATACAAACAAAAAAGTATACGTGACTAGGTACTAAATAAATACAAAATAAAAGTGATTAAACAGAATTCATGGCCGAAGATTTTTATTGTCTGTTTAAATCCTCGAAATGGATTTATTCACAACACGAAATAATACATCCATTGTTGCAGGACGAATATTATTTACGAAGTCCCTTTGTGATAACGCTGAGATAAGTCCACGGTATACTTTATTATCACAATGGTAGGCAAGAATTAATTCAAAAATCTCAAGATTACCCAGCTTGGAAAATTTGAAACAAGCTATTACGCAGCATAAAAACAGTCCAGAATATCTTCTATGAAAGCTCCGTTCCTTTTTACTGCTGATTGTGCGGCGAAAACACCTGAGCTACAGGGATGAACAATGCCACGATTGCTGCCAGATAGCCGTGTTTTATATTACTAAAATGTATATACAGATGCATACGAACATAATCATAATATACACTCTGAAAGTTGTACTCGTGCAGGCAATTAAAAAGCATTAAAATACCGATAGCAAAGAAACAGTTAAATTTAACGACATTCGGTTTGTCAGTTTTAATGATGACCGGAATTGAAATCGGTGGATTGAGCATCTAACTCCTCCAAAAGACGATTCAACAATCGAGTTAAGATGTAAAACTGGCATTAAACTTAATTACTCCGAATAAAAGTCGTCGGAACTCTGACCAGACTGAGAAGTAATTACATTTCTACAGGCTTTGAATTTTAATCGTTTGCGAGTCTACAGGGTACAGGGGTGGCGCGAGCGATAGCGCGCACAACCACACGTGCCCGCGTCGCTCGAATCGCCCGTGCCTGCGACTCAACCTTTCTTACATTCAATTTAAACCTGGCAAATAAATTATTAAATTTCATTGAAAGGTAGTCGGCAATTCTATTGGAAAATACGTAAAGAAAAAATATATGTAGATGCAAGTTGATTCACAAGACCGCGTTTATATTTTCAACTTACCAAGCAGTGTAAAAGCATTCATAGCTTTTTCCTATTTCTGATAACTTTCCTTATTCTATTAATAATTTTAAATTCTCCGCACGTGTAGAACGTCAGTGGATTTTTATTGTTTAATAACTTAAATAACAGTCAAAAGCACTTGAGAAATTAAAACGCTTCAATTAACATTAACCTGGTTAACCGTTTATTGAATAAGACCGCGTTACTGCAATGTGCAATTGGTGCAAAACCATATTAAGTATCTCAAAACAGAATTCATTTCATTGGAATATTTTGTAGATATTTTATATTGCGGTATCAGATTAGAGTCAAGATGCAGAGGCATCATTAGAGCTTCCTTTTAGCGGCAGGTGCAAACGACGGCGTGTAGATGTTGGCGCGCTGCGATTGGCCGGCGCACGATGCGCCCGCGCTGATTTACGGATGCGTCTACAGTCCTCATGCAGCTGGCTTTTCTACAGTTGCGAGTGCACTACAGTTATAGGAAGTCGATGTTTAGACGAGGCAGAAAAAGGAAGTTGCGAAACCAGATCTCTCTCGAATGATTTCAAACACCTTGTTATATTTGCACCTTTTTTACCTTCAATAAGTTTTCGCTTACCTTCCGGCTTAACAAAATAGAATAATCTATATCGTAAAAAAACTTTCAACCCCTTTTGATCGCATGCGAGTGATCGTAATTGGTGCTTATATCTAAATAATTATTTCCTCTACAAAAATAAGTTAAACAGTTTATCGTAGTACTCACAGACGATTCATAAATCGTCTACTGTTATTTCATGAAACTACAGTCTGGCACATATCTTCCACGGCGGTGCAGTGGTCACGGCGGCGCGCAGCGGTGCTGTGTGCTGCCGTGACCAGAGACATGACACGACGACGGCGGCGGCAGGGGGGCCACAACCGGAGCCAGGCACGGGGCGCTTCCGACACGCGATGTCAGCTACTAATTGGACTCAAAAAATACGGAAATCATATCAAAATTATCGTATGGAAACTAAGGAAGTATTTGTTATTTGTTCGGGCTAACGACCCATAGCTATATCCTCCATCATATAGTAACTCATATTTACGTCGTCGCGCCGATGATGGTTAATTAGCCGTGAAGATAAAAGACTAGCTTAGGCAGTCTGTGCTAAGCGGTGCGCGACTATTTATCAGCGTCATCTGCAGCGTTTCTTTGTCACAACGTCATTCATAACCCAGCTCCGGCATTAGGTACGGCGGTGTGACGTCACGCACGAACGGACTGCAGACGTCGGCAAGGAGTGATGTCCACAATTAGTCCTCAGAGCCCACATCTCTATGATTAATGTTAATTACACCTCGATTTTCCCGCGGATAGCGATTAAGACCGCCATTAGACTACGTCCCAGGGCGATCGTTACTCGTACTTTTCAAAGATATCTCTACGTTTTCTGTGATATTTTGAACGAAGATTACGTCTCATTAAAGCTGGTATTGTTTCGTATGACATTTGATCAATAAAGAATCATTGCTACATTACATAATTTGTAGATCTGTCATAATAAAGCGGGTTTAAGTTAGGAGTAGGTAAATAAACATGATTGCACTCTACACATCTCGATGTCTGTAGGTGGGTATCGGGAGTTATTTGTTCGGTAATTGAACCGTCTCTCGCATCTCGACATTGAAGCATGAAGTGGCGCTGATGAAGGTTTACGTTTCATAACATTAGATTAGAGCCTATACATTTTTATCCGATATTTTATGTTTGAGGAGCCAACAAGGCACTTGAATAATCATGTCTTTATAAACGCATTTCGTCGTACAATTTAGACATCATTACCAATATCATTTTTAATATATCCATAACATTGTCGAAAACAATCACATCATTTGTGACAATAAACATAAATATTTGCATTTATATGAAATTTTACGCTTTACACTGCATTTCATTATAAGGTATTATGCAAAAGCAGTTTTACTTTTGCATAATACGATTTTGATAATTACGTCAATGTAGAAATACAGTTCGGAGTCAGGAACTGGCGATTACAATTGGCTTTTTACCGCATCCTTTTCCTTCATTACATTAAAATCCTTTTATCAAAGGAACGGGGTGTGATGTTCCACACCACAAAGCGAGGATTCTCTGACCAGGCTCGGTGGTATTGCCTTGCATTGTTGCGGACAGCAGTTCAAAGGTAGCGTCTTGGCAGTAGTATTTGTAAATACTTGCTGTGAACATTTCGCTATCGCGATTCAGCGCTCTTTGACATTTATGACGAGTGCGTCATTTCTTGAAATTGTCAATGTCATCCGTCTTGTCTTGTCAACTATTGACCAAGGGCCTTATAACCAACACTTGCCTCATAATCATAATGTACAAATTATTAACAATTTCCAATACATTATCTGGCAGTAGGCCTCAGCCACGGTTCAGCAGTCCGTCACAATTCGCTGCCAGCTTTTTATCGGCTCCAATAACCGTTAAATTTGATTACGACGTGTATCGAGATGAAAACGACAGTTACTCAATAAGATATTGCAATATCATTCTAGTATTCGTAGTACTTTTACTGCTAGTAATACTTCAAATACCAGTTATATTAATACAAAAATAGTTAGTCGATTTTACTATTCGACAAGACAATTTTTTTATGAACTGTTTTGATTCATAATCTGACATAAAACAATTATTCTCAACTATAATATAAATAATCTTACTTAGGCATAAATTAATTATCATAAGAAGCTATATCTCAATAGCCTTGAGGAAAAAAATCACACCTTGAAACTGACTTAACTAACACAGAATTTCGCCTGATCGCGATGCGAAGCGAGATCCTAATTCAAGATTATTATTTGGAACTTATCTCATTTGAAATATAAGAAAAGTAAGCAAGCTTTTGACTGAATTTAAACTTAAATAATTTTTCTAGCGGTAACTAGCTAGCCCATAGCCCATATTACATGGGACCTACACATAAAAAAAAATAAAAATAAAAATAAAAATTCTTTATTTGCAAGAACATTGTAGTATTAGGTGGTACAAAGTCAGATAGGTACAGAATGTTCTGCCTGAATAGGGCATGCAAACAGTTATTCATAGTATACAAAAGAAAAAAATAATTGAGATACAAGAATATTTTTGGCAATTATACAAAATAAAAGTTAACATCTCTTGTTCACATTTAAATAGTCAGCCACAGAGTAGAAGCTTTGCTCTAAAAGCCATTTTTTTAAACTAGTTACAAATTTGTTATAAGGCAATGATTTTATGTCATTAGGTATGGTGTTGTAGATATGCCCACACATCGCATAAAGGTGAAGTGTAGTTGGTATGCACCTCTGCTACACCCTTCTGGGTAAGATATGCGTGATGTTATGAGTTATGTTATCATTCTCCTATTAGATGAATACGAATATTCGTATTCCTATTAGTTGCAACACCACTTGTCGTACTTAGGTACAGCAACAGTTACGTAAACAAAAGTATTGTCAGATAATAGACATTTCCTTTTTATCGGTCATTGTGCCAGCGACACGCACCTTAAAGATGAATGGGATAATTGAGTGTAGCTAATTATGATCATTAACCACTTCGTTACTCGTCATTTCGTGTTATGAAGTATTATGAATGGAAAAGTGCCATTGATGCCTCGTTAGTCTAGGCAAAGTGTTATTTGGGATTTTACGGCAGGAAATTCTTAATAGCAGCATGGGGATGGAATTGTGCCGGTGGATGGCGATAGGCTCATCTCCTTTCATATGGTACTTAAACATTACAAGTGAAATGTGGATGATATACACCTCTGACACACTTTACTGGATATCGGCGTGATTATGTTATCAAGAGCCATAGAATACTAAAATTTACTAATTAGAGCGCTTATGAACCAGCACAAAGGTGACGGCTCTACCAGCTTAAGCTGCCAATAAAAGCCAATAAATGTTGCCATTTTTTTTATTTTTACTATCACATACTCGCCAGTGTATCTAATGAATACCTATGATAAGGCCGCCCATTGTACATGTCTTTTTGTTAAATAATGTTATTTTTGTATTTCTTTTGGTGTGCAATAAAGATTATTCTATCTATCTATCTATGATAATTGGTGTAGGAACATATCTACCATATTTTCTACCTCTGTGTGTTGATTCCATGTTTTAAAAACTTCGTACGTAACAAATGAATTAAACTTTCTTCCTTTTACCAGGGTAAAGATATCTTCTCTGCTTTTACATTCTCCATTAAAATATTCATTCTACATGTCAAAAGTATTAAGACAAAAGACTGACGCGTCGCGGCGCTCCATTAAATATTTCGTTTTGTATAAGCATTTAAGTGACACGTGAATAATTCCTTTAAATAATCAACAATTTCAACAAAAGTGGCAACAACGTGCTGATTGTAGGAAATTAAAAAAGAAAGACTAACGGTACGACGAACAGGTTTATTATTTCTAGAATTGATTGAGTAGGTGTAAATAAAAAAACGACAAGCTTCGTTTATTTATTTATGTTCTCAAAACTTCTCAAGTTTTATAGCTGTATTTTTGATATTCTGTAGAATGTTCAGCGCAATAATAATGTTGTTAAAAGTTCCAATTAAATGCTAATGAATACAAAGTTTTGGCAAATAAAATATTATTTTCCTGTTGGGACTTATATAACTCATAAAAAGCTTTAATAATAAATTGTTGTTACTTGAAACTTCTAGCGATATAATTAGGACAAGATTATGAAACTCGATGTAATTTTAAAAATAATATAGTAATTACACACAGTTAATCTCGTATCTAGTCTCAACCTTATATTTTTGTTTATCTTCCAACAAAAGCTTGTACCTATGTACCGGCTACACACTCCATCTTACTTGTGCATATTAAAATTTTAATACATTTAAAATTTTCACAAGCCGTTTGCACTAGAAGATGGATAATTTTTTGCCTTGCCAAGCTGTTAATTGCACAGTAACCTAAGTATCGAAATGACTTAGATTTAACTTTATGCCAGAAGTTTCTCATATTGATAAGTTGATTTGCATTTGGTGCGCTATCTTAATTTGGTACAGTTACATGTATTTATAGCAAGTTTACCAAGTTTGACCTAACATTAAAACTAAAATTCTCGTTTAAAAACGAACTGCAGAGAGATTTTGATCAAAGCAATAAACATGCCTAGTTTCACAGCGATGCAATTTATTAAAAGATATGACGGCCACTTCGCGAACTTGTTTTTATGACTTCCATATTATGCAAATTCGTGTCAAAATTATCATATTTTTTTGTATGTGCGAGGATAATTAATAATTTAAAGGTGCCTACACAATATTGTGTTGTAGAACTGGTTTTGTTTGTTTTCGTGTGCTCTATGGCGAAGATGCGTCGCCTTTGGTCCGTTACGCCTCAACATGTTGGGTAATTGGTTGCACCATAGTGGGAGTGTGAACACGGTGTAGTCATCAATGACCCCTCGACATCTCGCCACTTCTTATTAGGGCGCCCACGATTAGCAAATTATATTATCAAATGATATTCGTGGGCTTTGAATGTTGCATATTTATTTAAAGACGTTACCATATCGAATCGAGTAAAGAGTACGGCTTTGCCGAAAGATATTGCAAATAGGCTTGCCCGGACGATAGCGGTAAGCTTAGCTGTGCTCTAGCATAGACGATATTTATGAGCGGTGGATATCCCTTACAAAATCCGGTTCAGATACTACTTTAACTAACAATAAAGGTACAGAAACACCCATGGAGCTGAAAATTGGTGTGAATGTTTGAAATAAAATTATTAAAGTACGTTCGAAGGTCGAAAAATGCGAAAAAACAATTATAGACCTTTGACAATTTTTATTTGTGTGGTTTCGATGGGGAGTTTTTAGCATTATTTTATAATTCTCACCTCTATCTATCCTGGAATGTCTTCATTTCTCGGATTATACAATAATGTTACTCACCCGTAAATACATATATTTTTTATTTAAATTTTCCCTATGTAAACACTGATTAGATTGGAGTGAGTGTATTTAATTATATTTCAACGCAAGATCCAGAATGTTAACGCCATGCGCGCCATGTGTTGTATAATAATATGTCGCTTAAAACCCATAGCCATTTTAAGTGCCATTATGTAATATTTTTCTCAATGCTATTAATCTTTGTATCTATAGATGAGAATGAATAATATTATTATGTAAAATTTATTAAGAGCATTAATTAATAACTGGCCTTAGATTAGATTAAATTTTAGAATCTCTTTACACTATAGTGGACAACTTCGCATAAATATTAAAATACAACATGATTTCAAAATGACAATACCTCGACCTCAATTGACCAATTTAAATGTTGCGAAACGAACAATTACATAATTTCAATTTTTAAGGAAATTTGGAAAACGTGCGCTTCAATTTACCACGGAGTTGTTTCGACATGGCTGTCGCATCAGTTTGTCAATGTCAGCTGACAGCCGTCATGGCGGCTTGGCGGGAAACGCCATGTTGCCACCAAAACCAATACACTCCACAGGCATCGGTAATACAGCTGTACAGCTTTACGTCACCTCGAATATTGCACACATATTGCATTGAATATGTTATTGTTTGAAGCCTGAAATATAGAGTGATTGTAGTAAAATATAGAGGACAGTCAGCAACAGAAGTAGCTAAACACAAAAAAATCATTAAAAGCCACTTATTTCTTAATTCATTAATATTTTTTTTTGCATATTAATAATGTAATGTCTTTTGGCATCTTTCTTCACTTGGCATAACTATAATTTAACATAATGTTATTTGGCATAATGTTTTTTTTGCATTATAGTTATTAGAAACAATGTTTTTTCGCCTAAGAGATAGTTTAGGTACCATACTGTAAAAATAGGTTATGGTACGGCGGGGGTTTATTTTACATACAATAAGTATTTTGATATATCCTTTATTTTTTTTAAATTTTAAAGTTAAGCACAAATTTAATGACGCATTATTTTAGATCTATTACTGATCCATAAAAATAACATATTACTTAACGAATAAAGGTAATAGATAGCTTGGTTCTGCTAAAAATGAAACAAGGTGAACCAATTTAGTAAAAAAAATATTTTTCTTTTACAAATATTCATAAATATCATAATGCCAAATGAAGGTATGCGAAGTTAAATTATGCCAAAAAAATATTGAAACCCTATTTTATATTCGGGATGATTTTAACATGAAAAAATGGGATTTTTATAGAAGTTTTCAAATGTTCAGCTACTTTTATTGCTGACTGTACAATGTAACACTGTGCGGCACTCTGTGATGAATGCCAGTGTGTATGCCCTGGGGAATGAGATTTTTATTGCTACTGGCTACTGTACAATATTTGGCATCATACAAAAGTTCTATCTATGCAACGATCGCATAACGACCACCAGATTAAAAAACTATGTTTTCTACAATTTTCATCAGCAATAAAATTCATGCAATAAATACATTTTGGCCCCTAATATATACAATTATGGCATAGAGAAAAGGTATTTTGCAAATACTGTGGTGTATCTACTAAAGTATTTAAGGACATGTACCTCCTGCCTACGTACGCCTGCCTAATAAAAATTAATAACGTAGTAAGTTTAACTGCCCTACAGTCATTACTTTAATACAGTAGTCACGATATTCAATTGTTCCATTCTTCAATAAATAAAGTCCACTTACTGCCTACACTTACAAACACTAGCTGAAAAACAATTAAATTTAAGTCCCCTTCGACAATGTTCTTATTATTATTGAATGATAACATTCAATACTATTAAATTTAAAATTTCAAAAGCCCACGCTTGTATTGGTTTTAGTAGTTTACCTTTCACCTGCCAATAATTTTCAGTTTTGTGATTCCCACTCAGATTATTATCATCTTGAAAGCGGCTGAACCTATTGTTATAAAAGGTATCAAAGAACCATCGCCAATAAGTTACAAATCGATTCATCCATTTCAAATCTAGAGTGTCTCAGACGGACAGACAAAACGTATAAAACACCCGTCTTGTTACGTGAAGGGATAAAAATAAGTGGTAAAACCGCTATGTAGAATGACTTTACACATACTCGTACCACTGGTTATCAGCTTGATAATAGTATCTAAAATTACTAAAACACGAAACATAAAAGCTTAAAAAATTATGTTTTTCATTAGAATTGTATTGCAGATATAACTTACCATCAGAGAACTAAATTGCTTGTATAAAAACGAGGCAGTATTTTAAAAAAGTCAGCGCTGATTGGTTGCGCTAAATTGTTGATCGATTTAAAACAAAAGCACGACCGTGTTCGATGGCATGAAGTTTTCAAACTGATATCAAAATTCCTTTTTCATTTGTTACAGTTAACAGGCGATATCGATAAAATCAACAGTGATGGGTAAGTTATAAATTGTTTTCTCAAGTTTCTTATTTCTTTTAGATTTGCACGCGTTCACTACAATGCATTGCCAGCATATAATATATAGTGGAGTACTATTAATAGTTATCTAAGTATTGTTCAGAACTAGACGTCCCGCAGTAGCCACGACTTTTCTTTCCAAGAGTTGCCGACCTCATGTAGGTAATACTTCAGAGAAAATCAACTCTAAATCTCGAGCGGTCGGTCAGCAAATACAAATAATATTTCATTCGAGGCCACTTGGGACTATCTGTAATATAAAGGAAATGGTTTATCGGCGAATATCCTGGTGATATTTTATTTATTGCCAATATTCAATGTCCACATTGACATGGATTTATTTAATTAGGTACAATTACTAAAACAGATTAATCAATACAGCACTTTACTTTATTACAGCGGATATAAAGTTGCACCTGTCCACCTTATCTTAGTAAATTATATTTGAAGACTATATTTCAGAAACCTCCATAACTAAGATGTTTTTATAATAAATAATGATGATAATATAATTTAAATCATGTTTACATTTCCTCACATAAACGATTCAGTTTAGGATCGCAAAAAGTGGCAATAACAGATTAAAGTACGTCCACTGTTCGTAAGGGGCCAATTTAACATGTTTTGAAAAACTGCACAAATAACATTAAGGATATGTTATCCAACATTAAGGTAACACAAATGAGGTAATACGTAACAGTGATAAACATCGATAAATGAATTATGTAGCGGGCAGTGGGCGGCGTCCGTCGTACCCACATTCGTACCTGCTCAATCTGCTCATTCACGAATCTGCGGGAGGCAAGCCGGAGTATGACGTAGGATCCGTGGCAGTGTTGCCATTGTTAGATGTCGAATTCATACCTTACCAACATTATATAGGATCCACCTAAGTTCTATAGTACAACCAATAAAAGTACATGCTATCCACAGGTGTTGTCGTGTAAATACTATTACTCTCGAAGTTTAAAAAAAAAATGTTTTTTTTTTTAAATAAATGCAGTACTTTATGTGAAAACCACGCTTGGGCAATTAGATAGTTTACTTTATAAATCTAACTGACTAAAGCTTTATCGTATGAAGTATTAAATATGGCCATAAATAAATATTTGCGGATTTCACTAAGATTCAGATTTTCACAGATCACTCTGTGGAAATCGAACCCACAACACTAGCGCAGTAGAAAGCCAACCGCTTAAACCACAACGCCACACGTAAAGTATAATAATATGTTGTAAATCCTAAATCACGATTATATCTATTATTATGTGGAGCTGGCAACACTTGTCCGTGATGTTCGCCCACGCTTACCGGCTAATCCACGCTGAGCCAAAAAAATACCTCCTTAAGATACACTTTACCTCTCAAATATACGACCAAATATGTTTCAATAAAATATCTTTGGTGTTGCTGCCTCAAGTGATTAAGGTATTAGATGGCTTTAAGAAACAGCTAAGAGGCTTTGCAGCTATGTTCAATCGATTTATAGTAACTATAACACTAACGTGTGCAAAAGATGGCTGTGGCGTTAAAGGTATTTTGTGCTACATTTCAGAATCAAACTTTTCCATCCAAAACTTACGTTGTCTTTCTCTAACATAAATTCTCTCAAGCAAGCATCACTCACTTAGCTCATTGTCAGTTTCAAGAGATTAAGCTGTGTTGTTTGTTGAGCCTGGCCTCAGTGAGAAGCTCGCTCCACTTGACACGGTGTGTGTTTTATTAATAAGTTTTATTCATTATTAACTATTCATAAAAGAACTTTCACCGTAATTAGACATTACTCAAACAAGTACTAAGCTTTAACAAACAGAGAATTGTTAATATGACATTAAGTTTAATTGTTTTTTTTAATAATCTTCATAGATGCTCTATAAAGTTTTGTAAATATCTTATTGTAAGTTTCTTTTTCAATTCGTTAAATAACTAAAAAATATCTTCATAGATTATGTCGTTTGCATCATGTTCTGTGCATTTCAGCAGCATAATTACATAAATGAATGAATAACTAGTAATAAAGTTAATGTCATATTTACAGTTGGATACAATGAAAACATAAAATCTTGTTAAAATTCTACATGATTCCAATTAAAAATATTCTAGCATTGTTACAACAATTTTATTGTAGTTTAGCAACCCCTGCGATAGGTGTGGCAACAAAATTGAATAATGAACGAACATTTTACTAAATTAATAGAGCGGTAGAGTCGTGCTCTTGCACTCAGCTATTAGAGTTGATTGACGCATTCGTTCAATTGCAGCAAATGTATAATTACACAGGTTTCCACGTGCAGCTTGGAATGAGGCGGAATGTACACTCAAGGCGAACCGCTGACATCATTGCCTAGAAAACGCTTTGACTAGGATTACTACGTGAATTATCAGCCTTTCTGACAGACACACTGGCGACACAATTTAAAGTGCTTATGCATAATTTACGACCTTATAAACATATTCGGCTTATCTAGGGATTTATGCGTAAATTAATGCAATCTATATCATATTAAATTCTAATTCGGAGATTGCTAAATCGCAGCGCGGCACGTAACACCGATTCCGAGTACGAAATCAAAGTGGAGGTCACATCAGAATGTCAGGATTATCATAATAATGTATGATATGTTCTGTACTAAACAATCAATAGATTTCACTTGAATTATTGTACATAACATTTAATTATTTTCCATATTAACAGTTTCAATACGGAGAAACGTACCTTTCTAATAGGCAGAGCTATTTGTTATTATGTTACGTAAGAATGAAGAATGAAGTAAGAATAACGTATTTGATATAATATAACATATAGGTATAATCAATATGAATTTATCATTGAGAATTGTATAGGAACATAAAATTACTTCTATAACCAGTATAGAGTTTATGTGTATATTTGTAATAGCAGAATAGTGTGTGGTATACAATTAGCTAATATATATTTTTCTCGGAATCCCCTGTGGCGCAGGTATGCCGTGAGCTTCGGGCGTCAGCACTGTCTATATTTATCAGCCGGTTCCACCACTTATCGCGACTTCCTCGTAAGGTAAAGTTAGACACCACACATTGGCATTTTAACGCCCTTTAATTAAATTGAATTTATGATTGAAGGTTCGATCAGCCCCAGCATTGTTTGCTCGCGGCAAAGTATGAAATTAATGTCATCGTTATATCACCCCGCGTCCCCAGGCCACACCCTGCATTTCATTTCAGTTAAGCTACTTATTTTCTTGAATATCTCAATATTCCAATACAAACATTTTTGGTAGGTTTCAAATTTCATTATCCCTTAATCCAACGCGACGCTACCTAAATATAGACTTAGGACGAAGCCAAATTTGCCAAAAGCATTTTATAGCTAAGATAGATTAATGTGAGGGTAAATAACGGTGAAGGGCCATAAATCGGGGATTACCATGTTATACGTAATACTTTTCTTGAAATAATCTATTTTGTGGAAGCAGGGTTGTGGCTGCTCAGCTCGATATACGGGTTCGCAATGATTGATGATCGCAGCGAGAGAACTCAACTACTGAACTATTTATACATTATACTGCAAATATTGTACTCCGGACGCAAGATATACCAATACTCTAACGATGCTATGATTAATAGCATCTACAAACTTATTCTTACTATTGATTAATACATACTTCGAAACTTATTCTTACTATTGATTAATACATACAACCCCCACGACAGCGATCGAGATGGCCCTACAAATATTACCCCTAGACCTCTACATACAGCAAGAAGCAGCAATAGCCGCTGTTCGGCTTATGCACCTAGGTCTATGGGGAAAAAACCACACGAGTCCACACACGAACATCCTGAACCAGGCAATCGAGTTACAACCACTCATTGCTGCTCCATGTGATAGGACTCTTCCTGTATACAACTTCAACAAAAATTACAACATAGAATTAATTGAGGAGGCAAAGGATCAATCAGGAGCCAACGAAGTACGCGTATATACAGATGGTTCCAAAACGGATAGTGGTTCAGGAGCTGGCGTACACTCCTTTGACCTCAACATAAACATCCACATTCCTCTGGGAAATCACAGCTCAATATTTCAATGTGAATGTGTTGCACTAACACTCGCCGCAAAAGCCATTCACAAACGGCAAGTGGAGGGAATAGGCATCAGGCTCATTTCTGATAGCGCAGCAGTTCTCAAAGCTCTTCTTAACAATAAAACCAACAACAAACTAATTATAGAATGTCACGATGCCCTAGAAAAAATTTGCTCCAGAAATCAGGTCACCCTGCAATGGATCAAAGGGCACAGTGGATCTCTTGGTAACGACATTGCAGATGAACTAGCGAGAAGGGGATCAGATACGACAGTACAAGGCCCGCAACCTCTTCTTCCAATCCCCTTCACGCAATACCGGACCTGGATCCGCCAAAGATCGATAGAGACCCAAAACCAACGATGGTCAGATATCGCTGAATGTCGGCAAGCCAAACTCACAATACCTCAAGCCAATCATCGACTCACAAAAAACCTCCTAAGACTAAACAGAACAAACCTAAAAATAATGATAGGGTCAATAACGGGTCATTGTCCCTTGAACAAACACCTATACACAATAAAGATCACTGACAGTCCTCTCTGTCGAGGATGTCTTGACGCCGAAGAAACGGTCTCCCACGTAGTCCTGGAATGTAGGGCCGTTGCTTCTCAACGGGAACAAATCCTCGGAACAGTGAGGTCACTCCGCGAAGCCTGTGAAGTCCCCAGGAAACTTCTGAGCTTCTGGGCGGAGTTAGGCTGGCTATGTTAGCCAGGACTCTCCACGCACAATGGACCAAATGAGAGTCTAAGTGCGGAAAAATGAGTCCACTTTCCATTCCATTCCATACATACTTCGAACAGAAAATTTAATTAATAACGAACAAAGCCTTTCCATTTATACCCGGGTAATGTTATATATTTCCTCTAATCCGATTCCGGTCCCTAATTAAACATCGATAAACCTTAATTAGGGTGAAAATTATATTAGTTATTTCTAAGTATAAGGTTTCCATTACAAGTGGCTTCATGTTACATAATTATGTGTTATTATCTGCCTTGCATATCTAATAACTGTAACTTTATCAAAATACTTAGCGTGTATACGCTAAGATAATAAAATTATTCTATAAAACTAGTATTTTTGCGAAGTTGGTACTCAGTACTACTTTACAAATATTCATTCATTTGCCATTTTCTCATTATCCTTAAAAAGTAACAAGACAATTTCTGCTTTTAAAGTATGTTCTTTATGACTAAAAAGTCTTTTCGCAAGCTTATGCTCATACATTTGCAATTTGTTATGATGAGTGTAGTGCGGTGTAAGTTTAACTGGCAGGTTAGTCAAATATGAAAGAATTTCACCAAATTCTGCACATGGGTTTCCCTACACAACATAGATTGTCAATAAGATAGATTTTTTTTTATAATTTTGGGGTTGAAGTAAGTGCCTCGAAAATAGCATAGAAATAACGAATTCCACGCCCGTAAAGTCGCGGGCAACAGCTAATCATGAACAAATTAAAGAATTTGATCTAATTACTGATAAACAACTTCTAAGAAAAACGACTAAGCGAATACATATTGAATTGATCAATGGGCTGTTATGGAGCTGTGACCAACGTAAGCAGCAAAAATTAAAATATGTGAAATAATTGAGTAACTTTTAATTAATTAAGAACTACCCCTGAAAAAAAGGGATACTTTAATTTCTGATTTTCAGTTTGAAGATAGGCGCAGGTTTACCTTGTGGCTCAGGGCACATATCCTATATTATGTATAGAGTAGACCCAATTTAAAACGCACAGACAAAAAACTGTAATAAGCTGCAATACACCTGGCAGAAAAAGGAACAAATCAAATCGCACGGCATATTGAAGCGAAATAAACTTGTAATATCAATTCGTACCTTATACGCTGGCATGGAAACAGCATTATCTGTATTCCACATTATTTTATTATCAACCACATATTATTTCCAATGAACTATTTCTGATATCACATGGCATGGCATACAATGAAGTTTAATTATCGCGTGGTTTGCAGCTGGCACCACCTGCAAACTTATCGCAGACCACTGAACTCCCCTGACCTTTTATCCCCTGACACAGTACGGCAAACACCTGACTCGTATGCGAGGACCTATAAGAAAAGGCAGATGCACCACACGCTAACGGCAAGTAACGTTATCGGTATGACTATATTTAATGCAATATATGTCTTAAAAGGACACGTTGAAATTGTTAAAATTAAAAAATAATAAATAGTTAGAATGAGACACATGACGTGTTTTTACCACACCCCTTAAATATGCCAGAATTCTTTAGAACTGGCATGTTTTGAAATAACTCATAATTATTATTTTTTTAACAGAGTCCTACAATATGATTATACAGATTTTCAGGTCATAAGCCAGTCGAGCTTTATTAAATGTATTATGTGATGTTATTTGTGTAATTACAATGTAAAACTTTTGTTTTAAACAAGTTTAAAACATTTCGAACTTTGTTTTGTATAACTCTAAACATTTTTAATTAGAATTTTACATAGCATGCATTTTCATTAGCATCGGCGTCACACACCAAACTTTAGACACAAATTTTCCAAAAGTCGTAGAAACTATAAAGAGTAATGGGCATTTTAGTAATTATTGTAAACATTTATTACTATTAATTGAAAACCAATACCCATCGCCTATTACGCGCTGCAAAGTAAAATTAAATAGTCGTGATAAGTCTTACTCATTTAGTCATAATGTTGCTTGTTGCCTCGTTTGCGCGACTCATTTCCAATAATGGCGCAAATCGAATTCGATATCAAATATTTTATGTTACCAATGCAAAATATGCTAACTACGTAATTTTGTTTTCATTTGAGTTATTCAGGAGCTGTTTCGTGTGAATTTTACAGGCGTATTGGATATGCAGCAAATAAATGTTACAACTCTGGCTATGGCAAATTGATAAATTTGTTCATACTTTAATTTTATTCATTGTCAACAGTTTTGTATAAATTTTATTTTGTTTATTTACTGCATTCATGCAATCAATGCATGTTTTTTCTCAATTTCATTTTAAAATGAAAACTCTTTTATTTAGTTTTTCTAATAAATATATGTTATTCACACAAACATATGTTATATCTAAACCTATTAAAAATACAGTAAGTTGTTTACATCGAGCAGCTATTTTTTTTATGGAAAATAACAAGTAATTAAGTTTAAAACTATAACACAGAGAGGACCGCGAGAACTGTATGATCACATTTAAACTATAGATTTTAACTTAAGCAATATGATTAGTATACATATTTGTAATGTGCTCGCCAAGACCTTTCATTTGATACCAAACACGTTATGATTATGTAATATTTTTATTTTTTCATTTTAGTATCTGACGTTTATATTCTGTTAGATAAAATTTAAATCCATTCAGTAGTTTAGGCGCTACGCTGGAACATACAAACATACAAACATATATAGATTGCCAAAATTATTACCCTTCCTTTTGGATTCGCCGTAGTCGGATTAAAACGTTTAATTAAAGAAATATAATGGTGATCTTCAATGGTTACTAGTAAAATACTCGAGTTTAGGTTCATAACATTTGTTTTAACCAGTAAATCTGATAAATGAATCCCTTAGATAGTGGCACTCTTCAAATGTTACACTAAGCTCAGCACTAGACTAAAGAGGTAGTCTTATCAAGATGGGAACGAAACAGGAAAACGTGTATATATACGACGGATCTAAGGCGTCCATTACCTCTAATACCGATATGATGACCGCTGTGCCCGAGAAACTAGTGTAAGTACAGAGAATAACAGATAAAACCAAGCATTTACGGGACAGCTATGGCGACTCTAACGTTATGAATACTCAAAGAAGAAGAATGTTAATAGCACCAGTTACTATAGCTGAACGTGTACGACAGGCATTACGTAAGGCGGCATCATTACGGGGTTTTTCTAAACGCGCAATTAGACTGGACGATTAGGGAGGGCAGTCGGTATCCGGTGGGTGCCTGCGACCGTTACAAGACCCGCCACAACTCTGTGTCACCGTAATTAACCGCAACTGGATCTCCTACCCTATTCGCTGTGATTTCTAGTTCCTACTACCGCTAAAGGCCCTAAATGAACGTTTAGTAGCTGGGTGAATGAACACTAATGAGGTGAAACCAATGCCACCACGTGTTAAAGCTAAATAGCCTGAAATTATTGGACAAACTTACGTAGAGCGTACGTAAACTAGTTTGAAGAAACAACACTAAATTGTCGTCCTTGTATTGCATTGTACCAGTTTGAAGGTAAGCGAGCCAAATTCTGAAAATGAAAATAAACTTCTGATGATTTATATCTACCTTCATTTTTCTTTACGCTTTCTTCGGACATTAAATTATATCTTATTACACAACAAGGTCCTAAGTATTTACAAAATGCCTAGCCAGTGTAAAATTATACAAGGTGGTTATCTGATTACCGGGTATTATGAGGTAAAGTATAATTTTAACCGGGCTATTTTTTAATTATTTCGTTAATGCCATGACTTTTATAACCCTACATAGCCTACATTGTAGGTAAAATATCAAACTGCAGTTATTTTCTACACCCTCATTTTACAAAAATGCATTTTGTGTCATTTTACAAGTCCAGGACGCAGTAACCACTTACCACCACAAGCACAGCAGCTTGTTAGCAGCATCTGTTGTACGAAACAAAAGACAGCTATTATTTGTTCTGTCCTACATTTCATTTTTGTCACCGTATCAGAACAAACGCTAGTCTTTAAAGGCTGCTCTAATGAAGGCACGTTTACATTGCATTTCTACGCCGAGGCCTTTACCGACTCTGTTCGTCTCATTAGGGAACATCAGCCCCTTTCACAGAAAGAATCAAGGTATGCGAAACGATTCTCTTACTGTGTTTAATCAAGTGATAACTTTTTTAAATGACGTACGCGATTTTTGTTGGCTATGTGTTCTCTTCTATGTGCTCAGGAAACATTAGTGACAATAAATTCAATATTAAACAGCAAATAGTAGAACAAAATTAATAAACATGTCTGGAATTCGGCATTCAACGCGAAAATTACAATTTCTTTGTATAACCAGACTGTTATGAATGTTTAATACAAAATAATACAACCGCCAAACACGCTTTCGTGTCGGGAATTCGTTGTAGCTATTTCATTATTCAAACTAAGACGGATGCGCACATAAAGGCCGATAAAAACCATTTTACTTTTATGATCGGTTCACACACATTAAACAAACGCGATGAAAGAACAGGAATAACTATGCAGTTTATAAATTTCAAGGGCATCGGATAGCCGGCGCCGCCCGCCCTCCGCCGCCGCCCGCCCACCGAAGCCACTGATTTAGCACTCGCTAAAACAACGCCAACTATACAATTTAGCCGCCAGTATATTTCATTGTGAACTTTTATGTCGTCTCTTTGGCATTTAAGCTCCGTAGCAAAATGCAAAGCAAACACAACCATCCCTGATTATTCAGCTAAATGTGGATACAACGCGTTAAGCTCTAATACAATTTAATTCCATCTTTCTTCATTCCATTTGAATTGTTTATACTTTGCGAGCTTTGTACTTTCAATTTTTTTATTACATCACTTTTTTAAAACAAAAAAGTATATTTTGATATGCGTTTTAAGTAGAAAGTCGATATTTTAATCTCCATACAACATTAGGAAACTCTTAAGTCATGTGTTGTAAATGGGAATACATTCCCCGGACACACAGCGAGGCGGTGAGGCCCGCGCTATCGACTTGTCTGTAAGATGTGACTTTTTATGTTTGCTGTAAGAGTAAATATCCATTAGGGGCCACGGAGTAATGGCCCCGGGTACATTAGGCGGTGAGGTCATCTTGCCTTATTAAACCTTTACTCTTTCTTGTGGATAATAACAAAACGACAATCATCTCGCGCACTTTTTAGCTTGCAGTTATTTTCAAACGCTGGAATACGTTAATTTTCTTTGCCAGTGAACTGCGAGTCGAGGCCGCGAGGGTTCTGATAAACAAAAGAAGCTAGGCCGTTCATAAAATTTCAATTAAGGGCCCTCTTTCCAAAAGAAGTAAAAAAGCCGCGCGTGAATGTCATTAACCCATGGGGCTTATTGGAAAGTCAATTCATGGGGTACGAAGTACGATGTGTTCTTTTGTGGTGTAGGAAGTTCGTTAACAATGGTGATGTGCGATGTGCAGGGTTCATGTGAATGCAAGCAGAATGCAAATGGAGCACGGACGGCGGCGCTGCGAATGTCTCGGGCTATAAATCGTGGCGGCGACAGCGACGCCTGGCTGCGCTCTTTATAACCCTATATTTAGATACCATCGTTAATTCGGACATTGTCGCTGAAAACTGACAAACGCTGTTCATTTTATGTCAGTTCTTACATTATTAATTTTGACTCTAAAACTAGCATGTTTCACAACAAAAACTGTAATTACAACACCAAACTTTAAAGCTACATTGTTATGAAAAACATTGCATTAAAATTCAATGCGGATTCGAGTTTGTTACATAAAATTAAGAACTATTCTTATTAGTTATATCGACACAATTTATTAATAAAAACTGTCGACCATCATTAGCTCAAATAAACTTTTAAACCGTCATAATACATCATATTCTCTAATATCAGCAGCGTAACTGGAACACATCAATATCGTGCTAATCTGTCGGACTGTTTATTTTTGTAAGCTGTGAAAGCTGTCAGAGATATAAATACGGGTAATACATCATGGGAGCCATTTTGAAGTGAACTAAAACTACTGTAACGGCCATTTCTCAGTGTTGGCTGGTGTTGGGTGTTGGAGAGAAGGGCATCGAACCGAGTGAAAGCTCTGTGAGCGATACGAGCTGCGCTGTGCTTGAACAAACACAAGTTCGCTATGCGATCGACTGCGATTTAACCGCAGTTTAACTTTAGCTTATAAATCTTGAGGTTAAGTTAAGTTAAGTTCATTATATTTACTAGGTTCCTTCGTTTTGAAAACTTGTAATAACCTGTATTAATACTGAAAAAGCCACATTTATCTGGCCGTTTAAAATTACGGATGTTTGGATGCCTATAATTTTTAAAATAAGCAGATTAAAGATAATTTGAAATCGAAGGAACATGGATAAGATGTTTTAAATTAGCTGTGCAAAAATTATAACATTATGATGAAAAATGTAAAAGATACAACCATAGTCATTTTGTATGAGAATACTATACCGATTGTTTCCTCTTAAGCGTATTATGTTTACAGCTAATCTGTTCTAGAAAAGTGATTATAGTACGCTTCTACGTACGTTCATTCATTTAAGCCTTTATATATACCATTCTACAATTCATCATAAGTCAATCAAATAAGCGAATACAACTGCTAAGTCTCAATCCTTATTGGCATTAAGTAGTGAAGTATAGTGGACTCTTATTAACACAGCGTTAGGCTTTACTTTTTACTTTTTAGCTATACGTGTTAGCGGTCAGATTCCTATTCCTTAAATAATAACTAGCTTTTACTTTTCACGATTGCCTTCACTTGAATAATTTTATATCTTTCACTAAATACGGGAACTGCCAGTAAACAACAATTAAATTAAATCCTGAATACTGGTCGAGTCTCAAAACTTATAACGAATTTGTAGGTATAATTGTTTTACAGTACTTGAGTATTATCACAAATATGGGTACTTATTTGACGTAAAATACATATTCAACACATTTACAATGGTAACAAATTACCAGTCTAGAGTTTATTATTTACCGGCTACACGGAAAGGCTGAAAGCGTGGCGTCGCGCCGCCGCCGCGCCCGTCTCGTGCGTCTGATTCGATTTTATTTGCGGCGCCTCGGCTATAAAAAGATCCGCATGTACCGAACGTGCGTCTGCCACACTGTCTCCTTTTAGTTTCCATTAGTCTATTACTACATGTGCACTTTCACAGCAAAACATTACTTCAAATATATTCGGAAAATATCGTTCTTGTATCGATAAAGTAGCAGGAGGAATAACATGTTCCGCTGCAATATTGCAACTCGGAAGTATCTGGTGTAAGATGTGTTCCTCGGAGACATTAAGCGTTATCTAGTAGTACAATGAGACACGGGCGGGGCGGCTCCCAGCGGCGGTGCTGCTTCAGCCGGCTTCGGCTCCGACGGCTTGTGTCTTGCGTCGAGTGCCAAACCACGGGATGGCTGCGCCGTATCGTGTAACATTATCCCGATGGAAATGCGGTCACAGCCGGCTCCTCCGCTACGTTGTTCCAAACTCCAAGTGAAATAAAATATTTTAAATCGTAGTTAGTCGTATGGAAAGCTGCACAAACAATTCAAACTGTCGTTACTGGCTTTTGGTTCTTCGTCCATTCTAAAACTGTTTTATGACGCACACCCTTGGATAATAGATATTTGATTGGAAAGCTCGAGGACGGTTGAATTTTGATTTTATGTCACACATTTAGGTTAGATACTATTCATATCGTGCTAATCTAATTAAATATTTCTCTAACCTTGTTGATTTATAAGGCTTTTTATATGCTACGTAGATTTCCGATGGTGGAAATAATTGATCGTGTCATTGCATGGTAGTACAGTTTGTAATCGGGCAGGAATAGGAAGCAAGCACAAGACAGTGCGTGGCGCCGTCTGGCCGGCCGCCGGTGACTCATTGGGCTCTCCGGGCTCCGCACCAGGCTGCACTCCCCTTGCATTTCACTCACGTTTTACCCCATAATTGATACACTCGGCCAATGGGAACAGCGTGCTTTGTTTTATGTCAAATAACGTGATTATGATTCAGTCTGCGTTTTATTAGCAAAGACTGTTAAAGTAGTATATGATAACGTCATATGAAGGTATCGTGAGGTATGGTACCTTCCTCCACCCTTAAAATATTATTATCGGTTGTATAAAAAAATAATAATGACTATTTATATTTTTCTAACAATTTTACGTTATATATTTTTTACGTAGCTTATGAATCACACAGCTCGAAACAAACTTGGCCAAGTTCACTTTGTCCATAAAACACGTTTTTTTAAAAGTAATTGCAGCAACGGTAATTTCCATGATTATTGTGTATGATAAACGATGTTTAGCGAAATGCCCTGTATTAATATGCAGGGTTGGGGCGGGGTAGGCGATATCGCGTGACTTGCACCCCTGCGGCCCTGCACCGCGGCGGGCGGCGGCCGGCGCGCCGTCACTGGCCTCCGCCCCGCAGCCGGCAAATTGGCCTGTCCCGGTTATGGACTTGTCAGGCCCTACTCCGGCCCGTACGCTCCTTGATTTAATTACGCTCTATATCGTATCCCACCGCATTAACATATTAATTATAATTACGCAAATTAAAAGATACGCTTTGTCTCTACGAGCAATCTATCCATAAGCTATGACATTCTCATATCAATTTTATCGCAACTTTTGCTGACTTTTTGTTTACCGTTTTCAAAAATACAGTTTAATATAAAAAAACTCCGTTAAAACTTCTAAAACATTTTTCATAAATGTAATCTAGAATTATTTCAAGTGATTCACAAGTACCCACAACTAACGAAAACCGTTTTCCTGCCGGTGATATTTCCTTGGAGATGCAAAGCAATTTTCTGCAAGAGATAACCTTTCTAAACGAGTTTCTTTACACACAATATTTGCTCTACTAAAAACTTAGTTCGAATTCTATCTTTATCAAATACAGGGTTTACTCCAGATGTATTTGAAGATGATCTTAATCAATACGATGCAGGCAGTGATGATTAATGTAAACAAGAGTTTTCTCCGCATAAATAAAACCCTGATTCGACAGTGAACAGCTGGCCCAATAAAAAAGCAATCGAATCATTTAAAGTTTTTGAGAGGCGGCTTTTTACAGAAAACGATTTATACGACCGCGAGGTTCTGCAAACATTCCGAATGGTTAAATCATGCTTTCAGTGAACAACAAATAAAATTGTCCTGCTGAAATGGTTACAGTGAGAAATGGGCAGACGTTAAACGTGTTAGGACCGCCATAAAGAAAAATGCAACCACGCTATAGACATTTCTTTTTACTGAGCCTAAGAACATCAAAAATCCGACCACGTACGTAAAAGTTAACATGGAAAGAGTAAAACGCTTAACAGTGTACTTCCTTATTTGTACATCATAAATTAAAAAATTCCTTTTGATGCAACTTACTTGTAATACATAACGGCCACGTGTTGTTTGCTTTAGTCTATAATGAGTGTCATTTAAATACATACAACTTTCATGGGTGTTCTAAGGAGTTTGTACCTGCTCCTTAAAAGGAGTCGAAAATACGAGCGGCGCCAGAGAAAGTACAGTCCCAAGTACTCCCAAGCAACTCCACTTTCAACTGACTCATTGCACTACTAGTTTATTCACAAAACTCAGTAATAAAACCTTACTTCACTTATTTATAAAGGACCTAATTGCTCTTTTGTTAAATTCTCTTTGAATTATAAAAGATTAGGTCATAAGATATTCCGCTTTACATTCCAGACGGAATTCGTGAAAAGCTACTTTTTGAGATAAAAATCTTTAGATACAATTTATTCATTGCACAAGCTAACTACTTACCTACTTTTTTGCAGAAATATGGAATATTACGTACTGTGTTCACGTTATGAGTCAGTTTTTCTTGAAACCACTTTTAGAAGTACGACAGGCGAGTGTCGTGATGGAGATTTGCATGTCGATGTGAGCAGCGATAAAAAAGCAGTCCGCGAACTAACACGGTACCTGCCCGGCTTCTGAATATGTTGCACCGCAATAGAATCGTTTTTTACGATATGTTACTAAATAATAGTCGGCTGAAACGGTAGCTGTTTCAAGAATTCGCTGTTCATCATAACAGCTAAAACTGCAATAAAAAGTTTTATGCTCTACTTTTTATTGACGTAACGGTTAACTGAAGAACGTTTTTAAAACGGCTGTCCGTCGATCCGGCGCTACAATGGGGGGCTAATTACCGGCTTGATTAATAAAGAAGCGTTTTCCGCAGGGATTTTATGAAGGCGTTATTAAGACGTGTTTGACAGAGGATGAGGGCGCTCTCGCCGGGAAATCGCAGCGCTCAAGTCGAAAACGCGATTAGACGAATTAAGGTATTACACCCGCACCCGCATCGCAGCGGCGCGGGCGGCGGCGGCCGCTCTAAGGTATTTCCCTAAAGGCGGGTAAATCACGCGTTTCATGGTTACGTCTGGAACGAACAACTCGTGTTGTTCAATGTTTCTGTGTTATTGTATACGTAACGATACACACAGGTAGCATACGCGGTAATGCAAACAATCGTAATTCACGAGTTTCACGCCAATTTTTGCTTATTGATACTTCTCGCCAAATGCGTATGAATTGGCAAAACCAATACGGCAATGGGAAACGACCTCGATTTTATTGAACAATGTTATTTATATGTTCAAGGAAGTTTGTGAATTCGATAGTCATGCGGAGAGGAGGTTTTCTATTATTGTTATAACACGGAGTACATAAAAAGTTTAGGTAGTGTTTGTTCTATTGGGTAACGGGAGAGAACGGCACACCTGTGCGCTAGTACGGAGTTGACCCCGGGCCATAAAATAGCACAGCGAGGGTCTGATGAAGGACGAATCCGAACATTCTTGGGTCATTCCCGGGGGATTGCGAGCGCTTCTAAAATCTTGTATTACGTGCCACATCAGCGACTACTAACAGAATTACGAGCGTAGTGCTTTCTCTTGAGTTATGGCCTCATTTACGATTATGATAACATCCTGAGTACCTACAAATAAAGCTGTGTCTCGAAAAATGAGGACATACTTTGTAAGCGATAAAGATGAGATGTTAGTAAAGCTTGTATGGGAAAATTTAGGAAAGACTAATCACTATTTATGGAAATAGAGTGAGAATGGTATTCCAGTTGCATGGAACATGCATCCAGTGTCAATCAATCATCACTACTCATCCTGCACACAGACGTTGCTACACTAATAATACATAAAAGCTGAGTTTCTTTATCCCTTATTGTAAAAGCGTTTTTCTCAACATAATGAAATAAAACCATTTTTCATCTCAATTTTATCATGACTCGATCTCTCAACATTCACATAAATACACCGAACAATATACTAATACATTTTTGATTGCTCGATATCACAATTAAATCGTAACAATTCAAAAACAATCCATTCATTACGGCATGTTAATTAATACCGTAGTATGGCTAAAGCCGTTTATTAAAATTAAACTCGGCCTGGCGTGGTACTAGGAAGATTAATGATCCCCTGAATACTGAGTTATGTAAAGAGCAAATGGAGAGGGGCTCGTCGGTCACGTCCTGGCATCATTCCAAAATCACTTATCTGTATATACAAGTACCTATAACCTCTTGTTACCAACCTATAGCTAACGTTTTCAATTCCATCTATCACGGAGAACGAACCGCCTTACTTTTATTGCTTATTGTATGACCCTATCAACTTTATTCGGTAGTTTGAGGTTAAAGAGGGTAAAGTTCTTTTGAATGACCTCGTAGGAGTCAGCATTACCACTTCACTTACCTACAATCTGCCATCAAATAGGCACGCTTCCGCAACTGGGTCAGAAAGATGAGATTACCAATGATATGTGGCAAAGTGCGATGCATGAGGGCACGGTTGGCATAGTGCTTTAAGATCGCCTCGCCACTCTCCACTGCGCTGGTGTTGTGGGTTTGAACCCCACACGAGAAACATCTTTGTGTGATCGGCAAGGATTTGTTTCGACTCAGGGTGTGGACTGTGGTACACACACCCCCGCGAGTCCGCGATACAGGAATAATTCCTAGAGCGGACGTAGTTTTCTTTTAAAAACAAAGTATGTTGTCAAGTTATATAAAATAAAAAGTAACACAACTATGTATTATTAAATAAAGTAAACGTAAAGTACCGGAGCGATTAAGTGATTTGTCACTGGCCATTTATTTACCGATTGAAAACAAAGCAAAGACAAGAACAAACGGCTATCGCTCCAAGTAGTAAAAGTCAATTGTGAGTAAAGGATTACTCGATAGCGCCCAACCCTATTCTATGCGAAGAATGTTAATCCAAATAAGTCCAAGTAGTGTTAGTTATTGCTCTACTCTTGCGCTCAAAGTACACAAAGTCGATGGCACCAAAATTAATAGTCATACAACAATTTGAAACAAATAAAGGCTGCCTCGGAACACAATATGGAGCACAATAGATTTCGATTAACTCTGTGTACGTACCTACGTACATACGTGTACGTGTATAAGGAATGTTTCTCACGGGGCCGAAACAACAAAGTTAAAGAAAACATATTTAACGTCGTCACGGCGCGTGCAACAACCGGCGACGTGCAATTCACAATACACTAAACTTGTTCCGAGACAAGTTGGTTAGAGTTCGCGAGCATCAAGTTATATTGTTCCCGATGGAATACAGAAAATAGGAAACAAGCAATAAAAATAGTTCCGAGCATCCGTCGGCCGGGGACAAATTCCGACCAAAATTACGTGAGCAAATTAGACATTCCGGGACAATGCTGGCGGAATAATTGAGGGCCGCAGCCGCTCGTTTGTCGAACGAAGAATGCGGCTCGTTGCGCTGCCGTGCCGCACCGCACCGCACTCGGCCGCGCTCGCCCCGCACACGCCGCGTACCACTACCACATAATGTATGCCGATTATGAATTGAATATGGATTACTCTACGAGAAGAATAGTTCCTCTGGCTTGCAATAGAATACACTACGCCAACGGATTTCCCTGTAAATGTCGCTTGGCTACGGACAAGTTATGCCACGCATAAATAGCCATACTTGTCCTGAGCTCGGAAATGCAGAAGCCATCTGTACGAAATTGTGTTTGGGGGAGTTAACTATATTAGACCGCATTCATGATTGTTTGTTTGGCAGGTTTATCCTGTGGCGTATGCCAGTTGCAATGTAGAGATTCAGACGTGTTATGATTCCAAAAAAGCGGCAGTTTTCTATTTGCATATAAATTTAAGGACGGTCTCATATCATTGTACTGTTAAAAAACAAAAAAGTATTTCTTTTAAAAACATATTTAAATTTTAAAAAAGACCTAGTTTTAGCTTAGAGAGTAAGCTGTTTCACTCAAATCAAATAAATATGTATCAGAAATCAAATCATTTATTTCCATGCGCTTGAACACGTCAAAACAAACATCAAAATACAAAAAAAAATAAAATAAAAATTAAACTTAACTAATTCAATTATAATAGTAATTGCAATAAAATTATTTGATTAGATTGACATTAATTCAACTTAGAAATTTGAAATAAAATCCATCCAAGTACCAGCTCCGATGGGTATTGCATCATGAGAGGACTGGTTTGAAACTCATGTGCACCATCTTTCCCATTATTTCATACAATATTATTTTGTATTTTGATTGTTTATCAAATAAGTAATATGCATTATTAAACAGAATCACTTGCAATCACTCAACTACCACCATTGGGAATTCGGCTATTGATGATTGAGATCACTATGCCAATAACAGCCAGCAACTGGCATTTGGCATCACGGACGGTAATACGTTACCTCTCTATCACATGAAACCTCCCGAGACCCGCAAATGTGGGTGTAATTTACCTCTGCCAAGGGAAATTGAAGCGCTGTTGTGTCAATATTGTAAATGGGTTAAAAACAATGATAATGTCAGTCAAACTGAATGTACAGTGCCTTATTCTTCTTCTTCGTCGTGTCGATGGCTGAGTCAAATTTTATTTTGACTTGCCATCGTGGTGAAAGGATTAGCCAATTCACTTTGGAGAACTCGCAAATTGCCCAGGGTGCGCCGGACGTAGGGCATCGTTGTGCGTACGTCACTCGGGGAGGCTCCTTTCATGCACCCCTGTGCCTTATTTATTTTATTAATTAAATATCGTTTTAGGTGCATATAATTATTTGCTGATTATGAGGTACCAAGCCAATATGTTAATCCATAAGCCGTGTCCAATCTCTGTGGACGAAACGGTAACGCATTGAATTCTCATTAGCTAATGATTCACAAGGCTGAAAACTAAAGAGTATGCACGTGGTTGGATGCATCATAAAGTAAGTTTATAAACTCATAGGTACCTTTTTTTACGGCTTATCAGCTAAGCCTGCACAAGTGTCCAACCGTCTATAATATTTTGCCCGGTGGATGGCGAAAGGCTCACCCTCTATCAAATGGTACTGATAACAGATAAAGAGTGGGTGTTGTACACCTCTGCCACACCCTTCTGGGTAATATAGGCATGATGAAATGTTATGCTGTTATGAAGTATAATCATGATTGTTTTATTTACTGTTATCCTAATTGTTGGTTGGTTAACATCGTGTCTTATAGATATAAAAAGACATGACAACCAATTCAAGCAATTACAGTCTATTACAGATTTTTAATGGTCGTAGGGACCGTTTGAACTGTTTGTTTTACAAAAACAAATCCATAAACAAATATATATATACTTTTATCACAACATTACAATTAGCAGCTCCTTGTGGCTATATTAAGGTATGTAATTTGTACAACGAAAGAGACTTATAAAAGTACTTAACTTGGCATCAAATTAGAAAAATGTTTGCCGAGAAATAATCACAACGCTTTGACGGCACTTCATTGTTGAGAAGTAAATGAAATTAAAAAAATAAAACCTTTCAATCCACTGCGAGAGTAATATCTATTTACAGATTTGTGCGCAGTAAGAACAATCCACTGATTACTGGCTATTTAACCATATGTAGTTTAATGTGTTAACAAAAAATACCGAGTAATATCTTGATCTGGTCTGATTCCCTCACGTTCTCAAAAATGCTGAGATTAATCACCAGTTATTCCTGTACGATGTTCCTTCGTCTTCAATATAATGAGATTGTGAGAACGACGTGAGAAAAAATATCGTCGGAGATTTGATAGGAACAAACACACACGAAAAACATAATTATCATCGTGGCTAATAGTGAATGGCTGCTATAAACACGCGACTTGAAACGAAGTAGAATTGTGGCTATCTTCGTTATTATCGGTACTTGATAAAGTCTCGCCATTTTTACGGAGGTATGTAGAGACGGTGTATTGTCACTTACTAAGATTTCTATGCATCCACATTTTTTGCTTTGTATTTTGACCTCTAACATTAAAAAGCCTATGATCCTTTAGGGATCACCGATGATTGCCAAGGGTGTCTAGTACCCTCGTCCATCCTTTCTACGACATCCAACCATCTAACATGCCTTATACTAAATAAGTTAATAATAGTTAAGTCATTAATCTTTCATCATCTTAGATATATATGTATTTAAATAGATATATTCATAAGTAATTGCCAGTCAGAGTCAACATTTGGATGAGAGCCAAGTATGCAATAATCATTAGGGCATGCAGAACGATTAGTGCTCGCAAAAAGTGCAATACAGTGCTGCACAGCTTTTTCCAATACTCGTGTCCTGACTCCTAAAATAACATCAACATGCTAAGCATGTTGGATTTTAAATGCATCTCTTTTTTAAATTTATAAAGGAGGACTCCTTATATTTTAAATTAGATTGTCAAATTAGACGAAGTTTCACATTATTCTTTACAAGTCTTACCTGCACATCTTTAATTTCTTTGGCCATTTTGGCTGGCATGCATCTCATTTCATTCACGTCTAATAATATTTAATTAAGTAAACAAATTTTACTGAAAGATGACATTTAAATTAGTTTAATTTAATTAGTAAAGCAACACACCAACACCTTTATTTTCATAAGTATAAAAGATAATCAATTTACTTTATTAAGTAACTAACTGTTGCCCGCGGCTCCACCGCCGTGGTACGTCGAGCTTCACGTTGCGGTATACAAAATAAAACTACTCTCAGAATACGTCATAAATAGTAAAATCGGTTAGTCGGTTTCGGAAGAGTTTGATAACTATACTGTGACACAATATTTTTGTAATATAAGATTATTTACTTAACCACCACGATTTGAGGTAGGAAGTAAATAATTTAAGTAAGAAATCACAAACAATACGATATCTACCGTTATCCAATCTGTAGCATGAGTATAACTTACCGTTAGCCACACAGAAAGCAGAAATGACCCGTACATCTATCTATTACACATAATATCGACATACCCGAGAATGTATTCGGTATACTCAACATAAAGCCGGGTACACATTGGTGCAATGTAACATGTAATGCAACATGCAATGCAAGAATTTGACGTCCACATTGCTGCAATGTATCATGTAATGTAACAGAATTCCCATAGTGTGGACGCCTCGCGCGCACGAACTGCGCCTGGGTCGCGCACGAACAGATTGTTGCAACTCTTGCGCGTAGCGACCCGAGATTTGTCGGTTTTTGGTACGAACACAAAGGGGCGCGCAGTATGCGCGGAGCGTCAGTGTGGACAGGTTGTGTGGTGTGTACGGCTAGACGCGCGCGAACATGGAACAAGACGACACGGTTCGCGCGCATCTCGGAAACAGATGTGAGTAGGTACATGCGCGGTTCGTGCGCACGTTGTGCGCGCCCCGCGTCTACACTGATGCAATGCTCGTTTCGTGTTGCATTGCATGTTGCGTTGCAGCAGTCTGTACCCGCCTTTACACGGATTACGGAAGTTACATCTCTACTTTATTTTTATAACAATCGTAAACATATATTTGAATGCTTCGCACGGACTCTTGTTCGCGGTATCAATTGAGAGTTCAGGCATCAACAGGAAATATCTGTATATTGATTCACGGATGCGGTACGGCGCACTGAAGGTATTTCGGGATAAAAACGTAATACGCGAGGATTTGCGGCAATTCATATGCGTTAAGTCGGACGGGGCGCGGCGATATTTCACGATTTTCCGCTTTCAGCGCTGTGTATCCGGCACGCATGATCGCCCATAATGAAGACTATAGATAGTGGGGACAGGGACGGCTGGCTACGGTGACGCGGACGACGGCGCTTCCCACATCAATAACAATCCTCACAGATCCTCCGCAGTCCGCAAAAGCCACGGCGACAATTTGTCCGGGACTTTACTCAACTGGATATTCCAGCTGAAATTTCTGCCCGCGTCGCATCTTTTTGAAACGTTTTTGTTACAAATAGCGACGTCTCGGTTTTGCACTCCCTTTCTTTGTATGCAAATTACAATCTAGAAACATTTTGTTTGTTAAGTGCAAGGAACAGTCAAGCTGTTTTTTTCGCTTAGTTAATTGTGGATGAACAATAATGGCTCTATTAAAAAGCCGAGCTAAGTAGGTGCGCGGCCGGAAACAATGTCGTTAGTTCGCTCGGAGTGTTGTATATTAATATCTAATTAATTTTTGATTCGAATGAATGTTTGCTCCTTATACAAGTTTTTCTAGCTTTATTTTTGGAGCTAATATTAAATAATTTTATTACTGCTTCATAATATAAATCGGCTTCTTATGTTTTGCGAATTCTGTTGTCAATTTCAAAGGAAACCTCAGAAAAGTTGTATAATAATCATTGCTACTATTTACTAAGAAAATAAAGAAATACACAATAAACTCTGTTCCTTAATCAGCGAGACAATAATCGAGCAGCCAAATGTTAAATATTCAAATAACGATACCATTATACTACATCCATAGATTTTTTTAAATATGCTTACTCAATCGGGAATTGTACTATACTCGTTCGATTTCTCTCGTATATAGTTACGTACAGCGTACTGAACTGGTCTGGTCAAGAATTACGTAGACAGACTGAATATCGTCGGGGAGAACAACAAAGTTGTCCTAAGATGTTCATCTAAGAACTGGCAACAGAGTCATGGAATGAATCACAGCAAGAGCCTCCTCAAGGGCTACTCGAAAAAAAATACACTGCTGAGCTGCTAGCACTAAGGAGCAGCAAGGTGGATCTAGCCGTCAGGTCCCTCATAGGACACTGCAAGCTAAACAGACACCTACCCGTGTGGGCTTTGCGGTCAATGACAACTGCAGATTCTATAAAGAGGAACCGGAAACACAGCTGCCACCTCCACTCCCGAGCGGCCTACTGCTCCAATTTATGGCGGCAATTGGTCTTATGGAGAGTATATAATGAGGCTACAATCACAATACACCCACGGGGGTCGACATGAACGCCCAAAGTCCAAAAGCACTAGTAATAATAGGTACAGCGTGTAATTTTTAAATTATCATGAGTTAATCATACCATTTTAACACGAGTATTTTTCTGATTGTAATCCTTTCACTTCTTAGAAATAGAAATAGAAATCCATACATACACGTATGGATACATATGTGGTATTACAGCAGTAGTAGTAATCGGTGTGCAAATGTATTATTGATATATTCAGTATTACAGTACCTATATGTTTAGTAGTATTGCAAAATATGAATTGGCAGAATATACTGTAAAAAACCTTTAACACCTGTAAACCACCATATTCTGAAAATAAAGCTTATTCTATTCTATTCTATCCATAATATAATTATGTAGTAAATACTTGTGCCGGGGATCGGTTTAAATGAAATCCTGGGTGCTGATATAACTTAATCACTTTATTTTTCATTGGCTCGATACAGCGTGCTTCCTATGTCGTCCTAAGTCTGATTACTCCATGCTTCGTCTGTCCCACTCATTCATTCCTTCACACTCACTCATCATTCAATCACGTTTCATTCTACTCAACTTACATTCCTACATTCGGCCGTCCTGCACTCATGTCTGTCCTCAGACATATACCAAAATCTTAAATTCTATGACATCCTTATAATAACCAAAAGTAAGTTATGACTAACTGGTACACAATAGGTAACATTGTTACTAAACTTATACAAAAAGTTATAAAAATTAACACTTATCAGTAAATAGCTGATAACCTCCTTTCATCAGTAAAGTGGTTATTATACAGAACTACATCAGGTAATAACAAAATAAGAAGTACAAATACATCTAAATATTTGAACTTATGAATTAGTTTAAGGTTTAAGTTTAGCATACAACATCTCTACATAATATAAAACTAAGTCCTGGCGAACAATAGATAAAAGTTTAAATAACCGACACACAACTATTATGTTGTTTAGGTACAGATAGCCCTAAACCATGGCACCGTGATAATGAACAAAGATAGACAAAAAAGAAAACAACATATTAATGAAGTGTAATTGATACATACTAGTATGAACACTTCTAGTCATCCAGCATCTCTGGGTTACTAGACTCTGGCCACTTCTTCATCTGGTCAGCTGAACTAGATGAGCGATTTGGACCCTCAACAGAACTGTCAAGCTTCTCCACATCATAGCGATCATTGCGCTTGCACTTCACCACTCTATAGGGGCCTAGGTATTTGGGTTTGAGTTTCAAACCTGGACCAAACTGAGTCCTCTTGATAGCCACCAAATCACCCTCCCTGTACTCTGAACTCCCTTTTCTTTTTCTATCAAATTGTTTCTTATTTTCTTCTTGAACTTTTAAGATCTGTTCCTTTGATGTTTGCAGAGTCCGGAAATTCTTTAGTCAGCGCGGTTTTCAGTTCTTCGTACGTTTTGTAGGTTTTCTCGGACCTTAACCATAGCTCCGCCGTGCCCGTGAGTGAACGGCGAGCCACAATCAATGTCTGCTGCGGCGTCCACTTGAATATCTCCGCGTTGTCTTCGATATCTTGTGCCCACTTGCTCGACGAGTAGGCTTTATCGTCACCGCTGAACTTCTCGACGAGCCCTTCTGTGAGCCCAAACACCGACGCTGGTGCGCCGGTGCACGTTGGCGTCGCCGGTGGCGCCGGCGCCGCCGCAGGCACCGCTGCAGACGCCTTATTCGTTCTTGAGTCCATCGTACGTCGTTACTTCGGATTTTCGTCGGAAAAATGGCCGCTCCTCGTGGCGTCCTCTGCGGCCCGTGCGTCGTAAAAAAATTCTTCGTATCACTTCGTTTGACCGATCCCGGACGAGCCCCCAAATTTGTAGTAAATACTTGTGCCGGGGATCGGTTTAAATGAAATCCTGGGTGCTGATATAACTTAATCACTTTATTTTTCATTGGCTCGATACAGCGTGCTTCCTATGTCGTCCTAAGTCTGATTACTCCATGCTTCGTCTGTCCCACTCATTCATTCCTTCACACTCACTCATCATTCAATCACGTTTCATTCTACTCAACTTACATTCCTACATTTATGTATCCTAAAAATATTTTACTGATTAATAATTTGTATAGACATATAGCTACTATTTTTGTTGTATAATACAATGTGTTTCACATTGTATTTAGTTTCATTTTATGTGGGATCTCCTGAGGGGAATCTACTATTATTACTGGCTATTTGAAAAAAACAAGTATTAATTACTTTATTTATTGAATTTTACAACTTCATCAACGTTAACATGTTACTCGTTCAGCTCTAGAACGATCGCGCAGAAGCTCACAGCCTCACGCGTTCTAGTCACGACTCACTCCAAATGTAAAATTGATTACCTACAAAAAATAATCAAGTCTCGCCCCACACCGGCCGGTCGCAGAAAAAAAAACAAACCCACTCACCATTAAACATAATTTATTCAACATTATTATTCCATTCGCCTCCAAAAATGATTTTCGAAGGACAACATCAAAAAACTCTACGATGAGATCTGCAAAAAATCTTAGACGAATCGTTAATTGATAATTGCCGAAGCACTGAGAATAATAAAATGAACTTAGGTTGGAATATACTTCAATGTGCTGACGTATTTTGGGTAAATAATATCTGCATGATAATGTAAGTCATAGTAATCACGTCCAAATAATGTTCTTAAAAAAAATGCTTTTATACCTAAACTTTGAAAGTAAAATCAAAGAAACTTGAAGCGGAATGGCCGTGTGTAAGTGCTTAAAATAGTGAGTGCTGAGCTGATAAATAAGTGCAAAAAACCTCTCACAAAGTTGCCTGAGCTCTGAGACGACTACATTAGCGGGATTTCATATTGCCATATTGATGTTGTTTATGTGGAGTATTTTCTTTATGTGGTTAAGTGTTGCGTGTGGAGCGCTGCGTTTGAAGACCTGGCAGTCACGATAACGGGCGGGCGTGCGGTCTGACACAAGCTTCAGCCACAAGAACGCCTATTCCTGCGCTGAGCCTAACGGAATCCCCGACTTCCGTATCTTGCGGTGGCCCGATGACTCTCTGCATTATATCAATCGCTATACCACGCACAGATTACATGGACAATTCAAAAGTAATTACTAATAACTACAATACATTTCAATTAAAAACTTGATTGTTCATAAATTGTCGTCATTATCTAACTTTTTTCTTTCATCATTTAAAAACCGCAATCGATGGTAAATTAATTGGTGCGCGTTAATAACCGAATGACTCAAGACGAATTCACGAACGATTTTGGTCATTGCTTAACTTTGGGGTCAGAAAAGTACCTATATTTTAACTGTCATCTTGATTTAATGCAGTCACGTTTGCAATCAAAAACTGTATTTGTTGAATACAATTGAATGGGAAATTGTGTTGAAAACACATACACTGATAGAATAATTACTTTACTAAATTTACTTTTACGTAGGTAACTTTTTAAATAGACAATGCTTTAGGTACAGCAAACATAGTAAGATTATAAAATAAGGCGCCTGTAATTATGGTTATTATTATTAACTGTTCTATTTTTGGATAAAAGTATACTATGGCCTGACCCTTCTCATCATGAGAAGAGGCCCGAGCCCAGCAGTGGGACATGTATTAAATACAGGGCTGCTAATATAATATATAATATAATAATACTCATTAAAACTTTTTTACTTAACTTACGTATTTGTTTTCCATCAGTGTCAAACATACCATTGTTAGTAATAAAGTGTATGCTACCTTCCTCTTAATTGTATACGGCTCTCATGGATACATTGCCGCACACGGATGGAATTATGGTACATTAACCTGACATTACTTGTTAATCTTGTTATGGACCTTAAAAGAGCATTTGTTAGCTTAGTCAGTAGTCAGTTTACTTTGTAGCGATATGGCCGTTTTAATTCTATTAGAATTCACGTCTACGCACAGCACATGCACATTGTTTTGGAGGTGTTTACGGTGACATTGTCCGCAATCATCATTATCCGCGAAGCATCAAGTCGTTAATAGTCCGTCGGTTTAGCCATTTACCGCATCTCCAGGACTATCCTCAGACTAATGTAATTAGTTCATTACTTTGTCCCCCGCCCGCTTTGTGTGTCTCTGCAGATTTATGTGAGCCTCTCCGTTGTACTGCGGTCGTGCTGCGAAATTGCGTTTTTTCACTTTTTTTCCTTTTTCCCTTTATAAATTGCTAAATGTGTTCACCTTAATAGGGCCGCATAAATAAGGATTTGAGACACTTGAAATCGGAAATAGAACTCATTTATTTCCATTTACAAACGATCTTAAAGGTAGGCTCAGGTTAAGCTTTCTGAACAAGCTCAAGGGAGTAAGCAGCGTAGCTTTACAAGTTGACTGAACGGATACAGTGCTTACACTACTGCATTCTTGTTAGAGACAGGTTCTATACAAGTATATCTCTGCAATTATCTAGCTTCATTAGCTAGATAGTATCTAGCTAGTCTTACCTACAAGTAACATCAATCTTGTCATTATATAAAAAGATCCATCATGTTGCAAATAATTTAATTGTAATCCATATTGAATAGGCATGTTTAATAAACACAGCCCACCTTGGCAAGTCACGCGAAAATCGAAGACGTTTTTTTGTCGTTCTGTATGAGTCGCCAAGTAAACCTTGGCAAATGGAAGCAGTGAACCTTGAATTTATTATAAGTTTCGACACTTAATAAAAACAAAACGACAACAACATAATAAACAATCCGTCGATAGAGCAAATGTTAAATACTCGTAATAAAATGTAATTTCAGTAATTTTGACATTTAAACCGTTTCACTTTTATATATATTTCGCCAGTTCATACTTCTGTTAATTGGTAGTAATTAATTTAAAGTAAATGAATTTTTAAGTACAAAAAATAAAAACCGGTCAAGTGCAGATTGTACTTTCGCAATTAGTGCTTCGTATGGCCTTTGATTTTATATTAAAAAGCTCGTAAATGTGACTTTATATTGATAGCGTGTATTTAATATTATATTTGACCACAAATTTACAACTAAATATCGGTAAATTTTTGGTGACATTGCGTTTTATTACATTTTTAAATTTATCAGGTCTCATTTGTTCAATGAGTTTAACAACTTTCGTAAAAAAAAAATATAAGCTTTTGTTCATATCAAGTCCGTGTTTATGTCGGTATAATGACGTACCTAATTTAAGAGTCTACATAAAAAAATCATCTTAGGTCAACGACTGTGCTCAAAAGACATAAAATTACTTCAAACCTATTCACCTTCTCTCTTCTATCAATACTTAATTTTTCACTCTCAGGTTCTATTTACGATTCGAATAAAAATAGGTAGAGTAGATATTGTGTTTTCCATTAGGCAATTCTCAGTATCAACATGGAGTGCCGATAAATGAAAACGTACTACTCCTATATTACCCTAACACACTGGACATCGACACAAACACATTCTGCCGAGAAATACAGACGTGATATTAACTATAGGTAGTTTAAAAAAACGTAAACACACTAGTCTGTCTAATCAAAGTAGCAGGGTTTTGAAACGTGTTCCTGAGTTCAAGTTTATTAGGCTGATACAGGTTTGGTGAGTACATAAAAGCTGGACAGTCCCGTTAATAAGTTTAGATGCTAATGAGGCTTGGACTGGCTTAACCTGCCGGCTGCCACACACGGGGGACGGCGAGAAGCGGCGATGCGGTGCATCATAGCCGTTCTCACTTGACCTCTTCTTAGTTACATTCTCTAAACAAATGTGTGTGGCACACATTTAGTGTTTGTTTATATTTGTAGATTTACTTAAATGATTATTACATTCACTACAATATAAAAACATTTGTTTTAAGATTTTAATATTGTACAAAATATAGTAGCAGTACTAGCAGTATTTCATTTTTAGTTAATTCATAGTACATTCATTGTCTATATTTTATTTCTAGCCGAGATAAAGATATTTTATATTTTAATTTATTGTTTTACTCTCTTTGCTCTATCGAGTACTCGATTTCGCTTACTTTGTTATCTCTGCACCACCTGAAGGTAAACTGGTAAAGAATGCTCTAGGCATTAAGGCGGCCAATATACGCTTTTGTATATGAAGTAAAAAATAAATAAATAAAGTGATGACGCCAAGAACTTGAAAATTTATATTAATTAAACACAGATAACAAAACACATAATGTAACTAATCTCAAAGGATCCTGAAAGGATCTTGATATTTTTACACCATACTTTTTGTGTGTTGGAAGTAATGTGTACGTAGGTATAATTTTCAGAATATCCCTTAGCCCAGCCGAAAAAGTGTTGAGGATGCTTGCCGTAAATGTCACGTGAACGATATTACTATTAGCTCTTCCGAACACGTATTCTGTACGCCTCAAATATTTGCTAAATTAGACAAACTGGTATATTTACTGGTACTAACATTCAAAAACACAATATAAGAAAACAATCAATCTCCAATTAGCGATTATTCATTAATTGTTATTTGTTTAATTGTATTTCTTGTTTTCTATTTGCAAGTACGACCACATCTCTAGAAGATTATCACATTCCTACATGATTGTCCTATTTGTAAATAGTTTTTACATAATCTTAAATATTATAGATGTTGGTCGATGTCGATGACGTTCGTCGACAACTTGTCGACAAACTGGTATATTTACTGGTACTAACATTCAAAAACACAATATAAGAAAACAATCAATCTCCAATTAGCGATTATTCATTAATTGTTATTTGTTTAATTGTATTTCTTGTTTTCTATTTGCAAGTACGACCACATCTCTAGAAGATTATCACATTCCTACATGATTGTCCTATTTGTAAATAGTTTTTACATAATCTTAAATATTATAGATGTTGGTCGATGTCGATGACGTTCGTCGACAACTTGTCGATGACTTTGATTGACCATCATCATCTCCAGAGCTCTACAAATCAATGAGTTGCTAATAAATTAGCGAGTAGTGGTGACTGATTCCCTGACCTCGCGAAACAGCTACTAATAAGGTTCAAGGACAGTGTTAATCAGATTATCAAGTTACATGGTCGATGCGTAATTAAATATGTAAGAGATGTGCTTCAGATATTTCCTAACCAATCCAATCAGGCGTCATTGTTTTGTTTTCGTCGCGTGTCACGTTGGTCGCCATCCCGCCATGGCGGTGCCGGGGGCGACAGTAAATCGTCCATGCCACTCAACGTGCAGCGAGAGCCGACTACAACCGAACTCATAGCTGACAGCCAATTAGCCCCATGCCCCCGTGCCCCGTAGCCCCTTCGCTTTGCCCTCATATCCCCACACCCTTGTTGTCCGCACTCATAGACCCATTTATCTTTATTCGATAGAATCGAACACTGACGCATCACATTCCATCCGAATAGCGATACGATACCGATTCCTCGATTGTGGTCCAAATTCTGCACTCCTAGTTAAATTGGAAGTAATACCGACGAAATTATTAATGAGTCTCTGTGAGAATGTAGGTGTCCAGAATGTCCTTATATAAATAATTAAAAGTAGGACACCACCGCTTGTCAAGTACTTTTGTAACTTAGGTATTCTTCAGACCAGATTGATAGCCTGCGAAGTCTAACTGCAGATTAAAAAATATTTTTTTTTATACACAGTTCTGATTTATTGTGAAGTTCTAGGCCAGTGATAACAAATTTAATAAAATTAACACACAGTAAGGAACCATTTGGTGGAAGATGAAAGGTATTGGAGAGCTTACAACGTCGAGCTCCTTAACAAAAAATCCGCCACCTCCACCCAAGCGAAATACTTGGAATGTGTCTAACATAACTTACCGTCTGTATTACAGGAAAACGCTTTGTATTTGTTATTTACGGGCTCTCTATTGCTCTACGTAATTCACTACGAAAAGATTTAGTCCCTTTTAGTTTTCCTAATATGTTGGCGGTAGTATATCTATGTCTGTACCTAATATTTGAAATTACTTAAATACATTGAGGATATATTATTTTAACTAAATTGTAAGAGAGCTTGATAATAATATATTTTGATATTTAGACGGTTTTAATCCTGCAAAATAATCACTTGGTAACTAGTAGACTTGTAAAACACAAAATCCCAACATCTTCTCTATGTTCTTACATGTTTGGTTTATGTCAGATTAACACATTATTATAATACCAGTTTTATACATTGAATTAAGTATAATAATTATATTACAAAACATGTAGGTACACACGTGTTTGGTGTTAGGGGTAACAAGCCAAATTAGAGCATATTCAGGAACTAGCGTCGCTATTGTCTCACAACACACAGGGTTCAGAAACCATGTTCTTATATGTACTTAATTTTATAAGTATTGTGTATGTTTTTTTAATACACAATGTTTGTAGTGAACGGAGGAGTAGTGTGTACATAACCTGATGATACCTATATGGTAACTACAGACTATAGACATCAGCAACTAACAAAAGCAGATTGCAGATGCATCGCTTCATCAAAGGACTAGGGTTTTGCCTCGTGTGGAAGTAATTTATGGGCCTTATCTCCCCACCAAACCATAAGACAGTAATTCAAGCACTACTATTTGGCGGCCGGTTAAATAAGAGACGGTAACGCTGCCTGCAGCTCATGCACTAGAGACCGAGAACAACTGAGAGACCATTCTACCATGGATCGATGCCTGATCAATTGGTGTAATAGAAACTGTTGATCGACGTTGACTAATCCATTTCCCCGTAGAACTATCTGTTGCTGTTATAACACCCTTACTCAAGCACTCACTGTATGAAGCATAATTTCTGTACTTGTTGATGTTCTGTGCTATAATCGAGAAACACGTCGGCGAACAATTTGCTTGCGATTGTCAAGGCTATTTGCTATTCCCAGAATATCTGTTAGCGCCGTCCGTGAGTCAGCATCTTGTGAGTCACCAGCACTCCATCACTCCTCGATTGTTACCGATAATTTGCTCTTTTACTGATACATTTATGTCTATTCACTGTAGGCCATTGTTTGATACTGACAAAACAGTTCGTCTATTATGAAAACGTATTCTTTAGCTGGGCTGTAATGTGTACAATATAATGTCACTGATATGATTATGTTATGACTAAACGAAACCATACAATATATAAATTATATAATCAATGCAAAAAAAAACATGTATTTCACATGCTTTTTTTTGCAGTTGTGAAAATCAATATGAAAACCGTAATCTTGTGAAAACAAATGCAGATTATTATATTATTCCGCATTTCTGGGTATACGTTGAAACCTATAAAAGTATATGATTATTGAAATCTAGCCATTTCGGCTAATCGTTTGTGAGGTAGCAACTACAGACAGGCTTGAAATTAAAATTATATGCATTATTTTATCAGCAAAAGGTACACAACGTTTGTCACTGCGTGCTTTCTAAGTTATGACCGAAGATAATCACAACATGAATAGTTATTTTGATAATATCTAGCGTAGATTGGTGAGACTTTATTTAAAGAGGACAATCAAAGCGTCAAAGGTGAGGAGTCGCTGTAGCTGTTCTTCGTTTATGTCCACGTTGACATAATATTTAAAAACGATATTGCCTTCTCCAACACGGTCCTTTATTGGGAGTCAGAGGTTAACTAGCATCAACTTCCTCAACAACATGCAGATACAATCTCTTTCATTGAAAATGGCTGCGCTTTCTCTTGCCTACATTACACCTACGTTAATAACGTAAATCTTTTCATTAGGAGGATTATACTTATCTTTGTTGTTTTGTTTATTGTTAAGTAGTCTCGCCAGTATAGTAGGTACTCTATGTAAGTGATAAAAAGTTTTAATTTAATCCGATAAAAGTTTAATCCGGTAATAAATATGTCCTTAAAGATGTAAACTGCTGGTTTCTTTGGTTCATCCTAAGCAGTTAAAATCTGTAAGTTTATTGAGTGCCGCGGTGAGACAACTCAAATTGGTGTTAATTTTAGAAATATTTATCAAAAACTCTACAGTTATCTTCTTTATTCTTCTTAATTATTGGAATTAAAGTAGTCTAATTTATTTTTTTGTTACATTTGGCTTGAGAAATTTTGCAATTAATATAAATAACCAGAAAACGATTAAACTTACGCGATGCAAATAAAATACAAAGCGTCACAGCAGGCGTTTGTTCCCCGTCGAGTATGGAACCTACTACAGAATTCAACATTGTTGAATTTCGTGTGCCACACAAAAGCTTGCTCTACTCTAAACAGATTTGAAACATAGAGCTCTTATTATAGGTATTTACATTCCACTTATTTGCACAAGTCTATTGTTTATTCACCGCACCACCCTATGTTTAAGTCAACACCAATCTCTTGGAACTCGAAGCTTCCACGAAGGCACTAAACTTAAACATAAGTCACAATATTGACTCTACAAATGGACCTAACAATACAAGAATCTTTAATAGATTCTTCATAGTAATTAACTATGTTTTTTGTTGTTTTTAACTACAGCTATTAACGTGCAAATAAGCCAATCGAAATTACCAATGAGAATTAAAATATTTGTGTAAAAAAATCATAGCTTTCCATTATTAATTTAAGCATTGTTCGCTGGTGGAATTATGGCTATTATCCTATTAAATAGAAGAGTGTCACGTTATGCATATTTTATCCACGACTTGGAGAGGGCAGAATCGTTAGCATTAATTGTTAATATGAATAAATAAATAATAATAATAATAAATATTCCACAACTCACACACAACGCCATCTAGTCCCAAACTAAGCAGAGCTTGTACTATGGGTACTAGAATAACTGATACTAATACATATATACTTTTCTTTTGTAAATACATACTTATTATACATAGAAACCACCCAGACTAAGACAAACCCCCATGTTCATGCACACAAAGATTTGTCTTAAGTGGGAATCGAACCCACGACCTCGGCGTCGCAGTCAGGTACACTACCCACTCCGCCATCCAGTCGTCAATATGATTTACCTATGGATTCAGCGTACCATTTAAGTTTGACATTCAGCGCAGTTGCAAAAATGGCAGTGACGCAAGCAGGGAGCGTCTTCGTTCGCGATCGGCGGCTCCAGTGCTCCTCTCCGCTCTCGCCTTGCGCCATTCACGTCCGACACACTGCCTCGGGGCCTGCTCTCTAGCCGGGACAGGGTTGCGAACCTAATCTAATATAGGTACACTTACATTGATTACTCTAACATTAATCGCCATTTTATTAGATTTGCCTGAAAAATAAAGCTTCTGAAAAAACAGAATAGGACTACCGCGATTGCTGTTGACTGTTAGGCAATTTTAGCCAACTGTTGAAGCGCTTCAAGTTCACATCAAACAGCAACTTGTTGGATTTCATTCAAAACTAGACTGAACCTTCATATTCATTATACGGACATCATTTTATGTTTACGTGGAAAATTCAATACGTCGAAGGCTTTTTAAAAATAATTTTGCAACGTGCATAAAAATAAACTTTTTTGCAGGCAATAAGGATGTTGCCTGCACCAATCAAGATTCGATTATTTAATGACTAGCGACCCGCCCCGGCTTCGCACGGGTACAATGCTGATACTAAATACACTACAGAAAAACTGTGAACGTTGTATATAAAAACACAGCGGCCCGCTCCGGATTCGCACGGGTATATAATATGTCACTCACTGAAAAAATGATTAAAATCGATCCAGTAGTTTGATTTATTCAATACTGCCCGTGGCCCGCACGCGTTAAATTTGGAGTAAAACAATTCCCCCTTTCTATGCATGTATTATACATAAAAACCTTCCTCTTGAATCACTCTATCTATTGGAAAAAACCGCATCAAAATCCGTTGCGTAGTTTGAAAGATTTAAGCGCACATAGGGACAGAAAAGGCGACTTTGTTTTATACTATGTAGTGATTTATGGAGACTTTTTTTGTTCAATTATACTTTCCAGATCCTGATAAAATCGTTGATTTGAAAATATACACAAATAAACAGGTGTGGAAACCATTTCGATCGGTTGACAGCCCTATAAAGGGTTAAGCCGCGCCGTACCGGAGATTAGGTAAACGAAAATAGACCGGCTTGTTTACGTTTGATGAACACGGATCGCGCTTCTTTGACTTTCAGAATTTTAGATAAGTCGCCTTTGAATAACTCTCATGTTTGATCGTAATCTGCTAATACATATTGATAGTTCTTAAGAAATATCTGCTAACATTTGTAGGTTCTTATTTTATTGGGACGTACATACCTACAAACGAGAATAGGTATCGGAGGAAGATCAATGATCTTGTCCTTAATGTTAATGGTTGACCGAGCATGATATTTTAGGGCAGTGGCAAAGGGTGCTTCAATAAACAAGTCAAGAACGACGACCGAGCGGACGCAGAAGCGTGTACGATAGCGTACGCGAACGCGGCAAATACATATACTATACAAACATACATATTACCCTCATTATATTGTTCTATAACGTGTAACAAAGCAAATCCCGCGGGAACTGAAGATTGCACGTCAAGACTCCGCCCTAGTTCGACTTATCATTAATTTAATGGATTTTTTTTACAATTTATCTCAAAGCTGTATTTCTTATCTTGACGCTTTACAGTTAAAATTTTACTCAGATAAAGTATTTCCTTATTGATGCAGTGGTGACTGTGTTTCGTGATAACTTGGCTGATTTGTTTTACTGATTTCACTCACATACATAACAGAAGTCTAGAATTAGAGACAACAAATTAGCTTTTCATTGTCTAGGTAGGTAGGTTTAGATAATAATGAACCCAAAGATACAAGTTGTTGTAACTTTGGGTTCATTATTTGTCTAACTACTAACTTTAAAAAGGTAATCATAAAATTTTATCATGCGTCTTTCAAGTGATTTGTTACACAGTAGACATTATAATCGTCCCAAAGAATCCGACACAGTAATGTTTATAACATCCGTCCCAGAATCGAACCAAATCTTTCATATTTAAGACATTAGTGACATAAGCTTTTAGAAGTTAGTAGCATTAGCTGTTTCCGGCCGACTTTAGCTCAAACTTGTTAGAAACTTATACATGATGTCTTGAACAAGTTCGACCGCACCAGTTCATATCGCCAGTCTTTTGCTGGCATGTAACGACATTATGCGCTCATATTATTATAGCTAGTACTTATCTAAATTGCTTAGTGCCCGTTGTGTGTGTATACTATTATTATTTATTCTGCTCACATTTCTCACGTGCAATTCACAATACCGGCGTAGGTCTTACGGCGAACTATCACGTCGACGGCGGCTGCGTGTACAACAAATGTATGATAAATACGACACTGGTCGACACTGCTTGCATGCTTACTGTCAATAATTGCATAACCTTTGCCAGTTCTCGTAACACACGCTAATTAATCAACTTATAAAATATAAATACTTATTTCACATAGTTGTGGACAGGAGTGCCGCACTACCTTCGGTCAAGTTTAACAATTTTGTAGTTGTCGAATAACATTAGACTGTAGTTGCGATATGCACCGTGGGAGACGAAACGCTGTGGAATGTTAGCCATAGAATTTTTATATCAATACCAGAGGTCAACGCCGGTATTTATCTAAATTTTGTGTTAATTAAAATTAAATAGGTAGTTAAAGCCTTATTAATATGTAAAACAAGCTACGTCAGTCAGCAAAACAAGACTGAAGTCTTTTGCTTTTCCAAAAATTTTCCTTTTATTCTTCTCATCGCAACATCTTAGATATTTCAATTGCCTGTGTCAGCAAGCGGATTTTTTTTTACAAAGTTTGCTTGAGATGCTGTCCCCGTTGCGGATTTCTTTTTTTGTAGCTCTTGATTGATGACATTTCTTAGAGTGTGACATTACTTGGAGCTTTTTTTGCCACTGAGTCTGTCCTCTAAATCCATCAAAAAGAGTCACTTACAGTTAACAAGGTTTTAATATTGATAGCTACCAAATGAAATATTACTTTCCTTTTATGTCTTTTTTTACATCAATCTGACAGCTGAAGAGGGTTTGCTTATAGAAATATAAGAAGTAATTAAATTTTATTGTTAAAATATTATTTATTGTTTACGTAAACTTAGCTATTGCCGTTATGGGTATACAATCATATTGATTACTGCATGGAGAGACATAACGATACCCGTTGTACATAGTAGAGCGTACACGTAACTTCTGATATTAGTTTACTTTCTGCAGATGAAACTTTTTGTGGTCTTAGAATAAGTTTCAAAGCCCGAAATTCCTACTTTTTTGTTGTAATACATTGAATGATGAATGAGTTCTTCCATGATGCGTCCATGTTAAGAAACGGAACGGTCGTGCGCGGCGTGACCTCACGCATCTCTACAAAATTCCGAGTCCATTTGAGGGTACGTGCGTGAAAAACCCGCCATGTCCACATAAATATTATTTCCCGCGGGATCTGGTTGAATAATCGACTTATGTCAGCATTGATCTGTAGTGCGCCGGTTTGGTAGCAGCCGCCAAACGAACAAATTTAATTTGGCACGCCTCTGTAAACTTCACTCTACTGTAGTGCACATGTAAAGCGGTGCTATTCAATATGGATAATGTACGTTACATTAAACGTAGCTGAGTGCATGTAAGTTTAATGTAGTTGACCCCATACAAAGTTCAATCCAGCCAGGATAGTAAGTCAACGGACGATCCTGCGCAGTGATCCGGAGAGGAGGGAAGTGGCACCAGACACGCTCCCTGCGTCTCCGCTTCGTGCTATAAATAACACACATGTTTATATATATGCATATGAGACCGTCTAGCGTATTTCTTACGACAAAAACTACAAGATAATGTTATTCAGCTTGAGTTTGAATAACACGTACCGTGAGATCCTTGACATTTTACGTGTTAAATCAAAGGTAACATATAGATGTGAATTATTGAAAGCAATCATCTTCAAACGCGTTACATCAACAAAGCTCGCGGTGGCCACGTATTAAATTATTACAAATAATTGAGAGCGTAAACTTTTAGTACAAACATAAACATAAAAGTGATGAATGCTCGAAGCTAGATAGAAGTCAATTAATTGTAACTAGGTACGCGCATTGAGTCGTTTTATGGATAGAATTAAACTTCAAACTTCAATATTTTTATTGCAAATATGGGTATACATTGATGTTATAAAATAGTTAAGACCACCATATTTTACCCTAAGGCATGCAATAACAGATCATACTTAAATCTATTCATCATTATTTGTTTAAAAACTATTTATATCAAATTATAAAATTTACACAAGAATAAGAATAACAAAATTAAAATAATAAAGATTGTATAACAACACAAAGTAAGATAAATAACTACATAATTAAAACTATTATTTTTCTATATACTAGTAATATTGCCACTAATGTTATCATCTAAATATTCTTGAACACTATAATATGCTTTACTAATAAACATTTTTTTCAAATTAATTTTAAATTTATTTAGTGGGCTTATTTCTAATAATTTCTTCGGTAGTTTGTTATAAACTCTTGGTGTCGTCATACAAGAAATTAGATTACCGTCCGGAATCTGTAAAAAGTACGACAAATGAGGTCCCAAACCGACAGACAGGGAAAACAATTTATTACTACACAAATGGTGGTAAATCTGCAAGGGCAGCATTCTTGCACGCATTTACAAACCGTAAGCCCTCAACTTCACTTTAGAGAAGTAAGGTGTTTGTGCTATAGGAATTCCCATAATACGGTAGATCCCTTTTTAACGAGCTCACTTTGTAGAAGCAATTTTTCACCGCGTACCTTTTTTGACCGAACTCCGTGCCCAGTGGACAAGTTTCAAGTTCTCGGATGAAAAACTCGTAACTCGTTTCGATACCCAAACTATACATTACATAGGTACTAACTTGCTAGGCTTTTTGCACAAGTTTTTCCGTTTATTTATGGTCATAAGTCATATAAGAGTCTAATTAACGTAACACCACAAATCATGTCCAACTTCTTTATTTTTATGAATATGAAACGATTTATTCAGAAAATAAAACGTCAAAACCTCGTCTCTTTTAAGTACCAGGGCTATATTTTGGTGCTAATGACAAAAAATGTAAATCAAAGCGTGCTGTGATTGATATACAGCTTCAAGTCGGTTGTATGGCACACACACCGTCTATTAAATTTAAAACGTTTTTGAACTTGACTGGTGGTTTGAGGCTGTTATGGTGTCGGAGAGAGGGGGGAGAGTGTCGGAACGCGTTTGATGCATAAGTGATCAAATGGACTTCGGTCCGGGCGCGGGTCGATGTCTCATTGCGCAACAAACCGTTACCTATCTATTTTAATTAGGTTCGGAATTTCATATACCATTATGAGCCTCCTCCGGCCCTTAGGCTGCGTCATGTTTGACAAACTGAGACACAATTACTTACAATTACACGTCGTACGTGACTTGGGATCCGTTTTTGCAATCTTGTCACAGTTGTCACCCATTCCAAAGCTTACCGATGTCATCTTGACTAACACAGGGACTTTGATCTACCCAAGCGAGACCGATTAAATTATAATTTTATTGTAAACTTTGTTAAGTAGATAAGCTCTGGCAATAATTTTAGAATCTACATAATATGAATTTAATGCACTACAGTTATCGATTATGAATATTACCCACAATATTACTTCGACAAGCTAATGTAAAATTTTCCCTCAAATGAATGCAAACACTGGTATCAGCCAATACAATCTACGTTTTATGATACAGCGCTGTCATTAAACAGCATGTTATATGAGGCATTACAAACTTCTTATTAATTCCTCAGCTATGCAACACTATCATGTTTCGCTTATAAACGTTAAAAGAGACATCTGGAGTCTGTTATAATTACCGGAGTATCCTATATCGTGAGCGATGGTATATTGAATATTAATGTAGTGTGAAATAATTTAAGCATTTTCCAGGGGCTATCAATCTGAGTTAATGAGATTCGTCCGGCCCGCTGCGACTGCGTCGACCAATTTGCTGGCGTTGCATCCCACTAATGAAATCCATAGGCGCTACTTGCACATAAAATAATCTCATCTTCAGCAATCACATCCGCTTGTAAATGAATTTCAATACGAGGAGATGAGATGCCCGCCTGATGAGTAACTAATGCTTCGCTGTTTATTTATTGAGTAGTGTTTGTACAAAACAGAGTATTATGCAGGGTGTAAATGACATCGAACCGTTTACCAGTCGTTCAGTACATGATTCTAGGACCCTGGAAGGAAAAAAATCTCCCCGGATAGGTAAGATTTTTTTGCTCCTAGGGACGCAGAATCATGTACTTTATGATTTTTACCAGTAGAATATTAGTTTTTCGCGGTAATGGAAGAGAACCGTTACCTTAAACTGTCCCAATACATTGGCAATTTTTCGATCAACTTTGGGATTTTCAGAAGATTTTACAATTAAATATTTTATTATTTATTTATTTATTTATTTAAACTTCATATACAGAATTTGTATACAAGGCGGACTTAATGCCGTAGGCATTCTCTACCAGTCAACCTTTGGGTGATGCAGAGATTAACAAGGCAGGTGAAGTTATAAAATATAGCGTTTTGATAAGAAATGGAATAAAAATCAATACAATTAATAAATACATAGTGAAAATAAGTGCGTATATATATATATGCATAATACCTACATAACAAAATACTTAAATATAAGTAAATATTTAATAAATAAAATATATATATATATATATGAACGAATAATATATATTATGGTATTTTCGCACCTACATCTCTAAAATCATGTTCATAATGCGTTTTCCTTATATGTGAAATGTTTCCTAGACCGATGTGCCGATGTAGGGAAATTTCTGGTGAAATGATTTGACCCAGGGTCTCAGAATCATGTACTCAATCACTGGTAAGCGGTCGTCACGATGTCATTTACACACTGTATCTTTTTTCATTAAATAGAGGGTGTACTTGTAGCAGAATGTATTTATTATGTAAGTTCACCTGCTAGTTCGGAATTACTTTGCTTGGTATTTATTTATCCTTACGTAGATATGTTAGTTATTTGTTTTGATTTTTTGAAATCTTAATATTGATACTAAAAACTTACCAATAATAGGTAGCTAATAAGCACTCCCTTATTTCAAACTTTTCCAGACCTTCCTGTTTATTTGGCCATTTTAGTTGTTGTACCTCGTATTTTTGTTATTGACTTTATTTATTTTGTTCAGGTATTTGTGTCAAGAGACTCATATTTTGCCGCTAAATGCCAGTCATGGTAGACTTTTAAAATTTATTGTAAACGATGACGCATTTAAATATTATCACAAAAATTATTCAGTTCAATACAGGCAATTAGTCTAACAATAAGAGCACCAATGTGTCATCTGTTATTTAGAAACGGCGCCACAGCCACAGGCCATGGGTTTCGACCGCGACCTACGACCGCGCTTTCTCCCATCTCTGCCCACAGCAATTCGCTTTCCAACCATCTATAATCTATTCTCACAACACAACCATCCTTGAGACCACGACAAGAGACACATTAAACAAAACCCATTTATTGACGTAACAATTGTTAGTGAGTCATTTACAAACAATAGCCCGCCGGAAATTATCCGTACCAACTTCTATACAGATCAAACTTTCTCTTTAGATATGATTATTATTACATATCATTGTTGGATCGAATATTTAGTAACAACGTATTCTCCCGGTGAAGCAGCTCGTAACGCAATACGAAACGAGTGCTGTTTCTGTCTAGTTATTTATAACGAGCCGGTTCTTAAACAATCTACTTATAAAGTAGATGAGCAGTGATTGGGCGAGTTGCAATGCAGACATAAGTTTCAATCTGTTCGCTTCCTGCGCCTCTGACGTCTCAATTGCTGCTCTTTTGTAATCAACAATTTGTGCCGCCACCGCCATTGCTTCGAGACGCTACTTTCGGCGTCGTTCTCATTCAATAACAAACGTGAACAAATTCCAGACACTTTTAGTTCTCTCGTTATGATTATGTCACGTCCAAATCTATTGTGACATGCTCCCGTCGTACTATTCACACGTCAAACTCATTTGCCAGACATGCGTCTTCAAATCCAAAGTATTTTTTAATTATAATCAAATTCCCAATTTAACTTTGTTCAAGTTCGTCGGGCTAGAATCGAAATGCATATAAAATTATGTAGTCGCTACTTTAAACATGTTTCACTAATTAAATAACTTTGAAATTGCTACAATTACAGACCAAGTTACCCCAAAGCATAAGTAGTGAACAAAGTAAAAGATAATACATTAAGTAAATAAAGTTTACTCATTATAAGGTTCAAATTTTAACATTTCATTAAATCAAGCATTTTTTTGTAACGTGTGGGTTGAATCTTCCTTGTTAAATATCACGAAATATGGGTGTAATCTGTGTAAGCCTCTATATCCGCCTTTGCGAAAATACAGGCATGGCATTATGTAACCATCTTTATCCTCGTCGGCTTCTAAGAGTTTTCCTAAAAGAGCTTTTAATCATTAGTGAATCATGCGGATAATGGTATCAGCTTGTGCTTTCGGGAGCACGTTTCATTGCAATAGCCTTTTAAGATGTTTAGCGTAGGGAACGTTTCTAAATCATTGTTTATTTCACGGTAGAGTACCCTTAAGATTCTTACACAGCTGCGAATCGATCTAACACATATCCTATTCAACATCGTCCAATTTTTATGGGTGCTATTTAATTTAATTAGGTTATCATCCCTAGATCAGTGGAACTACCGAATAATGTAAGTTATATTTTACTAAGAAAAAAGCCTGTTGACGCCTTTTATAACGCTGAAGCACACTTATTCCTAATTGAATAGAAGTTATGTCTAATAATAACATTTGCCAAACTTTAGTTACTTCGCCTCTATCTAAGCCTCTAAAATTAAAGCGAACTTAATGAAACGGATCTAACTCAAAAAAAAAAGTAAATAAAATTCATATTTTACTTATCTTGAAAGTATTTTCATGATAATGCTATTTTAGTGAGCAGTTAAGTAGCTACTTATTTCAAAGAGCAAATAACAAAGCTTATTCATCCTAGTGGTTTTGCTTTAAATAGGCGAGACTAAAACATTACACCGTTAGTAAGTCACCGTGTGTTTTAACCGACTTCGATATAGGAGAAGGTTTATATTCGACGCGTAAATTTTTTGTTGTTGGTCCAGCGATTTCTCCGTCATTTGTCAACCAATTTTCAAAAATATTTTTTTATTTGAGAAACTTTATTCAGCTATGCTATTCTGTAAATGTGACTAATTTCCAGTCGCTTTCGAAATCGACTAAGAATTTCGATCGTAACCGGTTCATCTCGGTTTTAGTGCATCCTTATTTCCATACATATACGGTTGACAACTGCTTGGCAAAAAAATTGACAGCTTGCCAGTTACTATCCTCTTGCAGATTTGACAGCTTTACAGGCAAGTAACGCAATTTCTTATGTCAAAATCGGAAACTGGTCATGGAGCAGTTTCTTAGTGATTTCTTGTACTTTGGTGAGATAAAATAATGATATTTAAAAGGTTTTTTACTTCAGATTAACGTTATACAACAAATCAATAACTGTTTAATACTATGTATGTCATAAAATACTAATTAAATACGTAATGCAATAGAATTTAGGTCATATTATTTTCAGTCATAGATCTCGAGATTTTTCATACGAAAACTTATAAATATGACCAGTAGTAGCACGAATTATGCCAGTCTGGGATATAAAAAGCACTAAATGAAAATAACGTATCTTCAAAATATTGAAACAATAATATTATGTAGATAGGTTGTAGGCTTCCTCTTTCTCGCCAAACTAAACAAATTTTAATGTATTCTGGCACACGGGTAAGTGCTTTTTATCGACGTAGTTCAAATCTAGTTACATACTTTAATAAAAAATGAAAAACCTGATTCATTCCATTTCATGGATGGTGAAGACCTTTGCCCAACAATGGGACAATACAGGTTATGCACCAGATAATGTAACTACTTACATTCTGTATTCACGATTATTAATTTATTTGGAGTTTACATTTATAATTTCTTATGTACGTAACGTAGTGTCTATGTCTATGATAATTATATCAGAGAAATAAGAATATATTAAAGAAAAATCAGGCATTCAGGCACATTTCTTCTAATGTTCGCTAGGCTTGCACTGATGAAACTTAAGTCTTAAAAAATGTTTAGCTGAGAAATCACCCGCCGCTATCATCTTTATCATAATACTATTATATTAAAGGTGTGCCATATTGCCCATATTCGTGTATTGCACCTGAAAGACAAAAAACATTACAACACATGTAAGAGATATTTATATGTGATTTCATCGTGTAACGGAGGACTAAGTAGAAATTATAACGCATACTCACTGTTTCTAGTACATAGCAGTAGCAAAGAGTTAAAATCACATTTATATATCGTTTTTATAGTTGTCTTATAAGATTATCTTGATCTTTGATATTTGTTTTGTATTGAGGATAACTTTTTTTTCCATCACATTGCGTTCCATTCTTATTTTCTTCAATTTTATGCACTCGTTTTACACTAAAGAGAAAATCTCTCCGAAAATACCTCTTACCATAATCACTTATATTGTTTTTGTTGCTATAATGTGTACAATTTTCTTTTGATATAATCAGTTAAATAATTTGAATTTTATTGTATGAATTTGTAACTTTCTTAATTCAGTTTAAAGCTATTTATATGCTTTTTGTTGTAATGCAACGTACCAGTTTTCTTCAGTCAAAGACATTAGTTGCCACAGAGTAAAAATGCATTTTAGTAGGTGTCAACAAGAAGGTTTTATCAATACAAATAAATAAAATTGAATTGTCTGTTTTTATTTTAATGTCAAAACAATAATATTTTTAGTATATGTTATAGTTATTTGCACGATACTTATTTATAAAATCCAGTTTACTTTATTTAGCTACCACGCAGACAAATCCGCGAGCGAAAGTCAGCTCGTTAATTTTATTATTTTATTTTCGCGAACTACTGAATATTGAACTGATATTTGAGATTACGCTAAACGTCACGGGAGTGGAGCTGTAAGGTTTAATGCGGGTCAAAACGTGGGCGTAGCTATTACTAATATAATGAATTCCACGCAAACGAGGTGGCGGGCAAAGTAGTTATAAAATTAAAAATATGGAGGATGTTCAAGTTAAATATTGAAAGCCCAAAAACTTAATTTATGATTTTGTGTTTATACTCGAACATGGCCAAACCTCATGGTAAGCGGCCGCAAATTTTACCTCTGTGGTAATACTAAAAATATTTTTCTTTTTTTTTTTAAGTGGCAGTCAACAATTTAATAGCGTCTTTTCACTGAAAATATATTTTTAAAAATGTAGAAGTTATATTTCACTCTTTACATCAATTTCAAATGTAGTTTAAAAAGTATTATCTTATTGTTAAATAGCTTCTGCCGGTGGCTTCGTCCCCGTTAAGTTCGATATTTCTGAGTTATTATATCTTTCAAAATTGAGAAACCTTCCTCATACACTTGCAACCCCTAATTTACCCCCTTTGGGAGTTAAATTTCCAAAAAGTCTATCCCAAATTCATCTACAAAATTTATTTTATTTACTTGTATGGAGCATAATAAAATTATGAACACATGATATACAGACAGACAAAAATCCAAAAAATATGTTTCGGCTTCTACTGCTGTTCTAGTCTCCTCTTATTATTTTTTCTTAAATTTCTTTAATGAGCAGGCATTTATAATTTTAAATTTTATTATACGTATGTATGGATTAGCTATTATTCATAAAACCATCTTAGTTCAAGTTAGTTCAACCACAGATAAAACATCATTAACTAATAGAGTGCGCGCCACAACTCAGTAAAAAACTGTAAAACAAAATAATTTTTACTTCTATTAAAACTATAACACAACAATAAAAGTGGATAAATTTGTATATTCCTCGTCCTATTAAATAAGAAATAATTTAATATCAGTTTATAATTTACAAATTGGTCATTTCCATTTAGTTTTGCCTATTGTCGTAAGCCATTAGTAATAACACGCACTCTGATTTTTTGCTATTTTGAAATGAGTTTTTAAGCGTAAGTATTAATATCAGGCAAGTAACCAGGAGAGTAATCCGTGGTTCCGTTATGTCAAAAATGTATGTTTTGAGTGAAAGAATTACTAATTGACAGAAACTATTTGTTAAGAAACCAAAATCTCAAATAGCGAATAACCCCACCGATTGTCACAAACACGAATTTCAAAATAACTATTTTTTTAATTTATATATTTTTATTTTTTAAATTGTTCATATAGCTACATTATATAAATAAATTTACCTATAAATTACATTAAGTTACCTTTAAGTTACTTGAATATTATATAGTTTAATCAGGAACCTAATTTTTGCAGTTAATTTGGAATATTGAAAATCGGAATGTAATTTTTCGGACCGAGAACCCATCGGGCATTTGATTCTTCGAACGTATGAAAATTTAACCCTTCGGTTAAATAAGTTACGTGATTTTCCATAATAGATGATAGATGATTCTTTGGTATTATGAAATTCGGTCTTTTGAACGTCGGAACAGCGAAATTCGAAATTAAATAATTCGGTTAATTTGGGAGTTTCCATTTCCTAAATCTATTTCGATATGTGCATCTAGCAGTCAGCACCTCATATTGCTGCGCTGCTGCTATGTAACGTATGTTACTCCATAATTCCTAAATGTATTATTTTAAGTTATACACAGATGAGACGTTGCACTGAATATCTCTTAAGTTACTACTTAAGTCATTCATATAACAAGTTCAGAGTAACAAAATATGATATTAAAAGAGAAGGATTCATAGTAAAGATACTTCTGAAAACAGAAAAGAATTTATTTTTTTAAACCGACTGAATTTTCTGGGATTTCGAAGGCGGTTTTTTTATATACTAGGTATACGGGGAGATAAATAGAGAAGATGAATTTGTTTGCATAATATTTAAATGCGTCATTAGGTACCATGTAATCAAGGTTTCGGTAATATATCTGTCCTACTTGAATAATAACTTTAGATTGGAGATCTTTTTGCTCGCTTATTGCCTGAGGCCATTGTCTCTGCAAACAACAATTTATATATCGCAATACAAGCAACACGCGACCATTTGTGAGTATGGCCGCGGCTAATCGGCTTCCCGCTTCACACCAAACATTAAAACTGCATTAAATTCTATTTAACCATGAATGAAGCATGCTTAGTTAAGTAATTGAAATACACATTCGTGTTCCATGCAATAAATAAAATCTCCTACTAATCAGCAGAAACTGATTGAGATAAGTGATAAGAACATAACATAGAATGTAGTACCTAATGAATTAAATTATTTTCCTCCAAATAATTATGAATGCCACGGTTAGGGAACAAAGGATAGGTCACGCAACTACAAGTAAATTGATCACGCGCACACGTGTGCAGCCTAACTCGACCGGCACGAGACAAAGATCGATTTGTATATCTTAGTTTAATAAGTGTGTCTTTTTATGGCACAAAATGCAATGATTTGTACACGGTCGATCTGTTAGTAATTGATTGAACCGCTGCATCCGCAGTAAAGCACATGGTTTGCCGTAAAAAGGATACGCTCGTGATAGACTTGAATGAAATCGTAATCGTATCAAACCCTGACACACATTTGCTCACGCTATGTCAGACATTGGTAGGACTGAGGAATGCCCGCGACCGGTCGCCACTTCCGATGACTACGATGCCTGAGATGACAGCTTCGTTGAAAATCCCGCGAACGCCGCGATTGTACCCGACATACCTCTCGTTCCATCAACGATTTAGCAAATAACTCAAAAATCTCGTTCATTAAATAACTAAGTTAATAATAATTCTGTCCTCCAGAGCGAATGTCACGGTCCTGGTCAATGACCAGCGTCAGTTAAACCAATGCGAATTTACGCTAATGATATTAATATCGGTTTTGAGTAAATATTTTTCATCATTATTAACATTATATTCATATACCTAAGTAAGATGTTACGAACCCAACACTAAAAGCAATATTATTGCTTCATCATACGTTTACAAAACTGCAATCGATCTGTTATGAATTTAACTGGCTCGATTCTTTAACGTGAACAACACTTGGGTACCTACCTGTTCTTTATCAAAACATGTCGGTGTTAGAGCGCGTGTTATTTTTAAATTATGAGTACGGCTGGTTACTCCATCATCATAGCACATGTCGGCTCCAATACCCAATACTCACCGTTCAATCATAGTACGAGCTAGTAGTTGCTATTCATACAAAAGGTGCGTTTACGACTCGAATACACCGTCTTAGAGCCACCAAAGAATCGAAAGCAGAAGAGACTACATCGTGTTGTATTTACAGTCGAAAATGCATTAGTATCGTTAGGCACTAGTGCTTGTGTTATGCAAGAGTGCATCTACTATGTTTTGTCTATGGTTTAATAACGGATGCCGTCGATTGTGAATTATTTTGGTCTCGGGAAGCATAAACTAGTAATGCGCCACCCGCCGCCCACTAGTCTTAGCGTTCATAAGGAAACGCTACGATTTAACTACACCGGCTTATTTTAGACATTCTGCGAACAAGTGCATGTGCTTGTTTGGTCAGTGCCCAGTTCTAACTCACTTCCCTTCAATCAATGCAGGGTATAATCATACTAGACGTGTTGTACACCAAAACATGTTTAAGACATAGTTACCTACCAATCTCGGACACTTAAGACCTTTTGTGATTGACGGCATATCCATTTACAAAGAGTTGAAAATGAATCGTGTAATGACTTGCAAGAAAAATATGTCTTAGGTTTAATCTTAGAATATTATAAACTTAAATTTCTTGAAGACAAGGCACATGTAGATTAGTCTTGTATCCTGTAAATCTTGAAGTTTTAATAGGCTACATATTCTTAGAAACTCTATTAATTACCTTTATTATTTTACTAGCAACACTAGTTACAGATAGTTTCAAAACAAAAACTCGAACAGGTGAACAACTAATTTTTCTGGCCTAATATGAGTTGCGTCAGTCCAACAATGGGTCCGTTCATCAAAACATTAGCGTGGATGCGTGCAACCATAATTGTGGGTAATTTGCAGATATTTCATGTTGTCGTTACGTGAACCTCATCAAATAATGGCCGAGTCGTTCGCCGAATTGGCTTAAACAAATATCTTGTCGTTCATGGGCAAAGCTTTTGACTCGAGGTTAACCAGACATGATTTATGTTATTGTTCTCAGAACATGTACCTATCAGAAATAACAATCATAAGATTAATAAATCAGATGATAGACGTTTAATAAACTTTTAATGATATATTTGTCATATTTGTTGTCGTTTTAATACTGCTAAAAGATTGTTATTAAATTTTGGGTTATGATCGGCTTTGACAAGAACTTTGGTAGGACGTTTTAATATATAGGTAAAGACGGATAGTTCCTAATAGATACCTAATTACTGACCTGTTCTATTACTAAAACACACAGACGATATGCAGAATTCTAGGAATAAACTTTGAATCTTTAGTTGAACAAATAATGACATTTACTTGGAAGATGTCGCAACGCAACTAATTTTTTAATTGTTGACCAAAGTTGCATTATTCAAGATAATATAACAGAGAAGAAGTAACACCTCATTACTTTTTTTCCTGTTATGTTATCCCGACTGGTGTGCCTGTATAAATATTTAAAAACACGAGCGATCTGACAAATCGATCTGAAAAATCTTACCCTGAATATTTCAGAATGTGCGAAGAGAATGGCTTATTTAAATTCAAGCGTCTCGAATTAAAGTTAAGAAATCAAAATATGAATATCCTACTGTGTGCTCGCCTTTAACCACTTTAATACAATTTTCTCTTTTCATTGACCAGTGAATTTATTTAACATATAATTTTATATTTGACGTTCATTATTAATAATATTATGCTGGGAAATTAATGGATCATGTTTCATGACCTCTTTTCAGGTTGATGATAAATTTCTGCTGCAACTATACTTTGAGTAGTAGTTAGTTTGAGCCGCTTACCAGTGATTCAGAACCTGCCTGATTCTAAGACCATAGGTGTCATTTTTTATAGGCAATTGCCACACATCGGAAAATCAATTATGAAAATATTTTTCATCATCCGAAAATCGCAAATGTTTGATAATAAGCATGTGAAAACACATTTCTTTGATTAAAAATATGATTATTAACCTCTGTGTTCATTTTTATTGGAAAATTCCAATGAGTAATTTTTTATCCCAAAGTTAACTGGGAAATTGCAAAGTTATTGGAATAGCATAAGGCAACGATCCTTTTTGATATCAGTCAAAGAACCGTGCAAAACAAAATATTTACCTGAGTACCCTCAAATGTTCAATAAAATTTGTTTGTAACTAAACAGCAAAAAACTGCATTCATCTTACATGTAGTTCAGAGTAAAGTCACTAAAGAAGAGACAAAGTGTAAGTGAAGATATGCGGTGCTCGAGCTCGCCGACCGCAGGACGCGGGTGATGGCCAATCAAACAATTTAGGTTAAACGCGCACTTCGCCCCGTCTCCACTGTCGTTCTAGTTTAGTTTCCTAACACCTCGGCATTTGTTAACATAATACATGCATAAAGTCGACTATTTCATTTTTCTTTTTATATGTGCGAAAAATATAAATATGTTGGTTGTGTCGATCCCTGCATCATATTAAAAGAGTGGTCCCTACCACTCTACTCATAATCTCAGACTATAAATCCATCTATTTCCAAAATGATTTTTTATTATCTGAAGAATAATCATCATTTCAGCCAACGACGTCCACTATTAGACATAGGCCTCACCTATAATTGCCGCCATAACGCACGGTTGGGCCGCCTGAAGCTAACTGCTCCCGCGATCTTAACCAGATCATCCGTCCACCTGGCTGGGAGACGACCCACGCTGAGCCTGCCGGTTCGTCTGATCTGAAGAATACCATGTACCCAATTGCAAGCTTTTGAAAATTTTAGCTTAAGGGATCGTTACCCGGTAATAGCTGGGACGCTTGAGTAGTTATATTGTGTACTGCATTTAAACCACGTGACGAACTAAAAACCTATTGCAGGCAAACTTAAGTGGTCCATTACCTTGCACTACATGTGTTAAAAATTACACACTTGACATTTAATACCTTAATTACCACTCACACCACTCATATAGTAGCATTACGGAACAATTTTTCAAGAAACTAGAATTTACACAAAGTGGTCTTTCTCGTACGAGTACTTTCTACTTTTAATGCTGACTTATTATTATTAATTCTTGCTTCAAGGCGAGGGCGAGTTCTCGTTAAATCCAGAATGGCGTGATATTGTCTTGTTAAATAATACATGCGGATAATAACCAAAGTCCAGAAAACTACAGGCCAATTACTCTACTAAACGTATTATCTAAAGTACTGGAAAATATCGTAAATAACCGCATGGTAAGTTTTCTTGATAAAAATAATATCATCTCGGACAAACAATTAGAATACTGTAGAATTTACTGTAGAAAATTTATCTGTAAATGCACTTTGAAAATGTAATTATTTAGCGAATATTATATTTCTAACAAAATTTTATCAACGACATGAATAGGCCAAAAAAAGGCCAAAAAATCAATGTAATTTAATATGTCTTCATTTATTTGCAAAAAGAGGAAATTTTAGGGAAAATGTTATTGTTATATGAAATTATTTCTAATTGATAGGGTTTTCAAATATTGAAAACATACAAAGAGTTGTTCATTTCTGCCTGTTTATTTAACAATAACTTTCTCGCAAGAAATATCTCACAAAGTGTCGAAAGAAAGTTTACTAACAATTTTGATAACCCTTATTTGTTTTGTTTACATTTATTCGTTTTTTTATTTTGTATGAAGTATAGGAATATGTGATACATGTAAAATTGTTACACCCACATTAAAGAGGATTGCAACACTCGATGAAGAATGCTGCCTACAACAAAATGTCAATTGTCGAAGTAAGGACCGTCATTAAATCGTTTACTGCGATGTTCAGTAACAACTCTCAATGACAGTATATATATACCCATGTGAACTCGAACTGACAAATACCAATTTACTCGAACATTGCGAAATTACCGCCCGTGTTGTTAGGCAAATTTTAAATAGATGGTGATTACGTGACGTCATTTAACCGCTCACTGGAGGTACGCCTAAACAAATAAATGTACTTGAAATAAGTACCTACTACAGGTACTAACATTGTGTTACCACTGTGTGAATTTACAATTTTTAACGCTGACCAGCCGGCGAATACTTATATTACGCCTATGTTAACAACATACGTCTAACAGACATTTGATACGCCGCTTGTAAATGGAAAATACAAGTTGATATTATTCTTAACGGGCGTGAGAAAATCGTAAACAAAGAGGCGAGTATTTTTAAATTATTTAATAAACGTTTTTAGTGGAATAATGAATGTGATATCTGTGTTGCATCTCACAATGTCGACGTGCGGATGTCCGTCCGGTGCCCGCGGGTCCGGCAAACACAAAACACGCGAAACGACACTGACAACACACAAAAAGAGGAGAACACAAGCAGGTTGTAAAACATTGCAGTGCTACCAACCACCTACATGACAAACGATGTGTATTTCTGTCCAACGGCAACGACCCAAAGTCACTTTGTTGTAACTCACAACTGCGCTGTTAAACGCAAATTGTTTACTTACAAAAACTGTTACTTCACACGTGTTTTATTAAGCTTACCTATAGGTAGACAGAATTCAAAGGGTCCTCTTGTAACAGGAGAATTCCCTAAAGCATTTCCCATTGAATTCCATTGTTGCTCAAGTTACAAAACTGTTTCAAAATCGTTTATCTGCAACTTTTCATTAAAAAATGTAATATTAACAAAAACCTTGTTAATTAAAGCTGTTGTGCCGTAACAAAACTCTAGTAAGCTCATTGTTTAGGTTTAATGAAAAACAATATACTTTTACCGTAAGAAGTTGGTTGAGGTTTATGCTTGTTTTATGGCTGTTAGCAGCATGTTAAATGGTGTGAGTAAGCGAGTACCTATTTCTGGCCGGAGACGATGCCGGTGCGGTGCGTTGTGCAACACATACGAACCTCTGAACACGTATTGATGCTCTTCAGACATAATACAGCTACAATTGCAAAAACACCTCATATTAAATTAATAATCCTCTATGAACAATTTGTAATAAATTGCAATTTAAGATTACACGTGCAAATAGTAGTACCTATGCTTAACTTTAGCTATGCTGTTGATGCTAATGAAGTATAATTTCAAATGTAAATCGTTGCAAATTATCAGCTTAAAGTAAATAGGCATGCCTATTAAATTATGGTATCTATTACAATCTACACCTAAATAGTTTGTAACTATTGAAGTCGGGCATAATAATACTTGTGTTATAATTACTTATTATATCCAAAGATATAAAGTAGGCAGGTATAATTATGTAAGTATATAATCTACCTTTAAGAAAATCTTTCAGCAAACAATGGTGAAGGAGATTTAGCAGCAGAGATTTCTCCTCCAAAGAAGCAACTGAGTGGCAGAAATCCCCGTGAATAACGGATTAACAATGGTAAACAACCCTGAGCGGCTGTAAGCTCGCATTGCATATCGTGTGAAATCTCGCCGCCTGAATATGCACACTAGCCTCTATTGTGGCTTGGGAATACTCCAGCAAAATTGCCCATTGTCCTTACAGCTCATTCTTGTCCTAACTGATTAGTAACTAACACTGTGTTTTTATCGTTGACACAAAGCAATTCCCAACAAAATATATATCGCCAATTGTGGGAAATTGCATTTAGCGTCGCGCGCCCTGTCGACTTTTGTTGTTCGACGATCTCACGATGCCGACTCATTTAGCTTTATTTTCTCACACTCAATACTTGAGATTAATTATACGTATTCTGTTCCTGTACTCGACGGTAGTAAACGAGAGATACAATTGTTGTAGTATTGTAGGTACAATCGTACCTCAAACACACGCGGAAGTGAAACCGTGCCTACGCCACACGGTTAATTGCAAAAATACTTCCTCGTATGATTTTATTACCCATCCATACGAATTTATGATATGGGATTAGATATTGTTGGATGTAGCGTGTATTACCAATATTTGGGCGTAATTTAAGCCGTTTTATTAACATAATAAAAAACAAATATAATAGTATAATATCTACCCACCTGCTTGGGTTCTTTTACATAAAGCCCCCGTACCAAATATTGAAATGAAGAGGTGCTGCTAAAAAGCAACTTTTCTATGATAAACCTTATTACTTATTAGACTACACATAACTAAAATTCGATATTTTTAAATGCCTGCTGGCTTGCCTCTCTCTGCCGTCATACTTATTATCTAATTTGAGTTCGCCTTTCATGATGACCTGTCATGTGTTAATTTCTATGCAATTTCTGAGCTGCAGTCCCGTAGTCCATATTTTAAATTGAGAAAGCGTTGTAGTGTCAAGGGTCGAGTAAGTCGGGCAATGCATGTCAGTGCAATTTAATTGTTGCGATAAGAGGGCGACGGCAGGGGGACGGGGGGGCTTTCGCGTGGGATTCCATCAAGCAAGCGTGACGTCACGCCGAGTAATTACCAAGTCTTGCGCACATCCGGACGACACACACCCCTTTCTTTAAGGCTAAGGTTTTGTTAGCATTGTGTGACGAAATCACGATAGAAGTCTATAGGTCGTACTAGTAGTAACTCAGATTAAATATTTTATTTAAAATATTCTATTATTGATTATAAGAAGGGCAAAAGAAACACATGAAAAAAGAATTTAACATTATTTCTGAAATTCCCAGAAGCAGTAGCCAAATTAAAACAAACATCCAAAACTCGACTGTGTAGTTAACGATCGATAATACTTGACAATGACTCCCCACACAGTTGTACCTATATGCTGACGAAACACTGAATATATTTTTTCTGACAAGGTATCCTTTTTTTTATGTCTTTTACATCATGATAGAAATAAAAAAGAGACTATTTCAAAATTTTGCGAACCTATGTCCGATAAGCCTTGCCTTAACATTCAAGCCCTACGATATTATTAGAGCAGGCCTTTGACGTGACTCTACAAAACTCTACATAGGATAAGGTTTGTTTTACAGTAAGGAAAATCTAACGGGTCGACGCGGAGTAAAGTAGTACTAACTTGTTGCGTATTTACTGCATTCAACTCGTTCAGATCCTTCCTTGACAGTGGGGCAAAAAAATATTGCATAAAAGCAGGACTAAACTACAATAACTCAAACAAAAAGTTTTTTTATATTGTTAAACGAATTCCGAGCAAAAAAATACTCAAAAATACTTAACTTATTTTTAAAATAACATCCCTATAAAATATATCAATGCGTTCACTCCCAGTGAAGCCATTGATCTAAATTAAAGAGGAACGCATCGATTTTTGTTTTTGTGTTTGTTGCGATTTAATTCAAAAAATACTAAACCGATTTTAAAAATTTCTTCGCCATTAGATTGCTAGATTATTTTTGAAGAACTCCTAGTATCTTCTGATAAACCGAGGTAAATTTCTTTACGTATCTAATACGTGTGGTATGCATCCAGTAATTATCAAATTCTATGAATATAAGTCCGATACTTGATAACATATTACTTTTGACTACCTTCACTATGTTGGCATATCACTACATACGAATGCATGACTTCGTAATGCATTCGTATGTAGTGATATGCCACGAATGCAACCAACATAATAATCTTAACAAATAAATTATAAAAGATCTCTCTGTTTTAGTACGCATATCTACTTCACACTTAACCTTAATTACTAGCAGTGTCTATTCTATACGTAACCAATACATTTTTCTGTTACATGGTTCTTATGCTTTCTGACGTAATGTACTTTGTACGTATAATGTCATTTTACTATTGTCGAAAAATACGGTTTCAAACTCTCACTTTCTGAAATGTAATTTTTGGTTCTGCCAGTCGTCAGAATATTTTTACGTAACAACAACAACGTTCTCAACAAAAGACGATAGGTTTTTCACAAGTTAATTGTGACTGACTGTACAATAATTTCACTTCACTGTACTAGACGCAGTTTTTGCTAGCACAATACTAATTCCTCGGCCGTGTTCATTGCAGTGGCAGCGTTTTTTGTTGCACATCCGTTGTTTTCTAAAAACGCTTTGCTAGTCGGAGTGAAATGTCACGTTTTGGAAACGCAGCGAAAGCTGAACAGTGGACACCTATTCAAAGTATTCGAACCAAGTTAGACAACACAATATAAAAACGTTTTACGTAATAACGAGCTATTAGAATCCAGTAATGTGTTCGGTAGACCTCTAGCCATTTAGCCATCAAACGAAGCCCTCGGGAAGAAAGCGGGTTCTATTCTTAGCCGCAGAGACCGCACCGCCAATATTAGTTCGCACAAAATTAATTTACGACGGGCCTATAGTGTAAATTGGGTTTCTATCAATGTGGGCTGTACTTGTGCCTACAGATGTTGATTTAGAGTGGGTGTAATAATATCGTTTATGAGAGTATGTGTCGTTACGTTTGTGTGGACCGTGGTCGGTCCGGTGGGTAGGCACGGGTCAGCACAACAGAGCACAATGAGGCACTTCCTGCGGCCGGCGAGCGGCGATTCAGCAAGGACACGCAGCTGACACGCGAACTCCAACAACGCTTATCCTACGCTCATTATTCAACACTTATTTAGTCCTAAAGACCTTATGACACACGCCCACTCGCATACCTAGGTCCAAATTACTTCATTCTTAGATTCATTATACAAATTACAATACAGTCCGCCAAATGCACTGTGAAGTTTTGAATGCAGTTAACAGAGCTAACTCATTGCTCCTTTAAGTGGTTCCGTTCTATTTCTCAGATCTTAATTCATATTTAAGCTATCAACTTTAAATTCACACAAAAGTAGTCCAGAATATTCAGAATTTTAGAGCAAAAGAAAACGTAGAATTTTCTGTCATATAACCGCGACATAAATCGACAGTATTGTGAAAATACCGAATCGAATCTGAATTCAGATTCGATTCGGTATTTTCACAACTCAACTGGAATAGATTCAAGTGGCACATATAGGAAGAGTATATTTTTTGTTTAAACTTTATTTTGTTATATTTTAGTTATGGATTGTAGTAATAGTAGATTGTATTTGGTAAGAGAGTAATATGCAACCAGCCAATTGTAAAAGTACTTATTAAGTATATCATTCGCTTCCAGCCATTATGTACCTAAATTCAGTCCAAGGCAGTAGTTTTCTTTTCCTTCGTATCTTACTTACCTAATGTCACATATAGCTTTCACAGTAGCACCACAAGCCTTCGAATATTGCGAAAAAATTAAAAATATTTACCGCACTGTTTTGATTCTAAAAACAAACGATAATCGTGATCTCAGTAGCGAAAGATAAAAGAGGACATTCCAGGTAAAGCGGGCGTGTGACCGCGATTGACCTCGTGCCAATTACGCGCCCATTAGCGCCAGTACAATAAGCCTCCATTAAACGGATGTCCAGTGGCGGACCACGGACCAGGCCCAATTTGCATTTGTTTGGAATTAGAGCGTCCGAGTGCGCATCCACCGCGCTATCACCTGTAAGACCTGCAATAGACCCGTCCCGCCTCATACAAAGCCTGCCATTTAATGTTCGTTCGGATGTGGTTTTACTAATCGTTTCTTTTGTAAGGCGTTTAATTTGAACTTGGAATGAACAGGCATGTGTTTTCTCACGAGTGGCCGTTGGAAATGATGACAATAATAAATACCAAAATAGGAATGAAAATGATTCAAGTGCGCATGCAAATTTTGGATGTGGATAGTATGTATTTGTGCTTGTGCTATCTAAATCTTCTCATTTATTTCTGTTGGTTTAACTCTTAATGTTAATCAATCATGTTTCATAATATTTTTCCCTCAATAAAAAGCAGTTTAAGCAGTTAAATTTTTTACACTTTACACAATAATACCGTACCCATGTTTCACAATCCAAGAACATTATTGGACTATATTAGTTACTTACTAACTACATATAAACCCATGTTCAATATCCAATTTAGAAGCTAAGGGTTTATTACAATTGGTTGGAGTACAATAACTCCATCCCAATAATTGGACCCGTGGATTTCATTACGTCGAAACTCGAATAATGTGTCTTTGTAACAAATTACACAAGTGCCATTACCATACCAGTCTAATTCTACGGTCACGCAACTTACGTTATGGGCATACTCGAATAATAAAAGAGGAACACTCGCGGTCCCAGGCTGTCTTATTTTATCAGGCGACGTGCTTGAGATGGACTCAAAAAAACTCAAGTGGATTACACGCTCATGTTCCAGATTTATAACTGCATTCGATCACGTACTTTTTTACCGATTTCATCTCGGAGTCATTATTAGTAAGGACGCATCGAGCGAATAGACAGGTTATGGTAATGACAAATGGCGCTCCACGCTTATCTGTCGACTGAAAAGATGTGTCGGTTTTCTCGACGGAGAGAGACGTCAGGGATGTCGTTAGCGTGGCTCCATCTAGCAGAAATCCCCGCGCTAGCGCTACCCTTCTTGCCTCACTGAATACTATAGATAACTATTTTCGCCTTATCGCCTATATTGCAAACTGCACAACTTTTGTAGAGCTAATTTCATGAGTAAGATAGTTACGTAGTGTGTTTATTGCAAACGCAATCAAGTTTCCTTTGAGCGTGCACTTTGAATTAATTTTAGGAGGGGACATCATATTAATCCCACAGGTTTAGTTAAGTTTACAGTTAAGATTCACAGTTGAATGCCGGCTTAACATTAAACAGTATTGTAAAACAATGTTAGTGTATTTTGGTGTTAACTCATGTAAAATGACTAAAACTAATATACAGGTGTAAATGAAATGGTGCCGATGCTACTTACCAGTGATTTAGTTCATGATTAAGACCCTGGGTATCAAAAAAATCATGAATTTTCAGCAGTAAAAATTAAAAAATTTGTGTCAATTATTTAGATTTACATAGAGCACACTGTAAAAATTAACAAGAACAAGAAACAAATAGATCTCGCAGTTATGTAAAGAGGGGATTGTAAGTATTTAAAGATGTCAGAGTTTTTGTCTGGCTGTGGCATAACGCCAGTCGCAAAGGTACCTTTCTCGGTGTTCCGTACAATACACGGAGATAGCGTGTCGTCTTTAGCTGAAATATATTGTTCCCGGCTTGCAGCGCAACTTACCCACACCACCTTCACTGATATGCAAATAGGCTCCGGCGAGATCGTAAACCGTTTCAGATCAGATAACGTAATTCGGAGCTAAAATATACACCAACTTAAAGAAACATCACTGCTATAACTTTTCCCATCTAGTTCTTTTACATCTAAAGGATTATAATAGGAAAGATATACGTTTAGAACTTGGTTGTATTTGCAAGTTGGGACCATTTTATCAAAATGTTGAATAGCTTTGCTGTGACAAATGTTCGCGATAACCCACCGCGGCGTACGGGCGCTCTTGGGCGTTCTTGGGCGCCTCAACTACCTGCTCTGCCTATCAGCCATCTTGGACCTCTTCTAGCTTATCTGTAGCAATATGTTATTCAGGAGAAAGTCGGACAACACGTAGCCATAGGCAAATATCGATTGTTCTGTTTGTTCCATAAGATACTACAAAAATATCAAAATTTACTTTATTATCGACCAGGAACTTAGTAAGAATAAAAAGTTATTCTTACATCACATTAATTTATTGATTTTGCTTTGAAGATTTACTGTCAAAGGTTGTTGCTTTCATTAAAGAAGCCAGAGGAAAATTTGAACTAAAAATAAAGTATCTATCAATATTTGGCAGAAAAATTAAATGGCAATAATAAATTTACCATCATTACAAAAATTGGCGAACCCGAAGCCCAGTAGATTTATCCTCAAGAGAATCAAAGGTAGTAAGAACAGATCAAAGCGGGATACATTATACATGATTAATATGAAATGGATAGCATACTATTAGCAGCAACTCGTATAATTTATCAATACTTAGAATCGAGTAACACACAGATATGTATGAATTGGACGGTTATAATATGAGAGAATATATGTGGCATTATTGGTGTGTACATTGTGAACATTTAACAGGAGGCTGTGGTGCATAATAGCATTACCGCAGGTACGGGCCCAGGTAGCACCTGACACGTACAAATATTCCCACAATAAACGTACGACGTCCTCTGACCATGCTTCAATTCCCCTGCTATATCTCACGTTTAGGACGTGAATATTACTACTACACGGATATTGGTTGAGAAAACCAATGACACTATAAAACTTTAACTTTTTTCTTCAACGTCGCGTCCGCGTCGCTCGGTCTTCAAGCACGGTCATATGAGCGCACACTGCAAGTATAGGTATTCAACATAGTGGTCATACTGGTCATAGTCAAAATATATATCACACACAACGCCATCTAGTCCCAAACTAAGCAGAGCTTATACTATGGGTACTAGAATAACTAATACTAATACATACGAGTATATACTTTTCTATTGTAAATACATACTTATTATACATAGATACACCCAGACCAAGACAAATCTCCATGTTCATGCGCGCAAACAATTGCGCACGGGAATCGAACCCGCGACCTCAGCATCGCAGGCAGGTCCACTATCCACTCACCCATCCGGTCGTCAAAAGAAGAACCTAAACAGCACCAAAAATATAAAAAATCCCGACAAAATTAAGAGTAGGTATCTCAGAGTTGATCAAAAAAGCTTATGTTATACGAATCCATGTCTACTTAAGGGAATACCATTTACATGATTTGAAAGAGCCCTAGTTAGTTCCTCGTGTTAAACTGAAATGCACAACACACAGTACTAATGAAATTAGAGAAAGTTAACCATTACGTAAATTATAACTCACAGATATTACAGGGTAATAAGCTAATCCTTCCCACGCCAGCTAGTCAAGACTACAGGACTGCTGTACAGGACCAACTGACATGCCACATGGAAGGGAATTTTAAATATTGTAGATAGATTTTACTGAAAGAACACTTTATTTTATTTTAAAATCTATTAAAACTTAATTCAAAGATTTTTTGAAAATTTGCTTTTATTGCTGGCAAATCAAACCAACGTAAAACAAGAATTAAATCTCTCTAACAAACGTGGTAACTTAAATCCGTATCGATTGTATCCACGCACAATGTTACCATAACACAACTATTGAAATACACATATTATTATTTTAAGACATTCATTTTAAGTAATTTTCATCAATAAGCTGTGATAATTATTGAAAATGGTATTTTAGCTTATTTTTCGAATTATTTACTTAACGGCAAAGTAATGTTGACTAATTCTTTTTTTTTCAAATTTCAATCAATTCAATTTTCCTAGAGATATTATTTTGATCCTAAATATTGACGCTACCGATTGCTGCCAATAAATTCAATTTAAGCTGGTTCGATTTTTAGTTGAGTAAGCATATTTAAAAAATTAAGTTTTGATTGTTTTTAATAATAAAAAGAAGTTTTCTTTCAGTAAAATCTTCTATTTACAATATTTAAGATACTTACACCTTCATGTGGCATGTCCGTGGGACAATCTGTATATAAATTTCACTACTCCTTCCATTGCATTCTCAAATGTACAAATTTTACTAAAGGAAAGGAACTTAGATATTTTATAACTGGCCTTAGATATACAAGGAGGAACAAATACAAAAGGTAGATATATGAAAAATCCCTAAAAGATGTAATAAACTGAAGTAGATATTGTTACTTATAGTCTTGTCAAACAAATGGTCATCGTAAATTATTGAGACAAAAGTTTCTATAGTTGCATGGATAGACTGCATAGTGGGTATTTTTTGTGGTGTTGGGTCGGCCGAGCCTACCTGGCACACAGCGAGGGGCGAACGAAGCATAATGCGGGATTGCCACATGTGTTTATCCTTACGAACAGAACTAGTAATAATAATAATAGTTTTAATAGGGGATCACGTGTTGGTTACCTGTATACTCAGGAGCTCTACCTACTACAAAAAACTCTAAAAAGCTACAAAGAAATGTTTCATTGTAAAGTCAAACATAAGATCTGTATGATTTTATAATAATGAAATGGATATGATTTCCATTGCAATTAATTAATCGGGAAAGCAGCAAAGCTCGCTTTATGCTTTACTTGAAACTATGTAGTGAGTAACTTTTTCTGGCTAAGAGCTAACAAGTAACCAATATAACCCTCCTTACTTTTTATTCGTCGAACTACGTTTCTATTTTATGGCCCCTCATTTAGGAGCATCAACACAAAACAAAAAATATATCGTAGAACTGGCAACGTGTATCGGGTAAACCTGGCATCGCATCGACCGGCGCGCGCGCATAGAAAAAAAAGCCTGTCTGGCAAGTTCGGGCGGGCGCGAGATAGAGGGGCGCCTCTGTCGCGCCAGTGCCCCTGCCGAGTGCGACGCGAGAGCACGCAGTGACGCTACTTGCCGTGCTAGCGGTCTTGACGCGCCCACAGTAAACACAACGCAAGTTCTGTTACACTCTCCTACATAAAAACCGGTTACTACCTTTGTGATTTCGAGTGCTGTCTGTGATTTTTACGTGCTCGTGGTGTTTTATCTGACTGTATGTCAGATAGGATTGGATATATGAGTGTCAGTGTAGCTAATTAGTGAGTTTTTACTAACATAACAATGCGATGACCAGTGACTTAAACCGAAATTGGATTACAAAACTGGGAATTCTCAAAGCTGGTAAGTGTCCACTTTAGAGAACACGCGTTTAAATATATAAATTAACGTAGCGGACGGGCCCAACGGCCGAATGCATTGTGGAGGCGGCACAAACAAAACTCGTAGGATAGGGGAGCGAAGGAGAGAGCACGCTTTGTTGACACAGGGCAAGCGACTCGCATTGCAAGCAACGGGCTGCCTTACCAATGTGTCGACGACTCAACTAGACTCTCAGCGCCCGATGCCCGCGGTGTAAAATTGTAAATTGTAGTCAAAAGCGCACGGTGTAGAGCCATGTCCTCTTTTGCTGCGTTCTGTGTACTAATTTAGAAAGTCTTGCGTTGAGTCCCGCTAATTTCAAAACTGAACAAACCACCTCTAATTAATGAAGATAATTTGTTAAATGCTAAAACTTTATTATTTTGTTAAATGTAGCTGTACTGTTAGGGCAATGTACGCAGTAATTAGTAATTTAATGATAATGTCGTGTACCTACTTTATACAAAGTATGAGTAACTTATAATGTTTTTTACAATTCAGATAACATTTACTGGGTAATCAACATGAATATAGTACTTAAGCCAAAGGGTATCACGTAGTAATACAAACAAAATTCTACTACTTTATATCCTCATCATCTTTGTTGTCAGACAAAATATACTGAAAGTAATAACAAAAAAATGGATCCTAGTTAAAGAGGAATTCACCAAATTCTTCACCGAAAACAACTACACAATCATTATATTGATCAATTCGATGAACACGGCATAAATTAAACAGTAACAAACGTGCAGTAATTAATTTTAAATAACTTTTATCATCGTTATGTTAACTTGAATTAATTAAACAGTAGTAATTATTGATCAAAATAGGGATCAAATTTACGATACCCCATCAATATTCTGCCGGGTTTCGTATTAAACTACCATAAAACACCACCCACGCAGGTAAAAGGCGACTCTGGTATAACTAGTTCAACTAAGGCAGAACGAGTTTACGCTGAAATTGTTTTTGCCACTGACTTCCAACTCACCAAAAACTCAAATGATTTATTAATCACCAATTAAGTTTAATTTGTTAACCAGAAGTTGGACCTGACTAATAATTATCAATTCTCATTTGCACACACAATGCATTTGGATATATCTACATAATGTTGATTTCAGACTTTGTTAAATTGATTTTTTAAACAAGAAATAGTAATTTAGAATAATAATATATCATTAGACAAAATCTAAGGAGTAAAAAATAGGTTGAGATAGCAGATATGATTGATGTTTCTATTATATTTTTAACATTTTTCAAAAGTATTAAAAAATTTGAAAAATGATAATTCCAGATTGAAATCAAATTATGGAAGTTATCTACTCTTAAAAAAATACATTTAATTAATTCCGACTTTATCAAGTTCTTACCAAAGCTATGACTTTATTAGCTACAACTTTTAAATATGTACGGGCGTTCACATACGTGTCATTCACCTATCTAATAACGATTTCCTGATTCACAGTATATTTTAAGATTTGCAAGCGACTTGGTGTATAAATAGAGTTAACAATATTCTGTATACATATGGCACTAAACATTATCAGCATCCTGGTTAAGTGCGAGTTGTCGAGATAGTAGAGTCATAGAGTAGGTACTCGAAATTACCAGATGCGCTGACACACTGATGTTAACTAATTATAAGTGGGGCCAATGGGTCAGAGCGACCGTTAAGTGTTTACATTTTAAATGTGCCAGCACTGGGCGAGCACGATACGATATTTTTTACTCGTATCTAAAATTTGAGGCTAAAACTCCTACATCTTTGATGACAGAATTTTTAAAAGCTAAGCCTTGGCTATGGAAGTTCTTCAAACTCAAAATTAGACTACATCAAGCAAGTGGAATCCAACCTAAACCGTTTTGCCTGCCTTAATAAATAAAACACATTCGTTGGATGCACAACAAAGTGTATACATTTAAGGTTTAACATCTAGCGATTATATAGAGACATTATACGGTCCTTGATATTCTATCAAGTATGACAAATCTACTAAAATTGTCCCTTGTCTTGGTAAGTGGCTAACTGAGCATTCATTAGAATGTTCAAACCGTGATGATGGAGTATACGAATGAGGCCTCTGACCCGATTTAATGATGGCTGTCAGACAATGAATGAATGACAACAACCGAGACCAACTTTTTACGTGCCCTCAGAAGCATTCACCCGTCTACTGGCTGACCGCGTTAAAGTTGTTTCACCTTACCGGTCATTTACTGATTAATATGTTCCTCAGATACTGGTAGTGAAATCCATAACTCTACAGAAATTGACCAAAAAGCTGTGATACAGATATTACCACATCGATAATTGCATTGATAGAGCTGTACATCACCGGATCACTGGCTTTGACAAAACAAAGCTGCTAAATTGGCGCAATACCATTTTAATAGAGTTTATTAAAGTTCATTAACAAGTTGATTCGCTCCACAAATATGTACAGATGTCTCTATTGGCTTTATCATTGTTAATACACGGATTATTTCGCAAATCGTGTCCAATACTAATTATGATAATACTAACGGCTCTAATTTAGGTTTTGGTGTGTTGATTTTTTTAACCGACATAAAAAAGGTGGAGGGGAGGTTATCTATTATATTCTATCAATTATAATATTATGGAACAGTACCAGTATATCGAGCTTGAGATCGCAATTCTGCCAGAAGACTCTTATCATTTGAATTCTAAAAGGAAAGATCCTGACTGAATGTCTATCTACTTTATCTTACCTGACTAATTATGAAATAAATAGACTGATAGTATATTATGAGTTATATAAGATTTTCTCTACTTTTTTGAACTAAATTAACGTGATTGTAGCAGAAATAATAGTAAATAATACAAGTAGTTGCTGCGTTCTTGGAAAGTCTATAAAATATTGCAGTCTCTACATAATAAGGACTATAATAGATATTCCAGAATAAATTTTACAAATTTTACTACCCACTGAGTTGATGTTTCTATTTTATACGTTTACTCAGTATTCCTGCCTCAGTCTTCTTGAAATCAATTTCCTATAGTAATAAGATAATGTGCAGTCATTAAACAACACAGTCATTCATTTAACTGGCAGATACACTCAACCGGCAATGAATCAGTCACGAGCAGCCATGACTAAAACTAAATAATTCCACACACACACATGTGTAAAATATCATCACGTATGCCACTCTGCGTAAAATATGTACGCAGTTATATAATCAACAACAATGTTGTGGTATTAAGAACTATATAGATTATATAGATATGTCCTTGATTTCACAGTTATGATGATACAATAGAATTTTCACGTATTTAATATAAATAAACATTAGACAAGCTCGGAACAGTTTCCGCGTCTAGCTGGTTGTGATGATACTACCGCCATCTATCGACTGTTATTGTAGTTATACTATTTCATGTTCACTTGTTTTGGTTCTAGTGCTGTTAAAATGAATCTTATTTCAAAATGGATTAAGAGATCCTAAATATTTTTGCCTATCCTCTAAGCCCAGTAATTCCTACCGAAATAATAATAAAATTGTTTTCTATACGTATCGACGTACATACGAGTAATAAAAGTATTCAAGGTAAAATTAATAATACTACCTATTTTTAACTAGCAGGAATACCTCGCATTATTATCTTTTGTTTACAGGAATTACAAAGTGGCATCAAGGGTATTTCTAATGTGCAACAAATTGAAGGAACGTAAATCTAGTTTCATTTTCCTTACGGGATGCAACGTTTCACATATCACCTACTTGTATTGTTCCATTGAGCTCAAATAACGCCAACTCACAGCATTTATTCGTTATATCAACGTAACGGTAAAAATAACACGGGTCTTAAATTAAATTACCTACATAAACTCTTTTGCTTAACCTTTTCTTTTGAATTTTAAAAAGCTTAGAAGGAACAAAGCACTTAATAGCTTATGCGATATTATTAAAAGTTTATGAACAAGGGGTTAGCGTATACCTGCTTTGATAGAACAAAAGCATACTTAATTCATATAGCCAGCTGTTATAGCCAAATTGTATGTTGCCCCACTCACACAACGGGATTTGCGGGGGTCGCAGGAATAGTAAAATATAAATAGACAGTCGATATCCCGCGGTCTATGACTTACAGACATTGTATTGTTATTCAGCTATAGAATCTATGACTTGTTTAAAATCAAAATCACGTTGTCTTATGAATGGTTTTACAATGTTGAAAGATATTATTAAAAAAAAACATGGACTGGACGAGACCATAAAGCATTGTTCACATTTCCGTTGATTTGTTTGACAGATAATGTCGAAAACAATGACAAAGTTATTTTCAGTGTTGGCATAGTTGGTGTATCTACCTACATACTGTTCATACTTTTAGTTGATTTGTTATATTCTATACTTGGTCGCTGGTTAACACGAAATCGCAGCAATTACACCTAAATTAAGGTTATTATATATTTTATATATTTTTTAGTATAAGTATCTACGTATAACTACAAAATGCAAAGCAGTAGATGGGGATTTGACACTCTCTATAAATCCAAGAAAAATAACATAAATACTTACTAGAAGAAACTAACTTTAAGCCATTATAAAACTGTAATAAGTATTAATTCTAATTCAATTTAATTCAAATTAATTTATTTCGTGAAACACATGTAGTATTGTATAGTAGTATTTTTTAACTTCTATACATCTACGAATTACTTACGATTTTGAGTAATGAGTTACTTTGAAAATTTATTCATATGTACTATACTTTTGCTGCTGCCTGTACCTACTTACAAAATTAAATGTTTAAAGTTGGTGTCATAATTGTGTTTACTGCGAAAACAAGGATATTCAAATTCTTTATCCTAGAGACAGGAGCTGTTGCTAACATTATCTTATTATTATTGTATCCATAAATGAGTATTTCCTTTATTACAAATGGCATTGATTAAACAATAATGAGCATTCTGACAACAACAATCGCTTCAAAGAAGGCTAAACAGCTACATTTAATTTTACGTTAGACAATAATAATTTTGTTTGAGTTAAAAGATAATCTTAAAATTACAATATTTCTATTAAAGTCTTTGGTTTAAAAACATATTTAATTGGTGTATTATAGTTAAATGTACACATAAAAGCTTTAATTCATTTTAATAAGTATGCATGCCGTATTGATTCTATTAATGCATCTCTGTTAAGAATTCCTCGAAGCTATGCATCCTATCATTGCTAAAGCCACAAGCATTACCGTATAAACATAATAAATAATTTACTAGGTGTTTCCATATGTATACTAGGAGATATACAAATATAATAGGATCACACATCATTGCCCTATAGTCATTAGATTCGCTATACATCATATTGTTTTCCTACTAGGTATGTATTTTTAATGAGTAGCCACCCTACGGATGTATAAACAACTCGTCCGTTAGTTTGTATGCCACTATAGCTTTTTCCGAAACTAGAATAAATTATGTATCTGAAATTAAGAGATTAAGTTTAGAATAAATGGGTATTATAATATTAGCCATCTATAGATAGATAGAGAAAAACTTTATTTGCACATCAAATTTGTAACAAACATACAAAGAAATAGATACTTAAAATTATAACGTACAAAGGGCGGCCTTAGCGCTTGACGCGATCTCTCCCAGGCAACCTTAGGTTTAGGATGGACATAGTAGAAAGGATATTTGCGGTAGTTTATTGCTTTGGATTAGTTGGTATATAGATATATATATATATATATATATATAATATTTTTTCTATGTCCTGCTTTAGCCTGATTGTTTTTGTGTTATTGTCCAGTAGTATTGTGTGGGTAACTTACTTTTATAATTATTGATTGAACCTCATAATCATATATATAGCGAAAAAATCTCTACCAGCATGAAAGCTAGAAAATCCTTTCCCCATATTATTTCCCGGGTAAACATCAACAATGAAAAGGTTAAATTCAGTACAAACATGTCACGGTATTATGTATATAGAGTTTTCGTTATAAAATGAAACATCAGGACTAATGAAAAATCAATAACAATGGGTATAACAATGTAATATGTAGGTACACCTGCACAGCTTTCCAATTAGTTGCGGAAGCAGCAACAGAACTACGTTATATTTATAAAAATGGAAATAAAATTGTTAATTACAGTAATTGTTCGTTATACAAACCTTATCTTGTGCCAACCCGCAACTATTTGCAGATATGAACTACTTTATCAGTTTACATAATCAGGAAATACATATACCTACAGATAACCGACTTCAATTGCAACGTATCTAGGCTATCTAGGTACCAAATAAATCCAGCGTAACTTAGTACGTTAGTCTGCTCACTCTATGTCGGTTTGAAAAAAGAAAAAAAATAGATTTTGTAACTTTTAACTAGAGAACATAACTGCCTCGATGGTCTAGTGGTTAGCGTATGCGCCACTCGACACGAGGTTCGGGTTCGATTTCCAGATCGAGCAAACTCAATAGCCGCACGGAGTTGAAATTGTGCCCGGTGGATGGCGATAGGCTTAGCCCATATCCCATGGGACCTAAACATAACAGATAAAATGTGGGTGTTGTACACCTCTGCCGCACCCTTCTTGTTAATATAAGCGTGATGTAATGCTATGTCATGTTTAAAAAACAGACGATGTGTCCAAAACAAAGTTAAGAATAGAACCTTCTTATTTCTATAGATACTTTATTGGAAGACTTTTGGAAATATGTTTTAATGATAAAATTGGTCATAGTTAATATTAATTTTACATAAAATTACAGATACATTTAAATAGAGGCCTATTTGATATTAACTTTACAATATTTTTTTAAGGAGACTGTTATTTGAAGGCCTGTGATGTATTGATTAATACATCACACCTATAATGTATGTATGTACTGAAGATTTCATAGTAGTTTTTTTTCTTTTTTTTAATATAATTTAGTAAGTTTTACATAGTTAGTTTTTACAATATCGTGAATACGTATACAGGACAAATGTTAAAACAATTAATAATGTTTATCACGCAGGAAGATATCTTTAAAGATATTCGTTTAAAATTATACTTACTTATCAATTAATATCTACTCATCGCCGATAAGCATCGTTTACTAAAGAATTTATTAAGAAAATAGATACTAAGTAGGTACCTAAGTACGAATATATCCCATAGTGAAAATTGTAAATACATACAGGTTGAATGTAACATTGATTTAGCGTTCTTGTATAAACGTTTTGATCTATGAACAAAAAAAAATATTGGAAAATAATATAATACTTGACCTGTAAAAGTATGTGTGCGACCTGTTTATCCAATAAGCGTGAAACATTTTTTCATCTCATTAAAACTGTACGTTCCTTAGCTTTGAGAACGGTAAAATTATGCTGTAGGTACTTTAATTATAAGCATACCTACACTCAAAATATGTCGTACACTCGGTAGGAATTTAATATTAAATTCCTAACACGTTTTCATTGTCATACATCCCTATCACGCGTCGTTTAAAAACATACATATCAGACGTGACAGCGCCAGAAGCGGCAATAAATTGTGTGCTGATATGGAAAAATGGCGGGAAACTGTCTTTTAGCGTCGAAGCTATAGTCCTTCTAAACGAACGTTAAACCGTCTTGCTCCTTTAGTGGATTATTTATTGCGACCGACAGAAAGAACCGCAGCTTCCTGATCCGCGTGGGAGCGTGAGAGGCTTCATCACGTCGCCGTCCGCTCTCGCTTCTCGAGGCTCACATGTCAACTGGCTCTGTGCAATGCCAACCTTATATTATTAACCGCAGGTTGAAACCCTGCTATCGGCCTAAGACACTGTAAAATTGTACAACAGAAAACATGCACAACAGCTTAGGCGTAGGCACATGGATAAGCTGATTCATAAATTGAATATTAACAAGAAATGCCATGAGAACTGACCGCGACACTTCAGCTATATGCAGTCTAGCAACTAGTACTACTAGCTAACTCGTTCCATAAAATATTCATACCAACACCTCTTTTACATTTTTATATCTTTCTTATTTCGTATTCGATGTTAGACGGTGCGATGTCATTATTTATTTCTTTGATATTTCGATGTCAACATGGAGCAGATTTTTCATCTATGCTATTGGATTACATGACTAGAACTGGTTCAGCCAGTATTGCCAGAGTAAAGACCGAGTAGTTAATCTCCATAGAAGCGGTCGAAACGCGTTACGTGCCTACGCCTCGGAATAAGACCGCAATAAGACTGGGATGCGCAGCTGTGATGAACGAACTCACAAAAATAATGATAGAAGCTCAAGTCAGGTACAGACGGCTACACTTCAACTTATACATTTCCAGTATAAGATGATCTCTCGTTGTATAGGCTTCCTGTAAAATGCGAGACCAGTTAATACTATCTTGTATCGCGTGATTATCTTTTGTTATTTCAAGGAACAGGATCTAGTACTAACTACTGGGTTAAATTTAGACTGTGGTATTGCTTAACCAACGCTTCATGCATTTCCACGGAATTGAGTTATGTGGCTTCGGTGTCGGTAATCGCCCATTTGTTTAGGTACACCAATAATTGGTCCCGTAAATTCAGCGTACATAAATCACACGTTCGAGGCACAAAACATCGAAGTACTTTAACGCAAAACGAGTTAAAACAGCATACATCACTGGTTGTTTACTCCCAAAACAGGAACACGCATATTATGACAATCATGAAAATATCAAATTCAAGCGTCGCCCTCTGTACGTTGCGCACTCACTCCTCCGTGCTTTTTGTGGCACATCTGTGCGTTTGAGCGAGGCAGCATGTTACATCAGTTTTCAACCCTTTTCTATACATTGTTACGCTGTACAGAACATCTGACACGATATTATTAATGCAGAGACCCATTAATCATTTAAATTGTTGATTTAATATTGCTCCCACTGCAAAAGGATCACAATACTATCAACAGATAAACATGTTAAGTTTATTTTCGTCTCACACTAACTATTCAAGAATAGAATATCATTTTATAAAACGTAATATAAGAAGTGGTACGTCATCATGATGCAGACGCCCGTCAGGATTAAAACAGCAGATGCTACCGACACGTCTTTATTGTAAGATACACTAACGGTTCTAGGAGGCACCCGGTTGCAATATTATAGCTGTAACAACAATGCCTTGGTTACATGTGCCCTGGAGATAGTTCGTGATAAGCGTGACTCTACGGTTATAAGAGGTGCAATTCTATATGTATGTTATTATCTTCTGCTAAGAAATAACTCAATCTTTTAAGTTATCATTCCATTCCATAAATACTACGCGACACGTTAAATTGGCAATATGTAAAACTCTATATCGCTATTTTCAGATACGCGAAACAATAAGAGTGAATATGTTAAATATATTTTTAGGTAATGTAATATTTTACAAATTAAAAATATAATTACATGAGCTTTTGTAATCATTGATAAAAAAATAAAAAAGAAGATATTTAAGAAGCCGCAATGAACCATGTAAACCAATATTAAGTACATAAAAACATCATATTCTTTTCCTACCAATCCAACATTTTATAAAGTTCATTAAAGATGTCCATTTTACGACGACAACTCGTTTTAATATCGGTGGCGTCCATAAAAAATGGAACGTCTTCAATAAACTGTATCGAGGCATAAAAGGAGGATTAAAAATAAGATATCGTATCAAGTGAACGGTGCCGTGATCACGACTGGGACGAGTCGATCGAGTTTTGTTTCTCACGATCGCAAGGATAGTTAAAAAAAAAAGAAAAAAAACAGTATGCGAATCCTGAGCAATGAGTGCGTGTGCGGATGCATGCTGCGTGCGTCAAACGAGCGTCCCGTGTGACCGAGAACCAGACCCGGCCATCGGCCATCATCGGCCACTAGATATGCGTGCGTTCAACGACATCACACATACTCATTAACATTCATCATTTCAATATATAATTGTACACTTTTTGAGTTAATCATTCTGAAGTAAATTGTGACAGACATAACTAAGATGAATTGCGAAGCCTGGCTTAAGAAATAGGAACAGCTATTCCATCAAAGTGAAGTAAACGTGTTTCCGTGCGAGTGCGAGATGTAACGGTCCAACTAAGAAAGTCGACCGAGATGCTTTTACTCGATAACAACATTATTACTGTCTTTTCTGACACTAAGAAAATTATATATTATTTAAACGAACTAAGTACACCATAAAAGTAACGTCTCCAGTAGGTAAATACCTAAAAGTTCTACATAAATAACTATAATATTTCATCCCAAATAAGAAAATAATTTAATAATATTCCATAATTAATATATTATAACCGCAACTGTATCTCTAAAAAGTTTATTTCTTAAAACAAAAACAATTTAAAACGTCTATAGTCAATATGAATCGCAATGTTAAGTAATCTTTACGTTACAATTATTTTCTAATCTTGGAAGAAATGTATGAAGTTACTTATTATCTACAATAGTATTATAAAGAGGAATGTTTGTTTGTTTGCTTGTACCCAAAAATCTTCAAGTCTACTGGACAGATCCTAATGAAAATTGGCATGGAGGTAGTTCGAGACTCCAGGAATAACATTGGTTACTTTTTATTGACGTACCACTCGAGCGGAGCCGCTAACGGAAGCTAGTCATTAATGTAAGGCATGTAGTTGCAATAATTTAAATAAATGCAGTACTTAGTATACTGAAATTTAGATCTTAATATAATTCTGAAATTAATGATAAAATTTACCGGCAATATTTTTTGTTATAATTTATATTAATATATTGCGTTACTAACGCTAATGTGTGTTTAACATTTTTATCTTTTAATCAAAAGTATTTTATTTTATTTTATTTATTGTTACAGGCAGTACGAAGTGCAGAAAGATGGCTTGCATAGAGAGGAGACATTAAGCTAAGATGGCCGTCGCTCGCGCGGTCCTTGTGCTGTTAGCGTCCACGGCTCAAGCCTGGATGCCGGATGCCAATGCCCGCATACATATCAAGCATGGTAAGACAATAAACGCTTCTAGCAATACTTCTCAAAGAACTTATCGTGATAGAAACAAAAATCCTATGGTCGAGGAGAACGCGACTGAAGATTGCATGAAAGGTGGAGTTATGTTGGCTCTGTTTGCCGTATTTCTAGACGTTTAAGTGATAAAATTGTGTGTATGTGTAAATATAAATCGGTCGGTACATTTTGAAATATGCTTACATATATCTAAGATCTTTCGTATGTTATTATAAAGTATTTATATACATAATAATGCCTAGAATCTATAGTAAAAACTGAACCATAGTGTACAATGAACCAAAAACCATAAAAACCTAGATTTACATCCTGTGCGACATGTTCCATGGCAGGTGCAAGAAGCTGGGGATTTCGATGTATTGTAGACATGTGAGATTTTCCCAACCAATTGTTATGAAATCGCAAACGCCGTTCATTGTTATTTAATCGCTGTACAATGGAAACTTTGTTCGCTTGATCGTGTTTAGTCAGAGCACAAAAAAAACTCAATATGCACATTCAAATCGACAACAAAACACCGTAAAAACTCCCATTATTCGTTAAATGCGATAGTAGAATAGATATTTTTCCATGAAATGTCCAAAAGAAGAGGTCAGATTTCAAATATTTCAATTTAAATTTTTGCATCTATTGCAGCGTAGCTGATGAATTTATGACGAGTCAATAATGCAATTTTTAAACTTAAAATTGAATTTCAATTACGATCAGATTTTGACTCTACAAACGTGTTGTTTTATAGTTCGGATTGTTTATTCTATGGTTTGTTCCAGGCGAAGAAACTTCTGAACAATTTGTGGGCAACGCCACGGCAACGGACCACTTCCGCATATTAGACAAAGATGACTTCTCGATTATCGTGGGTGGCAGGTAAACTAACACTTTATAATAATACTACTACTTCATTCATACTGCTGTAAATGTAGGTACATGTGTAATATTATGCAAATTCTTACTAAGCAAGCGTTTTCAAAGAAAGCAGATTACGAAATTCCAAGTATGTATTATTTAAGCAGGTGCGACTAATTTGCAACTATTCTTAGAATAAACATGTTTCGACGTACATTGTGCTTGTAAGTGTTATTTATTCAATATGTAACATGCTTTCCTTTTTCTTTCAGAAATACAGTCTACAATCTCAGTCTCTACGACTTGTCAGAAAATATAGATCAGGTATTTATAATTTAGTATATTTTAGTACCAAAGTTTAACAAAGCGCAAAACCAATCATTGCGCTATACCTTCCTAGTAAATTGATGGACTAAGAACTTATCTTGTATTGATTAAATTCGGAACTCTCTTTGATAAGGGGTATCGCCGGAACAGTAACCAGATAGTCCAGATTGATATCACTGAGGTTTTGCCAAGTTAATCCGGCTGTAGTAGCAGCCATCGTTCGGCGACTGACCGAGTAACGAAAACCGTAATGGGTATCGTGCTCTACTACAAGTTTATGTATCTAATCTTACGCAAACAACAGACCAAACGAGGCATTCTACTGCACTCACTATTAACTTCATTCTTACGACCCATTTCGCGCGGAAAACGGTTTATTTTCTATATGATTTTAGTTACAGTTTACTGTATTCTTAGTACTTCATTCACATTTAAGAAGTTAATGCAGCAAGTGCAGCCACGTGTTATTTATAATGAATCATAAGATTACGTAATTTTGTTGCATTCTTCACATGCCGTTCTACTGCTGTCTTGGCTTGGCATAAAATATATCGGTGAAACAATTACTTACTCAGAGATTAATTAAAATATGTTTGCATCAGCTATATGATGAATGTGTAACTTTTTAATAGTCAGTAAGAATTTGAACAATGTGCGACCTAAGTTAAACACACTGTGTAATATTTTTTACTTACCTACTCAATATGTTAATGATTAGAATAACTAAGTAGTCACACGACAATGCAACGGCTAGATAATATTGTAACCATCGCTGCATCGGTTTTATAATTACAGTCAACCACGCTGATGCTACGAACATAATATTATGAAGCATCATAAAACAATGATTTATTAGAAAATATCATTTGGTACAATACTCCAAGTAATTTATTACTAGTTTCGATTGACGGCACCACACGGTATGTGAAATAAAAATACGCAGCAATATGGACGAACGGACGCAGAGAGATTGTTTGGCATGCAGCCAAAAATTACTAACGTTTTACTCATGAAAAACAGTCCTGTGTTTATACAAACTATTTTATGAGACATCCTACAGGCTACATCCGTTCAATAACCTTTAGAGATAATATCACGTGAAAGATAGTACAGAATACAAGAAACTAGACTTGCCTATCTACGCCATGAAACAGGTTTTATAATGTAATTCTTTGAACTTAAATCTTAGCATCCCATCGTTACTCGGAGAGAAAACTGAGCATGGTGTTTATTACATTCTCTATCCCGGCCATGTCGTGTCGCCATACATTGAATTTATCGAGTTTTTTAAATTTAATAGGTGGTAGGTTTGTTTGGTTAGGACGTAGAGTATCTACCTAGTTGGCGATTATGATGAATGATGGCCGATATCTAAATTTTGTTAACTAAATGCACTTTTAAGTGTATTCGATGTCGACGGAGTTTGAGCGAAAATATTGTTAGCTTAGCAAATGTGATGAAATGTTGAGTGTAAAATTGAATTTACTCAATAAATAGGACAAAAGTGAGTAACATATTTGCTTACAATTAATAAAAGACACATGCATTATGACAAAGAGTCAGAAATCAGTCGTTTAACTTTACTTGCATAGAAAATAAATTTTCAGAGGTAGGTTAATACTGTTATTAGTTATACAAATTTAAGGATACAATTTATTCAACACGATACACTGCACAATGCCTTCTCGTTCTTGGTTTATTTTCGAGTTGCATTCAAACGCTCGAGTTGATGTTTTAAATTACTCGTCACATATTAGAGTTGGTCGGTGTGCAGTGGTGCGTTGAATAATTCACGACCAGCGGCGCAGGGCGTCCATTCCTCCTCACCCGAATACTAATCATATCTACGGTTATTTTTTCTTTTACCAACTTGTGTTGTTTTTATACTTACTAGCTACTCCCCGCGGTTTAAGCCGCGGTTACAATCATTTATCCGTGAAATAAATAAAGATAATAAATCACCAATCAATACCTCGCCTTTATTACTGAAAATATTACGCTGCAACTTCGGCCAACACCTCATTTAGTCTGTAAGTCCTAACGACGCGACGGTGATATCAATAAGGCTATCTTGTCGCTGTGATAAACTCGTTTACCCGATAACGGTTTATTTCAATATACCACTGCACTGCAGTCAACACAAAGAACGCAAAGTAAAATTGGTTGATTTAGAACATTTGTAAATGAGGTCACACCGAAGTGCCTAAACATCTAGCTCAGTGAATTTGTTACTACGTGTAACTGGTTTACGAAACAAGTATGGTCATTTAACAGTCGTTTTCAACACAAACTGAGCGAATTTAGCGAACCATTTGCGCCGCCACTTTATTTATTATCCAAGAGAAAACAAACAACAACGTTGCGACTCAAAGTTTTGTACTTACAGGGTTTTAATTATTTGGCATGAAATATATCTGTACTGTGTTCACCACTAAAGCTAATGCGGCAATCAAAAAACTTTTTTCATGAGTCTCAGGCTTGGATCGGCTAGGATCTTATAAAAGAAAATTAGTTTTAATTAGTAATCTACAGACAGAAGGAATATTTTTAGTATAAAATATGCAGCTATTTTTAATTTTCATTATATTTGTCTTCAGCGCTTGGAGTGGCAATCAACGGACGCACACCGAGAACTATGTCAACTAAAGGGCAAGTCGGCAGATGAATGCCAGAATTACCCGCGAGTAGCGGCGCGCTCGCACGGAAGGCTGCTAGTATGTGGCACGAACGCCTTCAAGCCTTTATGCCGGCGGTACGCGAGGCACCCACCGAACCTCCATTTAGAAGAATTCGACGGCTCAGGCCGCTGTCCCTATGACCCGCAACATAATTCCACTGCCATATTTGTTGGTAAGTTCATATAAGTACTATTAACCGTTCATCAAACAACAACAAAAATGATTTGACACATTAAATTTATTTGCTGCTATTTAAAATTATATAAATTGTGTATAATATAAGCCAATTGCTGTCGAGTTCTTAATTTCGTTTCCATTCTTCTTCTTTGACTCTATTTAAGAAACTATTCGTGCATATAGTAAACAATATAGTTAAACACAATAAAAACGTCCTTTTAGTTACAAATAGCTAATAATACTTGTCCTATTATACGACAGCGACACAGAAACTAGCAACATTGCATTCACGAAAAATTACTTAATTTAGCTTTGACTTTACTTTTCTTTAATTTATAGTACACAATCTGAAGTGGTCAACTCAGCTTAACCAAATATATTCTTTTTCTTTTACAGATAGTCAATTATACACAGCAACGGCAGCAGACTTTTCTGGCACTGATCCATTAATTTACCGCGAGCCTGTACGAACTGAACGGTCGGACCTCCGATTGCTCAACGATCCATCATTTGTTGGCGCTGTGGCTTCAACTAGCCATGTTTACTTTTTCTATCGAGAAACAGCTGTCGAATTTATGAACTGCGGCAAGGTCAGTACAGAAAAATCTTATCTTATCGTCATTACAGTTAATATGTATATTATTGTAACTGGTTCTTAAGTCATTTATTTATTTTACAGGCCGTCTATTCTAGAGTAGCAAGAATATGTTTAAATGACAAAGGTGGTCCACACTCATTCAGCGACAGATGGACATCATTCTTGAAAGCACGACTTAATTGTTCCATGCCTGGAGAGTACCCCTTTTATTTTGACGAAATACGTAAGTTACAAAAGTATAATAATATAAATATTGTATATTTTTGTCTCTACAATGAAAGCGCTTCCATTTTACTAATTGTTATTGTCACATTTACAGAGGCGACGACTGAACTAATTAACGGAATGTACGGTAAAAGTAACAGTAAAAACGAAATTATGTATGCCGTATTTACTACCCCTCAAAATGCTATTGGTGGATCTGCTGTGTGCGCATTTGCGATGAGAGACATCATGGATGCTTTCGAAGGGACATTCAAAGGACAAGAAAGTATGAATTCTAACTGGCTTCCCTTGGAAAAAGAAAAATTACCTGAGGATAAGCCAGGTTCCTGCGTTGAAGACAGTCGAACTCTATCTGACTCTGCTGTTAACTTCATAAAAACACATCCACTCATGGATAAAGCTGTCCCATCGTTCTTAGCTAGGCCAGTACTCATTAGAGTTAGTTTGCAATATAGATTTTCGGCAATAGCAGTACATCCCCAAGTTCAAGCCATGAACGGCAATAAATATGATGTTATGTACATCGGCACCGATGATGGAAGAGTCATCAAGGCTGTGAATGTTGCTGCTAATGAGGGAGATTTTGATGCAAGTGTAGATGAATACAGTAAAAACCCTGTAAGAACAGCTGTAATATCAGAAGTGCAAGTTCTACCTCAAGGAGTGCCTATCAAGCAAATGCATGTCGCACTAACAACAGAAAAATTAATAGTTGCATCTGGAGATATTATTCAAGCAGTATCATTATCACATTGTGGAAACGTGCAATCGTGCAGGTATGTAATTATACCCTAACCCCCTTTTTTTAATCTCTGTCATTGAAACTAAATAATGTTCTTATGATCAACGATTCTTGAATGAGATTAACCTATTTTAATTTCAGGGAATGTGTCGTACTGCAAGATCCGCACTGTGCTTGGGACTCGAAGCAACAAGTATGTTCGTGGGTAGGAAATAGACAATTCCCTAACCCCGAGAGGTTTCTACAAAATGTGGAATATGGAAAGACTGATATTTGTAATAAGTTGCCAGCTCTCTTGCCAAGTGATCGGCATAGCAATAGAAATCCAGGCACCAAGAAGCCTGTGCAATCTGAATCGGATATGCGACAAAAACCTGAAGATATCCAGAACGAAATTTTGATTGAAGTAGTTGAAACAAATGTTTTGTCAGAAGATAAGGGAACAACTAACAGTAAACACGAAACAGGTAAATTTTCTACAAAAAGACTAGCGCCAAAAATACCGCGATACAAATATAAGATAGTTGTTTTATTTGAAGCAATGATGTTATGTAATTCAAATTGAATGTTCTTATTTGACAGATTTATTGACGGTAGAAGCAGCGGACGGGAATATCTACAGTGCTCAAGCATTGCTCACGGCTGTGGTAGCATCGTGCCTGGTCACGCTCATGGTCGGATTCGTCATCGGATACCTCTTCTCACGGCGATTTCGACACCCGTTTTTTACCGATACCTCACCCTTCAATGAACAACACAATCATTTAAACAGGTATGCTTACTACTTTTATTATTTTGATTAGAAGAAAGATTTTAAACAAGAAGTTTTTTCGAATTTTACACTCAAATGAAAACACAGTTTTCCTTTACAGGCGAGTTTTTATGATTTCCAGAAGTGAGTTATAGTTGTAATCTTCAGATGCTCGCCTAAGTTTTGTGTCACATTTAAGCCCTTGCACTTAATGAATCGATCTTGTACAGATACGATTTAAATGTATGCTTACTCACAAATGGTTACCGCACTTGTACACATTGGATAAAATACACAATATATACCTTTACATAGCAAATTTATCAAGAATGATAATAATAATGATTCAATTAAATTGGCAAACCACTATGTAATATATATTAAGCCAAGTTTTTTAAAATAGATACATAGATAAAATCAGCGTTAACTAAAGTGTTGTGATTTTTTATTTCCAGATTAAGTCCGTTGGAGACGCCATTGAATGCCAACACTGCTTACATGCCTCGATCGAAGAATGTGAACATGGTAGCGAACGTTTGTCCTAAGCAGGACAACCTTCACCTAGAGCTCGGCAAGGAGCGCACTCTCGACTTGCGAAACTCCACCGAATCACTCGACAAGGATCTCAAGTGCGGCACCTTACAGAAGGTTAAAAAGACTTATATTTGAAAACTACCCTCACAAACCGTGTATGGATCCATTGAAAAGTGATTAAGACGATGTTGTGTTATCGCGTGTGCCAAGTCTTCCGAGTGAATCGGCTCAGACAGTGAATACATGATTCGCTCAGTGTTGACTATGATATTGTGTAAATAATGTGTCGTCTCCTCATTGTGTACAGTCTCCTGATTATTCCCAAGAGTTAATATAATTATTATTTCCTCGTATAAAAGGTGAATATTGCATTTAAAGCATAAGTTATCAGCATGACTGTAAGCGTTCATGGAGTGTAGGTGTCTAAAAAGATTATGGTTTAATAATGTAAATTGTTGTTTTTAAAACATCATAGATTGATGTAACAGTTAAAACAATCGTTACATTGTCTTATCTATGGACCCCTGGTAGAATGAACGCGCGAGCGTGAAGATTGAATGTGTTGACTTGGTGGCGAAAAAAATTGCCGATGGCCAATACTGAGTTTTGATTTTCTTCGTCGATTCCGAACTCGTGCGCTGGGGGGGTTAGAGCAACAATTCAGACTGATAGTACTTTCAATGATTATACACCTATTGTAAATATTTTACTTTAGAACTAGTTAGGAACTGTTTTGTCACATTCCATAAAGTAGAAGAAAATAATGTAAAAGGTGCAGCTAATTTAAATAAGCAAATTGCAAGATGTGCAAAATTGCATGAAAGCAGCTATTGTAAATAAATAAGGAAATGTGTATATATGCTGTATTGTTATATAGTGTTATCTACAGCCACATGGCTTAAAGATAATTTAATCATTACTTGACATAGTCAAGAAAAGATTTTAGCAAATTGATATTGATTAAAATGTATTGCATACTTTTAAATAGCAGATGACTGAGTATAGATATCAATTAACATTTTTTTTATTTCATTAGGCATACCGCATACCTATCTTTTCAATTGCTGAATTGTTCTTTGTAAATAGTTGAGCTTACTAACGAAGGGCAAACTGTTTAATTTCCTCAATTTCAAGTCAATCTAGATGTGCTAACCATTAAAAATTTTGATTCTTCAATATATATTTTTTTTTTTCAACCATAGTTATAATATGACTTGATTTTGATTTCTGTTTAGATACAGCTATAACTTTACAAGTTGCAGTATGGTAGACATTTATTTGCATAAAGTTTTTTTATTCTGATCTATTTAATATTATTTCGTAAAAATGGTTGGCAATATTTAGTAAGACTCTATAACATACTACTTTAAAATTACCTTGTATAACCGCAAAATAGTATTAAAAACTTTAGTAAATTAATAGAGTTATAAATTTTGTTACAATATAAAATCATAATATAATTATTATAGCATATATTGCTGTGCTAAGTGCATAGTGCCTTGTAGGTTGCCAATTTAGTGCCTAATGTTATGTAGGATACATCAGGACAGAGAAAATTATTTATTTGTAAACTTATATAAAACTGTCTAAGTTTGTATTCAAGATCAGTTTACCAATTTTGTACTGAGTAAGCTTCACTTGCTTTCAAAACATTTAGAGAACTGTATTTGTATCTCAACCTTATGCCCGGTTTACATTATTCCAGTCCAGTGATCTAGCGAGATTCCAGTCCAGTGCTGGACTGGATCTGTTACGTTTACATTATTCCAGTTATTTGAAGTGTGAACACTACAGTGACAATGATTTCAAGAAGAGATCAGTTTCGATAATGTTTTAAACATGCTCAATCACTCTTGCTACAAGAAGTCCGCAAAAACAACCAACACGTGTGTACTTCGTCAGCACTGGAATGGCACTGGATTGGCCGTCTACATTATTCCAGTTGCACTGGATTGATCGTACTGGACTGAAAAGTAGACCGCGAATCCAGTTACTGGACTGGAATGCTTACTGGATTCAGTTCATTCCAGTGCCGGTTTACATTTTTCCAGTAAGCAATCCAGTACTGGACTGGATCGCTGGACTGGAATAATGTAAACAGGGCATGATTCTTTATGCAATGTTTGTATTAATTCAACCAGCAGTCTTTCATTTGGATTTAAATATGTATGTATTGGGCTGAAAGAACCACCAGACATCTAAAAGAGCTAGTATTCCCACCGTAAAACAATCAAAGTCTCTTAAGTTAAGCAAAATAAACTATCTATTTCTGTACATACATAAGTAAGCAGTAGGGAGTATGTTAATCTAAGTGATTTATCTATCTATGTATAAAGTGAGTATCACAAGATGTTTTCTTTTCAAACTGTTTTAGTATGTATCAAATAGCTATAATGAAAATTTTGGAATCATTTATAATAATAATGTTGTTATATATTGAATACCAACTGTAATTTCATCAAAACATGTCAAGTACTCACTCAAAATATGTTTCATTTATATTTTTTATATCATTATGCTGGCAATTATATCAATTTCAGTACTAGAGAAGAAAATATAAATATTAAAACATTACACAGTTGTTTTATTACTTACAATAACAATAAAGACCACAATATAGAAATAAATAATACTTTTATTATTATTATTAAGAATATAATTACATAGATATCATACTATCACATAAAATTATATTTTTACTATAAAATTAACATGAAAATAGTAAGAAGTAAGAATCAAGAATCAAAATCAAATCATTCATTTCCATGGGCCCCAAAGGGTGATCAAATAATTCATTTCTTAGGGCCCTGCTTGAACACGTCAAAACAAACATCAAAATACAAAATTTATAAAATTAAAATAAATCTTAACTAATTAAATTGTAATACTTATTGCATTAAAATCATTAAGTACTTACTTATCAGTGTCTTCTGCATCAATATAGTTGATATAGTTACACAAAAACTGTCGTTTTTCATCTGGAGATTGCACAATACTGGTATTGATGGTAACACCGTCATCACAAGTGATTGCCTCCTCTTTAACCTCCGAGCAACCCTCATTCATCAAAATAAAATTATGCAAAGTGCAAGCAACTGTTATGAGAAGATGCACAGATTCAGCCTTTATTACATCAATGTGATTCAACTTTCTAAATCTCTCTTTCATCAATTCAAAAGCATGGCCTATGTAACTATGAGTTTTCCAATGAATCTCATTGAATTTCATTTCCTCACTTGTAAGTAATTCTTCACTAGAAAATGGAGTGATAATATTGTTTCGGAGTTTATATTCCGAGTCTCCTAAAATGTGATTCTCAAATTCCACAAAATTTTTCAACTCATGTGCTAATTGACTCTCTTTAAACACCTTGTTTTTCTTCGTTCTGCCTACATCACCAATGTGTATGTCCGTAAACATCAGAGTTTCATCACAGACTGCTTGTAAAAGGATAGTGTCCGATTTATCCTTTTTCTTTCTTTTAGAACCTAATTTGAAGCGGCATGTGTCAATGAATCCAACACAGTTGGGAAATTTGAAACGACTATTGACCTTTAATCTTGTGATATGTTGTTGCTCCGTTGATGGCCAACTTATGAAGTGATGCCTCTGCTCTGAGAGATGACTGGCTATCTCATTAAATATATAACTGACTGAAGACTTATGTATACCAAACAGCTTACCAACTTCATTGTATGAACAATCACTCACAAGCAGCCACAGAATTATATGAACTTTTTTCTCTAGGGTGATGTTGCCAGGTTTCACGAAATTTCTCAGGAAGTTTATGAGGGCCTGCAAAAATATACAATTATATTAAGATTAAATACTAACAAGGTAAAGGTAGGCAGGCATAAGGACTTTGAATTTGATAAAATGTGAATACTACATCTTATTTCATATCAGAGACGTAGGTCTACACCATAAGGATACTCTTTATTACTCATTATATTACAGAGATTTCAGGGCATTATAAATTAAACACACCTAAAGAGCTATTAAATAATGGTAAATCACTGTAAGGAGATATAGGTGACCAATACATATGGATATCACAGCGGCAATAATGATGATAACATAATAATTTTTATAGTTTGATATTGAACACTCAGTATGACACTGCATTATGCTGAAACATCTCAAGATCAAATTTTATATATAATTGAAAAGCCAAAACTTTACAACATATTCCAAGATATGGTACGCTTACTATATATTGCTGAAGGAGTGATGCAAAATCGTACCACAAAATCCAGACAATTTCTAGTTGCAACAGGAAAAACATAAAAATCCTATAATAAACAAGTAATTATTTTGCGATAATGTAGTATTGTTGAATATAGTATCTAAACTCGAAATAGTTATTTAATAACAGTGAAATAAGTCAAAAAATGCATTTTTTACTATTTTGACTTAGCTTTTGAAGAAACCAGTATGTATATTGACAGTACAAAATTAACTTTAACATAGTATATTCGTGTTTCGTTGTTACCGAAAAATCTGCTTTTTTGACTTAGCGCAGTATTGTTCTGGGTGAGCGAAATATCATGACAGTCATACCTGAACAGTACTTCTCTTCATTTTAAACTTAGCAACATATTGTTCGTCTGAGAAATTCCGAATAGTCCTTTCAAAAAATCCTTTTACTCGGCGAGTCACCGGTAAATTATCAGAATAAGGGTTTACAGCTACTGGAGATGATTGTTCAAATTCTTTCTTCAATACATTGGTAAAGGCAATCATGTTTTCATTATTTTCATTTACAATATTAGCCACAGCTACAACTACCCTATTCATGGCACAAACACTATCGTTATCTAAAAACATGTTCATAACAAATTCTTTCTGGAAGTTACTCATCAATATATTATTGAAAAACTGGAAGGATGCAAGCGATGCAAGCCAATGCAAGCTAAGTTTTTATGGTTTTATATTTAAAAACAATAACCAAATCAAATTTATAAAAAAAAATGTCAGAAGTGATGTGCGGAAACCAAAACGATTTTAATTTATCTGCATCTAGTCTGCATCGATGTTCAGAATGATCACCAATATTTATTTTCAATCTATTTCATTTTAAATATCGTTATGTAAAGTTATAATACATAGTTATTTATATGGCTTTATACGACCGCAAGCTATTTTCTAATTCTTTTTAATAAAATTATAAGAAATTTAAAGGCGGGACCACACCTGGCGAACGAAGGCCTTCGAGTACGTTCGTTGGTTTCTGTTTGGTAGGCCAAGCGGACGAATTCGATCCTTCGTTGGTATTCGCCGGCAATTCAAGGATTGTTAACTTTTAACGATTCGTCAACGTTCACTAAGCCTTCCAAAATAGTAGGTACTAGTAACGAACAAGTTCGTTGGCCTTCGGTTGTCAACTTTTAAAAATATGTCCTTCAATAAAAATAAGAAATTGCACAGAAGTGCTTCGGTCTCTAATGTCAGAGAGCGCCACAGGCACACTATATTCTTCAATAAAATTAGGAAGTGGTACAGAAGTGCCATCGAATTTTTATTTTTCAAGGGTAAATCCCGCTGCAAATATCAGGAGGGCACACAATTCACTGTTTTTCTTCTTTAAAATTTTTCTTTTGAATATTTTACTCCTAATACAAAGGGGCTCCGAAACGCTTCGCAGTTGGATGCGTTTGGATCGCGGAGGAGCAAGGGTGTCTCCTTAAAATTATGCGGGCTTATAATTACACTCGCCAGGATAATAGTATTTAATTTTATCTATAACTGATTGTTGAAATGGCTGCCTATACTTTTCTTAAGTCTTGTCTTGAATTAAGTCTGATAAAAATTTGCTTGAAAAATAAATAAATATCATAGAATGTTCTATGATATTTATTTATTTTTCGGCGCACAACGCCATCTAGTCCCAAGCTAAAGACAGCTTATCTTATTTATTTGCACATCGATGATCAAAATCGTAGACAAATCCTTCATCCAAGATCAAAATAATAGAATCGCCACATCACTTCAGTCAGTTCACTGACAACAATGACAAGCTCCGTCATTTCTGCTATATTTGTCAAAATTTACTGTCACATGTCAACTTTAATTCCATTTCAATAATCTGGATTGATTTCACTTTGCTGCACATCTTTCAAGTAAATGAAAAAAGCTTATAAATTAAACTGAAAGCTTCAGCAGATATCTAAATAATTTTGCAAAGTTCCTTTAGCATTAGAGCGCAACATTATTCAAATTAGTTTTTCGGCAATCTGATTAATACAGTTTTACTGAAAAAAATCAAAATTAATATATTTAGATTTATAATTTCTAGAAGGTCTCTTCTAAAGCCTATATCAATGGCTCAAGATGTTGCCTGCAACTTTTCTGGAGAAGAAAGGTAAAGTGGCATTTTAATCTAATAATATTATTTTTTATTTTAGTATTAACATTATTAATTTAAGTTATTTATCTACTTAAATGTATTTAAGTTATTTATCTACTTAATTTAAGAACTTTTGTCCTAAATAAATTATATAAATAACTGAATGTGTAATTTTTAGTTTTAATCTTAATTTTTGTTGTAGAATTAGCATTGCACCCATTCTTATTTCAAATTTCTAAGTTGAATTAAAATCAATTTAAGCAGCTAATTATTGCAATAACTATTATAATTTAATTAGCTAAGTTTTATTGTAATTTTATATTTTTTGTATTTTGATGTTTGTTTTGACGTGTTCAAGCGCGCCTTGGGCCCATGGAAATAAATGATTTGTTTCCAATTACCAAGGGAGAGTCAGTATTTAACTTAGTTATTTTTTCAGCATAAAGAACCAAAAACTTATCTATCCAGCTGCATCAAGAAATCAGGATCCAATACTACAAGTTTTAAAAAGATTTATTATATGTGATGTGGATAATATTGAAGATGAAGAAAGTCCAATATTCTTGGAGATAGCTTCAGGGTCTGGACAACATGTGGCTCATTTCGCACCTAATTTCCCAGGTGTGAAATTTCAACCGACTGAATTCGATGAGGATTTACTAGGAAGCATTACTTACTATGCCAAAAATTGTCTTACTAAAAATATTCTTCTACCAAAACAGGTGGATATATGTGCTAAGTTATGCTCTTATGGATTTGAGGAAAATAATGTTGACTACATGTACTGTGCTAATATGATTCACATCAGTCCTTATGAATGCACTGTAGGGTTATTTGAAAATGCAGGGAGCTATTTGAAGCCTGATGCTCTCATGATTACTTATGGGCCTTATAGCAAAGATGGTGTTATAACACCTGAGAGCAATGTTCAGTTTAATGCGTCTCTGCAAGCAAGAGATCCAACATGGGGCCTTCGTGATATTGCTGACTTAATTAAATTGGGTGAGCAGAACAATTTAACTCTAATGGATTCCATAGAAATGCCTGCTAATAATAAAATTTTGATATGGAAAAAGAATTAGCTTTAGCAAATACTTCCATAGTGAGTATGTGCATTTGTAGTAATATACAATAAGACTAATATTATGTAATCAAAATAAATATTGACTATTAACTACTTGACTATATTATTTTTTATTTAAGATTCAAGATTCAAGATTCAAGATCATTTATTTGTTAAAACATGAGTATACATACACATACAGTACATGCAAGATGTTACATTATAATGTCATTAAAACCATTCATGTTTTTACCTTGACGGTGTACAAATATAAATATCTAAACTAAAACTAGTATAATTTTTACCAATACACTTGCTTTAAAATTTACCTTATAACTATATTATATGTATTATTTATTTCTATACTTAATCTCATTTAGGTGAGTGCATTACAATTTTGTCATTTAGGAACTCCTCTATGCTGTAGTAGGACTTACTAAGTAAGTATTTTTTCAAACTTTGCTTAAAGTTTAATACATTTAATTTCTTTATGCTACCAGGGATTTTATTATATATTAGAGGTGCCATGCAGAAGACGCTGTTGTGTTTGAGCGTTGTTTTGCAAGGCACTATACATAGACGATCATTGTCCCGTCTGCTGCGTTTGTTCGCGGCTACATCTGACAATTTTCCAAATAAATTTGGATTCATTTTGACAATAGTTGCTACTTCGTATATGTACAGTGACGGTAAAGTAAGTAATTTGTGTTTCTCGAAAAACGGTTTGCAGCTTTGCCTGGAATTTAGTCCAAACATCGCTCTAATACATTTTTTTTGGACCTTTAATATTGTTTCTTTGTTCGTACTGTTACCCCAAAAAATTATACCGAATCTTAGAATAGATTCTACAATTCCATGATATGCCACAAGAAGAGTATCTGTATTCGTTATGGGCGCCAGTTTATATAGGGCGTATACAGATGAACTTATTTTGTTACATAATTTCTCGGTATGCTCTTTCCAGTTAAGGTTTCTATCAATAGTGACTCCCAGAAATCTTACGTTATCTACTCTGTTGATAACAGTACCTTGGTATTCAGCATTAATATTAGGTGGCACCAGACGTTGACTAAAGTGCATAATGCTAGTTTTTGCCATATTTATTTTTAAGTTATTATCATTCATCCAATTAACTATTGATTTAAAAGTATTATTAATATCATTTTCATATTCATCTTCTTGACTACAATTAATTATGACCGTACTATCATCAGCAAAGAGCGACATTTGGAATTTTGTTACAGTCGGCAAATCGTTAATGTAAATGATAAAAAGCAATGGTCCCAGCACACTTCCCTGGGGAACCCCAAATTTAACTAATCGTTTACCTGACGTATGAGTAACTTCCTGTTTAGTCTTAAAATTTACTGTAGATGTTTCAGTATATTGCCACCGATTTTCTAAGTAGGTTTTCATAAGATTTAGCGTATTTCCTCGAATACCATATGCCTCCAATTTATCAAGTAGAATACCGTGATCAACATAATCGAAGGCTTGTGTCATGTCGCAGTATATAGCGCATATAGGTTTTCTCATGTCTACGTTATTTACTACCTCTTTCAAAAAATCGAAGATTGCTAAATTTATGGATTTGTTTTTTCGAAATCCGTTTTGATTCTCATTTATAATATTCGATTTTTCCAAGTAATTGTAGATTTTTTCAGCTATATATTTTTCAAATATTTTAGCGAATATTGGTATCAGAGCTACGGGTCGGTAGGAATCCAATAATTCACTATTACCTTTTTTATAGAGCGGCTTTATGACTGATATCTTTAAGCTATCTGGGTAGATTCCTTCGCTGATGCACTGATTTAGAATGTAGCTTAAGGGCTCACATATGCTACTTGCTACGTCTTTAATTATTTTTGTAGAGATACCATCATAACCTACGCTATTGGTGTTTTTTAGAGATTGTATTATTTTAAACACATCAATCGGTGCACTGGGTGGCATAAACATGGACTTATGTGATTTTTGTGTACTGACATAAGTTTTTGGTGTCGGGGTAGTAGGATTCAATGGTCTAGTCGTCGGTTTAATTTTGTCGATAAAGTGATTATTAAACACATTTGTTATTTCTTTAGGCTCAGTTTCAATTCTATCGCCTTTTGTAATGGATAGCACACTCTTAGGTATATTTATTTGTTTTGGATTGATAATAGACCATATTGCCTTAGTTTTGTTAAGTGAGGTTGCTATTCTGTGATTATTCTGAGCACGCTGAGTTAATTTTATTATTTTTCTATACCATATTTTGTTATAATTTTTGAATATCTGCTTACATTTCTCATTCTTATTTAGTCTGTAGTTCCATAATAAGCGCCGTTTCTTTTTACTGCATTGGCGTATACCACGCGATATCCATCTTGGTCTGTTTATAGTTTTTATTGTTATTTTTCGTAATGGAAAACATGAGTTGTATAGAAACGTAAACATTTCATTAAATGAATTAAATGCATGGTTTGGATTTTCTTTGCTATAAGTGTTCGAGAACGTGAGGCTATCAATATATTTTTTTAATTTTGATTAATGGTTAATTAATGGTTCTATTTGATTATTAATGGTTAATAATTAATGGTTCTATTTGATTCCAATTGACTTCAGTCAAATCAAACATCAAAGTCAGGTTCCTCTTTTTGCCAAAAAACAAGGTAGAAGAAGATTAACAAATGAAACACAGTTTGATTATAATAATTAAATAACTTTATTTATAGAAGACAGAGAATCATCAGAACTTATAGTATCATTTATAGGGCTTCCAGCTAGCAATAATTGCAACAATTCCAACTCCTGTGTATCATGTAATTTTTGTAGGACAATATCAGTAGGAATCTTGTCATCTATTTCCTCTGGGGCAGTAAGTCCAAGTGTAGTAAAAGCTCTACGAACTTGTCCTGAATTCATCCAGCCCCTGTTGCCTGGATCAAAACTTTTAACAACAGCCTTCAGGTGCCTGGAAATTTTATAATGGGTTTTTTAATAATGGGTAAGCTACAATGAAGAATATCAGCTATTTTATATTTTTACCCGACTGCGTCAGAAGGAGGGTTATGTTGTTCTTGTTCGAGCGTATGTATGTATGTATGTATATATGTATGTATGTATGTCAATTTCTTTGGCACGCCCTACAGCCCAAATGGCTAGACGGATTTTGACAAATGAGGTGTCGTTGAATTCGTCAAAACAGTGATAGTGACATAGGCTATATAAATTTTCAAAATGGCGCCGGCAAATGAAAAAAAAAAGGGGGGGAGGTATGGATTTTCTTTTCAACATAGTAATATGGGTATCAAATAAAAGGCCATGAAAAGACCATTTCAAAAATATATACTTCTTATCACATTTATATTACTGATTAAACACAATTTACCAATTTATACTTATATCGGCACGCTCGCGCGCCCGAAGTGGGTGGAAGTTAGTTTGTATGTTCGCTCACGCTAATCTTGGAAACTGTCGGTCGAATTTGAATAATTGTTGCAGGCGGTGACAAACGAAGTTATAAAGTAGTAATTAATGAATTTAATGTAGATAATGCTATACTTGTTTTTATCTTTTCAGTTCTTTTTTTTAAGCAGTCGGGTTTTTTGTTTTTTTAATAATTATTTTTTTACCTCACAATATACCCTATAAAATAAAAATAAAGATTTATTTAACTTTCTCAGATAATTAAGTTATAAGTAGGAAGCGACAACGCACCCGCCTCGGCCGCTGTGACGTCACCAACTACAATGCGCGCTTGACTCCTTGGAAGTTTGTAACTAAAATGAGTATATTAAAGTGTAGGATCCGAATAAATATACGACCTAAAGTTATAATAATCCTTACTAATATTATAAATGCGAAAGTTTGTGAGTATGGATGTTTGTTACTCTTTCACGCCAAAACTACCGGGTCGATTTCGATGAAATTTTGCACACATGTAGCTTATAGTCTGGATTAACATATAGGCTACTTTTAATTGACATACCACGCGGGCGGAGCCGCGGGCGGAAGCTAGTACAGCCATAATACAGCTCTCAGATCTCTACTTTTCGCAAACGGGTAGTAGATATCGACCTGTTTTAAATGGGACTTGAACATTATGGTGGAGAGTGGGTATTGTGTTAACATAGCTCCGATATGTTATTTTAAGTTTAAGTAGCTTGATAAAGAGACCCGTTCGCGAGAAATTTAACTTTGAAGAGCAAATTTTTGCTAGAGTAGGGTGACCCGCCCTCTAAATGGTAAAAAACTGTTTAAAAAAAATTGAAAAATTCATGGCGGTAGTATAAGTAATGTACTTTAAAGGAAATCAATGGGGCCAAGTCACCTTTGTTAGTTCAAGAGTAATAGGGTCCAAATAGTAAAATGCATTCACTTGGAGTAGTTCGCACTAAAACCATTGAAATTTTTATTATGACTTGTATGAATACGTTACTTGACTAATTACTTGATTGTAAATCCCTATGATGACCAAATATGTTGCATCGACTTACTACAGAACCCTATTGCGCGGGGCCCGACATGCACTTAGCCGGTTTTCTTTTTAATATTGCTAAAACTTTAAGCGACATTTATCTCACTATACTACTTTTTATTCACTGTTGATGAATATTTTTCAGTACCGAAAGTACCGGGCAGTACCGGATCCTCAAAAGCCGAGTACCGAAATGCCCGTTTCTTACAAAGAGTACCGGTTCCCTAGTCAGAGTGAGTTGTTTGCCAACGACAAACGGCTCTGAAATTAGATAAAATGCAGTGTATTAAATTAATCATAATTCTTTCCGAGAATTAAAAATTTTTGATTACGATTCTGACTTCAGGATGGCTGGTTGCCACCTCGTTAGTAGTTATGATATTCTTAAAGTTTGTTCATCATCACATTCACGAATTCAAGATGAACTTGTACATAAATTAGCAATAAATATTATAGTTTGATAAAACTTGTACTAAGCATCTGATAATTTCGGACACGACGCTGTAGTAAAAACTATTGCCTTTCCAACTTATTAGGCGCTTGGTACAAATTTTGATACGGATTTTCTAAATTACCTGATTGGTTGACGTTAGACGTTCTAACTCTGCTATATTTAGCCACCAAAGCGGAGAAGTGATAAGTTCCCATTGGTCTTTTTTCCAAGTGGGCATGTCACGTGTGTCAAACAGACCATTCGAAGCGGAGACATCGACAGATTAATAACAACTATTCCCTGTATTCCTTCGCATAGAAATATTATTATAATTTCGTAATTACCTTTCTTCATACAAAACAGGTGCTTGTCCATGACCTGCGCGAAAAAACATGCAGTCATCTATTAATCTTTCCAGAAAAGCTATTGGGTGATCAGAACCATGAGAAATAACTTTAGTAATTAGAAATCTGATGAGTTCTGGAATTCGGCGTTCACGTAGGTATTCTTCGGTTCTAGCAACTATTGACAAAATTTTCTTTTTTCGCTCCGGCACAACAACTTTTTCTGATGAAGCTGCATCTAAAAGGCATCGGCAAAGTAGTACATGTTTGGACTCAATAGACTCTTCTTCGCTTTGTATAGCCTCCATTTTATTAAAAAGTAGCAATATTTCAATTATATTCGAAAAAGTAAAAAGATCTGAAGCACTGAGCCTGGAAAATTTGACAGTAAAACGTAATTTATAGTATTTTTTATCATTAACATCAAAGAAGTATTATATTTTAATCAAGTGAATAAGTGAATCTTTTTGATGAGATTCCATGCCATGACCTTTTCTAAACGTTGATGAGGTTGATTAATAAATTTAATTCTTGGGTATATGAAAACGATTGCCTTTCCAAATGAATAAATAATATTAATTGTTGAAATGATGATTCAATATTGCCTTCAAGTCCTTACTCTATTATTGATAATCATGCCTTGAATGTAATAAAATAATGCACGCTGGCTACACAAAGAACAAGTACATACTCGATCTTAGTATAAATATACTTTATTTAAACCATAGAGTACATAAAAAAAGCAGGAGAGAATGTCACTTATAAAATGATGGAAGCACCAAAATGGCGGCGGTCTGTTTATGTGTGCGTGTGTTAGGGGTTACCAGCCATGAGAAATATTACCCACATTTTTACAATAATTTAAATAAATATTTCAGAGGTTTAGTTCTTATATTTTTTTATTTGCTGCTTTTTACCATCAAACATGATATAGGTAGTTTTATACTACCGTGGCCAAAAACCAAACAATATAAAACAACTTTATGTTTGAATTTCAAAACAAAGTTGATTTTATATTTCTAGCAGTCGATGCGGGCCTGCAGGTGGAAGTTGTTTGTTTTTATTAAGGGAATATGTACAAAAGTCGTTGCTCTGGGCACTCCTGACGCAAGGCAGCGAAGATGCTTTAGTGCAGCTACCCAGTTTTTGGAAAATATTTTAAAATTACGACTCCTACGGCGCTTCCTGATTCTTAGATGGTGAAGATGCTTTAGTGATATACAGGGTGTCCCAGTTTAGGACCTGGAGCCGAAATCGGATAGTAGGATAAGTTATGGCAGTTAGCAAAAAATAAAAAACAATTCAAAATCAAAAATTCTTTATTACATAAACTATCAGAAAGTGCTTGAAAACGTCAACAAAATGTACAAACCAAATAAAATATCTAAGTTAAAATAAACAAACAATTGCGGAGCTTATATTCACTTACATGTGATTTTTCAATATTTAAAGAAATATTGGCAATTAAAATAATCGAGAAAATTTACACCCTGTGACGGACTTCCCACTTCATTTCACCTAAATTCTTTTATCGTTTCGTTTTAACATGGCTGCCACGAAATCTCAAACTCGTATGACATTCTGCGGGCCCTTGATTTGAAGGTCAACATTCGTATTCGCGAATGTGAGAAAATCGTACATTTATTACATCACATCGTACATGTCGCTCCTTGAATACAAAAGGAACATAAATCGAAATGTATAAATTTTACAGGACATCCAAAACAATTTTTTGAAACTGTTTTTTTTAAATATTTCATATATTTATTAATTAAATATAAGATGTTAATATATCATTAGATGCGTATTTTTTAGCTCTATCTGTGTACAATATAAACTTTGTGATATCTGTTACCTATTAAAAAAACAAAGCATAAAAGTCCCTTTTGCATTCAAAATTTGAACCAATATTATAAAAAATATGTCAAAAATTAAACACAATTTTACAGATAAAAATGGTTAATTATACCTTTTTAGTAAAAAAACGTATCAAAAATATGTAATCTTATTAATAGATAAAACATATTGAATGAATACCAGGAAAACATTGTATTAAAAAATCTAAACTAAATAATCTTAACTTATTATTAAGTAAAATATAATTGAGATCAACTTTTTACGTAACTATTATTCAGTAAAATTGAACATCTCTCTAAAACAATTATATTGGAAGAATAAAAGAAAAAACAAAAGATAAAACTGAAATAATCATTATCAAAATATTCATAAAATAAATAAATTCTCTATAAAAAACACAAAATTAATCAACTGACGTCACTAATTTGTCTCTCTTTAACATTAATAATAACATTATAAACAAAATAAAATACGAGATCAGTTTTATAGGCACAGAATTCAGGAACAAAATATTATAGCCTAAAATAATATTATTGCACAATAACAATCTAAGTACAAAATCACAGTTATAAACAATTTAAGGCAATTTTTACGTTAACTAATATAAGTTGCAATTTATAATCGTTATTTATTATTTTTATGTAAATGTTTGTATGAAATTAAAAGTCTTTATTATTAAAAGTAACTTTTAAATTATCTATTCTAAATATTATCACAATTAGGTATCTATTATTAAAATTAAAAAAATTCGTAAAAGCTTTAGTAATACTTGGGAATGATATTTTTTTCAATAAATTTAAGAATACCCTGTTTTTTAGTTTCACTCATTTTAAGTTTTTGTTTGTACAGTTTTTTTGGCACTATAGGGTTAGCTGACCTTCTTTTTGTCAGCGTGGCTACCGAGGTATTAAACTCTTCAGTTTCGTGAGAAGTCTTGAAGAAAAATTTGTTTTCATAATCGCGATGGACTTTAATAGTTTTTATATTAGCCCATCTGACTTTTTGTCCATCTTCTGTAGTAGTGTAATTGCCAATAGCCAGAGATATTAAATCCAAAAAACTCTCATGCGTAAGTTCGTAAACAACGAAGGGTCTACCTTTCTTCTTTGCAGTTTTATTAAGGGTTATGTACTGATCCGGCACATAAATGGCAGAAGATTTTGAAGCATTCGAAATGTTGCGTTGAATTAGAGAGTGAGCAGTATTAAAGAAAGTGATATTTTGCACATTATTATTGTGGCCAGGTAATGATTGAACTTTTGCCGATTCTTGAACAGAGGTTGCCATATTCAAAATTTTTCGTGCTCTATTCATTATGTTTATCTGTAACAAAACATATTTAAAGTTTAAAAAAAACATAAAATACACACAATTCTATACATATAATATTATATTATACAGTTATTAGTACATACACACAATACATACATACACTAAAACATTAAGCATTTTCAATACAAATTTACCAGTAATAACACCTTAATTATATTTAACAAATTAAAGCTACCGCCACCATATTTAATATTCAAATTCACAGAAAATATGAGGTAATGCATCACATATTTTTCAACATTTACGAATAAAATAAACTCCCTGTTTTAATTTAAAAACCTTTAAATTAGTACCTAACTAAAGATACAATGACAGGGCTTCAATTTTGTATATTAATAGTTTACAAACAAATAAATACATTTGTATAGTTTTTGAGTTAAAAATCACTGAAGTAATAAGAATAGAACAAAATTAACATCATGCAAAACGGCCATATTTCTGGCCTTCCCATTCTAGCACGCTAAAAATAATCATTTATTTCACTATAATCTTATGCAAAAGGGAAGCATTTCAAAATATGCTACTGTTGTAATACAAAATACTACAAATACTAAAATTAGAATGCAAAACGGACGTTTTCCAAAATATGACACTTTTGTATTATAATTAAGATTACAAATATTAATGTTAGAATGCAAAACGGACGTTTTCCAAACTATGGCACTTTTGTATTATAATATATTAAGATTACAAGTACTAATGTTAGAATGCAAAGCGGACGTATTTCAAAATATGGCACTTTTGTATTATATATTAAGATTACAAATACTAATGTTAGAATGCATAACGGACGTATTCCAAAATATGGCACTTTTGTATTGTAAAATATAATCACACTTACCTGAAATTTTGAATCCAACTCAGACGTATTTTGGATTGTGGCACTTTTTCACGCAACCGACATGAGTTTGCGTTGAATCTCGGGGCGCAACTAACAAAATGGCTGTTTTGCACTGACGTTACCTGTCAAAGTGTTCTTTTGCAAAAATGGAGGTAAGTCAATGAGGCCATAATATAAGCAAAAATGATGGGAGTTTTTTTTTTATTATAAAATATAGTCGGTTTAGGTGTCATTTTTGCAATAAAACGTTTTTTTAATTTTTTTGATTTGTGGCCCTTTTGTATTCAAGGAGCGATGTGTTTTACACAATAATCAACGAAATATTCATTTTTATTAACACTTTTTTTGACTATTTCAAAAATAAAAATCTTTATTGACATAAACTAGCATCCTTAACTTGTGAATCCCCTAACGCCTGCACAAGTAATAACTGGGTTGCAGGAGATAGCGTCTTCCCCGTACAGCAGACACTATTACATTTAATCTTATGAATAGGACAATTTAAATCAAATTTGACAAAAAAAAAATCTTCGTAAAATTGTTTCTTTATAAAATAACTTCTTTTGTAATTATTACTAACATTTATTTTTAATTTTATTGTGCAAATGTTCAAGCAATAATTGCTTTAACATTAGCACAGTAAAATTAATTGTGTCGTTCCATTTTTTTACAGTAAATAATGATGTTCAGTGGTGTGCTTAATTACTTACAATCCCTTATGCTGATTGAATTTTACCAACTGTTATAATTTCTGCAGTTTCTAATTATTTCTACCCAAAAAAAATTCCATGCGTCGTTTGCAGCAGGAAATCTATAAAACATAGAATAATAATTTATACTAAATATACTAAATGTATTATACTACTAAAAAATATTTACCCAAATTCAGGGTAAATGAAAATATTTATTGACTGTCAACACTGATAGTTTTGGTATAATTTTTTACGAAAACAATATAATTTCGGCAATAAGCTGAATATATTACTTGCTTACCTATGAAAAGTGATCCCCTGGTTTTTTTTTGTCGAGGCGCTATGGTTTCGGCAGCTTTACACAACACAAGACGGCATTTTTAATTATTTTTCTTGAAGATCCGAGCATCAGCACAGTCCAAAGTGTAATGGCGGGCGATTGACTTACTATTGTGTCAATGTGTGTGTTCTGTGTGTACGTGTGACTTACTATGGGTGCTTCAGTAAGTGTTTCAAGAGACTATGTCCTGCTTTTTTTATGTAGTCTATGATTTAAACAAGATGCTGCACCAATATGCAGCTTATCAGAAAGACTTATATCCGTAGTCATAAACTCTGGAATAAAATAAAAAGTTTATTTATTATTATTGCCATATAGTAACTATATATTAATGCAAACATTTATTAAAACTGGCAACTTATCTCTAACTGTCAAATTGTACTTCAAATAATAACCGAAGAAAATAATCGGTTTTGTTTTGAAAACTAACTATTTTAATTATTACTGAGATTATACGCTAATAAACAGTAAAAAGTGAAACATTTATCTTTTAAATGATATTATCACGCTTTAGAACAATTTTATACATTCCATTACCATGGGGAAAGGTACAGAAGAAATACACATTGGGAAAATCGATGACTGTAAGTTTTCCGTGAAAATATCAATATTCATTAAGAATTTTATAATAAGAAATATGTAAATTTATGCTCTTTTAGACTAAGTTTGTACATAGTTTTAGATGTAGTCATTTATGCTTAAAGTTTCTAATTGATAATACTTCAATTCAGGCGACTCCGATGTTCGTATGACTGGGCAGGAAATGGACGTTGTTAGACAGAGGACGATTGCCTACGAATATCTCTGTCGTTTAGAAGAAGCAAAGACATGGATGGAAGCATGCTTAAAAGAAACACTTCCGCCAGCCACAGAATTTGAAGAAAGTTTACGAAATGGCGTATATTTAGCCAAACTTGGAAACTTTATTTCGCCTGACCTGTTGCCTTTAAACAAGATCTATGATATTGATCAAAAGCGGTATAAGGTAAAATTATATATTTTTAATATTTTTAACCAATACATTACAACATGCAGGAGAGTAAGATAAATTATATAATAATAATATTATGAAAAAACAGTTTACTAGTAATTTTCAGATACAAATTAATAAAATTCTCGTAAACCCTCTCCAGCTAAGCTTAATTCGCTTATATATAGTGGTGTAAAGGCCAGGATTTTGCCCCACAACCTCTTGATTGTAAAACAGATGCTTTAGCCATTGCAACACAGACTCGTCACACTAAATATCTTATAGAAATAGCATACATCTTAATTAAAACAGAGGTCCACTTGTTATAAAATATGAGGGTTACATTGTTAGAATTATAGACTTTGTGCAAACTTTGTGTTAGTTACAATTAATTGAATAAATTCTAATGGTAAATGACTTCTTTAAGAAATTATTGATGTTAATTTTAAGTTGTATTGATCACTCTTGCATACCACATAAAGATATTACATAGTTTTTATGTGGTTTGAATAATTATTTTTTGTTTTGCAGATAATGGGCCTGCAATTTAAACATACTGACAATATAAATAAATTTCTTCAAGTTTTGAAAAAGACAGAGCTACCTGTGGTAAGTGGCAATATTAAACAGCACTAAATAAAAACAAATTGAATATTATTAACTATTGCCCTTGAATTTGTGAAGCTAGAATTCCTTATAATTACAACTTATTATAGTTACTGCCAATTCTTTTTTTCTTCTACTTTTGGCATTATGTTCAAGTTCTCAAATAAATTACCTTGTTTTTAAATAATAACTCCAAAATTAAAATTCTTCCCTTAATTACAGACATTTCAACCAGAAACAACAGATATTTATGACAACAAAAACATGCCGAGGGTTATATACTGCATTCATGCTCTCAGCTCTCATTTGTTTAAACTTGGAAAAGCACCACTGATTCATGATGTATTTGGAAAAGCTATATTTACAGGTAAAGCCTATATTTGATATTCAGGATTTGTCTCACTGGATGAATTTAGTGTCCTCAAGGCCAATGAAAATGCAGGCATCAGTCCTGCTTGTTCTTAACATTATTTTTACCTGCATCAATCTCACAAAAAACTTCTTCTTTGCTTGTTAATGGAAAACACATGTTTCTGAAATGGAAAACTTATAGTTGTTGGGACTTAAGTTTCCTTTGCGTGTTCTAATGTCTTTTCAACAGGGAGTGCCCCAAGGAACTGTTTGCATAACCACTTGAAAATTTAATGTGTTTAAATATTCAATAATACCCAGTTCACCCAGTTCCGGTAATAGATCCAGTTTCAGAGCCTACACTTTAAACAAAAATATGAAAAAGTTACAATAACTAATTATTTTTATTGTTTTATTTCCTCTAGATGAAGAACTGGACTCTATCTCTAAAGATTTACAAAAATGTGCACATCCTCTTCCAATGTTTCAAAAGATTGGTGGTATTTTATCAAAAAATAATAATGATGACGATGGTACTGCCACTCATAATGCCATTGTGGAGCTGAATACACTTTTAGACAAAGACAAATCTATCACATCAGCCATACTTAATCCACAATTAAAATTAAAACATGTGCAAAATAGATTAATAGATGAGTACAAAAAAGAATTGAAAGCTGCAAAATTTGAGAAAATGCAAGCAGCTCACAACCACTCCCTTAATGACAGTTACATACCAGATGAATATGATGAATTGCTAACCGTTGTTGAAATACAAGGGCATATAACTGCTGTTAACTACAAATATTTATGGAAAAAATTAGGTGCCGTTTCACAAAGTGGAGATGTTAACACTTTGCATAAAATATTTAATGAAGATTGGGTTAAAGTCAAGAATTATAATTCAGAGAACTTGGATTTCTATTGTGATGTTGTCAAAGAAATAAATGAATACAACAAAGATGTTGATGTAGAGAGTGTCACAAACTGGCATAAAATATTTCAAAATATTGTCAATGAAGGAAATCGCAAGTCTTTAGAACATACAGACCATAAAACTGCTATAAATGGTGTTAATAAAGCTTTGGATGAAGGGACTCCTGAGGACTTATATCTTGCTTTGAACAATCCACATTTAGAGTTAACTTTTAAAGTGGATAGGTTTGCTGTGCCACTCTTGTATGAAGAGATGAAATTGGAGAAATATGAGTTAGAAAAAAATTTGAATGAAAGTGAAATAGCAGCATCTGTGTCATACCTGCTAGCTGTATCTGCTGTATCTGAAGCAGTGGACAGAGGGGATGACGCAGTGGTATGGAACTCTCTCAACTCCAAACAGTTACATCTGGAAGGTTTACGAGCACATTGCCGGCGTCGATACTTATCGGCTTTGGCTACAGCACTGCAGGTCAAAGTAAGGGAGCAGTGTGCCTGCCATTTGCTGACAATAGATGATATCAGAGACTCCATTGATATGGTCAATATGAAGGATGATGATAACGAGGAATGTAAGTACCAAAATATAACACCAAATTCTTTAATTTCTAATTTGAACCTTTTGTTCACATGAATAATGTATTATCTTTAATGAAATATGTTATATGTATGTATATATGCTATATTATGTATATATATAATATATATTTATGAATGTATTACATAATATGTTAATATTGTCTTTGATCTATACTATAGAAAGTGTATATTATTTATAGTTCTTACTATCATTACAAGTGCACCTACCATGTAAAATCTCTGCACCACCCTAGGTTGCCTGGTAGAGAATGCCTTTGGTCCGCCTCTGTACAAATTGTGCATTAAGTTTTAAATAAATAATATTGTTGTCTTTTGCAGTGGTTTCTGTAATAGAACGGATAAACAATGCCGTGATGGATGAAGATGCCGACACTCTAATGATAATGCTAAAACATTCCAGTCTAAAACTTTCGACACCTCTGCAAAAAGAAGAGAGTCAACTTTATTTACGGATGTTAAAGAAAGTTCTAATTCACAAAGAGTCTCAACACCTTTGGCTTGATGATGTTGTTGGAACTATTAATGAAGTGAATGAAGAATCACAAAATGTTAAAGAACTCACTGAATCTTTAGTTCAACTGAACTTAGCTGTTTTGAAAAATAATGTGGACGAGTTTTGGAATGCTCTGTTACAGCCTGTATTGTCAGCATCTAAAATGATTGAAAGCTCCTGTAAAGATGTCTACTTTCAAATGTTTTCTAAAGCATTGAAGAAAAGAGGTCATAATATTTGTCCATGGATTGTATGCCATACAAATGCGGGTAATACAGTATATATTGACGTAGAGTCGTATGCATACAGTTGGACTACTCCCAGGGACTTTGTTCCTTATGCTCGTTATTTGACTAGAAGAGACATTCATTCTATTATTGAGAAAACCAATAAACATCATGTTAACAAATACATGCAAACTATTTTAGAAAACTCTATTATAAAACTTCAAGCTTATTGCAGAGGATACTTAGTGAGGAAATATTTTAATGATAGGTTTAAGTTCTTTGAAGATAATGTCGCGTTTGTCATAAAAATCCAAGCGTGGTGGAGAAAAATTGTTGCTGAAAAAAAATATGGCACTTTAATAAAAATGAAGGCTATAGAGGCTAAGCTGAGGAGAGAAAGGAAAGAAAACCCAATGGCATGGTATAAAGTTCAGGTGTGTATTGTTATTGCAACTAATCAGTTTAAAGTTTGAATTTAAATACTTTAGAACATTTATTTTAATGGAATAAATGGCCGGTCAGATGGTCTAGTTGTTAATGTATGAGCCTCGCACCGCGAGGTCTTGGGTATGATTCCCGGGTCGGGTTAAGTGTTATTTGTGAACTTACCATCAGGAAATTCACAATAGCAGCACGGAGTTAGAATTGTGCCCGATGGATGGCGATAGGCTCACCCCCTATCCTATGGGACCTAAACATAGCAGGTGAAATGTGGGTGTTGTACTTCTCTGCCACAGCCTTCTGGGTAATATAGGCGTGATGTAATATTATATTATCAATTATTTTTATTACAGGAACATAAAATAATAAAAATCCAAGCACTCTGGAGAGGCCGTCGCGCTCGCGAGGCATTCACATCACTATTTCACTCATCCAACCCACCACTGAAAGTTGTTAAGAAATTCATTCCCATGCTTGATTTCTCTACTGAAGACTACGATCGAGAAATTGAACTACAAACACTAAAATCTGAAGTTGTACAATCTATCAGAAAGAATCAAGAATTATCTAAGCAGCTTGATGACATGGATCTGAAAATTGGCCTGCTTGTGCAAAATCGTATAGCTTTGCAGGAAGTAGCAGCGCATGGTTTGAAGTTGAATAATTTAGTCAAACATAACTCTATGACGAAACTTGTTTTAGAAAAACACCATGACGGTAAAGGATCAATGATGACGGTCTCCACAGCTGTGAAAGGATTAAAATCACTCACTAAAGAAAGCAAAAGACTTCTGGATGGATACCAACATCTTTTCTATGAGCTACAGACGAATCCAACTTATTTATCAAAATTATTATTCTGCATTCCACAGAATAAAACCAACTTCTTTCTACAAAATGTGGTGCTGAGTTTGTATAACTTCGGCGCTTATGCCCGAGATGAATATTTGCTGTTGAAACTGTTCAGATTTACCCTGGAAGAGGAAATAAGCTGCAAAGTTGTGAAACCATTTGATATTATTTCTTCAACACCTCTGGTTTTAAAAATGGCTGTGAGTTTGTCCAGGCAGTTGTCTGGCTTAAACAGCCTGCAGACCATAATAGGTCCCCTTGTTAATAAGATGTTGAAAGATAAAGAATTGAATATAGAGACAGGGCCAGTAGAGATTTACAAGGCATGGAGAAATGAAACTGAAATGAAAACTGGACAAATTTCGTGAGTATTCATAAACGTTTGTAAATGTCACAATTGTACAATGGTTCACAAATACTATTAGCACAGTATAAATATGTACACCGACGAGACCCCTAAGTGGTTGTCGTGGTGCTCTCAGTAGCGAGTGCCGCTTAGGGGTCTCGTCGGTGTGCATGTTTATGTGTGCGTGCCGTTTCGCACGTTTGTAGGCAGTTTCCGTACTGTTTGTACATATTTATTGTAATTTAACAGCAATGAACTGTAACTGCAACTCAATCTCGCGTACTGATTGCATTAAATATCTTGGTATTCAGATCGATAGTGCACTGACATGGAATAAACAAATCAATGCACTGGTGTCACGAGTAAGAAAACTGATTTGTATTTAAAAATCTAAGAAACTCAGCAGATCTCTCCACTCTCAAAACTGTCTACTTTGCACTGGCCCACTCTATCATAACTTACTGCATTGCAGCTTGGGGAAATGCAGGCAAATGTGTGTTTTTGAGATTGGAGAGAGCTCAGAGAGCAATACTCAAAGTTATGGCACACAAACCCATCCGCTTCCCGACTGAAGATCTCTACAAAATGTGGCAACTTCCAACAGTGAGACACTCATTTGTTTTAAGCGTCACTGTTCGCAAACATTCTGAGCTAGGCTTCGATCCCACTCTCTGTACGAGAAAACGCAGAAGTGATAGAGTGTGCGAGATCCACCCCACTAAATTGCAAGCTGTTCGGCGACAATTTACATTCTTCGCCCCAGTCATTTATAACAAAATTAACAAAGTTATTAATATTTATCCACTTAGTTCCCGAGAGTGTAAATCCGTAACTGATAAATGGCTTTCTACTCAAACTTACGATGGTATTGAAATTCTAGTCAAAATTTAAAAATATTTCTGTATTTTAGTGCAGATGAAAATATAAGAAACACACCCACAACACTTACACACAAACACACACTCACACACACACACACACACACACAACACACACATACATACAACACACGCTCGCTTACATATACACACGCACATCCACACATATGTACACTCAATACACCTATACTCACTGACTAACCTAGCCTCTAGTGTGAGAAAGTTCTATTATAAAAATAAAAGCATGTTTCAAATAAAATAATATGTAACAGGACCACTGATGTACTCAACTCCTTGAGGTGAGCGTTAATAGCTGCAACACAGTTTATTTCTAACTATCGTAGCTATTACCGTAACCATTAAATATGTAAAAAATGTATTTTGGTTCCAATAAACATTATTATTATTATTATATTATTATATTATACTGTGCTATTAGCGACCGTTAGGTCATTGGTTAAATTTACATCCTACCTTAATTATATTATTATTCAAGCATAACTGCCTCGTTGGTCTTGTGGTTAGCGTATGCACCTCTCAGGCCGCGAGGTATTTGTGAACTTTCCGGCAGAAAATTCTCAATAGCAGCACATAGTTGGAATTGTTCCCGGTGGACGATAGGGTCACCTCCTATCCCATGATACCTAACATAACAGATGAAAAGTGGGTGTCTGCCACGTCCTTCTGGGTAATATAGCCGTAATGTTATGTGTGAAACATAATTTTTTTTTTATTTTTAAAAAAGCATACTAGTAATTTGCAAATACAAATTACTAGTATTCTTGTTAACCCCCTCCAGCTAAGCTTAATTCGCTTGTGTTATGAGAAAGTTCACGTAAATTATATTAATGTTTGTTCCAGTAAACTGCCTTATACAGTAACCCAAGAAGAAGCTTTGACGTTTCCGGAAGTTAGAACTCGCTTAGAGAAAGCCCTAACACAACTTAAAACTATAGTTACAATGTTTCTGGATGAAATAATCAGTTCTACTGAACTATTACCTTTTTGCATCACGTACATGGCGCGGGTTTTACATAGAGCCTTGACTTCCAAATTTCCTCACACACCTGAGAAAGATATCTTAAAGGTAATTTGAAGAATCATTTTATTTGTTTAATACAAATTCTTATTTCAACTAATGCCTATATCCTTGCGAATATCGTCTCATCAATGGCAAACTTACGAATCTGCAGTTTTAGTGAAATCGATGTTGTGATGAAAAACTGTACATAATGTGAAAACTATACATAGTGGCAAATTTACCTATTTCTAATTCTGAACTTTAGAATCTGCATTTTATATTCTTACACGCAAGGAAGCTTACCAAATTTATATCGGAAGTGCAGATTCGTGAGTTTGCCGTGGAGTTGACGATATTATAAACTAGAAAGTAACTGCTTGTTTATCTATTTTTTACGCCTTTACAGCCGAACGTCTTAACCGATATAGATAAAAATTTATATGGACATAGTTCAACACCAGAGAAAAGTCATAGGCTACTTGTTATCGACATACCTACCACCGCGTGCTGAAGCCAGTTATTTTATAAATTATATTTTCAGGTAATCGGAAACCTTGTATACTATCAGTTCCTAAATGCGGCTATAGTAGCACCAGATGCATTCCACATTATTAACTTACCTAATGGCAGTGGACTTACAACGGACCAAAGAAAAAATCTTGCATCTGTAGCAAAGATACTACACTTCTCTGCTGCGAAAAAAGGCGTAAGTTCATAATCTCTTAATTCCATATTTTTTCAGAAGTCATGTATTTTTATCATTTAATTTTTTTTAAACAATACCTGCACTAGGAATAACTACTGTGTTGCGAGGGTATTCACAAACATACATTTCACACACACAGAGCACACCCAATGTGTAATGGAAATGTTGATGTAATGTATTGTGTTTTAGGCAGAGACTTTATATTGAAATCATATTTCTGTTATGTTAAAGCAATATTGCAAATTTAAAAAAAATATACATCACGTACAACTTACACACAACGCCATCTAGTCCTAAACTAAGCAGTGTATTATGGGTATAAATCGGGGCAAACATCTTGAGCAAACGACCTTGAATGCGCAGAAACGAATTTTGGGTCTCTTTGGTTACGAGGCTGAGGCGCAGGGGGCGTACCTGCGCGTGATTGGTTGATCAGTCGACCCTTGCCCCGCGCACCGCGTCTTCGTTCCGCTCTCTCCCGAATACACGTGCGTGCAGTGAAGTACTCACTTTTGTGCTCTGTTATAAATCGTTAGTTGTTGTTGTTATTTGTTGAGTTAAAAGCGGATTTTATCACTGAATACTGTTGGCGATTTTGCCAATATTAAAAACCGAGTTAACTATTGTTTTAAATCGTAAGAAGTTCAACATTCAACAATGCTTGTGGGCATGTTGCCCACAAGCATTGTTTTCGATTTAAATATTGTTTAAGTTATGAGAAATTTGACAAAACAATGCACGACATAATGTCGACATACAAAATGTTGCACATGTCTGCTATTGTTTATATTTTGGCTATTGCCTGCCACTGCACTCACACAAATACAATTGTCTATACATAATACAATATCCCGAAATAAACAGTAATTGTAATAAATAAAATAGGTAATTCTAAAAACTCGACGTAACTAATCATATTTATAGCAATATTTTGCTCGTAAGTGTACGATGCGCAAACTTTCCCCTACCACGTCACCTAATGCTCAAGAAGTTTGCCCATAATTGTACTAGAATAACTGATACTAATACGTATTCTTTTTGTAAATATATACTTATTATATATATAAACACCCAGACTAAGACAACCCTCATGTTCATGCACACAAAGATTTGTCTTAAGCGGGCATCGAACCCGTGACCTCGGCGTCGCAGGCAAGTACACTACCCACTCGGCCATCCGGTCGTCCCTACATATATCTCTATCTAATTTGAAGGCGATTAGAAAATATATTTTCACCACACCAGCACGTAAAAGATCGTTTGCTTGCCAGAATTCAGTAAGTAAAAACCGTTCTTACTCACTAGTTAGACAAAGTGATTCAAATTTCGAAACACACAATCCTTCCAATGAATAGGCGCTGAAAAAAAAACAACAAAGCAGCCCCCATGTAGGTTAGTAATAAACATTGACATCAATTTTATTAAATAACTACACACAATACGTTTTAATTATTTTAAATTATATAAATACACGCTTATTTAGTATTTTAATGTTTTTAAATTCATGTTTGACCATTAAATTAATTAAAATCAGGTACATAATGTTAGACTCTATAAATAAATGTTACGCAATGAATTGACGAACACAATCTTAAATAAAATGTCTGTGGCTGTGTCAGTCATCGCGGGCAACTATAAATTCTTTTTAGTTTATGCTTAATTGTTTACTGGAACTTTTTAACAAATAATAGTGATTCCAGTGATAAAAAAAATGTCGAACTCCAAAAGAGTTGTGACAACTTGCTTCTAACACAGAAGTTTGCTTTTTACCAGAAAAATCACGTGAAAAGTATTTGAGGCCTTAAATTAAATATGTCGTACGCTTACGACATATTTAATTAGCGGCGACTTACAAAAGGCCCTAAAACGCATTCTGAATCAGTATTACCGTCGTATTTCATGGAATTATTTCAGGTTAAGCAATCGAGTACGAGTTTATTTAAATCTAAATATTTTCTCACTGGAAGATGTGAAAAGTTTTGTATTAACAATTAAGAAAAAAATAATTTCCAGTTCGTGACCTCTTAAATCTCTCGCTTGCGAAGTAGTCTTTATTAGAATCACTCGCTACGCTCGTAATTCAATTCAAGACACTTTTCGCAAGCTCAAGATTTAAAATTGGCACTCACAACAGAAATATTAACATTTTCTCACTTGTATGTACCATAAATAACTAGCATGTTCATCAAACGTGTCAGTAATTTCTAGATTTAATATCTAATCTATTTTTTTCTTTCTTTCTGTTGCCAGTTAACCCTTAACTATAATACTCGAACTTTTATTATTGTGCCTCTTTCCAACAGTCCCGTTTTATCGGTCGGATGTTTGTTAGGATGGCTACAAAGTTACATATTGTAGCGATAATAACGACGCCATTAAAGTATGACATTGACAATGAACGCTATAAGGGATCCGATATCAATTGCACCATTTCAGATTTAGATTATAATGTTTATCAGGCTTCTGCGCTGTTGGCTTCGGCCCACGCATGCCTTCCAAAGTAAAGGACTCCATAGTCCCGAGTTATGGAAACATAAACTACAAATAATAATAGCAGCCCTATATCCGATACATGTCCCACTGCTGGGCTCGGGCCTCTTCTCATGATGAGAAGGGTTAGGCTATAGTCCACCACGCTATCCAAGTGCGGATTGGTAGACTTCACACGACCTCGAGTACTTTTTATGCATTCTCATGCATGCTGGATTCCTCACGATGTTTTCCTTCACCGTTATCGAGCGATAATTTATATGAGAAATACACACATATCCGATATTATCGACCGATTAAACCGCACCAGTATGAGGCTTTATCCATCCTTCTTTGTTTAAGTTTGGAGAAGAATCCAGTCATTTACGCTGCCTAAACCCATTCATTGTCGAATGCCACGAGAAGATGAAGGAGCTATTCCGGAGGTGTTGTCGTGGCCCCACTCTTGAAGAATACTTCGCGGTTGATGAATACACCGAGGCCACGCTACTTCATCATCCACACATTTATATCACTGTTCAGGTATGTTTTAATGAGAGCTATCATTTTTTGTCTCAACAGATGGCGCCATTGTAGAGTAAGGTTAGTGCAGAGAACATAGATGTCAAAGAAAAAATATATAGGCAATTTGACAGTAACACATTTGCAAAAAATTTATTGTCACTGCTATAGTGATGGCCTTCATTGTCGATGTGCCCATCGATATCGAAAGATTGCATTGCATACTATGTCAATATAATATAAGATATTTTAATATTCAGGGAATTCGTGTTCCTAAAGAAGATTGTGAAGACGCTGTTGCATTAAAAAAAAACAAGAAATAGATAACATGAAATACATTTATTTATTACACAATAAATTAGAAAATACAATAATACAAATAATGATCACTTATGCATTAACGTAAAATCAAATTGGCCTCAAATGCCATTTCGTAGCAGTTGAGATCTAACATAGTGACATGAGACTTTTATCGATACTTTCACAACACTACTTAGTTCTAGTAAACTGAATATTTTTAGTTTTTAGCATATAACTACATTAAGAGGTGTTAGACCCTATGTAGACTTGGCTAAACATCCAATAATCGTCATAGAATTGTATTATTAGTAGAGTTTTGTGATTCACGGATAAAAACTGAATAATATTAAAATCGACTTACCGATGGTAAGAAACTCTAACGTTATTCGGCGTCATATCCCCCGTTTTGCTTTCGCAGCCGGGTACTGTACACCATACCATTGTATCCTACAGGGTTTTTTACTTTTTTGAACAGATTTTGTTGGTTTAATTTTATAAAACACCAAGCGAAATAAGAACCTGGCCGGTTCTTTAACGTTTAAGACGTCAAATTATCTGGCACGCGCAGCTTTTTACGCGCAGTAGGAATTGGCAGGACTAAAAAGTTTATGTCACGTCTAGACAACGAGCGGAGCGAGTGATGCTTTGTCTATGGGTTAGTGAAAGTTTTATGTTTGTTGACAGACTTTGTTTCTTTTTTTCAACCATTGAGTTTATACGTTTTTATAGAGGCACAGTTTTGTGTACGTTTTGAAGACAATCATTTTGAAACAAGTACGGATTTTTGATCCAATTTCAAGTGGGGACATGAATACATTCGTCTCTCTTGCTTTCATACGTTTCTTATGCACAAGTGCGTTCCCTGTCGCTCGTAAAAAGTTTGTCTTCAGAACGCCCCCTAAAGAATTGTGACTTTATAGACAAACTCAATAACCAAATTGCCTATCCGCAAAAAGTAACATTTTATATTTCGGACACCTCACGCTACAGAAGCATAACATAGCCCTATTAGATCAAAAGCAATGAAGATCTCGATTGTTGTTGATAATTTCATTTAGATTTAATAACCAAGTCAATTGATTTAAAACTATTTCTATTAGTAACTCAGACAGGAGTTTTCTAAACTTTCGTATAAATTATAAGATTTTAATTTTTTTTTAGGAAATTGTGGACACCCATGCACTGCTGATCGAGTACCAGGACATCATCGCTCCAGACTCGCGCGATCGACTTAACGAGTTACTGGACGACTTGGGAGACGTACCCTCGGTAGCACAACTAGCTTCAAGGGATGTTGACGCAGTAAGTAATCACACCAACACAAGAAAAAATTGCTCCGCGTTAGCTCTGGCTGCTTGCACTAACAGTTTGTGAAAACGGTTTGGGCAATTTTCAAATGTATAAAAATTGAATTTCAGTGAGATTGCTCGTGTTTTTATATATTTGAAATTGATTTATTTATTCAAAGAACTTTATGCACAAAAATTGTACAATGGCGGACTTAATGCCAAAGGCATTCTCTACCAGTCTTCCCTAAGGTGGTGCAGAGAAAGAAGTAGTAGGTGCATTTATTTGTTAATTAATGATTAGTATATGATAAAAAGTTAGGTAGGTATTATCAATATTATTATATATAAATATAAATTGATGTTTCATATAACTAGACCATAGGGATTATAAGGACCTACATAGTACTTATACGAACCTGTTTTATAATTATTATGTATTCGATTCTTGAATTATTTCATCCATTTCATTATATCTGGCGTCACGTGGTCCACGTTGGCGATAAGAAAAATGCGGATGCAGAAGTTGTACGAAGGAGTCCACGAATTATTTTCGGTTTCGATAGTACGAAAATGTTGGCTTGGATTCGAAATAACCTAGGAAGCTAGTGATGCTAGAAAGAGAAAGTGTATAATCTACTAATAATCCGTTTCTTCGATTATCTTACGTGGCAACTTTTTAGCTCTATCATCCAAACGATTTCACGCCTTACTGTTTGTTAAGCAAAAGGATATCAGATAAAAAACTCTACACCAGTCAAGAGGCGGGGGAATCAAAGTCTTAACTAGTCCTAAATCCAAGTGTTATGAAGTGTTTTCCCTTTTTAGCAGGCTGGTGACACGGCTGAAGAAAATGCGAGGCTAGAAGTGTGTTTGGCCCTTGTTAATAAGTTCCAGGCGCCCTCTGACGACATGACGGACTTAAATAAACTATTTATCAAAAGCAAAGAGTTATGTGTCTCTATAATTCCATTTTTGAATGGTACGTAAATTGCACTACCAAATTTTTTTTTTAATAATCCTATTTTTTTTCTTATAATTCAATTATAATTATTTTAGGCGAACATCTTTTGGAGGCACTATGTATTGGCACAACAAAGGCTCAACAAGAGCAATATGCTGATAGAATCCAACGGAGAATATACTCTGGTCAAGCGAGACAAGATGAAGTGATGACGTTGCGAGAGCACATTGCCAAACTACGCAAGAATTTACAAATGCTTGAGGACGAAGGATATGTGACACGCGAGGATGGTTACCAGGCACTAGTTACTTCCATTGCACTCGATCTATGCAACAAAGGCAAATACAGACAGGCGCAGAGAAGAGCACTGGCAACACTGACGCGAACTAAACAAAGTTTAGTTGAAAAAACAAAATACTATGAGGAAAAAGGCAAATCGTATGACCAGTATATCAAATCCTGTTTAGCAAATTTACACACTGGCAAAAAGTAAGTAAAAATTATGAGAAATTTACAAGACTGACATGCCGAGACTATAGCTTAGTTCGTAAAGCAGTGTAACGGTCTTCCATGATCGCAGGTTTATGTTTCAACCATTTCTTAGTAGAAATTATTATATCATAAAATAATATTGATTCAATCTATTTATGTCTTTTTCTTTTTCTTTGCAGGAGTGTTCATGCGTGTCTAAGAAGATCAGGTAAAGATATGCAGAAATTGAAATCCAAATTAACAGTTAAATATTCTGGTGCCAAGTTAATGGAGAGAGGTGTTCTCCTGGAGATAGATGGTCTCTCAACTTCACAATTTAAAAACGTACAGTTTGACATCACCCCAACCGATCACAATGGAGTCTTCACCATCAAGGGCAAGTTTATGGGAGTTGAAATGGAATCTATAGATGTAGATATTCAAGATCTGTTACAAAAACAATATGAAGGTTGTGCAGTTATGGACATGTTTGGCAAGGCAAAAATTAATGTTAATCTATTGATATTCTTATTAAATAGTAAGTTCTATGGTAAGTCGCAGTAGTTTACATCTAGAATTAATGTATTTCGTATATTTTTAAACTGATAAATTACACCAAAAATTGTGAGTGGTGGAAAATTGTATGAATGTGATAAATGAAATTCTAATATTAATCAGAGTTACCAAAAAGTACAATAAAATTTCATCATCATCAGACATTCATCTTTTAACAGTATTCTTTACAAAATTAAATATATTTAGATTTCCTTCATGAACTATAATTTTAATTTCTTTAAGTATGAACCTAAATGTTCAAAATTTGTTATTAAGTATTATCTTACCAAAAATAATTATTTATTATGAATAATAATATGGAATATCTTCTACAATAATAATGTTGTGTTTTATACTACATATTTAAAGTTGATCATGATTTATCCATTTTGAACCCAATGTATTTTAAGCATTTTTATTCAATAGAATGCAAGGTACCTTTTATAAGACTGTGATATGGAATAAGTGGCGTTTTTACACAAGAAAAAACTGAAACTCGAATCAACCCAATCAAACACAACATATTATAATAATAATATCATGTGCTTATAATACAATTAATTGTAAATATTGATCTATTTGTAATGTTTTGTACGTTTTTTTTACCTAAAATAAACGAGGCTAAAATAATGAATTGTTATTATTATATTTTAAGTCTGGCTATATTTTAATCTGTCAAATGTCAAAACAGGTAGTAAACCATTTGAACCAGGAAAATAGTTATTAATAAACAAATTTTAGTGTTTTTAAATAGTAACCTACTAAGATTAGTAAAACTTGCGATATTGATAAGTTGTGATAAGATTCTCCTTATCATTCAATCAGTACTCAGTATGATTTGGACTCAACATGCGTCGAGTGACAAAACAGTTGTTAATATTTCTTTGTGGAGTACTTTTTACAGGTTTTTATTGTGAATATCTTATTTATTACGTAGTGGCTGCTCAGGTGAGTACTTTTTTTATAATACAAACATAATTTTTCAAGAATACTGAAACTATAATAACAGTAATTATATATTTTTGCTACCATGTTTTGTTTTGTTATGACAGTGTTCCTGGCCAGATATAGAGAATGTGGACCATATGATACCTCTTAAAGCATTCATTTTAGCTGACACGCATTTGCTGGGCCCACGAAAGGGTCACTGGTTAGATAAATGGAGACGGGAATGGCAGATGCACCAAGCTTTTAGAGCTATAGTCACAATACATAAGCCTGACGTAATTTTTGTCCTGGGTAAAATATCTTCTCTTATTTGCCTCAATTTGGAATATGTTTTTTATTATTATTTGTATTAATAATCTAGCAATTCACTATTATTAGTCTCATCATAACCTACCTTTTTGTTTGAATGTGAATTTAGATCTGCATCAGATAATTGAGATATGGTTTTGGCAGTGGGCACTCCTTACATTCTTTATTCATGAAAGAAAATCTATGTCCATTCCTAGAGAGCATTCTTGAAAAATCTTTTTGCTATGCTAACATATAGTTTTATAAATGTTGATCTGCCACTGATTGGACTGCATCCATTTTATTTTTATTTTTCAGGTGACCTTTTTGATGAGGGAGAATGGAGTACAGACAATCAGTTCCAGGATTATGTGGACCGTTTTTACAAATTGTTTCCTACTCCTGAATCCTCTGTGATGCATGTTGTCGCTGGGAATCATGATATAGGTTTTCATAACTTGTAAGTATTTCGTTAATTGTTTTTTTTATTGATCTGTTAATTTCTATGCTTTTTGCATAGAAATTTGCTTTCATTGTCTGCCAGTGGAGTTGATTTTTTTGCCGTCCTGCACATCTATGATTTGACAACTAGCTTTATATATGTGCAAGAGAGACACTTCTACATTTGGCAGCGAAGCACACCTGATAATGACTAGTCCTTATGGTTTAATTGTCTTGGCATGTGCTTAAATCTTCATTTATACTCTTTTTTATGATTCTTATTACAGAATAAGAAGAGGACATGCTCAAAGATTTGTGAAAATGCTCAATAGTTCATTAGTCCAGTTTATAAGCATTAACGATAATCATTTTGTGCTTATAAATTCTATGGCCATGGAAGGTGACCGCTGCAATATGTGTACCAAAGCTAGAAATGATGTGAATAAAATAGCTGGTAATATTATTTTCAATATAGTGCACCCCTGGTGCGAGACTGTCACTTAAGAGCCCTATTACAAAAAAATGCGTATGTGCAAGGTTTTCGCCGTCGTAATTGTATACTTTTTGCTGTTTATTACTTAAAAAAATTACATTATAAAGATAGCCCATTTCTTCGTCTTAAACATTAATACAACAGATATTATTTTTTTAATTTAATTATGCAGTAATCATCATTCTGCTGATGTATGATTCAGTAAAAGAGGGGAACAGACCTCGTTTGAGAGCTCTAATTTGTAAAAACTGACTAACACTGCCCATCAAAATATTAGTTTTTGTATTGAATGTATCCTCTACTAACATCATTATAAAATATATTTTTAATATTGACCTTTTATGAGTATAAAAAAAGGTCTGGAATTGATACAAGTTTTAATCAAAATTACCTCAAAACAAGTCAGAATATCTCTGGTATTTGGTATTATTTCAATATTAAGTTTTTACTAAAATAATATTTCACTTTTGCTTTATCCTATAAATTTTTTGTTTTATTTAAAATTGCTATAGTTATTTTGTAATAAATCAAATAAAAGTAGTACTTATTTGACTGCGCCGGGGCGATGCAATCAGATGCGCACGAGCGCTTGTCGAGGTCGGACCTATGTCAGTTTATTTCGTGCGCTAGTGTGCGTAACTAGGCAAGTAAACGCTACGTCAGTGTGTGTGCGTGTGAGCATCTTATAGTAGGATCGCGATTTCTTGATCATTGTGAGTATAATATTATTTTGGTATTGTGTGTTGTAGTAGCACAATTATTTTACTTCTTTTGTATTATACAGATAATTGCGTTTTATTGTAGTTGTGCTATAGTCAATATGGGTAAATATAAATACCAATGCTTAAGGAAACGTAAAAGGCATAACATCGAAAACCTGAGCAAAGCTAGAGAAGCAAGGTATGTATTTAATTTCTTTTTCGTCGATATTTAATTGGTCGTGTTTGTTATGAATTGTCAGGAGAAGGTTCTAATGAAAAAAAAAAGAAAGGACATCCGCTCCCCTCAATACCTACTTTTTCGTCGTGTTCGAGAAAGTTCTTATGAAAGAAAAATAAGAAATTTGCTCATATTTCCTATTTATATTAAAACATACTTATATATTCATAATTTATATTTTTTTATAGAAATAATAAAAAACAGAATCTGGAAAACTTTGAAGCTTCAACATCTAGCAACATCAATGAAACTAAAGACATGGTAAAATAATGAACTTTTCTTAATATAAAATACTTCGTATTGAAAATTTAATTTATTTCATGCTTTTTTAATTTTTTTAGACTTGACAGTGAATACGCAGACTTTGACACTAATGATAATTCAATAATTGAAGAAACAGATATAGAATCGATAGACTACCTGCCGTCTACTAATTGCACACGTGTAGTCGATGAGTCACTTATCTGTAGGTACTATTGGTAGTTACCAAATAAAATGCAGTGCGTGTTCTTTTTTCGCACATACAACCCGTAAATATTGTTTGATATGAATACTTATTTACCTTATTACCATTAATTAGTGCTTAATCCAACAAAAACAAAATATATGCTGTTTGGGACAAAAAAACAATTACATTAATTGCCCGCACTAAACATTACACCTAAGGGACAAATAATAGAAAGGGTAGAAGAGTGCCACAATTTAGGCCTTTATATGGACTCGCATCTGAGATACGAAAACCATGTCGCTAAATCTGTACAAAACTGCTTTTATCGACTCAGTATTTTATATCGGATGAGGCCTTAAATATGTCTCGGAAGAACTGAGAATTCGTTTAGTTGAGTCCCTGGTGTTATCCAAATTAAACTATGCCGACGCGGTATACGGCCCGCGGTTGTTATCCCGAACCGATAGACTGATACAGAGGGTACAAAACGCTTGCGCCCGTTTCTGTTTTAATATTCCACCTCGAAGCCATGTCACTCCGTTCCTGAACGAACATTTTATTATAAAAATGAAGTCGAGACGTAAGTTTCATTTGGCGTGCCTAATGTTTGGTGTTGTTAAGTACAAGGAACCAGCGTATCTACATGATAAGCTTAGCTGGCTATCTCGGAGATATGAGCTAGGTGGCAGGGACCGTTCATTGGTATTGTCTGTACAACCGCATAGAACAACCGCTTTTACAGGTACATTTCGTTACGCAGCATCCAAAGTGTGGAATAACATTCCTCCTCCAATTAGAAATGCCAATGCATTAAGTACGTTCAGACTTCACTTAAAACGATACCTAATCAATGCTCAGCGGGAGATGGGCATGTTAAACGTAAATGTATCTTTTATTTAATGCATAATGTTATGAATTTATTTTGCGTTGTACATACATGCCATAACTATAATTATATTTATGTTTTATTTTTGTCTTCTTTTTTGTCTTTTATTTTGTTTGTATAATTTAATTTTTTATATAAGTAACAGATCTTTGTCATCCGTGTAGTCACTGGGGGATTGGTTGAAAATCAGCGCTAAGCTTCAGTTTGGCATAATGCTGAACCAATTCCCATTTAGGACAACTTTATGCTTTGGGGCATACTGTAAATTATTGTACTTTTTTATTTTTTTTTATTTGTTTTAACTGAATTTATGTGTGTCTCAATGTTTCTGTTGGACCTAAATAAATATTTTCATTTTCATTTTTTTTTTTTCATTTTATCAAAGTTTGTCATCAAGACACTATAGTAAACGACACATATCGACATATTATAATGTATTTATTTTTGTGGATCACACCTACTTTAGCATAATGTTCACGTACTAATATTTACATTATATTAAGTTTCATAATGTTATCAAAAATATACGAAATAAAATAATTTTAATGTATTTCAATTGACTAAATGTTGTAAAACTGATATACCTGTTATTGATAAGGAGCCAATTCTGCAAACTACTAAACTGGTAAACTGAAAAAATACTTTTTATTCTAACAACAAGGCATACTTTACGATTCGTTTACCGTGGAAGTGCCATAGGAAATCATACTACAGCGGATCAAGATTATTTAGTCACTGTTCACGCAACATGTGCATCGAGTAGGTCGTAACTTGCCGCGCGGTCGCAGAAACACCTAATTTGGCGCAACGTAAAAATGTAATAGGGCTCTTAAGTAAAAATTAAAATTTTCAGGAGAAGCATTTAAAACTTTGACATCTCAAAAAATACTATTTTTTTTAAGATTAAGACAAGATAAATAGTTTTTACTACAATGTCAACTTTTAATTAACTTTGAAAAGTAATGTTATTGCACCAATTAAATGGTGCTCTAAGACAGTTATTACATATCTAACTCATTATTGCAATTTTGCATAAGTGACAATCTCATACTGGAGGTGCGAATATTGTTGAGTTACAATTATAATAAGGCAGCCAATATATACTTTTTCTTCTTTTTAGGTATATTGAAATGTGCAGAAAACCCAGCATTTTGTTATGACGGTATTATGCCAATAAATTATAGTAGACCAATTCTTATGCAGGTATTAAATGTCTTATAAATCTTGTAATATGCACTTGCTAAGTCACTATTTGAATTGTTAAGCTAGTACACTTTTTTCCTTGAGGAAACTTACAACAGAAGCAAATTTTTTTTATTTTGTCTTGATTAATTTTTTTGCATAAATAATTCGTTTATTTGTGATTTCATATACAATAATATCCATGAACTTTTATTACAGCATTTTCCACTGTACAGGTTATCAGATGCAGTCTGTACCGAACCTGACGCTCCACCATTGCCAGAAAGGGAAAAACCTTTTCGTCTAAAGATAGACGCACTGTCATGGGAAGCTACACAGTATCTAGCGACTAGAATTAAACCCCGGGCGGTGTTTGGTGGTCACACTCATCATGGCTGTTTGCAGCACCACCAGTATAAAGACCCTGAACCATTCCAATTTTATGAGTATTCCGTGCCGTCCTTCTCTTGGAGAAATAGACCTTACCCGAAATATATGTTGGTGAGTATTTGAGTATTATAATATATATTTAATTATTTGTATCATATGATGTTATTATTAGTTCATATCGGCATTGGTTATTGTATGAATACATCAATGTTTCTATTTATTTTAGGTTACATTTACACCAACAAATTATTCAGTTAATAAATGTGGACTGCCTCAAGAAACCACAATTGTGATAACTGCAATAATAATGCTATTTATGGTGTTATGGCAAACAATGAGAAGAAGACATATCGGCAGATGACAGGAACAAAGTAAAACAAAGTGGTTGTAAATTAATCTCATGGATTATATTTGACAATAAATATTTTTGACAAGATACAGCACTTTGTACACATTGTACATGGACAACCGGACACTAGCTTCCAGTTGAAATCATTACATACAATTTTTTTTAACATAACAATTATCACATGTACCTAACATCTTAAATTAAAATAACATTACAATTCAGCCGTCCACAATAAGTTATAAATACATTTTGAAAGCAAAAAAGAGGTAGATAAAACATAGAGATTCCTTCAACTTAAAACAACAAATACTGATATTGGTAATGTGAGGGACCGAAACATAAACAATGAAAATTTATTGGAACTGATCACTGTAAAAAGAGAATAAATGAACAACCTTAAATTTAAGGTCAATAGCCGCGCAAGTTGAATGTGGTAAGACGGGGCACACCGTGATCTTAGGGCCCTGAGCTATCTAATCTGGTGAACCCTCAGATGCAACTCAAAAGCCTGTTGGTAGATTGCGGCTCCGTGTCAAGGGCTGAAGTTCACAAGTGAAGAGCGACAGCTTTTTCTCCCTCTATCATGATAATAACCTTATTACCTTCTTAACTATCCATTCAACTCAAGCCGCTACTGTAGGCATTGTACTTGAAAACCTTCACAATAACAGTTATAAACTATCATATTCAGAGTACCTAACACTTACAACTAAAATCAGTCTATAAACTCCAAAACGAGTTTTGTATCAAAGGTACATAGTCTACTGAGCATTATCACCTACCAGTATACATTATAACATGAACTCTGTCAAAACTCCACTAATTCCACTCAACACCAATGTTACCAAGTAAAGGCACTTTTTAGAAAAAAAACTTATTTCTAATGCAAAATGCTCTACACAATTTTGAATAATAAAATTTGAGTGCCGCGCAGTAGTTAAGTAATTTTGTTAGTCTTTACATATTAAACAAAATGATTTTCAAAAAGTATTCATTCCTGCTACAAAAGTCAAACCTGAACTTTTTATAGCTTGATTTCATTTTTATAAATTCGAAACTGAATGAAGGCACTTTTATTTTTTTTGTGCATTTATCATAAATTGCTTGCAGCTATTTTTACTCAGTTTAATTTGTTCTTTTCTTTCTGTGTACGCAGATTTTATAAATTAATTGAACAGTCATGTCATGCCTTTCGTCAATTGGGGACCAAACCCCACATACTTACAATAAACTTGCTTTCAATACAGCACTTGGTAACTCGACATCAAATAAACCACTAACACACTAACAATCATACTCGACAAGCTAAAAGGACAACACCGTCGCCAGTGTCGTCCTTACTTAAATTCTATAAGAATATAATTTGTAATACTCTCGGTTGTTGCGTGGTTGGTGCTTTCGCGGGCAGGTCGTGCGAGCGCGAGCGCGGCGTGCGCTGCGGCCGCGGGATGCGGCTCTGCTTCTGGTGGTAGCCGCTGTGCGCGTGCCGGGCCGACGAGCAGATCACCGCGTGCAGGTAACGGTCGTACCTACATAGGTGAGAGTCCCCGCCGCCAGCCAAATCTAGATATCCATTATTGCCAGGATTCTCAGGTTTCGTTTTTTGGAATGCGTTCATAGGCTTCTCACTGATTGTGTGAGATCTATTTCTATGCTTATGACGTTTATGTGAAATTTCTTCGTCATTAACTGGGTCACAGGGCTTTCTGAAAAGAAATGAAAATTAAAATTAGAATCGCAGAAATGCGTCTTGTAGTATTATTATAGATTGGCTTCAAGTGAAATTCAACGTGACCAAAATTCTCGGATTTACAGGAATTTATATAATGGATTTTGTTGCTAATATTGAACAAATAATGTATAATTGAATATAAACCTACCTCGCAGCTTGAAAGCTCATATGGTTTTTCTCCATGTTAGCTTGAATTATTTCCAATAGTTCGCGTCTTTGTAAGCTTCCAGAGCGCTTTTTAGCGTGTTTGCGTTCGCGATGTTCCCTGCGAGGCTGGCGGTGCTGTCGCGGCTGTGCGTAATTACTTTGCCTTTGCGTTGGTCGACATTCGCCCGAGCACGATGACTTCGAGGAAACGTCATCATCAGCAGATAGTCTGTCTCGCTGTTCGTCATCACTGTGGTCTATACATTCTGGAGGTGCAGCATTCACTACTGATGAGTATTCTCTACGTCTTCGTCGCCTGCCTTCCCGCCTTTCTCTTTGACTTCGGGTTTTTCCGTCGTCAGGTACTACTGTTAACCGCACTTGAATGGTTTTAGACCCGTAATGTGGCACTGTTACGGACTTTCCTATTGATTCGTAGATTGTAGACACAATCCCAGCTATATCCTGCAACATGATAAGCCAAAATGAATAATAAAACAACATTAGGAAGTAAGGCAAAAAAAGAAAATATCGTAATCGTAAAAGATAATAAGATTAAAAATTATTGTTAAAATACGTACATCCTTAGTCATACGACCATGTCCATCAAGATCGTACAAAGTAAAGGAAAACTGCAGCGGTTGCTGTTTCGAAGATTCTGGATGTTGCAGTTCTACATCACACGTCAGCTCCTGAAACAATACATTGAGAACGATTATTATAATGCTTTGCAAGCATATGAATTTAAATGAATTTATGCTTGAGATTTATGATCTGATAAGCTTTTAATGTGATGTAAAAGGATATCGGTACAATACAGGCTGTTAGTGTTTAGAATAATCAATGTTCTTTGTATCGTTTCCGTAATGGATTATGAACGAAAGGTTATGTTATTGTAGATAACCGCCACTGGCGCCGGACATGGCGCGTGGCGTTCGACAAGGCGGGCGTCCTCCTTATCGGCCGCTATATAAGGAAACTAGCAATGCCTTTACGACCTGAGAGATATAAGGTAAAGCCGGCCGGTCCACAATAGCCTCTACTATGTAATGAGCCACGAATACATAAAATTCAAACTAATGACTAGAAGGTTATCTTGAATGGCTTGGTATGTTACAAATGGGTGGATAGAATACCGGGCGCATTAATTACATCCGTGTTTTCGCAGAGAAATAATGGTGTTTAGTTTTAATAAATTGTTAAGTCCCCGAGAAGATCTCTTCAACACCATGATGTTAACTCTTAACTGGATGATCTCTCGAGTGTCTTATTTACTGATTATTATTTATTTGCCATACAATTATAATAATTCGCAGTGGTCTGTTTGGTTGAATTTTGCGGATGGGTGAATAAACTATTAGAATGTCAGATCCTAAAATAATTTCGCTATGCTGATTGAATATTTTTTACTAAATATTAGATATCACGGGATATTTACCAAGTTGTACCGACTTATTTCGGTATTTCAGAGATGTTGCAATTGCTTTGTTCATGTATACATGATGAATATAATGGATATTTTTATTTTAGCAAACCGCCATGGTATTTTAAATTCTCTAGGAATTCGTGATAATATTGTATGTTGATAAAGTAGTAAAGACATGAATTTGATTAAATCTGAAGTCACGACTTACTTGGTTACTAATAGCCACTTTCTAATTCCCATACCTACCTACATGAGTGGCCCAACCCAAGCGGCTTACGGGTAGTTAAAGAATGGTCGTTGTCGTTTGTTACACGCGTGCTTAGATACTTTAAACATAGGAACTCTTTTTTATTAAAAAAAAAATGTAGTTGCTTAGAAATGTTAATGAATGTGATCAAGTAGAAATACCTCAAATCGTAACCTTGGTTGTTTATCTTCGTGATGGTCTGCAACCGGCGTGGGTGATGGAGGAGGCTTATAAGTAGGCTCGTAAGAGGACCGGTGAGGCGGCGGGGGAGGAGTGCTCGGCTGCAGCAGGGCCCGAGCCTCACTCGGTAACAAGTCTGGAGGCGCCGAACACTGTGAGGCAGCACGTCCCATGAGCTCTTCTGTATCGGTGCGCTCACTCTCCATACCCACTGTAAAGATGATATTTTCTAATTAAAAACAGATTAGGTATACAAAGCATTATTTATTACCCTAAACTATGTTTGTTTTCTTTTAGGCAGATAAATCTGGTTCGAGAAATATGGCAGCTAATGACAGTATGGCCCAACTAATTAAAGCTAAGCGTGATCTAAATAAGATCTACTTGGAAGTTTCATACACGTATAACGTGAAATACTTTGGGCGCCAAGAGCGAGGAACGAATAGACTAGACTGTAGGTCGTTCCTTGTTTTTCAGATTGGTAGTTTTCATCGGTGCTTCATTTTCGATTCGAAGAAATTACATAATACTGTTCACATCTGTAGGATGGTTCAGCAAAATCTCATCAGCAAAATAATCTTCTAAAGTCTTGAAGATCGTCGCAAGATTGCCTGCTATGTTGTTTGTCGAGGAACGGCACTCCGATATCGCTGCATGGTAAATATTCAACATTTGTTTCGCTTTAACATTCCTTATGCGAACTGACAAGTCTGTGTTTCCGCATTAGTACAATGTAAGTCTCTTCAAATACTGCATCATCACTTAGCATCAGATGAGATCGATCGTAGTGTGTGATGATGCAGTATATGGTGCTCAGATGAGATCGATCGTGGTCAAACAAAACAATAAACCATAAAACTGAAACTAGTAGTGAATTTGGTGTCGCTAGTAACAGTTTGATATTTTCTGACTTTTCAGGTCTTCTCAAACAAACAAATCTGGTAGTTGTTTCCAAGGTATCTATATCTTTTCTGACACGCGTTTTTATACTATAGCTACATCCATCCGAATCCCTAATTTACACCACGAAATAAGCTGATATCTATCTCGCTAATTATTCTCTTTGCCAACTTTCTAAAATCAAATAACATAGTAAGTTTTTTTATAGGTTGTTCTACAGATATTACAAGAAATACAAATCTCAACAAGTTACTAAGAAAGAATCTAACAAAGTAGTGAAGTATCAACGACCTTCAACCGTTTCACAAGAATTTCTTTTTTTTTAACCATTAGTGATGTGTAATCGCCAGTGGCCATGCCTTCCTTCGACAGGTACAAAACTTGGCATAATTGAAAAGGTGTATTACTTCCAACGCTATTTCACGCTATTCCAACCATTGTAATCATTGGCGAGGGAACAAACACGAAGCGAGTAATACAATAGCAAGAAAAAATAAAAACTGAATATAGCCAACAGTTGTCGGCAAAAATCAAAAAAGTTGTATGGAGCGGCGACCGAGAGATGTAAACGACAAGGCTACGGGGCGCGTTAAGACATTTCCTGGAAGGCCCCGTGAGCGTCGGCTTTTGGAACGTTTGAGATCCACCGTGGCATCGCATCTGCCGCTAATGTTATTTCTCTCAAAAGGGACGGCATTTCTTTTATCCAACGCACAATCTTGAGTTTGCAAGTCGATACGCTTGATTATTTTATAACTCAAATTGTTCTTGTGTTACTAATGATTAAGTTAAATATCAACGATTTCGCCGCGTATCGTATTTAAACCTGGTAGTTCGTAAAATGAGACGAAGTAAATGCAATAGGAGCTGATAATAATTGTAGTATGTATTTAAAAAAACTTCTGGAAGTTATCTAGACTAGCGAAATTAATAAGATTTCAAAGCTGCACGTCTGCCTACTTGCTAATTAATTAGGTAACTCAATATTTATGGGTTAGTTTAATCGATGGTGCTTTAAAGTTAATAGATTTAAAAAGATTTTATATGACTGACGTTTTACAGCCTCCACGGGATGGAAACATTAAAGTACGCGACAGAGCGTAACCACATTCCAGGCGCAGAGCGGCAGAGATTTGTATTACATTTACATGGCATTTCTAAATCCATTCTAATAGCCTTACTTAAGGCCTTTTGGGGAGATTAATGAAATAGATGAATATAAAGTATTATCTACGTTAAATAGTTTAGTTTAGTTTAGTTTAATACTTTATTGTACCTACACATAAATTACAAAAATACAGTTACATAAAAGTGGTGATGACAATAGGTGAACTTAACTCAAAAATGAGTTTTCTGCCAGCAAACCTTTGAGGGCTAGAGGAAAAAGACACTCGTAATATGTGAGAGTGAAGTGTACAAACAAAGAGAGATGAAAAAATAAAAAAGATACTTAAATAAAAGAACTAGGCTATGTATATCTACATACTTACATATTCTACATAATAATAATATACCTAATGTAACCTAAATTATTTACACAACAATCATAAAAAATACTTACGATAAAACTAATTTATATAATATATGTTTAACATAAAATATATACATACATAATACATACATAATACATACATACATACATAATACATATATAAATATATATCCAATTAATTAGAGTTGAGAGAGAAAATGCTCTTTTGTTCTCCTCCTGAAAACGTCCAATGAAGGACTCTCGCGAATGGAATGAGGAAGACGATTCCATGGACGCACTGCGTAAATAGTAAATGAGCCGTCGTAACGACTAGAAGTGTGGAGAGGAGTTCGAAGAAGTAGAGAGGAGTAGGTTCGGCTAGGTTTGTCACGAGGAACGAGATACTGAAAGCGCTCACGAAGATATGAAGGGGAGTTTGGATTATGTAGGACATTGAAGAGAAGGCATAGTATGTGGGTATCACGACGCTGCCGGATTGGTAGCCACTTCAATTGGCGACGGAATTCTGACACATGGTCAAACTTGCGCAGGCCGAAAATGAAGCGGATTCCCAAATTCTGCAAGCGTTCGAGCTTGTTAAGGTGTTCTTCCTTTGCGTCAAGAAAACAGACATCACCATAGTCTAGAAGTGGAAGTAGAAGGGTTTGTGCAAGAGTAACTTTAGTCTGAAAAGGTAGAAAGTTTTGAAGACGTTTGAGTGATTGAAACGAACAGAACATTCTTCTACTCACCTCAGCGATATGAGCATCCCAGGAAAGATTTGAATCCATAATGACACCTAAATTCTTTGCAGTTTTCTGATATTCTATGGGCACGGAATCATATATCACTGGAGGTAGGGTCCCATGATCAAAAGTGTTTAGCATGTATCTGCCACCAACAACCAGAGCTTGTGACTTCGAAGGGTTTACTAGTAAACCAAACGATTTAGCCCATTTACATATGTTATCAAGATCGGTATTGATGGCAGTGACAGTTTCAGCAAACTCACATACTTTAAAGTGACGATAAAGCTGCAGATCGTCTGCATAGAGATGGAAGTGAGAAGTTAGCACTTTCGTGATTGCATTAATAAAAATAGTTATCTTTTTGTTGATAATTCGTATTAGAAATCACTACATAGTATAAAACAAAGTCGCCTTTTCTGTCCCTATGTGCGCTTAAATCTTTAAAACTACGCAACGGATTTTGATGCGGTTTTTTCCAATAGATAGAGTGATTCAAGAGGAAGGTTTTTATGTATAATACATGCATAGAAAGGGGGAATTGTTTTACTCCAACGGGCCACGGGCAGTAATGAATAAATCAAACTACTGGATCGATTTTAATCATTTTTTCAGTGAGTGACATAGGCTATATATTATATACCCGTGCGAATCCGGAGCGGGCCGCTGTGTTTTTATATACAACGTTCACAGTTTTTCTGTAGTGTATTTAGTATCAGCATTGTACCCGTGCGAAGCCGGGGCGGGTCGCTAGTTTGAAGATAATTTTCAAATCAAGTATTTGGTAAACACCGTCGTTAATCATGGCGGAGTTTCTATGAAAAATATAAAAGAAAATACTCATATATTACTCTCGATTATACTATGCACCTCTGTCGAAGGGTCGCTCGTACCGTACCGAGCAAGAACAAAATGCTAAGAGACGTCTCATCTCAAGGCTGATTTTGATGTAGGTAATAAATGGGACAGACCAAAAGTAGCAAAATTTATTTTCTTTGTTGTAATGTCTATTGCAGTAAATACTTGGTTGTAGGAATGGATGTTGTCACTTGCTAATCCTTGTATTTGATTTAAAACCTCAAAATCCGGTAACAAATAATTTAACTTTAGGCAGTCTGACGTAACTAGATTCACATAATGCCGTATTCCAATAAATGGTTCCACGTCTTTCACATTGATATTATCATCTACCTACATAAGTAAACCTTTAATTTAGTGCGTTGTCCAGCGTTGTGGCACTCATGGCTATAGTTTCTTGAAGTATTCCTCAATTTTGTCAATACCTGCCTTCGTCATCTAGCTAGCCTTTTTTGTCTGATCCACCAATTTAAGAATTATTTCGATGTTCGGTCCTTGTCCAGAATTTTAGTAAATTGAGACTTGCATTTTGTGCAGTGTCACGTCTTCGCACAGCGGTAGCAGCAGCTGTAGCACAATTAAGTGTCATTATCTTTGTTCAGTGTAGAGACATAATGAAAAGATGACAGTAAACTAAACGGAGACATCCTCAAATTGAGGTTAGACTTGTCTAGGGTAAACTTTCAACAATTCTAGAAGTTACCCAACAAGCTTTGACGTCTGACGATCTTTGCTTGCTCTATAGAGGTTAATTCTATACATAGTTTAGCCTTAGTCATTTGTATCCTAGGCTCTCGTCTCAAATTCCCAGAATCGTTCGACTTAAAGGTAGGTATGTAGTGATTAGTGACATCATTTGATATTTGCATTTCATGTACATTATGTTATGCATGTTAAGTTATTAGTATGAGATGATTTTAGTATTGTTATAAATATTTCGTATTGTTTTGTTTATTGGCCTTGAAAGTTCAACCTGGGTGGCTTTGAATTTAAACGACAATGCTGCATCTGACAGACAAGCGACAGTAATTGTCTCATTGTCACGGACAGTTCATACTTTCTTGGCAGAACAAAAGTGAATTCTATAGGAAGTTTTTTTTTTTTTTTTTTTTTTATAAAAAACGACGCCCGCACTAGGTATAACTCCTGTGTCGCGGGGGTGTTCACAAACATTCATTTCACACACACAAAGCACACCCAGAGTCAGAACAAATCTTTGCGAATCACACAAAGATTTGTCCCGTGTGGGGATCGAACCCACAACACCAGCGTAGTTGAAAGAGCAGTTATTTATAAAGTTGTCTCTTCATTGCTTTGTTTGGGGAAATATGTTTACCAACTAATAAAATTATGTTTCTCCTATACATAAGGACTGCCTTAGTGTGTTGATAATACCTAATTGTAATATATATTATTTTTAGGTTTCCGATCTTTATCAATAACTTAAATTACCTCCTTACGTATATGGCAATAAACTATACATATTATTCACATGTATCTATAGTAAAATACCAATTGAAACACATCGCTTTTTTATAATAAAATACCACTTTACTTCAAGGTCAAGACAAATACCTACTAGGTAGCTAAGTTCGGTTGGTACACATCAAAATATCAACTAAATTGCATTTCAATTCATCGAAATGCTTTTAAAAAAGAAACGAGGTCTTTAAACTTGGGTCGTTGCATGAGCGGAAGACGAAAGCTCATCCTATTATTTGATTTTTTCCTTCGATTCATGTTGCCGCAAACGAATCGCCCGGTCCGGTCGGCGGGTCGTCGCCGCCGCGTGTTTGATCTCACCGACTTTTGATAACATCGTGCGAGATCGTAAAATCTTATAATAAGCACGATACGGTCACTATTATTTATTCAGTGATATGGTAGATACCTAAACAACGTTATGTATCTATTTTCGTACGCATTGAATGAACATGTTGATAATGTAATCGTAGTTAGGTATGCCTATTTACCAGCGTAGCTGGTGATTTAAGTAGGTAGTTCCTACTTATTTGAATCATCGGTGAACTAGCCCAGGGCCCAATACATTAGATAGGTCGTAGTAACTCGAATTATACCACATCATCAGACCTCAGAAGTGAAATCTAAAGTAAGTAAGGTTAGTCTAATAGGTAGGAAGGTAGTCCTGCCAACCGTGGTGGTTACTTTAAGCTTATTCATATTTGTTATAAAAGGCAGTTTTTTATCAACCCGTAGTGCCCCACTGACGGGCAAAGGTCTCCGTCATTTTCTTCACTTCACTTCCACTTGTCCTTCCTTGTGATCTTTTCTTCACAGCCTTCCAGAAAGGTGTTCAGTCCATTCTGTAACGATTCTTGCCCACCTTTCTGGATACATCCGACAAAAAGGTATTCCAGTCTTGGCGCCGATCTCAGTATTACGTATTCGATTCAAACTGTCGGCGATGGTAGCTGTTATAATTGCATAGGCATTATTGCTGGCGGCGTCTGCGTCTGGCAGAATCTCGTGCTTTCCGCAACGCTGTTATTGCTTTATACATTAAATATATTTGTATCATCCATCACAGATTGTAGTAAAACTGCTTGTTTTCTTTAATTAAGAAAATAATAATATTTATAACACGGCTACTTGATTACGAGCAAGTATTTGGGATTCCGTCATGTCAGAATACTGATGTTTTCTGCCTTTATTGCGATATTTTACTAACCAAATAAAATACATTTAGTTTACTTATATAGATATAGAGTTATTAACAAAGCACTCTGTATCTATTGCCCAATAACATCAAGTTACCCACCGCTTGTAGAATCACCCATAAAGGGTGTTTCTACAAACGGTATAATATATGTTAGGACTATATTATAGGTTTGATTAGATTATATCTAGGTACAATAGTCTGTTAATAAAATATACAAAATATAGTATACCAAAATACTATATTTTCAACTCCGCAATCGAACAAATAATTCTTTTAACGATTTCACACAAATTTAAACAATAAAAATAACGAAACCTATTGAACTAACTTTTTATTCACAGCATCTCAATAGATGGCGTTGTTTTAATGTAAACAGCACGATTTATAGAAAACCCATGCTCTATTTCAACTTGCCCTTGACCGGTTTTTATAAATATTATGATGTTTGCATGCGTACCGCTCATTTTAGAATAGACCGCAGTCCGCACTGATTAGGTATATTGTTTACCATGTACTTGTCTACTTTTCTCAACATTTCTTTAGTAAAGGTAACCTACCTAGATTTATTGAACAGCTGTACGTATGTTTTGAACCATGACTTGTTATGGAAGCATGGCCATGGCCATAACACACCATGTTAAACAAACAAATAGGTATAAATGTCATTCACTGAATATTCATGCAAGCATATTTTGATGGTGTCTATTCGCACAGTTTAAAACAACTTACTGCTAAATTTCTTGTATCCATTTCTAAACTTGTTGCGCCACCACTTGACAAAGTGGTGCGCCATGGGGGCGTCCGCGGCGGGTGCCGGAGCTCTCAACGTTTCGTAGCACGTCATGCGCTGCGCTCACGCACGCATCCCATACACTTCAAAAGAGCCGCAACTTTATTATATTTGGCACTAAAAATAATTCAACGCCACTTGCACTGTAATCAATCACAACACTGGACGAAGTAGGATTCGATGTAAGCATAAACCTTTGACCCAGTTGCCCGCGTGAATGTTGTGTGACGCGAGAAAGCGCGCGACCGTCCCTTGTGCGTGCTGTAGAGTGACTGACTGATGGATGAAGGGAAGGGCAGGGAGTACGGAGGGAGGGGCGGGTGAGGGCGCGCGGGATAGTGCGACGAGCGACGTCGCGTTGTGGCGGCACGGCTGCTGTCTCGAGTCGCGAAACAAAATGTACCGCGTACTGGCTGCAAGCGTTCTTGATACAAAATACAGCTGAATTTGTGAAGCCGCCGCAAGATCAAAAAAGACAAGCAACTAATTTTTTGTGGTGGTTTCGGTGGATAGGTAGATTATTTCGACACCCAATATGAATAACATTGTAACTTTAGTTACACGTTTGTACTACAAGTTATCTGAATTAAGCAAGAACAGAGCTTTATTTCTGTCTTTGAACCGTATTTCTATAACGTTAAGAACTACTTATGTGAAATGGATTAATTTCATAGTAATTCGAAATCTACACTGTTTCTATTGAAGTATACTCGTAAATAAAGTTACAATACACAAAAGTTTGTTTAACAAGGATTTCTTTGTGATAAACTCATTGCAAATTGACATACAATGTTATTCATTTTACACAAAAAAGCTTTCAAATGTATTTATAACTTCATAGAAAAGCACTGTAACGGTAGTTACAATGCTTTTCATTTTAATAATGCTTAAAATCTGTACATTGTAAGATTGCAAAAATGATACTTGCAGTGGTTTAATCAAAACGGCATCTAAACCATCTGAAAGAGCAATTAAAATTAATATAATGAATCTCACAATAGTACATATGAACTTAAGCCTGCAGTTGCAAATAAATAATAAACTTTGCAAAAAATTTAAAATGGCTGTATTGAAAACCATGTCATACTGAGTTACAATGTTATTCATATTGGGTGTCGATTTATGCGGTTGTTTATGGAATAAAAAGCTTATTTTACGAATTGTGTTGGTAGACGACTAACACTTGTTTTTATCTACAGTAAAAAAAAACTCAAAGACATTGCATTTAATACATCCAAATTTTCGCAGCGACCTGCCATCGAAGCCTTCGTCAAAATCCAAGTAGGTAGGAAATAAGTCTTTACTAGTCTGTAGTCTACCATGATAAAGTGTGTTTGTGTTGTTGTGACAACTACCTAAATACTCGAATCACTTAAAATCAAGGGATAGGTCCAAAAGAAAAAACATTATGTCTTTGGATAGGTACCTTACCTACCTATCTATTAACTATAAGAAGATTATCATTCGGAATTCAGGAAGATAGTTTCGTACTTTAACACAACCCAAATTGGAGTAGGTACGTACCTCAAAAAAAATAGGCTATTTTGCGGCTGACAATAAATAAAGCAAGAAAGTAACACAAAAGCTCTCACAATAAATAAATACCCACTCTTGATGCCTAAAATTACTAAACTAAACTTGACTGTATCAACCAAGCCATCCCTATAGTTTGAGTCTGATGACAATGTCCTTATGTCCTCTCAAATTCTGACATTCAGGCAATAAAATTAGGTAGGTAGGTAGGTAGTTACTCTATTTGGTAAAACTACAATCTTATCTTTCAGCTAAAAGAAAACACTAGCTATCCCGAGCTGAGTAATCAGAAAACTGCCTTACAACTCTGTAGACTATTCTACTTTTACCTACCATATAATTATGCTTTAGTGTGGTGCCATGCAATGCCCCAATTAGATTTGGCGACCCCGAAGTTAAACCAGCGGACGGCCGCGTTCCCATACGTACCTTTGTTATCGTCCCTGAACAGTCGCGGAAAGAGGAGCTTTTAGCGTCTATAATTTTATATCTATCCCTCCTCTCTATTCTATGTCTATCGATAATACATAGGTGCCACCTATCCTTCCTCAAGATGAAAAGTCGTTTACCGCCTTATTAATCATTAATCCATACTCCTTCATACCACGGAATAGATAGTATAGATATATATATAGATATCTAATTGAATACCAACTTTTACTTGGCAAAGAAGGTGAGTACCTAGTAGGTAAATACCTATAGGGCAGTAATAGAGAGAAAGGTGAACGCATCCGCTACGTTGGCAATGGCAGTCTCCATGCGGTCGATGACCCTGAGTAAGCGATTACAAAAAAGATTAAGGTAGGTAGATAGTAGGTAGGTACTTGCTTAGTAGCCAGCCTCACCACAGGGACCACCTATAAAATGATACTTGACACGCCTAGGCTGTGTAACTAGGCCCTATTCATAAAACTAAATCATGTTACACTTAACAGTTTCTGTAGATATTATATATATATATAAACTGTATCCATGGTTGCTAGAAGTCATATGACTTGATTTTGATGACATACGTTATACTTAGGTACGTATTACAGTATGTAATAATGACAATAATGACTAACTCAAGTTCCTGTGAAGTGTGTTCCTAAAGACACACCTCCACCCTCAGCCTTAATTGCGTCAGTTCCAGTGACGAGGGTGTCTATTGTACCTGTTCCATTTATTTCCAGGAAGGCAAAGTGCACGTTTTACTTTAATTCGGTTGCCCAATGTTTCCATTACAGGCAGGGTGGACGGAGGGCGCAGGCGCCGCCTTGTGGGGTGCCAGTGCCAGCCAGGGATGTGGCACAGCCAGAACGTTTCAAATTAGAATTTTACGGCCTCTTCGTGTTGGGTTTATTGTCGAGAAGTTATTGTCGACCAAGATGAGGTCGTATTCCAAAACTGACTACAACAAACAGCGTTTTATGTAAGTTTTATGTCTGTAATAAAGAAATCTTCACGAAGACGTAAAATAGCGTTCTTGCACTTCTTGCGTTCATTAGATAATAATATTATTTGATGAAATTTTATTCAGGCAGCGACCTACTTTGTGATAAGTGTTGTTTTTACTTTATAATGATTTCTTGTCAAATGTTGTAATATAAACTCTTAGATTTTTACAAAACACGTATTGTATTGTAAGAATATCGGATGACGTTACAATAAGATGAACATAGGCACCGGGCCCGGCCGGGAGGGTCTCGCGCAGGCTCTTCGTGGGTGGCGTATTCCACGAAATAGTGTTGATGGCTACGCCAGCCAATCTTCAATATCATCGATTAAGGATTTAATCCAGCTTATCTTTTAATAACTTACATATTTAGGAACTTTAACATAATAATAGTAGGGATTACTATGCGATCCAGAAACAATGATATTTGAATAAATATGCTAGTTTTCAAAGTTTGTTACCCGTCTGCGGAAGGTGATGACTGTACGGTGCTCGTGCTACAAACATAACAAATAATTGACTAGTTGAGAACTACTCCTTTTTTCATTAGGTATCTTAGCCAGAAAATACGTTATGAAATATTTAGAACTAGCTTTTGCTCGCGACTCCGTCCGCGAGGAATTCGTTGTATTAAGTAGTAGCTGCTCCTGAACTTTGACCTGCGTTTAACCTCAATGCTCCGCTCCCGTGGAGTTTAGCGTAATGTTGAATATCTAAAGACCTTTATAGAAAGTTAGACTATCAAACACAAAAAAAGTTATTAAAGATCGACCTCTTGTGATTAGCGCTATCAAACAAACAAATTAACTTTGTCCCACAGTTTCGTCTGCGGGGTAGGTACATCAATAATAGGTTGCCTATGTTACGCGCCTTGTAGCTTGCATCTTAATTTTTTTTAATATCAGTCCAGCCATTTAGAAGATAAGCCGATACAAACAAACAGACAGACAAAAAAAATATGTATTCTATGCAAAGGTATACGAGTAATGCAAACTGATATTGTTATTTTGACATTACAATAATAATAATAATAATAAAGCTTTATTTAATTCCACGCAAACAAAATACTAAAAAGATCATATTTATAAATCTAAACTTAAAAATAATCATTATTAATTCAATAATAATATATAATACAATTCCATTCAAAATTCAATGACATTACAAACAGACACTTAAATTTTATTTATTTGTCTTGATGTAAATTTTCCTGAACGGATTTTTTGCACTGAAAAAGGCATCAAATAGCATCAATTACTGCATCGTTGGTCAAGTAGTAAGCGTATTATTATACGGCTTCTCACTGTGGGGCCTGTGGGAGATATTCGATTCCCGCATCGGGCAAAAGTGTTAATTGGGATTTTCCGTCAGGAAATTCTCAATAGCCCACGGAGTTGGAATTATACCTGGTGGATGGCGATAGACTAACCCTCTATGACATGGTACCTAAATGGTAGGTGAAGTGTGGGTGCTATAGGCACACCTCTGCCAGAACCTTCTGGGTACTATAGGCGTGATGTTATGTTAAAAAATGTTTTAGTTAGTAGAAAAAAATACTTGAACAGCTTCTTACTAGTCAGTAATGTAGCGGCGATTTCCTTGATGAAGTTCCAGGTCGCGGCAAACAAGATGTTTATAGAGTTATCTGAAAGGGGATCAGATCTTTGTATACGCATATAATAAAAAGATAATGTTGCGAAGTGACCTGGAATGTTGATAGTGGCGTTATTTCTGCTATTCAAAGTTGGCACGCGGCCAGATGTAGTCGCTCGACTTCTAACGCGTCGCGTGGCCATTGCCCACTTATGAATTTTCTTCAGTCCTCTGATCTTCAGATTTTCTTCTTATAAAAGGACCACCTTGAGTTGTGACTAGTTTTCACACGATTGCCCTTATTGACTAGTGCAATCGTGTGAAATAACGGGCACACCACACGATGACGTGTCTGCTTCGTGTAGGTCTGAAGTAGCCTGAGTGATGTTTCAAAAGAAAAAAATAAATGAAAGTATAGCGACTACATGCCAGCTTTGTAGGTAAGTATGTTTTTTTTAAACAATGTGACTGCACCAGGTAGGCTTCGTCCAAGCACGATTTTACAGTGGAGCGTATTTGATAAGTGGTGCCTTTTCGCAGCATTAATTTGTCATTTTCAGCAGATTTGTTATCCATCGTGGTGCCTTTCTCTCCCTATTTGCCGCCAGCTTATTGACGGCGGTCTCCTATCCCTAGAAGAACCCTATTCTTCTATTTTGGCGCCTTCTTTGGCAGGCCGGAGTAACGGCCAGTTGATGTGATCGCACCCTTAGATCCCGCCCTAGGTCCGGCGGCCCAGGACTGGAACCAGGTGCGAATCAAACTCACTCTAGTATCGACCGCAAGTTCGACGAACTATCGGATGCCTATTACACTTCATCACCAAAATGCAACGAAAGTAAAAGGCAAGTAGGATCTATACTATTTTAGGATTTAAATTTTAATAAATAATAAAATAACTATAAGAATGAGAATAGATCTGTACTTGAAAGATTTGTTTCAAGCTTTATTGGTTTGGGGAGCAAACCTTCCTCTTCAATTCACAGTGTTGGCCGTGGGCAGCAAAACACGGCGCAGATGCAATTTGTAGGGCTTCGTTTGTCGGCTCGGTACTTCAAAGAAATAATAACATACGATTACGTATCTGCTTTTATCCCTTATACTTTACGGCGAGAATGCTTCTTTTTCTTCACATTCACCTACAATAAAACCTGTTCTTACTTATGTTGGACGTTAAAAGGCGATCCCGAATTAATAGCTACAAAGTGTGATTATTAGAAGGTACCTACGTGATTGCCTACGTGTTATAGATTGTACACGAGCGGTGAATGATACGTTAAAACATTTTTAATAACAGGTTTCAAGTGTAACATTATTTTTCCGTACATAGGTAATTTTGTTTTTAGGATATTTTTTAACTTTAACTATAGTTATAGTTTTGTAGGGTTCCGTAACTTCCGCACAATAAGGGTAAAAACGAATCCCTATTACTAAGACTTCGCCGTCCGTCTGTCACCAGGCTGTATCTCATGAACCGTTTTATCTAAACAGTTGAAATTTTTCAGATAATTTGACTCATTAATTTTACTGATGATGTATAACTCTTGCCTACAGCGGCAAGAGAGTTCTGCACACCGGGCAGTCGCTTTCCCAACCAGCTACGGTCGCCTCTTGCCAGTACTCTAAATTTCTCAACTGTATACTACGTCATTTCGTGACGTCACGTTCATCCATTTGTTCCTATCTTAAATAGGATACAATACAGGGAACTGGCCAGAGGCGACCTCAGCTGGTTGGTAAAGCGACTGCCCGGTGTGCAGAAGGTCGCAGGTTCAAATCCTGCCGGTCCCATATCTTATTCTTACTGTTTCTTAGTATAATAGAGACACATGTTAAGATATAAATCATCAAAAAAAAAAAACCGGCCAAGTGCGTGTCGGGCCACGCGCAGTAGGGTTCCGTAGCTAGTCGTAACAACATATTTCGACTTAAAAGGGATTTACTATCTGTATCAAGTAACATCTTCATACAAGTCATTACTTTCAAAGGTTTTTATAATTTGCACGAATTATTCTAAATAACTGCATTTTACACTTTGGACCCCTATTCCTCTTGAACTAATAAAGTGAACTTATCCGCTATAGTTTTCCTTTAAAGTTCATTACATGTACTACCGACACAATTTTTTTCAGATTTTGGGATCCAGTAGTTTAGCTTTTAGAGGGGGGGGGACGCTCTACTCGAACAAAAATTTGCTCTTTAAAGTTAATTATCTCGCAAACGGATCTCTAAATCAAAAAACTGTCTTAGCAACCCCTGAACGTTTTTAAAAGTCCTATCTAACAATACCCCACACAATGGCGTAGGTGACAAAAAAAAACATCCCTACTTTACATGTAGGGGAGCTACCCGAAAAAAAAATATTTTTCCAAATTTTATTCTACGACTTTTTTTGTATAGTTAACATACATGTTTATGCAAAATTTCAGTTTTCTAGCACCAACGGTTTCGTCGCTATGCCTTGGACAGACGGACGGACAGACGGACATGGCGAAACTATAAGGGTTCCTTGTAGGTACTACGGAACCCTAAAAAGGAAAAAAAATAAGGTAATAGCTACATTTTAACGTTGTTACTAATTGTGAAGTGCCACTGTAGCCTCTCACCTTATCTTAGATTTAAGTGCAGTAGCAGGAAATAGGTAGAAATCTATAGATTTACATCGCAATTTTATTGGGCAATTTGGCACGTCCTTAAAGCAATCAACAAACGCATAACAATAAAATATGGCGTACTTTATCTGATCTCCAAGCTTCGGCATCGTTCCTACTGCATTGTGTATTATAAGTGCTGTGTTGTAAGTACTGTTGTGCGGATCTCAAAGGGATGAAACAGTGTCGGCTGTCATCAAAGGGATTTAAATGATATCAATAGCTTTGTGCTACCGCGGGGCCCTTTGTCGGCGCTCTCTTGGGCGGCAACATCAAGCGACAACTCTGCCTGCTCGCCGATCCATTACCGGATTTAAGCGGACATCAAAGGCGCCGCCGCTAGTGCGTCACGTGCCATCAACGTTTGGCAGCCTCTTTGCAAATAGGTAGCAAAAAATACCATTTCAGATTTACTCATTTTCGAGTTGAACGATCAAAGCAGCTCTCGTCTCGCTTATTTACTGCAATAAATGGCTTTTTGAAGTACAATTTGTTACGAAATACTGGCAGTACATAGGTTTATGTTTTAGTTTAATTTTGCTGTGTAGTTGCCTTATACCTAGATCGGTGATGATGATGGTTTGCTACTTTTAGAAAGCATCCGACTTTAGAAAATATTTTCTGTAAAAATAAGAAGGCGTATCGAATTGGCACCAGACTTCTAGATTATTTTTTAACCAGAGAGCCGAATTTATATTTTTTTCCTCAAAAAGTAAGAACCAAACCACCGATGACCGAGTCAGCAAGCCAAGTTTAGTAGTGACTTCTACGGCAATAGACGGGAAGCGCGGAAGACGCCGATTTTTTAACCGACTTCAAAAAAAGGAGGAGGTTCTCAATTCGGTTGTATGTTTTTTTTTTTTTTTTTTTTTTTTATGTTTGTTCGCCGATTACTCGAAGACGCCTGGACCGATTTGAGAAATTCTTTTTTTGTTTGATAGGATATACTGTCTAATCATGTGGTCCCATTTTTTTCAAGTCACGTTCTGATGATGGGCTCCTAGGGAAATCGAGGGCAACCCTCAAATTTAAAAGGCTTCTATATTGTTTTTTATATATTATCTAAAGCTACTCGGATATCTGCATCTAGTAGTCAGCATTTTATGTTGCTGAGCTGATGCTGGAAGGTACAACTCAACGGTTAGGAGTACGGCGATAATTCTTTAAATATAGGCTCCTTGAGGCCGTTTACTGTATTCTTTCAAGTTATACACAGATGAGGCGAGACGTTGAATATTACTTATGTACATTCATAATATGAGGTCATGATTTGATGATGGGATCCTAGAGAAATCATGGGTAACCCTCAAATTTCAAAGGCTTCTATATTGTTTTTCGTATATTACCTAAAACTTCTTGGATATTTGCATTTTAAGTTGCTGAGCTGATGCTGGAAGGTACAACTCCTCAACGGTTAGGAGTACGGGGATTATTATTAGTAAGTTTTCCGTCTCAAGTAACCGTCGTCTCCTCATTTGAGAAACATTCTGGTCTACCCATCACTTAAAATCGTAAAATAAAATAATTTTTAATAAAAAAAAAACCGACTTCAAAAAGTAGGTAAACTAAAAAGCAAAAAATAAATTTACTTCGCACAAAATAATACGTTTTTTCATTTAGTAAAATAGAAATTATTAAATAATTATTTTATAATTCTGAAGTCGGTGCATCGTAAACAATAACTCTGTATAGACTAATCTTTCTAACAACTATTTTCTGACTGAATATTAGTTCTTAATTATCCGATTTACTTGGCACCGACTTCAGAATTATAAAATAATTATTTAATAATTTCTATTTTACTAAATGAAAAAACGTATTATTTTGTGCGAAGTAAATTTATTATTTGCTTTTTAGTTTACCTACTTTTTGAAGTCGGTTTTTTTTTATTAAAAATTATTTTATGTAAAATATTTTTTCATTACAGTTTTTATATCATTAGATAAAATTGTAATAAGACAATATTTTTTTTCAATACGATTTTTTTATTACATTTTTGTAATTAGTATTAACAATAAATCTTAAATCGATAACATTATCTTACATAGGGAAGTGACTGTTATGAGCCGAGTAGTTCATACCCGCGGGGCGTTTAAAATGCAGATATTTGTAAATGGAGAACTGTGCGTTAAGCTGTTAAAAAGTATACAAAAAATAAAGGGCGCAGGCCCCGCCGCCGGCCGCCGGCCGCCGGCCAGTGATACGATACTCATCTTTGTCCCTTTGATCTGGCCGCTGCGTCTGGTTCGAGACGGCTGCGGCTCCACCGCGTCTCTTCATAATAACAGATAATAATAATCACTGCACTATACGAATTAATGACCTTTTATATCGACGGCAGTCTGCTGGTATCGAAATGGTTCATTACCGTAAAAGAAATCATGCCTTATTCACATGGTAGGGGGCAGTCAGAGAGACTGAATAACATTCTCTATAATTCAATCCCTCCTAACTTCTTTCACTTTCTAATATCATATCTTGTGATACTTTAGACAAAGTTACCGTAAGTTCCGTCAAGCCTAAATTAAGCTGCCTAAAGTAGTGTCACGGGACAAATTTTTATTGATTTTTTCTTTTCTTTTTCTCAGTGTCAGAACAAATCTTTGCGGATCACATTGTCATAAAGATTTGTCCCGCGTGGGGATCGAACACAACACCAGCGCAGTTGAAAGCGGTGAGACGAACACTTTAACCACTAAACCACTACACCAACTGTGCTCTCAAAATACTGTAAAGTCATGTGACGAATAGGTATACAGAAGTTGCCGCTACCGATTCTGCTACTGTTAGTTACGAATTACGATTTACGGGGTCCTTATCTCTCTCTCTCTACGTATATAAAAGTACAAATTAATTTTAATTTAACCGTATCTAATGATCGGCCTCACCGACTAGTCTGCCATATTTGCTGTTACCGACTGGTCGGCCAAACTCATAGTCATCTCTGATTATAATATATATAATATATACCTAATTATTATACATTATTATCTCTAAATATATAACATACAATCTGGTCACCCAAAAAAGTTCTTAATAAGTAAGTGACCTAACTTTAGTTTACGGGCTAATATGTGATAGACCACACCAATACCCTATTATTGGATGTAGTGTTGGTATGTTGTGAAAACTTTGTGTAGACTGTAGAGTGAATGTACTGATTGTATGCCATTCCTGAATCCATCGAAATGGACAAAATATTAATAAATTGTCTGATTGTCTCTAGTCTCTATTAGGTATAATTAAATCTCGCCACGAAACATTTCCCTGCGCCTACTATCTATAAATATAATCGTACATTGTGTTGTTTGATGTTCGCTTGCCTGCGAGTAAAAGTACTACATTGTGTCATGAAAAAACCAACGACAAATTGACTATTTCGAGGCGTGGCCGGCGGAGGCGGCGGCAGTCAAAGGCTCGGCGTGATCAAAGGCGCCGCCATTGAACGGCCTCGGCTTTGATCTCACCGCACGAAGTGCAAATTATGTTATAAAGACGGTGAGTGGCGCGGTCGCCGGCGCGGGCGGTGAGCGGTGAACGCGGTGTGCTCAGTAATTAATTCAAACTGATGCGTGGATACCCGTGATGGGGTACCGTTCCCGCCAGACATGCTACTCAGTTGACTGTAACACCACCTACACTAGACGCTACGGTGTAGTATAAATTGATATGGTAGTATTATCGACATCTATGGGTAGTATACAAACTTTATAGACGAAGAGGGTGATGGTAGCTAGCTATGGGTTTGGAACATATAGAAACAGTACAGGATAAATAGGAACGCGCTGGAGTGCTAGACAATGATTGTAATCTGGCCTTGTTTGCTACTACCAAGACAAGTATGGATGCCTTAGCTTACAAGATGAGCGTATAATATCCAGTAGCTCTTAAAATCTTAGACTATCTAGGGCACTCCTCACAACACAACAAACACCACGCCATACATGCCATCAAGCGATCAACGGCATCAACAGTAACACTTCACGCACCACGCACGCACTACTTTGATTTATTCTTGTTTTTATTTTTTACTATTTACAATGCTGAGGAGATTAGAGGGAACGCGACAAATGGGCTCAGCTAGGGTGAAAGTTAACGGGCTATTTTTTACATGAAAGTCACATGATTGAATTAAGTTTTGGGTAGAGAAGTAATTTGTGTACGCCACCAGATGTAAAATTTAGATAGCACTACTTGTTACAGTATGGCGATGGCGAGTATGGTATTTCTACTCAGAGTTATACCACAGAGTAACCAGAGACTAAGCTGCATACAACCGCGCTCAGATAAGTCCACTCACACAAGCATAAGACGTCTGTGTGCGTGAGCACTTGCGGCCCTATTACGTACGAGGCGAAACCGGTTTCTACCGGCTCGCAAGTGCCTTAGCGAAGGGCTCTCGCACGCTCTCGGCGCGGCTCGCGGACACTACCGCAGCTCACATAAATAAATGTACTCTGTCAGTCTACAGCAGTCCAGCGCAGCCGCGGTGCGCGCACGCACGTATGCTCACTCGCAAATCTCGTCCTAAAGAGCACGACGCGCGTTATTATTTAATAATACAAAATATACTGTACTGTGTGTATGAACAATAATCGTCGAAATAAGAACATATCTTTTTTTTTCTATCCCAAGGAATCTACTAGGTGAGTAGTAAATTAATAGTAAAAGAGTAGCTATTTTTATTATATACCTATTCAATTTATTTTAGTGGGGTAGATAGATACTTCATACATAATTACATAGGTAGGTACCTAGTGTACCTACATCAATATCAAAGCAAATTTAAATCTGTGCCGTGTTTGTAATGCGATGGAACCTTGACACAATTCACAGCTAATAATATATTCCTACTTATGTATGAGTCACTAGCTTCTACGCGCGGCTCCAACCGCGTGGTACGTCGATGTAGCCTATATTATTTCTGGGGTCTTATCTTTTTATACCTATAATTGTATAGATGTATGAGAATGACAGTTCTCAAGTTCTTAAGCGCAATGTCATGCGCTCTTCTACCTAATACGTTAATAGGTTCTACTTATCACATTAGGTACCAATTTGAGAGGCGTATAAGCCTCTTAAAGACTTTTATTACTTTTTTGACTTGTTGAAATATGTTAAAAATACCTATCTACCCTTATTATTAGCGATTGATTTATTATGATTAGGTACAGGTAATACAATAAAAAAAAAACTGCCGCGTCGTTTAAAACACCACTATGCCGCCAGTGTAGTAATTGTACTAGTCACATGGTTTGTTCTGTTGTGCCAACACTGATAAAGTGCCAACCCTAGCAAAATAGGTAAATATTTTAGACGCTCTTTAAAAGCTTAGCCTCTGTTCGTTACTCTGTGGTTATACATCTGCGTTTCTATTATACGTTATTTTGCTGTGCACAAACCACAGAAATCTTAAGCTAATTAGAACTGTATACCTATTATACCCTTCATTTTATCCTTGCATTCTTATCTTGCCTATGTACCGTATGTCATAATAACACATTCATAAGTTTCATAACCACTAGCTGTTGCCGTTTTGGACATTAATAGCCGGAACAATCAGACAGACTATTTTCGTACAGTTCATTCTGTAATTTCAATAAGATTTATCGCACACACCCTCCAAACTGATTGATGATCCTAATCAAATTGAGAGAAAGTCTTCAGTAGTTGTTTTTGGTATTGTTCATTATTCAATCTTTGTAACACGGAAGGAACTCGCTCTCAAGTCTCAAAGCACAAGCCACAAGGCCGTGATATTTCGTTCAAGCAATTTATGGGTATTCTGGTCGTTTGTAAACAATAACCGGTTCAAAGATGGTAGGTTGGTTTGAGCGTTATTTGCGAGCGAGCGCCGATAGGCAATGCGCAATGGCAAGGCAATGGCGGCAATCCGGATGAGCGGCGGCTCTCGGACAAACGAATTGAGTTGAGGTCGTTCGTTGTGAGTAGAAGACGCGCTGGCCACTTTGCACATTGTACTAACAGCACAGAAGGCTCATTTGGTTAAAGGGATGGATAAAATGTTATTTAAAACTTGGTCATAAAACAGGTATTTCTTCTGGATGGCCAAGCAAGCATGCACGGCTGACACTGCTCGCATCTAAGGGATATAATACATACGACTTAGCAGTAGGTATAACTTTTTACTATGAGGTAAATAGTAAATATACAACAGAAGAGCCAAGAACCCCAAAGAGCCCCAAATAGGTGTTGTTCAAGAACACTTAACTCAAGTAATTCAAGCCTTAATAATCAAATAATCTTAAACCGATACTGACCTACAAACTGTTTGTCGGATTACCGGGGGTCCACTGTATAGGACTCTAAGGTTCTTACTGTTCTTAGGCTCAGAGAACTCCTATTCAATGAAATCCAACTATCTGTAATCTAAATAATCTCTAGTAAGCCCCAAGATATAGGCAAACTGAAAGATTCAAAAAGATACTTAACAGATACACAAAGACCTAAAGAATCTATTAACGCCCACCTATTAATACTATCTCCTAGCTTCTAAATTTAGCATTAAATAGGACAAGAACAGGACTGTGAGAACCTTCTGTACCTAATTAATTCTGAAGGCAAGCGAGGCCGGGTGGCGAGCGATGTTCTCGTTGGCGGGAGGTGCGCGGGCGGCGCGGGCGGGAATCTCGAGCCGCGTGCGTCGACCCGCGGCGCTTTGATCTCGCCGTGAGCCGCCCGACCGCTGCGCCGCGCGCGCCGCCAAAGCGCGCAAACCTTCCGACCATCCCGATTTCCACTTACCTACCACATTGTCTTCGCCCACACTAACACGTAGGTATAGGAACAATTAATATCCCGTGTAGGTGGACGCAGCCGAAAGGTTGGATCATGGATCGTTCCTAATCTGTACAATTATCCATCTATCCGACAATTTTAATACTGATACGTACTACGTTTGACGTAAACAATAGCTGGCTGTGGGCGATTCTTTGGTGGCTGAGACTGAGACGCCTTAGAGGCTGATGCTGGGTCCACACCTGACCAACGAAGGCCAACGAACGGCTAAGGATGTTACAAAATTATTCGCTTGACATATATCGATTAGTGTTTATTCGATTATTAATAACTTACATAAGTTAATAATCAAGTGGCAATTACTTATTTTTAACTATTGATGCCATTTCGAGTGGATTATTCGCGAGTCCCGTCAGTCTACATCGTTTACTTGGTCCAATACACATTCAAACATAAGCTACACACAAATTCAAATCGAATGAAACGTAATGTATATAGGTGATGCGAATAACTTTATCACATCCCTAGCCTTCGTTGGTCGTTCGTTGGCTCGGTGTGGACCCAGCATGAGAGACATTATTTTTACAGTTACTTTTTGAATAACTCATTATTATTCATAGTGGATACCATAACTCATAAAATTTCTGAGGCTGAATTAAGATGGCACAGTCACGTTTTATGAAAACACAAGACAATCACGTGGCTAAAAAGTGCCATTCTATCGCTACAAAAAGAGGGGAATAGGAAGGCCTCAAACGAAGAAACTCAAGACGAATTTATTTATTTATTTATTTAATAACTTTATGCACAAAAATTGGTACATGGGCGGACTTAATGCCGTAGGCATTATCTACCAGTCAACCTTTAGGTGATGCAGAGACGACAAGTGGTAGGTGCAAGAGCTGAGAGTTGGTTGGAAACTAGAACCATTAAAATAATTCAATCTACTACATTAAAATTATATTGCAATACAAAATACATAACATAAACTATTTAGAATATTTAAATAATATATAGATCTATAAATACACGATTCTAATATACACAAATACAATCATACCTAAATATTTATAAATATTATATATATATATATATTATAAAGACGTTGTTTTAACTATGTTTGAGTTAACTTTGCCAATTCATTAAAGAGGTGATCACGCACTTTAGTTTTAAACACATAACGGTTGGTGGACATCCTGATTTCTAAGGGAAATTGACGAATGTCCAATGCCTCCAAAGGGACATGTTAAGACGTTTAAGAAAGAAATTTAGATCGTCGCCCCTGCGTATAAACGGGATAACACGAAGGCGAGCCAGCAGAACAAGACTCATGTTAAACTCATTATTGCTAAAATAATTAGTTTACCAGATCACTTATTTATTACTGGCCCTAAACAATCTATCTCAACCATCATGATCGTAGATTTGCGGAGAGCGTGCGTGGCTTAAGTGGTCATGTAAATAAACTTAACCTATCCTTTCAATTAAAATATGTAAACTGATCTAAAACAAAATCCAAATTTGGTTGGCACGTAAGATAAATGACGCTTTAAAACCTCTCAGCATTACAAAACAGTAACCTTCTTTGATGTTAAAACAGTTATTCTAGTCGTGGAGCGATACGATCTGAGGCGGCCGCCATCGCCATCAGATTACAGCATTGTATAAATAAACATGGGACAAGCGACAGCAGATCCGATGCAAGTACTCGGAAGCCTATTTCCGACATTCGTAGAATGTGTCTTCTTTAATAACAACTAGAGCTAATGTACTGTGTGCCGACTGCCATGCCGGCCGACACAATAAAACTACGACAATTTCATTTTTCATTTTCTTGTTCAAGATGTCTATTCATAGTTCTATAAATTTGTTAATTTTGCTGCACAAAATTAGGTAGGTAGGTAGGTAAATGGTAAGTCGAAAGCTTAATGTGACCACTAATCTTATAACTTTAACAAAACGATTAAAATGTCGTTGGATGATGGAGGGCAGAGGAAAACGAAAATACTGCGGTCTTCTGGCTCTTCCTTAGTAGGTACAAATCAGGTCTTACGGTTGATTTGATCACCTAATCAAATATTTAAAAGCATTCCATTTCTAGAATTCATTTACCTAATCTTATCTCGGATAGGGAGAGTCTTTAACATATATGTCTTTCTGAACCCCAGTCTCCTAAGTCTCATTCCAAACAAAGCGGTATTTCAATAAAGTTGTCAAAGTACAAAGTATCTAATGTTAGTATCTCGTTGTTTGCGTTATCAGAGCTACCCCTGGTGTTACACGCCTGAGCAGGATCTCTCTATTTGTTTAGTTTTCTTTCTCATGACAAGAACACCGCTCTCCTATCGCTCTTTATCTATCAACTTGTGTAAATAACCCGGCATCATTGCCTATGCCTCAGCGTAAATAAAGAAAGAATTATTATCAAGAAAGTGTAAACTTTAAAGAAATTATAATCAGCCAACCGTAAACATAAAAAGAATCACGGTAAAAAGTTCTATTTATTTTTTTATAGGCGCATTAGTCTTGTAACACGTTCGGAATCTCTAAACTCTTAGCGAAGTCGTAGAAACGTATTACCCAGTGCTGGTAATTTTATGATGCTGATAATTTTTATTCGTACAGGATGTGAGATGTAAATGACTTTCTACTTTCGACGGCAAGTCAAAATGATAATTAAATTAACAACAACTTGGTGATTGGCCTAGCCTTCTACTATGACTAATAAAGTGTAGTTTGTGAATGTTAAGATGGATGTGTGGAGTGACAAGACAGGATAAAATTAAGAATGAGTATGTTAGAGGAAGCCTGAAAGTTGCACCAGTGAATCCTTCCAAGGGAACCCTTTATATTTGTATAGGTATATGATGAGAGGGAATGAAAGTCTTGTTACTAAAAAAGTTATCAGTTTACTTAAATGTTAAATGATGGGCTAGCAAAGGCTGACCGAAGAAAAGATGAATGTCTTGCGTGAAAGAAGATATGAAAAAGAAAGGAGTCAGTGACAGCGAGACGGCTACCAAAGGAGAATGGAGGTAAAGCACGTTTTGCGTCGACTCCAAATAAAATGGCATAAGGGCAGGGAGATGAAGTGTATACTTTGTGAAATTGTACTTATAGAGTTAGAGCGTTAGAGTAAAAAGCTTGGCTCTATATGAGATCTTATAATTTTTTGACACTACGAGTCATTACATGATCTAGTCTTGGCAACATTTTACATAAAAATCTAGACACGCGATAACGTATCCAGTCAAGTTAAAAAAGAAAAAAAATTCTGGAGACGCAGGAGCGTGTATATTTACACGAACTATTTCGCGGCACTTTTGATACTTTTTACATCAATGTATTAGGGATTGAATGCATTGGTCTTCTTTATAGTCATTTTAGGTCCTAATTTTATTAATTTGACAATTTATACTTACAAATTCGTAACATTGCAAAAAGCCAATTGCCACGCAGCAAACTCAGAACCCAGCTGCATTTTAGCTTAGGTAGTTGTTTATTCATTTAATGACTCGCATTAAATTGCTTGTATTGTATCTGTATTAAATTACTTAGAAATATTTGCAAATTACATCTCAAGTCGATATAAAAAACAAACATAGGTAGACGGCGCGGGCGGATCGTGTTCAATAGCTGCAGGATCGGATTGTGTTGCGGAAGTGCGCGCTGGCGGCCGGTTCAATGAGAATGCGCTTGGGGCATACAAACTGTGCTCCGATTGTGTGCTGCAAGGCTCGATATCCGATTCAATTGAATCGCATTCAACTCGAATAAAAAACTGAACTTAGTTCGTACTTTGTTGTGACAGGGGAGCGCTGAGAACAGACGAGTTAACATGATTCCGTCGAAAATCGCATCCTGTTCTTTACGTTTTATTAGCGCCGGTGAGCGTATTCGCATCCGGTCGTGCGCGTTATAATCATTTCTGTCCAAATATTGATCTTTTTTCGCTTCCGTTCCATTCGATCGACCGGAAAAGGGTGGATTTTGTCGACAGCCTGCCTCGTAATCAATACTTTTCCAATCCAACACCCCTTTATTCTGTACGTTGTTCTGTGTAGATGACATAGCTATGGGTATGAATAAAGAACTCGGGACAAAATACACGCACGCAATGCTACGCAAGCCGCAAATCATTTCCTATCAGTAAATTGAACCCCAAGATAGGCTTTCATTGTTGCTTCTGCTTGTATACCTATGTATATTGTTGCCGCATTGCCTGTAGGATGTAAGGTTTCATATAGAATCAATATAGGTATAATAATATCAATATCATTTGGTTTTTCTAGTTTAGGTCCATGTCCTGTTTTTGTGCCATGAAACATTTCTTTACGATGTTTATAAATCATGACATTCTATAGGGCCCTTTGTTATTTCTTTGAGGAGCATAAAACAGAGACATTAAAATAGCTATTAAGGGTCGGATGTCTCATCGATTATGGGAATTGGGAATTATAATAATTTAAGTACTAATAAATTATGCTACATTCATGATACAGAATAATCATAAAATTATCAATCAGGCATGCAGTGGATAACATCCAATGTGCAATATTCTGATCATTATATCGCCATTTCACAATACTGGGTATTGGTACTATCTAAAACGTGGCAATCTTACTTAATATTTTTTTTTGTAGTATCTGCTCCCTACCTAAGCTTACCGAATTTAAAGAGTTTCTAAGTAATTTGACCCACGAATTTGGAATTTCAGTGACTTGAGTATTGAACTTGAACACAATGCAGCGATTGTTACAGTCGCGTCGTCGGCGTTGTCAATGTTAAATGAAGCGGCCCACGGGGCGAGTCCGATGATAATAGAATTTCTGGGAACAAGTAACAACCCTTGTGAGTCGTGCGGAGTATGGGGTGCGGGAAGGGGTCGGTCGGCCTGGCGCGGCCATCCATCACGCTGCGGGGGTGCAATTAGGCGAAGTAGATGTGCTGACACGAACGTCGTCCGCCGCCGCACGCCGCCGACGCGCATACGCCACCATGCTTATCAGTACCTGACATGATACAACAAATTATCTTATCCTGCATTATTTAGATTTCGACTACAACTACTGCTCCTCAGAAGATCTAGCATCAGACCATGTGCTCTAACATCCTTTGACACAACATGTGAAGAAGCAGATAACTATCCAGTTTAGTTGAAGGCGAATTTAGCAAATTATGGCATTCTATATTAGGAGGGTTTCAGTTTTAGTTGCAATGAGCTAATGAGAGTAAGTTTGTAAAAATAGGCATAAATAGTACTTGATATGGAATATAACCGTTCTTTTACTCATTTGGTAGGATCAGCTGGTTCAGTTAGCATCTATCGGAAATTTCCAAACGGTCCAGCTACCTAAAAATACTTAGTATAAAAGAAGAGACAACAAAAGCAACGAATTTTAACATAACATACCCTTTTCTAGCATAGAAAACTAACGTTCGCCGTCGATGAGTCACAGGACTCTGGCGCCTGGGCCACGTCATAGACTAATCTATGTGCCTCCATCCATCATTCCATCATTGTCATGAAACGTGCAGCTTTCATTCTGATTCTGATAGATGGGTAGGATTGTACTACTCAGTTATTATTGCCAAATGGCTAACGATTGCCTATGTATGAAACCATGAAATTCTTAACGGTTAAAGTCATAGCATAATGTTAGATTAACTTTTTTATGCCGTGCCCTTGGCGTACGCCATTATGATTTTCACACTTTTCTTCATTGTTTTTAGTAAGACGATTTTCTTCTTTCTCTTTTGAATGATCATACCTATGATCACCTGGGATTTCGGATACCTAATTAAATAACCTCTGCTACATAATAATAACAAAAAAGTTCTTAACTATCTACTTAAAGGCTACTTAACCAGCTAATATCTACCTTCTTGAAAAAAATCACGTTCTTTGGTTTTTCGAAGACCTTTGAAGAAAAACTCTGTGGCACATTATACCTTGACATAATCACCTCGCATTCCGATCGCAACCCACCGTACTACTCATGTTTTTCTATTTATTACCCTTTGTTATCTATCAAACTAAAATCCTATAATAGTTTCCATTTAGCGGCATCGAGAATGGTCGATAGTGGAGGACCTAATGATTATCGGTTCGTTAAGCTTAATTCCCATTAAAATTCGACAAAAAGTTAATGTTGGCGTGGACGATATCGGTGAAGGCTCGGCGGGTGGGGGGCGAGGTAGTGGCAGGTCGGTAGCAGCCGCCGATTATCCGCCGATAAGACACAAAAACAACTTTTTGATTTATGAAGAAAGCTCGAGAGGCGGCTACCGGGCGCCGCGCCGGCCGCGCCCGCCACGCTGCACCCTAGTGAAGTTACTACATTGTTGCCATCGACTCGCTTGCTCTGCTTGTGATTTTGTGATCTTTTCATGTGTAAAATTTTCATGGTATCACATTTTTCTGAGAAATGGAATTGTGTTCATAAGGAACACCTATCTACTTTATTTTATTATGTTTCTTTTCATCAACGTAAATTATTTTTGGTATGCACGTCTGTTTATGAATTCAAAGTACATATTCAAACGGGCTCATAACATGCAAATCCTATTTCAAAATCCCTGTAAATTTTAATGGAAAAATTAATGAGATTAGAGTGCACTGTAATGAGATTTATTTAAATTTAAATTGTCGACAGGTGTTAAGTCAGACAGCACTAGCGGGGAGTCGAGTCGGTAGAGCGAGACTCGAGTCGACGAGTCAGTCGTCCCGCGGCCAGATTTTGAAACATAATGCAAATGAGGCGGCGGCAATCGGCGGCGGCAAAGCACAAAGGTGCCGCCGCATCTGCCCGCGCCCTACCCTTTTATTAGCTACGCTATAATATTACATTTATGTGAAATAAAAAATCCGTGAGTTATTGCTGATTATTGAGAGTGAACTATTCAGCTTTAGTCAAGGTCTTCGTGATTTCTTTACTTTGTATTTTTTCTACTTATCTAGAATTCATAAATATAACTAAATATCTAGAAAATAATGCCTTAAATTAAAACCTCATTTTAACCCGACTGAGCGCTTGAGTAAGTCTGCGAATAATAGTGGGCTTTGGATATTGTTAAACGGTAGGAAACATGTGTTTTAAATAAAAACACCATTTTACATTTTTACACGAAGCTTAACCCTATTACAATGGGATGATTCATAGAACAATGACAAAATTGAGACCTCCACGCTGATTCTTTCTTTCTGAGAAAATCAGCTTAAAATAAAAAAAGTTAAAATTTTAAAACGAATTCCCAAGAGGTTTAGAGGTGATCTCATTAATATTTCTCTGGATATTTAGATTCCAGAAAATATTTTGTGTTAGTGCTCATGCTCGATTAGTTAGTACCTTTTTTCCCGATATATAATAAGGGATCAGGCAAAGAAGGTCTAGAAATTACTGTTTCAAAAAGTATGTAGTAATCCTTAGCCCTTCAACTAAATGCTTTGTACATTATTATGGGTTGTAGTAGTTACAGGTCGATTACAGGTTTGTTTGCTGTACTGTATGCATAGTAAACTTACAAGTAAACAAACTCAATATCCAGTAAAAAGGATGGGTGCAGTAAAGATATCACATTCCCCGCGAAGGCCAAGTTTCCAAAGCCACAAGGCGCCATGCGGGCGGTTTCGTGTTTGCACATCCTATTCGATCTCTGCGTCTAAAGTTTGAACAAGATCTATCAGCTGTTATCTATGTACCGACTTGGGTGTCTGCGTGGGTTGTTCAGAGAAAAACTAAATTAACTTAATAGATAGCCTCTACTATCTATTAAGTTAATTTAGTTTTTGCCTGGGCTGACTATGAGTTTGGCCGATTGGGGACGATCATTAGATTTGGTAAACTGAAAATGAGAATTTATAACTGTTAAACCTTCATATTTTGTTTGTCGCACCACCACCATGCAGGTTAATTGCAGAGCGCCACAAGTTATAGTTGTATATTATACTTTATTATTGGAATTTATAGTAAAGCCGAGTCGTCGGCGACAACAAAAGTGGCCGATTACGGCATATCTCTACTTTAGTAGTCATGGATATAATACGCAACTTTTGGTCCAGGAGAGGATAGGGAAAATCAAACGTATAATATTTTATTGAATACTAGCTTATGCCCTCGACCTTGTCCGCAGAGTATATCGCAAAAAAACGCTTACGTCCTATAAGGTATACGCCCTCCAAATTTCAAGTCTCTACGACCAGTGGTTTGGGATCTGCGCTGATTTTAAGTCTGTCAGGCAGCCAGTCAGTCTGTCAGAACACTGCCTTTTATATACACATAACTATCAAGGTTGAAACATTTAGAATCCAGCAGGATTCGAACCTGCATCCCCCAGGTAAACGTCTTATTCATATAAATTACTCGTTAAATTCGAAATTTCTCAACCTTTTTGTGCTAACTTAATAGGTAAATATACCGGTTAGACGAACCTTACTTGGGGGTGCATATGAATTTACAGGTATAATAATATTTGTATTTCTTTTTAACTTTAATACTGCAGTTTGCAAGTACAACAGTCGATAAAATTCGATACGAATTCTAGAGGGGACAGTTGCCAGGCACGGCAGGCAGGCAGGCAGGCAGCCTCCCCTGTATTTATATATTATATAAAAGTACCTAACCAAATTTAAGCAGTTCTGGTATTAGCTGCGAAAATACGCCTTTTTAACACGCTTATATTAGCTTCACCTGTATGTTTGTTTGTTTGTTTGTTTGTTTGTTTGTTTGTTTGTTTGTATGTAACCGACTCCTTTGGACTCGATTTTGACCCACTTTAAACGGACAGATTTCATTCAAATTTTGCACACCTGTCAAAGATCGATGACAATGCAATAATTCGATAAAAAAAATTAAAAATATATAAAAAAAAAAAAAAAAAACTAAAAAGTAGAAAATAAATAATAGTTTAAAAAAACTAAAAAACACGCTTTTAAAGTACTTCTAACTAAAAAGTGAAAAATAATTCCTAATATAAGCTGAAAAAAGCGTGGGGCGCTCTGTGCCATATTTTTCGTCTATCGAGCAACCCACGCTTTTTTCAGCTTATATTAGGAATTATTTTTCACTTTTTAGTTAGAAGTACTTTAAAAGCGTGTTTTTTAGTTTTTTTATTAATAATCTCAATCACAAACAGAGAGTGACCTCTTGTCATTTAAGTTACAAATCAAGAAACGCTTTTATTTAACCCTATTATCGATTGATGTTATAAAAGTACGGGCCGTTATTATTTCGGTTCTCTGGTTCGATTCTCAAGCGATAACAAGCATATTATATACACATACCAAAACCGTTTAATTTAGTTTAACTTGTTTTTAAAATAAAAAATAATCTTCATTCAGTAAAATGTTTGATGCACATTATTGAAGATACTTGCCCTAAAAGCAGCATCGCCCGCACATCCAGTATTTTATTTTGGATTTTTGTAAACAAACAAAACGATTTTGTTATTAACGTAAGGTAGTCAGTTAATCAACCACTTATTTTTTAAATTAAGTATCTACATAGTTTGTAGAACCGAAAAATGGCTCCTTGTAATAAGGACGCGGCAAATAAATGAATCCCACTATCTCCGTGATTGATGATTCGACGTTAGCTAAAACTCAATTACCGTGGGATTTTCGCCAGTCACCACCCTCCCACAAAATCAATCAGCATTCACATAACGAGATGAGCGGGAGGGGAACTGAATGCTCTCTGTTTACCCACCAAACATAATGGTCTACATATTTGTACATCAACAAAGTCAACCGTAGCAATTAATAGTCGAAATTACATTTTTGAGATTTACGTTTTTTTTTCATTTCAGGAAATGGAATAAAATTATAAATGCCCTCGCCAATTGTTAAATTCATAACTCGAACCATCTTAAATTTACCAAGTTAATAAAGTAGACTTACGTAGTTTTGTTATTTTTGAGAATATTAAGACATTTAATAAGATATTTTTAATAGTAATGTATCTACTTTTTTAAAAGTCTTAAGTTTCGGAACCTTTGGAACTCAAGAAAAAAAAAAACTAAGAATCATAAAATTGTTGCCTAAATACATAGTGACATGATTCCAACATTTCACATTGTGAATATGTGATATTATTATTATTATTTGAGATGTGCTGACTAGTCGGGCGACGATTCGGTAAGCAGACCACTGACTAGTCAGCTTTACTATAAATGTTAATAATCTAGTATATATGAAGTGTTACAAGTTTTTATAACTTGTACCGCTTTGAAATATACTGCATAATGCAACGAACAAAACAAAATATAACGGTGCATTTAATGTATTTAAATTTAACCGAAACTAATGACTAATCCTCCATTGGATCGCCGGCCAAATCCATGGTCAGCTTAAATTATTACAATATAATGTCCGCAAACTAGCTATAGTCAATTCATTTAGACTTGGCAAAAAACGTAAACAATAATGGCTGACGAAAAAAAATAGTGATGTGAATCATTTAATGAACTGTTATGAACTACTCAAAATGGCGCTTCAACATTCATTCAGTGGATGATATTTATTAATTAAAAGTCGCTGAAGTCGGTTAAAAATGGACTTTGATTTAGTTATGTGTCGTTCGCGATTGAACGAATCTAAAGTACCTCTTATATTAATTTTCCCATAATTTGCATTTTTTTTAAAAATAATAATACTATAATTTCACTATCCACAATTTTCACTATCAATAAATGAAATAAAATTTAATTTAATTTAAGTACAGCTTTCAATAAATCTAAGAATGTTTTGAACAATTTTAATTCATCATCAATCACTGACAAAAACGTAAATCAATCCCATTCGTTCTTTAGTTCATTGTGCCCATCCCTAAATTAAATGTCAAACTTCCATGTCGTTTATTAATCTGTGGCTTGAAGTCTCCTTGGAACATAGAGCAACACAGGGCACCGGCGGACCGGGGGGAGTAGCCATTGCGTTTTTTACCGATACAAAACTGTCTGTCATTTTTTGCGGGGGGAAATCACACATCCAATGACAAGTCCTTACAGCTATTGATGTAACAACTGTCGATACGCATTATCAATAAATTCAAGAATTCTGTTAGGGAAATTAGGTTGAAAAAGTCATACAAAGGTAGATATTATTATTAAGATGGACTTTATTTATTATGTACTACAATAATTATCATGAATAACAAATACAGTATTATGGCAGTTTTACATAATAACCAGTGACTGTTACTGGTTTCTAAAATGGATCAGTTTCCAGAATTTCCAGAATCCAGGTTAGTTTGTTATTACAAAATGTCTTCCATGTATCTCTTAAATTTGGATCTTTAGGGAACCTGCAATAAATAAATAAAAATAAATTCATACTGAGTAATTTTAATAAGATGTCCTAATACGTAAATAATAATATCTAATTTAAGTAAACAACTATATCTATAAAAATAAAGCCCACAATATTATAGGTATTTAAATCAGAAAACAGTCTCAAAAAATTATCTGACTCCTTTTCCATTTTCATCGATAACTATCCACAAACAAACCGGTAACAACACTATTGCTCGGCGACCAGAGACTTCTTGGAAAAAAACTCGGATCTGTCGCACGACCGATCCACGTATTGTGCCGATTGAACGGTCTTGGTTGGTAAACAAATCCGAAACAACACGATTGATAATATCATAGTTTTTAAGTGTAAAAGAAGTTTATAGTAATAATGTGATTAAAAATTACTTATATATGAAAGATAATGCTATCTTTTTGTAAACTTGATGTGGCAGATCTCTTTTAGCAGCAAAAAACAGAACAATTCGGCATTTTTTTTACGACGTCAATTCAGACACGCAACTAGATTTAGTCTAGTGAGCAGTGCGGTTGCAACTAGTTTTATTGTTTGCATAGGTCCATTTGGACTTGTACTTTGACAGAGGGGAACGCCTGCGTATGGCTACTCCCCTCCGGTCCGCCGGTGGCCTGTGTTGCTCTATGCCTTGGAATAACGAAATTTGCAAAACGAATACATTTGCACAGTGAATTTACAATTAATATGTGAATATTAGTGTGTTGGTGTGTGAACTAGATAAAACTCAATGTGGTAACGTACAGTGTGTTATTCTTTCGCAATATCGTAATTTGTAATCGGGGGGGGTTTGTTTACTGTTTTTGCCAAGTCTATATGAATTGACTATACGGACGAAGGCGCTGGTCCCTGAAATACAGTTTTTGTTGTGTAATTTATGTCAATAAATAATTTATTTTTTTATTTACTCGTCGTGTGCTTGTAACACTGCAAGGAAGCATAAAAAAAGTAACTTCTTTCAAAACTGTCATAGTCAGTCATAAGATGTCAAGCTGTCATTAGGGTCATTAGCTGTCATCTGAAGAGAGCGGCGCGTGCGTGTGTTTTCTAAGGTTATTTAAATCTACAATATGGGTAAAATAAGAAAACCAAAACCAACAAGGGCAAAGAAAAGCGTAGCAGTAGTCGATAACAATGATGAAGAAGAACAGCTGCCCGTCGATAGCAAAGAAAATGCAATTCAAACTATATTGGATCAATTACAGGTTAGATAGACCACTACAGAAACATTAAATTTTGGGTGATTTCCATCTTCATTTTTACCTTTAGCTGCTTAAACCGAGTCTCTTAAGCACCATTTTTTAAATTTCAGGCTGCTGATGTAGAAGAGAAGTATTGTGGACTTCAAACTTTAGCACTAATGATTGAAAGTCCTGAGAATGTGAAGCAAGTGTTAGAGCGAGGCCTGGTGAAAGTGGCAGCACCATTGTTGCTCGATCAAGCTAGTTCAGTGAGGAATGCAGCTGCAGGCACCCTCCGCAACTTGTCAACTGTTGCTATGGACACCTGTGATGCTATGATGGACCAGGATATCATGACACCTGTGACATGTTACTTTCATGAGGTATGTATACATAATTTTGTAAATTTATGTCAATAATGTAAAATATCCCAACTTACTTTTTATTTGTTGACCATAATTGTCTTTTTTGTCCACATCTTCTAAGATTTAAGCCAAGACCTTTTTTATTTTGCATTACTTTCAATTCAATTCATTTATTCTGTTACACTTTACTTTTGTATTTTAGTTTGATAGATAACATTTTTGTTGCTATGTATTTTCTATGACTATTATGTTTTCACAGCACGCTGAAAGTTGGGTGCCAGATTCCAGTTCTAAAACTAAAGCTGAAGACATAGACACATTCATTCAATGTGTCAACCTGTTGTTAAATCTTTGTGAAAGTTCAGGTAATACAATTATGTGTTTTAAGAAATACATGGATGATGAGACAGTTTTAACAGAAAAAATCATATTAAATACATACTTTTCTTACATTTTTTTAATGGAAATTGTCTTCACATAAATGTGCACATATTTAATTACAGAGTACTGAGGTTCAATTGTTTTTTGTTGCAGACCTGGCTATTAAATACTTAGGACAATCTAGAATACTGGACATACTCCCTCGCTACTTAGACCTGGGCACATTTGACAGTGACATTGTAACTGCTGTGCTGCAGTGCTTGTTTGTAGTTGTAGAAGACAACCCAGCAGCTATGGCCAAGATAAAAGCAAATGCAGAAAGCCCGCTGCAAGCTTTATTAGGACTAGAGGGCAATGAACCTGCAATACTTCTGATGAAAACTCTTTCTGCTGGTGTGATTATAAACACATGTGGAGGTGACATTACCACACTACCTGGAAACGTCATCAATCAAATTTTAATTATACTGGCTGCGACTCTGGCAGTGGATCACAGACTTCTCTGTAATCAGCTATCCAGTAGTGTGCCATTGAGCAATGAAGCCGGGAAGGTTGATGCTCCTAAAGGAAAAGAAGCTCAGGAACTGGAGAGCCAGTTGAATGCTGTATCACTCATGCTGAATGCTCAGCAAAGTTCAATTGAAATTATTGCTAATATTTGTTCATGTGAAGGTTAGAATCAACACAATATCTCTGTTTGTCAATATTGAACTTATTTTTTATTTTTGTCCTTATGGATTCCTTAATTATGTTACGAGTCTCTAGTCTCTACATATAACTGGTATTGCCAAACAAATTGCAATATCAGTTATTTTCATCTTAAATGTAATCAAATCTTTATACTATCATTTTATAGATGGTGATGATGCACAGATCAATGAGTCATCAGAAAGTGATGGCGAGGAGGAGATTTGTGAGAATGGTGATGGCTCAGTTCTAGCAGAGGATAAACTCCCGCCAGAAATTATGGAAGCATTCATTTCTTTGGAAATATTCAACAAAGTGTATGCAAGAACACAGTTACCTGCACATAATGTCATGTTAATATTGAAGGAATATGAAGGATCCAATTTGATTTACAAAAGGTATATTATTATTGCTTAATTAGATCTAATGCTTTGAATACTTGTGTAATATGCAGTGCTAGTGTAGGCTGGCGAAAAATGATAGACCTAGTATGTTGCTGAATCAGTGGCTTATCAATTCCTTAAGGGAAAGCTATCCGAGGATTCATCCAGGCTCTGGCAACAGGGTTGTGGGATGAATCACAGCAAAAGCCTCATCAAGTGCTTCTCGAAAACAAATACACTGCTGAGCTGTTGGCACTCCTTTACAGGACAATGCAAGCGAAATAAACACATCCCGTATGGGCTATGCGGAAGATGACAGCTGCAGATTCTGTAAAAAGTAAACGGAAACACAGCTGCACCTTTTTTACGACGGCAACTACTGATCCATAAATAAAGTATCATTCTGGGAATGGCGTCTTGGATACGGATGATGTCAAATCACTCTCGTTCAGCAATAGGCATAATGTTTGTTGATAACATTTAAATCATGACCAATCAAGAACAATCTCTTTATTTTCGGTTTTATTTAGACTGCTAGGCTATGAGCTCGACTAACCGCGACTTCTTCTGCCTTCCTTAAAAATGTGTATGTTAAAGTTGAACGCTAAGCTAAATTAACCCATTTTTTCGTTGCAGACTGCTTAGTTTACAGACACGAGCTTTACTATGTGTAAATAACTTGCTGTCTACCCTACCTATTGAGGATCTGGGTGGAGTGAATGGTGTCTACAAAGTTTGGGTTGATGTTGGAAAGTTAGTGTTTAAACAAGAATCGAAAAATGTGAACCTTTCGGAATCAGCCACGGCCGTCATGAGAGCTGCTTTAGACAAAATAAAGTTTAGAGAGAATGGCAACACTAGTGATTGTAATTTATTCAGTGATTTGGCTTTGTCAGACATTGAGGTAAGCTATAAAACTCTTATAAATAAATAATACACATCATTTAATATTATTAAGATTTATAACATAATAATACCTCTCATGCATAAGTTACATACAAGAATGAATCTAGCATGCAAAAAGTATTGGACCATGACAGAAATATTTAAAGGTATTCACTACACATAAAAAGAAGGCTAATAGAATCAAATACGTTTCGAACTCTAATGTATGGATGTCAAACCTTGTAGCTCAGAAAAAAAAATCAAATTAAGATCTTTATAGAGAGCTGTACAAAGAAGCATCCTTAACATAAAACTATCCAATAAGATATTTTTTAATTTTTATGAATACAATGTTAAAAAAATTAATTATTGTTTATTTTCATTTCCAGATAATGCTGACAGGAGTGAAGGAATGTCAAGTGCCAGAAATAAGATCAAACTTAATCAGAATGGTTGGCATTTTGGCACTGCTACTAGTGAATAACTTAAACGATGTAACTTCCAACGTTATTTGTACCATCACAGAGTTCATTTTAGAACAGGCACACAAAGAAAACGAGGTGTGGGTACTTGCAGAAGCTGTCGACACATTGGTAGACTTGTATACTGAAGATGAAACTGATGAGCTAGCTGTTAAAGTTAAGCTAGTTGAAAAGCTAACTGTGATTGCACCTATATTAAGAAGCAAGGTACTTATTTTATTTATATTATAGAAACTTCTTTTTACGGTTCCGTAGTACCTACAAAGAACCCTTATAGTTTTGCTATGTCCGTCTGACTGTCTGTCAAAGTCAAAGTCAAAGTATTTATTTGTAAACATAGGTTAAAAGGTGTTACAGAAATACATAATGTTCAGCCATGTTTTGCCTTAAGCGTACAAACTACAAATATAGATAATAATATTTCATTCAAATAAAAATAATGAAACAATAAATTTGAAAATCGGACATAATAGTAAATTCTCATGCAGTTGGTGTGTTACCCAGTTAATTCACTATATCTTAATATTTTTATCATTTAAGTATTCAGTTATCGTGTAATATCCCTTTTTCGTTAATATGTCAAAAAGTGTTTTTTAAAAATGTCAAATCTATTAATTTCTAGTAAGGTCAACGGTAAATGATTGTATATTCTTGGGGCCATACCCAGTAAATTAGCAGAATAGATGGCCTTCCTATGCTGTTTGGCACGTATTTTATATTGATCTGTCTGTCCAAAGTCAGTCAAGATTGAGACAGTTAGAGCTAGAATACTGAGAAAAAAAAGGAGTATAATAAAACTGGCATAACCCCTCCCGCTCTCTAAAAGCTAAACCACTATGTAACATACAGTTAAGAAATTTAGGATCCGGACAAGAGCCGACCATAGCTGGTTGGTTAAAGGGACTGTCCGGTGTGCAGAAAGTCGCAGGTTCAAATCCTGATGGTCCCATAATTTTTTCAACTGTTTCTTAGTATATTTATGTATCTTATTTTTAGTCGCCTCTATCAATTTAGCCACAAATTATATCATGTTATAGTAACACAGTTGTGCGTAAGTATGACAGGCATTATTTAATAAAACTATGTTTACTCTTCAGGCACGACAACAAAAGCGGCTGCCGAGAGACTACAAAGTGCTAGTGAGTACAGCAACGTCGAACCTGCCCAGATTTATCAAGTACAAAAAAGATAGAATTAATAAATTAAAACAGTGAGTTATGTTACTTGAACACTCACATTATTTTATTATATTAGATTAAGTTTATATCTGTTGATATAATTACAAGTTTATATTATAATTTTGAGTTTTAGTTCTGATTCCTGTCTCTAAAAACATTTACACACAATACTGTGTAACTAAAGTTAATTAATTTTAACAATTTTTATGTATGAGTTGGTATAGCTATTTTTAACTTGTTTCTATAACAATGTGCGAATATACTCCCATGCACATAACTGCGGCAGATATCAGATATCCGTGAACTTTAGGGGGTGTCTACGTAACCAGGTCAGAAAGAAAAATAATACCACAGTCTCAATAGAATAATAATTTATTAAACAACAATGACTGAGCTAACAAATAACTAATCCCAATGCGAACATTTGTATAAATAATATATAGGAATCTTAACGAACGCAGTGCTACAAACTATTTCTTATTTGGTTTCGATGTATTGTCATTGGGCAATTAACACTGCAATGGTGTAGGTTTTCTAGTATGTTCCCATCCATAATGCCCCATATCCCTTTGTTAAGTGTTTGTCTATCTAGTGATTTGTGAATCTACGAAAATCCACACCATTGACAACGAGATGGTGATTATTAAAACTACACAAGCAAACATTCAATAAAATAGTTATCACAAATAAATTACTCTACGCCGCTAAATATATAATATATTTTATGGCAAAATAGTGTTCTTGTTAAGACTGTCATTTACGTATTTAAAGTATTTATCATGCTATCTATGTCTTGAAGGCACATTTAAATGTACTGAAGTGTTATGTAGGTAGATATTATAATGCATTTATTCCACAAGCATTTGACCACAAGATCTGGGTTGTACTTATTTTCTAATAGTTTCAATGTATACAATTCCTAACAATTTTAATGACAACGTCATTAAAATATATAAATAGTGTGACTAAATACGCAAATATAATAATCATGCTTACAGAGCCTACTTAAGTGTTATACTTGATCATTGCTCTGCTGGTATTTTCATACAATGCTTATGGTACAAACGCACTGAAGTTTCGAAGTTCGTTGTTATTGCAAATCACTTAATGACAATCTGAGATCCGATTACATCTGCACCATCATATTTAGACCTAAAATCACATGTTAACTACAGTACAATATCGTGCGTTTACACGCAAAATGGTCAATGCTCACATCCGATAATTTTGATTACTCACTATAGCTAGCTATTTTGGCTATTGAACATTTTGAGTATAAACTTACCTACAAGGCTTTCGGCATTTTCGCCCGGACTTCTTGATTAATTACGATATGTTTTTTGTTACTATTCTTACATTGTACACCTTATAAATAGCCTATATATGCCTGACCAATGACAATACGTTGTATGGATTTGGGTATGGATAATTCAATTCATATTATTTTGGTTAAAAAATAGCACAGCAATTCATCACGTACTAATTATTATGTGTCGATTTGTATATTTATTATGATATAATTATGATGTATATAAGTAGATGCTGTAAGGAATGGACAGTCAATGAGTAAGTTATAATGTATTTATTCATGGAGTGGAAGACCCACCGCCATAGTGACTTCTTCTAGGCTTTGGTATTGGATTGGGTGAAGACACGTCGCTCTTATCAAACCTCTTTTTGATCTCAGAAACTGACAGTCGTGCTCCCACCTCTGGAAGATCATCGTCGTTCAAAGCAGAGTTCAATTTATTAATCTCTCTTTCGAGCTCCCTTGTTGCTCTATCTATTTCCTGAAATTCTTTTTCAGTACTGGAAATAGTATCGATACTCTGTTTCCTTTGAACTTCATCGTAAAGTTTGCACACAACTTTGTGTGGCTCCTCATTCCCATTTGTGTCCATATGCGTCGTGTTGTCATTTAAATTAATATCGTATGTCGTGTACGTAGTATCCAAAGCATTGGTTAAACTTTTGCTTCTCTTGTTTGACAAAGATTGGAAATCTTCCAAGTTACCTCGCCGCAATCGAATATCATCTTCGTTGACGCTCGAGTTTCGCCTATATTTTACAATATCTACTTTACGGAATGCGGGTTTGTGAATTTCTTCCTCAGAGGAACAATTTTTTATTGGTTCACCGATGTCTTTTGGTATATTACCGTTAGGTGGTCTTTTGGTTTCTATGTGTTCGTTGTCAAGTTTAGAATTTATTGTTATGGTTTCGACTATCGTGTTATTATTTTCTGTGTTGGGGCTCGTTGTTTCAACTGCTGTTTCCTTCTTACTTGAGTCTTCATCTTCAACTATTTTAAGTTCAATATTCAGGTTCATATCTTCTAATTCTGTATCACCCTCTGTATTCTTCTGTTTCTTTTCTTCGGGCTCAGTTATTTGTAGTTCGGTAGTGATGCTAGTAGCCTGTGAAATAAATTTACATGTTAAATGTTTGCTTGAAATATTTAATTATTTTCTGTTATGTTTACTTTAAGCTCGTTATAGTATGATTTTTCTAACATAAGTGGATTTTTCTATAATAGTGGACCATTAAACACCTAAAAAGTTAGTAGCGTGTCGACATTTTACGTACATCGAATAGCGGCAGTGTAAGGTTAATGCTTCCCCTTCCCCTAATATAATTTAGTGTTTTATGGTGAGCTGGTAGCTATAAGTGCGTGTGCCTGGGATAACGACAATCACCGTATCTGTCAAATGTAGAAATATTCACCGAAATAATTTTCTGTTTGTTTGTCTAGTGTTCTGTATTGGACTCGCTCGACGTCTCCTATTGTGTATATAAAATCTATATAACTTTCTATCTAGACTTGAAGATTCAAATTGGAACACGTAAATGTAATCACCGGTATAACATGTATTTAAATAATATATAAGAGTATAATTTCACCGTGGTTTCAGCGATGCTTTCGGCCGTAGTATCAAGGGTGGTGTCATGCGTGGCCAGGGTTCCGGGCGGTGGCGGCGGCGCACGTTTCTTCTTCCGTCGTGAGGCTCGCACCGGCGGAATGGGGCCATCCTCCTCGAAGGGGTTCGTACTCTCTATGCTCAAGCGGGATCCAGACAGTTCGCTCCTGGCCATGCGAGGAGTGACACTGGAAAAATGCACGATACTTGAAAAAAATGGTATTATAAGAATGACAGTGTAATGTCAAGAATTTTGGCACACATAGTTGAGACGACTAATTACATATTATACATACGAAACACATTGGCATTTCGATAAATGCTGGGAATGTGGTGTGTATTGTATAGTTTTACATATTTAATGATTGGTGACGGTCGTATAACTTCATTTGCGTCGTGCAACACATGGTTGTATTGATTTAGGTCGATCAAGTCCTGTCACAATGCGGGTCTGCAATTTCTGCATGCAGGGAGACATATACGTACGTACATGTACAAGAGGTTTATTCACCTTACGGCATTGATGAATAGAAGTGAATAATAAAAAAATAAATAAATATCTCACAACGTCATCTAGTCCCAAACTAAGCAGAGCTTGTACTATGGGTACTAGAATAACTGGTACTAATACATATATATACTTTTCTTTTGTAACGGGTGTTTCTATGTATAATAAGTATATTATACATAGAAACACCCAGCCTAAGACAAACCCCCATGTTCATGCACACAAAGATTTGTCTTAAGCGGGAATGGAACCAGTCTATTTAATTTACCTTAGAGAATTAACCTCATGATGGCTAGTACTTCGTAATCTCTCTTGAAACCTTGAGCGCGGCAGAGGTGTGATGGATCCGCCATACACGTAGCGATCAGGTCTCTCCGGGGACCCCACCGTACTCCGAGATGCTGCCGAGTCTGGAAATGTAATTTTACAACTTTAAATTGGCTTTTATGTTTGGTTCTAGGTACTAACTACTTTCTGTGTTCCCGTTATAAAGGAAAGTACCCATCGTATATACTCGGTAGTTAATTTGTGATTGTACCATTGCCAGTTTCAACATCTAGGGTTCTCTATGACCAAGCTTTCAATGTTTCGTATAAATTGAGTAATCGAGTACCTATGTTATTTTGTATTTGTATAAATTGATATATATTAAAATGGGCTGGAGAAATTCCTATTATTTTTATTATTAGGTAAGTATCTTTGCAATCAGTTGGCAATTGTTAAAGACTTTGCAGACAATGGTCAACGACTGATATATTTAACTTATTTCTTACATTGAAGTGCTCTTCTGTACATGATGGGTGAACAGTCCCCATTGAGTTTGTCTTGTGCCTGTTGACTTTTCTTCCCCTTTTTCATAAACGACCGGAAAGCCCTGAAAACAAGAATAAAAACCTCTTTAAATATTACAAATGGACATAATTTCGTCTTTTCAATGAGTCGTAAATACCGTGGGAATATCATCAGCCATTAAGAGCCAAGGCATTGAACAGAGAGGTAGTTAACAGTGATTACAGCGGCAGTCCTCACAATGGTGACCACGGATGTCTGTAGGCGCAACACTGACAAAAGTAATGGAAGTTTAGTGCACTTGATTCCACTTGAGTGGTCACAATTGTGCCGTGACGGGCGACGGTCGACGTCGACAAATGAACGGCCATCGCCCACCGACTTGGCCATTGTACTATATTTGCTTACATGTACATCATTTACATATCTAGATAGATAACACGTGGTAAACTTTCTTGTTTATGTGTAAGGTGTACATTTTTGGAGAGGGGAAAACCTTTTAGGCAAAATTATATAAAGTTTATTAACTAACTCGAATTTCCGTTTTATCATAACTACTTTTCGGCCACGTGGTATGCTGACAAAGAGTGTCCTATGTCCTTTTCCAGATTTATCCACAGATATCCCTAAATTCTTTTTTATCAAGATCTGTAATCATTGCTAAGCTCTAAAAGCATAACAGACACACCAAGTCATTTTGACATATTAATAAGAATTTGTAACTAATTTATGCTTGAGTTACACTACTGTGTTCTGGTTCGAATTTAAACAAAAAGCCTGTTTATCTTGGTAATGAGGCTACCAAAAATTATCTGTAAAATAGGTACCTATCATCTATTTTTTTGCTTAATGACCACGAGATTATGTAAATGACGAAATAAATTGTGGGTTTATAAAAACACTGACGCACACATAAACTGCATCAAAGTTTTGGGTTAATTTCAAATGAATATTTGAGTTAATTTCTAGCTTTTTAGGGTTCCGTAGCCGAATGGCAAAAAAACGGAACCCTTAGGCCTTTGCCACACTAGACGGCACACTACGCGGAAATACAAATAGCGGGCACACTACGCGGAAGATCGGTCGTTCCGTCGTGTGTGCCCGCTATTTGTATTTTATATGCAATAACATGTATTGACGTTCCGCCGCGGCAGTTCGGCGACGGAATTTCCGTCTAGTGTGGCAAAGGCCTTATAGATTCGTCATGTCTGTCCGTCTGTAGGTACGCCCGTATGTCACAGCCTCTTTTTTCCGTAACTATAAGAGCTATACTGTGGAAACTTGGTAAGTAGATGTATTCGGTGAACCGCATCAAGATTTTCATACAAAAATAGAAAAAAAAAAACAATACATTTTTGGGGTCCCCATACTTAAAACTGAAACTCAATTTTTTTTTTTTTCATGAATCCTATACGTGTGTAACCTATATACCTAAACATATCTATGTATATATATTATCATATCTAGACATATCTTCAAAAATGATATTGAGGTTTCTAATATATATTTTTTCTAAACTGAATCGTTTGCGCGAGAGACGTGTACGTTACGCCAGCAAGAAAGTGTCACCTAGAGTGATATGAGTAGAACGTATAATTAGTGCGCAATCTGCTGTAAATGTGCGCCGCATAAAAAATTTGTGCGTCTTGTAGTTTTGAAAAAAAAACGTAAAAACGATTCCTGCTGGAGTAACGTTGTTCTAGCAAGAAAATTCTAGACGAATCATCGGAGATATAAAATACATACATGGGCAGAGAGCTTATATTTGTGCAAATTTGTGCGCCATAAATATAATTTGTGCGTCTTCAGGTTTTCGAGATATTGCGTTTCCCGCTGGAGTAACGTTTTGCGAATTCGTGTATCTCAAAGACCATTATATGTGCGCCTGTAGAATGAACATACACGAATAGCTCTTAATTTGTGCATATTTGTGACATAATTAGATGTCAGATAATATTTATAATTTTCAAGTAATCGCGCTTTATTGAAAACTTAAAAAAATATTGTAGCGCCTAAATGAGAAGACGTATAAACTCGCTAAAAACTGTATTCGTTCCATCTTGACGTTTATAATTACCATAAAAAGTTTTAAAACAGAACCTACAAGCGCTAATGAATAATATTACTAAAAGTCAAAACGACGGCATCATAACTTTGACGCCATCAAACAAGAAACTGGCTCAACCTAAGATGTGTAAATGTAAACCAAAAATTAGTGCATTTATCAAATAAAATATAGTAAAAATATCCAGCTTCAACTGTTTCGTATTAGGTAAATATTAAGACTAAACCAAAACAGTTATTCGGCGCAGGTTATCCGACCAAATTCGAATGACTACAAAAAAGCGACGGATTCATACGTATCGATGACCACCTTTATTAAACGTATTACACCTATACTTTGTCCACTCCTTTATTTTCTTTTTGACAGATCATGCCTATGAATTACCGTTTTTTTTTTGTCAGATTAATGTACTACAATAATAATGTACTTTATTGACAAGCGGCACTTTTTAGGGAAGTTCACTGTTTGTAACAAACAACCACAGACTATAAATCAAATCGTGAAATGAAATAAATCGATCATTATGAAAAAGAATAATTTGACTTTTTTTTGTGTACTGTCTGTATTTTTATATAAAAAAGAATATAATAATAGTATCATGATTCCATGAATAATTATTTGCAAGAAATTAAGTCGAAATCTTGGAATGACATATCAAAATGTAAACAAAGGTAACTAGGAAACCGTCATAGACTAAGTATGTGTCATTATTATTATATTATTATTTTGTATATTTATTTCATTTAATAAAAACTACTCATAAACGAATAATTAATAATGAACTAAAACCATTTCGATGTAATTAATCGATTGAAAGTTCTTCTTAGACAACATCGATTATGATTTCAAATCGAATCAGTAACGTGTGAAGGCATCCCTAAATGTAATCTGTCAAAAAGAAAATAAAGAAATGGACAGAGTATAAACTGTGTTCGTACAGTCACACTCAAATGTTCGTTGGGAATTATTATTACAATGACCTAATAAAAATATAATATATATTAAATGTACTTTCTGATCATATGAAATCAAAGAGCTTGTTGGTTTAAAAAAATATTATTTTTATTATCATAATCATGATTCTTAAAGTAATTATGGCATCAAATCACAGATCAAATTTCCTACCTATAAATATTAAAACAAACATTGTTCAATTAAACTATTTGTACCTTGTATAGTCATTTGGTATTATTTAAAATCACAGATCAGTTTTTCATTTACTTAAATACACAAACAATAAAATCACTTAAAGTGGCTCAGTACCATCATGGCGTGAAATTTAAATATTAAGTAGTTGTTGTTTTGGCCGAGATATAATTAAGTTTTGGGTATGATTGTATAGTACGCGAACGTAATAAATACCTATAGAGCGTTATATTTTGTTATGAGTTTATGTTTCTTAAAAAATAGCCGGATTTGAAAACTTCAACCCAAGTTTCACATATCGGGCTGCTTAGGTTTGGGTTTTCAAATTAGGCTAATTTTTAAGAAACATAAGCTGATAATAATTTTAACCGGTCTATACTACGTTCGCGTATCATACTATCATATCCAAAACTAAATTATATCTCGGCCAACAAATAGGTAACTACTTTATACTTGAATTTCCCGTTATGATGGTACTGAACCTTTATCACAGAAAATCACAGTTTTTTCGTTTTTCTACTAATATAATAAATGCAAATGGCTAAATTTATTTATGTCTAATGAAAAAAAAAATCTGAATTTATTTTAATAACTATTTCTACTGCACTGTACTCGGGCACAATACGTTTCAACCAGTTAGCGAGTAAAGTTAAGAAGGTCATCGATACGTATGAATCCGTCGCTTTTTTGTAGTCATTCGAATTTGGTCGGATAACCTGCGCCGAATAACTGTTTTGGTTTAGTCTTAATATTTACCTAATAGGAAACAGTTGAAGCTGGATATTTACTATATTTTATTTGATAAATGCACTAATTTTTGGTTTACATTTACACATCTTAGGTTGAGCCAGTTTCTTGTTTGATGGCGTCAAAGTTATGATGCCGTCGTTTTGACTTTTAGTAATATTATTCATTAGCGCTTGTAGGTTCTGTTTTAAAACTTTTTATGGTAATTATAAACGTCAAGATGGAACGAATACAGTTTTTAGCGAGTTTATACGTCTTCTCATTTAGGCGCTACAATATTTTTTTAAGTTTTTAATAAAGCGCGATTACTTGAAAATTATAAATATTATCTGGCATCTAATTATGTCACAAATATGCACAAATTAAGAGCTATTCGTGTATGTTCATTCTACAGGCGCACATATAATGGTCTTTGAGATACACGAATTCGCAAAACGTTACTCCAGCGGGAAACGCAATATCTTGAAAACCTGAAGACGCACAAATTATATTTATGGCGCACAAATTTGCACAAATATAAGCTCTCTGCCCATGTATGTATTTTATATCTCCGATGATTCGTCTAGAATTTTCTTGCTAGAACAACGTTACTCCAGCAGGAATCGTTTTTACGTTTTTTTTTCAAAACTACAAGACGCACAAATTTTTTATGCGGCGCACATTTACAGCAGATTGCGCACTAATTTTATTATACGTTCTACTCATATCACTCTAGGTGACACTTTCTTGCTGGCGTAACGTACACGCGAGAGACGCTTCCAAAGTGGAAAAATGTGTGTCCCCTAACTTCTAAAATAAGGGAACGATAAATGTAAAAATAGTATATGATGTACATTACCATGCCAACTGCCACCGAAAATTGGTTTGAACGAGATCTAATAATTAGTTTTTTTTAATACGTTATAAATCGTTAACCGCATTTACCTTTCATTCAATTAACTCCAATATAATTAAGAATAAAGAAAAACATTTATTTAGATGTATAGTGGTACGGAACCCTACGTGCGCGAGTCCGACTCGCACTTGGCCGGTTTTTTAAGAGGAGAAGGAGGGTAAAAGAAGTGAATACGACCAACAAATAGTCCAAAGTTGTCTGCAGCGTCTAGCTATTAGTAGTTATTTGACTAGCCGCACTCACCTAATATTACCTTTTGACTATATTTCGCATATTTACTGGCTTTTATGAAACTTCGACTAGTCAAGTCAAAGCTCAGTCAAATCGTAGTTTTGAAAGTGTTGCGATTTCTCGCTCACTAAACACTTTTACAAAACAGAATGACAGAACTTTTTTTCTGAAGAAAATGTCTCCAAAAACTCTGTAAGAGTTTTACACATAGGTACACCATCCATTGACGAATAGCCTCGACCCAGTCTGTGTCTGTTTACGTAGTTTCATAAACAATCATTCGTTTGCTATCTGAGCAATGCTTCGTGGACGCAGCCAGCCTGCATGACATTAACTCTGCTAGGTCACAGCGATAAACCGAGATTTGTTAGACCCGCTCTTGAACTTAATCATTCCCCTTGCGATAAACTTGTAATTAACTTACATACACTTATGTAGATACTAAACAAAATTACAAACTGTTAGTTTTTGTGCCGAGTGAACTCAACATTAATATTTTTGTATCGTCGTTCTCGTGGGTAGGTAATTGTACTTAATTCTAAATGTAATTTGCACAGGTCCTTGACAACTTTTAGAATTTCTAGACAACCTTGTCGTCTTATCGAATATTGATTAGACTAAAAGTAAGTAGACAGCGGCGAATCGCTCGTCGCACAATTGATAAGGCATCGGTCTAACGATCGAGAGGTCGTAGGTTCGAATCTTGGCCATTACACCGTGGACGTTTACTTCATCCTAACACAAGCGAATGCCAGCAAATTACTAGTAAGCTTTTTTTGAAAAAAATGTTCTGCGACATTTTAGAGTTGACCACAAACAAGTGTATGCAATAATGCAAAGTATGTTGCCTGTCCGTGAAGGTATATTCAGATACGAATAAGACAGAGACCAGGTGTCAGGAAGTCAGGACTAATTAGTTTTACGTGATTTCAGATCAAAGGCATGGGTTTCAGATATCAGCTTTTCAGCAACAACCAATATTCTGACTTTAGGCGGCAACCAAAAGCAAAAATGAATTTGGATGTAATCTACTGAATCAAATAGAACTTTGTAGATTTACTTCACAAAGACATATTTCGAATAATCTCGAAGCCATTTCATATTCTTGATAGCTGAATGCACAACATTCGTACTAACTAGATAGTTACCTCTATATGCAGACTTTCATGACACACATACCTCGTGTACACTATTAAATAAATGCATTCTGGTTATGTGGGCGAACCAGAACTCATGTTTTAGACAGTGGTTCTCATTAAAATAGATTGCAAAATTCTCATGATATAAACTACTTCAATGGCAACTGGAAGTGGTATACAGATAAGTATCTTCTTTAGCTATTTTAAACAAAATTGGCCTAGCCAGGTTTGGACTGAATAAGTGCTCTTTCCGAAGAGCATGGCATCTCCACTCGATAATTTTATTATATTTGGGATTCTCTTTTCTTTTTCTCTTTCGATTACCAGCGTTTATGCTCTGTACTTACCTACTGTACTTATCTACTAAACGATATTTCCGCTAAAATTTACTACAACAAATTTCGCAGAAGTATTTTATTATAAAGGAAATTTCTCACTAATTAGTAGCATTACCCACTTCTGACATCAATCATAGATAACATATCACTAGATTACTTATAACCTTTGTCTCCTGACTAAAATTATTAAAAGTTTTCAGAGAATCTGAATGCAACAGTCAGTATATTGTTATACCTCCTACTATTGCCTATCAGCATATTATTATTATAAGATATTAGGAAAATACCTAAACATTGCACGTTTGGATTGAAAAACGGTCGTGCAAAAGTTTGGCCATTCTAACATGTTTTAGTTGTAAGAAGATAGAGAAAAGAATAACGTAGTTAATTGTTACTTATTCATGAAGAATGTCTGATTTATAGGTCGCGGTTTTGCGGTATGAATTGTAGTCTGAAGTGTATACCGATACAATATGACTATTTAAACAAGTTAGGTACACTTAACGGACGAAGGCCAACGAACAGATTTGTTGATCCTATTCTGGACGGCACGCTTTGGATTGCCAGCGAACGCCAACGAACGACCACTGGCGTCCGCTTAGCCGTCTAAAGTACCTACTTCAAACCTTCAAGCCTTCGCTTGCCAGGTGTGTGCCCTGCATTAGACATGCACATAATAATTATGGATGCACTATGCCCGTAAAACTGGCTATGTGTAGGTTGGCATTTAGTGTTTATTTCACATACCTTACTTAGATAATCAATATTACTTGTATTGTAAGCAATTGGTGACGCATTTGCAGATGACCTCATTCACCTATGTTATGTAATTTCAACCAAAAAAGAATCGAGCGATCGATGATTTCTGAACCCACAAGCTCTTTACTTATTAAGAGGTATTCGAACCTCTGAGACCTCGTTATACCTTCAGGCACGGTAACCATGACTACGATGTTAATACACCACGAACCATGGTGACGAAACGAGGATATGCATCAGGGTATTTAGGACTCTCAGTACTGAGGATACGTAGACATGGTGTCGATATGTATTCAGTATTGTAAACTTTTTAAAGCAGAGATTCATGAGCCTGTTTTAAAAATCATTTGCATTATACTTTTACTATTGTGGGGGTGCTTCATCGTTGTATATAATGATGTTGATGAGAGATGAGAGAAACGATAGGTCACTATACTAATGTTTTAATTAACTGGTACCAGGAATATATTATATTATAAACTTATTGACTACATTATTCTATCTTAACTACGACCTATCTCTAGCGATACGGGAAGGCGACTGGCGAACCGGGCGACTAAACTTAAGTATCCAGTGTATCCACTTAAATACATATGCGCCGGTTGCCCTGTGTCCCTACACCATTTCCCCCTTTACAAAAATAATTTGCAAAATGATAATCAAAATAAAACTTTGAAACAAAAATTTTATAACGTTAACACAAACAATAATCATTCTACAATTCCAATAAACTAAGGGATACATTACAAGTGGTTCCTAGTACTGATGCTTATAAAAAAGGGTCACAATCTCAAGTGCTTTGTGAGAGCCAAACAAACTGCTCCTCAATGAAAGCGTTGTTCACATAAAAATTAACACATGAGTTATCAACGTGATTTGAGACTTTGCATCTAAAAATAGCCATGGAATTTAAAACTTTAACTTGTAAAACGAAATACCGTTATTTATCACAAACACTTGATACGTTTTCTTGATGTTGCTCTTCGTAAGGCGCTTCATGAGTCGGCGATACGTACGAAGATGCAAATTCCGTATGTTGCTACTAGTCTGCTAGCGATGTATTTGCTCCTGTTGTAGTAGTCCACGTCTCTGATTGATGACGTAATTGACAATTAATCTTCTTGAAGCGGTATTTGTACCTACTCGCCTCTAAATATATTGTTACGATGCCGTATAGTCCGGAAATCCTGTAGTAAGCATTCTCATCCTGGTGCCAACGCAACCGCAGGGTATATAATACGTCTAAATACGCGACGAATGTACAACGCATTAGAATAAACCGTCGTGCTCGTCGTCCGGAAATCCAAAAGGTCATCACCCAAAATTATGTGGCCTGCCGTGGTCGCTACTTGATTGCGCTATGCATGGCAGCCACGTGTCTTCACTTACTTGACCACGTCGGAGAAATCGCTTAGCAGTAGATCTTCCTTTAATTATATATATGATATCTTCATTGTATTTTCCGTGCGTTCCAGTGTAGTTTGGCTAGGTCGTCGTAGGAGTCCTTCTAGATGCGCGCGTCGAGAAGGGCGAGTCGTCTCCCATGATGTCACTTGATTAAGCAGGAACGCCACGGTGTAGAAAGTTGCGTGTTCTTTGTCGAGGGTCACCAATGTGGGGGTGCTTCATGGTTGTATATTATGTTGTTGAAGAGAAATGAGAGAAACGATAGGTCACTATACTAATGTTTTAATTAACTGGTACCAGGAATATATTATATTATAAACTTATTGACTACATTATTCTATCTTAACTACGACCTATCTCTAGCGATACGGGAAGGCGACTGGCGAACCGGGCGACTAAACTTAAGTATCCAGTGTATCCACTTAAATACATATGCGCCGGTTGCCCTGTGTCCCTACAACTATCATAGGCATATATATTATGCCACAGACACTATGTGGATCCACGCAGACACGGACAGGACAGTATTCTAGAGAATGTTCATTGATGCTTCTTTTGTGCAGGTAATTGGGTAACGTGATGAAAGATGGACCATAATTTGAGTGATAAATAACGAGATAAAGACACTACTCGATCTACTTTATCTCTCCTCTTGCCAGTCTTTACACAGACTTTATAAGATAAAGGTACCTGGAGTCCAGAGGCGGCTCGTCCTTAGGTGCACTGGAGCAATGCACTCCCAGATAAAATACGTTATATAATATTCCTTTAGAACTCTATACATTCTAAACTAAATAATAGGTATTTATCTTCACTCATATTAACAACTAAAAACTATTACACAGTCAAGTAGAAGTAAAGTTGGAATGAGTGGTGCGCTAGCGATTACGCTCCTACGGCAGAAATTTCAATACAACGCTTAGTACTATAAAAGAGAAACATCGATGCGGCCCGGCGCGTGAAACAAAAACTTTGTACGAGATTTTCGCCTAGACAGGAGCGCCGCTCCTGCTGCGCGACGTTGCCAGATTGCGTTTTCATAGTACATGACTTCAGCAGCCCAACGCAACAGCAGGGCGCGACCGCGAGTAACGCAGGCGCGGGGAATTTTGTATTGTTGCCGATCTTACGTAAATAAACGAAATCTGAAAACACCTTGGCTGTGTGGGTGTAAAGACAGCAATAAATTATTTTGCTTCCCGTGTCTGGTGTTTGGAGCTGCGGTAGCGCTGGTGGTTAATCTGCATGGACATTCTTTTGCTATTTTTTAAGTGAACACCCATAAAAAAATATTACGAGCCGCCTCTGCTGGAGTCTAACAAAATGTCAAAATATTTGTTTTGACCAATCGCTCCCTTTAATTCTTTGCCAGAGTTGTTGGCAAGTATAATCAAGATTGCTATCTGTTCTTAATGATAAGTATTGGAAATAAAAGAAATACTTAGGTATGAATAAATTCACCGCAGGTATTCTGTCTTGTCATTATAATTATAAAATGAACGCAGGTAACGAAGGTTAAGGTTGTTTGAAGGAGATCCGTGTGCATTTTGTACTGTAGAGCTGCTATTTACACATTACAGATAGATAAGTATGGCCATTTAGCTGATTGGTATACAATATTGCATCAGCTGTAGACTACCGTTTCGTGCATAATTCATTATATATGCTTGGCAGGTAGGCAACTACAAGTCTAAAAACATATTGATAATAGAAAATGGTTCATCGCTCTTGATTAAGGTGTTTTTAGCACATCAGCACAAGAACCGTGTACATAAATTAATCGATGGATATCATTACACGTGCGTATGCTTAGAATATACCAATAATGAAAGCATATTTTGTTTAATTAATTTCTAGTTATAGATCAAAAAAAATATTAAACTTACTAACGCTAGAAAATAATTCCTATCTATTAAGTTCTAATGTTCTCTCTTACTAAGCCCTAGACTACGTGAATAAATATATAATGGCAACTTCATTATTGCAGGCATTGCAGTCTGACGTTCGTGATCGTTCAACGAATCAATTCTGTAGCCGAAATCGAAGGAAGCGGGAGGAAAATAAGATATTTGTGTTACAATTACAAGCGTACCGCGCGTAGCGAAACTTGCCATATAAAAATATCTGGGTTTCAAATTTTGCAAAGCATTTTCGACAACTTCTAGTTGGCCGATCGATCTGAAAATTGGCACACTTGCATACAGGAATGGTGTGATGATGCAGCCAGGAGTGGCTTAACATGATAGAACCCCTCAACGCTTAATAGCAGAAATACAAAACTTTGCATAGTTATTTAGTTTTGGTGATAATACACTAATAATATAAATGTGGTCTGATGATGCAGCCAGGAGTGCAGTCATGAGGAAACTCCTCAACGCTTAAGAGTATACAGTCGTAGTAGTCGACTATATAGTATATAATATAGATACTACGCTTTGTATAGTTATTCAGTTTTGGTGATAATAGACTAATATGATGGGAACGGTCTAATGTTGCAGCCAGGAGTGTCTTCTCATGAGGGCACTCCTTGAACTTAGGAGCTTAGATACGTATCTTTGCATAGTTTTCAGTTCTTGTGGCAATACACGAAACGCGCACACACATGTATAGGTCTCGGGTTCGATTCCCGGGTCGGGCAAAATGTTGGGCAAAGCAGCACGGAGTTGGAATTGTGCCCGGTGGATGGCGATAGGCTCACCCCCTATCCCATGGTACCTAAACATAAGAGGTGAAGAGTGGGTGTTGTACACCTCTGGCACACCCTTCTGGGTAATATAGGCCTGATGTTATATTATGTTATGTTATTTTGAGCTTTCAATCTTGGGCTCGGGGGCCTCTTTGGACCGGGAGCCCTGCCCCCCTATAGTTGCGCTACTGGGTGAAGTACAGTTACTTTGATTAATTATTTTTCACTTGTTCCTGGTTAATAGTTTTAATACCTAAATCCTACATTATGCAGCAAGATGTGAAGGTATAATTAAATATTTTATCTACCTATACAGGGTGTATTTTTGAAACGGGGCAGTAAGGGCAAGTACCTTAACCGTTGCAGTTACAGCAAAACGTTCTTAAAAGACCTTCCCTAACTTTTTGGGACATTTTGAACTGCATTCACAGATTTTGTAAAAAACTTACAGTTAGCAAAAAAAATGCAAAAAGTTCAAAATTTTCAAAAAAATGACTTATTAGAAGCGTATTTTGTCAATAATCGAAATGCTTCTAATAAGTCAATTTTTTCACGATTAGAAGACATTTTAGCGAAAATCCTTAATTAATAACTCATACGAAGTTTCTCAGCTGAAACTAAGTATAACACACAGATTTTCGAATCAAATTCGAAATTTGAGGGTAAAAATTCTTTTTATTTACTTTACAGTCAATTCTACCCACTTCCAGGCCATAACAAAAAGTTAGACCATCGTAGAAATTCGTTTCTGTTGCCGAAATGTATGGGAAACGTTTTTGGCGATTTCTGTCTTTTCTAGTACTGAAAGCTAAAATGGTCCCATAGAGTTTTTTGATCCCCACATGAAATAGAATCGATTGGCATAAAAAAAAAATTGAACTTTTTGCATTTTTTTTGCTAACTGTAAGTTTTTTACAAAATCTGTGAATGCAGTTCAAAATGTCCAAAAAAGTTAGGGAAGGTCTTTTAAGAACGTTTTGCTGTAACAGCAACGGTTAAGGTACTTGCCCTTACTGCCCCGTTTCAAAAATACACCCTGTATATTGATGAGGAAAATAACGATACTAAACAGGTTTTCTTTGAAGAAGGTCTCAGAATAAAATCCTTCTTATATTTTAACTGATAACGCTATTTATCACACTTATCACCACAAAACTCATCGATTCAAGCAATTTCACATCCTCACTCAATACATCCTTCACGAAGGAAAATGCATATAGCTCCCTCCTCCTTGCTTCGATTTCCTCATTCCTGAGGGTCGTGACCTCTTTTCTGGATCATCATATCTCGTGTGATGGTCCGCCCCCATGCCTGTCATGGACTGTGTGTAGAGCGGTGTGGACCGTGGTGTTGAGGTTAGTGCGGACTTGGTCAGACCAGCGTATAGCAGGTAATAGCAAGCAAGGCATATAGCTACCAACAACTATAAAACTAACGGTTCAAGATTCACTTAGCGTTCTTCGTTTCCAAGGCTGTGACCTTCATAAGTACAGAGAAAATTAACAGATGGAGTATTGCTCTAAACATCCTAACTTGTCTGAACTGGGCACGAGTGCATGACCCACATGCGTGTTCTAACTCTTTTATCACACCTATGAATCACCTTAGCCTCTTTTATCTTATGTGTTAAAGGCATTCCTTCGAAGCACTACAACGCCACTTTGTTCCTAATCTCTGTTAACATTACTTCACACGTTACAGAAGATCATACGTTGTATTCATATTAGATTTAATTACCGCTGCTGAAGGTTATATATCACAAGTAGGTATTGTAATGATTGTGTTGAAGCATACATTCTAGACTAGACAATACAACTAACAAATTTATTTTAATTCCCTAATGCTAACGAAAGCCGTTGGTGCTACTATATCATGAGATATGTAGGTACCTATTTGTAAATCGGCGCTGGTACTTAGTTTGAATCTGATTCTAAACAGTTGGATTAAAATTAATCTAAGCCCCGGTTACACAGAATAATAAGTACGGTTATTCAAATCATTGAAATTAGTATAATTTAGTTTTACTTATAATTTATTTTTATATCATTTGTTTGTAATATTTTGACGTGTTCAAGCGCCTCCTGGGGCCTATGAAAATAAATGAATTGAATTTGAATTTGAAAACAAATTTGAACAAATGTTACGAGTATTTGCTGAAAATATGTTTCACCAATAACTAGGTCAATGACGTTGAATAGTTACGGAATCATCGACACGGAATGAAATCCGTATTTGTGCTTATTTTTAAGAACTATTCAGAGAACTAAACTAAACATTCATGTTATATTAGCATAAGACCTAAATGTAAAGAATGTGTTAATCTAAATGGTACTGAATGAATATTATTTTAATTTTTATATTTAAGATTAACAAGAGAGAAAGAGTCATAATATCATTAAAAAGGCACTGACGGTTTTTCTGACTGCTACTACTTCTACTTGATTTATTTAGCTCATTTTGACTTCCACAAAAAAAAAGATGTGTAAGTATATACCTATTTATCAGATGTGAATTAATCAATTTCTACGGCTACCATTAGAATAGGGGTGACGCTGATACTGCAATAGTAATAAATATTAACACCTTGTCAAAATACAGGTAAATAGAAACCATACATAAGAATTTTTAGTTCCATACTTAAAGACAAAGTCATTTTATGTTCATTAAAAGTTTTATTGGCAAGTCCATTTTAAAGTACGAAATTATTAAAAATATTCTTTTTTCATTGAACACAACACAATTTTCAGCAACTTTCGTAATGAAACCATTCTCATAAACGCAATAATTCATATAGCTATCAAACAAAATTCATAACTTCACATACAAAATACACAAGCGTGACGTCACGCTATTGTAGCCGTATGTTTGGAGCGTTTGGGCGAGTCTATTATTAATGTGAATTTCAAATCAGGAAGCTTTTGTGATATCAAAGTAAATATTTTAACGATGTTTCTAATATCGAGAGGTGTTTTAATGACATACGAAAAAAAACATCGTTATGCTTATTGCAACGTTTTACGCATATAGTCCCTTTGAATGTTTTGTAACAATTTCTTAATTTTGTATCATCGACCTAAGATACCTGAACTTTCTCTCTTTCATTATTCAGTTACCTAACCCTGGTATGAATAATTGAAAATACCAATAATCCACACGTACACGACTTATGCTCAAATGAATGCGTTCATGAACTCGAGAAACTTAATTGACTATTAGAAACTTGTATTGTTTCGCAATAACATGCTTGGCAATTGATTTAACGCGGTTTAGACAACATTCGTCAACAACATCAATCTGATGGAATTGTGCACTGAGTTCTGTGTTCTAGTTGGCATGGATTCAATTACTTTATTGCATTTGTTTTATTTGAGTCACCGTGATATTTGCAGCTTCAATAAAGAACAAATCAACGTTACGCACACATTAATAGCCTACTCGTGCTTGCATTTATGTAGTTCACAGGAATTCCTTACTAAACTATCTATCAGGCTATGGAGTAGAGAGAACTATTAGCTTTTTAGGAGACATGGACCTAGTTTTTAAATAAACATATATATATATATATATATTTAGAATTCGACGCCCACACTAGGAATAGCTCCTGTGTCGCGGAGGTGTTCAGAAACATACATTTGCAAATCTTTGCGAATCACACAAGGATTTGTCCCGTGTGGGGATCGAACCCACAACACCAGCGAAGTTGAAAGCGGCGCGGCTCGGCGAGGCGATCGCTTTAACCACTACACCAACCGGATACGGATTTCATTCCGTGCACTCAATATAGACTGGACTTGATAGCTTTTTAAGAGTCCGGCTATGGGAGATTAATAACCAAAATAATAATCATAGTCCATTTAGGAACAGAGCTATACAGAATGATTTATGCTTGTTTGGCATTCGATGAAATTGTTTTAGAAAATTCTCATAAACTCATATTGCATTGCGGTGTAGGAAGGTAATTGCAGACGCAGTAGGTAAGCCAGTTTTATTTATTCATCCAGAGCTGTGGCTTCGTGATCAGCATATGAGATAGAATATTTCCTTCGTATTATATTACTAATGGTGGTGCTAATAAAAATAAATTGTCAAGTATGCCACGCTAGTTGCGGTGAAGGTTATTTTATATATACCTATATAATGTTTATAGATTGAGTCCTGTCTGATTGTTAATTGTAAATAATATCTTAACATATTTCATGTGAAGATATCATTTACACTGTCTTTGCATCCAGATTTGATGGATGGAGATGATACATGATCATAATATATCTGAGAATATTTATTATTGTCGTCATGTACCCTAATTAATCAAGAAGAACAAATCATTTAACAATATCCTAAGATAGACCTATTTAACATTATCTTTGGTATCAATCTATAGCGAGTACCTAGTCTGTACTGAATCTATGTATATTCGCACATCTAAGCACTTATATATACCTGCAGTGCGATATGAAAGCTTTAGCTGTACAAAAATATACAACACCGAGAATATAAGCGAGAATTGTGTGTGATTCAGTTGACCCAATAGAATAATCATCTTGGATTTACGTAAACAAGGTTGAAATCAATGAAGAAACACATTTTCTTATACAAAAGCGAAAATTCTCATTTGAAGAGGAATGGAAATGCGAGAACAATTTGAGAGATATAAGTGGACTTTGAGTTATAGGGCGGTTCACTTGGCTGCTGTTTGGTAGTATTATTATGACTAAGTCATAACAATATATTCTTAACAATTAAAACTATATAGATTAGATTGCAATACGACACTGAAAATGTAGCTATAGAGCAATGGATCTCTATAATTATATTACTATAATCTCTATCTCTTTATGTTCATCTACTTACTGCTTTTGAGTTGCAGTTTTAAGCTTAATTTTAGCCCAAAACTATAGTAAAGACTACATTGCTTTTTATTAAATCTTTCTAGTAATTTGCAAATGTATACAAATTACTAGTATTCTTGTTAACCCCTCCAGCTAAGCTTAATTCGCTTGTGTTAGGAGGAATTTCACTGTAATAGTCAGGATTCGGACCTACGACCTCTCGATCGTAAGACCGATGCCTTATCCATTGCGGCACGGCCACTACTTATGCCGTTATGGTCTGTTACTACGACGATTTTAGTACCTTATCAAATATCCTCTCCAAAATAATCGTTGTAGTTAAATAAACCTAATCCATCCAGAATGTTGGAGCCGCGCCAATGCACGTTTGAATCGGTGCTAACTTTGTTTTATGTTCTTTGTAATGTTTCTCTAAACATTAACTACATAAATATACCAAATTTAATTACATGTAAGTATTGCAACTACACTATTGGATATTGTTAGGTATTATGTGTTGTGCACCGAGGTCGTACAGTTTATTTTTAGTTTGTTTTGATACAAATATTTTACTGATATCAAAAACTGAAGAGACTATTACAAATTGACGGAGCTTTACAATATTTTTTGTTAGGGTTTGGAAATGCGCATCATATTGACAAAGGAAAATGCGTTTTTTTTAGGGCGTTAAAGAAACTGACGCAGAACAAAAACTCTTTATTAATCACGCACAAGTGTTTATTAACGAGTTTTTGTTCTGCGTCAGTTTCTTTATTTATATTTTTATAAAAACGCAGTTTCCTGAATACTGAATTTAAATTGGCCCAGTTCTGCAGAAACTATTATATACGAGTATGCTAACTAATTATTAACATTTAATGCTCCATTTGTACTTTTTTACTTCAACTTTTTAGAACACAATCTCAGTTCTTTCTCACCGCTTAGGCGGCAGGCTTAGCAGGTCCATCTTCCCTTCCTTTGTATTGATTATTTCCTAGAATTTCTGTGTACACGACAGAATAAGTATAAGTATAGACTTTATAAGTCTTCAGTAAGTATCTGATCCAAGACAAATAGCACACTTCAAATTGTTTGTGGAACTCAAACATCCACATATTGAATAGTCAGATGAGATGTCAACCAGCCGAGAGTCTATCCAACATCTACAAACCTAGGTCTGCTAGATATTCAACTGAATAATCGGGTGACATCGACCATGGACGAAATAGTTCAAGAACGAAAAGATGACGTAATGGAGGAGATCCTCTGTACACAATGATGAACAGTAAATAGAGCTAGGACAGTGGGTGAATGTGGGCTGCTAAGACACACGAAAATAATCACCTCCTTTATTATTAAATTGGCCCAATCTTATATTTCCTGTTTATACAGCACGATCCAGATTTTTTATCTACTTTAAAAACTGTTCTGACCTAGTTAGATAATATTTCGAATAACCTTGATACTTTGCGTTTTTGCTAAGTAATGTAATTAAAAATGTAAGTAAAATTTAAATGCATGTATGTGTACTTTCTAATCGATCATGCGTTTGGATTTGCGTCGACTTATGGCAATGGCAATAGGTAATATGTGTGAATGATAATAATATGATAACGATAAAAGTCGTCATGTCATAATCTTGTTTGCTCTTAACATACTTGTCAGTTATAATAATTTTAATACTGTAGATTTTATGGTGCGTTTTATTAAAATTCAAATAACTTTTCTCAGAATTCCAAACTGCACAAATGCTATAACATTAATTTTTGCATTAAACAAGATACTGTCCATAGTGGTCATTCTGGTCAGTTTAGTAAGATCTGTTACCAATAGAATTAAATCGTGTAGTAGCGTAAACTCAACACTTTACCATATTTTTTTTATTTTATCTTAATTTATCAATTTTTTTATCAATAAATAAAAAACGCAGAACGAAAACGGCTCCACATTTTTCGACGGAATCAGATAATCTTGAATTCAAAAATAAGTAGATAATTAATAAGATTCTCGTCAGAATGTATGCATCGATCATGAATTATTCAACAACTAAAGCTATAGTAGCAGTAGCATTTGTGACTTAGTGAGCTCAGCCCTATAAATAAATATCTGACGACAAATTCATTATTCATGCTTGATAGGTTAACTTAACAAACAATTGATCATAATTATAATGTTGTCTTGAATTTTTGTCATTATTTGAGTTGTTACATTTCTTATTAAGATTCTATCTTTTTTTATGGACAAATCATATCAACGAACGTTAGTGGCCATTTTTAGGGTTCCGTAGTACCTACAAGGAACCCTTATAGTTTCGCCATGTCCGTCTGTCCGTCTGTCCACGGCATAGCGACGAAACCGTTGGTGCTAGAAAACTGAAATTTTGCATAAACATGTATGTTAACTAAACAAAGAAAGTCGTAGAGTAAAATTTGGAAAAATATTTTTTTTTCAGGTAGCTCCCCTACATGTAAAGTAGGGATGTTTTTTTTTTTGTCGCCTACCCCATAGTGTGGGGTATTGTTAGATAGGACTTTTAAAAACGTTTAGGGGTTGCTAAGACAGTTTTTTGATTTAGGGATCCGTTTGCGAGATAATTAACTTTAAAGACCAAATTTTTGTTCGAGTAGGGCGTCCCCCCCCCTCTAAAAGCTAAACTACTGGATCCTAAAATCTGAAAAAAATTGTGTCCGTAGTACATGTAATGAACTTTAAAGGAAAACTATAGCGGATAAGTTCACTTCATTAGTTCAAGAGGAATAGGGGTCCGAAATGTCAGATGCAGTTACTCAGAATATTTCGTTCAAAATTCTTGACACATAAATAAACATACATAATACATATATAAAATCACGCCTTTATCCCACGGAGGTAGGCAGAGACGATGGAACGCCATGTGCTTCGCTCCTTACATACTTCTTTCGCTTCCTCAACATTCATACATCTCGTCATACGTGCTGCTGGTTTCGTGTACTACAAACATTTCCTTTCTGAAGGACGCCATTTAGTTATAAAGTAAAATTAAAAATATTTTTCTATGGAACCCTACTGCGCGTGGCCCGACACGCACTTGGCCGGTTTTTTTAAAATTGTTTTGATCATTAATTGGGTCACATACAAATGGTTAATTTTTAAAAATTATTTTGAAAAAATGGGCGCCGGCAAACACGCATATACACAAATCATATCTAAACTACTAAAGTTTAGATATGACTTGTGTATAATAATAATAATTGATAACAACTTCATAACATTAAAGCTAACCCATATTACTTTTGTATGGAAAACGGGGGGTTGGCTACTCGAGAAAAAATTTGCTCTTCAAAATTTTACCTCGCCAACGGGTCTCTATATCAATTATACGTCTTTGCAATACCTTAGTGTTTTAAAAAGACCTATCTAACGATATTTGCAAAAATATAATTTTATCGCAATCAAGTAATACTACAATAAGGGCGCATTTAATGAAAAACTACACATTGAATTGAATAAGCCCAAAATATAAGTAATGAATAGTGTTCTACAGGCAGTATAACGTAGAGCGAATATATATATATAGGTACAGAATAAAGTAGTTAAATAAAATCAGCGAAGAGAATAATCAGATACAAAATATTTGTTTATGTAAAAATAAGACAATATATGTCTTATATGTATGTATATGTACGTAATAAATAGATTGTCATGTTAATCATTTCCAAGTCGTTTGACCCTGATCTCTTGTTTTATAACTAAGGAAAACACAATGAATATGCTTACATTGTCATTACAGAGAAATTGCTTTTTGATTATAAATTAAATATGCAATAATTTATATGTATTAAACCTACTAGATAACATTTAAGGGCCAGTTTCTGAGGTTCCGGATAGATCTTAGCCGACCTATAAAATGTAACCTGACCAAATTTAAAAGTGACACAAGTTACACTAGTAAAAAGAACACTACTGTCACTTTCATTTATGTGTGTAATATGCTTACCCTTTTTTTTTTTTAAACTGGTAAATGCCTGACGCATACCATCGACCCGGGCAGAGTCGCTGGTTATGTCCGAGTTGCACAGACTAAAACCCAGTGTGTTCCGTCAACGTGATATGACCGGGGTGCCAGGTATCGCTCGCGCATGGACGCTAGCACCCAGGTAAATATGCTTATCCTGCCAATAAGGTATATTTAAGACCTGTGAAATTGGGGCTTAGCCAGTTTAGGATGTTTGTGCTGGCTTATGATATTTAGTTATTAAGTGGTCAATCGATTTTGCAAGCTTGTACTTAGAAACTTACCTACTAAAGTGTATATATTCCATTTATAGTGGCAAGAAACCAGAAATCTTACTGATTAGCACCAAAATTATTGTTATAGCAATTAGTAATAGTTAACGCATCACGGCTTTAAACAAAGATAGGTAAATTCTTAGAAAATGATAATGGAGTTTTAATTTGTCGTTAACAATTTGATAATTTCACGTTAAACATGAGAGAACGGCCTTCTACCTATTGTTTAAGACAATTTTACTGCTGAATATAACTCTTTGTTTATTCGTAGATTTCAGACACGTGGATTTATAGTTTATGCAGCATTATTGTATATATCTACGTGTGTGCTGTACATGTCTTGGGGAATCAAGATTCTCTGCACGACTGCACGTTTGCTAGACCCGGAAGATTCGTGTTTATAAGCTTGCAACGTTGGCGGCAACATAATATGAAGATAAATATTCAATTTGCTGGTTCTATTGTGAAGTTAGAGGGCTAACTGCTGAAGCCAAAATACCGTTAACTACACCACACGGTTCACTCTAAGGAGTGAACTTAAGGGCCTGAGATAATTTAGGATGTTCACGGAATTCATTCACATAATGCGTAAATATCCAATACAGGTTTTTGTAAGATGTTTATTTAGAGTCCTATGAAGTTATAATGATATAAATGACATGAATTTTCCTTTCTTGAATCCGTGAGTCAGCGCTGTGATCATATTTCTACATAAAATCGGACGATGCGCACAATGACTCGGACGTTTTTAAAAATACTTTAAAGCAATCTGTTTTGGTATCTGTTCTGTAGGTATGGTATCGCCAAGGTGATGCCTTAATCTTTATAAAATTAAAAAGTATAAATAACACAACCTAAATGAGTATTTGTCTATATCGATAAGGTCAATATACTTTTAGTTGTTTGCATGTCTTTGCTATTGTTCAACCTGGCCCGACAAGGCGAAAACATAATTTAGTGTACACCGTTAGAAACCTAATTAAATGGTTACATTGCGATATCATTATTAGCCTGAACTCATTTTACAAGGTTCAATACTCTCTAGCTCATTTGATAAGTAACTGCACTCCACTCACCATGAATTCTTTAGGTCCTTAAGTCCAGAAAAACTGATGCTGTTGGAGCGATTAAGTTTTCTCCCCAGAGTCCAAAACCGGATCTTGTTGTGGTGGTCCTCTTCGTGGAAAGGGTTCAAATGCTCTGGATAGTCGTAGATGGTGATCGACTTACGAGGAGCTGTTGCTGTAGCCATATTTTCACGTCCAGGCAATCCACTTTTAGGGTTTTACATAATACACAGTGCGTTAGGCGTCAACCACTTATTTTATCAGTAATCGCACTGGAGAGTTATCAAGAACTGATAGCACGTTGTATCGTTTTATCGCGGAGAGATAATTACTGTTTGTTTTTGCGGCGCGGTGCTAGCGCGGGAGGAGCCGGCGGCGTCGAGGCGCTCGGCGTCGCGAGCTGAGGCACACTATCCGCGACCGCGCTTGCCCGCGTCTCCACCGCACGCTATGCTCTTATCATTCCACCGACTTCTACTGCCAGCTAGCCGCTAGCCGGGTGCCGATCGCAGTACAGTACCGCAGTGTGTCTCACTGCGTAACTCAGCGAAAAAGAAAGTTGCATCCGATGCAATTAATACTTCGCAGTCTTGACTTTAATGAGCTCATTAATGTGTTATTGTTAAAATATCACCAATCTGGTAATTCATGGTGCAATGTGCAATGCGATCCAATAACGTCAGCGGCAATAAGAGCCGGTTCACAAAGTGCGTTTTCGCATTTTAGTAATAAATTGTAAAGTATTGTGTTCGTTACTACCTAGTAATTGTCGTGTATATTCTGACTAGGCACATTCCAGCCACATAAAACATCAAATATCGATGAATATGTATTTTTCAGCCTTGCTATTCCTGAGCTATTTCATCAGGGATGTGAGACTCTACATGATTGTAAAGATACGTAGGTACCTACAAGATATTAGTATAATTAAGATCATATTTTACGACACGATAGTGTACACAACGTGTCACAGAGGTGTTTTACCGTAAACAGAGAACCATGTTTGCCAACGATGACGCCATCGGTGCAGAATCGCGTCAACCACACAAATACGAAGGTCGATCGTCTTAGGAAAATTTAATAGCGACTACTGAATATTCACATTAATATTTTGGATATGACATTTACTTCCTGAACTATGAGTAATGTCTGCCACACAAACCTTATAGACAGAACCTTAACCTTAGACTCGGTTTTGACATTTGCTACTTTTGAGTTTTCTGCCTTTTCACCAATTCAAGTTGTGAAAATTCGAAATTAAGTTTATCTAGAAGGAAACACGTAAAAAATGTGTTTTTAGAGTTCTTTAGGAAAAAAGATGGCAAATAAAAAAAGGTAATGGGAAATGAGAAGAATGTTATAACAAGAAATGTAGGTCCTTCATAAAAGCTGATCGACCGGCGGCCTTTGGTAAGGTCAAGAACGTTCGGACTATGTACTTTCCTTGGGCTATTGTCGCGATCTAGCTATTATGATGACTCTATAGACAAAATTTTTGTAGGTATAAAGTAATAAAGAAAAGTAACAAGAAGAAGCACAAATTCGTTAATGAGCAGAAGATAATATTTTTAGCACAAACGACGATGGAGCTTGCAGCACCATGCTTTTACCGCCTCTGTGTGTGGTTAAAAGGTGTGATTTTATGTTGTTTGAAATAACCTAGTCAAAACGATATTAATTATAACTTTCATAATTATCTAGACTGTACGTAGGTATAGGTATCCAGCATTAACAATAGGTGTGCTGCGCAGTTAGTTCATTTTATAATTGATTGTGCTGTGGTTTATTTTAGTTGCTGGCAATTTGGCGTGATGGATTGGTGTAAGTCAAGCGGCACGCGAACCACGCAAGGCGGTGGGACCACAACAAAAACACCACCACCACCACCACATTTCTACCACCCTGCTGGCCATTATTGATCTGTGGTGCAGAGCGGACTTTTAGATTTGCTTTAAGTTAGCTTGATTTTCCTTAAAACATTTGCAATTGTTGTCGTTCAAACGCGCGTTAGAATTAATGTTACATAACATAACGTCACGCCTATATTACCCAGAAGGCTGTGGCAGAGGTGTACAACACCCACATTTCAACATTTATGTTTAAATCTCATTTAATAGGGGGTGACCGTATCGCCATCAACCGGGCAGAATTCCAATTTCCAATTCCGGGCACTCCGTGCTACTATTAAGAATGTTCTAACGGAAAGTTCACATTATAGTTAATGTTCTTCTGAGAAAATCGGTAAAATAAGTCAAGGTTATTTTATTGAAAGAATGACGCTACTTTAGCTAGTTAGTATTAGTAGATTTAATTTAAATTGTATTTAAAAAAGAAGACTTGCTTTTTTTAATTTATTTTGTGAGCATCGATCAGCGGTTTTACGTATGCAAAAATATGAGTTTCTAATTTGCCATCAAGTTCGACCTTGTTTTAAATATTACTGAATATTATAATTACCTAGCTGTAAAGATGCAGTAAAATTTAAAACATTGTTAAAAAGAAATTAATTTATTTCCGAATTTAATACCTGTCTACCAACCATGCAATAGTGCACTCATTATTTAATTTGAGTCTCTGTCGTTATGAAACGGGATGGTCGTTTTTGTAATTTGTTCATTTACAGACCACCCACGAGTCAACAACCTATTGTTTCAAAAGGACTTAGAAACATATATAATACATGCTACGCTATATATACATACATAATTATTGTAACATAAGCAGTGGCGTAACCATCGGGGGCCCTTGGCCAGAGGCGGCTCGTAACATTTTTTTATGGGTGTTCACTTAAAAAATAGCAAAAGAATGTCCATGCAGATTAACCACCAGCGCTACCGCAGCTCCAAACACCAGACACGGGAAGCAAAATAATTTATTGCTGTCTTTACACCCACACAGCCAAGGTGTTTTCAGATTTCGTTTATTTACGTAAGATCGGCAACAATACAAAATTCCCCGCGCCTGCGTTACTCGCGGTCGCGCCCTGCTGTTGCGTTGGGCTGCTGAAGTCATGTACTATGAAAACGCAATCTGGCAACGTCGCGCAGCAGGAGCGGCGCTCCTGTCTAGGCGAAAATCTCGTACAAAGTTTTTGTTTCACGCGCCGGGCCGCATCGATGTTTCTCTTTCGCACTTAAGGAATATAGTACTAAGCGTTGTATTGAAATTTCTGCCGTAGGAGCGTAATCGCTAGCGCACCACTCATTCCAACTTTACTTCTACTTGACTGTGTAATAGTTTTTAGTTGTTAATATGAGTGAAGATAAATACCTATTATTTAGTTTAGAATGTATAGAGTTCTAAAGGAATATTATATAACGTATTTTATCTGGGAGTGCATTGCTCCAGTGCACCTAAGGACGAGCCGCCTCTGCCCTTGGCAAAAATATTGGAAGGGACCATAGTAAACATCGTTACGTTGAAGCCGCTTACTAGTGACTCAGTACTGGAATGCAAATTTCACCTTAGAATGTCAGATTTTTAGGACGAAAATTTTTGCCCCTTGTCTATTACAATACTTTTGCAATTTCCCGGTCAACAATTTTCAATGTTAGATGAATGCGTTTAAATCTTTCTTTTTTTTGATAATTTATGTTTAGTTACTTTTAAGGTCGTGGCTTCTGGGTCCGTGGCATTTTGCCACTCCTGCCACCCTATAGTTACGCCACTGAACATTAGCTTCTTTGTGCGGCTCCGCCCACGTGGTAAATAAAAGTAGCCTATATTTTTCTGGGGTCTTAAACTATCTCTACAGTAATTTTTATTACGATCGGTCCAGTAAATCCGAAGATTTTTTTAAACATACAAAGAAATCTTATTTGGAAAGCACTTCCTCTTGAGATCAGGATGTGCACCACCCGGGACACATTCAAAACTACAGTACGTCATCTTCTCCTAAGTGAAACGACAGCAGAGTCTTTAAAAGCTTAATATCTACTGTGTAAATTCGCTTTGGAGAACTCGCGAATTGCCCAGGGTGCGCCGGACGTAGGGGATCGTTGTGTACGTCACTTAGTGTTGCCCAAATTCAGTCTTGCATTTTTGCAAGACCAAGACCAAGACTGACCGTGCAAGATTTAAGCAGAAGAACAAGACTAAGCCTGCAAGACTCTTGCGTCTTGCAGCTAGGACTGAGCGCCGTTTCACGGAGTAGGTAGGTATAACATTTTGGGGTATAGGGTATAGGTACGCATAGGGACTCTATGAGACGCAAAAAAACTGTTTTAAAGAATATGAAAAACTGGACCTATGCGCATTACGACCAATATATACCATAAACATACATAGCGAATGAAAATATCCATTAAAAGAAAACAGAGTGCATTCATAGTTTTAACCATCGGCACTTTGATTATGCGCGGCGCCTTGTCCTCGGCATCATCAAAGGTTCTGTACTGACTTCTCAAAGACATTTTGCAGCTTTTCGGCAGTACATGGTGACGATACACGCGCCGGCGCGGCGGCTTCTATTGAAATCACATATACAAACAATCGTCGCAGCCGCGCCGAACGCACAACATTTGACACTATTTGATTGCCGCCACAGGGCCTAGGTATACTCACACAGGCTCACGTTCCGTGCCGCCTATGCCTTGTACATGCATTGGCGCCTTTTTACCTTGCAGTCCCAATTGTCTTCGCGATTTCGTGGTCCAACAATGTAACTGTGCTTCCTTCATCATTCTATTATTCATCAAAATCAAGCAGAGTACGCATGACCTTGTATCGCTGTCGCTGTGTTCGATGCGCTTAGTACGAGTGTGGGCGGGGCTTGCGCGGGCGCAGCGGCGACGAAGGTCATCGGGGCGGCCGGGTGGCCGGGCGCTGCGCTGCGCTGGCGTTTTGCTTGCGCTCACTCGATGGTTCGTGATGCATACATACGTGCGCCGTGGTTTCGCTCGTTCGTTCGGCGTGTAATAATTTATGATGCGGTTGTTCGCATCCGTTATTACCGCACTTCTTCGCTTCATGCATGTATTACGACGATGCGTGCTTACTATACAATTAAAGCACAATTTATTTTGGCGTACTATGTTCCATCGTTTGTTCGTATCATAGTTTAAAAACTTAGGTCACTTAATCAGTAAGTGTTCTGCTTTACACACAGGGCACTCTTTACGATTACTGCTAGATGATTTTTCTTCTCTTCGTGATAATTGTTCTGGAGCTGCGTAGGGTGCGCGCTTGTCCGCTTCGCATATAGCTCAGTTGATAACCATGAGACATTTATTAATCTGGTTGGTCTTTACTATGGCTATGTTAATTCAAGCTCAAAATGTTCCTATTCTGATACGTTTTTCTAAGATCTAAAGTAAACTTTAATAAATACCAATAGTCTAATAGGTAATTGCAAGACTTGCAATACTCATACAGCAAGGCCAAGACCAAGACCAAGACTGGGAGCGCAAGACCAAGACCAAGACCAAGACCAGGCGTATTGCTGCAAGACCAAGACCAAGACTGGCTAAGTCTCGTCTTGTTCTTGCATTTGGGCAACACTAACGTCACTCGGGGAGGCTGCCTTTCATGTACCCCCATTGGCTAATCCTTTCACCACGATGGCAAGTCAAAATAAAACTTGACTCAGCCATCGACACGACGAAGAAGAAGAAGACTGTGTAAATATTATAATATACATTATTTTAATGTATGTATTAGTATATTTGTTACCATATTTATGTATTCGAATTTTTGATATAACATTATTTTCACATTATTTAAATTTATTTATGCACCTATCTTTGTTCGCTCTGCATCACCTTAAGGTTGACTGGTAGAAAATGCCTATGGCATTAACTCCGCCGTTGTACTATTTTTAAGTGCAAAAAGTTGTAAAATAAAAAAATAAATGAAATCTTTTCTCTTTATAATATTAGTATACATTGTGATATTAGTGTAGATAATAAAAGAGCAAGATTTAATTGAATTGTTATTTTGTACCTTTTTTGATTGACAGTTTGTTATTTGTATCCAATAGGCTCCGAAACTACTGGACCAACCTTGATGAAATTGGTGTAGTAATAGTTCATGAACTTAACAACAGACAATTTTTAAGTGTTGTAGAATAGGAAGCTGTCTAAGCTAAAATAAAATTACCAAACATGGCGGCAGTACCTTCTTGATTAATTTGTTTCTCTTTTTAGATACAAATTAGAAACGAGTACAAATTGGTAAACGATTAATTTATGCAGGAAATCATTGATCAATTTAAATTATAATTAGTTTGTTACAATACTGGAAGTGCCTGTGATAAGAGTTAGTCATCGACGATTTTGTTTTGTTCTTTGTATTTACTTGCACTTCGAACAAAAGGCCTAAGTAGGTAATTAGGTACAGGAAATTACGACTGTTTTGATTTATTATAAAGATGTTGACAACATATTTATTTTTATTATGTAAAACAACGTTAATTGTCTCTTCTGTACTTTCCATGTAAGTTATTTATTAGATTGAAAGATTACTACAATTTCTTATTTACTTCTAGATAATCAGAATTAGCCTGAAGAGAGAAGAAGCCTCAGGACACAAACCAATAGGAAAATTATGTGTTAATGATGATGATGCATGTATTTTTTTTATTTTCACAAAACTTTAATAGTCTGTGTTTTGAGAGAGAATCAGGGGCGTAGCTACCACCGATTCTGCCGTATCAATTATACGGGGCCCCGACATACGAGGACCAAAGTGTGTAAGTAAGAAAGTAAAAAAACTGGCCAAGTGCGTGTCGGGCCACGCGCAGTAGGGTTCCGTAGCTAGTCGTAACAACATATTTCGACTTAAAAGGGATTTACTATCTGTATTAAACAAGTAACATCTTCACAAAACCTAACCTAAATTTATAAAAAAGATAGCAATATTTATTTATACTCGAAATTATTACAATTATTTAGGTACATATGACTACACTATGAAAACAAACAGAACAAGAATGAATTTATGAGATTGAAGACATAAATGTTTATAATAAGTTGTGTTGTAATGCAGTTAAAAAAGAAGTGCGCGAACGAACAAATGCCTATTAAATAGTAAGTATTCAGATATATTACTTAGTAATAGAGGGCGCTGTCATACAATCAATTGTACAAGAAGTATTAAAAATAACTTTCTTTTTATACCCTAGCTCGTAACGAAACCATAGCGCGATTCAGAAAACGAGTACAACGCCATCTATCGAGTCCTTTTGTAAAATAATTTATATTTTTCACTCAACCTGTTCTAGTAGTTCGTCTTGAGATAAAAATCGTGATCTTATGTATGACCTAGATATGTAATGATTATTTTTAATTTATTTTATTTATGTTATCGTCGAAATTATTCATTTTATTATTTATTTTATCCTCGAAAGACATATAGGGACCAGATAAATGGCGTCCTTCAGAAAGGAAATGTTTGTAGTACACGAAACCAGCTAGCACGTATGACGAGATGTATGAATGTTGAGGAAGCGAAAGAAGTATGTAAGGAGCGAAGCACATGGCGTTCCATCGTCTCTGCCTACCCCCGTGGGATAAAGGCGTGATTTTATATATGTATTATGTATGTTTATTTATGTTTCAAGAATTTTGAACGAAATATTCTGAGTAACTGCATCTGACATTTCGGACCCCTATTCCTCTTGAACTAATGAAGTGAACTTATCCGCTATAGTTTTCCTTTAAAGTTCATTACATGTACTACAGACGCAATTTTTTTCAGATTTTGGGATCCAGTAGTTTAGCTTTTAGAGGGGGGGGGGGGGACGCTCTACTCGAACAAAAATTTGCTCTTTAAAGTTAATTATCTCGCAAACGGATCTCTAAATCAAAAAACTGTCTTAGCAACCCCTGAACGTTTTTAAAAGTCCTATCTAACAATACCCACACTATGGGGTAGGCGACAAAAAAATAACATCCCTACTTTACATGTAGGGGAGCCGACCGAAAAAAAATATTTTTCCAAATTTTATTCTACGACTTTCTTTGTATAGTTAACATAAATGTTTATGCAAAATTTCAGTTTTCTAGCACCAGCGGTTTCGTCGCTATGCCTCGGACAGACGGACATGGCGAAACTATAAGGGTTCCTTGTAGGTACTACGGAACCCTAAAAATTACCTAAGAACCTCGATGGGACATGAACGCCTGTCAGACCTCTCAGTATTGTCCATAGAGGCAGAAACTTTAGAAATACTAAAGTCATCATCAGTTATAAATTATTTAATAAATCAGTTTGACTAAAAGAGTGTATATTTAATTTGAATGGTTTGCTAATATTATGGTTAAAGTGACAGAATAATTATGACGAATAAAAAAAAAATTATGCCAACTTTTTCTTTTGTGAGAAATGTTACCCTTCATAAGGGTCCCCAAAATACTTTTTTTTCGGGGCCCTGCCAAAGCACACAGGAGAGACATTAAAAGCCTGAATGTTGCCTAATGTTGACGCCAAAACGTATTATTAATTTTGCAATCAAACGGTTTAAGTCAATTCTAAGTGAAAATAAAGTAATTAGTCAGTAGCATTGCAGCGTGTCCAATATCAGCAATTAATTGATTGGGTCACTTGCTAACTAGCGGTTATCTACTTTCTTGGTCAATAGTCAATAAATGACGCACTCAACTGCCACTGCGGTACAGATACCGGATTATAACAGTGTATTGTATGATTAGTAGTGTATAGTGTGATTATAATAATAAGAAATACACTTCGTTGTTTTATTTATCTGTCCTTTATGAAAGAATATATTTATAGCAGTTACATTAATGAAGAACTTATCTCTAGGCAAAATATTATTTTATACTACACTTACGTACACAAGTACCTCATTGCAGCATGTCATACGGAGAACATCTATCAAAGAAACTTAGTGTTTTCGGGCGAGTTCTAAACAGCGGCACTTTTCCAACTTTTCCGCCCGCTGCGGAGCGCAGCGAGAGGACGAAAGCGAAGTTTATCTCGCATTTTATGTTTTATTTTGGTTATGTATTTGTTGTTATTGGTATTTTTTGGTAAATTTTATGTACATTCTGTAATTTTTGGTAGAATTTTGTACCCGTAGCCGTCGTATTGTAGCATACAGTATGGTATTATGTAGTTTGCATTTTAGCGACTTTCCTTCAATATGTGTTCTACCATTCAATCTGTACAAATTAAGTCATTGATCTAATCTGCTTTTGAACAATAAAGTTGGAGACAAAAGTTTTGGATGCAGGATGGAAAAATTACTAGAAAAATATTTTCTTACGGATTACACACATTAGACCATTCTGCAATCTGTTAGAACTAAATCAGTGAAGACTATACACTGGTGTCGTGGGTTAAAGTTAAATATGCTTAATTACCTAAGCAAAATCTTTCTGTGATCGAAGTTTTTATCCTAATCTTATGATGGGATAAAGTAAGATATAGAAACCTTGCTTTTTGGGTTCCGTAGTCGCCAAGTCAGTCTGTCCGAGACGTAGCTTAGAAATCGTTAGTTCTAAAAAGCTCCATAAATTTTGCACGGATATGTGTGTGTGTGTGTGGTAGAGTAAAATCTTGAACAATATTTTTTTTGGGTGATGTAAAACAAATATTTTTTTATCATGTAAAGTGTTGATGTTTTTTCTTCTGTCACCTATCCCAAAGGCAAGGGTATTGTTAGATAGGAATTTTAAATACATTAAAGAGTTTTTGATTTAGAGACCCGTTTGCGAGAAATTTAACTTTTTAAGGCAAATTATTGCGATTTTTTATTTGCCCCCTCTATAAACTAAACCGTTGGCTTGAAAATTGTGAAAAAATCATAGTAATAGTACACGTAATAAACTTTAAAGCAAAACTATTGCAACTATTATAACCTTGTTAGCTCAAGAGTAATATTGTGAAATGCAGTTACTTGAAGTAGTGTGTATCTACATAACACAAAAATCTTTGAAAATAATTACTTGTATAAAGATGTTACTTGTTTAATACAAACAGATAGTAAATACCTTTCAAGTCCGATTATGATATAACGACTAACAACGGAACTCTGTAATTGCGCATGGCCCATCACGGACTTGGCCGGTTTTTTTTTTCGCTACGAACAATTTCCTTTCTACGGACACGGTTTTCAAAAAGAAACTTTTGTGAACATGTTTCATATTGCCAACAAAATCAATATCACTTCGATAGCTCACCCGAATATAAAGAAACAAAGAGAAAGCCACTACTCATCGAAACTTCAAATAAAAACGAGTGTTAAAATCGGACCGAGAAATTACCGATGGAGAAGTGTGTCGATATCCATCTTCGATTGTACCTGTCTATTAGGTTTTAGTGTCATTCATTACTTCATTACAGTCGAGTGATTAATGTTTACAGTTAGACTTACCGCACGCAATGAACGAATCAGTCTTACTAGCTATTCTTATGTTTTTATGGAGGTAACCTTTGTTATTTACACAACATACATAAACAAACAGTATCTACTTAAGGTATACTGTTACTCTTAACTGAAGTTAACTGTCGCTCATGTTTTCATGAAATCTTGGTATTATGCGTATTTGATACTTAAAAAAGTATCCGATATCTTGCGTATGGCATTTTGCGTATCTGACATAGGGTGTATAAATTGAAAATTAACACGCTTCAAATTGTAAAACGTGATACGTCCGCCGAACTTTTAATGGGATTATAAGAACAGCAAACCATACGCCTCCTTCGGGCTCCCACGGCTTCGAGCCCGCAGGAAACCGTAGTAAAAAGAAATACTATCAATGCATCAGACATAGAAAGGTATCTTATACACGTTGACTTATACACCATATACCAACATACCTAATGTTGGTATATGGTATATAAGTCAACGTTTTACTATGTTAGTTATCTCTATAACCTTCAGCTGTTTTACGACCTGCACCTGCACGTAAAGACAGTACTGGATTATATCTAATAAACATTTGCATCATTTTTCATTTGGTACTAAGCACATTGATAAAAGCAGATGATATTCCCGTATAATTCCCGTATTCGATATTCCCGTATTAACGAGTGATTCAGTAGGATCGGCAATTTTCACAAATCTGAAATTTTTTCTTAGATTATTTTTTACGCGTTATAAGAAAATCGCAAATGTATGAGAATAAGCTTGCGATATCACTTTACAACGATTAAGTACATAATTAAGAAGCTCTAGAGTGCGAACATTTTTTAATCGGAAAATTTATTACCTAAAAATTACAAAGTTAACCGAAAAATTACAAATTAAAAATAAACGCTCTTCTATATAAATCAAACTAAAAAGTAGAAAATAAATAATAGTTTAAAAAACTAAAAAACACGCTGAAAATGGTAATGAAAAAAAAAAACTAATATTATTGTGAAAAAGCGTGGGTTGCTCGATAGACGAAAAATATGGCTCAGAGCATCCCACGCTTTTTCACAATAATACTACTTAGTATTTTTTGTTCATTACCATTTTCAGCTTATATTAGGAATTATTTTTAACTTTTTAATTAGAAGTTTTAGTATTTTTAAACTATTATTTATTCGTATTAAACTTCAAGGGCTTTGTCACGATGTCATTCACGCCCTGTATAGGTACTATTCGGTGCCTATATTAAAATTAAATAAAAATAAAAAATAAAAATTGAAAAAAAAAGCTGATGGCAAGCATGCATTGACTATAGTTGAAGACTGAGATATGGTTAATCACACAGTAAGTAGACCTAAACCGGAAGCGTATATAGGAAACATTTGTAACCTTGGTTAACATTCCCCGGTTAAGAGCGTGTATTCCTTTTCAAAATGTAACTGTCAATTTTTGTAGTGTTTTGGGAATATTTCGTAAAAACTGAATGAAAGTATGATTTTATTCAACTAACTTTTTAGAATGTAGGCTTTAAAAGGTAAATATGACAATTACATTTAATAACTAAAGCATACTTTTCTATTTTATCAGTTGAAAGAGTATTAACTGTTAAGTTGTTATATTACAAAATTATGCTGTATTTACGAATGAAATTGTTATATTTACCTTTCAAAACTTGCATTCTAAAAAGTTAGTTGAATAAAATCATACTTTCATTCAGTTTTTACGAAATATTCCCAAAACACTACAAAAATTGACAGTTACATTTTGAAAAGGAATACACGCTCTTAATGCGTTTTGGGCTCAAGCCTTACTCTGGATCCGCTATTAAACAGTATACTACCATCACAATGAAAGAATAACTATAGGCTGTGATACTACTAACTATCAGCATCTTAATCAATTACTTACCAATTCGGCATCACTCGTGGGTTCTTTCACTTCCTTGTTGACGATGGAAGTTTTGGATGAGCACAAATGATTAGTGCTAGCGTGTCGGCCAGAGGAAGCAGCGACTTATCTCGGAAATTGCAGAGAGGATGCGCCACACAGACGACATTGAGGTCCAATCAGACCGCGCTCGCTTAAATACTGAATGCGCAGTTCTTCAAAGTAAACGTGTATAGATACCACTTTTCTAGAAGTCTAGATATCTCTTGAATGCTTGGTTTTATTATTTGAGTGCAAAAGCAAAGTTTATTATAACCTAGATGTTAAATTGAGCAAGTGTAGTTTAATGGTTCACTCACCTCCTAACGGCCCTATCATCTGGGTCCACATAACTCGAAAGTGGGAGTGTTAATGCATCATTGCCGCACCCCATAGACTAATATACATATAACACCCACACCATTCTGAGTAATTGGTATAGACGTGATATTATACTATGAAGTTTAAACTGCAATTAAAAAAATATTAAACGTACAATACTCAAGGAGAACTGAACCAATAGCATATTGGTAAATTTCTCAGCTTTTAGTGGTATTTTCATTAGCTTTTAACCCAACTGCGAAAAAAAGATTAAAACAATTTTATTATTCCAGAAAGATGGTTCTTGGCCTTTACTTATGCATTGAAAAAAATAGGTCACGACAACACGTGTCCCAACCTCTTTGAAACGTCTCCATGACAACCAGTCTATTTGACTTGTCTTTGTTATTCACTTTCAACGTGGAGTTGTAGCATTTATTATTAAACGTACTATTTAATTTATTGTTATTTTACCTTAGTATTATAGTATTTAAGACACCATGGCACTGCCGGCTCCCAATCTTTCAGCGCGGATTTTCTATGGGCTTCGGACAGACATTCAGTAAGTCCATTTTTAAAATGTGTATTTTGTTCTTGTAAATTACTTTAGTTTAACCTTTAACTCATTTTACCTTAATGATTATTAAATAAATGAAAAAAAAAACAGCCAAATACTTTGTTAACGATATTATTAGTCAGTTTTTTTTTATTAGACGATTCCCGCAATTCGATTGCTGGCGAAATTTTCTAAAATATAACATACAGAAGAGTGTGCAGAGGTGTACAACGCCCACATTTCACCTGTTATGCCTTACACTTGGCATAATTCCAACTCCGTGCTGCTATTGTAAATTTCCTGACATAAAGTTCACAAATAACACTTTGCCTGGCCCGGGAATGTAACCCGAGACCTAACGATGAGAAGCGCATACGCTAACCACTACACCATAGAGGCAGAATTTTTTTCTAAAACTTGAACACTAAACTTATTGCTATTATTGAATTCTTCTTCCAATTCAATGAAATACGTGCTTTCAGTAACGCATGTTCGTTACGTCGAGTCATAGGATATTATTAAAGTGAAACGCAAGCGCAAAGCAAACATCCTGAAAATCACTTCATACTTATATATATTATCTTGTCTTTATTTTGTTTCACGACTTAAGGCAGTGGATATACCTTACCTACACGTGGTCTCAATCAGGTCACATCACATGTCATCTATATATATAAAAATGAAACCCATTTTCCGTTGTCACGACATAGCATGAAAACGGCTTGACCGATTTGGCAGATTTTTTTTGTAGTTTTCTAATACTCTGCACAAGGTTCTTACGCAAAAAAAAAAAATATTAATAAATTTTCTGTAAAAATATAAGTGAAATTATTGAACCCTACGGAATAAACACTATTATGGAAATATATATTTTGTTTTTTAAAGTCCTTCTCAGGTATGACGAGACCAGGGAAATAGGTATTCATTTTTATATGGAGGATATTATAGATTCCAGTTCAAATTGAATAGGTACGCATACATAAGATAGGTCAGCTATACAAAATAAAGTAGTGCATCAAATTTACGCTAAGGCGGTACGAAGTTCGCCGGGTCAGCTAGTCTCTAATAAAAGTCATATGATTCTCCCACAGGTACAATGCTCATTACTTGTCGGAATCTGAGATTATTTACCCGGCTGGCGGAGTTATTGTCATCCATAATCATTTACAGAAGAAACAGAAGTTCATTAGACTTCAGGATAAACACAAACCTATCAAATCATTGGTTTTGGCACCTAATCGGTAAGCGTACTTTAGCAACTGTTGCCGCATCTTGTATAAACATGGCCTTTATCACAGTTTCGCAATAGTTACATGATGAGAATCAGTAGGTATTAGATGTCACTGGTTACCAGCATGCCAAGGTTTACTTAATTTAGAATAAAACTAGAAAATAATTAGGCATCTTAGAAAACATATCTTTAGTATTGTTAATTGTCCATGCTTGTCCCGGAAAACCCAATAATTATCGTCTTTCGTCATTACAGGCGATGGTTGGCTTTAAATGAAATTTCCGAAGAACCAGGTCAGAAACCTATAATAACAATATACGACCTAACCACGTACAAGAGACGCAAGATACTAACTGTTCCCTTTGAGAACTGTTTAGCAAAAGAATTCGCATGTGTTCAGTTTACCTACGATTCTAAGTATCTGGTGGCAGTGACTGGAGAGCCTGATTGGAATTTATACTATTACAATTGGGACAAAGGAAAGGTTGAGAGTCATGCGAAAGCTCAGAACCCGAGTGGCCAGGGGGTCGTGCACAGCGTGAGTATCCAAGGCCATGTAGTTGACATGACGCATGATCTAAAAATTGTCACTTGTCCCAATATTCAACGCAATGTAGTGATGCCTATTTGCCTGACATGACAGCACATGGGTAACAAATTATCAGAGTCATGCTACATGCCGCGTATTTTTTGTGGGCTCCAATGTCAATTATTTTTTTAGTCTTTGAATTGAATGGTTTATAATCAGGTTATGGTGACGTTTCCAGGTACAATGTAATCCTTCGGACGCTACACTCATTGTAATTACTGGCCCATACACTTTCCGGATTATGAACGTTTCTGAAACTGTCTGGCGCCAATGGGGCTGGTGCAAAGCAGAAAACGTAAGACGATTTATTTCAAATAAATACTTAGCCAACTCGCAAAATACTGTTAATAGTGTAAATCTATACCGAAGATTAGAAATAGATGCCTTGTAAAGGTCAACGTCCAAAGGCCTCGTGCTCTTAGATTACTGACCGGATCATGTCACGTGAACGAATATCACAGCTGTTGTTCTACACGTAGCATAGATACGATTGCCAACATCTTACACGTAACATTACCACGGTATCATTTATCCTCACTACCTTCTAGAATTTGAAGCCACGTTAACAAGGTAATTGGTTTGTTCCACTTTCGATTAGATCAACATAACTACCTCCATGTGGCTGACACCGGATCGTATCATGATCGGCACGGACACGGGACTCATTATGATGGTGGAAAACGGCGAACTTAGACAGAATTGTATCTTTCGAGCCAACGATGTCATAGAAATGTCACTGAAGAAAATTGAAGCTGAGTAAGTACATGAAACAAATAATCATAAGTATTTTACGATATCGGCACTAAGAGCAATACCTAGTTGAAATAGGTAAACCTACTTACATGCATACATTCCTTTCAGACCTAATTTTAAGTGCTTGTTTTTGATAAAATCAACAGGGCAGAAGAAGGCGATAAGGCAAGCGTGGCGAGCAAGGAGTCTACAACCGATGCAACCAGCAGTGAAGAAAGTTATCCAGTCACATGCTTTTGCAATTTTCCAAAAGGTACGTTCGACGTAGGAACTCGTAAATGTTTACAGTACACATTTAGAGCAAGTATTAATACAACTTTTCCTTAAATTCATAAAAATGTTTACAGGTTTTGCTTTCGCTTGCGGACAGGGTTACGTTCACATGTTTGAAAAGGAAACGCCACATCACTGGAGAAAGAGAAACCTGTACAGAATTTCAAAGAAATCCTACAAGTAAATGAAGTTTTATACTTATATAATATGTTGGTTTTCCAAAGCACAGTCATCATTGACAAACTGTTTTGTTTTTAAGGCACACCCGAGAGTATCCCATTTGGTCACCCCTCGATGAAATACAGCACATCACAATAGATCCCAATCAAGATACTTTGCTCATAACGACGTTAAGGAAACAGCTATACACTGTCAAACTGTTTGGCCAGCACATGTTACAGGTACAGTTTCAATGTAGTTTGATATCATGGAGAAATTCACTACAATCACAGGCAATTCTGAACAATTTAACAGCCTAAGCAAAATTAATAGGGTTAAACGTCAGGCTGATGAAGTGATTTGTAAACTGAAATTTATTCATATTTAGTTGTGTTGTTTAAAAATATACCAACACAAATACCGGTATCTGTATTTTATTCTAATTTTAGAATCCTGAAATAGCATTTACCGAGCTCGGGCCGGCAATGCACTACGGTAAAATTAATGCACTTGCAATGTGCGCCTGGAAGCCCATATTTATGACCACGGGTGAATATGACAAAAGCATCAGGATTTGGAATTACATGACAGATGATGTTGAGATGATCAGATTGTACCAAGAGGAGATACATTGCGTTTCTTTGCATCCTACGGGTATGTGCCTTGTTATTTTAATTTAACCGTACCGCATGAAAAACTTCTTGTTGTTTAATTCTTCGATACATGACAAGCATAAGAATAAGTGATTATCACCCAAAATTTAAATTTTCTATGTATCAACAGCCAATACAGGCACGGAACCTAAATCTAGTGATATCTCAATAATTTCCATGAACCCTTTTCAGGATTGTTTGCTATCGTTGGCTTCTCGGACAAACTTCGTTTCATGGTGGTGTTGATAGATGATTTCGAAGTGATGCGAGAGTTTCCCATAAGGAACTGCAAACGAGCCAAGTTTAGCACCAATGGGCACTCGTTCGCGGCTGTTAACGGACAAGTTATACAAGTGTTCTCCTCAGTGTCCTTCCAAAATATTTTTAACTTGAAAGGCCATAATGGAAAGGTAATCTAGAAAATTACTAGTTATTGTCGATCTTAGATTTGGCTGACAATAAATTAGTTTCGTTTTGTTTCATGTTTTTGGGAAGAGAGATGATACAAGAAGATAGATAGCTAGCTAGCTTCATGTTAATATTATTATTTAATTTTAGATTACCTGTCTAGCATGGTCTGCAAATGACCTCACATTGGTATCATGTGGTTCCGAGGGTGCCGTATACGAGTGGAGTATGTCTACAGGGCAACGCGTTGGAGAAATCATATTGAAAACTAACCAATTTTCTTCATGTGCAGTCAACAGGTAAATGGTTTGATGGAACATGCAAAAGCTACTACTACAAAAACTAATTTAATCAAAAAAACATTTACCTACTTATATATTAATTTTTTACAGTATCGGCAAATCAACATACGCAGTGGGATCAGATGGCGAAATAAAGGAAGTTGGTTCCAATGCCATCAGGAGGAACTTGCCATTGATCGGATGTGGGCTTAACACCGTCCTCATGTCTCGCTCAGATCTGATGCTGTTCATTACTGGTGGTGAAGGAGGAGTCACCAGCGTTCAGCTCCCACTCCTCGATAAAGCTGTTTTTAATGAGTTCCATATGCATAATCGAAAAGTCACAGCAATTGCCCTGTCGTACGATGACCAAACTTTAATATCCGTCGCCGAAGATGCCTCTATCTGTATTTGGAGGCTGACGAACGCAGATGGTAGAGCCATAGCACTAGATAAAGATTTTGCATACTCTAAAGAAATATTGATCAGCAAGAAGGATTTACAAGAGAAAATCAACAATATCAATGTTAGTAATATAATTTCCAACAGATGGAACAGTTTGCCCACTCAATTCGTCTTTTAGTGTCTACTAAGTGTTCTGTTCAAATGATAACGATGAATGAGAGGCCAAAGTCCATGAAGCGGGCCACGTTTGTACTGCACTTGATGATAATGACCTCATCATTATGAAAACTTCTTAAGCGGTGCAGGTTTCTTTACTATATTTTCCTTATTCGTTAGCGAATGAATTGACTGCCAATACCAAGTATTTTGTATGTAAGTGGAAGTACTCTTAAGTTAAAACGACGAAAGACATTATTGTCGCTTCATTACGTACCGTGAGACCTTCTAGAAGTTCTATGCTAGGTTTTATGTTAGTATTTCATTTTAGAAGTTGACAAATATTACGTCAAATTATAAATAGCATCATAAAAAGTAAATTTTAAGAGTGACTGCAACATTTGGCCTTAGTATTTAGGTATTTTTAAGACAAAGCATAATAATAAGACACAAGACCTGCAGACAATTATTTTAACAGCTCGCTTATTCATACATAATTATACAAGGCCTTTGTATGCAAAGTAGCCACTGTTAAAGTTGATTATTAAACTCACTTTAAGACATTAGCGCGTGAATTTCTTCGAAGTTATCGAATAACTAGTTTTACGATTCATTTTAAGAAACCATTCCATCATACTATCAACTCTATACGTGGGTGTGTAAATTACTAATTTATAGATATTAAGTCTAGGTTTAGTTAGACTTAATTAATTAGTGCTTAGTTATTTACTTCATCAAAAGTGTTGAACCGAATTCTACGCTGGTCCCGGTTTTCGATTTGCCGAGGTTTTAGCTAGATAAAATATAATTAAATGGTTTTATTAAACTACACCTCCAGCAGTTCTAGCAGTTCAATTAATTAGGTTAAAACGCTAACAAACATAATAATTTGAATAGGTACTTATGTTTTGTTAAATGCATGTTATTAATAATAACTTATGTTTAATTAGCTGTTGAGCACACGAATGAGTGAGCTAGAAACCGAACACACTTATCAACTGAGACAAGCGGAAGCGACACAGGCTGAGAAATTGAAGGAAGTACATGAAGGATACTGTGCTGCCATAGAAGAACTCAAAGAGAAGAACGAGGTACGTATTAGAGTTTAAAATTAATTGTCAGGAATCTATGTAAATGTAAAAATAGCTGAAACAGGGAACCGGAGCGGGCAACTACAGAAAGATTTTGTGTGGGTTTAAAATTTTGAATGTTGCTTTCAACATTGGATGACATCGCCAGAATGTGAACGACAAGGATAGTACCTAGATCGCAACATTTTATCTCAGGCATTATTTTTTTCTCTGTTTTTATAGATCATAAGTATCTGTCTAATCCGATTTGTTTTTCTGTAGCAAATGGAAAACGAGCACACGCACGAAATAGGAATGATTCAACAAGACATTGCCAAGCTTCGGTCGGGGCATGAGAGAACGCTGCAATCTTTGGAAGCGGACTTCAATATCAGACTTATTAGCGAGTATGACAGATACCAGGTAAGGCATTCCGTTAATATTATCTTTAGATAAACATTTATGATGAGTTAATTCAAATTGGTACATTTATTTCAGAATCTTGAAGATAAAACAGCTAGAATGAGGAAGGATTACGAGGAACGCCTGGAAGAATTAGCTGAGAGTAAACGTAATGCACTCAGAGAATTGAACAAAAGCTTCGAAGCTAAGTTGGAAGAAAAGGATCTAATGTTGCTAGAGGTGATGAGTATTTTTCTTGAAAACATCAGACTTAATGGTGGTAGGTATTTTGTGAACAAACTCGAGGACCGTCTCGCTATTGACGATATGATACGATGCATAAGTGATGCAGTCACAACACCGTAGTTTTAAAGATGCATCCCAAAATCAACTTTTATAAATTTAAAACTTTTTTGACTACACGACCATTCGCGACTTACGTCGTATAAAAAAATCTTTCAAGCACGAAGACTTAATACCTTAACTACTTTAAGTTTCACTCAATGTTTGTATGTATAGCTTCAAGAACAAGCTGACATGGAAAAACGAGAACACGAAACTATAAAGACATCAATAGAAGAAGATGCAGATCGGGAAATCATTGAAATCCGGACTGTTTATGAAGTACAATTGAAAGAAGAAAAAGATGCCAATGTAAGACTAAAGGGAGAAACTGGACTTATGAAAAAGAAATTGATTACAGCGCACAAGGACATCGATGAATTTAAACATCAAATAGCACAGTTAAAAGGTACTATAGCTTATACTACACTATAGCTAGTAACACGCAGGCGATGGTTGTATTGGACCTCTAAATATTTTAAGTTTATAGTCGCAGTTGCTTGCGCATGTCTGAACTCAAAATTCATTACATTAATTGAACTTGATGTTTTTAGCCGAACACAAGCAATTTCAAAAAGTTATCTCAGCTTTGGAACGAGATGTGGCTGATTTGAAGAAAGAGATCGGTGAGAGGGATGGCACTATACAAGACAAAGAAAAAAGAATATACGAATTGAAACGAAAGAAACAGGAACTCGAAAAGTATAAGTTTGTGCTCAACTTTAAGATAACAGAACTTAAAAATCAGGTACGTAATTTAATCTGTCTAGCTGATAATAGTTTCAATGCAAAGTATCTAGACACTGAATATATACCGCTACCTCTAGATTGAGCCAAAAGAAAGACACATACGAGAATTAAAAGTCCAAATTGATGACATGGAGAACGAAGAACTAAAACTACTTAATATGAAACACGATCTTGGTATGAATAAATTTGTTTAGCCGAAAGTAGGCTAAATCGGTAGTTTTCCTCATATTCCGGAAAAAGTTACAGCTGTAAAAATATTTTGTAATTTCCTTTTTAACAGATTGACCCATTAGAACGCGAAATAAAAGCAAAAAAAGTGCGCATATTAGATTTGGAGGTGTCGTTAGAAAAGCTGCTAAAGTTAAAAGACAGTCGCGGTAATATGACACATTCAGTTGTAATTTTTTTCGTCAGCTTTGTAGATATAGCGATGACACTAATATTATTTTAAACACAGTAGTGTAAACTAGCAATATACATTTTCACACCTATGTAGTAATCAGTATGCTTAGTATATTAGAAGTACGAAAAGTTACTGCTTACATAGTGTATTGCGTATATTGAAACAGCCGCAGTCTATCGTATTGTTAGGATAGAAAATGGCACCCGTGCACTTTAAAACTGAGCAAACCACTCAATAATACTTACTACTAGCTTAACACCATCATCGATGGACCATATAATGTGGCTGGTCGTAACTTTTGGCACCGGGGTCAACAACCGATACCGCCTCTTAGTAATCGATTCAACCTACAATTAAATAGGGTGTTAATATATCTAAATCGATCAACCGTAGATCGATGTATTTAACGTTTAAAGAGTCAACTGCGCTGATTTGCGATGATCCATGCACCTGATCGAAGTCGATCGATATGGATGTATCTGACTTGTCTATATAGCACAGAATAGAAAACACTGAACAGTCGTCACGGTAAAGTACCCACATGGGTCCATGTGGGTACTATTCCGTGACGACTTCTGACCAATAGGTACAAAATCGATATAATCAATCATGTTTTTACAAATTACAGAACATAAAATTCAGCAACTTAACGATAAGCTTACTTCAGCGAAGAAAGATTTTATGGCTGAGGCTAACAGGAACATGACGCTGAAGGGCACGCTTAAGAAGATTAAAATTGACTTGCATAACATGACAGCAGAGTTCCAAGATCCAACTAAATTAAAATTAGCTGTGAAAGTAAGTAATAAAATGATACAAAAAATAAGAAATTTAATGGACCATGTTATGAGATTATTGAGCGCTGGAGCCTAGTACAAAACAGTTATCTATTTTCGAGATAATTAACTTTAAAGAGCATTTTTTTGATTGAGTATGAGTCCTGATGATTTTTATATTGCAATGAATGGTTATAAAATATATTATCGTTCTTTAATATTTTACAGACCCTGTTTCACAAGTACGTGGAAGACATAGACTTCGTACGAAGTCGCATCGCAGATGACGAAGCAGTTCGCGAATTCAATCGCCAACGGGATCACCTCGAGAAACAACTAACTGCGACGAAGCAACAGCTGAGCAAGGCTATGGGTGGATCTAAGAGTGACATCAGCAAGATTATGGATGTAAGTGTGCAATGCCGGTAATAAATATGGAACACAGCCACCTTCTTCGAAGTCAAAAAAATAATGAATTTTTAATAAGTTGGTAGATATGGAGCTAGTAGCAAACGAAGGTGTAAGTAAAAAGGCAGTAAGAGCTCTTCAAAAAGTACATTATTGTGACTTGTGACGCGTCATAACATCGGAGGACCATGATAAGATAAGAAGAGCCCGCTAATTCAAGGTCAAATCTGGCCGATGACGATCGATAAGAGTTAATCTGCATTATTTGGTAAATTGGTAACTAAAGGAACTGAGATTTGGAACAATACAACTCGATAGGACACGATAGTGTTTTTTTTTGCGTATAGATACACAATGTGAGCCACAAGTGTTTTTCTACCTTTAAATGCACTGCTTTAACGGAATTTAAATGATTGCCTTGATCGCATATTTAAGTTAAACTAAATTATTATGTATGAGATAGGACTTTAGGCACATTATTTATTTATTTATTAAGGAAACTCAACAGCTTTAATACAAGGTACAAGCTTTGTTTATACCATGCAATCAGCCTCAGCTGATTACATTTGCAGTAAGTGTCTTCAGCCAATTAAAGAGTTCTACTTACCGTGTATATTATTCGTAGGAAAATTGTACCTTGCTGACGGAGATCAACAACCTTCGAATCGAGCTTAAATCCACTCGTTCCCGATGCTTCCAAATGGAATCGATTCTAGGACTGTCTGCGCGCTACATACCGCCGGCTACAGCGCGTGCCAAGCTGAAACACGTCACAGAAGATAGGGAGCACCTCGAGGAGAAATTCAAGCAGAAACTTGATGTAAGACCAAATATTATCTTACTTCACATTATCAGGTTATGGAACGGTTAACGCAGTTTCTCCAAAGATGGGTAAAAATCATTAATACTATTTAACGAGTATTGTACCGTTATCGTCAGACTGCCGTGCAACTTTTTACAATCGTTTACTATAGATGCATACAATATCAAGTAATTAATTATCTGCCTGCACGTGTGGCGTAGTGGTTTGAGCGTTTGCCTAGCCGCTCTCTACTGCGCTGGTGTTGTGGGTTCGATGCCGACATGGGACAAATCTTTGTGTGATCCACAAATATTTGTTCTGCGGCTGGGTGCGCTTGTGTGAGTGAATGTGTGTATTTGGGATTGTCATTGGGACCATTGGATAGTGTTATTTGCTTCTGGCGTTCTATCTAATGTAAAAAATACAAACTCGGAAATTTACTGTAATAATAGTAAGATGACGTAAACTTTCTTATGAGTTTTTTAGTTTAAGTTTAACCAAGATTTTAAAACGTGATTTAAACGTTATTTTGTAGAACTTGATGAATTCCCATGTTAATTTGCAGGAGCGGGAGGAAGTAATTTTCTCATTAAAAGAAGAAAACGAACGTTTATTGGGTAAAGTTCGATGCGTCGAAGAAACTTCTAAAAGTGATTTTTCTGAAACAGTCAAAGAGGAATAAAATAAATAAGCATATTATTTAAATGTTTTTAAAACGACTTATTTGAATTACCTTAATAAAAAAAGTTAACGGTGAGGTATTGCATTTTTATCTCCCGCTTATTAAGTTTTCCAACTCAAAAAATCGATTGCAGTGATAGTTTTGGCAGATAGACGGTAATAAACAATTTATCACCTGGCAACCGTTGATCGATGCCTTCGATCGATTGATGTAAAAACTGTCGACCGACTTCGACCAATCCATTCCACCATCTGACGTCAAGCGTATGGCGTACCACCAAAAAAGTGCCGCATGTTCACTTTTAAAAATATTGCCGTGAAGTGTATCTGTGCAACAAGAAACTTTATAGCCGCGATATGTGAGCGGTGCTATGCAAATATCACTTTAAGGTTAATGCGTAAACTTACCTTGCATTAATATTGAATGGTGTGATCGTTTATTTGATCAACTTCTATGTAAATTGAAAAATTGGGGATTACGACAAAACGCAAAAGTAATGTCATCGCTATAACTAAGAGCGGTGAGTGGAACTTTACAAGCCGTATCAATTATACCGGGCCCCGGGCATACAAGGGCCCCCAAAGTGCGTAAGTAAGAAAGTAAAAAAAAAACTTAAGAACTTCAAACGCCTGTGAGACTTCTATAGAAAAACTAAAGTCATCAACAGCTAAAATTATTTAATAAAAAGTCAAGAAGAGTGTACATTTAATTTGAATTGTTTGTAAAAAATATGGTAAAAAATACTTGTACATAATTATGATAAAATATAATTTTATGCAAACCTTTTTTTCTTTTGTGAGAAATCGTTACCCTTCATAAATGTTTTTTATACAAGGCCCCGCCAAGGCACTGCCTACAACTCTACGTAAAATACAAAAACTATTATTATATGCACAAATTCGCGCATTTAATGCACCTTTAATATTTTGATGTGTTGGTGTGACTCATTGCTACTGTAAAGCTAGGTAAATTACAAAAATCTATATTTTTAGAAAAGATTTTATTAAACATAAGTTTCCTATCGTTGGGCATTATAAACAATAAAAAAGCATATTATTAATAAGAAAATAAACCCTATATCAATAATTTAAACATTATTTGAGAAATAAAATACTACCAAGTGTCTGTACCGCACATTCATGTCATACTTCAATTAAATACGAACCATCACCCTCATATTATCTCTAATACCCGGCCAAAATAACACGACGAAGGAGTATTTGTGACTAAAAGTCATAATCTAATGCATTGAGCACTTAATAGTACGATAAATGCATATTTTTTTATAGAATTAAAGGCAAGATGGCTTTGCGGCCTTTGGGGTAGTCTGCAAATTCTTTCTTGTAGTTGCGGTGTTTGCCGATCGCCCACATTGCCATCTGATAGAAGCCGGCGGCGGCGAACAGTCCAGCTTAAAAAAAAGAAAAGCATATATTGTAGCAATTTATAATCTATACATATAATAAAATTGTACATTTGCTATGTGTGTGTACATTGAAGATTTTAAGAAAATTACTAACTACTAGGGGTGTTTGTAACAACAGTAAAAGCCATATCATATTTTTTTTAGAATTTTGTTCTGTCTGTATGTTCGTACGCGCATCACGCAAAAACTACTACATGAAAATGAATGCGGTTTTCTCAGTTGTGTAGCTGGTGGTTTAACTTAAAAACTGGTATATCCTCTCCTATAATTAAATACGAAAGTTTGTAAGAATGGATGTCTGGATGTATGGATGTTTGTTACTCTTTCATCGCACGCGAGGCATCAGTGAGGCAACTCGCTTTCTTAATATAGCTTGGAAGCAATCAACATTAGCCTTAGCGAACATATCTAAGCGAATTTATTTTCTTTTAAATTTAATTAAAAAAAAAAAAACAATATTTTGTCGCCAATTTTTCTTCGTTTTAAGATAAAATGACCCTATTACATTACTTATGTAAACTCACGTAATGATCGCGTTGAAACTGAATGCTAGTGTTAACGCATATATTATCATACGCAATCGGTTTATGACAATGGAACAGGTAAAGTTCACAAGTCACTTTACTCAATGCAGACATTTTATAATTACAATACAATAAGACTATATTCAGGGATATACAATTTTTTTTCGCTTTTGAGTATTTAACATAAAATATCTAGTGGATTCGATTTCTAGATACAGAGCATAGTTTGCTGAAGGAGATGATATATATAGTTAAGACCAGATGGCATGGGCAAAAATGTATCTTCGCTTGTATATCCCATAAGTTCCTCCCTTAATATTTCAATTTTAACAAAGAAAATAAAAATGAGATAAATTTTGTATATTGAGTGGGTATTCCTATTCGTACCTAGCTTAATTGTGAAACTGGAAGGTGCTGGTACTTTTAGCACAGGATTTCCTATTTTAAGTACCAGCAGAACATTATATTATAATTTCTTTTGTACCTATATTAAGTGTCCTACGTACCTAGTGTTTTATTTTGTGTGCCAAATGAAGATTTATTTATTATATTACCATAAGGTTCTATATATTTATGCAATGCAATAAAACCTAATCTACATTTTAATTAGAGATGGATCGACAATGGGTTTTACTAATAATCTCTAATAATCATCATAATATTTATGATCCACATTACATAACCATGTTGATCACGATCCATAAATCACGATAGAGACCCAATGTTTATGTAATGCAGATAACATGAGGCTTATTGGATTACATAAAGCTAAATGTATGTTTCAATGTTATATCGTAATTTTAAGGTGATCACATATTTGTCAGCATCGACTAAATCGAACGCGCTTAATGAATCAAATTGAACATTTTGGCCGGCGATTCGCAGTATTTCGTTATATTATGCAAATCAAATGACAATAGATCTTTTCTATTTTTTATATGATTGAAATTTTCGATCACATGCCTGTTCCTATCGAAAACATTCGTCCAAACACACCGAATGGAACAAACCAAAAGGTAACCAAAAACTCACTGGCGAGCCGTAATCGTAACCGTTGCATCTACTGTAACCGACACAGCATACATATCACTACATAGTATAAAACAAAGTCGCCTTTTCTGTCCCTATGTGCGCTTAAATCTTTAAAACTACGCAACGGATTTTGATGCGGTTTTTTCCAATAGATAGAGTGATTCAAGAGGAAGGTTTTTATGTATAATACATGCATAGAAAGGGGGAATTGTTTTACACCAAATTTAACGCGTGCGGGCCACGGGCAGTAATGAATAATTCAAACTACTGGATCGATTTTAATCATTTTTTCAGTGAGTGACATAGGCTATATATTATATACCCGTGCGAATCCGGAGCGGGCCGCTGTGTTTTTATATACAACGTTCACAGTTTTTCTGTAGTGTATTTAGTATCAGCATTGTACCCGTGCGAAGCCGGGGCGGGTCGCTAGTAATATATAATATAACAGCATGTGTACGTGGTGAGCCGCTCGTGAAACAAGTACACACTGTATTACAGTATCTGCAAAACAGTGACTGCCTCAGTGAAACTGAACTGTCTAAAGATGGCTGAGAAATCTATTCTTATTTGATTTGCATAGTGCATTTCCAATTCTATAAAATTTAAATCTTTCGATGCAGATATGGGCGTCCACTTGTACTGTATAGATACTGACCTGGAGCACATTTAGTCATTATAGTGAAGAACATCCATGATCCGAACTCGTAGGTGTAGTTAGGGCAGGACACGAAGTTAAATAGGAGAGAGAAGGGGTTTCCGTCCGGGACCGGCACACGCCTCACTTTGGTGCCAGGGGGACGCAGGTTCTTCAGCAACAGGTGGATGCTCAGGTTGCCCAGCTCACATAGCTTAAAAAAGAGATTATTCTTCGTCATCAAACAATTCAGTTGTGTAAATAATAGGATAATATTACTTGTACTTTAAACTTTTAAACGTAAAACAAGATGTGAATGGAGATGTTTACTCTCAAATGACACCATAGGCAAGCTCATTCCCATCAATTTGGTTCATCATCTGAGCAACATCTGGTGGACGAGTTTTGAGCCGCCCGTTTCGACTCATCATCAATCGTGTAGTATCAGCGTGGAACAAACTCCCAGAAATTGTGATAAATGCACCCAGCTTAAACAGTTTTAAAAACCAACTTGACAAATTCTCCAAATCGCAAAACACACACGCACAGCTTAATGGCTGCTAGTGTGAAATTCTATAAATAATAATAATAATCATCTGAGCGCCATCTCGTGGCTGAGTTTTCAGTAAACTTCCCAATTAACTTTATGTCAGTTAAATTTAACCTGATACACCTAAGTGCATAAATAACTAATGATTGTTAAAAAAGCCGATGATACGATTAGCTCGCGTGTTATCCTTATGCTTATGTTGATATAATCCGCGACCGATGATCGCGTGGTGACAGTTGATAAGTGAAAAACGGTCACGAAACGAATACGGCGATCGGAATGGGCAAATGAGTGATATTTGGTCCTAGCTTAAGAGTGCGGCTGACGGAGTAGTGCTATTTCTGTTTGGCTTACCGCGAGACAGCCCTATTGCTTGTTTAAAATGTAAACGCAAAAAAAAATTAAGATTTATAAATGAAAACTTAATATTTTGCCCATTTTTCTTTGTTAATCCCAAATAAGACAATATAAGCTATGTTTTTGTTTGAAAAACATTACAGATATAAATGTTTACAATACAGAACACATATGATGAAAAAGTGACGTTTACGCTGTAAAAGTACGTGAAATTCAATTCTCTTTAAGTTCGATTCATGTAGATATTTATAATGTTATTATCAACAAATACCAAGATTAAGACAGTCTTAATGGAAATAACACAATAGTATTTAGGAAATATGCTTTAATCACAAATGATTTCCTGACGGAAAGCTCACAAATAACACTTTGCCTGGCCCGGGAATCGAACCTGAGATCTCGCATACGCTAACCACTAAACCATCTAGTCAGCTCAATTATCTAACATATTACTTAGTAATACAACTACTAAATAAAATAAAATAAAAATAGCCTTTATTAATCTACTACAATATACTTTACACTAATTAACTTATACAATAAACTTTACAAGACACTATAAACAAAAATACATTATATTGATTAAGTACTAGAATGTAAATTTGTAGTAGTCGCCTCAGCGGCGTAGGCCTCTCCTAAACCTCTCCACTCATCTTGCCTTTGCATCCAATTAGATCCACATCTGTTTTTAAAGATATCTCTACATCTTTTCCTTGGTCTAATACTACTACTATTAGCAAGTTATATGTTAGACAATTCATGAATCTTACTTATTTGTTAAGTATCATTAAAATAATTATAACATAATAGAAAGAAGAATGTAAATACCACTACATTTATAAAGTTTACAAAATTGATGCAAGCAATCTGCTCAGCTCACTATCCAATACATATACAGTAACATTGAGTAGTGAATTATAACCATGTGGACTTTGTCACAAGTACAAGGTTAGAGAGGCAATGACTTTACAAATTACACTTTAATGTATTGAAAAACTTGTAATAACAATTTATATTGTCTTTTTTATACTTTCTTTTATTTTACTAACTAGAAAAAATGTATTTAATATTGTTTTTAAGGTCACATCATAAATTATACTTATTGAAATTCAATATAATGTCCCATGTATAATAAGTATGTGTTTACAAAAGAAAAAGTACATATGTATAAGAATCAGTTATTTTAATACCCACAGTACAAGGTTATAATTGATTATTTTTATTGCATTTAGCTAATTATACTAAGAAACAGTTGAAAAAAATATGAGACCGGCAGGATTTCAACCTGCGACCTTTGGCACACCAGGCAGTCGCTTCAACCAACCAGCTACGGTCGCCTGTTGCCAGAAACCTAAATTTCTCAACTGTATGTTACGTTATTTCGTGACGTCACGTTCATCCATTTGTTCCTCTCTTAAGTAGGAGCTCTGCTTAGTTTGGGACTAGATCACATTGTGTGATATTTATGATTATTATTTATATTTATAATAAATGGTTAGTAATACCTTCTACCGCTTAAATTGTTAGCAATAGTCAAGAGGTATATACATTCCCATTAAATTTTAGGTCAATACTGTATAATTCAAAGCAAAGGTCAAGTTAAGTAAACAATGAAGTAATTTGGTATGAGCCTCTAGTAAAGAATGGTCTTAGAATACACTTAATTGTGACTGGTTTCTTGTTGAATTCTCACAAGCCTTATATAAATTGTAAAGCAAATAATACCCATTGAACAATTTCAACTCATTTAATGTCATTGTGAGGCCTTCATCTCAGTAATCTTTGATATCAAAGCAACATTCTATAAAACTGTAATATCTGTATACAAGAATAGTGGTATTATGTCGTTTCTTTTCGTAAATTTGCTCATTTCATGAAATTAATGCTCAAGAATATTGTGAAATGGATGCATTTCATTAAATGATTCACTGTCTATTGGCCACATGATGAAATGGTTTGGTCAGATCAATGCTAAAAAATAGTTTCTTGAAATGGGCAACTAAACACGTGCTTACTTCAGACAACTATCATATTGTGAAACAGTTACATGCAAAAAGCGTTATGCTTGTGTCAAAATGGCGGTAACTTTGAGATTTAACAATATGGCCAATAGACTGCAAAACATTTCTGGAAATGCAACCATTTTACGAAATTCTCTAACATTTCACGAAATTAGTAAATCTACGATATTGCCACGACATATATAATTATACATAGCAATATGCAAATTTATAAAAAAGTTGGCAGAGCTGTTACAAGGATCTAATCAGTAAAGTAATAAATTGATTCAGTTCTTCTATAGTTTAGAATTTTGTGTATTTTATGACTAACACACATTTCTGTTTCTAACATAGCATTTTTGAATGCCATAGGATATAGCAACTATGTGTGTTTGAAATGTATGTATATGAAAACCCTCACGATAAAGGAAATATTCCTAGGCTTCATTTTATACAAATGAAAAACTATATTAAGACAAGCATACTTACAATAAATCCTCCCAGTCCTACATAGTAGCAGAGGCTGCAGGGAGCAGTGAAAAGAGGATGGTTGATGTGATACGCCACATACAAGGTGAACAACCAGTAGTAAGCACAATTCCTAAAGAGGTTGCGCAGTGGCATGGTTCCATGAGAGAAGCGGTGGACAAACAGGGTTTCTAGGAGACGTTTGCCATAATGGACTGACCAGCAGGCAGCTGCAACGCTGAAATTAACATTGGTTTATTATAATCTAATGAAAAGGGACATCTTTGATGTCATGTTATTCACAAGATTTGTGTATGAATAAAACCATCCACTTAAATCAGCAAAAAATTACCTAGGGTCATTATATGAACAGTTTGTGTTATTATAGTTTTTGTGGTCTTAAATAATAGAGGTCATTAAAGGCTTTGCTGCAGGTTATACTAAAAATTAATTGTTCGCCCATTGCACATACCAATATTGTTGTAACCATAATAAGACGTCAAAAATGGATACCCTTTCCTAAGATACAGACAGGTTTCCTGCCTAGTTTAGGAAAGGGAGTCCTATGATTCCTTTTATTATATCTGTACTGGTTTTCTTTATAACTATAATTATAATAAGACAACTCTGTATGCCATGTACAATCTACTTTTAGAAAATAAATTATTATTATTATTATTATAATTAGACAAGGCATTCAATGTTGAACAGTATATAATATATACCATAATAACTGCAGTCAACAAATTCAATATTAAAAAGAAATAATAAAATAAATTTTGTTTTATCTACACAATAAAAGGCATGATGAATACTTTTTATTTTTGTGTTTAATCAAATTCCTCTCGATATAGAAACATCATTAAAATAATTATTTTGTCAACACATAAACTGCCTGAGAGAAATAATTTTAAATTAACATTAATAATAGACTCACTCAAAAGCGCCAAAACGGCTATGGTGACGTCACGCTTATGTATTTTGTATGTGAGGTTATGAATTTTGTTTGGTAATGATACGAAATATTGCGTTTATGAAAATGGTTATGTTACAAAAGTTGCTATAAATTGTGGGGGTGAATTACTGAAAATTATTTTTTTTTTTATAATTTCGTACTTTGAAAATTGACTCGCCCATGAAACAATGAATGATGATATGAGTTAGACTTATAATATGTAACTAAAAACTCTTGTATTTGGTCTATTTTTATATTTTGATAAGGTATCCTTTATTTTCCTCAGCAGTAGGACATCTTGGGTTATAAAAAAAAATCCTTTATTGTACTATCTAATGGATCAGCCTATTATGTTGCAACAAGAAGATCACACTAATACTTTACTTATTATTCTACTTCTTGTTACTTGACTTGTACAGGTGTATTGTGGGGAGACTAGGGCTTAAGCCAAGCTCCATTTTTAGGATTTCAAGTACATGCTTGTGTTCAAGTGTTAAACATTATAGGTATTAGGTACATAATGAATTAATTATGCTAATTTAAACTATAATTATAAATACTGAAGTATTTCTGTTTAAAATGAGTACAGGTAAAATAAGGCAAAAAAAAATATCATAATTAAGTAAATTTTAGAAAACTTCTTATCATGATACATACTTTAAATGGAACAGAATAATATTAATATTAATTAACAAATGATCTTCTTTCTTGTTAAAATTAATGTACTATACAATTAGGTATGATGAAACCTCAATACATTATACTCATGAAAATGATTTTCATACTTAGTTAAAATTTTACAAAAATCCATTGTAAAATTTAATTTTGCAATATTTATAGACAGTCAATAGAAAGATTGGAGAGTTAAAACTATACTTTTTATATAGTATAATCTACATATAAAACTTGGGTCAGTGTTAGTAATTGTTCTCTTCTGAAATAGCTAAACCAATTTTAGTTTTTTGTTGCTTATGTATATTTGGTAAGTCTAAGAAAAGGTTGTAGGTTTTTTTTTACCACTAACTTCACTTTCACATTTTGCTCAAGAAAAATAAATTATTGTAATATTGTTCGGTAAATAACACCTTCTATATTTGTAACTTCCATAAGATAGGGAAAATATGACATTATTTTACATAAGCTGTGATATTAAATTATATGTGACTTTATATACATACCTGGCTACCTGTCCAGGTGCCGATACTTGAGCGCCATAAAGGATCCATGGCCTCTGGTATACCCATAAATAAATAAATAGTGGGCCAGCATACTCAGCCAAGAAAACATTCTTCCATGATATTTGAGGGCCAAGATCTTTAACATACAGTTTACAAGAGTCTTGAATATTAAGAGACTTTAGAGTTTCCTCATCTTTTAAAGTCTTGCCTTTGGCTTCTAACTTCAAAGCTTGCCGATCGGGATATAAAGATTTCTTTACGCTCTGGTGAATCTTGTCTTTCACATTCTTTATGGTAGTCTCTGGAGTGACTTGGATTTTTCCTAAAGGCTTAGATCCGGAGGCGTTCAAGATTTCGATCTATAACAGTGAATGGCATGATAAAGTCATTTATTAGAAACTAACAAGATATTCACGTAAAAATAATGATAAGTCTTACCTCCATGTTGTTGAATGAATATGAATACACGTATTATATTATTTTACTAAGCGGTACAAATATCATCCAAGGCAAGAATGTGTAGACAAATCACAGCCCGGAACTTCAAATTACTATACGAGCAGCGACGATGATCGTCGAAACCACAAAATTTGTGAACGAGAACGAGTCGAGCAAGCCGGACTTAGATAAAATTTAATCATAAAATTACGTCAAGGTATGACAACGTCAAAATGACAATAATACGATGACAGATGTCACATTGACAGTTCGAAATTGTTACAAAGGCTGCGGTTTAAATTGTACGATGTGCGCTATTGGTACTGTGTTCGTGCAAAAAATCGGTTTATTTTGTACAAACGTGAGCTCTCGTGAGTAGTGTGACGTCATGAGTGACGTCATCGATCGCTACCAACGGTGCTCACAAAAATTTGATAGTGCAGTGTGTGCGGAGACGTCAAATTCGAATTTGACAAGTGACTAGCAAAACAATACTTGTTTTTATTTTGTTGTTGCACCTTTTAGATAATATTCAATGAAAAATGTCGCTTATACCAACGAAAGTATATTGTGAGAATAGTGACAGAACCCTGACTCTCATGCTAACGGCAGAGGATCATGAAAGAGCCTGTATAGGTAAAGTTTTTGTAAATTTGGAAGTGTACTAAATTCCTACTATTTTAATGTTGGTTGGAAATTTAGGTAAAGATAATGTAATTGTAGTAGGTAGAGGCACCACAACACGTCAGTAGAGGTTATAATTTTTTAATTAACAGAAGTGACATTACAGGGCTATTGACTGGTTTAAATTGAAATGTGTAATATGTGTACCGATGGTAAACAATAAACATTCAATTTAAACAGCCAGTTTGTAGCGTTGGCACGTTTGTAAAGGATCGTACAATTTAAACCGCAGCCAAAGCAAGTCTAGCCGGGCTAGCATAAAGAGCACGAGATAGATTTTAACGCATCTTTGTCATGTTACCCCTTAATATATGAGAGATTGTACATATTAAACCGGGTGGCGTCGCGGTGTGGGCGGCGAAACCTTGAGAATATATTTTTAACATAATGATAGGAAATAATGAAAAAAACCTAGTTTATCGACCAAAATTACAAAGCTAAAATGCATTTATTTTTTATTTTTTATTGAATAAAATAAAATATAAAAAACTACTGAGGTGTCAAGGGACACCCGGATGGAACGAAGTTCCTTTCGATTTAGCTCGCTGACTTTGGGCAGCTATGGTGTGGCCGGTGCCACTTCGTAATATATAAAAAAATATTTAAAATGTCGGCACCATTAGGCGCTCCGTGATTCTTAGAGGTTTAGATGCTTCTCCACCGAGCGAGTGCGCCGCTTGGTTGCCGTGCTCCCTATCCTATGCGGCTGATGCTAGTCAGAATACATTTTACTATTTCTGAACAAATTGTGAACAAATTTGTGAACGTGAAAATTTAAGCTGTCTTCAGTGAGCAGAACTGATTTTATGAAAAATATTGTTTTGTAATCATTTTAACCTTTCATTTAATACCCCACTTGGGTATATTTAAAAATATTTTATTCTTTATCTTTACTTTTACGCAAATTTCTTAATACAGACATAACTAAGAACCGCTGCTACCTGACTCTCGAAAGAAAAATCGCATCCAAATCGGTCCATTCGTTTGAGAGCTACGATGCCACAGACAGAGATACGACGTCAAACTTATAACTCTTTTTGCATCGGGGGTTAAAAAAGTAAACAATGAACGCAAGATTTCCATTATGTTGGCATAAATTTATAGATGTGTGCGTAATCTGTATGTTTACAGTAATTACACGACTGTCATGGAAATGGCCATGCAAAATGCATTTGTGTGTTATATGTGTTTGTGGCTTTTGTAAATGTGTGAGTTTATAAATAAAATGGCGATTTGAAGACCGTATTTTCTGTGCATTGTTAAGATATTTCATATAAAGTGATCACAGAAGAGTTAAATTGATTGTTTTTATACTACGTTGGATATAAAATTGTGATTGAAATGCGTTCGGTGGTAGAGATCGGGGCAAGCGTGCCCGCTTTCCTTGGAAAGCTATGGAAACTGGTGAATGATACAGAGACAAATCATCTGATTTCCTGGAGTCCCGTAAGTTTTTATCAGATAATTTTTTCGGTTATAGTCTGGACTAAAACAGAGAATAGCGATTCATTTGACTGCCGAGCATAGTTCTGCAGTATGTCTCAGTAGAAAGTCATTACGAAAACAACCTAAAAATGTTGCAAGTTGACAGACCGCTTATGAAACTTGATAAATAAATAGTTTACAGGTCACGTTTTGTACCATGCTTAGCGTCACAGCGTGAATATAAATCCGTAATATTGATAATTTAGTTCAGTTTATGCATCAATGCACAATGCAGCTGATGGCCTGTTCTTCCACAGCTGATGTTGATATTGCAATGTTTTGAAACTGAACTTTGTTTGTATTTAGTTTTGCAGTTTTTAGCTCCCTAAAATATGTTCAAATTAATCACCCTATTTATATATTTAAACTTTGGGATAAGGATATAGTGCTCACCTTAGTTAGAACCTTGGTCACCTTGTTTAAAATTTGTAAATAGGGGACATTAAATGATTAGACAGATGGCACACTCAAAAGGCCTTGAATTTTATTGTGTTGTTGTATAAATTTTATGTATCACAACTTTTAGAATGCACTTTTAATATTGTTGCAGACTGGGAAAACATTTGTTATAAAAAACCAGGCAGACTTTGCGAGGGAACTTCTGCCTTTATATTACAAACACAACAATATGGCTAGCTTTATCAGACAATTAAATATGTATGGTTTTCACAAGATCACTTCAGTAGAAAATGGTGGACTACGCTATGATAAAGATGAAATAGAATTTTCACATCCATGCTTTATGAAAGGTCATGCATATTTGTTGGAACACATTAAAAGGAAGATAGCCAATCCAAAGGCAATAGTGACTAGTAATGAAAGTGGAGAGAAAGTACTTGTAAAACCTGAATTGATGAACAAAATGCTAACAGATGTAAAACAAATGAAAGGTAAACAAGAAAGCCTGGATGCTAAATTCAGTGCCATGAAACAAGAGAATGAAGCATTGTGGAGGGAAGTGGCAATTCTAAGACAAAAACATATAAAACAACAGCAAATTGTCAACAATGTGTGTATTATATCATATTAATTAGTCAAATATCTACATTATTATATTAAATCATGTGCATAATGGTGCAATTTCTATTTTAGCTTATCCAATTCTTGATGTCACTGGTACAACCAACGAGGCCCACAAATTCTAGTGGAAATAATGTGGGAGTCAAGAGGCCATACCAGTTGATGATAAACAGTGCAGCACACATCCCTGGTTCAGACAGCTCTTATCCGGGCCGGTTAAAAAATATGAAATTGGACAAAGATTCCATACTTGAAGAGTTGACAGAGGATAATATGGTATGTCATAAATTTTTTTTTGTTTTTTAATTTATGTTTAAAGAAATATAATTAATACTATCCATAATTAACAGGAGGATGGCCCCACTATTCATGAGTTGGCACATGATGATATGATGCCTAATGAAGATGCTGAAGATTCTATGCCAGAGAATGATTTTGCTCTTGAAGTACCAATTGCTAATGCTTCCACAAGTCATAGTCCAATTGATCCTTCCACATTGACCTATCATGTCACAATGGAAGATGGAGATGATGCTGATATAGGTATTTATATTCATACATATGAGCATACAATTTTTATCTTTTACCTGATGAATAACGCCCCATTGACTACAATTGTTATTTAAATTTACAGCTAAAAATAGGACTGCATACCCATCATGTTGCAGCAATGGTACTCCGAGGTCAAATGAAAATTTGCCAATCAGTGCATCAGTTTCCCCAAACCCAACTACACCTACATACACACTAGAACAGCGTCTTATGGACCCAAATATTGCGGGCTCCCCATCACCTAGCAGTATTAAACAGATGCCTAAAGGAAAGGGCAGCAGTACTGTTACAAAGAACACAGTAACAACAGGGAGAAGTCTACTTTCACCTGGACACTACAATGTAATAAATCCTTCAGCTGATTTAAAACTTCCAGCAGAAATATTTGCTAGTGATGATTCAGTCAGCGACATTGGCATGGTTGGCCCTGAAGATATGACTATGCAAAACCCTATGCAAAATCTAACTGAAGAAGCTCTTTTAACAAGTGCTAAGGATAAAATGCTTGGTGGCATCAATATTAAAGTGGAAAGGCCTGCTGAAGCATCCAAAGATAGCAAAAAAACAAAGAAAAGTAGCAAGACCTCTGAAGCTAATCAATTAAATTTGGCTGACATTAAAACAGAACTGCAAGATGATTTTGATTGGAACAACATGTCTCTTGCAACCATAAACAACAACACTAATGTCAACAGATTCCAAACAAGGTAAATTGACTGTATTATTAATGTGAAATATTTTAATTATCTTTTCTTTCTCATGTTTTATTACAATGAATTACACATCAATTTTTTAAACAATATGTAAGTAATTTGGATTTCCTATAATGTGATCATTATTTTAATATTCAGGGGTAGAAGAGATAACATCAGCAAAAACCGAGAGGAATATTCTTCCCTCTTTGGAACAAATTCAAACAAGTATGTGTACATGATATTAAAATAATACTGAATATTAATTGCAATTATTGCCCTAATATAAATATTTATTACAAAGACCTTGTATAGAAAATTGAAATAGATTAATGCAAGCACCTTGAAAAGTATCTTTATTAGACCAGCAATAATGAAAAGATAATGCTTAATTTGTAATAATGCTTAATTTGTAATAATGCTTAATTTGTAATAATGCTTAACTTCTAATAATGCAGAGAGGTATAAATGTAGGGGTTTTGGTTGATTGGTGAGCTTTGTTATGGTTAAAGTGTTAAAAACCTGTTGTTCTGTGGTTGTTTTCATACATATAATATTATTTAATTTTGACTGCATAACAGTAGCCGGCATGGACATGTATGGCACCAATATTTTGAAAAAACGGCCCAGTCCTGGTCCTTTCTCAGCAATCTGTATCCATTATGTAGAAAATATATTGTTTTGGCAGTGTTAAAATTCTTTTTCTGATTAAAGTATTATAAATATTGTTGTAAAAGATAGAAATGACCCATTTGACTAATATTACCTTTGAAATTCTTTATGTCGAGAAGGTTGACATTTGTTTGGTCCTTCCAAGCAAATTCTGACTTTAGTGTTTTGAAATGTCTATCTCTAGTAATGAAAATGACTTAAATGACACATTGAAAAACAAATATTTTTAAATGTTTCAGGAATGATATTGATGATCATTTGGACGCCATGCAAACGGACCTTGAGTCATTAAGGGAGCTGCTACGAACTGATAACTATGCATTTGATACTAATACATTACTTGGGGTAAATGAGCTTTATTATATATTTTATAAACTAGTGAATCTAAATTTTAGAACATAACTGGTTATTACTGGTTACTTATGAACATTCACAGGTGACCCATATAATCTTATAATAGCTTAAAGAAAACTTGTCTATAATTGCTAAGTACTTGCTGGAGTACTTGACACCACCACTATTTATTTTTGTCAAATTTTATGTGACATGTTAAACTAAGTAAATAGAAATCAATTCGTGATAATAATTACAACAATAATGCCTTTAAAATATATTTTTAATTATTTTATGGTGTCAATATCTACTGTATGTAACCTTTACATATCTCGCTCTCACTTTCTAGTAATTTTCCATGACTTCACTAAAAAACGGACGCAACCATAGAATTTGAGCACACACACATGCATAATTTATCACTGGACGCCGCAGTGTAAACATTCGCATTTCGTTTCGTTAGGTTGGTAGCAGTGCCGAAGTCACGTTGCACTCAACGTGTAGCGACCGCGTGTAGAGCCTTGTGCGGCACAGTTTGTTGTTCTCACGCACACAGACGCGGGTCTTTGTAAACGAACTGGTTCACATTCGAATCCTGCTAGTCGTAGTTCATGTAATAATAACATTGTTGTTTTGGTCTTTTATATGACTGGGATAATTTTTAAATTGTTTAGTCACAAGAATAACACTCAAATTATTTCTTTATTGTACCTATTGGCCATACGTAATTACTTACACAATAAATTGGTTTGGAATGACATATATTTATAGTGATTTCTTTATTGTCCATAGAATGCTGATCCAAGAACATTACCTACGATGTCTCTCGCTATTCAGCCCACAACAAATAATTATGTAATATATTTGATCCACAGGAGTGTTAGCTGTTAGATAAAGATTGATTTGAATATACTGTTATTTTAAATATTACTAGCCCCCATAGATTCATGCTTTGAATAAATTCCACGGAAAATAAATCTAGTGGATTATATTTTCTAACTTTACATACAACTTTCAAAAAGGGTATGACGGCAATATAATATTGACTTTAAAATTGGTATAATTATCTAACCATGTTATTACAAATTATCTTTATTACTTGATCACTCAACAATATTATTGGTTCATCGAAATTTTACTAAATGTATTTATGAACTTTCAGCTATTTGGACAAGATGATCCATTTTATGGCCTGCCCTTTAATACGATGGATGATAGGGCAAAGACGGCAAATAATGGTAAGCTTCACACTATTTCTTTATTTTAATAAGTTCTACCTGCCCCAACAGAGAATTTATACCAATATTATGCTCGCCATTGCTATGTGCATCACGAAGGTTGCTGTATTTTAATTTTCATCAATGACACGTAACAATCTCATGCACATACAGCAATACAGTGCGACAAGGATCTTAATGAATGTGGATTAACTGTAGCCTAGCCGCGATAAGTGCCGCGCTGCCATCGTCTGCCAGCGTCCAATTTATTTAATGACGAGAAAACATTGGATACTTTTGAAGAATATTCCGTGAACGAAACAGTGTAAAATCTTTAACTACAATTAAAACTATTATCTATTAAGTGTCTTAAACTAAATCTCTACACCAAAAACCGATTTACTTTTCTTTTAATATTCGTCAGGTAATGTTAGCTACTATTTCGGAATGCTATGGATCATAGCTTTAGATAGCCTATGGTTAACTAAGGCTAACTAAGCTAAAAAGCTAGTAAGACTGTGTTTACACCAAATATGAGCGCGATCTTTGCGCGAAAGTAAATAATCAAAACGCGTTAGGTAATTCGTTACAAACTATAATTATTTATTTAAGATGTAGAAAAAACGCCTCGTGTTCTTTGACGCTTGACGACAATGGCGCTTCAGTGCTGCTTCCTGATTCTGCCTGATGGTTCCTTATTCTAAAAATATTTTTTAAAAAATCGGCGTCGTCAGCACTTAAAGCATTTAAAATTACTCAAAACTTCAACGCTACCCAACTCTTGCTGATAAAGACGTATTAATGCCGTTTCCTAGTTTTGAAAGAAAATTTACGCTTTTGGACAAGAGTTCAAAAGCGTATAATTTACGTGTCTAGGTGGCAAGGGCGTTTAGGTGCGACTTCATAGTTTGTCAAGAAAATATTCTAAAAGCCGGCGCTGACTCTTAAAGTCATGATAATAAACGCGATTTAGTGCGACTTTAAATTTTTTTACGACACTCCATATTTACGGCACTGGCCGCACCGTCAGTAAACTTTGGCATCGCGTCTAATTCGCGTGACAATATAAAATTAACTGACCACCACCTCTACTGTCATTTGGTTACGTAGGACACTTCAACAGGAAAATACTGTTTGTTGTTACCGCGCAGCTCGCGTCCGTTGTTCACATAGACAAAGGAGTGTAACTAAAAATAATTTATGGCTGCTAGTCAAGTTGTCAAAGAAATGACGTTTTATAAAAACGAAAGAAAAATTTGGAAAGCTTTGGTTTTTTTTTTAAGTCCTAATATAAAACAAAATATCAGGGGTATCCTTTAAGCAACCAAATGTACATTATTTTTGTGATATTACAATATTAGAAAACTTCAGATTTTCCATATTTTTTTGTAATATCCGAAATCAAACGATCCGGATCCGAAACCGAAACTTTATATTCATAATATCCCAGTTAGCTGCGTTTCCACCAAATATGGGCAGTTATGGAAGTGTTTGCTAAAACCAATAATATTGCCAGTCTAACATACTGAATAAAAAGTATTGCATATAGATATGCCAATTTGGATTGGTATTATAAATTCTGATGTTGGCACTACTTATTCCCTTTTTTTATAGCGGTGCTTTAGTATCGACATCATTAATTTTCCCATCTCCCTATGCCATTATTCTATGGTGGTTTGTATTAGTAATGTCACAGAGACTAATCATTGAAAAGGGACAGATCAAAAGGACACACAGGGCCAGAATAATAATTGATCTGTTGAACAATGGAGCGATCGCACTTATACGCGGCTAAGCTTTGACGAGGATAAAATATAATGGTACAGTTCTAAAATGTTCCTACTGATACTCCGACTTCGGGTATAGGTAAATTACACATGTAATGGGGTTAAGAAGTTGTAAACTTACTGTAATGGATCTATGTTAAGGCTCGAAGGAGACAGGTAAGCCTCTCTTTCCAATCTTACTGATTGCACCTGGTTCTATTTTAATTTTACTCCACGCCAATTCTTTGTCAACTGATACATAATACAAAAATGTGGTGATTTTTTTTTAAACTGTTTCAGTGCTTTTATTATTTTATCTATATCTATGTTTGGCATTTCGTTGTTGTTCAATGTTCGCATAGTTCTGCTACCAAATGTCAAGTAAGTATGTATAAAAATAATATTGCTCCTTTTTAGAAATATGAAATACAAATTATATATAATAATGAGGATTAAATTGTTTTGAACAGCGAGCACATATGAAATATAATTTTTAGTTTTTTTATCGAGTAAAAAGTTTGTGTTGATGGGAGTTTAAGCATATAATCATATCACAGCGGTGTCCATAATAAATGGCACCCACATTCACTTCACATTGATCTTTGTCGGACTGTAAACCGCAGTAAATTGTCCGCATAGTCGGCGAGTAGTACTAACTGCGCTTCTAGGACTAATTGCCGATGGTATGGACAATACTTAGGCACTGTGTTGGCTCTGTGTGTCCTAACAAAGCATGATGGACATACCGTCGCATGCTACTGTACTTCACATTACTAAGCAGATACACGCACGACAGCCAAAAATCTCTACGAAAAGGTCAATCCATACATGCATGTGTTTTCAGCGTTATATTTACGTTTATGTTAATTGTAGATACAACCAAACAGTATCCGATGATTGATTTTGATTGGCTGATCGGTAACAGCGAGGCCTCACCAGCAAAGTAAACCTCATCTTTCAAGATTTTCAATGCTGACATCGTCTTGGCCTCATGACGTGTTGGATATAATTGGTAACGGGTTATTTGTAGTCGTGGTGGTTCCGGTCAGTGCTGTGGTTAGGGGCAAATACTGTCGCGACAAAAATGACTATAGTAATATCACTCGTATTAATATCGACTAATGCGCAATTTTGTACAACATATCATCGAAAATGAAGATTTATGACAATATTGCACAATGTTTACACATTTAGAACGTATACATCATTATATAGGAAAAAAAATGTTGTAACAAATAAGTTTATGTTAGTGATATCAACCAAATATAAAAATATAATATTATCTATTTAAGTATGATACATGGGTAATTATAATATTCAAAATGACAAGCTTTAGAATTTATTGCACGGTAAAAATGACAATCATTTTTGACGCGACATTTTGATAAGGAATTCTGCAGAGAAAGTATTGTATATCTCGCTAAAGCATCCTGTTGCATAAGGCAATATAGTTTAAGTAAATGAGTATATAAATGTTATGTGTTATGTGTAATTGTTACTATTGTTAATTAAAGCAAAGAAGCAGAAAGGTGAGATTTTGAATGTATGCAGTGACGACAATCGCGTCCAGCAACTATTTACTGAAGACAATGGTAGTACTTTATGTTTTCATTTAGATTTGTAAAACTTGATACCTTGCACGATATTTTTAAAAGCGTTGATAAATTTAGATTCACTTTGTGAACCTGAAACCGATGGTTGCTTAGTAACAGTAATTTTATTAGACGCAATTAGCTTAAATTAAGTACAATTTAGTGCTATCCTTTTGCGGTTTTGTTGTAAATCTGATCATCGGTTTGTGCTTCATAGGAGTTTTATTAAGATATCCCGTTACTGTATGTCTAGTTTGATATTTTTCGAATGTCATAGAAAGTGCTTAGACAATATTAGCCCGGCCGCAAATGTTTTAAATAAGAGTTCAGTCATAGCATGTTTCCAAATCAAATGTCAAAATTAATGTTCCAAATTGATACCAACACAACGAAATAGAACGCATTATTCAAATGTTTTTGTTTACCTTTGATGTTGTTCGGCTATAAGAAATGCAAAGTGCCACAAAGGCTGAGATTAAGTTGCATTTCAAAAATTTTTGCCTGGCTTCAAACTCACGCAACCGGAATGCAATTTCTAAATTGAATATAACGTGATACCGATTTATATTACAAAATTATGTTGGCACATGCTCAGTTTTGTTTATTTTCACATTTGACGTAAAATTCATAATATAAAATCCAAAACCTGGTTCCAAACATTTGCGGCCACGCCTAAACTGCATTTTCCTAGCTTTTAACATTTTATGTTATGTTTTGTTTATTAATTTTAATTTCGGGCGTGGGTTGTATATAGGTAATGCTGTAGAGATTTACTTTAAATAAGACTTTATAATAACATATATCTCGCTTAATTTTTCCATCTATATTGTAATTAAGAATTTATCAGACACTTATGTTTATAATAAGTACATATATATTAGGTTTGTATTGCTTGTTAAGAATTTGCATGACGTATAGAGTGGTTTTATGTATTGTTATAATCTAATCAATTATATTAATAGCATAGATTTTCTGAGATTTAAAGTAATTTTATAGTGGAGCTTCGATAATGCCGAAGTTCATGGAATATTGGCACTGAATATACATACCATTATAAAAAAAAAAAGTCTTGAGTCATTTAGTTATATCTTACGTTGTCAGTTTTATTTAATGTCAGGGCATGCCTTTCCATTTTCACTTACCAGCTTTCTATATTACTTCATACATCATTTGTATTTTTTTCTAAACACGTGTAAACATAATTAAATACGATACTGAGCTTCTCAGTACACACCTAAGCTGGAGTTAGTGGCCAGGAAGTCCCCTCATCAAGATCATGGATTTTGTGAATTATCGTGGTTCCATTATAAAACAATATGAATAGTTATTTGCAGTCCTCTCTACGGCTTCAAATATACTAATGATATTTTTTTGGGCAACTTTCAGTTGAAGGGAATCAGCTAATCTCGTATACAGGGAATATTCCAGACTTTGAGGATATAAACATGCCAGATCTGGAGTGCGATAATTCTCAGGACGCGTGTTTATTGCCTTCGCCCAGCAGTTCTACGCTCAACACCCCCCTGATGCAGGTGCGGTCGCCTTCGTTCACGCCGAAACCATGAGGAAAGCCTAGACCCAAGAAAGGCCGCCACAAGAAAGAACGCTCATCTAACAAATGAGCTCGTCATATTGTGAGGGCACTTTCTTGTGTGAACTGACTTTAATACGGACTAGTATAGTTGATTCGTAGCATTAAGATATCTTACATTACTAGAAAAGTTACATTTGGCTTACAAACAAAAATTACCAAGCAAAATATGAACAGGGACAACTATAGTTGTTTTACATTTTACGTTACCTTGTATCTCAAAATACATTTTCGTGCAAAATTAACCAAAAATATGTTAGATGTAAGTGATTTGTCCGGCTATCACCAACAAAAAACTTGAGGGTAGTTCATACTGCCTCATATAAATGTTTATTTATTTTCAATGTTGTTAATAGTGTGAATTTTATTATGTACAGTTACGTAATTTATTGTTTATCGCGTTATTGAATAGTATAACACAAATAAAATTATTTAAGGAGCCTATTGCCTAGTAATATCATACTGTACGATGTAATGTCATATTAGTGTACAATGCTGTGTTTCCACTGCCCATCAAAATTGGTGCAAAGCGCTTTTTTTCTTTTACCTAGTCGTGATACTGTGATCCGATATCATTAATCCGCCTTGACTGGCAGTGGAATCACCGTATACTTTTTACACCATGGTAGGACATTCCTTGCTTTTACCAAGTACGGTGAAGTAAATAGATCTTTGAGAGACTTTATTATACAATACGTGACTATGGCTCTAATATGTACAGTGGGCCAACAAGTTAGGTATGCAGGGCAAAAACTTCTAAGTCACAGAAAAGACCTACTATACCAGTTATGGATAAGTGAGTTACATATCTAAATAGTGTATATATTTCACTTATTAAATATGAAATTCATACTTGCATATCTATTGCGGTCAGCTTTCACTATGGCGTAGAAGTTTTTGACCTGCAAACCGAATTGATTGGGCCACTGTACCTATATTTTTTGTTTGCGACAACAATAAATTAACATTACTAATAGTTTAAAAAGTAAATATGTGATATTAATGACTTTATCCAACGAGCATTGCAAAGTTGCGGCATTTTACAATTTACACAATAATTAAAAATAGATTTACAAACTGATTCGCAGCAGTGAGTGAAGATATAATATATAGCCTTTTGCTTTGGTGCCTTTAAGTACGAAGTTACTAAAACAATTATATACCTGCCGTTATGAAAGTAATACATTAACAAAAACAATCACAAACTGAATTATATAACTTTGGTATAAATGCATTGAATAGAATTTTTCTGCACCAGACATTCATTTTAGTATATAATGTTTAACTTCTCTTTATATAAAACCCTATATCTCTGCTCGATTGCCTATACTCTTAATGTTATGATACATTATAATATAATTTAATTCTACATAATCTGAATGTATACCCATGTAGTCCTACAGGGATTTTTATAAACATGACTCAAATTATAAATTAAAGTATTTATTAGACATATTGTGGTAGACATCATAGAAATAAGGAAATGATTCCCTTTCATAAGCAAAAACTCAAATCGTGTTTATAAAAAATCCTGTTGGATTGTAGTGTCCCGAACTACGGTGTTACCACATCCATTTGAATTCAGGGTACCTAACTGATCAAGGAAAGATCGACAGTCATAGATATGGCAACATCTCTAGTGGATATTTGGTTCAACATTATAAAATTATGGATTAATAAAACAGTTCGACTGGGATGTTTAACTATGATTTGCTCATTGAAAGTATTGGTCCGTTGACAATCATTATACTTGGATATACAAGTGATAAGTATATAATTTTGTTTATAAGGCTAATTAAATTGAAATATCTATGTCAGTTAAAGTGACAATATAATGGTTTTAAATTGGGTTTTGTATCCAGATATATTTTGTAAGTAAGTACTATCTCTTTTCTATAACTGATTGTTTGATATTTTTTACAAAAAGTCTGGCACTTAAATACAAAATATGTCACGGGTTTAAACCTACTATCAAATGAAAAATTTACCATGCATTTTCCAAAATTAAATATTGTTTACTTGGATAGTAATATTATGTTCTTAAGTCTTTGAGTAGATGAACACTTGTCGTTTATTAATTCATTGTACTGTACTTTCCTTAAAAAAATATATATTATAATATAATAATATAGTATGCTTTATTAAACAAAACTTTATGTTAAAGCGTTATATAAACATACATACAACCACAATAGTTTTAGTTACAATTAGTTTATATCGCAGCCATTGTATTATATCATTAAATACGTTTATGAACAAAGTTTGGTAAGATTAATTAAGGTAAATCATCATACAATATATGTTATGTTTAAAATAAGTTATTTTTAAATTCAATGTAATAAAATATTGAAATGATCTAAGTACGTTTTATTTGAACACCATTATTTATACCTCACATAATAGTTAATACACACTATTTACATTGTTTCGTCCAGTGTCTGGAGTATGCAGGTCGCAATACTCCCTACAAAGAGCACTCAATCAATATTTGATTTAATTGTCTATGGGCCAGTTTCTGCGGCGGGTAGATCTTATCCGACATATAAAATTTAACTCTAACAGAATTTTAAATTGATAGAAGTTACACTAGAAAAAACAATTGCTACTTTCATTTAAGTGTGCTATATGCGTACGGTATCCTGTCAATAAGGTTTATATAAACCTGTGAAATTGGGACTAAGACTCCTAATCATGGTTGGCGTTCGCTAACGGCCGTGTAGCCTACCTATAATGGTAAGTGTCAACTACGACCCGTGAACATTTTCAGAAGCAGATTGTTAAAGATGTCTCGCTACATCTGGGGACCACGTTGTTATGCCTCATGTCCCAGTTATTAGGTAAGTTAAAGATTAAAAATCTATAAATATCCTCCTGCTCTAATAAATCCTAAAATAAAGACCTTTGAAAACTTTGAATATCTTGAAGTAGGATCTGTTGAAATATTAACTAGTATATGAATGCACCCAATGCTATGTATGTGTTGCTATATTTGGAACGCACCCTAGTGCGCACACACTCCTGTCATGGCCGTCAGTAAAAGATGTAATGGTATCGGACTCTGATTATAATGAATAAATGTATCAAGAAGAATCTTTGTTTCTCTGAAGCATCCAAAGACATTATTCACAACAGCAGAGCGTGGTTGATCGAATCAAACCATGGAGAAGCTTATGTTGCCTGTCCTGCGGGAAGGAGAGTCATTTTCAAACTGGAAATTCCGTCTTAGAATGTTGATGGAAGAAAAAGAAGTACTAGACGTGTTAGAAGATCGCAAAGAATCTACAGATGAAAAAGAATTCATGAAAAGCGATAGGAAAGCGAAAGGAATCATAGTGCAATGTTTGAGTGATAAGTACTTAGAAACAGTCAAGAACTGTAGTACAGCTTTAGAGATGATCAAGTCTCTTGAAGCATTATTTGAGAGGAAAAGTGTCATTAACAAGCTACATTTACGAAGAAAACTTCTAACATTGAAATGTACTAGTGGGATAAAGCTACAAGATTTTTTCTTGACTTTTGACAAGATAGTAACCGACTTGAGTGCGGCGGGATGTCAAATTATAGAGGAGGACAAGGTGTGCTACCTTCTGTCTGCAATGCCATCGGAATACGAAGCAGTAATCACTTCTATTGAGACAATGTCAACATCTTCAGATTGTAAGTTAAACATAGATTTTATAAAAGCTAGATTGCTTGATGCAGAAATAAAGTTTGCAAGTAGAGAGACCTCAGAAAAGTCATTTTCATGTTATTCATGTGGAAAGAAAGGACACAAGTCATATGATTGTTGGAAAAAGGAAACAAGGGAAGGAAATGAACAGAAACCAGGTGAAACAACATCATCTAATACTAAAGGTAGATTTATGAAAGGAAGAGGAAGGTCAATGCAGAGAGGAATAGCACGAGGTCGAGGCAGAGGCAGAGCATATGTCACAGAAAGAGAAGAAGATAGTATGCAGGATTACTGGATGTTTACAGCGTTTAATATGAAAGAAGCGGATGGTCAAGTTAGTAGTTTAGTTTAGTTTAGTTTAGTTTTCCTGGGCGGTATCCGCACTTAGTCCTCCTATGGGACCATTGTACGTGATAGGTTTCCCGTTTACTCCAGCCAGCCTATGTCGGTCCAGAAGGAAAGCAGCCTCTGAGGGCTGCTGCAGGCTTCCGGAAGCGATGTTGGTGATTGAAGAATTTGTGCCCGTTGTTCGGCCACGCTGCTGCATTCCATGATGACATGCTGTGGCGTTTCTTCTGCCTTCATGCATCCTCTGCATAGGGGGCTGTCTGTTATTCCTATCGTGTGTAGGTGTTTGTTAAGTAGACAGTGACCGGTCAAGATTCCAATGGCCTTGCGGAGTCTGTCTCTTTTCAGTTTGGTGAGGTCGCGGGCAAGTTTTTTGTTAAGAGCTGGAACAGCATTCTTAGTTTGCCGACATCCTTCACTTGTTGTCCACGCTTTCAAGTGTATTCTCTGGGTTTCTTCGCGTAACCATGTTTTAATTTGGGCCTGAGGGATGGGCAGCAGGGGTTCCGGGCCGTACACTTTTGTGTCTGCTCCCCTCCTGGCTAGCTCATCCGCGGCGTCGTTTCCCAATGAGTTGCTGTGTCCTTTTATCCATTGCAGGGTTACCTTGTTGGTTGCTGCGATGGACTGAAGTGCGTTATGGCATTCCATTATAAGGACCGAGTTTATTGTGTTGCTGCTGAGGGCTTGAAGCACGGATGCACTATCAGAGACGATCTTAATGTTAAGGTCCCTGATGTCTCTGGCTGCAACCGCCTGTGCCGCTCTGGTGATGCCAATGCATTCTGCTTGGAAGATTGTGTTTAGCTTGTCTAGTGTTGTTGATATTTTAATGTTCAAGTCATTTGAGAAAACACCGGCTCCGGTACCAGTGTTGGTTTTGGAGCCATCTGTATAGATCCTAACTTCCTCGGTGCCAGAGTAATCCTTTTCCTCCGCGGCAAGTTGGATGTTGTATCTTCGATCAAATACATGTTTCCTCAATATCCTATCCATGGGTGCCTCAAGGAGCGGGTTCTCCTTGATGCACGTTTGAAGGATATTGGAGTGTGTTGTTACAGAGTTTGATCTCCATACACCTAAAGATTTTAATCTTATGGCTGCTGCTTTTGCCTCCTCTTGAATCACCAGATCTATTGGTCTTAGATTCAGGAGATACTCTAGAGCAGCAGATGGAGTTGTTTTCATACAGCCAGTTGTTGCCACACTCGCCAAGCGTTGTAGGCTTTGAAGTTTGGATTTCACTGTGCTCAGCTGGGTTCTGGGCCACCACACAACTGACCCGTAGGTTATTGAGGGCCTGATCACTGCTGTATATAACCAGAGGGTGATCTTTGGGCTGAGACCCCATCTCTTGCCAACCATTCTTCTACATTGATTGAAGGCAATACAGGCCTTCTTTGTTTTTGCTTCGATATGACTCGCCCAGTTCAATTTATTATCTAGGAGTACACCCAGATATTTCACTTGTGTTGATAGGGAGAGTTTTGTTTTGAAAAATTTTGGTAGGTTTAGTTCAGGTAACTTCCTTTTGTTAGTGAAAAGAATAAGTTCTGTTTTATTTGGATTTACTGATAGGTGTTGTTCATCACACCAGTTTTCTACTATCTGTAGTGCTGAAAGCATAACTTTACAAAGTATATTTTCAGCACTTCCGTTTATCAGAATTGCTAGGTCGTCTGCATAACCAATAGTAGTGTAACCTCTATCGTTCAGCCTCTTTAAGAGACTGTCAACTACTATGTTCCATAGAAGTGGCGACAGGACTCCTCCTTGAGGACATCCTTTAACTACCTTTGCACGCGTGGTAGTGTTCCCCACTATCTGAACCGCCCTTTTGCCAACCAGTTCGGTAATCCATCCTCTGGTGACTTGGTCCACATTAAGTTTTCTTAGGGCGTGGTTGATGCTGTTGTGCATAGTTTTATCAAAGGCGCCTTCTATATCTATGAAGGCTGCGAGTGTTGAACATTTGTTTGTGAGTGCCGACTCTATTTTATGGACCACCGCGTGTAGTGCCGACTCTGTTGATCTACCTTTCCTGTAGGCATGTTGTTGGGGATGTAGCGGAATCTTACTGAGTGCTCCATCTCTTAGGTGTCGGTCTACCAACCTTTCCAGTGTTTTTAGTAGGAAGGAGGTTAGACTGATTGGTCTGAAGGATTTGGCTTGTGTGTAGTCGTCTTTTCCCGGTTTCGGTAAGAAGACTACTTTCGCCTCTCTCCATTGTTTCGGAATATATTTAAAGGCCAGACAGGACCTAAAGATCGGTATTAGGTGTCTAACTGCTTGGGTGAGTTGCCATTGTAGTAGCGCCGGGAAGATGCCGTCCAGCCCTGGTGACTTGAATGGTTGAAAGCTTTTCAGGGCCCATTCAGTCCTTTCCGCCGTTACTATCGCTTTTGCAAGGTCCCATTCCTGGGTTGTTGGTGTGTCGTAGTGCTCGTGTTGCCACGTGTAGTCAGGTGCTGGTTGACTACCTGGAAAATGGGTTGCCAGTAGCACTGCATTTGCTTCTTCCTCCGTGTTTGTATAAGAGCCATCATCCTTTTTCAAGGAGCCCAGAAGGTTTGAGTTGTCCTTCAATCAAATGGTCAAGTTAGTAATAGTTGTACTAATAATATAAATAGTTATATTCAATTTATAGTAGATTCAGGGGCTACTGAGAATTTAATTAAAGAATGTTTTAAGAAGTTCATGTATGATATTCAACAAATAGATGAGATTAAAATATATGTCGCAAATGGTCAATATTTGAAAAGTAAAGAGAAAGGAAGAATAGATGTAACTTGGAATAAAGAGAAAATAACAATAGAATGTTTAATTGTAGAGAACCTAACATATAATTTGTTATCTGTAGCGCAATTGTTATCAAAGGACTTAGTTGTCGAATTCTCTAAGGATATGGTCTTTATATGTAGAGGACAAGCTAAAATTGAAGGTAAATTACAGTCTCGTTTATATGTGCTTAATTTTAATATTTCATCAAACAAGTGTATGTTTAGTGGAGATGAGATTAATGATAAACAGTTATGGCATAGACGTTTAGGTCATCTTAACAAATTAGGTTTAAAAGTTTTGGGATTGCCTATTTCTAATGAAAAGTGTGGTAAATGCATAGAAGGTAAAAGTACAAGAAGGACGTTTCAAGAATCAAGAAAATATTCAAGACAGATAGGAGATTTAATTCATTCAGATATTTGCGGACCAATTCAACCATGTGATATAAATGGTGCTAAAATATTTTCAAGTCATTATTGATGATTATTCTCATTTCTTAACAGTAAGATTATTAAAACAGAAGAATGAAGCTGAAGAAAACTTGATAAACTACATTAAACAAGTTAAAACACAGTTAGGATACAAAACTAAAAAGTTGAGATTAGACAATGGTGGTGAATTTACATCAAATTATTTTAAGAATTACTGTAGACAAAAAGGAATAGTAATACAGTATACGTCACCTTATACACCAATGCAAAATGGAAGTAGTGAGAGAATGAACAAGACTTTGTTAGATAGAACAAGAACTAAATTTGCAGAAACCAAATTACCTAGACATTTGTGGGGTGAAGCTTTATGTTGTTCGGCTTATGAGTTAAATAGATGTCCAAGTAGAGTACTTCAAAATGCTACTCCAGCTATGATTTGGTATGGAATAAATAACATTAAGAATATGAAAGTATTTGGGTCAAAAGCATGGTGCGTTACTATACCTAAACCAAACAAATTGGATGCAAGGGCAAAACCTATGATTATGGTAGGCTATAGTAAGAATGGATATAGGTTGTGGGATCCTGAAAATGATGAAATAACATGTTCAACAGATGTAATTTTTGATGAAACTAAAATTGTTTATAATAAAGACAAAGAAGATAATAATGTGAAACAAAATGAAGAAGCAGTTATATATAAAGAAATAGAAAATAATACAATACAACAGAAAGAAATAATAAAACCTACAGAAGAAATTGAACAAACAGAAGAAAATAGAAATGAAGAGGAGAAAGTAAAGACAAGGACGGGAAGAGCCATCAAAACTCCTACTTACCTAAATGAATATGAATTACACCAAGCATATTGTCTGTTACATACAGAAGAACCTGAAAATTATAAAACTGCAATGGAAACTGGATGGAAAGAAGCTATAGAAAATGAAATAAAAGCATTAAGAAAGATGAATACATTTACTGAAACTTACTTACCTGAAAATAAGCAAATAATAGATGCAAAATGGATATTTAAAATAAAGGAAAATGGACAGAAAAAGGCTAGACTAGTTGCTCGTGGGTACCAGTTAAAAGAAAATGAAGAATTTGGCAAGAATTATGCTCCCGTAGCAAGAATGTCAACAGTACGCACATTTCTATCAGAAGCTGTACAGAAGGAATGGCCAATCAGACAACTAGATGTACCTACAGCATTTCTAAATGGAGAGTTAGAAATTTACTTAAAACAACCGGAAGGAATTAAAGTTGCAAAGAACAAAGTTTTAAAGTTAAATAGAGGATTATATGGTTTAAGAGAAAGTCCAAAAGTATGGAATCAAAGATTTAATGAATACATGGAAACAAAAGGATTTATAAGATCAAAACATGACTATTGCCTATATTTATCAAAAGAGATAAATGCTATAATATTAATTTATGTAGATGATATTTTAATTACTACATCTCAAGAAAATATAAATAAGATAGTACAAGGATTAAAAGAAGAATTTGAAGTTAAAGATTTTGGATTTCCTAAAACATTTTTGGGAATGGAAATAACTAGAGAACTAAAAAACTAGATAATGGAATAAAGATAACACAGAATAAACAAATACAAAAAATGTTAGAAAAATATAATATGACAGAATGTAAAGGAGTTACAACACCAGTAGTCAAAGGATTTCAAATTGACAGAAATGAACCAATAAATATAAACTTACCTTATAGACAGCTGATTGGTAGTCTGATGTTTGTGGCAACAGTGTCAAGACCTGATATTTGCTATGCTACATCATATTTGAGTCAATATTTGGATAAGCCAACACAGAGCTTATGGACTCAAGCTAAGCGAACATTAAGATATCTAAAGCAAACAGCTGATGTTGGATTAATTTATGAGAGAAATGATAAATTGTCAATACATACTTACTCTGATGCTGACTGGGCTGGAAATTCAACTGACCGAAAAAGTATGTCAGGATCTGTAACTTTGCATTGCAACAATGTTGTTGCATGGATGTCAAGAAAACAAAATTGTGTTTCATTGTCTACTGTGGAAGCTGAATATGTTGCTGGAGCAACCAGTGCTTGTGATTTAATGTATGTGAAAGGACTTTGTCAAGATATTAATGGACTGAACTGTAAAGTGAAGTGTGTATTATTCATGGACAATAGAGGTGCCATACAACTTTCAAAATCATTAGAGAATAGTAAACGTACTAAGCACATTGATATAAAGATTCATTTTTTAAAGGATTTGATAAATAAGAAAGAGTTTGATATAGAATATGTACCTACAGACCATAATTTGTCAGATATGATGACAAAATCATTATCAAATGATAAAATTTCATTTTTCTGTAAAGAACTAAATATTGTGTAATTTTTGAGGTGTAATTTTCTTAAACTATGTGTAATTGTAACCACTTTATTTGTAATTTCAAAGTGTTATATGTGAATTGTTTTAATGTGTAATTTGTGTAACATTTAAAATGTTGTTAATGAGTATAGTATTGTGTTTTGTGTGACTACTAATTATGTTATTAAAGATAATGTGTAACATTTTATTTAAGTGTTGTTTTGTGTATTGTTTAACATGTGAGTATTACATTATAATGTTATGTTAGTATTAAAAAATATGAATATGTTTGGATCAACAATTTTGTGGGCCAATTATGTATGTGTATGTTAGCGATTTCAAGTTGTTTGTAAACTAATTAAACTATCAATCGAGGGGGGGTGTTGAAATATTAACTAGTATATGAATGCACCCAATGCTATGTATGTGTTGCTATATTTGGAACGCACCCTAGTGCGCACACACTCCTGTCATGGCCGTCAGTAAAAGATGTAATGGTATCGGACTCTGATTATAATGAATAAATGTATCAAGAAGAATCTTTGTTTCTCTGAAGCATCCAAAGACATTATTCACAACAGGATCTTATCAGAAAACGAAGTCTGAAGATATTGAACTTTGCAGATGATACTTAGGTGCTTACTATGAAATATTTGATTTATTAATATCTAGGAAAACAGCAGAAAAGATGCTGGCCTTACAACTGCCAGGGTCACAAAAATAACGGGTTCAAGTAGTAGAGAAAAAAATAATTGGGTGATTAGTTAAAATAATTTATTGCATTACATCCAACAGATTTGTACTTAAAATAACATTAATATAGGTACAAGTAAAATTAGTTATCACAGCGGCAATAATCCCGATTCAAGATAATGCTCTAGTTAATTATGAAAGAAGAAAGTAGGCGTACAGAATAAATAACATATCACTAAATAATTTAACAGAAATAATCCACTAAATACACAAACCAAAAACTATATAGAATAATCAAGGCTATAAAATTTGTTAAAATATAAACAATCAGTACTTTCACTGATACCAGCTTGTTATTCTACCAAAAAGTGGAGTAGGCACCTAGTTACATTATTGTACAAAAATAAACCACATTAAATTCATTCTTATTAGAACTTTGACCTTGCGTCAAACGATTGCAAGTAAAAGTTATTGGCTATTGCATAAAAAAAAAAAACCAATAGGAAAAATAAAATCAATAGATAGGCAGATAATATTACTCGCTCGCTCACAAGGCCGCCCTAAGCAGATATGAGCTAGAGTTATTTATAGGCAGCCAGTGATTGTCGACGTTAGAAGATTGGGGATGAGATGAGGGAGACCTTAAAGCTAGTGAAAGATATCCTTCGCAAAGTGGGTAGTAGTAGCCTTTTTCGATTATTGGGCTTTACATAATCACTCAAGCTTGCAGTTGAAATCAAGTGTCAGCGTCAAAGCCTGACGTATGTAAACATATTTTCATACAAAAAAAATACGCGTGCAGACGTATGAAATAATGCCGTCACGCTGCGCTCCTGTACGCTCCACTTCCTGTCAACTGCGACTCTTATTGTCATGCTGCTGTCGGATGATTGTACCTTAATCATCAACATGGTTTCGATTACATTCGGCTTCTATATTCTCCATTTATAACGGAACTGACTAAATAGTAAAAAGTGGCTAATTATTTGGACACAATGTTTAAAAGAGAGAAACAGAACCAGACAACAAAACGCCAATTAATATGAAATAATTTACAAATCTAAGAGATATAATAAGATACCGGATCTTATCCGATGTTTTGAAAATATAGCCTTTAACAAAGATAAAAACGTGATGATACATCGTAAATTTCATCTCAGGTACCTTGAACCTACAAGCTTAACCGAAATGACTCAAAAAATGTGAGTATAAATCCAAACAACCTTTTTATACTCTCACACACGACCAATTTAGTCCACACCTTAGCAGTGTGCAGCTGAGTATTACCGGTGATTCAACGCTTCTAGGTGCTATGATTCGTGTGGACTATACGTAAATTGTTCTACTAAATATCGCTGAATAATTAAATATATTGATAAATGCTTTTTCTTTTATTTGTGTAATGTTTATCACATCAAAAGATTACTTCAAGATGTAATCTCGATTAGCCGTGAATCACCAGTTTTTTTCCATTTTTTACTATTACCGGTGAATCACTGGTCTTACTCTGGTTCTCACTGCACTGCACCGAGCATCGGTCGTTTAGGAAAGCTCTTATATGTAATAATCTCTATGAGACACGAAAAAATAAACACTAATGTAAACGTAATTTTCTCATCAATGCAGGCAGAAAAGCAGGAGCTGGCTCTCGTTTCTTTAAACCATCTTCATTGTAAGGTCCAGGCTTGGACATCAGAAGTGTATGAAGTGTGGGCAGCCCAATGGAACACGCAAGCTCAGGAGACATATTCCGGCAGCCTTGAACATCCAGGAAGCAAAGCTTTTCGCAATATATCTTCACTGCCTCCAATGTCTTATCAGTTAGTTGATTACAGCCCTGAAATGTAGATAGATAGAGAATTATTTATTGTACACAAAGAAGAAATATATAATTGTGATACACAGTCTAATTTGAAACATGCACAATGGGCAGCCTTATCACTCTAAAGTGATCTCCTTCAGGCAATAAGTAAATAGACATGGTCAGTGGTGTAGTAAGAAAGTACATACTTAACTAAAAATAATGTTTATACATACATGTATAACACATATATATGCTTAAATAAATACAGGCGGACATAAAATATATATTAAATCTCTCTTTATATAAATATAATATATAATACATATATAAAAATAAATATATATATATATATATATATATATATATTAAGATAAATATATATATATATATATATATTAAGATAAATATATACATACATAATTCAGTAGACATTTTAAAGCAATGCTTAATTTTTGGTGACTTTATTATGATAATGTCCTTATTATTATATTATGTAATGATTTTATAAGCATTTGTAACATAAATTATATTTAGCTAAAGAATATTCAACATACCCTCAGTTGCAGCTGCTTTAATCTTCTTAAGCTTTTTACAATCTCATTAACAGCCTCATCTTTCAAGTTGTAGCAATCTGTGAGGTTAAAGTATTCAATGCTTGGACAGTTTTTGACTAAGTGATCCAGTCCCTTGTGAGTAATTTGTTGACATCTACTAAGATTCAGGTTGACCAGTTCCTTGAAGTTAAATGCATAGGTAAGACTTACATCTGTTATTCTATTACACCCACTTATGTCTATTTCTTGTATTTTTTTCATGCGAGCTAGGGAATATCCAGTGAATGTGTCCATTGACAATTTCTCACACATGAGCATTACATCTCGTTTTCTTTTAGCATCACGCACAATTTCCTCTTCAGCTCTGGATCCTAGGTGTATCTTGACAGGTGCATGTACATTGTCATAATTCGACATAATTGGCCTATCCTCTCCATCCTCAGTTTCCACTTTGCCCATGCCAGTCAATCCAGCATCTGATACTTTATCACAGTAGCTTAATTTTAGAATTTGAATGTTTAGTTGATTCTTGAAAATAACTTGTATTGAAGAATCAGTGACTGCATTAAAGCAATAGCTTATGTTTAACATTAGCAAATTTGGAAGATGCTCAGAAAGCATTATAAGGCCAGCCTCATCTAAATTCAATGAGTTAATATCCAACTTTCTCAAAGTTTTGTTCTCTTCTGCACATATCCCTTTTTTGAGTCCTTCTTTAGTTAACAATTCACACTGTGATATATTCAATGATTTTAATTTCTTTAGTTTGTGTAATTCAGCTATGCCCAAATCTGTGACTGCTCGACATCTTTGGATATTTAGGGATTCCAAGTTGACTAGATTGTTACTAATATGTACAAGTGACTGGTCAGTGACACGGGTGCACAATCCCAAGTCAAGTTCTCGCAGAGACACCTGGTGTGTTGTCAGAGCTAGTATACCAGTATTGGTGAGTTGGTCACAGGAATGTACTCGAAGTGATTCTAATTTCAAATGATCTACTTCTGATAAACATTTAAGTGCTGCTCCATCAATAAGAGTGTATGAAAAATGTAAACGCTTCACATTAATAGCCTTTACTTTAATGGCTTGTAATAAAAAGAAAAATGTTAATACACTTTCCGATGGATTTTGGAAGATATCAGAGGAGAGTGGGTAAAATTTTTTGACCAACCCAGCATGGAATTGCAATGAGCAACCAGATAAATTCAATTCCTCAAGTGCTGGTGCTGCTGATACAAATCTATTGAACAAAGCATCTGTTAAATATTGATTTCCTGATAAGCTCAATGATTTTAGATTTTCAAGGTTTTCTGTTAAAAATCCTTCACTTTTTCCTTCTAATAATCTACCTGACATAAATAACTCTTTGCATGATTGAATGTTTAAAGTTTCCAGGTTTGTACATTTTTGTAACATGTACACAAATATTTTTTCACATATGTCACAGCTTATCAGAGTTAAGCTTCTAATATGTTCACCCATTTTATTCCAAAATTCATTTTGTTTATTTGATATTTCCACTTCATTAAATAAATAATTAAAGTATATGATGTGTGAGTTCTCGAAAATTTGGAGTGGTGAAGCTTCCTCATTTAATATTGATTTGTAAAATACGACAACTTTATTCCTCAAAAAGCATTGATCATTTGCAGCCAAGTACCAAGAACGGCATGTCTCGCTGGCTGCTTTTCTATCAGATTTTGGTAGATATTTAAAAAGATACACTAAAACCTGGAAGAATATTAAAAGATTGCTTAGCGACTTAAATCATATTTCTAAAATAATATATTATTTATTGTGAACTTTTTGATTTCCCTGTAGAATAAATAAGTTAATACTACAGGAAAACTTTCATTCGTTACCAACAAAGGAACAATGAGAAAACCTGATATGTGATCGAGAATCACGTGAAAAATGCCTGAGAGTAAACAAAGAAAAACTTTAAAGCAAATATTATCTAGTATTGTATTCCAATAAACGGTGGACATACCTCAAATGGCAGCTCCATTTGTCGTCGAATTACACAAGTGTCCTAAAAAAATGGTAAAGAGGATTTTTATATTATTTTATATATGTTACGTGCTGAGATCCAAAATATTTTGACTGACTTCATTGACATGATTGACATTAGTTGACATCTGATTTTGACATTGACAATGACAATATTGACAATAAGGGATGACCGTAAATGTTACCATAAACGTATATTAATATCTAAACATTTTATTAAATCATTCCATAGAAATTGACAATGAGGGCTATCGCGTATAAATTTTCCGCTAGTGCTTGTGTCGAGTGAGGTCTCCGAAATGTTAAATGTCACTATTTGCGTTTTATTAAATTGTGTTTATAAGTCTATAGAGACACAGTTCCTTACGGCTTTCTTAAGACAGGCGTTTTACAAGCGACAGAGAACGCACTTGTGCATAACGCACGTAGGAGAGTAAAAGAAAAAAGAAATTAGAACAAAAATGGCGCACTTGTTAATAATTTTTGTTTCAATATTCTTCTTCAATTGTCTTCGAAACGCCTGTGTGAAACGAAACGAATGTCCGTCAACAAAGTTTGACAGAACTTACTTTACAGAGGCGCCATCTGGTGAGACAAAAAAATATATCCCTTATTGACAATACACGGCAGCTTTAATGTATATATAGCATATTTTTCATCTTCGTATTTTGACATACTTACATCAGATTCAGAAGACCACACCGCTATTCATTGCCGATAGTAAATAGTTAGAATTAAACATTTGCGTAGCTTATGAGATGGGGAATAGACAAAATTAATCGTCGTTAGTTCCGGCGCGGACTCTACTTTAAAGCTGCCGTGTCTGAAGCGATTTACTCGCTAGGAGATAAAAATATTTTGTGCGATTTATTAATACATAGATAAAGCGTAATTATTACACAACTAGAAACTATTTCAAACTACATATTTAATAAAATATACTCTATTTATAGTCTTTAATTTGTCAAATATATTGATTATTGATTTTACTCGCTTTCTTCAGCATCACTGTCTTTTATTTGCTAGTTCGCACTTCAGCTAGAAGAAGAGTAATTGTTTCCAGACAAAAGTGTCTTACTTTTCTTCTGAGGTCATTTTCTGTTGCTGCCTGTACTGCCTGCATGCTTGATACTCATTTGACTTAAGAAATACCTAAGTAATATTCAACGTCTCGCCTCATCTGTGAATATGTAGCTTGAAATAATACAGTATAAGATATATAAGAATTATCCCTGTAGGTACTCCTAACCGTTGAGGAGTTGTTCCTTCCAGCATCAGCTTAACAACATGAAATGCTGACTGCTAGATGTAAATATCTGAGTTGCTCGTAATATACGAAAAACAACATAGAAGACTTTTTAATTTGAGGGGTGCCCTGGATTTCTTTAGGATTCCATCATCAGATCGAGACCTGATGAATATGGGACCACATAACAAGTATACTCAGTAGATAATCGCAGGAAATTAATATAAGATTTCTACTATCGTATAATTTAAACCATATAGTATTATAATAATTTAGTCACCTAGCCTGCTTTCAATAGTCCGCACAGTCATTCCACGATGTACAATATCTTTTTTTAAATTCTAACGTGATTCAAATACATACATACACCATTCAATTTATCTGCTATTGAACACATTTCAACGATTATTTTCAACTTTTACTAGTAAACTGTACCGGGTAATAGGGGAGGGATCTTTTTTGGCTTAATAGTAAATTAACATAATCGTCATTTGACATACTTTTTCATTAAACATAATTTTTTGCATAATAATGATCGGTGGCTTGGGTACCAACAACGTGTAAAAATTGATTTTTTATTTTTCGTAAGAAAAGTATTTTATTAAATAAGGATAGAATGTACATACCTAATGAAATAGTATTCCAAAAGATAATTATTCCAAATTCCTATTATGCCTAACTTGTCGGAATTGTCTTGCGCATTTTGTCCATTCCAGACACTTTAATAAAAAAAAACGGTTTTTGCATCCATTTGCTTATTACCCGACTGCGTCAGAAGGAGGGTTATGTTTTTCGAGAGTATGTATGTATGTATGTGTGTATGTATGTATGTATTATGTATGTATGTATGTATGTATGTATGTATGTCTCTTTCTTTGGCACGCCCTACAGCCCAAACGGCTAGACGGATTTTGACAAATGAGGTGTCGTTGAATTTGTCGAAACAGTGATAGTGACATAGGCTATATAAATTTTCAAAATGGCGCCGGCAAATGAAAAAAAAGGGGGGGGAGGTATGGATTTTCTTTTCATCATAGTAATATAGGTATCAAATAAAAGGCCATGAAAAGACCGTTTCAAAAATATATATACTTCTTATCACATTTATATTACTGATTAAACACAATTTACCAATTTATATACCGGCACGCTCGCGCGTCCGAAGTGGGTGGAAGTTAGTTTGTATGTTCGCTCACACTAATCTTGGAAACTGCCGGTCGAATTTGAATAACTGTTTTTGCATTTGATAGTTTAACTCACGATTAAGGCTCATTGATCTCAAAGAGATTTGATTTCTACAAATTAATAGATATAAAAAAACATGTCGGTTAAAATAACTAAAAAGAGTGAAATAAAAAATAAATATTAAAAAAACAAAAAACCCGACTGCTTATCTTTTCAGTTCTTTTTTTAAGCAGTCGGGTTTTTTTTGGTTTTACTTCTATTTAATATAATTATAGTTTTTAAGTGATATTCTTAAATATTTATTTATTTCATACAGGCACTTTACAGCTTACAGGCAGTAGGTAAATATTTTATATTGGAACAGTTCGCCAATTACGAAGTACACAAAAAATACATTAACAACAGTAATCCGAGAGTGAAAGTATACACACATGCAAATATCCAGTAATTAAATTATATATTAAAAAAAAAAAAAATAATTTACTTAAAACACCAAGTTTGATATAGCTATTTATTTGTAAACAAAATGGAAGAAAAAGTGGTAATTTTTTTCATGTGCTTCTTTTAAACAAAACCTATATTTTATTAGAAATACCACAAAGCACCTGGGCAAAGCCGATAGATTAAACACAAATTCTCGAAAAAAAATTAAGAACTCTTTTCTAACAACGCCTGCAAAAAGTTACAACAAATTGCCATTAAAAAAAAAAACTATTTTCTAAAATTAAAAAGTAATAATATATTTGTGTATATATTTCTGAAAGTGTTATCTATTATAATAAAGCTATGTACCACTACTTTTTATACATCTGTATTGTTTATATAAATATCACTACCTGAACCCAGAGTAACTTAAAGTGCGATTGCAATATACAGTAATTACAAAAGCGTTAAGGAAACAGTAGAACGCACGAGGAGAACGAAGAAGATTTTTTCAAACTTTACGTTTTCGACTTTTGGCTAAGATTTTGGGGTAAATATTCCTAATCCTCATCCTCGTAACTTTTCAGCCAGTTTTTCTTATAAAGCGGCAATAAGGTGAATTAAATGATGTCATAATCCCATCAACAACATAAAAGTGAAAAAAGAGCCAAGTTTTATATTACACCTACAAAAGAAATTATATCCATATATGCCAAGTTCAGTGTAAATGAATACAAGCTGAGCATTTGACTTGAAAGTTTCTATAAGCATAATTATCAAACTTTAGAACAGAACATGGGCATTATAGAATCATCCAGTATGTGACTTAGTTGTTAAGACAAACATAATGTAATCTGTAGTGTAGTTGTCTGTTGCGTTATATTTGACTCAAAATTACAGTATTCGAACTTCTGCACACCGAGCAACGTGGTAAAAGGTAAGTAAACATGTCATATCAATCACTACAAGACCGATTCCTCTAGTATACACATTCCTTCAACTTTCAATTCAACACACGAAAAATAATAGTCCCGGTATTTGTTCCTAAGGGTTGAAATTACTTGCGATAGTCACTCACAATTTGTACAGCATTGGTTGCCAAGCAAACACGTGTCTATGAGAAAAGCACACAGTCGGCAGTGCCTTCTTACGAGTTTGCGCGCAAGGTTACAATATTGTTGAAGCCACTTGTTGGGCGCCAGTATGCTCAGTAAGCGCGGGGTGAGCCGCGCGGTCGGCCACGGTTCACGCGTCCTACCGCCCCGGTACCACGATACTTTTACGATAAACTTTCTCGCTACTTCATTGTTAACTCCCTCTCAACGTGTCGAACTATTCAAAGTGATAATAAAAGTGAAATGGATTGAAAAGTGAGCGCTTGAACTTTGGGATCATGTCGCGAAGGAAACAGGCTAAGCCGAGGTCTTTAAAAGGTGAGTTATAAACATAAGATACAACATATAATTTTATAAATTTATGGAGTTAACTGTTAATAGTTATTTGTTATACAAGAGTGCAAAGTTGCTTTTTAACCGCGTGTTCAATTTTGATGACCGAGCAAGCGAAGGATTCTAAAATTGAATCACGAGCGCAGCGAGTGATTCAAAATTAGAATCCTGAGCGTTAGCGAGGAATCAAAAGAGCACGAGGTGAAAAATCTTTGCACTCGAGTGCAACACGTAACTTTTCATTCCACCTCAGCGAGGAAATGACTAAATGCAAAAAAAAAACGTTTACAATTACAAGATAGGTACACTTTTATTTCAGTTTAGGTATTAATTACTACATTATGACAGGTAAGTATTACAGAATAATCTTTAAATTATAACAAAATAATACTAAGGTATAATTAAGAAAATTTTAAAGTAACGTTGCTACAGTTATTTAAATTGAGTGTAATATTTTTGTTTGGTACTGTAATATTGGTGTTAGTCACTTGTGTACTGTTTTTCGGTAAACTATCTGTCATACTTAATAGTTGTACCGATTCATCGGATTCCCTTGGCGTGAATGTTGGAGAGAGAGGGAGATGGTTAGGTGTTTCATAACGGCTTATTTTTGATGTAGAAGGGCCAGTCCAAGGATCCGATTGAGGCTCTTTCAGTGTAATGGCTCCTACGATGCCTTCACATATTTTAGACTTATTTTGGATGGAATCCTCTATGTATCCCTCTACAACTGCATTGGACTTCCAGCCTCCGTGGCGCTTAAGGGACAGGAGATCAGCCAAAAAGTGTGGCTGAAGTTCGTCGGAAACAATGACCCGTGTACAACAGAGGTTCTGGAAGTTCAAGAAATGTTGCTATTTCTCGTGGGATACTGCCAATTTTATTAGTACCCATAGGCTGTCTAACACACTTTCCATTGCGATACTGTAGAAAATATCGATTGATTGGAGTGTTAGGCGAGCGTAAGGCTTGATATTTCTCAACAATCGTTACGTATTCCTTGCGAATGACGAAGTTGCGGTCTCTTTTTGTCTTTGTATTAGGTAAATAAATTGGCAGTGTCATCTGAATGTTTCTCAATGTTTTTGACATTAAGTTGTGTTAGTTCATTAGTTCGACATGCTCCGTTTATTCCAATAATAAGAACAACCTGTAACGTAAAGAGTATTTTAGTAGATAAATGAATAAAATTGATATGAACGCATAATTATGCCTATCAACATCGACAAAGTATACTATTTCATTGAGATTAATATACTTAAGTAGATACTGAATGTGCAACTGACTTACTTTTGCCGCCAAATATACGGAATCGGGTGCTTCGTTAAGAAACTTTTCAATATCAGATACTGTGAAAACCTTCGAGTTTTAGGTTGATGACCAGATGAGGCTCTTTTTAAAAATGCCACTAATTTAGGATAGGTATCGATATGTATGTCTTTTTTCATCTTTATTGTTGCTTTTAGCATCGAATACGTATTCCATAGAGTGCTTGCTTTCTTGTTCTCGGATAATTCTATAAAATATGCCAGCAAAACGTTTTCTGAGAAAGTTTTGGCTCCTTTTGCTAGTCGCCACGTGTTGAACATATCGTACTGTTTTAAATACTACTCGCGTGATTGTTGAGGGAGAAAGCTCATTTGCGCATTATTAACAGTTTCAGTCAATTCTGTTGGCGTCAAACAAACTTCCTCGTCGCTAGAATCAGTAATTTAAGTTTTTTCACTTGTTTTCAAGTTTCTTGTTTTTAATATACGGTTTAACAATGACGTGAAAAAATGGCGCGTAAAGAACCGCGTACAAAGCAAATTGAAAAAAGAACACCAAGAAGGTTCCGAGTCTGAGTTTCTAACAAATTAAAAAAAAGTTGTATGATATATTCGGCACCATAGAGGTAGCAGTAAATAGGTTTAATGTTTTTTTTAATTCACAAACTTAGTGCACACGATGTTCTCAATTCAATTTACTTTATCCTCTAGAGAATAAAAACGGCTTTTCCACTCAGATATTGAAGATTAAAAATACTCTTTCCGAGATGGTGGGATGAAAAAGAATTTTATCAGTCTGTCAAGTGTTCCAGTAAGATGACAAGGATAGACCCTAAAATTAGGCATCCTGAGCTGTGCATTTGACACTATTATTTATGTTTTGATGGTTAAAAGCTTGTTTATTATGCATACGTAAACTAACTTTTACCTGTGACTCTGCACGCGTTGCATTTCGTTTGTCTAAAAAAAACATTGTTCCGTCGCGTCGCACTAATTTTCCTAGATTGAGTAATTAAGACTGCGCGGCATCGGCGGCATACTTTGCTAGATCAGTTATAATTTTGTAAGTCGGTAGGTACAAAATCTTTAACTACCTGCATATAAAATGGTGACTACCTATGCATCTATAGTATCAACAGTAGGTACACCCTGGGCAATTCGCGAGTTCTCCAAAGCGAATTGGCTAATCCTTTCACCACGATGGCAAGTCAAAATAAAATTTGACTCAGCCATCGACACGACGAAAAACACATGTACCTACAAATATTAATATTTGAGAATTATTTCTTTGAATCATGAAATTACCAGGATGATATCCTTACATTGAGGAAATCTTAACACTGTTCTATTACTGACCTTAGTCTTACTTTGTGCTACTATGCTGAAACTTTGTAAATTAATGTAGGGCTTGTAGAGAAGTAGGTTTAAGAGATATTCTGTTCCTACATATATATCTCATCTAAACCAATATTTTAGGTAAAGAGGGAGCTTTAACGATTTTATAAATCATACTCATTGGTCTAGTGCTTAGCGTATCCGCCTCTCACCGCGAGGTCTCGGGTTCCGTGCACGGGTCGGGAAAAGTGTTATTTGTGAACCTACCGTCAGGAAATTCAGAATAGCAGCACGGGGTAGAATGAGTGCGGTGGATGGCCATAGGCCCATCCTCTATCCCATTGGACTTAAACATAACAGGTGAAATGTGGGTGTCGTACACCTCTGCCAGAACTTTCTGGGTAATATAGGTGTGATTTTATGATGTTGTGTTATGCTATTAATTAAGTCCAAAAATTTCGCAACGGCCATCCAGCCCAAATAATTTGGATAAGGGCAGGTGGATGATGAGTCGTGATCAATCGTAATCAATTTATCAGAAATTTGCTAACTTACGTTAGAACACATTTATGTCATCATCAAGAGAAACAACATTCAAGTTCTCACTCATTGACGAACTGAACGTCAAACTTTTTGCGCTGTTACTTATCTAAGGTACCGGCTACACGCCCCATCTTACTTGCACAAACAGTTTGTGCAAACGGTTTGTGTAAATTTCAAATGTATAAAAATTTCAATTTTCACAAGTAAGTTTGATCGTGTAGCAGGCAAAAGGTCCTGTTTGAATAAACTTTCGTGCAAGTTATGGAGCGTAAAGCCAGTAGCAGTACCTGAGTGACCTTTAGGGATATGTGATACTTCGGGCATTAATCTATCATTAGATACTATCTATTAATATAATAAAATTGTACAGTTCTATTGCCATGTCGGTACATTGAAGATATTTAAGATAAAATAAAAACGAGGGGTCTTTATAACAGCAGTAGAAGTCAAAAACAAATTGTTCTGAATTTTTGTCTGTCTGTATGTTCGTACGGGCTTCACGCAAACGATGCGGCAGGGCATTGGATGCGGCTGTCACAGTTGTGTAGCTGAAGGTCTAACTCAAACACTGGTATATGTTTTACCTTTGTAATTTATCCCTAAGAGCGTTATAGTAGTTTATATGGACGGACGGTGCGTAATTATTTTAAGTCATATTCATGAAATTCTGCATATACAACATACCCAACACGACAAAAATTAACAACAAGATGGGTTTTTTAAAAATGCCGCTCCCCAAGAGGGTTAATTTGAGGGAGGTTCCTCAATTTTGTAGGAAATAGCAAGGAAGAATCGAATTCCACGCGGACAAAGCCAGCAAATGCTAGTTCTCTATGAAACCAGAAATCCTTCTCAAGTCTATTAGTATTTTTTTTTATCTCTACATTGGATTTATAAATGTGATTCAACAGTGGACGAGTACGTTCTCCTGTCAAACATGGCAGTTGATGGTAGAATTTATACAGGAAGTAATTTACATCGTGACAAATAATCTAATAGGATAATCCTATACTTTATCTTGTTTTCGCCCGGTTTTTTTCAGTTTATGACATAATATAGCCTATATAAATATATATATTATATATACTAGCCAACCTCAATATATTGTTTTATAAGAAAACCATTATCTACTATTTTACTTCTTCTTCTTCTTACGTATCAATGGCATTATGGTTTCTCATTTTTTATTTATATTGTTTTTGCCCAGTAGGTAGCAACTTCCACTCCCTTGCTTGTGGCCTTATTGCTGAAATACCACATACTAAGTATGGAAGTGCGCTTTTTACAAGACCTAATCTACACTATTTTACTGAACTGCGAGTAAAGATACCCATGATCACCCTCTGCAATAGGCATGGCACTAATCTATAGATATTAAAATATAGGATACCTTGTCAAAATATAGATAATCATAAACCCAATAGAAGATTTTTTGTTACATACAATAAATCTAACTCATTTTATGATCATTCAAAGTTACATGGGCGAGACCATTTTTAAACAACGAAATTATAAATCAATTATGTTATCAATCACCATTAAATAATTACCTACACAATTGCTAACAACTTTTGTAATTAAACCATTTTCATAAACGATTCCGTATAGATATCAAACAAAATTCATGACTTCACATACTTAAGCGTGAGGTCACGCCATTGAAGCCGTTTGTTTGGAGTGTTTGGGCAAGTCTATTATTAAAGTAAATTTAAAATAGTATTATCTCAGGCATCTTTTGTGATATCAAAAAAAAACGTCGTAAATACCTTAAATTTCTAAGGTTTACCATCAGGATATGCTACCCACCATTAGTTTTGATAACCATCGTTCTACCGTTACTGAGAACTACTACTAATGATACATAAGTTTTACTATGTAACTCTGTTATCTATATTTAATTTAGCTTCAGCTGGCACGCCAAAACGTTCAAGTTAGTATAATATTCCAGTCATCACTAATGAGGAAGACTGAAATCTTATTTGCTTACTGTTTGTAGATTAAAATAGAGTTTAAGTAATAATTTGTCAAATACAGTGCTAACGTAAGTTTATCGATTGGGCTTTGATAGTCCAGTCTATTCTTTAACAACAAGGTTCTTCTTTTTGTAGACGTCTCAGCTCTCTAGTATTTTCAATTCACTGGTGTTTAATGAGTTCACTTTAAGCTCAAATCGTAGCCTCCAATCTGCACCAATATTTTTCTCCCAACGCACACAAAATCCACGTGTATCCACGAAATTACGTAAAGTAAACAATTATTAGCCATGCTCAATGAGAGGCCTCGGCGTGATGGACGCGTCGCGGCCAGCGCGCTGCGGTCGCGGCGCCCTAATATCAGCGTTTTATCAGTGACCGGCCGTGGTCGCACGCCGCGCCGCCATCGCGCGGGCATACATCTTCTGCACCAGACAGACAGGCGGCTTAACGGGGACACGTCATCATCCTTTTGCAGCCAGTGTGCGATGTTTCAAATATCGAACGAGTGAACTGCTGATCGGAAAATTCGATAAATCGGATTTTTCATCGGAAAATTCCAAATCTTCGGGAAATTGCAACTTTAACATTAGGTACTCTGACGTAATAATTCGAAAAAAAAACTTATTTTTTCAGAAAATTCATGAACCATCCGGTGACATAATCTTGCACCCTAAATTCGACAATCATACCTTACCTTACCTACTGAATCACTGGTAAGCGGCTTTGTCACGGTGTCATTAAAACCCTTTACAATAATAGAGTAAAGGTATTAAAATATGAATGAAAACTGAACTGAACTAAAACCCTGTGATAAAGATAAGCTAAGTACATGTTTCTCTTTTGTCGTTCTTTAACTACAACTTTATAAGATTTAATTTTACAATTTCTCAAACATGTTGAGTCTTTATGAACAACCCCTTTTTATAAAAGTTGAGCACTGAGGCAAACAGCACTACGGTTGCAATATCCAAATAATCTGCAATTTTACAGTTCGCTAAGTAACAAAGTAGAATGTTATTTGTTGCAGAGCTAACAGCTATGTAATGTAGTAAGTTTATGTATCGATCTAGTGGCGTCTAGTACTTTCGTAATGCGTCCCCGGGGCCCCGCGAGGATGCTGCGACTCTCGGCTGCTCGAGGGATACCTAATGCAATACTAACTCTTCTACGTATTATGTATTGTACTTCATTCTCATTGTTACTTACCTCCGACTAGAGGATTTTCGCAATTACTTTTTTCAAGATAGTGGTAGCTACGATTTAATTTTAACTGATTGTAAGTTACGGAGCATACTTACAGAACGCAACATCATGTCTATATTGGCAAAAAGCGTATAGCAGATATGTACACTTCAATAGTCATATATAGGTCCATGTGCCATCGGGCTCAGCTCCAGACTCCGTGTTGACAACAGTATATTATACGCAAAACTTTAGTCCGGTAGTCACAAATATCAATTAAAAAATACCATTCATCCTATTGTTATAATAACGAAATTTCAATAATCCTTACAATTATAATTATTATCCTCATAAAACCGAGTTTCAAAAGATCGATTAATAATAAGTCCGAAATGTCAAAAATACGAATTCCGATTATTAAAACTTAAAAAAAAATTAAGCACATCATACTAACCTTTTAAGATAATAATATTGTTTATTTTATTGTACCAAATATCTTTTATTGTTCATATAATTACATAATATAGATAAATTAACCTATACATTACCTTAAAAGTAACTTATAGAATTTTGAATATACAATGTGTGATTAAATATTATATTAATTTAATCAGAAACCTAATTTTAGCGAAATCGAAAAGTCGTTTTTCGAACCAAGTACTCATTTCACTCGGGCATTTGATTCTTTGAACAATTCATCAAATGATCTTTACGACTTTCGGTAAAATAATTATTTTCTGTATTATGAAATTCGGACTTTAGAACGTCGGAACAGTGAAATTCGGAATAAAATATTTCTGAGTATTTGGGTGTACCCGTGCTGTTATCAAGATTTCACATTAGGGAAACCTCTCTTTACACTTTTGGCCTACTCACGATCAACATTCGCATAACTTAACCACTGGAGGAACGGGACAGTCTATAATAAAGCACACGTTTGCTTTGAAATTACGCAAATGGCTCTCCTGCGGAAAAATAGCCGCAGATAGAGCATTTCAATGTTCATTTCAATGGCTATTAGAAAAGTAAAAAATACAACGGAATTGAGGATATATGAAGTACTACGGTCTTTATTTGACATACTGATTATTACTATTGATGGTACTGTTAGTACAGAAAGTGCAGCTTCTACGTGAAAACTTTTTCTACTTAGGGCCGGTTTCTAATGTTCATAAAATACAACCTAATGTGACACAAGTAACACTTCAAAAAAGAACACATCTGTTACTCTCATTTATGTGTGTTATATGTTTATCCTGCCAATAAGGTTAAAGGTTATAAGGCACCTCTGAAATTGGGGCTGAGTATGATTCATATTTTAAGGAACATTATATGTTTTTTGTATGTCATGTATATACAGTAGTAAAAGTAGTTAGCAGCGTATAGTCTGAACTGAACTGACATTCATCCCATTTCGTAGAATTGGAGCCATGCATATCGAGTTGTAGGCAATAGATTAAAGTCAATATGCACGGTTATATTTACACTTCTATCTCTAATACTTCAGGGAGAATGTAGGACATGTACGAACAACTCGTACAAGCCGAAATTTGTGTTATTTTTTGTTTACCTATATGTTTCAACAAAACATTGTAACAGCAGGGTTGTTGTGTATTCGGCTCGGCTTTCCTTTGATTTGATTCGCTCACACTGGCCGGCGGCGGCGAGGCAGGCTGTGGGCGCGCGCCCTCGCTGGGGCCCTATAACACGTCAATTTCAGCTCACCGTCCCTCATGCGGACGAATTAAAATTTTACATCCAGTGAAAATGTTAATCCTTCCCTGTCCCAGGCATACGATAAAAACGAATTGCCGTATCTTGAATTGTTTACTCAGAGACTTTCTACCTGCGCCTGTTTTCAAGGACCATAATGTGTCTACTTGGTTATGGATGATTAGGGAAAACTTGAGATGCCTTCGCCTGAATGAGTATTTTCTTTGTTGTAGCTTTGCAAATGTATTATTTGGGTATTTACTATGTAGTATGTCTATGATATAATATAATAATTCGTTCACTTTTATCTTGTTCATTTTTATCTCTAGTTCGTTACAATTACAATTTACATCGTATTAAAAAATATATTACATTATTGCTACTGCTATTCATTGTTTAAACGGCTTAAAGGTGACTTTTAACTTATGAGATCCACGGTACACGTCCATATTTCACGAGTGTCCTTTATTAGATCATTAGATCCCTTAAGGATATAGTGCAACTTGGAGTAGAGGCCGTACGCTGATCAGACTTAAGGTTTTTATACCACTTATGTAGTCAACTAGCAGGACAGAGTTAAAGAGGATGCAGTTTTTGTAAATGCATTATTTGATCACTTATGCCAGACCTATGGTTTAATTGTCTAAGCCTTTTACAAAATCGGATATTATTGAAACTGAAACTACTAATGTTTATTAGCATACAAGAAAAACTCTAATATTTAAATCTATAAACCTTTATAAGAGCTCTAACACCAAAAGAAAATGCCTAAGTGCTATTAAGATGAACTTACGATATCTGAATTTAATACATCTATACACATTACAGTACGAAATGCTATTGATTGTGGAATGCCACTGAAAAGAGACGCACACATATGCATAATATGTAATTACATTATGCAGTAGTGATCGAGGGTGGAAGGTGTAAAGATCACAATAAGCGAATGAATGTTTTATTCGGGTAAAAGCTCGGACCGACGTATTTGTAAACCTTTTGAAGAGGGTTAAGTCAATTTGGCTTTGTACGTCAACTTTTTTACTGGGCTTATGGGCTCTGTTTAGATAGTCTAATGCAGTTGGCGCGTCATGACAAAATTAAATTATTTTCAACGTTTTTTATTTTGCCTTAATTTTAATTCAACAGTTGAAACCTGCTTGAATATGTTTAATATATAATCTATTGAATAACTCTTTATTTATAGAGTTTGCGGACTTCATTATGAGTTAACATGGAACAAATTCTAACACAAACAAGCTGTATTCGTGTTCACACATACTTTCTATTAAACTCAAAATTGAAGTTTGGAAAATGGTAGGGATTTTATTGGAGAAGCATAAATAAACCACTGAGTCGAAATTTTGCTAAACACGTAAGATATGACTATGTTTGTAAGACTTTGGAAGAGTTTAGGTAACTTTTATCGATCTACCATACAGTTAAAGCTAGGAGTAAAAGCTAGTAGGTTAAATACCTAATATAAGTAGTATACTATATAGCCACAGACTTTCATTAGCCCTTTGCGCTATTTCTTTTTCCGACGGTGGAACAGTTGGAAAAAGTGCTAATGGCTCTGCGGATTCCCATGGGAGAACACTAGCTATACCTCGAGGATTCTTTGCTGTGTTTTAAGGGTTCCTCGATATTGTGTTTTCTTTTTTATATATTTAATTTTTTTATATTTAGTTGTATTACCTATAATCATGTTTTTCCCTTCAAAAATACATTATTAAGTTTTTGGTGTTTATGTGGGTTTAACAAATATATATTTTTAAACTGGCCACATCGGTGAGTGGTTATTATTATATTTAACTTGTTCGTGAATTTTGATAAATAGTTTTATTTAGGATTGCAGTAAGCAAGACAGGGGCCTCTTTTTACCTCCTTAGGGGTTCAAAATTTCCTTTCTTATAATTTGTACGTACAAAGAAAGAAAAATTTCAATTTTTCAGGAGGTGAGTAACGTAGCCAGTAACGTAGAACTAATAAAGGTAACGTAACCGCTATAGGTTTCCTTAAAAGTTCATGACATATATACTACCACCTTGATATTTTTTTTATATTTTTCGAGCTAACGATACCCCACTCTATGGGCTAGACGGAAAAAAAAACATCCCACTTTAAATATAGGATAAGTAGCCGGTTTTTTTTTTTTTAAATTTAATTATACTTTTTTGTCGACATTATTAACTTACATATTTATGCAAAATTACAGCTTTCTAGCACTAACGGTTTGAGACAGACAGACAGACAGACAGACAAACGGACATAAGGGTATTACGGAACCCTAAAAAAGATGGGTTACTCTTCGTAAAGATCATTAACTCAGAGTGTTCTTAAATTAGCATCCTACAGAACTTCCAATAGCAATATGTACTGAAGAAACTCTAACTATTCGCGGGTTGCGGTACTACACATTACCAATATTATCTACTGTTAACTTCTCGCATTCAACTAAATACGCCCTAGGGTTGTGATATCACCCAAATACAAATACACACCCAGAAAAAAAAGTCACGAATGTCACTGGATCAGATTAGATAGAGTATTAGATTAACTCTGCCAAAATATGTAAATCTTTTTTTTTATTAATAATATTAAATTGCTATTTAACGTTAAAAATATAATCTGTATCAATTGTCGAAAAATGTTTACCATTAACTATCTATTACATCGATCGATTGATAAAATAGATAAGTTGACAATTTTCCTTCACGAAAACAATAGAATATTATTATAAAATAAAAACCTCCGATTTTCTTTCTAATGAAAAGTTTATACTTAAGTAGATTCTTAAATTTCAAGAGGTGATACATCAAACTGTTCAAAAAACTGTCTAACGACTTCATCAGACCATCACTCCTATAGGTAAAAAAATAAAAGTAATTAAAAAAATATATAAAGTGTTTTTCAGTCTGATTAAATATACAGAGTGAAGGCGACATTTTTAAAGCTCACAGTTTCTAGACGTGGTTCATTTCTATGGGACAAATTTTTAACGAAAACTAAATTTCACATTTACTGAACATATTTTACATTGAAATTAATAAATTTATTCGGCAACAATGATTTTTTTACTTTCGTGAAATTTAACCGTTGGAAAAAACGCACCAACTATTCCTAGAAAGAAACTGATTTCAATAAATGTCATTATGTCTTATCCATTACGTATTAGGCTATCTATGTTATTTGGCTAGCTTTCAAGAAATTCTGCGGAAATTAATCAGCGGACCATTGGAAAGCATTTATTACTACGAGTCTCCGTTTTGTGTAACGCTAACGATAAGGAGTTGATGACCAAAGCAGGGTGAGACCAGCGCGGTATATTTTCAGGGCTGTCTCTAAAGACTGTAGAAAACGTTACAGTACACACAAAGCCATTTCATTTAGTATGATATGTATATTTGATTGAAATAGTCTTTTAGTTTGTAACTTCTAATTTCAATAATGTTTGTAGTTTGGTTTAAATTATAATTCTACGGTTAAAAATAATAATAAGTAGATTTCTTAAACAAAGTAGTTTTCAGACCAACTGGACACATCTTGTCTTTCTTTAAATATTGCCTTTGGAGTCAAGTTTAAACTATGTATTAACCACTCACATGGTTTATTGTTGTTAATGTTTTCAAAATATTTCCAAAAAAAATTACAAAAAGATATTTTAAAATAAAAAATCACAATACAATTAACTTAAAACCACCTTTTTCTTCTTATTTTATTCTAATCTTTAAAACTATGCTGCCTAAGCTTAGTGGCTACAGTAATTTGTATACACTAATGTCTGTGTACAGCGAGCAGCAGCCCTAGGTGTTGCGCGTCCATAAAACTTGTAGAGGCCCCGCAGAGACTCGCCGGGAAATTTCCCCAGGGTGGCGCGCACCTCCCCGCGCCCTGGGAAATACGCTAAAGCCATATCATAACAGTTTTATGTTGATACTGACCTCTCATCTACCACGCCACCTACCGTTGACTAGCTTAATCGACGACTTTTAGTGTGTGCTGCAACTCTAGTTATGTAGACAAAGACAAGTCCGTAAAGGTAATGCTTTGTTTGTTTTTTATAACTTTATAGAGTAGCTAAAAATAGTGTTGCCATCCGGCAACAATATTTTTAGCTTTTTCTTGATGGTAACTTTTTATTGTGAAATTACTGACATAGGAGCCATAATGTCTTTTTTTTCTCTTTATTTATTCTTAGGGACTTTTATACAAAAGTAAATGCCAGCCCCATCGTAGCATACACTAATATTAGCTTAACTAAATCGTAACATAACAAACATGTACCTAAATACTTATAGCAGTTTCAGGACTTGGCACAGACAATATATAATGAAAAATTCCTGTATCGTCTATATTAAATTTTGATTCCTTTAATATTTTTCTCTGGCAATTGGAACCTGATGCATTTCGTCAATAAGTGTGATCTATTGTTTCACACACTTTGCCATAATATCTTAGTCAATTGAAGTAGAGACTTGTACTAGACTTGGCACTTTTTACGACACGGTGGACCACAATCCCGTTTGCTACATGCTAAAAAAATCAACGTTAGCAACAGATAAAGAAAGTACCGCGGGCTGCTTGCGTGTTCATTATCGCATGATAATCATAATTAAATTGATGACGTTGTGGCGCTGGCGTTCCTCGTGGAATTTGTTTCAAATCAAATAACTGTATTATATGTTTTTCTATATTAAAGTTCGCGCATTGGATCCGTAAAATAAAAAAATGTGAAACATTAATGCAATCTGTTAACATGGCAAGGAATTCTTTTTTCAATTCCCACCTGAGGTTCATAAATCACTCAGCTGTTTTCACGCAAAAATCCATAAAAGTAACAATAATATCGTGGCTATGAGAATCACATTATGACGGCTTTTCTTTTAATATTAATAACATCATTGTATGTTTTGCATCTCGTATTTTGTTTGACTAATATAATGGATGGGTTTGATGTTTTTTGGGTGAAGAGCGAACTGAAATAAGGAAATTGAGTAACGGGATTTTTAGGGATGTCATACAGTACGGTTCTTAGACTTTGAAATGCGATGATGCATGTGAAATAAATATTTTTTTATGCATAAACTGTATTATGTACAGTAAGCAATAAAAGTAGCTGAACGCTTTAAAGTTTTTAAATTCTCATATATAAAATAAAATGTCTCTTTTATAAAATTATGCACATATTATCGTTTACTTGAATTAATCTAATCATGAAAAATTACGATTTTCAGAAGCAAACACAAACAAATTTCGGTTTGTATGTTGGTACTTCCGTTGCTGACTGTACTATAAGACCAGCAGGTTACAAATTTAAAGGCCTGTGCATTTACATTTTACGAATCTACTATTGCACTGGAAAACAATTGTGAAAACTCTCATTGGTCGATAGATCAGTGGAAGACACTTTTGAGCTCATTCGTAATAGCTCTACCACCTTCACGTAATGCAATCACAGAAATAAAATTAAATGCAGTATGTTAAAAGCTAATAAGTAGGTTACAGGCGTCTAGGCGTCTAACATCGAGCCTTTGTCTCTGACACAAACACAATTTGAGATTTGTTGAATATTTCTGAAATTATTTATAGTGCTCACGTGGTAGCAATTTTCTGAGAGTAGCGCATAACAGTATCTGTTAAAAATATCACGGTGGCGTCCTTGCGGGAGCGGCGAGGGGGGAGTACCCCCCGTTTGGGTCCCAGTGGAAGCGAAGTTCTCGCCCGCCGCCCACGCCGGGTCCCGCGGGACCTGGCCCAAGCAGCGGCGTGCCGCCTGCTCCCCAGGGAACCTTCTTCCCCGCCGCTACACCCGCCACCACCCGCACCATGCCCCGCTTCACTCTCTAAGGAAAATGGCAGCTGAGACGTTTGACTTTTAATTGATAGCTAACCCTCACCTATCTTCACTTGTTCTATCTTCAAATGGTAATGGGGTTTGGAATGGCAAACGTGAATGTTTTGTCGTAACTGAAATCTAATAAACGTTATCCTACAAGAAGCGTTCTGATATTGAGTTTGATATTAAATTGGGTTAAATATTGCGTGCTTCAGCGTAATGGCATCTAAGGATTATCGTTAAATTATTGTTTTCGCCGATATTGTAATGGGTTGCATTTCAAGGTGAACCTGAATAACCGGTTAAGACTGCATTTTTAAGTCTTTGAAAGTCTACTAAAACCACTAAGCAGCCTTCATAAAATATTGTAGTTTGCCACAAATTGGTCAAATGTTCTGAGCATATTCTTTCAATTGTAATTTCTAAACACCGTCTTCAAGAACTATTTTTAGTGTAGTAGCTTAACCATGCATCTTTTTCGTTTAAGACTTCTTGTCCAGCAGTTAGAAGAACAGGTAGAAAGAATGAATGTTATGTGATCCTATTTTTGTTTCTCTTAATTCCTTTAAATGAATATATAAACATAAACATAACATCACGCCTATAGTACCCAGGAGGGAGTGGCAGAAGTGTAAAACTTTCACCTGTTCTGTTTAGGTCCCATGGAATAGAGGGTCAGTCTATCGTCATTCACCGGGCACAATTCTAACTACTTAAGAGCGTGTATTACTTTTTAAAATGTAACCGTCAATTTTTGTAATGTTTTGGGAATATTTCGTAAAAACTGAATGAAAGTATGATTTTATTCAACTAACTTTTTAGAATGCAAGTTTTGAAAGGTAAATATAACAATTTCATTCGTAAATACAGCATAATTTTGTAATTTATCAACTTAACAGTTAATACTCTTTCAACTGATAAAATAGAAAAGTATGCTTTAGTTATTAAATGTAATTGTCATATTTACCTTTTAAAGCCCACATTCTAAAAAGTTAGTTGAATAAAATCATACTTTTATTCAGTTTTTACGAAATATTCCCAAAAAACTACAAAAATTGACAGTTACATTTTGAAAAGGAATACACGCTCTTAACCAATATACAACACCTCATCTGTGTATAACTTGAAAGAATAATAGTAAATAGGCATAATTATATTGAAGGAATTATCGCCGTAATCCTTACCGTTGAGTTGTACCTATATGAGATGTCGACTGCTAGATGCAAATATCTAAATAGCTTCAGGAAATATACAAAAAATACTGTAAGAGCCTTTAAAATGTAAGCCCTATATTTCTCTGGGATTCCATCAACAGATCCTGACCATTTCGAAAGTACACACTCTCAAATAAAGAAGATTTCTTTAAATGACAAATGACGAAAAATGTATGAAAAGACATAAAAAAAAATACGCGTCAATTACAGAACATCCTCCTATTTTGAAGCCGTTCAACAGACATGAAGTTAAGAGACATAAAAACTCAAATTTTTACAGCGACGATTCCAATTACGAAACAACCAACTGTCCATATTGTTCATACCCAGCACACATCCGATGTACTACTCTAACGATATACATCCGAGCGGACTCCGGTGGTAGGACAGGGACAGGGGCGAGCCACCACGGGGACTACGACTACTCAGCAATTCCCACCCGGCATCATACCGACGCCTCCGAACACATTAAAATTACAGTTTCCAAGGATACAACTGAAACTACAATGACTTACTGAGATGGGATTGTTATTGTTCCTCTGTGCTCCCAAAGTACTTAATCAAAATTATTAGCACCTCTAGTACATTTAACGCTCAGTAGGTCATGCCTCGTGTGTACATTAAAAAGTTTAAAACGAACGATGTTTAATCACTATCATTGGCATACTGAATTCTTTAATTTAGATAAGAAAAGCTTAAGGTTTTGACGGCATGATCTGAATGATGACACTTCGATCGAGACGAGGATGGGTAAACGATCATTAATAATAATAATAAAAGCAGCCCTGTATCTGACACATGTCCCACTGCTGGGCCTCTTCTCATGATGAGAAGGGTTAGGCCATAGTCTACCACGCTGGCCAATTGCGGATTGGTAGACTTCACACACCCTCGAGTACTTTTTAGGCACTCTCAGGCGTGCAAGTATTCTCACGATGTTTTCCTTCACCGTTAGCGAGATATTTTATATGATAAATACACACATATCTTCGAAAAGACGATAAAAGATATATGTGTATTTAAATGTGTGAGATATGTGTGTGCGTGTAAATGGGTGAAAGAACAATTAGCGTTAATTAAATATACAGTTTCCTGTGTGCTGCCCGATCGATTCCGATATCACAAAGTGTTACCGAGGCTAAAAGAGTAGTCAAAGCACAGACTTGTTAACTCTGTAGTCAAATATACTAAAGTTTAGTAGGTCTAAACTAAGAATATTTATGCTGGTACTGGCTACAAAGCAGATATTGATATAAAAGGTAAAAAATATAAGTCACTAATCTTCAGGCCCATTTGTAGTACTCTGAAGTTTATTTATTTATGTAACTTCATCACAAAAGTATAGACTTAATGCCTAAAGCATGGCCTGACAGTCAACCTAGGGTGATGCAGAGATTAAAAATCAAAGTTTATCATGTACACAAGTATACATTGTGTTCAACAATAGATAAAAAAAAAATATATATACATCTATTATTTTATACATATAAATATATAATAAACATAATATATAATCAAGAAAACATATTTATACAGATATTACAATTATAAATATGTTTAATAAATGCATAATATTTAAACATTATATACCAAGCATAAGTTAATGTTCGTCGAAGTTTCTGTGCCGATAAAAAATTCAAGCATAGGTCCTCACTTTCCACCGCTTACATTTCAACGAAGTTTACACCTAAGTACTTGGCGTTCGTCTCGGTGTAATAAGCAATAGCAATACGGGTAGTAAGAAAATTGAATGTGCGGGCGTATCGGCGCGGTGCGGCACAGGGCGGCTCTTTGGTGCCAATGTGTCCCGCGCGGCACATAGCCACGAGTTATGATGGGCTATCGCACGATGGTGCCGCATGCCTCCTTGCGGCAACATGCCTCAATTGGCCTGAAATTTCTGAGCGCCAACCTACTTTACTGTTGTGTGGAGTCGTATGTTTTTGATTTTATTTAGCGAATTTTGGGTTTATTCTTAATAAATATAAATAAATTCTCTAACATCAGGCTATATTAATTTTAAGGATAAGGTATAGGTGTTATCAAATTTTACCAGATATCTTTTAAGGCCTCCGTGCAGCTACTGAAAATTTGGCAAACCCAAAACGTCCTGAAAACACAAGACCAACGAAGTTTAGATGGCTAAATCTCATAGATCGAACGAAAGGAATTAAAATACAGACATGACTGAAAATTTGGAATCGATTTCAAAACAGCAAACTGTGAAATGTCGGCAACTACATTTCAAAAAGTAACGCAGTTATGTTTTAACATGATGAATAATGTCAACACATTTACGAATACTCCTACCTAGGTAGTTACAGTGCAGTAAGGAGTAACGTAGATTCGGGGCCGCTGTGGTTTCCGTAGTATTGCAGGGATTTTGCCTTTGGCCTGCTTTTGATGAATCGATGGCCGGTCCCCCGGGCCCCCAGCCGCTGGGCCACCGAGCCGCCGGGCCGGGCCTGCCCTCTAGGGAATGCGTTATTCTGCTCCGGTAGCCTTAGCTCATCTAAATATCAACATACATGACTGATTTATTTATGACGAGCTAGCGATGGTGAAACATGATGTGAATTTCAGTTTGAGAAAATAGAAGTCGATATTTTTGGTAAAGAGAATAAAACGTATACTGTCATATATTGCTTCATTTTAGAAATGATTTCAAATTATCTAGCAGCTAGGCTACTGCCTATATTGCTTGATAATAATGACACACTATAGTTAAATTAATTTAGTTGGAGTACGTGTAAGGTATATCTAAATAATATGTCTGATAGAAGTTAAAAGAAATGTATTTAAAGTCAGATAGATTACACCGAAAACTTATGTTAATTGACCGACACGCGGCGAAAGGAACGTTTTGATGTTACCCGAGCCGATTGATTGCAACTACTGATTATTATATCGAATGTATGTATTTTGTTCACTTCGCTGCGCGAATACAGTTGGCAAAACTAGGAGTTGACCACAATTTCATGGATCAGTTTGAAAAGTTTTAGATCTAGAATTTAGAAATCGCTGAAAGGTAAAATCATCGATGGATGTTAGTAATACTGCCTACATATAGGTGCAGCTAATATTATGTTAATGACTAGCAATAAATGCCACAAAAACAGTGACAATTTAGTTTGTAATAGAGTTCGTGTTGAGTCGTATAATCAGTGGTGTAGTCGCTGAGGCTGGGCGCGGCACCCACCGCAATCACGCCACGGGCCCCACCCGTACCACTACTAATTATGTCACCAAACTAACTACCACCATGTATACTATCTTATTCAAATGCTACTCGACACATTTGTCAAATTAATTTTCTTGCACATTAATTAATTTTGTTTTGCTTTGAATAATTGTGAAGTCGTATAGGTAACAGCACAAATAGAACAAAAAAACTTCAACAGTGTAGCGTTGATTATATGGTTGTGTATGTTGAACTGGTTGCACTAAACACAGCGACATTTATTGAAACCACAGCTTTCATACATGATTAGTATTTCTTTCCATGGGATCTTCTTTTGTTACGAAAAAAATCACATTTTTCAAACAATTTGTATGATCGCAATGTTTAGTTTGTTCGAAAAAAGATACAATTTATTTTTGCAACAAAATAATGTACCCTCATTTATGTAGAGAATCTGCAGTGTAATTAAGTGACACTATGTCGCATCCACCCTGTTTGTATTATTTTTATTCGTAAAAGTTTTTCTTACAGTTTTCGTTGTGCGTTCTAACGTAACAAAATTCCTTCCTTCTTTCACAAACGACTACTATCACAAATAATTTCTAATAATACCTAAATACACAGCTATTTTTAGACTAAATTGAACAATAATATTGTGCGGGTCTTGAAATTCCAACTTTAACATTACTTTTAGTCGTTAACTGGAATTGGAGATACACTATAAGATTACCATAATTGCAGATAGTTGGTGTAAGGGGATTCCTCCCGTTAGAGCCACGTTCACCCGTTATTATGGTTGAAAATGATAGTAACAAATTTGAACCAAATCCCTCCAAATAGTGGCAACAACAATTGCGCTTTGAATTGGCCACTTGGACAAAATGTAAGTTAGCACGGCATTACAGGTGAAAATGAGAAAAAGGTAGGTGCTGGATAATAATGTGTATACATAACACTATTGAAGTGGAAAGGCAATTGACTGTAGTAAACAACTACAAAGTATGGCTGGTCAGTGCCGCCGCAGCGAAAGCTGAGTGAGACCGTACGACTGCGAAGACAAAAATCTCGGATTTGAACCCACGGCTCACATATCTGTTAAATGAATCGTTAAAATTCGTCTTTTCGAAGATATGTTTGTAGTCTACCAATCCGCACTTGACCAGCGTGGTGGACTATGGCCTAATCCTTCTCATCACGAGACATGTATAAGATACGGGCTGCTATTATTGTTATTATTTTTATGGCTGGTCAACTTAAGGGTACGAAAGCAGCTCATGTCTATATAATTTATTCTCTAATAGCATTGTAGTAGGTACTCAATACTTAATTCCAAAAAAGGCAATTTGCGATCTTATCATCCAACTGGAACACTAGAAGATACTTTTATATAATATTAAAGTTAAAAAAATAAGAATCCAGCAGGATTCGAACCTGAACCATTAAAATACAAATAGGCATAGCAAAGTTAAAATTTCCTTTAAAATATTACTAGAAGATACTGTTTAATTAACAGTAGATTCATGTCACTCACTCCTATTAGTGTCTATAAAACAATATTACAACTTTATTGTTTTTACAGCGGAAGAAGATGAATGGAACGAAGATGGGTCAGCTGTAGACGGAGGCAATAGCAACTATAGCGATCAGGGAGAGGACCCTGACAATGACGCTGCTGATTCTAAAGAGGATCAAGATGAAGCAGAGTCTAATAAGAAAAGTAAAGACGAGGAAAATGAGGATGGAAATGCTGAAGAATTTGACGGTACGTAACTTACGACAAATCATCTGAGATCTGGAAAGACATGGACTCTTTATCACTCCTGTCAGGACTTTAGCACTTAGGCATACAAATCAATGAAAGCACAGTACTCTGATAAACCAAAATAAATCAGTTTTCTTTAAATAATAGTATCATATTATCTCTACTCTATGCTGTACCTAATAAGAAAAGCATTTAGATACCTAAAACCAAAAACATTTTTGAAACACTATAAAATATACATAAGACCACTGCTGGAGTATGCATATGTCATATGGGATCCTTACTTTATATAGATGTGGCACTCCTTGAAAATGTGCAGAGAAAAGCAACTATAAATAGCCGCTAGTGTGCTTTATATATAATATTAATACCGTGATAGTATAGTCATATATATTCATCTAATTCAAGATATATATAAATCATAGATGGCTAGAAATGATGTTTCAATGTTAATATGAGTATATCACGTGAAGTCCATCTTTAACTCCGGGTCCGGGTCATCCATCTGTTATTAAAATAGTATTTTGTTGACGTCATAATAATTATCTGGCTTATTGTGTATATTAATAAACAAGGGGATTTCTCTTGAAACGAACGAATTGACGCGCGTATTGATGATTGACGTCTTGGGTTTTATCACTGTAGACCAGTGTCTACTACACCGTATGACCCAGTGGTCATACGGTGTTACTTCAATGAAGATAAAACTAAGCTGAGACAGTAATAGGTCTTTAGTGCTGAACTATGATATTCGTGGCTGAAGAGCCAATATGGCAATTATACGGGACAAGGTTATTTATTTTAATAAATAAAATAAAATAAAATATATTTTAATTCGAAACACATTGGATTCATATAATGTTAGTAACAAAAAAATTACTTAAAACTATGTTAGTACACAAAACTTGATTTAAAAGGAAAATAAAGAATATTAACATTAATTATTTCGAGGCCAACTGTGCGACAGACATGCATCTACGCATACAGTGGTTCGAAATAGGCTCTTAGCAATCATTCGCAGAATGCTATTGGAGCTGGCCCGCAGCCTGCAGAGCAAGGAGGCAGATTTTTTGCGCCATATTGCAAAAAAGTCATTTGTATGGCTTTGTGCAAACATACCTGATGCACTGCAGAATCGAATCGAATTAATGATTGCATGCAAATTGATACAATTAATGCGTGATGAATGAATACTATGTTGTAAATACCCGGTTTTTGTTATCTTTAGTTAATAATTTATTTTAGTGAGTTATCTAACACATTCTAGCAAATGTTGTCATCTATTAGTTAGCCACTAAGTTGCTGACTACTGAGAATGGTCACTTGTTTATTGCGTAGCTTATTTTTTGATAAGGAATTTATTCATTTAAAAAAAAAATCTTATTTGTTAGGAGCAGTTTTCATAATGACCAGAAAAATAGAGAGACATACCAAATTATTTTCCTAAACATTATGGTTCCCTATGTATTTAATAAACGAATATTTTAAGAAAAACACCGTTGTATATTAAAAAGAGCTCATTAGTTTAACTTGGCCTCTCGCTATTAGAAAAATAAATAATCTTGTTGAATATTTAAATCTCAGAATCATTTCATAGTCATCTTACATACATCAGTAAAAATTACTCTAAAATCCAGTATCCTTAGCCCCAACAATACACAAAGTACGAACACACGCATTGAGGCGATATACGAGCAAGTAGCGATTCGAGTGCGTCGACGGTCTGACACTGACATAGAGTCGCCGATAACACATGACGTACGAGCGCCGAGCTTGCACTGGGTGCAGTCACAGGGACATATACCATCGACAAGGCAGAAATTAAGCTTTGTACAGTCAGTAAGGTGGTCAAGGTTTTGACTTGCCATTGTGGTGAAAGGATTAGCCAATTCGCAAAATGCCCTACCACCTGCACAAGAGAGGCGCTCATTAACGCCGACGAGAGCGCTATAACAGTGACCCCTTATTGGACCAATCAAATTTGACTCAGCCATCGACACGCCGAAGAAGAAGAAGAAGCTTTGTACAATATGATGTACGATCAAAAACTTAGATTTATGATCCACCTAAATACGACTTTTGTATAAATATCTCTTAACAGACTTCACACATACATTTAGAACGCATGGAAACATTACTTTTATTTTAATTTTATATTTTTTGTTTTCGACGTGTTCAAGCGCCTCTTGCGGCCCATGGAAATATATGATTTGATTTCTGAATTCTGTTTACTTATTAAAATTACAAAATATGCAACATTAACTCTCAATATCTTAAATTTTCATGGCTAGTGTCAGTGTTATATACACATTCGTATCTGTGGCTTCACCCGCATGGCGTGTCCTGAAAAAGTAGGCCTTAATCCTTTCGAAGCTTAAAAATATCTTCATACCAATTTAATTGAGATTGGTACAAAAGATTAAACGTAAGAAATATACAAATTATAAGAGTTTTATTCTTTCTTGTATAGAGACAAAAACAGTTTATTGCAAACACGCATTTTGTAACATTTTCATGTTTTTAATTTGGTTGTTTTGTTCACAAACAATGATTAAAAATTACATATAAATAAATTGAATTTGAAATAATTTTTAACAAAAAAAAAAACCGACTTCAAAAAGTAGGTAAAGGTACTTCGCACAAAATAATACGCTTTTTCATTTAGTTAAATTTCTTAACTCGGTGCCAAGTAAATCGGATAATTAAGAACTAATATTTAGTCAGTAAATAGTTGTTAGAAAGATTGATATTATCTATACAGAGTTGTTATTGTTTACTTGAGAAACTACCGGTTAAAAAAACTAGACTATAAGGCCACCATCAAGGTTTAAATGCCTATACGAGCTTTCCTTCTGTAGCCTCGTTGTATTGTAGCGCAGTAGCTGTAGCAGTGCCACTGCCAACTGTGCACTGCGACTGCGACGTCCGTCTGTGAATGACACACGGCCGCGACATGCGTCTATTAAGGCGACGAATGAGCGCTCAGATACATCGTTGCTAGATGACTTTAGCTGCAGCAGAATGGACGTATAACGAAGCTCAACTAGCACATAGCTATAGGTCTAGATCCTAGTCACATAATAGGAGGCGTACCAATTAACATTTATCTTGCATGTTGTAATTTTTGCATACCAACTTGGAATCACGGTGTCGACATTCATTTGTCAGAAATATGATTGGTTTTGCGAGTCTGAGAACTTAGACTAAATATTAATTCAATTGAAATCAATTCAATTGTTTATTTAGCGAAATATGGGTACAAGGAATGTTACAGTATTAATGCATTTGTATCACCATAATCAGCTGTATTAAGTATCGATCTATTTGTTTTCCCAGGCTGTTTCCCTTTTTTTTGGCTATAACTTTTTTGTTTCTCCCCACATGGTATAATCATATTTTTGGTATTTGCCGATTATTTTCCCTGTTGGGACGATTTTGGTGTTAACTTCGAAACGATCCAAAATTGTAGTATCTTTATTACGTGTTTAACATAGACATCGTCAGTGCCGCAGTCTCAAGAGAAATATTATAATAAACAGAATTAGGTATATTCCCTGGAGCTGACACAGTATCTAATGAAATATCTAGTAATAGACGTAGAGCTAATAGCTTAGTGAAATGTGTTTTTTATTTAATGGTTAAAGTCACGATCCACCTGAATTTCTGGCTAATCTGCACAGTTTTTACTTCTGGTCTTGATATGGAAATACACCGGATAAAACGAGTAGAAACTAATGGGGATGACACTGTGCCATTCGTATGGCAACAAAATTAAATTTCAACCAATCAGCGCAACCCGTTTTAAAAATCTTCGAAATCGTGATCTAATAGTGGAGCTTTGTTTAGATCAAGCGTCATTATTACTATGTCAATTTGACAATGTTGGTGGAAACAAAAAATAGTTTGCTGAGTTGTACGAGTTTTATCGAGTAGGATGCATCGATCACAAAAGTTCTGCCGCCTAATAAGCTGAGGTTGGCACTTACGCAGTGATTAGTGGTGGCGCTGGCGTCGCACCCAGTCACCTGTCAGATGCATTTGACGCGCGCTCTATTCACTGCCGCGTTTATCGGCGCACATCCATCCACAGATTAGACGCGATCTATTTAATATACGGAGATCAGAGGGCGTACTATCATTTTTTTGGCACTAACAATTTGTATGGTGAACTGTCAAAAACTAAAGATTGGTATTAAGACGTCATGGCCTCATGATACTGGGCTTAGTATTAAATAGAAACATTAGTTCAGCACTAGCTTTACATGATGCTAATTTGTTTAACATAATCACGAAAATACTATTAGTAATTGAACCACCACCGAGGTTTAGGTTCAGTTAACAGTAATTAATGATTTGACGTTTCTTGTTACGATCGGTAATACACATTGAGATGTAATTCTCAATATTCTTATGATGTAGAAAATAGATCGCCTACGGAAGCGAAGACACGCAGTCTATTTGCCGAATACGCTACGATGCAGAGCATAGACAAAACTCATGTCATGTCACGGTTTTTCTTAAGATCATCTAGTTGACGATTTGAATGTAAACTCGAGTATGTTGTGAGGGATAAAAAACACTCGATGTGTGCATAAAGGCGTGATCGCCTTTACTATCGGTTGTCATACGTCTCAAGTGATGAATCCGCGCGCTCAACACACAGGCTTTTATGATTCTTGACTACATACCATTGATATATTATGTACTACATACGCCATACGTAGGTACCTAACGAATGGATCACCTGAATTTAGGAATTGATTGATGCTTTTATAGATTTAATAACTTTTAACCGACTCCAATTAGCCTAAAACATCATACATTATATGATAAATAAAAACTTCAAAGTAAGAAACCAAATTATAATGGGACGCCCAGGATGGCACTGGTAATAATATTTTATTCATCTGATTACCTGATTGTTCATAATCCTTTTAAACTACAACATCTACTAACTTCTTATAAAAAAATAACAGTAAGTATAATTTATCTATATAAGAATAAAAATAATTATACCGTTCTTATAATTAAACGAAGTTCAGTCTTGAAATGTCCTTGTCAGATATAAGCTGTGGGAATTAAAAGTTTGGCAGTAGGCGCTAAGCGCTTGTCGACAAGTGCCTACTCTAACACACCAACAATTAACGATGCTTCCACGCTCACATTGTCATAAGCCCTACACGTACCGTTTCAGCTGATCAATAGTTATGTTAGTTCTTAGAATGTGATAAATCATTAGCTGTACTGTTCTTTATTTTTACAATAACTTTGAGTGAATGCTGCATATTTCATTGTTCTAGATGGTGATGATACAGAACATAATCAAGATAAACCATCAGAGTTACCCGAGGCTGAAGACTTGGCAGGTAAGACTTGTATGAATACTAATCTTACTCAGCTGTAGCCGTTAGATACGTTAAAGATTAATGATGAATAAATTATGTGAAACTTTTCACAGTAAAGATAAGAAACACACTATTTAATATCGCGGGGACCCCTGAGCGAGGCTCATTATGTTTAAATCTCATTGAAATTCATAAGGAGGCTACTAAAATAACGAGGAGCTCGTGGCTGGTCGGCCCACGCGGCCGATGCGTTTTTACTGCGGTTTAATGCTCTTTTTACAACTTCGTCAAAGGGTGTAGTGGCGCTCGGCGGCGGAGCGCGCCGTGCTTTACGACTCTGCTCGCTTATCTCTGCCGTTCGCGATAAATCTCCACCGGCCTCCGCGGACCTCAAATATTTACATGCTAATTCGTACCCAATTCTCCACCAGAGATTATAAATAAATTGGCCACCGCGCCCCATCATCGACCGACGACACTCTACCTTCACTTTATCTTTCATAACTTAAGAAGTTTTTAAAACAGTACGCCCATGCCGCGGCGTTGACGTTTTAATTTTATGCCACCCAGATAATTTAGATTTTATGTTGCCTAGTCGTAACAAAATCTTTGTGAGAGTTATAAAACTTGGTGTTTTCTGTTCTTACTCATCGCTGAAAAGATAAAAACCAGCCACCAGTTAATATTGTACACGTTTTACAGTAAGTTGATCGCTGTTAAAAGTTACGTTTGACAAACAAAGGAATTTCTACTTTTAGTACAATATAAACAGGACGGTGATGCACCGAATACCCAGAATACCTAGTTTGGCTAGATTCTAACTCGCATGAGTTAAACAATTGGATAATAAGAAAAGTAATTTATGCTGTAGACAATAGATCCTTTTCCGTAGCACCCTTTCAAAAATGAAATAATATATTACCTATTGTTTAAACTTTATAGCAAATGCTTTAGTGGTACTTACAGAAATGGGCAAAAGTGAGGCAGCGTGTAACAGCGTTGTTATGTCTGGGGAGGCTTTGTTCGACGCAAGTGTTGAAGTATCTCGGTATCGGAAAATGAGTAATTTTTACCAGTGAGTGGTTCCCTGTCGCAGTCGTTGTTAGGCCAACACTCGTGTTGCGCAAATGTATTCTCTGCGGGGGTGAGGCGTGGAGCGCGGGGCCGGCGGCAGGCGGGGGCGCTCCGCGCTGAGCCCGAAGTTGGGCGCGCGGCGGAGCTCCCAAGGGACTCCGCCGCAGGGACCGCACTCGACACCCCTATATTTTAACTCTCCTGTACTGTTGTATCTACTGCAACATAATATATTTCTCAAACATACTTATCACTGCTAAATTAACAACAAAGTATTTGTACACCGGGAAGGCTTGTAGCTACGATGGTATCCTTATGGTGACAATTATGTCAATATTAATAATCCGAAACATTTGTGTAAGTTATTCTGTCAACTTAGACGGACAACAATGCGAGTTATTTCGGTCGGGTGTAGGATCGTCTCTGGGCTAGGCACGTGGCTAATTAAATGCCGATGTTCGATGCTCGGGCATATTCGGGCCGGCAGCGAGGCGGCGGGTTATGGGGGTGCATTGCGAATTCCACGCGGCGGCAGCCCGCGAGCCGCAACGGCGCCGCGCCGGTACCGCGCCGCGTGCTTCGCTGCTGTTGCATCCACAATCCTGAAATTGTTCACAAACTTCCGTCACAATCCGGCCTAACCGTTGGGATTAATCTGTTATCTAAGGAAACGTATTAAGGATTAATGTAGTCATACGAATATACAACAAAAATATAATTTTATGACAGTTTTCTTTTAAATTTTCCAGAGCAATCCATGACAGCAATTTTCGATTTCGTGAATAAGATTTATTTAGTGTAATTTTATAAAAACAAAATAGTAAAAGTATTCCATTAGCAGAGTGTGGGTAACGGAGTGCGGCCCTGTGTGATCCCAGGTGGCGCGGCCGCAGCGTTTGGAATTATCACATAGTGGAGAAGCGGGCGGCGCGCGGGGGGCGGGCCGCGCGCCCCGATACATTCGTCACAGGCCCAGCAGCCATTAGGCATTTAGATATTATCAACAGCCACGAGGGATGACCCGCGACCTGAACCCGACGTTGTTTCAATGCTTAATTACTAAAAGTGTTTGTTGTTTACACTGGGGATAAGATTTTAATCCACGGCGTGATATCATTTCGTCATCGAGCGATCGTACAAAGGCGTTCATCGTTTATGTCTGTTACTTGTCTAATGCCCCCCGCCCCGTCCCGGTCCCAGGTGGCGTCGCTCCGGCCACACTTCCTTCCGTCTCCTGGGAATTCTCGACCCGGACTCTCACTCGCACACACTCTCAGTCCGTACCTGTGTGAGTCGACAGTACTGCAGATATGTTTTCGTAACGAATAATGTATTCAGTCATCGTTATTTTAAGTAGATGATGTGTACGCAGCTGTACCATGGAGTTGTTATATTCTGTGGTTCAACTTTACTGTTCTCGTGTAATGAAAGCGCTACGAAATTCGTAGTGGGTCTACGAACGGTTGTTTTTCAAATATCTATTACTGGAATTTGGGTTGTGTTGAACAAATTGTGCCAATAATGTGTAATCCATGTATCTAATTAGCAATTAAACACAGTTTAGTGTGCGGTGTGTAGTGTATTACGCGTGGCACGCGGCGCGGCGCGGCTCAGCCCGGATCGTGATTAATGCAGCCTCCGGGGGCAGACGAACTGATTGCCGTTCTCCCTCCCCCGGGCAACACTACATACCTATATTTCAGTTTTAATATAAAAACATTTTTCGGTAATCTTTTCATGAATGTAAATATGTACGCCAGCCTCTTGGGCTCCACACATTTTATTAGTTTATAAATTTAGTACTTACTGCCTCGTTGGTCTTGTGGTTAGAGTATGCGACCTGGAGAGGAGCCGCGGCGCCGCATGGTCTCGGGTTCGATACCCGGGTAGGGCCAAAGTGTTATTTTTGATCTTCTGTTAGGTAATTCTCAATAGCAGCACAGAGTCGATTGCGATAGGCTTACCCCCGATTCCTCCCACAGGGTACCTAAAATAATATAATTGGTGAAATATGGAGATTAACTCCACATTTAACCAATTATATATTTTTCGCCTCTATCACGCGCTTAAGTACCCTTAAAGGCCCGATGTTAAACACTTATATAGCAATAACGTATAACATTTGTGACACAAGTATTAGAAAATTCATAATTATTAAGTTACACATGTTTGTATTGAGCTGCCACGAAACGCTATCATGAAAGTTAACATATTATGAAGCGAAAACAATGTTAGATTAGAAATCGTGATGGCAATGAAATTAAAAGTTGAATGCCAAACTTTGCTTCACATTTAAACAACTTTAGATGATGTGATGCGATAAATTTTCTATAATTTACATGTGCGATAATAAAACAAACTTTTATTGCATACTATCGATAACATTGACATTGTATCTACACGTGACGTAGGATAAAGTCAATAGACCTTTGTGTCTATACTAACATTTTGTACTTATCTCATGTTTAGCTGTGTTTGTTGCCGCAAAACCAAGAAATTTTGTAATGTATGTAATTAAAAGTAGTACTATTTTTTAATACAAATATTATGTTATTAGACTTAAGCCGAAGCGGCTAAAGTGTAAGAGCGAAACAGCATACAGTACTTACCTGTTCAGCTAGCATTTTCATGATGATCGTTCAATGATATCATCCTCTTTGTTATCAGAACTGCGAACATAAAATACTGAAATGTTACAAAGTTTCAGTTAAAGATAATACCTTTAAAACACAAACCAACTTAAGCACTACCGTGCGTTGCTTTTATTCAGTGAAAAAGTTCTCTCGTGAGAGGCATATCGGCATCAGTCGTCGGCGTTACCGGAATAACACCTTCGGTCTGAATGGCTCCGCGAAAGGTAGCTTGCCCCCAGGGGGCAGTATGCTCAAGGCGGCAGAAAATTAACGTGCCCCCTCGGGAAATCTAGCGCAGCCTTAGAGGCAGGCCGGCCCGACGCGACGCGCCCGCTCCGCTGGGATGTATTTAATATCTGCCGCTCACGAGCACGACTGACGCCACGACTACGTCACGACTCAACTTGAGGACTGCGACGTTTTGTATTGTGCGCTTTGTATGTTTAATTATGCTTGGTGTTTCTATGTACTTATAATAATTATGTATTTACAAAAGAAAAGTATATATGTATTAATATCAGTTATTCTAGTACCCATAGTACAAGCTCTGCTTAGTTTGCGACTAGATGGCGTTGTGTGTGAGTTGTGAAAAATATTTATTTATTTATTTGATTATTCTATTTTCATGCTGCTCACGCCGCTTTCTTGTAGAAGTAGACATAGATCATCATCACACACCTGTATTCACTAATAAAAAATGATTTTCATATAACTAAAGATATAAAATTATTGATTATTACATATTTCTAAAAAAAATATGATTACTCACGAACATAATATTATGCCTATATTATCCAAAGATTGTCCGACACCTACACTTCACCTGTAATGTTAAGGTGGTGAGCCACCCCCTATCACATGGGACATATCGCCATCCAACAGGTAGAAATCCAAATCCGTGCTACTATTGAGAATTTCCTGACGGAAAAATACCAAATAACACTTTTGCTCGACCAGGAAATCGAGTCTGAGACCGCGGTGAGAGGCGCATACGCTAACCAACACGAGGCAAAAGAAATCAAATATTAATACATCGACTGCATCAGATCTTCTCTGATTAGATAATTTAATTTTTGAGACACAAAAAATATTAATCACATACTTACTTACAGCGTAGATGGCGATGGATACGATCGCGATATAAAAATATTTATTTACAGCTTACGATTTCATACATTGCGGTTTTCTGTTAGATAACCGTTCTTTCGAGGTAAATACGAATAAAGTGTAGAATTTGTGAAAACTTCTCTTTCATTTTAAGGGTATAAAATATGTATGCCTAATTTCTATTTCGTTATTGCTGAAAATCTCGCCTACGAAAACTATACCTCTTACTGAAAATCTTTCGCCACCAGTTTTTTAATACCAAATATATTATACTCAGAATAAGTTCTTGCAAGTATTATAGTATAGATATTAACTTAGAACTTCTACAAAGAAGTTCTAAGTTAATATCTATACTTATAATCACAGATATAGATCTACTTGCGTTATCTATACGCAAGTATCACGATTTGTATTGAAACCAAGCGTGCTGACTTTTTAATACCTATTGTGACGTCACAGCCGAAATTTAATAATAATAATAATAAATATTCCACAACTCACACACAACGCCATCATTTAGTGACGGGAAATCCAAACCGATTCAAAGACACCGATGCCGCCGATGCCCATCCGCCCAGTACGATTCAAACGGCCGTCCGCTATGATTTTCTCTAACAAAAGACGCGCGTGGACTGAAGTTAGCGGCGACCAACCTTGACGCTTGGTCGGGGTTCGGACACGCGAAGTACATGCATTTGCGTTATCTATGTAGATTTATATCTGTGCTTATAATAAATCTGTAGAAGTAAAATTTTTTTACATTGAACATATCAAAAAAATAAATGGCGGGAGGTGTTATTAGACCGACACCGATCCCAAAAATTAGAAAATGTGATTAATTTTTTTTTGTCTGTCTGTTTGTCTGTTTGTTCAGGCATCACGCAAAAAATACCGGTTGGATTACGATGAAACTTGGTATATTCTTTAATATCCTGGGCACCACTCAACATCACGGACACTGGACAACACCACACTGGGTACTTCTATCCCGGAAAATAAAAAACAAACTTAATTTTGCTGTTCGATCCCTAAACCCGATTACTGTACCAACCGCAAATAATAAGTTTGTAGAGTTCACTTAAGGGGGGCGCTAATTTTAAAGTATAGGTAGTATATTTGATATTGTACGTAGTGACCGTAGGTTATTTTATAATACTGTTAGGCAGGATTAGACATTCGTATATATATTAGTTAATGGGGATTTTGCTTATTTAATGAGTTTAGATTAGTTATCATCAGAAATAGGTTTATTTAGGTAGGTAGGTATTTTATTTTCTGTTATTGAGTTTTTTTATTGATGTACCTACCACGCAGATGAAACCGTGGGAGATAGTTTGTTTTTTTGTTTGAAAGCGCTAAGCTCAGAAACTACTGGGCGAATTTCGATAATTACTTTTGAGTTTGATAGTCAAAGTCTCAATAAAGGTCTTAAGATATTTAACATTACACTAAACTCTACAGGAGCGGAGCAGTAAGGTTGAACGCGGGTCAAAGCGCAGGAGCAGCTACTACTTAATACAACAACGCGGACGAAGTCGCGGGCAAAAGCTAGTAATGAAATAAATCTAAGTTTTAGAGTTAACTCGAAAGAAATCACAACAGTCAGCAAAACATATCAATGAAATGTACCGACAGCAATAGTGTTAATTAACCGCATGTCGCAATAACACTGTAATCGATCAATTAGGAAGGTGCACCGGGACACTTAGCGTGGTTACACTCACTAGATTAATTTAGCATCGCAAGGAACCGTCCCCGGTGAGGTAACTAATTCACAAGGCCCAATCGAGGTGGCACTAGCGCCTCAACGCATTAATGTTGCAGTGAGCACCAATCTCTGTTATCTACTTACTCCACTTTTATTGCCAATTAGCTATTATGGTACTGAGTAATTTGAATATGCATACAAACTGATTATGTCAAATAATAATATTGTCAAAATCGGGACGAATAAATATTCATTCTAGTGGTTTAGATATGATATATATTATATATAATTATGATAGGTTACAAAAATAGATAAAAACTTAATATTATTAAAATTGTATGGCGAGCGCTCACTAGAACAAAATTATAAGAGATGTGCTGAATATGGGTCTTGCCGAATACCGGATACCTAATAGTATTCAGTTCAAAACCCTGCCGAACCGGATATTCAGCTGAAATATTCGGATTTATAATACGCAATTTTGGCGCGCAAATAGGTTCAAACGATTTCCGTGCGGCGCGGCGCGGCAGCCAAACTCAAAAATCTTGTCTTGAAAAAAAAAAACAATCTATTGAGTGAAGTAACTTAGCCACTAAACGTTCTCATTTAAGATTTCTTGCCTAGCAGCTTATAGAACAGCTATGAAAAACACCTCAAGGTAAATCACCCATATTATTTTACTCTTCCATTACCTACAATTTTCAACGTCACTTATCTGAATACAACTTGAAATCATACAGTTAACGGTCTAGATGTGCCAATATTAAAAATAAATAATAGTTTAAAAAAACTAAAAAACACGCTTTTAAAGTACTTCTAACTAAAAAGTGAAAAATAATTCCTAATATAAGCTGAAAAAAGCGTGGGGCGTAAGTACTTTAAAAGCGTGTTTGTTAGTTTTTTTAAACTATTATTTATTTTCTACTTTTTAGGTTGGTTTATTTATAAGAGCGTTTTTTTTTTATATTTAAATTTTTTTTTATCGAATTATTGCATTGTCATCGATCTTTGATAGGTGTGCAAAATTTTAATGAAATCTGTCCGTTTAAAGTGGGTCAAAATCGAGTCCAAAGGAGTCGGTTACATACATACATACATACATACATACAGGTGAAGCTAATATAAGCGTGTTAAAAATACTCTTTTACTCCTATCCGTTATAGGCTTGTACCTTCCGTCATCAGCTCAGCATCATGAGATGCTAAGTGCTAAATGCAATTATCGAAATAGTCCCAGGTTATATACAAAAAATATGGTAAAAGCTTTTAAAATATTAGAGTTACTATTTTGTAATTTGAGTAACGTTTACTTGAAGATTCTGAAACTGGTTCTTATAATATTTCAATATACTTTAGTAAGACACGGGCAAAGCCTAGTTTTATATAACAAACAAGTTTATTATAACAAAGAAAGGAGACCGAATAAATTGTCATTTTCACCAAACATTCGGCCGAATAAAAATATTCGTTTCAGTTGTCGAATATAACGAATACCAAACGAATATTTGGCGCACGTCTTCATTCATTTCATATTTGTCGTAATTTTACAAAAAAATGCGCTATTAATCATTGCAGTCAGAACCAATTCATTGTTGCGTAGTCATCCTAAAAATAAACATAAATATATAAATCAGAATATTTTCATCAGAATGTTGCTTGCATAGAAGTAGTTACACAATATTTTCTGTATAAGCAATTAAGTTTGGGCGGCCAGTGAGTTCAATTGTGTAAACTGTGAGCAACTCCATACCGCTGTAACGAAGTCTCGAGAGACGGGACCGACCGGCGAAGACGACGACCTACTGGAGTGGTTTGCTTCATCATTCACCTCATTTGAAGAAATCAAAAATTTTGTTCTTAGGAAAAATTTAATTAAAAAATAGGAGGGGGAATAGGAAATTATTATTATATATTATATAAATATTACTTCAAAGCTAGCAGCCAGTGAGTGTAAATTGTATGTAAGTAACTGCATACCGCTGTAACGAAGTCCCTAGGGCCGGGACGGACCGGTGACGACGGCGAACTACCAGAATGTCTTGCTTCATCATTCACTTACTTAAAATTGAGAAGTTGTTTTTGGTGTAGATGCTGTTGAAAATACGCAATTCATTTGGCAAATTATCATACTTCTAGGTGTAGACGTAAGGGTATATTTATTTAAACACTAGCTCACCCGACAAACGCTGTCCTGTCTTTTCTTTACTATGAATACATCCTATTTGACGATATTTTGCAACACACATGCTGTCAAACCCCATACATGGTTACATTAAAAAGTTTATATTGTTAAAAGCGCTAAAGCTATATTATCAAATCATTAGAAAAAAAATTGTGGTTAGGTATAGTTACTTTACATTTTCAAAGTTTTAGTTAGTGCAATTTCTCAATAATTTCTTTCAAAAGAACCGTCTCCTGACAATAACACACACGTTCAAGTGTGATGCCGTGTCAAGGATAAATATTATTATTATATAATATAAATATTACTTCAAAGCTAGCAGCCAGTGAGTGTAAATTGTATGTAAGTAACTGCATACCGCTGTAACGAAGTCCCTAGGGCCGGGACGGACCGGTGACGACGGCGACCTACCAGAATGTCTTGCTTCATCATTCACTTACTTAAAATTGAGAAGTTGTTTTTGGTGCTGTTGAAAATACGCAATTTAGTTAGATAATTGTATCATACTTCTTGGTGTAGAATTAGACGTTATAGGTTTATTGAACATTACTGCAAGGCTAGCGATCAGTGAGTGTAAACTGTAAGCAATTGTATATAACGATTGCTGTAACGAAGTCCCTAGGGATGGGACGGACCGGCGACGACACGGCGACCTACTGGCATGTCTTGCTTCATCATTCACCTTTACAAAAATCGAGAGTTTTATCTTTACATGTTGTTAAAAATACGCAATTGATTTGGATAGTTATCGTATTTCTTGGTCTAGACTATTTTAACTGACATAACTTTCTAAATAGCAGGGTGAGACCTGACTTTAAGGCTAGCAACCAGTGAATGAAAACTGTAAGCAACTGCATACCGTTGTTATGAAGTCCCTTGAAACGCTACAGACTTGCGACGACGACGACGTACTGGAATGTCTGGCTTCATCTCCACCTAATAATATCACAACACCTGAAAATATAAAATATTATCATTACATCCTTATTTACACACTGTTTCTTAAAAGTCAGTAGAGCTGGTTGGCAAAACAGTTCAGTGGGGGTAGCTACTGCTTACCCCAAAGATATTGCAGATAGGTCTACTATTCTTTCTCTGCATACCCCTGTAACAAAATTCCATAGGTCGGTGGTGTGATTCGGTAAGTGAGACTATCGGTTTCGAAATTCGTACAACTTTATCCTCATATAAAAGGCCAAAACTACGAAATTAGACTGAAAGTTTAAACCAGATCACCTATCCAAATTTAAAGCAGGGAAAAGTGTTGGTTAGGGTTCCGTACTTGATACGGTACCAAAGTGGATTAGAGCGTTCGACCGCGGTCGACCGCGCCTCGGGCCGTACAGCCTTCCGTGCTAACTTCAGCGCGGTCACCCACACGAACTAAAAGAATTTTATTTTTAAACTTTTATAAAAAGTTACCTGCTGTATTTATATATTTTTCTTTACACTCCCATTAAGCCCTTACATATCTAATCAATTTGTATATTTCTTAATATTCTTGTTCTTTGTCGAAAGCTTTTAAATTGCAATATTCGAACAAACCAATTTTTCGATTTAAAAATACAAAAAATCAAACAATGTTGTAATTTGTACGAACAATGTAATACCAACAATGTTGTATTGTTTCAGATGTCGCAGATATTAAATCGGAGAGCATGGACAGCTTCGAATCGGGTAAGATTTAAATACAACCTTTTTCCAACATAATGTAAAAGAACACGAATCTCATAATAAAGACGTCGTAAGAATAAAATTAAACTTAAAGGACAACTACGGAATGGAACTCTCATATTAATATTTGAATAGAGGAGTGTAAAAAAGTGTTGAAGTCGGAGGTGATAGGGCCGGCCGCGGCGTTAACGGAGCCCTAGAGGGCCTTTGCCGAAGTCCCCACTTCGCAATACAGCCGAAAAGATAAAATGAACATAAAGTTGAGGAGTAGATACTCTCGCTCAGAGGAATCGTAGTTTCCCTCCTGGCGACACTAAACCGGCTACGACAGTTCGTTGGAGGCACTCGCGTCACGCAGTTTGCGGAAGTGGACCCGGCCGGGTACATGCAACCTTGTTCTGTTGTCCTTGTTATTTATAACTGTGTCAAACTTAGTGTTGTATAGTTTGTGTAAGGGTTACAATTTTCAGTTAGTTCAGCAAGGACTAATACTCTATCTCAATATTCTCTTTTTATAAAATCAACTAAATATATTTTTTCGTATTGTAATTTTTATTACCAAGCTAAATTCGTCAATGATATATTAATTTACTTAACAATATTTACACACCTACAATAACTTATAATATGATGTTTACAAAACTTTATAGAGCATCAAAAAACTCGAAATCGCGCCCAGTGGCAGCATTGCCACGTTGTATGGAAATACTTATTCTTTATTACTAAATTATTTTATTTTGCATAACTAATAAATATAAAATAAACACTCAATAAAAATCAAAATATCTATGTGATAAATTCCTTAACTATGCCCATATGCAGGGAATGTCTAAATAATTTGTGGTACTGCTAAAAGCTCAAAACTGACGAGTAAATTCGAAGTATTTGAATGCCGTAGGTCTAAAAGGGGACTCGTTTTAAGAGCAATACTGTCTAACGGAAAATGTGGAGGCTAAAATTGCATTGTGGACGAGCCGTTCCGAACTTACAATTAAAAGCGACGCCCGAAATTGTATACACCGTTCGTCACTTAGTACACCATGAATGGGGAGAGCTGCTTACGGCCGTGTGTTTTAGCAATTATTTACACGGATATTATGAAGAGGTCTATATCATTAAAATTAAAATAATGAGTATAAAAATGTTGAATGTGTAAGAAATGGGAGTTATGGCAACTTAATTTCGAAACATAGGCGAACTTCTAAACCATTTATGTATGATAGATTTTTTTATTAAAATATGTCATTTGATGGCATTGTAATAGGTTAAACCAATATTATATTATATAAATTATCGACATTCATATCAATAGGTAAATGCTCCTGCAGAGCTCAATTACTTTTGAACTGGATACTGCACGTGACACGTCACGCATAAGTGCATAATATACCAAGAAATCGACTGAGGTCTGGTCTTTGGCTTGACCTGAATCACAATAGCTTATTAACTAGACATAATATAGGCTCAGACTATAAAGACTTTAATCAACACACGATTTGAAAAATATTCTTGGCTAAAGTTAAACGCAAAAATTGTTTAAACAGTTTCTACTGAAACACTTAACATTTAATTTATACTTATTATTCAATACGCAAATGCAGCTTGTCATGATGAACAGATAGATAGCTCCTAATTTCTATTAAATAGTCAGCGCATCAATGCAGTTCGCAGCGCGGCAGTTATAACGGGCACTATTATACAGCCTATTTTCAGTTTAAATAAAGCGACAGGCGACTTTTAGCCGTGGATAGTACACGACTCTGCAATCAGGTTGAGTTTAAAATGTGCATTTGCGATGTGGCATGGTGCAGCGGGCGCAGGGCGCGGACAGAAATGCATTTTCAATAATTGAGGGTCAGACAGGGTGGATGGGGGCGCATTAAAATGCTCGCAGCTAAACTTTCCGATCGTCACCGGTTCGCCGCGACATCTGCCGGCCCTGGATTTGCTGCTAATGGAGTAATGGACCCAGAAACACTTTTAATAAAGCGCCCGCAAGACCGCAACTCAATTCATGTCAAGCCTTAATAGGCTCGTTGTGAATTTGTAGCATAATAAGTGTGTGATATAAAAGCGCTTAAAGATTATACTCCGTTTTGCAGTTTTGGTGTTTTTACTTTATAGAAGAATCTACTTGAGAGTGTAGATAACTCACTTAGTTTTTTTTTTACGTCGCTTTTTTGACGATGCTAGAGAAATGTGAACTGACTGGATTCAAACAATCGTATTGTATCTGCAATTAAATTTAAGAGACGAAGATCTAATTATTGCCCGCAAGGTGAATTGCATTTGCTACATAATTTCCCATTTTCCGGTGACGCATACAGGAACTTATTTCAGTAGTTGACTTAACAACTTGGCTTGTTTATGTGACGTCACGTGACATGCACGAAGTAGGAACAAGTAAATTAGTAATTAAGTGAACAAAGCCGCAATTTGTAGTAACGTTTTAGAGCAAGATGTCTAATGAACATGTTCGTTTATTTAGCTGTAATTGTGTTAAACAAATTGCACCATGGCATATATGTTTAACATAATAGAAAAAGGCAACGTGTTGGAACAGACATGGAAAGTTAACATTGTGCTGAAATTTCCTAAACTAGTCAGAAAAAATAATTAGTGTAGCCATATCAATAATATCTGATTGTGTTTGGATACATAGCCTTTCCAGACACAAATGATTTAAAAATGTGAATGACGCGTTTGCAAAATTAACAAAAAACATGAAAAATGCAAACTAAATACCTTATAGATAAAAGATAGCTTAGATAATATTAGAAAGTCATACATAGGTAATATAACACCACTTTCCTCCCCAGATCATCTATTTCACTTTACAAAAAATAAAGGAGACAAACAAAAAGAAGTTTCCCTCAGTTATTTTCTCGGGGAGATCACGTAGGCGCGCACCTCATCTGCGGCGCTCCCGGTGCGCCGATAAAATTTAAAATTCAAGGCCGTGTTAACGAACCGGCCTCGCGAAGAAATAGATATTCAAATGTGAGAAGCTCCCATATTAACATTTATGGCAAGTTTGCGGGGACGAGACAAAGCCAGGCCCCCGCGGAACCGCGAACCGCGCCTTCGTCCTACCCCGCTATGCATATCTCTACAATATGCAGTGACCGTTGAACTGTACAACCGCTCTGGGATACCTTTTATTTACAGTCTTTGTGGTAATCTTTTCAATAACTAAGATAAGTTAAAGTTGATCTGACTGAGATAGGAATGGAAACTTGCATAATGTAATGAAATCATCAGATTAACCCACAGTTGTTAGTTGTAATTTGCGGCTTTACAATTACAATCTGCTTTGCTTTCGTGTTTGTTTTAATAATAAGTTCATCAAAGCAATAAAGATTTTTTTATATATATATCAAAACATGTTTTGCGATAGCCTAGTCTAGTATGACGTTACTCTTCCATAAACAGTCGGACTAATAACGAAATTCTTTGAAATAATCTTGAAGCGGCCTCGTCATGATGTCATTTACACCCAGTAAGATTTAGGTAAAGCTGCGATTCTTCAAGAACAAAGCTTGGTGTCTTTTTATGTTTCTCCACCGCTAACCTACCCAGCATGAAAATCATTAAATTTTACACTTCATTAATCACACAACAATAAGTTATATTATTTTCAGTGCTTTAGATTTAAGATGATAATGCCAAGAGAAGATAAATGCGATGTCTTGGTATTTCGAACTAAAGACAAATAAAAGTTGAGAAGAAAACAAATCAAAAGCCCAATTTTGGTGGTTGCATTATTTATGTGATATTGCTGGCGCTGTCAACGTTCCCCTTTTCTTTGCAATGAACTTGTGGTCGTTTGTAATTCACACTTTCACAACTTTTGCTATCAATATCAGAAATAATGTTCACTTTTAGTCGCTGTAAACTGAAACACAGCCGCCTTTTGTTGTACCTATAAAAAATCCATCTCAATTTTTAGGTGCTTACAATACAATTGTTTTTCTGGAATGTAGAGTGTACAGTTACTATTTAATAAAGTACTCGAGTAAAGGCGTTGTTCAACTTGTGAAAACAAAATCGGAGCACCATTTTGATTCAGCGATGGTTGTTAGCCGGCAGCGGCACACACGTTTCTTATTAATATCAGGCGGTTGGAATGGCCGAAGACGTCCCTAGCGCCCGCTCGCTCCCAAATAAAATTGCCGCTATCTAAACAAAGAGCCCTAATTATTCGGCCGTGGCGGGCGGGGTCGCTCTCTTATGGGTGTTCTGGGGCCCATTTCGCTTCTCGTATAGGGCCCCGGGGAGCAGCGGGCGCCGCCTAGCCAATCGCCGGATGGAGGAACGAGCGATCCGCAACCTTTTTATATGCGATATCGGCGTTGGCGCCGGACCCCCTTCGCCCCGTACCTCGCACCGCCCTGGATCTCGGGGAATTAAAAGTTGGAAGGCTCACATCTGATTACCCAAGCACACACATTACACCGGATCACCAATCTCGATAAGCCCCCCCACAATTTATTAGCGGCCGCTGACGACTTGTTTTCGACTCTTATCTCATTAACTGGATGAAACTGACTTAAAGATAGAATATTATGTCTTACGAAAACAAACAGCTCCTACATTATTCTTACGCACCCTTTGTTTTTACATCCTTTCCATTTCTTTAGAAAAGTCCCAGCCGCATCTGTTACCCCGTCCGCTCCTGTGTCTGCTGTACCTATGGTGGTTTATCATACTTATGCCTAAGTATTATCTATTATGGATGTAGAAAATATAAAAGGACGGTTATAAAAACCTTGGCGATACCGGTCGTACGGCTCAATACATATTTTAATTTGCACCCGATTTTATTATGAGACAATAAATTGGATATAAAAGGTTTCCGAGCGGTTTTTACCTCCGGGATCATTGTCTTCACCCTACGCCTTTACAGCGATTCTTTTGTGTAGAAATTATGAAATAAAAAGGCGATATCGTATGACGGTGGTAAGAGGTGCGGTGTGGTGCGGAGCGGTACGGAGCGGTGCGGTGCGGAGCGGCGCGGCGTGGGCGACGTGCGTCCGACACCCGACACCTAGCCGCGGCGTGCTGGCCTCATTGTCTCGGCACCATTCACCCGCTGCCTCTCGTATTCGATTGCAATGTTTTAAGCATTCGATTGCCCTCACCTGTAATAAAGGGTTCCCAAGAAGTACGTACAAAATAAATTATGTTTTTTGCGTTTTGTAGTCTTTAAAGCGGGCGCGGCGAAGGGTACGCTTATTGTTTGTGTGGTGAATTGCGCGGATGAATGGGTCCCGGGCATTCAGGCTTAGTGCTTGGAGATCGCAGGCAGATAATGCGGCAGGCGGGCTCGGGCGGGCCGCGGACGGCTGAGGTGGTACAACAAACCTCCTACTCGACAGTCAATTCAATATTTTGTATTAAATAAAATTATAGAAAGAGATTCATAAATAAACAACAAAAGCACAATACTTGCCTTTAGTAGATAGATCAAATGATCAGTCCAGACATAATAAAGAGATAAATGTAACTTCGCATATAAAATAGAATAAACATTATTTTATTATAAAAAAGCTCTATCCGAGATGATCTTTGACTAAGTAAAAGAAGCGTAAAAAGGTTTTAGTAGGGTCAGCAGACATTACGGTCCAGTGACGTTTCAGTCAGGTGTCGCAGGATGCATATATTAGAATAGATCGATATTATTAAGAGTTAATACGCGATTTTTCAAAAGTTTAGACAACGGGTCTGAATCGCGTAATTATTATAAAGGTAAATAAATACCTATGCTCGACGTTTCGAATGACTTGCATCATTCTTGGTCACGAGCCGACTGGTGAAGCTTTATAATAATTACGCGATTCAGACCCGTTGTCTAACTTTTGAAAAATGTTCTCAAATCGCGAAAGTTTAAAAACATATATTAATACGCGATATTATTGCATAGGTACTAAATATTATTAATTCTACTCCCCCTGCCTCCCCGAGTGACGTACACAACGATTCCCTACGTCCGGCGCACCCTGGGCAATTCGCGAGTTCTCCAAGCGAATTGGCTAATCCTTTCACCACGATGGCAAATCAAAATAAAATTTGACTCAGCCATCGACACGACGAAGAAGATTAATTCTACTGTATGCACAAGGAGAACATTGAAAAATATTATGAATAGTTTTGGCGGCAAATCGTACATTACTATTTTGCTGGTGGTAGAGCTCTTGTGAATGAGCTCGAGGGCGGCAGCACCACCGTTTCACCTTTAACCTGCCGCCAAATATTTAATTACTGTGTTCCGGTTTGGTGGTGAGATCAGGCCCTGAAATTACTGGCACATGAGGCATAACATCGTAGTCCTCAGCTGCAGCGACGCATCTATAATCTGCTTTAGTGGATTGTTGATGTCCATGGGCTGTACTCCACTTGCCATCAGGTGGACTACACGTTCGTTCGCTGTGGGAGTAGTATAAAAAAAAATTGATATTACAATTTTCAAATATGATAAATATTGAGAATACGAGGGATGGGGACATGTAACATTTTGTATAATTATAAAATCAAATTTTAACGCTCTATTCCAAATTTACACTGGGCTAAGCGACCTGTTTCATAAAAAAAATAATATCACATGACTAACTATTTTTGCCCTGGATTTTCTTCAATAACTGTTATTGAAGAAAAATCTTATGAAAAGTCATATTTTCATGATTCATTTTTAAGTTAATACGTCCATACGCATAATTTGGGCCTTAATCCTATCTGCAGCAACTAGCAATTATATCTGCTTAAATTCATAGTCAAGCACTATTTTGGTTTTAAAATTTTGTACCGACCATGCGCGCTTTCTGATACGTAAAATAAACATTAAAGATGAATAAAACAATACCTTTATTTTATTTTTTATTTTCGTTTATTTTCTTTTTTAACAAATATTCTACATTAATCAACTGTCTACGACAGTAATGCCGTACTTTAGTGACGGGGTACACTTTTTAGTGAAGAACCTGTGTCATAACTGTCATAACAAACAACTCATAACTCATAACTCATAACTCATAACTTATTTATTGGTAAAAAATATATTACACGTCAACACAATATTTTCATCAAACAAACCATTTGCATAATGAGAAATTAATTAAATATTGAAAAACTAATAATGAAAAAAAAAAAAGTAATCGTGAAAAACAATCAAAAATAAAAAAAAAATAAAGAAATACCACTAATGTCAAATAATAATAATAATAATACAATGCAGAATGTCAATTACAATATGTCAATAAAAACACAAATAAATAAATTCAAAAATTCACATAAATTATTAAACTAGATTTCAGACAAGCTCAAGATTAATTTTTAAATGTTATCAATTCATCGATAGAGTAGAATGCATGCATAACAAGCCATCTTCTGAGACGATTCTTAAAACTGTCTAGAGTTAAGGCACTTATTACAGTTTCGGGTAATTTATTGTAAATTGTCGGACCCATGACATGACTTGTCTTGGACGTTTTTGTAAGCGTTCGGGATACAGCGGATAGCTTCTCTCTATTACGAGTGCAGTAGGAGTGTGTACTGCCATGTTTCTTGTATGCAGGCATGTTCAATCTCACGTATATAGCTACTGACACCACAGACTATAAACCAGGTCTTGAAATAAGATAAGTTAAACATATTATTTTAAAAATTTAATAATTCGACTTGTGTCTGTAAATTTAATAAAAAGAAAACAAAAACAGTATCTTGACTCTGTAATTAATTATATACGAGAAATTAAATCAAAATCTTGGCATTACAAATGGAGCAGTGAAATTAGTATTAAATATTATTTATTACAACGATTCACCACACTCTTCTTTAAAAAAAACTACTGAGGTGTCAAGGGACACCCGGATGGAACGAAGTACCTTCCGATTAATTAGTAAAGAAATTTTTATTTTTCTAAGTTATAAAAAAAATCTTAATGTGGTTCACCGAATACTCACTCTGTGTGTCTGATGATGTAGCACCGTAGCTGTAACGTAGCATGTAATTACTACGCCCCTACGAGAATTGCTACGGAATGTGTCGTTACAACTTTCCGTCCCATTTTTTTCCGTCGAGCCCCCTTTCGCAACGCGCGATAAGGAACTTCGTTCCAAAAAGTTATAAACGAATAATTAATAATAACCTTAAAATATGTTGTAGCATTTTAATCGATATTATGTTTGTCTTAAATAAAATCGATTATTATTTCAAGGCGTCACCTACTTTTTAAATGTCAAAAAGAGTCACTGTTTTTCTGAGACTGTTAGCGTTAGTTCAAGCGGGTAGCCGGAGCTTTAGGCTTATTTTGTAAGATCTATATACAGCTAGTGTCAAGTCTCTAGAGGAGTGGTCCAATCTAGGTGTGGTCCCAGTTGGCGGCCGCGTCTCTGTTCAATTAAAGTTCTATACACCGTTGTCCCGATTGTTGCCGGCCACTAGATTCATTTGGCGACCGTACCGGATACTGACACATTATTAGTCTGTTGATCTTATGCTCCAAAGACTTTTAAGTAAGAAGGTGAGTGTTATTTGAAGTTATAATCATAAGTCATGAGCAACATAGCGCCTTCGGCCTACAATTTGTTGTTAATAGTGTTGCATCGTCATTTACAAAGTTTCGTAGTTGATCATGCTGTTAGGCACTCACTGTAAATAAAAGAAAACAAAAAGGTTGCGGCATAATTTGTGAAAAAGCTAGACGCTTTGGAAAAAATCTTTAGCCATAAAACTTTTTTAAAACACTTGTGACATAAAAGCAGTGATCGCAGCGCGGCGGTGTGGCGAAAGAAGTGTAATATCTCAAGACACGCGACGCTGCGACTCTAGAGATCAGTCCACACGACGCAACAGCCTCTTTATCTATGCATGAACAACTCTGAGGCTCCAAATGACATAAGTACAGAAGGTTCACTCAATAAGTCAATCCTATGCCATTACTTTCTGTTCACTTAACCGATGTACTCACAGAAGAGACGTAAAAAAGTTCTGATAAATTCTTCTTTCAGAGTTGCTTGTACCGTAGATCGTGTTGAAGTATGTTGTTCTGTTTTGTGTACTAGCGTAAGAAAGGAATAATAAAAGACATCAACGCGTTTTATGAAGTGTATATTGTAGACATATCATCATATTGTGAGAACAGAAATGGGACACGTGTTCAGTTCGGGTTTTATGAGTATACATATACAAATGTAAACACTAATACTTAGATATAATTCTGTATCGAGACGTGAACACAACTGACTCATGATTGTTAGCGCTGTACCCCGCTCCTTTACTTCACCAAGAAATTATAATCGCCAACCTCAAGTCCCAAGGGATGTACCGATATTGCGTCGTCACTTGTACAAAAGCACTTATCTATGCATGGACAAGGACAAAGGTACTGGGCACACGAACGCAAAGCCAAAGTTTCAGAAACTATTTTGACCCTTATAGGAAGATTAGTTTTCGCTCATGGCTTCGTCTAATTCTTATGTCGATAAAACCTACATCTTCAGCATTCTCTATACCAATTATACTCAAATCGATTTGTGGTGGTGGAAGCAAAACAGACAGGCAATTTTGTTTTTAAATATTACAAATAAATAAGGATAGGGTACTGATGATGTAATTATATGAAGCGTGACTGTGTGAGACTTCTGTACCTACGTGTGTGGAGACGGTGATGCGGTGTGAACTTACCTGCATCAAGTTTTTCGTTTTGTATTTTGTGTTTGTTTTGTTTGAACAATTGTTAGCGGAAATTATCATATAATAACCCGGAGCGGATCACCAAGAAGTTAGATCACCAACCGTGGCTCTCCTGGGATGCGCCGGTATTGCGTCGTCACTTGCTAGAAATGCACTTAACTATGCATGGACAGAGGTGCCGGACACCAAAGTTTCACAACTAGTTTGGAAGTTAATAAGAATCTGATATAATATAGTTATTTGAAATACTTGAATACGTCAAAGTACGATATTATACTTCAGATAGGTTCTGGAAAATATAATTACTACTGCCATATGTCGAAGCCAAAGTGATTAATTAGTATTTATTCACGTTACGTTACATTTCTGATACGTCAATGCACGTTATGTTTCTGATGAGTACCAGTTCTTTAAAGCAATCATGAGTTTCTAGGTTGATTTGTATTTATCTAGGCAATTTTCCTACGTTTAAATTGTAATAGATAGCATGTGAAAATGGTTCCTATGGGAATGGCAGCCAGTTTAAAATCAGTTATTAATTACCCTGTAAAAATCAGTTTAAAAAAACATGAGTATTTGTATGACGCTGATTTCACGCCGCCGACAACGATTTTCTCGTTGAGTGCTCAATCGTTCGCGAGCGCATATTGTTTGACCAAGAGCGGAACATCACTGCTAGCCGATTATACTCTGGAATGCTGCTTCAATGAGCACAGCAGTACTACGGAATGAGGAGTACGAAAATACAACAATCGGTGAGCACTCTTGGAAGTTGGTTTTATACTTGACGATAACGGTATGACCTCGATATGGGCGACGGCGACGACGCGACGTGACGACTTATTCTAATGACACCTTTGAAAGGCAAGACACTCAGGTTCACTCAAATTAATTGGTTTATTTTTTTGGTTATGTTAAGTTGATAATGAACTGATGGTAGAACTTTTATGAATAACCTCGAAGGAGTCAGAACCACCGTTTCATCCGATAACAGTAGTGCTAAAACAAACGTATGCACCGCACTTGCAATCTATATAATAAGATATAAGCTTAAAACTTAAATAAATATAAAACATACATCGGAAAATCGATCTTTAAAACGGTCGTGATAATTTTGACGAACTTCTGGATTTTACGTGCCAAATTTATTATATTGCGTGCCATCTGTAGCTCGCTTACCAATAATGGTTTGCTATCTCTGGTCTAGGGTAAGGTTACTATTCTATAATCTATCGGCAAAATTATTATATTATTATATTTTAAAATTAGGTAACTAATCTTCACTCCTTTCCAGTATATGCTACGCAATTATGTCAGTGCTATCTTATTAAATGTAGTACAGAGGACCAAGCAGTTAGGTATGCAAGGCAATAACTTTCACGGCACAATGAAGACTGAAGTGACTACACTAGGTAAGTATGTGTGAGTTACATGTTTGAGAAGTGTTATATACCCACTATTTTGGTATATTATTATTATTTACATATATATCTATAACTGGTGTAGTCAGTCTTCACTAAAACGTTAAAGATTTTGCCCTGCATACCTAACTGCTTGGCCCACTGTACTTCAAAGGTGGGTATGATGGGTAGTGTTGCTTCTGTTAAAAAAATCATAAATGCAAACTACCACCTATAAAAAAAAGATTTTGTTACAATCGATCGGCATCGTATCGTAATCGTTTAGTGTAAGAGCGCGTCGATCTTCGCTCGCCACTCGGGGAAAGCGGCTCGTGGGAACTGCGACGCTCCGAGTTAGATAACTGCTCATTAATTTAAAAGAATTAATCAAAATTAAATACGTGGTTTTCTGCAGATGAAATGAAAGATGCGTACGTATTTTATCAGTTATTTGATGCAAGGCGCGTGGCGCGCGGCGGCGAAGTGTTGCAAAGACTGGCTGATGGTATCTGCTCCTCCTTCATCTCGCCGCGGCCTACCGCCGCCGCCGCCTCGCCACTCTCGTGGATCTCGCCACTTCACTAACTGAATTTACTTGATCATAATCGCTTTATTTAAATCGTATTGCTTTATCTTTATTGTTACTTATAACTGCGTGGAATTAATAATCGCTATTTATTTTGCGTGGGCTTCTATTTAAAAACTTTTATTTTACTAAGAATACGCTCATAATATGAAAGACTATACAAATAATGTTATTAAAATGTATGTGTAAATTTTAAGTTAAACGCTATCTGTAGCGCGCTCTGTTGACGAGGGAGAAAAGTGAAAATTGAGGGGAGGTTCCTGAGCAAGGGTGGAGCTTGCCGAAACCCAAACATTGAATACTGACATCTACCGGAAAAGTATAGAATTAACTTACTACAAAGTGACTTTCCTAGTGAAGAAAAGTTTGGTCGGATTTAACTTCTCGTCAGTTGCGTGGTTTGTTCATATAACTGGGGTTCGGATACATTTGTAAACTATACGTTTGTATTGTAGCGCCACTTTCTACATACTTCAAGGCCGGACTCACACAGTCGGCAATTGAATAATCTTAATTCCGTTATCTGTGTTAGAAATGTCTAGAAAGACATGCATTCTGATATAATAATATCCTGAAATAAAAATATTAGTAATAAACATTTTTAAAACAAGGTTTTACTTAGACAAAAAAGCTAAAAAACGTCACATTTAACAGCAGGACGTTTTGATTTTACGTAAATGTAACACGCTTTTATTTTTGTGGATTGAATTAATTGGTTGGTTGGCTGTTTTTAGGGTTCCGTAGTATTAGCTTTTTAGATCCTTTTTAACACGCTTATATTAGCTTCACCTGTATGTATGTATGAATGTATGTATGTATGTATGTATGTATACATGTATGTAAGTATGTATGTAACCGACTCCTTTGGACTCGATTTTGACCCACTTTACAGATTTCATTAAAACACACACACACCTGTCAAAGATCGATAACAATGCAATAAATAAAAAAAAAAAAATAATTAAAAAAAAAAAAAAAAAAAAAACGCCCTTATAAATAAACCAAACTAAAACGAAAATAAATAATAGTTTAAAAAACTAAAAAACACGCTTTTAAAGTACTTCTAACTAAAAAGTGAAAAATAATTCCTAATATAAGCTGAAAAAAGCGTGGGGCACTCTGTGCTATATTTTTCGTCTATCGAGCAACCCACGCTTTTTTCAGCTTATATTAGGAATTATTTTTGCTAGCAAAATAGTTATCATAACTCAGTTAACTGTAACTTTGAATAGCCGTCTAATTTTAAACAAGGCGAGGCTGATCATTAGTTTCGGTTAGATTAAATTTTTAAATCCATTTAGAACCTAGTTTTACTTTGTATTGTACGTTATGAACTATATTACAAAACTTTACAATCTATATAGCACTTCTAATCCCTGATAATTGATAGATAGATAGATAGATCGATAAAACTTTATTTGCATACCATTTCATTACAAACTAAAGATAACTATTGAAAGATAATAACAATATGCAAAGGGCGGCCTTATCGCTTGACGCAATTTGTGCCAGGCAACCTTTGATATTTATAGTAACGCCGACTAGTCGATGAGTCCAAAAGTGGCTAGACAAGCCAGAAATCTCTAGAAAATATTAAAAAGTCGGCGCCTGAAGCGCTCTCTGACTCTTAAAGGCTTCATAGCTTATAAGAGAATATTTGAAATACGGCGCTTGCGGCGTTCTCTGGCTCTTGAGAAAAAAAACACTGAGTACTCATTTTTAATAATTTATTTGACGATAAATAAATAATTAATATTTCAATATCAAAAACAAACCTAATAAGCCCAAACACGATGGATTTATGAGTACTCGTATTGGCGAACCCCTGGCAACCATAACCGACAATAAATACAACATCGGACCCATAACATAATCATAGATGTGCTCGTTAAGACAAATCTAACAAGCCGAAACAAGATAGATCTTTATGGTCTGGACACCTAAGTCCTGAATAATGAGTACAACACCAGATTCTGAACATCATCTGTCATGAAAGTTCTTATTGAGACAAATCTAATGACCCAAAACACGATGGCCAAACATGAACTAGGAGTAAAGAAACCTGGAGTGATTTCCATCTCCAGCATGATTAGGTCTTTAGTCCCATGATAATGGTTATAAAAAGATTTGTACAGGTAAACTAATTTCCAAACATTTCCAGGGCCAAAAATGGGCCAAATGCTTGCCGGAACCGCCTTTACCTGAGCATTTTTTGAGTCCTGCAAAGACAATCTTGGGTAGAGCACTAAAATATCAAAACAATATTATTATATTACTTACTTCTATAATTATGTCAATTTTCAGCACAATCGTATAAGGAAGTGGTCAAAATCGTGTTATGTATTCGCCTCTCACCGCGAAGTCTCCGGTTTGATTACCAGTTCGGGCAAAATGTAATTTGTGAACTTTCCGTTAGGAAATTCACAATAGCAGCACAATTGTGCCCGGTAGATGGCGACAGGCTTACCCCCTATCCCATGGAACCTAAACCTAGCAGGTGAGCACTTTTTAGTTAGAAGTACTTTAAAAGCGTGTTTTTTAGTTTTTTTTAACTATTATTTATTTTCTTCTTTTTAGTTTGGTTTATTTATAAGAGCGTTTTTTTAATTTTTTTTAATATATTTTTTTCTTTTTTTTATCGAATTATTGCATTGTCATCGATCTTTGACAGGTGTGCAAAATTTTAATGAAATCTGTCCCGTTTAAAGTGGGTCAAAATCGAGTCCAAAGGAGTCGGTTACATACATACAGGTGAAGCTAATATAAGCGTAGAAGAAGAAGAAGAAGAATAAAAACCGGCCAAGTGCGTGTCGGGCCACGCGCAGTAGGCTTCCGTAGCTAGTCAACATATTTCGACTTAAAAGGGATTTACTATCTGTATTAAACAAGTAACATCTTCATACAAGTCATTACTTTCAAAGGTTTTTGTAATTTGCACGAATTATTCTAAGTATCTGCAATTTACACTTTGGACCCCAATTACTCTAGAACTAATTAAGTTAAAGTAACCAGATAAATGGCGTCCTTCAGAAAGGAAATGTTTGTAGTACACGAAACCAGCTAGCACGTATGACGAGATGTATGAATGTTGAGGAAGCGAAAGAAGTATGTAAGGAGCGAAGCACATGGCGTTCCATCGTCTCTGCCTTCCCCCGTGGGATAAAGGCGTGATTTTATATATGTATTATGTATGTTTATTTATGTTTCAAGAATTTTGAACGAAATATTCTGAGTAACTGCATCTGACATTTCGGACCCCTATTCCTCTTGAACTAATGAAGTGAACTTATCCGCTATAGTTTTCCTTTAAAGGTCATTACATGTACTACCGACACAATTTTTTTCAGATTTTGGGATCCAGTAGTTTAGCTTTTAGAGGGGGGGGACGCTCTACTCGAACAAAAATTTGCTCTTTAAAGTTAATTATCTCGCAAAAGGATCTCTAAATCAAAAAACTGTCTTAGCAACCCCTGAACGTTTTTAAAAGTCCTATCTAACAATACCCCACACTATGGGGTAGGCGACAAAAAAAAAAAACATCCCTACTTTACATGTAGGGGAGCTACCCGAAAAAAAAATATTTTTCCAAATTTTATTCTACGACTTTCTTTGTATAGTTAACATACATGTTTATGCAAAATTTCAGTTTTCTAGCACCAACGGTTTCGTCGCTATGCCTCGGACAGACGGACATGGCGAAACTATAAGGGTTCCTTGTAGGTACTACGGAACCCTAAAAAAGAGACCTCAGTCTACCACACCAGCAAATATCAAGTCGGTATACTTCCTACCCGTGTAACAGCTATTGATGTCGATCTACTCTTCTGCCTAGCCCTGCGGGGGGCTACGAGCGTCATGGTGTTACTTTATAATAAACAAATTAGCCAGCTATGGCTAGATGTGATTTTATTTTTAAAGCCGATACCAATAATACGCATGAGTGGCTATTAGAATTGTGGTTCTTCGTTGCTGTCCACTTCACAAGCATTAGAGGGATTTGCCTCGCTTGCTGTACAGTAATTTAGTTGAATTACTTAATTAAACTTTGAAGGTTATAAAGGCTTGTTGATTTAGATATGTTTTTTGTAAGTAGCGGAGGAACTTTATGTCAAACTGATGGTAACTACACTACAGTCCATGATCCTACACATAAGTCAAAGTTTTTACTTTTATATACAAAATAAACTTCGATTATTTTTAATTGATAAAGCATACTACTCAATCGATGAATATTTAAATGATAAGAACATATAAACATCTATGATTTTGTGATACACCTACATTGTGAATGAATTAAACGATTTATTTAATGGATTCGATGCAAATGTTATTATTATGGAACAACTGATTTCAATGACACATTATAACCATTATGTTGACTATATTAAGATTATTCCATTTTAAATTATGACATTGACATTATGATTATATAATTTTAAATTTTGACATTGATATTAATAATTGACTTGTAATTCTGGAATGAAATTAATTGAACTGCATGTTGCTGCATGCTGATCATAATTATTTAAATTTTATATACCTACTAATATTTGCACGCCTTGATTGGCAGAATATGATGATACTTTGTAATTAGTTTAAGTCACCTATTATGTACCATATTCATACAAATAAAGATTACTTACTTACTTACTTAATATGTGAACGGACGTATAGCCCACCTGATAACCCAACATTCCACCATGCAGATTGAATATGCGTCACTTCATCTGAGCACTATGGTGTTATAGCCTATGTGCCAGTTATTTCAGAGCGTGATCTCTCCACCAAACTGGAACACAGTAGTGCAAGGCACTACTATTCGGCATGTTAAAGGTGAAACGGTGGTGGAAAAAATCTGCATGTGCTTCGTCGACAGTATACCATATGTTATGTCTCTTTAGCCAGTTTTAGTCAGTCTTTTCAGGGCCTAGCCCAGCAGGCAGTCAGCCCTCCCAGGCATACACTTGCTACATGATTGTCATTATATTTAACTGAGACATTCATTGCATATCAAATGAAGAAGACACTATATAGGTATTTATTTTACAACTTGACATTGATCATGACGTTCATTAAGGCAAAAATTTAAGAATTCTATGAATAATGGTATGAAAATTTCTTGAGGGCTTTCTATAAACTAGATCCTACTTGTGTATAGTTGATTTTGTATGGGCCTTTTTTCAAATCATGTTAACCCAATTGCAACCATTTCTACCGGTGACAATGTAATAATAAAAAATAAAAATTATTGTACTGATATTTCGGTGGTCTAAGGATCCAATTTACTGTCAGATTTCAGCATTGTTTCAGGTCTCACCCTGAGATAAAACTGTCCTAGAACTAACAAAGTTTGTTGCGTAAGTGCAAATCGAAACACACATTAAATAAGAGACGTAAAAGTTAGTTTTTGTTGCATGCAACAGGGCGTGGCGCGATGGGCGTAGCGTTGGGCGTACCCGGCCCCGCCCGGTGCACCCACGCGAGCACCCAGCCAGCACCCACTGACCCATCACCCAAGTCACTTGCATCATTGATACGAGTTATCATCTGCTACTGACTACCGGTCCTAAAGTACTTGCTTTTGTGATACCTGTGGTGTTTAGCAAAGATTTTTTTTACTAGATTTTTCTTGAATATCAAGTACTAAGTATCAGCATTTTTCTTGGTATAAAAGTATGAAACGATAAGTATTTTTAAAATATTTGTTAAGATTGACTCACGAGAAAGCGGCTTCGTCACAGTGTCATTAAGACCCAGTATATAATAGGTATATCTCACACTCCTCTTCATTGTATACACATTGGTATATCAATTGTACACAATTAAGGTAAACTTAATTGCCACTTTGATTTCTCACAGAGTTCCGTTAGCTGCCAATTTTGCACTGAGATGGCTTTCTGATACAATTATTATGAAGAATTGGATAAGAATTAACCGTGTTTATTTAGTTCTGGTTCCATAGGTTACGGGTCCGTGATGGAACATTTACTAAAACGCGTGAAATGAGCTCCAACCGCCGACCACCCAAAAGTCGGATGCTCAGCCGTTCAACTAGTTTATTGTAGTGTGTGGGTGCTAATGAAGAATCAATAATATTACACAATAGACACACAACGCCATCTAGTCCCAAACTAAGCAGAGCTTGTACTATAGGTAGGTACTAGAATAATTGATACTAATACATATAAGCATTTTTTTTGTAAAAACATAATTATTATACATAGAAACACCCAGACCAAGACTAACCTCCATGTACACAAAGATTTGTATTGAGTGGGAATCGAACCCGCGACCTCTGCGCCGCAGGATGGTGCACTATCCATTCCGCTATCCGGCTCCAAAATTGAAATTCCAATTCCAATATTTTTTAAGTTAAGTTGGTTGCCTAAAGTAATTATAATAATAATTTATTTCAATAAAATACATGGAGCAATACAAAGCAAGTATTACATATGACATTAATCCAAATATTACAAAAGGTTGTAACGTTGGCACCTGTACTAGTGAAAACCACTGTATCACAGGTACCAGGGCCTTCCATTTCTATAAACAAGATAATGATCGGTGTACTGTATTATAACATAACAAAGTTTACATGAATAAACTATTTTCGGTATTAATAATTTGAATATTATAAATTAGCATGCAAAAAATCAATAATATAGATTTAGATTTAGTTTACTTAGTTTATCTAGTTTTAGCAAACAGTTTAGTTAAAGTTATTTAATACAAAAGGGAAAAGTACTTGTTGGGTTAAACAGATAAGACAATAAAGATGAAACCTCGCGCTGAGACGGTAATGAGATCAGGTAAAGATTAAATAAGAACTTATGAATAGATTTTATTTTCTGTTTTTGAGATAATAGCATTAATTTACTTTCCTATTCACTAGTTAAGTTTATTTCCTGAACTTTTCTCTCATTTTACAGGCTCTCCTTTAGACAAACGACTGATTTTTATTGATGTCTACCTGTTCACAACCTAAAATTCAGGTAATTGCATTAACTAAAACGCGGTCCGGTAAGCACCTCATAATGTTGCGGTTTGATAAAGTGAGTACGTAATGACGACGTAAGGTGTGCCTTACGACACAGCCATCATCAAGAGATATTCGGTCACTTTATGGGTACACATAAACGCAAGGCATAATTACTGCGGTGGTGCTGTGATGACGACCAACGGTTTGGTCACGTTTCTAACTCTACTTGGCACTTGTAACTTATTACCCTATCACCAAAGAATCCTTGAAAACTGTATCACGATGTAATCACTATAAGAGATTACCCTATGACGACCTGATGGCGGAGTGGGTAGTGCACCTGCCTGCGACGCCGTGGTCGAGGGTTCGATTCCCGCTCAAGACAAATATTTGTGTGCATGAACATGAAGGTTTGTCTTGGTCTGGTTGTTTCTATGCATAATAAGTATTTATTTACAAAAAAAAGTTAGCAGTGGATTTATAAGCTAGCAGTGGATTCAGCCAGTAGAAGATTAAAGAGAAAGATTCCTCAAGATCAAGACCTAATCTAAAAAGACTGCAAGAATAAACGGAGCTGTCACTAGACAGTTTCCGTACAAATCTGATATCAATACCAAACGTATTGCTGAATATCTGACGGAATGATAGATTGCAATAAGAAAGAAAGAGAAAAAAAAAAAAAAGTATATATGTATTAGTATCAGTTATTCTAGTACCCATAGTATAAGCTCTGCTTAGTTTGGGAATAGATGGCGTTGTGTGTATGTAGTGTGATATTTATATTTGTGTAATTATATTTATGTATGAATTATATTATATATGACTAAAAGAACTTGGACTACTGCCTTAGGTATGTTCTAGATTCGTTTCAAGTTAGTTTCTTAATATACCTATTGAGCTTTTATATGACTTACTAGAATCTGATAACAACAGATATAACTCTAGTTATAAGAGTCAGACAGCACTGGACAAAAAATGTCGTAGACCTTAGATGTAATAGCGCAAAGCCATTTACGGCCTTTGCCTTTCTCATAGTCCGATTGTTGCTTAAATTGCTACTATAAATCATAAACGGCGTAAACACCTAGTTTAATACATACTATAATAAACCATTGATTGACAAGACAGACAGTCACCAAATACAGTACAAACCAGTAACATTGGACAGTACGGCCGGCGGAGGCACTCTGAAACCACAAGCAATCCACTCCACTTCAGTTATTGTGTTGGAAACACATTCCCCTATAATATAAGTCTACGAGTCTACCTGCATTAATTAGGTTGCAAAAATCAGGGTAACAATTATCTCCTTTATATTATTGATATGTTTTTCATGATCACATTGTCGTTTCTCCTCTATCGAACTGCGGTGTTATGATTTTTCACAGCGGAAATCCATATTTTCTGATAAAATAAGTCTTTATTTACGGAAAAATATACATATTGAATCTTAAATTAAACTAGTCTAAAAACTTAATCTAAACTTCTGATAACTATATCAGATGGCATTGTAGTTTTCGTGACGAATTAGTAGGTATTTATGTACGCATAATCTTGAGTGTACCAAAATCAAATGAAAACCTTTGAGTAATATAACTCCTTTTTATCGATTTTCTTTGTATGGAATTTTATTCATACAATTCGTAGTAGTTCTGCCGCTATGATGATTTTCTTTGTGGCCAAAATTACTATTCGTTTCGAATTTTCCACGTTGATTAAGTAGTTCACTTGCAGTTGTATAGTGAGTGAAGAGTGAACGCAATTAAAGTGAAGTAAATATAATAATTCACGGTGGGAGCAGTTAGATGAAGTTCTGAGAATGGGCAGGTTGTAACGATTGTGTCTTTGATTACACGAGCGTTATGGTGTTATGGGTGTGAGTCATAGTGCGTGAGAACTTTTTACTTTTGGTAACCCAAATAGAGAATTTCACGAGTATCAGCGCTTCTTAAGAAATAATTATGTCTGCCAGCATTGTTGCAAACAGTTTCACCTAAAGTGTAAAAATCAACCAAATCAATCTATATAATTGTGATTCTTTTACATAAGTAGACAAAAAGGCAATAAGAACAACGTTAAGGATATAACATTGATACAATGCTTGATTTTAATCCTTACGAAAGTGTAATTTTAAACCAAAACAAAATAAAATAGTTTATTATTTTGTTAAAATTTTCGCGAAGCAGACTATAGTAATTAGAGATGGTAAGGCCGATCATTATATTCAGTTAAATTTAAATTCATTCAAGACCGTTATATAATGTATTGTTTGTTGCACCACCACATGCAGAATATTTCAGAGCGGCACAAGTTATGTAGCACTTCTTATATAAGATTATTAGCATTTATAGTAATGCCAACTAGTCGGCATATCCCTAATAGTAATGTTTTGGCCAAAGATTCATCCTTAAAACCTCCACAAAATGTGTAAGTTAGATTTAGCAATACAAGAGTGAAAGAATTATTTCCTATATAAGTATAGATCCTTAAATTACATATAACGTAAATTCCCATCGTATAACGTTAAACGAGTATTAACTTGATATATTAAAACTTTCCTCATGTTTCTTGGCCTCGTTTCCTTGTTATGGTTTGCCTCCAAAATACTGATATGGAAAATACCAGACAATGGAAATACCTACATCCTCAACGTCTATACGAAGCAGTACCAAATACCATTTGAATGCCGGAATAAAGGGATTTCTCACTTCCTCCCGAGGCTTTTCCTGATTACGTTGAACACGGCTTCTAGTCTAACGGATTTAGCTGGTATTTTATGTGAATCTTCTGCCACCAGACCTCCTAGTTACTCAGACTTTCTGTCCTTAAATACGCGTAACGATAGCCATAGATCTTTAAATAACAACCGAGATCGACGGCTTAACGTGCTTGCCGCGGCACGGAGGATTTTTTTCATGTTAAAGATGGTCACTCATCCACGGCCGACCGCGGTTAACATTGCTTAACTTTCAAGATCGATCGGTCATAAACCATGTCTATAAACTATAATTTAAATAAATGTTGCGTCCACCCTGTATAGCCTCTAAAGTTTCTAGCGTATCAGGCCAAACCACTGCTTAGTTAGTCTAGAATCTAGCTAGACCAATAAAGCAGTGGTTTTACGACGTTTAATTAATTAATATGTAATTAACATACTAACTAATTTGTACTAAGAAACTGTGAACATAATTATGGGACCGGCAGGATTTGAACCTGCGACCTTCTGCACACTTTTATCCTAGTAAAGAAATGAATAAACGTGACGTCACGAAATGTCGTAATATATAGTTGAGAAATTTAGGGTACTTGCAAGAGGCGACCGTAGCTTGATGGTTAAAGCGGCTGCCCGATGTGCAGAAGGTCGCAGATTCAAATCCTGCCGTTTCAATATTTTTTTCAACTGTCTTAGTATAATTTACTAAGCATAGCTCAATATCATATAATAATTAATAAGAAGTTGAAATAACTACTTTGTTTGTAAAACATTTTAAGGTTATTCAGGAGTTAAGGTTGGTGTGAAGTAAATTTGTATTGCGTCGTCATAAGACAATGAGCTCTTCATTTCCCTATTATGACCCATATTGTCTACGTATTGGGTGACCCCGTTTGATTATGATTAATAGGTGTTTATTGTGATATAGCTAGGTAGGTATAATGACACCAATCTATTGTTTTCTTGATGATTACTTGTTTTTAATACATAAGATGACGGGTTTAAATTCAAAGGTAAAGGTTGCAAAGGTCGCGTGTAATATTCAAAGGTAAATAATTCCCTAATACGTTTTGGATTAGTCACGAGATGGCTACCTTTTTACTTTGGTATTGTTTTTGTTCGTTTTTGTTTTTTAAAAAAACGACGCCCTAACTAGAAATAACTTCTGTGTCGCGGGGGTATTCACAAACATACATTACACACACACAAAGCACACCCAGAGTCAGAACAAATCTTTTCGGATCACACAAAGAATTGTCCCACTTATGAATATAACGCGATTATGACCCATTGTTTAATTAATTGAAATATGTATTCCAATCGCGAAAGTTTATAAAAAGACTTTTATTTAGTTTCCTATTGGCGTGGTTTCTTAAGTGAACCATGAATACGGGTTTGAAAAAGATTATCAAATAGACAAATATATACCTAGTATAAATGAAACAAAAGGTATAATATAGTATTGTAGTTATAAGGTGCAAGAGATAAATTACAATCGCGAGCTAGCTGCTTGTTTTGAGATGCGTTTTAACTAATATTTGCCAACAATCTCAACCAAAGATTCTATATCGATTTGCTATCTCAAAGTTTGTTTGTAGTTATTCAAAATATCTTTATATTAATTAAATGCCTACGACTGTACTTAAACCAGAATACCTACAGTCATTCACACTTCTAAACTATTAGTGACGTACAAAATAAAATAATCCTATTACAAAGGTGTGATAAAGTCATTGATGGAATCATCTTTTTACCTCTAGTTTGTGCCGAAAATTGGACAATCAAATCAATTGTCCTGCTATATTATTACGTCATCGGTTTCATAGTTCAGATCAACAAATTGGTAGTAATAAGCAATCAAAGATTACTTTGGCTCAGTAACCGCAAATGTTTCAGCCAGGTGGATGCGATCTGCCGTGGACAATCGCCACAGGGCTGATTCTCGTGTAATAGAGATTGTGATGTCGCATTCGATACACTCAAAGATTTCACAACTTGGAAAACGTAAGTTGAATTTGCGAGAAACTAAAATACAAATTCAAGTCGATTGTCGCAAAAAAACAGATATCTTTGCAAAACGTGAGTGCTTAAAGATATTTTAGTAATTATATTCTTATTTATTAATTCTCTCTAATTTTTTTATGTTTAAATACAAATTATAAAAGTAAAGTATTTAAAAATATAAAACTTTATAATTCTACTTTCTACAAAAACTATGTTTTTAAATATAAAGTACAAAATAATATTTCATTAAATATTATTATTAAATTTGTTATAAAAACTCTGCACTAAGCTCTATCGTCAAAACTCTATCGGTTCAGAATAAGTGCCCGAGCAGGTGATCCACTAAATGACTAGTGACGACTTCATCGGCGCATGCGCATCTAATCTCCATTCACCCTCAATGTAAAACAATTTAAAAGATTCTGGTGTTGCCAGGTTTCGATTAGCGATCTATTATGTACTCTGTGTGGCAATCAGTGCCACTTCCGTCATTTTTTTAAAGGCTATATTACCTACGGCTAAATGGATGGTGTTAAATTGAGCATTTGAGCCGGTGCGCTTTTTATAAACGGTTAAACAGTGAAGGCTGTACTCATTGAATGATAATTTTAACAGTAATTAATTATGTAGTTTTGGATAATTAGGATTTGAGCGTCATTGAAACGTAAACTCGAAATTTAAAAGTGGCGAATCAGAATCAGACGCGGATTATAAAGCTAAAAAAAACACATGGTTATACTACACTTTAGCCAAATAAAAAGTTAATTAAAGACTCATTTCATTTGGGCTATATTGAGTAAACATATATTACAAAAAAATACGACCGTGATTTAACGCAAACATTTTCAAAATCGATTTTATTTACCGTTAACAAGAACACGAATACTTCGCCACAAAACTTGTCTTAAGACGGCTTAAGTTGTTTAGAGTTGGACGGAGATGTTATGTTTTGTGTTAATTCGTCTTAGAAGTCCCTTTGTTAGTAATCTATTGTAGAGCTCATCGCGGCTCGCTCGGCATTTCCTGCCCGTCCTGCGTCTATTGTTGTTTATTGTTTGCACAGCACAATCATGATTGCCAGTAGTAATGTTTGGTTTGACGTTATGTTGGAGTACCTAACTAATTGATAAACAATAACTAGTATTTCGGAGTATATTTCGACTATAGTTTTAAAGAATTGAGAATATGCTGGAACAACATTTATTAACGAAACGGTTGGGGGTATTAATGTTCTTATTGACTAGAATGTATTTTTTATCACGATCTAAATAAATAAACTCTGTAGACAGCAGCTTAGTTCATACGCTAATGTTATTGAATGGCTCATATTACAGAACAAGGGCAGATGGAATGTGCCGAATACGGCAAGAGAAGCCACCAAAGCGAATACAAAATCCATGACACGTGATGAGCTTAGGTTTGCTAGTGTCATGGATTTTATATTTGCTTTGGGTCTTCACTCTGTGTGTACACTCCATCTGCCGTTATTCTGTAATCTGAGTTGAATGGTAACTAATTTTAGAAACTAAATTCGAATATAAACAGGCAGAACCAAAAATGCTTTTGTATAAATCAAACCTAACGGAACTTACCCTCATTAAATAAGTACACATTTTAATACTTTTGCGGTTGGACCAGTTTGCATAACTTATCGTTGTAATAAATTATCTCACCGTAAGAGTGTTTCTTCCTTATTAGTGAAAGGAAAAATAAGACTTTTAAACAATAATCCTTACACAGCCTGTTTTATGAAATTAGTGTCTCTTAAACAATAGTGCAGGCTATAAATTAAGGGTGATTTACAATGTTCTAAAGAGTAAATAAATAAACGAAACGGCCCCAAGTCTGGTCAGAACAGTTAAAAGGCGGAAGTCCATCTAGTGGTGGTCTCGAGCAGAGCGCCGGACGCACGGACCACTGCCGCCCAGTTACGAGGGCCAGGCTTCCTGTGGCGACCCGAGGGCAGGCTTCCTCTTATGCAAATATACCAAGAAAATCGTCTTTGATGATCTTCTCGCATAATACAAAACTTAATATTCGATCTGAAGTTTTCGTTACGGTTATGGGTTCTATTTGCATAATAATATCTTTGTCCGATCTCTGAGTATCCTCCGACTATATGAGGATTATTTTGACCAATGTTAATGCTACATTTTATGTATCTTACATTTTCTGAATGGGTGAACATTAATGCTCATTAACATGGCTCAGTTTATATAAATATATCACACGACACACAACGCCATCTAGTCCCAAACTAAGCAGAGCTTGTACTATGGGTACTAGAATAACTAATACTAATACATTTTTATCTTTTGTAAATACATACTTACGTATGTTTAAAATCTATGAACAACTCGCATCTTCAGTAGATATATTTTAAAGTTCTATCTTCAATCAAATCAAACAAATACTAAGTACGTTTTCAAAACGAAACATTTACGGTCATACCAAAAAAAGAACTGATTGGCAAAGGGTATCAACCGCCGAGTTAGGCGATTGTATCAATCGATTAGAGGCATCATTGCGTGGAGCGCAGGTGTTGTCCGCCGAGCGCGACCGCAGCATCACCTGCTGCTGCCATCGCCCGGAACTACAGCTACGTGCCGATCCGCCTGACCATCGCCTAACTGCCTAACGTTACTGATATTCCACATAAATAAACACCTGAATGAAGGATTTTGGGGAGGAATCAATTTGAAATCTTACTGGTGGTAGAGCTCTTGTGAATGAGTTTGAGGGCGGCAGCACCACCGTCTCCCCTTTAACTTGCCGCCAAATAGTAGTTCTTCCATTACTGTGTTCCGGTTTGGTGGTAAGATCAGGCCCTGAAATTACTGGAACATGAGGCATAACACCGTAGTCCTCAGCTGCAGCGACGCATCTATCATCTGCTTTTATGGATTGTTGATGTCCATGGGCTGTACTCCACTTACCATCAGGTGGACTACACGTTCGTTCGATGTGGGCGTAATATAAAAAAGAAAAAAAATACTCAAAAAGATGACGGACATAATTTTCACTGCTCAAAGCACGATATTAAGAACACTTATTGAGCATTCTGATATTAATATAATATTAAATTGAAATGGTAGAGCTGCTAACTTAACATAACATCACGCCTATATTACCCAAAAGGGTGTGGCAGAGGTGTAAAACACCTACATTTCACCTGTTATGTTTCGGTCCCATGGGATAGGGTCGCCTATCGGCATCCACTGGACACAATTCCAACTCCGCGCTGCTATTGTGAATTTTCTGACGGAATGTTCACAAATAACACTTTGACTGACCCGGGAATTAAATCTGAGACCTCGCGGTAAGAGGCACATAAGCTCGGGGTTTAAATCAAAACCGTTGTTGGTAAAGTTATGAAAGCCTTTTAAATCCTGTTTGAAAACTGTTCAAGAATCGATTCTCTTCGAAATCTTATAAAATAAATAATAGTTTAAAAAAAAAATATCAATTTTTAGTTAGAAGTACTTAAAAGCGTGTTTTTTAGTTTTTTTATACTATTATTTATTTTCTACTTTTTAGTTTGGTTTATTTATAAGAGCATTTTTTTATTTTTTTTTTTCGAATTATTGCATTGTCATCGATCTTTGACAGGTGTGCAAAATTTGAATGAAATCTGTCCGTTTAATGTCAAAATCGAATCCAAAGGAGTCGGTTACATACATACAGGTGAAGCTAATATAAGCGTGTTAAAGCAATTGCATCGTGAGCAGCTATACAGCGTCCGTCAGTCAAGTCTTGTTTGCACAAAACGTGCATTTTTTTAAAACCGTCATGGCAAATCCCAAGTCATATCATTACACGGGTTTTTGGTAAAAATGATATAATAAAAGTGCATTGAGTAGTCTCGGCGTCCATCCAGAGCGTGGTAATGGCGAGGGTCGTGCAGTAACACGGCATAGCTCACCAAGAGCTGTAAAAACCCGCGTGACAATCGCAGATCACGAGCGCACCACAGCGGTTCGATGGACAACTGTATTTGTCGCAGATTCGTTATTGTCACTAGTTCACTACTGTGACTAAGTCCCTGATCAGTAAAAGACATTCTACTTTCTTTACAATACAATTAAACTTTTAATATTATTGCATCTTATTGTCAAATAAAATGGAATGCAACACGGAGTTATTAGTTTTATTGTGTCAAAGATCAATCTTCGTGATTTGGGTCTTTCAATGGTTTTGATGTAACTAAATATCGTCGGTATTATGTAAACGTACAATTAAAACTTAAATAGTTATAAATATATGACAATATTCGGGCGCTTTTACAAATGTGACCCTTCCCTGGACCCACTTTTATTTTGTTTATTTAGATTTTGTTGCGGTACATTATGCCTAATGACTATTATGCGTGATCAAATACTGTGTCAAATGATGATTATGCCAAAAAAAGAATGACTACTCTGAAATCAAATACAGATTGGTGTAAGTTATGACCACCCTTACTAAATACTAGGTATGTGACCATTATTCACTATTGTCATTACTTGGTCACCATAGTTTCGGGCGCGGAGGTGACCTCGGCGTAGTAGGCGCTGGGGCCGATCGGAACTGACACCAAGTCGCGCATGCGTCTCGCTTCGTTCCACCGCCGCGCCGCGCCGTGCCGTGCCAGCCTGCTCAATGTATTGTTGCACTCTTCTGAGGACCAGTTTCCCACGGAACATTACCTTATTTGTCACCACTACAAAAACGTTGCGGTTAAAAATATCACTCCAACAAAAAGCGTGGCATTTGGCAACATAAATTGGTCCGAGTTTCTAATTTTGCTAGCTATAGAGCCATTGGATTAGAAAAGGGTGTAACGCAAAGCTATCGTCATTTATTGCTTCCGGGAATTGAAAGTGATTTGGGGTTCACGCCCAGCATTCACTGAAGATCTTTATGGGGGAATTAATGGACAACAAGCGATTAAGTAAAGTATTAAACGGTGCAAATAAAGTGACTTAAATAGCGGTGAGGGTAATGCTCAAGATATTGTTTATTTATCAGTCGCGTACACACGAGCGGCAAAAATGAGATCGTGGCGGGCAGCAGTTTACGATGGTAAAGGCGTGAAACGTAGCACCGCGTGGTATCGTGTCGGGGATCAGGCGTTACGGTCACGTATGGCAACACTCCCACGTCTTAATTGACCCATTTCGTGTGAGATGTACGTTCACAGAGACCGCGGCAGGATAGCATCGCGGGACGTGACGCCGCCTATCCGCCTATCGTACACTATTCAGCTGTCATTCCTAGACTAGTTACGCGTTACGCATTTGTGTGTGATGTGCGACAACCCCAAGAGTCTATTGGTGGTTTGCTTCGGTGATCTATCAAATTATTGTGTCCATAATGGTGTCACAAGTACAAATTGTTTGACTACACTGAAGCTCTGACAGCTATGAGTCATAGTTACGTGTCGGTCTGCTGACGGTACGATGTAGGCTCACGTAGAGTTAAAGTTTATTTCCGTTTGTGGAACTTTTAAATACGATTTTTATTTTATTTGTACATTAGACTGTCTTGTTCGTAACTTTCTCGTATAAAACTGATTCACGAGGTTATAACGAATACAGTCCGCGTATGCTCGAAAAATAAATTTTTGTAAATTAAAATATTATTTTAATACATTATTCTTTCACCCGCTCCTTAAAACGGTAGATATAATTATGTCGTTGAGATATGCATTTTATAATTATTTATTGTGGCATTACGGCAAGTGTGAATCCGTGTAAGTAAAATGCCGTGAAGGATGGTGGACAGCTGATGGTATCTGCCACATTTTGGACGGTGAACAAGAGTGTTTATTACACGTATTACGCGCTCGTGCTGGCATGCCGACGCTTATGGTTATTATGGTTAAACACCGAAGAATTTGGTCGCGTGATCTTAAATGTAAAGTTTTAATTTAATAAGTAGTCGTAGTATGATGACTAACGCTACGAATATTTAGTTTGCTGCTGTTCAGTAGCGTATTGAAACAGATTTAAGGAGTTAATCGGTCGATTAATTTTAAGATTTTTCTTTGCAATTGTTATTTACAACTATTTTTGTTTGGTATATAATTATGTATATTCGTTTTTTAATTAAGCAGAGACATTCTCCTTTGATATACCTACCTATACTTATTAAGATATGTACTGTATTTGCTTTTTTATAAAGCTACAGAGCTTTTTAGCTTAATTACTTATCCCAAATATTTTTTTATTACACTTAGAAACAGTTGAAAAATTATGGGACTGGCAGGATTTGAACCTGCGACTTCTGCACACGGGGCAGCCGCTTTACCCACTAAGCAACGGTCGTCTCTTGCCAGGACTCTAAATTGTTGAGAAATTGACAGAGGTCGCAGCTTTGAATCCTGTCGGTGCCATAATCTTCCAACTGTTTCTTAGTATAATTTGCTAAGCATAGCTAAATGCTATCAAAATAATCCATATTTATATTTTAAAAATAATGAACTAATCCTAATTTGCTGTTTGGTACCAAAAAAATGGAGTGTTTTGGGTGAAGTGGCCCAATACCTTGCGGACCACCCTGCGCCGCCGTGCTATCTCACTATCTCTCACCGCAATCTCTCAAAAAACGTCACCCCTGTGAATCTATTTGTCTGTGTGGCCTTCATTTTACGCTCCTCAGACCCTGTGAAACATCACAAATTATCTACAAAACATACCATGAATTTTCCTTTATATTAAAATTAAGAATCCGAAAAAAATGGGAAGGAAGCCGCTTTTTAAGAAATTTCTTTTTAAACTCGATTACGTCACCGAAAAAAACAAAAACTTTATCTTCATTCACTGTAGAAGGGTGCAGCAAAGGCAAAGACATACAGGTACACAAATTGTAAACACGATTCATATAAGAAACCAAAAAACGATGATGGTGCATAAGTACAGGAATTAATCTAAAAAAAATCCTTTTATCGCTATTAGTCAGCGTCCGAAAAATGCTATAAGCGTTTGTTAACGACAAAGGAATCATTTTGTCATAATTTTTAACACGCATTAACAAAAGCCATTATAGAAATAAGCTCGTGATAGAGTTGTAGGAAAGGCGTATCACGCAAAAAGTGACGCAAAGGGGAGAATGGGTAAATAGAGACGTGCCTAATCCAGCGGAATGACGTCTGTCCCGTTGATTTATTAGGACGGGAACAGACGTGTGCCCGTGTCCCACTTCGTGCGCCCCTCGCCTGGGACCCAGGTAGGGACAAAAAATATTTGGGTGTTTGTTGACAACGCAATGTCATGGTCGGAAATACATATCTATTTGAATACAGATAAAAGTATTTTAGGGTGGTTTGTTGTTCCTTGATAAGATTTGGCAATAATGGTTTCTCTTTTTCTGATTAGTATAAGTTTTATATTACGCACCAATAACATTAAATCGAAATTAGGTGAAATGTGGGTGTTGTACACCTCTGCCACACCCTTCTAGGTAGTGTAGGCGTGATGTTATGTTATGTTAACATTAAATCGTTATCACACAATGTTATTAATATTTCAAAATACATACACATATTTCATTTTAAAACTCAAAATTAAAAGTTCGAGACGATCATTGTTACAATAGATTCATGCTACATGGATAACACGATCATTACACTAATCACTGCCTTAAAAGCCACCAGTTTTGGAGTCAAAATGGTCTGTCTGAATAAACAAAGGATGAAAGTTTAATGAGGCAATAGCGGATAGATTTCACGACACCTCGTAACGTCCAAATCAAGGGGTTGAGCATTAGAGAAGTTGGCAAGAAGCGGGCTCCGACTCACGGACATCAAATATTCAACGTGTTCGTGTTCCCGCGTTCCGAGTCCGTAACACTTGGGACTTGGCTAAATGACAGGCATTATTTAATGACAGTTTTCATGTACGCCTGTGTTCTGTAGTAGATTTATTGATTGAATTACTTTTTTGGTACACCCGTGATATTGGTGTTCTGAGAAAACACATTCAAAATATGGCTCATCTGCTTTCGTGCCCATTGTCGCCCTCTACGTGTGCCCGTGAAGACCTAATGCAAGCCACAAGCAAGGGAGCAGAAGTTGCTACCTACTGTGCAAAAACAATTTAAATAAAAAATGAGAAAACAAAATGCTATTGACACGTAAGATAATAAGAAGTACAATGGTTAAAAAGACATCAACGAGTGCTGTTGATATTGATATATTTATGCCTAGCAAAGAATGTTATACTTTATCACTTTTTATTTTTACTTTCCTTTTATTTTTTGTACATAGTTAAGTATTTCATAAATTTAATCAAACATATTTCTTACATAATATGATAATTGTATAATGAATGTAATATGATATTTAAGATGAAGAAATAAATTTCTTTAACACTTAAATTTATGTAATATATAATTAATGAGTTCCTTACTTAAGAAAATACCTGTGCTTGATTTGACTGATCTCCTAATATAAAATATATAAATACCGCAATAAAATATAGGTAAACAAAAACTAAATGCAAGAATTTTAGTTTCATACTTTAATGCTAACTCATTTTATGATCATTCAAAGTTTCATAGGCTAGTCTATTTTTGAAGTACGAAATAATTAAAAATAATTTTATTATTGAATAACTCACACAACTTACAACCACTTACGTAATAAAACCATTTCCATAATCGCAATATTTCGTATATCTATCAAAAAAAATTAATAAATTCGCATACAACGTACAAATAGATGACGTCACGCCTCAGCAGCTGTTTGTTTGAAGCGGTTTGGGAGAGTCTATTTATTAATGTGAATTTAAAATTATACTATCTCAAGAAGTTTATGTCATAACAAAGTTATTATTTTAACTATGTTTTAATATATAGAGATATTTGAATTAGGTACACACAAAAAATAAAATTAACCATTATGCCTATTTTAGGTTCAACTTTGTTTTTACTTGTAATATTATTTACAGTCATGAGACACAAAAAAAACACATAGAAATATTCTGTTACTTTTATATATGTAAGTAAAATGATTCAATAATTTCTTCTTCTTACATTCTTCAACTTAAAGCGTTCATATGCTTAGCTTGTATTTCATAAATTATAAATATATAGGTTTAATCATAGTTGGATTTTTCTATGATACCAGAATATACGATAACTATCCATACGCTTTCTATAAATACCGGAGAGACCAGAGAACATTGATGATGACCTAGTTTCATAAAATACCTCCATGAATGACGTAAGGTATAATACCTTACCCTATACAGTACTTTTTTACCCAAATATGAAATATCCAATGGAACCGACCCTCATCAAGACACGTTGTCCGTTGGCAATGTCGGGGGCAGATAAGAAGCACTTTTTGATAATACTTTATTCAGGGCCGGAGATTTACTCAATGACAGAGTAATCGTCCGCACCGAGTGAGGTGGGCCCCTTTAAGTATTCATGTAACCCTTTTGCATCAGCAGGCGATGGCGCGGGGCCCCGCGACTCGGTGTCAATCCCATTCGCAAAACGTCTCCTACATATTTAATGTTCATTACATTAATTTGGCAAGTGTCTGTAATCTATGAAATGCACGGTTTTATTGTTCACTCATGTGCAGTGTGCTATTTATAATTTCATATTATTGACGTTGGTCTATTTCATTCCAATGACTTTCCATACATACCTACCTACAATCATCAATCAATCATCTAGACTCTCGTAGTCCACTGTTGGGCATAGGCCTCTCTCAACCTATCATATCTACATCATTTAAAGTTAGTTTTCAGTGGAAGAATAGTCTAATATTAGATATAATCTGGCATTAGGACGATCCTCAATTTGGTTACATGGCCAAAACGGATCATACTACTTAGCAGTCCATACGTCTCAATTGGAGACCTAAAAAAAATATTGTGTAGCTACACTCTGCTAAGTGCTTACGGCAATGCCAACTAGAATGCCTGCCGTATATTCGCTACTGATTTCATCATTGTCAAGAAATTGTGTGGAATAATAAGTTATAACATGAAATATTTATAGATTGGCTAACTGGCTTTAAAAAACCTACTAACATAGTTTTAAGATAAAGTGTAACTAATATAATATGGATGTAAAATGTAAAATAAATATTTTTTTCAAATCAGAGACACGAATAATCTAAATTGCTCTATGACAAAGAAACATTTTCTAATGAAATTATTTCATTCCATATCCATAGTTTTCAGTTCGCCATCGCAACCGAATGGCCGGCTTAGGTATACAAATCTCGAGTGTATTCTACATGCAGATACTTTCAGAGTTTATCCGTAAAATTACAGCAGCTGTGTCGCGTCGTGGACTGTAATCCCACTAATATATGCGCAACTAAAAGGCAGCGCCGCCGAGGCCGCGGATATCGGACCCGAAGGACCCATTCGCGGACACCGGGTGACCGCTACAATACTCGATTTATATTATAAGTATTTTAATAGACATCAGAGTTAACACAATCCAATAACTGTACAACTGCTCCTAAATAAAAGCCTACGTTGTGTCATATTCATTGGATTGTTAAGTCTCATAGTATGAGAAGGAAAAAACGGTGCCACAAACAAAGCCTTTTTCTTTACATCTAAATATAAATAGAGTTAAATGTTTGGAGTGCATCGTGTTTAGTGAAGTTTTGTGAAACGGCACGGGGCGCGGGGATGCGGGGCCCGCGGGGCGCCGGCGCCCATTGGCCGCGCCCACCCGTGGGTGGAACGAGGAAAATCTAAAACCAGTTTTCCTCATTTCACGTTTGAAAAGCTTTTAGCGTCATCTTCCTGTCATTCGACTCATTACTTCAGGCGGATTCAATACTCCAATGCCTCATACGACTGTCACGCAAATGTGATGCGTCAAACTCTGATTACCCCAAGGAGTTCTTGAACTCTGATGTGTCTTTCTTTCGCTTCAATTATCTTGTTAAAGGAAAATAAAAAGGAGGTTTGTTTTTCATGCTTCATAAATCAAAACAATATTTACTTGTTCTGACATCCTGAATTACAATCGTAATAAAATCAGTTTGCATTTTACTGTCGAAGAGTAGTATTTCAATTTGAGTTCTGTATTTCCTTTTGGTGTGGTGAGTTTCCTGATCTGTAACTTTTACACTGAGTTTGAAGGGCAAAAAGCTTTGAGCCTAGCAAACTGATTTATCATGTGATACCTATATTACAGGTATATCATATACTGCAGACTATAAAGTTAGAGTCGTTTAGTAACAATGAGGTCTATTGGAATAGTAGAGAGGGGGAGTGGGTGCAAGTAGAGGGAGGTGGTGGGCGGGGCGGGCAGGCGGGGCGCAGGGTGCCACGCTGAGGTGCTGCGGCTGACTCGCCCACCGGAGCGCAGACCTCCGCACAAGGCAGTCGCGCCGCACACGCCGTACTCGGCACGCGCTCACTGCACCATAGCAACACGAAACGCACGACACTCCGTCATTAAATCGACTCGGTACTTGAAACCACCTGTAATCGGGAATAAAGGTGCGTGCCACAAATGATTGTCGCTAATTAAGGCGATCGGCAGCAGGCACCCAAATTGGCGTGGAGGAAGCGCAGCCCGCGACGGGCGCCCCTTCAATTAGTGGCACCTGTCGACCACGCGCCGCGCATTAATTCGCACTCGCATAAATGCACCCGCAAAAAATTCCAAAATAAACTGGAACCGATGCACCTGCGGCAATCAGCGGCCGCCGCGGACCACAAGCTCGCGACTTGGTGAGCGGGCCCCACGGGACGAAAGGCTTCTGCCCTGGAGATATGATCATGCTATTCAAAGGCAACAGCAGCAGGCTGGAGCACCTCATTGAGAAGATTCAGGCGAATAAAGAAAACCACGACGTTACTTCGGAAGATTTAAAAGGTTAGCTCTATGTATATTACTTTTCTAATACAAGTTAACTTGCCCAGTTTTTCTGTACCTCGGAGGGTTTAAAAAACTAATGGCAAGCAATGATAGGGCTTAAGTAATACTGTATTCCGACCTTTACTTTCTTAGCTAACAACGCCATGGAGGAAAATGTTACTAGATAGAGCTTATTTAACCTGCCTGAAACTAAAATAGATTTCTATGAAAAAAAACATTATTTTAATATTAGCTGTATTTATGCACGATACATGAGAGAGAGTTTTTATCGTATTTCGGAAGACTTTCTGCAACGATCTGTATCTATGTCGGTTAATCTTTGAAAGAGCAAGATGTTCATCGTTTTTGCTCTTAGAAAATAATAACGCTGAAGTCCCCAGTACCCAGTCCAATTAATGGATAAATCAATAATCATCATTACCTATCATGCAATCAAGATAGAACTTTACTTGATATAAATCTGAATTATTTACTAAACTTAAAAATATGTGTTCAATTTAATCTTGAATATAATATATTATAAGCGGATATAATAATATTTTAAACTTATAATGTTGTTCCACTTTTTACTTGAATTTAAGATAACATCTATCTCCAGATTTAAAAGTTGTACAAAAAAAATTAGCTTTTCCATTATGTAACTAGATACTTTTTTATATAGCAAAAAGCTTGTTCCTAATATGGGAATGTTAATCGATCCATTATATCTACCTTGTATTCCAGAAGTGTTTACGTCAAGTTTTTTTCTCCATGCCTTGAAAAGCCTTCGGATCTCGGTTGTCATTAAAATATCAAAGAATGATTAGGTAGTTAGGTCAGAAACCCTAATTCAGTTGATAACGTTAGTCTAGAATCCAATCCCAATAAAATTTTGCAAAGGATCGGGCATTATAATACTTTCTGATACAGGATAAGAATCTACCAAAAAATGTGTTGCTAAAAAGATCAAAAATAAATTGTATAACATGTGTTCGTTATTGGTTTGTTATGCATTTCAAACAGTTTATATTTTATATGCATGTTCAGTTTATTTATGTAAGCGTCATATGTAATTAAACCTATATAATAACAATTCGATCATTAATGACGAAAATGAAATGAATTTTAACATTTGCCTAAAAGTAATTCGTAAATATGTCATCTCACAACTTACACACAACACTATATAGTCCCAAACTAAGCAGAACTTGTACTATGGGTACTAGAATAACTAATACTAATACATATATACTTTTCTTTTGTAAATTCATACTTATCATACATAGAAACACCAAGACTAAGACAAACCGCCATGTTCATGCACACAAACTACCCACTCCGCCATATGGTCATCAAATACTTTAGATTCAATACTTTAGATTCTAAAATTATTTTTCTTTAAGTAATAAAATATTTTGAAGGTGTTGAATAATCTGTCTCTTTGAAGAGACTGAAACATTTCAATGTCCCAAAATAACTAAAAAAGGAAGCCACTCAATTATTTTTCATGACCAAATTCTATTAAACAAAAGCCTACCAGTTTAAATTTAAACAAACGGTTTTACTTTGCGTAATTACTCGGGTGATTAGTTTCATGGGTAATGACGAACGTTGGTTTTGACTAAAACAGAATTGGCAATTATTTAACAATATAACTTTTTTTCTATTGGTGACCGACTGCTTCATTTATTATTAATTCTAAAGCAAAGTCTAATGACGAGTACGAAGTTCTATTGTTTGACGTGTTGTAGCCAATGTAAGGTGTCTATCAAAGTCATAGGTTTGGTTTCAAAATTTGTCAATTAAGACCCTGCCATGACGGCTTATTGCCACATTTTGTGTCAATATTACACGGCACGAAAAACGAAATGTTAAGTGTGAATTGAAATGATACAACTTTTGGGTTAATCAATATATTTATCTATAAAGATAAAGATAAATTTGGATTTTTTACATTAGATAGAACGCCAGAAGCAATTACACTATCCAATGGTCCCAATGACAAGGCCAAATATACACATTCACTCACTCATGCACACCCAGTCTCAGAACAAATCTTTGCGAATTACACAAAGATATGTCCCATGTGGGGATCGAACCCACAACACTAGTGCAGTGGAGAGCGGCGAGGCGACCGCTTAAACCACTACACCACACGTGCAGACATAACATAACATCACGCCTATATTACCCAGAAGGGTGTGGCAGAGGTTGTACACCCACACTTCACTTGTTATTTTTCGGTCCCATGGGATAGGGACTGAGACTATCGCCATCTACCGTGCACAATTCCACCCCAGTGCTGCTATTGTGAATTTCCTGACGGAAAGTTCATAAATGATACCTTGTCCGACCCGGAAATCGAACCTAAGACCTCGTTGAGACATGCATACACTGACCACTAAACTATCGAGGCAGTCTATTTCTTTATTTATCTTTCAGCAATAAATATATTTTTAGTACATAACTTTACTGTCAATAAATAGATACAAATTTGTTGGGTCGGTATCACCTCTATTGCGCAGCTTTCAAAAACAATTCTCTGTATAGATCCCAATACTGATGTGTCAACCAAATTGTCAACCTGCTTAAATTCTGCGGTAGCAGATTACACGTTCCATTGCACCTGCATTGTAATAACGTGATCTGCATTCATTATGCGTACTGCTTCGGTGGTTGATAAGAAAATGATATCAAAAGCTATAAACTTTGGTGCGGTCTTTCAATATAATTCAGATTTACTTATTTAAGAAATGATTAACATTTTGCCGTTTTATTTTTCATTACAGTATTTTTTTCTAATAAAAACGGCGCCCGTATTAGGCACAACTCCTGTGTCGGGGGGTGTTCACAAACATACATTTCACACATAAAAAGCACACCCAGAGTGAGACCAATCTTTGCGGATCACGCAAAGATTTGTCTCGTGTGACGATCAAACCCATAATACCAGCGTAGTTGAAAGCGGCGAGCTTAGAATACAAGTCAGAATTCATACACTGATGTTGCTGTTATCAGGCTTTTTTAGGCTACAATTGAAAATCTCATTATCTTACAATATGATATAAGATAAGAACATCGAAATCAAAAGAATTGTAGTCCAAAGCAAGCAAATATCTTTTGCGAATAAAGAAAGGAAAAATGTACTTTTAAATATTAATATGTCCTGAGAAAACACAAGCCTTTGTAATGTGGAAGGTGGTGTTAAGGTGTTTCTAACCCTTCTATTTGTTCTATTGTTTGATTTTTCAGTTTTCCATTTATTAACAACAATGAGCTTGGGGTATTTAATCATGTGGAAAGGATGAATAAAAGATAACGAATGAGATTTTCTAATTAAACAAACTTGAATTGTTCGGCGAAAAATCTAATTATAAGTTGATTGGACTTTTTCAGACAAAATTGACGTCAAGGAATTGCTTTTATGAGACCGTTAGCCCGTTTAGACATTAGAAAGCTCTTTGGATATAAATGTATCTTGTCACATCTTACAAAATTGTTTTCATCAGAGTAACGCAGACGATGAATGTCACTTATTTTAGAGTTTTATTATATTTCTAATAGTAAATATAATTACGACGACCGGATGGTGGAGTAGGTAGTGTACCTGCTTGCGACGCCGAGGTCGTGGGTTCGATTCCCACTTAAGACAAATCTTTATGTGCATGAACATGGGGGTTTGTCTTAGTCTGGGTGTTTCTATGTATAATAAGTTTGTATATACAAAAGAAAAGTATATATGCATTAATATCAGTTATTCTAGTACCCGTAGTACAAGCTCTGCTTAGTTTGGGACTAGATGGCGTTGTGTGTGATTTGTGGAATATTTGTGGAATATTTATTTTATTATGTAATGCAAGGTACCTATAAAGCTTTATAAGCCTTTTTAATTACCCATCATTTACGAACTTTAGCATATTTCTTAATACGAGTCCCACAAAGTCATCGAATTTTAAATAAGATACTTTTTGCGAGATATTTAAAAGTACAACCTTTTTGTTGTTATCTTTGTAGGGAAGTCAAATATATCTTGCCATTAACCGATTTATGTGATCATATCCGATAAACTTCCGATCAAAAACCGGTCTCTCAAAGTATTAAGGACTTCATCACATACTTAGATAACGGGTTTAACGTTCATTGATAAATTCGCGAGCATTTATTTATTATATTATATACATTAAACCAGTCTTAAGACTAGTTTAATGAATTATAAATATGTTAATAATAAAGATAATAATCTCAATACCATTCCCTCCTGCCAACTAACGGAAGGATATAGTAACACGGATCGAACATCCGAGGATATCAAAATGGCTAATTTATTGACTCTTTTTAGAAAGGAAGCTGTGACCAATTAACGCATTTGTCAGTCACGGATCAATTTTAATTAACTTTTCTACTTGACTTCGTGATTGTATCAACTGAAGAGATTAGAGATAGGTATTTTGCGTATCAACCAAAGGGTAAGGTGAAGCTATATAACGACCGTAGCTCATTGGGTAGGGTTTGCAGTTGCAATAAAAAGGACTTGAATTCTAAGCTCCTGAGTCTGCTATTTCAATAGTGGCAGAATCGTCGAACATTGACATGGTGTCAATTTGTCAATGTGGGTTTCCTAAAATGAAGTCAATTCTGCAGTTAGTAGTACTGAGACCTTAGAAACCTGCCAAAAGTGTCAGATCTTTTTTTATACGACATACTTAGCGAACGGACGTATAGTCCAGCTGATGGTAAGTGGTTTCTATAGACCATGAACATCAACAATCCACAAAAGCACATAGTAGATGCGCCGCTCCCTCGAAGAAAAATGTTATGCCTCATGTGCCAGTAATTTTAGGGCCTGATCTCACCACTACACACTACACTACTATTTGGCGGCAGGTTAAAGGTGAGATGGTGGTGCTGCTGTCTTCAAACTCGTTCACAAGAGCTCTGCCTAGATTGCGTTTATTTTCATACATGCAGGGCCCTTTCCAGCTCAAATAAGAGCTGAAACCCGAAAAAAGTAGAGATATGTTTTGGTATCTACATAACTTAAATTATTTATTATTTTCATATATCCTAAGAAACAGTTGAAGAAAATATGGCACCAGCAGGATTTGAATCTGCAACAGATAGGAGCTAATCAATGAACGTGTCGTCACGCAATGACGTAACATACAGTTGAAAAATTTAGGCTGCTGGCAAGAAGCGACCGTAGCTGCCCAGTGAGAAGGTCACAGGTTCAAATTCTGCCGGTCCCATAATCCTTTCAACTGTTTCTTAGTATTTATTATTTGCTAAGCATGCTATAAAAATAATCAATACTGTCATATATAAATAAATATATATTATATTATATATTATATAATTAAATCCGTTACACAATTATTTCTAGTGCACCAAAAAAAAAAACTACCGATTTATAATTTCTTCAGCTCTTGTCCATCCAAAGGTTGCCTGTAAGAAATTGCTTTTATAGCGATAAGGCCGCCCATTGTACTATCTAAATGATGTGCTTTATGAAACTGACTTTCTTATTTGTGTACAATAAAGAGTTATCTATCTATCTATATATTTTTTAAATTTAATATTAAACACTTAAAAGATTAATAAGTGTTCTTCAGTAGATAAGCAAGGTTGTATCTCACTCATGTCGCCACAGCAATTAAACTTTAATTACTCGTAACTTCGATCCGTGTCGTAGAGAGTAATCAGCCTGAAAATTGCGTGCAAACAAATCTGAATCAATCACAGCGTCAGCTGGCCTTAGAACAGCTTTTACACTGGTTGGGTATACGACTATCATAAAATACGAGATTTTGCTATATGAAGTGCGTTTATATAACAGTAACAACAACTTATACAGGGTGTACAATAAATCAGGACCAAGCCGCTTACCAGTGATTCAGTACATGTTTCTGAGAGTGCATTTTTTTTTACCGGCACATGTGTGTTTTTCATGCTAATTTCCCGACTGATTCGATTGAAGATTAACGTTACCCCAGTCCCAATACATTTAAATTTTTCGGTCAACTTTGATATTGCCCAATTTTCCCCCATTTATACCTAGAGCTTCAAAATAATGCTCTTATTCACTTAATTGTTTCTGCAAGCTTATTCTTTGTTATACATTTGCATATTTTAGGTTTATTGAATTTCTCGAAAAAAATTGTTCGTTTTATATTTTTAGTCATTAAGTACAACAAAAAAAAGCCGTTAATTTTTTTTTTATTAAATATTTTCATCGACTCAAGTCACACCACACATCAACTTAAACATTCGCATTACCGTTACATGCAATTGTCTCTGATCCGTCACTTTCATGGCTCAACATGACGATCCATACATGACGGCAGGTCTAATCATGTTCTTTAAATTTTTCCCTTCATTTTAACGAATTATTTTTGGTTTTGCACCTAATGTCAAATCATTACTTTTACCTACAATTTTGTTTGTCGAGACATTTTTACCATTTTGTCGGCATAGTTAACATACATAATATTATTATCTATGTCAAATTTTAGCTTTCTAACACTTTTAACAGTTTCCACGCCGGACAGACATACGGACAGACAGACGAACAAACGTACGGAAAGTTCAGATAGACGAACTTGGCGAATCTATAATAGGGTGCCTTGTAGGTACTACGGAACCCTAAAAAGTGTGACGACTAACTTTGAAAAACAGTTTGGGTAGCACTATTGTTTATGATTTACAATTTTAAGCGATCAATTTGTTAACAATTTTATAACGGGTCTTGTTTACAGTTGTAGTTAAGGATCGGTGTCATAAAATGATTAAAACGTAACCTAATTAAAACTAGCCTTTTTAAAATCAAGGTCTGCTGTGCGCATTATAAAGTGGATTGTCGTTTTCCAAGTGAGCGAGCGATTGGCGTTGATTGCCGAGGCGCCGGTTGAGGTGTCTCGAGACGGCGCAATTAGGAAGTGTGCTTCCGCCGCCCACCGCCGACCGCGGCGGCGCCACCGTCACCCGACGAATTGCTTGCAATAGCTGCTAATTACGCCTATCCTCGATGACCGGCATAGCAGGCGGCAGACACATCCACCGATGCTAAAATTGCACCAGTCCCGTTACGATTTACGAGGTCTTGCCTTTTTTATCGCCTCACTGCCTCACTGCCGACCGTTGTTTTTGCAAATTGACCGTGTGTACTTTTGTAGTCGGGCCATTCCTTTATTCTCATAAGGATTCACATTCTGTCATTAGTAATGTTATGATGTTTGTTACAGTGAATATAAAATATCGAATAAATAAAGGGTCTTCGTAAGGTCTAAAATACAAATTGGAAAGAGGTATAAGCTTTCATTTCACCTCCTAGAAAGGTTTTTGGGTTGGTAAATGAAAAATGTGAAGGTGTAAGACCTTCACATTTTCTTCACTTCATATTTGGTTACTGTTTTAGGTAATATAAGTCGAGCTTATCCAGCCCACAAGGGTTCAGAATGTACTGTATCACTGGTAAGTGGTTTCGTTACGATGTCATTTACACCCTGTCTAATTACTAACCGGTTACAAGTTAGTACAAGTACATTCATTCTATATAATCAAATATCAGCCTACTACTAACAAGTTACAGCATTCAACAATTTGATTTATTTATTTGGATAGTTTTCAAGAATAAATATACCATAAGGGTTTTAACCTGCGACCTTCTGCACACCGGGCAGTCGCTGAACCCACCTGCTACGGCCAGTAAAATTCCTCAACTGTATGTTACGTTATTCAAATTATGAAATACGGGTGTTACTCGCGTAATGTTGGTCTATTTAGTCGACCGCGGTTTCGCCTATACGTCTAGGCATTATCAAGACTGTGCAAGACTGGCTGCGACTCAGGCGCGACGTATCGCACTCTCTTGATAATGCCTAGACGTATAGGCGAAACCGGGGTCGACTAAATAGACCCACATTACGTGAGTAACACCCGTATTTCATAATTTGAATAATGTTACAAATTCACGACAGTTTTAATAAAAATATATATGTTACGTCATTTCAAGATGTCGGTCGGACGACCGCAGCTGGTTGGTTAAAGCGGCTGCTCGGTGTGCAGGTTCAAATCCTGTCGGGCACATTTATTTTTCAACTATTTCTTGATATAATTTGCTAAGCATAGCTAAATGCTATAAACATATTTAATAAGAAGTTCAAATATACCATCCATAAGAAACAAGAACGATTTTGTTATTCACCAAGAAGATGACCCAATCAAACTTAAGATTTTAGACAGACGTGTGCGTTGGCACAGCCAAATTATTACCAATATACTAAATACCTCTAGTACTCAGTGGGCCAACGAGTTAGTTGTGCAGGGCAAAATCTTCTAGGTCATAGTAAAAAACTTAATACACCAGTTATGGATAAGTGAGTTATAAATCTAAATAGTGGGTATATTATACTTATTAAATATGTAATTTACACATGCATATCTATTGCACTCAGTTTTTACTATGGCGTAGAAGATTTTGCCCTGCAAAGCTAACTCGTTGGCCCACTGTACATCATCTAATGTTTCCTTTTAAATTCAATAAAATGTTGTATTGTAAGGTATCATTATTCGCAGCATTAGCCAAAGTCGTTACACACGTCCGGGGCGTGGAGGGCGACAGATTGAAATAAATAGTTCCTTCTATTAAAGCCAGGACGGAAGGGAAACGTCGTAAAAGAAATGTTATATTGCAAAAAATGTAATAAACGACTCCGTCGGTGATGAAGTGGCCGCCATTACACTAAGTAGCTACTTCCAATTTAAATGTGCATATTTAATAGACTGGTAATGGTTATCTTTGGTTTTACTCATCTTGTCTCGTTAGGCGCATTTATAGCCTTGGATTAAAATATTCTTAGACTTAGAGCATTTCATTTACTTAGTATGTAATAACAGAAAATAACATCATATCATCACGCTTATATTATTAGAAAGGTGTGGCAGAGAGAGAGAGAGAGAGAGTTCCTATAACACCCACATTTCACCTGTTATGTCTAGACCCCATGTGATAGGGGGTGAACTTATCGCCATCCACCGGGCACAAATCCAACTCCGTGCAGCTATAAAGCATTTCCTGACGGCAAAATCACAAATAACATTTTGCCCAACCCAGTAATCGAACCCGAGACCTCGTAATGATAGGTAAATACGTTCACCACTAGACCTTCGAGACAGTTAGTACTTAGTATGAAGTCTTCTTAAAAAAGGATTTGTAGAGTGCTTGAGCTGGAGCCTAAGCGATTTCTTCAGTTCGTCAGGGTACTTAGGCAGCGAACATACCTACTAAAAGGCCCCGCATCTCGGATATAAGCCAGGTCGGAGGGAGGCAAAAAAAAACGGTGCGTTTCGCATCGAGTAATCGTCTATATAATGAAAGATGATACAATTTTCTAAAATTTTTATCAACCTTATTATTACAATAAATATTCACGAAGCCTAGAAATGGTCCTAAAAAAGTTCTTGCGTGCTATGCACTACAAATGTTTTCATTCAAGAATACCATACGTAGAACTGTTGCATAGGTATAAACTTCTGACTCTAGAGTCCCGACGAAAACTACTCAAAGTCATGTTTTACCTATTATTACATAATCCATGATGTTACATGGATTATGTAATAATAGGTATGACTGTACATCTCTTACCAATAAACTTTGCTATGTAGTACCTAGGACAACTATTATACGAGGGGTGCGTGCGCCGCGTTTGTTCCATACTGCAAAGTGCAGAACAAATGCGGAAGAACAAGCGCCCGCGCCGCTCCGTAGTCTAGTAAACTTATACAGGGTGGATGCCACATAGCGACATTTATTGAAACCACAGCTTCTATACATGGCCAGTATGCATTACCACCGGATAAAAAATTCTCTGGCGAAAAAAAAATTCCACGTCTTCCGAACAAATTGCACGATCGCAATGTTCAAATTGTTCGGAGAACGTGATTTTTTTTTTCGCCAGAGAATTTTTATCCGGTGGAAATTGATACTTACCATGTATAGAAGCTGTGGTTTCAATAAATGTCGCTATGTCGCATCCACCCTGTATAACACGGATTTTACTGCCATAGATATTTTTGCCGAATCTCATTTTAAATTTAGATATGATGCTATTGTTCTGCTTGCCGACCATTCTTAAAATTGTTAAATATTTAGTTTTTTATTTTTTATTATTTACATTCATTTTGTATTAAATCTAATAACGTTGACACTTATTGACAACGTCCAAAAATTATCGCTCCCAAGCACAAATAATGTCAATTCGTGGACAATGATGTGGGTTATGTGATTAACAAAGCTAACCATTGTATCTCTTTTCGTATAAACTTTATCATGTAACTGTTTTTTGTCCCAAATAAATAAATAAACACACTTTCTTTGAATTCATACCCTGAACAACTTTTTGAAGAAATCGCTTTAACCTCAGCTCACGCACTCTATACCTCACCATCGCCGATTTTTCAGGTTGACTTATGGTCAAAATGTAAAACAAAGCAAAATTAAAAAAAATAAAATGATTTAATACAACAAACTCGGTAATATATTCGCCCTGTTATGGCTGTAGTTTTCATATTAAACTGGAATGCATTACATAATGACTTTAATATTAAAGTGTCATTCTTATTTCTAAAGGTAAATAAAACGTCAAAATAATAAACTGACTTTGCATGCTTTGCATAAATGAATGACGTTACATAATTACTTTCCGCAGTAATAACAAATGACTCTAATGACTGCACTTGATATGAAACATCAAAAAAAATACTTCACAAAAAGAAAAGTACAATAATAGGTAAGGTTTGCTTCGCCACAGCAGCCTCCCGACATTACTCATCATTTGCGCTGATGCCGCTCGTCATCGCGGCCCATTCAATTTGTTTATATTTCACGCCACTCCGAGGTGCTCAGATATATCGCCTTCCCGTAACACCGAAATATGGGGCCTTACCGATATTTATGATAGCTTTATCCGAGACGCGACTGTCTCCCGTAATGTACTTTACACTCCCTGTAAAATGTCCAAATAGACATTATTATTCCTTAGTAAATTTATTTTGACAGCAAATATACCTACTTTAGTTTGTAATGGTGTATAAACAATCATCAGTTTTATTACGACACCGCGTATACTTCGCAATTTATTTTCTTTGTAGAAAAAATATTAGAATAAGTAATTCTTTGAATCTACAATATTTTAATCTATATAAATATATAAAAATGAAACCCGTTTTCCGTTGTCACGACATAGGATGAAAACCGCTTGACCGATTTGGCTGATTTTTTTTTGTAGTTTTCTAATACTCTGTACAAGGATCTACGAAAAAAATTAAAAAAAAAAAAGTTTTCATTTTTATATGGAGGATATTATAGATTCCAGTTCAAATTGAATAGGTACGCATACATAAGATAGGTCAGCTATACAAAATAAAGTAGTGCATCAAATTTACGCTAAGGCGGTACGAAGTTCGCCGGGTCAGCTAGTGATTAATAATAACATTGTTATGGTCGCCCAGCAACTGATTGGAAAATGCTAAATTTGTTACACAAAATGATCACGGTTTTTTAAATTACATAATAAATATCAACATTAAAAAACCGTGATACTTATGTTCCAATCAGGCGTGATGCCTTCAATCTGGAAGTAAAGTATTATCCATAAATTTTAACAGCGGTTCCACATAATTTTCTATATCAAATATTTGATACTGACGTTTTGTAAGTAGATCCGACAATTGTTCAGTCCGAGTTCTGATGGAATTCTGTCTGAATCTCATGTCAATTTTGTGTGATGCTGATTGAATCGGATGAAGCGCGAAAACGCCTTTACTGTAATATATACAGATGATAGGCATCTGTATTTACAGCTAGGGCGTTACTCTCTATATCGGGAAATTGATTCTGTCTATATATTTTGTAAATTGATTGGTCCTCAAGCAATTTTGTAAAACTTCTCTAGGTGTTTTAGGACCTATTATTACGGCTACACGTTCCATCTTACTTGTGTTAACAGTTTGGAGCTATTTGGCGCAAATAAGATGGGGATTGGAGAGAGTAGTCATTAGGGAGTTCGAAATTCTTATTTGGTATAATTAAATTTGGTTGTCATTATAGTTAAAGAACATTGCAAAATATTATTAATTAATTTATTGGTTAATAGCCCGCGCAAGCCTCTGCAATTTTTTTATACAAATAACTAAGCCTTCCACCGTGTCTGTATGTTCGTCCGCGATAAACGCAAATATTACTGAACGGATTATTATGTGGTTTTCACCAATAGAACCAATAGATAATAAATAAAGTTTTAATGTATAATTTGTCAAGGTCCTCGCAGGGGGAGCTGCAGGATAAGCCACGAACGGAGTTTTTTAAGAACTTTAATAAATTGACAACATACTTCTAAATAAAACTATGAATATTTAATACAAAAATTCATATTTTAAGACCATAAGCACAATAAGTGACTTTTTGTTTTCTTTCTGTACATTGTTTTTTTTGTATATTGTTATTTTTTTAAGTTCTGTGTTAAGTGGGTTCTGTTAAACGGGACAAGCGTAAAGCATAGTACAGACTTTCTTTATTATTTAGCATGGTCTATTTATTATAAAAAAAAGTACGATATTATACCTCATTACGGTATGGTATGGTATTATATAAGAAAATGTCATGAAATATAATTAATGGCATCATATTAAAACTTTAAATTAGCAGATATAGTATAATTTTTTATATTTTAGGGCTTTTGTCTGGAAAATTTGAAGATGTGTGGAGAATATTACCATTTTTCACAGTTTGTCTTAGATTTATTATTCAGCTTATGACATAAATTTCTTATCAAATAATATTTGAAAGTAGCTACTGATTTAAATATAATCTTAAAATGAATAGCAACGTTTTGATCGGCATTCTGATCAAGTTAACCATACTTAGATAACTGTTAAAAATTTGCTTCAAAAAATAATAAGATAAAGTAAAATAAAGAACTGCCCTTTGCTGGACCAAATGCAAGATCAAAATATTAAAATTGCTTTTTAAGCTATCTTCTTTCAGTAAAATTACCAAAAAAGTTGAACAGTAACAGAAAATCAAGACAAACCTATGCGATCACGACCAACAAGACGTAATCTATTTCTTTAGTATTACGCGCTATATTTTGGAGACTATATTTTTAAAGGTGTATTTATATTTATATATTTTTACTTTTATTTTGTGTATTTCATCCATTGTTAGTATATTTTGTAACTTTTTAGTAATATACATTTTTTTGTACTAAAAGATATCATTACTTAAAAAGGTAGATTTTCGAAACTTTCAAAAAAGCTGAAGACATAACATAATCTAAAAAAAATAACAATTATTGTTGGTTTTGACTTTACATACTGTAATACTTACGCAATGATTCTGAGGACATCTAGAGGTCTAAGAATAATCTAATTAGTTTCTCTATGTTTGGTGCAGAGGCGCTGGGCAGCGTGGGCAGCACGGCGGGCAGCTCTTGGCCGTCGTCGACGCCGGAGCCGTCGCCGTCGCCCGCGTCTACGCCGACGTCAGCCGACGCCGCCGACGCCGATGCCGAGCCACCGTTCACGCTCGGTGCCACCGAGCACACGCCCTACCAGTGCCAGTTCTGTGATAAGGCTTTCCCGAGGTTGTCGTACCTGAAGAAACATGAACAGGTATGATTTGCCCAGAAATTTTAAACAATATTAGTCACAAAGATACTGTATAACAACTAGTTAATTATTTATTTGGGAATGTATAGCATTATGATTTTAAAATAACGAACCCTAGGTATTTTTTACATTCTGTGGCATACAATATTATGATTGCCTGTCCGCCTCTCCTTAGGTATATTACATCTAGCGAAACTAGTCCAAAACAAGTTATACTTGAGTGGCTAATAGAACGAACAGACGGTCCTATCATTACCATAAAGCAACACAGCTAACTGCTTCGCAGACAATACGGCTACTATTGCAGTCATATCTGTGAATCCGCAACCCAGTTTCGCCATGCATGCCCTCGCTTCATTAGCAAGTAGATACCCAAAACAGCCCATTTACAGAGCCGGTGCGTAGATATGCATCGGTCGCTTGCAGCCCGAGCCCGCACTGAGGGCTGTGACGTGCTCGGCCATTATGCCGCTCGTACATCTCGGCTCCTTTGTGTCGCGCCGATCTCGCCGCGTTACGATTACGACACACGCCGAGACAGATCTAGCCGAGATAGGACAAATAGAAACGTCACTTTGCATGCCGCCGCGCGCTGCTCGCCTACATACGGATATAGATCGGCACGTACGCACCAAGTGGCAAAACCGTCACCTCGGTCCACATTAAAATTAGGGAGGTCCACCACTTAAGAGTGCGGCGTGTATCTAGAAAGGATTTCATTAGATTATCGGTATGCAATTGGCGTCGGTGTTGCGGCTGCGCAGATATCGATCAGCACATCGCTGGCTGCGGCAGTGGCGGGTGTGAACGCGCGAGTGCCGACAAATGTATCGGGCGATGATCGCGTCGCGCACCGCGACAGCAGCGGTGACGGCCGGAAATAGGCTTGCGATAACAACTCCCTAGCCTAGCTCGCCACACCTTTATCATCGAACCGCTGCTTGGGAAAGGCGATCATTATAAGAATAAATCAATTACAGAGTCCACGCATACCCGCCATTCGTCTTGTTCTCGTTGCGCCTCCGGAGAAATCGTAAAGCAGTAAAACGTCTCTTGGAAAATATTACTTTAATGCTGAAGTACAATTGATAGCTAGTAAGTGTAACAGTTCTTGGCCGTCCAGCTTAATTAACTCGTTCGATATGTATTGTGGTTGATAGAGGTAATCGGAGTCGTAAAACTGTCCGAACTTGTGGACATAACGCGGCACTAACACAAGCAAACATTGCGAAAGTTGTCGTATAAAAGCTTTCTTTACAATGATTAGTGCACAAATGCACTGTAATAAATAAGGAGTTAAAACAAATTGTTCATTTAATAAAGATATTTAAGGAGACTTGCCAATAAAAATACGAAACATACATAGATTAGAGAGAATGTGAACTACGTCTGGCTATACCGGTATAACTTATTTGTTGTAAAGTAAAAGAATCCTATAAGTACGACAAAAGTTATTACTTTGACATACTTTAATGCTAAGGCTGGGTAACTTAAATGGATGAAATAAAAAAATTAGACCGCCAGAGATTTACATCTTTATTAACAGCAGCGTCCAGCACCAACGATGTAGAGCTACTGTTTCGGAGAACTTGTGATTCACAAGAGTATTAAGATTGTTTATCATAATCAAGCATATTTCTGCATGCGTACTGCATAGTGAAGGGAATTTATGAAAAATAAATGTGTTTTGGTTTTTTGAGTATTTGGCATTCTTTTACGAACACTGAGGTTGAGTCTTATTTGTGATATATAAATAATAATTAATCTCGTATTTCTTATGTTCCTGTAAAGTTTTACTTTGACGGATGGTGGTGCCGGTACAGTTGTGCAGTGCGGTGGCTAATAGCAACGGTTGACCTCGGGGTATGTCGGTACAGGCCATGTGAACCGGCGATATCACGCTGTTATTTCATATCTGAGAAAGTCGCTCAGTAGTCGCCCGCTGCCCATTCCCAAGCTTTTATTGGCTATCACGTTCACCTCAAACTAGTTTAAAATGTTCTTGGTGCGCTTTACTCAGAAGGCCGCACTTAGGATTATAATTTTGGCCGGTCTCACGGTATTTGTTAGCAGTTTAAATAACGAGGTGCACGGCATTCGCGTGCCTTTTTACCATAAGCGTGGTGGTGTCGTGGGGGGACTCGCAGTGCAGCAGCAGGGCTCCGCTGCACCCAGCGGCCGGGCTCCCGCGGAGTCCGCCCGGAGATTCGCTTATTGAATTCTCGCACGAACCATCACTAAGGTCAATATTTTGTAAAAATAAATAATTCTTGACTTGAAGTTGATAATCTGCGCCAATACATACAATAATAAATATATCTTCAAGACCGTTAAGTGACGAATCACGAAAACAACAACATTGAGGGATTAATAGATTGTCAATCTCGCTATCGTCTAATTGGTCAGAGGAGGGGGTTCCTCTTAAGTGAGTGCGTGGGTATGGGCGCTGGCGCTGCGGAGCGGGGCGCGATTTATCGCGCACGGACGATCAAATTTATTAATTCTGTCATGGGCCGATTGCTCCAATTAAGTGAGTGGAGTAAACATGCCGCACTGTGTTTATGTATTGCTGGACCGTGCCGATGCTCCGATGCCGATGCGCAAGGCAATTCGCGGTAAAATTCGCGCGTCAATCACCGCTAATCACAACATGTGATTTAAATATCACTCGTGAACGCGACGCTAGTTTATGTCAACTACTTTTAATTACAGATAAATGCTTTATTTTTGTATTCATTCAGTATCATTCTAGATTCAATTAATTGTTTCTACAATGTATCTATTAAATGAAGTCGCTGAAATTAATTCGGTACTTGCCATATTACTAACATTTAACTATAATATAAGCTGTCTATATCATATCGATTATCTAATAGAAAATTATTTTATTTAGTTACTGTAATTTCTATGAAAAATAAAGCTAACCAGGGCTCATAAAATAATAGTAAAAGAGTAGCTGTCGAGAAGAAAGTCGCTCGGCGGAAGCATGTCCACTTAGCCCAATTACTGGGAGCCCAGCATAATTGGTGCTGGGCCAGGATACCCGCCACTTATCAATCTACTGCCCACTATTTATAATTGCCGAAGGTTAAGGCTAATTAATAGATAATTATGCGAACATTTTTTCAAGACCAAACTAAATCTTACCAAATTAAGTTATTTTTTTTTCGTATCTCTTACTCAATGAGTGGTTTTACTTTGATCATCCGAAGCATGACATATGTCCCCTTTGTTCAGAAATAAAGAATAATCTAACTGACATTCGCTCTGCGTATAGCATCACACCTGGTGATGATGATGATGTCATGATATTTATTACATTCCTACCTACTTTTTTATGCAGGGTGTAAATGACATCAAAGACCGATTATCAAATGTGTTGCAAATACCGGTGAAATATTATTTTATATAAATAAAACGCGGGTTGGATGATACTTGTAAATAAACAGTGCAGAACTAATATCATTATTTTTTAATCATTTACGTAATTAGCTTCAAAAATTTTAGACGAGCGTTTCGCTACACAATTGAATACATTGTTTTGTTTGTACAGCGCGAAACGTTGGACGTGTCACCTGAAGTGGCATAGAGGCGAGTCAATCATTCGTAACATTTGTTTAGTGGCAGTGAATGAACGTCTTGGAGGTGGTCAATTAGTAAAAGCGTGAACTGGCTGTCAGTTTGGGAGTCCATTATGTACGGCCCAGCTCCAGTTCACGGTGGTGCGAAGGCCGACGGCGACGGCTCGCATTATCTCCCTGCCACAGCTATTGAGCACCACATTAGCATCCTCATTATGTCCTAACTCATGAATAATCTTTACAGAACCCAATAATAGACGCTTTTTTCGACTAATGTATTTCATCACGTAGATACAAGATATCTTTGGACAGCTCAAAGTGTGGATAGGCACAAAAGATCTAGAATTGACTGCGTAAATAATGAGTAATGAGGTGTCAGTGACTCGTTTAGCGATAATTTGCGTAACTGACTGACTGAGCAATTTTATTTAATAAACATGAACTAGTTTGAAATCGATCTTCCTACATTTTCCAATAACCAAAGAAGGCATATATCAGATCTTAATACTGATATAGAGCTGTTTAAGGTTCATCGTCAGAGCTCGGAATTAGGTAGAGTTTTTTATGTACTTGCATCGAAGTGTTGATATTAATGTGGACCTTCCCGGGATTTCTAATGGACAATCCCGTGTGGCCAACAATATTACGAATAAATAATAATAAAAACCTCAGAGACAGACAAATAAAACAAAGATAATTAACATAAAAAATTTATTAGTTTACATTAATTCACAATACAAATTATTTATGGTCTTAAGCAAATTCTCATACGCATATTTCGTCTTTTTTATAAATACGAGCAAATACTTTTGCTTCTAGCCTAGACTCGTGAGGTTTTGCTTATTCAAACGGCCCATCAGAATGATTTTCCTTGTCCGATTCATTACCAGTAAGATTTGAAGTGTTCGCTTCCGACATTACTGTATAACTTTTTTGAGAATTAAAATATTTAGTCGCGCGTGCAGTAGTTTAAATTGTGTAAAAGTAAATAACTTTTTATTTAAAAAATCACGGGATTTTTTCTATTCTTTAAAATTAATCCCGGGATTTGAGGCATATCCACTTTATTCTTGCTCTCGCTGTATGAAATCAGTGTAAGTACATGAAAAACTCTACCTAATTCCGACCGCTGCTAATCATTCTTCTGTAATGAAATAAAACCTAACGTAATAAAATATTCCTCATGCTCGTAACTAAACACTGAAATCATGACTTACTAAAAAAAAAATTGGTTTTCTGTCAAGATAATGAATGCTTTGCTAAGTCTAAACCAAGGTTAATGTACATTGTAGAAGTTTTTGTAAAAAATTGCAAAAACGTAGAATCTGAGATGCTAAAGGTGAAAACACACTTCCAACACGTCATCAAATGGTTAATTAGTGCATTTTGTCAACTACAATGATGCCATTAACACCCTGTATACTCAATCAAAATATTTGATACATTTGCGAGTCGTGGTGTGGAGAGGCGCAAGTGTGTTTTTATCTAAAATCTGCATTTTAGTAACAAATATGCCAAAACCAACCATAGGTAAGATGCATAGCTTGTGGTAAGTAAACAAAGTAGCACTTACCTATGTCAAGAGGTCTTTGTGTCTAGTTATGCAGAAAACATGTTGCAATTCGCATACTGCCTACATTTCATTTCATAACCTGACCTGTCCAGGCTGGCTATTAGTTTTTGTTCGCATCTACAGTTACGAGAACGTAACCGAGTGCTTGTTGTTCGTTCCGGCGAACATTACCGATCAAATCCATCTCATTGTGATAAGCACGATGCGGCGATGCTCCCGCACTGGAATTTTATCGGTAGCACCTATCGATTCGTTATACTGTTGCATCAGATTTATTGTATAACCCGCTTGATTCATACATTTTCTTACTTTTTTCAAAATATAATATAAATACTAGATTTAGTAACTAGGAAGTTTGTATTTTCATACGAAAGCAGCATTTTGTTGCAATTCAGAACTTATACTTAGTGCGTTTTTACACTGTTGCGATGCGACTGTACGAAATAGATCGAAATGATCGATAAGAATATAATTAATTGAACAATTATCGGAGGTAATCGATCTGAGCGATGAAGCAGCGGTTCCCAATGGTTGATGTCTCACCTGGCAGTCACGACGGCTTACCGTCGGGGTCCTGGCGTTTTTTACTCTCTATTGACACAGAATGCCGAGGGAGTAAGCTGGCCAGCTCACGCAGCGGTAGTCAGCCATTGCCCATTGTCCGCAGATGATTCTCACGCTTGTTTTTTGATCGACGCACCCGGAGTTATTTCGATTCACTCATTGTATGACTTAAATGTACATTTTAATCGCTCCTTCTGTAATTGATTTGTTGGGACGATGTGTGACTTGTTTGGTATGGATGTGAAAATATTTAATTATGGGTACTACGTGCACTATAGTTACTCAGATGCCAATTCGTACCTTTACAGTAAGGGAATACTAAATTATACTCATTATATTTTGAATTATAATGGTTACTCCAACATAGTTACTTGCTAAGATGAAATGTGTTATGCTGTACCTTTCACAAGACTGATTCAATGAAGTTTGCAGGTATCCGCTAGTTGTAGATAATGTATGACCGATGATTCTTTAGATTTAGGAAAGACTTTACGAATATAGTTATGCTGAATACGGTGAATACCAATGTAACTGAATGATGTATTGTTGTTGCAGACCCATTCAGACCAGATGCCGTTCAGGTGCGAGTTCTGCTCTCGGCTGTTCAAGCACAAGCGTTCTCGGGACCGCCACGTCAAGCTGCACACAGGGGACCGCAAGTACCGGTGCGCACATTGCGAGTCTGCCTTCTCCAGGAGGTAAAATCTATATGAAATACTAAAATACAACTCATTAATTTTAAAGTGGTACAACTTTATCTCCATCGTATCAACTTTACCCAACCGACATAATAATATGGTGTGTCAACACTACTGCGTCCTAATCTATATTAGGATGCACACACACACAAACACATCTATATTACCTATGTACAGACATGTAACAAAATGAACGACAAATATTTTACATGGTGATCGGGTATCAAAGCAAAAAAAAATCTAACCCATTTTTTGGAGAATCAATATCGAATATGGTCATCAGCCGCATGTATTATGGTGCTTGAAATGTCACTTGTAGTCACATCCATAGGATGTCACAACAATCACCAAGAATTCATAATCAGCCACTCTCAGTGTGTATAAATCTGTTTTCATAAATTTGTGTGTTGCATGTCGTATTGCACTATGTATAGGTACTATTTATGTGATTAGTTTCATGACATCATTTCTAAGCGTAGGTGCTCAGAAATTATGTTTGATTTAGCAAGATGTCTATCCTCCTGGTAAGTAATGATCACAGCCAATAACAAAAATAACAAATGAATGACGCTATAGGTCATCACTCAGCAACTTCTTTATTTGTTATTTTTAGGGTTCCGTAATAGCAACAAGGAACCAATCAACCATAAAAAAACGTCCTAAGATGTTGTAACGACTAACTACGAAACCCCAATTCGCTTGGCCCGCACTTGACTGGTGTTATTGTTATTGGCTGTGGTCACCATTTACCAGGAGAATAGCCAGTTTCAGCTATGGTAGTATAAGAAAATATTTTGGAACTAAGCTTCTTACGCTAAAATCTGTCGGAGCACATTGGACAATAGCCACTAAGAATAATAAATTGAGCTACTTCAGAACAACTTGTAATGACAAAACATCTTCCGCCGCAAATCCTATTAACCAAAGAACGTATCTGTACCTACTTACAAACGAATGTGTGTACAAAGAGTATGCTAATGCGTCTAATCCGAAGCCATTGAAGATTAATACTTGGTTAAAAGAATGCTCAGGAGATGCGTGCTCGACAAAGGCCCCAGAGCAAGATTGATCACCGTAAGTCTCGGGCCCGGCCGGCAAGGCGACGTGTCACCTTTTTCGTCACCTTACCGCGGCCACGTGACTAATTCCATGCGATTTGTCGGCCCAACGAACCGCCGACGAGTGAAAAGACATGATGTGCTGACAAATGACGTCGAGGGTCGCACAAAAATGAAATAATGGCCCATACCTAAACGGGCACGGCGAGTGCGGCCATTAGTGGAGGTGTTTGGGCGAACGCCTCTATTCTGTAGTACGCCGTGAAAAGCCTCTTTGTTAGTTCTGTTTGGTCCGTGCTTTATGTGGGCACTTATGTTTCATATGACAAATTGTCGCTCGGTTTGGTCACACAAAGACGATTTATCTCAATTTTAAAATCCTTATACGGATATTTTGAGGACGTACACTTTTACTTTACGTTGAACTTTTGAATAAAAAGCAAAGCGCGTTTATTTTTCTTTTGGAAGGAAGTTTTTTTGATGTAGCGATATAGACTTAATTTTTTTTAATATGTTTTTAAAGTTATTATTATTAGTGATGTTTCAGCTTTTATTGTACTAGTTTCATTAGTCAGTCTGCATAAAAAACAGCCGTTTCAATTACATCTAGTGTACTGCTTGGACAGCTGAAGTCCTTTGGTGCACAAATTGGGAGATAATAATGATGTATATATTGAATTTGTATTTCTCTTTCTTATTGTTCATACAATGTTAAATGCGATTACAGTTTTATCTTTACACTATGACGAACGGGGTATCGTACTTTTAGCTAAGTTGTCTATGTATTATCTAATTGATTACGTATATACAACAATATCTTTTTCTTTACAGTGACCACCTGAAGATTCACATGAAGACCCATGACAACCAAAAGCCATTCCAATGCACCGTGTGCAACCGTGGGTACAATACGGCGGCCGCCCTGACGTCACACATGCAGGGACATAAGCGGGACCGCGAGGGACGCGAGCCTGATCGACGACGCGCGCTGCGGTGCTTGAGATGCGGGGATGCCTTCCGAAGACCGGACTTACTACAGGTACCTACTAATCCATCGATTAGGTTACGAGTTACTTAAGTCTCTTGACAAATAATAATTAACCTGTGCCTACGATGAAGTTTGTAAATTAAACCTATAATGACCAAATTTTTCATATTCAGGCACACATGGCTAGCGCGCACGGTGTCGAAGGAGCAATGACGCCGCCACGGCGTGTTGCCTCTCAGCCACCGCCCACTCTCCTTGCTTGCATCTACTGCACACGCGATACCTTCACCACCATGGAACAACTGCAGCTTCATGTACGCGCCGCGCATTCAGCACTCCTTAATGGAGAAACTCCCATGCAGATCGATCAACCAGCGCCTACTGATCTCAGTCGAAGAGCGCCCGATGAACCTCAAGTGAAACGGCCACGTTCTGGCTCTGGAACTCCTCAAACAACACTTTCACCAAGTACCCTGCTTTGTAACCAATGTGATGCAGCCTTACCGGACTTTGAAGCGTTTCGAGCTCATCTAAAAGGGCATCTTGAAGAAGGTGGAGAGCTTGGAAGATCAAGTCCTGCACCCTGCGTACATTGTGGAGCCACGTTTGCTGATGCAGCAGCTTCGGAGAGGCATCTCACTGCGCATTACTTGGCCGTCTCGTGTGAATACACGTGTCACAGTTGCGCAAGAAACTTTTCAGCCCCCGACGACTTACAGAAACATCTTCTAGAACTACATGCTCATCATCTGTATCGTTGCGCTCTGTGCAAAGAAGTCTTTGATTCCAAAGTTGCTATTCAGGTAAGGAGCTATATATCTCATTTGCATGTCCTATGAAACCAGTAAAAACGCTTTTAATGCATAAGACTGGAGAGTTGAAATATAAGTATTCTTTTTTCGCATCCCGTTTAGGTACACTTCGCAGTGGCACACAGCGGAGAGAACAAAGTATGGGTGTGTCGTTCCTGCGGCGCCGGCGCAGGTCCTCTGCGTTCGGAGTCGGAGGGCGCAGCGCACGTGCGGGCGCGGCACGCTGCCACGGCGCCGCGCTGCGCGTGCGGCGCGCTGCTGGCCGCCGCGCCCCGCGCCCCGCGCGCCCACCGCGCCTACCGCTGCCCCGTGCCCGCCTGCAACGACGCCTTCGCCGTGCAGTACCTGCTCGAGCGACACATGCAGGCACATCATGCAATGCCGCACCAGGTAACTGTCTACTTAAATAATGCCAGCGTCAGGAGCAGTCAAACTATGAGGATTTTAAAGCTAAGTTAGGCAGCGTAACACTGGCTGGACTAGGTTGGATACTGGATTTTGTAGACAGTGCCAGAATGGGTGCCTGTTCATTGCATATCGACATTCCTCCGTTCCTGTGTGCATAATTATTATTATAATCAGCAAAACGTATCTGTACCTAGAATAATAGAAATACAATAGATAGATAGATAGAGTAATCATTATTGTACACCAATATTAACAAAGAAGTTTATGATGTAAACAAATGCACTTAAAAATTATGTTGCACAATGGGCGGCCTTATCGCTATAAGCAATCTCTTACAGGCAACCTTAGGATGGACAAGTAAGTAATGAGCAAAGTTATGGGCAGTTGTTGGTGCGTTAAGTCAATAGTATCGGCGTTCAAAGTAAAGAACATTTAATCTCAGGGTACACTTTACCGGTTTTCACTAAATAATAAATTTTGAAATGTTGTTCCCAGATCCTAAACGGCGAAATGCCGAGACCAAAAAGAATAGACACAAGCAACGGTGCAGATGGGGCTGACGGAGAGAGATCACCTCACACTCCTGGTGTTGAAGGAAGCGGAGCTGCTCCTCCAGCACCTACTGAGGAACGAAGACGCAAGAATGGTGCTGTGGCTCTTCAGTGCGCGTACTGTGGGGAACGGACCAGGAGCCGTGCGGAACTTGAAGCTCATACAAGGGCACATTCTGGTGCAGCTGCTGCGAGACACAAGTGCCTCATTTGTGATGAAGTGCTGCCCTCTGCTGCGGTTCTCGCTGAGCATAAACTGACGCACTGCAAGGTAATCCTCTTTTAACGATCATGACATTCAATGGAAGAATCTATCTAGGTTTTTTAAATCCAAAGTTGCGTGCGTTAGAACGGCAGCCATATATTTTTAAATAAAATTGTAATTTAGGTGGACTATATATGGATTTAGCATTTTTGCAATCGTAAAAAAAACATTTTGAACCCTACACGTTTTACTAAGTTGCCAGCAGAATCTGATCAATATTTGTTATTTACAGGTAGTATCTGGCGACACCTGCTCAAGATGTCGTGCCCGTCTTCTATCAGAGGAATCATTCCTGAACCACATGGCACGGCACCACCCAGCATTACCGGCACCTTGCGTCGTATGCCGTCAAACCCTCGCCTCAGAGGCCGAAGCCCGTCTCCACGCAAGGTTCCATCTACGACCAGGGGACGATGAACAAAGATGTGCTATATGTCTGCGCGCGCTACCTGAAGGTGAAGCCGGTGAGGGTGCCAGAGCTTGCTCAGCGTGCTACGCGCGTCACGCCGCTCCTCGACCACCACCTCCTGCTGACCATGATTGCCGTCTCTGTCGACGAGCTTTAGGATCTCCAACAAGACTACAGGCGCATCTCATCGAACATACCTTTGCGGGTATTGGTGCATTTACATGCTATCTGTGCTCAGCTGTGTTTACAAGTGCAGCAGGCCTACAGCGTCACTTGCCGGAACACGCCTCAGCACCAAGGCCTTATGATTGCGCGCGCTGTGGATTAAAATTCTTTTTCCGTGCTGAACTTGACAACCATGCATTCGTGCATCTCGAGGAGGCTGAGATAGCTCAGCGAGCTTTCTATGAGGCATATGCTCGCGGCGCTGCGTCAGCTTGGGCAGCTCTAGCGCCACCTGAACCACCGAGATCTTCTACGCCGCCTCCGGAAGTGAAACGGGAACCAGAGATAAAGGAGGAGCGAGGCAATGACGAATACATAGAGGTGTCATCACCGCCGCCCCCGCCCGCGCCCGCTGCACCGCCGTCGCCTGCACCCGTCGTCAAGCAAGAGAAGCCGGATGAGGAGTAGCTCTTCACAGCTAGCGCTAATGAGAACGACAGTATGGTCAAAACAAAAATGCGACTAATTACATAAAAGATAATTGTTTCTCTAATATTACGCATACTCTAATTGAATGTTTGTTTCTTATTTCAACCTTTGATTTCGTTTCTATCGTGCATTGTAATTGAATTAAAACAGTTCGTATTGCTTTTATGTAATTAGTCAGCGTTCTATGCTGGCTATCCGTAGTGAAATGAACTTTGAGGGTTGGGATGTGGTTATATATTATGGTCCTAGGCACGAGCCCTGTGAACGTACCGTGAATCGTATCGTCCGAGTCGCGGGTCTCCCGCTGCAATACTAGATTACGTCCGTACGAGCTATGTTATTATTTGGTTAAACGTTAAAGTTAATCGTTAAAGTTTTTGCGTTAAGAACGCCGTATCCCTGTAAGTAGTACTATCGTTTACGTTGGTTAGGAATCGTATGTTTTATAATGTTTACATGGCTATTTGTATAAACTGTTAACTTAATATATTGTGTTAAGCTTCAATAAAATCGTGTCTTTTATTAACCCTTTCTTTTTAAAATAAATTTGGGCAAAAATGAACTGACGTTTGCCATCCTTTGCCGATACCTATGAACACAATATAAGAGGAGTACAGAATATTGGTTACAGCAGCAGAATTACAGAATCACCAATATACATATACAGGGTATAATCGTTAAGTGCGTCCATAAAATTATTTGGTAAGTATTTAAGAGAAATCAAAAAATAAATAAAACTTTCTATATCCAAAATTATATGATATCAAACATACAACGGATAATTTTCGTAATATTTGTTTTATCCTGTGGAAACGCTGACCAAATCTGTGTTTACAATAAATGTCGCAATGTCGCACCCACGAAATAATCGCCTGGCCACGTTAGGTAACCTTTACACCTTGTTTACAAACAACTACCAAAGATAGGAAACTATCGTAATAAATGGTTATTATATGAATGATCAATGAATTTGTCTTAAATAAAAGTGATTGCACTCGATGTGAAAATGATTTTCCTCATGGAATCAAGAACTCTACTACATGTAAAGGAAAATTTACCACCAAATAAAACTAAACCAATATTAGGTATCTACTGATTTATAAATAGTGCATTTTACAATAAAAAAGTATAAAAACAGTTAGTATCAGGGCGTTGCGACTTGCTGTTGTATCCAAGGTAGGAAGGCGGCCACATTGACGTACACACCAGGGACATTGGCGTTTGCACACCCTAGGCCCCATGCGACGAGGCCTATCACCACCCATTGGCCGTTCACTTGACAGACCAGACCCGAACCTCCATCACCCTGTATACACAAAATATACATTGGTATTACCAAAATAGTCTTGGAAAAATACGAATAATTATTAAACATTTTGTAACGGCACTCGTAGTTGAACTGCCTACAAAGTGGTTTTCCTAAACTGGAAAAAGCATGACGTTATATTATCTAGTATTTTGTTTTATTTCCTCAAACGACCTTCATTAGTAAAAAAAACATTTTCGATAACTCTCGTTTCTACAAAATGTGTTTAGAACTTTCAAATTTTCTTTGACATTGTAAGGAAATTGCCGGAAAAGACATCAAGGCGTTTCATATCAGTTCAAATCTACCTAGTATTATATAAACTATAAAATAAAAAAATATATTAAACTAAAATAAATATAGAAAGAAAGAAAGAAAGAAAGAAAAAGCATTTAATTAAGCTTAAACAAAAGTAAACTTAAACAATAAGAACAATAAAATTAAAAATAAGCACATGGTAAAGTAAACAAGTGGAAAACTCCTGTATGAGCCTAAAAAGGAAACTATCTCAGCAATTGCTGCAGTTTAAATACTACAGCGCTGATTTTCAGATAGCACCTATGTATTGACACTATGGTCAATATGATTTATATATAATTGATAAGATAATATAATACTAGATATTAAAATATATATTTATACAAGAGAATAATAGAAAATATATTAATACCTAAATAAATATGTACAAGAACTCTAAATAATATGATAACTGCCACCAAGTATTATCTGCTTAATCCAAGTCATACTAGTGTCGTTACAAAGCTGGGATTTATTCTAGGTGTTTTGTATTTGTTGAATTAATAAATATTTTTTTAAATTAAACTTAAAAGTACCCACAGTTTCAGCAGCACGTATTGGAGGTGGCAGATGGGATATAAAGGGGGCTCCCATACAACAGACATTTTTTACTGCCTTTGCATAGATAATGGAACGGAATCCTTCGTGCGCGAGTCCGACTCGCACTTGTATGTTTTTTTTTAAACTTACAGTACATGAATCCTTGTTGACTTCTCCCCCAGCACATACGAAGGAGTTTGTATCAAACACGTACGAGGCCCCGAGTCTGGCATTCCGCAGCTGCGTCTGACACGTGGCCGGAGCCACCACTGGCACGTCCACCTTCTTCAGGATCTGCTGGTATTGGCCTGCCTGCCCGAAAATGTTCTTACCCCACCCTGATACCATGCATCTGTAAACAGGAAGATTGACTTATGATAAAAGTATTTAATTAATACTTACTTGAATATGGAGAGATGACCTTTCTGGCGCAATCGAATAATACTTATATATATAACATACATATATATAGCATTTCCTTGTTTCTAGCATATTACGTTACAATACCTAAGCATTATTTACCATATATTTTATTTTTATTTTTTATTTATTTAACTTATTGCACATAAAAATAGTACATAGGCGGACTTAATGCCTTATGGCATTCTCTAACAGCCAACTTAGGGTGGTGCAGAGATAAGCATAGGTAGGTGCAAATTAGACAGAGGAATAATTATTGATATGTAAATAGAAGAAGTTCATATTATATAAAATACGTAAAAGAGATACATATGCTATCAAAGAAATAGTAAAAGATATCGGAGATAATATCTGGACATCGTAACATAGTGAGGTGGATGAAGGTAGTAACAAGTGTCACGTCACGTCCTCAGGTGGATTTAAGAAATAATAGGTTGGTACTTTGACTTTGTATTTTCCATATTAGTTCAATTTAAATATGCGTCAATGGCCTGGCATAAATGCAAATATAATTGGAAAGCTGATATTTGTATACGTTGTAGAGAAAGCTTAAAAGAGAACCTTGAAATTTTCAACCTTGATTTCTTATAAGCTCTTGCCGCCATCTTGGAAGAAGTTTTTGCAATTGTGGTTTCTGAGGTACATTTCCGAAACAGTACAAGAAATATCTGGATGTTTTATGATGTTTTTAGCTTTCTATAATTGAATACCAAAACTATTTAACCTGCTTCTGTTTAATATATGCAACCGACTGTTGAAAACCAAACTCGTTATTTCCTTATGTTGACAACCGAAAATGTACTTAATAAATTGAGTGATTAGATTATGTATGTACTTAATTGGTTTTTAACCGAAAACCATATAATCATAACCTAATTTAAAAAAAATATTTTATTGCGATGTAGGCCAATGCTACTAAAAGTCGGTCAAAGGTTCCCCATGGACAAACATTGAGGATACACCCCTGAAGCATTTTCCTATTTTCCTTCCTCTAACCACATAATCAATAATATTACAAACGCTTTTGGATTTAGACTTATTAATCCTCATTTAAATTAGGTAGTACATATCTACCTATGTAGAAATAAGTAAATTTAATAAACCGATAAATAAATGTACACATTTAATCATGCATGTGCCTCCTAGGTCTCATATCATCATTGCGTCAACCAAAAAGGCTACCTGCTTACCACCAGAAGGACCAATTGCTTATTTATCATCTAAGTTGTAATGACCCAGCCCTGTTCTTAAACAATATAGCTACAGGACAGTTTAAATTTGGTAAATTTACCTTTGTCCTGTGTAGGCCGTAGTTGCAGCCGGCGGTAGACAAGCTCTATTAATGGTAACCGCGGCCCCCACGGCTGGCGTGAAGGGCACAGCTGAAGATAGCCGTAACACCATGATGTCATTCTGCAGGGTGTTGGCGTTGTACATGGGGTGGCTGAACACCTTGGCGATAGTGTACTCTTGGTAAGGCACCGGCTCGTACGTCCCTGCAGCATCCCATTCACCCATACGAACCTTCACGTTGGGAGTTGTCCCTGAAACACTAAAGAAAGGCTATGTTTAAAACTGGCGCGGCGTCTTTTTAAATATCAAAATACATTTTCGCCATAGTACAATAAAAATGTTGGATAATTGCTGATTTTTGGATATGTTGCAGATGAAGCTTAAAAGAACATATATATCCTGATTGGGTCATATCGATATCAAAAGAAAACGCAAAAAAAAAAAAAATCAAAATGTTCGGTTTTTTTCGTTGTTCTTCTTACTAGTGATTTGTATCATCACATTTTATGTTAAAATCTCGCAGAGCAAACAAATAGAACGTGTTAATTGGCTTATAAATTTCGTTATTGATGAGTTTAAAATGTACAAAAATATTGACGTTACTGACATTAGATAACACCTCTAAACCATGTTAACTGAAAAAAGTACAAACCTTGATCTCTTATTTTCACTTTTTTGTTTGTTTTCTATATTGCGAATGACAGTAAGTGAACATTTCTGGTATTTAATTAGAGAACGCAAAAAAGTACACATAATATATAATAATTCACAATAGCAGCACGGAGTTTGAATTATGCCCGGTAGATAGCGATAAACTCACCCCCTATCCCATGGGACCTAAACATAACAGGTGAAGTGTAGGTGTTTTACACCACTGCCACATCCTTCCGGGTCATATAAGCGTGATGTTATGTTATATTATGTTATGTAACGGGGTTCCAAGATAATTATGCATGTACGAATCGTTTGATTATATTGTACTTCTAAAATTAATACAAAATTTGTTCATTAGGTAACAGGCAGCAAAAGTAAAAAGACAAATATACTTTACAAGCTTCTGCCCACGTAGTGCAAAAAAAAATGTTCTTAAATTGTTAAAATCCAATACCACGCATATATCTTCACTAACACTTGCATTTTAAGAATAAAAATATTATCTACTTACACGTAAGGCAACAATTTGTGTGTTACAGTAATCACATTTAGTGCGTTTATCAGAACTCCTCCACCGATGTAATCGTTCTGTTTCGTCAGGATTAAAGCCTAAAAAGAAACAATGACAGTTAAGCGCTTAAGGATTTAAACTCCAATAACAATTCTTTGAAATATAATCGCTAACTATAGCAAGTAGACGAAGATAATTCAATAAATATAGTCAAAACTAAACTCTTATTACTATTTTTTCATACGCTTTAACGTTAATAAATTCAATTATACATTTATTTTTTACATTATAAATTTACATCTAAAATGGTTAAAATCTCAAATATGTACATGATTATTTTGTTATTTACAAAATAATCATGTATTTGAGATTTTAACCATTTCTCTTCTTTAGATAAATAAAACTTCAGTTTATACCTGCCAAGGGAACTCTCCAAAGGTAGCTTGGCCAGCTGCGGGGGCTATAGCAGTGGCAGGAACCGTTTGTTTTATACCACAAGCTATCGGAGTGACAACAACAGGTGTGGTGCCACCACAACAATACTCTTGTCCAGCTGGGCACTGCACCTGAATATCCACACCAAAGCTTACATATATTTGATATTATATAAGGACAATATCTGTTACAGATATCCCATTACTTACTGGAGTAACTATTCTGATATCTATCATACCAGCTCCTGAATTTCTGACGCAAGTTCCAGTGGGCACACAAACACAGCTTTGTCTTTTCACAATATGGTGTTTACTATTTGTTCCTTGAATGTCGTCCCAAAGATCTTTTATTTTTGTAGCATGTTTACGGGCCACGCTCCTTCGGGATCTGGGAAACTTCACGGCGGTGTCATATGATGGAACTTGTGCACTGTAACCGGTTATGGGTGGCATGTTTAACGCCGCCGAAGGTGCTGGAGTGGTGCCAAGCCGGGGATCGATCGGGAGTGGTCCTGTGGTGGATTCATTAGGATTAAATATACATACTGATTGAGGATTGGTACAAAAAACGAGAGGTATAAGGAGTCCACCTAAAGTCGGCTGTAGTGTCGTCACTGGAGGTGGTTGGGTGGGCGCTGCAGTCATCACGGTAGGAACAGGAGTTACAGTCGTCACCGGAGGTAAAGTCATCGGTGCCATAGTCACTGTAGTCACTGGAGGTAAAGTCACTGTAATCACCGGCGGCAAAGTCGTTGGTACTGGAGTCAACGGAGGCAGGGTAGTCACTGCAGTTGGTATGGTAAAAGGAGGAAAAGTCGGCATTATAGTAACAGCCGTAGGAACTGTCGTCACAGGCGGTCGAGTCGTCCCCGCAGTAGGAACAGTCGTCGCAGGGGGCAGTGTAGGAGCAGCGGTTAAGTTACCAGCCGTTGTTGGCGGAGCAGTTGTGACTGTCGGCGGTGCTAATGTTGGAGCTGCTGTAGGAGCTGCTGTAGGGGCTGCTGTAGGGGCTGCAGTAGGAGCTGCTGTAGGGGCTGCGGTAGGAGCTGCTGTAGGAGCAGCTGTCGGCACTATGATGGGAGCTGGCACGCCCGGCACTACAAAGACAGGTGATGGGTTCCCCGGCAGCAGCCCAAGGCATGCTGTTAAAATCCACAGACACATTTGAAAAAAGTTATTCCCTATAATAGATACACTCTTCACTGCGGTCGACCAACGTTTGATATGGTTGAAGGTGATGATGAGCCAAACATTAAATACGTCCTTAAAATAACAATTGATGGTATTCCCCTAACAATTGCAGCCTTCATGGTTTAATGCGCTTGATGGTTCAGCGGCAAATTGTTGCAATCAACGAAATGTGGATTACTAATCCTTTGTTGGTAGGCAAATGTTGTAATGTTTGTCATCGTTTGAAAAAGGGTAAATTATTGTAATCTCACCTCCGTGATAATACGGAACGCCAACAATGGGTAGTTTGAATCATTTATCAGTAACACGAGACAGGAAAGTGAAACTCATATGACGTCACGTTTTATTACTATCTGAAAAACCCGCGGAGCAAAGCTTCAAAGATCAAAGCTTAAAATCACATGGAAAATATAATCCAAAAATAAAATTTAGATTGAAATACTATTTTGACTCATTTGGTGGGACAGGATATTTAGATTTCGTTATAAATAATAATGCAACATTATTGATTTATTTCAGGATTGCATAATGTATGCATTTATGTCCATAATACCCAAAAGCTAGTGGTAACACCAAATCACATTTCGAAAAACCTATATTTTTACATTTGTTTTTACTTTTTGTTTCAAAAATTCAAAATTCAAAATTCAAATCATTTATTTTCATAGGCCCCAGGAGGCGCTTGAACACGTCAAAACATTACAAAAAATTATAAAAAAAATAAATCATAAATAATACTAAATTATACTAATTACAATGATTTGAATAACCGGGGCTCAGATTAATTTTAATCAAACTGTTAAGAATCGAATTAAAATCAATCCAAGCATCAACTTGTTTGCGGGTGAAACAGTAGGGCGCAGCTTGAAAAACAATAATTTAATATAAAACTGTATTAGGCAAATACTTAAAACCAGTTTATATATGGCATACAAAAACGTATCACGGTTTTTTCAAAACTTTTTTTATTTTGTTATTATTTAAATTCATAAATACTTCTTGTCACAATCGGAAGGATTATTAGCAGCAATTTCACCAAAACGTGTTGATCTGACAATTACCACTGAACGAGCGTTTCCGATTACTCTGAAATTGAAATATAAATAGAAAAATTTTAAGTAAATGTAGGTATTATTTTACAATAGGTGTTATAATAAATTATGTTCGCTATATTTTACCAAAAATGTATAAAAAACCTCGTCGTATTATATTTGAGCCGTTTGGGGTTGAAACCTTAGGGCCATGGGGTCCGAGCGCCCGGCTGCTTTAAAGATATATACCAAAAGACTTAGCGACGCGACTCGTGACCAGAAGACTGGTTTTTATTTGGCTCAAATTTAACGTTTGGAAAAATTGGGTAACTGTTTTGGCCGAAAGACCCAAAATGTCGTAAGTCAAATCTTGTTCTTTTTTTAATTTATTCTCGGATTTTGATTATTTTTATAGCATTTAGCTATGCTTAGCAAATTATACTAAGAAACAGTTGAAAAAGATATGGGACCGGCAGGATTTGAACCTGCGACCTTACTGCACACCGGGCAGCCGCTCTTAGCCATCCAGCTACGGTCGCCTCTTACCGGCACCCTAAATTTCTCAACTGTATGATACGTCTGAAACTGTCTCCTACTTAAGATAGGAACAAATGGATGAACGTGACGTCACGAAATGACGTATCATACAGTTGAGAAATTTAGGGTGCCGGTAAGAGGCGACCGTAGCTGGATGGCTAAGAGCGGCTGCCCGGTGTGCAGTAAGGTCGCAGGTTCAAATCCTGCCGGTCCCATATCTTTTTCAACTGTTTCTTAGTATAATTTGCTAAGCATAGCTAAATGCTATAAAAATAATCAAAGTTAAAATATCGTACACGTTTATTCGTTACAACATTTGTGCTGAATGTAACTTCGCCATGTTGGTTTGTCTCCTACTTAAGATAGGAACAAATGGATGAACGTGACGTCACGAAATGACGTATCATACAGTTGAGAAATTTAGGGTGCCGGTAAGAGGCGACCGTAGCTGGATGGCTAAGAGCGGCTGCCCGGTGTGCAGTAAGGTCGCAGGTTCAAATCCTGCCGGTCCCATATCTTTTTCAACTGTTTCTTAGTATTATTCTCGGATGTCTCGTGAAACTCGTGCTAGCTGCATTCAGGTACGGCTTGCGATTTAATTGATATCATCAGCCCTTGGTGTTATTGGATGACGTGAAGAGTGGTATCAGCAAAGGAAGGCCTGTACTCAACAGTACGGTAAAGGAAGTTTTTTTTTGTAAGGTACTTTTAATTATTAGTATTCTTGTCAAGCCTCTCCAGCTAAGCGTAATTCGCTTGTGTTAGGAGGAAGTTCACGTCCGTGGTGTAATGGCCAGGATTCGAACCCCCGTCGACCTCTCGATCGTATGACTGATACCATATCCATTGCGCCACGGCCGCTTAAGATGATGATGATGATGATCCGTTGTGCGTATTTCTTAAATAGAATCACATGTCATTTAAAGTTCTGACAATCAAATATCGACTGTATATAGACATAGGTATGGATGCACTAAGATTTAGAAATCGACCGTTTCCTTTACCGCAGGTATCTAATTTTCAACAAACGTGTTGATGACGAAAACACGCATATGTTATTATAAATCCTTTAAGAATTTGAATAAAATATGATGATGCATAGTAATTATGCTAACACTTAAAGGAAGTGATGATGCTGCTAACTTTCGTCATCGATATGTTTTTTCCTAGATTACATTTAAAGAATTCACAACAGATCGTTCAGTCAATATTTCCTCTAGCGAATCTTGTTTTTAAATTAAATATTTCGAATTCAAACTATCCACTAAAAGGATGTAATTTTGGGTGCCACCTTAGCAAATATCTACTTAAATATAACTCAAAAGAAAAAATCTTCATAACATATTATTATATCTTCACGCCTATATTAACGCAGAAGGGTGTGGCAGAGATGTACAACACCCACATTTTATCTGTTATGTTTAGGTCCCATAGGATAGCCTATCACTATCCACCGGGCACAATTCCAACTCCTTGCTGCTATTGAGAATTTTCAGACGGAAACTTCACAAATAATGAAACCTTAACATTAGGCTGCGGGTAGAATCTAGCATCCCAATATCAATAAATATAACCAATATAAAAAGTTGTATTTATGTTTATAAATAATATACGGGGTGGATGCGACATAGCGACATTTATTGAAACCACAGCATCTATACATGGTAAGTATCAATTTCCACCGGATAAAAATTCTCTGTCGAAAAATAAAAATCACGTTCGCCGAACAATTTGAACATTGCGATCGTGCAATTTGTTCGGAAGACGTGGATTTTTTTTTTCGCCAGAGAATTTTTTATCCGGTGGAAATGCATACTGGCCATGTATAGAAGCTGTGGTTTCAAGAAATGTCGCTATGTCGCATCCACCCTGTATATATATATATATATTAGTATTCCATATTGCTAAATTAGGTAGTATGCACCTATTTAAATTATTATAGTATGTAAGTGTAGAGGAACGGGGTGTGTTGTTTCTTCCATCACAAAGGGAGGATTCCTCCGACCAGGCTCGGTGGTATTGCCGGCGGACAGCTGTCCAACGGTAGCGTTTTGGAAGTAGTATTTATAAATACTTGCTGTGAACATTTCGTTATCGCGATTCAGCGCTTTTTGACATTTGTGACGTGTGTCACTTCTTGACGTTTTCAATGTCATCCGTCATTTATTATGTGCGGATACCGCCACAGGAAACATTCTTATAACATTATTTTAATATAATTACTTTGTAGTTGTATGTAGTGTCCAGTGCGTCCTGCCTGTTATGACCTACGGTGCCGAGACATGGACATTAACGGTTGCACTAGTCCACAAATTTAAAGTCGCGCAGCGGGCTATGGAGCGAGCTATGCTCGGAGTTTCTTTGAAGGATAAAATTCGTAATGAGGTCATCCGACAAAGAACCAAAGTAACCGACATAGCTCGCAAAATTAGCTCGCTGAAGTGGCAGTGGGCTGGTCACGTTTGCCGACGGACCGACAGCCGTTGGAGCAAACGAGTCCTGGAATGGAGACCGCGACTCGGCAACCGTAAGGTGGGACGCCCTCCTGCCAGGTGGACTGACGACCTGAAAAAGGTCGCTGGAGGGGACTGGATGCGGAAGGCGCAGGACCGGGTGTTGTGGCGCACATTGAGAGAGGCCTATGTCCAGCAGTGGACTGCGAGAGGCTAATTGATGATTGATGTATGTACAGTGGGCCAAGCAATTAGGTATGCAGGGCAAAAACTTCTATGCCATAGTGAAAACTGACTGCAATAGATATGCATGTGTGAATTGCATATTTAATAAATGTAATATATACACTATTTAGATAAATAACTCACTTATCCATAGCTGGTGTAGTAAGTCTTTACTATGACATAGAAGTTTTTGCCCTGCATAGCTAACTCGTTGGCCCACTCAACTTTACTTTACTCACTTGTGTGAATTGCATATTTAATAAATGTAATATATACACTATTTAGATAAATAACTCACTTATCCATAGCTGGTGTAGTAAGTCTTTACTATGACATAGAAGTTTTGGCCCTGCATAGCTAACTCGTTGGCCCACTGTACACTCAACTTTACTCTTGCCTATTCTTCTTTTTCTTCCTTTCCTCTACGGCTCAAAGATTTCCGGATAGAAAATTCAATATTGAATTAAGCTCGCCTTTCTACCTAATGTTTGAAATGTTATGTAATATTATGTTATTGTAAATTCTGTGCGTACATAATAGAATTTTGAATTTTAATTTTGAATTTACAATACCCATTGTGTCTAGATCTAATAATTTATTTGAAGTACGTTTCGGACTCATAACTATGGATGTGCCATTGAGTATTGTCATTGTCATTGCCCCAAGGACACATTCAATAGATATTATTTTAATTTAAATTTAATAACCACAACATATTTTTTCATATTTAGCTACATAAGTGGTATTGGATTTTTTTTATTACTTTTGTAACGGTAAGATATCAGATAATTTAAGAGCATTACATTTTGCCTTTTAAAGATAATATCTTTTTATTTTGTTTTTTTTTTGGTGATGAACGTCAAGGAGAGTTTTTGCAGAAAGTTCTACGCACGAATATTCAATTGTGTTATCACTAAAATTGAAAACTAAAACTGTATTTATTGGCTGCCTAAAAATATACTTATAGTAACTGTAATATACTCATAATAAAAATTTAATAAAATGAAAAATCACATGGTATTTTTCACGGTCCATCCACCAATTCGCAGGCTCAAAGTGTTTTTTAAATATTGTCCTGCTTTTTGATACTTATTATTCGCAGGTTGTATAAGTATCAAAAAGCAGGACAATATTTAAAAAACACTTATACGACTGTTAGTTTAAAGTTTATAACGTCGTAAATATTAATTCAACCTATTTATAAGGTGTTTCCAGTTAAAGATTTAAATTGAAGCCATTTATATCTTCTTCAAAATTTGTTTTAAGTGGAATTCCACAACACGTCACGGCAGAGTTTAATCCTAATTCTAATATAAAAACGCTAAAATTTAAATTTTGATTTTTGACAACTGTTTAGCAAAAAATCTGTGTAAAGTGGTTCCGTCGTCATGTGGAATCTTTCGTTTTTTAGGGTTCCGTAGCCGAATGGCAAAAAATGGAACCCTTATGGGTTCGTCATGTCTGTCCGTCCGTATGTCACAGCCACTTTTTTCCGTAACTATAAGTGCTATACTGTGAAAACTTGGTTAGTAGATGTATTCGGTGAACCGCATTAAGATTTACATACAAAAATAGAAAAAAAAAATGTTGGGTTTCCCCATACTTAGAACTGAAACTCAATTTTTTTTTCATCAAACCTATAAGTGGTTTTTTTTTTCTAAGCTGAATAGTTTGCGCGAGAGACGCTTCCAAAGTGGAAAAATGGAAATAATAAATGTAAAAATAATATGTGATGTACATTACCATGCAAACTTCCACCGAAAATTGTTTTGAACGAGATCTAATAATTACTATTTTTTTTTAATCGTAAACCGCATTTTACCTTTCATTCAATCAACTCAAATATAATAAAGAATAAAGAAAAACATTTATTTAGATGTATAGTGGTACGAAACCCTACTTCCGCTAGTCCGACTCGAACTTGGCCGGTTTTTTTAATTATGAACGTAAATATAACTGATGACCACCGCCAACGACAGAATAAAATAGAATTCTTTGGAGGAGGCTTTTACCCTAAGGGGGTCCACATCAACAAAACTAAATTAATTTTAATTAATTTGAAATAATTTAAATAATCAATTTAAATAATCACTATCATGCATGTATCGGAATCGTATTTTTATCTGTATTAATTTATTATTATTTTTTAAGCAAATGCGTATCTAATGAAATTATCTAAATATTAATTTGATTTGTAACTTATTATTTGTGGAATGAATAAAGCTTTATTATTATTTATTATTATAAATATAACTATTTGAAGTTGATAGTTGGTAGCTAAATGTTGCATATTTTTCGTAGTTTTCATGAGTTTATACACATGAAGACTATTAATTATTAAATATAATGAAATATTTACCGTGTATATTTGTAAATTTATTAGTCAATATGCCGTTATATCCAATAATTAGTTAAAAAATTACCATGTTTAGTCTTAAAACTTATTAGAAGATTGTTCAAATGCGCATTAATTTAAGAGTTATTTTAATTTAATTCCGGGCCGGCTGAAGTACGCAAAATGTGACGTATTAAGGTGTAAGGCAGAGTGTACAACGGATATTGCCTAATATTTCACACATTTTTATTCGAACTGTTTTCTTGAGAACCATTTTCTTTACTATCTGCAGACATTCTTTCTCTACCCGCCCTTTTCGTATATTTTTTAAATTTTGGCCTTCTTCAGACGATAAACTGTCCGCTTAAAAGTAAAAGTAAAAGTGTTAAAACCTATTTGCCAATCACTCAGTGTCTTTGACAAACATCTTTATAAACTTTGCAAAATTAGCCAACCATTAATAACATTTTACCAAGAAGGCCTGTAAGAATTGGTTGTGTTTTTCACGTAGTGGAACTACCTTCTTTGACCTTATTTGCCCATTTTATTTGGAAGTAAATTATAAACAGAAATAATCGCACAGTTCTTCACAATCTTTTGACATTGCGAACGAGTACTTTAAAGTTTGTATGATTTAAAATTGAACAACGATTTTTTTTAATATGGCTTGACCATACTTTTGCATTTTGATTCTGGAAAATCTTTTATTTTCAAACCGGAACACAGTAGTGCAAGCACTACTATTTTGCGACAGGTTAAATAAAGGTGAGACGGTGGCGCTGCCACCTCGAACTCGTTTACAAGAGTTCTTCCACCATCACTCATTCAAAAGAGTTGTACCACCATCTACAGAAGTATAATATTAATAACCTAATTTATTTATTTAAGGCGGATTTAGGTTTATTAGCGGCATTTGTGATTCCATCACAATTATCCTTATATCCATGATCCCTGACCAACTGCACGTACCCAGCCTTTAGTTCATATCCGATTATTGTTGATTCGATATGTTCCATTTATTTATAAAAAAATCGTTTTCTACAAACAAGAAGTTGGGAAGAAGGGGCGTGTTGGAAAATACAAATCTTGATACTTACTCCCAGCAATATAATAGGAAGGTTTTATTTATTTAATTTAAGAGAGGACGTTTTTTAATACTAACTTAATATGGGTTTTACTTAATATTATTAAGTTTTTTATCTATTTTAATAGACAAATCATATTTATCTAAAACAATAAAAAGCTCGTTATTTCGTGGCCATTTTATCAAAATTTATTTAATCCTTAATTGACATACAAAATGAAAAAATAAAAATTATAAATTTTGAAAAAATAGGCACGAACAACGATGTATTTTAGTGTTTAAAATTTGATTTGTCTATAAAAATAGATAAAAGCTTAGTAATATTAAAGTTAAAGCCATATTATGAAAAAAAAACAACCAAAGAATTGTTCCCACTTATTTTTTTTAATAAAACGGCTGTGCCTTGATTGTCTACTGGTCAACATTCCACTTACAAGAGTATGATCATGAATATGTGACCGTGGCTTCATTTTACATCACATACCTAGACGTTTTATCATTTGGTCCGTCGAGCGTGCATACTTCGTAAAATTCATTTGATAATTTGGTTAAGTGGATGATAATAAAACAAGATTTCTTTCTGTAAAAAAACAATGTAGCGATGAAAAAATTCAGCCGTAAAAAAATACGATAATTGTGTCATTCACTGATAATGTGCCTGAATTGAGTCGTGCTGATTACTAAAAAATAAAAAATAATTAATGATACCAACAATAAACCCATCGCAAAACGCGTGAGCTGAATGGAATGGAAGTTTCATCACCATAAATTAATTTATAGGAAATTTAAGAGTACCTAACGCGTATGAGGAAAATTTTATGTACAATAATGTTACGCCGTACCGTGTCAATTATAATGAGTATATAATATATTATGAAGCCGATGGCCTGTAGTACAAAAATGTCGCTTATTAAAGCCGCATGGGTGACTCTGGCGAATTATATATTTAACAGACTGAGATATTTCGTGCCAATTGAGATGAAAATCACAGTGAGTAGGCATATTATGATTTACTTATATATTTGTGTATTAATTTTGTTTCTTTTGTGTGGGAATCGTGAAAATGCTGAAATTTTAATTGCGTTATTTACATTTTTTTGTTACTTTTTAAATGTTTGACTTTTATTTTTTTTTTAATTTTTAAGTCTTAATTGCCGTGACCGTGTCAATATTATTTTATTAAAATTTATTTTAAATTATCTTTATCTTTATTCTTATGTTATATTTTACTACCTACAAAAAAATATTCGAATCTTGACAAAATCCAACGATATATTTGTATACCTACCTAATGTATTCAATAAAATAAATTTATGATATAATCTTGCTACTAGAAACTTAAATTAAAAGAAAATGATTTCTTTCCACTGCAATTCTTTTTGACGTTTTTTAATTGTATTTTTATTAAATAATAACTTTCTAGTCATGCAGTTAAGGTAGCAATGTTTAATTAAAACTTTTTTTCATAGTTCGTTTCTTATTAGGGACAAAGTATAATTCAAAAAAACGCTTTGAAGTAATCTTATCAAAGTTCACGACATTATTGAAATCACAAACTTTATAGTGTGACAAATGCTGTATCGGGGATTTTGATATTATTACGACGAAACTAGAGATATAGTTTCATCTATGGTGCATAATGAAATCATTATAAATAATAATCCAAAGATAAGGAAGATAATTTATTTCCCAGCATTATACCAAGAAGTCTACATCTAGTTTCGTACAAACATCTCCACTCAGCGTATTAATTAAAATTTAGGAGGCGGTTCGCAATGAATTCCGAGGGCATTATAAGTATATTTTATCCATCTGTAGTATTCATTAAGTTTAGGTTCTAGCTTTTAAATGCGGATGTGAAACCATGAAACATTCATAAAAATACCTAACCCACCTAACCTAAACATTAATATAAATAACGTAAAAAAATGAGGGGAAAGGGGTTTTTTGTGTTCTACCATATTATTAAACACGCATGTAATCACCAACTTAAATAGTGCAATGAGGTCCATAGAAGAAGTATACTATAACATTGCCATATTATACCTAATGTCAGTGCAGTAATATTAGCGTTTCACCTCTAAATTTTCAGATACTGCTCCGACTTCTATGTTTTTTTTAATTTACTCATTTATTTTATTTTGTTTTATGCTATTAAAAATTACAAACATTTTGGAGCTAGGAATATTTTTTTAGTAAAGTTGGGACGTTTGGGACGATCCTAGGATTCCAGCGGAATTACTTAAGGATGCCAATTTTCAGTTTAATTTAATGACTGAGCAATTTATCTGTGTCCCTACATAAGGAATACATTATTATCTTATTAACAAACATCATCTTTTTATTGTTCACACAAGCATTCACACGCTCTTTCACTTAAAAAAAAAACCGGCCAAGTGCGTGTCGGGCCACGCGCAATAGGGTTCCGTAGCTAGTCGTAACAACATTAAACGCACCGATACCGACAAATAGCCAAAATACCAACATTTTTTTCGCCAGCAAAAATAACTTTGTTTTTTAATAGTGTTTTATGCAATTTGTATCAATAACAAAGTTATAATTTAGGTTGCTGAAAAAGTGCTATATCTCATAAACTGCCGACTGTATCTCATTCAAAACAATTTTGGTTGAAAGTTTTTATTAAGATCTATATCTAATATATATTTTTTTTAGATTTTTCACTCCTGTGGTTTAAAAGTTAGAGGGGGGGACACTCATTTTAGCACTTAGAAAGTGTCTATCTTTGGAACGATTGACATTAAAAAAAAATGGTTCTAGAAACCTCAATGTAATTTTTAATGACCTATCTATAGACGTGTAGGTAGAATGAAAAAAAAAATAAATTGTTTCAGTTCAATGTATGGGGAGCCCCCGTCTAATATTAATATTATTTTTTTTGTATAAAAATCGTAAAGCGGTTAACAGTATAATACATCTACCTACTTAGTTTCAATTGTGTAGTCCTAATAGTTTCGGAATAAAGTGGCTGTGACAGACAGACAGACATGACGAATTTATAAGGGTTCCGTTTTTTGCCATTCGGCTACGGAACCCTAAAAAACACCCAAAGTCATGCGATCGTGCCACCAACACACGCTTTTCACATACACAAACACCCACGCCAAACACACACCCACTCTCATACACAAACACCCACACAAGTACTTACCCTGACATTACCACTATTTTTGTAAAACAATTGTTATAAATCCCCAAACCTTGCACCGGGGCGGAGGCCTGGTGACCTGAAATACCTTAGATTTTATCTGGTTTAGGCACCAGTCTCCCCACAATAATCTGTGAAATTGAATGTAAGTAAACTCATGTACGAATATTAATTTTATTATTGTGGTGAGAAATAAATACTTATTTTATTTATTTAATTATTTTTTATGGGTCCATCCACTCATATTAATAATATCTTCTCTGCTTCAAATTTCAGTTATTTAATGATCAGTAACCTATTATAAGTTTTATGGTACAGTTATGGTTTTATGGTACGGTTATGGTACAGTTATCAGGAAAAACCAAATATATAAATGCAAACTTATTTGCTTGGTACTGATAACATATTGATCAATAAAGAATTTATAACAGGAAATTTATAAATGGCGACTGATTTTCAATTTTGTGGAAAACCCTATTAATTGGACAACACATTAAATCTAGAAGTGGAGATGTGAATCACAAAACATTGACGAATGCGGATCTGCGAGCCAAAACTGTTTGCCGCAATATGTTTTCTTAGAATTCAAATGTACATATTTCATTTAGCCACCAATGTCACTATTAAGGGTATGCATAAAGCATTTACCCACGTTAAAAAAAAGGTTTTTTTTTATTATGGAATTAAGATGACTTAATAAATATTTATAACAAATTTTGGCTGAAAATCTTTAAATTTTTGGCAAAGGTGGTGTTACTGCCACCTTACGTAAATTCCCAGTACTGACTCATCGCCAGAGCTTATCGTCATGCTTTGTCCGTGTTATCGTACAGACCAGATATAGATGGCGTTGGCCGCGTTAGTACATCACAACGCAGGCGCGTTGGAGGGCGCCACCACCCGTGCTCCACAAGATTTCCTTTGCGCAAGCCATCAACGTCAATACAAACAAGAACTGTGGAACGTCACGTATATGTATAGCTTAGGATGATAGCGCCGCCAGTAGTGCTCCGCTCAGCTTGCCTACGCTGCTTGTGTAATTCGAGGCAGATTGTAAGAATGCAATCCATTATACAGTTATATTATTGCCGCGAGTTTTAACGACGACAGATCTTTGTGGTTTTCAGTTGGTTTAGTTTAGTATCAGTTCAGTGAGATAACGTTGTTAATCTTTGCAGTTAACTGTGTCTATCTATGTGAAATATATATAAAGTTAAATTAGTGTATTGTCTGCGGTTTCTGATAAAAATGTGTGGATGTGATTATTCTCAAACGCTTTACGACGAAAAACATTTAGCTAGGATTGAAAAATAATACTGTGTATTATTTAGGAATTCTTAGTTCAGAGCGGTATTATAATTTTAAATGAATTTTATCAACTGTCGATTTTTTCCAATGCCTTCATTTAACCCACAAATTATGGATCTAAGTAAAGAAAACGGTGCCTTGAACACTGATTCCAAAGATGGCAAAATCGATGTGTCGGCCAAGCAAGTGTCAGATAATCAGCCGGGCAATGCCGATCAGTACCTGGCTACATTTTTAAGAGATTTTTTCGATCCATCGAGTACTACGCTCAGTGATGGTGAACCGTCGCCTTCAGCGCTGACACAGTCGTTGCCTTACATAGACGAACAGCTGGACGGTGGCGACGTCGCCGTGCAGTCTGATCAGGAGCAGCCGCAGCGTCGCGAAGCAGAAGACGTGTTGAACAATGCGGAGTGCCGGCTGAGGCGGTGGCGCGCTGCTTCTCGGAAGCTGCGGCGTCCACGGATAATAAACAATCTGAGTACCAAAGACGAGAAGAACGGGAGCGTCAGTAAGGTGTGCAACGGAAGTCACACAGATCTGGCTGACCGCATACGGAGCCTGGCAGCAGCTGGAAGCATGTCAGCGAGTGCTGGCGAGTTGCTGTCGCTGGCACCGCCACCGCCGGCCGCCACCGCACCTTCTTCCCCTGGCTGCCTGCTGTCACCCTCGCTTGCAGAACAAAGCTCCTCAGAGTATTTTGTGAGTGCACAATTTACATTACAATGACATTACATGTTTATAATTGGCTTTAAAATACTTTACCTATAAGCGTAGTGTCTTCACAAGTCATAAAAAATACTTACACACGACACGGCAGCTGATTTGCCCAGCATCTTAGTACGTTTATGCACAGGCTGGCAGACTAAGTATTTTCGCTGGTACTAACACGTAATAGTATTATTTTACCCTTGGATGTATCATGAGTCGTAGTTCCACCTTAAAATATTCCTGTTATCAATAGAACCAATCGATTTGAGCCGCAATTGTTCACAGCCACACATAGAGTCTTAAATGTTTAAATGAGCTATTCTATTTGAACAGTAATGTACGTCGCTATTAACAATCACTGTTGTTATTCACTTTATGGGGCGAATCGTTTAAACACTAGGTATATCACTGTTGTTGATGCGGCAGTCATAATCCAACATGAATCTACACACAACACACAATTTACAAAAAAATCTCGCAAATAAAGACCATTTAATTTTGTAACTACAATGTGCTAAGACTACAAACATCAACATTGTCTAAGTTGATTTTATGAATCACTTCATTAAACTATTCGTCCTACAAAAAAAGTTTATTCATATAAAAAAATAACTTTAGAACCGTGCTTCCAATTTTTTTCTCATAAATATATAGGTAATACCTTTAATTCGAATTTAGCATTCACAAAGTTTGTTTTTGTTGCAATAAAATCTTGTTTGATTCAAAAAATTTTGGACGTTCGTTATTTTTTCTAATTTATAGTAAAACTGTGTTGTTTTTACACTTGAAAATGTCGACTTCCAACAAGAGAGGAAACTGGTTAGAGCTGTAGCCATCAGCCTGTGTTTTGGTGCTAACATTATAGGTACCAAGTTACTCGAGATTTCTAAACCTCACCTACATTTGACGAACTAATCCCTCAAAAAATCGAAAGTAATCCACTAATTAAAATTGATAATTTGCAGCACGTAGGAATAAGTAGGCAGTTTTATGCTAATGCTCCTTCAAAATTGACGAATTTCACATATAAATAAACTTTTGAACCTTTTGGGTAGCAATATTTCGAAAAATATATCTTATAACTCGTTAATATCATAAAGAAACCACATAGCACCGCATTCTGCAGAAATTTATGATTTTTCTTAAATATTGACAAATCACGCGTTATAAACTTACAACCTCTAATTTACCACTTTATTGGTAAAATACAAAGATGAAACTTATACCAGTTTTTAAGTAAGACTTTCAGCATCAATACTGTGAAAACCGCATCTTATTTCATGCAGTAGTTTTTACGTTATGCCCGTACGAAAAAACAGACAAACAAAAAACTAAAAAAATATGATATAGAAGCAAAATCATTATTCACAACAGCTTAAAATATTACTAATTTTCTAAAATATATTAAATTTACTTACAGATATGGCTAATTTACTATTTATTGTTTGTATTATAAATAACATATTATATACAAATTAATAAACCTTGTTTTAACTGTAAAATATAAAGTATAAGTAATTGTGAATGTTTTTAAACATAATATGAATAAAACTATTAAAACTAGTACGTGATACAGTAGGATTTACAAAGCGGTTCATTTTACGCGGTTTCTGTAAACCACATTACGAAGGTTGATTATTATATTACTGACCAAACCAATGAGGTCACTATTAATAATATTTTTTTAAACTAGTCTTCATTTTTGGCCAGTACTCAATGGACTGGATTCAAAACAAAAAAAAAATACCAAGTCCAAGACATGAAAGAAATAATACTTCTATACTTAACCTAATAAAACAGGGTAACTGGTGGAGTCGTCATTCGTAAAAACACTATTAAGAAGACGTCAGAATAATTAAGTAGGTAATACGTCTTAGTATAAGCATAGTAAATTTTACTATGGTATAAGTGCGTGAATGAAAGCAGTGAGTTCTTCCCTGTCCGTCTTTTCCTTCATTCCGATGTTGTTGGTAAAACCGAGGTTTTTGACATGGGAAGGTCATTATATGTACACAATTATAGTTTTAAATTATGTTTAATCGGCTTAAAATAACAATTTCTTAACCGCATTGGCTTTGCGGTTTCGCATCTTGCTGTCTGTATATTATAATCAATAAAATATCGTTCGAAGAATTCGTGTTAAATTATTAAGGTATTCCCCTGATTTCAATTTATATATTGATCTCATGTAAACCGACTATAACACAACATAACAACGTCACGTCGATATTGCTCAGATTGATGTGTGTGGCAGAGATATTAAACTACACCTTACCGGTTGCCTTCCATTAATAAAAAGGCTTAAGTTCAAATGTTTTACATCAATAGAATATTGGTTTAAATAAAGTTTGGTTTTACAACAACATATTCCGTTCCATATATTTACATAATAATTAAACTATCTTATCTAATAATTTTATATAATAGTTCAAATTAGACGTTTTCAGTTACAATCATCATCACTATCACTACATAGTTGTTTGTCTGTCTGTCTATCTGTCTACCCCAATATATGTATCTTTAAAACTACGCAACAAATTTTGATGTAGTTCTTTAGGGTTCCGTACCCTAAGGAAACCTATAACTAAGACTACGCTGTCATCTGTCCGTCTGTCACCAGGCTGTATCTCAAGCTAGACTATTGAACATGTTGCTGATGATGTATAATTGTTGCCGCTTTAACAACAAATTGGCACATGAAGCATTTGTTATATACAACAGACGTGATTTCTATGCTCGTTTTTGTTCGATATTAATAACAGCTACAGGTAGCCGCTTGAAATATTCACAGAATATTAAGTTGTATATTTTATTTAAAAATAAATATTTAATTTTATATAAATATTTAATTATATAAAAGACATGACTTTTTTACCGTTTTTATAGATAATGGTGCGGAACCCTTCTAGTGCGTGTCGCAAAATTCGCAGACTCGCACTTGGGCGGTTTTTTTAAGCACAGTAAATGCACAATTTGGATCTACATGTTTGATAGTGGCGAGTAACTAGTAAATTATAAGAGAACCTCTTTAAATTAATTGTTTTTTTTAAATAAGCCGACAATCAGCGAATAATCACAAACGTGTTGTCCACCTATTGGTAAGTGATAACTTCAGCCTATAGACATCACCATCCACTATAGCAGATTGCCTAGATGATGTAGATTCATCGCTGATTTTAAGGACTACGTGGTATTACGCCTTACATGTTATTCGACACAAAAAGCCGACCTAAAATTCTCGTTGGTCTCGCCCACGTAGCACTCTAGTATATTTTTCGTACTCTTTTGTTTGTAAATGGTTACGATATCAGTCGTAGATAAACATTTGGTCTGTTCGGTAAACACAAAACCTGTCAGACACGGTGGACATTTAGATTAATATTTGCATTGATCAATGTAATCTTCACAGGTTTCTATATTTTGACATGAACACATCAAAGCGTTTTAAGAAGGTAAATGTTCAGAATGAGTCGAGTTTTATGGTGATTTAATATTTACCATACTTTAAGGGTTTTAGGAGGAACTCGTGGCTAAGTCGAAGCGGTCTTGATTAATCAATGCTAACCGCAGGCTGTGGATGGGTGACCATCATAACAAAACAAGTCCTCCGTGCATCGGAGCACGTAAGCGTCGGTCCCGGTTGTCATTTGAAGATATATGGCAGTCGTTACGGGGATTGGGGGAATCATAGACTAGAGAGTCTGCAAAGAGTATCGTATCACCTCGTACACGGAGGTTTAATTGCAGTTGCTCAGCGTAAAATTCCTACTGATATTCAGCTAAATCTGTTAGACTAGAGGCCGACCCCAATGCAAGGCTGGGAAGATTGACCTTTAGGGCTATTAGTGGTTAAATACTTAAATGATTGTTAATTTTAACTGATAGGGACACTGTGATTTAAGGCTTGATTAACTATACTTAAACGTTTATGATATTACAATTGTAATTATTAAGTTTTAAGTATAACTATTTTTAAACCTTTTTGGTATTTAATATCATTTTCTTATGTCGTGTAATCATAGGTTACAGTTAACAACAGAAGCCAAAATCATGATTTTTTCGAAGTTTAACTTTTTAAAGTATTTAGTCACATTTTTGCTGACTTATGATTGAATTTTAAAACACTCTCACATCACAGGTTTTAAAAACAACAACCTAATTATAAAGGTTAATGAGCACTCGGCATGAAATTTGTACATAACAATGTTTTTGAATACAATTCATTTAGATTTTAAAGTTATAACCTTTCACCAAAACAATCGTTCGTCATTCAACAATGTCGGAATAATTCAATGATAAATCAGGTGTCTGACGTCACTCGGACGTCAGCGGCCGTTGCTTGTATGTAAGTGCTATCATACAAACCTAATTTACTGGTGTTTCGACATCCATTACTCTTCAAACCGAATGGTTACGAGATATGCTTCGGCAAAGCGAGGAGAAAGTTGAGGCATTGCAGATATCTCTCAGAAGTGAATGGAAAAGACTTAACCTCTAAGAGGAGCGGCGGGATGATTCAATCACATATAGGTACTGACTTCTAAAAATTAAAAAATCTAATGATACATTCATAATCATGCCTTCTCAAGCGTGCGCAGGTGTGCTCTGTGTGAAATGAACACGAAATGAACACCCCCGCGACACAGGAGTGATTCCTAGCGCGGGCGTCGTTTCTTTTTTAAATAAATAAAAAGAAAAAAACATAGAGCCAAATAATAAAAACGGCATGTGGAGGCGCAGCTGACGAATAAAAAGTGCAACTCGTGTGAAGTCTTGTGACGTGAAATTATAAATGAATTTAAAATACCAAATTTTAGTCTTATTTTCTAAAATCGGGCAGTGAGAAAATTCAATTATTTTCTATGAACATGACAAGTATAAAATTATTTTTATTCATACAAGACTATACACAGGAGCAAGCACAGTTGTATAATTAATTCTAGACAGATACTTTAATGAAAGCCTTGCGAAGCATCTCTAAAGCATCCTTTTGTCTAGCTTCATGTAATTATCAATCAAATCCATTGCATTGGAAACGGCATTCTAACTGGTTTAATTCCAACAGTGTCCAATGAAACTATCGATAGCTATCTGAGCAATTTCAATCACCTATCTACTCTAATTGTAAAATCAATATACCTAGCAGAGCTTTATTACGTAACGTTCGTTTAGGCAATTTCGAATTTAATTCCTGCTCAAATTGATCCGCCAGATCAAGTTATCCGCAAATACATGCATAGGTACTAGATGCGTATGCTTGCGGATAATTTGATATCCGCTACACGTAAACGTTGTTACTATACCAACGATAAATTTAAAAACTGTTCGAATATGTTCAAATTACTGTGCCAATATGGGCTTAGTGGTTAAAGCGGTTGCCTCGCCGCTTTTAACTTCGCTGTTGTGGGTTCGATTCCCACACGGGACAAATATTTGTATGATTCGCAAAGATTTGTCCCGACTCTGGGTGTACATTGTGTGTGAAATGTATACTAAGAAACAGTTGAAAAAGATATGGGATTTGAACCTGCGACCTTACTGCACACCGGGCAGTCGCTCTTAGCCATCAGCAAGCTACGGTCGCCTCTTACCGGAACCCTAAATTTCTCAACTATATGATAAGTCATTTCGTGACGTAAAGTTCATCCATTTGTTCCTATCTTAAGTAGGATACAATTCTTAGTATAATTTGCTAAGCATAGCTAAATGCTATAAAAAAATAATAATTTGATGTGAAATGTATGTTTGTGAACACCCCCGCGACACAGGAGTTATACCAAAAAAAAATGTATTACAGAATAATTCTGGTGATGTACCATAACCTTTCGTATTGTCACTCCATTGTACTTTTCATGAAATATTTTTGTGGCTAATATATTGCTGTTAAAAAACAAAGAAACAGTTAGATTTTTAATCGGACTTGAGTAGAAATATGGTGATGGCATACCTAGACTCTGTAAACGTAGTTTAAGCAACTAACGTTAAAACATCAAAAAGCTTTTGCGGCAAATTGCAGTTATGTTGCTCTATAGTTGTTGCCCTATAACGAGTGCGAAATAGATTTTGTCATAATTATTGTATGGAAGAACTTGACAAAAACATGACCACATCTTTCTTGCGCTCGCTATGCTAGCCCGGCAAGTGTAAGAATGTGACCGATATTTGCAATGCTGCACACCTTGTGCTTGTGTGCTAGTTTGTAACTGTAACCATGGATAATTTATCGACCGTCGAGAACGCATTCATTATTCAATAATAACAGTAACGATCAACCGTCTACACGTTTTTGTCACACGCAACGTGTTACTAGATAGATAGTTTTGATTACGTAATAACAAACTGTATACTTTACTATACACGAATATATTCCACTAAAATTGTCGAAATAGAAGAGAACTATTACCAAAAATTTCATGACTATTTGGTTATGTGATTAAGTAAGACTAATGGTTGCGCCTGAATGTCATTGCATAGGAACAGAGATTAATTTCAATCAATTAATCTAGTAGACTTTATTTTATGAATAATGTTACTTTCCAAGTTAAAGATAGCTCCAGGAGACAGCATCAAAATTAATCGTGGTCCAGCTTGCTCAACTGTTCTCGTTTTATTACGGCATCTTCGAGATCGGATATCGGAAATGTTTCTTGCGGAATAAAGAGAGATCTGCGATGAATTGATGTCAACATTACGACTATTACGTACATAATATATTAAAACGGAAGAAGTGATTGGTCGCGGCAATTATCATCAGTTACGAGGACATTTTAGGCTTACCTACGCTTAACCCTGGCCTTTCTTACATAATACAAACGTCATTAGCTCGCTCATTCTTTACATAACATATAACAAAAACAAACAAAGATCTGAATCACCAATTTGCCATCACTTTTGTTAAATGTCCATGCCCTACTTTACCGGTTTTGCCAGTCGTTGCTCTACAATTCCTACCTATGAGGATATGACTAATATGTAACATCAAGTTAGAAGGAAAGTAGGTCTTATACATAAACAAAACTCCAGACCGTACCTCTTCATCACGTATCCACCTTTCAAAATGTAGATCAACTTTCATTGTTATTACGTGAGTAGATAGGTAAGAAAATGGCTAATAAAAAAATCGGAAATAGATTCATCACAGATGATGATGTGAAAAAGTCTGACAACTAGTCTAACAATGAGTATCGTATAACCTCGTACTGGGTTATGGGGGTCTGATGGATGTCGCTCCAAATAAAATAATAAAACTTAGTTGAATTCGTTAAGACTAGACGCCGACCTCAGTATGATTAGGACTAAGGCTCGGCACATTGATTGATGATGTGCAATATGTACATGATATATTTTTGTTATAAATTCTAGGCAAAGACCTGTCCATGATTTTCAAATATTATTGTCTTTGTTTATCTCTGGCCATTCGTTCTGAAATGCGTCCATGTCGTCCCGCCATTTCTATATTTTTATAATGGAGTTACAACTTAAATTCTTTAATGAATTACAAGAACAGTATGTTAAATGTTAATTGTAATATAAAAATCCAAATAGTACTTACAGTATAGAAGATTGTACATTGAACAGATGTTCGTTAAAGCTCACACAGTTGTCTGTTTGTCTCTACAAGAAATACAAATTTTACTCAGAGAATATACATACCTAAATGAACCCTTCAACATTATGAAAGAATGAACCGCAAGTCAATACGCCTCCTAAAATACCACACACTGCTAAAAATAAAATCAAATAATCCCAGTTTTATTTATAGAGCAAGTTTCTTTAGACAGGTGACAGACTCACGTGCAAGTCTATTTTTGTACAAATTGGATGTACGTAAGCGACCAGCGACCTACCCTCCTCGTAGCAACATTTCGTGGAACAATGTTATAATTGACAGTTGTAGGTTTGGATTGAACTGGTTGTAGGCAGGTCGGCTGCACGCGGTCTCGTCATGACTCTCACGACCCCCGCGGCCCGCGCCACAAACACTTGTAGTCTGTAGCGTGCTTTATCGATTGGTTCGACTTCACATTGAGTTTAATCTCCCAGTCACTCGCGTCACATTAAACAAAACAGCCATTTTTTCTAACATCCGTTAAATTTATAATTATCACGGGTCTCTTAGGGGTCATTCGAAGATATTGGAAGCGAGAATTCTAGGATCTATAACAATCATAACCTAGGACCGTAACGGTGTAATCTTTTGTACAAATAAATTTTGGTAATCATTTCCACAGCTACAATGTGCTCCGGTCAATATATTTATGCAAATATATACAATGATAACGTAGTTGCAGCGAATACAAATCACAGGACAGCACGAGATCCCGCTCTTGAAATGTTAGCAAAACCAAATAATCCAAATATACAACTGCAAACTGTCGTGATTTATTTACTGCACTTCTTTTTTGCTCACAAAAATGTGTATCTAAACGCTAATTGTACTATCAACGTAATATTTCTGATGACGGGCTACTTACCAGGAACTTACACGCGCCGAATCCATTCTAATCACGACACAATGCTTCATGCTAGTGACGTTTAATAGGTTCCTTCAATACCTGTGCTAATAGCACGACAATGATTAAATTGTGGTAAGTAACCCAATCAGGTTAGGCTGGAGGTCGAGCCTAATATAACAAGGAAGAGGATGGGAAGGAGATGTAATTGTATTGCATCTGAGACATTCGTAAATTTAGCGTTATAGCTGACTTTGATAGGACTTCTGGATTGATATGATGCGAATGGATTGACAAACAAGGAGACTCAAACATATCGTTGTCTTTGAAATGCTATCAAGAACGTAAGACACGGAGGGCTATCTAATCTAGCGTATAACAATCTTGGATAACAACCTTGTATTACTTGTCTCATTACTGGGTGTGGGTATATCTTAGACATAATCCACCACATGATATGCAGACATGTCTAATTTGAAGTACCACATGTTATGAACTCTAACGAATGCGGTCAATAAAAATATTTCATATTTCTAGCTGATGTGCAAGGAAAGCTTGCACTTTTAGTTGCGCTAAAGGCGTTTTTCAGCATTCGCATGGGAATCACAATTGCAAACAATTATTTCATCGTTTATTATCACAATAATGAGTTATGAAAATTAAAAACTTGTTAGGTTTCTTTGCAGGAACAAAAACACGTCATTGATCACCATATTCTTAGTATAGATAAACACTGAAGCAAAAAAATACCGAATCAATTAGTCAATCGAATGATTCACGAAAATATCCTTCCGCTTTCCCGTCGCAGTGCTAATACCCTACACGTCACTTCTATTGATATTTCTAAAGAACAGCTGCACGAAACGCCACAATCACGCTTTAATAGTTATTTGTGCATTAAGAGTGCAAAGTTTGTTTTCTTCGAGCGCTAATTTTGAGGAAGAGATGAAGAAGTTGTTTAGAATCATGAGCGTAGAGAGGGATTCAGTAGCACGAGATGTAAATAACTTTGATCTCGTGTCGCACACACAACTTTTCACCTCAGCAGATCGCAAAGAGCAGTGAGCAAAACTCAAATTTGCTTCAAGCGTGAGATAAACTCGAAGCAAAACCGAGTATTGCTCACTGAAAGGGCTCGAAGCAAAATCGTATTTTGCTCACTGTTTTCACACAACAAATAACACCTTTTCGATCAGCAGAGGTGAAAACAAAATTGTTGTTGTGGCGATGACTCCACTGACGTCACATCGGAAAGATAGCGTGGATACAGTTTTTCAACGGTGCCAGAATCTATTTTATTAAGATTAAACGCAACCTTGTAATGTCAACCTTGAACTTTTAAATCTTCAGTTCTGAAGGTAATATAACGTAACGTAAATTTTGTTTATTTTAAATTTCTTAGTACTTTAAAATAATTTACGCTTTCAATACATGTGCATTTATTTTAAACATTGGTATATTGACAAGTTAATTTTAGATTTTGTAAACATAGCCTAGTACTCAAGGTAAGAAGATAGTTAAATTAGTTTAGCTTGTACGTCACTACTCACTGCGGTGAACAGTTTCGTGGATAAATTAAACATTTGATGTGTTTACTTTAACAGTTGTCACCTTGGAAGTATCCAGCAAATCCGTGACACAAAGGCTTGTGAAAGCGCTGTGATATTGGTGTTAATTTCGAAAATACGTGGGTATTGTTAAAGCGACGGCTTCGGCGGCGATGCAGTGTTCCGTTTTCGGGTCGATTTCCTCAAACGGAGGAGCGAGCGTCGGTGGCTCGGCAAGCGCGCCCTCATGACCCAAATTTCCGCAATGACGTCATTGAACACAGACCACAATGTGGGTCGTGCCATGCGCCGCAACACTACCACAACCACTCCGCATTTGGTTATTGCTCTCGATAAGATAGCGCCCGTCGAAAGATATGCTTTCAGCCCAATCAAAAGGCGTTGATGCTAGTATCTACGTATATCGTATTTCAGTTTTACAGCACTTACCATATTAATTTACATATTCATAAAGACAGGAATAATGATGAGATGACAATTATGTGAGTTTGTGAATGTGAGTTTTTTCGAGCTAGATTTGTTATTGTCAAACAGTTGCAGGTTACAATTACTTTCTCAGAACTGCTTACAGAATTATCAGATTTCAGCACTCTTATTTAAATACTATTATAATTTGCGATCTCTCTGAACCCGCACGTGTAAACAGACAGATCTGTTGTTTTGGGCTATACGATCCGAATAGTAATCTAAAATTGTTTCGCGTAAACATCTTCGCCTCACACACACACCATCCAGACATCCAGTACACCCACAGAATCGAAGACCTATATAAACTTACATATTACACAAAATAATAAGTTATTCCATCGTCGGTTAAAATATAAAGCTTATCGCGGTGTGTGGTCTTTGTAGCAAAAATAAACACTGGTTTACAAATAGATAACAATTGCCTTGATATACAAAAGTAAGGATTTTCGATCTATCGACTGAAATACCTAGAATAATCTAGATTAGATTATCAAAGTATAATTTTCATAATTAATAACAATCGACCGACTGGCGGCGCCTGAATGATCTATTGTTCTTATTCATGTGGCGTATTCATTTAAAATAACTAAAGCATTTATTTGCAGGATTTATATCTGATGTTTAAAAATAACAAAACAATTTCGGTTTACTAAGCTATAATTAATCCTAATACCAATTCGCTTTGGTGTTGCATTTTATATTTTGCTTCTCTCTCTGACTGTATAAAACCAGTTGCAAGATTTTGATTCAACTAAATAAATTATACATATCGCAGCGCTCGATTGCCTGTACATATTGTACATCATTACGATACAAGGATGACGTCCAAACCGGTCGGATTCTATAATCAACACGTACATATGTCCTAAAAACGTGAGCAAAACTCAAACTGGAGGATCGCGAAATATAAACGACTAACACAAAAAACATAATTTGCAGTTATGGTAGCCATTGTTTGAATAATCGCCTCGTAATTTGACTAGCCGATAGCATTTATACGGGAATATATGTGAACGTGTAAAAGGAGATGTATAGATAGTATTATATTGAAAGATGTTTGCTCACAAATATATCCAAGTTTAGCCACGATTGACTTTGATCACGCGCCTAACTCTATCAACATTAGCCTCTCGAGAAAGTGGTCACAAATTTTATTTATATCTACAATTTAAGCACTCTAACATTTAAATAAGCTCTAAGTCTTAATGAGTCTGTACATAACGTAATGTACCTACTTATAAAGTTATAACAAAACCACTGTCTATTTGTTTCGCATTTAAAAATTAAGTTATCTGCAACTAAAATTCAAGTACAAGGTCGATTTTGACGTCACAATAAATGTGTGGGTATAAAAAAATATTTCTTGTGTTTTATGTCGAAGTGAGTTGTTGAAACTGTTATTTTATTATTCTACTAAAAATTGTGACTAAAAACGAATGTCATTCTTTAGAAAAATATCTGCGTGTTGGCGTGGTTGTAGGTATAGCAGGCCCGAAAAGCAAGGCTTCCAGTTTTGCGTTACCGAAGTGACCATACTAACATGCTATGCTATATTATTTTAAACTATATTCTTCCCGGATGCCCTCTAACTAAAGAAGAAGAGCTTCACAACAAACTTGCTAAAAAGCATTATTGTGTTCTGGTTTAAAGTCACTTTGAAAAATATTGGTATAGGCAATGATATTATATAAAAACAAAAGCAGATATGTTATAAGCGCTCGCGCTGTGAATACTCAAATACGTCCCAATTGGGACGTCTTGTGTTTAGTTTGCGTGTGGCCTGCGTCGAGCGCAGTCACGTGCGTACCACTGAAGTGCAATCATTAAAACTATAGCTATCTCTTTCATTCTCTTTCATTTGCGTGCTATTTCGTATCTTTTGTTTTACTTATCAGTTACATTTGTCAATGTGTGCAATTTGGAATAGCTCGGAACGGATTTAAATCGTAATTTCTATGAACGTAACATATCTATAGTTCTATAATATCATTGGGTATAGGTTAGTTAGGTTATAGGTAGATATAGTCAAAATATCCCTCGTTATCGGTGAATCAAAACGCGTCTAAGAAAATACTTGTTATATAATATGTAAAAAAAAAATAACATATTAACTTTATTAATACAAATTTATTGAAAACACTGAGCACAATTTTGCTGAAAAAAGCGCACATTTTTATTTGTTCTAGTGATGATTTAAAATCACAGACTTGATAACTTGAATGCTACAAATATACCTGTATATCAACTGAAACACATGTACTACGTGATAGGAGCGTTTACCATTACTTTGTTTTTATATGTTTTTATGTCGACAAGGGGCTAAAACTTGTTTATTGAAATAACCTACAAAATTTACACCACGAACGGTGCTAAAGTTGTTTGTTGCTAAAGAAAATAATCAGGCTTATAATTTATTTAAGACTTACACAAAACAGTACAAATCTGGAATGAATGCCTTAGGCATTTTCTACCAGTTAAACCTTAGGGTGATGCAGAGCGAACCTATACTTTGACCATTCCTTTATTTTCTTTTTGACAGATCACGCCTATGAATTACCGTATTTTTTTTGTCAGATTATTGTACTAGAATAATAATGTACTTTATTGACAAGCGACACTTTTTAGGGAAGTTCACTGTTTGTAACAAACAACCACAGACTATAAATCAAATCGTGAAATGAAATAAATCGATCATTATGAAAAAGAATAATTTGACTTTTTTTTGTGTATTGTCTGTATTTTTTATAAAAAAAAGAATATAATAATATTATCATGATGCCATGAATAATTATTTGCAAGAAATTAAGTCGAAATCTTGGAATGACATATCAAAATGTAAACAAAGGTAAGTAGGAAACCGTCATAGACTAAGTATGTGACATTATTATAATATTTTTACTTTGTATATTTATTTCATCTAATAAAAACTACTAATAAACGATTAAATAATAATGAACTAAAACCATTTCGATGAAATTAATCGATTGAAAGTTCTTCTTAGACAACATCGATTATGATTTCAAATCGAATCAGTAACGTGTGAAGGCATCCCTAAACGTAATCTGTCAAAAAGAAAATAAAGGAATGGACAGAGTATAGTAGGTGCAATATGTATCTTTTAAAAATATTATATTCAGGTGGTAATCAGAGAGGTTGGCAGTAGATCTTTTGGTAGCACTATGCTAAATGTTTCTAAACAAATTAAGAGAAAAAAAGAAATAAGTTATTACAACCAGACATTGTTGGAATTTACCCCATACATAATTAATTCAGATAAAATTTGCCACACAGAGGTTTAAAACCAAGATCAACACAAAGCATATTTTTATCGATATACTAAGCTTAAATAATTAACGTAATAAAGTGCTCAGCATGCAAGTGATGACGATTTATGTAAAACGTGATGTAGGTACCGACCTAGCCTAATGTGCAAACAATATCATCCTGACCTTGCATGGCTCTTCTACTAATTAATAATTCTGAATAATTATCTATTCGCCATTTAACTGTAGTCATTTTTACTGAATGACATTTTCAATTATTACAACAGACAAACCTAGACGAACTTTCAAAAACGCCTTGTAGACTACATTATTATGTCGCTTATACCTGTAATATCAGCGTCACAAAATCCTTGAGAGTATTGTTAACGACCAATTATCCCACCTTACCTTTATTACTTACCTTTATTCGAACGGCCTGCTGAGTCCTTGAGTCCTTACCAATCTGGGTATCGACCTGGCCATAGCACCGTTACTGCATTGGTAAAAATTACCCATAATATGCGTCAGGCTATAAACTCAGTTCTAGTTTTACTGGACTCCGTTGTGTGCAACTGCTTGGTTCAAATCTTACCTTCAGGGTCGCACGCAGTCGATCCGCTATGAAGATACTAAATCTAAATGGTGTGATCTGCCTTTCGGTGTGACCCAAGGTGGCGTTTTTTCACCTCTTCTCTTCATTTTATTTTCAGGCCCTCAAACGGCTCCAGAAATTCCTACCATTTCAAAGTAAAGTTACTCTTGCCCGGTCCCTTCTTCTCCCACTTACTGACTACGCTGATGTCTGACAAACTTAAACATTTTCAGAATTTGGGGTAAAGGCTTCATTTTCGGTCTTCGGAAATATTAATATGTTTCCGAATTCAGAAAAAGATTGGGCTGGTTACCCATTCTGTGATGTCGTGACCTTCACATCCTGTCTCTTCTTTTATCCGTTCTTCACAACTCTAATTCTTCTAATATTCATTATACACTTGTAACTATTTAGTGCCCAGGTGTAAATCCTGCAGTTGTTCCTCTTCCCTTCTTCTTCGAACTCCACTACGTAGTGTAGTGGAGTCAAGCCAAGTCAAGTCGTTATACGAATCTTTCTCCATCCAAGCAGACCGGTTATGAAATAATCTTCATAATGAGAAAATGCGAAAGCCCGTTCACAAAGCATTTTCATTTTTCAATAGCATAAACCCTCTTCCGAGCCTTTACCCTATTACGTTAGGGTCGGCTTCTAGTCTTACGGATTTAGCTGAATATCAATACTTTACGTGAAGTGACTGCTATCATACAGCCCTGTATGTGATGATACGATACTCTTTGTTAGACTAGTTGTCAGACTTTCGGCCCTCTGACTACCCGTAACAACTGCCATATATTTTAAACACGCTTATATTATAGCTTCACCTGTATGTATGTATGTATGTATGTAACCGACTCCTTTGGACTCGATTTTAACCCACTTTAAACGGACAGATTTCATTAAAATTTTGCACACCTGTCAAAGATCGGTGACAATGCAATAATTCGATAAAAAAAAAAATAAATAAATAATAAAAGAAAAAAAAAATTAAAATTATAGTTTAAAAAAACTAAAAAACACGCTTTTAAAGTACTTCTAACTAAAAAGTGAAAAATAATTCCTAATATAAGCTGAAAATGGTAATGAACAAAAAATACTAGTATTATTGTGAAAAAAAGCGTGGGTTGCTCGATAGACGAAAAATATGGCACAGAGCGCCCCACGCTTTTTACTTTTAAGTTAGAAGTACTTTAAAGCGTGTTTTTTAGTTTTTTTAAACTATATTTTTATACAAATAACAACCGGGACGTCCTGTCCGAGGCACGGAGGAAAACTCGTTTTGTTTTAGATGGTTACCCATCCACGGCCGATCGCAGCGAGCATTGCTTAACCTGCAAGATCGATCGGCACGCGCAGTTTTGACTTAGCAATTAGCAACAACATAAACCAATTGGCAATAATAATAAATTTATTTTTTTGTGTTTATCTGTATTTATTTACTATACGTCATTTAATTATTTATGTAGTATAATGTATGTATGTATTTATATATGTAGGCTAATGAATATTGTATAATGTATATATTATAATTATTAAATAGGTATAGTAATTGAGTTACCTTTATCTTATAATTTTCCCTCTTTTTAAGTTGTACACTGATATTGCCCTCTATAACATCATCATCTCCTCTATTGCTCTAGGGTTACTGAAAGAGAACTCAACTGAGTTAAGCTCGCCTTTTGTAAACTATTTTTATATTGTATAACATTAATATTGTATTGTTTTGAGTACAATAAAGAATAATAATTTAAAAATATAAAATCGAATCTTCACATCATGCCTATATTATCCAGTTATTAGCAGAGGTGTACCTACAACCACAACATTTCTTTTCTTTCTTTTTAAAATTTCGTCTTTATTATACAGGGTGTATTTTTGAAACGGGGCAGTAAGGGCAAGTACCTTAACCGTTGCAGTTACAGCAAAACGTTCTTAAAAGACCTTCCCTAACTTTTTGGGACATTTTGAACTGCATTCACAGATTTTGTAAAAAACTTACAGTTAGCAAAAAAAATGCAAAAAGTTCAATTTTTTTTTTTATGCCAATCGATTCTATTTCATGTGGGGATCAAAAAACTCTATGGAACCATTTTAGCTTTCAGTACTAGAAAAGACAGAAATCGCCAAAAACGTTTCCCATACATTTCGGCAACAGAAACGAATTTCTACGATGGTCTAACTTTTTGTTATGGCCTGGAAGTGGGTAGAATTGACTGTAAAGTAAATAAAAAGAATTTTTACCCTCAAATTTCGAATTTGATTCGAAAATCTGTGTGTTATACTTAGTTTCAGCTGAGAAACTTCGTATGAGTTATTAATTAAGGATTTTCGCTAAAATGTCTTCTAATCGTGAAAAAATTGACTTATTAGAAGCGTATTTTGTCAATAATCGAAATGCGGGAGCTGCATTAGTGTGGTACCGCAATAAGTATCCGTTGCGGCATGTGCCAACAAGAAAGGTTATTACAAATCTTTTGAAAAACCTGGAATTGCAGGGTTCTTTCAAAATACGCTTCTAATAAGTCAATTTTTTCACGATTAGAAGACATTTTAGCGAAAATCCTTAATTAATAACTCATACGAAGTTTCTCAGCTGAAACTAAGTATAACACACAGATTTTCGAATCAAATTCGAAATTTGAGGGTAAAAATTCTTTTTATTTACTTTACAGTCAATTCTACCCACTTCCAGGCCATAACAAAAAGTTAGACCATCGTAGAAATTCGTTTCTGTTGCCGAAATGTATGGGAAACGTTTTTGGCGATTTCTGTCTTTTCTAGTACTGAAAGCTAAAATGGTTCCATAGAGTTTTTTGATCCCCACATAAAATAGAATCGTTGGCGTAAAAAAAAAAAATTTGAACTTTTTGCATTTTTTTTGCTAACTGTAAGTTTTTTACAAAATCTGTGAATGCAGTTCAAAATGTCCCAAAAAGTTAGGGAAGGTCTTTTAAGAACGTTTTGCTGTAACTGCAACGGTTAAGGTACTTGCCCTTACTGCCCCGTTTCAAAAATACACCCTGTATAAGGTAGTGCTGAGATATTACGTTAAATTTTACTACGTTGAAACGTTGAATGTATTGGAATATGCTACGTTCGTTCCGTCAGCACTCAGCAAAATCGCGAGAAACAAAAATTGTCTTCAGCAATTTCATCAATTTTCCGTTGAAAAATGTCTGCACGGAAAGCTTCAGAATCGAGTCAGGTTTCGGAGTGATGTAATTTACCCTGTAGATAAATGCATTTTAGAAGTGCAAGTGCAAGTTCAAATGCAAGTGTAGGTGTAAAAGATTTCTTTGTTCTTACTCCAAAATTCTTCTTTACAATTGAAATGGTGCTCTTTATTACATTTACAACTTATTTGATTGGCGTCTACTGGTCCAGTATTATTCCTTATGATAGATAGAGTAGTTATGAATGATTATAATTAATGATATCAATAAATTTGACTGCCCTGGTGATCGAGTGGGCGTTGCGTGATCACTGACTCGGGTTCGATTTCCGGGTCGGGATTGTTATTTATGTATCAATTTTATATAATACATGGAAATATTTTTCCTTGAATTTTAAATTCGTGACTTGTGGGTTTTATACTTTGACTAAGAAATTTGGTCTTGATAATTATTTCTCTTTTCAGGGCTCCAGTCCAGAATGTTGTTCAGACAGCTCTGCAGTAGAGTTGTCAAGCACTGCCGGCACTCCAGCACCGCCGCCGGGCCCCCGGTACCAGCCGGCCAGCGAAGGCTCGCTCAGGGTCTGCTGCCTCCAGCACACAAGAACCGTCGTTGACAAAATATTAGCTTCCAAATTCCTACGAAGATGGGAAACACATGTGCTGTATCTAGCCGAGGAACATATAGTTTCTAAAACAGTAAGTGTTATCTTATAATTTTTGCGATTCATTTATTTTCTTGTTGTTTTTTTAATTGTACGTTTAGAAACCACGATTTGCCACCAAACATTACGTAAGGCGCGCGTCATTCTGATGTCAAATCTGTCCCTGGAATATACATTTGTTACTTCTGTTCGTAATAAATTTCACAATTTAGTATAACCTATTTTTAAATTGACTTTCTTACATAATTCGACCTAAAGCTGGACACTCGATATAAATTATAATATTTGTATTTTCTTACTTGAGCATGATATTACCATTAATGACATTGGAAAACCGCAAATAAATAAGTTCCTTGGAACACAATTATTTTAACCGCAAAACAGACATGCAGCATGATTTAGAATTTCATTGAAAAGCTAAATTCATCTTCTCAATCACGTTTGCATTTCAAATCGAAGTGTTTGATTTCAGACATTTCAAATTGATTTTTTTTTTATTATTATTTAAAACGTGCCAGGTTTAGAGATTTAGAACTAAACGTTAATTTATATTTAATGGTAGTAACAATTACTAGAATTATTTTGACGTGTCGCCGTGTCGCAGTACTCACGGTGCGATATCGTAATGAGCCTTAATGACAAAAGTACGCTTCCTCAAATATTTACTTTATCTAGTACCTACTATTATTATGAGGCCACTACTAGTAATTGCTGCGGCGCTTTTATGGCTATCGCCCTAACTCTTGTTTGATAATTTCTTCGGCTTTATCGACGCAATACTCAACAATAATGCCTATACAATATTTGACGTGTAACTACAGTACGCTACAAATAAATATCATGTTTAAATAGCTTGTAATCTTGTTTGCATCTGTACAAATAGCAAAAGATACGTCAACGATTACTCACCAATATGCGTAATAATTAAGAAATTCTATTGATTTACTGTTTTGTGACATTCACTTGTGACATCAGCAATGGTTATTTTTGCAGCAGTTGATAAATAAACAAGCATCGATACATACAGCGTTTACCGATACAAACGACACACTACATATCTGCGGTTCCGTAGTTGCAATCAGAGTGGCTGATTATTAGAGCCGATTTCATGTTCGTGTTAAACTTAAATTTAATGCTAAACGACAGCTTACTATTTCTCTATCCCGTACAAAAAATGAATGAGAGAAAAAGATGCATACGGGTTTAACAAAACTGTAGTTGAAGAAGTTTGGAGAAATCGAGCAACCTTAATTGAAAATGGTCTGCCTCGGCGGTCTAGTGACTAGCGTAGGTGCCTCTCATCGTGAAGACTCGGGTTCGATTGCCTGGTTGGGCAAAGTGTTATTTGTTAATTTTACGTTAGGCAATTCACGGAGTTGGAATTGTGGCCGGTGGATGGCAATAGGCACACGCCCTATCCCACGGGACCTAAACATTACAGGACTTAAATATTGTACACCTCTGCCATACCCTTCTGAATAATATAGGCGTGATGTTATATTAAATGAACATTTGTACAGTGCTCATTTATACCTTTAAATAACAGACCATGTTTACTTGGAATGGAATGGAATGGAAAGTGGACTCATTTTTCCGCACTTAGACTCTCATTTGGTCCATTGTGCGTGGAGAGTCCTGGCTAACATAGCCAGCCTAACTCCGCCCAGAAGCTCAGAAGTTTCCTGGGGACTTCACAGGCTTCGCGGAGTGACCTCACTGTTCCGAGGATTTGTTCCCGTTGAGAAGCAACGGCCCTACATTCCAGGACTACGTGGGAGACCGTTTCTTCGGCGTCAAGACATCCTCGACAGAAAGGACTGTCAGTGATCTTTATTGTGTATAGGTGTTTGTTCAAGGGACAATGACCCGTTATTGACCCTATTGACCATGTTTACTTATATCTAAATGAATGTATATATCCATTACATATTATATACATTTTGGTAATGGCAATATAAGTACGATCGAATGAAAAAAAATACATATTTACTTAATAGCTATTTTGATTTGGTACCGAGAACATACCCGATATTTAACTACTGATTCGAGTGAATAAGCTTTCATCATTTTCCAATAAAAATATTCCCCAATTAGCTGGTTTCGCAGTAATTCTGCGTATCAAAATAATTTATATTATAGTCATAATTATACAAAAGGATCCTCCACAGCATTCAACCATGATATTTTAAAATAGCGCATTCAAATGAATAATTAACCGACTTATTGGCAAATATTCTGATTTATTGAAACATAGTTTTAAAGTTAATACTGTAAAGGTAATATTTACTGTAAAGTTAATACTGTAAAGTTGATACTGTAAAGTTTATCTACATCCAGCAAATTTCAGTTAATAAATGAATGAAGCATTATAATTTACAAGCTTCCGACCGCAGCTTCACCCGCAGGCTATGTCCTTCTCTTTTATAAATGTAGCTATCTGGTTATATAAAACTTAGGATAAAACCTTGACAATGCATTGTAAAAAAAAAAAAAAAATACACAGAGCTGTCGCGGGAGAAATTAAAAAAACATCAAGTTACTCGGCGGTTTAGCAACATGTTCATATGCTGCTGTTAATTTTGTCATTTTAACTGAATTAAAGTGAAAATAAAACATGCACTTTACTTATATTATAATAATTATGTCATACGTTTGTATGACGTAAAAATGTTTAAGTATTTAGACAAACTGGTAGGTACCCGGCATGCCCATATCCATGAATGAAAGAAGCTAAAAGACTCAGAATATATATCGCAAATATTTATCAATGATTTCTAAATTAAATGCAATGAAAATTATTTCATACATATTCAGAACTCTTTGTAAGAATAAAACGCTCATGACTTCTACAGTGATAGCTTCTGAATGTCAATTTGACCTTGTATTACCATAAAAGTAAAAAAATCTAAACTCATTCCAAATATGGAGGTGTCCATTTCCTTGACCCAGTGTTTTAGTTTATGTATGACGTCTATGTTAATTCTAAATACAGGATGTCATACTTCCCAAGTAAGGTATTATTTCTTAAGATTTGTTGTTTCGCAAGGTTTTTCTCCAGATTCCACGTGTAACCTAGAGCTAATTTTAACATCGTGTCTTCACAGATATGCGATACCGGATCAGCTAACTCAGACGTCACTACTTAAATAAATATTTTCCGAATAAGCATGCACTTGTTGTTTTTGCAATATACAAACAATACTTTGTTTTTGTTTGTATTACAATATTTCTTATTGTTTTGCGAATTATCTAAGTCAATGTTGTGGTTTATGCGGAAGTCAGTCACTCCAATGCCAGAATCGGGTTACTACAATGTGTTTACATTTTAATAATGTGATATCATCAGATTTATTGTTTAATATATATTTTATATGATACAACTCAGTCTCTTACCGCAGTTTCCCCTCGTGTATTGCAAATAGAAGCCTAAATCCAGACAGACGAAAATCGTTAAAAATAAATGTTTGTGAAATTTTGTCCGAAACAAAACCAAATTTGGAGAATCACGTAATATTCAATGCATTATTTAGATTTATAAGAAGATTATCGATATATTTAGATTTATTTAATCCAAGAATTGTGATAGTATGAACTGAGACTAAATGCGTAGATCCAATGGAATGGAATGGAATGGAAAATGGACTCATTTTTCCGCACTTAGACTCTCATTTGGTCCAAAATAGGTATAGGTGAATACCTTGCATTCTCAAAAACCCATACCCGAAAAACATGAATAAATAAATAAAATTAAGAAAATAATTTATATAAATATGTTTGAGTCTACGCTGGTCTACGAATTCGTAGACCTTATTGTACCAGCTACGAAAATCCTGTTTCCAGTTTGTCTGACACACACGGCTAACGATCAATGCGATTCCCGTGCAATGCGAGACCAGCAAGCGTTGATTAATTTATATTGTAATACAATGGTGGCCATATCATGAAGAACCTAATTTTACGATAATGTTCATACACGAACTGAAATAGGCTGGACAACTAATTAAGAACAAAAAATTCGACGGCAAAAATTTTAAATTTAATTTTTTTAAGAATACTCTAAATCCTTTCTTTCTAAACTAATGAGTTGAGCAGTGGTATATAGTAGAACCTATTTTATTTAACCTTTTTTAGTCCTTTTTTAAAAGCTCAAGAACAAATAAGAATAAGATAACGTTTATGATATATCTTTTTATTTTTTTATTTTGTGAAGACGTTTTCGCTACACGCTCTGATTCTACCATAGAATCTTTCTTACTTTGATGACTTGTTACACAAATAACTATTGTTCATTATTTCATGAGAACATACTTTTTATATAAATATTTTTGATCGAGTTTATAGGAAAAATATTACTTTTTTTTAAACATACTTGCTTGTCAAAGATCAAATAAATAGTTTTCTATCCTCATCATTGTTGTAATGGATACAGTTGGCATAGTAAATATTTATCTCAGTATAAAAGTAATAAGATACCTATCTAACTATAAACTTAGCTTTTCCTGATAGCTAACGACGGCTCACGCAAACAATAATATAAAATAACTTAACATCACGTCTCTATTACCCAGAAGGGTGTGGCAGAGGTGTACAACACACACATTTCACCTGTTATGTTTTAGGTCCCATTGTATAGGGGTCGACCCTATCGCCATCCACCGGGCACAATTCCAGCTCCGTGCTGCTATTATCAATTTCTTGATGGAAAGTTCACAATTAACAATCTGCCCGACCCGGGAATAAAACCCGAGACCTCGCGGTAAGAGTGGCATACCCTAACTACTAGACAATCGAGGCAACTGACGAAAGATAGTAAATTATTTCGTTAGGTTAGGAGTCCATTAGCCTTGTCAGCGTCTATGCGCGAGCGATACCTGGCACCCCGGCAAAAGTCTTGTTGACGGAACACACTGGGTTTTAGTCTGTGCAACTCGGACATAACCACTGACTTTGTCCAGATCAGTGGTATGCGTCAGTCATTTCCCTGTATAATAAAAAGGAGTCCATTAGCCAGGCTTTCTATCAACACTGTGCAAGAAAGCGAAACGGTCAAAAACTGCATGAAAATTTCTATATTACTTTTTAATCATGATTTCCCTTATTAGTATATTTTCACATTTTTAATATAATTCCAGAACAATGTTGTTTGTTTGTTAATTGTACCTCTAACCTGTCTATTTAACATATTATACCTACAGTTTTGGTTTAATTAATTGTACGTCATTAACTCGCACTTATGAGTGAACAATTGCTTTGCTGATTTCCATACAAAACAAATATGGGTTTAACTTTAATATTGTTAAGTATTTATAAATATTTATAAACTAATCATATCTAAAGCACTGTAAGGCATGTTTGTTTGCGCACATTGTTTCGAAATTACTATTTTAAATTTGAAAAAATCGCCATGAACTAACAAGCATTTTGTAGTGTTTGGAATAATAATATGATGTATCTATAAAAGTAGATAAAAACTTAATAATATTAAAGTTAAACCCAAATTGCGTTAGTATGAAAAAGTTGCGCTCGCAACAAATCCGTCAATTAATAAATAAAAAAAAGATCTTTGGTGAAATAATATTTAAAATTTAGCTACTCCACGAAAATGTATGAAATGAACGAAATAATGTATGAAACATACATACTTTCATTCGGTACTCCTTGGTCCCGAAGATTAAGGCGGATAATACGATCCTAAAGAAGTAACATTTTGAAGGCAAAAAAATAAACCAAACTGCGATCTGTAGTTTCAGAGATTAACGCAGTCAAACAAACAAACTTTAGCTTTATTATATTAGCACGGAGCAATTAATATAGATAAAAAAAATACATATACCTATGTATGTTACTCATACAATTAGCAAGTCATGCTGAATGACATTATAATAATAATAAAAAGGTGTGTCTAATACCAACATTACTTTTCCTTTTACTTATTGCTAAGTAGGTATAGGACTACTTTTCCTTGTAGGAAGCCGAGCCAGCGGTCGACGTCGTATTCACAGCTGCAAAATGCGGCAATTATTACAATAGTTATTATTAATTAATTTATTATACTTACTTACCTATATGGCAACAAAATAATTTCTATTTCACCACAACCCAATACCGTAATAAGATAATGAATGTTAATGTAATGAAAGTTAACATAATATATACACAAAGAAAAATGTTACAACATTATTTAGGCGTCAATTAATTAATTAATTCAGTTGTGTATTAAAATAATTTACTTGTTTATCTACAGATATAAAGTAATACGACAATTATTATTAACTATTTTTCAGTTTTGTTTGTAATATACTGACTCTGGGTGTGCTCTGTGTGTGTAAAATATGTATGTTTGTAAACACTCCCGCGACACGAGTTATACTAAGAAACATTTAAAAAATTATGGAACCGGCAGGATTTCAACCTGCAACCTTCTGTACACAGACAGTCGCTTAAACCAAACAGGAGTTATTCCTAGTGCGGAAGCGCTTAAAAAAAAATTGCTCATAAACCATTTAAAAAACTATTTCACCTATGGTAATTGTAAGCTACGAGTACATTAGCGAACATGCAACTACAAACGTTTACGCTATTTATCGGGTTGGTCGGCACGCGGGTGAAGTCGCGGGCACAGCAATTGAATTATATTAAGACTCGTTTAAATCTATTTCTGAGAACTACTTTCTACAACACGTGTTTTGTTTACAAATTATTAATAATTTTCCTCAATCGCTGTACTATGCGCTATGCGTATTCAGACCGAACGTCATTGATGATTATTTTGTTTGATAATCACACCGTAACAAGTAGGAATAGGTAAACAATGTTTATTTGCAAATTTTATGTTGGCAATAAAGTATTTAATGAGGCTTATCTTACATCATAAAATTGAATATTTGTATGTACATTGAAGATATTTAAGAAAATAATACGATGGGTGTTTATAACAGCAGGCACGTTTTTTTTTCCGTCTGGACGTATGTTCGGTCGCGTATCACGCTTAAACTGGTGCATGGAATTGGATGCGGTATTCACAGTTTTGTATATGGTGGTCTAACATAAAAACTGATATATCGTCGTTGTCAAACCAAAATCTGCTATGTGCACTTTTGTAAGATTTCTACTTTAAACCTCTGCATATAGTTCGCTGCTATATCCTACCATATAAAAAACTGTCATGTGCTTATGACCATTATATGACGATCTACGACCTCTTATTGACGACCTCTTACCTACAATCCCTTGAATGCAGGAGACCTTTTTTTGTCAATTTCTCAAAACTATGATTTCTGCACATAGCAGATTTTGGTTTGACAACGACGATGTTCTATCTTTGTATTTTAGCCTAAAGGGGGTAATTACAGGTTGTAAGTTTATATGAGATGTTAGTCTATTTTGAAGGGAATTATACAAAATTCTGCACACAACATAAATCAACAAAAAGATAGTTTTTGTGGAAATCCCTCTCCCGAAAGAGGTAAATTTGGGGTTAAAAGTGTAAGAGAGAACTTCCTCAATTTTGAAGGAAATAGCATGGAAATTTCGCATCCCACGCGGACTAAGTCGCGGGCAACAGCCAGACTTATAACTTAACAATAATAATCATTATAGTTAGTTAGGTAGCATACTGTAAATCCACAAACGTTTAATTTATTACGAGTCTTTAATAACGCTCTCTTATTCACGAATATTTCATTTTAATAGCTAGTAATTATTTTTTGGATTCGTTTAATCTTCGTTTATTCTTGGGTGAAACCCGTTTGTATGATTGTAAAAAAAAACAGTTTAAAAACTATAACCCGACTACGTAAAAAGGGGGTCTAGATAGGGACCCTTTTAGACCCCATTTTACGTGATCGGGTGCTTACGAATCTTTTGACACATAATTCATTAAAATCCGTTTAGTACTTAAGGCGCTACGGTGGAACATACAAACATACAAAAATAGAAACATACACACATACATAGACTACCAAAATCATTACCCTTTCTTTTGGCCTCGCCGTAGTCGGGTAATTAAAAAGAACACTTTATCTAGACAAGGTGTCTCGTAAGGAGTGGACTTATGTAATAAGGGGAACCGAGGAGGTCATTACACGTACGTAATAATAATTTGTATTAACCTAGGCCTTGGTATAATGAGTTATGAGATTTGTAGGTCATTGTCGTTGTTGAATTCTCTAGCGAAATACCTACCTGGTGTGTGGTATGTGAAACTTCGCCGCATTCGACATTACGATGACGATCTCTCTATTAATTACGAGGAAAACCACAAGCGACTTCCAGGAATTCTTTTTTGGAGGATATTCCAAAGACAGGCGAGTGGTAAATGTAAAAACCTGCGGGCAGGTCTGTGTGTCAAATTATAAATTAATTACAGTTAAGAAGTATGTAGGTATTGTTGATGAAAACAATTTATCTAATTAGTCTTAAACTCAAAATAACAAATTAGGTTTTGCGTGTAATTTATCTTACATTTCATTTTTTGTAAATTTAATCAAGACAGAAAGCCTATCGCTATCCACCGGGCACAATTCCAATCCGGGCTGATCAATACTGAGAATTTCACAACGGATAAATCCCAAATAACACTTTTGCTCAACGGGGAATAGAAACCGAGATCTCTGGATAAGAGGTTCTTTCCGCTAACCAACAGAACGAGGAGCTCCGCAACGCTCTACCTCGAAAACTTCGAAATAACTTCGTTATCAAATATAATTAAACCAAATATCGATTGTTATGAAATATTGGGTATATTAATAAAAATAATCGGTATTATGACGTTTGGTGTTCAAATTAGACGATTGCAGCTTCGACGCGAACCCTTAGCGAGGTCAATCGGAGCCGCGGAGATAAGGCGCGTGCGTCACTGCTCTTTTATATTACACGTCCGGCTACCGACATGTGAGTGTACACTATATTATGTAATGCGCATTGCACTTGAGGAGAGCTTTCGTGAAAGTACTGGATGGAGTTAAAATCATATTACCTTTTTGCCGACTTCGTTGGCTCCGTTCAAAATTACGTTAATACCGACTAAAGTCAAAGCACTTTAGATGTCTTCTTTTGGAGCTGCTATAGTTACTTCATGGTTCTTTACAAATCTCAGAATTACGACATACAATTATGTAATTATTGAGAGACAGATATATATATATTATTATTGTCTCCCCGAGGGTAAAATAGACCCGAGGAATAGTTTATTGTGCTGTGCAATTGATACAGAGCTTTTAATGTTAAATTACCAGGGATGGTTAATTAATGTTATGGTATTATAAAATTATAACGGTAATTATAAGAAGATGATCTTGTATATATTATTAGTAGCTCGGTAATTCATGGGGATAATTTGGACTATTTTGCCTCTATCAACCGACTACTGATAGAGATCACCACCCATTAAATAGAGATGACAATTTGACATTCCGACAATTTTGACACTTTTTGGACGCCAAATATTCAAAATTCATATTCCTAATTCAAAATTGTAGAATTGTCATCGTTATTAAATAGGCAAAGATAATGTAATACTACCGTAGATAAATAGGGCTCTGATCAGTCAGTAAAAAATATCTGAATAAACTGTCTTGTACTATAACTGTATCGGAAACTGTAGCAAAATTAAGGTGGGTGGACCATGGAAGGCCACTCTAACGAGTAAACGCTTTTTATTCGTTTATTAACTGGATAAATGAAAAAAACAAATTATCAAATAATAGTTTGTTTTATTGTGTACCATATAAAAAACTTTTTTTTAACCTAGCTTTAATCAGTATTCCTTAAACTTAAGTTTTGTTAAGCTCTTCCAAATGGCCTTGCAAGGAACACGGCTCCAAACAAGGCCAATATTATACATCAGTCGTTCAACTTAAAAATAGAGTTGTAACAATTAATATATTCCCTTTTACTAAAACTACATAATAAGCTCTTTCATTTAAGCAAAACATTAAATGCTCAATATATTTTTATCATTTATAAAAAACTCAACGAACATTACTTGAACACCATCGTATAACTAAGAATATATTAATGGAAATTATTTAAAAACAGTAGTAATGAGTATTATATTGCCATCAAATAACTTGCCAACGCGTATTATAATGAAATTAAAAACTTTTTTTTTTACCTCAAATGGCCTTCTTATGGGTCCGTTCTTTGTAAGGCCAAAATGATCCTAAGAAGGCCAAACTAAAAATTATCAATGACTTTCTTATATTATGGATCTGGATCTGGATGTGCAATAATGTCTAGCTAGTCTAGTTTTTTTTGCTTAAAATATGATTATAGACAGACTATCTTATATATAACTTATCACATACTTACTTTATCACATACTTTACCGTTTTTAACATGTAAATATTTTTTATATTCGTTGCTTTGCATGTAAATTAGTTTAGTTTATTTTCAGACATAACCTTTCCATAAAAGAAATTTAAATATATACTGATAATAAAATAATTTAAAAAAAAATGTCTATTCAATATGAGTTAAAAAGTTTAATAACCCTTATAAAATAAAAATATTATAAATATAAAACATTGTTTTAACTGTAACGGTACGTATTTATAACTAAAAAGTAACTGTTCATATGTTCATGGTTTGTACATGTTCTTTGTAAGGCCCATGTACCCCAGCAAGGCCAACTTTCAAATTTTTGATTGGCCTTATAAGGAACCATCGGCTTTCCTGGGAACACTACCAATATTTTAACTTAAATCGAGGCAAAACTATTTTTTTTTTCTTTAGTACCATAAACATATCCTTATACGACAATTCACAGTAAAAAAATATGAAATAATAGTAGGTTATCTAACTAAAAACTTACGTTTTGCTGTGCGCGCGAATTACAATTGTAACGTCGACGATCGAAGTCTAGGAAGCGTGAGATCGCATTGCCACAATAGCGGCGCGAGCGACTCGCCGCCGCATCTGTGGCCTTGAGTTTGATGGATCTTAGTGTATAGCCGAAGGAATATGTGTTTACATGTCAATAACTACGACTTTTTGATAGTTGGCCTTCAAAGGAGCGTGGCCTTCCATGGTCCACCCACCTTATAATTCCCTTAGCATGTTTGTATACATTATATCCAGTGTAAGAATCTCAGTAGGTAAATCGGAATTGGAACAAATATCTGTACAGTTCAAAACCCCAATCAAGAAAGAAACATCATGTTTACATTTAGGAACCTACATAAACAGCCAAGCGAAAACAGTTCGCCTTTGACGTCACACACACTCATAACACAATTTGTATCAAATTCAACACTAATATTTAATTTATAATACTATATAATTAATTAAGACCCTCGTGTAGGAAATTTTACGAAAATAATATTATTGTTTTTTTAGAATTAGATCCGTACTATTCCGTAGATATCAATAAGTTTTTTTTTATTTTGTTATTTTTATTTCGGAGCTAATAAAAAAACAAATTAATTTTATTCTTGCAACTCGCTGGTCCATTCCGATTCTTATATCTGGTAGCAAGTAATAAATAGGCAATTCAGTCTTCGTAATTTAAGCTACTCCGAAATTCTAGGTCGATATTAGGTTACCAGTGTTAACTAACCTGGCGCTGCTTGACAAACGTGTAACAGTAATATAAAGGAATATATTAAAATTGTCAATATATGACGTTTTAAAATATTTGCTTACAATATTAGACATCTGCATTCTGGCAGTTTGTCTGCAGTGCACGCCTCGCGCCTGACGCTAGACGCAAGGCCTACGCTAATGTCAGGGGTCGATCGGACAGACTAAACATTCTACAGCATAAGACACATGTACGAAATTGTGTTAAAGACCATTTAGTATTATTATTTTGCTTTTACCTATCTTTCAGAGCAGCAGATCATGACCAACAAACGGGTGCGCTTTGTTACTCATACGTTTTTTTCCTCTTAAAATTGCAAGTTCGAATTTGATCTTCATAACATTTTTCTTGATAATAATCGTTCTTCATACTTAATTTTAATCATAACTATCGGAAGTCATGCTCATCGGCATTCAGAATATTGTATTATATACCCATCGTTTATTCTCATTTTGTTTTTCATATTTTCTTACACTAACCACTAGCAGTAAACGCTTGTAAAAAGGTCTATATTGAATTGAATTTATTTTTCTAAGGCTTCATTCAAAATTAGATGATGGCTATACTAAATGGAAAACAGGAAAATTGATACCGGAAACGTACACTTGACTGAAAAAATAAATTGCCTTGGCTATTTTTATTTTAGCATCTACCTACTTCAGCTTTGATCAAATACGTAATACAATATTAATATTAAACACGCCTACCATATTGTTCAGTATATATATAGGTATATGTATTTATGAACGAATATTCCTCAATGGTACAAACTCTGACATATTCAACATACAATTTAATAATAAATATGGTTTCATACATGAAATATATTTTGCCTTACATTGTTAAAGATGTATTAGGCGCATGCTTCAACTGTTGTAACATAAACTTGGAAATACCATAATGTATTGAACTAGAACATAATTGATCTTAATGCATATTTGCTGTACCTACGTGTAGGTATGTTTGTGCGTACAACGACTGCTAGTTCGAAAACAAACACGGTTTTTTCATTTGACAGTTACAAAGTCGAGGATCGCGGCTTTTGACCCTTCGTAATATCTAAATCACGAGACCGTGACCGCTTCACTGTTTTGTAGCTGGCGGAAATATTTTTCTTTTAATTCTATAAATAAACATATAGGGTGCTCTGTTTTTTATTGCGTTTTAGTAATAAAAACAGCATATCTTTAACACTCTCTTGTAGAGAAGTAGACAAGAAGTATTTAACCTACCTAAACTTAATCTTTATGGTGGCCATAAATAAATACCATTTTTTTTTATAATAAATAACAAGATAATAAATTATAGACTTTACATTTAGCATTAACAGCCGATACGGCGATTCCCCATGGTTATGCATTAAACTAGCAATCATAAGGTCGTAGGTTCAATTTGTGCATTGCACAACCGCCTTGAATCTATTTCTAGCATATTAAGCTCGGTTGCAGCCTAATAGTTTATCAGTCGGTACCATTTCAATATTATTTTGTTTGACAAAAATACTCTTACTAACCAAACTATAATTTTATATTTATTGTATCGTAAAACAAATGCCATTATTATTCTGTGAGCTCTGACGTCAATGAACAAAACCTGCCTAATATTTGTCTGATACCGCTTTAATGTTATGTCAAGTCACATGGAAACTAACTATATATATAAACCTGCTATATTTATATATTTTAATCAGCAGTTAATAACATAAATAATAAAATATGACGTCAAACCGCACTAGTTAATATTAAATTTGTGTTGCCAGTACTCATTTTTAAATAACTTTTTTATGCCATCGATAAACGTGATTAAGTAGCCATAAATAGAAAATAAATCAAAACCGGTAATCAGTACTGTATTCTAGTTAATTATGTTAATTTACATATTTTTAATTCAATCATGTTTTCAATTAATGAGTGTCAGATTTTTTAACGAATATGAATGGCCGTTGCAGCGAGTCACCCATCTGCAGACTGACAAGAAAAGGTTGTCTCACGTTGGGTTCTTATAAATTTTAGAATTTTCATTCGATCGACAAATAATTAAGTAAAAATTGCTATTATGAAAGAAAATAAAATATTAGCTAGAAAAAGTTAGGTCATGGGCTGACCACACAAAGATAACTACTGTCCTAATGCATTTTCATGCAAATATTTAAAGTAATTGTTAAAATAAAACAGATCTATAGAAAATGTTATTTTAGTGATTCTGAAGAGGCAAAATGTAAAGCCGCTAGTGTAATTCTTAATAATTGAAGCAGAAATGAATTGAACATTGTGATGCCCGTTTATCGTCACGTCACTAATTAAGTTATATTTGTATTCAATCACAGTACGGGCACGTGACTCTTTGTCCATACAGTGAGGCCTCGGTCCATTAAGGACTTAATTGCCCGACAAGCGCCGTATACGTAAAAAGTGATACGCGGAAAATGTCGACGCAATACGCTTTTTGGGAAACGTGTTATATGGAAATATATTTAATCCCAAACCCGTTACATCACACTTGTTTGAAAATGTGACGTTACAACAGGCTGATGCCTGTTGTACCGTGTATGGCAATTTTAAGTAGATTCTATCTTAAAATGTTGGTTAGTTGATAGGTTTGTTGGCATTATGCCTTGAAACTTGGTCTTGGTATTAGCATTATATCTTAAATGATTTCGAAAATTCATATTTTAATTTTACTTTTGAGTGCAATAACCAGCTGACTGTTATGATACAGGTAAAGGTGAACTGGTCAAGAGCAGAGGATGACCTTTCATATTTACGGGAAATTGATTTTGTATCGTTTTTGTTGATATGGATAATAACTCGTGGGTGGTACACGCCCTATTGTAACTTTATGAATTTTTACTGAAATTTGCTGCAGTTAACGAATTTTAGAATAGTTGGCGTAAAAATTTACATCGCCAACTATTAGATACTTCGCGTCAAGGGGTTTACGTAGAAATAAAATAAATCCTGATATTTCAGGGATTATATTTTTGCTGGATGGCCATTGTGTCTGCATATAAACTTAGAATATTATTATTGTCAATACTATTTATCTAGGTTTTAAGTTTAGTTCATAGACTCTAAATGCTATACCGAAATAATACGATTTTAGTCAGACTGAAATGCTGCGTAAGGCCGAGCTTAGCGACAGACGTGTTCCTTACTCCCCCGAGCCCACTCAAAAATGCTCCAAACTTGTGAAGTCCGCGGTGTCGCTCAAGGGCAACCGGGTAAGAAGCGGTTGGTGCGGCTGTGACGTCACAGCGGCACAGCGGCAGCGGCTGGAGCTCGCGCAGGGGCATTGCTCCGCCGCGTCACACACCAACGTACACCGCCCCGCCTTCCGTACGGCTGCATGCATACTGAGACTGAATGCTTTATATCATTATCATAAAGATCTGTTACTACCAAATTGTTTAAAAAAAACCTATGCTAAAATCAAAGGCGCTAATAAAGTGACGGAAGCGCGCCCGCCGCTTAAGCGAAAGTCATGGTCATTACAGCATTGGCTCTATAACTTAAAAAGATAAAATCCCAAATGAGCACTACCAGTAAACAGTTTAATCATATAAGTCAAGATTTAACTATTTTTCATAATTACTATATTAAAGAGTAACGAAGTCAAGGTTCATACTATTAAAAATATATACTTTGAATCTACGAAAGCAAAAAAAGTAACTTAGTTAGCAAGAATAACAGAGGAAAGTGTAGCAAAATATCAGGCAGTCGCACGCAGCATGATCGATCGCGCCAGGGAGCGAGGGGCGTTGCCTGTGATGCAGTTTTGCTTCAGTCAGAAAATACCGCTCATAATTACTATGGCCAATTAATTTAGTTATATATTTTACTAGCCTGTCTCAATGGTTTAGTGGTTAACGTATGCGCCTTTTACCGCGAGGTCAAGGGTTTGTTTCCGGGTCGGGCAAAGTGTTATTTGTGAACTTTCCGTCAAGCAATTCACAGTAGCAGCACGGAGTTGGAATTGTTCCCGGTGGATCGCGATAGGCTCATCTCCTTTTCCCATGGGACCTAATATGAGAGATAAGAGGTGAAGTGTGAGTGTTGTACACCTCTGACACACCATGTTTGTTTTACTAGCTGCCAAAAGTAGTCTATATGGCAATCCAATCTATAAGCTACATTTGTACAAAATTTCATTAAAATCTGTCCAATAGTTTTTGCGTGAAAGAGTTACAAACATGCATACATCCATACTTACAAACTTATGCGTTTGTAATATTAGTTAGGATAAGCTGGGCCAACTTTGTACCTTCATACAATTTAGTTTGGGTAGTTATAAACCATTAAAAAATTGTAAATAAAATATATATTTAATAAATTAGAACAATACGTAAAACTAACTCATCATAAATTAGCAAGTCGAAAAAAATCTCTCTTTTTAAATAACTGCTATAAAAAACGTCCAGTCTAAGCGCGGCTTACGATTTGATCACACAAGCGACGATTGTGCCCTTCTCTATGTTGACCTAATTTCCAGAATCGAATCCACAGCTCACGAAAATAGTTCACTTCTATTTCAATCGAGTTTAAAAATGGCTGCAGTGTTTATGAACGAACGGACGCGCAGTATGTGGGTATACTAACGAAATAAATACCGCAATGCGAATATTTATATTTGATAGTAATCATTTATATTTGTATTGGTTAAAGCTTACCTGCCTCGGCTTTGACACAAAACCTGGATAATATTAATAACTGACGAGCTTGTCGCTAAATAAAATACAAAGTAAACAGTAGACTATCAGAGTTTGCTTCAATGTTTAAAACTATTTGCAAGCTATGTGTATTTTAATAGCAACGTAAAGCGATAAAATAATTTGTTAAGCTTAATCACGATTGCTTTTTACTGATGGTCGAGCTCTTCTGAACGAGTTCGAGGGCAGCAGCAGCAGCACCACCGTCTCACCTTTAACCTGCCGTCAAATAGTAGTGCTTGTATTACTGTGTTGAGATCAGGCCCTAAAATTACCGACATATGAGGCATAACACCGTAGTCCTTAGCTGCAGCGACGCATCTACAATAATAAAATTGTTAACGTCAGTACTCATTGTTAATTTAAAGTTGTTTGAGAAAAAATAATATGAGCGGTCTTTATAACAGCAGAAGAAGACATTTTTTTTTTTTAAATTATATATAGGTCATTTCTAAGGGGGTAAATTAGGGGGTTTAACTTTATATGGAAGTTTCGTCGCTTCAAAATGAAGGAAAATGCATGAAATTCTACTCATATACTGTGTCTGCTCCCTACACGATATAAATTGTATTCTTGGGGTTGAAAATGTAAAAGGTAAGTTTTTTTAGTTTCGCATGAAATAGCAAGCAAATATCGAATTACACGCGAACGTAATCGCCGGCAACAGTTAGTACCTAGTACCTATATTAAATCTGTGTCGAAATAACCATTTAACATTAATTGTCTAATTATCAATTTTACACAATGAACAGAAAACTACGTATGTTGTTATTATTTCACACATTTTCATTCATACTTACGCTCATATATTATTATGTATTTATTATACATTCATAATGGTTTTCTTTAAACAAAGGAGTATTAACAAAATAAAAATAATGTCTTACGAAAAATATTAAACAATTGTAATATGAAATATGTAATTAAATTCTTCGCCAGACAATTACTGTAAATACGGTTATACGGCCTATCACCTCAGTAACTTTTATAACCATAAATAAAAAAGAAAATATCTTATTTGTAAACCTTTTTTCTTTCTAGTTTTTTTAAACAGTTATTTATCCGACTTAACCGTACCATTTATTAACGACCTAATATTAGGAAAAAACTGAATATAGGTTAAGTAATTAGTATTAGTACATTATAAAGTCCAAAATAATAAAAATAATAGATAAACACCGTTATATTCTTATCATGACAGTTTTTGGGTTGTGCCCTGCCGAACGCGCACACGGCACGGCCCAAACACTATGGCCGCATTCCGGGGCGCCTTGTCAGCCTCATTGTGGTGTAATACCGATTAGCTGATAAGCTATTCCCCTAAATCAGACTAACCTTAACTTTAATGGGGTAAATAAGGTGAATAAATTTGTAAATTCTGGGAATGGCACCACGCATATATAATAGACTCCCAGAAGCCATAAAGTGTCGCAATGTTCCACAATTTAAGAAAAGTCTAAAATTGATTTAATTAATACGTGTTTTTATAGAGTAGAAGATTTTTTATTTGATTGATGTTATTTCTGTTTTATTTTATTTATATAAATATGTTCATTATCTTTTAAAAGTGTATGTATTTAAATAATATTAAGCCTAAAAAATTGCATGCAGTAATTTACACTGAAACATGTTGGAAAATTTACTATGTAAGATCATTATGTAACCATGTTTTCGCAAATAAATATATTGATTGATTGATTGATTGATTGGTAATGTAAACAGTCTAAGCTGCTTGACTATAGCGAAACCCCAACGCACCAATGATATTGGATCATCCTTGGTTTGAGTTTTAAGTTCTGCTATTTATAGTCTAACAGAATCATCCAACGGCTAATTAAATACATAATATAAATATTTTTTTTGGGGAAAACCAACAGTATGTTTATGAGGTCAATGGAACATCATCTATATTAGGGGTTATATAGATAATAATTATCTATATAACCCCGGGGTCAATGAAGTCTAGTTTGAGAAACTATGATGAAACGTGTGGAAATTCTGAATAAGAAAATTATTGAGGAAATAAATCATAGACTATTTAGTTTAATAGCTAAAGGCTTCAGATTTAACTTAGTACATATTTTAAATACACTGACTTATTACGGTACTTTTGACTGTCCTGAATTAGACTTTATCACTGCTCAAGTGTAATAAAATTGTTGTGTCACTGAATGATACAATGAAAACATCAATAAGTAGATACTTCTACCATCGTCTGTGCCTATTTAAGTAAAAATAAATAATTAAATTTAAATTAAACATAAATTATGTGTATCATAAACCAAAAAATGTTAAACATTGGTAATATGAAATAATTAAATTCTTCTTCAGTCGGTCACTGTACATTATACACGTTCAGACTACATATTATGATAAGTCAGTAATAATTCCTAAATGGCTATATTATTGGGTCATGTATAGGTAGTTAGCAAGGTTGTCTACGTCGGTAACTTTTATAATCATAAATAAAAATAAAAAATATTTTCTTTCCAAACCATTTTTGTTACTAGTTCTTTTTTAAACAGTCAAATATCGAAACATAAACTATGTGTATACATACTCCAAAAAAGAAAGATACGCAGTGTAGTTCTTCTTCTTCGTCGTGTCGAATGGCTGAGTCAAATTTTATTGGTCCAATAAGTGGCCACTTTTATGGCGCTCTCGTCGGCGTTCATGAGCGCCTCTCTTGTGCAGGTGGTAGGGCATTTTGGACAGTCAGTAAGGTGGTCAAGGTTTTGACTTGCCATCGTGGCGAAAGCCAATTCGCTTTTAAGAACTCGCGAATGGCCCAGGGTGCACCGGACGTGGGGAATTGTTGTGTACGTCACTCGGAGAGGCTCCTTTCATGCACACCACCGCAGTGTAGTATTAACCCCAAATTCAACTTCTTAAAGCAAGCACTCTTTGAACAACCACGTGCTAAATATAATGTTTGCATTGTTTCAGTCTTCCGGGTTGCTAGAGCATCCGCTGTCATACAGCTGCATGCAAGAGGTGTACTGCATCTCTCGCTGGGACCTTGCCAGGAAGTTTTGTCTCAGGATCGTCATGCCACATGGATCTCTGCTCTTTCAGGTAATACGCCTCATGTTTACTATTCAATATATACATATCTTGGCTCCGGATGATGTCAAGGCACACTCGGCCGACTGCTCCAATTTATGGAGGCTATTGGTCTAAAAAAGTGTCTATAATGAGGCTATAATCACAATAGACCCACAGAGGTTGACGTGAACACCCAAAGCGTCCCAACAATAATAATAATACTACTGAATATACTTTGTACACTGCACAGTGTTCACATATTAAAATTTATATTTCTACTATTTACTTTTATTAGGTTGAGGGTCGTCTTACATTAATATGTCATTGTCTATTAAATACATTTATTTCTTATGTGAACCATTTTGAATGTACGTAAACGTTAAGTAGGATTAAGGTAACTTTTCAGCTTTAAAACCAAAACGTCTAGATTGATTAATTCGAACTAAAGGATAAGTTTTTCAGATTTCATAGCTTGAGACCTATTTAGACTTTACACGCCCTATTATTAAACTGAAGATATTATACCTAATTAGCTTATGTTATTTTATGTTTTCTAGGCAAACGACGCTTATACGAGGGATCAGTGGTACCATTCCATAATGTGGAGGGTGAGTACAAAGGCATTCGTGCACTTCCTTCCTCTTGCGGTTAATCTCATTGTTTCTTTATGTAGGCACGAACATACAATAATACATATTTTTATTTTTCAGAAAAACATGATAAGGTACAGGAATTTCCTCACCAAGTCAGTAAGAAGAGAAGTCGTGCGTAAAGAGCTGAAGGTAATTGTTAACTTTGTTACTCTTAGTAGATTTTATCTATTTTCCGTGTATTACAATGTGAATGTGTTGTTCTCAGAATATGGTTGACTTCGTCATGACCACGCCTCTGCAAGATGAAAATGTCACACGCGAACCTATGCAGATACTCACCAACTTACTCTCAGAGGTAAATACCGACATTACCGACCACTTTATACAACTTTCTTTTTTAAGCATTGATGCGTCAGCCTGAATGCTCTCTTCGCTACCTAAAACGACGGTCGGTTGTTAATACACTGGCAAAATACGGTTTTATACCAAATACGTATGTAATTACGGGATCATAATAATAATCATCATCAAACTAAAATATATTGCTCATAATTTGTAGCTCGTAATTGTTTAATTGGTCGTGCAATTTATACACGAATAAAGTTTACATAACAGAAGCCAAAAACCTGTGAAAATATGCGATGTGAATTAAGTTGATACATAGATTTATTGTATGTATTGTAATATGGTCTATGTGAATTTTGAATCGTGATCTTCTTATATTGTACATATATTATATATATACTAAACACAATCCGATTGACGTAGGTGCTCGAGACTGGTGTGTGTAGTGAATCTACTTACTTACGCTTAAATTGTATTTAACCCACGCACATTAAATTGATTGTAATCATAATAATTTTATACATGAGTGCACTTGATAATTCGACTGTATGAAGAATGTTTTTGAAAATGATGTCACTAATATAATCAATTTAGCTATTGGCTGACGAGTCGCCCAATATGAGTATACTTTTGTTTTATTTAGACGCATTGATTACACAGGACAACAGGTATATCTTATTTTTATTGCTTTTATAACTAGAAGCAAGACTTAGTACGTAGTGTTTTATTTGATTTTGTGAAAAACAATGCGAGAGATACTACATAGGATGATGCTAAAATACCAAATCATGTCGGAATTCACTTCGTCATAATTTTCAGCGCTATATTTTAAAACGAAACTATTAATTACTACCTTAAAACTATTTCAGGGTTTGTTTTATTTGCCATTGCCATGTCACTGCGGCAAAATATTACAAGCGATTCCTGTAACGTTGAGGGTCTAAAATGATTTTATGAGTCAGAATCTCGTTTATAGCTTTTAGAAGTCATTTTGTACAGGTTGATACATATAAAAACATAATGTTTTTTGTAATAATCAAACGTATTTTGTTGTACACATGATAGCAACACAAATAAAACGATTTCTGTAATTTAACTTATTTTTCCACAGACACAGTGCGGAATTATTGACATTAAAAAGTAAAAAATCTAATTATCTGCCATATTTTATTTAAAAGCAAAAATATTTTCGATATCCAATCGCACAATATGTTAAGTAAATTCCAGGTGCAAGTCATTTTTTATTTTATGTCGAGGTGTTTTTATATACCTTTAATAAAAATATTAACAACTGATTAAGACCCATTTTTGCTACATCTAATGTGTTGTGCAACATTATTTCAATGAATTTCAAACAATTTGAGCCAACTCACATTCATACAAGTATGACAATTTTATCTTCAATAAAATAAATATTCAATCAGACCCTTATTCCTCATTTTCATCTTAAACACAACGTTATTGGTTTCTGATATCAAATTCCATAGAAATTAAATTGTATTTCATTCATTCACAATGTTAAATATTGGTTTCTGATATCAAATTCCATAGAAATTAAATTGTATTTCATTCATTCACAATGTTAATATCTGAAATGCAATGTTATTCGTGTTATTAGATTTCTTATCACGCGCCGCACACGTGGTCAAATATTAACGATCTTATTACATCACCCAATTTGATATACGTACAAAATAAACATCAAATGTACATTTACTAAATCCTATTTATTTACTGTGCAATTAACTAATTATAACGTATGCAAACTTTGTGCTTGGCGGCATTCTTAACTGGAAATGTGGATTGAGGATGTTCATCGTACTGTAAACATATCATAAAAGGCAACTTCAGAGTTTACACTCAACATCTGAAAGACGGAACGTATGCTACAAGCAGTATTTATTTAATTTGGAAAAGGTTTTACTCTTATAATCACTATAATTATTCAAAGTTCACTTTAGGATAAGTAAATATCAAACTTTTTGAAATTATTCAGATTCTTATCATAATGATATGAAGCTGTTTTTCATAAAAAAAATAAACATTGTGTCGTATTTGGCTTACGTATGATCAACACCTTCATGGTGTTCTTAGAATAAATATTGCGCGGGAAACTTAATTATTCACAAAGTACGATGAATAATTGCATCTCATTTGATATTCAGACCAGAGCGCGCGACCAGACGGTGTTCCAGGTTTGTCTGTAAAAATAACTAACGTCATTCAAAACAATTTACATTTGATGCCGCTAGCTAAAAGGCCGCAAATATGGCAGAGTTCAAAATTATCTCTGTATAGCAGGAACACTCCGAATACTAACTTTATTTATAGTACCAATCGAAATGTCAACAGTTATTTCGAAGTTTAAAATGAACTATTTATTTATTTATTTATTTTACACTCAGCTGCTCACTGTGCTTACAGTTGCCTAATGCGCACAGTGAGCCACACAAGTAGATTAAAAATTTACACACAGATTAGGTACATAGATTATCACTTAAAAATAACAAACAAAAACATACAAATTGGCAAAATTTGGTACAGAACAAGTCTACTTCTGATTAATTACTTGTTAGACCATTCAGGAGTGAAATTGCCTGGTTAGTAGGTGCAAATTTGGCAGTACAGGTTCGTACTGCAGGTACCGCCAACAGGCGCCGCGAACGCAGTCGCGTGTACTGGTCCGGCACCGACAAGGCACAACGTGATAAGGCACAAGAGTTATCAATTTTATTGTTTAATAACATGTAATAATGTACCATTATCGCACATTTCCTTCGCAGCTCCAGAGTGTTTATATTAACCATACCTGACACGAAGAGAGACGGATACAAATATGGGTAGTAACCATATAATTTATAATAAAGGAAACGAGCAAATTTCCGTTGAACTCGTTCCAGCATCAAGCTGTACTTTGCTTCGTGGGGATCCCAGATTACACAGTTGTATTCTAGGATACTCCTAACAAAGGAATAATACAGCACAACTATGGCACCCCTGTCCTGAAACTGAGCAGACTGCCTCATGACAAAACCAAGAGCTTTAAAGCTTTTGCTACAAATTGCCTCAATATGCAAATTGAAAGTTAACCCTGTATCAAGAAGCAAACCTAAATCACGTATCTGTGTTACTCGGTCTAATGAAATGCCATCTAATATGTAGTTATAAACCAGTGGCGAGCGGGAGCGTGTAAAGGTAATGGTTTTACATTTACTTAAATTGAATTCCAAACGATTTCGAACACCCCAAGCAGCTATGTTGTTAATATCAAGCTGGAGCGCTTCACAATCTGCTGAGTTACTTATACCCATGAATAACTTAAGATCGTCAGCAAACATTAGACATCTTGCCGACTTTACAACGTTCGGCAAGTCATTGATCATTATCAAAAACTGCGTCGGACCAAGGACACTACCTTGACTCACACCGGAACGGGTCTCGTATGAGCCCGATTGGTAACTTCCTATTTGCACATACTGTGAGCGGTTATAAAAGTAGCTTGCAAAGAAACGCACCAATTTAGGTGCAAAACCTATCGCCACAAACTTTTGTAAAAGAATGTCATTATGAACGCGATCAAATGCCTTGTGTAGGTCAAAATAGGCTGCATCCACTTGCTTATTATAGTCCATCTCAGCAATACTATAATCCACTAAATTGATTAAATTGGTCGTGGTTGATTTGCCTGCCCTAAATCCGTGTTGGCAATCGACAAGTTGCGTTTTGATTTGCCGGGTGATATGACGATTTAGAATAGATTCAAACAACTTGCCGAACGCTGAAAGCACGGCAATAGGTCTATAGTTAGTCACCTGAGTTCCAGAGCCATCCTTGGGTATAGGCGTGACACGTGATTTTTTCCATGATACAGGATAACTGTTTGTTTCCAAAGCTAAATTAAAAATGTACAAAAGTGGCTCTTCAAATGCCGATATGCAGTCTTTGATAATATATGTAGGTATACCATCAGGACCAACAGATGACTGAGCTTTCATATGCCTGACAGCAATGGAAATGTCCTGAGAGCTAATACAGTCAATCGCAATTCTAGGGGCACACAAGTTAGTATGCGGCTCATGCTCAATAATATTAGTACATAGTGTTGGTTTATCTCTAAGAAAAACAGATTCAAAGTAAGTCGCGAAAGCGTCAACAGCTTCCTTCCCAGATACTATTTGCCCATCGTACTCATATTCAGCACAGAAGTGCCGTCCAGAACGCTGATCATTAACAAAAGTCCAAAAACTCTTAGGGTCCCTCTTTATACCAGTCTCGATCCGGGCCAAGTAATCGGTATGAGCTAACTTAATTAGATCTTTACAACGTTGCCTATAGTAAATAAACATTTCTTTATTAAATTCTTTGTTCGACTCTTTACACTTCTTAAAATGAAAATATTTATATTTAATATTTTTAATTATTTCTGAATTATACCACCTTGGATAGACGTACTTATAATTATGGCCTAGTTGTTTACTAGGCACATGACAGTTAAGAGCTGCCTGCAGTTTATCATAAAAAAAAATATTGGGTACTTATATACATAATATTGGGTACTACTATTGGGTACTTATATACATAAGTTACTTCTACGATGGGGATCATATTACCGGGCTATGTATTTACGTACACTATGTACGACTACATAAAGTCTGGATAATAAAACTAGTACGTTGTGTATAATAACAAGATGATTTTGGTTATTGACTTTCAAATTATTCAGTAGGTGGTAGCCGACTAGACGCATTAGGCATTTTCGCATTAGGACTGCATCATTATAATTTCGTAATTTTTCTTCAACAAACCAAAATTTTATTTCTTGTCACGGATTAACCCAGAGGAAAAAAAATAGTTATTTGAAGTTACTCATTAACAAATCTTTTAAAATTATAAATAAGTCATTATATTTGACGGAAGAGATGAAAATTGCCAATAAATCACCATTTATTCCTACAATTCATTAGTCGTTGAGATGTCTAACTTATTAATAATAATTAATTAATTCAGTATGCTTCACAATGAATACGACAACATTATAACAATATGATCTTAATTATTTTTATTTTATTCATAATTGTTTTTTTCTTTTCAGAGAAAAGATAGTTCATGACTGGGAGGACTGGGCAGAAACCATAACGAGTGTTGCAGCCCCGCTATTGGCTGAACGGTGCGCCTCAGACGAGCTTTGTGCCTTGCTAGCAAGGTTATGTCGGAGGAGGCCCCGAGCTGCTCCCCTGCCGGCCCTGGCCCCACCTGTCCGAAGGGTCCTCACACGGAACGTGGACTTCGCGAGGGCACCCAACGCGAGGGCACTAGTCAGAGATTACATCAGGTAATAACAGTAACATTATCTTTTATTTTGTAAGCCTCCGTCTGCGATCCCAGCCATCGGTCGAGATATGTTACATCAGAGAAAAGTAGAAGTATATAGAACGGCTAAGTTGTCTATTTTATAATTATGTAACTTCAGCGTGATTCCACTCACACATAAGAAATTATGTTTGCATTATAGACTAGATATATTCATAGGTGCATTTTTGACATCAATAGGTGAATTTTGACATTCATAGGTGCAAAAATGTATCACGTTTTCTTGATATTTATGCCTCTCTAGTTGTAAAAGAATTATTCACGCACGAGTAGTAAAATCCATTTCTGTTAATTTTTTGCGATTGTAAGAAACATAGTAATTATGAATATTATAACTGTCTGGGTTGGTGATAGGGAGAGAAAACAAACGAAGCTTTACTTTTGCGTGAGAAAAGAACGTCTATTATAAAAAAACAAGAACACCCATAAAGTTAATAAAACAAATAGTCACTAGGAACTAGGTACATGTTAACAAATGACACGAAAAGAAGTTCACACAATACAATGGCGGCGCATAGCCAGCGAGACGCGGAGGATTACTTTGGCGCGTGTGTATCGGTGCGCGGGCGTCGGCCAAGAGAGCGAGCTTTGGCGAACGAACTCCCTTTTCGGCGACTGGCGCGCCGTGAACTGCGACCGAACCTGCGGCGCGACGGGAAACTATTTTGAAGGTCTCCGAACGGCGAGCGACCGAATGCCACTTTGGCGCGCGTTTTAAAACGCGCGCTATAACCTCCCCCTCTAGCCTAACCGAACGCCCTCGCGGTTAGGGCTAGTCTAAATACCTACGGGGTCTACCTCGTTTACGTTTCTCCCTAACAGGAGGCTCTACCTCTCCGGAGAAGGGTGTGAGATGCGAAACGTGATATTTGCCTATATCTTGCCCCGTTTGAATATTTTCCAAACCATAAGTAGTCGGAGTGTACACTTTACCTACTTTGTATGGGCTGTCACGACGTGGGATGAACTTCGCGGTTCGTCCGCGTCCTGCGTCGTTAGGGCCTTGAGTCTTAAGCGATACTAAGTCACCTACCTTAAACTCTGGAGATGGCCTCCGTTCGTGCTCGGGTACTACTAAACAGCAGTCTTCCCCATCGTCTGACTCTAAGCTGTACCTGTATAGGATGCCATCAGATACGGTGTATCCGCGGTCTGACCAAGGTCTCCCCTAGAGGGTTCGTCCGAAGGGTTCGTCCGACTCCAAGTCTTCGACGATTTTCTTCACTTCAGGATCCGACAGCTGGTTTTCACGGATGTCACTACTAGTCCTTTTGGGCATGTCAACGACGGTCGTGTGCAGCTCGCAGTTTTGTTCCTGCGGGCACACAGGTCGCGATAGCGTGTCCGCTACTACATTAGACTTACCGGGCACGTATACAATGTTTAAATTGAATTCTTGCAGTACCAACGCCCATCTGGCTAATCGCCCGCTGGGCGATCTCTGGTTCATCAGCCATCGAAGGGGCTGGTGATCTGTGCGGACTGTTACCTCAGCGGTCTCTACGTACCCTCTAAACTTACCTAATGCCCACACGACGGCGAGTGCTTCCCGCTCGGTCGTGCAGTAGTTTCGCTCAGCATCGTTTAGTAGGCGGCTCGCGTACTCGATGGGCCTTTCGTCTGGCCCCTCCCCCTGCAGGAGAGCAGCTCCCAGGCAGTATGCACTGCTATCGGTGCAAATTACGAACGGCTTCGTCTCGTCTGCCTGGCGGAGTATGGGGGCAGATACCAGGAGGGATTTGATTTTATCGAAAGCCTCTTGCTGCTCGGCGTCCCTCCTGCTCTGTGACAACCTGTACGGCGGACTGGCAATAGGTTCCTGTTGCGGGCTTACCTTGATCCGATGCGTAGCGAATTCGGTGGCGGGCCCTCCGCGTGCAAACTGCGGCGCGCGCTCACCAATGTAAGAATTGAGTGCGCTTCGCTGCTCGGGGTTCAACTTGGTACCTTCGTCCGAGCGCAGCGCCAACTCCGACGATGAGGCGCGCATTAGGTCAGACTCCGCCGGACTAAGCGTGTAAGAGTACACCAAGTCATAAGGTATATTAGGACTATCAGCAAATACCCACTGGCGTCGGGCCACATCTATAATCATGCCAGCCCGAGCCAAAAAATCTACACCTAGGAGCGTTCTCGTGTCACTGTTAGGTAACACTAACAGCTGACATGGTATCTTACGGCCCTGTATAACAATTTCGACTTCAGCTGTCATCATGTCTCTCCATTGTTTCGTTCCATCGGCTAACTGAACAAAAAGTTTAACTTTACCAAAAGAAACCCCAGATTCAAGAAGTACTTTATGTAGTAGGGGGCTCGCAATGCTATGCGTAGCCCCTGTGTCTACGATTGCTACGCCGTAGCGCCCCGAGACGTCAATATTAACCATCGGGTATGATTCATGCATGCTCATGCTAGATAGCTTAATACACGAATCGTTATTACGAAAACTATCTATTTCGATGCTATTGAACGACGGCTTAGCATCAGACTTTTTGTTGCAAACATCGCATTTCGATCTCACAACACCTTCTTTTCCGCAACCGTAACACCGTATTGGGTTCGTACCTTTATCGGTTGTAGCTTTGCTAGCCTTTCGACACTCGGTCGTTGAATGCCCTAACGCTTTACAAAATGTGCATCTAATACGCGGAGCTCTGGGAGTTTGATTCGAGTTAGAAGTGAGTTTGTTGTCGGTAGTAGCGGATCGATCGGTCGCAGCACTCGCGGCCGGCCGCACGTTCGGTTTCGCGGTAGCGATGACGGGCGCGGGGTTTAATTCAGATAATGAATCCTCCGCGAGTCTCGCTCGCTTTGACAAATCGTTTAAATCGACTATACTGTCTCGCGGTAACCTTTTTCTTATGCGACGGTGTAATAAACTATACACTATGTCCACTTGCATCACGACCGGCACTATGTACGGTAATTTAACAATTAAAGATCGTACCTTAGACACAAATACCTCTGCGCGCTCCGTATCGCTGTGTTCTTGCGCGAAGATCTCGCGCAGAATCCGGTAGGCTGGTCTCTGAGCGCCGTAGGCAGCGCGTAGGCGCGCCAGCGCCTCAGGCCACGAAGCGACGTCAGGGCGGGTGCCGCGCCACCATACGGCCGCGTCGCCGGCTAGGAGCATGGCGAGGCCCCGTAACGCGTGTTCGTCGGACACGTCGGTGCACTCCTTGTACACTTCAACTGCGTCGATGAACGCCTCCAAGGTGTCAGCATCACGTGACTGCCCGTCGAACCTCGCGGTACATCGCGCAAAGTTCCCGCCGGACGACGCGGGTGCATTGGGTGCGCTCCGCGAAGGTGATGCCGCAGGCGTCGACGCCACAGGGTTCCACTGGTTGCTGTTACGTTGTATCGATCGTAGAGTAGCTACTAGTGTGTGGTTGTTCTCAGCCTGTGTCCGGGCGAACGATTCCATCATTGTAATTAGTAGCTTCTCGGTGTTGGACGTCGCGGCGGGCGCCCCAGTGCGGGATCCGCCGGCGGCGAAGTCACGAGCGGCGGCGCCGCCCTCGGCGCGCGTCACGTCGCTGTAGTACGATGCGGCGGCGGGGGCTCCGATGCAGGCCCCGCCGACGGCGAAGTCACGAACGGCGGCGCCGGCCTCGGCGAACGTCACGTCGTTGTAGTACGGTGTGGCGGGGGCTCTGGTGCGAGCCCCGCCGACGGCGAAGTCACGAACGGCGGCGCCGGCATCGGCGCGCGTCCGGTCGCTGTAGTACGGTGCCGCGGCGGGTGCTCCGGTTCGGTCCCCGCCGGCGGCGAAGTCGCGAACGGCGGCGCCAGCCTCGGCGCGCGTCCGTTCGCTGTAGTACGGTGCCGCGGCGGGTGCTCCGGTTCGGTCCCCGCCGGCGGCGAAGTCGCGAGCGGCGGCGCCGGCCTTGGCGCGCGTCCGTTCGCTGTAGTACGGCGCCGCGGCGGGTGCTCCAATTCGGGCCCCGCCGGCGGCGAAGTCGCGAACGGCGGCGCCAGCCTCGGCGCGCGTCCGTTCGATGTAGTACGGTGCCGCGGCGGGTGCTCCGGTTCGGTCCCCGCCGGCGGCGAAGTCGCGAACGGCGGCGCCAGCCTCGGCGCGCGTCCGTTCGATGTAGTACGGTGCCGCGGCGGGTGCTCCGGTTCGGTCCCCGCCGGCGGCGATGTCGCGAACGGCGGCGCCAGCCTCGGCGCGCGTCCGGTCGCTGTAGAAGTCGGCAGCGGGGACTCCAGCACTTGTCCCGCCGGGCACGTGGTCGAGAGCGCCGACGCCGGTGTCGGCGCGCGTCTCGTCTTCTGTGTCAGTCGTGGTACGTGCTTGGGTGATTGCGGCTCCGGCGTCGGGCCGCGTTGTCACCCCGATCGTCATCGGACGCGGTATCGCTGCTGTGCTCTTCCTGCTGTTGCTCGTTTGCCGCGTGTGCCGCGCGGGTTGCTCGCGTTCTACGCATGCTTCTTTTCGTATGTGGGTTCGTTCACGTGTTAGGTATGCACTAATCACTGCCGCTAGTTGGGAGCCACTTATAACTGTCTGGGTTGGTGATAGGGAGAGAAAACAAACGAAGCTTTACTTTTGCGTGAGAAAAGAACGTCTATTATAAAAAAAACAAGAACACCCATAAAGTTAATAAAACAAATAGTCACTAGGAACTAGGTACATGTTAACAAATGACACGAAAAGAAGTTCACACAATACAATGGCGGCGCATAGCCAGCGAGACGCGGAGGATTACTTTGGCGCGTGTGTATCGGTGCGCGGGCGTCGGCCAAGAGAGCGAGCTTTGGCGAACGAACTCCCTTTTCGGCGACTGGCGCGCCGTGAACTGCGACCGAACCTGCGGCGCGACGGGAAACTATTTTGAAGGTCTCCGAACGGCGAGCGACCGAATGCCACTTTGGCGCGCGTTTTAAAACGCGCGCTATAATATTAGGATTAATGCAGTACATTTTAGCAGGTAGGTATTCATAAACACAAATCACGTAGGAATCTGAATGCTACATACAATTGGTTCCATTCAAAGCGTATCTAGAATAGTTAAGTGTGCATAATTCATATTGTTCTACCGAAGATGATTCAAATACTAAGTCTTACGGGGAACAATAAAGTGAGATCCTGCAAGTTCTTAGGTTCCAAGTGTTTAATAAATTGGCGATCTTGTCTGCATACTTGCTTGGAGCATAATGTAAAATTATAGTCGATTGAAGGCAAACAACGTCTGGTAACAAAGAAGCGATAAGTGAAAGCCATCCTTTCACCGATTGAAGAGCTGCACCAAACAGCTCTTTGTCTCGTCCGCCTCGCCTCTTTACACCGAACAACTTCAGTGCAATTATTTAATAAATACTGTCTTTATACAATTAAATTCCTCATTTTACATGGATAACTTTATTTATCGTAATTAACGAATACGAAACTACATATTCCACGGTAAATTCCTTTTATTGTAATGTAATACATAAAATAATTAATTGTAATAATGAATTAATGGCTTTGTTGATAGGCTGCAGTGCTGTCCGTACAAATACAAATAGTGCCTATGACGCACGCTTGAACCTTGGGGTGGAACAAATTGGTTGTATGTTGCTTATTTAGTATGTTAGTGCCCTGCGTGGCATCGTATTAGCCTGGTGACCTCATTTAATTTCAATTCAGGTTTATTAATTGGTTTTAATAGACATAATGGCCATGGCAAGACTCAGAACATACTCGACATAAAAAATAGTACACTAAGTGAACGTTAATATACTGTTCAGTTTGTTCATCACATGGTTTTATAAACCGACTACCTTGATGGTTTAGTGGTAAGCGAATATGCTTCTTATCGCAAGGTCTCAGGTTCGAAGTATTATTTGTGAACTTTCCACCAGGAAATTTACAATAGCAGCACGGAGTTGTAATTGAGCCTGGTGGATGGCGTTAGGCTAACCTCCTATCCCATGGGACCTAAACATAACGATTGAAATGGGTGTGGTACACCTCTGCCCCACCCTTCTGGATAATATAGGCGTGACGTCATGTATGTATGGTCTAATAAAACTCAAGTCATAAATCTGTCACAGTAGAATAATTTATTCACTATTTATATGCCCGCGACATGTCCGTGGGGAATTCGGAGGTGAAAAATCTTTGCTACATATTTCAACCTTCTTGACACAATTAGTGCCTTGATTGCTTTTGAGCTATATTTGTAAGTCATCGGAATAGATAACCATTAAAATACATGTTTGAATATGTTTTTTTTTTCAGGGTTTTATTAACAATTTTCGTGATTGCAAAGCTAAAAGCTTCTTAAAAGAAGGTAGAACTAAAGTTCAATATCAAATCAATTAAATCATAAAATCCGATCGTAAATCAGACTATTTTTAAAATATAAAATTAGAATCGTCTTCAGATTATAGTTATTTTTGTGACTCATCTTGCAATTATAAAAATACTCAAAATAATATTACATTGCATCTGAAAACAAAACTGCACTAAGTTTATTCGCAATGCCTAACATTCAAGTAATATTTATGTCTGATTTTGATACATACGCGTAGGATTATTTTCTCTCTACTATAAACTACTTGTCTTTAGGTTCAAACTGATTTGAATATTTTAGGTTTTAATTAAGTCCTTCATTTCCTTTTAACTTTTATGGTCATTAGCTAAAATTGTTTGACACACCTATGAAAAATAGTCACATAGCAGCTAAATCCAATCTGCCTGTAATAAAGTTGATTAATATACTCACTCATCTAACAGTTCAATAATGTGATAGCCCGGATAGCCGTGACGAGTGCCTGACGTCATGACAGCACAAGGTAGCCTACCAACAGTCTATGTACAGGAGAAAGTAATATCCTAACAGTTTTATTGGCTTTCCGTGATTAGTCATAAAATCCTATGTATTGTCTTCGTAGACGTCATCAGTTGATGTTCAATAGGATAATGATGAAAATGGGCTTTACCCAATGTCAGTACAGTAACCTCTTGCAAAAAATGGGGGGTGTTACCAATAGCTTGACGGCCATATCTGTCAAATTCTCAATTTGATTGTTTGCTTGGTTTTTGCAGTTCCAGTGTTTGTTTTTATTTTTTGAAAGTCATTGTACCTATAGATGGGATAAACCGACTCTGTATTGCATTGTAAGAATATTCGGATTTTACTAGCAATTCTACTTAGGACTGTAGGTATAGTCTTATTCAATTTGTAGACAACAGGAGATTGCATAGTAACGAGAGCAAATCAACTAATAGTGGAGTGCAATTAACTAATCGCGTTATGACTTCACGAGTAGGCGGTGTGTTAGGTTAGGACACACGTGATATTCATGCGATAGGAACATAATGTCTTGTCTCAACAATGACTCAAATGAACAAGAGATTTGATTGACTGCTACCGTTAAACTAGATTAAATATTCGATATTACGATATTCATATTTAATACGGTGTGAATCTGAAGCGGATGAGTAGTTGTATCTTTTTAATTCGTCATATTATCCGGCTCGAAGGACGATTGGGTTATTTTTATAAAAAAAATAATATTGATGCTGTGCCATAGAACCTATTGATATTGCGAATAATATTTTCTTTTTTAATATGCAATAGATTTGCGAAGTCAATTATCTTTGAAAAAATAATCGTGTAAAAAATTGTCTTTGTTAACACCCTTGAACTATAGGTAAAATTGCAATTGCGCTACATACACCTTGAAATACCAAATTGAATCTAAAAATGCAGAGCATATTAAATGTGAGACTATCTATGAATAATTTCGTCGCTTGTCACAAATAATTAATTTCGCCACCGTATACGATATAACCGATACTTTTTTGTCACCAGTGCCCTGAGCGCGCACAACCCAGGCACTGCCCTGGTGCGGCGCTTCGTGGAGGTGACCCACGGCAGCCGCGCCTCCTGCCCGTATCCTCGAGCGGCTCTCAACCTGGCCGCGGTGGCGCTGGCCGCCATTGATGACCACTACCGCGACACCGCCATGCCGCATGTGTGCAACGAGTCTGAAGAAGAGGTCATATGCTTCGCGGATATCTTGGAAAATATGTAAGTTTAATTAGTCTTAGGCCCGTGTCGTCCCGGCCTATGGTCCCAAGTCTCAAGAATAAGTCTCGAGTAGACGTTTTAGCTGGAAAATTACCGATACGTATGTACTCTGAAACTATGCCCAGTAGGTATTTTTTTTTTTGTCTTTTAAAAACGACGCTCGCTCTAGGAATAACTCCTGTGTCGCGGGGATGTTTACAAACATACATTCCACACATACAATAGGTGGTAATAGGATAGGGCGACATATTTATTAAATGGGACAACCACGTTAATTAATATAACCTACGAATATCTTAAGTGCCTATAGTTCACATTTGTTTACAAAGTAATATTATTATCTGGCTATTGTAAAGGGACACAGGGGTACGTACATTACAGTTTCCTATAACTTATTATTCCACTAATCCTTGGATGCCGAAAATGTAGAATCCTGAATGTTACATTATACGTCACTGTTATTTTGCAAATACGTAAAAAAACTGGTTAGATTTATTTGGTATTGTGTGTTTATTTTGCCTCATGTATATATTATCCCCATCAATCAAATTATATATGTAGTTTACAGGAAATATTTACCGAGCAGCATTGATCACGTCACTGTATTTTACGTCTCGGAATAATTTTCCCCTCGTCACCTTTAGTAAATGTCTACTAAAAATTAATGACGCAAGTGCCAAAATTCTTTTGAGAATCACTGTTTTGTCATCATTGTATTCTGAGACTGTATAAAATGATAAGTGTTATTATTTTCCGGAATAGACTATTTAAACTTTTCTTCTTCAAATAGTTATGTACTGTATCATTTTGAGGGAAGTCCCGGACAGAAATTATTAGCAGACAGAGTAGATAATATATACAATATCCGATTAACCTGTAACGTATCGTAGTTCATGTACTGTACATATAAATGAACCTATTTCGTTAGTTAATAATAATAATCCTCTTTACAGGTGTGAATACGAAGACTGGCTGGTTGTAGTAGGTGCTGTAATACAACCAGTGCCCCTGTGCTCAGCCGCCATGAGCTGCCCCCATATTGCCAAGAGGCTGGGCGGTGTGCTTCGTGCGTTGGCACACGACTCCAGGTGCGTGGCACACTCGTGCGTGGCGCCAGCACGGGCCGCAAGACAGTTCCCCCCGTCTTGGTTGCGAGTGGCCGCACCCTCCGACGCCATGCTAGCAGTGCCGCACGTAGAATTGTGCCAGATTTGGGGAGAAATGGTAAGTTAACTTTTCTAGAACAAATGAGTTTTAATATCCGGGTTGGTGAAGAGGATTAATCACGCGACGCTTAAGATCGGTTTCCGGGTTATAACTACATACTTAAAAGCAAAATAATAGCTAAATCTTCAGTTAATAAGTTTTAGATCTATACATTAGCCAATTATAAAACGATTAACTTTTTTTTTCAGATCGGAACTCTATTAAACTGTTGCTGTAAAAGAAAAAGTTTTCTCCAAAGTATGAGCAAGCAAGTGCCAGATTTTGTCCTAGTCGCTCTAACTGAGCATGTAAGTATTAATATAAATATGTAAATAATGTATGTGTAAATATTTGTGTTGTTCCTAATCATAACAACAAATGTAGGCAGGTTCTTCGTATTCTTACATTACGTTTTGTATTCCAGCCCGCCGCACTAGAGGCTCTATGTTTGATGTTGGAATGGGAAATCACGAACGGAGAACAAACGCAGTTGGAAATCATCGCCGCGCTACAGGGAACAGAACTTGGACAGAAATATTACGATGACCTGTGCGAAAGACAAAAGAGCCTTGAGATATTGGTAAGTTTTATTCATGATCATTTTTTAAAATAAAATTGAATTGAGAACCTCCTCCTTTTTTTGAAGTCAGTTAATACGGTAGTTTCGGAAAGCTTTTTGTATACCAGTACCTAATAATATTACGAAAACCGGGCGCAGTTGATTTGACTGTTGCCATTTTGTGCTATCCATTACTGGATTTCCTGTATAGATCTACACAATTACGTTTATTCTGTGGAACTTCATTCTTTATAGTTCTGAATTCTGTAGGTACCTATAGTGTACATTTCCAAGCTCTTAGTATAATTTGAATATTCGTGCATTTCAGCAAGCGGAAGGAGGACCTAGACGTCTGGCGTTGCCTGTCAAAGCCAATGACGCAGACGTGGCCGCACTGCTGGAAACGGGCTCGCTCGGCAACCTCGAGTGCCTGTCACTCGCCTTCACCCGCATCACTAGCGCCTGTGCACAACACCTCATTAAGGTAAACATTATATTGTTGTAATCATCATCATCAGTAACAGCTTCCATATACTTACTTACCATTAAACGTTGCGAGCCACAACCTTCACAAAGAAACTAAGGGCAAATTTCTGAATGCCGGATAGATCTTATCCGACCCTTAAAGTATAACCTGACCGAATTTACGAGTGACACAACTTGAATAAATAACACTGCTGTCACTTTTATTTATATGAGTTATATGCTTATCCTGTCAGGTTTATCTAACACCTGTGAAATTGGGCCTATTTATAAGAAATCAATTATTAACTGCAATGTTATACTTCTAGTAGTAACAAGAGCTTGTCAATTTTCATAGTGTCGACACTGAAGAAAATTTTAGAAAGAAAAAGTTGATTTCAGCCTCAATCGCTAATAAAGTGGAGCCTGACCCGATACATGCAAGTTAAAGGGAACTCTTTTGGTCATAAAATATTAATTTTTAGAATAAGCAAATATTTTGGCAACCTTCACAATTGCAATTTACAATAAAGCTGTTAAGACTAGCATAGCAAGTCGGAACAGCTTCAGGAAATAGAAGCACCTCGAAGATGGTTGCTTTTCAGCAACCTTCTTCTAGTCCCATACTGCTTAGTTTAGGAACTAGATGACGTTGTGTGAATGTTGTGTTGTATATATTAATAAAACTAACGCCAAGTTTTATTTACAGTTGCCATCCCTCCGGTACCTAAACCTATGGGCTACCAAATTTGGTGACAGCGGTGTTCAATTGATAGCAGAGCATCTGCCACGGCTTCAAGTACTCAACCTCTGCGAGACCCCCGTCTCTGATAAGGGAATAGAAGCACTTTCAGGTAAGACATCTTTCGTAGGAATAACAATTGGTATTACCCTCACAACAAACGGTAACGAAGTTGAATACGGAACAAAGTTATGCCGTGACATCTGTAAGTGTAGTCAACTCTTACCAATATGTAAACCTATAAAAAAGTTCGGCAATTTGCCAATAATAATAATCCTTTTCCACATCTGTTCCGAACTCCATTTCGTCAATCTGGTTAATTTTATTACTAAATATTGCCTTCCCCTTTTCAGGTCTGCCAAACTTGCGTCAGTTAAATTTGAACAGCACCAATCTATCAGCCGAGGCGTTCCAGGAGCTCCGCAAGCGCCTACCGCAGCTTCTGGAGTACGATATCCGCTACACCGAAGCGTGGTGACGGCGCGTGCCATCGCAGCACCAGAAAGCATCTTCCTCCATCATATGAACATAAACGCACGATCGATCTCAATGCTTTATCACAGTATTATAACCTCCTCCTTTTTCAAAGTCGGTTAAAAAGCCTCGCTTACGCACAATGTAGGTTCTATCGTTCAAGCGGCCTACTTAGATTACTATTTGCAAGCGGTTCGTCCATTCAGCGCTGTTGCAAAGACCAGTAAATAGTAAAGCACTGGCTCTGCATGACCAAAGCCAGAATCATGCAGCTAGGAATTTGAAAAGACCGCTTGTTGTGCAAATATTTATGTATATAACATTAAAAAATTGTAAAGAAGGCTGTTAAGATCTGTGGGATTTCAAATTACTTTTTTGGATTATGATAATCATCTTTAAATGTCTTGTTACAATATAAGTAGATGCATAATGCATAAGTGGTTTATTCGAAATCATATGAAATGATATAACCCAATTTAGTTATATTTAATATTGTATAGTTAATATTTAGTCATATAGCAGGTCGCAAGTCCATCGTTTTTCCTGAATTTAAAACATTATTTCTTTAAATAAATAGATGATATATCTATCTTCCTAAAACATATTGGGCTGGCGACAGCTACTTAATTTAAGGTTATTTATTTTACTGTTTTAATCACATAATATTGCATTTTTAAATTATAAAATTGTACAGTAAATATAGGTATGTAGATATAGTTAAATATAATCATTATTTTTAAGATTGATAGTTGAAATGTAAGGCGTCTCTGGGCTGTGAGAAAAAGAACCATCTGTGGAAGGAGCAGTAAAAAGTTTAAATGTTTCGTTTGATTTGTTTTATGTTAATAACATGTTCCTATACCATGCCTGTGTATTATTCCCTGAAAAGTGACTTTAATAACGTGGGGCGTAGCATTGACCTTAGTGCATTTGTAGGTACAGCGAAGTAAACTTGCAATTCTATTCAATTTGTCGTAGGTAAATCAAAAATAAACACTTAGGTACAAGGAAAGATAGAAAAAGAAGTAAGAACCGTACCTTCCTATACTATGTACTATTTGTGAATTACACTTTGAAGCTTGAGTTTTATACGGTCAACTAGGTTTACTTTGAATTGCCGTCTAACTTTGAACAATGTTTTGGAATATATTTTTTTTTTATGACGAAAACTTATTAATCATTATCGTAAATGTGTATAATCTGTAGTATGTGTGCAGCAAACGAAAAGTAATAAAATTAACTGTTATAATCATAGTTATGTAAATCATCGACTTTTATATTGTGATGTTGTCGGAAGTGTTTTTTTCTGATTAAGAATCGTCATTAAGGGCAACAAATTAAAATTAAATTCTAATTTAAAGAATAGCTGTCAAAAACGTTCATAGTTGACCGACTTGACTGTAACTTGTACGTTTAAATGTTAACTAATTTTTTAGCTATTCTATTAGCAGACCCTCGCGTCGCGTCCTACGCTATTGAGTCACAAAATGCCAAAAGAAAGATCCCATTAATATTTCACAAACTTACAAACTTGTCTACATAAGTATGTTATTAAAATATGAGGTGATAATTTTCGAGCTCACAATCCCTTGTTTTAAAGTTTACCTACCTTCTAACACACTTTCGAAGTAATACAAACATTGTCACTGTAATATAAACACTATTTTTGCATAATATAAAAAAAAGCTTGTACGATGGATACGCGAATAACTGATACTAATAGATATACCTACTTTTCTTTTGTAAATACATACTTCTTATACATTTCACACAAAGATTAGTCTTGAGCAGAAATCGAACCCGCCACCTCTGCATAGCAGGCAGCTGCACTACCGACTCCGCTATCCGGTCGTCAAAACACTATGATAAATTCACACTGGAATTGCATTGCAGTATCTAATGTTGCGCTGTACGAAATTATTTATTTTTCTTAGACGTCTACCGATACTAGTCACAATAACCATTTAATAAGAATGTAAATACCTTTCTAACAGTAGGTAGGTACCATCGATACATTAAACAAAATGGTCGTGTAGGAAAATATATCAATAACGTCTACGTGTGTGTGTAATCCCGTCTCATGTTGGGATTGTGAGCCGAAAAAACAGATTTTCATTGGATAACTCCTATATCAAATTTAATCAACTATTTAAATTTCAAAATATAGAATATAAGTTAACAATACCGTTAAATAAATAAGAAGAGTGTATGATAATACTTAATTCATTCTATTGACATATTACTTTATTAAAATACCAAATTGCAATTTTTTGCGTGTAGTGTAGTAGCATAAAGTAATATGAACTGAATAATTTTACTTATTGAAATTATGTCTAAAAGAGATACAAGACTTATCCACCGTGATGGACGAGTGTGTTTTTAATAAAAGATATTCAAATTCCCTTAATGCATTTCTTTTCTATCTGTACTTCTCTCTCTTACCTTACACCTTAAGCCAAAAGCACATGATAGGCTGCGTTTTCAGTGCAAGCGGGCGGGCGGAATCCACCTGCGATAAGGATGAGAAGTCGGGTTTTTTGTTTTATAATTATATTTTTTTAGGAAGGTTATATTTTTCAAGTATGTAAGTAAGTATGTACCTACAGCCCAAACGGCTGGACGGATTTTGACAAATGAGCTTTCGTTGAATTCATCAAAACAGTGGTGGTGACATAGGCTATATAAATGTTCAAAATGGCGCCCGCAATGAGGATGTAAACGCAAAGCTTATCGTAGATGTCGCTAGCGGCGGGATGGCCGCTGTCAAATCGTATACGCTTTGTTTACACTTTGTTTTGTGCTATTTTTTGCGTTTAAATCGTTTGAAACCGGTCCGCTATCGTTATTAACAACATGTACGGTACCTGGAAGCTCAAATAATTAAAAGATGAGCTAAAAAAACGAGAAGGAAGGACAACTGGAAGAACAGTAGATCACATTGAGTGGTAGGCCTAAAATATTTTTTATCAGTAGTATGCTCCAGATTTTGTTATTTTTTTAGTTGTAACCTGTTAATTGTTGCTTGACTCTTGGTAGGAAAATTTACGAGAAATGGGAGGACATTACTTTAATGGTAAATGGTATTGTTACTTTTAGGTTAGAAACATATGATCCAAATCTAAAATTAACCTTCACAGTGATCTGATTTATGCCCATAATCAACAAATTGTTAATAATAACTCATTAGTATAAGCTGACTCTCCAAAATAATCAGATTCTTGGAAATTATTCCGCCATAACCTGCTATACCTTGTCGCTACGCAATTTTGGCGACGTATAGCCCTTCCAACTCCTTTTTTATCTTTGGGAAATAAATGCACGACGGTATTATTACATCCAAGAACAGCACACAGAGGCATTTTAAGAGAAAATTTAAATTTATAAACAATAGATTACAAAATGTATTGAATTGACAGCTATCATTGGCCATCCCGACTATGCGCCACCTACCGTGATAAAAAGGCAGTTTAGAACCTCATTGAAAAAGGACCCTCCTTCTGACAGCTAGTCTGGTCAGCTGTCATATTGATGCCCGCACCGCCCTACCCTTTCGCTTGCACTGTAACTAAACACTTTAGTGGTATTGGCTGGGTGCAAGGTGCTACTTATCGCTGTCGATCACGGCGCCACTGGCAGCCAAACATAGAACTAAGTGAGGCTATTCTTTCTTTTCCTACTATAAAAGTATGTCTCACCACCTGTTTGTTTGCTGAGTAATTTTTTAAACTACATAATGAATATTTATAAGGTTTTCACCAATAGATAGAGTAACTTATGAAAAAAGATTATACTATAATAATATGATAATGATATATTATTATACAATACATGCATATTGTTTGTATAGAAAAGCCAAGAAATTTAATCATTTGTAATGTATAAAAAGACCTACTATAGTGCGCAAGCGCTGGCTTATACACCAAATAAATGTACGACGGAATTGTATATCTTTAAAAGACAAATAAAAGATTCCGCGATGGTATATTTATGTTTAACTCCTAAGGATAACCCACAGAACCCGTTTTTATCTTTTAGATATTACAAAAAAATATGAGTTATTTATCAGGCTGTTTTAAACAACACAGTTTTATTTCTTATCATATTAAATACATTAGTTACGTTGTGCATTTGATCTAAATCAATAGTCCTTTACAGCTTAAAAGGAATATCTTAGAAGATAACCGAGATTTAGAAAGTAGGAGAGGGCAAGCGTGTCAAGAAAATACTCATTTAGATCTGAAAACAATATTATTATTTAACTTAATTACACATTACATTTCAAGTACAGCACTTCAAAGAAAATATTTGGATAAGTCGGCGGTCCCTTACACATGGTAACGCGAGCCGCCCTTCACAGAATGCCGACCTGTATGCAGAACAGCACTTAAATTTTTTCGAGAAAATATTTTGAAAATTCGCTCCTTAATTTTTGCCACGTTAATTAATTTTTTAACCTGCCACGTTACACACACTACAATGTTTATAGTATTATAAGCTATCAGAAACGGTTTTATTTAAAAAAAAATACACGTGGTGATTAATCTAACCTCAATTTAATTTTACTTAATTTTACACATGTAATCAAAATAACAACGATCAAAGATTTTACACAATAATAGATACCGAACGCAAACTGACAAGAGGTCCGCTCCGCACAAAGTTCCGAACAATAATGAATGATCGGTCCGCTTGCTCCGACTTATATACCCTCTCTTAAATTTTATTATTGAGTCTGCTAACAGTATTTTAAAGAAAATGTTAAATGTCGGCGCTTTCGGCGCTCACTGACCACTGACTCTTGTTAGTGAATGTGCTGCAAATGCTGTGATGCCGCTATTCTTACATTGTGTCGCTAGTAAGAAATGAAGCCACAATTGTTTCAAGTAAATATACAATGTGCTAATAACAGTCAGGGAAAGAGAGACGGGAGGTCAAGGGTAATTTATGGGCGGGCGTTGGATAAAGTAATAAACTTGATAGGCGATCACTATTCCAAAAACGTGCACACTTATAAAGTGGGACAAATTTAGATTTTTAGGCAGTTTAGAACCTCATTGAAAAAGGACCCTCCTTCTGACAGCTAGTCTGGTCAGCTGTCATATTGATGCCCGCACCGCCCTACCCTTTCGCTTGCACTGTAACTAAACACTTTAGTGGTATTGGCTGGGTGCAAGGTGCTACTTATCGCTGTCGATCACGGCGCCACTGGCAGCCAAACATAGAACTAAGTGAGGCTATTCTTTCTTTTCCTACTATAAAAGTATGTCTCACCACCTGTTTGTTTGCTGAGTAATTTTTTAAACTACATAATGAATATTTATAAGGTTTTCACCAATAGATAGAGTAACTTATGAAAAAAGATTATACTATAATAATATGATAATGATATATTATTATACAATACATGCATATTGTTTGTATAGAAAAGCCAAGAAATTTAATCATTTGTAATGTATAAAAAGACCTACTATAGTGCGCAAGCGCTGGCTTATACACCAAATAAATGTACGACGGAATTGTATATCTTTAAAAGACAAATAAAAGATTCCGCGATGGTATATTTATGTTTAACTCCTAAGGATAACCCACAGAACCCGTTTTTATCTTTTAGATATTACAAAAAAATATGAGTTATTTATCAGGCTGTTTTAAACAACACAGTTTTATTTCTTATCATATTAAATACATTAGTTACGTTGTGCATTTGATCTAAATCAATAGTCCTTTACAGCTTAAAAGGAATATCTTAGAAGATAACCGAGATTTAGAAAGTAGGAGAGGGCAAGCGTGTCAAGAAAATACTCATTTAGATCTGAAAACAATATTATTATTTAACTTAATTACACATTACATTTCAAGTACAGCACTTCAAAGAAAATATTTGGATAAGTCGGCGGTCCCTTACACATGGTAACGCGAGCCGCCCTTCACAGAATGCCGACCTGTATGCAGAACAGCACTTAAATTTTTTCGAGAAAATATTTTGAAAATTCGCTCCTTAATTTTTGCCACGTTAATTAATTTTTTAACCTGCCACGTTACACACACTACAATGTTTATAGTATTATAAGCTATCAGAAACGGTTTTATTTAAAAAAAAATACACGTGGTGATTAATCTAACCTCAATTTAATTTTACTTAATTTTACACATGTAATCAAAATAACAACGATCAAAGATTTTACACAATAATAGATACCGAACGCAAACTGACAAGAGGTCCGCTCCGCACAAAGTTCCGAACAATAATGAATGATCGGTCCGCTTGCTCCGACTTATATACCCTCTCTTAAATTTTATTATTGAGTCTGCTAACAGTATTTTAAAGAAAATGTTAAATGTCGGCGCTTTCGGCGCTCACTGACCACTGACTCTTGTTAGTGAATGTGCTGCAAATGCTGTGATGCCGCTATTCTTACATTGTGTCGCTAGTAAGAAATGAAGCCACAATTGTTTCAAGTAAATATACAATGTGCTAATAACAGTCAGGGAAAGAGAGACGGGAGGTCAAGGGTAATTTATGGGCGGGCGTTGGATAAAGTAATAAACTTGATAGGCGATCACTATTCCAAAAACGTGCACACTTATAAAGTGGGACAAATTTAGATTTTTACGTTGAGATCTACGCCAACATTTTAGACGTAACGATGCCTCAATGTGGCTAAAGTTGCCGAAATAACTATCGAAACAAAAATGTATCTGACGAGATATCATACTGTTGGTAAGTACATATATATTATTTTATAACATAAATTATTAAATAACTAGAAATACTTTCATTCTATTTGAATAATACTACTTATTTATTCTTTTTTAGCCAACCCAACATTGTCTAAAGGATTTTTGTAACAAAACAAACGGCATGCATAAGGCCCAGTTCACATTAGATGCGATTTAGGTATCAATTTCACTCGTGCGCGTACGTACGAACACACATGAATGATTCCAAATCCCAACCTTCATATTAGTTCTGCTCACATAAGAGTGCAAATTGTTCGTGCATACACGTACGTATGTTCCGACGTCCGAAAGCAATTGGAACATGTTGGGATTTTGAAACGAATTCGTATGTTGAAAACTAGATGTACTTAGTTAATAACTTGGTTTATAGACATAACTGTTTATGGGACTAAAGTGATTCATGTAATCAATTTCGTGACGTTATATTATGATGAAATTGTCCTACAAAACATTAAATTACCATACCCTTCTGTGTATGGTCAGACCGTCAAAACCACAAGTGCTTTGGAAAAAAATAAAATGGCTAAGTCCAACTTTTGAATTTATACTTATTTGACATAAAATTTGTAGATATTTTTATTACCTACAACTTTGCCATTAAACTTTTTTTCAAAGAACTTGTGGTTTTGACGGAAATTGAGACCACTTTTACCCTCGGGTTCATCAAGGTTTTGTTGTGGGATAAACGGATGGAGCCACAAAACCGATCGATAATGTGGGCTAACTAAAGACTTAAAAGATGTTTACCTCGCCACACACCAACCAATTTATGCGCAATATTTTCGTTAAAATGTTATTAAATCTCATCCTTAACAATATCTCCAGTCTCACTTTCTCTATACAAATATGCACGTAATATACAAATATTAATTGCATTGAAAATTAAACTTTAGGTCCATACAATTAAGGTTGAGGTTTAAGAAAACTTAAACAACAATATTGCGTAATATACTGAATGGTGAGTGGCCGGCATATGGTTATATGATTCATAGTGTAGAATAAACTAGATTTTATCACTTTTCACCCATTATAATGGATCTAATCTTTGATTAGTCACACATGTTATCGATATTTTTATCAAAATGAAAGATATAGTTAAGAGAACTAGGTTTAAAATTAATTGGCTTAGGAGTCAATTTATGACGCACTGACTTAAGAAGTAGAGATAGAGAGAACCTAATACATTGTCTACTTTTATATTTTTAATCCACAATACCATTTTTTTTGTATGGCCATAATCATTATTAAGCGGCCGTGGCGCAATGGATAAGGCATCGGTCTTACGATCGAGAGGTCGTGGGTTCGAATCCTGGCCATTACCTACACTACGGACGTGAACTTCCTCCTAACACAAGCGAATTAAGCTTAGCTGGAGGGGGTTAACAAGAATACTAGTAATTTGTATTTGCAAATTACTAGTAAGCTTTAAAAAAAAAAAAAAAAACATTTGTTGGTGCAAATTAATGAAATATACATATAATGACATACACCTGGTAGCGGGCTACAGTGGCCAAGTTGACCGCTGCAGGAAGAATCTGGTTAAGTGGGGATTTACACAAACAAATAACACCAATTGTGAGTATGGGTTCCCTACACAAAATATGGCTCACCTGCTATCATGCCCGTTGTCTCCTGCCACGTGTACGCGTCAAGATCTAATGCAGGCAACTAAAAAAGGAGTGCACATTACTGCTTTTTGGGCGAAAACTGTATAACATAAAAGCCATTGACACGAAAGAAGAAGAATGCCATTCAAAACACTAGATGCAAAACTTGATTGATTTTTTAAATATATATCCCGTGTCAATTGTTAAACGAAATAGAAGAATGTCTACTGTAATATTAGATGATATGGATAATCTACTTCTGAAATTCAAAATGAGTTAATGATTCTAAAAAAAGGTCAGGGGTTTTACATATTTAAGTATCGTCTACTATTAGATATATTAATCTGAACAAGTAAAAAATACTAATAATATTTACTAAGGAATATATTTGAGTAATTTGCTAAAAACTATAGTATGTGTATGATACATAATTATTTACCTTAATTTTATACATATCTCCATCACTTTATAATTTATTATCAACTTTTATACTTGCGGCTTGGTTTCAATAGTTATATACAAACCAAAAATATCTGATATTGTATGTATATACAAACCCAAAACTATAGTAACTTAAGGACTAAAATTGATTATAAGTATCGTCGTATTGTTTGTCAAACATTCGAACTTTATACTAATAAATGTCGGATAGCGATTATAGATTTAATTCTTTTATTTTCATTTTCCATTCGTAAAAAAATAGTGAAGTGAGAAAGTGGATCCACTGGTCATATACGACATTTATTAGTAAAGTCGCTATGTTTATGCAAAATACCATAAACATAATATGGAGTGATCGTTCAGTAGCATATACCTCCTTATGCCTAAATATATTTAAAATGACAACACTGTTAATATATTTTTTCGATTGTGTAATATTTTTACAAACGTGCTGTCAAACGAAAGACCTAAAAATAAATGGAATTTAAATAGACACAAATTAAAGATTTTATAAACACTTGTCACAAATGGATTACACATTATTTAAGTGCTTCTTTTATGACAAGCCCATTTTAAAAAGATCCCTTTAAAGTCACATACACAACATAGTTTATCAAAAAGTATTTAAAAATATATCAAATTTTATAATTAAGTATACTAGGACATAATTTAATGGGTTAAAAAGAGCCATAGCACTTATATAAACAGGATGTCCCAGTTTTGGAAGTCAAGCCGAAATCGGGCAATAGGGTAAGTAATGAAACTTATCAGAAAAATATTTTAAAAAATCCTAGTTCTACATTCGCAAAATCGGGAAATATACACCCCGTGACAGACTTTTCGCTTTTTTTAATTATTATATTGTACATTTTTTTCAGGACGATCAGTCAAAGCTTGTCTATGAATCTTTGGTTAGCCAAAAAGTGACATTTACTTCCAAGTTGTAGCAACAAAATTTTAAATTATTGACAAGAGATTAAAATAAAAATATTTAGGATTAAAATACAAACAATATAATTAAAAAAAGTAAATGTATCTAGTAACAAGAGCGAAAAGTCCGTAACACGGTGTAAATTTTCTAGATATTTCAAATATTTTTTCGATAATCATCATAACTCACCCTTTTGCCCGATTTCGGCTTGGCGTCCTAAACTGGGACACCGTGTATGTTTATATATATATGTAAATATATAGAAGTCCATATCCATTTCTATCACAAGTTAGGATAACAATCTGGTAGCCTGGGACTGCTGACTTAATCTGATTTGATTAACGCCTAATAACACTCTAAACTGTTCATTTTAGTTTTGCACCACCTTATTTCAATGCAATATTTATTTTGCTTTCAGATTGTTTGGAAAAGTCATGCCCTTGCAGATTTTAATGCTTTCACCCGCTACTCAAATAATTCATAACAAAAAATCTAAACATAACGCCAATCAATGATATTTAATATATGAATTCATAATAACATGAAATTTACATACACAATAATCATACCTTGTTGAAAAGCAACATACAAAAAAAAAGTTAACAATCATTTAATATATCTATCTAGTATTAATACGAATTATGTGTAAACTGGTACAGTTGGATTGACCAGTAAATAACAATATAAAAACAAATAGTGCGCACACAATTTCTAGCATATAATATGGGAACGAATTACAAATAGCAAGTTAATCAGTCTCTGCGGTGATTGCTGGACCAAGTGCCTTTTATGAATAATGACATGCATTCACCTAAGAGTTGCTGGCCAACAGCATTTTGATGTCACCAGACATCTATTGATACAAGGATATCATTTTTATCAACAGTGAGTGCAATACAGAAGGACTAAAACAGGCAATCTGTTTTCAAACATTTTAGTTACTCATCAGTATCGGTTTTGGACAAATAAATTAATTTGAACACATGTATGTTTAATATCCATCTGTACAAGCTTAAACAATAAGGTTGAACTTATTGTTTCAAAACAAATAAGATAGTTACAGAATTTTGTGCTATTCTAAATAATAAAATAAATTTAGAACTACACTTACATTTCGTTAAAATTATATTAAAAACGACTGTGATAGTTATGAAATGGCAATAGTTATGTGATTTTAAAATGATGAAATTACTCCCAATAATTATTTATAAAATATATGTTTAAATGAACTGAATGAATAATGTAATACTGGTTAAAATAAGATATAATGGTAAACACAATAATGATTTTTTGTACAAGTACATTTCGTCCAGCTACACACAGCAATAAGAAATACACTTCCAAACTTCAAAACTCAGTTAGCAAAATTTAGGTCACTTATTGTAACTGTTGTGTGTGATACTCCAATGGAGAACATTAATAATTTACATCAATTCGTTTTAATCGCGTTGCAAGGAATTATTTAAATCCGACACAAATTTACCATTTGTCTAGTTGCCAAGAGTGCTGAAAAGCACACGTTACCGCTATTTAGTGAACGCCGCGAATACCGCCCACATGATCTCGCAGGCATCGGGCCGCATGGCTTCGGCCTCGAAGTCCAGATCCAGCAACGACCGCACGCGGCGAGTGGCCAGCTCGTAGTCCTCGTCCGACAGCGGCGCGAAGGCGTTCTCCAGCACGTCGGCCGAGTGCGCCAGCATCAGCAGCGCCAGCGACCGCTTGTCCGCGTGCGCCACGTCCGTGATCGAGCGCCGCAGCGCTGCCTCCTGCACCTATGCCAGACACCTCTGTCAGTATACATTGCAACAAGGCCACGGATATACCTGGCATTAACCATTATGACTCAGTCAGAAAATTATTTACTAATCCAGGAAATTAAGACATACAAGGGTCCAGAAATTTCAATAGAGCTGAAAAATGGTATGAATCTCTGTGCTGCTATTGTGAATTTCCTGACCCGGGCATCGAACCCGAGTCCTCATGGTGAAAGGCGCATACGCTAACCTCTAGACCATCTAGGCAGTATAAATTAACTTACTAGAAATATCATCAGTATTTCTGTCAAAAGATCACTACTTTTGAAATTTAATTTAGGCATAAAGCTTATCAGATAAACAATTTCTAATGGATTGCATATTAAATAAAATTAATAATATTTGTAGACACCAACTTGGACAGTGTACAACCACATTGTGGTAAACCAACGTTTATACACCCAGATAGTGTTTAGTTGGAAACGAAAATTAACGCCATTAACGGCCAGTTTCAGAGGTCTCGGATAAATCTAAACCAACCCATAAAAAATTACTTAACCAAATTTAAAAGTAACACAAGCTACACTTGGAAAAACAACATAGCTGTCACTTTCATTTATATGTTTTATATGCTTATGCTGCCAATAAGGTTTATGTAACACCTATGAAATTGGTATGTAGTATGTACTAAGAATCGCAAAAGTCGAAAGATAAATATTAATTAATTTAAAGACTACAACTATGTAAAAAAAATCAGTACTGCTACATATTTATTATATTATAGAGAGGTGTAAAAATTGTTTACACAGTCTACATTTTAGTGGCGAAAAGTCAGTTCTTAACAATAACAAGTCTCCTTTTACATTGAACATGTGCCTGTTTTTGTTTATGTAATTGAGTACCTTACATACTTCGGTTACCACAAGCAAAGAATGTTCAATATTTAAAAGAATTAAGTATATGCAAGAAAATACCTCTCTTGTGAAATTATAGCTTCTATAAATAAACAGTAGTAGTGCAAATGTGTTTTCAATGAACTGTTTATATAGAGACACTATAATTTCACAATCATTTCATAAGCAAAGAATTGATTGTTGGCATAGAAATCTGCTTTCGAAAGAATCGTTTATATCATATTTAATTTTATGTTTCGGATGACACAATTAGAATGATTTTTGTATGATTATGGTTGTAATTGGTATTTTTTGTAATATTTGGTAGTTTTTGGTAATTTCTGAAGTTTTCGGTAGAATTTTGACTATATAGTTGTTTTTGGTGGTTTTTATTTCTTTGCAGGTGTAGTAAAAGCACTAGTCACTCGGGACCATCAATCTATTTTTCGGGTCCTCAAACTATACCCCTATGAAATGGAATACTTTTATCCCTAGGTGTAGAATGTACTATTTTGCATGAGTTCAAACTACCAAACTCCTTTAATGAACTTTATAGGTGTGGTGATTTCAAGACAAGAAAAAGGTTTAATGCATACTCTGTGATTAGAATAAAAAGAAGAAAAAGAAAATCGATAAATAAATTTTCTGGCAGGGGTCCATCACAAACCCCACTAGATTTTGTTTAACTATCTTGTTATAATTGTTGAATATTACCAGGAAAATGTGTACTAATAATAATCACTGTTATCAACGAAATTTTAACATACCTTTAAATGGGTTCACTATCAACAGATTAGTGTGATCACAATCTATTAATGTTAATACAAATCAAGGTTGATAAGTATTAATTTAAACAAGAAAAGGGTAGATAATTACCTTTTTAACCAGTCGGCATTTGACAACATTGTCCGTCAATGGATGGGTAGTCATATCAAATAGCAAGAAGTTTTGTTTCTCTGTAGTCAGCACTCCTTTTTCTACAAGATTTTTCGCCAGCCTCTCACGAACATTCTTTAATTGATACTTCAGTTTCATAGGATTCCATGTTTCACCTGAAAGTAATAATACACAGTCAATTAATAAATGGGGTGCATGAAAGGAGCCTCCCCGAGTGACGTACACAATAATTCCCTACATCCGGCGCACCCTGGGCAATTCGCGAGTTCTTAAAAGCGAATTGGCTAATCCTTTCACCACGATGGCAAGTCAAAACCTTGACCATCTTACTGACTGTCCAAAATGCCCTACCACCTGCACAAGAGAGGCGCTCTTGAACGCCGACGAGAGCGCCATAACAGTGGCTCCTTATTGGACCAATACAATTTTAATCAGCCATCGACACGACGAAGAGAAGAAGAGAATTAATAAATGGCAGTTGATATGTCTGAACTATATCAATGAACTGCCATGTGGATTACAAAATAATTTTAAAAATATTGAGCTGCTAAAACAATAGAGGAAAATATTACTATACAGTGTTGTTACAAATAATTTAATTTTCTATTACAGGAGCAGGAAAAGAAGAAATAAGTTACTTTTAAACTTTTTTATAACTCAGCTCATACACAAACAGTATACAGCACTGCATATCATTACATCCATTGGCAAGTCATTACTTAACATACCATAATATAACATTACGCCTATATTACCCAAAAGGGTATCACAGAGGTGTACAAAACCCAGATGTCCCCTATTATGTTTAGGTCCCATGGGATAGCGGGTAAGACTATTACCATTCTAACTCTGTGTTATTGAGAATTTCCTGATAGAAAATTCACAAATAACACTTTAGCCCGACCCCGGAATCGAACCCAAGACCTCACAGAGAAGCATGAAAGGAGCCTCCCCGAGTGACGTAAACAACGATTCCCTATGTCCGGCGCACCCAATCGCACCCAATGGGCAATTCGCGAGTTCTCCAAAGCGAATTGGCTAATCCTTTCACCACGATGGCAAGTCAAAATAAAATTTGACTCAGCCATCGACACAACGAAGAAGAACAGTGAGAAGCGCATACACTAACCACAAGACCTAAAAGGCGCCTCTATATTATGACAATGTATCATTAGGAACACGGGCAGGTCATAATATACAAGTCTATGAAAATATATGTAATTATGTGCAAAATAAAACTTGTTTACTCTCTCCATCCTGCATGAAAGTCTATGACACCAAAACTTGTACTTTCTAATTAAAATCTGCTTAATCATAATTTATACCCATATCTATTTAGATAGTCTAACATTAAATCAATATTTATATGTATTGAGGATTTATACCAACTAAAATTGATTTTTCATGTCATGCTCTCTCTCAGGTAGGTGTTAGTTCTGACAGAAAATTTTGATTCTAACACTTTGTACACACAGCTAAACATCAGCTATAATAATATATTGCTCTTATAAGCTGGTCTTACATTGCACAGGGAGCCTATACAATGCAAGACTATGATAGTGGCAATGCATAGGTATATTGGCAAAGATGGTGCACATGAGTTTCTCACCATCTCTTCTCATGATGCAATACCCATCGGAGCTGGTACTGGGATTGATTCTACTTAAAATTTCTAAGTCAATCTAAGCTCCAGTGTCAAATCATTTTATTGCAACAAGTATTATAATTTTAATAGTGAAGTTTTTAATTTTATATTTTTTGTATTTTGATGCATGTTTTGACCTGTTTAAGCACCCCTTGAGGCCCATGGAAATAAATGGTTTGATTTCTGATTTCTGGTTGATGAGTAGTCATGTGTATATGAAATGATGAGATTCTAAATGCTACTCAATATTATTTAGAGCCTTGAGCTTCTGTATTTGGTGATCCACCTCATTCAATTCATGTAGATATTTCAATGTTTTTTTTAACAAGTACCAAATACTATCTAAATTTAAATACAACAATATTTAGTTAATGCACTTGAATCATAGTCTGCCTTACCCTTAAAAGACTAAAATATCCATCCATTGTTATAACAAGTGTGTGGAATTGATGCTAAAAAGGTTAGTTCACATTATTTTCAAGAGATTGCAACATACCACTGAGATATTCTATCCAACTTTGCACTGACTCTGGAGGTTCTGTTTCTTTCATGTGTTTCAAGGCCTCGTCTAGCAATACATCACCTGTAGGTGTATCTGGAAATAGTTATAAATGTAAATTAATTGATTAAATACCCTGCGTCATTTCTTATCACTTCTCTTCCTGTTACATTTGATAACAGCTAGGTTACTAACTACAGTATTAGGTTAATATTATTTAGTTTAAAATTTTGACTACAATATAAAAATGCTTGAATACTTATGTTATCTGAAGAGTTTAATACTTGTTCAACTACATAGTAAAGTATTCATAGATCTCATTCATATTTAATTATTATGTTGTCAATAGAGATAGCCTTTATACTTCAAGCTAACAAAAGATGCAACAAAGTTCTATAGGTATAACTAATATACATACCAATACTCAGAACTCAATTTCCATCAGACTGAGATTATTATTCAAATTTGCAGAGCTGTAATAAAACGCATAATAAAACCTTTCTCTTACCTGATTTAACTATTACTTTTCTAGATAACAATCCCTTTCTACGCATGCCAGCTCTTTCTAATTCTACGCGGCCTCTCAGACCTAGTTCAATTAAAATACATCCTCTCAAACCGCTGGATATGCAATCATTCCAAAATGATGTGTAACCCTGAAATGACCATCACATGAATAAACCAGTCACGACAACAATACATCATAGTTATTCCATCCCGCTGATAACTCGTGCTTTACCTCTTTGTCCTTTAGCCCTAAAAGTAAAACTTCTTCCATGAGCGTCAATCTAGTTTCCTTTGAATCCCCGTCATCATAATTTTTATCAATTTTCTTATCATCGACTTCGTGGTTTTCCTTTAGTCCTCCGTCTGCATTTTCCTTTAATACATTCCTTCGTTGCACCAACCCCTCGGTTCGATTCATTTTAACATTTATCAGAATTTCGTAATATGAACTGAATGATTTAGGTGAATGCAAATAATTAGTTATTTTCAGAAAATCATAAACGAATCGTTGACGTTTACTTTGCGACGTGATGTTGTTGTGCAAAACATGGCCGACGACAGTCGACATGAACATTCCGTTCGTTCAGAAATAGTAAAGAAATGAGGTTTATAAGGTTCTGCCGATTAAATAAAACGTATTTCTAATTTATATTTTACAGACAAATATTGTGTTAAAACATTACAGTTATGTATTTTTATAAAATTGTTTTACTATAAAATTAACAATGAGTGAATGGAACGTAAACTAATATTATGTGTTTTTAGGGCAGTTTTTAAGGATTTTTTTATCAATATTAAAATTTAATTCAGTTTGTGTTGCATACTTTAATGACTTTTAATTTGAGTAATAATGTTATAGGAGTAGGACCCTTTATTTGCTTGATTATTACACTTACTATTTGCCAGATAAGCGACAGATGGCGCTGCTAAATTGTTGATTAGTAGGTATTGTCTAACAAATTATATATATTATCATAATAATATATTTATATGTAAATATTATGTAAAAAATCTTATTAAATATAAACTACAAATAATTTCTTATTAACTAAGCAAAAATTACCGCTTTATTTTCTCTTTCCAAAATGTTCATCCTAAGGTTGCCTGGAAGAAATCGTTTTAAGCGATAAAGCAGCCCTTTGTATATTTTTTCTCTTTTTATTGTTAAAAAAATATGTACAAATAAGGTATTTTCTATCTATATAAATATCTATCTATCTTATCTTAATAATTTGCTTAATTAAATACCTAAACCAAACTATTAATTAATCCATGATTATGATAATTCTTAATAAGAAATTCCTAATACTTAATACAGCATATTAATGAATCGGTGCTCGCCGCTCGGTAGATGGCAGTAGGCTCACAGTAATGAATGAACGATTCAGAGATAAATTAAAAAAAAACAATTAATCATTAAAAAAAGTCAAAATAAAATTGTTTTGTGTAATAGGCAATTTTAATATGTGCTTAGGGAACATGAAATCAGGGTTATAGACTGGCCTGCTCAGTCCCCCGACATGAATCCCATTGAACACGCATGGGACATGTTACAACGAAGAGCTATGGTTAATTTTTCTCCAAATTTGATATCAGAAGAACAACTTTTCCTGCACTTGAAAAGAACCTGGGACCTGATACCACAGCTCGATTCGGATAACTTAATTTTGAGCATAAATAACCGATGCCGAACTCTAATTATTGTTAGGGGAGGAAATACTGATTATTAACCTAAATTAAATGCCGTTTTTAGGGTTCCGTAGTACCTACAAGGAACCCTTATAGTTTCGCCATGTCCGTCTGTCCGTCCGTCTGTCCGAGGCATAGCGACGAAACCGTTGGTGCTAGAAAACTGTAATTTTGCATAAACATGTATGTTAACTATACAAAAAAAGTCGTAGAATAAAATTTGGAAAAATATTTTTTTTTCGGGTAGCTGTAGGGGTACATGTAAAGTAGGGATGTTTTTTTTTTTTGTCGCCTACCCCATAGTGTGGGATATTGTTAGATAGGACTTTTAAAAACGTTCAGGGGTTGCTAAGACAGTTTTTTGATTAAGAGATCCGTTTGCGAGATAATTAACTTTAAAGAGCAAATTTTTGTTCGAGTAGAGCGTCCCCCCCCCCCCCCTCTAAAAGCTAAACTACTGGATCCCAAAATCTGAAAAAAAATTGTGTCGGTAGTACATGTAATGAACTTTGAAGGAAAACTATAGCGGATAAGTTCACTTCATTAGTTCAAGAGGAATAGGGGTCCGAAATGTCAGATGCAGTTACTCAGAATATTTCGTTCAAAATTCTTGAAACATAAATAAACATACATAATACATATATAAAATCACGCCTTTATCCCACGGGGGTAGGCAGAGACGATGGAACGCCATGTGCTTCGCTCCTTACATACTTCTTTCGCTTCCTCAACATTCATACATCTCGTCATACGTGCTAGAGTAGGGCGTCCCACCCCCCCTCAGAAAGCTAAACCGATAGCTTAAAAAATCTGAAAAAAATCACGGTGGTAGTATATGTAATAAACTTTTCATGAAAACTATAGCGGTTACTTTAACTTAATTAGTTCTAGAGTAATTGGGGTCCAAAGTGTAAAATGCAGTTACTTAGAATAATTCGTGCAAATTATAAAAACCTTTAAGTAAGTAAGTAAGTAAGTAAGTATTTATTTCATAACAACATAACATTGTGTTGAAAATTTCTTAAAACTACATAAAATTAATAATAACTACACAACATTATATAATAAATTAAAACAAAACATTAGAAATAAACAATATTAAAATTTACAATATTACAATTTCATAAAAATAAAAAAATAAAAATATATATATTCAAAGCAATTAAAACATGATTAAAATCTAGTGTTTGTCATTAATAAACTCGTCAATACTGTAGTAACCTTTCCCCAACAAATATGTCTTTGAAAGTAATGACTTGTATGAAGATGTTACTTGTTTAATACAGATAGTAAATCCCTTTTAAGTCAAAATATGTTGTTACGACTAGCTACGGAACCCTACTGCGCGTGGCCCGACATGCACTTGGCCGGTTTTTTGTTATTATATGACTTTAATTTTCATAATTTCCTATATAAAATAAATTATGTACAAAGTAAAAATTATACCCAAAAATAAAATCACAAAAAAATAAGTTAAAAATCTTTGATGCATCTCTTTTTATGTATTGCAAGTATAAACCATAATACAAACTTCAATTTCATATATAATTGTTTTAACAAAATATTTACAGAATTTCATATAATAAGGTAAAAATGAAATATCCCTATGCAATGTTGATGTGTGTAGATACATAAACATTTCTTGTTACATAATAAGTTATCAAACTCCTCCGAAAAGCTCGATTGATTTTTATGAAGTTGTTTGTGTATTGTTATTTTGTTATGGTGTGTGGTATGTGAACACATAATATATTGAAAACTATTCTTTATACCTCTTATTTACCACACGGGTAGAGTCGCGGTTGGCAGCTAGTAAATAAATAAAATTAAATTATGCACTTGCTTTTATTAGGGTTACGTACCCAACCAAAGGGTAAGAACGGAACTCTGTTACAAAGACTTCGTAGTTCATCTGTCCATCTTCAGTCTGTCACCAGGATGTACTATATCTCATGAATCGTGATATATACGGGTCATGCGAATAACCCTCGGTCTGCTGTTGAAATTAGTCGAAAAACTTGTGTCTGAAATAGTGAGGTACTCTAGCCAGTCTCCGATTGGGGATGACTGAACTTAGTCCAATTTAACCCCACTAAAACACAGGTTTGCGCGTTCACCGCAAAAAAAAACTCATTTGCTGTGGCTCTACAGTTCCAAAACACGGTCCTCGCTAACAGCATTGGGATTCTCGGTGTCAATATATCCTGTGATGTCCAGTTGAGGGTATGCTCAATACAGTCAAGTGGTACTTCATCGCGGGGCAAAGACTCATGTTTTACAAAGCGCAAGTCAGGCCTTACATGGAGTACAGCTGCCATCTACGGGCTGGAGCATCTAAGTACCAGCTTGGGCCTTTGACCCAGTGCAGCTTTGAGCTATTAGGATAATCAATAATCTCAAGCTCACAGACGGTATCGAACCTATCCTCCCCTCCTCTAAAAATAGTGCAAATAGGTTTTTAATGGCTCGGCAACGCACGAGTGATGCCTCTGGTGTTGTAAGTATCCATAGACTAGGGTAACTGCTTACCATCGGGCGGACCGTATGCCTGTTAGTGGAATAAAATTAATGATATAAAACAAGTTTTAAACAGTTTAGGCACTGGCATGGAAAACGCCCAAGTTCTAAAATTTGTGAAAGATAAACGCAGAATTAAATTTCTTTGGAGAAATGGAGCTGATTCTCCGTATGTAGCATAAAATAATATTTTAATTTACTCTTTCTCACGACAGAGCCTTGATGATGAATATGATGCTTATCGTGCAGCCAATTTCACCGTTGCACACGTTGTTCAGCGGTCACACGCACACGCACTCGCGAAATTAATGTGTACCCATCACAGTCGGCATCTGCAAATGATAAGTCCTGAATATATTTCTACGTGAAATGTTAACCATCTGCGGATCGAAGGTAGTAAGCATCACTCATTTATCTCTACTTAATAGGCTATTTTATTTGTGCCATTAAGTATAATTTATTAAAATATAATTATTTATTTTGCCTATCATCATCTATTGGACAGAATACCAGAGTAGGTTGAGTTGTAACTGAACATTTCCTCCTGGTATATTCGGATATTATTTTACTTTTCAATGAGCAGGCAATTAATTTGGAACCGCACGTTGTGCAGCCGCACACAGCAATCAATTAGAATCTAATACTCTGGGTCGTCTTATCGTGTAATAATAAAATGATTAGACGAACGAGAGTAGATACCTGAATGGTGATGATTTCTATGAATACCGTATAAATTGTTTCTAATCTAATTTTTATATTTGAAGCATCCGCGAAAGACGGCCGCTGGACTTGCAGCCGAGAGGTCGTCTCGTAATTCAAATCTGGCCGTTGCACCATCTCTGCCTTTTTTTTTTTTTTTTACGTGGGGAAATGCATTTACGCATACCACCCCACCCCGGGGAAGGGCAGAGTGGTTATGTGGGACTCGCCCGTGCCAAAGATGGTAAACGGCACGGGAATACCCACTAAAACCCCACGGTGCTCCCGCACTCGCCTTGATGGGAGGGTCATGGGAATCTGGCGCAGCCTTTACGTCCACGACCCTCCCGGCGATGCCCGCCGAAGCGGGCCCCTCATGGCCCCCAAAGAGGGGGCTGGCGCAAGCCACCGACCAGCGCGAGGACCGCGTGCAAAGCCATCTGACATTCCCCATGTCCGACGGCCTGGTCCTCTCGCGGCGAGACAGGTGGTCGGTCCCGCCGCCCACCACGCCGCAGTTCAACGGCTGCGGCCCCGCCGGGACCGCGGAAGGCAGGGAATGCGGGGCATCGAAAAACGACGCGCGCACCGACACTCCTACCCGCCGCGGCTCCGTAAACCACCGGGCCACAGTGCCAGCTTGCGCCAACACCGCAGCCCGGCCTTGCCCGCCGAGGCAGGCCCCTCATGGCCCCCAAAAATGTGGGGGGACCGGCACCGAGGGCCGCGTGCAAAGCCGTCAGACACTTTCGTATCTGACGGCCTGGCCCTCCGCGGTGAGACAGATGCACCATCTCTGCCTGACACAAGCACATTAACATCGGGACCATAATAATTAAAAGTCGTTACCTACCTATCTACTTCATGCTTTAGTTGGGGTTGACAATAATACCAGTGAAGCATATTTAAAAGTAAGTAACATTGTTTGAATTACTTAGCTTTCTTTAATAGCTTATATTTGTAGGAAAGATTTACGCCTAAGTTTTTGTTAATTTGAGCTTAAACATTATCATTTGTAATTTTGTATCCAACCAAATAGAGGAGTGGCGACGTGGATTTCTGCTTATAAAAATATATTATTCACATAAATTTATAAGGAATTCATAAATGTAGACAATAAGAAATTATTGTTTACCTATATTTGCGAATTCATATTAAAAAGTAAAATAAATATAAAAATACATTTCAAAATATTATAGTTAGAATCCCACTGACCGACGCTAGATGCAGGGACTAAGCTGCTGCTGGTGGTTAGGGCTCTAGAGACAGGAACCTTCTCAGGATGCGTGTCAAATGGAACTTGCACGTTCAGGGTACTTGAAAGCTTTCAAACCCCGAAATTAAATAGGCTTGTTAAAAAAAAATACAAAGTAGGCAGTTTAAGGGGTGAGCCCCTACCGCCATCTATTGTATATTATTTGTAATCTATAAATCTGTTTATTGTAATATACTATAGATGGCGGTAGGCTTATGGACGAAGTTTATTCCTTGCTCCTACTGAATATTTCCTTATGGAAAATCCCGAATAACTCTTCTACCCAACCCGGCAACTGAACCTGTCAAATTATTTATTTATTAATCTAAACGGTACAGGACCAATTATAATAATAGCAGCCCTGTATCTAATACGTGTCCCACTGCTAGGCTCGGGCCTCTTCTCTGATGAGAAGGGTTAGGCCATAGTCCACCACGCTGGCCAAGTGCGGATTGGTAGACTTCACACACTCCAGCACTTTTTAGGCACTCTCAGGCATGCAGGTTTCCTCACGATGTTTCCTTCACCGTTAGCGAACGATAATTTATATGATAAATACACGAATATCTTTGAAAAGACGAATCTTAACGATTTATCGACAGAGGTGTGTGCCGTGGGTTCGAACCCGAGACCTTTGACTTAGCAGTCCTACAGTCTCCCACTCGGCTATCGCAGCTACTGGACCAATTACATTGATTAGATTCATGCATCGACAGAAACAATTTATAATTAAATTACAACAAAAGAACAAATAAAGAACAAATAAAAGATACCTACAATACAATTAGAATAAATTATCCGCAGGAGCAGCTTTAGGAAACAATAATTAAATTACTTCTCTGTCATCTCGCCAAACCTCATTATATCACGAGGCAATCAGTATTATATCTGTGTCCATTTTGACTACGTTATTTTATAATATTTCCTTTATTTAAAACTTAAAATACAAAATTACATTTACATTTTATAATTATTAATATAATTTTCGCGGTATACCCTTCCCCCCTCTTCCTCGTTAATTCACAATAGAATTTATAATTACATTATAACGAGCCTAAACTCTAACTATTCAGCAATCATCATGAAATGTTGACACTTCGCAAAGCAAAGCTGATTAAGACGAACAAACATATAACATAATAAAACATAACACTTTTGCCCGAGCGGAGAATGGAAGATTGAGGCAAATATAATGAGATAAATGTACCAACCATTTCTAAACAAACTTAAAAATAAAATCTCGAGAATCGCACCTTACTAGATCTTCTCACAGTACACATACAAATCAAACACACATGTACACCAGAAATTTGTAACAGGAACTTATTATCAATATTGTTTGTAAAAGGTTTATATTATAATATTAAGCACTAACGAAACTACTTTACTTAACTAAAATAATATATTTGAATAATAGTAAGTATTTCTTGAAATTATATGTTACCATAACTTAACTTGTTTAAGATATTTAGTACATTGTCTGTAAATTGCAAACGATACAATTAGGAATATCCAATATAGGAGAGGACACTGGCTGCCGAAACACAGGTATTTTCAATACCTACCTCGGGAGTTTGGGTTTCACATGAGCTTGTATTGTTAATTTATATACAATTAAGAATTTATTACTATTCGTGCTCCAAAATTACTTAAGTAAATGTTCTGAAACTTTCATCAATCGACCCATGTTTGACAAAAGTTCGTTTAATTTGTCATGATAAAATCCCCCAACTAACATAAAGGTTGGTTTAATAAGTTTTATTCAATATTATTTGAATCAAACTAGCCGAAAAGATTTTTTTGTTTAATTTCGTGACAACAGTCAATTTTATCTCTTTGTATCGTTAGTGTTCATGACATAAGAGAAAACGGGATAAGCGGGGTAAATGCTCTCTGATAAAACCGTGTCTTAAAACTATACCAAGTAAGCAGAACTTTGTCCTAGTAACTTTGGTCTCACTTCACCCAGAGTAATATGAACCAATTTATATTTTTTTATTTTCCCTATAATTGTGCTATATAATCTAGCCTCATGCAAAATTTCAATATTTTAGATTAACCCTAAGTGGGGTACTTAGGGTTAACTAAAAATCTGAGGTTTTAAGTTTTCATACATTTGGGGCGATTAATTGGGATTATATTTTATATTTGTGTTATTTTAGAAACTCCTTTTAGAAAATGAATGCTTATAAAACCATTAGTCCTTATCGTTCGCTTGCCATGCATTATCCCAACCAATTACTTGATGTCGGAGCAATATGTTTTATGCTTCTATACTTTCCTATCAAAAGTCATCTCAGCACTTATCCAGCCATGTTATCTTTGACACAATCCCCACCATCGGTCTCATACCCACAAAAGCATTCCTAATTAAAAACATAATTAATTCACCTACCGTTGTTGTGATATCGAACGAAAATATAATCCATAAATAAGAAAAAGATACACTAAGCATCGATTAAATCTATATTTTTTTGTCGGATTTCATTTGACGCATGAAAATCATGACCAAAAAAGCTCATGGAAAATCTTGATTTATAATTGCACGTTAAACTTGCTCGGTTTTTTTCTATTTTCAAATTGTATGTAATAATAAAATAGTCTATGCCTCATTGATAACTTTTTGTATGAACTTAGACAGCGATAGCAGCGCACGTGCACAGTTTTGCTCCTACCATGTAAACAGCCTCGAGCAGTATTTACAGAGGATTACACTTAATCATTTTTATCTTGTAATTTATGTAACGTTAAGACTCCTATATATTACTGTCTGTATACTTGATGACCTTAGTATGATATTGGTATTGATATGCATAAAATTATATAACTTCGTGATAACATTATTTATTTACTTATTTCTTTTATTTTACAGATAAGAACAAGCCTAAGGTATTATTTAGCTCAAAGTTTATCAATAATAATATTAATACCTTACTTATTTACTTTGAGTCCTACTTAGGTACTTTCAACCGTAGATAAAATTGTACACTGTGTTAAAACAGATAAAAGTAAATTCGATCAAAAATATGTGTCTATTGCTGTGTTATTTTTGAAACAGTCGATGAGTCGACTAATGTAAGTACAATTTCTTTTCAACTATTTGTTCTTGGCTTGACTGAAACATTTTAATTTAAATTGTTTAATAATTGACACTTCAACGAAGACGCTTACTAGTAATTCAGTAGATACATGATTCTGAGACTTTGAGTGCAAGAGTTTTCGGGAGCGAGGTTTCCCCTGAGCCTCGGAGAGCTTTAAAGATGAGATTATAGCAGTCCTTATGGGCAGTGCCGGATTAGCCATATAGCCAGAGTAGCAAATGCTACGCGCCCCGCAAATTGGAGGGCCCCACGATTCATCGCCTGTCCGACTGAGTCGGCGCTCTCAGGCTATTAAGTTTAAAAGAGAATATTTATAAAAAAAGTCGGTGCCTATGGCGCTCTCTAACTTTTAGATTTTAAAGAGAAGATTTATTAAGAGAAAGTCGGTATTATATCAAAAAAAGTTTATTTGAAATAGATTTGTTTTAATACCATAAGATTGAAAACCTAAAGCAAACCAAGGGCCCCATGACAGATTTTGCTAGAGGCCCCGCGCTGGCTTAATCCGGCACTGCTCGGGTAGTCTTTTTGTGTGAGACAAAATTACAATTAAGTTAAAATAGTGATGTCAATGATAAAAATCACACATAGCAGTTATTCACAATAATCACAGATATTCTCAGTTCACTAAAAAGGCCCCGCGGTTCACTGCCTACCGTCTGGCGCTGATTTTCAACCAGCACCGCCAGAGTATGTATCGCCTCGTACTGGGTTGTGGAGGTCTCATGGCAGACGCTATACGTAAAATACGTTAATCAACAGAATCCATTACAATAGTAGCGAACTCCCAAGTTAATTGGGAAAAGCCTTGGAAATGATAACATCGAATAGGTAAGTCTTGAACGTGACTTGACGAGTTTCGAAACAAAATTTAGGACTAGTAATGAAAATAATATTTTGGTTTGAACCAAACAAGAAACAATTTTTTTTTTACTTTTTACAAAATTTATGAAAACCGTGCAATGATTCTAGGACTGAATTAAAGACTCCAAAAAAAATTGCCAAATTTAATTGGCTAAAATCCTTAGCTAAAGTTTTAGCACCCTTTACTCACTTTTCACTTAGCAGATTTTTCATTTTAATAATATATACATTTTACATAAAAATACCAAATTCAACTTTATAATCGAAATATTACAAAAATAGTATAGCCTAGAAATTTTATACTAGTTTTAAAGTTTACGGCTGTGTTTATATCAAAACTGAGAATTACTTTCAAATAACACAAACTCTTCTTTTTATTTACGGACAAACTTTATTTATTAAGATAAATTAAGCGTCAAATTTAGATCGCGATTCTGAAATAAAGTAAAAGAGATCACAATGTTTCGTTTTGTATAAAAATTTTCTGATCTCTGATCTTTCTAACGATATACATAATACTATGAAAAAGAAATAATTTCATAACTAAATCCCTTAAATATGTGTAACTGTGTACAAGGTTTTTACAAATCTTGGTACCGAAATGTACTCCAGATGATGTTTCTAAAACTTAATTACTTTAAACTTAACTTTAACTTAAAACTTAAAACTTATCAGGTGGACTACACAACATACAAAACAGTATCTTGCAACTAATGTAAAAACATTAAAGTTCGTATTACATATTTATAAGTGTAATGTATAAAATATAAGTGGTAATATGACCATGCATCAAAGTTTGCAATTACCGTCATACTTAATTTAACCAAAAAAAATAACACAAACTCCTTTTTATTTACAGATTTTTTTTTAACGAAAAAAATATTCTCTAAGTCTGTTTAATACCGCTATTTAAAAAAAGAAATTCTAGTCTATTAGCTGTCTAACAGTATGCAATATGCCTTAACAAACAATAAATTACTGAACTAAATCACTTAAATTTGTGTTACCAAAACAGGTTTTATTCTGAATTATCGTCTCGTCTATTTCGTAACTATTTGGCAAAATGGGGAATAAAATGAAATCATTGTTTATACGGCAAAGCACCCTTATTTTATCCAACATTGCTTGAAAATGAGAGAATGGAAAATTTAAAATTATTGGGCATCCAATATACCGCCCTCTCTGCAGTAAATATTTTATTTTCTAAGGATCTTATCGGTAGCTACGTAAAGGTGACTGTCCTTCGTCGAAAAATATAGCGATCTAATATCACAAAAGTACATCTCCACCGTGTCGTGTAGATACCTGTGGTATAGTCATACCAACCGACATTTTTCATTTGATACCTATCGTTAAGTTTCCATTGCAATATCATTTATTGGAGTCAAATTAGATAAGATATTGGTTTACGTTAAACAGGCATAATAATGTGGCAATTACCTCTGATTAGCCAAAGCTGAGTTATCGGAGTTAGTTGAGAAATACAGCGCAAGTGTGTAAGCAACTCGCACTCAGTCATCTGCGCGGTCACCGGGTAGCACGTGCGTGATAATGAGTGTGAACGAACCTGCCGTCATGAATGTGGACCACCAGAAGGTCTCCCCTGAGGTAAGTCTAAAATAAACCACCTTTTATTCTCGCTGCAAAACTTCCAGCCAGTGATTATATGGAAGTGTTAACTTAAAATCATAAAGAAAACACTTGAATGTCACCATCGCGCGAAAATTTTAAGTGTTTACCATGTCTTCGCGAACAGTGAAGTGAACTTTAAACTCGAGCTGTCGCGAGTAGGGCAAATCGCCAGTTGGCTGCGGCACTCGCGTCACCTCGGTCGCCACAATTTTCCGTCCACACTGCCGACCTACACAGGGTCAGCCGACGGTCTCGGCCATCTCGTACAAACCTACGGACACATTTCTTATAAATTGTAATTGTTTTACAAATAATATAGTGCAATGAAATTAAAGTGAGCGAGCTATTTATAAAGTGCAGTGCAGGATTGATTTCTTCTGAATTCTTTTTCGGTAAGCCCCAAAATATTCATAAAATAACAATGGTAACTTAGCTCTATTTTGTAAGTTATACTACTTTCCTATTTTAGTAGAGTTTAGTATTTCTTTTCTTCTCGGTGAATTTTGTAAAATATCTTTTGATATCCTAAAAATTTTTATTTGGCTAATATACAAGCTATCATCTAATTATATTTAATTAATTTATCGAATGGCTTGTTAGAACCAGTCCAAAGTTTACACACATCGAAACTCCCGCCAAACAATGAACCGTTACACCCGTTATTCGTCGTTTGCCCAAATTTACATACCCAGAGATGCTTTGCATACCTAATACTAAAATATAAACGTTGGACATATTAGTACGTATATTATTAACCTATGTCTCGTAAATATTATTATTTAGCGCACACTTCCGCAAAACGTAGTAGGTATGTATTACTATGTATCTACTTAATAGAGTAGGTCCGTGTTAATAATGTGTACGTTTGTTTCCGTCTTCGTGTCGTACAAATATTTGCGTTTATTTAGCTGTTTCATGCGTTGACTCTATTTTCCTTGTACCATTTACTAATTAATAACAGCGATTGTGGATATGTGCTGTCAACGAAATTCGAGTAACCCAACACTAATGCTATTAGTATTGTTAAACAGGTTAAACCACTTTTACCGATACGTACTTAGAATCGTACCTAGTGTTAAAAAAAATGCATTAAAATAGTTAATAATTGCTTATTTAATTATGTACCCTACGTAATGACAAGCTATATTTAGTTCATATATAGAACTTTGTAGTTGTTTTATTATATCTATTGACGCAGCCAAACCTATATCACGCCATACGATAAATGATAACCGCGCGTATTTATCATACTGAACGCTATCTACCCGCGCCGAATCAACATTGGTGGTAATATAACGAACAAAAACCGGGATTACCTAAAATTTTAATTTGCAATTTAATACCTTGATAAAGTAATTTTTTTTTATTAATAAAAACCATATTTATCACATACGATAAGAATATGATAAAAGCGCATTATTAGTATGATCTCGTCATTTGCGCTACAACAGCTTTTCATTACATAGAGTCATAAAACATGATGCAACTAAAAGCCGTTTTAATTGGTATTACCAACTTACTGAAATAATTGAATGGTTATGTCTTGCAAGCATATGTTACAGGATATTAATAGTGTATGAATATGTCGCAGGTTGATGATAAAATCGGGTTTTTGATCAAGAGACGACAGAAGGCAAAAACGTCTAGGGCAGTCGAGAAGTTTAATCGTAAAACACAATAGATTAACCGATAGGTTTTGATCAAAAACCTTAATTTCTTATTAAATTACTTGACTCAGTGCGACTCGTCTCGGATAGGTTAGGTTAGAAGGCTGAAGCGTGACTAGAGTCATTTTTAATAAATCACCCAGAACGAGAACATTATGTGTTTAACCCAAAACTAGAATTATCACCTTAACACACTTCCAGAATTAGCTCAGGATTGATAAATTGCCTAGGAATTGTATAACCTTAATTTGAGGTGCTAAATTTATGTAAAATTATCGCAAACATATTTGTTTTTGCCTCTACCAAAGAAATAAAAAACCACTGTAGCAAATTGAAAACGCAGTCGAGTACATTTTATCATAAACCTAAACTAATTTATGTTTTAAATCAAATTCTAGACTGCCTTCTACATTTTTGCGTTCTTCGGCTCTTGCTTAAAAACCTAGGTTATTGATCGGAAACCCGATTTGGTCATAAGCCAGCGACATAATCCAGTAAAACTATAATTGTAAAACCACATTACGTTATAGCTACTGATGCACGCACGCGTACGCACGAAGCGTTGCGTTTTAACATTCCTTATGCAAACTGCTAAAGAGTGCAACGCCCTGCCCGAGTCTGTTTCCGTATGAGTACAATTTGGGTCTCTTCAAGACGAAGGTAAATAGTATGGTAGACAGCATTATCATTTACCATGGTGAGATCGTGGTGAACCTGTGCATATCCACCATACACGATCCTATCCACCATTCAAAAATCCACGTCAGTTTTTAAAGCTATCGATCGTTCACGTGCAAATTGAGTTCGTTGTATAAGAATACTATAAATATCGTTGATAATTATTATGCAATTACTGAAAAAGTTTTGTATGTTATCTCTAATTCTTTACTAAGTAAAAATTTTAGTCACGCGTGAATCATTTTTATTATCTCTTCCTATGAAATTTAACGAAAGATTATAAACAAGGTGAGTTGCAAAAATTTAAAAATAATCATTACTTTTTACATAAAAGGAAAATGAGTGCATCATAAACCTACATTATCAAAAAATTGCCTGTAAAAAAATAACTTACTGATGATTGATTAAAATTAATGTAACGACTTGCAATTGTAATTGTTGACATTTTAAAATATTTTGTTATTTGACATCAATAGGATTAGAGATATTGTGTTTCTCTAGTTATTAACATTTATTTCTTTATATTACTTTAGTTAAAATTAAGAAGTCCAAGTTCATTAAATGAAATCACACGAAATTTGAATTTCTATCAATTAAATATCGACCGTATTTTTAAGGAAATAAGAATGCATTACATTTTCGAAACCGACAGTTTCCCTCACAGAATCACGCCACTAAACTAAACAGAAATCCATCCTATAATTAATCAAAAAACAATCGGCGTCAATCTAAGGTTGACATTTCAAAATAAATACTGGAAGATGATTTCATTTAGAGCTGTGTACATGTATTAGTTTGCGTCGGTTTGATAAAATAGTTTTATGTTCACACAAATAACTTCTCCTAGTGTGACATATATTATGATAACGTCAAGATAGCGGTGACCCCATGTTTTTATCTTTGTAAACTTTCTTCTTATCAAAAACACGTCTTATATTTACTATTAAACGCGTAGTTAGGCTGTAATAAATTAGCAATAATATTCTATTCAATTTGCGTTTATTAATAACTAGCTCGCCCACTTGGTACCTACGTCGATAAAAGTACAAGTAGCCTATATCGGTCTTGAACTTCATAACTCCACCAAATTTTATAAAAATCGGGCCAGCCGTTTCGGCGTCCCCGCGTTACAGACGAATTCGTAATATTAATAATAATTCGGCTTTATTACATTAGTGAGAACTAGTTAGGATAAGAATGATTCAATTATTGTCTGATTGTATATTTGCGACATGGTACTAAAAGTAATATAAGTAGCTCTCGACTTTGTCCGCGTGGAAGTAGCTCTGCTCTCGCGCTGTGACCCGCGTTCAACCTTACTGCTCGTGGAGTTTAGAAAGAAAGAAAGAAAGAAAGAAAGAAATGTATTTATTCTGACAAACACAAAAACACAAATAAAAATAAAAAATAAAACAGTAACATGAATTTTGCCAGAAAAGGACACCATCTCAGCCATATGCTGCAGAGCTACAAAGCCCTGCAGCGCTGATATTCTGATGGCGCCAGAGAGAGGTAGGACGGTTAGCGTAATGTATCTAAAAACCTTAATTAAGAGTAAGACTATCAAACATGTAACAGACATGTAGTTCTCTAGATTAGCGCTATCAAAAAACAAACTAACTCCCTACCGCTTGCGTTTTACATATCCACATAGATCACTACGGTGGCTTTAAATTATTACACTATGTTTGTCAAATTCTTCTACGTCTCCTTACGGGTCATGTAGCCAGTATAGGTGTCTCTTCTATATCTGACCGATATAAAACTATAATACACAGTTTTTATTAAGATTAGTTAGAGTACAGATTAGTTTTTATTTAGATTATTAAGATTAAACCTTGGATAAAAAAAGAAAATTTTGTAGTTGCTCTCTATTGAAGAACTACCTTTTTTGTGAGTGTTCAAGGGTGGTAGTTCTTTGTAGAGCCTTCTATATACATACTTCTATGTTCAAATGATTGGCCGTTTACATACTAAACTGAAAAAATACTTGTCAAGTGCGTGAACCCGCACGTTCAGGGTTCAAAGATAAAAATATAAATATGTAAGCTAGTACACAAATAACAAACAACTAATATTTGGCACGTTACCCTTCCAAAACAACCCCTTAATGATCATCAAAATTCTTAAGGTAAAGTTTGTATGATCTTACGCAAGTGTATGCCAAACCTACCGCCTACCAAATGGTAGGCGGAAATGCATTTAATATTATTGAAACAAAAGCCGCAGATCGAAGATTTTTATCTGCCATATCAATCAAAACGCAAGAAGTAGCTCTTTATCTATTGTTTCATATTTTAATGATATAACATTGATTAATTACACCAAAATATATTAACATGGACTTTGAACAGGACGTAGTTCTGCGACATTTTTATACCTCCAAGCAGTTGCTTTCTACTTGCTCTTTAAAATATTGATAGCAGTGATAGCTAAGTGGGCAAACGTAGGACTGCGAAGTCCAAGGTCTCGGGTTTGAACCCACGGCACACGCCTCTGACAATATTTTTTTAAGAATCGTCTATGCGAAGATATGTGTGTATTTATCATACAAATTATCGCTCGCTTAATGTGTGGAATTCCGCACGAAAACATCGTGAGGAAACCTGCATGCCTGAGAGGGCTGAGCGCGCCTAAAAAGTACTTGAGGTCGTGTGAAGTCTACCAATCCGCACTTGGCCAGCGTGGTGGATTATGGCCTTACCCTTCTCATCGTGAGAAGAGGCCAGGGACCAGTAGTTAGACATATATTTAATACAGGGCTACTATTATTATTACTCCTTAAAATATAATAGTACCATTGTTAATTGCATTTTTTTGCTTCACGTTGACTTCAAGAAGAAATAAACAATCCAAGTTTGCAGCATTTACGACCTATGGTACCTACAAAACATTAAAACGTTAATAGATTCAAATAGTCAATAACAATAAATTAGTCCGTTCTATAACAAGTCTGCTTTATCAGTGTCGTCTTCGCATATAAAATTAGTACTAGTACTCACTACTTAGTAATGAAAACTGCCATTTAAGATACACAGTTTTAGCCACGACGATTTATAAATAAATCTGCAATGGGCAATGCGAATAATACGATAGACGTGAGCTGAATTACGCATCGCCTGCAAATTCTACGCACTTATCGATTTAATGTCTTTCTCTTCAAATTTCTGCAATATAAATATTATATTGAATCATCATTTTTATCTATAGGTAATATAATATTTTAAGACATGAGCAAACCAGTCAGTAAGCCGTCAACTCTAATCTCTACATATTCCGCTTACTATCTATTCTTTAAAGATATCCTAAAGAATGTTTATTAATGAAATTCATAATAATAATCCATGAATCACTCATCTTCATTCATATCGTCATAGGTTTTTGTTAGAATATCTTCCGCTCTCAAATTAAAATAAACAACAATACCCAGCCAATATTTTAAATATTTTTTTACAAAATCAAAAAACAAAGCATCACAGCCGTGCCCATGTCTTTCGTTCCAGCATAATCTATCCAACCGAACTGCGCTGCGTTTAGTTAGACTTGTATTCATAAAACTCAACTACATAAACAAACAATGCCAAAAATAGCTAATTATAAAAGTATAGTAGACACAAGAAACATTTTCTGCTGTGTAGCTGGCAAAAGTTCAACTAAACGATATTGATTACAAAGGAATATGAGACCTTCATGATGCTGAATAATTGCATCCTACTGGCATAGTTCCGGTGTAGTCAGAGTCAGTGGTTAGAACTGGTTAGAATTTTTGGGATAGGAACCTCACAACTCATGCTGAGTCGAGTCATAAAGATACATATTAACATTAAAATCAGCTACTATGTAATTTAACGTAGATAAGAAGCAATTAATAAAACAAATCTTTTAATAATTGAACATACTGGATACATAAATCCTATTTCCGTAAATTACCAAAATTTATTTAATGAGTTTGTATTATAATTTTTAGTTTTATGTATATATAGTTAGGCATTCACTTTATTAATTTATGTAAAATTATGTATTAAATTTTAATCATAAGCATCGTAAGTTAATTAATAAAATACTTTGCAGATAAAAAAAATAAAAATAATAATATAAATATTGCATAATAAATAAATATTTTCGATTGTTGTTACTTCTTCTTATTTTAGTATAAAACTAATTTTACTTTTGCTATGGTCATGTGAGATATACATTTACGATTTATGTAAAACTAGATTCTTAAGTTTTTAAAATTAATTGCCATAATTTACATGTATGCAAGAAGGTCGCCTTGCTAGGTGAAGTGTGAAGTGAGTGGGTTCCTGCACTGTTGTGGTTGTCACCATAATGCATTAATTATTGCATCGATCGTTGCTTCTTTCGCAAGAAAGCATTTTATGCTATAGTGCTGGCCAATATTTTGAAATTAGTTTACTTAATACGTATCTGGATAGCTTTCTATATAAGATGTATTTATTTTTAATTAAATGTGTGAAGTCTACCAATCCGCACTTGGTGGACTATGGCCTTATCCTTCTCATCATGAGAAGAGGCCCGAGCCCAGCAGTGGCACATGTATTAGGTACAGGGCTGCTATTTTTTAGTAGTAATAGTAAAGCTATTTATTTACAATTTATCATAAACAATTGTTTGTTTTGTTATAAAAGTATTATGTACAGGTAGAATTAAACAAAGATTGAGTGAGTTTTCTAGCCATAGTCGAGATCTACATAATTATACATACTAATCTATTTTTATCTAGAGCAATAGAATATCTACGATTTTAAAATAGTTGTTTTTTTGTTATTATTAGTAAGCTGTTATCTGATTATGTAGATTCACCTAATAAGACTATTTTTAATAATCATCCAATCGAAGCAGTTTGATAGTGCGGCTTACATAAGTAGGATTGGCGGCATTTGATGTTAAACAATTTTATTACTAGCAGGTAGTAAAATAAATACTTGTTATTGGTGATAACTACAACATAACACAATTGATTATATTTGAGACTAAACATGGTCATTTTTTACGAAATATTACATATCACGGCATATTGAAAACTATTTAAAATAGCAACTCTGGCTGGCAACCAAGAAACAGGAATTCCAAGTTTGGTAGCCGCTGTCTAAAAATAATGTATCTCTTAGAAATAAACTTTTATTCTATTTTTTTTTTTTTTTTTTTTACCACGAGTTTTATCGTGAACAAGCGACTTGCAACAGCTGCGAAATCTCGGAAAACTCGCTGCAACAAAATACATGGTCAATATCCCGTGAAATCTAATGTTTCGGTAATAACACAACTTGTCACCATCTTCTAGTCATTTGATTGATTTTTCAGCGCACTTACAACAATATGTAAATAATTAAAAAAAAAAACTGACCAATTACAATAATTTTAGAAAGGTTTTCTCATGGGTGCCATTGTCAGAACTGGAGCAAATTGAAAAGAGAACACGGGAAGCACCAGCTTTCAAATAAAAAAAGAATAATTAAAGTCGCTTCGCCCAGTCGAAAGTTATGAGGTAACAAACATAAAAAAAAACAAACGAATTGAGAACCTCCACCTTTTTTTTTTTATTTGGAGAAAACATTAAGCCTAACTGCCTAAATGTTTTTCAAAACTCAAATAATTATGTGAAGCGCTTTGTGTTTGTCAATATCATGACAAATACAATAAGCCGTAAGTCCTCAATTTCTCACAGTAGCATTTGTATGAATTTATGCAAGCAATTTCAATTTCTAAACTAAACGATAGATACTTGTCACTAAGCTAGTGCAATCATTAATTGTTTCAGGATGTGATTAAAGTCTATCATCACCTGGAATAATCCAGATAAGATAAAACTAAAATGACGAAATTATGATTATACTTAGAAATGAACTTATTTTTAATTACACATGGAAATTTGAATTACATTGGAATTTATCACTATCTAAAGTGAAATTAGATACCAACTAATTTACCACAATCGTAATTATGTCAGTATTCTAATATTTTTATCATAAAATAACATAACGCCTATATTACCCAGAAGGGTGTGATAGAGGTGTACAACACCCACATTTCACCTGTTATGTTTAAAACCCATGGGAAAGAATGAGCCTATTTTCATTTCCATCGAATCCATCCAACGAATTTCATGACGTTCACAAATAACACTTTGCTCGACCCGGTAATCGAACCCGAGACCTCGCAGTGAGAGGCGCATACTCTAACCACTAGACCATCGAGGCAGTCTATTATTTTTAATTTAATTAATTTAATGTTTTACACGGGCGGCGTATGTAGCGTTCTGGCTTGTAATCAGTGCCGGATTAAGCCAGCGCGGGGCCTGTAGCAAAATCTGTCAGGGGGCTCTTCAATAATTTTTATATATTATGGGGCCTTTGGTCTGCTTTAGGTTTTAAAGTTTATTGTATTAAATAAAACATAACTATTAACAATTAATTATAAAACAACTTTTTTTTATTTAATGTGGGCAAATTTAGATATAACGTTTTCCATATCTAGTTCTTTAAGCAAATCATGCTCTACAAGCTGGCTCATTTATATCGGTCAGTATGGGCAAGTCTGTATTTACAAAACATACAGGCATACATTATAGGCAATTAGGACAACAAATCTATGCAGCGTACACTATTCAACAATTTACTTCACTTTCTTATTGATTATTTTATTATTTATTATTTTTATAGCATTTAGCTATGCTTAGCAAATTATACTAACACACGAAATGACGTAACGTCCTGGCAAAAGGCGACCGTAGCTGGTTGGTGTGCAGAAGGTTGCAGGTTCAAATGTGGTTCCATATCTTTTTCAACTGTTTCTTTACTTCACATCGTCAGTAGTAATGTTCTTCAATGTTCGTGTTATTTACCGTCGCCTTGATAGTTATTTTGTACCAAACCAAACTCATTTACATTACAATGTAGTGTAGAAGGCAATTCTCACGGAAGCACGACAGACTATTCTATAATTCCTACTAACACAAAATAAATAAAACGTCTGAATAGTCTTAATCCTGTTTTGTGGCAAATTTTATAATACGTTGACAATTTTTGGAAAAAAGGAGTACTTTTAATACTATAAATTCAAATTTTGGATTTCGCAAGCTGTGAAAAGGATTTATTGATTTATTTGACTAAAAATAATTAATATTTCAATATCTTAGCAGCGAATTGCCAGAATGTCTTGTAGCCAAAAAAAGTAAAAAAAAAAATATTAATGTCATTATTATAACAGATTACTCGTTTTTCCAAGGTGATGTTCTTGGCAGTGTACGGTGCTCTTATTTAGAATCGTAATTGCTACTTGCTTGTGGCTTGCATTAGGTCTTCACGGGCACACGTAAAGGGCGACAATGGGCACGAACGCAGATGAGCTATGTTTTGAACGGGGAAACCACAATCGCACGACGTATTATTGGAGTTTGTGATTTCCCATTTGGCCAGATTCTCCCTGCAGCGACCAACTTGTGTCCGATGGTGGTTGAGAGACTTCCAGATCGGCCAACAAGATATTAAAGTCATACTTATTAGTTAATTATTTTGGTTACTTACACAAGCTTATAAATTAAAAATGTTTGCAAATTGTCCCCAAGACCTTTCATTGACCCCGTAAATTCACAACTGGACTTTGAAACATACATAATTAAAAACAAAGTTAGTAGGTTATTATTATCATCAAATGCCGATTTTATAATAATCTTACACTTACAAAACACTAAAAACTTTGCTCATAGCACCTCTTATCTTCATTTAGTGAAAATGGTTAAACAATAAGATCATGCCATAGCGTTTAGACCACTTCGAGAACTACGTTCGGGTGAACAAACCGAACTAAGGTAACCTATTACCTAAAAGCAATGACCTGGACGCCCCATGCTATGTCGTGATTCAGGGCCACATAATTATCTAGAACTTTTTAATAAATCAAGATTCAGGACGGCAACGTCCTGGATGTTGATTTAATAAAAAGTTCGTTGGCTTTACTTCCGTTAACAAAAATACTGGACATAATTTTTTTTTTTCATTATCTCTACCACTTTCTAACAACGTTACTTTAGGATTAGAAGTAATGAAAGATAGAAAGTGCAGACACACACTTTACGTAAAATAGAAGAATTACACCAGTACCATATCTTTTATAATATAATTCTTTGTAGTCTTTGCAGATGTTTCATCAGCATACTTTTTTCCTATTGTTGACGTAAATTGAGTAAACCGGGTAATTCCTTCCTATAATTACATCTGCGGAAAAAAGGAAAAAACTGTCAATATATAAAATCAAATAAGTACCTACCAAAGGCTAGTTTTTTTTAATTTCAGAAGAATATTATCTGATTATCCGAGAAACTTTTTTTTGTTTTTTGAGTAGAAATGTATAATCTTTAAATCATCACCATGTTTGAAGCAAATTTTTAAGCGTCATAAAGCGTAAGACATATTGTTTGTGATGCTAGTTACATCATGAAAATGAAGTTTTTTTTAACGGAAAAAAATGTTTGTTACAGAATAACACGACTGTCATAGTGGAGAACGGGGAAGAAATCGTGAAAGTGAACACAATGACCACCTCACCGACAGCCAATGGAATTAGTCACGCAAAATACATGAATGGTAAGCAGTCCCTTAATTTATTACAAGCAGGCAACGAAAGATTTCTAAATAATTTTAATAAATACCATTTTGTGGTCTGTGTTTCTACCCATCATACCATCTGACGAAGAATGGACATCGGATAACGATATCTAGGCTAGATATTAAATGCTAAGACATGTTTTATTCATAGTCACTCTTCTGTGCCACGTAAAGCGGGTAAAAACAAGGGAAATATGGGAGCCCGTGGAAATCCCTTCAGGAAATTGCATAGCCAAATCAATGCCATAGATAACTTTTATTTTACCTTTTAACTTCCTCAAGCTGACCATTTATTTATATTTATTATTTTATAATAGTACGTATATAGTTTTAAAAAAATCGATAAATTGTCTTTTATGAGTAGTAGATGGAAAAAGTTATTACATATTATTTTATTTTATTTTGATACAAAAATATCAGTTTTCCATAGTGTTGGGCTGCGTTAGATAGGTTTTTCATAAACATCATGCGAATAATAATTATATTTACATGTTACTTTTATTTATTTAATTTATGATGTGTGTGTAATAAAAAGCCATACCAATACCGGATTTGGATATTTGCGTATCTTATGAACACTTAAGTATGTATCTAATCGTAACTAAACACAGCAATAAAATGCTATCGTCTGACTTTTATTGACGACGTAATAAAAACCTGTTTAATACACATACATACCTACTAACAACATTACATTTTTGGACATTAGTGCCGATTTTATCACCCGAATGATTCACTTCTCCTGCTTCGTCAGGTTCAAACATTTATCCTTTCTGAAAATTATAACTCCAATGAAAACATGTAGGAATTCAATACATACTTAATACAAAAAACTATTAAGATTCTTCAATACGATTAACCTTAAATTGTTTATTTATAGATGAGATAGGTATACTAGATATAGATTTAGTCGTACCGGCAACTTCAAAGATACTGATAGCAACAAACATTTTATTTTTATGACTTCGTTGACTATATTTGGACTGTGATGTAAAATGCCTTGTGCTTTTCTCGGTTTGTCTGGAATGATCTATACTATTTGATTATGTTTTTAATTTGATCGTAGTTCTCAATCAAATCCAAAGATTGGATTCAGTTGATCCGTCGATTTGTGAGGTAGAAAGCGGCTACAATACAACAATGACCATATACCCTTCAGCAGAGGTTTCGTAACAAGTTCAATGAATCATTGTTTGATATTGATCGTTCTTGTACATTTGTACCAAAAACAAATCACGTTATTTGTTTTGTTGGACACAGAGTTCGTTACCAGGGCCGTCATAAGTCTATTCTGCGCCGCCGGGGTGCGGGACTCAGCCTGCGCCCTCGTTTTTTTTTTTTAGTGTAGTAATGCGGTATGACAAGCGCCGAAAACGTAATTAAAGAAAAAAAAATATTATTGTTGATGGCTATTTTTTTTTTGCTTGCGCATTATAAAACTGCAATGGCGTTAAATTCAATTAAATATCCTAAAATTCAGCGCTCGAAAGGCGCCCGGGTGCACTGCACCCCTTGCACCCCCTGTTAAAGACGGCCCTGTTCGTTACAAACATCCGGCAATTTTAAAGGTTATCGGCAAGATCTAAATAGAGCTAGGAAAATGAGTTTAAATATCAAAGTGGAAAGATAAATTGCATTTATGTTCATTATCAAGATTTTTTCAACATCAAGGACCGTGTCACAGTGGCAAAAAATCACAACTTCAGCAAGGAATTAAATTATAAATTGGTTTGTTGACTATATTCTAAAAAAAAATAATTACGGTTACAGGCCCAGACCAAATTGTACCTGCTGACAGCTATACCACAACAATCCCCGGTGGCCATGTAAAGATTCGTGTGGAAGCAAGAGGCCTGGCGTCAGAGCCCCCCATATCAGTGCCCGGCCTTCTCAGTAGGATTGTAGCGAGGTACCCTACCGCCACTGCACTGGCCTCAAAGAAACCGGACGGAAAATGGCACAAAATTACCTACAAGTGAGTCAGAATTTTGCTACATGTAATATGTTATGTACAAACATAAACTAGCGGCAGAAACTGCATACAAATTAATATTGCCAATGAGTACTTATGCAATTTTTAGATTTATATGAATGAAAGATTAAGACCGTTCATTAACTAAAATGAACTGAAAAAAAAAACAACTTAAAAAACAAATTTTAAAAAAATTGCTATTGCTATAGAACAATAATTATAGGCAAAGAAAATTGGCGCCGAATACAGATTTCAGTGTTGTTAGAGCAAAGAGCTTCAAAAAAAATGCATATTGATTTATTGTGATCAAAAGAACAGTCGAGTAGTATTTTTTTCTTAACAAGAGTTTCTTTACCATAACGTGGATACCTACTTAGTCCAAACGAACCTAGTTTTATACCTTGTTAATTTAGGTATTGTTAGTTAAAATATGACAAAAACAAGCGTTGATTTAGAGGTTACTTTATTATTTTCCATGAAGATTATATTAAAGTAAAATTATAATAATAGGTATGTGCTTCGTACGTTGTACGTTGCATAAACACTTTTAATAAACAAAAGTGTTTTGTTGACTTCGTAAAATTCTAATGATCGGTACATCGTAATTATATTCGGACATTTACAATTGTACACTTAATGTAGGATAATTTGAAGCAATATCAATAAACAACATTAGGGACCCTAAATTAAAACACATCTTAGAACTTAAGGTAATCATTTAAACTTATTTTTAATGACCTTTTTTTAAAAAAATATTAATTATTTGTGTATAGCTAGTTAGTGTAGAATCTTAGATAATATGTGTTCAATAAATAACAATATAATATAATAGTGCAACTACACGATGATAAGTTTTGCAAGGCAATTCCCTTGCCTTCTATAATAATATCTTTTTGACGGCGATAAACAAAGCAAGCAATAACATTTCCGCAATTCAAAAGCATCTTAATTGCGGCAATTCTAATGCTTCCTTTCAGAGATGGCAAGAGTATCGCATTGCAATACCTACACCATGTAAGAGAGTTATCTTAAAACACCTTTTTGTTTTTGCACAGACAATATCAAGAGCGAGTACGCACAGTGGCAAAGGGTTTCATAAAACTTGGACTGGAGCGGACTTACTCTGTGGGCATCCTAGGATTCAACTCAGAGCAGTGGTTCATCGCTGACTTAGCAGCCATACACGCCGGGTAAGAACATTTTTTTTTTTTATTCTACGCCCACAGCGAACGGACGTGTAGTCCACCTGATGGTAAGTGGAGGACAGCCCATGGACATCAACAATCCACAAAAGCAGATTATAGATGCGTCGCTGCAGCTGAGGACTACGGTGTTATGCCTCATGTGCCAGTAATTTCAGGGCCTGATCTCACCACCAAACCGGAACACAGTAGTGGAAGCACTACTATTTGGCGGCAGGTTAAAGGTGAGACGGTGGTGCTGCCGCCCTCGAGCTCATTCACAAGAGCTCTACCACCAGGATAACATCATATTATCATATTTTAACACGATTTTAGTGTTATCTGTATTTGATATCAATGAGATTATCGTGCACCTAGATATAACAAAAATTTTGAGTTATCAAATGTTTGCCAAGTTTGATACGAATGTTTGAAGTTTGGACATACATTTATTTTGGGTTTAATAATGATAAAACACACTTAAATAGGTAAGGTAGGTAAGTAAGGTATCTGTATCTATATCATGGACACAGAATTTATAGGTATGTAGTACATACTCGCTCACACCCGCGAAGTTTTAATTAGGCAGTGTAATGCGACTGATTCAAAACAATAGAAAATTAACTTTAAATAAGTAATTACGTCTATTACGTTTTTGTAACTAATTAATATTTAAATAGCTATCAAAGTACGGTTACTATTTTGGACGATATTTTACAACGTACGGTCGGAAGCGTCGTGATTAGCCTGAGACCACAACAAATGTACCTACCTCGTAAATATCACTCAGACTTTAAGAAGTGGTGAAAACGCAGATGACTCTAAAACTAAGCATTATTAAAAAAAAAATACGCTGACGTCAATCTAACTCGCCAGTCAAATAAAAAAAAACAAATTCGAAATTTAAAAACAACAATAACTCGTCAGTCAAATTAAAGAAAAAACAAATTCGAAATTTAAAAACAACAATGATTGAAGTTTTTTTTATGTGTCAGATTATTACGTAATTTATTTTTGCTGATATATTATTATTGTCAATGATATTATAGAACTATAGATATGTTACGTTCATAGAAATTACGATTTAAATCCGTTCCGAGCTATTCCAAATTGCACACATTGACAAATGTCCGCAGCGCACGCATCCTTATCGCTCTAACGTCAAAACAATATCGCTTTCTCTTTCTTAACTTGAACATGGCGCATGGCGTCTGGCACGTGACTGCGCTCGACGCAGCCACACGCAAACTAAACACAAGACGTCCCAATTGGGACGTATTTGAGTATTCACAGCGCGAGCGCTTATAACATATCTGCTTTTGTTTTTATATAATATCATTGATTATTGTACAGACAAAAGTGCTTGTCTAGAAGCAATTATCTTGACAGTGGCAAATTAATAGAAACGCATAGCGCGTTGATATCGTTATAAAAACGGAATAGACGAGATATACGTACGTCTATTATTCCCTTATAAAAATATCAATGAATCAACGCATTTTAGTAAATGTGGTTAAAAAAGTACATATTTAAGACATTTGTGCAATTTTATATTGTTTTGGATACAAAATTCGCTAAGTAAGTGAAAGTTTATGATTACTTTAAACCACCGTGTAATAATAACCCACTAAACAAAATTAAAGGTAAGTATATTGTACATATACGTTACTATTTAATGTCACTCTATTTTTGATGTAAATCGTAATGCATTTTGTAGAAAACATGCTAACTTTACTATAGAAGCTATGTAGAATAGGAATTATTAGGAATTGAATTTTATCGTCAATCTGATTACTGCTACAGAAATTATATTATAATGCCCTCTTTATATTATTATCTAGTGACGACTATTATAGCTGCTAACTAAGAGCAGTAGACGCAGATACGTCTGGCGTAGCTAGCGGTACTTTTGACTCCTCCACATAACATGTAGTAGAAACAAGATTTCTGAGAGAGTAATGTCAAGCCCGTCTGACCTTTACGTTTATTCGTACCATGACCGTACATTCCTAATCCAAACTTATATTATAATCAGAGGTCGGAATTAGGTAGAGTTATTCATGTACTTACACTGATTTCATACAGCGAAAGAATAAAGTGGATATACCTCAAATCCCGAGATTAATTTTAAAGAGCAGAAAAATAGCCCGTGTTTTCTTAAATAAAAAGTTATTTACTTTTACACAATTTAAACTACTGCACGCGTGACGTTGCCAAACTTACATCAATGACATCGGATGTCCGAAGATGCAAAATTCCAATACGCGCGATGTTGCCACATTTGTAGTTTGCGCAACATAAAATTGTATGTTTAATTAACATACAATTTTTGTTTTATTTGTCTATCTCTGAGGTTTTTATTATCATTTATTCGTAATATTGTTGGCCACACGGGATTGTCCATTAGAAATCCCGGGAAGGTCCACATTAATATCAACATTTCGATGCAAGTACATAAATAACTCTACCTAATGCCGAGCTCTGATAATAATATATCATATATCCCACCCTGGGATTCACTTCAGTGTCGCGGTCGGCGGTTTTCCACAAACATACATTTCACCCACACAAAGCACACCCAGAGTCAGAACAAATCTTTGCGGAACCCACAACACCAGCGCAGTTAATAGTGGCGAGGCGACCGCTGTAACAACTAAGTCAACCGTGCACTCCAAAAGTACCTTATCCTAATCCTAACTTCCTTATCCTATCCTAATAGTGGAAAATAGGGGTAATGTTACCAAAAAGGATTTAGTTAATTATTTTGATAATTTATTATCTCTAGGCTTAAGTAGTATAATTTTGTTCACATTCCCCTACTGTAGGAGCCTGTCAGATGCGGAAAATAATCTTAGATATAAGTTGAACAATGTACTACACACTATAAGTACATATAATGATAGTATTCATTTGATTGATACTAACAGTTTTGTTAGCAGCAAATTATATTTGACTAAAGGTAACTATTACCTTTCTGCTAGTTTTAAGCGACAGATAGCAATTTCGCTATCCTATTTTATTGACATTACAGCCAAGAACTTGGCTACTAACAGATCTGCTTCTATTAAGCAGACTAATGACATGCAATTATCTAATGATTATTTGAATCATGACATGAATTATAACTTAGCCTCTATTGAGGGTACTTCTGACATTCTTAATATTAATGATATTGACATTTCTAATTCTCATATTAATTCTGAAATCTGCAATCATTTAAATTAGTTCATGAGACAACAGAGGTAGCAACCTCTAGCTCTAATTTATTACATGTACAATTGATCAATTTAGCTGCAGAATCAAATAGTAATTATATGTCAATACACCCACAAAAATGTACTAATTACAATACAAACGAAAATATAAACCTGGTGCATCAAAATATATGTTGTTTAAATCTGGGTAAGCAACTAGAACTGGAATTATTCATGAAATCTGAAAATATTAGTATAATGTGTGTTACTGAGCATTGGCTTAAGGGGCATCAGCTCATGTTTAATTTCAGCAACCACCAGGTTGGTAGTTCATTCTGCAGGGTCAACACAATACATGGGGGGTCCCTAATTTTACTTAATAAGAAACTTAAATTTAAAGAACGGAAAGATATTGTGTCCCTCTCTGTAGAATGTTCCATAGAACTCTCCTGTGTACAATTAGAGCAGTTCATTATTATATGCGTATATAAACCTCCCTCCGCAGACCTTAATTTATTTTTAGAAATCATGGATGAAGCCCTATGCAGAATAAATAATTTGGGTAAAACAATTTTAGTCTGTGGAGATTTTAATATTAATATTCTAGTTAATACAACTGCATCATGTCAAATCTTGAGTCTTTTTAAATCCCATAATTTAATAAACTTATTTATGGAGCCTACTAGAATAAGTGCCACCACGGCTACATGCTTAGACAATATTTATACAGATATTAGTCCAACTCACAGAAGTATTATTAATAAATTAGATTCTGATCATTCTGGGCAAATGATAAGTTTTAAAATAAAAAGTAAAAATGTAGTTAGGAAAAAAATTACTTCTGTACCAGTAACAGCTAGTCGCTTTGAACGTATGAGAGTTAACCTAGCTAATAACTTACCTTTCTTAGATAATGACATAGAGCCTAATGTAATGTATAATTCGTTTTTTGATTCATTTCTTCGCGATTTTAACTCAATATTTACTTCCAAGGAGATTACTGTTACTAGTAGTCCTGTCTTTGGTGACTGGGCAACCGCAGGTATCCATAAGAGTAGGCAAACATTGTACATTTTATACTATGAAAGACAATTTAATAGCAGTGAAGAGTTTAAAGAACATGTCAAATCATACTCGAAGATTTTTAAACGCGTTTGTAAAATTGCCAAATCTACATTTATTAAATCTAAAATCAAAAACAGTAGTAATAAAATTAAAGCCACATGGAAGGTTATTAATGAAGAGACTGGGAAGGTTAGATCAAAAAATTCAGACTTTAAGTTAAGTATCAATGGTCAAGTAACCAAGTCAGATTTAGAAGTTGCCAGTGCTTTTGAAGGATTTTTTACTGCTTTTCCTGTCTCTCTAACTAGTGCTTTAGGCTCTTCCTCCTCCGTTGCCGAGTCGTTACTTAAAGATAATGTGCCTGAGTTTTACAATAATTTCGATTTTCACCATGTTAATTTGTCTGATTTTAAAGCCGCGTTTAAATCAATTAATATTAAGAAAACGGCTGATCTATGGGGCATTTCTGTACATATTATAAATTCGTTGATTGACATTATTGCACCTGATTTAATCGTGATATTTAATAGATGTATTGATTGTGGTGTGTTTCCTGACTTAATGAAATTAAGTAAAGTCATTCCATTGTTTAAATCAGGTAGTACATTAGACCCCACAAACTTCAGACCAATATCGGTGCTACCTACGTTTAGTAAAATTTTTGAAAAATTAATTCTCGCGCAGTTACTTAAATATTTTAATAAAAACAATCTGTTGCACACTAAACAATTCGGTTTCACTCGCGGACGGTCAACATGTGATGCTGGGGTAAAATTACTGGAATGCATATTTGAGGCTTGGGAAGAGTCGCGGGATGCCTATGGGGTGTTTTGTGACTTATCTAAGGCTTTTGATTGTGTGCAGCATGAAACTCTAGTCAAGAAGTTACACCACTACGGTATAAGAGGCATCGCTCTGGATCTTCTTACTTCATATCTAAGCGATAGGATTCAGAGAGTAGATGTCAATGGAAAGCGTTCGCATGGATCAGCTGTAGCAATGGGGGTGCCACAAGGCTCTATTTTAGGGCCTTTCCTGTTTCTCTTGTATATTAATGATTTACCTCATCTTGTTAAGGATAATCATGAGATAGTATTGTTTGCGGATGACACTTCTTTAGTTTTTAAGGTAAAAAGACAACAATCAGTAATTGACGATGTAAACAATGCTTTATCAAAGATAGTGAACTGGTTTAGTGCTAATAACTTGCTTTTAAATGGTAGTAAAACAAAATATATTAGATTTTTTACAAAAAATGTTAAGCAAGTCAAAACTAGTGTGGTGATGGACAATGAGGAATTGGAAATGGTCAATAAGGTTGTCTTTCTTGGTATAACATTAGACTCTAAATTACAATGGGGCCCACATATAGAAACGTTGTCTGGTAGACTCAGCTCAGCAGCTTACGCCGTAAAAACAATTCGTCAACTGACCGATGTTGACACTGCGCGTTTAGTTTATTTTAGCTATTTTCACAGTATAATGTCATATGGTTTATTGCTTTGGGGTAGTGCCGCGGATATAGATTCAATATTTGTGCTCCAGAAACGAGCTATTCGAGCTATCTATATGATGAGTCCCAAGGAGACACTAAGAAATAAATTTAAAGAGATACATATTATGACGTTACATTCTCAATACATTTACGAAAATTTAATGTACGTTCACAAAAACCAAACGAAATTTAAGAAAAATAGTGATCTCTATAAATTAAATCTAAGGAACAAAAACAAACTCGCTGTGCCCACTACTAGGCTCCATAAAATCTCTAACTCGTTTCCAGGTCAATGTATACGCTTTTACAATAAACTTCCTTTAGACGCAATAGAATTATCAATAGGTAAATTTAAAAAATATGTTAATACTAAATTATGTCAAAAAGCTTACTATAGTATTTCAGACTACATAAATGATAATAGTATTTGGAAATGAATTGCTCTTCTTATGTGATTTTTTTATGTACTTTTATATTGTTATATTTTTCATTTTAAAAGATGGTGCACATGAGTTTCTCATCAGCTCTTCTCATAATGCAATACCCATCGGAGCTGGTACTTGGATTGATTTTAATTCGATTCTAAACAGTTTGATTAAAATTAATCTGAGCCCCGGTTATTCAAATCATTGTAATTAGTATAATTTAGTATTATTTATTATTTACTTTTATATCATTTTTTGTAATGTTTTGACGTGTTCAAGCGCCTCCTGGGGCCTATGAAAATAAATGATTTGAATTTGAATTTGAATTTAATCCTATCTTCCTTATCCTGTCCTAATCCTAATCCTAATAAAAATCTTAATCTTAATCTATCTAACATTTTAAATCCGAAAGTGATTATGTCTATCTGTTACGTTTGCACGCGTAAACGGCTGAACCGATTCTGATGCACAGGATTCTGTCAGGTAGCACCTTACATGACATGATCGCAGCTAGTATAATCAAATCAAATCAAATCATTTATTTTCATGGGCCCCAAGCTTGAACACGTCAAAACAAACATTAAAATACAAAAAATATAAAATTAAAATAATACTTAATTAATTAAATTAGAATACTTGTTGCAATAAAATGTTTTGACGCTGGAGCTTAGATTGACTTTAATTCAACTTAGAAATTTGAATAAAAATCAATCCAAGTACCAGCTCCGATGGGTATTGCATCATGAGAAGAGCTTGTGAGAAACTCATGTGCACCTTCTTTTCAAATAATTCATATAACATTATTATCATTACTTTCAATACGTTGACAGTGGTTACGCAGCGGGAATCTACACGACAAACTCAGCAGACGCGTGCTACCACTGCCTGCTGTCATCCCGGGCTAACATCTGTGCTGTTCAGGACAAGAAGCAGCTAGACAAGATCCTCTCGGTGCGGCACAAGCTGCCTCATCTCAAAGCCATTGTGCAATGGGAGGGAACCGTCGACAATTCTATTCCCGGACTGTACAGTGTGAGTTTAGTGTTAAATTGTTTTTTTCGCATAAATTAGTTGAGTTTTATTCAGTTAAGTTTTTTACCTAACCTAACTTAGCATTAACTAATGCCACGTGAAGACACAAAAAACTAAAATCGCAAGACGTAGGTATCTGTCATTTTCTCTGAACTAACATATACAGTCGGCCAATGAGTTGGGTATGCAGGGCAAAAACTTCTAAGTCATAGTAAAGACTTACGACACCAGTTATGGATAAGGGAATTATATATCTAAATAGTGGGTATATTACACTTATTAAATAAGAAATACAAACTTGCATATCTATTGCAGTCAGTTATGGCGTAGAAGTTTTTGCCCTGCATACCTACCCAACTCATTGGCCGACTGTACATACATTGGTAGAGACTGGACTTTATATACATTGGTAGAGACAGGTAAGAATATGTTATTTCAGTCAGAAATAACATATTCTTACCTGTCTCTACCAATGTATATAAAGTCCAGTTTTACATATGGTTTGCGTATGCGCCTCTCACCGCGATATCTCGGGTTCGAATCCCGGGTTATTGTTAATTATTTGTGAGATTCACAATAGCAGAACAGAGTTGGAATGGTGGAACTGGCTAACGTAACCTAATTCACCTGCTATATCCCATGGGATATAGCAGGTGAATTAGGGTGTTGTCTGCCAAACCTTCCCGGAATTATATTATGTTATGTTATGTCTAAACATTAATTATTTCCAGTGGGACCAAGTAATGCAGATGGGAGCAAAGGAACCAGACACGCAGCTCGACAATGTTCTCAAAAGCATTGCAGTTAATGAGTGCTGCACGTTGGTCTACACAGTAAGTACCTCACATACATCATACATGATGTAAAGGAAATAAAGCATATAATATTTATGCACATTCGAGTCAAAATGATGATTTTGTAAAAGATGTGACCGAGTGAATGTCATGAATTTTGCGATGGACATAATTATATAGACTAATTAAAAAAATATTTTTTTATAATTATTGTCTCGGTAATCAATCTTTAAGTTATCGGCAATCAGGGGACTATGATCTTGAACCATAAATATAATATAGTAATTTATTCAGTAGGAAGTCAACATTTATACACTTTTACAAGCACCTAATAATAAATTTCTTTATTTCGGAACATCGTCCATTTTAAAATAGCTTATTGCGTATCCTTAATATCTTATATACTAATATTATATATACCTAAGCAAGATATACGACCAAAAATGAGAAGTGCCAAGCCATTGATCCCCAGTGGTGCCTGTTTTTTCGCCGCAAGAAATGTTCATACTAGATATATATATATATACTTACAATAAAACAAATAATGATATAAATTAGTTATATTTCTTAATAAAATGTATACCTATAACTATGATTATACAACAGTTTGATAATAATGATCGCTTAATATCAGCAGTCTGCGTTATAAATAAACGTCTGTTGTTTCATTTTTACGTAAGCTAAAAAACTACAACCTCATCAAATAGTTGTGGATGTTTACGGAAAGTCACGGCAAATAAGTTTTGCTTGTTTAATAAAGTTATTTTCATGGTGACCTATATACTCCAGTGAACTGGGCCATCGATCTATGCGCGAGCTGCATGTTCTAAAAATAGTTATAGAAACAAAAACTATATCAGTTCGATTACTAGAGAGAAGTAGTTTCGTGAATAATTAAGTTAGTAAAATTAAAATAAACTCTGCAGCGTAATAAATTATACTAAGAAACAGTTGAAAAAGATATGGGACCGGATTTGAACCTGCGACCTTCTGCACACCGGGCAGTCGCTTTACCAACCAGCTAGTCGCCTCTTGCTAGGATCCTAAATTTCACAAAAATATGTTACGTTATTTCATGACCTCATCTACTTAAGATAGGAACAAATGAATGAACGTGACGTGACGAAATGACGTAACGTAAAGTTGAGAAATGCAATAATTATATTCTTTACACTATCGACGGGAATCATACTACGGGTCTCTTGAACAGCTCTTGTATGAAGATCTACTAGGCTACTATAATTCTGACTACATGATCTTCAACAACTTGTGTGTTTTGTTATAGTCTGGAACAGTCGGTCCTCCGAAGGCGGTGATGCTGTCACACGACAACCTGACGTGGGACGCCTTCTCCATCGGCGAGCGCGTCAAAGACCTCAAGCCCACACAGGATCGTCTCGTCTCCTTCCTACCGCTCAGCCACGTCGCTGCCCAGGTACTATTACCATTCATCAATCATCGTTTATATTGTTACGTGCCTAAGCATTCAGGACTTGTGCAAATTTCTTAAACAGTCACTAAATTGACTTATATTTAAGTATTTTATTATGTAGATATTATTCATAATTATATATATACACGCACATATTTTCATTATGTATTCATTAATTGTATTGATTTTTATTACCTTTTATTTCAAATCAAAACGCTATATTTTATAACTTCACCTGCCTTGTTAATCTCTGCATCACCCAAAGGTAGACTAGCAGAGAATGCCTATGGCATTAAGTCCGCCTTGTATACAAATTTTGTATATATATGAAGTTTAAATAAATAAATAAAAATAAATTGTTGACTCCAAAATAATAATGTTGCGGCTTATAGAAACCCGTAAAAAGCTTGAACATATTAGAATATTTATCAACTAATAAATAATGAATGTCATGATTTTACATGGGAATGCCTATAAAAGATTTTAACTAAAAATCGTGCCTTTAAGTATAATTTTTGTTTTTAGTTCAGCATATCTCTAGGAATTTTTTTTTTACTAACAATACGTGTATCGTGATAAGGTTGTAGACATCTACACGACGCTGACGAACGCCGTGACGGTGTTCTTCGCGCAACCCGACGCGCTCAAAGGCAGCCTCGTGGAGACGCTAAAGGAAGTCAGGCCCACCAGGTACTGAATACTAAACATTCACTTGTACTTTTACATAGTTTGTACCTTTGGATATTGTTTCTTTGTAGGATAGGTATAATTCAATGACGTCATCCTTCTAAGACTGATTGATTGTATACAGTATTGCACCTGTGTACCCAATGCAATACCATACATGCTGTCTCAATCCTATTTCTTTCCAATTTTATAAATACCTTAGTTTGAAAAGATAGTTATATTGTATCGATATTTATTAGTTGTTACTCTTTTGCGCATGACATCACCAATTTTAGCATTTTACACGTACAAACACCTGACAGAATAGACAGTGTATATTGTCATTGCTCCGTCAACTGGTACGAATCTTTAGTAGTAGTACCTATAGAAGTTACAATAGTTACTACTGCTATCATTTTAGAAGATTTACAAACGAAAGAAGAAATAAAACAAATCCAACCTTTGTCGCATGTTGTGACATTTTGAGATATAAAATGAATGTATATCAATGTGCGCCTGTGCCGGATTATTCTCACCATTCAGTTCTGCAATATTTTTAAACAGCAGATGTTTATAAATCTTATGACATTGTGAACGTGTGCTATACACAAATTATTATTCATACAACTCGTATTAGTTACGTATAATGTAAAAAAAAATGTTTATACGTATCGCCGCCCCCAACGAATAGTACCGTAATCGAAAAATCTAAATTTTACAGGAAAAATAAAATACGATTTTTGTGTCGTAATTTTGTATCAGATTTACATAGAAAAATATTTTTTAAACCAAAAGATTTGTGATTTTTTTCTCCATAATGTGATATAATTAAAAAAAAATATGGTTATCCTAAATTAAAATTATAAGTGAAAATGTATATTACCAAAATTAAAATAGAATCTTCATACGTAAAGTAGCAATACGATTTTATTTGGGTAAATTGTCAACAGTGATCTACAAAATAATAGTTGAATGTGGTCTTATTCACTGTTTTTCAGAAATGTTTACCGGGTGGTAATGAATAGTAACCATAATATTCGACGATAAAACAAAATGATATAATTATTGTGAAAGTTATTGACTTTATTATTCCACGGCAAACAAAACTAGTCTGATGATTGTAAATATATTATACCGGCTAGTTTGATTGGAAAAATAAATAGTAATAATTATTTGAATTCTTAAGATAAAACACATTTTGTATTAATTTTAAAGATATTTTAATAATTGTATAAAGAACAACATAAAAGAAAAATATATCAATTTGACATTCATAGAAGTATTTATTTATTATATTTCATAACCATCTAAGCATCATCTAGGTCTGACCCATCAAAATCGTCTGAGTTTTGCTGTTTCGAATTTCCGCAACATACAAGAGATTTGTAAAAACCATGGTAATATCTAGGTATGGCTTCACTAGCCCACAATCCAAGTAGGTCATCATACAGAGGTTTAGATATGGGAATGGGTTGATGGTAAATCTGTGACAAGGTATCGATGATTGCACTCCATGATCTACGTCTGTATCCAAGTAAAAATATGCGTCTCCAAAATTACATTTTAATTGTAATACACGAGGTCTTTCAAGAGAAACTACTACTACTAATTTCCATTCCACTACCAATTACATACATTCCATGAAATTTTTCTGCCTTGTGTATCCTTAAAGCCAGTTCTTGCCAGGAATGAGACATTTTAAATCATTAAAGTCATTTTGCTCCATTTCTTTGACATTATATTTCTCACTTTTTACTTTTGCATTAATATAACGCTGTAGACTTGGTCAGATGTAAATAATATTTTATTTTTTATTGCGCGTTCAACACACGAATGCATGGTGTCACCCTCACTCTGGCTGTGGCCAGTCTCAAAAAAACGATGTGATATACTTTACAGCCCGTAAGTTTTTAAAGCATAAAGGTACATAGCAAAAAGAAACCTACTTTTGTTCTGCCCTGCGCAGCCGTCAGACTGATATGATATATGTTTTATGCCTCTTTGTGCTTCTTGTTGTATGAACTGTAATAAACAGCTACCAATTTCGTTTGATCCTCTCTTTGCCGTAGAAAGGTGCCAGACATAGCAATATCCTGATTTATTGAGCGTGTTGAAAACTGTAAAATTATAAATGGGGTAGTTGCGCTTATAATGAAAAATACCTACCTCATATTAAGGTACATAAAGTACTTTTTCTAGATCAAAAACAACGACTGTAGTATTTGTTGCATCAACCTCAGCTTCCAGAGACACCTTTTTGGTATCTTCAGCTTGTTCGCACAGAATAGATAAGAAATTGCACATAAATCCTTTTTTGGCTTAAAAAATAATAGTTGTATTCCGTATTAAAAATAGATTCGTACTGCCGTTTCGTAGCAAAGTTTTTTATTATATAATTTTGATTTTTAAACCAAGACTGGTACAATCGATACATTTTTTAAATATTAAGTTGCTCTGATAAATAAAGTCACGTTGACTCCTTCCTGATATAGTTAGATTCTATAACAGGAAATTAAATTAATATTAAATGTGTACCTCTGTCATCTGTCAAGCTTTTATCTTTATTTATTTTTTCTAAGGCTGTGTTAACTACCCGTTCTAATATCTTCAAAGTATTAAGGAAATATATTTTGCATACCGATATATCGCACCTATCGAGCCATCTAACGGAAAAGTGTATGTAAGCGTTTGGGTTCTATTATTTTTGTGCTCCAACGTTAACCTTTTAATTAGTTTGGTAGTAATACACTTAACAATATTTTGCCATTGCAATCCGTGACTTTGATGTTTGTAAAAAGTGTTAAAGAAATTTTGTCTTCGCTTAGTGGTAAATTTTTCACTACATTTTTTTTTACATGAACATACTGGACCGTCTTTGCTGGATAGCTTTTTTTTGAGCGACATCCTGTATAAGCTTCGCCAAAGCTTTTCAGGCGTTTGTTTTTGAGGTCGTGACATTCATCTTTATTACATTATCTTTTTCTGCTAAGTTTTTTATTTACTGAAGTTGAGGGTTCATTTTGCTCAATAAAATTATCAAATACTTGTAATATTTCTTCATGAAATGAATAGAAGATACATCGCAACCTGTCGATACTTGTCGAAATGCTCGCAAAAAAAATGCTCGTTAGATAGATTACTTCATGTTTGTAACCACACTTATAACAGTATTCAATATGACGATTGTAACTCTTTAAAAGTAATAATCGCAATATAATGTTACGTGAAAACGAAATGAAATTATTACCCAAATAATATGGTTAATATACATCACCGAAATTTGTCCTATTTTTTTGTACCAGAATAAGATTGTGATAACAGTTTACTGTAAAAGGTAAGACGTTGAGAAGTTAGTAATAACTTATAATGATGCTATTCGTCATAAAAATGTGTTTTTATTTTTAGGCGAACAGTACAAGTAAATTCATTACAAAATTACTATCTCGTAAAGTACTCGTACGAATATTCTGAAAAAAATTGACAATGTGTGATCGACCCTCTATAACAATAATTCCCAATAAAAGCACTTCTATAGTAATAGTCGATTACGATACTATTCGGTGGGGGCGGCGGTATGATCTCAAATTGATAAAAAAAATAAACACTATATTTTTGATAGATGTAGAGGTCACATTTGTTTTGCCTTTAACCATTTTAAATGCTTAGATTCGTTTTTGTGATAATATAGTAATGAGCATAATTACATCGACAACGTAATTCAACGCTTCAGCAAAGTTACAAATTGCACAGAGAAATTCAAAATTTCATAAACATGATTATTCTGTGGGCATTATCTTTTATAGTTTTGATCAGTATCAATCTAATGGACATAATAATTATAATAATATCATCATCCTTATCTAATGCTGTGTTGTTTGTCTTTCGATGAGGACAGGTATTCTTCAGACTATTTGAAACAATAGTGGTCTGGCAAGAAAAGAACAATGGCGATAAATAAATAAACATGTTTTTGTTTTTTACCTTATAACATTATATTTAAACAGATAAATATGATAAACATACACTATAATAAACATAATATTGCAATAGTAACTTACTTGCCATATTATGATATAATTTAGGTATAATTTTATATCTATTTTTACCTATTTTATAAGGTGTAGGTAACACCTTAATAATTAATAATTGGTCTGAAGTCTGCAGATTTAGTCATTGAATATTTGCTTTCGTGCCCATTGTCTTTATCTACGTGAGCTCGTAAAGACCTAATTCAAGCCACAAGCAAGGGAGTAGAAGCAATTTAAATAAATAATGAGAAACCATAATGCCATTGACACAAACAAAGAAATTGAAAAACGTACCTATGCCACAGAATAAAGAATACAACCTATGCCACTAGAAAAGTGTGCGTGCATGCTCTCTTTTTAAAATATCCCCGTGAAGGCATGTGCAACTATGAACATTTATATATCGCGCTACGCGAGTGGTGCTATCGATATAATTATCGGTCTGTCAACTATCGATATCCGCAGCTATCGATAGTTGATATTGATATAATGTTTTTTTCCGAGTGTACCTTACTTTAACCTAATTGGAGTTGGACTGTTTTACCTACCATTCTGTAACATTCGATTCTTGAATCTATTTCCTATTTTTTTAAATAAATAAATGTCTTAATACTTTTAATCGATTGTCCCTAGATTTTTGGCGGTGCCACGAGTATGGGAGAAAATGTACGAGAAGATCATGGCCGTGGGAGCCAGCAGTGGGTACGTCAAGAAGCAGATCGCACTATGGGCCAAGGAAAAGGGACTCAAGTACCATCTATCCAGGGTCAATGGGTAAGTTAATATTAAGATTTACTAACATTGAATTATTATTAATCGTACCCTATTTGTCCAACTTCTTGTATGAGGTTTATATGCCCAGAGACTTAGATATAAACTTGACACTTTTTTATAACATTTTAACTTTTTAATTGAATGATGTAGAAGCATGTAGAGGTGAAATTTGTGGTTTGTTATATACCTATACCTACTTATTATAATACAGGGTGTAAAGGACATAGTGACGCTACCGTTTGCCAGATATTCAGTTTATGAGTCTGAGACCCTGGGTCCAAAAAAACACTGGTAAATTCATAAATTTCCACGATAAATCCAACTGATTGTAGAAGAGTAACTTTATCCTAACTTAGGGTATATATGGATGTGTTATTACATTATTCTGAAACCCTGGATGTAAAAAAAATTTAAACGGAATTTACAAATACCGGAAAACCGGTCTTTAAATTTTTACATGTCATAGGAAAATCGTGATGTCATTTACACCCTGTATACATTGTTGGTAGTTGGTATCAACGTCCAAAATCCTTAACTATAATTGCTTCCGCAAATATCTGCCAGACTTGAGACATTAGGTAAGCGTTGTCACCACAGATATAGATCTACATAGATAACGCAAGTATCACGATTTGTATTGAAACCAAGCGTGCCGACTTTTTAATACCTTTTGTGACGTCACAGCCGAAATTTAGTGACGGGAAATCCAAACCGATTCAAAGACACCGATGCCGCCGATGCCCATCCGCCCAGTACGTTCAACTGGAGCCGTCTGCTATGATTTTCTCTGACAAAAGACGCGCGTGGACTGAAGTTAGAGGCGACCAACCTCGACGCTTGGTCGGGGTTGAGACACGCGAAGTACATGCATCTGCGTTATCTATGTAGATCTATATCTGTGGTTGTCACCAAAATTGGCAATGTAGGTAGAACATCTCTTTTAAATGACAGAGTGACAAGAAGAAGAAAATCGATAGTGCAACTGCCATTTTCAATAGTTTTAAAACATATTTTTATTAAAACTGACGTGAGTTTGTAGCATTATTCAAATTATGAAATACGGGAGTTACTCACGTAATGTTGGTCTATTTAGTCGACCGCGGTTTCACCTATACTTTTAGGCATTTTCAAGAGAGTGCGACACGTCGCGCCTGAGTCGCAACCAGTCTTGCACTGCGGGCAGCGGCACGACTAAATAGACCAACATTAAGTGAGTAACACCCACAGATATAGATCTACATAGATAACGCAGATGCATGTACTTCGCGTGTCTCAACCCCGACCAAGCGTCGAGGTTGGTCGCCTCTAACTTCAGTCCACGCGCGTCTTTTGTCAGAGAAAATCATAGCGGACGGCTCCAGTTGAACGTACTGGGCGGATTGGCATCGGCGGCATCGGTGTCTTTGAATCGGTTTGGATTTCCCGTCACTAAATTTCGGCTGTGACGTCACAAAAGGTATTAAAAAGTCGGCACGCTTGGTTTCAATACAAATCGTGATACTTGCGTTATCTATGTAGATCTATATCTGTGGTAACACCCGTATTTCATAATTTGAATAAAGTTTTAAAACAATAATCGGAACGGCCTTCTTCAAAAAATAACTTTTTTTTAATATTGACATGTAACATACACCAGTAATATTTTTGTTGCTTAGTGCGCTATCGAGCAGTATGTACGGTTTGCCGATAGACTTCTCTACCGGCGAAATGGCTAAGTTTTGGTATGTAAGGTTCTAATACCTTGTAGTGTGCATCCTCTCTTTATGTACCAGCATGAAGTTTCAACCAGTAGAACAAATAGTTGTACTTTGAGTTTTAAAGTAGTTTCAACCAAGGGCGTCACCAAAAAGGGGGCAATAGGGACAGCTGCCCATCTAGAGATTCTAAATAAGTTGCCAAATGTAAAGCGACCATTTTCTTTTGACTAGATTTGCTTCATCGATCATTCACGTACGTCGAAACTGGAATGATTTCGCCAATATCGTTTCTAATATTCCGCACGCTTAATTACGCTCTGCTCTGACTATTATTAAAGCGGGAGAGTGGAAGTAGGGTAGCAACATGTGACTGCGCCAGTGCTTCCAGATGCACTGTAATTACAGTAGATCTACTGTATTAGATATGTTATATATGTGATATATGTTATACAGTAGATATACTGTATAACTATTTAATAACATTGGCGCCTGGGGCGCTGTTTGGCTCTTGACAACAAAGTTGCTCAGATGTTTCATAATGTTTAAAGAAAATATTTTAAGGAGTCGGCGCCTTTGGTGTTCTCTAGCTCACATGACAGTAAAAGCGCTCAGGTGCCCCCTCCCCCTCCTCTTCTTAGATTTTAGAGGATATTTTAAAAAGTACGTTTTCGTTATAACTAGTGAAATGGCTTAGCTATAGTTTTCATAATTACTTTAATTCCATGTTACGTTTATGTACTATGTCCCTCTAATTACTTAAATACCTACATTTAAAATACAGACTTGCCAAAAAATAAATTGGCATCGCTTAGCTCGTACTACATGAAAAGCTTCGACTTTACCTACAATTTATTTTCCTCCCCCTGGGCCATCGACTGGCGACGCCCCTGGTATAAACCTAACTGTAGATATTTCACTGTCCACTAAGCACTTAAAGTCAGTTATAAAATTACCATAACAAAATGACGTAATTATCGAAATAGAAACGTGATTATTTAAAAATTTTGCCGTTTCTATAATAGTTAGTACGACATTTTCATGTCTAAATGTCAAGACTTGCATGCCGTGCGTAGCACGCCAGTTTCAGTCATTCAAGGCCTCGAAGCATGGTAGTTTACGTGTGAAGTGTGAAGTGCACGACTTGTTCGAGTATTGACTTTTCAACAACCAAGTTAAAATGTAGAGCTCGTAGAGTGTATTGATTTTTTTTAAGCACACCCATAGCACGCCATCCTTGTACCTTATACGGATGTTAATGACATCGTGCTGAAGGCGCATTTAAATCACGGCGTACATGATTCTGAGACCGGAAATTATTACACATTCGAAAATGAGTTTTGGAATTTTTTGACGTAATAAGAAAAACGCAAATGTATGAGAATAAGCTTGCGAAAACTGTTTAGTGATTCAAAGCATTACAATACCTTTTTTAACCGGAACATTCTATATATTATGTAAACAAATTTCTTGTGTGTGTTTAATTTCATGTTAATGTTACTTTTCTAATAAGAGTCGGCAAAACCCCAAAAGAACTAATGTTTTCCAATGTAATGATTTTGCACCAAACGCCGTTTCAGAATCAGATTTGAATCATTGGTAAACGGCTTCGTCACGATGTCATTATTTTTCATAGCAAATTTTGGAATCATCTAAAGTTTGTGCCTAGAGTTTGCGAAGGAATGCCTACCTGTAGTTATTTGTATATATCCATAAACCCATGTCCAGCACCATTAAGTAATTTTATAAAAAAAATTGTTAGTCTTATAGAGAAGTAGACCTGTAAAACCGACAGACAGGCTTTCATCACTTTTGTTATTTCATTTTTTGAAAAGCATCAAAAATATAATTATTATGTTTGCCTAATTTCAGAATGTCTTCTTCTCACCTTTGTATAATACCAAATACCTAGCTATAGCTGTAGATAATTCCTTAAGGAAGAGGCGTAGCGTGCCTTGGTAGGGTCCCGTATAAAAACATATTTGGGGGCCCTTATGAAGGGTAAAGATTTCTCACAGTTTTCATAAAATTATATTTATTCATCATGATTAGTCACTTCTACCATATTTTTTACAAACATTTTAAATTAAATAAACACTCTTCTTGTCTTTTTTTTTAAAGTTTCTGCCTTTATGGACACTACTGAGAGGTCCGACAGGCGCTCATGGCCCATTTTTCTCCTTTTCTTTATTAACTTACGTACTTTGAGGGCCCTCGTATGTCGGGGCCCCGTATAATTGATACGGCAGATACGGCGGTAGCTACTCCCCTGCTTTAAGGTGTCAAATTTGAGACTGGTTTCATATTTTAATCATATTGAGAGTAAAATAGACAGAAAAACAAATACCACTTACGTACAGAAAGAACTTAGGTTACAATCAAAACATAATTGATACATTACGCCACAGTGCATTTTTTCTGAGTCATCACATTCAGGTACAATGCGTAATCATTTAATTAAAGTAGCAATTTACCTATCCACTAATTACGGTACAATTTAATGATTGTTTACAAATCAACCTGTAGTACTTTATTATGTAGATGTACTTGCATTGCTTGCGTCAGTTTGATAAGTACGTGTTTGTAACAAACATGGCGCAGCCGCCTTTTTAATGATGCAGTCCTTTATACGTCAATGGATGCAGTCAAATTAAACAGTCATGATTATTTCAATGAATAGCTCACTATGTAGTTATGTAACGTACAATTACAAAAAAGATGCAATTATGTAGTTGCACTTGTTAATAGCATATTTGGTATTTACCTATTATTTGTGTGCTGAAGATTAATGGGACAACTAGGCAAAATAAACAAAAGAAAAGTATATATGTATTAGTTATTCTAGTACCCATAGTAAAAGCTCTGTTTGGTTTGGGACTAGATGGCGATGTGTTTAGGTCGTGAGATATTAAAAAAAACCTTTAGTTTTTTAGTATTTCTATATCGTATTTTTTGGTAAGTGCATCAAGATCATACGAATTAAACATTGTCTGACATAACTTGCTGAATCACATTTTTACTTTTAAAATGCCAAAATATAATTGGTTTCATGCATTTTATGCCTGTAGTGTGTTTTCTTACACTGCAACATCGTAACAAAAATACCACCATCTTTTATTCTTTGCCACCACTAGATACTTCTTTCATAAGAACCATAAAAAAGAATTAGCTATAACCAGCCGCTCACACGTGATGCCGTGACCAGGACAAATAAGGATTTTTATATATATATATATATATATAGATGGTGTAAAGTGGAATGTCAAAGTGCATCCCTATACAAACCTTTGAAACACTAGACTCCTAGTCTATCTCAGAGTGTTTTCGTAAAGGTAGATATTTCTAAAATAAAAAAAAACCGACAAGAAGTGTAAAAAATAAACTTCTTCCATCTGAAACTAATTTAATCGCTATCTTCATATCATCAATCTACCCTTATTACATCCTGCATTAGAGCAGTATATAGAAACATGCATTTAGTTTTTGAGTTTTTGACTGAGATAAGTAGTAGTATAATCAACTTCAACTACAAATTTCATTACTAACAGCTACCCACTTGCAGGTTTGAAGGCTCCGGCGTCGGCTACAAGATGGCCAAATCCCTGGTGTTCAACAAAGTACACGACTCCTTGGGTCTCAACTACTGCAGCACATTCGTGACGGCCGCCGCGCCCTTGTCTCCTGAAATCAAGAAGTTCTTCCTGTCGCTCGACGTGCCCATTGTAGATGCCTTCGGAATGAGTGAGGGTGCTGGAGCGCATACTCTTAGTATATACCCCAAGTGAGTGTTATCTACCTTGTTTGGCAGCTGTTTAACTAGGTTGATCAAGAGATAAAGAAAAGGGACATTTTCTTTATTGCTTCAGCTCCATGATATTTCAGTAATTAATTTTAACTTGATATGCGGACAGCCGAGTAACCGTTGATGCATACAGTCCAAAGATTCGTGGCTTTAGAGTAGGGCTTGGATGACTGAGTAAGAAAGTGATAGGCTAGCATCCTATAGTCGCGGATTCAAAGCTCGCTTCAAGTCCAAAAATATTTACGAGTGTTTCTTAGATTGCTAAGCATGGTTAAATGCTATATATAAATCAATTAAAAATCTTTTTAGATTCTCTCTGGACTCATCCGGCGAATTATTAGAAGGCACAGAGACCAAATTCGGTGGTTCCCCGAGTCCGAACGGCCCCGGTGAGATCATGATGCGAGGCCGGCACGTGTTCATGGGCTACCTCCTCGACGAGGCAAAGACCAATGAAGCCGTCAACGACGATGGCTGGCTGCTCTCCGGAGACATCGGCAGGGTGGACAGCAAGAACCTGCTCTACATCACTGGCAGAATAAAGGTATGGATATAGAATCTCAGTCTCATTAAGTCATCAATGGGAAGTATCCTTGTAAAAGAACATGATGATATATCTTTGGATACGACTCTTCATCGCTCGCAGATCTTTAGTACTAGCCGTTTTCTTGATTCTTCGTTCAGGCACAGTATAAATATGTAACAGTATGGAAACTAAGCCTATTTCAAAAAATAATTACCTACGCTCTATTGAAGCTATAGGGTTGACACTTTCAAACTTTTTGATATTGACTTTTTATGAAAAAAAACGTGTTTTTTAGTGATCAATCAATCGTATTGGAATAAAAAGTTAACAAATAAAATTTAAATAGGTAATCTCAGGGCATCGGTTAATCTCAACAAAATACGATACACAGTTTAATATTGACACATAACAACTTGTAGATCTTTGTTTTTGTTTTGTAGATATTTATCTAAATATTACAGTACACGGCGTACAAAATGCAATTTAACATAACATCACAAATTAAAATAAAAGAGAGGGCTAAAAGGGTAAAAGTTACAAATTATTTACTGAAAAATAGTTTCGTCTGCTACGACGGGTACGAAATTCTTTATTATTAAATTTAATTGTGTAAAAAATTCTCATTCTTATAAACAGTTTTTTTTAAATAAACAAGGACAGGGTACTATAAAAGTGATTTTGTCTAATTCTTTGTAAATGAATTCAGCTACTTTGCAGTTTATGTGTTGTTTTTTAAAGCAATAACGAAAAATTTCATCTATTTCCTCGACATATTGAACAAAATCATCTGGTGGTCGGCGAAATTTTAAACGTGACCACCTGCTTCCACGCGGCACTCGCTGCTGACAGCACCGCGACAATCGCTTAGGGGTCTCGTCGATGTGCATGTTTATGTGTGCGTGCCGTTTCGAACGTTTGTAGGTAGTTTCCGTACTGTTTGTACATATTTATACTGTGGTTCAGGTGCTTAAGATTGAACTAAGATAGTCTGCATGGAAGCAAACGTCATCAAGCTCTTCAGAAGTATATTTAAAATAGATGATTGATATAATATTTACATAGCATGTGTTGCGTGAACGCATTTGTTAACATTCATAAGCTTATAATTTTACTATCTCATTTTCCTCTTTCGTTACATTTTCCTTTCGCCGGGGAAATTCCCAAAAATATATTGAAATGTTGCATTTCATAGGAATCTACAATCATTGATGATTGTAGATTGCCATCGTATACTCTATCTAATCTGATTTATATTAATTGTTAACAATCGGTGCATAAAAATATATCAAACGCCGCAATGTTTATTATTTTCTCGCTCATTAAACTACTGTTTTCGATTGAACAGATACAGTCTCTTGCGATATAGATAATTTAAAACGTACAATTACAAATTCGTACAGTTAAGGATTGGCGTAGGTAACTAAATACTTTCTGTTACCGCAAGCGCCGATGATAACGAATTCATTTAAATCGAATTACAATTAATATCTAAATATCGAATAGATCTGTGTGATAGACAGGTCAACATTATTTTATCGATAACAATTTTATTTTCTAATCTGTATTTTCTTATCTATATAAATAAAAATGAATTGTTGTTCGTTAGTCTGATTAAAGCTCGAGAACGGCTGGGCCGATTGAGCTGATTTTGGTTTTAAAATGTTTGTCGTAGTCCAGGGTAGGTCTAAACGGTGAGCAAATAAGGAAAAATTGCGAGTAAGATAGAGTAAGACGACAATTCCATTTTCCCATATAAAAATTGACCACTTACTTTTTTACTTATGGTAAAATGTCACTTGAAATGTAAACGTCTCTTTGCTGTGCATCTTTACTATAATTCTTTAATATTCTTAAAAATCTAATAGCAACAAATTTCAATAAAATTAAAAAAGTATTGTGTCGTGTATTTGTGACTTACTAAATATGCCTCCAATAATTAGGCGGTACGAAGTTCGCCGGGTCAGCTAGTTACTAATAATATTTACAGGATTTTATTAATTTTCCATTAACCAAATTAGTTTGATGCTCGTATTCGGTTAATTGATTTGAACTTTCAATAAAATTCTTGTTGCCAGTAGTCATTATGTTGCATCTAATTCAATATGCATGACCTTATTATTGCAACTTAGCCACTTTTTTGTAGGGCAATAATTCTACCAACAATATAAATATATATATAGATGTATATATATATAGTGTAACTGCCTGCGCCGCCGAGGTCGCGAGTTCAATTCCCGCTTAAGACAATTGTTTGTGTGCATGAACATGGGGATTTGTCTTAGTCTGGGTGTTTCTATGTATAATAAGTATGTATTTACAGAAGAAAAGTATATATGTATAAGTATCAGTTATTCTAGTACCCTTAGTACAAACTCTGCTTAGTTTGGGACTAGGTGACGTTGTGTTTAAGTTGTGAGATATTTATTTTTATTAGTTGTTCAATCTACAATTTATTCGTAGGTTATACTCGACCAATTCATGACCCATTTGAGAAATGGTTAGATTAGAGTTGTCACTTTCGATAAGGCAGCTGCCAGCCAGCTGTTTATTAGTTTGCTTAAGTATGGCACTTTCCACTATGTTCATTGAAATGCAGAATCGGTTGTCAAGCGAATTAAGAAAGAAAAGAAAGAAAAAAAATACTCAAAACATTTATTCTAGCATAAGAATACACATTAAAAAGCATCTAAAACTAAATAATTTAAAAATATTATTCATAATGCCAGAAATGGTACGCATCTCAGCACAATACTGCAGCGCTAAAAGCACCGCAGCGCTAATAATTCTGATGCGCACAGTGAGTGAGTAAGTAGCAGTGAGAAATCAGAAAAATAAATTACATGTCATCATTTTTTGTGTCACAAACAAACAATATATTTTATGGAGAAACAACTTTTACAACAATTAAGACTTGAATGTTGTGGAAAGCTTCGCAACATTAGTATTTAGATGAGATGGTCCATCTTGAATCTATTTGTCTGATAGTACCTACTCTACTCAGTCGCATGCCGCAAAGGTCAGTCTTGTATTTTTAAGACATATAAATTCATGATTCCTTCTATCCAGGAATTGCTGATCACGGCTGGTGGTGAGAACGTAGCTCCAGTGGTGATTGAGCAGGCGGTGCAAGCAGAGCTGTTACACGTGGGGTACGCCGTGCTCATCGGAGACAGGCGCAAGTTCCTCTCCGTTCTGCTCACGCTCAAGGTAATTAACATAACTATGTACTACGATGGTAAAGTATTCTAACATCACAAAAAGGAGACCAATCTAGCTGTACAGGATATATTACGGCTGATGATCGCCATGGATATCGAACGTGTACATAATTGATTATAATATCAGCCCTGTATCTAATACATGTCCCACTGCTGGGCTCGGGCCTCTTCTCATGATGAGAAGGGTTAGGCTATAGTCCATCACGCTGGCCAAGTGCGGTTTGGTAGACTTCACACGACCTCGAGTACTTTTTAGGCACTCTCAGGCATGCAGGTTTCCTCACGATGTTTTCCTTTACCGTTAGCGAGCGATAATTTATATGATAAATACACACATATCTTCGAAAAGACGAATCTTCACGATTTATTGACAGAGGTGTGTGAGTGTGTGCCGTGGGTTCGAATCCGAGACCTTTAACTTCGCAGTCCTACGGTCTCCCACTCAGCTATCGCTGCTATATTGTATAATTGATTATGTGATAGATAAAATGTAAAAATAATCGTACTATGATGAAATATTGTCTTTGCTTCACACCCTTATGGGTTTTGCGGGCGAGATGTTATGTTATATTAATATGAATTAACTTTAAATTTTATTGAAGCAAAAACGTTGGTAATGTTTATATTTTGTTCGGTCCAAGATTGATCCGCGTCTACATTTCTTATGCGAACTGCCAAAGAGTGGAACGCCTTGCCCGAGTCTTTGTTTCCGCATGAGTACAACTTGGATATCTTCAAAGCTAGAGTCAATAGGTATCTCATAGGTAAGCGTGCTCCACCGTAGACCGCATCATCACTTACCATCAGGTGAGATCGTGGTCAAACGCGTGCCTATCCACCATAAAAAAAAAGATTAGGCACCTCCACATTTTGCAACAGAAAATTATGGATCTTTAGGTTACACTTGTGCCGTCTTTCTAGGATTCTTGACGAGATAGGTACATATCTACCAAACTTAAAATATTCCTTATTGAGCATTTAGCTATGCTTAGCAAATCATACTAAGAAACAGTTGAAAAAATTATGGGACCGGCAGGATTTGAACCTGCGCCCTTCTGCACACCGGGCAGCCGCTTTAACCAACCAGCTACGGTCGCCTCTTGCCAGGACCTTAAATTTCTCAACTGTATGTTACGTTATTTTGTGACGTCACGTTCATCCATTTGTTCCTATCTTAAGTAGGATACAAATCAACATGGCGAAGTTACATTCAGCACAAATGTTTACAATGTACAACATGTTAAATGTCCTTAAAAAATTTAATTGCCTATCATATATATTGGAGTTGATTAAGCATTTAAGTACAATCTGGGCCAAGCTTATCACTTTTACGTCTGATGTTTCTTTGCGTCAATGCGCAATCGTAGATAATGAATGATAATCGTAATTAATATTTATGCTATCTACTATATAAAAATAAGTCGGGTTTTCCTTCCTGACGCTATAACTCCAGAACGCACGAACCGATTTCCACGGTTTTGCATTCGTTGGAAAGGTCTCGGGCTCCGTAAGGTTTATAGCAAAGAAAATTTAGGAAAACAATAAAAATTTCAACAGAAAAGCGGGAAAATCTTTTTTTACATACAGCGCCATCTCTGATACATAGCATGCACTACAAACCACAGATATAGATCTACATAGATAACGCAGATGCATGTACTTCGCGTGTCTCAACCCCGACCAAGCGTTGAGGTTGGTCGCCTCTAACTTCAGTCCCCGCGCGTCTTTTGTCAGAGAAAATCATAGCGGACGGCTCCAGTTGAACGTACCTACTGGGCGAATTGGCATCGGCGGCATCGGTGTCTTTGAATCGGTTTGGATTTCCCGTCACTAAATTTCGGCTGTGACGTCACAAAAGGTATTAAAAAGTCGGCACGCTTGGTTTCAATACAAATCGTGAAACGTACTTGCGTTATCTATGTCGATCTATGTCTGTGCTACAAACCAATATTATAAGTAGATGGCGCCGGTGCGTGATACATTGTTTGACAGCCACTCATTGTTTTCTGCTCAGTTAAATTCATGTGACAAACCGGTATTGTGTTTACTGTGAAATTGTGAAAAAAAAAGTAAAAAAAATAAGTTATTCGTTTCCTAAGATTACAATTGGAAACCCGATTGAGACAACGCGTGAGCACACGAAGATCATTGGCATCATACAATCGCTTGGCATTCCAATATGATCCCACTGCGAACTACAGTGATGATGAAAATTTTGATATTGGACCAATGATGCAATGCGTTAAATTAATTCGTGCTTTTCAAACACAAGAGCAAAGAGAGGCAGCCCGTGAAACAGCTAGGTTAGAAACGAGAAATCGTCGAGCTTATCGTACAGATGAACAGAGGAATAATCTTCGAAGTGCAAGAAGAAATGGTTCCAGTATTGATTTGAATCGAGCAGCGTTTCTATATGATTGCACCATCGACTACAGCTTGCATCGTTTAGCTTGCATTGGTCCAATGGACGTTGTTTGCCAGCACTGTGGAGCATTGAAGTTTGCTGGTGAAACGCCTGGTTTGTGTTGCCTTAGTGGTAAAGTGAAATTGCCATTATGGCGACTTATTTTTTTTTGATGCCCCCGGTGGAACTGGGCAGACATTCCTCATGTCATTGATTTTGGCCACTGTACGTGCGAGATCCGAAATTGCGGTAGCAATTGCTTCTTCTGCAATAGCGGCCACATTGTTAGACGGATGCCGTACGGCTCACTGAGCGTTAAAATTGCCATTAAACCTTCAAACTATAGAACAACCGACATGTAGCATTTCGAAACACCTCGCAAGGGCCAAAGTTTTAGTAGCATCAAAAATCATCATATGGGACGAATGGACAATGGCGCACAATGACACACAAACGCGCATTGGAAGCACTAGACCTCGAGATGTTTTGGTGGTGCAATGATTTTATTATCTGGCGATTTCCGACAAACACTACCAGTCATTGCAAGATCTACTGCTGCCGACGAAAAAAACGCTTGCCTCAAAGCATCAAATCTGTGGCGATATGTACTCAATACTCAATACTCAATACTCAATTCTTTATTGCATTCCACAATGTTTTGTTAGGTGGTAAACATATTACATAGTATCAATTATGGACCCTGTCGGGCACAGCAAAAGTGTAGGAGAGAGGATGAAGGGCGCCCATTTAATTTTCAAATCTAATAAATTAAAATAAACTTGTTCAAACCAAAATGGGTAATGTAAAGAAACTTCAACTGTCTGTAAATATGAGAGTTGCATTGTTGAACGTTCTATCTGCTTATGATTTCTCTATCGGTAATGGCCGTGTTCCTGTTGACAAATCGAGCGGTTTGATTTCCTTTTCTCCAAATGTTTTCAATTTCGTATCATCAAAAGACGAGCTTATCAACAAAGTATTCCCGGATATCATTGCTAACCACAAAAATACTAAATGGTTAAGTGAGCGAGCAATTTTGGCCGCTAAAAATAAAGATGTAGATGACCTCAATTTTATAGTACAAAATCAAATAGTAGGTACTCTGTATTCATTCAAATCTATCGACTGTGTAACAAACGAAGAAGAAGCCACTAATTATCCAAGTGAATTTTAAAACTCCTTGGATGTGCCTGGTTTACCACCGCACAATTTAAAACTTAAGGTTGGCTCGGTAGTCATCATGCTTAGAAATTTAAAGCAACCAAAACTGTGCAATGGAACGCGTTTAGTTTCCGATGATCCTAACGGATATGCCTTTTGAGTTTAAACGAATTCAATTCCCGTTTCGTCTTGCCTTCGCCATGACGATCACCAAATCACAGGGCCAATCCTTGACTATTTGTGGCCTCAATCTAGAAAATGCATGTTTTTCTCATGGTCAATTGTACGTGGCATGCTCACGTGTCGTCAAACCATCCGCTCTATTTATTCTTGCGCCTGACCAAAAAACAAAGAATGTCGTTTACCACAAGGTGCTTGAATTAATCCTTCCCATTAATGAATTAATCCGAGTGTATGCCAATCTGCACAACATAGTTTTCAATCATTTTTTTCTGACATGAGTTTGAAGTACTTAATTATAATTATTTTTTTAATTTTTATTCTCATTCTGTATGTTTTCATCATCATTCATCATAATAAAATACATTTATGTTTCTATCTATATTAATATTATTTTGTATCATTGTATTACGTTCATCAAAGCCTAAATTAGTTCAGCTAAAAGGTAACACGACATTCATTGACTGTTAGGCGGTACGAAGTTCGCCGGGTCAGCTAGTCTATTATATATAACAGATTTCTTGATATTATGTCAGATATCAACATAAATAACATGTGAATTTTGGGTGAAAAGACTTACAGTCGAAACCGAATATAAAGACAGATCAATTATAACAACCGAACAGCAAAGTGCCGGTCGAATCCCTATATAAACTTATACGTAATCATACCGCCTAACGACATCGTATACAGCGACATATCGGTTAAAACGACGAAACTTTATCGATTTTCATCGGCTATAATGACCAACCGTTCACTTGTTGCAGCAAAATTAAACAATACGAACATTTTCAACCCTAAATATTAATCTATGAAGGAATATTTTGGCTTGTGTATTATTATTCTCCCACCTTATCCCAAACTCTTGCCGCGCAAAGGCCCTTGACCTTGCATGTTTCGTCTTATGTCATAACCTATACCTACCCATAATACAAACATACATATGACTAATAATATGATTGACATAACGTCCGAAGTATACGGTCCCTTCAATGTCGTTATATCCAGTTTTGACTAATCTTAGTTGTCCGTAGTTCTAATACAGAAAAAGCAAAAACATTAACGGCTGAACCAAAACTACACCTACAAATATTTAATTAAAGCGCCTCAACTTTCCGAAGTAGGTAACACAATGGGTAGATAGATACTCATGATTCCAAATGTGTAGACTGAGAGCCGACAACGCCTAACGGTACTAACGCTACAAACTAGTTCCTAAAATAAGTGTCTGTAGGTCAACGCATCGCTGCGATCGAATCGTTTCAATACTTCGTTCCTTTGAAATATATTTATAGAGAAATGCTTACTTCCTTACTCCTTTTTTAACTTTAAGAATTCGAAAGTAACTGTTTGTTACGACTGTTACGCTTTCACGGCTGAAGCAGTGAACCGATCATATTATGGCGATGCTTCAAGGCCCCAGGAGGGACAGGCTAATCATAATCGACGATACCCGCCATGCGCCAGTGTAGTACGTCGATAATTAATAGGAGCTCAAATTCTAAAAATCACTAAGGAGTCCTCCACATTTGGCGAGAGGGTTCTTTAGGCGTGTGTGCGACGCAAGCGCGCTACGCTCCCGAGGAACGGCGCACGCCAAATGTTGGGTCAGCCTAAATCCATTTTTTTATGGTTATTCCAAGATACTGGTAAATATCTCTAGAGGCATTTACCAAAAGTATGAAAAAATAAACAAGACAGATCTGCCATTCATAGGAACCCTATGTCTAATAACTCAGTAAGGTGTTGAGATTTTGTGTGATTTGGACTCAGTGATTTCTCGAGTTGGACCGCCCAAATAAAAAACTATAACATTGGTCCCTAGTTGTTAAGTTAAGAATCTAGTAAGATAACAGGATCCATGCAAGAGGCCGTATCTATGGTTTAGATGTCGGTGGTAGAAAATCTAAAGAATATTTGATTTATAAGTAACCTGATTTAGAACATCTTTAAGTAGAAACTTGGATAAATGGATAATGGCAATGGTCTTATCATATTGCCCGACAGTTCAGTATCTAAAAATAGTCAATGTAATAGATACATCATATTAAGGAACAGGTGGAAATTCTGCTGCCTTATAAAGACAGCTAATTTTATGCACTTAATCTATGCACCTACATACATTTCAGCGCTCAAGATCTAGTGTAGAGAGAGCTAGCTTTAAAAAATATATATATATGTGACAAAAAAAGACGGAGTATATACCTACTGTCTACATCCAGGGTTTGCATCGAATTAAAAATAAATGCCTGCAGGAAACTAAACTTAGCAGTTGAAATATAAATAGTCTCAACCTTATAGATACTTACTTATCTTTCAAATGTTTCAGACTAAAGTACACTCAGAGACGGGCGAAGCCTTGGATGACCTTGAAGGAGAGGCGAGGAAGTGGGTAGCAAGTCTTGGCAGCACATCTACCAAGCTCAGCGAGATCTCTAAGAACAAAGACCCATTGGTAACAGCTTAGCTTTATTTTAGAAAACTATATAATCATACTTTTAAGCGGCCGTGGCTCGTGGGTTCGAATCCTGGCCATTACACCACGCACGTGAACTTCCTCCTAACAAATGCAAATTAAGCTCAGCTGGAGAGGGTTAACAAGAATACTAGTTGAGTGTTTGCAAATTACTACTTAGCCTTTTTAACAAAACAAAAAATCTTTCAAAGTAAATACGATCTGTGGTCTTCAGCTGTTGCTGAGGATTACAAACATAGGCGGGCCAGATATTTTATGTTCCATTGCAGCGTCCATCCGAGTCAACTATCACTTGACTGAGATGGTCGCTGCAATAAAACATAAGACTTTATTCGCTCGAAATACGCACGAGAAAGTCCCGTCGAAATCACCTCTTCTGAACGTGGTCTGAAATGTCGGCCCGGCTATATGTGTGGCAACCCTAACAGAAAAATCACTTTGTGAAGTCATCACGCACCATTATTACTACCAAGTATGACACCAAAACATAAGGGGTGTTAGCTAATGCCACGACACATGACATCACAGTAGACTGCAAAATATTATTGTCTTCACTTTAGATTACATAGTATGTATTTGCTTTATTTAAAACAAACTTTCGTGCTGCAGGTATACAAGGCACTAGAACAAGGTATAATGCGCGCCAACAAGCACGCTATCTCAAACGCACAGAAGATACAGAAATTCGAAGTGTTGCCCGCCGACTTCTCAGTACATTCTGGAGAATTAGGTAAGAAAATCTATCATTGACCATGTTATAGCTAAATTATGGTCAGGGTATTAAGCACAACATCGCAGCAGAAATCTTTCTGTAATGTTCTTGAACTAAGTACTTAATAGTAGGCAGTACTCATTGGGTAAGTAAAGACCATAGACTAGATTATCAAGCACCTATTCTTCTTCTTCTTCTTCTTCGTCGTGTCGATGGCCGAGTTAAATTTTATTTTGACTTGCCATCGTGGTGAAAGGATTAGCCAATTCGCTTTGGAGAACTCGCGAATTGCCCAGGGTGCGCCGGACGTAGGGAATCGTTGTGTGCGTCACTCGGGGAGGCTCCTTTCATGCACCCCCATGGCCATTTCAGAACCTATTATTATTATTTTATATTATCCTTACCTTTTTTTATGCTTTCCACTTTATTGAAAACTGAATAAAATTGACACGTTTCTCTTGTAATTATCACATTATCTCTCTTTTTTAATTTACAAGACCACATTATCTCTTATTCTTATCCATGATCAATCATCATTTTATGAAATTGAATAGGCGTTTCTAAATCGCACGTTTATTTCCAGGACCCACGTTGAAGATCAAGAGGAGCGTGGTCTACGAGAAGTACAAGGATGTTATTGAAGACTTTTATAAGGAATAATTGTAAAGCCAGCGGATAGGGCGCGGGACTACGTTCTTAGACTGACCCCACATTAGGACCGCGCGTACCTCGGGCGTGGACGCGACGCGGACGCTGCGTGAACGTCGCGTTTTGCTGGCGTGCGGCTTGTGTGAGAGCGGTGGCGTTCACGTGACGCTTTGCTTTGCGTTTAACGTCGTTCGACGGGGTTAGCGCGCGGAGCAGTAACAACGCTACGCGATCGTAGCGCGCTCGCTGCCCACACGCCGCACGCCAGCAAAACGCATTACGCAGCGCGCTCGCGTCGCTTACACGCCCGAGAATCGCATACACCTAATGTGGGGGACGCCTTAAATAAAATGTTATTTGCTAGGGACCGGCTTATACGTAGTTAAAATGCCAGATGTATGCATAGACATTGATTATGCATAATTACTATACTATTTATATTACGCTAGTAATTTTATTATTCGTAAGCAATACGTTGTTTGACAACAGCACACAGTGCGCTTCATTAATAAAATTGTATAAATTTTTCGTGCCTAAGAAATTTATTCAATAATAGATATTAAATATATAGATAAAATTTAATTTTAACATTAGGCACAGGCCAAAATTAATATTTTTATAAATCTTTGTATTCCCAATTCGTGTATAAGCCGGTTTCTAGTTATTATAATTTAATTGCTCAACTAGGGGGTAGTGCATCGGAATAATGTGATTGATATGTTGATAGTAACTTACGTAAAGGTGTAAATAGGTTATATTTTTGTTACAAAAAATATATTTTATAAAAATCTACAGTTTTTTTTAATTAAGCTATTGCATAGCTTCTATCGCGGGCCTTGAGCGTGGAGACCGAATCCAGAAATTCCGTAACGAAAATAACCTAACACCCCCCACTCCGACCGGCACAGCGGTGATACTTTTTAGTTTTGCCATCTATCGATGAATAGCAGAACTTTTAATGACTTTTTGAAATATCACAATTGTCTCTTTAGTTCAGCAACTCGCCTCTAGGTGGCATTGGTTGTATCGGCGTTACTGCGCATGCGTAATCCCCCTCTTCGCCCCGCAATCTGGTGACTCATGCCTGCTTAGAGTTTCGGCGTTAGGGCACCTCCTCTTTGTATATGCTTCATGATACTACTCTACGAAGCTCGCACGAATCGAGACGAGCTGCTCCGAAATCGGATGAAAAAAAAATACTGCATAAAATAAAATAAATAAATAATTATAATTGCATAAGTTGATAAAAAATGCTATGCAATAGCTTTACCACGGCAGTCCCCGAGTGCCACACGTCTTTTTTAAATAACACAATCCTTTATCATATATCATTTATTATCTAAATTATATTCATAAAATTGGAATGGACAAGAAATGTGTAACGGAAGTTATAACAATATTACACTTATTTAGGTATTATCATAATAATTTGGAATGACACTATATTAAAATATGTCAATTAAATATTTAGAAGTCTGTATCAATAACAATATGATAAAATACTTTTATGCTTTGTACTCACGTTACAATTTTATTGATCATAGATAAAATCAAAAATCTAGGCAGTAGTGAAGTTAGCCGCAAGTAAAACGTAACTTCACTCACTTGATCTGATTGGGCACGCTCGAGTGCGGTGCCTGACGATTGGTCCATTAAGTGCAGCAGTCATTTGAAGCTAACTTCACTACCGCCTAGATCTTTATTTTTATCCATAAAAATCTCCAACACTTTATTAGTAATTCAGTCAACTTTCGTTCGCGGTCTGTGCAATGCAAGCGAAATTATAATATCTACTGCCAGAGATCGGCCGCAAATAAAATTGTAACCTGAATACAATAAACCTCAATTACTTGAATAAACATTGAAAAATACTTGTATACATTTAAATTCCTGTGGCATCTAAAAAACTATGTAGGTACATAAGACAAAATAATATAATTTTATCAATTACTGCCATACAGCGAGTTGTTGAAGGCTCTTATCAGACGACATGTATTCTAACTATAGGAAAACCAGGAACTAAAAACACTTAGCCCCAATTTCACAGGTGTAAGATAAACCAGAAAATTGGCAGGATGAGCCTATAAGGCCCCTCGCCCACGACGACTTTTTGTAGCGATGCAGTAGCAATGCTGTCGCGCGTCGACATTGATATAATCGCGAAGAGGTCGTTATCTGTGTTTCTTTGCCCACGAGCCCAACTTCAGTCGCGATGCAAACGCGATACTGTTCTGTACATCTCTCGCCGATGTCGTCCGACACGGTCGCGCGTTTGCATCGATACGGTAGCGCGTTGCAAATGCGACTAACACGCGTTAGAAGCATCGCTACAATAAGTCGTCGTGGGCGAGGGGCCTAACATACATAAATGAAAGTAACAGCTTCGTTCTTTTTCCAAATGTAACTTGTGTCACTTTTAAATTCAGTCAGGTTATATTTTATGCGTCTGATAAGATCTATCCGGAACCTCAGAAACAGGCCCTTAAGACAGGAAGGGACGCGCATCAGGTGTTTTAAGTTCCTAGTTTGGTAATAAAATGCAAATACAGTTTCAATGCGGTCCGTCTGTCTAGCTAGAGCCAGTAGCGGCGTAAGGTGGAAGGGCGGCTCCCAGGTACCAGCCACCGAGGGATGATAGAATCCCATTATTCCTTATGCAAAGTACATACAAAGATGCGCGCATTTTTGTTAATAGCAGTGACGCTCATTCGCCAGAAGTCTTGTTAGTGCTAACTTACAATGGAATATTATAAGTACCAACTCGGGGCGACAAGTCATGAGGCCCCCCCCCTCATGGCTCATAGCAGTAACATAAATTGGAAGCGAGGGTGGAATCACCCAGGGAACCCTTCTTCGCCGCCACTGGCTAGAGCCTACATAAAGTTAACAAAGGCGCGGCGTATACATTTCAAATACATCCTATCACCGCCGTATGATATGTCTTATTAACTGAAAACTCCTTTATAATACTATGTTGACTATATCCACTTAAAAGAATAAATAACCTAATGGTCAATTAAGTACATAATTTCTATGAAATAATTAAATAATACATTTCCCATACAGTTAAAAACGCCCATAGCGTATTGCGGAATCCGTTGGCGGAATATTGCCACTTAAAACTTAAACAAGTGTAAACTAACAAAGTAATGCAGTAGTTTATCATCACTGGCTACATAAGAATAAATTGAAATAAAACATTATTGTCAAATGGGTTGGATAGCTGGTAATTATTTTTAGCGAGCACATCGCTCGCATCAAAATTGACACAAAACGACTTTTCATTATTTTAAACTGAAGTAAGGTAAAAAATCTGCTTTAAAAATCGACTTGTGTTAGTATTTGATCGAGTCCAACTAGTTGGCGGAATGTGTTTAGGACTTAAAACTACAACTCTTATTCTTTTTATTTATCATAATGATATTTGGTTAAAGAAAAAAATAACTGCCATTATTTAACTCGCTTTATAGTTCTCTTACTTCTCTAATCGCCCTTGAAATGATTTCTCTCTATATTTAGTTAATAATTAATGTTAGTAACCAATTTTCACTAAATTAAAACTACATATAACATACAATAACGGCCTATAACTAAAAGAATAAAGATATCGCAGAAAATATTGAATAATACTAGAAAATAAGTCTGAGCGGTTTATCAGTGATTTGTCAAATTGCCAACATATTAATAGGTACTATTAAGTCACAAAAACTTTATATTTTTTTTTTAAATCTGACGTCAAAATCTCTACATTTGCCTTGATTAATTCATATATAATAACTTCACTACCAATATAGTTTAATTGATTTGGCAACGATACATAATGAAGTAAATTATGTCACATAACGTTTAAAAATTATGTCACATAAAGTTTAAAAAATATGTCACATAAAGTTTAAAAATTATGTCACAAAAAGTTTAGATTTAATAAAATCGCAGACATGCATTGTTTAGCCTTTATTAACTCTTTATAACTCTACTACGAATATAGTTTAATTGTTTTGGCACAGAAACATTTTGAAATGGCTATCTATTTATTGAAAATATAATGTATTTAACATGACTGTGCCGGGGTTATGAAATAAATTTCTTTCGCTAAGAGAGCTGACCTAGGTATCCATCGAAACATAGATAAGATGGGTCTATATAGCTGCCGTCAACTCGTTTCTATAAAATTTTTACAGCTTGCCCCTCTAGACAAGCGGCAGACGCTCAGTTCATAAATATACCGCAACGCTAGTGGCCAAACATATAACTTTAATCGATAATGGTAGTGTGTTTGAATGTTCCTGTACAATCCGGTTTCAAGCTTCCTTTAACATCCGGATTCGGTAAGTGAATTAGAGGGATGATAGATACAGACATTTTTACACGACAATGTTACGATTTCGATTATTTTTTGAACAAAATATAAAAACTCGTACTACCCATTAACTAGTCAGTGTAAAAGATGAACGTACGCCTCTTTTGATTCACCCAATCGGGACGTGTAGTGGACGTTGCACGTGTTGGCTAGGGGGAGTGGGGCGCGGGGGGCGCGGACATGGGCAGCGGCGGCGGCGCGTCGGCCAGCGGCAGCGGCTTGGCCACGCCGATGCGCACCACGCCGCGCGCCGCGCCCTTCAGCGCCGCCACCGCCTGCTCCAAGCTCGCGTCTTCCAAGTTCTGGCAATGGGAAACGTAGTAAGGTAATGAAAGATGATTCAGACTATTCATTGTTGGATCAAGATAGAAACTTGCAAAGAGCAACGGCAAATGTCAAAAAGCAATAGGATTGAAAAACTAACTTTTTCAATTGACTATTTTTTTTTTAAAGAAAATACAGAAATAGCTTTGTTATTTTTAGTTAAATTCAAATTGGTATGTTAAGAAGTATCACGCTGTATTATTTTTTTCCAAGCAGATGGCTCATAGTTCAATTGTAATCCAATAGGTGACGCTATAGACTACAGAAAAGTAAAGGCGCTCTCATATATGCGCCTTATTATCGGATGGTATTAAATAACTGTTTGTGAGAGCCTTAAATATAGGCTCGACAAGAAAACCGAACGCATCCTTTCTAGATACCCATTTAAACACTTCGGACGCTACATGATTTATGATGATTTTATAGAACAACTTAGGCAATCGGAAGGTTACATTACATTAAATAATATCACGCCTATATTATTAGTAGGTTGTGGCAGAGGTGTACAATACCCACATTTCACCTGTTATGTTTAGGTCCATGGGATAGAGGGTTAACCTATCGCCATCCACCGGGCACAATTCCAACTCCGTCCTGCCATTGTGAATTTTCTGACGGAAAGTTCACAAATAACACTGATCCGGGAATCGAACCCAAAACCTCGTGGTGATAGACGCATACGCTAACCACTAGACCAACGAAGCAGTTTCATATTAAGGCAGGCAATTCATATTAATTAAAAACAATTAGATTCTTCCAATAGAGCGCGGCTTCCATTTTATTATTTGATTTAGGTTCCTACACAATTACAGAATATGCATGATTTCTTAGGCACAGTAATTCCGAGATTAGCGCGGAAACCAAACAAACAAACAAAAAACAATCAATCAATCAAACTTCATATTTTTAATACAAGTATAGATTATGAAATAATGACTGAGAACTGATGCAATGATTGATATAATTGTCCGATAATCTCACCTAAATAAATTACTTACTTGAGATTAACGTGCTTAATGTATAAACAACAGCGACATTCCATGCGATGGACGAAAAACAGATTATATGGATTAATGGAATTAAGTTGCTTATACATGTGATGTCATAATGTTATCCACATACACATGGCGCCAGATATTGTCGCATCGGATTAGTCGGTGCTTTCGTGTACGTGACCAGCACAAATACAACTCAGTGCCTACAAGAGTGCCTCAAAATGTTGTAGACACTAAAACACTTTTTTTTTCCTTAAACGACGCCTGCGGAATGAATAACTCCTGTGTCGCGGGAGTGTTCCCATACATACAGGGTGGATGCGACATAGCGACATTTATTGAAACCACAGCTTCTATACATGGCCAGTATGCATTTCCACCGGATAAAAAATTCTCTGGCGAAAAAAAAAATCCACGTCTTCCGAACAAATTGCACGATCGCAATGTTCAAATTGTTCGGAGAACGTGATTTTTTTTTTTCGCCCGAGAATTTTTATCCGGTGGAAATTGATACTTACCATGTATAGAAGCTGTGGTTTCAATAAATGTCGCTATGTCGCATCCACCCCGTATATTACACACACACAAAGCACACCCAGAGTCAGCACAAATCTTTGCGGATCACACAAAGATTGGTCCCGTGAGGGTATCGAACCCACAACACCAGCACAGTCGAATGCGGCGTGGCGACCGCTCTAACCATTTTTTTCGCAACCATTTTTTTTCGCAACCATTAAAGACGATGTTGAGCACAGATCTCCTCCAAACTTTTACAAACCTGACATATGTATAATAAGATAAATAAGTATGTATTTACAAAAGAAAAGTATATATCGTCGATGAAGTACCAATACGTCCTAACTGACATTTTTGTCCAAAATTACTTTTTTATTAAAATAGACATAAAACTCATATTCGCATAGATTGAATTCACTCCTATGCAACATTTCTTTACCAAAAAGCTTCTCGAGCTTTGTGAAAATATCTACTAAGTGACGGAATTCATTCGTTCGTGTGTATTTAATACAAATATCTCCTAACTGCACCGACAGCCGACTACACTTGGGCGCGCAACTCCTAACTAATATCCGCCCGAAATAACTCCTAACATTAAAGTGGATTCTCAATTTCATTTCATCAATATCTCCTAAGTGACTAAATCCCTTGAAAACGTCAACATTACCATATCCCTTCGTAACTAATAAATAACTAATAAAAAGGTAACGTATTTGAAACTATGTTACTATCAATAGTTGATCTAAATAAATAAAACCTTATTTTTAAACAGTTTTTTTCTTCTGGTGTAAAATTACATTCTCAACACTTAGGAGGTATTGGTACTTCATCGACGATATGTATTAGTATCACTTATTCTAGTACCCATTGTACAAGCTCTGCTTAGTTTGGGACTAGATGACGTTGTGTGTTAGTTATGAGATATATTTATTTATTTATTTATACTTAACTTTTCTTCTCTTCTAACCATTACGCCAACCAAATTGAGTGCATCAATTTATTTATTGATTATTTATAGGAGGTGGCCTCTCTTGTCTGCGGTCACCAGCTAGTTAAGTGTCGTACCAACTTTGCTACGCCAGGACTTCACCAAACCCGTGCTGCCGTGGTATAACTAAAATGCCGTTATCTGCTAAAACCATTTTAATGGATATGAAATAAAATCCGCGGAAAAAATTTAAACCGTTACATACTTTTCGATGACAAAACTTATGAGATTCAATGATACCAAAACATAGATAAAATAAGTTTTGTCATCGAAAAGTTACATCGGTTTAAATGTTTTATGCGGTTTTTATTTGGTATCCAAAAAAATGGTTTGAGCAGATAACGGCATTTTAGTTATACCACGGCAGCGTGTACTACCTACTTACCTACCTTCGCCTTGAGCCTACCATTTAACTTAACTATTGTTAATATTGAAAATTATGAATAATACCGTTGTAAATTTTCTATCTTTTTATTTATTCTGTCTACCCAAATGGTCACGTTACATAGTTATAAAATATGAGTAAATAGTACACAAACCTGATCGTTAACGAACAGCAGCCGGTCGCCGGGGATGAGGCGCCCGTCCTGCTGCGCCACGCCGCCCGGCACCAGCGAGCGGATGACCACCAGCGTGTGCGCCGGCCGCAGCGGGTCCTGGTAGTCCAGGATCGAGAACCCGAGGCCGCGCTCGCCCTTCACTAGCTCTGTAATAAACACATAGCAAGCTTTTATTTGCAATTTATTATTTATTTTTTATGATTATTTTGGACATTATTATCGAGAATACGGGTTACTTACGTTACTTAGCCGGGATATGCCGACTAGTTTCGAATCTAGTACGTAGATTCATCAACTGGGCTGTTATTCGCGTGTCGTCACCTCACGTCGGTTTTAATAATATTATTTTGGACATTTTTAGTATGATTTTTGGAATCTGTAATTTAATGCTCAATTGGAATTTAGTAATTATATTATTAATCAATTTTATATTACCCACTCACATAAATATATGACGTGTAAACCAATTACTAATAAATGAGTTTTATGAGTTGTTATGAGTTTTTATGCATTTACATGAAACTTGTTCTCCGATATTTCGATGACTCCTAGATATACAAGTGCAAATATTTAGTTTTGAGGTAGACTGCTGTAGAAGCAATTTTAACACTAAGGCCGGTTTTTTGAACTATCAGTCCCTTTCAAACATTGAATGAGAGATAGAGATTGGGGCTACCTTGTAACTTGTGACTCGTGTTATTCCTAAATGCAAGCAGCTATTCACGGAAGAATGCAAACATTTTACGGACCGGATAGCGGAGTCGGTAGTGCAGCTATGTTTAAAGAATCTTTATTTCTCATAAAAAACTTACAGTTTTACTTAAAATGAGATACAATTAGTGTTATTCACTTAACATTACTAGATTTATCTTAAATTTAAGTTAAATTAAAGCGATATTGTGCTTACATATTTTTTAAGTAGACTTTTGTAGATGTTTACATCATTACACTCCTTTAGTTCGTTCGGTAACCGGTTATACAGTTGCGTTCGATTACCGTTCAAGACAAATCTTTGTGTGCACGAACATTAAGGTTTGTCTGGGTGTTTCTATGTGTAATAAGTAAGTTTTTATATAAGATAGAGGTATAATATGTATGTTTACATTTATAATGTATTGTATGTATAATGATTCTAATACATTATATATAGGTAATGTATTAGAATCAGTAATTCTAGTATTCATAGTACGAACTTTGCTTAGTTTGGGACTATGTGATATTTATTAATATTAATTAATTAATTTATTTACAACATTATTATCTTATATTGCTCAAACATTACCAATAATTTGTGGTTCAGACGACCACATGGCGAGTCCGGTGAGTGGTTCAAGACTTCGCGAGCGCACTTTGCCACCCGCTGACAGAGAACCGCCTTCCTCCGCACCTGCACCCGCCAGGCTGCCATCGGACTTTGCCTGAAATTTGTTATAGGAATATATTAACTAAATGATAGTGAGTAGACAGTGCATCCTGCCTGTTATGAGCTAAGGTGCCGAAACATGGACATTAACAGTGGGAATCAAAATGACCGATGGTGAGAGGACCACTACTTTTATAGTGCCCCGTATTCTGGAAAGTTAAATGAATTCTGAAGCATCACAAAACAAAACAATATAATTAAATGTAAGTTAAAAACTCATTTTGTAAACAGCCTGTTGATAAGCGGCAGATATCTTGTTTGTAACCGGTTTTTTGCATTGATATACAGCGCTCGTCACTATAATTATTATAACTTGTGATTTGTCAACCCATTTTTATGTTAATCTTCATGCCAACTTATTTAATTTGTCGGTGCATGATGCTTTGGAATTATTGATTAAGCAAAATGTGCAGTTCAAATTGAATAAATGCTTATATCACAATAAATGTTTTGAAAAAAAAAAATAAACTGCTCGAAAAATAAGCTCGCTGAAGTGGCCATGGGCTAACAAAATCTGCCGATGGATCGAAAGCCGCTGCTTAAAGCAGACGAGTCCTGGACTGACGATCTGAAGAAGGTTGATGATTGTATGCAGAAGGAGGGAAGGACCGAAGGGAGGACCGGATGTTATGAGGTTAATAGAGAGAGAGATTGTTATGTTATGTCCAGCAGTGGATTACGAAAGGCTAGATATTTTATGATGACAGAGGGAATAGAATATTAAAAAAAAATCAGATTTATTTGTCAGTTTATTAATTAGGTTTATTTACTGGATGCGAGATCAGCGTCGAATAAAATAGCCGCAGTACGAGTATATTCAAATAACTGTTTTGAATTTAGTCTAATGTAGGGAGCTAACAACATCATTTTCCTTATCTCAACGCACAACTATTTCCAGAAAGCCAAATGTGAAACAATTTATTTTTCACCTCAGCAGCACGAAAAATCTTTCCTTTTTAAAACAGTGACCAAAATTCGATTTTGTCTAGTTTGGCTCTCGCTCGAAGCAAAGTGGAGTTTTGCTTAGGTACTGATCGTCTTGTTATTTTTACACAACTTTCTCACCTCGTCATCTACTCCCAGACTAAGCAGAACTTGTACTATAAGAACCTACTATTTTGAGCTGCAGAGGTGAAAAGTTGTATGTGCGACACGGGATCAAATATATTTTCATCTCGTGCTTTTGAGTCCCAAACTACGCTCAAGATTCTATGGTGGAATCTTTCGCTCATTAAGATGATATACGAACTTTGCTCTCTTGTTGCACACATAACTATTGTAATCTAAGCATTCGCTAATAATTATGATTTTTCTTTTATGAATGCAGGCATGTGTGAGAAGCAGCACAGAGCGGCAGCATATTTGCAAAATCATGATGTATAAGTCGATTATATGGCTGTTTTTCATAATTATTATTTAAACAAAAATAACCGGATCTATGCGATTTAATCCATGGCTAAAATTAGCATTAACTTCGTTTGAAAATTGATGAATTATCTAAACATGTACTAACTAAATGCCGTAGGTAAGAGTTAGGCTAGGAACTCACGACGCGGTTTTCTGCAATGTATGAAAAGCCATGCGGTCGTAAACCACGTCGTTAAAAATGTTTTTGTTTTTTGTATTAATATCTAAATAAATAAATAATATAAGTATTTATTCCTCGTCTGCCAGGCTAAAGTAGGACTGGGCTGGCCACGTTTCCCGTATGAGTCCAGAGAAGTGAGCCCAAAAAGCGACCAACTGGGTACCACTTGACGGTCAACGGTGACCAGGAAGGCCCAAACGGAGATGGCGGGACGACTTGGATGCATTTCAGAACGATTGGTCAGAGATAGCAAATAACAGAAATACTTGGAAGCCATGGGAAGAGGCCTTTGCCCAGCAGTGGAACACACGTAAGCAAGTAAAAATAATATATATTTCTCACCACAAAAAATATTTCCATACATGAGTTAACATACATTGTATACTATTTCACCGATTATCGTTGGGAGACTAGCGCCCAAACTATATAAGATCTGTATTTCAGATCCCCAGGCCTCCATCTCAGTGCAAGTTTTGCGGATTATTTCTCAATGTTTTACAAAAATAGTGGTAATGTCAGGTTTAGTACCTGCGTGGGTGTTTGTGTATGAGAGTGGGTGTGTGTTTGGCGTGGGTGTTTGTGTATGTGAAATGCGTGTGTTGGTAGCACGTTCGACTTGGGATATTTTTTGAAAAGTGAAAGAGAGAATGCATGTATGAACAATGAGAAGATGGTGTTTGTTAATAGGATATTTGCATTCTACGGAGGCTGCGGTTCTGCGCCCTGGTGCGGGATCTGGCGTTAACCGCGCCGTGAGCTCTTAGCCTTAAAGTATGTCATGAGAATATTATCAGATAACAGAAATGTTAATAAATTAACTGTAGTTTCAATCCACACAATAAAACATTGATATTTTATCTACACCTAAATACAGGTGAATGCATTAATCGGATAAAAATGGCAAACCCGTTGCGTTAGTTAATCGGCTTAAATATTATCGTACAAACTGACATCATGTTTTTATTAATCCGTCAATCATATGATTCCATTCAAGTGACGTAAATGGCTTAACGTGGGCAAATCTGCGGCAAGGAGCTACTTAGTTAATATATATAATAATAGCGGCCCTGTATCTAATACATGTCCCACTGCTGGGCTCGGGCCTCTTCTCATGATGAGAAGGGTTAGGCCATAGTCCACCACGCTGGCCAAGTGCGGATTGGTAGACTTCACACACCCTCAAGTACTTTTTAGGCACTCTCAGGAATGTATCTTAGTTAATATAATTTGGCTTAAATAAAGATATTGTTTATGCACACTACTCATCCGGAATCCGTAGGGAGATTGTTTTTAACCGACTACAGCGAAGTCAAAAGGAAGGGTAATCATTTTGGCAGTCTATGTATGTATGTTTGTATGTTCCACCGTCGCGCCTAACTACTGAACGGATTTTAATGAATAAGGTGGCATTAGATTCTTAAGTATATCAGTCGTCATTCCAGCACTTACACTTAATGAAGAAAAATATAAGTAATAAAAAAAATATATTGTCTGTGCCGCGGGGTTTCACCTGCGGATAAAAGTAAATTTCTTAAAATCAGGCTCGTAAGCGTAACAGACAGATAGATTAATTAAAGTTACTTGTTGGATTAGGGTTAGGTTTAAGAAGTCAGGATTAGGATTAGGATTTGGATTAGGATTTGGATTAGGATTTGGATTAGGATTTGGATTTGGATTAGGATTTGAATTATGATTTGGATAAGGAAGTTTGTCCCATAGCTTACTTATCCTAATCCTAAGATTTGGATTAGTTGGGATTTATATTGTGTACTAGCTAGTTGACAGCAGGATATAATATAAGGAGTATAAGACTTTTTTGTCTGATACTGATGATGGGATCGTAGAGAAATTGAAGGCAACACTTAAATTTGAACGGCTTCTATATTGTTTTGCGTATATTAACTAAAGCTACACGGATATTTTCATCTAGCAGTCAGCATTTCATGTTGCTGAGCTGATGCTGGAAGGTACAACTCAACGGTTAGGAGTACGGGGATAATCCTGTAAATATAGGCACCTTAATTCTTCTTTCTTAATTCTTTTAAGTTATACACAGATGAGGCGAGACGTTGAATATTGCCTATGTATTTCTTACTTTTTAGTGCATTCTTTGTAATTGATGTCAGTTTTTTTTTTTTTTTCTAGATATTAAAACCGAGGCTCAGTCTCCGGTGATATTATAACTTTATTTATACCCAATAATCATGCAAAGTTTATCAACAGTTTTGATAAACTATTTATAAACAGATAAATAAATATTGATAAATAGAGATTAGGACCAGTTTCTGAGGTTCCGGATCCATAAAATATCCGACCCATAAAATATATCATAACCGAATTTAAAAGTGACACAAGTTACACTTGAAAAAAGAACACAGCTGTCACTTTCATTTATGTGTGTCATCTGCTTATCCTGCCAATAAGGTATATCTAACACCTGTGAAATTAGGGCTTACTATTCTATTAGAATAAATTATTTTCGACAAGTTTTTATCTAACAAGGGATTCACTAAGCCTATCCACGAGACAATCATAGTAAACAGTAATCTTAATTGCATTTTTCTATTTATTTATTTATTATTTACTTGATTATAATTAAGTCCTTAGATACGTTATGTAAACACAATCGTGATAGTGTGATTATGATTCCAATACCTATAGATATTGAAGTCTATAGTATCAAGGTCATTCGGACTAATCAATCTTATTATTATTATTGTTCACGTCGACCTCCGTGGGTCTATTGTGATTGTAGCCTCATTATAGACTTTTATTTAGAGCAATAGCCTCCATAAATTGGAGCAGCCGATCGGGAGTGACTTGACATCATCCGGATCCAAGGCCAGTCCAGAATGATGCTTCTTCTATGGATCAGTGGCTCGCAGTCGCAAAAGAGGTGCAGGGGATTGAGGAAAATCGATCTTACAGGTTAAGTAAGGCGAACCGCGGGCGGCCGATGGATGGGTGACTTTACTTAACATATCTTACCTGTGCCTTTGAGAACGCGTTAAGCCGTCGGTCCCAGTTGCTATTTGAAGATCTATGGCAGTCGTAACGGGTAGTAAAAGGCCAGAAAGTCTGACAACTATTCTAAGGCGTCGCAAGAAGTGCTACTATACGCGACGCAATTCATATAAAAAAAAGCGACTAAAGAAAAACAGAAGGTTAAAAAAGATTTCGAAAAAAAGATCCGACTTCAAAATACCTTGAAAAGCATTTAATAACGCAGAAAATCGAATAAATAGTTCTTGAAGTCTGTGCTGATCAAAAGAAGTATTTATTCGATTTTCTGCGTTATTAAATGCTTTTTCAAGGTATTTTGAAGTCGGATCTTTTTTTCATAAACTTTTTAACCTTCTATTTTATTTTTTATCAACATGAGATGCTGATCTCTAGATGCAAATATCCGATTAGTTTTAGGTAATGCCAAAAATAAGCCAGCTGTAATATAATTCGCGAAAAACAACATAAAAGCTTATAAAATTTTGGGTTTACTCTCGATTCTTCTAGGATGCCATCATTAGAGCGTAACTGATGTTAAACGTCCACTGGCCAGAATCGTGCGACGTCCGACGCTTTGCATTTGACCGTACTATCCTTTCTAAGAAAAGTCACATAAATGCGAACACTTATCCGCATTATACGGTCCACATATCAGGAATGCTGACAGCCACCGCTGCTACGAGAGGCAACTTTTGAATCCGAATGCTGGTACTTGAGTCTGTAGTGCGGTTGATGCAATGCGTCTGATTCGTATGATACCAATACACAAATAAAAATAAAATAAATAAATAAAGATACACACAACTCCATCTAGTCCCAAACTAAACAGAGCTTGTACTATGGGTACTAGAATCGTTGATACTAATACATTACATTTTATTTTGTATACAAATACTTATTATACAAATACCCAGACCAAGACAAACCTACATGTTCATGCACACAAAAGTTTTTCTTGAGCGGGAATCGAACCCAATCAACGTTTAACTTTATATTGCGTGGCGTTTTTTAAGAAATCAAAGTAGTATGTCATGTTCAAGCAAGAACGTAAGAGTGAATGTTACCTTGACGAGCGTGGCGGAGGGCGGGGCCAGGTCGAGCGGCGGCGCGGGGCGGGGCCGGGCGCACACCATGCACACCTCGCTCGACAACTCCTTCAGGATCGACACCACCTCCAGGTGGTTCATGCCCAGCAACCGGTGACCGTTCACCTCTGGGAAATATATCGTAAAACGTTAGAAAGCCTGGACATTACATTGGACAGTTTATACTCACACGTCAACTGAATGTGTCAAGCGAGATTTAATGTTATATAAATAAAGTATATCATGTTCATGCCACTCTGATCAGTGGATAAAATGAGGATATTGATCAGTCTATAGCTCGGTATTAGTACACTACATTTTTCTGAATTTGGATCCCTGAACACATCATAGGCACATTATTACAGTCATCACAGAAATAAGATGAGCCTGCTGTGCTAATAACTCCTGAGTCATTATGATCATCAATTAACACTAAGTACTTTTTACTATAATTTATATTATAAAATAAAATTAATGTTGACTTTACTCAAGTTCGTTCTCCTAATGCCTGCCAATTGCCACATAAACATGCAGCAAGAAATAAGCCGCTGAACGGTTCCTTCAGCACTACGGATCACATGTGAGGGTGCGACCTGAATTCCCTTACTCCTTCTAAATCCACGATGTCTCACAGCGATGTACAGAGGCTGTAGAGGACAAATGTAGAGTAATAGGGTGTGGTGTTCCTCCACCACAAAGGGACCACCTTCAACCAGGCTTGGTGATATTACCTGGTGGACAGCTGTCCAACGGTAGCGTTTTGGAAGTGGTATATATATGTACACCCTCTGTGAATACTTCGCTATCGCAATTCAGCGCTCTTTGACATTTGTGACAAGTATATCACTTCTTGACATTGTTAATGTCTTCCGTCATTTATCATGTGCGAATACCGCCACAGAGGCCACTGCCATCATGGACCATCACACCTTACATCTATTCCTACTTTTAAAGTACTTACCAAGCAGTTCATCTCCGGGTCGATGCACGCCGGCTCTTCCAACGGGTCCCTCCGGCAGCACGGAGCGCACGTAGTGATGCGGCCTTACCTCCCTCCCCCCTTCAACATCCACGGTGCCCTCCAGGGATATGCCCAAGCCTCCTCCACCTCGGACCACCACGCCTACTACTATTTCCACTTCGTCACCTGCGGTCAAATAATAATTGATAATTATAAATAATAAATAAGATACAATTAAAATAATATACAAACAATGTTTGTCTGTATATTAGTTTACTGGTTATTATGGCTACTGGTACCCACCCCAGTTACAATAAAAAAGATATATTATATAAACAAAAAAGTAATAAAATAAAATTGTACGAGCCAATACTGCTCGTACAGCGAATCATACGATAAACAATAAACAGACGTTTACGACAGTCGCTACCAAAGAATCGGAACGCATAAACGTGTGTTTTGGTAAACAAATATTGTTCATAAACGTGACTCAGAGTACTAAACGTAACAACAACTAACAGTAGAACTTAACTGTAACTTTACCATATACAATAAACTTTTTAACCTAAAGTGATTTTGGTGTTACTACAAGCTACCTTCTCACAACAACAACTAACATACAATCGGGATAGCGGGGTTAAGATAGCCCCAACAAAAATTTTAACTAAAATATTCAATCAGTCATTCAACATTGGCGAATCGTTAAAGATATACAGGTTCGAAGGTCACTTGGCACAGGGCACACCTGGCTTGATAATATCATTCTAATTGATTATTTTTATAGCATTTAGCTATGCTTAGCAAATTATACTAAGAAACAGTTGAAAAAGATATGGTGTTTCTTAGTATTGATAATATCAATTTATACCTCTGCCACACCCTTCTGGGTGATATAGGCGTGATGTTATGTAATAAACAAGCTGTTACCCAATATGGCCTGCCACTTCCTCCTGATGGCGTCCTTCTGTTCCTGCGAGCGCGGCATCTCGAACGCGGGCAGCGAGCGCGTGGTGGCGGCCACGGGAGCCGCGCTGGGTACTTCCTCTACTGTACTCTCTACGGTTACACTGTAAAAACAAAAACATTAACTTACAAAGAGCCTCCCCGAGTGACGTACACAACGATTCCCTACGTCCGGCGTACCCTGGCCAAATCGCGAGCTCTCCAAAGCGAATTGGCTAATCCTTTCACCACAATGGCAAGTCAAAATAAAATTTTACTCAGCCATTGACACGACGAAGAAGAAGAAAAAGAAGAACTTACAAAGACATTATATTAGAACGCGAATTAAGTAGATCGCATCTCGCGAAATTAAATACATTCATTAAATCACGCCTTTATAGCACGGGGGTAGGCAGAAACGATGAAACGCTATGTGCTTCGCTCCTTACATACTTCTTTCGGTTCCTCAACATTAATACATTTCGTCATACATGGTCATCGGTTTCGTGTACTACATACAGTGGGCCAAGCAATTAGGTATGCAGTGCAATAACTTCTACGCCATAGTGAAAACTGACTGTAATAGATATGCAAGTGTGAATAACATATTTAATAAGTGTAATGTACCCACTATTAGGATATATAAATTACTTATCCATTACTTGTGTAGTAAGTATTTACAATGACTTAGAAGTTTTGGTCTTACATACCTAACTGGTCCTTTATCTGGTCCCTATAATATGTCCTTCGCAGACGATTTCCAACAGTAGTTTCAGCCACATTTGCGTTGTATATATATATTTTAATAATATGCGAAATTAAATCACGACACCTATTTGATATAGAATGACGTCACTAGAACATTGTCTATGTTAACTAAAAGTAGTGGTATTATCCTAGTGACTGGTGATAGACATAGCGTATTACGTATTTATCGTATTACGGCCACGTAATTCCACACCACTTTCTTAGGCAACCCATGCTTTAGGAAGACCAAGTGGGCGGGACGGGCGTCAGTTAGACAGCTGACTACTACAGTGTAGAATATTTTGTCTATTATTCATTCTTATTAGTCTAAAGCCGTATGTTTTCGACTTCAGTGGCGGATTTCGTATGTAATGAATACGCAGCCTTACACGCGCTCTAATAGCGCATTCAATAAAGATGTGCTGAGTGTGTATATGTATAGCCTATAACTTTTTTCAAGCTTTAAATTTTTTTTGTTCTTAACAAAAAGTTTCAGAGGTTTAAAGATGAAAACGTAACATACACTTTCGAAATATAATGTTTGTAGTAGATTTTTCCTGATTTATCGGTGTCAGATCGACGCGGTAAAATATTCTCGTAAAAATATCAACAAATAATATAATATCGAAGCAAAGACCGAGCGCGTATTTTCAATTGCGACTTTTTTACCGCGCCTCTTCGACAGCGATAAATGAGGATAGAGCCAGCGCTCTCAGCATGATGTAGAATACGAACGAGTTGAGCAGATGCGTCATCTGTATGTCGCGGTCGGGCGACGCGGAGGGGTCGGGCCGGTGCATGTGCAGGAAGGGGTTGTGGGCGGGCACGGCCGCCGCCGACGACTCGCCGGCCGCGATCGCCTGCTGCAGCTGCTCGAACTTCGGGCCGCGGAGGTATCTGCAATACGATTACGTAACAACATTTAAAATTTAAAAAATGTTGTATTTAATGTCATACTGTCTTACTTACGATCAGGATTCGCGCGATGCTGAGGTGTGTACCTTTTCTGGCACATTGGTATGTTAATCAGTAGTTTTAAAATTGTTCATATATGCCGAAATAAATGTATCTTATTATTATTTGTTTACATTTTTTTTTTTTGTAAAATGTATTAATGTTAAGTAATGAAATGTTATCAATAAGTTAATGAACTGTATAAATTTATTGTTCAACTCGGATTTGGAAATAAAAATGCTTTATTATTATTTTTATTTTTTTATTCTTATTCACGCCTATAACACCCATAAGGGTGTGGCAGAGGCACATAACACTCAAATTTTATCCGTTATGTTTAGGTCACATGTGAAAGGGGGCGACTCTATTGCTATAACTGGGCACAATTGCAACTCCATGCAGCTATTGAGAATTTTTTAATTTATATTTTATTAATTTTTTTAAATTTTCTAAGATTAATATTAATATTCTAATCCGGAAATCCTAAGCCGTGAGAGGCCGCATAAGCTAACAACTATACCAAAAAAGCAGTCATATAAATTCTGAAATAGAATAACTTAAATGTATGAAATAACTAAGAATAACCAACCAGGCAACGAAAGAGGTTTTATTACATTGAATATTAGACAAATGCAAAAAGAATAAAAAAATGGGACTTATACAAAGCCAACCGAAAATGAGAGCAATACCTAGTCAACTGGTGGTGGTTGTATGTAATCTTCTAAATTGTAAGATAACATACCTTTTTTAATGTTTTTCCCAAATTTTTCAAAGAAGCCTGGACCGATTTGAGAAATTATTTTTTGTCTAAAAGAGTATACTTGTCATGTGATCGATTTTTATTAGGTCACAATCTGATAATGGAAGAATGCGATCAAATTTTGAAGGCTTCTGTATTGTTTTTCATATATTACCTAAAGCTACTCGGATATTTGCACCTAGCAGTCAGCATTTCATGTTGCTGAGCTGATACTGAAAGGTTCAACGTTTAGTTAGGAGTATGGGGATAATTCTTTAAATATATGCACCTTTAGGCCGTTTACTGTATTCTTTGAAGTTATACACAGATGAGGCCAGACATTGAAGGTATATACTTAAGTATATCTGACTTTTTAGTGCATTTTTGATAAAAAATGATATTACCTCTCCAACTCCAACGTAACGATGTTCCCGCTCTGCTTGAGCGCATCCACGGCGCGTTGGTTGGACTTGCCCGCCAGCGACACGCCGTCCACGGCCACGATGCGGTCGTTGACCCGCACCTTGCCGCTCACCGCCGCCGCGCTGCCCGGCGTCACCGACTTCACGAATATGCCTGATAGCTCCTCTTTTTCACACACGTAACCTGGAACACCATATTTTTATGATTAATATGCATTATTTATTGTACTACAAATCTTGAGGCAGTGCTCAAGACTAAGATATGGTTTGACCATTCGATCCAAGAATACGTTGAATGAGCTAGAGGGGCACTAAATAATGTTTTTTTTTAAGTTAAGTAAATGTACAAAATGACAAAACGGCAAGTGTTCTAAAACGCTAAAGCCATCCAACTCCGCGCCAGTCCTCGTATTGACAACCATCGTGACGGTGCTGTTCACAATGCCTAATAATATCGTAAATAAGTATAAAAAATTTACCAGCAATTGTAATTCCAAGTCCATTCTCATCTTTCTTGAGCTGTACAGTAAACCTATCGACTTCTGGCGATTCAGCATCAGTCTCGGGCGGTGGTGTGATGGATCGGTCGAATATGAACCGAGATGCGTTCGAGTTGTGAGGCACCGGGTTCGGTTGAGTGTGGAATACTTGCTCGAAACCAGCTTCTAGTAGATAGCGGTCTAATGCTTCCGGGTCGGAGAGCAGCCTGGAAGAATCAGAAATCGGTGTTAACTTTCTTAATCAAGAGGTGTTTTCTGAGATTCTTGGCCAGAATATATTGGTCTCTATAAAAATTTCACATTTTATTAAGTAATTTAAACGGGAGTTCACAGTGATCCTCACTGTTTGCTTGTCTCGGCTAAGGATGTTATCACTGCCTATTTTAATTTGGGCTACATAAAACGTGGGGTCTTCGAAATAACAAATGTTACTATAGGCGGGTTGGCTATGCGATAATTTTTAAATATTTTTTTTTAAATAATTCACAACTTACACACAACGCTATCTAGTCCCAAACTAAGCAGAGCTTGTAATATGGGTACTGGAATAACTGATACTAATACATATATACTTTTCTTTTGTAAATACATACTTATTATACATAGAAACACCCAGACTAAGACAAACCCCCATGTTCATGCACACAAAGATTTGCCATAAGTGGGAATCGAACCCACGACCTCGGCGTCGCAGACAGGTACACTACCCACTCTACCATCCGGTCGTCAAAATAAGTTTATAAGTGTGTATAGAGGCGCAGTTCTTTTGGGTTGTTCTGAAGACAAACTTTTTACAAATGACAGAGATCGCACTTGTGCATAAGGCACGTATGAGAGCAAGAGGAACGGACGTATTCATTTGAAATTGGAACAAAAAATACTTCCTGATCAATTTTGTTCCAAAATGTTTGTCTTCAAAACGTCCTTAAGAACTGTGTCAGCAAGGACAAGGTAAGGGTGGATAAGCACGGGAGTATCACTATCTGCTTCAGTGACAAAATAAAGTAAAAGAAAGTAGTGTAGCACCTGGCGGGCACGACGGGCGCGGGCTGCGCGTGCGCGGGCTGCGCGGGGTCGGCGGCGCGCGCCACCACGAGGCGCACGCGCGAGCCCGACGCGCGCAGCACGCCCGCCACCTGCTCCGACCCCATCTCCATCAGGTGAGCCTGTTACAACACATTACATTTGTTTATCTACACCCATGCTATAAATCCTCTATAAACGTTCTTGAAACAGTTAGCTAATTGCCAACATTAAAACAGCCAGTGTCATAATAACCATTATAACACCCAAACGGGTGTTATAATGTTGTACTGAAATTCATTATGCAACTCCTTTTTTACTCATCGAACAGCCACATTCTCATGGCATCTTTATGAATTTCAAAAAAAGAACATGTCATGCACGCGCGTTTCACTACCACAGCGCCGTAATTTAAATAAAAACTTATTCGATTTTTTGAATTGACGTCGTATCCCGCCATTTTTGTTCAATAATAGTATTGAAAAATACTTTTTAATAATTGTACGATCCAAAATGTAAATAATTATTACAATAAATAATTATATTATTACCTATACATAGTTTTTTTGTATTAGATACTCACTAATTAAACTTTCCATGAATTTACATAGAGTTCTTACAACACTGTACCCTAATACCCTATGGTTTCAGAACATTTATAGAGGATTCATATCATGGGTGTAGATAAAGTCTTATATGCAACTGTTATAATTAGGTATTAAAACACTCATGTGATACTATTATCACACTCGTGTTTTAATACCCCTCATTATAGAACAGTTGCATAAATAACTATTATTACTTGCCTCTACGTAGAAAAAAGTAGCCTATGTATTCCCAGGGGTCTTGAACCATCTCCATACTAATTTTCATCAAGATCGATTCAGTGGTTAAGACGTAAAGGCGTTATAGGCAGACAGAGTTACTTTTGAATTTATAATATTATTAGCTTCCACCCAAGTGTTTTATCGATAGTAAGGGCCTTTTATTTGGCCTTAAGATCCTATCTAGCTCCTTACTAATATTTATCACAATCGATCCAGCCATTTAAACGTAAAAAAAAGACAGAAAGACACAGTATTATTATGATAGTAAAGATCTACTTCGAGTCCGTGATTTCACACGTAAGTATGATTATCATTGTTCTCAAGTAAGTGACTTATGTTTTTATAGAGAATAAAGATCTTTAACCCTATACCCTAATAATGGTAGCATGACGAATCATTTCATCGAATCATCACTTTAATAAGCAATAGGACAGGGATTGTAGACTAATTGTTTTTAATCACTTTTAACATCAAATAGTATTGGATATAACCTTGCATTGTTTGTGTTTATCCACTATTATTGTCCATTTCCTTATTTACTGTAATGCTGCTGCATTTGGTTAGATGCTTTATGTTGTTATTATAATATGTTAAGCGAATATCTTCTGCTGGAGATAAACAGTGGCATGGTATATAAAACTGTGTGTCGAAATATATGTATTATATGTATGGCGAGAGGAGAGAGGGAGAGGCCTATGTCCAGCAGTGGACTACGAGCGACTAAATGATGATGATGATGTATGAATAGCATCAATATAATAAAATACTCACATCTCCTATTTGTAGAATATGATCTCCAGATTTGAGGCGGCCATCTCGGTCGGCCACGCCACCAGCCAATATAGTTTTTACGATTACGCCACTCGTTCTTGCTCCAATTATACCTGAAAAAGTAATATTTGTTATAAAAAGAGTAATATAAGATACTATCAATAATCATATTATAATAAATAAATATTAAATAAATATTTTTACAACTCACACACAACGCCATCTAGTCCCAAACTAAGCAGAGCTTGTACTATGGGTACTAGAATAACTGATACTAATACATATCGCTTGCTTATTGCAAGACCGACATAACGAAAAAAACATCATTTTACAGGACGGTAGTTTTAAACTTTGAATCTATAGTATTTCAATAAAAAACACTGTTTTTGTTCAGAAGTATTTTAATCAGTCTTGTACATTAATTAACTTTAATATTAAGTAGTCACAAGGTGTCATCTTAAACACACAGTTTTCAAAAACCAAATTAAAAAAACAAGTTCCTCACTTATGTCATTATTGTAGCAAAAAGTAACCTAGAAAAAGTATTACTCGTAATTATGTCATCCTTACAATAAAAACAATAAAGTAAACACAAGTTAAATTACTTTATGTTTAATTACAATAGTGACATAAAACAAAATAATCCTACATTGTAATAATATTTATTTAAAGAAATGTACTTAACATTTGCTGCAATATAGTATTATTTCAAAATATGACGTCCTTCACGAGCAAGATGCGTGCGTTGGCCTTGAATACTTTGGTTTATACTGAGATGGAACTATATTGAAATTACATACGATGCGCGTCGACAGCGTGCAATTTAGACATTTAACGCCATCTGGCGAATTGGAATTGAAGCATGCTGTTGTCTTTATTGCACCAAAAAATAGATTGATAAAGCTTTGTTTTTACATACTTATCTCAAAATATCAAGATTTTGAAAAATGTCGTTGTTGCAATAAGCAAGCGATATAATATATACTTTTCTTTTGTAAATCATACTTAGATACATAGAAACACCCAGACTAAGACAAACCCACATGTTCATGCACACAAAGATTTGTCTTAAGTGGGAATCGAACCCACGACCTCGGCGTCGCAGGCAGGTACACTACCCACTCCGCCTTCCGGTCGTCAAATATTATAATGATATAGAATAGTTATTGGCTCTTTAAGCTCATACTTTGAAATGCCACACAAGTCTTGACCAAGATTACAAATTGTAAATCAATATTGATAGTCTAGTCCTAGTGGTTAGCGTATCTCCGACGCAAGGTCTCGGGTTCGATGCCTGGGTCGGGCAAAGTGTTATTTGTGTCCTTTCCGTCGAGAAATTCACAAAAGCTGCATAGAGTCGGAATTGTGGCCAGTTGAACGCGATAGCCTCACCTCCTGTCCCATAGAAGATACATAATTATGTTATTATTCCACTCTTCTCTTCATTTAAAACTTCCACTTTTGCACCTACTACCCACTCTCAGCGTCACCCAAAGGTTGACTGGTAGAAAACATTGTATATGAAGTTTTAAAATAAAATAATTAACAAATAAAACACTGTACAACAATTACCAAATCCAAGTCCTGTGCCATCGTTAACCAGGTTGATGATCTCAACCTGCGCCCAATCGCCTGCCACAATGTTGTGTGAGCCAGATGCGAGGGAGTCGTCATTTCGGGTAAGGTCTAATAAGCCTCGGTTCTGAAAAAAAATACAAAAAAAATTGTTTGAAACCTTTTTTAACTGTTAACTAGTAAGTGGCAACTTTAACCGCTTTTTTGTTGGGGACAAAAACAACAACATCTTTGGGGATGCAAGAGGTGTGAAGTATAAGGGGATGACAACAGATAGCCCATATTCTGGGCAGAGGATAGGAGGGCAGGAGAACTAGTGTTGGACGAATGGAGATATGAATGTGTTAAATTAAATATAATAATCTAAATTTTATTTTCAACATTACCTGCTTGGGAGACATGTTAGAATCAACAGAACCGCTGTCAAGGCCTAAAATCCGTTCATTGTCAGAGCCGGAGCCAAACTCCAAGCTGTGCGGTGGCGACACCTGTGGCACCCGCTGTTCTTCCTCGCCTTCATGACCACCATAAAGGTTTCTTGCTTGAAGAGCTAGGTCACCTGCAAATTCAAATCATAAAAGTGTAATTGTAAACTCCTTGTATAATGGTCCAGCTAGATGCTCTCTCTCTCTCTCTCTCCTTGTATAATCTTACTTACAAAAACAACTCTTGCCAAAAATATATTACTCTCAAAAATATTTACCATTACACACCACACATACACATCATACTATTTTGTTGAGATCCTGCTGATTAACCAAAAGAATTTTGCCAAAATTTCATTAGCTAAACAATTTTCTAACATTTTTAGAAAAAAAAGGTAGGTTCAGTTAGCATTGCGACCCTACAATGCATCCTGCTAGAAATAATTTTTTGAATGTAAAACTTATCAGAATAGTAGAGATTTTTTTACTGTAAAACATTATTACCTATTCAGAATTTATCATAAGACATATTATAATTTAATTTGTACATATAACCAGAGCTGTCTTTACCAAGGGGTGCAAGGGTGCCTTGCGCGGCGCGGAGCGTCCGGGGCGCCTTTCGAGCGCTGATTTTTTGGATATTTCATTGAACTTAACGCCATTGCACAGCTTTATATTGTTAGTTACGACAAATATGTATGCGCAAACAAAAAAAATTATCATCAACTACTACACAAAAAGTAAAAAAAAACGAGTCTTGCACCCCGGCCCAAAATAGACTTAAGAGGGCCCTGCAAATAACATTATATTCTGTACATTCTACAATAAAGATTCAAATCATTTGTCATTGACAAAGCAATTGACTAAATAGAAATACAAATTGTTTTGCTGATGATTTTTTACATAACAAATTAAACATGCAAAAAAAAATGGTTAAACATTGGTTTGGTAAGTAAATTAGTGCCTGAACATTCACTTGCCTAACAGTAAGTTTGGATAACAATTATTTGGGAAAATGTAAATTGGCAAGTAATAACTTGGCAAATTTAATTGTGCAATTTGGCAAATTTGGCAATTTTGTCAGCTACTTACTCAAACTTAATTGAATCTATCTTAAGAAATCTTAAGATTAAGCGTTTAGCTGGACCTTTACGTTGTCTGGTGCATTAAAAATGTTGAAAATCAATGGCTCAGTTTAATGCTAAATCCTGGTTTTTGATACAACAATCTACATATTAAACAACATATTCTTAGCAAAACCAAAGAGTATTTAGGTTTTATTTACATACCTGCTGGGGTGATGTCAAAATCACCAGGAATAATTGAAGGGTGGTGTGCCACTTGAGTCGCCAGCATGCCCACTGAGTCATGGAGAGTTGCTATGCTCTTCAATATAGGGCTCTCCAGTAAATTGATCAACATATTCAAGTCATCATTGGTTGCAGCCTGTAGAATAGTGTTATTGTTACTGTATGTAGTATATTATCTCAACATCATTGTTTAAGTAATTAAATATTGGAATTATTCATATCAATTGCTTCTTTTCCTAACTATACTAATTAATTGTGACATTTTTATATGTCTGCAACAAAATCATACTCAAAAAGAAACCAAATCTCAATAAATAAATCTCAAGAACATAAATATAATATTACCATTATTTCTAATATATTTTCCTACAACATGTAATACCTAAGTGAAAAGTGCTTCATAGTTATACCAGAGAGGAAAATGAGATAGTCATAAAAGGGCTTTTGAAGGAGGAAGGAGACTCCAAAATGTTCAACAAATGGTTATAATTAAGTTCTTACAGATGTACTATTGTTATGTATATTAGCTTAAAGAAGTAACCTAATCTTTGATCAATGTTTGTTTGTTCATTTTTCGTTCTGCCAAGGCAAGAACTAATGAGAACAGAACCATTGTCACATTTTAGGATATATTAATCACACATACATAGAGAAGAGAAGGCTTTAATTCTAATCTTTCATGGTACTTGTAAGCACAGTACATAAAACGGGTCTACTTCCGAAATTAAAATAATATAGGAGTCAACTAAAATGTTACCTTCAACTTGGGGTCGTCACTTTGGTCAACAGCTGCTTTAACACTTTCTAATTGTTGCAAAGCGTTCGATATATTCACCCCCAGATGCATACTAAAAATAAAAACATCATATTAACACATAATTGCTACATATTAATGATATTGAAAAACAAACGATTTGTACATCGACTTACTTGCAAAATATTATTTCTTTAATGCGCTGATTCACTTCACTGCAGATTAGGATTTTAATATTAGTATTACGAAAATGTCAATTGATTAACACGACAAATAAATACCCTAAAAGGTACGACATAGGAGCACTAAAGATAAGTTTTAATTATATTATAAGTTTTTGTATTCTCTCCTCTCTCAGTTTTATGTACTCGATTGACTCATTCACGGACAAACAATCTTTTTGAAGTAATTGTCATTTTTGCTAGAATGTTTTGTCAGAGTAGAGTAGTTTTGACATTTTCCACATTGCCAGTTGTCACAGTCAGGGCTGCCAGGTGCAAAAAAAATGTGATCGTATGCAAGCAAACTACAAAAAAATCGTATGCTAGTGGAATTTTGAAATGAAAAGATCGTACAACCTTTTTAATACAAAGTTTTTATTACAAATAATCAAAATTCGTTTAGTTTTAGAAACGAATTACAATACAATATAATAATATAGCTATTTGTTAGATCTATACAAATTTTCGGGAGTCATATTTTTTAACATTTCTTGCGTTGGCTTAAATTTAGTACAATTTTCATTTTTCTTATTAATTGCTTGGCTGTTTTGAAGGTACCGTCTGCGTAATATTTTCCGGGTCTCTTCATAATTTTCTTTGATAATTTAGTAGCAAACGGCAATATTTCGTCATCTTGATGTATTAAAAATTGACTTCCTAAAGCTTCAGGTACGGTTATAGATTCTGGATTCCTGTGGGTTAATATATTAGTACCTAAATACTTTTTGCGGGCACGACGTAAAGAATCTTTGTAAGATCTGTAAGAAATCCCAACGTCTTTACCTTCGTTCTCGATATTATCATGATTTCTTTTCTCAACGATTTTTTGAATAGGTCCAAGATTTTTATATACCGCTTCCTTTAAAATCTGTTTCTCTTTCAGCACTTCATTATCTAAATGGTCCGGTTGACATGTATGAACAGATTCTCTTAGTAGCGAATAAAACACTGACGATAAAAACACGTTTTGACAAGTCGCAATTACATAATTATCGAAAGAGAAAAATAGTAGGTAAGTCTCATAAAAATTCAAAAAAATATAGCCTTTATGTGATTGCACTAAGGCTCTTTATTCTAGTAAAAAATCTGGGTACGCGTCGGATAGTAGGGGAATTCCTTAATATTCATGCTTGCCAGAGGATCAAGTCTGTTTCGTTATGAAATGTTGCCAGGCAATAGGCATATAAAAATCGTACATTTGCCGTACGATTTTGTCCTAGCGATCGTACATGAGTAAAAATGCCAAAAAATAGTATGAATACGATTAAAATCGTTCATCTGGCAGCCCTGGTCACAGTCGCCAGTTGACAGGTAAATAAAAGTACGAACTCAAGTACGAAATAGAATCCGTGCAATTAAAGAAGGTATCATATTTAATAGTAGTCTTTGCTGGGATTTTAAAAAAAATAAAATAGTTCAGGTTTGGCCACGGGATTACTGAGTAACTCAAATATATCTCTCATATTATTAGTCTGATGCACGTTTAGAGATTCGCCTCTTGCCTCACCTCGTCTGGCCTCGATTAGCTAGCTACTATTAATTAATCTGTGGCCTCGACAGGGCTGCCAGATGTACGATTTTAATCGTATTCATACGATTTTATGGCATTTTTACTCATGTACGATCGCTAGGACAAAATCGTACGGCAAATGTACGATTTTTATATGCCTATTGCCTGGCAACATTTCATAACGAAACAGACTTGATCCTCTGGCAAGCATGAATATTAAGGAATTCCCCTACTATCCGACGCGTACCCAGATTTTTTACTAGAATAAAGAGCCTTAGTGCAATCACATAAAGGCTATATTTTTTTGAATTTTTATGAGACTTACCTACTATTTTTCTCTTTCGATAATTATGTAATTGCGACTTGTCAAAACGTGTTTTTATCGTCAGTGTTTTATTCGCTACTAAGAGAATCTGTTCATACATGTCAACCGGACCATTTAGATAATGAAGTGCTGAAAGAGAAACAGATTTTAAAGGAAGCGGTATATAAAAATCTTGGACCTATTCAAAAAATCGTTGAGAAAAGAAATCATGATAATATCGAGAACGAAGGTAAAGACGTTGGGATTTCTTACAGATCTTACAAAGATTCTTTACGTCGTGCCCGCAAAAAGTATTTAGGTACTAATATATTAACCCACAGGAATCCAGAATCTATAACCGTACCTGAAGCTTTAGGAAGTCAATTTTTAATACATCAAGATGACGAAATATTGCCGTTTGCTACTAAATTATCAAAGAAAATTATGAAGAGACCCGGAAAATATTACGCAGACGGTACCTTCAAAACAGCCAAGCAATTAATAAGAAAAATGAAAATTGTACTAAATTTAAGCCAACGCAAGAAATGTTAAAAAATATGACTCCCGAAAATTTGTATAGATCTAACAAATAGCTATATTATTATATTGTATTGTAATTCGTTTCTAAAACTAAACGAATTTTGATTATTTGTAATAAAAACTTTGTATTAAAAAGGTTGTACAATCTTTTCATTTCAAAATTCCACTAGCATACGATTTTTTTGTAGTTTGCGTGGGCGCCCATGGTGACCAATAACCTTCTTCACAAGGTATCGGTCGTGGTCCAGAACTCTGTGAACTTCATAAGGCACACAACATTGAATTTTAGCTCGACCTTCTAACCTGATTTAATCTTTGGCTGATCTTTCAGTCATCCTTTTTGTCGTTGCAGTGTTACAGCTAGGATTTCAAGCTCGTACGAGTGGTACCTACTTTAGGTGTCTGTTGTACGCATACTGAAATATGCTACCACGTCATGTTGACGGCCATTAATTATCTGCACTAAAATCATAGAAATATATACTATAGAAATGGCTTGTCCGAACAAATTGCCCTTCAAATTTGACATTATGAATAGCAGGATCAGTAACGCCATCTGCATTGAACTACCATGTGACAATTCATAACAAATACTTTTTTAAATTACCAAAAATATTCTCTTGAACGCCCGCGGCATAGTTCAACTAAGCGCAGTAAGTCATGTCACGCGGATATTAACGATTAAGGAATATGGCGTCGGAACGAAAAATTTTAGCATAAAATTGATAAAATAATGTAAAGAGGTGGATATAATAAGATATTTGTGACTTACCGGTGATATGTAATACCATAATATTTTTTGTTATGTTTAATTTGGTAGTTCGTACAACTTTTCAGTGCACAATTAGGCATTTTGTCGTGTTTGACCGCTCACGGAGGCAGCCAACCACAGACAATTTCACTACGCGCTTTTTGTAGTCTGATTGACTCCAAAAAGGTTCAGTTCATTTATCGCGCGTTAGCCGTGTCCTTACTTTATACGTCAATGACTAAAATAGACCCAAATCCAAGAGAACTAGCGTCGGTAAAAAGTTCAATGGGCTCACCTTCTGACGTGCCTTTTTGTGAATGTGAGTCCACTGCCACTTGACGCCTTTCTTAGTAAGATAGTACAAGGGAACCATTGTACGTGCAAAATCAGGGATAAACAAAAATTTGTATTTGTAAAGCAAGGTAAGCAATTGACTAATATCTGATTCATCGGTTAAACCGTGAATTAAATAACAAAATAATGAATTATTTTCTCTAATGTGCATTATTCGAGGTTGGGATATCAAGGAGCACTATTTTGAGTTACGATTACACTTAACCCCGTATCGTGAAGTACAATAGCACCAATAAGTACGTCACACGTAATTTCATAATCAGGCAAGATGTGAAACAACATTTCTACGTCAATATTATCAATAACGCATACGGCAGTGTGCGTTACCCCAGAAAAATAATGTCGAAAATAGTAATTTTAATCTTACAGATTTTTAGTTGTCCATCTTCTTAAATTTGTTGCACTTATAGTTTTTTAGTTATTAAAAAAAACTATTCCTGCTGGGGTAACGTTACTGCAGCCAGACATTTTCCTTTATAATGGGAATATTGAAATAAATATTAGCTAAATAATTAGTTGTCTAAACGAGGTAAATGTTGCAAATAATTTTGTAATTGTTCTTTCTTCGGCTGCGAAGTTATTTGAGATCCTGCTGGAGTAACGTTTGTGGTTTTGCTGCATCTCTGAAACGGTCAAGCGGATTCTTATCATCGTCTGTACATGATCTTTTAAGAATTAGTTTTAATTTGTTGTGCAATAAAAAAAATGAAATTATTGAACCGTTGAAAAGTTATTTCATTAAATATAAAAACACTTAAATAGGTCCTAACACCTTAAATAAGAACTTTAAAGACTTATATTAAACGCTATTTGTAGCTTTTGCCTGCCTTCAAATGTATGTGAAGTTTCATTAGTATCCTGTGTGTAATTAACAAGTTATGACCAATTCAGTTTACGGTATCAATGCGTGTGGAGTTATTTGGCCACAGATAACCCTGTATGTGGATATATCAACTGAATGATAAGTCAATAATTAGTTGCTTAGATAGATAGATAGATAGATAGATAGAGAATTCTTTATTGTACACAAAGAAGAAGTACATATTAATTGTGATACACAGTCTAATTGAAACATGCACAATGGGCAGTTTCAATTAGACTTAGTTCAGTTATTACCTGCAAAATTTCAGCGCAGTACATGCAATAATTTACGAGATAATAAATAAAAAGTCATAAGGAAGTACATGACCGTGGTAACCCGGCCATGTTTAGTTGGTTACAAAAAAAGCGACCACGTAGTACATTATGGTATCTTCTAAAATGTTTAGTATCATACACCTTACAAGTTCGGTACAGACGCGTACACTGTTAAATAAATATCGATTAAATAGTAGATGACAATATAATTTTTACAATATTTTAAATTAGATTTATTTAAGAGAAAGTGTAAGTTAATTGAAATCATTAATTTTAAAAAATAATGGAGAATGCCATAAAAGCAAAATTGATATCTCTTATATATACATCTGTTATTGTTTTAAGTTAAATTAATATTTTATTGAGAAAGTGTAAGATAACTAAATTAATTCATCTAAAAACAAAATGGAAAATGCCATAAAAGCAGAATTGCTACCTACCTATAATATTTATCTGTTATTGTTTTTAAGTTAAATGAATGTAAAAAAGTTCTGCAGAATTTGTGTAATGAACCTGTAAATAAATATTCTATAAGAAACATACTTATAGTTTTTCAAAACACTTTTGTACACATCTGTACTAAACTTGTTACACTATCCTACATATTTAAGAATATACCATAATGTACTACGCGGTTGCATTTTTGTAACCACCTAAACATGGTCGGGTTACCACGGTCTTGCACTTCCTAATGACTTTTTATTTATTATCTAGTAAATTATTGCATGTACTGCGCTGAAATTTTGCAGGTATATAACTGAACTAGACAACTAATTATTGATGTATCATTCAGTTGATATATCCACAAACAGGGTTATCTGTGGCCAAATAACTCCACGCGCATCGAGACCGTAAACTGAATTGGTCATAACTCATAACTGTTAATTACACACAGGATACTAATGAAACTTCACATACATTTGAAGGCAGGTAAAAGCTACAAAATAACGTTTAATGTAAGTCTTTAAAGTTCTTATTTAAGGTTAAGGTTTAGGACCTATTTAAGTGTTTTTATATTTAATGAAATAACTTTTCAACGGTTCAATAATTCCATTTTTTTATTGCACAACAAATTAAAACTAATTCTTAAAAGATCATGTACAAAAGATGATAAGAATCCGTTTGACCGTTTCAGAGATCCAGCAAAACCACAAACGTTACTCCAGCAGGATCTCGAATAACTTCGCAGCCGAAGAAAGAACAATTATAAAATTATTTGCAACATTTACCTCGTTTAGACAACTAATTATTTAGCTAATATTTATTTCAATATTCCCATTAAAAAGGAAAATGTCTGACTGCAGTAACTTTACCCCAGCAGGAATAGTTTTTTTTAAATAACTAAAAAACTATAAGTGCAACAAATTTAAAAATGTGCGCAACAATTACAGAAGATAAACAACTAAAAATCTGTAAGATTAAAATTACTATTTTCGACATTATTTTGCTGGGGTAACGCACACCATACGGCAGTTAAGGTACTTATGGCAATCACTGCAAATGGACCAATACCACGTAAATTATTTACTACAAGGTGCCTACGCCCTGTTTACTTATTAGATACTGATTCGCGCATGAGGGCAAATTCCGCGCCGCTATCAAAAATGGTATTAATCGCTAAATTGCTCACACGAATAGGCATGGTACCCATAGTATTAAGTCTCAATTTACTGTGATTTATTTTATTTTTTATTTATTTTTATACAAAATTAACGTTTGATGTCAATTGCTTCTCGCGGCGAAAACAATTGTCAAACGTATGACCAGGCTTAGAACAGAACGTACAAGTGTGCGTTAACTAAATAAATACTTTTTAAAATTAAATAACACTTCAATAACAAATTAATTCATTAAATAAAACAAACAAAATCAAAGTAACTTTCTTACCGAGGTCTGTTCGACTCGAGCGCCGACAAACGAATGACCCGCTCTGTTTTTGATGCGTTTAATATTTGCGCCGATACGCCCATTCTGATGATAGGTGGTGCGTCCTTGCGTCTGCATCACATAATAATCTGAAATATATAATAAATAATTAATATATTTATAAGAGGAGGGGTTCTAGATATAGCCGTTCGCTCCACGCGACGACATATAATAATGAGATTATCTGATTCTGTGCATGCATTTATCAGTTTTATGTACCACTGTCGCTCCGCGCGACAACAGCTAAGAAATAATTATGTATGCATGCAAGTACATGCGAGGTTCATGTATTACTGTTCACTCAATGTGACAACAGTTAATCAATACATAAAATAGAAGATGTAATTACTGTCCGCTCCACGCGACAACAGTTTATTACTATAATTTACTAACTGCTCATTCCACATAACAGTTTATTAATATAATTCACTAACTGCTCGTTCCACATGACAACAGTTAAAATTCATTGTAATATAAGTGTGTAAGGGGAGGATAGGTCGGTGAGAGGTTGATGCTGTAAAAATACAGAGGTCCTATGGGATATAGGGTTAAGGTCGATGCTGTGCTCTGGGCGGTCCTGAGCGCCGTGGTACACAGGGGACTATTATTCTTTCAGGATAAGATTATTGGTTATTGACTAATACGTCAAATAACATATTTTAGTTTGGTCATTGAACGGCTCCACACGTCAATTTTTTTTATAATTTGGTATGTGTGTTTTGTAATGTAATGAATGTGTTTTAGAAAAGGTAAAACAATCATGAAATATGCTCACCGGATATAATTGTTCAATTATTCACGGGTGCCTCGGTTCGTTTGCGAGCCCTCGCCTGCTTGCTCGGCAGTAGCAGTGGTGGCAGCGGCGACACTAGTGTCACTGCGTGGTAGTGACACCGAAGTGGCGATGCTGGAAGGTCCAGCTTGCTGCTCTTCTGGGGGCGACACGGTTGCCTGAATGGCATCCAGTTGCGGGGCACGTCGCAGTTGGTCGTGTGCGACCTTGCGTGGGCGCCCATGGTGACCAATAACCTTCTTCACAAGGTATCGGTCGTGGTCCAGAACTCTGAACTTCATAAGGCACACAACATTTTAAGTCCAAAGATGTTTGGTTCCTGGGGTTATTTTTGATCAAAACAAAGTCTCCCCGTTGAAAATTATGAATTTTAGCTCGACCTTCTAACCTGATTTAATCTTTGGCTGATCTTTCAGTCATCCTTTTTGTCGTTGCAGTGTTACGGCTAGGATTTCAAGCTCGTACGAGTGGTACCTACTTTAGGTGTCTGTTGTACGCATACTGAAATATGCTACCACATGTTGACGGCCATTAATTATCTGCACTAAAATAGACCCAAATCCAAGAGAACTAGCGTCGGTAAAAAGTTCAATGGGCTCACCTTCTGACGTGCCTTTTTGTGAATGTGAGTCCACTGCCACTTGACGCCTTTCTTAGTAAGATAGTACAAGGGAACCATTGTACGTGCAAAATCAGGGCTAAGCAAAAATTTGTATTTGTAAAGCAAGGTAAGCAATTGACTAATATCTGATTCATCGGTTAAACCGTGAATTAAATAACAAAATAATGAATTATTTTCTCTAATGTGCATTATTCGAGGTTGGGATATCAAGGAGCACTATTTTGAGTTACGATTACACTTAACCCCGTATCGTGAAGTACAATAGCACCAATAAGTACGTCACACGTAATTTCATAATCAGGCAAGATGTGAAACAACATTTCTACGCCAATATTATCAATAACGCATACGGCAGTGTGCGTTACCCCAGAAAAATAATGTCGAAAATAGTAATTTTAATCTTACAGATTTTTAGTTGTCCATCTTCTGTAATTGTTGCGCACATTTTTAAATTTGTTGCACTTATAGTTTTTTAGTTATTAAAAAAAACTATTCCTGCTGGGGTAACGTTACTGCAGCCAGACATTTTCCTTTATAATGGGAATATTGAAATAAATATTAGCTAAATAATTAGTTGTCTAAACGAGGTAAATGTTGCAAATAATTTTGTAATTGTTCTTTCTTCGGCTGCGAAGTTATTTGAGATCCTGCTGGAGTAACGTTTGTGGTTTTGCTGCATCTCTGAAACGGTCAAGCGGATTCTTATCATCGTTTGTACATGATCTTTTAAGAATTAGTTTTAATTTGTTGTGCAATAAAAAAAATGAAATTATTGAACCGTTGAAAAGTTATTTCATTAAATATAAAAACACTTAAATAGGTCCTAACACCTTAAATAAGAACTTTAAAGACTTATATTAAACGCTATTTGTAGCTTTTGCCTGCCTTCAAATATATGTGAAGTTTCATTAGTATCCTGTGTGTAATTAACAAGTTATGACCAATTCAGTTTACGGTATCAATGCGTGTGGAGTTATTTGGCCACAGATAACCCTGTATGTGGATATATCAACTGAATGATAAGTCAATAATTAGTTGCTTAGATAGATAGATAGATAGATAGATAGATAGATAGAGAATTCTTTATTGTACACAAAGAAGAAGTACATAATTGTGATACACAGTCTAATTGAAACATGCACAATGGGCAGTTTCAATTAGACTTAGTTCAGTTATTACCTGCAAAATTTCAGCGCAGTACATGCAATAATTTACGAGATAATAAATAAAAAGTCATAAGGAAGTACATGACCGTGGTAACCCGGCCATGTTTAGTTGGTTACAAAAAAGCGACCACGTAGTACATTATGGTATCTTCTAAAATGTTTAGTATCATACACCTTACAAGTTCGGTACAGACGCGTACACTGTTAAATATCGATTAAATAGTAGATGACAATAAAATTTTTACAATATCTTAAATTTGATTTATTTAAGAGAAAGTGTAAGATAACTAAATTAATTCATCTAAAAACAAAATGGAAAATGCCATAAAAGCAGAATTGCTACCTACCTATAATATTTATCTGTTATTGTTTTTAAGTTAAATGAATGTAAAAAAGTTCTGCAGAATTTGTGTAATGAACCTGTAAATAAATATTCTATAAGAAACATACTTATAGTTTTTCAAAACACTTTTGTACACATCTGTACTAAACTTGTTACACTATCCTACATATTTAAGAATATACCATAATTTACTACGCGGTTGCATTTTTGTAACCACCTAAACATGGTCGGGTTACCACGGTCTTGCACTTCCTAATGACTTTTTATTTATTATCTAGTAAATTATTGCATGTACTGCGCTGAAATTTTGCAGGTATATAACTGAACTAGACAACTAATTATTGATGTATCATTCAGTTGATATATCCACAAACAGGGTTATCTGTGGCCAAATAACTCCACGCGCATCGAGACCGTAAACTGAATTGGTCATAACTTGTTAATTACACACAGGATACTAATAAAACTTCACATACATTTGAAGGCAGGTAAAAGCTACAAAATAACGTTTAATGTAAGTCTTTAAAGTTCTTATTTAAGGTTAAGGTTTAGGACCTATTTAAGTGTTTTTATATTTAATGAAATAACTTTTCAACGGTTCAATAATTCCATTTTTTTATTGCACAACAAATTAAAACTAATTCTTAAAAGATCATGTACAAAAGATGATAAGAATCCGTTTGACCGTTTCAGAGATCCAGCAAAACCACAAACGTTACTCCAGCAGGATCTCGAATAACTTCGCAGCCGAAGAAAGAACAATTATAAAATTATTTGCAACATTTACCTCGTTTAGACAACTAATTATTTAGCTAATATTTATTTCAATATTCCCATTAAAAAGGAAAATGTCTGGCTGCAGTAACGTTACCCCAGCAGGAATAGTTTTTTTTAAATAACTAAAAAACTATAAGTGCAACAAATTTAAAAATGTGCGCAACAATTACAGAAGATAAACAACTAAAAATCTGTAAGATTAAAATTACTATTTTCGACATTATTTTGCTGGGGTAACGCACACCATACGGCAGTTAAGGTACTTATGGCAATCACTGCAAATGGACCAATACCACGTAAATTATTTACTACAAGGTGCCTACGCCCTGTTAACTTATTAGATACTGATTCGCGCATGAGGGCAAATTCCGCGCCGCTATCAAAAATGGTATTAATCGCTAAATTGCTCACACGAATAGGCATGGTACGCATAGTATTAAGTCTCAATTTACTGTGATTAATTTTATTTTTTATTTATTTTTATACAAAATTAACGTTTGATGTAGATTGCTTCTCGCGGCGAAAACAATTGTAAAACGTATGACCAGGCTTAGAACAGAACGTACAAGTGTGCGTTAACTAAATAAATACTTTTTAAAATTAAATAACACTTCAATAACAAATTAATTCATTAAATAAAACAAACAAAATCAAAGTAACTTTCTTACCGAGGTCTGTTCGACTCGAGCGCCGACAAACGAATGACCCGCTCTGTTTTTGATGCGTTTAATATTTGCGCCGATACGGCCATTCTGATGATAGGTGGTGCGTCCTTGCGCCTGCATCACATAATAATCTGAAATATATAATAAATAATTAATATATTTATAAGAGGAGGGGTTCTAGATATAGCCGTTCGCTCCACGCGACGACATATAATAATGAGATTATCTGTGCATGCATTTAACAGTTTTATGTACCACTGTCGCTCCGCGCGACAACAGCTAAGAAATAATTATGTATGCATGCAAGTACATGCGAGTTTCATGTATTACTGTTCACTCAATGTGACAACAGTTAATCAATACATAAAATAGAAGATGTAATTACTGTCCGCTCCACGTGACAACAGTTTATTACTATAATTTACTAACTGCTCATTCCACATAACAGTTTATTAATATAATTCACTATCTGCTCATTCCACATGACAACAGTTAAAACATTCTTGTTATTCGACGGAGCTTTATTCGAATTTGGATCCACAGGGCTCTTCTCACCAGATTGAACATTTGACTCGTGAACGGTACCCCTTGTCTGACATTCATTAGATTTGTGACCTACTTTTTTACACAAATGACAATAAGGGGCACGGTTATCAACAGAATACTTAGAACGCTTGTGCGGTGGTTGATTAGAATTCTGAGAAGTACTAGGTCGTTTAGCGCGAATAGATGAAGCAACGGAGATCAATTCTGGCACGGAAGTGGCCCGAACATTCATTAATTCAATCCTAAGCCGCCCTCCACAGCATCACTACCGTCTAGTTTATTTTTAGTAACGCGTCGCCATAAGAACCAAGCTTGAGATAAGAACTCTGCTATGTCCCTAGAAGCGTCATAAACATGGTCTCTGAATTTAAGCACATCACGAGAGTAACGACTTTCGGGTTCGAACGTAGTTATAATATTTTGGCGTAATTCATCCCACGTAGACGTGGTAACTAGCCATACGAATATCATAGTCACCGAGTTTGTAGGTAGACTTTGCAGTGGAAATGTGGTCACACCACTCGCGCACACCAACGTTAGCATCAGGGTCATACGAAGGCAAAAACACTTTAGTAATTTTAACTTTCTCACCCGTTTGCTGAAGAAGTCGCTGGCTCATATTCCGCATCATGTCCATCATATGCATGTAGAATTCGGGTGGCACACTACCTGCCTGCCGGGGCTGCGTTAACAGGTCAGCACGGGTGGACGTGCCTGCTACATTGGCTGCCGATGACGATGTACCTTCGCCAGGGTCCATCGCGGCGCGCGCCACGGTGCTCGAGCCGAAGTCTATGGAATCTGAAACATATTGGCCGGCAGAAAGGGATCGCTGGGGCGATCCTACTTCTGAGATCGGGTTTTCGACGTTACGGGGATTTTTAAAAAGCGCAGCTGTGAATCATCGATACTGCCTTCCAAATTATCCATAAGATAATTATCAGGAACTCAAATTAACCTACTTTCTGTCATAGTCAAATAGATTTAGGTGTACACAAATAAATGACCTATAAATTATATCGAAACAATTGTGTTATCACCTATACCGGGTTCAATACCAGTATTATACTGTAAATTTTGGGACGTTACCTAAATATATTGCACGGCCGCTTTTTTGTAGCCATCCGAACTTGGTCGGGTTACGTAGGTTTTCGATGCTTCGTCAGTATTTTAATTGTTTTTCTTTAATTACTGAATTTAATGACATGAAATTTTGCATGTGCATAGTTGAATGAATACACTAATTATTGGCATACATTTTACCATGCAATTCCTTTAGAACGTCGTGATATTTGACTGCTTTGTAAACAGTGATCTATTCATGGTAAACTGCCCTACAACTCTTTAATTATTAACGGAACATCATTGATACTTGGCAACATGTTGCAGACACTTACAAGGTTTGTATAAACGTGAAAATCTAGACCCCAAAGTGCATACTTTAAGAACTAAGACCTAATAAGAGTATTTCACGTTTATATTTATATCTTTAAAACCCTTAATTTTTTTCTAAATCTGTTTTTTAAACAAATATAAACAAATCCAAAACAACGTATGTAAAAATCTCCAGCTCTATGTAAGCGCTTTATATGAAAACTAGCTAATGGCCAAACATTCGCGCAGCGGAAACTTGAATTTCTCCGAAGTTTATGCATGCACTAATTTTATTCATACATACAAAATTACACACAAATACACACAAATTTTTGGACTCATCTCTTTTCTTCTAAAGTCGATGGATTAAAAAAAGTTCCGCCAGGACAACGTTCGCCCAGCGGAATCAGTTTTTGGTGAATTTCTCCACAATGGCTGCATGCACAAATTTTTTTTTACCATACACAATTACACGACGTCATACACTAAATATCTGCATACTTAAAATCTTTAAATTCAACAACATTCCGCTGGGCGTACGCACACACGTATACCAGGCTTAGAACAGAACGTACAAACATTCTTGTTATTCGACGGAGCTTTATTCGAATTTGGATCCACAGGGCTCTTCTCACCAGATTGAACATTTGACTTGTGAACGGTACCCCTTGTCTGACATTCATTAGATTTGTGACCTACTTTTTTACACAAATGACAATAAGGGGCACGGTTATCAACAGAATACTTAGAACGCTTGTGCGGTGGTTGATTAGAATTCTGAGAAGTACTAGGTCGTTTAGCGCGAATAGATGAAGCAACGGAGATCAATTCTGGCACGGAAGTGGCCCGAACATTCATTAATTCAATCCTAAGCCGCTCATCACTAATTCTGTATCTTCAGTGAAAAGTGATACATGTCGACCTAGATCGGTTTTTATATTCTTTGATTAAACTTATTAAAAAAAAATTAACTAAATTTCTGTCTTATCCCCGTTATTGTAAGATTAAAAATGAATGAGATTTTTTTGCGTACATTGATATAAGTAAGCAATTTTTTATTGAAATTATTGTGTAAAATAATACTTTTTAACCGACTTCAAAAAAAGGAAGAGGTTCTCAATTCGGTTGTATGTTTTTTTTTTTTTTTTTTTTTTTTTTTTTTGAGATTTTTTTGCGTACATTGATATAAGTAAGCAATTTTTTATTGAAATTATTGTGTAAAATAATACTTTTTAACCGACTTCAAAAAAAGGAAGAGGTTCTCAATTCGGTTGTATGTTTTTTTTTTTTTTTTTTTTTTTATGTTTGTTCGCCGATTACTCGAAGACGCCTGGACCGATTTGAGAAATTCTTTTTTGTTTGATAGAATATACTTGTCATGTGGTCCCATTTTTTTCAAGTTACGTTCTGATGATGGGATCCTAGAGAAATCGAGGGCAACCCTCAAATTTAAAAGGCTTATATATTGTTTTTTATATATTATCTAAAGCTACTCGGATATCTGCATCTAGTAGTCATCATTTTATGTTGCTGAGCTGATGCTGGAAGGTACAACTCCTCAACGGTTAGGAGTACGGGGATAATTCTTTAAATATAGGCTCCTTGAGGCCGTTTACTGTATTCTTTCAAGTTATACACAGATGAGGCGAGACGTTGAATATTACTTATGTACATTCATAATATGAGGTCATGATTTGATGATGGGATCCTAGAGAAATCATGGGTAACCCTCAAATTTCAAAGGCTTCTATATTGTTTTTCGTATATTACCTAAAACTTCTTGGATATTTGCATTTTAAGTTGCTGAGCTGATGCTGGAAGGTACAACTCCTCAACGGTTAGGAGTACGGGGATTATTATTAATAAGTTTTCCGTCTCAAGTAACCGTCGTCTCCTCATTTGAGAAACATTCTGGTCTACCCATCACTTAAAATCGTAAAATAAAATAATTTTTAATAAAAAAAAAAAAACCGACTTCAAAAAGTAGGTAAACTAAAAAGCAAAAAATAAATTTACTTCGCACAAAATAATACGTTTTTTCATTTAGTAAAATAGAAATTATTAAATAATTATTTTATAATTCTGAAGTCGGTGCAAAGTAAACAATAACTCTGTATAGACTAATCTTTCTAAGAACTATTTTCTGACTGAATATTAGTTCTTAATTATCCGATTTACTTGGCACCGACTTCAGAATTATAAAATAATTATTTAATAATTTCTATTTTACTAAATGAAAAAACGTATTATTTTGTGCGAAGTAAATTTATTTTTTGCTTTTTAGTTTACCTACTTTTTGAAGTCGGTTTTTTATTTTTTATTAATTGATTCATACCAAAGTGCTCCGAAAGTCCGAACCGATCTTTATATTTCTAAAATGTATTTTAATACGACTCGAGTTACCACATCTTACGCGTACCGAAAGCTTTTACTTCAATTAATCCAAAGTGATACAAATGAAGTCCTATCACAAAACATTAAAAAATTGAAACAATACATTCTAGTGAAAAGTGTTACATTTGTACATGAAACATACAAACACAAATTTATTTTCATAAAAATATGTGACTAATGATACAACTACTAATCAAACAATTTACACGTAATTTATGTAGCCAATTTTGATGTGATTACAAATTTAATATTAATTCTATTAGTAAGAACATAAGGGAAATAGGACATTTATGATTACGTGAATAATGATGATATATCAATACCTCTTTATTATTATTAATCTTGAACAGTCTTAAAGCGTATTTAATCAGTTAAAAAAAATCAAATAACAGATGTGTTGTACATGTAGCACTTCAACTATTCGCTATACAATACAATATATAACATCCTTTTAAAAAAACACAACTTTTAAACCTACTTATCGTTAATCTTGAACAGAGATCGAATTAGTCTTAAATCGTATGAAATCAGTCTCCAAAAATCAAACAACAGATAACAATATAATTTTCTTATAAAAAAAACATAACTTTTCATCCTTTTTATCATTAATCTTGAACAGTCTTAAATTGTATTAAATCAGTCTACCAAAATCGAACAACATTGTTGTAGCACTGCAACTATTCATTATCCGAAACAATATCAGGATCTGCGTCACGCAAATTTGAGTTTGTTATCAAATTATGATAAAAATCGTTAACACTTGGATCAATGTATTCTAACAGTGATATTAAATCCCTTTTCTTTAAAACACTTATAGGAATCGGTCCATTGTAACATTTTGGAACAGCATTAATACTGACTAAACTGTAGTCTTTAGTCCTTTTGTCGTAAGACATCACATAATAATCATCACCTACGGAACTTTCTTTATATTCAAAAACCAGCAATTTTTCTTTACTAAATTTAATAACTCTTACATTCAACCATATCAAATAGCTTCGTGCTTGTACGAATTTATCACTGTGAGACTTACTCAGTTTATATGGTTGAATGTAAGAGTTATTAAATTTAGTAAAGGAAAATTTCCGGTTTTTGATTATAAAGAAAGTTACGTAGGTGATGATTATTATGTGATGTCCTACGACAAAAGGAATAAAGACTACAGTTTAGTTAGTATTAATGCTGTTCCAAAATGTTACAATGGACCGATTCCTATAAGTGTTTTAAAGAAAAGGGATTTAATATCACTGTTAGAATACATTGATCCAAGTGTTAACGATTTTTATCATAATTTGATAACAAACTCAAACTTGCGTGACGCAGATCCTGATATTGTTTCGGATAATGAATAGTTGCAGTGCTACAACATATCTGTTGTTCGATTTTTGTAGACTGATTTAATACAATTTAAGACTGTTCAAGATTAATGATAAAAAGGATGAAAAGTTATGTTTTTTTTATAAGAAAATTATATTGTTATCTGTTGTTTGATTTTTGGAGACTGATTTCATACGATTTAAGACTAATTCGATCTCTGTTCAAGATTAACGATAAGTAGGTTTAAAAGTTGTGTTTTTTTAAAAGGATGTTATATTGTATTGTATAGCGAATAGTTGAAGTGCTACATGTATAACACATCTGTTATTTGATTTTTTGAGACTGATTAAATACGCTTAAAGCGACTGTTCAAGATTAATAATAAAGAGGTTTAAAAGTTATGTTTTTTTATAAGGATGTTAATTATATTGTTTTATATAGCGAATAGTTGAAGTGCTACAATCAATCTGTTGTTTGATTTATTGAGCCTGTTTTAATATGTTTAAAGACTAACGATACCTACTCTGATAATCAGATTAACAATCAATACCTACTTAGGTCTAAAAGTTATGTTTTAAGTTCGATTTATAAAAATGTTTTATTCTTTTGCTACTACTTGTAATTCATAAAAAAAGTGTTTATTCAAGAATTCTTTATTAAAGAAACGCTTTTTTAATTAGTTATTATTTTATTATGATATTAACATAGTTTTACCCTTTCTGTGACAAAAACGTTTGAAAATACTTATTACTTGTATCAATAAACACTTCGATGTAAACAAAATGTATCACAATAAATTCTAGCTTGTAGCATTAATCACTTACTAGTTTGAAAAATACATTGGTGTTTAGGGGTACAATTGAATATTTACGTAGGAATTTTAAATAAAACAATGAAAAAGGTTACCGATAATCAAAATGATCATTATTAGTTTTACGACTTTTTCTCACAACAACTATTTGCAGGCAAAACATGCGAAAACAAGCCTTATAACATTTCACACAAAACGGTAACTAAATGTGTAAAATAATTCATTTCATTATAAATTTAAATACACAAAAATAAGCAAAGAAAACTATAGTGTACGGTGATAATATATAACTGGCTGTTTTTACTAATTACTTAAAATTCCGTGCAAAAAAATATATTCAAACCAAGCTCTTTATAATCTTTATAATGTTATCTACACGTACCACATATCCTTTTTTATTTTAGAACGTTAGAAAAATAACGAGATTTTTTTAAATCTTTAACCATTACTCAAAACTATGATTTTTCACTTTTCACTGAAGGTACAGAATTGTGCCGATAACTGCCTCCACAGCATCACTACCGTCTAGTTTATTTATAGTAACGCGTCGCCATAAGAACCAAGCTTGAGATAAGAACTCTGCTATGTCCCTAGAAGCGTCATAAACATGGTCTCTGAATTTAAGCACATCACGAGAGTAACGACTTTCGGGTTCGAACGTAGTTATAATATTTTGGCGTAATTCATCCCACGTAGACGTGGTAACTAGCCATACGAATATCATAGTCACCGAGTTTGTAGGTAGACTTTGCAGTGGAAATAGTGGAAATGTGGTCACACCACTCGCGCACACCAACGTTACCATCAGGGTCATACGAAGGCAAAAACACTTTAGTAATTTTAACTTTCTCACCTGTTTGCTGAAGAAGTCGCTGGCTCATATTCCGCATCATGTCCATCATATGCATGTAGAATTCGGGTGGCACACTACCTGCCTGCCGGGGCTGCGTTAACAGGTCAGCACGGGTAGACGTGCCTGCTACATTGGCTGCCGACGACGATGTACCTTCGCCAAGGTCCATCGCGGCGCGCGCCACGGTGCTCGAGCCGAAGTCTATGGAATCTGAAACATATTGGCCGGCAGAAAGGGATCGCTGGGGCGATCCCACTTCTGAGATCGGGTTTTCGACATTACGGGGATTTTTAAAAAGCGCAGCATCGATGATTCGCTGTGAATCATCGATAATGCCTTCCAAATTATCCATAAGATAATTATCAGGAACTTAAATTAAAACGAAACACTGTTATTTATGGTTGATATAATTGCCACAAGCAAAAGCTGGGTTTAAAATTAAAAAGCAAAACAAACGTTGAATTATGTTAATTTATAACTTTTTAAACAGATAAAAAATCAGTAACAGAGTAATGAAATGGTTACGACCTTCTAGTTTGATGCCAGGAGCAAAAGTGAACCAAAATCCGCCATCTTCAAAACGAAGTTAGCGTATGCACCGTTACTCCCGCCATTTAGATTATTTCAACAAGCTATCGACAGGCGGCGCTGCCGACGCATCGCCGGTGCAATAAATTTAGCTTCTAATAACAATCAATATGTTAAATAGCCGTTGTAAATACATAAACAATTCTCTATAAATCTATTAGGAATTAAAGCTGATTTTACACACAAGTAAAAAGCATGAAAACATGGTAAGATTAAATTTACATACTTAGCTTTATATTGGAACATTTTTCAAATGAACCCTTAAAATTGTTTCTTGATTCACTTTAAATCTAATTGCAATTAAAGATGAATTAACACGTAATCAAATGGACAAAAGGCATCACATAAATTAAATCGACTAACTGTGTCGTCTTACATTGTAGACACTACACTTCAATTTTATTGTCCAATTAACAAACTACTATGAAATAATACAGTAATAATAACAGATTTAAATCATAGCGAATCGAAAATTCGGCTAATTAATTTAGTGATTAATAGATTCACGATAAAACGTAAATTGATGGTTTATGTTTTTAATGCCAAATAGCCTCTGCGGCGACATATATATTAATAATACTAGCTGACCCGGCGAACTTCGTACCGCCTTAGCGTAAATTTGATGCACTACTTTATTTTGTATAGCTGACCTATCTTATGTATGCGTACCTATTCCATTTGAACTGGAATCTATAATATCCTCCATATAAAAATTAATACCTATTTCCCTGGTCTCGTCATACCTGAGAAAAACTTTACTAATTTTATTAAATAAAAAACAAAATATATGGTGTCATAGATCACCGCAGAGTTTTTTATTTTAAATTGAATGACGTTGACATTCGTAACGCGCTTTTTTTAAATATGCAAAAGTAAATGTATATTTTCAATCTTTCTGAGAGATTTTCTTAATATTTTTTTCCGTAAGAACCTTGTACAGAGTATTAGAAAACTACAAAAACAAAATCAGCCAAAACGGTCAAGCCGTTTTCATGCTATGTCGTGACAACGGAAAACGGGTTTCATTTTTATATATATTTTTCCGTAAGAACCTTGTACAGAGTATTAGAAAACTACAAAAAAACAACGGCCATATCAGTCAAGCCGTTTTCATGCTATGTCGTGACAACGGAAAACGGGTTTCATTTTTAAATATTTTTTTCCGTAAGAACCTTGTACAGAGTATTAGAAAACTACAAAAAAGAATCAGCCAAATCGGTCAAGCCGTTTTCATGCTATGTCGTGACAACGGAAAACGGGTTTCATTTTTAAATATTTTTTCCGTAAGAACCTTGTACAGAGTATTAGAAAACTACAAAAAAAAATCAGCCAAATCGGTCAAGCCGTTTTCATGCTATGTCGTGATAGATAATTATCATAAAAACTGAGATAGATGCGCCACATAGCAAACATTTTATTTTGAACTTCCCAAACTCCACGCTGGATGGCGTTATTGTAAGTTAAGTACCTATATAACATGTAGGGGTTTATTTTCCTTGGTATTTTTAGGTTTATTTAAATAAAACAAGTGAATATTGTTAGTCGTATTTATTTATTAAGTTAACATCACATATTATTTATAGACATGGCATAATCAAATCAAATCAAATCATTTATTTCCATGGGCCCTAAGGGGCGCTTGAACACGTCAAAACAAACATCAAAACACAAAAAATATAAAATTAAAATAAAACTTAGCTAACTAAATTATAATACTTATTGTAATAAAATGATTTGACACCGGAGCTTAGAATGTCTTTAATTCAACTTAGAGATTTGAATTAAAATCAATCCAAGTATAAATCGGGGCAAACATCTTGAGCAAACGACCTTGAATGCGCAGAAACGAATTTTGGGTCTCTTTGGTTACGAGGCTGAGGCGCAGGGGGCGTACCTGCGCGTGATTGGTTGATCAGTCGACCCTTGCCCCGCGCACCGCGTCTTCGTTCCGCTCTCTCCCGAATACACGTGCGTGCAGTGAAGTGCTCACTTTTGTGCTCTGTTATAAATCGTTAGTTGTTGTTGTTATTTGTTGAGTTAAAAGCGGATTTTATCACTGAATATTGTCGGCGATTTTGCCAATATTAAAAACCGAGTTATCTATTGTTTTAAATCGTAAGAAGTTCAACAAAACATGCCGACAAGCATTTTTTTCGATTTAACTATTGTTTAAGTTATGAGAAATTTGACAAAACAATGCACGACATAATGACGACATACTAAATGTTGCACATGTCGGCTATTGTTTATATTTTGGCTATTGCCTGCCACTGCACTCACACAAATACAATTGTCTATACATAATACAATATCCCGAAATAAACAGTAATTGTAATAAATAAAATAGGTAATACTAAAAACTCGACGTAACTAATCATATTTATAGCAATATTTTGCTCGTAAGTGTACGATGCGCAAACTTTCCCCTACCACGTCACCTAATGCTCAAGAAGTTTGCCCATAATAATACCAGCTTCAATGGGTATTGCATCATGAGAAGAGCTGGTGAGAAACTCATGTGCACCATCTTTTCAAATAATTCATACAATATTTGTTTGTTTTTTGACAATAATTCTATGTGTAAGTTATAGCAACCAAAACAACATTATAGCTAAAGATGGTTATAAAGAGAAAATAAACTTAAATATAGAAATGGCATTAAATTAATACTTGTAAATAAATCCATAGTATATAAGGTTGCAATATCTTACACTTCAAGCAGAAAATAAAGGAGTAAAAACAATGTGTGTATATATAAGGGTTTCAGAACAGACAAAAAAAATAATTATATATATACTATTATCATCATAATCGTAAAATGCTTAAATTTCCGTACAATGGCTACTCAATACCGTTATAATCGTAATAATAAAAAAATAACATCACATAAAACCTTTGCTTTACCAAAAAACACATTAATTAATACAATAATAATCAAACAATGCAAATCAATCCAAATCACGAAAAATCAATGTTTCCGTTTTTAATAGGTTTAATTGTAATTAAAAGCTTGTAGTTTTATTTTATCCTTGCAGTCAAAATCAACAATTTTACCAATTAAAATTCTATTTACACCAGTACACCAAGTAAATACTATTAAATTAACAGATAAATTAATTATGTAATCAACTAACATTGATTTATGATTGTCACAAGTAATCAAAGAAAAATCACATCTACAATTAATGAAGAATATTATTTTATCCCTTAAACTACTAAACTCTGGAGAATTCCTTAAGCATGTAACAATCATAAAGTAAATTTCATTCAGTAATTTTACAAAATCATCAGATGCGTTAAAAAAAGATTTTTTAGTATAATCAATCACATAATTGAATGAATCAGGATCAACTTCAGATGTTATTAAATCATTCATGCAATTATTACATTTTTTAAATATTTTAGTTTTACATTTTTTTATTATATAGCCTGTAACATATTTTTTGGCTTCTTCATGAACAATTGAATCATTACATGTAATATCATTCATGGTTTCAATTAAAGAATCAATTTCACACGCAAAATCAGGAGGATCTATCACAGCAGAATCACATTCCTCCGTTAATAAAAATTTCATTGATTGTAATGGTTGATAATCATCTTTTTCACAATTAGCACCTATTGAATGTGATGAATTCATATTATTAATCAGCAATGTTTTATATGCATTCATAAATTGCATGCAAGTGGGATTAATATTTCTAATACCATTACTTCTGACACAGCAAAAGAAATTCTCAAGTGGGTCTTGGTTAAAACTCCTAGTTAAAATATTTTTTATGTAAAATTTTACTGAAGATACTTCCACATTTCCTTAAACGTGTTTATATTATGTATCCAGTTCTGGATGGATGGCACTTTTTCATATTTGATAGTTTCTGTGCCATCCAGATTTTTTTTTACCTTTTCGAATTTTATTGATTTTAAAATAGGCAATATTTCCTCCCAGAACTGGAAATGTGGTGAGTTATTTTTGAGACACCCCTTGAGAGCTTTTGCTGTGTCACGGTACAAGTGGCCATTAAATGAGTCGAATAATTTGTCAAATAAAATCAGCAAATCGGCCGTCTCTTCGCACTCTGCAGGCAGGATTTTGCGCTCTGAAACAAGAATGTTACACTTTTGTTAGTACCAATACAATTATGCATAATTTTTAATGTATCCATTTTGTGAACTTTTTTTACGATGGCTTTAGGGCTAGATAACTGCGAATTCGCGAATTACCTTGATTCATACATATATTTTTAATATACTTAACTATATTATGTACAAGGTGTTTGCGTTTTGTGTAACTTACTTGCTAGAAATCTCATATCTGCGGACACACATTGGCTAAAAACTTGTGCAGCATATTTGACTTTCATTTTTGGGAGTTTTGTTTGATCAATGTGGTAGCAAGTTAATTTGTTTACAATTCTTATTTCGTCGGCTCCTCTATCTTCATTTAACAGCATTCTTAAATGTTCCCATTTGGCTAGTTTTTCTTGGTTATTTTGAGTAAATCTTATGTTTTTCGTTATAAAATTATTTCGCACTCCCTTTAATAGGTGAGGTGGATCAAATAGAGGGAAAATTTTTTCGTTATCCACCTCAAAAGCGTTAGAATGGTATTCAAGGCTTTTTCGCAAATATTTTTCTCGGGTTTCTTTTTGTAATATTTTGATACAACTCACATTCGTAGATGCTTGATCGCATATTGTAGCTATAATAATAATACCAGCTTTTCTTAGTTGTCTAATAGTTGTCATTATAATTTTTTTCAATTCAATGGCTTTTGTTGAACTTTTACAAAACGTAAATAAAATTGGTTGCTTATTTTTTGATTTAGTTCCTTTTATCATCAGAACAAGGGCATGATCTGCAATTATTTTCGTTTTTTTGTCTCCACAATCTTGAAAACCAATTATTTCTTCTTTATCAAAGTGAAGTCCCGGCGATAATGCAACCTCATCAAATAGAAGAGTAAACAATCGTTTCTCTGTAGGCAGTTTGCGAACATTTTCTTTTAAATTATTAAATATTCTTTTATTTACTCCTGGTTTAATATTAACAGTACTTAATAACCGCTGCAAAGTACGTTTCGATGGGAGTACAACTAATTTACTCAGGAAATTGTAACATTTTTGGCTTTGTTTTAATTTTCTCTTCCATCGTAAAATTTCATGAATGTGATCATACTCTCAGGCATTGATTCTATAACTTTCGTAATTGATTTATATTCAGAGAGTTTTTTTGCAGCTTGTATTTTTTTTGCTTGAGTTTTATATTTTAGTGTCAATTTTGTAATCTTCTGATTTAGCCTTCTAATTACTTTCAGGTACTTGCTTTCTGTCATAGGACCTGTAATCAAAATAAATAATTGTTTTACTTGTGTCTCATTAAACTCTGTCCCTGTCTAGTTTTGCCCATTGGCTAATGGGTTTGGAAATGCAGTAAGAATATTTTTATATTCCATAGTATTCATGGATGCGCCGGTAGCGCGGTGCAAGAGGGTTTCTCTGCACCCCTGCACCTCCTGTCCCGGAAAGAAAGTACATTTGAGTGCATGCATATAATATACTAGCTGATCCCTGTGGTTTTACCCGCGTTAAAAGTTACTGTTCCGCTCCTGTCGCTTAAATTTCCCCCTTTTATAACATATTTTATTGCTGCTACGCTCCTATTGGTTTTAGCGTAATGATACATAGCTTATAGCCTTCCTCAATAAATGGACTATCTAACACTGAAAGACTTTTTCAAATTGGACCAGTAGATTAGCGTGTTTAACCACGCATGCAAACAAACTTTGAAGCATTATAATATTAGTATAGATGGTCTGTTTTTCACAAAGTCATGGACGTTGCGATGAAAAGTATTTGAAATTGCATATTATAATAAATTGTAAATGATATCCCAAAAATTATTACAATGGTTAATCACTGACCTTTTTTCGATTTTCCCTCAAATGTGTTTCTTGCATCTTTCAAAACATCGGGTGAAGATGTAGAATAGGTTGAAGTAGATGGTTGGACATCTTCTGTTGTACGAGTGGAAATATCTGTTTGGCAAGAAAATAGTATTTATTAGTTTTTACTAAATTAAATTATCAAATAATATAAACTCCGTGAGCACAAAGAACAGGCAGGTCTAAAAAGCACTTCGTTATTTTCAATAAATTTTACGAACCTTCAACCAATTTTCGTTTCAAATTGTTTTGGACATTCAAAATTGGAGGCGGAAGAGTTTCTGTAGATGAAGAACATCTGCTTCAGGCAACTTTTCACTATTATCATCTGTAACAAACAAAATGAATTATATTATTTTTTTTCTAACTCATTACTGTCCCATTGCTGGGCAAGGGTCTCTTCTCAGTATGAGAAGGTTCAAACCTTAGTCCAAAATGCTGGCATAGTGTGGGTAGGTAGTGGGACTTCATGCAACCACACTAACTGTGTAAAGAACTATCAGGCATGAAGGTTTCCTCTAGATGTTTTCCTTCACCATTTTAGCAAGCAAAAATATTTTTTTAATACACACATAACTTTGAAAACTCTGAGCCTCAAGATCGAACCTGGCCCTCCAGCGTGGAAGTCTATGCATAATATATTCTCACAAATAGGTCCTTGTTCAATAGTGGTTGATACTCGGCTGATATAGATATAGGTACACGTAGTCACTACCCATACTCACATTTGATATGTAAGTTTGGTTAGTGACTACACTCTTATTCTGTTTGCAGGTTGACATAAGGGTTTTTCAGGAAAGCAATATAGTGAAAAACAACTAGATTATTAATTATGATTTCCGTATTACTATGAGAATAAATAACATTGATAGGTTTTTTAAAGACTTTCAGGGACCAGATAAGTGAAATCCTTCAGAAAGGACAAGCGCTTAGTACACAAATCCGTCGAGCATGTATAACTAGATGCATGAATGTTAAGGAAGCAATAGAGTCATGTTTGGCCCAAAGGGCGTTCCATCGTCTTTCCCTTACCTCGTGGGATAAATTAATTTAGTTATTTTATATATATTTTTTTTCATTTATTTACCTTTTCCTGTATGAAGTGTTGGAACAGCATTTCTTGTTAGCCGCTTGGGTGGTGATAGATAAAAATTTTCAAAATGATTATTGCACAAACGTAATTGTTTGTAGATATAAATATCTTCTTTTTCTTTAGTATCACTGTCTACTAATGCCTTCCAGAGCTCAAATCTTTCCCTATCACTCTCTGGTTTAGGGAAGTGATGCAGAGGACCTGAAATGAAAATATTTTTTACTGATCAAAGCAGAGTAGTTAGTTATACGAAAATTTCAATTATAATTGAAAATTCATACTGTGGTGAACTTAATAACAATGACTTCACGACTTAAATGTCGCAGTTAACAAAATCATTCTTGATGCGCAACTTCAAACCCCCACAACTCTTTCATTTTTAGAGATATTGCAATGATTCTTTCACCTTAGCGTAAAATTTTATAATAAATTATAAAAAAAGGGTCCATATCGGCTCTCATAAAATTTGTATTCATATTTACGATTTTACTACGAATTGGAGTTCATAATAATCACTCTTCATAATTTTTTTCTTCATAAACTTTATGTTCATACATTAATATTCCTATAATCCGAACTCATAACACCCCGTCATCATATTTTTTTATTTCATAATGTTTTCATTAAGAAGGTGTTTAATTAATATTTTTTTTATTCAGAATAGTTTTCTTCGAGACAATGTTCATATTATTTGTGTACATAACGAACGTTGTATGGAAATAGCCTTTTATTGACTTAATATCTTATTTTTATTGGGGTAGTATTTAAACGCAAATCATAAAATATCCTTTTTCTATGCAATTAAATACCGAATTCCCACGCTTCTTTTTTTGCCCAATAGGCACATTTTTAGCTTCTGCAGGTGGCGCCACGTACTGTCGTCTGTTACGATCTATGATAATAAGAAATTGGTAGGTAGTATAATATTATTTTATTTAGTGGGTGGATTCAAAAAGTGGTCGGAGTATCACACAGATTGATTCTAGCGTGTATTCTATGTTATGGTCGCAGTTCTAACCTAACCTAACCTACTACTTTACCCATAATTGACCCATGCCATAACTATAGCTTTTATTTTTATATTATTTACTGCAGTTTATTAGTAGTTATTATTAGTACTTTTATAGGTAATATACTAAAACAATGCACAATGATAAAGTTCATAAACTAATTTCTACATATACTCGAGCAAGTTATATTTATCTAATGAACAAAAACAATAACAAATGCACGAACGTGTGCGCTTTTTCTTACATAACTTTTTAACTCCTATCATCGAAAGTCCGAAAATGTGTTTCATAATGTATGTTTATTAACAGTATGAATTTTGATGTATAGGATAAATAGCACTTCTGATTAAGAAATTTAAGAAAGCAAAAATGAGTACAAATAAATGTATGAACAATAAAATTGAGTCGTATAGAATCAAAGGTGGCAATCTGTCATTTTTGTCTTATTGAAGTTATTGATGTAGCCATAATAAAAAAGTAAAACTGTATACATTAATAATATAACAATCAAATGCGGCTATTTTCGTTGTAAATTCAGTTAGAAAATGTGATTTAGTTTCAAAGGTGGCATTCTTAGGTTGAATGAGAACCAAACGCGGCAAAATTTTGCGCTCGTCCAATCACAGGCGTTCATTTGGCGGTTTTGCAAGATGGCGTCAAACTGCTTTTTCTAACGTTTTCACTCAAACTTTTTTGTGAATTATTTAAGTTTTTAGCCAGAAAGCAAGGGAATTTCACTGAAATTATCAAGATGGACATTAATCCCGTTATAGTCAATAATAATTTCACTAGAAAACGACAAAGAGACCCCGAAAAATGGGAAGTAAACATTGCGAAGAGAAAGAGGTAAATTACTGCATAGGGTTGTAACAATCCTAATTTTATTTTGTTTAAATTCTAAAAATAATCCTAAATAACTAATATTCAAAATGCAAAAGTAAGTTTATTTCTTACGTTTTCTTGGATCTACTAAACCGATGAATATGAATGGAGTGTTTGTTATATTTCTACCCAACTTAACCCTAATTTTGAAGCAGATTATTGTCAAGAGCCACTGGATGACGTTAATGACCTTCGCGTATAGGCAAAAATTACTCATAAAATTTTGAATTGTTACTTTATAATTATAATTTTGTTTTTTTTTATTTGGTAATTACTTTGTTTTGTGAGTATGTATTTACCCACACATTAAACTTTTTTACTTATGAATAAGTGTAATTAAACTATAGGTACTAACTTTTAAGTTCTTATTAGGTCATTTTTAAATAAACTTTTAAAAACAATGCTGATATTTTTTTTATTATTTCCCTAATTGACAACCCTATTCTCATGAATGATTATTTAGAAACAAAGATGGAAATCTTTATCTCACTTAGAATCAAAAACGGAAATTTGACTATAGCTTGGGATCAAAGTCGGCCATATTGGTTTTTTATAATCAAAGTCGGCCAAAATAATTATTTAAATGTAAAAAAATACAACATTTCACTACTTATCATCGTGTAATAATTTTTAAACACATTTATTATGTCTGTTAATAAATATACAGTAAAATAAGTAACTAAGCCTTCCTACTAGCAATAAAAACAGTTTTTTTTTAATTTACCATGAGTTGACCAAATGTCAGATTGCCACCTTTGATTCTATACGACTCAATTATGAAGTCGATTCATTTGGCGTTTTAATATTTATTGAAATAAAAATTATGAAGAGTGATCATTATGAAATAAAATTGTATGAAACACATTTTCGGACTTTCGATGTTAGGAGTTAAAAAGTTATGTAAGAAAAAGCGCACCCATAAAAAAAATATGCTGGAAACGTCCATTGCGCAGCACTGCTCTCAAAGCGCGGTGTATAATGTTCCTTGTTGCACTGCACCGATACGCTTCAGGGGAAAATTTTGCAAAAGTGAGCATGCGGAAGTGCTTCTGATAGTACTTATAATAAGAACCTACATCAAGTATTATAATTCCAAATATCAAAAGGTTTTATTTTTATTATTTACTTACCTCCTTCATCACACCCAAAATAACAATTACAGCGTGGGTTTTTCGGAACTCTCGCCATCGGTATTATCGAAATAATGTGGGTAGCCAAAATCTTCAAGATAATTTTATTCTTCCACGTCAAGTCCTTGTATCGAAGCCAAGGTAAATCAGTTTAAGAGTACAAGTCGGTTACCAAAGGCTAAAGTTTAGTCTTTATCCCACAGGGATAGGCAGAAACAATGTTATGTTATATTAAGTTATGTCAAATTATATCTAACTATATCAAGTTAAGTTATAATTTGGGTTTGCACTACGCATATTAGTGGCTATGTCTTAACTTTCTTAATGACTTTCAAAACTACCAATCATCGCCAGTTGCCTCGTATAATGAGAATAGCAAAAAAAGCATCTGAACATTCTGAACTCAGTTCAATATGTTTGGTGAAATTGCGTCTTGATATTTTATTATTAGACTAATTTCTAATAATAAAAACTTACTTATTTAAAAGTTTATATTTGAAATTTAAAAAGCTCAACATTGGAGCTTTTTAAATTTTATTAAACTAAATTAGTGTTAAGTACAAATTGATCTCATTAGTAATTGTAAATTTTGGGCAATTGTGGGTAATTAACAACTTGATAATATTCTTTAATTGAAGTAGTTGTTTTGCTTTTGAGAAAAATATATATTTAGGATAAATTGTTTAATGATCATAATCATAATATTCATCATAAAAAAAATATAATAATATATAAATTAAGACCAGTGTAAAACAAAACGGTCTTAATTTAAATATTTTTTTTACCTATTTTTATATGAGAGATTTAAAATAAAAATATGGCTGAATTATAATTTGTTTCATTAAAAACTATCTCCCACCACAACAATAGACATTTTTGTTACAACAATAATATTATTTAGGGCATTATAAATGAAACAAGTGAAATAATTTAAAATTACAAATTTATTTAAATATTTCTTATAATTATATTATTCATAATTTCATTTCTTTTTAATAAACCTCTATCTCTATCACCGTCAATAAGGTGACCCCTTCTGATTGGTCTTATTTCTGGCTCTACTTCTGGTACAATGTCACCCCTGGTGATGCATATGTTATGCAGTACTGCAGTGGCTAGTAGGTATTCAGGAATTTTTTCTGTTGTCACCATTGGCAAACAGTCTAGGATGCTCCTCCATCGGGTTTTCCACACCCCAAATGCCCTTTCGATAGCCATCCGTGCAGATGAAAGGCAAATTTTTTTTTGCCGCACTGTCAAATGGCCATTATCTTTAAATGGTACCATTAAACATGGATGGATACCATATGCAGCGTCCCCCACTAAATGTGACTGGTTCGGGAAATATCTATCTGCATCCTGGATATGGTTGGTAATTGGAGATAGTCTGAATACTCTAGCATCATGTACTGACCCAACATTTCCAGCGAATATGCTGGTAAAACACAGGTCCCATGTGCAAACTGCCTGTAACAAAGTCTAATAATAAAATATCAAGACGCAATTTCACCAAACATATTGAACTGAGTTCAGAATGTTCAGATGCTTTTTTTGCTATTCTCATTATACGAGGCAACTGGCGATGATTGGTAGTTTCGAAAGTCATTAAGAAAGTTAAGACATAGCCACTAATATGCGTAGTGCAAACCCAAATTATAACTTAACTTGATATAGTTAGATATAATTTGACATAACTTAATAAAAATATAACTTAATATAACATAACATTGTTTCTGCCTACCCCTGTGGGATAAAGGTATGATTTTATGTATCAACAAGCTTCCGCCCGCGGCTCCGCCCGCGTGGTATGTCAATTAAAAGTAGCCTATATGTTAATCCAGACTATAAGCTACATGTGTGCAAAATTTCATCGAAATCGACCCGGTAGTTTTGGCGTGAAAGAGTAACAAACATCCATCCATACATCCATACTTACAAACTTTCGCCTTTATATTATTAGTAAGGATTAAGCATGTTTTTATTCTTTGTTACATCACATTGTCATTTTTATCTAATTTTATGTTTGAACGATATAGAGAAAGCGATAACTGAAATTTGCACTAAACTCAGGTCAGTATGTTTGGTAAAAGTGAGCTTTAATCGACACAGTATGTAATGTATGAAAAAAAACAATAACATACCAAAATCGCAAGATTGCCTAAAATCAACAACAACATAAATGAGATCAATAATTACTAGAATTATTATTAACATATAACATAGAAACATAAAAAACCAATAAAAATTAGACTTAAAAAAACAACAACATGAGAAAACGAATAATAATAAAACGTATTACCAAAATCCTCTAATAATAAAAATCAATGTGTAATAATAAAAATATTGTTATTTATTATTAGAGAGATTCTGGCATAATTCTTTTAAATATTTATTTTTTCTTCATGTTGTTGTTTTTTCATCTCCAAGAATTTGTTGAAAAATTCTTTTCTCTCATCTTGCCTTTCTTTTCTTGACAATCTTTTGTTTTTTTTTTCTTGGCTCTGATACTCTTGTAGCTTCTTCGTGGCTGGGCCCTGCCTCTGATTTCGGCCAAATATGTTTGATCTGTGAGAAAAAAACCAAAAAAAAAGATCCTTAGTAAGGTGCTTAAATTTATTATACATAAAAACATAAAAAACGGAATGGAAATGCTCAGCTTCTTCTTTTCGAGTTATATGATGGTGGGTCCACACTGAGCCAACGAAGGCGAACGAATGGGTTCGTTGGCCATGTCTGGACGGATTGGCGATGGCCAACGAACGTTCGTTGACGTTGGCCGGCGATCCGTAGCGTGGCGGTAACATCAAAGGATTTGCGCCATTGGACCGAATTCAGTTTGGACGGTCGCCAAACACCAACAAACGAACGTCAACAGAATGGTTGACATTTTGACATTCGACGGTCTGTTTAAATGTCAGAGCATGTGTCTACGTAGTAAATTACATTATCTTGAAGCTAAGTAGTTAATAACACAGAATAATAGCTGACTTGTAAATAATAATCATGGACATAAGACAGTTGCCAACCCCATTGACACATGATATCCTTAGGCTATGATCAAAATACACTTTCGAGTATTGTTTATGGAAAGCAATCCGGAATCATGAGCAAACGATGTTTTGGTCAAACACCAAATGTGTTTGGACGTTTGTCCGAAGGCCAACGAACGTTTGCTACCAACGTCAAAAAACCTTCGTTCGCCTTCGTTGGCTCAGTGTGGACCCACCATGATACGAAGACTGTTATAGTATAGGTATGTTTATAGTATAGGTATGTTTCATGGTGGGTCCACACTGAGCCAACGAAGGCGAACGAAGGTTTTTTGACGTTGGTAGCAAACGTTCGTTGGCCTTCGGACAAACGTCCAAACACATTTGGTGTTTGACCAAAACATCGTTTGATCATGATTCCGGATTGCTTTCCATAGACAATACTCGAAAGTGTATTTTGATCATAGCCTAAGGATATCATGTGTCAATGGGGTTGGCAACTGTCTTATGTCCATGATTATTATTTACAAGTCAGCTATTATTCTGTGTTATTAACTACTTAGATTCAAGATAATGTAATTTACTACGTAGACACATGCTCTGACATTTAAACAGACCGTCGAATGTCAAAATGTCAACCATTCTGTTGACGTTCGTTTGTTGGTGTTTGGCGGCCGTCCAAACTGAATTCGGTCCAATGGCGCAAATCCTTTGATGTTACCGCCACGCTACGGATCGCCGGCCAACGTCAACGAACGTTCGTTGGCCATCGCCAATCCGTCCAGACATGGCCAACGAACCCATTCGTTCGCCTTCGTTGGCTCAGTGTGGACCCACCATCATATAACGAGTAATATATTCATTGAATGTATTACAGGTTAAGACCGGTTACATTCAATGAATATATTACTCGTCCATTATAAATGAGTATTTTTCGATAAAATCCAAAAAAACTATAAAATAGTTTGATTTTAACATCAACAATTCACCGAAAAAACAAACGTCTGAAACGTCATTTTGACATTTAGCTCACAGCGCTCACGCGATGGAGCAAGATCGCCGTAAGTCCAACATGGCGCCAATGATGACGTAATTCATGACGTCACATCGAATATCGTGAGCGACCTTTTAGCGATTCGAACCGACTGTTAGCGCGCTAACAGCTCTCACAGCGCTGAAATGAGCGATTCGGACCAGGGGGTATAAATGTCAAAGACTGTCACTGTCAATACTGTCAATCAATGTCAAATTATTCTTCTTGTACATGTTTTTTGAATTCAACGAAACGTTTTTAATTTTAATAACAAAGTTGTTAATAATATTGTAAAATATTGTTATAATAAAAACATTGCCATGGCTTGTGAATCTGAGGAAGTAATTGATTTATGCGACTCTTTTGTACTAGCAGACCATCGCGCATTAACAGATGCTGTGATTGAGTTGGACAGCGACGATTCTGTTGTTTCAGATGATTCTATTAGTAAGTATAGTTTTATATAACATAAAATCAGTAAAGTAGTATGTATCGCATTTAGTGCATTTAATTATTTCGTAGAAAATAAGCACTGCCAGGAATAATACATTAATTGCCATTGTTTTGCAGCTGTATGGTAATTAATGCTTTTATATATTATATTGTATATTTCATCCTAAGCAATGCAAAAATTATATTTCGTTCCTTTTTATTTTCAGTTGGTCTTTCATGTTCAGATACTTCAACATCAGCAAACATACAATCAAAGCAACATAAGAAAAAGAATACTCCAGCAGCATACCTTCAACAGAAACAAAAGGTATTTTAAAATTTCATTAAAATGGTTTTAGAATAGAATAGAATATACTTTATTGTACATCAAATTTACAGTTTGACAACATTATAGAAACTAACTTAAATTATTTGAAATGCACAATGGGCGGCCTTATCGCTAAATAGCAATTTCTTCTTTTACTGCCTGTCCAGATAAAATTTTAGTTGTATTTTATCTGTCTTGCAATCATTCATTAGAGGTTTACAGAGCCATTAAGAGTGCACCACTGTGCTGTTTGATATCAATTCATTTTGGTGCAATAACAACCATAATGTTATCTTTGTAAGTTTTATCTAATTGTTTCAGGTGGCGATTATGAACCAGAGAATAATTAAAAAGTTGGTTGCTAAAGAAATCCGGGCAAAATTTGGTGAGTGCCCAATTTGTTTTGATGCATTGGGACAAAACCCATTGGTTTCAACAAAATGTGGCCATATTTATTGTAAAAAATGTTTAGAGCAGTACCTTGTGGGTGACCAAAGATGTCCTACTTGCAGACAAAGTTTAAAAAAAAAGTCTTCATATCATCTTTTATATTTAAATAGATAGAAAATATGCTTTTTACTAAATTTTTATGTTAATTTAATGTTTGCAAATACAATGTACCTGTCTATTAAATTATTACTTTCTATTATAACATGTACTCAATAATGATAAGACTTTTTTGTGTAAGATAGTAGTATGATAGTAATTGTTGTGATCCGAGTTGTGACATTGAAATAATTTAATTTGTTTTCTGCTACACAAATAATGATTAAACTTTGCACATAAATGTGTATGGACGGATGGAATTGCAAGGCTAAGCAGTCTTGCAGAATTAAACAACTAAGAGATTAATGGATTTGGCAGAAAACTGCTGCAAGTATTTAAATATCATTATTATTCAAAAAAATAATGATGTGAGCATAATAAAATATGTACCTGACCTGTTAATTTCAAAGGCTCAGATACAATAATAATATGAGTCTTTTTTTTTTTAAGAATTGAGGCAGAGCAGGGTTTGTACCTGCGACTTAAGGGTTCTGTCATAACGCTCTCCCATCTGAGCAATCCAAGTCACACTCCAAATTGAATGATGATCATCTAATGTTTTTTTCGACTGTTTCTTAGTAATAGATTGCTATGAATGGCTTATTGCTATGAAAAATTAGAAATACAAGTTACATTAATAGCCATTGATTGGCATGTAAGATGCAAGCTAGTCAAATCAGATTTGATTTATATGTGTCCAGTTAATGATATAAATAGTGTTTGTCGAAACTCAGATTGTATGTATATGTGTGTCTAGTTAATAATATAAATGGTGTTTCTCGTATGTGATTGGTGCATGGTGGTTTGAAATCGCCTTTTAGTGGACATAGAAAACGAAGTAGAAACTAAAAAAATCTTTGTAGAAAAATCAACGGACTTCAAAAAACCTTGTAAAAGAATTAAGGCCCTGAATAAGCTGAAAATAGGAGTACAGAATAATCTCTTTTCCCTGTAATGGTTGCATTAAAAAATCTTGCAAAAATATAATTAAAATATTGGTTAATAACTTGTGTAATGTCAACTTGTTAACAACAAGGTGCTCTGTTTAATATAATGTAACATAAACATATAATATCTCTCTGCAAGATTTTTAAATGTTACCATTACGGAGAAAACAGATTATTTCATACTCCTTGTACACTGAAAAAGCTGAAAATACTGCTTAACAACTTGAACTACAAAATAGATCCATGGGACAGCACAGCCAAATTATTGCTATTTTGATTGAATAAAAAACTATTTTCATAAGAACTCGATGTTTATTAGAATTTTATAATAAAATAAGTTATACAGACTGCACGTTATTGTTAGCCACTAAACTCTGTAACTAGGTATTATTTAGACGTTGTCCTGCTGAGCAACAAGTCGGACCGGTGCGAGTCAACACCATACTACAACGCCTCTGTGTCCATATCAACCGGCGCGTGCAATTAATGGATCGTGTCGCCTCGCACTTTGGCTCAGCTAGGACAACGGGTAAAGCTCAATTGACTACTTTGGAATAATTTCGTTAATTATTTACGACATGTTACAGTATTTTTTTTGGCAAATCAATCGAATTTATTACAATAATTATTATGAACTAGTCTTAATAAATGTTGCGAAATCGCAACTGTATAGACTGATATAATGCAAAATGTAAAAAATAATGTTGCACTCATATTTTAATTGCCAGATAAAATAACAAACTGAAATTGTTGTTTCATTTTATTTTCATTTTTCACTATAATATTTAGCTAGATTATTATTTATATCTAATAGAACATTTATCTGACAGTGGAAATCTTATTTCTTAGTTTATTAGGTTACATTCTTTTAACATTAACAAGAATATCTACCATACTTTGTAGAAAACATTAAGCTATCAATTAAAACTAAAGTTTCAATAATAAGGAACAGTTTAAATGAAATGATACTGAACTTATTAATGCTTTTTTTAAATAACCTACTGAGGCTGCGATTCCTGCTATGTTACGCTCTATGGTTTGGATAAAAGAAACAATAGTTTCGCTTCGTTTCGCGACTATAAATTGAGCTAAGCGAAGTTTTCAGGAACTTGGTGGAATCTGCAGTTTATATTATAGGAAACAGTCAAGACTGTAGTATATTTGTACATAGTATTTTTATTGTCTTGAAAATGCTTAGGGAGGATCCATAAATTACGACCCACTTGGTACGGGCGGTTGATAAAAAGAGGAGTCATAAAAACCCGTGTGGTAATTTATGGATCCTCTTAAACAAAGATATGAATGCCTGTCTATACTTTACTATAAAAGCAAACTACAGGCAATCTTTGCTGATGGTTTTCTGTTCACTTAAAGCTCAAATACCAGAAAACATTTTTGCAGCAAGTCAAAACGCTTGATTTCGGCTCACTTCTGTTGGAATTTAAATATTGTTTGTTTTGCAAATTTGCTACATGTATGGGTTGCAGGAGACACAGCTTAACAGAGACCGTCCTGGACTAAGCTACGCTAAAACAACGTGGGCCTCAAGCACCTTCCAGTTGCCGAGATTTTTCACGATTTATTCTAAATTACAACGAATTATTTTTATTAGATGTGTTTTTTATCAAGAAAGCCATACCGTGCACACGAAAATGTTTTTCCAAATCCTCTGGCTCTTGAAACTCTTCTCGACAAATCTTACATTGGTTCTCCGAAAGGGGTTCATTGGAGATTTCATTCGTGTTTTGATACTTCATGAGAGCATTTTCGTTATAACATTTCTTATTTTTAACATAGTCTTCGACATCAGTTATGTTATGTTCTAATAGCAAATGTTTTGAAAATGAAGGCTTTACAACAAAGCTTTGCCCACATTCCATACATTGGTAAGCCATACAGGGATCTCTATGAGTTATCATATGTTTTTCTAATAAATCTTTTTGGTCGTAATCATTGCCACATACATTACATTTATGAGTTCCAGCTACCTTCGTTATGTCACATTGAGGCTGCGGTAATGCACTATCGTTAGCAGGTAGCGGAGAATTTTTATTCACTTGCGTTTTTATAGGTTTCCTTGGTACTTTCTGTATAGTTTTTGATTTTGTGTTAAGAGCTTTCTTTTGACTTGAGTATTTCTTGACGTCCATTCTTGTTAACAATATTTTTGCATCTAAACATTTATGAGCTTTGTGAAATTCCGTATAATGTTTTTTAATTTCGCTCCAATCTTGTGATATTTTATTCTGACACAGGTGGCATATGATTTGTTCTTCAGTATCAACAGTTAGATTAATCTCGGTCACTGTAACGTCTGACTCCATGGTAGATGAACATTTAAATTGACATGCACTGGGTAGAAGTCGAATATCTTCATATTTACATCTATACGTACAGCTTCTCATACACTTACCACATCTTTTTACCACACGGAATATTTTTCTTGGCTTATATCTATGCATTAAAATTTCACTCAAAACACTGTCTACTGCAATTTCTACTGCATCAGTCTTATTATGTTTTCTAATACAATGGGTCAATAAAGTTGATACTTCCCTGAAAGCTAAACCACATGACCAACACGGATAAACAGTCGCATTCATATGACTTTTTAAATGATGGTCTTGTTTTGGATTTTGCAGTACGTAACGGTTCGGGCAAATGCCACATTGATAAAATATCAAAGGTTTACCTTTGTCATTATGATTACATAAATGTTTATCCATAGTTGCTTCATTGAAACAAGCGACAACGCAAAATGGACATTTGTAAACTTTCTTTAAATGATATTTTCTCATGTGTTCTTTAAAATCATTAGGATGAAAAAGGCTGCACTCAGGTACAGAACAGTTCATTCGCGCTGTTGCTCTCATCATTTTGAAACCTTCACAGTCATGATTGTATGGGTATTGAATGTTTTTATTAGTCAAGTGAATGCCACATTCGGGGCAATAGTAGGGAGCAGTTTTTAGATGAAGTCTTAAATGTGCTTTGAGCGCACACATACTTGGCAGTGCAAAAAGGCAAACAGGACACGCATGAACCTGGTTTGTGTACTGCATAAAATGAGTGGCACGGTCTTTATGAGCGATGCCTGTGCTCGTTACATCTTCTTTGCATTCAGAACAACATATTGCGACGGATATATTTGCCAATACCATTTTACTTTGCGGTATTATGGAAGAAACAGCTTCAGGTGTGACAGGTTTGACTTTATAAAATTCCAACGGGAGCGGCTCAATTTTAAAGTCAGTTACGTTGATTGTTGCTGTTTTGAATGTATGGAAGCTTATATGATTAAGTAAATTACACCTGTTATAAAAAACTCGTGGACTATTGCAAGGGCGACACATGTAGCTGATTTTTGCAGACTTACGATTGACGTGGTCATTGTAGCTTGATTCAAAAATAAATCTGAAAAGAAAGAAAAATGTTATTAACAAGAGTTCCATTACTTACATTTCATGAATTTAAACCTTAGTGTGAGATTGGTGGTATAAAGCAGACTGCACTTGGAGAATATCCTGTGTCGAGCTTTTACAAAAAAACAATAGCTTTTAAAACTAGGTATATGAGCTTTGTGCATCATTCCTAGTTTCATAACAGATCAAATAAATGACATTACATAAAGATTTGGTCACAGCACAGATGTAACCGCAGACGGTGTTGTTCTGGATTTAGGGTTAAGATGGTTATATATATCCCATGCCGATTTCGGCTACGGTGAATGCATCTAGTGGACTGTGTGATTAGACCTTTCGTGTGCCCGTATATGGCTGCAGTAGCCAACTTTGTGAGTGAACGTGCGCATACACTGTTGACACGTTAGGACACCATTCACGAAGTTATATGTTATGGCCTTCGGTTGTTTGGCCTTTAAAGCTTCACGCTTTTGATCCATATCGGACCTCCTCCGCTCCTCAAAATCATCCACCCTCATCCGTATAAAGCGCCTCCACTTTGGTCGGTCAGTTGCGTATTCCTCCCATTTTTTAGGGTCGATATCGCATCGCTTCATATGTCTTTTCTGAACATCTTTATAGCGTAGGAACGGGCCACCCAGTTTTCGCTTTCCGTTCTTGAGTTCAAAAAAGAATATGCACTTAGCTATTCTATCTTCAGACATACGCGAAACATGACCGCACCATCGGAGTTGACGCCGCATTAGATAGGCCTCAATGCCGCACACATTAGCTCGTCTAAGTACATCGGTGTTTCTCACCCGATCCGACCACTTGATGTTTAATATGTCACGTAGGCATTTTATGTGAAACCTATCCAAAGTACGGATATGTATTCTGTATAATACCCATGTTTCCGAAGAGTATAGTAGGTTGGGCAAAACAATGGACACGTACACAGAGACCTTCGTAGTCAGCTTTAAATCGTGTGACCGGAATACCTTTGCTCGAAGCTTACCAAACGCGCACTATACCTCCTCCTTTAGTCGTAAAATATTAAAATTATTAGCATTTTAAAAATCATGTAAAATTTACACCTCGTTACGGACATTTCGTTTCTATTACTAGAGATAAATACTTTTTTTTTATTTAATTTTATTATGCTCCTTCTTTTTCGGTCGGAAGTCGGTTAAAAAGTAGAATGCACCAAAAACTCATTCGCCAAAGAAGTCTTGTTAACTTATGATGGAATTTATTAGTACCAAATGGCACCAAGTTTGGGCTGACAAGACAAAAGCAGCAAGTGTCATCAATCGAAAGTCCTCGCAAAATGGAGGGAGGAGTGTTGGATGCTGAGTAATCGCCCCGGGCGGTATAGTAAGTATATAAGTACACATTATATTCCAACAATTATTTTTATACTTCCATGTAGCCAGTAACATGTGGGTAATGTGATAGTAAATAAACGAACAAATAAGAATAACTGGTGGCCTGCCGCCACAATAAATTGAAGATGTCTTGGTTGTACTGCTAAACCAACATAGTTATCAGCAGGGCCGGTCCTTGGGCGGTGCGAGGGGTACGACTGCACCCAGCACCGTCACCAAGGGGGCGCCAAAATATAAGACAAGTGATCATTTGTTTTAAAACGGTTACTTAGAAACGCCCTCTTCCGCTGGACTGCATACGATGACGTCATCTGTCATGGTCATGGTCATGGTCTGTGCGACGATGCGACGGCTTGATCGTATTGCGTCGACCGCGCTGCTGTTCTGAATGTGCGATGGACACCGATCATGACAGACTGACGACGTCACAGCGAGTCGCTTGTTTCTCAGACGCGTTTCTGGAACTAATGCAATAAAAACAATTGCTGAATCTTTGTCTTCTTTGGTCCGATTCAAATAATTTATTCACAGTATTTACTGGTTTAATTATGGTATGAGTCTGCATACCTTGCCAAAAACATGATTGACCCTCATTATTTTGATGACAGCAGTTCCTAGGTACTACATTTTGATTTATGACGTCATGAAACATACGTGTCCTGTCTCCATTATGGCTTAGTCAAGTATATCAATACTTATATTGCAAAGATTTCAGTCAAAAATACTAAGAATAGTAGCTAACGCACCGTGTTACCTCAGCATCAACACAGTAAAACAGGAAATATTAGAAAGACCTATAAGGAATGCATTATTAATCACCCAAATTCTCTGGCAATCAATTAGATGAAACCACTAACAGCAAAAAAAGGATTGAAGAGACGGCTACCGCAGAACTTTATAGAAAAATCTAATTAGCGGACTAGTGGACTATATCCATACAAAAATTGCCTTTCTACTTGTGAAGGCCTTGTCTATTTATTTTTTTGATCTAAAAGACTATTAGATATTAAAGTTTGTAATTTTCATTTCATATTGGGAAATGATAAATCTCACATTAGTTTTTAATATATAAAAAAAATAAATTTACTTATGAATAAGTTTGTTCTCAAATAAATATAAAAGCTTATTTATATACCTATATTTCAGAACAAACTTATTCATAAGTAATTTGTTTTTTTACTGAAGTAAATATACTGAATGTCATGTAAACTTACTTATCTCCGCAATCAGTACAAGCATATACTTTGTGACCATTCACCGGCACAGGTATTACATAGTTGGGGATAGCCTTGGTAAATAGCAAATTTTTTATGCTGAACTTATCAGCATTAGGGTCCATCATCTGAAACAATAAGAAAAAATTTAAATACCTGATTTTTACATTAAATCCAGGTATTCTATACAATTCTTAGGCAATTTACGAAACTACAACATTTCTGAAATTAGTGCATAATTATTCAGAACTAATTTCGGAAATTAAGGGATAATTTATGAAATGAATTTAAACACACATTTGAGGTGCATGTCGCTGATGCCTCACTGTGCGGGGCTCCTCTCCCTCAGTGGAGTGAAAAAATAACCACTAAGGCTCCTTCTACTTTATCCAAATTGGATCGCCCGTGGTTGTATTATAACAAAAAGCCCTTTTCTGTTTTTTTTATTTAATGTTAAACAGAAAGAAAAAGACAAAGTTTTAAATGTTTATATATTACTAGACTAGATGTGCACCGAGGTTTCACCTGCTGAAAAGAAGCCTGTCTGGCCCTAAGGTGCCATCTACCACCATACAAAATTTCTTCAAAATTAATCCAACTGTTCACATGTGATGTTGTGACCACATGAAATAGGGATCCATTTTTATTTGTATAAAAATTTTAATACTTTTACTTATTTCACAAATATCCTACTGCCGTTTTATACAATTCCTAGGAATTGTAGAGAATACCAAATTTCTTACATATCCTGAAACATATGCATATTTAAAAAATAATATTGTTATGCTTTATTATGCAAGAAGATTGATTAGATTGACCCAGCCATGTAAAATCCAACTTGGCTTTTGATCAACAAATAGAATAAACGGGCCAAAATTATAAAGGTCTAATTAAACATAGCCAATAGTACCAATAGTATAACCTTTCGCAATAATTAATGCTATGTCTGAATACAAAATAACACTAATGAATGTAGGTAACATTAAGAAAATACTTATAATGTTGTTTTATTTTACCTACAATGTTTAGGTAAACCTGACCATGTTACAATGAATGTCAGACAATTCTCAGTTGTATTGCATGCAATGATTTGATTATTTATGTGATTGATTGATATTCATGTCAGCATAAGGATTTACCACAGTGTAGCTATGTCTATAAACTTAGATGTCATGGATCATGGAACATGGATTAAATCAATGATACTTATTCCCACTGCATTCGATCTCGGCCAATTCTGTAACATTAACATTAATGAGTAATATAGTTTACCTTCGACGAGATTTCTTCAAATAGCGATCATATATACCAATATAACACTGCTAGCACGTAAGGAAATATTTGACAGGCATGTAAAAAAAATACGCCCTCTATTGAGAAATTTCTTTTTAGTATCGCCAGTTATAAAAAAACGAGGTGTTGCTAGTGCACTCAAGATTAAAATATAGAATGGGTTTTACTCAAAACTTTTTAGTTATTAACAGTGAATAGAACTGATTGTCATTAAACTATATTTACATTTGAAAATACAAATGATTTATTTCATAATAACTAATATATTATTCGATCCAATAATTTTGTAGATAATCAGGTTAGCCAGTAAGAAGTTAAAAAAACTAGGCAGTACAAAATGTATAGGTACAAATCACGACTTTTCTTTTCTTTACAAATACATTCATAGATTAGGAACATAAAAATCACAATGACATTAGCTTCGTTCAATGATTTGACGACTATAACTTTAGTGCTTGTGGATTGCCATGAAAAAAATATCAAGTAAGCTCGTTCGTCTGGATAAAACATTTAAATAAGAATCCCTGAGGATCGGCACAAATAATAGTTCAATATAACTAATCGGCACTAATGTATACAATTATCAATACTATGTATTTAACAAATACCAAGTATTTATTTTATTTATCTCGTTTATTTTTGAGTTTTACAATAAATTACAACAGCAACAAGTGGTTACAAAGAGCAAGAGCAGGTGCAATGCCGCACGTCTGGCCTAATCGGTCTAAACTCGCGAAAGATGACGTGATGACTTTAAAATACCTACTTGCTCTATGGCTGGCTATGGTCTTCGTGTTGCCAAACTAGTTGCTAGCTAAAGATAATGTAACCACTGTTGCTAGCCTTAAAACGTTTCCCTAGCAGTATGGGTAATAATTAAAGTTATTGTCACTTTCTAAGCTCTACTCACAGCATTTTGCTATTTTATATTTGAGCTCAGCTCATTACCCACCCCACCTTATTTCTCAAGCACTTAAGATCGATCTGACCACATGTAATTGACTCTACAGTTGGTAATAATTATTCTACTACTCTTCTCAGAAGAGTATAGTGCATGGGCTGAAGACTCTTTGGTCCATGCAGAAAGAAGCTATTCAGGTGGACAATCCGCTTTACCAGTTGGCATGGTGTCTACTGCCTAGCCCACTTACCAAGGCTAATTAAATTGGTGTTAAAGGCCAAAATTGTAAAAATAAATCTATAGATTAAAATAACCATTTATTTAGTGAACATAACATAACATCACGCCTATATGACCTAGAAGGGTGTGGCAGAGGTGTACAACACCCACATTTAGTGAAATTAACAATAAATCTTTGGTCTATAATGTATTAACTTAATATGGCTGAATAGGTATACAATTTATACTCTTAGTATTACTTATTCTATTTCTTAAAAAATGTCATTAGTAAAATTAAAGTACATCACACCACAAGGTTCATAAAATATGGCAAATATAAATTTTTTAATATCATTGTACACATTATATCAAAATATAACTTTTAGGCTTAATTAATCCATTTATCACAAGTTAGAACCTATATTATTTAATAGCTGTGTCAATAAAAGCATAAAATGATCTAGAACTTCGAAAAAAATGTCAGATACAGCTCTGATTTTGATGTTTTTATTTATTTTTCTCTACAGAACCCAATTCTTCTAAATAATTTATTTCCTGTTTTATCCAAAAAGTTTTTAATTTGAAGAATATAAAATACAGAAGAAATAATGAAAATAAACATCGAAACCAGAGCTGTATTTTATCTAAGATTTTTTAACTGAAACACTTTATTGACTCCACTATAATGTAAAATATGATATGTTAAAAATGCAGTCAATATGGCTTCAAGTCAGTGTTGCTGGAATTTCCAACGGGGTCTCTAGTTTTAAATAGAGTTAGAATCAATTTTATATTGATATTCTTCTTTGTGAAAAAGATTAAGCAAATCTTTTTCATAAGTGTCACGTTTAAAATAGTATACCACATCAGATCTTTTAGAGATAGCTGCTTTTTTTATCATTTCACTGTAAAACTTCTCATTCTGTAACATGTCTTCATCATTTGGCACAAGGATCAAGTGAGTTGCAACTGCTTCAGCAGCATCTTCAAGTTTTTCAAGGTGATAGTAAGACATTTGCAAGTAATTCAGCACACTTGCAAGAAACTCAACACCAGATGTATATTTTATGAGTTTTAGTTTATCCTGGCATTCCTGACGGCAGTGTAGCAATGATGCTATGTTATTCGACAGGGTTATCACAAATTCTGATGACCATTCTTGTCCAGGTTGTTGCTCACATTCTACTCTGCACACATTTTCAGATGCTATGTAATCTTTTAGCGCTTCCTCCATATTTGCAACTGTTTCTGCCCAATTATCATTATTGTAGGCAATTTTGGCTAGTTTGTGGAGAACCACATAATCATCACCTTCTAGATCTACTATCTCATTTAATTCAACTTCTGGCATTTCTGTGTAATATCGTAAATTAGCCTGCATGATTTCATGCTCTGGATGTGCCACAAAGTAAGTATATGCTGCTGATGCAGCTTTTTGAAACATATGCATTTGAAAATAGCACATGTGCAGATATTCATAAGGAGCTTTATTATGCATTTTGTCCAGTACATATTCGTCAGGGTTTATTTTCAAGTTAAGTCCTAAAAATCCATTCTTTTGACACTTTGTTATACAGTTTCTCTTATTGAAGTATGTTTCATACATTTTTAGGTCATCAATATCTTCTTTGACCTGGCGTTCATACACTTGTGCATTACACCTAAGTCTACAATTATTGACAACAGACTTGTAAAATTGATATAAATGCAGAGATTCCTCAAATTTCTCTATGCACCGGGACCACCTTTCATCTGAGTAGGCTTTAACTCCTTTATCAAATATCTTGTGTAACGATTCAGTCGAGAAACTACTACTGCATATAATAATAGAAGTAAATAGCAAACAATAAATAAAGTGATGCATTATGCTCTATTTCTTAGTTTAGAACCACACGATGAATTCACATGAATCTAAACCTGTTCATTGATCACTTTATCACACGACTCAATTTAGGTCAGGAAATGACTTCAGATGACCCCGCTATCGCCCTGTAGTGTGGCCACTGTGTATGATGAATTGTACTTGTAATAGCAATAGCAATATTTCTCATCGTACGATCCCGCGCATCGCAACAGCCGGCAAAATATTTGTTGTTTTGATTAAATTTGACAGTTTTGACAGTCAACTAGCAATGAATTTTCAAATTGACATTGACAATGACAAATATAGTGCTGCACATTGCACAGATATTAAATATCTGAACATCAACGTTCAGTCTTGATCACACTATAACCAAAGGTTCATTGTAGACTCCATGCTAGCTCTCATCCCATCTCCATAAAAGTAGGAATAGACAAAATATTCCTCGTCCGGTTGAAAAAACTGAAACTGAAACTATTAATATGGTTTTTATGCTTCAAGTCATTTTTCTATGTTCGGTGCTGATCGGTAGAGATCTCGCTTTCACTCAATGCCCAAGACAATAGCTTGAATGCTAATGACCATAGGGAGACAAATTACGACATTTTCGTCATCCTATTAGTCAATACGTTTAGTCCTGGCTATTGCGGTCGGTAAGTAGTGCTGGCTACTACAACAAGTACCAACACTCATTAGAGTTGTCACAACAGCAACAAGTGGCTAGTATATAGTATAGTAGCTTCAGTATTACACTCTAATGAGTGACAACTCATTAGAGTTGTCACACATTAGAGTGACAACTCTAATGAGTGTTGGTACTTGTATGTTAAAATAATACTGATTCCACCTGACGCACAAGAACTTTATATAGAATACGTGTATGTACACTGACATTTAAGTTGCCATCCAGAAACAAATGTTTATCTCTTTCTCTCCAAAGTAAAATAATCATAAGAGATTGATTAATATAATGGATAATTGATATGTTCGATCTAGGTACTCCTTCATCTGAGGACTATATCTATTCTGAAACTGATGAACCTTAGAGCGACTACAGCACAAGAGGAGGACATCCTAAAGTGATTTAACTCTACTAAAATAGCTAGCTACTATGAATAATATTAGCTCACTTATTACTTATAGTACAAGCTCTGCTTAGTTTGGGACTAGATGGCGTTGTGTGTATGTTGTGAAATATTTATTATATTTGTGGGGGTGCTTCATGAGTGTATATAATGATGTTGAAGAGAGATGAGAGAAACGATAGGTCACTATTCTAAATGTTTTATATTTACTGGTACCAGGAACATATTATATAATAAACTTATCGACTACATTATTCTATCTTAACTACGACCTATCTCTAGCGATACGGGAAGGCGACTGGCGAACCGGGCGACTAAACTTAAGTATCCAGTGTATCCACTTAAATACATATGCGCCGGTTGCCCAGTGTCCCTACAATATTATATTATATTATACTTTGGCTATGACATATACATGATTAACTAAAATGGTAAATTAAAAGATTTATTTCATTTTATTTTATTTTATTAACTTATCTGCATATTTTCTGAAGACTAGGCGGTGTACAAAAGTTTTTATTTTTTTATAAAATCGAAGTCATCATGAATGCAAGATATTATAATAATATCATTTTGATATCATACAAATATAACACACAAGTTGATATAACAAAACAATGTCTCCTGAGATCCAAACATGTCGCTGAACGAACGATCGGGCTGTTTGTTTGTCAAAAATGTTTTGTCTGATGTTTGGGTCGCAAGCAGAGGAAGTACGGTTTTTTACTTTATTTAGCTTATTTTTCTGATGCTGATTGTACCTACCTATAAAACAACAAATTAAATGCACTGTTTCTCACAACATAGAAAATTACTTAATTGTTTAAGTCCTTATTTTATGGTTTCCCACCCTGTATAATTGAAAATAAATTGTCATCGTTTCCTGTATTTATTAAACTAAGATTGACAATTTTAGGCATAGACTGATTTTAGGATTAAACCAATAACTCTATGGTTTCAACTGTCAATATTATTAAATCTATGTTGTTAAAAATATTCATATATTATATGCATATATATACAAATATTGTGTGAATCTAACCATTTATTATGACTTATAATAACAACGGCGTTCTTATAGGCAACTGGGCCGAAGAACGCTTAAAAAATGAGGTAATACTTTTGGTTCGCTATTGTTTCGCATAATTTAACTTCGCATAATTTTATTTAGCCTAATGATAGTTATGCATAATATTAATTTAGTATAGATTTTTTTTGCAATTTTTTTAAAACATAAATAATATTGCTCTTTGTATTATTATGTTCTTTTTGTCACTGAGCTGTTTTGCGTTGGCCGGTGTCGATCAACGTCGATCGATGTAGATGTAATAATAACATAATAACACCACTGAGGTGAGTGATCCAATACCCCACCCAGGATGTTATAAAGCTGGGTCCATACCTGGCAAACGAAGGCCAATTAACGCGTTATTTGGTTCCTGTTTGGAGCAGTTGGACGGGTCCACACCTGGCAAACGAAGATCAACGAGACGGCGCTTAATACAACCTATCTTTTGAAATACTTATTTTGCAGTACGAATTTAAATTATTTTTGAGGAAACGAGACAGGAAAGAGTTGCTTCTCCAAAGATCAAGAACTTTATTCAGTAATTTACTCAAACAGGTATTTATTTGATCACCAAACTACCTAATTATAACTATGGTAGGTAGTACGATTCCGTAATCCAAATTTCATCAAATACCATTCAAGTAGTTTTTGCGTGCAAGAGTAACAAACATTCTGACATCCAGACATCTTTAAAAACTTTCGCAATTACCTATAATATAAGTAGGAGCCATTATTATAGTTTGTGTTTGTTTGACTAGCGATAAATCAGCAAACAAAAAGTCGGACATCGGAAACCGCTTAATGACTTGAAATTTTATTGTACTTGGGTCGACTTGGCATGACCATAATTTCGGTCAGACTAGGGTATGGGGATGACTTCCATAGTTAATGGGACGTAGTTGGCAATATGACCTACCTTTTTGTTATTTATGTGCCAAACATTTATCGGTACCGCGGTATTTTTTTTATAATCATCGGTCAAATTATAATTTTAATCTATGACTTGTATAACAGGTACCCGTTTGCTTTTTTTTGAAAATACCTAATAAACCTTTTTTAAATAAAACTTTATCTCCATCACTCCATCATCTGGGTAAGAAACCCGATTATTAAATTCAATATTATATTCTACATTATTTTAACTATATAATAGTCAAAATGCCAGGCGTCATAAAATAACTAGCTTTTTCATAAAATCCTTGATTTTTAATCGCATCTGGCAGTTAGTTAGCAGCGACCAAAGTCCTGGCAAGAAACGTGTGCATTTTTAATGACTTTCGTAGGGACACGGTTCAAGCAAAATTATTCGTCATAAAATTACTTAAAATTATAGATTTTTTCTGTACAAATGTTATGCGCAGTAAAAAGGCAAGGTCTCCCAGCTGGCAGATGGCGAATAGGCTGTTCAAGGAAGCTTAGGGAAAAGCAAATCTATGAACTAATAAGTTAAACGCGGCTAGCTTCTTAAATATAGCAGGATTATTATACCTACATACCTTTATCAAAGGTGGGTTCATCTATGAGTAGGCGTCTCGAATGTTATCAACCTAAGCTTCATACAATCTTATTATAGTAGAAATCGTAATAAAAAGACGATTTTTCAGCTTTTCGTATAAGTAGGTACGATTTGATTTATTTTATTCAAAACGTTTTATTAAACATAATAAATATTATTTAATTATTTTAATTTTCAGAGACCGCTTGTGCTTAGTGGGACACATTTGATGTTTGGATATAATGTCCAGTTAATTGCATCTGATATGCCAGGTTGTGTGCATTTTCATTGTTTAAGTTCATTATTGTGTATTATTTTTTATTGTTTTTAGGTTTCCGTAGTACCTACAAGGAACACTTATTGTTGTTGTTGTTAAGTCATTTCCATTATGTCTGTCTGTCCAAGGCATAGCGTCAAAACTGTTGGTGCTACAAAGCATGAATATGTAAAGTTACTATGGCACCAAAGTGGTAATATAATATTTAAAAAAAAAGTGGGGTTCGAACACACACCTCTGCGTTCGTAGACCCCAGAGGTGTGGGTTCGAGACCCACTGACATAAATTTTCAAGCATAATATTGTATAATAAATGCTTAGCAAAGTTAAAAATTAGCTTCAATATTACAAGAGCTTCTCCTTATAATTTTTTACCTTTAACTTTTCACTTTAGCGAAACCGAAGATCGAAGGCCAGAAGCAGCAGTTTGGTCTAGCAATGTCGATCTTGGTTCGAGACCGTCAAGTTGACTACGTGCAGAACATATGCGATGGCTGCCAGATGACTATGTCCCCTATCACCACGCCTTGCTGTCGGAACACCTTTGTTGTCATCAGGTACACTTATATACTACTAGCTTCCACCCGATAAAAGTAGGCTGTATGTGAGTCTAGACTATAATCTACCAGTATATATATACCAAAATTCATCATATATTATGTTATTCGTAATTAGATAATAGAATTTCATGATCGTGGCAATCGTATCACGCGTGAGTGCCTACTTGCTACTCGTCGCTCCCATACGTTCTTGGCTTAGGGAATATAATAATACATAATAATATATAAAATATTGGAACGCGTAGATAATATTATGGATTTAATTTTAAATATTATAGAATTCTTTATTTTAGATATTTTGTTGTATAATGCATGCCAGAGCAAGAATAAAATAATATTTTATTCTTGCTCTGGCATGCATTATATTACTATTATATATTATATAATAGTATAAGGTTATAATAATTATTATAGTAGTAAGTACATCTCATCTTAGTGAACTTCTATGTAGTTCTTTTGAGAATAATAAATCTTTAAACACAACATAACCCGTTTTTACGATAAATAATAAAAAACAATCATTGACACAAACTTTCTCCTTCATGTTCTTACCTTTCAAGTTACATAAAGTCTGTTCTAGAGTTCTATCAGAGCGAATGTGAGTCGACTCCAAATAATGTTCATAAGTATATTGCTGGTGGTCTTACCAATAGCTCAGTGTAAACATTAAGTTACATAGTTTCAACATGGACGTCTATCACATCTAGATGCGAAAGCTATTAACAGCGACATTTCAAGTCCTTTGAAATTGGAACTAACGACTACGTTTATTTGTCCCGAACCTATAACACTTTACAATCTTTTCATTAATCAACCTCATAAATTAAACTCTGTCCGTAACGTACACGCAACAACACTGAATTAATGATTTGTTGTGCGTTTCAGAAAAAATGCACAACACCATCTATAATATATTATATAGAATACAGATGTAAATTTTACTGACTCTTCTATTTCGTCCATAGGAGTAAAATTAAGAAAAGAATTAGATGAAAAACTACTGGTGTCCATCAATACATCCGATCATCCCTTATTTTGCCCAATTTTTTTTGCAAAGATCCTTTCTTTGTGCACCCCGAAAAAGGATTTTTTGGCAATGTAAAGAATTTATGTTCAGCCACTTTAGTTACTGACTGTATTTATAAAATACTTGTTTTTGCAACGTGTACCTACACGTTTTATTATTTTTATTTATTCAGCTATTTAAAACGAATTGTTACAGTGCCAAGGATGAGAGCCTCCATGGAGTCAAGTTGAATTATGGTGATGAATTCCTGTTGCGAGCTGAAAACTATGGAGAGCCTGAGGTTAATATTGATAAGCGTAGGTATAGGTAGCTAATATTTGCAGTTGGGTATCTTTCATTTAAAATTACGACAATTACAAAATGGAAAACAAAAATGATAAAAAGTAACAAGAAAACAACCGAAATCTTATGACCATCAGTCACAATTCCAAGCTTTTGTAAGGTTTTTTGCCTGGAGCACATACTGATCTTAGTCTTTTTTTTTTTTTTTACTATCCATTAATATTTTTCACTAACAGTGCGTTTCATGTGGGTTGATAGGAGTTTTATTTTGCATTACATATCAATATCTCACGGTTCTTCGAGTTCTTAATCAATGAGCAGTCATATTATAAAGACTGTAAATAAGGTACGGCGAGCAAAGCATCTGTTATGGATAGTAGTTACATACTAAAATACTGAGTATATAACACTTCTTAAACATGTAACTGACACATGCATAACTAGCTCTGCATACCTCATTGCTCGACCCACTTCAATTGCTAGGGTTCAGGCCAGAAATATGTGCAAGTTTTTCGTAATTTTTCTAGGCGCCTCCTTTATACGTACGATACACGCCAGCTGGCACTCCTGAGCCTGCAGATCGGATGCCGATTCGACTAAGTGCTAACAAAGACTCCAATTGTCGGTTCAGCACAATGCCGCTGCTACCCCGAGACAGAATTGAAGGCTACGGCAGTCCCGTCGCGGTGAGTGCTAGTTTAAACTGAGAGAATATATGCAATATGTCGAATAACATTTCTAATTAGTTGTAGAAATGAAATATAGCTCCGAAATCCGCTGGAGTTTTACTAGTTTTAGTATAATTTATGTGTTTAATCCGGAACTGTTTCAGAGTGGTGCCAGGCTTATCGTAAAAAATTGTGTCGCAGACAAAAGTTTGTGCGTCATGAATCAAAACTGGATGCAGACATTTTTTGGCCCTGTGAGTTTTTAAACAGTTTAAAACTTTTGATAAAGGAATATTCTCTCGTATTTTTTATGCAATACCACCGGCGCCACCGGAATTCATATTTTGCATCGAAATACAAATGTGATTTAAAAACCACCAGATTTTTTTTGTACTTATGTATACAGACTATATTGTGATGTCAAGTCTTGTAATCAAGTAATCTACATATTTATTTGTTACCTTTATTATTTTGTCGTCCTGTTCTTTTTAATGATTGCAAAAAGTCTTATCGTAATCTGGTATATCTTAATACTGGGGTACTACCTTACTGTGTAAGCAGTATGAGTGTAAAATCGGATAATCGAGAACATTGATTTATTTAAATATTGATTCATTTTCTTACAGGAGTGTGGAGTGACTTGCCGAAACTATATTGACATCCATAAGAGGTACACTGCTGAGAACATATTCACTTTAATCAGCGATGTTGCGACAAAGAAGCGAGAGTAGTGATTGGAGTAAAAAATTTTTTATTGATGTTTTAGCTTAAATTCGCTGTTAGTTTTTGGAAATATCTACCAGTTTTTCCGATTTTTTTAATTTGAAACACAATTTTCATTAGTTAAAATACAAAATATATTAATAATAGTACTTTTATTAGTCGTTGAGACACTTTTGTGAACTATCTTAAGGAAGAAAGCATCAGTGTCTCACTTTTACCTAATTCATTCATAATTATATACATAATATATGTTAAACATATTATTCCGTAAAAACTTATCATATATCATAGCATCACCCCACAGTAATTATAAATAGCTTTAGTAATAGCAGCCATTTACAAAAGATCTATAATTACAGTCAATATCCACGTCGTTAATCTCAAGTTATCTCTGCTCCGTCAGCATTTCTGAGAAATGTCGTTCATTAAGCACACAATAGACTATATCAATTGTAAAAAGTCGTCACATTGAGAACAAAGGCTTATCAAACAACTTTTCGACGTACATACACACCGTGAGTGACTGTGTTGTCATTTAGTATAATTAATATTCTTCTTTGTTATGGCTGAGCCAAATTTTATTTTGAATATTCATCGTATTTTTATTAAAACTGACGTGAGTTTGTAACATTATTAAAATTATGAAATACGGGTGTTACTCACGTAATGTTGGTCTATTTAGTCGACCGCGGTTCGCAGCCAGTCTTTGCGAGACTGGCTGCGACTCAGGCGCGACGTATCGCACTCTCTTGATAATGCCTAGACGTATAGGCGAAACCGCGGTCGATTAAATAGACCAACATTACGTGAGTAACACCCGTATTTCATAATTTTAATAATATTCATCGTGGTGAAAGGATTAACCAATTCGCTTAGAAGAACTCGCGAATTGCCCAGGGTGCGCCGGACGTACGGAATTATTGTGTACGTCACTCGGGGAGGCTCCTTTCATGCTTTCATTATTAATATGATTTCATGATTTATAAAGATTTATCTATGACAAATTATATCTGTACTGCCTCGTTGTTCTAGTGGTTAGCGTATGCGCCTCTCACCACGAGGTCTCGGGTTCTATTCTTAGGTCGGGCCACGTGTTATTTGTGAACTTTCCATCAGGAAATTCAGCACGGAGTTGAAATTGTACCCGGTGGATGGCGATAGCCTCACCCTCTATCCCATGGGACCTAAACATAACAAGTGAAATGTAGGTGTTATACACCTCTGCCACACACTTCTGGGTAATAGGTATATAATAGGCGTGATGTTATGTTATGTTAAATTATAAATGTGCCGGTTAGTGCAGGGACTAGAACTGCCTGAGGGGAAAACAAATAATTTGGTCTACTAATCCAATCCAGGTTCGGTGGTGTTTCCACCTTAGCGCTTATTCATAAAATCTTTGAGCAAAACATCTTATTCTGTCGTAAAGACTTAACCCATTATCTAATATATTCTTTTATTATAATTATGCTGTTCTGGCCACGGTATCACATCGAAGGCTCTTTAAATATCAAAATCTCTACTACCATGTCATACATTCTAATACATACAATATTATACATTAGCTGTTACCCGCGACTTTTTGCTCGCGTGATATTAGATATTTTCATGCAATTTTCTTCAAATTTGAGGAACTCCTATCTTACACTTTCAACCCTATATTTACCTCCTTAAGGAGTAGAGTTTCCAAAAAATCTATCTTAATGTTAATTTATGTCACGTAGGGAGTCTATGTGCAGAATTTCATGCATTTTCCTTTATTAAATTGACGAAGCTGCCATATAAACTTACACCCCCTAATTTCCCCCTTTGGGATTAAATACAAAAATAAAACATATATCAGTTTTTAAGTTAGACTTTCAACTACACAGTTGCAAAAACCGCATCCAATTCCATGACGTAGTTTTTGCGTAATGTGCGTTCGAACATACAGACAGACAGACTGACAGACAAAAAATCTAAATAAATATGTTTTGGCTTCTACTGCTGTTATCAAGTCCCCTCGTATTAATTTTTCTTAAATATCTTCAATGTACAGTGGGCCAATGAGTTAGATGTGCAGGGCAAAAACTTCTACGTCATCGTAAATACTTAATACACCAGTTATGGATGAGTGAGTTACATATCTAAATAGTGGGTATATTGCACATACTAAATATGTAATTCACACATGCATTTTTATTGCAGTCAGTTTTCACTATGGCGTAGAAGTTTTTGCCCTGCATACCTAATTACTTGGCCCACTGTACAGACATGGCAAATCTACAATTTTATTATATGTATAAATAAAAACTGATGTGAGACGAAAACATTATCATTACGAATCGCGACGGCAACAACGTGTCCAGTAGCTTTTTGAATTTGCATTTGCCTGCATTGTCCCACTGTTGGGCAAAGGCCTCCCCCAAACGTTTCCAGTCCTCTCTATCTCCTGCAGTTTCCCACTAGTTGTGGCTGTAGCCTCCTACGTCTACCCCGTCCTTCTTGTTAAATGTTTAAGAAATATTAAACCCTTAATTAAAAGTAACGTTTAACTCTAGAAAATATGCAGGAAAGAGCAAATGTTACTTACTACACACAAGGTGGAACCTAATCTGAAGGACTAATTAGAGCTTGTAGGGCACGAAATTAAACTTACAATTTTATTTTATGTATAGAAGATATTGAACTTAACATAGTATCATACATAACAACGATAAACGGTAACCGCTAACGATTCCTATCCCAAAAGCCTTGCTATGAGAATTTGAGGCTTGTAGGAAGAATGTCAACTATGCGCGTTTCTCAAATGTTATATTGTTTAGAGCTTCATTATTGCCAAGGTTATACGGAATATTGTACTTAGTGGATGTTTGTGGCGTGATGAAATGCTGTTGTAACGTATAAACTATATGCTAAGGTATTACGTAGGTAGAGTCGGCCACGAAATTGCGGGTAAATTATTGAAATTATATCAAATAATTGACTTTGTCTCAAGCGAGATTACGTGTGAATACAATAACCATAGATAATATACTAATATGACAATAACGTTACCATATAAATGTATTCAGTATTATGTAAATTATTGTTAAGATTTGTGATAGCAAGAGGAATCGTCTGTATTTGTTAAGACATTTCTTAGATATATATATATATATACGCAATGTGGTTAAACTTAAATTTAATACTATTATTTATTATACGAAGAATAACAACTATAAAATCGCTGGGCTCTTAGTGAAAGCACGATTCAACCTTTTTTTTCTTCTAAAAATCTTATTTAAAATTTGCCCGTACAAATTATTAGCCTAACTAGTTTGTGTTTAAGAGGAAGTTCACGTCCGTGGTATAATAGTCAGGATTCGAACCCACGACCTCTCAATCGTAAGACACCTTACACCCGCGGCTCTACCTGCGTAGTATTAGTCTATATGTCAATCCAGCAAGGCTATCTAACTACACGTGTGCAAAATTTCATCAAAATCGACCTGGTAGTTTTACGTGAAAGAGTAAAAAGCATCCATACTCACAAACTTTCGCATTTATAATATAAGTAAGAATTCAGTTACCTTATTAGTTCATTAAGTCAAACCTATATCCTTTGAGGCCCACGTATTTTTTATTCATAAAACTAATGTTACGTTTTATTGAGTGCACACTGACTGCATTTGGGAATTGGGCGCCTCGCTAAACATAGCCGATTGACAGAACCTGATAGTTGAATGTAGCCATCATGTTGTTCGTGATGTGAATACAGAGCGTTTGATAACTTTTTACGATGAATATTTTGTAGTTTGCGTTTTCGTTGTTATCAAATTTAACAATGTGGCGAGCTGAAACGGGTAGATAGTAGATAGGTACATTGCGCAGTGTGCGTGCGACCTTTGCAATACCTGTTCAACCAGAAATTTTACCCACACTACTTTATACATTTTGGGTCGGCACTTTTTGGTATAAATAAAAAATAAAATAAAAATGAATATTACACAACATACACTCAAAACCATCAAGTCTCAAACTAACCTCAGCTTGTACTAAAATAACTGATACTAATACATATGAAGTCGTTTTCTTTTGTAAATACATACTTATTATACATAGAAACACTCATATAAAGATAAAGATAAAGATAAATTTGGATTTTTTAGATTAGATAGAAGCAATTAAACTATCCAATGGTCCCAATGACAAGGCCAAATACACACATTCACTCACACAAGCACACCCAGTCTCTGAACAAATATTTGCGAATTACACAAAGATTTGTCCCATGTGGGGATCGAACCCACAACACCAGTGCAGTGGAGAGCGGCGAGGCGACCGCTTAAACCACTACACCGCACGTGCAGACACATATATTTCAGTTCAGCATCCATGTGACAAACAATAAAAGATGTAAATGTCCGAACTGAAAGTGGCGACGTGAATATGTGTTCAGCCACCCTTAGATAGTTTAGTGTGCATAGATAGGGCATTCTTGCAGACACGCGGAGAAGTACTAAAAAGTAAGCAGGGCATAAGATCCTTCGTGTTTCCAGGCCAGTATAATGTATGTTTGATACCTCAGGCTAGAATTTCGAAAGAGTCGAATAAAGTATTTATTACCTAATGGAACAAAAAAGTATGGGTAAAGAGAGGCAAAGTGATATGTTTTTTAAAATACAAACTTTTTTTGACGATATCCGAAGCGACGGCCACACGCTTTTTTGAGCTTCGGCGATCGCCGATTTAGGGACTGTTTCCATCAAAATAATAATTTTTTTTATCGATACAGTTTTATCGCAGCATGGGAATAGCGATTAAAAGAATCGTGAGTATTTTAACTTCACCACCAAACTACTAAGCTGCGGTCGCCTCTTGCCAGTACCCTAAATTTCATAACTGTATGTTACGTCATTAACATACAGTTTTGTAATTTTCAACTGTTTCTTAGTATAATTTGCTAAGAATAGCTAAATGCTTTAAAAATACGAAATAAATAAATGCTATAAATATATAAATGGTTGTACATATCAGAAAACGACTCTTTATTGAACAATAAACTCCTTGGCGCATTTTGTTTTCGATAAATAACCCCTATTATTTACGTAATAGGTTGCAGACAACAGGCTAAAATTATTGAGTCTAGATTGTTGTGGTCCCACGACGTATTAAGTCACGATGTATATGAACAATGATTTTACACAAAAAGGTGTTACTAAACGGGAACACAGCGTTCTGTTGAGTAACACTGTCACTTAAAGGGAAAAATAATATGGCATTGAGTAACAGTGTTACTAATCGGTAATTTTTTTACCAATGGGTAACAGTGTTACACAAAATGGTGTGACACAACGGGAACAAAGGAAAAATAATCATAAGAAGTCTACCACCAAAGTTCACCAAACCGTGACACAGTTATCTGACAATCTTATCTGCGTATATTTTTAGCAAACTTCGAATTAAATTATACACAATATATTTAACCCTTTCCCAAGATACAGGCCATTATCTTTCACAAACAATTGGGTTAGGAGTATTCGTTCAGTAATTTTAGGTTTATGTAGAAAATATGATAACAAAGGGAGAGATATTCAAACAGATACATCAAAGGAATGTACACAATAAAGGTAAATTATAAAAATATTATTATTTTGACGACCGGATGGTGGAGTGGTAGTGCCTGCGACGCCGAGGTCGTGGGTTCGATTCCCACTTAAGACAAATCTTTGTGTGCATGAACATGGGGGTTTGTCTTAGTCTGGGTGTTTCTATGTATAATAAGTAGGTATGTATTTACAAAAAAAAAAGTATAAATGTATTAGTATCAGTTATTCTAGTACCTATAGTACAAGCTCTGCTTAGTTTGGGACTAGATGTCGTTGTGTGTGAGTTGTGAAATATTTATTTATTTATTTATATGTGATAATACGGAGCAAGTAATATCTCTAGGTTGAGTCACGTTTATTATTGTGAGTTATAATTTCACTCAGTGACAATGCAGTTCAGTAATAGTGTCAAGTAGTAGCACAGGTATAATTCCTCTAAGAATGAATCAAAGAATTCTTCTTAACCAATACGTGCCACTAGCACGTTCTAGATTTTAACAAATTGGGCGGTTGACTGCTAACCCAGGTTTAAATACTTATTAGTTTGCCAAGTGTGTGTCTGGGTGTGCTCTGTGTGTGTGAAATGTATGTAAGTAAACACCCCCGCAACACATGAGTTATTCCCAGAGCGGGCGTTAACTTGGAGATTATTATTTTTAACTCAGAAACGTGCAAGATGGATTCAACCGAAAGTATGGCCGTGGTGAATGTCTCATTTTGGCCCATCATGTACGCATGGTTGTCAAAGTCCTAAAGTCTGTGTATCTTCGGTTTGCTTTACGATATTTAACCTTAAATTTGGGTCCTCCAAATTTAAGTTCCTGATTGTACAGTGGGCCAAGCAGTTAGATATGCAAGGCAAAAACTTCGACGCAATAGTGAAAACTGACTGCAATAGATGTGCAAGTGTGAATTACATATTGAATCAGTGTAATATATCTACTATTAGAAATGTAACTTACTTCTAAGTCATAGGACTTAGAAGTTTTTTCTCTGCATACCTAACTCGTTAGCCCACTGTACATTGCAGGCTATAAACAAGATAAAGAGGTCTTCACACTAACTAAGAGGCAAGTCAGCTACGTTTGGGGTTGGTTCTATTCCGTGTTGGTTACTGTAAGTAAGTAAACAACAATTTATAAGAAGGGTAGATAAGCTCAGGGGTAAATACTCAAGAGCCTGATACAAACGTTGCGGTCTGAAATTAAAAATCTTAGATACAACTTGTTTGTATAAATGTAAACTGATGAAGTAAGATTTTTGTCATCGTAGAACAGGGATTCGTGAAACATTGAACAGGGATTCGTGGAACATTAATTATATTTGGCTTACAATTTGTTGAAATTCTAGAGTTTTGATTCATTATGATTGAGTATTTCTAAATATTTACCACTAAGCTATTTTTAATATCTATTTTTAATTAAAAAATAAAGGCTTATGCATATCACATTATTTCAAGTTAACAGTTTTACTAAAATATGAATACCTCACCATCAAATGTTTAATGACGAAATCTTTTTTAGCTTTTGTTGTTAAAATCACAGGCCATCACGTACCTCCAACTGCAATCCAACATACACCCTAAAGTGATAGGGAACGTAAGAGAGCCACTCCGACGAATCGATTGTATGTCCCTGAGGGAATCGTCACAAAGGACATGTTATGTGCAAGCAAACGCAACAGTCTAATGTAGAGTCCGACCTAAACTATCTTTTACAGCTAATGTTCAACTAAAATTTCTGAACAAAGAGTTGTCAGCGCGTCCAACTGAGGCAACACGTTCTCGAAATGCTGGATTATATTTTGGCCAGCGACTTAGTATCGCAATACAACGCGGTAATGCTGCCAGCATTTTGGAAACGAGGCCTTCTGACAGTGACATATTAAGTTTAGATTAAGTTATTAGATTAATTTAATTTGAGATCCTATATGTATATTTTTCTGTAAATATAGAACATTTTGAAAAAAAAAAAGTTTCAGCATCTTCCTTAGTTTTAGACACAATCCCTTAAACAATGTTTTTCTGTATCCTATTTACGTGGCTTTTATTTTAGAGACATGTGCGTACATTTACTTTAATTTTTACCACAATCTTGCCATGTTCAAAAATATCGTTACTTATATTAGTAATTGTCATTATAGGCAGGAGTTGGAGTTTTCTTGTTCCGTAAGTTTGTGTACAAATTAAGGGTCAGCTGGAGTATGATTTCCTCATACAAGCGGAATTTCGCAATCATTTCTAATTCAGGCACGTATTTACTATATACTATTATGTTATTTACAATTAGGCAGTTTAAATCTTAGTACTTGTTGAAAAAAAAACATTAAAAATATCAACAGAACATGAATAGAAGTTTAAGAGAAATGAATTTCATGTAATTTTACAACGTTACGTCAGATTTTTAACATATTTGTTCTGGTTGGTAAGGGTCGTCTAGCTAAGGTATATAAATATAGCGTTTTTTATTAATAATATGTCTTTATTTACAGAGAAATATACATATAGTATCTTAAATTAAATTATCCTAATAACTTAATCTAAACTTAATATATATATATAACTTAATATATATATATATATATATATATATATATAAGTCACTGTCAGAAGGCCTCGTTCCTAAAATGCTGGCAGCATTACCGCGTTGTATTGCGATACTTAGTCGCTGGCCGAAATATAATCCAGCATTTCGAGAACGTGTTGCCTCAGTTAGACGTGCTGACAACTCTTTGTACAGACTATAAGTGGTACGGCCCCAAGGCCCTAATGTTTCAATATAGCGTTATAGGTATATAAGGTAACTATAACGCTGGCACAAAAAGGGTTGAAAAATGTTGAATCTAGCAGCATACAACTCCATGGCTAAAATTTCAAAGCACCTGGGGCGTTAACCGGGAGGTGTAGGTTCGTGAGTACATAGAAATTTTGTTAAGTGTTTTTTAAACGCTGCTCGTTGCTCGTTCCATCAAATACGCTAAGCATGGTCGGACACTACACAAGTAGCCGGTACGTGGCTACGTGCCTCGCATCCTACGTGCTGTCCTGTCCGCACATAGCGACGCTCGTGTAGGAGATTAGTTTCAGTCCCCTTTGCGTTTTCACAGCACTAGATCAGTATCTGTAACGAGGGAGACTTAGTCTGGGTGCTATTCAAGAACATACTCGTAATATTATCACATTACATTTTGTCGTATGAGTGATACAAGTAGTCATTTTACCACCAATTTATTTTGTTTATGCTGTCTGTATGTTACTATTATGAGAAGATGCATTGATCGCAATGACATTCTACGTAGATGTTTATTACGTTCGTTTTATTCCTGAAATAAAGGTGTATTGGTTAGCGTATGCGCCTCGCACAGCGAGGTCTCGGGTTCGATTCTCAGATCGGGCAGTTTTATTAGTGAAATTTCCGTCAGGAGGTTCACAATAGCAGCACGGAGTTGGAATTGTGCCTGGTGGATGGCGATAGGCTCACCCCATATCCCATGGGACCTTAGCATAACAGGGTAAATGTGGGTACTGTACTTACACCTCTGCCACACCCTTCTAATAATAGTTATAGGTATGCGTCAGCAGAATTATTTTCACATGCGTTATCTTCTTCCAATTAATTGCAAGCAGGTACATTTTCTTCCAACATCACGCATTGGCAAGGAAATATCCCTTCTATAATTGAAAACCCTATTTTCGTATTATTTTTCACACATGATGGACCAAATAAGAGTCTAATTGCGGGAGAACGAGTCCACTTTTTTATTTCCATGGAGGTACACTCCCGCCCATAGTTACACGATTATCTGCCAACGTACATTGCGATAATAGCTTTATCGCAATAAGTGCTACAAGCATTACACTACAAGCCAGAACTTTTCACGAGTGAAGTGGATTTTGCTTTAAAATAATTATTACTATTAAAAACCATATATTACAAAGGCAATTATTTCTCTTAACCCGTAATTAAGAACACGCGTCGTTATGCATTTGTTAATTACAAATTCCACATGCGTAATCTTACAGCTGTCGACGTGAAGGTACACTAATAATTACATTTTCATAATATCTCAAACATTCTACTCGAGTAACTAATGAACGTGTGTATGACATTCCAACCGCATAAAAAACATTGTTACGCTTATGAAAGAGAATTAAATTAACGAATTAATTTACTTACTTGCCAAGATTATGAATTGGCTTTTATTGCAATCATGCAAATATAATGATATGGGTGCGTTTGAAATCAATCAATTATAATCCTTTCAGAACGCAGCGTAGTAATGTTTTTCGTATGAATGGATGAATGCTTAGATACCTACACATAACACAGCTATAGCGCATCTAACTTGCATATCTAATCTACACTAGTGTTGTGGGTTCGATCCTCACATTTTGTGTGATTCGCAAAGATTTGTTCTGACACTGGGTGTGCTTGTGTGAGTGAATGTGTGTATTTGGCCTTATCATTGGGACCATTGAATTTTTGCTTCTGGCGTTCTATCTAATGTAAAAAAAAAAACCAAACAACTTGCATTCATATCATTTGATTTTGTTGCATGTATATATTGTGTTAAGTATTTATATTGCTACCGCGTATAACAGATGTAAGATTGTGACTACATGAACATTTATTGGAAAGTTTGAAACATTGTCAATTTGTATCTACTTTAACTTTGTTAAGCATATAGCTATAATCATCAATTCACATAATTTATGATTGTTAAGAATGCAAAATAAAAGCGTTTCATCGTCTCTGACTACCCCAATGGGATAAAGGCTTGAATCTATGTATGTATGTATTTATTAACTTAATTGAAATTACTAAAATTTACTAACATATTTTTATTAATTATTAGGGACGACAAGACATGACTTTATCTAAACAATAACAAATGAAAACCTCTCACGAAATCTTCGGTAAACGATATTCGCGATGGAAGTGTTTTAGAGCAATTCTTCTAACGAACGGTATGACTTATTCATGTTCCTGATGGCAGACGCAATAACTTGTAAGAATTGAGATGCGGTCGTATAATCAACGAGACAATAACGAGGAGAGCTCCTTCAATAACACGCCATCGATTGCAAACTTAGCTCTGTTATTATGTAGGTATGTTTTTTAAACTTTCGCGATTTCAGAACATTTTTCAAAAATAGATAACGGGTCTTAATCGCGTAATTACTATAAACGTTGAACTTCACCAGTCGGCTCGTGACCACGAATGATGCAAGTCATTTCGAAACGTACGCGATTTAGACCCGTTGTCCGTTATTAATGTTTTAAATACAGTATAACCAAAGGTTCCCTGGAAGAGATCACTTTATAGTGATAAGGCCGCCCACTGTGCATGTTTCAATTAGACTCTGTATTACAATTATGTACTTCTTCTTTGTGTACAATAAAAAAACCTCTATCTATCTATCTAACAAAGAATTGATATTGTAAGCGAGTTGTAATAATGTGACCTAAGTGGATCACAATAGCGTTTTTATAGATTTTCGTAAATTAAGAAAAATATTAACTTCTTTCAGATTGCTGTATTTGTAAATAGCTCTAATTCATTTATTAAATATCACAATTTAACTGGCTATGGGCACGTAGATTTGCCAAATGTTGTTCGGTTTTTCTTTTCCATATATGTCTAAGCAGGTCTTCATCAACGGAGCGCAAATCTAAAATCAAACAAGCATAATAATATTTAAGGCGCTTTTTCACCAGCGCTTTGTAACGATGTCAGCGTCCATGATGCATACTAATTACTATAGTTCTTATAATCATAGGTTCATACATAACGTTCTAATGTCACCATTTTTGGTTTGGCTATGCGGTCATTGAGTTTATAAGTGTCTAGAGGCATAGTTCTTTATTGTCTTCTGAAGACAAACTTTTTACGAGCGACAGAGAACGCTCTTGAGCATAAGGCAAGTTTGAGAGCAGGAGAGACGTACGTATTAATGAAACGAACCCCACTTGAAATTGGAACAAAAAATACGTACTTCTTAATATTTTTTGTTCCAAAATGTTTGTATTCATAAAGTCCTAAAGACAAACATATAAACTAAATGGTTGAGATAAATCAATGTCTGTCAACAAACTTTGACAGATCTTACTCTACAGTGGCGCCACGTGTGCGACAAAAAACGATAGCCTACATTGAACTGGCATCTGTGTTCGATTTTCATTTTCAATTTGCGAGTTTTATTTATTAGGTCATATTATAATTGACGTCGAGTTGACGACCAGATGGCGGAGTGGGTAGTGTACCTGCCTGCGACGCCAAAGTCGCGGGTTCGATTCCCGCTTAAGACAAATCTTTGTGTGCATGAACATGGGGGTTTGTCTTAGTCTGGGTGTTTCTTTGTATAATAAGTATGTATTTACAAAAAAAGTATATATTTACTAGTATCCGTTATTCTAGTACCCATATTACAAGCTCTGCTTAGTTTGGGACTAGATGGCGATGTGTGTAAGTTGTGAGATATTTATTTATTTATTTTATTTATTTATAATTTTCTTGTAGAATAACTTTTACTCGGTTAAACAGGTTTTGAGCCTATTAACGTCAAAAACAGATTCGTCTCTTTACTAACTTTTCCATAAAAGCCCATTGCCCAACAGCCGACATTCACTCCTAAATTGAGATTTGTCGCACAATGATTTATTACGACATCTGTGTTAACCTGAAATAAAGACGTTATTTTAATTGGAATACGATTCTCGTGAATAGCTTATTTAATATCAAGGGAAAAGGAAATTGATTGCTTTTAACAGTTTTAATTATCCTATAACGTAAATTGAGTTTTTGAATATGAAATTAAATGGAATATGATTGTATTGGTGGCCTTTATAATAAATTTATTTTTTGTGTTATAATCCAGTGTGATTAAACTTTGTGTTTACATAATCTTATTTGTATTATATGATTTAAATACGAAAGTACTCGTAAGTCCGTCTAATATGCTTTCATTGATAAACTTCTATACAAATATTGTTAAAAATTGCCATGGCGATAAAATATCTGAAGATAGTAGGTATTAATAAATTCCCTATTGTTTCGCATGTTTTTTTTAGACTCAATTTAACTTCGCATTGGCATTACTTTTTTCGGATGTTTTTTTTTAGCGTAAATACTTAACACATAATCATTGTTAGCCTCTCTCATGTTGAAACACCGGCTTCCGGTATAAACACATTTTCGCCGCAACTGTTGACGTACCGGAATCCGGTATGGGTAAGTGTGTTCTCTTATTCGCTCAAAAGAACGTCATTGTATATACCCTATCCTTTCTAACACGTTACAAATGCATAAAGAAGAAACAGGCTGGCTAGTGAAGCCAAAATCTCGCGCAGCTTTTGTGAATGAAATTTAAACAAGAGTCAGTCAAAACTCCGCCATCGCCTAGGTGACTACTTATTTTTTGTGTTGGTGAAAACTTGTTGTTATCTTGACGTGATTCGCTGAATATTATTAGAAAAAAAACGATGGAAAAGTAAGTAATTATTGATTATAATTATATACTAATTATATAATAGTTATATTAATTTGCACTAAAAATCGCTCTGTAACTATCAGTATGTTCAATGTCGAACACTGACGACGATTTTATTGTCGTCATATTTCAACCAAAAATGGATGAAAAGGCAAGTTGATGTTAGATCTAAGACGTAAATATATTATAATAATAATTAGTTTTGATATATTTCATAGGTAGCATTATATTTCTTTTAAAAACATGAAAATATTTAATGAAATATGAGAGTTCTCATACAGAAACTCTCATACCGAAAGCCGGTTACGTCAACATCAACAGCATACGTTAGACATTTATGGGCAGCCATGTTTTTTGTGTTTCTGTGATGCTGGCTAAGTATGGATAAGCATCAGGAATATTTTTGTATGCATTAAAATTTAATTTCAATTTTTTATTGTTGCACTTTTTTTCGGTATCGGTTTTCTTTTGGTTTTTGTATTGAGCAATTTTTTTTTTAATTCAATTTGTTTCTTTTTTCGGTGTTTGCATGAGCTTTATTTTTTTCTGCTTTTTTTAATATAAGAAGACAGCGACGATCTTGGGGACGACGTGGAAGTGAAGTGACTACGCGCGGGGTTCGAGGTGGTGCACAGGGCAGAGGCCGTGTCCGCACGCGCGGCGGTCGTGGTTGTGGTCTTAGTTCTAGTACTGCTGGTCTTGGTGCGCATAGGCCCTCAGTGTTTCTGACCCGTAATTGCGTCTTATTTTTACTAACAAAATGCTTATAAATATTATTAATAATGAATAAAGTATTTTAAACAATAAAGTATTTTAAAGAATTAATTTATATTTTAGTGTAACTAGTGGAACGTTGGAGAGCCTTGACGAGGTCCATGCTATGGAAAGGCCACTCCACCAAAGGAGGAGGAGGGAGCTGCCGTCAGTGAGGACAGTACCTGAAGGGTAAATTAATGTTAAATTATTATAGTTTATTCAATAGCAATTGTTTCATTATGCTGGTATATGGTAATACAATTAACACTTTTTTTTAGATTCCAATCCTTACGGTCGTCCTTACAAGAAAGGGTGCCCCTCTCCCCCTCCACGAGTCAAGAGCCTCCGATGTGCTCGGCTCCACCGTCTCCGGCTCTGTAATTATACTGTTATTTTTTAAATTTTCTAATCCAATTAGTTATCAACCGTAACAATTAACATCGAATACTTATATTTGCAGGTATTTTGAGTGTGGTGGGAGCAGGCAGTCAACTCTCCGTAGTACCGCTTTAAAGAGACCCGCGTAAGTTTTAATTTTATTTTAAAGTTTTATTTTATGGAACAAAAAAATATATTTACAATAATACTGCTCTTTTTATTGTTACAGAAATAATGACTCTACTGGAAAGGGCGGAGAGGTTCCGGCTTCGAGGCGGTGCTTGTAAGTTCAAAAATGAGCAAAATTATATTTTTAGTTATTGCGATACCGGTACTGATTTTCTTATTTTCTAAGGATTTCACCAGTCGGGGCTTCATCTTCATCATCAGCCGTCAGGGCTCGTCCTTTGATGGACGAGGACATTGCCCAAATTTTGAATTATGGTAAGTGAATATTTTTCTTTCAGGCCTATCTTTTAGTAATATATAATATACATAGGGTTTAAATTATGAGCATCATCTGTTTACATAGGTAAAACAGAGTACAGTATATTATTATTATTTACACAGGCAGTGAAGAGGATACTGACAACGATGATGAAGATGAAGATTTACATCAGCCAGTGCAGATGCCTAGTAGGGCTGAAAGACTTTTTATGTCTGAGGAAGAGACTGAGGTACCACCGATAAACGCTGCTATAGGCTTTGAGTGGCCACCTCAACTTCCCTCCGGCCTGCAGCCTCAACCTAGCGCCCAGCCCAAGCCCGAACCCAACGCCGAGCCTGAACCCAGCGCCGACCCCCAAGCCAGCTTCGAGCCACACAATAAGTTTGATTTTAAGTGGAGAGGGTTTTCAGAATCTCAAATTCCTCCTGAATTGAGAAAGGAACCATTCTCCGAAATTAATTGTGGTCCCACAGTTTCATTGGCGAGCCCATATGAGGCATTTACTGCTATATGGGATCGCCAAATAATGGAGCACATTTCAGTGGAGACAAATAGATATGCTCAGCAAGACGTAACGGCCATGATCCATCAGGGGCTACTTTTTCCAAACAGTCGTATGACGCGATGGCGGGATACGAATCCAGATGAGCTGTACGTGTATTTCGCAATACTCCTAGCGACTGGGATTATTGTGAAATCACGTGTAGACTCATACTGGAACACAGCCCAGGATTTATTATCTTCTCCTGGGTTTTCGGCAACGATGAGCTTTGACCGTTACTTCCTGCTTTCTAAATGTCTCCACTTCTGTAATAATGATGACTGCAACCCACACACAATGACGCGATCGGAGGCAAAGCTTTTTAAGGTGCGTCCTATTACAGACCATCTTAACCAGCGGTTCCAACAGTTATATATTTTATCACAAAATGTTGCATTAGACGAAAGTCTGACACAGTGGAAGGGTTGGTTAGATATTAATCAATTCATCCGAAATAAAGCAGCCACAGTCGGAATCAAAACCTACGAGGTTTGTGAGTCCCAGTCAGGCTACTTGTGGCGGTTTGAAGTGCACGTAGGGCATGACGAATCTCCACGAGATAGTCCTTTGTCTGGGGTTGTGCCGGCACTTGTGCTTAAACTTCTCAATGGTCTTGAGCACAAGGGCCACACGGTTTGGATGGACAACTTTTATAATTCTCCTGCGCTTGCGCGAGAGTTAAAGATACGGGGATTTGACTGTGTTGGCACTCTTCGCTTGAACCGTCAGTTTGTTTCCACTGAACTGACTAATCTGACCAAGGAAGCTTTGGCTGTAGGTCAAGTTCGTGGCTGCACTTCAGGCGATGTGGATCTGGTGGTATGGCGAGATAAGAACCTAGTTTCTCTTATCTCGACGTACCATGGATTAGCAACGGTGAAGTGTGGCGACGTACTAAAGCCTTCAATAGTACCCGATTACAATGTGTGCATGGGGGGTGTTGATCGCAAAGATCAAATGATTGCCATGTACCCAGTAGAAAGGCGGCGGAATCGGGTGTGGTACAAAAAGTTTTTTAGACGACTGTTAAATGTTAGTGTCCTGAATGCATTCATACTCCTCCGCACACAGCGACCTCTTACCCACCGAAGGTTCCGTGAAACTTTGGTAAGGGAATTGGTTGCAAAACACACGCCACTTTCACCCTCAGCAGGTACAGCTCGACCAGTGGGACATTTTCCTGCTCAGTATGACTTTCTGGCCGGAAAACAACACGAACGTCAGCGCAGATTTTGCTATGTATGCAAAAAACGTACGACTGCATATTGCAGGCAGTGCAACGTTCCACTGTGCGTGTTCACCTGCTTTGAGCCACATCACACTTAACAGTAACACATCACACAAACACTATACCTATACGCACAGCTACTCAGGAACACACAGGAGTCTGAAACGCTTTATGTCACCACTTCAGTGGGAATTAGGAAGGTAAGTATATTTGTCCAAATCGTGGCACAGTAAGACAATTAAGGCTGTATATTTATTTATGTATTCGTAATTAATATTTTTACGTATTTATTTGTTTATTTACGTAGGTTTCATTTTTATTAAAAATATCTATTTATCTACTTATATTTATTATTATTGACAATATTTTGGGTAAAATATATAATTGTAGTTCCCTCGGTTGCGTCATTCGTTTGGATTACAGTCGTCATTATTTGAGAGTGCTGCCAACCCTTTTAATCTACAAGCAATATCCCACGAAATCAGGACTATATTTGATCTTATCATTAGCTATGATTGCAATTTTCATTTTTTGTATTAGCAATAATTTATTTAAGCACTTATACTAAATGTGTAAATATCAATTACTCAAATGCAGTGGTAAATTTATCAAAAAAGGTTAAATTTAGCGTTGAAATCATTCTGTTGGCAGCTCTCTAGTTAGTTAGTTAGTATTTTGGTATATGGGCGTTTTAAAAAAAAACTGACCGTTACGTTACCGGTATGTAACCGAAATGCAATTTTTTTACCTATGCAATGTGTAACATATTAAAGTGCAAAGCTCATGTACCCCAATTAGATAAAAATGTTTTGAATGTACGTTATTAAAAAACAAACACTATACTCATGAGAACCATACCTTGAAAATATGTTATACAAAAAGTCGTATCCATACTTTTTTAGCCTCTCAGGTACCAAAATGAACCCCTTTTTTTACTACTTTTATCAACTTATATCTTGAAATATTTCTTAGAACTGTATTGTTCTGTTGATTTGTTTTGATGCTTTTATCTATCTTAATCTTAGAAAAATTCCGTTAGTTGCAATATTTTTTCCAAAAACTATGTTTTTAAATGTATGTAATTTTTGACCCAAATTTTTGAGTTATTTTTGTTTAACTCCTACTCAAGATATATATAATATAGTGCTGCGATACTTTTATAATACATACTTCATAAGCTTAAGTTTCAAATAAACAAAACATCTTAGTCCTTATCGGCATAAGTCATTTAAAATTAGATTGAAATATTATACCCCCTTTGAGGACTCATTAAGTGGCAGTTCTTTGTGACTATATTAAGAACATGTGTTGTGTAAAAAATATGTATGGAGGCACTTGAAGTTTGAGTTGTATTTTATACCTCATGTTATAAGTTTTAAATAAAATATTTTATTAACTTCCAAATATTGTTGTAATTAAAATTATAACCGAAACTTATCTAAATATCACAGTACCCTATGTCGAAAGTTCCATGTTAGCTATAATTGAGTATTCTTATAGAAATGGTTGAAAGTGAATAAAGATTATTCAATTTACAATAAGATTTTAACTTGAATTGACTTGATTCCTACTAGATACGGAGAAAATCCAGTTACAATAAAAGTCTATCTCAAAAATGGGTTATCTGTTGACCATACCGGCTCCCGGTATAACAGATAGTGCAAAATGGGCTAATGTAATTCAACAGAGGAAAGGGTATGCGTAATGCTTTTTTGTCTTAATAGTCATAAGGCATAATTGTCTATTAGCACACTATTAAATCAGATTAAGCATACTGTCCTAAATCAACAACATACTTTTCGTATATAAAATAATCAAGTAGTGGCTTAGCGACGCACCTTAACCTGTTTTTTACATTATGATACTCATTTTATGCTTAATAACTATTATGCGAAAAATACAGTATGCCAAAAACACATTATACCAAAAGACAGTTTTGCCAAATGACTATCATGCAAAAAAATATCCGTAAAGTGTTATGCTAAAATAAATTTTACGAAAAAATATTATGCGATAAAAAAGATCCCGTGTAAATAACACGGTGACGAAGCAGCTTACCAGTGATTCAGAACATTATTTTGAGACCTTGGCTTTAAGCGGCTTCGTCACAATGTCACTTACACCATGTATAGGCTACTTTTATGGACCAATCACGCGAAACAAACTGTGACAAGACTTTACCTTTACCGGAGTGCCTTCCTGTTCAAATCTAGTGAGATCTGGACTCTGCTTAGGCAGGACCCTCCAACGAGTATTGGAAACATAATGATGGCTGAAGTATATTGGAAACATGCCAGTCAAACCTGGGATAGGGTTCGGATCATACCTTAAGTACAGCGGCTGAAACATGCATATAATAAATTATAATAGTTTAAAAATACAAAAAACACGCTTTTAAAGTACTTCTAACTAAAAAGTGAAAAATAATTCCTAATATAAGCTGAAAAAAGCGTGGGTTGCGATAGACGAAAAATATGGCACAGAGCGCCATTTTCGTTTTTTAAACTATTATTTATTTTCTTGGATGCGGAAGGCGCAGGACCGGGTCTTGTGGCGTAAATTGAGAGAGGCCTATGTCCAGCAGTGGACTACAAAAGGCTAAATGATGATTTATTTTCTACTTTTTAGTTTGGTTTATTTATAAGATCATTTTTTTTATTTATTTTTATCGAATTATTGCATTGTCATCGATCTTTGACTGGTGTGCAAAATTTGAATGAAATCTGTCCGTTTAAAGTGGGTCAAAATCAAGTCCAAAGGAGTCGGTTACATACATACATACATACATACATACATACAGGTGAAGCTAATATAAGCGTGTTAAAAATAGTAATGTAGTTCTACTGCTAGAAAACTTTCCTCGTTGTCCTACTGGAAACACCATTGATAGTACCTATCTACCTTTTGTCACTGTTAATAGTGCTGTCTATAGTAAAAATAACCGTTGTCAAAGCCGGCTAAGTTCACATTGATTGATTGCACACCTCACTACAGACGATTCGGGCGACGACGCCTCAATGGAAGTTTAATGTCTGTGTTGTGTTGAAGCTAGCTAGGTGACCTCAATCGATACGTGCTAGTTTTATGTTAATCATGTTATCAGTAAATTATTAAAAAGAAACAGACTTTAATTACAAAAAATGCACTAAAAAGTAAGAAATATTTAAGTAATATTCAACTTCTCGCCTCTTCTATGTATAACTTGAAAGAATACAGTAAACAGCCTAAAGGTAAAAAGCTTACGGCTTAAAGAATTATCCCAAAACAATATTAAAGGCTTCTAGACTTAAAAATTTGTGGGTTGCCCACGATTTCAGTAGGATCTCATCATCAGATCGTGGCCCGAAGGAAAAAACGTTTTTTTTTCTAATTCAAAAATCTCCTTGTCTATGACGGTTAAAAATAATTATATTAGAAATATTGTACCTACACCTTTAACGGGATATAATCCCACCCACACGCCCACCATTGTGACTCCTGTGACGCCAGGATCTACAGCGGTAACCAACTGAAAGGCACCGTGCATGACACACGGGCAATCCCAGGGAGAGTAAAAATTGTCTTGGAACCCGCAACGAATTTAATCAGAAGTATATAGTTGGAGTTGAAAAGTATGTGTACATTGTAGACTTATACAAAAGATAAATAATAGCACACCTGCTATATGGTGCACTCGAGGTTAATTTTATCACGAAATTCTATTTGATGCTCGCATAACTTTAAAAAGGTATATGAATACCGTGGGTTCAAGAAATGGAACTTGACAATCCTACGTCGTATATCTACCCGCCATAACAACGCACGCTCCATAAAAAACTACATTTCAAGGGACAACGTTTTATTGCCATGAATGTATTTGCGGACCCTTGCCAAATATATGGTTCTCTTAGCAAGATTAAACTTTTCCTTATACTGGTCACTTTGATTCACCTGTGTCATGTCATGGGCTAAAAATGTATAGCTTGTGACTTTTACCGTATGACGTCACCGTACTTAAGTAATATTAACACTACGATGTTATACATAGTTTGCCCGAATAGAACCTCTATGCCCAGCGCACCCTGTGCAAGTCGCGAGATGTCTCAACACAATTTAGGTAATCAGCTAAAAAACGGGTTAACAATAACTATCAAGTAATTTCTCTATACATATTATCGTCTATGCTAATATTAAAAAGAAGAATGGCGATTTTTTGCTTGTGAATGAATAATGAATATGGTAACTGATAAAAAAAGCTTACTCCTATGTAAAGTTACAAAAGTGACATCTAGTTATGTTTGATCGAATTTTACGACAAATTATACGGTTTCAACTAAAATGTTGGGGCGAAAAAGTCCTAGAGTGGCGGCCACGAACTGGCAAACGCAGCGTGGGACGGCCTCCCGCTAGATGCACGGATGATCTTGTCAAGATCGCGGGGACTCGTTGGTTTCAGTCGGCCAAATACCGCGCGCTGTGGAAATCGATTGGTGAGGCCTATGTCCTGCAGTGGACGTCTCTCGGCTGATAATGATGATGATGAACTAAAATGTCAAATTCACAAATAATGATTTGTGAATAATATTAAGGATCCCGATTTTTGTCTCTCTGATTTTGGTACAGAGTATAGTCTATTATATTTTTTCGACTTCAAGTTACGTCTACCTTCTTGTCCTTGGATGACGATAGCATCAAGAGAAATTCTTGGTTATACTTCAGCTGTTCGCCTTTCCTATCGCAGTAGTCAGCGCTGGTGACGATGAAGGTGTTCCTTTCCCGTGGCACATTGTCCGGGAACACGGCTACAGTGCACCCGTCTTGTAATTGCTGAGAGTAGTTGATTTCATTCGAGGATATACGACCTCCTAGCAGGAGACCGGTTTTACCTTCCACGGGTGGGTCCGACGCTTTTCAACAGTAAAATTATATATTAATACATAACTCTTATTATAACCAAAAATAAAACAACAATATAACATTATATAGTTTTTTTTTTGGTTATAATAAGTTGCCATCATCAGAGATTTAATATTTTGAAACACGTTTTATTAGTGTAGTATTAACAAAGACAAAACTTTCAGAAACATTTTTCGGGCGCTCTCGTTTTAGAATCTTATCTCGTAACTTAATGAGCTTAATACCGTATTAGACTAACCCGAATCGCGATACCTCTGAACTTAGATAGCGCAATCTGCATACCAGTAAGTTTTGTCCACTACAAAATAACTATAGCCGGGTTTTTTTATACTTACTTTATTTCCAATGGGCGTATGGCGTGGTGGTACCTCGTGTTTTATATACCAGGCATATCCTCCTTGCTACTACTAAGAATTTTCTATCAAAAATATCCGAACTGACTCTTTTTCCTACCAAGAATCTAATTCGAGACCAGGCGAAATTAAACAAGTAACGAAACTAAATGTAGAGTAAATTAAACATAAATACAAACCTGGTACATGTGGTGCCCATAGAGAGATCTTGGACTCAAACTCAATGGGTCCTGAGGTCTGAGTCAGAGTTGTTTCAGAAAGGAGGTTCTCAGTCATTTTACGGAACCTTGCCAGCATTAAATCACCCTTCTTCATTTGCTCCAAGAACTTGTTAAGTTTGTACTGGAAATAAGGAAATTAGTATGAAAAACATCTATGTTCGTATCCGTATCCTACTTAAGATAGATATAAATGGATAAACGTGACGTCACGAAATTACGTAACATAGGAGATTAAGGGTCCTGGCAAGAGGCGACCGTGGCTGGTGGGTAAAGCGGCTGCCCGGTGTGGAGAAAGTCGCGTTTAAATCCTGTCGGTCTCATAATTTTTCAACTGTTTTTTAGTATTACATTTACGGCTACGTGGTAAAGTAAAGCAGGCGTGTAGTCCACTTGGTGGTAAGTGGCAAAACAGCCTACATTCACAAAAATAGATGGCGAACATGTCGCTGCCACATTCACAAGTTCGATGTCACGCCTATTGTGTCAGTATTTTTTGCACAGTATTATCTGGCGGCAGGTTGAAGGTAATACGAAGGTACTTTCTCTGTCGATCTTGTTTACAAAAGTTCTTCCACCGAGAGTATTTTTGATGTGAAAATTCACCTCCTCCAATGTGGCAGCTTCATACCAATTGCCTTGAAGGACCCTGTTACAATACACGATTTCTTTATCACTGTTCATATTTCACAATTTCTAAATAAAAACCTTATAAATTCGAACAAAAGTTTATGAATTCAAAACATCAAAATTGACAGACGTCAACATCAGAGAGTTTTTCTCTATACTTCCCACAAAGTATATTGACATTTGCGATCCTACACCAGGATAAGTTTGTTGTTTGTTTGTCTATGATAAGTGTCAAACGAGCCAAGAGGACCCAGCGCGATTCCAATATTTAGCGTGTTATTACATAGATACATCTACATCGATCGACGTAAAACAGCAGACTTATATCGCATGACTCCAACAATATAATTAATAACATTCAAAAATGCATAAAAGAATTAAATATAGTTAGGTTTAAAAAAAAAATGGTTAATAAAAAAATGTTTTTACTCCATGGCTGAATTATTGGAAGCTGATCTATGTGTTACATAAATGTAAAATATTATTATTGTAATTTATAATTAAACTACTGTAACCGTCACTGGAAGCTTTTATATTGAGAGAGCATATCCGTTTCCGTCGAATTTGAATTCTTTTTACCAGTTTATTCGCTAGTACATCCAGTCCAGTGGCGACACCTGGCGGCCGCGCGGCATTTTATGTTTTCGTAAAATGGTTGCCGCCATATTTCTTCATTGGCGTTTCTTTTTCCGTCGAGCAACACGTGCACAGCCGGATCTGTTACCATTGCACTTAATAATAATTTAATAATTAGTTTTCCAAATTTACAAATCCGTTATCCATTATAATTATTTATATTCTAATGGAAAAGTGAAAAAGTTAAGTGAGTGAACAAAATAATCGTCCAGAAAGGTTTCGTTACAAAATTTTATACAGTAAATAGTGAATCACAGAACAAAACCGTAAGTTTTTAAATTTACTTATTTCCATGCAAGCGAAATCACCTTAAAGATTGTGTTGGTAAATTATTTTATTTCGAAATAAGATTCGTTATCTTTATTTAAAATATAACAAACGTTTTTGTTGTTCATTTGCCTTTTTAAAATATTTCCGTTGATCGAAATGGAATAATAACAGATTTTATTATTCGCTATTGATTTTAGAAATAAATAATACTAACGGCTTTTACCGTTCGGATCTCGTATTTTAAAATTAATACCTGATCGTTTATTTCAATATTTTACTGCATTTATTAGCAATAGTGCTTTTGATATTGCCTTTTGTTCTGAATAATCGTACTTTAAGTTCGTGATGATTTTAAAATAAATTTACAGATTGTGTTCCAGTACATTCGCTATAAATGGGTCAGGAATTTATAAAATACAGTGTTTAACTCATTTATTTTCAAATTACAGTACATAATGAATGAAAATTATTCAGAAAATGCTATGGAAACGGTGGGCCCGAGTAGCTCTGCACGTAAGCGTTCTCGAAGCAAGTCGAACAGTAGCAGCAGCAGCAGCAGTTCTTCAAGCAGCAGTTCGAGTGAATTGCAGAAACGGCGCCGCCCACACCATCGCAGCCGTCACCGGAAGAAGGCTAAACGCGCTCGGCGTTCTGATCCAACAGTAAGCAAACTTGTCGAAGATATGGGTAAGCTTAAGCATTTGATTACCGATTATATAACTCGACAATCGGGTCACCAAGAAAATGAATATTTTGATACCGTATCGATCTGTTCGCAAGTAAGTGAAAGCTTATACGAACAAAACCACGTCACTGACCAATGTCATGACGAGGTCAATAATGCTTGCGAATTTACTTTTGACCTCGAAACAAAACTGAAAGAACCATCTGTACCTAAAGCGCCTGATAGTTTCTTAAAAATGCTAAGCGAAGTTCAACGCTTAGGTAGCCCCTCATGGTCAGATGTTAGATACTCTGAGACTCAAAAATTATACAACCATACTCCAGGTTTCATAGACTTGGAAACAAACGAAGAGGTGAAAATGTATGATACCTTACGTCAACTGGCTAATACTGAGAAATCCTATGCTGCCATAACTTTTTGTGTGCTCAAACAAAAAGAAACTTTACAAGCAGCCATTCGTAATTTACTTTCTTGGGCAAAAGAAACAAATGTTGATTTTGATAATTTGAGCGGTAAAGTTGATGAGCTTTTTCAAAAAGGTGACCTTCATAAGGTCTCTTCAGACTTGTTGCAACTTATCTGCGGCCATCGAGCCGAAAGCATTGAAATGCGCAGAGAAGCAATAACTAGTCAAATCAGAGATCCTTTAGTGAAAGCCTCGTTAAATAGATTTCCTCCGTCATCAAATAACTTATTTGATGCCGAGCCTTTCAGAAGTGCTTTAGAGAAAGCTGGAGGCGTTCGCAAATCTTTTTGGCCGCTGAAAAATGAGGTACAGCCTAAACCACATCAAGGTGCCGGTACTAGCCGTCCCTCGCGGGGACAAGGCATGCGTAAAACAGGAGGTCTATCACGTGGACCTCAAGGTTCCTTTCAGGAACAAAGGCAGCATATGTACGGCTATGCCTACAACAACCCACCCTCGCGGGGTGGATACCATAACAACCACAACAGAGGTCAACCCACTCGTGGTCAGTACGAGTATTCTCAATCAAACTCTAGAGGTACTTTTCACGGCAGAGGCTCGCGGCCCGAGCGTGGAAATGGTACAGGACGCTCCAATGCTCCTAAACCTCCCAGAGGTACCCAGAAAAGAAAACAATGACGCCAGGACATTTCAAGCAGGTCAGTTATCAAATTTTTGTTGGCAATGGGAGAAAATGGGAGCTCCAAGAATTGTAATGAAACTTATTCAGGGTTATCGAATACCATTTTTTCAAAAACCACCACTTATTCACCCAAATCTAAAGAAAGGTCCGTTGCACACCCCAACATCTTTACAAATGTCGGATATTGTTCAGAAAATGAAAGATCAAGGAGTTTTACAAATAGCTCGGCAATCACCGAGTTTTATTTCCCCCATGTTTCTAGTCCCAAAAGTGGACGGATCAGCCCGTCCCATTTTCAACCTAAAAGCACTAAACGAATATGTGATGACCGAACCTTTTCACTTAATAAATATGTACCGGATTCCCGACTTTCTGCAACCGAGAGATTGGCTGTGCAAAGTCGACCTTTCGCAAGCCTACTTCCATATTACAATCACAAGATCTCAGAGGCGCTTCCTACGCCTTATCTACAACCAAGAACTGTTGGAGATGACATGTCTGCCATTCGGGCTAAGCACAGCCCCGAAAGCTTTTTCAATTCTAACGAATTGGATAGCCCAAATACTGCGTCAAAAATATCATATGAGAATCCTAGTATATCTCGACGATTTCCTGATAGTACACCAAAATGCGGTAGTGCTTCGCGAGCACGTAAAAATCTTGATCCAAACACTTACGCACCTAGGTTGGGTTGTAAATCTCGAAAAATCTGTCCTCAGTCCACAGAAAGAGATAATTTACTTAGGAATATTGTGGCAGCCATGGGACAATATAAAATCCCTACCATTAGAGAAAATAAATGGGATTGTGTCAAAGATAAATTTAATTTTAGTGTCACAAAAAGTAACCCTAAAAGAATTGCAAAGAATTGTAGGACTTCTAAACTTTGCAAGTTTTGTCGTTCCACGGGGCAGACTCAATCATCGACAGCTGATGCTGTTGATGAATTCACTTCCAAAAACATCATCGAAAGCCTACCCCATATCTGTACAAATAGCCAAAGAACTGATTTGGTGGACTCAACATTGTCAGCTGTCGACGCGGCTACATTATCCACCACCGACAAATTTTCTGGTGACAGATGCTTCAGACCTAGCATGGGGAGCCCAACTGAACGATCTAACTTTCTCAGGCACTTGGTCTCAAAAAGAGCACCACCTCCATTGCAATCAAAAAGAAATGTTGGCAATACTACATGTCCTCCAAAGTCAGGCAAAAGGAATAAATCACAGTTCACTGCTTGTACAGAGCGACAATCGGACTGTAGTAGCTTATCTGCGAAAGGAGGGAGGTACAAAGTCAATTCCCCTCTTGGAAATAACATACCAAATCTTGAATTTGCTCGATCAGCATCAAATTCATTTCAATATACATTATCTCCCAGGCAAATTCAACAATCAAGCCGACCATCTGTCACGACACCGTGTACCTCCAGAGTGGCATCTACTGCCAGCATGTGTGAGCACAGTGTTTGCAAAATGGGGCACTCCGGTAATAGATTTGTTTGCCTCAAAGACCGCGCATGTAGTTTACAATTATGTAACACGAGATCTGAGAGACAAAAAAGCCATGTTTCACGACGCGTTCAGTGTTCCCTGGGACTACCCACTAGCCTGGATATTTCCACCGCCATTTCTGATACCAAGAGTATTGATTCATCTGAATCAATCAACGGGAACGTATTTGATTGTAGTACCCCGATGGGAAAAGGTGTTTTGGCGCGCGGACCTCAAAGCCCGAGCGCTAGCGGCTCCTTTAACACTGAAAAATCTCCCGAAACATCTTGTGGACACATCAACAGGTCTACCACCACAGAAAGTAGAGGACATGATTCTCGAGGTTTGGAAGTGTGGGGGTGGACATCGGCGGTAGAAACATGGAACACTGAACAACTGTCTTTACTTAAAAATTCATGGCGAAAGTCTACACAAAAAACTTACGAGGTGGCCTGGAAGCGTTGGACTTCTTGGTCCAATGCCAATAATATTAATACGAAAAACCCAACAGGTGCACAGTTAGCTCAGTTTTTGTCGGATTTATACTTAAAACACAAATTATCGTACAATACCATAGTATTGCACAAATCAGTTGTTTCAACGTTATGTAACGCTGAAACTTCTAGTCATTTGAGTGATCATGGGTTGGTTAAGCATATTCTAAAGTCAATTGCTCTAAAAAACCCAAAGGCCGCCAAACCTCCCATTTGGGATGTTAATAAACTCGTTTCATTTCTGAACAATTACTCTATTAATTCTGATAATATTTTCCAAGTATCTCGGCATACCGCGATATTACTTCTGCTCTGTTCAGGTAGACGCATACATGACTTGACTTTACTTGATGTGGATCCTGAACATTGCATACGGTCCAATGACAATATAATTTTATGGCCTAGGTTCGGTTCCAAGACTGACAGTAGTAACTATAGGCAATCTGGATGGAAACTTCTTTCTAATACGAATAATCCTAAATTGAATCCTCTATTTTGGATAGAAAAAACCATAACGCTTCTAAGAGAAAGACGTAACACTGCTAATTCAATGAACCTATTTATTACAGTTAGAGGAGTGGCTAAGCCAGCATCACGCACTGTCATTGCAGGATGGGTCAAAACCCTATTCAAACAAGCCGAAATTGCTGCACCTCCAGGTAGCATTCGCTCTGCCGTGGCTTCTAAAAGCTGGCTAGAGAATTACCCACTCGATGATATTCTAGCACGAGGGAATTGGCGGTCTGCCAACACGTTTCAGAAATTTTATAGGCGTGAAATAATAAATTCTAGCAATCAATCTGATAATATTGCACAGATGTTTGAACCTACTGATTAATTATGATTAAAGCCAGTAGTTGTGATTATAATGCTATAAATTAAAAACTTGAAATAATCAATATTTCTATTTACAATTATAAAGAGTAATATTCATTTACAATACACATATATAATGATTTCATATTAATACATACGTGTTATTCGAAAATCTTGTTGTTTTACTCTGATTACTTCATCACATTGGCGTTATTCCCTCAATATCTATAAGTGGCGACACCAGGCGATAACAAACAGATCTCAATATAAAAGCTTCCAGTGACGGTTACAGTAGTTTAATAGCAGCGTTTTACCTGAAATAAAACGCATATTAAAATACTTACCTCACTGGAAGCTTTGCTTTTATTTCTGCCTGGTGATACTTAGCCAATGAAGAAATATGGCGGCAACCATTTTACGAAAACATAAAATGCCGCGCGGCCGCCAGGTGTCGCCACTGGACTGGATGTACTAGCGAATAAACTGGTAAAAAGAATTCAAATTCGACGGAAACGGATATGCTCTCTCAATATAAAAGCTTCCAGTGAGGTAAGTATTTTAATATGCGTTTTATTTCAGGTAAAACGCTGCTATTATGTAGTCAGTTTAGTTTTAAAAATATTGGTAGTAATTGAGTAAGTCAAAAAACGTGTAAATTGTATAGTGGTAGAAAATAAATTAATTATAAGGTCATGCATAAATACTGTACTGTAATGCTTTTAATATTAAGTAGTCAGACATTATTTTGTATGTTTAGTTAAACAAGATAAGTATTACTTTTTGGTAAAATGTAAATTCATAGAAATCTTAATAACTAGTCAATAGAAATGCTATCGACTATCTTTTAACACTGGGACGCATGTCGCCGTTTTTCAAATACCACTTTTTGTATTCCTGCAAACAAAATTATTCTTTTTGGCGATGACATAAAGACGACAATTCCTCAACTCGCACTTATGTTCGATTAGACTCATGCGCTTGTATTCCTGCAAACAAAATTATTCTTTTTGCGGTGACATTAAGACGACAATTCCTCAACTCGCATTTGTGTTTGACTTGACAGATGCGCGGCGACAAGGTCACGCGTCTTTGACATTTCTATTGCCTTATTATTAAGATTTCTATGTGTAAATTATACCTACATTTATAAAAAAAAGCAATTATATTTCTATTTCAGCGCACTGCGCCCGCGTGGTGCGCTCTTATTAGCTCCTCAAACGTCAAACGCTCGATCGGTCGATCAACGGTCGATTGACGTAGCTGTAATACCACCCTTAGGCATTTTACTTGTATGCAATTTGCACGTTGCATACAACATGAACATACTTACAAAGTAGGTGCTTTAGGTAAAATCAGGGATCTTGACGGATTCAAAGTTAGCTATTAGCTAGTATTCGAGCGAGGCCAATACCAACCCGTGACATTTCATTTGCAGCTAACTTCAAAACCGGTAAGAGCCCTGATTTTACTTATACATACAAACGGCACCTTGCTTACTCTCAAAAATATCTTTGCAAGCTACTTGTATGCAAATGTGACGTCATACTTGCATGCAGACTTGGCTAAAGGCCTATTTACTTTTAAATCCCATTGCCTGTAAAAATTGTTTTGCAGTTTTTACATACATACATATACATATGTAGGACTTTATTTACTTAATGGAATAGCGGCCTAGTGTCGGACGGTGAGGGTAGGATATATTTTGACGACAAGAGCAATTGTATTTACAAATCCATGCAAGTTATATCAAATGAAGATTTAATACTAATTTCAAAAGTTAGTACAAAATACAAAGCTCTCAACAAGATGGTTTGTCAAATAACAAAATTATTGAATGAAACAAAAGTTTTTGTTATGAATCGTCCGTTGTTACAGATGGTCGTCGATATGCTTTCCCACGAGAATTATTCATGGAATAGAATTTCGCAATAACAATTTTTGAAAAAAACATCATACAATGTTTACGTTCGTTCTAGAACTGAAATATAAATGTTATATAATATTATTTCATATCATTTTGCTTTGAATTTATATTTTCATTCTAAAATATAAAGGTCTGTTACCAAGTTATTGTTTAGTTAAGTTAGACTTCCATGATAAAAATCTCGTTTGAAATAGCTATTATCAAAAATATCGTTATCATTAAAAATCATGACTTTAATTACTATATTTTTTTTGCTAAACAAATTAAAATTACTTGTCCATAGCCCTTCAACGACATAGCACTTTAAAGTCGCTATGCTAATTTACTATCCATAATTCTAATTTTTGTATGTTACACACATTTAATATCCTTAGGAGAGTATTATGTAAAAGTACTGGCGGCTACATAATATCTTGAGTACAAATTCAAGTTTTCATTCTGGTTATTATTACGATATATTCTTGTTCATTATTGCACTTGCAAAATAGTAATCAAGTCTCTCGCTCGTGGCTCTCTGCAATTTAATTAATTGAAAAAGTTATTATACTTATAAAGGAAGGAGGAAAATGGAATGGAAATTATGTTAATATAATCAATTAAAATACAATGCTTATCTTTCTCTCAAGTTTGCGTTGTAGAAAAATGAGTTGTAGTCTACCCATAACATGTAAATTATACAACGTACCCTTCATGATAAAAGCTTTGATAAAAAGACTCTCCATAGAGCCTTCACCGTATTCCTTTTCTTTCCCATCTGAGGATTAAGTTTGTTATTGATCTAAAGTTTTCGCCCGCACAAAATATTTTTCAGTTCTTTGATATTTAATAGTATTGGATTGAATAGCTGTTCACTAACAGTTACCTTTTGAATAGAAGCCCTGTATCTAATACATGTCCCACTGCTGGGCTCGGGCCTCTTATTATGATGAGAAGGGTTCGCCCATATTACACCACGCTGGCCAAGTTCGGATTGGTAGACTTCATTTAAGCACTTTTTAGGCACTCTCAGGCACGTTACTAATCCTAACGATTTATTTACAGAGGTGTGTGTCGTGGGTTCGAATCCGAAACCTTTGATTTTGCAGTCCTATGGTCCCCCACTCGGCTATCACCGTTTGAGTGTTGACATTTATTTGTAGACTAATCTTTTTCCCATCCTTTTTACTTTGTGTATAAATGTATAAAGTTAAGGATATAGAAATTGCAGGAGTATCTGTTCTACGTGAATGGGTTAGCGATGGGCGGTGCTTTGATACATTCATCCCATCCACATGTCGTTTGAATAAGTTGCGAGAAGGTATGATCGTATTTCCTTAGTAATACGTTAATTTTGGCCGAACCATACTAAAATGAATGTGAAATCGTTTAAACATTTTGGGTGCTGCGAGTGCAGTATTGAAAAGGAAACCACGCTGGCCAAGTTCGGATTGGTAGACTTCATTTATTTATTTATTTATTATTTATTTATTTAATACAATACAATTAATATACAAAGAATGACATGCTTAACAGTGTAATATAAACCTAACTAGGTTTTTCTATACACCTTTGGATTCGTCGACGGTAGTTTAAAAAAGATTACGGGTTAGTTAGAACATCACATAGCTAACGCTCACTTACATTTTTATTGTTTACCCTCAATAATTTTTATGCAGATACAGTATGCTCCTTTTTTTGTAAGTATATTTTTTAATGCTTTTGACTAAAAGTTAACATCAGAAGTACCTAATTATTATATATGTTATAGGCTTATATGTTAATATTCTCAATAAAATGCTGTTTTAGTTTATATTTTATGTTTCTATGTGTAAGATTATCCTTAATCGTTTGTGGCAATTTATTGATTAGTTCTGGTATGATATTGACAAAGCGCAATCGTCCGTAAAAGTTTTTATACCTTGGTTTTATGAGTTTCTTGTATGTATTACGCAATGTCATATTAGGTTTAGTATTGTATTCTTTGAGACTTTCATTGAAATATTGTTCTATCAACAGTGTATATTTAATCTTGTCATGTACATGCATTAACTTACAGTAAGCAAATAGGTTAGAATAGTTATTTTTGTTTTGATTTTTAGTTTTAGGTGGGACTATCGTCTTAAGTATTTTTAGCTGTAACTGATAAATAAGGTCCAGGTGAGTTCTATACGTGCGGCCATAGCTGCTTAGTCCATATGATACTATAGATTCGCAAAGTGTTTTATAGAGTGTAAGTAGGATGTCAAATGGGGTTTTATTTCTGATAAGCAAAAGTTTTGCTAATATAGCGCGCAACTTATCACAAACGTATATAATATGATCGGTCCATTTTAAGCGATCATCTATTATCAGTCCTAGATACATATGTTTAGTCACTTGTTCTATGGTGTCACAATTACATCCGTTACCACTACTTTGGTGTAGACATGTGTGGTTATGTGCAACCAATTTGAGCTGTTGTGGTTTCCGATTCTGGCTGGTACTTATGTATAGCATTTTAGTTTTACTGCTATTGAGAACCAGCCCTGCATCATGTGACCATTTAGCTAATGCAGTAAAATCTGACTGAAGCTTCTCCATGGCTACATCTACGTTATTATCGACAGCTACTATACATGTATCATCGGCAAATTGGTACATGCTACATTTTTGTATTACGTTGGGCAAATCATTTACATATGTTATGTAGTGTAACGGACCCAGCACCGAGCCCTGGGCCGTTCCATTCGCAGCTACAATCATATCACTAAAATGACTGTCCAACCTCACACAGTTAGATCTATCTGTTAGGTAGTTTGTACTCCATTGTAGTAGCGGGCCTCTGATTCCACATGTATCCAGTTTTTCCAATAGTGTTTGGTGTTTTAGAGTATCAAATGCCTTACTGTAATCGACAAATACGACCAGAATGTGTTTTTTATTATTTAGGTGTTCGTATATATCATCTGTGAACGATGATAGCAATTGTGTTGTGCTTTTGTGCGGTTGAAAACCATACTGTTTACCATTAATTATTTTATGATGACTATAAAATTTGTAAATCTGGTTGGCAATATATTTTTCTACAATTTTATTTATAGTAGGCAGTATTGTAATTGGTCTGTAATTGTCATATTCTTGTTTGCAACCTTTATTCTTATAAATGGGTCTAATTATGCCAGTTTTAAGTTCAACCGGGTATTTGCCCTGACTTATGCTTTCATTAATTAATTTAGCTATTATTGGTGCAATATTTTCACTTATATTTTTAATATCTGAAGCTCTAATACCATCAACCCCTGGCGCTTTTTCAGTATTTAGGGACATAATAATTTTACGTATACTTTCAGAGGTAGCATTCTTTAGTCGAAATGTTAGGTTGGCTTGATGGATATAATCTTTTGTATTTAAGATCATTTCGTTGCATTTGGGAACAATATTGTTGACTCCGGCGTCAAAGGATTTGATAAAATTATTAGCAATTTCAAAGTTGCTCAAGTTTTTAGTTTTAAATGCATTCATTATTATATTATCAATAGATAGCTTAGTTCTGCCAGTGATTTTGTTTAGAATTTCCCATAGTTTTTTAGGATTTTTTTTATGTCTCTGTATATCATGTCTAATGTGCCTGTTTCTAGTTTTATTAATCAATTTATTAGCAAAATTTCTCGCCTTATTATAGTTTAGTTTTATTACAGAGTTGCTTGTATCATTTATCCATAGTTTAAATAAGGTGTCTCTGCGATTACATGCGCGTGTAATTTTTTTACATATCCACATATTATTTATTCGCTTGGGATTATTATTTATTTTGGTTCTGTATTCTGTGAGTGAATAACATTTTTTAATATTTTTTACAATTAAATGGTACAATTTTAGGGGACAAATAGTGGAATCGCATTCCTTCCAGTCTATATTTCTCAATAATGAATGAAGTTCGTCATATCTATGCGCGGTTTTATATAAAGGAGCATCCTGTATCCGTGATCTTGTTTGCAGCGGAGCGATGCATGCAAGCGCGACCATGCGATGGTCCGCCAGTACGGTATCGAGTGCCGCTGTGTACACGTCTTGTATGCGGGATCTCACATAGATATGATCAATGCACGATTTACTCGTATTTATTTTGTTATTAAAATGTGTAGTTTCTATGCGCGTGTAATCCGAGATTCCACATTCAAGTCCATGGCTGTACAAGATGTTTTTGTACTTATGCGTTACAGGTGAAGGCGTACTTATATCTAAGTTAATATCTCCAATCAATATTAAATCGCTGCAGTGACTCGTTAGGTTGATAACAGTACCTAGTTCGTTCATAAACAAGTGTTTACTAGTATTGGGTGGCCGGTATATTGCACACAGTGAAGTGGAATATTTTGATTTAGTTATTACTTGTCCGTAGATACACTCAAAGTTTATGGTTTCTGTTTTTACAATGGAGAATTTGTGACTTTTATTTATGTATATGATAATACCCCCACCCTTTCGTGATTTCCGTAACTTAGTGTGCATATTGTATCCTGTCAAGTTATACATCGAACTTATATGTTCCGAGATATTTGCTTCGGTTATTACTATGATATCTAAAGTAATACTACATGAAGAAATACATTGTTCGAGCAGCGCGAAATTTTTTATCATAGACCTTATATTAATATGTATACAGGTGAAGTTAGGCTGTTTATTAGGAAGTCTATCTACAAATTGTTTAATGTTAGTACAGTTTGATATTTCTATTACATTATCTCGTATTGATTCCATAATCCAATGATAGGTAGTTAGTGTGCAAAAGATAACTAATTAGTTATAAAAAAAAAAATATTATTAATAATACGATAAGTAGGAATATAATTATTTACCGAATGAGTTAGCGGGTACCTACGGCTTAGTTTTTAAATTTTTGAATATCGTTCAGGTTTCTTATGATGTGTGATTTTTCGTCTTGTCCCTCCTTGCGGATACGAATAATGCCTTTCTTGCACCATATGTACTTATGTGTATTTTTCAATTCCTGCTTGACATTCCAAAGAAGATGCTTGTTGTAGGGAGTAAGAGCCTCACGCACATAGAAAAACTCCGTTGGTGACTGTTTCTGTAAATTGGGTAGAACGTCTGACACGATAAGCTTACTTCTGTTTAGCTTCGCTGCAGATAGCCATCTCTCCGCCATGTCTTCATGTTGAAGTCTGACCAAAAGTGGTTTTGTTTGGTCCTTTCTTCCGGGCATTCTCTTTACTTCTTCGACATCTTTCTTCGGCATGTTTAGTGTTGCTGCTATAGTTACTACTATATCCATAACATTTTCGTTTTCCTGGTATGGCAGATTCGATAATTCCAAATGTTTGTTGAGTTTCATTTGTTCCGTTTCTTGTAACTGTTGCTCTAAAGCGGACACTCTAGTTTCGAGGTTTTTGTTTCGGTTAGCTAAATCGTTATTCTTTTTCTTCAGATCTTGGATGGTTTCTCTGAATGCTTCAATACTTTCGACTACTTCATCCAACTTGTCACTGTGGAATTGCATTGAGTCGGTTATATTTCTCATTTCTTTATGGATCGCCTTTTCCACTTCTTTTGAAATATCAACTGCAAGTTGCTTAATGTTGATCTTTGCATAGTTAGATGTTTGATCTTCGTCTTCTTCGTCTTCAGTAGGGACTATAAGGGAACGGCGCCTTGGCGAGGTTTGGTAGCACTCCGGACATGTCCACTCTAGATTTTCGGTAGCGCGAAGAGCATTCAGCTGCTTGTTGGAAAGACCCGAGCATATCGATGTACAGTGCACTACTTTTTCGCATCTACTACACTCTAAACGGGCACTTTTTTTAAGTAGCGTTTTACTGCATTTATCACACTTGCTCATTTTTACTCTAAGTGGGTATCTTTAACTGGTAGGATCGTATGTGTTACTCTGACGGATGACAAACGACGAATGAATTTAAGCACTTTTTAGGCACTCTCAGGCACGTTACTAATCCTAACGATTTATTTACAGAGGTGTGTGTCGTGGGTTCGAATCCGAAACCTTTGATTTTGCAGTCCTATGGTCCCCCACTCGGCTATCACCGTTTGAGTGTTGACATTTATTTGTAGACTAATCTTTTTCCCATCCTTTTTACTTTGTGTATAAATGTATAAAGTTAAGGATATAGACATTGCAGGAGTATCTGTTCTACGTGAATGGGTTAGCGATGGGCGGTGCTTTGATACATTCATTCCATCCACATGTCGTTTGAATAAGTTGCGAGAAGGTATGATCGTATTTCCTTAGTAATACGTTAATTTTGGCCGAACCATACTAAAATGAATGTGAAATCGTTTAAACATTTTGGGTGCTGCGAGTGCAGTATTGAAAAGGAAACCACGCTGGCCAAGTTCGGATTGGTAGACTTCATTTAAGCACTTTTTAGGCACTCTCAGGCACGTTACTAATCCTAACGATTTATTTACAGAGGTGTGTGTCGTGGGTTCGAATCCGAAACCTTTGATTTTGCAGTCCTATGGTCCCCCACTCGGCTATCACCGTTTGAGTGTTGACATTTATTTGTAGACTAATCTTTTTCCCATCCTTTTTACTTTGTGTATAAATGTATAAAGTTAAGGATATAGAAATTGCAGGAGTATCTGTTCTACGTGAATGGGTTAGCGATGGGCGGTGCTTTGATACATTCATCCCATCCACATGTCGTTTGAATAAGTTGCGAGAAGGTATGATCGTATTTCCTTAGTAATACGTTAATTTTGGCCGAACCATACTAAAATGAATGTGAAATCGTTTAAACATTTTGGGTGCTGCGAGTGCAGTATTGAAAAGGAAACCACGCTGGCCAAGTTCGGATTGGTAGACTTCATTTAAGCACTTTTTAGGCACTCTCAGGCACGTTACTAATCCTAACGATTTATTTACAGAGGTGTGTGTCGTGGGTTCGAATCCGAAACCTTTGATTTTGCAGTCCTATGGTCCCCCACTCGGCTATCACCGTTTGAGTGTTGACATTTATTTGTAGACTAATCTTTTTCCCATCCTTTTTACTTTGTGTATAAATGTATAAAGTTAAGGATATAGACATTGCAGGAGTATCTGTTCTACGTGAATGGGTTAGCGATGGGCGGTGCTTTGATACATTCATTCCATCCACATGTCGTTTGAATAAGTTGCGAGAAGGTATGATCGTATTTCCTTAGTAATACGTTAATTTTGGCCGAACCATACTAAAATGAATGTGAAATCGTTTAAACATTTTGGGTGCTGCGAGTGCAGTATTGAAAAGGAAAAGGGGACTAAAAACTAATCTTATTTACGAGGGCCTTATGTGGTAGGATGCGAGGCACGTATCGACGGCTCGTGTTGTGTTCGACTCCACTTATCGCACGGCTGAAGTGAGTGTTAGGTTTGATTTCTGGGTAGAACGAAAACTGGAAATTTTCTATTATTAAATTCACAGTAATGGCACGAAGTCTACTACCATATTTTGGTTGATGGCAATAGTCTCAGTCCTATTACATGACCTTATAAATCATACCGGTATTCTAGAGTAGTCTTGATGACATTCTACGTTAACCATGTAACCACCACGAGAGTAAAAAGTAATATATTAGTATTTTATTTGGCAGTTAGGTGCATATCATTATGTTTTTTTTTTTAAAAAAAAAGGTTATTAGTAATTCGCAAATACAAATTACTAGTATTCTTGTTAACCCTCTTCAGCTAATCTTAATTCGCTTGTTTTAGGAAAAATATTACGTCCGTGTTGTAATGGCCAGGATTTGAACCCCATTCATCTCTCGATCGTAAGACTTATCCATTGCACCAGAGCACCTTAAGTTCCAGAACACTGTCAAAGTAGACCTACCACCGTTAATATTCTGTATATCAGTATGTTTTATCAAGAACAAGTGTTGTGCCTTTATTTAGCAGGACAAAGAGTATTTCGTTCTGCTCCGCAGTGTAAAAAGCACCCTTGAGTGCTGAAGCTTATCTACCCTTCTACTGAATTATGGTTTACTACAATAAACAACCTCAATGGTTGCTTGCTTGTTTACTTTGTTTATGGACGGCTTTTTATCTTATACATTGTTCGGAATATACCCCTAAATATTCTTTCCTTTTTTTGTGAATTACTTTTAGACCTTACTTTGAAGAGTTTGATGCAAATATATTGTAGATAATAAGTCTTCTACTTATCTTTGGTTTGATGAATTTGTTTATATTTTTCTAGCTGTATTCTCTACATAAACTTTCTCAGGCGTTGTGGTAACTTGTCCTTGTCATACATAATTATTTATTCGTAATAAAAACAGTATGGAATAGTATTTTTTCGAATGAAAACGATAGCTACTTTGAATAAAACTATATATTATTACGAAAATTGTATAATTTTATGTCTAGCTTGGTTGAAAATTACGACATGTTTACACAGGATCTTTTATTTTTGCATCAAGAGTCCTTCATATAAGATAATTAATTTATAATTAATTGATAGATCATTTATTATGAGTTAACTTGTCTAAACTCGAATTTCATCTACTCCATCTGAAGAAAATCTGTGATATTAATACAGATGTCACAGTCAATATCAACTCGAAACATTAAGGACAAGAGTTTATCGAACGACAAAGTACTTCTTATTTGGATCACCGCCTATCAGATTCTGCTAGCGTGTCTACTTGTCATACTTACCAAGCTTCGTGTATGAGAAGTATGTAACGAGTAGGTACTTAGCCTTTATTCAATTAAGATGTCACAGATTCCATTTAATGAAAACCGGAGAATTTTCGGATTGTTAGCGCTCTGGGCTGGATTTAATTCTGGGCCCTTAAATCTTTATGCTTAAGTGAGTCCTTTAGGTTCGACTCCATTTTGTATGTAGTAAACTCATCCCTGCAAATTAGCCTGAATTAAACGCAACTTTTATTGGTGGGATTAAGCCCCAATCTCACAGGTGTTAGATAAACCTTATTGGCAAGATAAGCATAGATATGTATGTGTGTTATATACACATACATAAAAGTGCCAAGTACCAACGAACGTAATGTTATGTTAAATAGCTTACAATTGACATCTGGAGTGGTATACTATGAGGATCTCTTAAGTAAAGTAAATTATATTTGCATGTCAATACATTTGACTGAAGTTGCATGAACTATCTGTAGTATGTAAGATCTACATTGTACCAACTTTAAGGCAAATAAATGATTATTATTATTATCTCGTATCGAACAGAATAAATTTCCGTGCATTTAGCCGTTTCTGCCATACCTATTATAGCAATCAAATTTAGGCTCCATAGTTTTGTCACTGTCCGTGGTGTCTACACTCTTTCCATATAGACACTTTGTCTATATTTGGCATTACTCAGTCTCCCGCTTTGCTTTGGAGGGAAGTAAAGATACATACTTTCCAACTCGAACTATATACTTCTGATTAAATTCGTTGCGGGTTCCAAGACAATTTTAACTCTCCCTGGGATTGCCCGTGTGTCATGCACGGTGCCTTTCAGTTGGTTACCGCTGTAGATCCTGGCGTCACAGGAGTCACAGTGGTGGGCGTGTGGGTGGGTTATATCCCGTAAAAAAAAAATACATAAAAGTGACAGTCGTGTTCTTTTTTCAAGTGTAACAAGTGTCACTTTTAAATTTGGTAAGGTTTTATTTTATATGTCAGATAAAATCTATTTGGAACCAATGAAACTGGCCCTAAAGGTACCATTCCTTAAACATTTGACTATCAAATGCATCCGTTGTTACCGTCGCGTTTCATAATGATAACGTTTTCGTTTCACGTCGTTTTTATCTATACATATAATAAAATTGCAAATTTGCTATGTCTGTACATTGAAGAGATTTAGAAAAATTAATACGTATAATAAGCCAAAACATTTTATTTAATTTTTTCTGTCTGTCTGTAAGTTAGTACGCGCATCACGCAAGAACTACTTCATGGAATTGAATTCGATTTTTAAATTTGTGAAGCAGGTCTAACTTAAAAACTGTATATGTTTTATTTTTGTTTTGTATCCCGGGTAAATTAGAGGGTCAAAATTTATATAAGAGGTTCGCAAACTCTATACGAAAATGCATGAAATTCTGCACATAGGGTCCTTACATGACGTTTATTGACGATAATAGATTTTTTGAAAATTTTAATGGTAAATGTACGGTTGAAAGATTATTTGAAAAGTGCCTCATTTGTAAAGGAAATAGCATGGCAATATCAAATACCACGCGGACGAAGTCGCGGTCAAAAGCTAGTTATTATTAAAGTAATAAAAATAATATAAACATATCTCTTGCATCACTCTATCCTTGATGTAAACCGCATTAAAAGCCTTCCAGTTTCAAAGCCCTCGCGGGAAGGAACTTGAATTGTATACTATTGTATGAGAAGGTGTGCTAAAGATCAGTTGCGTCTTGTTAGCGACACCCTCCTCGTTGGTAAGTTTATTAATTATACAGTCGCCATCTGAAGACATACAACTTATTGCGTCTGCTTTCAAGAACATGAATAATTCATACCCTTCGTTATAAGAATTCATTCGAATCGTTTATCAAAGATTTTTAGGAATATTTTAATGGTTTGAGATCAGTATACAACGTTAGGTTTGAGTTCGCATGAATCATGAAACAGCTTGTTATTTTAACGACTAGTCAAATACTTCCACGATGGTCTAGTGGTTAGCATATGCGTATCTCACCGCGAGGTCCCGAGTTCGATTCCCGGGTCGGGCAAAGTGTTATTTGTGAAATAGTAACAATAAAATATAGGCGTGACGTTACGTTATGTATATTATGTTAACAATAGCGTGTTCAAATAACAATAACATGTAGTATTTTCTAATCAAATGTACGTAAACATGAAATTAATCTTATTGGATATAGCTTTACAAATGATAGTTATAATTCGTAGAGACTCTACGGCGTAGCACTTTGTTGTCAGCTACGATAATTACCCAAAAAAAAAGAAAAGGTTACATTTAATAAGGCCTGTTATTCAATCATTAGGAAAACTTTTCTTTCGTATTCGTTTAAAAAAAAACCGGGCAAGTGCGTGTCGGGCCACGCGCAGTAGGGTTCCGTAGCTAGTCGTAACAACATATTTCGACTTAAAAGGGATTTACTATCTGTATTAAACAAGTAACATCTTCATATAAGTCATTAATTTCAAAGGTTTTTGTAATTTGCACGAATTATTCTAAGTAACTGCATTTTACACTTTGGACCCCTATTCCTCTTGAACTAATGAAGTGAACGCTATAGTTTTCCTTTAAAGTTCATTACATGTACTACCGACACAATTTTTTTCAGATTTTGGGATCCAGTAGTTTAGCTTTTAGGGGGGGGGGGGGGGACGCTCTACTTGAACAAAAATTTGCTCTTTAAAGTTAATTATCTCGCAAACGAATCTCTAAATCAAAAAACTGTCTTAGCAACCCCTAAACGTTTTTAAAAGTCCTATCTAACAATACCCCACACTATGGGGTAGGCGACAAAAAAAAAACATCCCTACTTTACATGTAGGGGAGCTACCCGAAAAAAAAATATTTTTCCAAATTTTATTCTACGACTTTCTTTGTATAGTTAACATACATGTTTATGCAAAATTTCAGTTTTATAGCACCAACGGTTTCGTCGCTATGCCTCGGACAGACGGACGGACAGACGGACATGGCGAAACTATAAGGGTTCCTTGTAGGTACTACGGAACCCTGAAAAAACCGTTCAGGCAAATGGAAAACTAAATTAAATCCTCTCTGAAAATATGCATCTTAATTAATTGAAAAAGTTATTATAAAATGAGGAAGATGGAAAGAAAGATTGAGATTATGTAAATTAATATCTATTTAAATATGCAATGGTTATTTTTCTCTCGATTTAATTAATTATTGCAGTGCAGTCTGCCAATAACGAGTTGGTTTTTTCAATGACAAGTTCAAACTATCTGAAGGATAAGACATTTTGATAGACATGAAGTTTAACTAATGAATTTTCACTGTATCTCTTAAATTAATAATTTCTCCTGTGAGTATTCGATTCAAAATATATTTCGATTAATCAAAAGTCTTAACTCCACAAGATTTTTCACTTTTAGTAAGTTACTTATAAAAATTAATAGAGTTTACTTTTTAAAAAACGTGCAAATTGTATAGTGGTAGATAATAAATTAATTATAAGGTCATGCATAAATATTATAATGCTTTTAATATTAGTTGTCAGACATTATTTTGTATATTAAGTTAAACAAGATTTGTAGGTATACCTTTTTGTAAAATGTAGTGAACATATTTTATTATAATTCCTTTTGTAAAATAATACCTACATTTACAAGTAAAGAGTATGTTTTTATTTATATTTCTTTGCAATTCAATTTAATCACGAGATTAGTGATGAGATGTCCATTAGATTGTTATCAGATGCTTGCAGAATGTATGTTTCTCTCCATTGTGTAAATGAAGAACGTACATATAAATACAAGTAAAAGGATTTCAACTTCAAAACCAATTTAGAAATTCTTAAGAAATAAACAAAGAACTTTAGAAAATTTATTCAATAATTTATTTAAACAAAAACTTGCAAAGCTTTTGTCAGCAATCGTGAGACACTTTATCGTTAGGTATTACTCCCAGGTTAATTATTATATATAAATATATATATAATCCATCAAAAAATGGTACCCATGCAGGTAGCTACCAAAAATAACCTTAAGTTTTTACTCGTTTTCTAAATATATTCGTTTTCTCGAACTAAATATATATTTAGTTCGAGAAAACGACTAAAAACTTAAGGTTATTTTTGGTAGCTACCTGCATGGGTACCATTTTTTGATGGATTATAGTCCCGTCATGTATGTGATAGTCACTTGGTTATTTTCTACTTTTAGTTGCTCGTTTTTTCAAGAAAGAAGAGAGATCCGATTGCTTAAGCTGGCGTATGCAGTCATATCCGGATAATGGTTTCCAATGTATCCATAGCCATTTGAAGAGGTAAGTTTTGCAAAAGATTAATTTTAATTCAAAAGTTTAAACTAAACATTACAAAAGTTACACTTACATTATACTGAAGAGAGTGGCACCTATCCTGCTATGTCCTCTATGAAAAACCAAATACCTATCACATTTGACCTAACAAAAATCGAACCTGAAACCTCACGGTGAGAGGTCACAATCACTACCACTAGACCAACAAAGCAGTCATAAACCAAAAGTTTAAATTACTTGACTTTGGTTACTTTTCATTTTATCAATTCAATATCACACACATACGCCAAAGTTGAAGCCTTCGTTATGATGCTATTGTTAACGTCCATCCAACCTGAGAACACATTTTCTAGTACCACCAACCTTTTATAATAAAATAAAATAAAAAGCACTACGCGCACCGTAGGACTACATTAAATCGGCTAAAGCAGAGTTTGCCTAAAAACTCGACAGAGCATTGAAAACAAAATTAATTTATCTTTAAGCAAAGAGATATTTTAACTTCCACTTCTCTTTGAGTACTCCTTCTGAATTAAAATTAAGGAAAAACCTTCGAACGAAATATTAAATTACTGAATAACTGTGTTCATGATTTACATGCAGGTGATCGTCTTCGGAATTATTTGAGACGTCATTCAAACTTACTTAACAAAGAAGATGGCCGCGTGACACGAGGTTTTACAGAGTTTCTGAAACAAAGTTATATTTTATGAGATACTCAAAAGAATTTCCACTTTGCTCAATGATATTGAGATTATTAAATCTGACTTGAAGGACCTTTAATAATACGTACCGATGGAATTTTTAAAAGCGTGTAATGCCTTGTTTAAAACTTTGTCTTCTTATTACTGACACAAAATATTTAACTGTTTCGTAAGTCATAAATGGTGCCAGAAATATAATAATTAGAAAAATATTTGTATTTATAAAAACATCAGTCAAAGTGTCAAAAATTTCACCCCAGACTGAATATTTTAATTTTATTCCCAGTGGCACCAACGCTTGTCAGACTCTCTTCAACATTAATACATCAACATCGTAATAATCACTTTGATTTTAAGAGCTCGTTCCCCCTCCAACTAATGTATTCTTATTTTCCTTAAACGTCACAAGTAATCGCATTCTCAATATGGGCGAGCGCACTCCTCAAGGTAATATTTTTTGAAGTTAATAAAATCAGGGCATTACAGACGAGTAATTTTTGCTCTCAAGGCAAGCTCAAATATGGTAGCTACTGAGTCTTTTATACGATACTACTTATTGCATACGATTCACGTCAATACGTTGGTACAAATTATCAAAGAATTGAAGAAACTGTGCATGATAAATAAATTATTGAGTAATAGTTTATCTCTAGCAATGGCTAAAATAAATATCCGAAATAATTTGTGAGGCAATGTCTACCATACTGATTTAACTTTCTTTCTGAAATAAAGATTTTAAAGGTATTATAAGCAAGAGGTGATATCGTGATCAAACGCATGCCTATCTACTCAAAAATAATCGATACCTATATATTTTTTTTTGTTTTGTATTTTTTATGTATTTATTTAAAGTTTAAGAAGCCTACTGCTGCCGATATGATCTTTGCGTTCATTGCGTTCTATTTTAAAAGTATTAAGAGAGTGTTACTTGTAAAAGCTCTCGGAGTGTTAGTATAAAACGTGAGTTACCAAACTGAACCTTTAGAAGTTATTAGAATACAATATACAGCCTTGGCTTTAAACAAAATGTAAATGGCGCTTAGCAAATGTTATTCATAGAGCAAGGAGCTTCATTTATATTCAGTAGTTAGTTAGTTACTTCGGAGCTACGCAAAACAAAGTGAGGCAATGCGAAATTAGACAAGAATATTAGTACTTAGCTCTTTGTATGTGGAAGAATGCCTTTATAGTTCATGTCAGGCTTGACAAAGGCGCTATGCTATCGTTGTGACGCTGAATAGCTTTTATGTTAGCGTCTAGTTAGGTTGACTTAAGTTACTAGATATAAATTAACATACTAACTTTGTTTATCCTATTTCTTCACAGACCTTAAAACATTATTCCTGACAAGGAATTAGGTACGTAGCGTAGGTTTCCCAAGTGTGCTTTTCCACTGAATTAAAGACGTTGGCCTAATCATTGAAAAACCGGACAAAGGTGAGGCGATCGCATGAGTCTTAATTTTTGTTTAGCTGGCGAGGCTTGCATTTTAAAACGGGTGAATTAGAAGCTCTTTACCCCACTCAGCTTAAAAAAAAAACATTCGTCAGCATCATTGAAACCATCTGTATTCCAAACGCAAGAAATTGTTTACGTAACGTAACCAGAATGTTCTATTTTCAATTAGTGTATAGTGCTGCGTATTTGTTCGTATACCGCGATTTACCATTCAAACGATCTCATCCAATATTAACTGGTCAAAATGTAAAGTGTTTCCGAAAAATTCAATATAGATCTAGTATCATTATCTAAATAAGATCCATTTTGTATCGGTCCGTTATTAACAATCGACATGAAATAAAGAGACCGTAGCATTAAAATGTTAAACTTTTTTTCTACGCTAAATTGACAAAAAGTAACGCTTCTATTATCCAGAGGGTGTGGCTGTTCTGTTCAGGTCTAATGTGTTAGGGCGTGAGCCTATCGTCATCTTTCTTGACTCCGTACTGTTACTAAAAACTTCCTGCCTAGTAACATACCAAATAACACTTTTTCTTATCTAAGGATTGAATTTGTGACCTCACCGGGCGAAATCACATGCATGTACAGTCGCGAGATCGACCGGGCAGTGCTTTGTTATGTTATGATCCTAGAATCGATAAAACTTCATCGTATATATAGATACTCTATCTATTATAAGCTAACCTTGCCTATTACCTACAACGTTATGATTGAAAAGGATTGCCGACAGTTTTTCTGATCATTATTTCCCTAGAGTGGGAATGTAAATGTGAAATTCCATTGTAATATTCTATGCATGGGTTTTTCTTGTTTAACTGTTTATGCCCAATGTATCTGTGCCCAATGTTTTTCAAACGTGATTAATTTATTTCAATATGGAGAGGCGTTCAAATTTTCAATAAACTATACTTTAGTATAGTTTATATAATAGTAACCTAATGAGAGCGATCACTCGCAATAACAATTATCTATATCTCTATTAATTACTATTATCTCTTATAAGTCTATACTTAAACGTTTCTATTCATAATAAGTAAACCTACTCACGTGTATTTGTATGAAAGTTATATAATGTATTTATAGATATAATTATGGGAGTTCATTAGCAACATATCAAAATAGATTTACATTTAATTGACTCCATTAGACGGCAACAGGATCAACCTTTATAATTATGAGCTCAGAATACAGTTGTCGTAATTTTGCTATACAAAACTTTTGCTATTTTGGCAGTGTTTGCGTCATAATATCTGTATTTAGCGTTGTATTAATAAAAATGGGGTAGATTACTCTAATTATTTAATAGTGTTTTAGTTCCAAAATATTTACATTATGAGCTATACGGACGAGATCTGCGCACAGCCTCCGGCAAATACCAGTCTGCTACAAACATTTGTGTAGGGTTGTAACTACGAATTCATTATTTATCACTCGGTTTTATCTTGATTTTATAATTTACGGGCAATTAGCTAAATATTAAATATTCCTTTAAATAAATTTACTGGACACAAACCAATTTTACTCAACCTTCAGTTTATGGTATATTAACTATCCAAGAATATAGGTAAGAGACTGCTTGTGATATGCCATTTATTACATTAAGTTAATACAAAAATTCTCATCTCATACTCAGTACTCAATTAATATTCATTTATGACTAAAGCGATGTTAAGAAGAAATTTCGAAGCGCTTCATGGACAAAACATTATTTTTTTACATACTAAGGTGTGACTCCACAATCGATATGTTAAGACGATGTAAAAGAAGTTGTTGGCAGCCCTACCACCACTGCAAATATCGAACGTCTTGTCGGATGTTATTAGCTGTGTGCGTAGCTCAAAACATTGCCTCCAAGTTTCCCAATATCAACGATATTATTCGTTCCCGCCTTTTATGCTAATTCTCTCTGAACTCCTGCTACAAGTCAGCTTCATTCTAAACAACTCAACTTTGCAGACAGGTAGGTACATAATTATATTTACGAATATGCTTTAGTTACGTTAGAACTTTATCGCAATATGAATTGTAAGATATTTCTGAGATAGACTTCTTATTTATATTTCAATCAATGATTCTAGAAGCCAATTAAAATTAGGCGATAGATTTCTTGATATAGTTTATTATAAAGTTAGTCTGACGACTAATACTGGCTTATTTAGTTAATTACAAAAGTTTGGTGCTCGATTATCGATAGAATTTTACTGTAAATAAACATATGAAATGGGTCTCTAAATTTTAAATCTGAGTTTTATGTCGCAGAAAACTTAAATAATTTGCCAAGTTATGTGCGTGTTAATTTACTCATTATACTATTAGTAGTTGTCTGTCATCACCATCTGTCTATTTTTAACCGACTTCAAAAAAAGGAGGAGGTTCTCAATTCGCTTGTATTTTTTTTTTATGTTTGTTCGCCGATCACTCGAAGACGCCTGGACCGATTTGAGAAATTCTTTTTTTGTTTGAAAGGATATACTTGTCATGTGGTCCCATTTTCTTCAAGTCACGTTCTGATGATGGGATCCTAGATTAAAAGTAGACTCCCGAGCGCCGTTTTATGAATGTAATATGGGCCTTAACTTTAATATTATTTGCATTAATTTTAGTGTTTTAGTTATGATTTGTCTATAATATTAGTTAAAAAAATTTAAATGTTAAAGATTAACCCATTTTATTTTTTATAGTTAACAGCCAACCAATCGTCGGTCAATTAAAAAAATAAGGATAATAAATTCTATTTTTTTTTGACCGGTGTTGTACGTACATTCGGATTATATTTTCTGTGATCAGCAACAGGCTTTATTTTTCCAGACAAAATTGATTTCATAATAAAAAGAGTGTCTGTTATACAAATATAGAATATGTGGAATGACATAAGTCAGAAAAACAGATGAAAATACTGTAGTTAAGAAGAAGAGTAATAAATATTTTCCAGTCGACAAACAAGCTCAAGGGTTCGGTACATTAAATAATATCGACATATCCAAGCCAATTTCGTTCTTGCCGCTAAGCTCATTTCAGACTTCCACACGCAAACATTCTCCCGCGAAAATACATTCGATTTGCATTTTGGGTTATGAGACGAGCAATAACACATTCCAATTTTCCAATATTGCCATACGTTATTTGGATGATGAGTTTATAATAAGTTTAATTTTATTTTATAATTTTTAAATTTTTTTTCCTTATGCAATTAAAATCACAATATGACAAAAAAAAAAAAGTACAGTAATCTTATTGAAGGGAAAAAATTACGAGATGAACCGCAATAAATATTTTAGTTGGGATGATATTATACTTAGATAACGTTTATTAAATTATTATTATCTCTGTGTGTTTTCATAGATTATCTAGATGAAGGTCTAAAATATTACAAAGGTGTTTGTTCAAAGACTTCAACGTTAGGATGTTCAATATCGTTTATATTGGAATAGCTTCTCTTTATAGGAAGTTTCCGCGGTGATCGCTTGGCAGCTCTTTGTCTGAACTATTGTTCGTATAAGAATCATTTCCATTTGAAAATGCTACTAGGTACATATTTGTTATTCAAAGCTACTGACAAAACATTCACATTTAAATAATCACATGTCACGCCAATAAATCAATTGCCCACCAAATTCGCATCGACAGAAACAGCTTTAGAATTGAAAAGATTAAAATTTGAAGCGTGATTGATTGAACCGATTGAATTTAAACAAATACGTGACGTCACAGCGTTGATTTACAGCACGACACGTTCGGGCGACGAGCTTCCGGCGTGATGAATGTCAGCGCCCTGTGACTTACTTTGTCACACTCGTCAATTAAACATGTTGCCAGACATGCCTGATACGTATATAAAATAAAAGAATTGTGCGAAACCTTGACATTTGGTCAGTCTGTTTTTGACCAATTATGCAGATCATTTTACTAGTATTTTTATGTAGTTTCTTTGTTTATATGTTAGTATTTGTATACATCAAACAATTTCATAATCTGTACGGGAAACAATTCAGTTCAAACTACCATCTCGAAAACTATTAGTTTGCTGAAGATTAATAAAATAACATAAAAACCTTTTTTTTTCCAACCTGTTCTGATATTAGCAGAGTATTTATACCTGGGAGATAAAAACAGAAGAGAAGCGACTAAAGTGCTATAAGTACCTGTTCAGTAAAACGGCGGTGTGTAGCATCTCTTCATTGCTCCATCCCCCTTCTTGCTTCATTCCCCTCTCAGTGGGGAGCTGTGTTCAAAATAATTAATAAGATGAGGCTAAGGGAATAGAGGAAAAAGCGAGCCTACAATCCTACTGAACCGCCAGTCTTCGTTTACGGGGTCCTTAGTAAATATATATTTCTATTTTTATTTTATTTTATAACTTTATGTACATCACAGGTACAATGGCGGACTTAATGCCTAAGTCATTCTCTACCAGTCAATCATAAGAAGGTGCAGAGACGATAATGGTAGATACTTTTTAGAAGTGAAAAAAGTACAATCTATAAATTTACAATCCAATATATAATGAAGGATAAGCTGTAGAATCCTACTATCTCACGTTAATCTAAGAAAATAAATGTTTTGTGATTAATTGATCCAGTACGTAACTCACAGGTAACTGCTGTAATTACTCAACATATATTTATTAAACCTATCTTCAAAGGATTTCCCTGAAGAGAAATTATTTAATTGACAAACGACTTATGGTTAAAATTTTCAGCTGCACCTTCGAAAAAGCGTTCCCAGTCCAAATCAGCATCTAAGTATCTATAATATACCTTCAAAAATATAACTCTGGCTGCCCTGGATTATGTTTACCATCACGCTATAACCCACTGAAGTGTAGCAGTAAACCTTGTTGGTGTAACGTGTAACGCGGGTAAAGCCGAGGCAATCGGCTAGTATGAGTAATATGTAAAATTTAAATTTAGTGCTTCAGGCGATACACGTGTCTGCACGTGTGGTGTAGTGGTTGAAGCGGTCGCCTCGCCGCTCTCCTCAGCACTGGTGTTGTGGGTTCGATCCCCACATGGGACAAATCTTTGTGTGATTCGCAAAGATTTGTTCTAAGACTGGGTGTGCTTGAGTGAGTGAATGTGTGTATTTGGCCTTGTCATTGGGACCATTGGATAGTGTAATTGCTTCTGGCGTTCGGTCTAATGTAAAAAATCCAAATTTATAAATTTTATAAATTTCAAAAACATACTTTCGAGTTTATGAGATATTGTGATATTGGCTATTTAATGTGTTCCTTGACATGCAATGGGGTAATTTTGGTGGGGCTTTATCCTATGGCTTAAGTAGCCATATAACATAATATAACCTCTTACGACGCCCCCACCGAATACTATGGTAAAGTCACTTTACTGTAAAAAAATGTTATTGCATATTTGAATACTACAGACTTAGTTACATCTGATAGATTTTTTTCATAATTTTTGCGTTGTTTATTGCAAAGTTATTAAGAAAATATGTTTTATTCGGCGGAAGGCACACACAATTTATGTACACGAATAAACATATTATACCTCATTACCAATTACCGACTACCTCTATTATCCGGTAATATGCTATAGCAATAATATTCTAGTAAATATACTACGTAATGAATTCGGTAACAGCTTTTTACCATTTTATTCGTGGGTAATTTTAATTTGATATATATTGTAAAACGGTACACAATATTTAAATTTTAGTTTTTAATATCGTAAGCGTTCTTTAGAAGAAAGTTATCAGAAATATATACATTATAAGGAAAGGGTACGTGAAATAAAAAATACAAAATAATAAAATTTCGATATTAGTAAGTCTACTGTTGCTATATTTGTCATTTTTTTTATGGTGAATAGGCACTTGTACGACCACGATCTCACCTGATGGTAAGTGATGATGAGGAGCACGCTTACCTATGAGATACCTATTAACTCTTTCTTTAAGGAGATCCAAGTTGTCAGTCATCCACAGACTCGGGCAAGGCATTCCATTCTTTGGCAGTTCGCATAACAAATGTAAAGGCGAAAGGCTTTGTGCGTATTAGTGGAATATCCACCGTGGAGCGATGCTTGAGTGCTGTTTAATTTGTAGTCCGATGGTGAAACGGGGATGGAGGGTTAAGGTTGTGTAGTTTCTCGGCACACTCTCCGAAATGTATTCTATAAAAAACCGATAGGCTGGCAACCTAGCGACGGTGTCCCAGACTTTGTAATCGAGTATCCGTCAGATCGATATCGCAAATGATTCTCTTGATCCTCTTGACTGACTCGAGCGCCTCAAGCTGGTATTTGGCTGAACCGTCTCAGAGATGAGAACTGTACTCCACACACGACCGGACCTACGCTTGATAGAGGTCAAGCAACTGCCCCGGTGTAAAATACTGTCTCACCTTCTTAAGGATGCCCAGCTTTTTGGCGGCTAGTCGAGCTTTCAACTCAATGTGGGAGCTGAAATTAAGTTTCAAAGTTAGTGAGATACCGAAGAGCTCAAGACGAATGGTTATTGGAAGGGATACATTTCAGAAAGTAGGAGTCAGGATAAATGGAACGCCTGAGTCTTACTAGCATTGAACGTTACTAAGTTGGCTTTACCCCAATTAAAGACTCCCTTGGAAACACGTTCATACGTTCGACCATTGCCTCTCTGAGCGACTGTTTTTGTACACCACTAGCTCGTGAGTTGGGTATATAGCTTTCAACAACTGTTGTGTCAAATGTAACTGGCATCAGTAGGTAGTTTATGTGAAGCAGGACAAGCATTGCTGAGAGCACGGACCCCTGAGGGACTCCGGCATTGATTGCCATTTGATCGGACGAGCTGCTATTAACGACAACCCGAATCGATCAGTCCCTCAAGAAGTCTGATACCCAATCACAGAGACTAGTGGGTAGACCGAAGGACAGTAGCTTGCTCAGAAGGGTTTGTTTAACGTATGCGTATGTCCGACATAGAAGTCACGCAAACTAGTGGACGAGCCAGTAATATCTAGCCGCTAAGATTCTGCAAATATAGAAGCGAATAAGTTCGCTTTCTCCTCAGCAGTGTGGGCAAGTGACCCATCAAGATTCAGCAGTGGAGGTAGTGAGAGATGCGGCAGAAGTTCCATTCGACTGATTTTGCTAGGGACTAAAACGATTTACTCCCTGTTGGATGTGTAGCGAGTTTGTACCCATTGCGGCGAATATGGTCAAATCGAGCCTTTCGTAGAGCGTTTTTGCTGGATTTGATTGCCATATTATAGGCTTTCTTCTTATCTTGTATGTCGCTAGCTTTACGGTCTGGAGCATCAGGAAAGCCTCGTGTTTTCGTGCTTCAGCACGTCCACGCTCAGCTCCAAACCAAGGTTGTGCTTTGCTAGATGTGCTTGCATCGGAAAAAGGACTAAAATATTCCATAGAACATCTGTTATAGCGTCCTCGCATGCTTAAGGAACACCCGAAGAAAAGCAAATGGGCAACCACGAATAGGATGCAAAGAATGAGCGCATCCTATCCCAGTCTGCTGACTTATATCGCCATAACCGCCTTGTGCTTTTCGGGCTAAGGTTGGGTGAAGAAAATACCGCCACAGAGTTCACTAGACAGTTGTCAGAGCTGCCTAAAGGTGCCGACACTGACACTGCATAGTGATCCGGGTCGGTAGTCAGCAGAGGGATCAGACAATTGGCTATTTGGCCGTCAACATCTGCAACCCTTAGACCAGCTGAGTGAGATTTAAAGCCAAAGCGAGTTTGCGCATCTCTCTTTCAGCATGGTTAGTGTGCTGGTACGGGAACAGTTACTCCTGGTGGTGGGCATTAAAGTTCCCCAGTAACACTAGTTGACGACTAAAATGTGTTTTTATTGTATAAAATTATTTTATTATTTATAATATAATATTATCTTATTATATATTATAATATATTTATTATAAATAAAACTCTACCTCTCCGAACATTAAACGTTAATTATAGTTACTCCTAATCATCTTATAATTAGTATCAATATATTTACGTTCATACGATAACATTTTGATGTAACAACTTATGTTTCTTACTTTCTTAAATGTGAATAATATCATTAAGAGATTATACATTCGATATGTGACATTAAAATATGTGAAAGGTTACACGAACAAAATGGTATCATGATGCTGCAATTACTATCCGTTAGTAAAATATCAACGAATATGAGTGTATACTTCTATTGCAATATCATAGATAAGAAAAATAATCACACGAATAAAATGGTAAAAGCGTTTTATGGTAAACTGCACGCAGGGACACTATCGGCAATGTACATTTTTGTAAATAACTCTTTAAAGTTTAATATATTTAAATGTATAAATAACTGGCTAGAGAATATAAAAATATACCTTTAATTTGATATATAACACAATACCATTGCTTTTTTAATACGCGAAGTATTGAGAAAATAACGTTTTTTATTTTTCCTGTAAAGTTAGCGATTTTCGGTTACCATTTTATTCGGTGGGGGCGTCGTTATGTTGGTGTAATAAAACCAAGGGTTGGCCCGCTGGCGGCTCTTTATTACATTATAATGTTCGTATAGATGAGTTTCAGCCTTAGTGGTTCGCTTTTTAACACGCTTATATTAGCTTCACCTGTATGTTTGTTTGTTTGTTTGTTTGTTTGTTTGTTTGTTTGTATGTAACCGACTCCTTTGGACTCGATTTTGACCCACTTTAAACGGACAGATTTAATTCAAACTTTCTACACTTGTAAAGAATCAGCGACAATATAATAATTTCATAAATTTATCTCATTATCCTGATTAGGATCGCCAGGATTAAAAAAAAACTAAAAAACTCGCTTTTAAATAACATCAAACTAAAAAGTGAAAAATAAATATAGTTTAAAAAAACTAAAAAAACACGCTTTTAAAGCACATCAAACTAAAAAGTGAAAAATAATTCTTATTATAACCTGAAAATAATAATAAACGAAAAATACTAGTACTATTGTGAAAAAAAGCGTGGGGCGCTCTGTGCCATATTTTTCGTCTATCGAGCGACCCACGCTTTTTTTCACAATAGTACTAGTATTTTTCGTTTATTATTATTTTCAGGTTATAATAAGAATTATTTTTCACTTTTTAGTTTGATGTGCTTTAAAAGCGTGTTTTTTTAGTTTTTTTAAACTATATTTATTTGTGATAAAAGAAGGTTATTATAAAATTTGAAAGGAAAACGTCAATTTCGTTTTGTTATTCCACTTTCCCATTTGTAAGTAATAGTGTTGCTTGAATAGAAAATCATTTAACTTATTTAATTATCTAGTCAGTATGTTTAAAAGCAAAATAATTAAAAAAATGTTTTAGTTTATTTTCCCTGTGGAATACGATGCTAATATTTGGTTAGTCTGTAATGAATATTTCTGGGTAAGAATATTGCCGTACTTTTGGGAATTACATTAATTGCGCTGGCTGTATTTAATAGCAGTGGCAATGTCGTCATTAATCATGTTACATGTGAGTTATGACCTGCGTGTTTGGTTATTGCATTTATATTTTCTAGAACGACAATTATTATGATGTGCAGTTATATTTATAGTAAGAGACAAATCTTTTAGTATTTCTGGTAATAAAGCCTTTAACACTTCTGATTATTATTAAGAGAGGTTGATCGTGTGATATTATATCAAAGCGTCAGTAGGGTGTGGCATAGGTTTATGACGTACACACTACACCTGTTATGATAAGGTCTCATGTCATAAGTGAGCTTATCGCCATCCATTGGGTACGGTTCCAGCTCCGTGTTGCTGTTAAGAATTTCCTGAAGGTAACATCATAAACAACCCTTTTGCCCAACCCGCGAATTAATCCTGAGACTCGCGGTGAGACATACAACATACACTAACCACTATACCAACAAGGCACTGACTGAATAGAAGAAAACGGATCAAGACGCCCACGCCATGTATGTGCCGTGCCATAAATAACAATTCATAATATAATAATAATGACTGCTGGGCTCGGGCCTCTTCTCATGATGAGCAGGGTTAGGCTATAGTCCACCACGCTGGCCAAGTGCGGATTGGTAGACTTTACACGACCTCGAGTACTTTTTAGGCACTCTCAGGCATGCAGGTTTCCTCACGACGTTTTTCCTTCACCGTTAGCGAGCGATAATTTATATGATAAATACACACATATCTTCGAAAAGACGAATCTTAACGATTTATTGACAGAGGTGTGTACCGTGAGTTCGAACCCGAGACCTTTGACTTTGCAGTCCTACAGTATTCCCCTCGGCTATCGCTGCTTCATAATACAAGTCCACAATCTATAAATATGTAAAACGGATACGCTAGCCAATTAATCTGAGTAAAGCAGTGTAAAATCTCCGTAGGATTGTCGTGTGGTCAATTATTAGTATTTACTCGAAATAATGGGCGTCCGAGCTCCCCAGTCCAATTAGTGGAGATATCGGTAATTTTAGGACGCTCCAAGTGCTCTCATTTCAGTCTCGTAACTACCAGTTAACGTACTCTTAACACAGAGATTATGTCTGCAAAACTGTGCGCCATTTGTGTTGTGTTCATTTTGCATCTCAATATTTTAAACACTTCGTGTTATCCCTTATTAGTTTTGAGAGGGCACAGTTTACCACGCAGTTAGTTCTAGGATTATTTAATTATATATAGTTTTAGTTTTAGTATAGGTGGTACTCAATTGGATTGTTTGTTTTTGTTTTAGTTTTCTTATGTTTGTTCGACGATTACTCGAAGGCATCTGGACCGATTTGAGAAATTATTTTTTGTTTGAAAAGATATAGGATCCTAATGTAAGGTATGGTAATCCTAGAGTGATCGATGGTAGGGTGAGGTGTCCAACAATGAACCACCAAAAATTTGTTACTTCATAAGTCGGATTTATGTGAATGTATCTCAACATAATTTTGTGTGATCATACCCTGGTTATCAAGCTTTAATTTGGCGTTAAAATTATATTCTAAAATGTAACAAAAAATATGTTTTTTGATTTCCAAGCAAAACCAAGAAATGGTTAACTGTGTACCAACACCGGTATACAGTGAACCAGCATTAGGTCTACAATGAACCGGCCGTGTACACAGTGAACCATTAAATTAATTTTATTTAAATAACATATCTGGCTGTAAAGTCATGCAGTAAAACGATAGGAAGGTAAATAAAACAATATGTTTATGATTTTAATTTCTCAAGCCAATGTTATATTTTACTTAATATTCTGTTATAAACGCAAAAATCAGTCTCGAACATCGTAATTTTAAATAGAAACACACTAGCATATCAATTTTATTGTTATTATTTTGTATCTATTATAACCAGAATACAAATTAATAATTCTGTACCTAAACTCTACCTACATATAAACTCTAGATATCTGCATTGCTTCTTTGGTATGCCCACCTTTCTTCCTTTTCTCGACCTTCGATCGCCCCATTCTAAAAAGAATATTAATTTTTATAAGTTTGAGCAATTACAACAGCTTAACTAACTGTTTTGCCAATAAGAGAAAAACAATTTAAAAAGAAAATGTGGATTCATGCGGTTCATTGTGTACCACGTCTTTGTGGCTCATTGTGAACCAACTTCCATTTTAGAGGTTTTAGGTTATGTAAAAAAATAACAGAACAACATGGCGGCAAATTGATATTTGGCAATTATAGCCAAGTAGCCATTCTTCAAAATGAATTAATTTCATGTGTTGTGATAAAATCTAGCAATATTAAATAACACAAATCTTACCTTTTTTGTTGTTTTGGTGTCTAAAACTGTTAAACACGTCACCACACGTGCGCTTCTGGCGCGAGCTAACCGCCGACTGGGGAGCGCGGGGGGGGACTATATTGGAGCGTATTTTTGCCAATAGCAAGGTTGGGCAACGTCGCAAATTCAAAATACAGCGTTGGCTCAATGTGTACTACTGGCTCATTGTTGGACACCTCACCCTACCCTTAAAATTTTATAGGCTTATATATTGTTTTTCGTATATCACCTAAAGCTAATCGGATAATTGCATCTAAAGGTTAGCATCTAATGTTGATAAGTTGATGCTGGAAGGTAAAACTTATCAACAATTAAGAGTTCGGGGATTATTTTAAAATATAAGCACGTTAAGACCGCTTTCTGTATTTTAAAAGTTTTACAAAAATGAGGCGAGACTTGAATATATTTACTTATTTTTATAATAATAAAATTATTTTTAAAGTATTTTGAAATCGTTATTTTTAAATAACATTATGTTTGAATGCAGTTTAGTTATAAGCAAAAGAGAAAACAAATTTATAAATAACATCAAAAAACAGAATATCAATAAAACAATATTACGTATAAACAAGAAAAGTGATATCGTCTCGCCAAATATGAAACAGCGCTCCAAGAACCCGACACTACAATTTGAATATAAATTACGCAGATAGGTGAGCATTTTATTCAGAAGGGAACTCATTTTCCGAAATATCAAAATACATTTTGCTTACTTATCGGTCTGTGAAGGTTTTATAGATCTCTACTTAGTGATAAAGTATTGGAATTGCCACGAAAACTCGACACGTCCATTTGAATGAAAGCTGCGGGACGTGGCTTGAATGAGGCTCGCGGGCGTCTCGGAAAGGAGGTGACGGATTTGAAGTTACTTGTGCAATGTTTCTGCGGTAAGTAACACACCTCGTTATATTATTTGCAGAATTTTCATCTTTGGTGTCTGCATATTGAAGTATGTTACATGGAAATACTTAGTAGGAGTATGTTACATTTTATCTGTTGCTCCATTATGTATCATACTTATCTCCGGTCTCTTCTTGAGTTGTATCTATGATATAAATATGAAGGTTTTGTTATTGTCTTTTATTTTATCAGTTAAACATGCTTTCAGTGTATAAATCATATGCGAAATCCTAGGCTGCGCTTCGAGACGTGATGCATTGCAAGGGTGAGCAGACAGCACTGTCAATTTTAAACTTTATCGGTGCTCGTATTTCCTTTGAGAGTGTTTCACGCCGCACTATCCGTCTGAATTATTCATATCGTCGGTAAATATCTATGAAATCCAACATCGTAGTTGAAAACGAAAGATGCACGAGCAAACATTAAACAAGTCATCATTTTACTGTTTACCTCTCTAAGTCGCAAACTGTCGTTTAAATACAGTCATTCTTAATTTCGCTAAGTGACCACCTTCTTCTCAATATAGATAAGAACCCTAATGATAATTATAAAACGTAAAACAATAGTACAAACAAAGGGTGAGATCAGGAAGAATGGGCACCATGAACAACCAGTTGAGTGAGGGAAACCATCAATCTTTAGGAGGGACGACACAGGGGTCCACTGCGAAAACTCTTTCTACTAAACTTTTGTTACAACCACGTAATAAATATCCCGAACGGTGTAAGGTGGAAGTGACTCACTTACATTATGGTTTAATGAGTAAATAGCCACATAACCTTTACATTGGATACTGCAGAGTTCGGAAAAGTTAAATGACTTTTCAAATTTATGCGAGTGAACCGAAGTTACTTCAACTATTTAACTACCAGTAGCAATTAATACTTTGTCGTTGCACGCGTAACATAATGAGTACATATGTGGGGAATAACATTCCTAGTGCTAATAAATATGTGCGGTTTGCAGTAGCTTTGCACCTTTAATAATCATGTAGCTATTAGGCAAAATCCCAAACGAATAGGTTCTCCGTCTCGCTCAACAACTTCATAAGTCAATATTCATTGTTTGATATGTTTGAGTGTAATAAATAATAGTTTACAAAAATACTAGTATTATTGTGAAAAAGCGTGGGGCGCTCTGTGCCATATTTTTCGTCTATCGAGCAACCCACGCTTTTTCACAATAATACTAGTAGGTATTTTTTGTTCATTACCTTTTTCAGCTTATATTAGGAATTATTTTTCACTTTTTAGTTAGAAGTACTTTAAAAGCGTGTTTTTTAGTTTTTTTTAAACTATTTTTTATTTTCTACTTTTTAGTTTGGTTTATTTATAAGAGCGTTTTTCTTTTTTTTTTTATTTATTTAATTTTTATCGAATTATTGCATTGTCATCGATCTTTGACAGGTGTGCAAAATTTTAATGAAATCTGTCCGTTTAAAGTGGGCCAAAATCGAGTCCAAAGGAGTCGGTTACATACATACATACTAATATAAGCGTGTTAAAAATGTAGCTTATTACGTAACGACACCTGTAGAAAACATCCTCCGGTATTGGTACGATCCCTGTGTCTCAAATATGAAATCGTGCTTACCTAGTGTCCTAGTGTCTAGACCAGCGGTCGGCAACCTTTTTGCAGACAAGGGCTTAATAGTGACAAAATAAATTGAAGGCTAGACGCTTAACGTACTAAATAGATTTTGGGGGGTTTGATCATCATCATTAAGTATTTTCTGTTGAATGGATATGTATTTTTTTAACAATGAGGTATACCGGTAGCAGGCAGTCTTTCTTTATGCATGTTTAAGTATCTATGATGTCTTTTTGAGTATCTATGCCATCTGCAGTAACGAGCTGAACTGTATAGGTTGCAATTGTCAGGGACCGGAGCGTACCGGAGCGTGCCACGCGCAGCGTGACAGCATAGCATCTTGTTTGTATGAAAATATGTTATCATAATGTATGGCGCTGACTTTGAAGCTTGTTTCCCACCGCGAACCTGATCTTTACCATCAAACTTTGGAAATTATATAATACACTTTTAGCGTGTTTATTTATTATGCTTGATGTGCGCTGTAATTATGCTGAACAAATTAGCACTAGCAAAATTAGTTAGTTGACGTATCATGCTAGAAACCAAGAAAACCTAATCATTAAAATAAAGCATAGTAATATGCAAGTAATATGCTTGTGCGCTCAGTGAAGGACAGGGAACCACTAAATGTCCCTGGCGTGTACTCGGTACCTTGTAGTTGTGGCAAGAACTACGTGGGTGAGACAGGACGCAATGTGTCTACCAGGCTCACCGAACATATTAAATGCCTGAAGAAACTCGACCGAAATGGATCGGCTATTACCGAACACGCACTGGATGCAGGCTCGACACATTTCATCCGGTTTGACCAGGCTAAAGTAGTGGTTAGGGAAAAAGCCTTCGTACCGCGAAAGGTGCGTGAAGCGATCGAAATCGGCAAACACCCAAATTTCAATCGGGACATAGGTTGGTCTATACCTACAGCCTGGAAACCGGTCCTTAAAGCCCAACCGTGTACCTCTGAAGGACTCACACAAAGTACCGATACAGTTAGTTCGTTCCATACAATAACATCCTCAATCGTGGACCCTTACGTGGACAGTGACAGTGAGAACAGTGACAACGACCTTACAAAAACGCTAGCACCAACAAGTGCAGATCAATCCCCACTCTTAGCATCATTGTCGCGACGTGCGGCGCGAGCGGCGCGGCGGCTCGCAGTGCGAAAAGAGACGCGTCCCAGGCCGGTTCGCGTCGCTCCGTACTCATGGCCTGACGAAGCTCGTCTAAATCGAGTGAAACTGCCAGTCGCCTTAGTAGACATAATAATACGTGAGTAATACCCGTTGTTTAATAGTTAAAATATGCAAGTCTTTGTTATACATAGTGTTTTTATATATACAAAGAAATATATAGAGCTATCGCAGAACCAGTGCCAAGTGAATGCAAGTAAAGATAACAAAATATTTGTTATCCGAGAATAAGCTAGCAAACGGACTGCATTCAATTCGCCGAACTATCTCTACGAGCAACGAAATGATCCCCACATCGCTGTATCATGTGGTGTTGGAATAAACTGGGATGGCTATTTTTTCTTCGTTTCGACTTCGCCATTTCATTACTGCATACATTGTATACAACTTGTTTAAACATTTTCTAAAGAATCTTCAAAATTAGTTTTATGGAAACTGAAAAATAAATATACTGGAGTTAAATAAATTGTAAACATAACTTGTGGAGCGCGTTATAAAATCAATAATATACATACCTATTGTTGTTTAAATTGCAGCAAAATTCTTAGCTTAGAATATGATGTTTATAAACACGTATATTACAGGTTAAGACTAGCACACTCTGGATCCCACACGGGCCCTTTTTCTTTTTACTTTTAAATTATCGAGTCAGGCAACAGGCTTAATTAAAAACAAATGTTTTGATGAAAGTAGGAAGTTAATATAAGGTTGTAATGAATATTTCTTCCGTACTTTTGGGATTTACGCGCTGGCTTTATTTAATGTTGGTTGAATCGACTCGTCGTAAATAATGTTTCAGGTGAGTTATGTGCGGCGTGTTTTGTTATTGCATTTATATTTTCATGTAAAACAACAAATTTACTGTGTCACTAAGGCATTTAATTTTGTTAAGATTCAAGTCGTGATGAAATAGTTTAACAAAAAGAAAATCAACTTTAATAACAAAAAAATTACTAAGAAGTATCACCACATGACAAGTATAGAGTATACTTCAGACAAAAAAGAATTTCACAAATCAGTTCAGGTGTGTAATCGGCGAACTAACATAAAAAAAAGGAATTAAGAACCTCCTTTTTGAAGTCAGTTAAATATGTACAGTCGAGTCGAGACTGTACATTGTAATAGAAATCTCAGATAACGCCAATATAACGATAAATAAATCTCAGATAACGCCAGAAAGGAATTTGACAGCTTCAAACGTAATAATTACAAGAATCTTCTTGTATAGCATAAGACTTTTTGGGAGTGAACCATCATCTATATTTTCTCAAGATCAAGAACCCGACACAACAATTTGAATATAAATAACGGAGATAAGTGCGTTTCATTCAGAGGGAAACTCATTTTCCGAAATAACAATATATACATATTGCTTACTTATCGGCCTGAGAACGATTTATGGATCTCTACTCAGTGATAAAGTATTGGAAATGCCGGGAAAACTCGACACGTCCATTTGAATGAAAGCTGCGGGACGTGGCTTGAATGAGGCTCGCGGGTGGCTTGAGAGGAGGTTACTAATGTTACTTGTATTATATTATCTGTGCTAATGTAAAGTTTTCTAATAAATATATCTTTGAAAAAAAAACACGCCTTAATATACTTAAGTAAGTGACATGAAAATACTCGTACTGACACTTTCATTTAATATTCCTCCATATTAATACACATATAATATTATTACACACATTGACATTAATTCACGGTTTACGTATTTTCATTTTATTATATTTATTCAGTTGTATAATCCAGGAGCCATACAGAATATACTTTTATTAAAATATGCAGTTGTATTAGACGGACAACTGAATTTTAGATTATGTCTTCTACCTTTGAATTTTTTGTGATAAAAGATTTTATGGATATTTTTACAATTAATGAAACAAATTAAAATAAAACATCTAAAACTAAATTAGAGAAATACCTAAGTATGTACAAAAAAGAAAAGAAAAAGGAAAAATAATAAAATAAAATATTTTTTTTAAACATACGTATTTTTTTTTTACAAGTATCCCGGTTTCCACGATATACATATACGCAGATAACTAAGCTTTTCATTTAATTGAATAGGTATTACGTGTGTTCAATCTAACCGTCTACAGATATTATGAGAAATCCTAGTCTGCGATTTGAGACGTGATGCAATGCAAGGGTGAGCAGACAGCACTGTCAATTTTAAACTCTATCGGTGCTCGTATTTCCTTTGAGAGTGTTTCACGCCACATTATTCGTCTGAATTATTCATATCGCCGGTAAATATCTATGAAATCGAACATCGTAGTTGAAAACGATAAATGTACGAGCAAACAATAAACACGTTATTATTTTATGATCCATCTTTCAAGGACGCAAACTGACATTTGAATACAGTCGCACTTTGTTTCGCTAAGTGAGTACCACCTTCTACTCTATATAGATAAGGATCTTAATGATAATTGTAAAACTCACAGCAATAGTACAAATAAAGGGTGCGTTCAGGAAGAATGGGCACCATGAACAACCAGTTGAGTGAGGGAAATCATCAATCTTAAGGAGGGACGACACAGGGGTCCACTCCAAAACTCTTTCTACTAAACTTTTGTAACAACCGCGTGATAAATATCCCGAACGGTGAAAGGTGGGAGTGAGTTACTTATATTGTGGTACTAATGAGTAAAAAGCAAATTAACCTCTACATTGTACCTATTTAACTACCTAGAAGTTAATTACGAACTTTGGTTTGGACTGGTAGAATACTGTGCCATAAATAGCCTTTTGTATGTCCTGTGTGAGCTTCTCTAAGTGCACGCCTCTTAAAACTGTGGGTATGTTCTAGACTGATAATTTCTACGCCCCTCCTTTATCTGCCTGCACCCTGTGACTGTGCACTAAAGGCAGCTCTCTATTTATTGCCACTTTATCGAGTGTAAGGTATTAAATGCCAAGAAATATGTACGGTGTGTGGCTTATACATGGCACCATATGGCGTTGATGGCACCTTCGCAGGCTTTACGAACGTTACTCAAATTTGTTATGACTTGAGTGGTCGTTGGTGGTATAGCCATTCTTTCTTATCGATTTCATGTGTTCAGGTAAATTGTTATATGCCATAATATTTACATTTTGCAAGTTTGAAATATAATATTATTAAAACCGACGTGAGGTGAAGACATTACTATTGAGAATACGGGTTACTCACGTTACTTTAACTATCTCGGCATATCACGGCTAACGTGAGTAACCCGTATTCTTAATAAAAATGTATGAAATATAGATTCTGAAATTGATTTTTATTCACTGAAACGAATGTACAATTAAATATGAGGTAATAAATAATTGAAATAATGCAGATTTAAAACCTAGAAATAAAAAGGACTAAATTTTATTTTTTTTCAATTGCTTGTATAGGATAAATGTTTCAGTTTGTACAGTGAAAGAGTATATTTTATCGCGTCTACACCATCTATACTTTTTTTGCAATTACAATTAGACAACGAGTCTGAATCGCGTAATTAATGTAGTGGTAAATAAATACTTATACTCGACGTTTTTTTTAGGCCCGTTGTCTAATTTTTGAAAAATTATCTCAAAACGCGACATTTTAAAACACCTTATACTCTATTAAATCCTGTAATAAGAATAGGTACCTATTCCAATAAATCGATCTAAAAAATAATAACCAGGATAGACTTAATGGTTCGACCCTGCTTAGCTGTTTATTATTCAATAGGCACCTAAAATATATTAAGGCAATATTGGAAGCAGTTCCACGGGATTATTATTTGTGGGGTATCCGTTAATAAATTTAGTAGTTTAATTTCCTTTGCGGCTATGTGGGCAGCGGTAAGACCCGACACTAGTGCAGATATTGGTTTGTGAGTCGCACTAGGAAATTACGTCTTCTGTACAATCAATACAAATAAATAAAATTGAAATGTGTGTTTTAATGTCAAAATAACAATGTTTTTACAAGCTGGTGTAGTTGTTTGCACGATACCTTTGCCTAAGATACAGCTTTTAAAATTGTTGTCTGTCTGACTGTCTGGTTGTTTGTAACGAATAAACTTTTAGATGCAGTTAACTGACTACGGCTACTTTATACCGATGTACCACGCAGATTAAACTGCGGGCGATAGTTAGTTTGTTTGTTTGATAGCGCTAATCTTAAAAACTACTAATCGAATTTTGATCATTATTTTTGTGTTTAATTGTTTAACACTCAATAAAGGTCTTTAAATATTTAACATTACACTTAACGCCACAGGAGTGGAGCAGAGTGGTTGAACGTGGGCCAAAGCGCGGCAGCAGCTACTACAAAATACAACGAATTTCACGCGGACGATGTCGCAGGCAATAAATCTAGAGGTACAAGGCCCGTTCCTTTTAATTATTTATTGGTGTATAGTGTTTTAGGAGTTAAGTTAGGTAGTGAAAACATCATGGTTAGACCCACAGAGTACAAACAGCCTAGCAATAAAGTCTAGAAACGGTACAACATGTTTTGCAGCTGGCAATATTATCAAAGTATTAACGTTTCATGTAAACAAAGTTTATAATTGGATTAGGGTTGAGCAGTACAGAAGCGCCTCTATAATTAAAAAATATTTTATGCCAAGCCGTACTAATAATCTGCAATATATATATATATATATAATAGAATAAAAATAATGAAATGGTAGATTAAAAAAGGTCTTTTGACAGATAATTCGGCGTTAAATAAATAATAGTTTAAAAACACGCTTTTAAAGTACTTCTAACTAAAAAGTGAAAAATAATTCCTAATATAATGCTGAAAATGGTAATGAACAAAAAATACTAGTATTATTGTAAAAAAGCGTGGGTTGCTCGATAGACGAAAAATATGGCACAGAGCGCCCCACGCTTTTTTAAACTATTATTTATTTTCTACTTTTTAGTTAATTTATAAGAGCGTTTTTTTTTATTTTTTTTTATCGAATTATTGCTTTGTCATCGATCTTTTACAGGTGTGCAAAATTTTAATGAAATCTGTCCGTTTAAAGTGGGTCAAAAGGAGTCGGTTACATACATACAGGTGAAGCTAATATAAGCGTGTTAAAATAGTTGTTTACATGTAGGAGTCCTAGGAGTGTACGAATATTTTTAATGCCAAATGAGTTTGCAATAACCGTTAACGATAACAGTTAACTCTCATTTGGTGAACTGTTGACCTAAAATACAGGCTAAACTTGGACACCAGTCTCCCACAATAACTAAAAAGGATTTGAATGTACTTCTATGTAGTAAATTACTTTCTTTATTTTATTTTTGAAAAATAAATATATTGTCTATTGTCTGTCTATCTAACATAATTTCTCACATTTTTCTCTCTGTTGTTAAAGAAACAAACATTGGACGAATCAATATTTTGCTACTCCGCGCTACGACATAGTGATATCGTTTTCAAGTATTGATTGAAACTGGACTGTGGCAGTTTGCTCAACGTTGATAGCTTTTGATTGCGTAAAGGTTTCGTTTGTGTTATATTATAGCATGCACTATGAATTCACGGCATCCATCGGCAATCGTGCTTGTTCGTCATGCGTTCAATTTGACAGTTCCCTTTGATGCATATTTCATCAAGTTTCAAGGTGGCTGCGTCATAGACACGGGTTCGCTGAAATTTTATCTTAATTAAATTTTTTGGTATCAGTGCGTTCATCATTTTATACGTTGCTTGTTAAGCGCATGCACAGAGAATAACATCTGTTCTAATTTTATTACAAATTGTTCACGGCTATCAAATAGAGATGTGGATTTACTACAAATGGCAATAATCTAAGATTAAAAGTGGTTCAAAACTTGTGCCGCTTTGTATTATACTGCATGTGCTTTTTTTTGTGTATTATACTGCAAAAAAAACGAAATATAAATAGTATTTAAATGCATTTAATATTTAACTAATGATCGGCCTCGCTGAGTAGTCGGCCACTTTTGTAGTCGCCGACTACTCGGCTTTTCGAGCGCCGACTAATCGCCGGACAAACGAAAACGAATAGTCGGTCAAAACCATCTCTACTATCAAAATAATTGTGAAGTTGGAAAATTCAAAGTGATTGAAAACACTTTTTATTTTTGAAACCCAATTGTTTCTTGGCATCAAGAAAAATCTTCTTGCCCCTCTTAATGAGAAATAACTGTTAAATAAATAAAATATATATCTATCTATTAGTGTATCCTATAGTATTTTCAAGTAGGATGCCAGAACCTGAGCCAGAACGATGTTGCAAACTTAAAGGAAGCTCAAATAAATCAATATAAAGAAACATTACGAACAAGAAGCCATGAGATAATGACTTAAAAAAAAATGGTTTAATACAGGGTGTAAGAGACATGATGACGAAGCCACCAACCAGTGATTCAGTTACTTGTTTATTATGACATAATATTTGCGTATTTTTTTCAAGACTATTTTTTTAACGTCGTCCGCACTAGTAATAACTCTGTGTCGTGGGGGTGTTTACAAACATACATTTCACACACACAAAGCACACCCAGAGTCAGAACAAATCTTTGCGAATTACACAAAGATTTGTCCCGTGTGGGGATCGAACCCACAACACCAGCGCAGTTAAAAACGGCGAGGCGATCACTTTAACCACTACGCCAACCGTGCACTCGGTTTTGCACCCAGGATCTCAGAATCTTGTACTGAATACCGGTAAGGGGCTTTGTCACGATGTTATTTTCATCCTGTTTGGGAAAATGACGCCTTAACCAGAGCACACCTAAACTCATTGTTTGCTTATGAAAATGATCTAATCGGCCTTGTAGGTCTCTAGCATTTGAGTGGCAATAAGACGTCAAGATACGGTCTCTGTGGACTTCAAGTGAGACTGTGTGTGATTTGAGGGTGGATCAGGTGACAATCGGTGTCTGAGGCATTGCTGTTTGTTTGCGTCACCCCTTCACAATTCAAAGCTCTCACCTTGAATATAAATCATGCCTTATCTGTTACACAGTTCATGCAATGTTTTAAAGCGACAACTCATTAAAATTCTTGTATACAGAAAAAGTTTGATTCAATTGCTTATTAAATTAATTAACAGATTTTTAACGTATTCGCGCTGTACGTTAAAGAAATATTGGCACTAAGCTTGTAAGCGTCTATAAGTAACATTTTTTTTTATATATTCAGTTGTATTTCAGACTAGCTGACCCGGTGAACTTCGTAACGCCTTAGCGTAAATTTGATGTACTACTTTATTTTGTATAGCTGACCTATCTTATGTATGCGTACCTATTCAATTTGAACTCCATATAAAAATGAATACTTATTGCCCTGGTCTCGTCATACCTGAGAAGGACTTAACTAATTTTATTAAATAAAAAACAGAATATATATTTTCATAATAGTGTTTATTCCGTAGGGTTCAATAATTTCACTTATATTTTTACAGAAAATTTATTAATAAATATTTTTTTTCCTAAGAACCTTGTACAGAGTATTAGAAAACTCCAAAAAAAAAATCTGCCAAATCGGTCTAGCCGTTTTCATGCTATGTCGTGACAACGGAAAACGGTTTTCATTTTTATATATATATAGATTACTTACTCTAACTGTGCTCACAAAATAATACGTTATTTAAAATACCGTAAAATTTTCAACAGACGTCAAAATTAAGGATTTGTTAGAACATAAACATAACAGGTAAAATGTTTGTGTTATACGTCTCTGCTGCACCCTTCTAACATAATAGCTGTGTGATATATTATGTTAGAACATGTAATACTACACGTAATAGTTTCCATGTTTTAATATGAGCGCTACGTAATGCTAAGGTTTTTGAAAACCATTTGGTGAGAAACAGATGCATTATAGTTCTAACATAAATAAACAGGAATACAGCTGGTATTCCTGTTCCTATATATACGATGTTTGGACGGTAATAGTAGTACAAAGCCCGTAATAAATCCGGGTACAATACGGCCCCCGCTCTCCCTGCTAAAGGTCAAATTTCCAGGCAACTTGTGATTGAGTGAGAGGCAACGAAGCACAGTCTTTTCTTAAACTAGCTGATTACTAATATTTTTTTTTACTTTCTTACAGTGTTATTTGTATATTTAAAGGAAAATTGATGTAACAGTTACAAATGACATCGCAGATTCTAGTGATGAAACGAATATCAATTAATAAACTTTCACGAATAAAAATACGTATACGAATATCTGCCACCGATATTCGCAACTACGAGTATACAATTTTAAATTTGGCGCCAATTATATATGGCTTTATTTTGACAGTTGACTTGACGAGCATCTCATTTCAAGATTTGCCGAATTGATAATACTAATAAATAAGTTTTCTAAGGATGGATCTTTAGTAAGGATGATCACCAAGTGTATGTCATTTTATTCCACCTTTTGAGTGTCATTCCTGCCAGAATTTTAGAATTTTGCCACATCTTATGTAAAAATAATATTCGGTTGTTAATAAACAGATATTTGGCATATATATTGCGAAAATGAATACAAATACAAATATTCGTAACAACACCAGTGAATTCCCTTTCCATATTAATATTATTAGTAGTAAAAACTTGGTACTTTTGCTAGACTAAAAGTTTATTTATTTATGAAACGTTTCATATCGACGTTCCATAAATAAATACTAACTTTTACTTTTGACTATAAATAATATATGTTTGAAGTTAGTTGCTATCGCTTTATACACATAGGAACCATGTTAAAAATAAGACATTCATTTTTGTACAATTATTGAAATTTTATTATAATTCTATTAACTTCAGCCATTATAGGCAGATAGAATCGTACAAATATTTTTTTCTCATCACACGATGGCGAAACAGGCTAATAATTAGTTAAAATAATGTGAATGGATAAGTACCTTTTATATTTAATTACATGTAATTCACAGGTTATTTAAATTCAGTTTAAATTCATTAGTCCATTGCAGTTTGATTTCAATTAGAGAAAGTCAACAGCGGTTGCGGAATGGACCTTATTGATTTTCTGCGATCGCACCGTTGTTCGTCGCCTCAGTTTGAACAGAATAATTCAAAGAAGACACTAAGTAATGATCTCTGAAGGAAATTCTCCTTACATAAGGAAAAAACATTACTTTTGATAGAACAATAGACATAACAATGAAATGAAACATTCTTATTATGTTTCCAAAAGATCATGCCGCAAAGAGCCCTAAAAGTTTATCGGTCGTGACTTTTAACAAGATAAAGGAGTATCTAATATTTTATGGAGCTGTATAGATAGGTACCGCCTCGCTCCAACCGATGTTAGTATTAATAAAATATGGAGTCTAAGCTTGCGAGTGACGCGCCCACTCCTGTCTAGACTTATTTCGTGTTTGACTTATTTCATTCTTCAGCCCAATTAAAGTCAAGTTTCAAATTATCCAGCTTACCTAAAGGTTCGAATAGACGCGCCATATTATTTGCGCAGTAAAAATATTCCGTTTCGTCGGCTACATGCTCAATTTTAAGGTGGATCCAGATTTGTATCATTAGCTCGATCCAATTACCGTTTTGGTATCGCCGTCGGCGCGTATTTGCCGGTTTTAACATAGTTTTAGATGTCCACAACTCGATATGATGATACTGTAACTGTGATACGGATACGTCGGATTGGTCGAGTGATATATAATAATATATGTATATCTGGATGGACTCATTTTTATGTTTCGCAAATTATACATTATATGCAATTATACATAGAAGCACTGGCGATAGGCTCACTGTCTATCCCATGGGACCTAAACATAACAGGTAAGGTGTGGGTGTTGTACACCTCTGCCTCTTCCTTCTGGGTGATAAAGGTGTAATGTTATGTTATTGAACAAAACTATAATTTAATTTTGGACAAAAAGAATGGTTTGTAAACATGACAATATTTTTAAGTTTTGTATCGCGCAAATAATATCTATTATAACGAACGATTTAAAATGGCATTGAAACTTGTAAATAAGTAGTATTTATTTGAAAACATAATTTCATGAACTATAAAAACGGTGTTTGTTTTGTTCGAAGTGCTAATTGATAAATGTTCATAGCTAGAACTGAATTACCTAAAAACAGGTAATGTGATCCTTATTTATAGAGAAATATACATGTTGGATCTTAAATTAAACTAGTCTAATAACTTAATCTAAACTTAATAAGTCAAGTTAGTCTTCTTTTGTAATGTTATTTCGTGAATGCAATTAGTTTGTTGCATCAAATATTTATCTATTGAATAATATCCAATCATTTTATAATAAATCAGTTCTGCGCAAATTACTATAGGTCGGGGCTCGGGGCTCGGGGGTGCTATGAGTGCGTGGAGTGGAGCTATGCAGCATCCTCAAAGGCGAGCCATATAAGCTTATATTACTATCTGAAAATCGCACTGTTATGAGATTTCGCTGTTAATGCTTGGTATTTACTCAAAAATACATTTAATAACTCAAGTATTTTTGTATAGCGACGCATTTAATTATTGATTTATGGTGGCTAAACAATTTGTTGAGCTGTCGAAATAGACAAATCACGGATTTGTGATTTAACTAATTCAAAACATTGTATTGCACATCATTATTATCTTACATCTAACTATTGTCAATTAGGCGGATGTATTTAACACCCAAATCTAATCAAATTATATACCGTATAAGTTTTTCACGTAAACTATGCATTCGTAATAAGTTTGATAGGGTAGCAACTCTAGAGCCTTATTATTTTAATCATCTTAGTATAAACCGTTCAGCAGATTAAAAGCGATACAATATACTTCTGTGAAATTAAGGTTGTTTTATTCCGTACAGCCTTAATCGTTTTTCACAGGCGCTTGCACAAAACAATTCCAAATATCAACGTTATCTTCAAAACCAAACCAAAGTAGTATTCCCAAAACATTTTTTTAGTAATCTTATATTTTATATGAAGGAGAAAGTACGTTTGTTTGCTACGAAGTTAAATAAACGGATTATAGGATTAAAATATATTTTTGCTGAAATCGGGCTTATGGTGTTTGATCCTCGGCGAAGGAGTTTCGGAGCTATTAGAGGAGCGGCGAAGGAAAGCTCCTTTGAAAGAGGATTAGTTAATGTAATATATAAGGAGACTCGTAAATTCAATAAACTCTTGAAAGTGAAAATATTTTGCGAGGGATGTGTCATACATTTTAGTTTTAACCGACTTCAACAGGTAAAATTCGTCGGTTTTTAAAAAAAAAATATAATGTGATAGATGGCACTAAAACCAAGTAAGGTTCGTCTAGATAAGGCTGGCACAAAAAGAGTTGAGAAATTTCGAATCTGGCAGTATACGAATCCATAGCTGAATTGGCAATGCACTTGGGGCGTATACCCAGGGGGTGCAGGTTCGAGTCCTGCTGGATTCTTAATTTTTCAACTTTAATCACTACATAGTATAAAACAAAGTCGCCTTTTCTGTCCCTATGTGCGCTTAAATCTTTAAAACTACGCAACGGATTTGGATGCGGTTTTTTCCAATAGATAGAGTGATTCAAGAGGAAGGTTTTTATGTATAATACATGCAAAGAAAGGGGGAATTGTTTTACTCCAAATTTAACGCGGTGCGGGCCACGGGCAGTAATGAATAAATCAAACTACTGGATCGATTTTAATCATTTTTTCAGTGAGTGACATAGGCTATATATTATATACCCGTGCGAATCCGGAGCGGGCCGCTGTGTTTTTATATACAACGTTCACAGTTTTTCTGTAGTGTATTTAGTATCAGCATTGTACCCGTGCGAAGCCGGGGCGGGTCGCTAGTATTATATAAAATACAAAAAGGCATAACAAAGCTAAAATTTGCTGTGACATATTACAAATATATAATGTGTGTTTGCGTTACCATGATTTAATCCTGTTTGTTGTTGGCTTAACCAACAAGGTAGATAATGCTATAGAATGTAATGGAGCTTGTTTGGTGCTTTTTTAATACTAAAATATCTTTATTAAGGTGCTAAAAGTTTATTTTTATGGTCCGCCTCCTCAAAGTTCTGTTAGCAGATCACAAACGTAACGTTTGCCATACAGAGTGTGCGTGTACGGCATCATAAGTACAGGTGTTATCGGACAGACACGAGAAATCCCTTGCTCGGCCGCCGCAGATCTGTCGCAAAATTGAATTGTACCCCACCCGTCCTCTCTCGTCGTTATCTCGAGCGACGCGACGACTTGCACCCCCTCCTATGCACTGAACACCTATAGAACTTTCCCTCACGTACCCTAAATACTTCCCGTTTTATTTGTATCAAACACAAAAGGTCCACTGGCTCGGCCTTGTCATCGTGCAATATACAGTCCAGTAATTGTTCCAGAATATAAAGGGTGTATTGTCATATTTTTTAGGCTGGCAACAATTTGATGCCGTATTTTATTCGGGCCGTATACCAAAAAACAATAAACTAACGACATAGTTTATTTTTTTTAGGTATATATTTTTTAGCATCCGGTTGTGATTTGAAGTTACGCCAACCATAAATTAGGTATAGCTACGGGTTTTGCGTTTTTGTTATATTAATTCGATATAGAATGTGTACATTTAATATTTGATTGTATTCATAAATAAATCAATTTGGATTTTTTACATTAGATAAAACGCCAGAAGCAATTACACTATCCAATGGTCCCAATGACAAGGCTAAATACACACATTCGCACAAGCACACCCAGTCTAAGAACAATTTATTGTGAATCACACAAAGATTTGTCCAATGTGGGGATCGAACCCACAACACCAGTGCAGTGGAGAGCGGCGATATTATATTTTCTCATACAAGCGGAAGTCCGCAATCTTTTGTGATTCAAGCGTATTTACTAAATATGTTATTTACAATAAGGTGGTTTACTTTTTCCAACCATTCAATGCACGACATAAGTTAATACATCGTGTTGCAGTGTTTCATAAAACGCAATAATATTTTTGTCATTCGTAGATATAGCAAAAGCTAGCCTCAGACAAATGAAGTAGTTTACCAAACCTACCATGAAACAAGATTACCTTAAATCAAAATTACTATTAATAATCATAAAGTCTCTCATTCTTATTATTGTAGCCTCAACATATCATTAATTTATCAGTATTGATTTACAGTTTTTATAAGATACCTACCTATCTTCTTTGTCTTAGTTTATCCAAGTCAAGAAGGAACAAAGGAAGTGCTCAACAGTTGTAGAAGTGCAATAATGGCATTTAGCGAAGGCGAGCGTCGGGAAGGTGCCGAGTGAGTAAATGTCAGGCTCGCCGTCAAACTTATTGCAACTTGTTTACTCGCCGCCTGCCGCGCCCTTTGTTCTGCTACAACTTCTCAGACGCGGACGGTTACTTCCTATAAATACAATTTACATTCATTACTCGCTGCGTCAAAATAAAAGGTACTTTAATAGGTGGCTGGCGCACAGCCAGAAAAATACTAAACACCAACCCATTACATGAATGGCTACACAGGTAAATGTTTGGCTGTCTCAACGTTTTACCAAGCTAAACAGTTTCATAAAGAATTACTGTAACATCAACAAACCATTTTGCCTCCACACCACAATGGGATTATCGTAAAAAGCTCGTTCATGCAACAATGTCGCCGAGGATCGCATAAACGCCAGACAACAGACTGCCATCAAAATTTACTACAAATGCTTTACTCCAGTCGAGCATAATAAGCCACGAAGAAACTTTAATCGTAGATGAGTTCACAGAATCTAATAAAAATTAAGTGTCTTTGATGTTTTCATTTAATATGTATTACTTAGAAAGTTTTTAGGAGATGTCGAATAAAATCTCTTGTCCCAACTCATAGTGTTAGTTACAAATTACCTCCTTTCAAACGGCTTAATAGATTTTTGTGTAGGTATATTTGGTAAGTTAACAAGGTTTTATGCTATTTTAAGCGACGTACCTCGCAGGTGAGGCCGCGGGTGACAGCCAGTCTTTTAAGAGACATTAAAGGTGACGCATAACTTTTGAAATTTTTTAGTTCAATTTCTCTGCCAGCTGTACATAGTTAGGTATGATATTGTTTTTTCATTATTTAATTTTTAATGCCTGTAAAATAATTTTTTTTGTTAAATATAATTAAATAAAAAAATAGTAGATTATAAAGGTTAATCAAACTTATTTAGAAAAAGGTATGTCAATCACTACACCACCACATCTTTTGGCATAGGCGTGTGTCAACTGTTTTTCTTCTTTATACGACACTAGGTGACTCGCGCGGTTTTACCCGCGTCAAACTTTATTCTGGCCGGTGCCCGCAAGTTAAAAAGTATTCACAACGCCATCTATTGATTTTTTGTGTAAACTTCTATCTTAAAACCCCGATACTGAAACTTATTTTTTTTTATTTTTTATACTACGCCCATCGCGAACGAACGTATAGTCCACCTGATGGTAAGTGGAGTACAGCCCATGGACATCAACAATCCACAAAAGCAGATTATAGGTGCGTCGCTGCAGCTGAGGACTACGGTGTTATGCCTCATGTGCCAGTAATTTCAGGGCCTGATCTCACCACCAACCGGAACACAGTAATGCAAACACTACTATTTGGTGGCAGGTTAAAGGTGAGACGGTGGTGCTGCCGCCCTCGAGCTCATTCACAAGAGCTCTACCACCAGTAAAATTATTAATTATTAGTTATTTATTTTTATACAAGTATAACTATACGAAATTTCGTATAGTTTGGCCTTAGCTGTTTACGCTCTATATAGGTTGATAAATCAGTCAGTCGGGCGAACAAATATACATATAGGTATAGATGGAGCAAACGGACGTGTGTTCCTCCTGATGACGGTAAGAAATAACTTCAGACCACGGACATAAACTATCCTCAAACGCTGCTTGTAGATGCGTCGCGTCGCTTCATTTGAGGACTGTGTTATGCGTCATGAATAGGGCCTGATGCCTATTAACAATGGCAAAATAGAAATTTGCGAATGTAATTTTATAATAATTATACACTCTTCTATACACTGTATTGTACTACGAGATGTATACAATAAAGCAATCTGCAGTAGCGGCACGAATTCGATTAAAAATCAAAGCATCTTTATCAATTTTTGGATTAGTTCTGTCTTAGTTAAGTAGATAGTTGATGGGCTCATCGCGTCGCTATCACGAATGGACTTAATCAAGTGCAGTCCGAGAGAACGGTCCATTACCTTAACATATCGCCTCCATCAACCGTGACGCTTGCTCAGGACTCAGTACGCTTAAGTCAAGATATCTCACACAGTTTCAATACTGAATAAATAAAAGCTTACGGCAAATATAATGTATTTATATACATTTATAAATTGGCTTAGCCCTTGTTACATAGAACCTAAACATAAAAACATAAAAAAAGAGTGCACGGTTGGCATAGCGGTTAAAGCGGTCGCCTCGCCGCTTTCAACTACGGTGGTGTAGTGGGTTCGATCCCCACATGGAACAAATCTTTGTGAGATTCGCAAAGATTTGTTCTGACTCTGGGTGTGCTTTGTGTGTGTGAAATGTATGTTTGTGAACACCCCGCGACACAGGAGTTATACCTAGTGCGGGCGTCGTATAAAAAAAAAACAGTTAAAGTGTGGGTGTTATTTACGTTTGCCACACTCTTTTTGGGTAATATAGGCAAAATGTTATGTTATTTATTGCATTAGACTATGACTCATCACATAACGTTAAGGGGTATAGGAATAAACTGAACTGTCTGACTGTAGTCTTCGCTAGACAAAAAAATAAAATCCAGATACAAAGTTAAGTGAGTTTAGGATTTAGCTTCGCTTTATTCGTTTTACCATGCGGGCTAGGATTTTTGACTGAAATATTGGCATCCCATCCAATAAATAAACAGCAATATTTATTTTGCAAGAAAATTATTGCATCGATCCAATGGCCTTTGTTTAAATGTCCATTGTCAGCTAATATTATTTTACACATTTTGTTATGTAAAACCGCTACTCTATAATTAAACTTGTAATTACGTTATTAATCATCGCAGTGAACTAATTATTATTCATAATTCTGTTTTTATTAAAATGAGTGCTTTCAATCTGAATACTCTAGAATCTTGACCTAACATTTATTTAGGTAACTTTACATAAATATACTAGTAAGATCTTCGATTCGAAAATCTGAAAACTGACAAAGGATTTACATTTTACACACACTTTAATAGTCAGGTGCGTTTCCGTTGACGCGGAACTGGGCAGAGTGGGGCAGACTGTGAATTGGCCAATGTCAGTGCTTGATATCTCTCATTTCACGTCAGTGCTGCTGCTGCAGCTTCGTGATTGGCCAATGCACAATCCAGTCTGTTCAGCTCCGCTATATAGAAAACGTTCTTATAATAAAAATCGGCCAAGTGCGAGTCGGACTCGCGAACGTAGGGCTTTATAATATTGGAGTTGATTGAGTTGATTGAATGAAAGGTACAATGAGGTTTACGAATTATAACGTATTAAAAAAAACTAATTATTAGATCTCGTTCAAACCAATTTTCGGTGGAAGTTTGCATGGTAATGTACATCATATATTATTTTTACATTTATTATTCCCTTATTTTTAAACTTACGGGAAGGTAGGGGAGGGGGGGACACATTTTTCCACTTAGGAAACGTCTCTCGCGCATCTATTCAGTTTAGAAAAAAATATATTAGAAACCTCAATATCATTTTTGAAGACTTTTCCATAAATACCCCACACGTATGGGTTTGATGAAAAAAAAATTGAGTTTCAGTTCTAAGTATGGGGAACCCCAAAAATTTATTGTTTTTTTTCTATTTTTGTATGAAAATCTAAATGCGGTTCACCGAATACATACATATACTTACCAAATTGCCGCAGTATAGCTCTGGGTGCCGTCTTTTGCCATTAAACAATACTATTCTCTTTGCTACAAAATTCAGTTGCCACGTCATTGTACGACCACTGAATGCTGCAGGCTGTTGACATTCACAATAAAATAAACATGTCTATGTTGTTAAATGTGAATAGTAGTTCATATTGATGAACGTTCTACATATTGGATAAAATGGATCACTGCTTTTTCATATGTTTATTTAGCTGTCCACGTATTTTAATACAGGGCTATTCAATATTCAAAAGAATTTTCGTTAAAAATTTTTGGACAGCCAGTTAATTATGCATGAAAGCCTGCCTATGATAGTGTACCTATTATATCAATAAAATTATGATTGTCGAGCTAGAGATTTAACAGCTTATAATACATTACTTCTCTTCAAACTTACTGCAAGAATATTTGTGTTCCAAATCTATTGTAGCATCTTTACGTTTATTAAGTGTAAGTGCTTATACCACCTGCGATACAAACTTTTGTAATGCAGGTAACTCCCTATTTTACACATATTATATAATTTATTTTGCATCTAGATTTAATGAGTGACACAGCTCTAATTTAGATTTTTGTTAGTATGTAGTTGTTTTAATTTTGACAATTTATAACTAATGATTTATTTTTATTTGACATTGCAAAATTGAATTTGGATTATATTTATTTATCTTTTTAGTTTTTAATTTAAATTTTATTATTTTTGGACTTTAATTGCAATTTATTATTAATTATTTATGATTATTTTGGGCATTTTTATTATGATTTTGGAATCTGTTATTTAATGCTCAATTGGCATTTTGTAATTATACTATTAATTAATGTTATATTACCTACTAATATAAATATATCTGTAATGACGTGTAAACCAATTACTAATAAATGAGTTTTATGAGTTTTTATGAGTACAATTTTATACTGAATGAATGATTTATTTATTTATTAAGAGTCGCGAAGTAAAACTTTCCTATTCGTCTTGTAGCAAAATTTTAATGCAACGTCATTGTACGTCGAACGAGCACTTAATGCTGCAGCTTGTTGACATTCACAACGAAATGTACGTGCCTGTGTTGTTTTATGTTTTGGATAAAATATATCAGTATTTTTATTTTACTGTTTTATTTAGTTTTCGATGTTTTAATACCATAAGGCTAAGTTCAGCAAAATGTTTCGGACGTACGCTTAATTTATAACATAACATAACATCACGCCTATATTACAGAGGTGTACAACACCCACATTTCCCCTGTTATGTTTAGGTCCCATGGGATAGTTGGTGAGCTTATCGCCATCATCCGGGCACAATTCCTACTCCGTGCTGCAATTGTGAATATCCAGACAGAAAGTTCACAAATAAACACTTTGCCCGATCCGGGAATCAAACCCGAGACCTCACGGTTAGAGGCGCATCACTAACAACTAGAAAGAGGCTTAATTAATGGATGAGATAATTGTCTGAACAATTATTGCAGATCTGTAGATCCGATAGCGTAATAACGAAACGAAATGGATAATTGCAATAATTTGTGCTGTAATAATACTGGCTCAGCTGTACAGCACCGAATCTGACACGCGTATGGTTTGCAGTACAACTGAATATGATTAATGCGTTGTGATATATTATGCAGATGTGTCAAGTGGCTGGTCGTATTCACTAATCAATAAGCAAGCAGCAACGAGAAAATGCATATAAGTAAAATACAGCGCAAGTTTTAAATGTTATCGATGCATATTTGAACAAAATGTTATATTGTTGAAACTTTAACTAGTAGCACAGCACTGACATCGTAGTGGACTTATCCAATTTGGCAAATAGGTAATAGAGAGAAGTTCGCCGCCAGGCAGGCGCTCACCAAACGAGAACGCATGCTCATTCCGGCCTATTTGCTAGAATAGCGTCAATATCCTGACGATGAATCGTACTGAACGATAGGAACGTGCTCCTGCATTTAATTTACAGCTTGTTACCAAAATGAACTAAGTTTCTGCTAAAAAACAAACGCAATGTATAGTTACGACCTTATGGACCAATTTATTTTTTAGTGCTTTTTTTAGTCTTCCTTCGCTTTCGTCAATCGAAATATAGTTTTTTTAAGTGTTATATGAAATATGCTATTATATTTTCGTGATAAGGCTGTTAATCTACAGTTAAAAATAAAACAAAACTATCTCTTGTAAGTAATTTAGCAGTTCATCTAAAATAAAGTTTGTTCATAGGATAATTATAAACAAGCAGCAATATAGCTTTTGTCGTCCCCTTTTTAATTGGTCATTGTTAAACTCTGTTATTGTGATTATAATGGGAATTTCTTATTGATTATTTTTGCTTAGCAAATTATACTAAGAAACAATTGAACAATATTGGGACCGGCAGGATTTGAAACTGCGACCTCTGCACAACGGGCAGACGCTTAACCACTAAGCTACGGTCGCTTCTTGCTAGGAACCTTAATTTATAAACTGTGTGTTATATCATTATGTGACTTCACGTTCAGCCATTTGTAGCGATCTTAAGTAAGATACAAACCAACATCGTAAAGTTTCATTCATCACAAATTTTAATGTTGTAAAGAATGAACGCGTACCTTATTTCAACTTCATTTTAATTGCGTTCATTCTTAACGTCGTACTTACGTCGTAACAGTGGCCACTTATTGGGCCAATAAAATTTGACTGAACCATCGACATGACGAAGAAGAAGAAGAAGACTTACGTCGTACATTTTGTCTACAGCAATATTGTCACGTAAATAATTGAATATAACATGCATAATTTTAAAGTGATTATGGTATTTTAATCGTATTTCGTTTCGAGCGATTACGTATTTGATCAGTATGCAGTTATTAGTTTACCTTTGATATCGCAAATTAGAAACTGCAAATTATTATTGCATAAATGTTTCATTAGTTTAACATAATTAGTTTGTTCTGCTAATGTTGGACGTGCTTATGAATATTGTGGTTTTATTTATTAGAGCGAATGTTATATTTATTAACTTTGCATTGATGATTGAGTATTTTTTACCCGAAAACGGCGAAGCCAAAAGAAGGGTAATAATTTTGGCAGTCTTTGTATGTATGTTTATATGTTTGAATGTTTGTATGTTTGTATGTTCCTCCGTAGCGACTAAAATACAGAACGGATTTTAATGAATGAGGTGTCATTAGATTTGTAGGAATAGGCGGGATGACATAGGCCATATATATTTTATTAACATTTTATTTAACGGAGATTCCGTTAAATAAAAGTTAATAAAATCCAACCATCAAAAAATAAAAATGTGATGTGTTTGTGTTTTCACATTACAAATATATACTTATCATATTGTTTAAGTTAAAATCTATAGTTAAAATGCAGTCATACAGTTTTCGCGGTTCTCTCTGCGTAGCAATAAACCAAGATTAAGTACAATATTATTACGTTAGTTTTAACTTAATTCGTGTTAAATAATTTAATTATAACAATGTTTTACTGAGACCTCTTTGTTGGTCTAGTAATTAGCGTATGCGTCAACTACCGCCAGATCTCGGAATTGATTACCGGGTTGGGCAAAAGTGTATCAGGGATTTTTCAGTCAGGAAATTTTCAATAGTAACACGGAGTTGGGTTTTTACCTGTAAGATGACGATAAGCTCACCTTTACATTAGCGATAGGCATACCCCTTTTCACGTCGGACCAAACCATATCAGATGAAGTGTGAATGCTATAAACCTCTGCTACACTCTGACGGGTAATTTAGGAGTGATGCTATGTTTAAAAATGTATTAACTAAACTCCCAGTAGTTCCCAATTTAAACCGAATAAATATTTAATAGCATAGGTATTTACAAAGCGCTTTGTGCATTTGTGCAAGTCTGTGGACGTTTTATGCTGAGCTTTCACAACGAGAGGCATTTTAAGCCCGACTGGTGGCGGCCATTAGCGATCGCTAATTATGAATACTGCCAAATCAACGACACGACCTCACTTTACTGTGCTGTGGCTTAATGCCTCGCATCAATATGAAAATGTTGACTTACCAACACGAACCATTTGTTTTTTTTTGTACAGTTCAATTATAAATACACTAAATAAATCTTTTATCAGAGTGTTCGAGTTTTCTTATTTAAAATTTTATATTAAGAGTAGTACGTACCATAGATTTTTTTTTGTTTAAAAATATCGATGCCCGCACTAGGAATAACTCCTGTGTAGCATGGGTGTTCAGAAACATACATTTCACACACACAGAGCACACCCAGAGTCAGAACAAATCTTTGCTGATTACACAAAGATTTGTCCCATGTGGGGATCGAACCCACAACACCAGCGCAGTTGAAAGCGGCGAGGCGACCACTTTAACCCACCGTGCACTCATTTTTGCAAGTACGTATTGCATTTGGTTTATTTCATGACCTCTTTATATTTTTGACTATTTACTGCTCATTTTGACACTTATTTTCATTCGTGAAACTGAATATGTTGTGACAATCAATATAGTATTCCTTTGTGTTTTTACCAGATCAGTCTAACCTGTTAAAAATACCTGTACTACAACAAAATTACACAAAAATTAAGAAAATAATACTGTAGGATTTTACCTTGGAGGCAAAAGTCACAGTGTCACGTTTTCCAACCCAACTTTTGCGATGACGCAAGCAGAATGTACGAAAAGGCCTCGGGAAAACGTGTATTTTTAGGGCTTAGCGTGGTCTGGGGACACGTTTCGGAGAGCGTGCGATACCATCCGTAAATGAATTCCTGTTCCTTTGATCTTTACATAAATAAACTTTTTTTGTAACGGCAAACGTTAACAAAACTTCTATTGCAGCTAAAATATATAAAAATATTGCTAAAATATATTGCTAAAAGGGATAAAAACTTTTACCAATTTTACTCTAAAACCAAGTATTATTAAAAAGTCTAAACTATTAATTAAAAATGTAAAATAATTTTATAATAAGCTTCTATTGGCGTAACAAGTTTAATTAACAAATAATTTAAAATAAAATCTATAAAGAAATTAATCAACATAAACTAAAAAACGGCTTCTCTTTCGACAAAAGTTTTCTCCAAAATGTTAAAAACCTTAGCTAAATTATATACTACGCAGTCTAAGACCGCCCACCTTACCAGCCAAATCACGGATAATAATCAGAACTTTGTTTTTCAGGTTATTTTGTTTTTCATACATTTTATAGCTCTATAGAAAATAATGTGATTCTATGTTTGTACGTATGTATGTATATAGTTATACTTAAACAATAAACATAAAATATTAAGGCACGTTAACACGTGTTCAACTTTCATCATTTTTTATCTATTTCTTCGCCTCGCTATTGAAATATAAAAAAAAATGTTAATGTTTTCCGTAATGAGTTGAGTTAAAAAGTTATTCTTTATATTTTATGCTCATTACATGACAATATTATTGCTTTATAAAAAATATATATTATTATTATCATTCATATTTCGGCCAGCGACTTAGTATCGCAATACAACGCGGTAATGCCGCCAGCATTTTGGGTACGAGTCATTCTGACAGTTACTTATTAAGTTTTGATTAAGTTGTTAGACTAGTTAATTCTATCATTCGTAACAATCATTTATATTTTTCTGTTAATAAAGATATTCGTCTTTATGAAAAACACTGAGCCTGAAACATTGAGCTACTAAACGAAAAGTAAAAAATACATTACACATCCCGGTTGAATGTACTCAAATAACATTTTTCTATTCTGTTCTTATAATACCTGATAACTTTTGTGAGATTACCTTGATAGTGACGACCGGATGCCGGAGTGGGTAGAGTACCTGCCTGCGACGCCGAGGTCGCGGGTTCGATTCCCGCTTAAGACAAATCTTTGTGTGCATCAACATGGAGGTTTGTCTTAGTCTGGGTGTTTCTATGTATAATTAGTATGTATTTACCAAAGAAAAGTATATATGTATTAATATCAGTTATTCAAGTACCCAAAATACAAGCTCTGCTTAGTTTGGGACTAGATGGCGTTGTGTGTAAGTTGTGAGATATATATATTTTTTTAACCTATATTGTCCCATTGTTGGGCAAAGGTCTGCCCCAAAGACTTCCATTCTTCCCTCTCTTCAGCTTTATCCTGCCAGTCTTCCAGAAAGGTGTCCAAGTCATCGCGCCAGCGTTTTCTCGGCCGGCCTCGGCGACGGCACCGGTGACATATTTATTATATTTATTTATTTATAGTTGTTTGTAATCGAAAAGCATATAAAACAAACAGTTTCAGTGAAATAATAAAATACATTTACTGTTGTACACACGAATTAATAAAATGTAACATAACTATATGTGCAGAAATAATGTGTTCTACGAAATACCAATTCCATAAAATGCTTTCCTGAACTAACAGGAAACTAATTTATAGTAAGTTTTTTGTTTAAGCAAGGAAAAAAGTGTTATCGGACAGCTTCTGCAAATAGAAATAACAAAGAGTTTGTTACACGTGGAATCGGGAACAACGGGCAGTATTCAATGCGGCATACTATCTTTACACATCACAGGAATCAGTATTTTTGGTTTGATAGCAATCTGCTTACGCTACTTTATTAAAATACTTTTTATGCAAACAAGAACCATCTACATTTAAACATACCCAGGTGTAGCAGATGTGTGCAATACTTATTATGTCTGTTGTGTTTAGGTACCATGGTATAGGCGGTTCGTCTATCGCCATCCACCAGGCACAATTCCAACTCCGTGCTGCTATTGTGAATTTTCCGCAAGGAAACGATTTAAAAATTATTTTATTTATTTAACTTATTGCACATAAAATAGTACATAGGCGGACTTAATGCCTGATGGCATTCTCGTACAGTCAACCTATGGTGGTGCAGAGATAAGCATAGGTAGGTGCAGATTAGACAGAGGAATAACTATTGATTTGTAAATAGAAGAAGTACATATTATATCAAATACGTAATAGAGATACATAATATTGGAAATAAAAAATATATAATAATTTATAACATAATAAATACATACATTTATAAATAAAATAATAATAATATATATCTCGCGGTGAAAGGCGCATACGCCAATGGTCTAGTACCATCGTCTACTTTTATACTAAGAAATAGTCGGATATCTTGTATTTTTTGCCTTAGATTATGTCTTGAGTTACCCAATCAAAATGTTTTAATCCCGAGAATTCCAAAGTTTTAAAGCTGTGAAGTAGACGGTAATATTAGGAGACGGGTCTGGCGTTGAAATATTGATGTAAAAATTGATTGAGACTGTGAACATTTTAGTTATCGTTTTAGCTTATTTTAACACCATAATATTTTAGGAATATTAAAAGGAATTTATAGAACACGTGTTGAAGTTTTATTCAAAGGTAAGTCTCCTTTGTTTAGTATGACAAGCGTGACGTACAAATTTCAAAGGAATATTAATCAATTAGATGTATTTATTAATAAAACTATTCGAGGCTCATGCAAAAAATACCAATAATTCTCCAACTGCCATTAATTACCGAAGCTAACTAGTATAGATTCCTACTCGGTATACACGTATCGAGAGCCACGTTTTCCAAACAACAAAGCACTTCACTTATTGGAAAATCGGAGCTAAGGCTAAGAAAATTTAATAATACGAGGCCAGCGGTCGCAGTTACCAACGACTGAGTCTAACAACGCGTTTATTGAGAGTTATTTGAAACCCGTCTGCGGTCACCGTCTGCCTGTAAGAGGTTTCTGTTACTTGTGAACTTCTTGCCAATGCATTTTCGCAAACATTTTTTGATCATTTTTATAGGTATACAGTGCCAATAGTTCTGCGAAAGTTTGAGTAGAAGTGTAGATGGGTTTCAATGCAGTTTGGTGTCTTAAAATCGTACAAGGGGAGGTCAAAAAGTTTGCAGAATGGAGGGGTTAGAGAGGGTAAGGGTAGTTATTTTTACCTGTCGCTACTTGTTGACTTAATACAATTATAAATACTAAGTTTCATTCTTATCGGTTCATTAACCTTTGAGATATCACTGGATAAACAAGTCAATCGGGAAGAAAATATCAACTATAACTATACTTGAGAAAATTGAGTATATTGTCGTGATTAAGTTCCTCACTATGCAAAGTAGAACACCTTAGAACATTATGAAAGAAATGTCATCAGTTTATGGGGAATCTCTTGCACTGGAAAAACAATGATTGACAAGTGGCATAGTCTTTTCAAGCAAGGCAGAGACTCAATTGAAGACGATCAACGCTCAGGTCAACCATTAATTTTCCTGTATAATTCTATATCGATGGTAAGTTTTTGCACTTGCAGTTGTATACGTAAAAACCATTGATATTAACCCAAATGTATCAACTTATTTGTTGGTGTTCACATTGCGTATCAGCACTATGACTAGTAAATAGTGATGAATCATCAACATTGATTTAGTTGAATACATTTGGACGTGTCTATGAATGTTATCGTTTTAAGGTTCCTGTAATGATAGTGAATACTAAACGTTTCCATATAAATGAAGTTGCAGATGTCAATTAGACAACGTGTCTAAATCGCTTAATTATTATAAAGGTAAATAAATACCTATGCTCGACTAAATTAATAACGTGATTTAGACCCGTTGTCTAATTTTTTGAAAAATGTTCTCAAATCGCGAAAGTTTAAAAACATAAATCGTCAATAGGCGTCAATACTCCATAATTATACCATACAATCGATAAGACTAGGGTGTCTCAGGCTGATACTTCTAAATTAAAACACAAATTTGTTTTGTTTAGGAGTATATGGTATGAAAGTTCTGTTTTAAAGTATGGTCTAATATCCTATTTTCCCTGGTTTAAATACTTATTTAACTAGCTGGAAACTGCAAACTATCATAACTTAACCCAATAGCAGCCCTGTATTTAATACATGTCCCACTGCTGGGCTCGGGCCTCTTCTTATGATGAGAAGGGTTAGGCCATAGTCCACCACGGTGGCCAAGTGCGGATTGGTAGATTTCACACACCCTCGAGCACTTATTAGGCACTCTCAGGCATGTAGGTTGCCTCACGACGTTTTCCTTCACCGTTAGCGAGCGATAATTTATATTATAAATACACACATGTCTTCGAAAAGACGAGAGGTGTGTGCCGTGGGTTCGATCCCGAGACCTTTAACTTCGCAGTCCTATGGTCTCCAACTCGGCTATCGCTTCTTGTCAACTATCATAAGCTGAGGGTAAAATTAATGACAACGTGATAAATAATAAATATAATATAAAAAAATATTTCAAATCATTATTTTAGAAAACTTAAATTTTTGTTACAAGAAAGGCTTCTCCTTTCGATTTCGTTTTGCCCAGTCATATCTCTAGGGGTAGATTGCTTTTCATTGTCAGCAATAAATTGCTCGCCTTTTACTTTGCAGGTGTTACCTGCGTCCCAAGGTAGTATTGCTACCAAAACAATTTTTCTTCCTGCCAATAATCTTATAAGTACAGATGTATTACCACATATGCTGCATCAAAGATAAGAAAATAGTTATTATAGTGCGATAGGAAAGGATAAAATAAATAAAATAAAGATTACTATACATAGTAATTAATTGTGACTTCAGACGTTTTAAGTTGTCGTTGTATTGAAAAATGATGCGGAGGAATTTTTATATGACGCATAATTTAAATACTTTATTTATTAATTGTGTATGGTATATATACCATACACAATTAATAAATAAAAAACAACTAATGATTAATTATAATTAATCATTAGTTATTTTTATTAGACGACAAAATAAAACCAAAAAATAAATAAATAAAATCTTTATAGTGATAAAGCTAGGGTGCTATAGTTCGTGGATTGCGTCAGTCGCGAGCCGCTCGTAGTACAATAACGTTTTTTGATACAAATAAGATGCATTTTTTTTGTATGAAAACATTTTACTGTCGCGAGTGGTCCCCTTTGCTGTGTATAAATGCAATATATGTATGTGATAAGATATTTCACCAAAGGTGACTCAGCTTTTTTTGTGCTAAAGTGTAACAAACATCAACACATCTTCACAAAGTTTCGAATTTATAGTTTCATTTAAGTAGCAGTACCAATATCTGACAGAACATGTTTATTAAATAATACAAATAAATAATATTGAAGTGTCTGATTTTAATGTCAAAATAACAATTTTTTTTTAAGTTTGTATATTGTTTGCAAAAAATTAATACCTTTTGGCTTTCTGTCTGTTTGTATTGACAAATCTTCTTAACAGCTGGACCCATTGTACTCTTTTTGCTTTGTTGCGGGTAACTGACTATAAGGCGTGTAATATCCGCAACTTTTTATTGAAGTACCTACCACGCAGACGAGAGAATGTTAGTTTTTTTGTATGATAGCGCTAATCTCGAGAACTGGTCGTATTTAGATATTTTTTTTTGTGTTTGTTAGTCTAACTCTCAATAAAAGTCTTTTTTTTAGATATACACTACGCTAAACTTCACGGGAGCGGAGCAATAAAGTTGACCGCGGGTTAAAGTGCAGGAGCAACTACTACCTAATACAACGAATTCCACGCGGACGAAGTCGCAGGCAAAAGCTAGTATAAAATATAATGCTAATAAGTTGACGGCAACAACAATTAGGTTTTATTGTGGTCTGGGGAAGCGCTGGAGAAGGATGGCGGTATTCGCAAATTAATGTCTGTACCTTTGATGTCGGCGGTATTGTCGCTCTGTTGTACAAATAAACATACAACCTGCGAGCGGGCCTTCATAACTCCCCGGAGGTTGATGTGCTGAGTCCGCAAAAAGGAGTTTAAGCTTTTACTAGACTTGTTTGGTTAGGATATTAGACCTTTTTGTTTTTTATACTGAAAAAAGCCTGACGTACACTGATTCGAGCGAGAGAGAGGTTATGCCCGAGCTGCATGGACAAATTCAGTATGTTTTGTGAACTGGACTTACCCAGGATGCAAGGTATTGCACTCATTGACACTGCTTAAAGATTGAAAATGCGTTATTGATATTAATTAACTTATTAGGACGTAAAATAAATCTATGTTACAGTTGTACTCTTATTGTAGTTCTAGTGTACAAAATCCTAATCCAATCCTAATAGCCTTATCAGAAACGATTATTATATATTGTTGTTATTGTTTGTATAATTACGCCAAAAATAACTTTGTCTGTCTGTTACGTTTTCATGCCAAAACAGCCAGACCGACTTTGATGAAATTTGGTACGGAGATAGATGTGGTCTTAGAGCAGGATAAAGGCTACCTTTTGGCCGCTTTGAAACCACAGGGCGCTGCTAGTGTTTGTCGATAGAGGATACGATACATTATATTATTTCAATAAATATACTAAAATACGTATAGCGAAATCCGTTACCTTATGTTTTATGAATGCTACGAAGAGCTACGACGTAGACAGCGGGTGTTCTATTTCACTTTTGAGTCTCAGACGCCGTAGCGCCCGTAGCAAACCTCTACGTTATGACTAACTAAAGCCATCGTTTATTCTATCAAAGACATCCTTCTTCTTATTAAAGGCAATTCAATTTTAATGAGGTGTTTCTGAAAACATTTTCATATTTTCTTAAAGATCTAAGGTGCACCCAGACCGGCGAGCATTCGCTTGTAATGTTACGTGGCAGATTCAATTTGTAACGTTACGTTAAGAGTAGAGTCCCGAGCGCTGCGTTTTCATACTGACGTAATATTAAACCAATATAACGTCACGACTTTAATATTATTAAGTTTTAACCTTTTTTTATAGACAATTAATAATATCTCAAATTCAAATTCAAATCATTTATTTTCATAGGCCCCAGGAGGCGCTTCAAACTCAAATACTAAAATGCATGTTTTGATACAAAATTGTTTTGATCATTACTTGAGTTACATACAAATTGAAGAAATAAAATAAAATGCAAAGCAAAAGGGCAAAGTGATATTTGTGAACTTTTCATCAGGAAATTCACAATAGCCACGGAGTTGGAATTGTGCCTGGTGGATGGCGACTGGCTGACCCCCTATCCCAGAGGTCCTAAACATAACAGGTGAAATGTGGTTGTTACCTCTGCCACACCCTTTTGGGTAATATAAGCCTGATGTTACGTTAAGAAATAAGGATTAAAGTAACCTAGTATCAAAGCAATTGAATTTTTCAAGCTCCTAGTTCGTCGGAACGACGTCGACGCTTGGAGACGTTTCCATGACTGACGGACAGGATTAACACTTGCCGAGGTAATATACGTCTTTTATATAATAATAATAATATAATAATAATAATAAATCATTTATTTCAGGCTGCATAGGCCCATAGATATATACCTTAACCTAAAAATACATTATTATAAATTCACTTCCTTTGCACTAAGTCTTAGTGCGTTCCTGGGGTATAAGAGTATAAGAATGGTGCCTCATTTTATGTTAGCAAGATTTACTTATTTTGTATAGTATTTATCGAGTGCACGGTTGGCGTAATGGTTAAAGCGGTCGCCTCGCCGCTTTCAACTGCGCTGGTGTTGTGGGTTCGATCCCGACTCGGTTCAAATCTTTGTCTGACTCATAAAGATTATACAACACTGGATAAGTATGTACATTGATGCGCTCTGTATTTTATTTTTAAGGTCATTTGGTAAATAAAGAATTTAAAATTTACCTTGTACCCTAAAAGACCTTATGCAGGCCAACCAAAAAGGCGTCCTAGTCGCTTCCTATAGGTCTAAAACTGTATAAATGGAAAATGTTATACAGAATTTCAATTGTTTACATTTCTTGCTTTGGATTAGATTTATTTATTTATTTATTTATTTATTGGTTCGCCTACAATTGTTACACATTTATTACATGTAATACAAGCATGATCAACAACGTTTGGGTGCACAATATCAATCGGCAAACACAGCATTCACAATAAACATATGGATTAGTAAAAACAAAAATAACATAGGTTAGAAGTTAGGTTGATATTAACGTTACAAAAAATTTTCGTGAAGCATGCATTAGTAAATAAACTTAAAGCTAACATATTAATTTAATTTAAATGGCACAGTTTAATTATAAAAGTTGTTAAAAGAAATTAGTTCTGTTGTGAACCTGACTCTTAAATCTAACAAGTTTGGTATTAAGCATATCAATTTGAGTGTCAAACTTATTATATTCTACTGAGTCTTGGTATTGGAGAGTTGAAGCCGAGGACCGTACTGCGAGATGGTGGGTACAGTAGATTAACAGTAGATCTAATAGGATTATAATTCACTTTCCTTTGAAACGTCGTCACAAAGCATTACCAAGTGTTACACAGCGACATTTCACGACGCAGTTGACGTAGAAATTAGCTAAGCTTAGACATACGTGTCTGGCAGACATTGCTAACTCGACGCGAGAGTTCCCCCCCACGCCTCACTGATTGCTGGTACCTCGCTGCAGGCAAATGCGACGATTATATCAAATTATGGTTGAGAAACCAAGATACTAAGAAACCAAAATAAGATTTTTTTCTTGACTATAATATTTACTAAAAGCCGTGGTCCTGTCTCCTATAACTGTGGATTGTAATTTTATAATATAAGTTGTTAACGTACTGTTTTTCTTGTTGCAGAATCTCGGCACTCATGTTATTGAACGGCAATAACCTGCAACAATGTGGCAATTTCATTAAAAATAAGTGAACTTTTGAGTAACCACTGAAAAATGTTTCAAGAATATTTTCAGTTTGTAACGAATTTGCCACGTATTCGCAGAAGTAGAGTGTGAATTGAAATGTGAGTAAAGAATTAAAATTATACACCAGAAATGCCCAAAAGGGGCGCAAATTTGTGAGAAGATTTGTCAAGAGCTTCGCAAAACTATAAGCGTAGTAAATATATCGCAAGGAAATTCTGGTTATAACCGGAACCTCGTGTACAGGATTCCTGTGAAATTGTGTTTGAAAACTTTGATGTAACGTAGCGTCCGTGTGCTCCATTGAAACTCGGAAACTATTGTACAAAGGATTACACCATATTACTCAATATTTGATTCAGAGATGGAATATTTCCGTGTGTTTGTTATACCGAATGAATGTTTCGTGTTAGTGATTTATTAGAGAATTTAACATCAGCATTGAGTCTACAACTGTGCCCTTTGGAGCTAAATATAACCGGTGAATGTAAATGTTATACATCTTCTCCACATCTCCTTGGGTGATATAGGCTCGATGTAATGTTAATAACAACACAGAGTCATGTAACCACGTGTCCGACGTATTTGGAAGTAACGAGTATCCGTAATTAGTGAGTGCGCTAATGGCCGCCACCAGTCATAATTCCTCCTGTTAGCTGAGTATTAACGCCAGTATTTGCACAGATGCTTATTGGAATGCTATGAAAAGAGATTCGCTTGTTTTGTAGACTATACACAAGCACACGCTAATATTATAATTTGCCGAGCCTTTTCTCAGTTACATTGGGGTCGCCTTCTAGCCTGTCGGATTGAGCTAAATATCAGTATTTTACGTAAAGCGGCAGCCATCTGACCTCCACAATCCAGTAGAAGGTAATACTCTTTGTTTATTTATTTATTTATTCATTTAATCTTACAAGCTAACAGATGTTACATCCAAAACGCTTACAAGATTAGTGTTATGTCAATATTAAACATAAAAAAGTATAGATATATATAAAATTAAATTATTTACAAGCTTGTGTCATTTTACAAAAGATTTTTATAACAAAGAATAGAATCTTAATGTCAATACAAATACAATAATAACAATAGATTCAAATGATAAAATTAATAAAAATATAATTGTTGGACTAGTTGTCAGACTTCCTAGCCTTTGACTACACGTAACCACTGTCATAGATGTTTAAATAACAACCGGGACCGATAGCTTACCGTGCTCGCCGAGGCACGAGGGAAAACTTGTTATGTTAATGATGGCCACCGATCCACGGCCGACCGCGGTTAGCATTGCTTAACTTGCAAGATTGATCGATCCGCGCGTCTTCGGCTTAGCCACGAGCTCCAAGTACACGTTGATATATAAAAAGCTATATGTTCTTATGGTGTTAGGGCTTTGGAGAAACCCCTTGAGAGAAGCCTCATCTTTAAAACATTGCCAAACAATGTAGTGAGTGATGATAATATTGAGATTTCGTCCTTATATTAATAATTACTCATGATCTCAACATAATAAAATTAAAGTTCTCAGATGTCGCCACGAATCTGCAATATTTTTTTATTCTGGTTTGAAATATTATAGCTAGGTTTTATCATTTATCACAATAATATTTTATTAATTAAAAATAAAAAAAACAAAATTTCTACTTACCTAAAAATAAATGACTATAAGCTAAATCTATGTACAAACCTAATCTAAATCTACAAACCTAATCTAAAAAAAAAATAAAGTAGGAATTATTTTTGAGGTTAAAACTATCCAAACAAACATAAGGTACCTGGGTATACGAGCCGTGGCGGGGAGAGCGGAGCGAGGTATTGTGCACGGATTTATTAGGGGCTTTGCACAACTATTATCGTTCCACACATATTGTATTGGGACGCCCGGCTGTAAACATAACTATATTTATGTATGTATGTAAAAGTTTCAAATAAAATTGTATTTAGAATTTTGAGGTAACTTTCCATGCTATGTTAAAACTATTATGAATAGAATAAAACGTTGCAGGGGACCATTTATATATTTTAAATTTTACATAAGATAAAATAACATCTAGCCTATGATACTTAAGGTCAGGAGGTGTCAAATGACTTAGCATCGATTCCGGAAGCTAAAGAAAGGACACCCGGGTACGCGACCCCAGCCGTTACGAGCTTCTGCTGTTTCAGTCCCTTGGAATTGTGTCCGGTGGATGGCGATAGGACTTAAACATATCAGGTGAAGTTTGGGGGGTGAACACCTCTGCCACACCCTTTTGGGTAATTAGCGTGATGATATGTTTTATCTGTTTTACTCTCTCTGCACTATGTCATGACTTCGCCTACCTTGTTATATCTGCACCACCTGAAGGTAGACTGGTAGAGAATGCCCTAGGCATTAAGTCCGCCAATATACACGTGTGTATGAAGTTTAATAAATAAATAAATAAATATGTTATTAGTGTCTTATGCCAAAGTATTTCGTATGATTGAACTTTTATTATTCAAATAGATGAAATAAGTTTTTAGCTGCAATAAAAATGGAAATTTCAATACATACAGTTCACATTTCATTGCAATAAATTTTTAATGACTGAATCTGGGATATTTCAGCAAAAATCTAAAAATTGCAATATCGTAAAAACCACAGAATTTCGGCAGAACATTAAGGGGCTCAATTATTCCACCCTGCAAGGAATAAGTTGAATCACCAAAATCCCTGTGTACCTATTGTACGATAAAGGCAACAAAACTGAAAGCAGACATCTTCAACTCTCCTGCCGTCTCCCAAACTTGATTGCTACCGTCTTCATTAATTTGAATTTGATAAAAGTTTGCATGCGCTTTCTCTATTCACTTTGACTATCTTGCTAAAATTGAACTAAACTTAGTTTTTTTCATACGTTTGAAATTTCGATATTTTGAAAAAAAAATTTAAACGTCAAAAAAGTGGCGAATATTTTTAGGACTAGGAACCTGTCAACTTGGTCTTAGTGTAATTAGTTTCATTTATGTCTTATAACTGTCAACTTGGTCTTAGTGTAATTAGTTTCATTTATGTCTTATAACTGTCAACTTGGTCTTAGTGTAATTAGTTTCATTTATGTCTTATAACTGAAGTGTTACGATGTTTTACTTATAATTGAAGGCTTTTACCATCTACTCAAAACAAGAAATGTAAGAAGAGCTTCTAACTGATAAGAAAATAAACAATTGTATTGGTGTTTTTTCTTATTCTCGATCCTATATTATTTATTATTATTATTTAACCTAAAGCAAACCTCGCAGAAAATAAAAACATCCGATAAGAGTGTACGTGTACAGCAATCAATGTGTGCAGGTGCTTTATCTGAGTATGGCGTGAAAACCCTTTCGCGGCCGCCGCGGCTCTGCCGGCAAATTGAATTGTTCCACCAACCGTCCTTATCTCAGCGGAGAGACTACTCCCTTTCCCGTACTAAACACCTATAGAACGTTCCCTCACGTACCCTGAATACTTCTCGTTTTATTTGTATCAAAGACAAAAGGTCCATTGGCTCGGCCCTGTCATCGTATACATTCAGTATTTGTTCCAGTACATAAACGGTGTACTGTCATCTTTTTTGGGCTCGCTACAAATTGGTGCTGTATTTTATTTGGTCCTGCTGATAATTTATTGTCTAACCGTATTATGTGTGCAACATCCAGCAGTGATTTGAGGTTGGGCCCGTCATGAAATATGTATGGCTAAGGGTTAAATACGTTTAATGTTATATGTTACTACTAACGTGCCACAACTAAGCGTTGGTTAACCTCGCGTACTTGTTTAATAAAAACGTATACAAGTTTGTTGACTTCTTCTTTCGAAAGTACTTTCCCAAGTCAAGAAGGAACAAAGCCATCTGTGCTCAACAGTTGTAGAAGTGCAATAATGGCATTTAGCGAAGGCGAGCGTCGGGAAGGTGCCGAGTGAGTAAATGTAAGGCTCGCCGTCAAACTTATTGCAACTTGTTTACTCGCCGCCTTCCTCGCCCTTTGTTCTGCTACAACTTCTCAGACGCGGACGGTTACTTCCTATAAATACAATTTGCATTCATTACTCGCTGCGTCAAAATAAAAGGTACTTTAATAGGTGGCTGGCGCACAGCCAGAAAAATACTAAACGTCGATCTATTAAATGAAAGGCTACACAGGTAAATCTTTAGCTACCTCAATGTATTACCAAGCTAAACAGTTTCATAAAGAATTACTGTTACATCAACAAATCATTTTGCTTTCACACCACAATGGGATTATCGTAAAAAGCTCGTTCATGCAACAATGTCGCCGAGGATCGAATAAACGCCAGACAACAGACTGCCATCAAAATTTACTATAAATGCTTTGCTCAGTCGCCTTAAATACGCTATGAAGAAAATTTCATCGTAGATGAGTTACCAGAGAGAAAAGAGAAATGGTGTGATGTTTTTATCAAATTAAATTGATTACAGGCAATAAAACTAAATCAATCGTATTGAGCAAGAGGGGTCGCAATTGTGTTTATCGTCCAAATCTCTTGGCAAAGCCGTGTGTCGCTGCCTGGCCTAATTCGTATTTACAATGGCTGGGTGGTGCAAATCTGGTATTTGTGTTTGCAATATTGATGTGTTGCAATTACTTAAGCACATTCAGGAGTAATGTCGGAGGTAATGTCAAATACAAATGGGAGTAGGTATATTATAGTTAACATGTGGTCGGTTTTAAACATAACCTGCAGTACCACCAAACAGCAAACACCATATTTTTGTAGTTCGTTAAAAGGATAAAAGAAAACGTTAGCTAAATCTGTTCCCGCTTTTGTGGCGCGCTGGCGGTGGATGGTCCCGGATATCGACTTAATGAAGAACACTCGGCGCCCTCACGCGGCTCTGCTATTTAACAGAATGGTCGCTATTTACGCAGATTAACCCAAGGGATCTGCTGGAAAATGATATTCTTCGTTAAAAACTCTTGCAAGATTCGAGCTTTAACGCCTGGAAATTGGAATTTACGACATTCTATTTTAAAAAGACTTTTCCTAAGAACACAGATGAGTTATTAATATTGACACATAGACTCTTCTTTGATTGTCTAATAAATGATTATTTTCTTAAATTAAAAGCTTTATAAGTTTAGACCTCGTAAACGAGCTTACCATTTGTATGCCGGAAAGTGTTCACTACAATCTGAACTTATATACTGATAAAAATTAATTAAAAACCACGTCTTCCCTTTTTGCATTTTCAGGAACTCTTAATTAGAGAATATTACGACTGACGATTTTTTGAATATACGGGACAATTATGATTTTAAAAAGTAAGTCAATAGCCTAGCTTCTTTCTAATTAAGTATAACATAGTATGCAGGCAAGAGTAATAAAGGCATCGATCGTGGCATCACGGCATCGCCTTGCTAACAAAGACATTGTTTCAAAAATCAGAGCTCTTATTATTATTATTTTTTATTAAATTGTCCATAGTTTTAGTAACTTCAAGGAATATGCATGATTTTTGTTAACAGTCGTTTATTTTGACGGTGTATATTTTATTGATTTTCTTGAACAATCTTTATCAGTAAAAGATTTAAAAAACCCTTTAGTACAAAAGTGTGCAGTAACAAGAAAGCATTCGTCAAAAGTAATTTCTGAATAATATTTCCATATTTAAGTATCTGTTTACCTTATTATAACTTAAAGCAACTTTAGCCGATACTGGTTTAGTAGATAGTAGATAGTGTCATGGCGTCGCCATCACGAATGGACTTAATCAAGTGCAGTCCGAGAGAACGGTCCATTACCGTAACATATCGTCTCCATCGACCGTGACGCTTGCTCAGTATACTTAAGACAAGATAATAATAATATCTTACTCTGTTTCAATACTGAGAGATGAAAAGTTTAAGGCAATAAAATTATTTAAAAAAAACCGGCTATGTGCGTGTCGGTGCTTGTGCAATATACTTCCGTAGCTAGTCGTGCCAACATATTTAGACCTAGAACGGGTTTGCTATCTGTATAAAACCACCAACATCATACAAATCATTATTTTGAAAGGGTTTTGTATTAATTAACATATTGTTACAATAGTTATTATTTTTTGTTTTATAATATATAACTCATACTAATTAAGTTAACGTAGCGGCTATAGTTTTCCTTGGAAGTCTACATGTAATTTTGATTCTATAAAGATTTTTTGAGCCAATGGCTCAAATTCGCAAAGTAATAAACGAATTATGAATTATGAAGTGGGGAGGTAAGTTGTACCCCGCTAGTGTCAAATCATAGCATTTGATATATGATCGGCGGTCATTCACATTTGAAGTTGAGTGCAGTCAATTAAGGATTTGGCACTAAACCCAATGTATTATAAAAAATATATGCCTGAGATATTTTTATATAACGGTTCCAAAAATCATTGCTTAAATGTTCAACATCAGTCAATATCGTATTATTTTACGGAGTTTTATAAAAATATGTAAAACCGCTACCCTATTGTTAAGGTTTCAACTAAATTAATTTGATGCAGGTAGTACTCAGCGTAGCGTATTTCATTTTAATTATATTTTAAGCTAACAATACAACGAGTTCGTTGAACTCGAGTAAACAATGCCAAAAAGTAAGTACATATATTATTTAAAAAAAAATTTAAATATTTCAGTTTCTACATTTACGAAAGAAATAATAATATGCAAATAGCACTGCGATTCTAATACAAAACTTTGCAACAAGAGTCGCGTATTTGTATTCCAAATGTTTTGTTACATGTTTATGTATTAACATTCAAGTAACAAAACATTCTCGTGCTCTTTGTGAGAAAATGTAAATGCAATGTCATAGCCCCTGCAACGGGGATAGTTAGCCATTTTAAAAATCAAGTTATTGGCTAAAGCGTGGTGAGGGAGAGGGGGATGACATATACTAACATGTGTTAATGCAAAAACATGTCACTACAATCTGCATAAAATTACGTAACATAACAAGCAATACATTATGTACCCACTTTAATAATCACTTTATTAAAAGTTTACCAAAAAAGTAATAGTTTTTTCTAGAGGCCATATATGGTTTCTGCGCGCTTTAAGCATCTTGAAAAATATAAATATGGAAACCACATAATAATATGGTTTTCCTGCGCCTGAGGGGATAATACACACGGTTACACATAAAGCTACACATATTCAGTATAGCTTATGCTGGGTATGTATAACTTGATGTGTAGCCGTGTGTGCAAGTACTGAATACTGCTGGCTGTTGACATTCACAATGAAATGTTCGTTCTATCTCGTTTTATGTGCGTCTACGTGTAATTCATATTGATGAACATTCAACCAATAAAATGTATCAATGTTTTTATTGCACATGTTTATTTACCTTTTAGCGTTTTAATGAAACACGTATACGAAACGTTCACACTTTATTTATTTATCATCAAAATGTGTCGCGTTTTTCTGTTTGCTACGAAACACTACGAGCTACAAAAGTGCTACGATGTTGCTACGTTAAACTATACAGAGCCCAATCCTATCGGGAAAACTAGAAATGCTAGAATTTTAGGGGCTTGTTAACTTATATGACTTAATACTATTATAATTTATAGTAAAAAAATCATGCTACTTTTCCGGGCCCACTGTATTTAAAACGACTGCTTCGCTTGTCCAAGCAGAGAGACAAAATACCTATGAATATTATTTACTATGATATGCAGAATTACAACAAAAACTAATATAGAGAATATACTGCTAATGCTATAAAGCAAATTTCCTATCATAACAATATTTGTATAAGCGAGACGGGATTATTGTTGAAATTTGAATACAAAAATTTACAAGAACTAACATAGTGCGCCAATTTTTTATGACACCAAAATTAAACCAATATGCTTTATTGAATGAGCTTATAGACTAGTAAGACAAGTTCCAAATAAATCCCTGTTTGGCAAATAGGTAATAGAGAGAAGTTCGCCGCCAGGCAGGCGCTCTCCAAAAGAGAACGCGTGCTCATTCCGGCCTATTTGGTAGAATAGCGTCGATTTCCTGACGATGAACCGTACTGGACGATAGGAACGTGCTCCTGCATTTCATTTATAGATTGTTACCAAAGTAAACTACTTTCATGCTAAATTAAAGCTGTCAAGTACAGTTTTGGTGATTTTATTTATCATTCATCTCTTTGCTATCTTTTAACACAAGAATAATTCAATTTGTATATAGAAAATACAGGTAATAGGTAGGATGCTGGCAGTAGAAATGTGTTTGAACTTGCGTTACGTAAAACTCGCACCAAGAAACCACAAACAATAAACAAATGTAGTGTTAGTCAAGTACAATGTCAGAAAACAGTCCCGAAACTAACATTTTCTTGCATCACGTTGACTTTGACTTTGATTCCCGGGTTGAACAACAGTGTTATCTAAAATTTTTCATTAGAAAATGTTCAGTAGCAACTCGAAAGCGGAATATATATGACATGAAACTTAATTTTCAACATAAAGGTTAAAAAAACAATGTTCGAATATGTTTTCAATAATCTTTTCTACAAAATGTTGATAAGATTTTGTGAAATTTTAGATATTTTAAATGGAATAAAGAATTCATTATCAATCAATAAGGTAATAAAATAAAATGAAATATTCACGGCAAGGAAAACTACTAGCTGGTAATGCTAAACAATTTATTTCCCCCGTCTAATAAAATATGCAAATGGATTTTTCAATAATGCAACAGTCTGTGTTTTTATTTATTTATCCAACAAACTTTGAAATGAGTTTGTTGTTAGCTAATAAATAAAACACTGGCCGTGTGATAAATTATAATTAAAACTTCGCAAGGTAAACTAAGCAACGAGTACATGAAACTTGTTTGAATCGCAAAATTCTTAACTTATAAGGGGAAACGTGACGTTCATATTCGTCAGACGGGCCTGCAGCTGAAACCGGATATAAATGCAGTAATAAACTGTGCATTAAAATTTCTAGAGCCACGTATGTAACAATATTTTTACGACATTTAAATTGCAACTAAACACGATATTGAAAATTGACTTTTGAACAAGTTTTTCTAGATTCTAACATAAATCAATCTTAGCTGGACATGGTTGTGTTTGGTAAATTTGTCATAAAGTTAACTTTTACCGACAGACAAGCACTCAAAGCTTACCCACCAACCGGGTGACCCGCGCCGTCGTCGCGGTGGGGCTTAGTAGCCGTGCCTTGGTCAACCACGGCGAAGCTAAGTGATCCCAAGTGGTTGCTGTTTCTCGGACTTTTGAGGGAAGCCCATGTAAAAGCAGCTTACAGGTTGCGAGGTTTTATTGAATTGATGCATGCATTAAAAAAGGTAATTACTACACGGTGAATATAGAGATGTAAAGATGATTTCCAGTGACAACATCAATTTTTACAATGCATGCATTAATTTCATGCTAGTTTCGTTAAAATTTCCGCCTATTTGTTGAAACATCGTCGATATCTTTGATTAGATTATTTCCTCTGAGGTCGATATCTTACATAAAGATTGGAGCGCTGCATTTCATTGTTACCAAAATAAACAAAGTTCGTACTAAATAACGATCTCCAATTACTTTCTATGGACTCTATCTACTATCGCTGACAAAGAAACTGTCTCCTTTATTTACCCTTTTACAGCGCATCCCATTGCTATCTAAAGACGGAATAACTAAGTTTGTAAATGCGAAAATACGGGTAATGGGGAAGGCTGTACACAATAATAGATACAGAGGTACAAAGCCTTTGTCGTCCCCTTCTTAATCTGATAATAATTGAACTCAATTTGCTGTTATTGCAGTGAATGTGCTGTTATACGGTTTGTAGACACACAATGCTGTTTGTGGTCATAATAGCAATTGGCTTGTAAAACCCCTTACAACAATGTTATATTATTAGTACGCCAAAAGAGATAGCTTGTTCGGCAGCTTAACTTGTGTGTGTTTTACTTTTTTAATAGAATAAAACGTTTTTTTTATAAATTAATAAATTAAAAAATACTAAGAATACATTTTGTAACATTAAAGCAAAAACTATAAATAATATGTCTCTCAATTGATGTGATATTTGAGTGAAAAATTGAGAGGTGGTCGTATAAGGCTCCGTATCGTTCGACGCTGAAAATAGCTGCTACTCTCCGTAGTCGGATGTTCGCCATCGCCGGCTGTTATCCAAATCTATATAGTACATCCTACTTACCATTCTGCAATATTTGTATAACATTTTGTGACCTTTTTGTTTGATTAACTGTCTTCTTTTCTATAAATAAACTTTGCTTACCCGAAGTCCAATAAATAAAGGCCTGTTTTACCATCATCAATTTAGTTATGATAATCAATTTTGAATAACGATTATTAATTATTATTACGAAGACACACAAACATGCACTACCTTGTTGATACACATTCTTTTAAGAATTGGGCTATATAAGGAGATAGCTTCTAAGTGCTGCTTCGCCCACTGAAGTTTTGAAATATTGCCACACCAATTTTCATTCAACTCGTTTTTGTAGATTTGAAGAATTTTGGTAACAAACTAACAAACAAAAAAAAATTTTATTGCTTTACAAAATTCTTAGCTACACCAATAGTTATTTGTCTATTTTTCTTAAATTTAAACCATCTGCAGGTTATTTCAATTTAATGATGGCTTGATTGATTGGGTACTAGTGGTTTCGTTTTGTTATAATATGAGCTGCACTGTGAATTCACGGTCTATCGGCAATCAGGCTTGTTCGTCATGCGTTCAATTTGAGAGTTCCCTTTGATGCATATTTCAACAAGTTTCATGGCGGCCGCGTTACAGACAAGGGTTCACTGAAATTTTATCTTAATTAAAACTGCTCGTATCAGTGCAGTACATCACTTTATCGCTCGCTCGTTATTCACAGATAAATATTGTGGGGTGAATCAGTTTTGACAAAATGAAGATACCGTGAACATTTTTGTGATGCTTTGTTTCCAGTTCAATGACCGGTAGGCATTATTATTATTGTGTTAATCTTTATTTATTGCTTGATTAATAATTACTTATGCTGATTAACAAAAACGCTATAAGTTAAGTATATCACAACTACATTAAGGAAATGAGCCCAAACCAATATTATTTAAGACACAAGAAATAAAAGCGATGTTGCTATAATCTACCAACAGAGGTTACTGTTAAGTTTTTTTAACTGGAAGGTTTTCTCATTTACATTAGGTAAAGAGAAAACTTTGAACCTACTCTTTGTAGCCTTTTTGAAGCATGTTGCACGCCCGGAGGTTATTGTGAAAGTTGGCATAGTTAAAGTTTTATGGACAGGAAAACGGTGTAGTAGTCACTAAACGAAAATAAATACCGTATAGTATAGTTTCACTTTGATGCTTATTTAATTTATAATATCTTATAAAAAAAATACGTTCTCGATATCACGAAACTACAAAAAGCGTGTTACGTCACGGTCCCCTATATAACATTTTTACCCTTGCTTTGAAACAAGGTAAAAGAATGTTGTTTTTATGAAGAAAAAAAAATATAATGTTCAAATTAGGAATAGAATAATAAAATATCCGAAATTAAAAAGTTTAACTTCAAATGTATCACTAGACGTTTTTGTTATTGAAGCATAAAGCGCCAAATAACGGGGGTGGTCGCTATGCGTGATGTGATTCTCTCTAGTGCTGTGAAAAGGCAAAGGCACTTCGAAACTAATCGCTTTTACGAGCGTCGCTATGTGCGGACACGACAGCAGGTAAGAAGCGAGACACGTACTACCACGGGCTCGTTGAGTGTCCGACCGAACATAGATAAGCTAAAGGAGAATGTATATCTTGGGTCCGGGATTGGATGTATAACGTTAAGTTATGGTAATAAACAACAAATGAACAATTATTATAATGTATGCTATTTTAGATATTTAAGGTCCTCCAAGTTTTCAAGGATAGTAGGTACCTATAAACAGTTATTAATGCAGCAAGAGAGCAAAGTTCGTGTTTTCTTCGAGTGCTAATTTTGAGTCTCGAATAAGCGAAAGATTCTATAGAAGAATCACAAGTGTAGTGATTCACAGTAACCAGCGAGCGTGCAACATGTTAAGAACCTTGAAAGTAATGGGGGTCTCAAAAGCACGAGTTGTCAAATAACTTTGATCTCGTTCCACACATACAATTTTTCACCTCAGCAGCTCAAAAAAGCGAAAATAGCGAACAAAACTCAATTTTGCTTGAAGCTTACCCCCTTAACTGCTGAGGTGAAAAGTATAGTGTCTACAAGATAGTTTATACTTCCCCTTTAACAGCCGGATTTCTCAAAAAAACATCACATCGTTGTTTCAACCTTGGTCGGACTCTATCGCCACTATACGTCCGTTTGCTTGTACACATTACAACATGTCCTTTGTGACGTGTTCCTCCGGGACGTACAATCGACTCGTTTGAGTGGCTGTTTACTATTACGGCACTACTATAAGGGTGTTAGTTTATATTGCATTCGAAATTATCAAAGGTATCTAGCGGTCGCGGAAAGATTGCCTTGACCGTATTTTGACGTCTTTTTGCCACTGGAATGATCCAGTTTTGACAGTTTGTCATACAAAAGGGTAATTCTATGAGAATAATTCATTTTAATATACTAATTAATATGGAGTATTTTAGTATATTATTTGTACATTCTGACGCTTTTAAGTGTTATGTAATTAGTTTATGGAAATAAACGATTTTGAGTTTAGGTATGCAGGTTTTTTAAAGATAGATACTGTCTGTGTAAAAAATCTTATATGTATAGATGTGTAAGTTCTTGGATGTAATACAAACTTATAATAAAGGAAAAATTACACAAGAATAAAAATAATCGGCGCGACTCCACACTGTTCAATGCGAAATAGAAAGACGAAACGAAAAAAACTGGCTTGCTTTCTATGAGAGAGAGAGAAAGAGACAGACAGAGAAACACGCACACGCTGCACGACTTACTATAGCAAAAAGTGTCGTTACAACTTTTGGTTTTAATTTATTCCCGTTCGCAACGCGCGATAAGGAAGCTAGGCAAGATGGAATACTCGTCATGTTAAGATGGTCAATCAAAATCCAATCTACGACTGACAGTTAGAATTGCTTAACCTGCAAGATCAATTCGACCGCGTGCCTTAGCCACGAACCCTTCAGAATACAGCATGTCGAATGATAGGAAATAATCACCATCGCTCTCGCTCACGCTATCACTCTCGCTATCGCTCTCACTGTCGCTCTTGCTGTCGCTCTCGCTGTCACTCTCACTTTTGCTTTTGCTGTCGCTGCTGCTGTCACTCTCACTTTCCTCTCGCTGTCACTCTCGCCGTCGCTCTCACTGTCGCTCTCACCGTCTCTCTCGCTGTCGTTCTCACTGCGCTCTCGCTGTCACTCTCGCTGTCGCTCTCGCTGTCGATGTCGCTGTTGCTCTTTCTATCACTCTCACTTTCGCTTTTGCTCTCGCTGTCACTCTCTCATTCGCTTTCGCTGTCGCTCTCGCTGTCGCTCTCACTGTTGCTCTCGCAAAAGATGGTATCGATTTATTTTAGATACCATGTTCCACAGAAAGATAAATTGCTAATGACCTACACAATCGATAGCCTAATAGAAATAATGTAGGTTTTATTTTTCATTTCGACTGGGTTCGATTCTAGAGCTGAGTACAATAATATTCTTATATCTAAGTATATAGTCTTTGTTTTAAGTAAAATTGATGTCATGGTTCCTAAGTACATATTTGCGTATGTCTTATAATTACAGACTTCCTCATTCTGACCGATATAAAAGAGCCAGCCTGTACACGTAGGAACAAATATTTTCAATTAATATTTCAAAGTATTTTATCCTTTGTTCTTTATTTGCGCGTTGGGTGAATTTGTACGTGAGATTTGCCAATCTGTTACATTTTAAAACAATATCAAGTTTAATTAATACCTTTCTGAAATATTTCTCATCGTACAAAAACAAAACTTCAATATTTAAGTCAAAATAAATAAACATGAAATACAGCTTTACAATTTTCATGAGAAAGCTATACACAGTCCCTCAAATGGTTTGTCAAATAATGTTAAATAATTGTTGAAGCATAAAACTTGAAGTTTTTGTTGCGAATCATCGGTTGTTTCAGTTGTTCGTTGGTAACCTTTCCCACGTAAATTTATTCATGGCTATGAGTTTTGCAAAAACATTTGATAATAGTTTAGGTATATTCTAACTACCTATGCAATATATTTTATACGTTTCTAATAAACATAAATGTGAATCTATTGGTAGTGCAAATAGTTTTGAAACTATTGTAAATGTTTGCTTTTTGAAGCATTTTTTTCACTTTAAGTTTAGTCAATAAAAACAAATTGAAGGAAATTCCGTTAGTCAAAGCTGGCGTATGAAGCAATCTACGGATAATAGTTTCCAATTTATCCATAGCCATTACGAGCGAAAACCTTATTATCCACTGGTCACATAAATGGACCTTCAAAGTTTTTGAGAAGATTCTTTACAATCGATTAGAACTATTCCTTAATTCAAAAGGATTCTTTTACCGACAACAATATGGTTTTAGAGCTCAATCAAACACTCTCGCGGCTACAACTGATCTTATAACTAAAATTAAAAATAAAATTGATCAAAAACAAGTTGCCTTAGGTATATTCATTGACCTGAAAAAGGCCTTTGACACCATCAGCCATGATATACTACTACATAAACTAGAACTCAGTGGTGTAACAGGAAAAGCCCTTGAAATTTATAAATCATACATGGATAACCGTAAACAAATTGTAAAGATTGGTGAATATGAAAGTGATCCCTGTATCCTTAATTTTGGCGTCCCCCAGGGGTCAATTCTGGGCCCACTTATGTTCCTCATATATATCTTTTTTTTTTTTTTTTTTTTTTTATAAAACGACGCCCGCACTAGGAATAACTCCTGTGTTGCGGGGGTGTTCACAAACATACATTTCACACACACAAAGCACACCCAGAGTCAGAACAAATCTTTGCGAATCATACAAAGATTTGTGTCATGTGGGGATCGAACCCACAACACCAGCGTAGTTGAAAGCGGCGAGGCGACTGCTTTAACCGCTACGCCAACCGTATAAATAGTATCAATGAAATAGGCCTCAAAGGAGACATTTCCCTTTATGCTGACGATACAAGCCTCTTTTACTTTGGAAACTCAGTCGAAGCTACAATGGTAGACGCTCAAAATGATCTTAATCTACTGAATGAGTGGTTTCAGTCGAACCTTCTTACTATTAATATTACAAAAACAAATTATGTTATATTTGCAGCAAAAAATAAAAAAAAATATGATAATTTTGAACTTAAAATAGACGGCCAACTACTTGAACGAAAACCAAAAGAAAAATATCTCGGACTTATTTTGGATAGTAACTTAACCTGGAAACCACACATAGAAAAAATTAAACTTAAATTAATTTCACTCTCTGGAGTACTACGTAATATATCAAATTGTCTCCCGCCAAAAGTACGATATCTTATTTACAACACTCTGGTAAAGCCTCATATTGATTATCTCATTGAAATCTGGGGTACAGCATCAAAAACTAATATAGATCCAATTCAACGAGTTCAGAATAGACTAATAAAATTTTTATTTAATTTCAAATTTCGAACCCCTACTGAAAAGGTATATGAAGAAACAAAAATAATGAATATAAAACAAACGTACGTTTACTACACATGTATCCTAATTCGCAAAATATTAAATAAGGAAATCCACTCAAATCTAAAGTTTGTCACAAAACAACAAACACGAAAGATCAATCTAAGACGCGCTAGCTACTTAGTGACCCGTCCTCCTAGAACTAACTATGGCAAAAGAAATTTGGAGTTTGAGGGTGTCAAAATGTACAATAAATTACCATCAGAAATAAAAAAAGAAAAAAGTTATGTCCGGTACAAAAAACTACTGAAAATTCACACAGTTAATACATATAAATAAGTATATATACATATATAAGGCTAATAAAAAATAAACTGCAATGTATATACTAACGATAAAAAAAAAAAAAAAAAAAAAAAAAAAAAACAAAACAAAAAAAAAATTTAAAACTTTAAATTTAACCACATAGGAATTTGGTAAAAGTTTTCAATACTATTTTCGTTATGTATTTAAAAACACTATGCCATCAATGCCACATCTAGTAAATCACTGTATACATCCATGTTTTTTGCTTTGGTTAACCTACGATCGAGTCTCTTGCCATTTATGATACTTGTTTACCCTCATTATTTTTTACTTTTTGTTTTGTGTTCTATCTACTTTGTGCGCTCTAAATATTAATGTTAATTTTTAAATATTGTTTCTCAGTAAGTGAATTATGTATGCAATTCTTTTGAGAAATAAAGTAATTCTTAAACCTTTTTTGCTGAAGTATTTTCTTACAGTAACTTATTTTTGTTAAATTCAATGTTCATTGAAGCTTCGTTGTGAAGCTATAACAAAAAGCCGCCAAGCCTCTGAACAGCTTTTTCCAACTCCCTCCGAATCGCTAATCAAAAAGGTGTTTAAAATTAAGGGGCGATTTAAGTTTCATATTACAGCATAAAAAGCACAACGCGCACCGTAGGGCTACATTAAATCTGATAAAGCAGCCCTCGCAAAAAACACGTTGGATGGAGCATTAAAAACAAATTAATTTATCTTCAAGCAAAGAGACATTTTAACTTCCATTGCTCTTTGAGTACTCCTTCTGAATCGAAGTTAAGGAAAAACCATCGAAAAAAATATAAAGCTACTGAATAACTGTGTTCATGATTTACATGCAGGTGATCGTCTTCGGAATTATTTGAGACGTCATTAAAACTTACTTAACAAAGAAGATGGCCGTGTGACACGAGGTTTTGCAGAGTTTTGGAAACAAAGTTATACTTTATGAGATTCTTAAAAGAATTTTAACTTTGGTATAATTCAATTGAGATGATTAAATATTACTAAAAGAACCTTTTCTTATTTTAAAAGCGTTAAATGCCTTATTTAAAGCATTGTGGTTTTATATATATATTTACAAATGTCAAATTACAAACAAAAAAAATCTAATTTAGGATAATAATATAAAAGTCACAATGCTCAACATTTATAAAGGAAATAACTGAACATTTAAGTTTATGCCGCGAAGCCTCACCGCTTGTCAGATTCTCTTTAAAATGAATGCACCACCATCGTAATACGAACTTTGATTTAAGAGCGCGTTTTGTCTCCCCAACTAATGTATTCTCATTTTCCTTGGTTGAAAACTTCATAGGTAATATTATTCTTTTAATGGGCGACCACACTCCCGAAGTAATGTTTTTTGATGTTAAAAAAGCGGGGCATTACTCAGACAAATATTTTTTGCTCTCAAGGAAAGCTCAAATATGGTAGCTACTTAATAAAGTAAAATTAGTTACCTTTAATTCATTACTTCTAAAGCATTGACTTGCCTATTTATGGTAATCACCGAATGTAAGCATTTATTGCAAGCGATACATTTAAAAGTACAAAAAAAAACAGAGGTTGTTTCTCGTAAAAGCTCTCGCAGTGTTAGTATGAAACGCGATATTTAAAATTGAACCTGCAGAAGTAATTACAATACAATATACAACCTTGGCTTTGAACAAAATGAAAATGTCGTAAACATATCTTATTTATAGAACTGAATATAAAGGAGCTTCATTTATATTCAGTAGTTACTTCGGAGTTACGCAAAGTAAAGTGAGGCAAAGCGAAATTAGACAAGTCTCAGAATATTAGCGCTTAGCTCTTTGTATGTGGAAGAATGTCTTTCATAGTTCATGTAAGGTTCACAAAAGCGTTTAACTATTTCTATGACACTAAGGTACCTATTGTTATATAAACATAATGTGACAGGGTTTAAGTCATTAAATGTTTTATTATTATACAGTAACAACAGAAAAAAACATGTAATAACATCAAAAATAACGAGTACAGGCCTATCCTGTCCTCGTTATTTTTAACAGAAAACTTTCATGAAAATGTAAATCATGACCAGAATTAATCAATTTCAATATTTATTCCAAACACGTAACATCAGAAATTGTTTACGTTACGTAACCAGAATGTTCTATTTGCAATTAGTGTATAGTGCTGCGAATTTGTTCGTATACCGCGATTTACCATTCAAACGATCTCATCCAATATTAATTTGGTGAAAATGTTTAGTGTTGTCGAAATGCTCGATATTTTCCAGAACGTATCGATTCAGATTTTTCGGCAAATATTCTCCTTTTTTAAATTGCTGTATGAGATTGCGATCGCATCTTATATCGTTTTGTGTTAAATAATTCATTAATTCAACATTCGAATCGGCGTGTAATTATGTAGCCTATTTTAACCACACAAAGAAGACGGTTAGTCAGTGGAATGTGTTTATGTATTATATAAGAAAACAATGGTTTTATCTATCGATATTAGATCGTAAGCTAGCTCTCCATAACAAACTGAGATTGAGCAATATTGCCGTACGTTTTTCCGATCATTATTTCCCCGGAGTGCAAATGTAAACATTGTGCGATTCTTTTGTGATATTCTATGCATGAGTTTTGTCTTATTTTACCTATTTACGTATGAATAGCAGACCCTTTGTTTTTAAGTAGCGATGTTACCCTGTGATATTGAATTATGCTGTGGTTATTAATTGTTGGTTTATTTTAAATATTTACACAAAGATTTAAAGTAAACACGACAATACATAATTATATGTTATATTGAGTTTTTCATTAAACATTTTTAGTAGCCATAGATTATGGCAGTTCAAATCAAGTTCTTAATAAAGGACTGTAAGAAAGCTAACAAAGTATGGTGTAAATATGTACCTCTTCTTATGTATTTACATTACAGAGATCTCGTTCGACTAATCTCTTTACTGGTGATATATTTTATACCTTCACTAGTATACGCTGTGGTACACTCAAATAGTAGTCGTTATACTTATATCGTGGTAGTAGATATTAAGGTAGTTCAGTGACGTGTACCTTGCTTCAAAAATATTTGCATTAGACGCTGTAAAGACGGGGACTGAACAGAGCTTGCAGCTAACACCAGTCTGTTACAATCTTATTCTTTAGGGATATAGCAACGTTTGCCTGTGCAATATTTATTAGTTGGTGTTATTTTACTTTCATACATTAGGGAATTTGTTTAGAGAATTTTGCGGCGTAAAAGCTATTAATAAGATGATGATATAATTCACTAACTATTCTAATTAGTGGTTTCTGTTCTATATGATTGCTTACAATAATTTGACATGAATAAAACAAATTGAAGGTGTATGAAATCTCAAATTTGTCGAAATGTAGGAATAATACCAAAAACGTGTGATCTGTTGTTTGATCCGTCAACCTTGTACAAGAATTAACATTAGAATACCTATTATTGTGTATTCTTAAATCTTGTAAATATTTTAGAAATCTTGTGTAATTTTAAATAATACCAGTAAAGATGTGTTGCAGCCCTACCGCCACTGCAAATATCGAACGTCTTGTCGGATGTTATTAGCTGTGTGCGTAGCTCAAAACATTGCCTCCAAGTTTCCCAATATCAATGATATCATTCGTTCCCGCCTTTTATGCACATTCGCTCTGAACTCCTGCTACAAGTCAGCTCTTCATTACAAACAACTCAGCTTTGCAGACAGGTAAACAATAATAATTTGTCTTAGAGACATGGCAGTTATTCTAGAATCTTATGGAACTAAGAAAATCTTTGGTATTACTGACATGGATTTTCCAATTAATATTTAATCAGCGATGTTTCTAGAGCCAATTATGAGTATTTGATCAAGATTATGTTTCAAGTCAACTTTTTTGACTGAATGCCGGTTTACTTCAACGAAATATAGTATATATTATGTATTCCAACAGATTAATATTTAAGTTTTACTCGTACTTGACTACAGCGAGCACATTACAAATATGTATTTATGTTATACTGTTTAAGTCAAATATAGTACTTTTAAAACGGGCAAGTAAAAATAAAAAAAATGTTAAAAAACTATAACTCGACTACATAAAAGGGAAAAGAAAATATTTTAGATTTAAAGCCAGAAATGCTTTAAAATAAAAATGGTCAAGTTAGAGCCGTGGTCGACAATGAAGGTTTTCCTAGCCCCCACATAATCATAATAGGTTTACAGCGGCCATTACAGACCAATTATAGGTTATACTACAATGCTAGATACACTACTACAATGATAGATTCTACAAAGTTAGATTTTCTAAAATAAATATAGAGAAGTTAAATGTTTATTGAGTTCGAAAAACAGATCAAAATAAGCAGTTGAAGAGAAGGTAGTAAATATTTTCCAGTCGACAAACACGCTCGAGGGTTAGGTACATTAAATAATATCGACATATCCAAGCCAATTTCGTACTTGCCTCTAAGCTCATTTCAGACTTCCACACGCAAACATTCCCCCGCGAAACTAAATTCGATTTGCATTTTGGGTTATGAGACGAGCAATAACACATTCCAATTTGCCAATATTTCCTTACGCTATTTGAATGATGAGTTTACGAGTTTAATATCGTCACGGTAGATAGATTTAAAAATAAATACTATAAGTACTATAACCTCCATATTATTTCAATGACCGTATTGCTGAAGTAAACTGACTTTCAGTAATGTTCCAGTTTTATCAATTAACAACTGAAACACATACTTTTTTGGTATAAGTATTACTTTTTAATTTTATCAAAATTTTAACTTTGTTTTTTTTTACGTTAGGTACTCGATGAATGTCTGAAACATTTCAAAGATGTATGTTCAAAGTTGCGAGAATCAATTTCGCTCAGATTGAAATAGCTTCTCTTTACATAATGTTTCCGCGGTGATCGCTTTGAAGCTTTTTGTTGTAAGAACTATTGTTCATGTAGTAAAACAATTTATTTTGTGCAAGAGTACATATTGCTTTATCTCGCATCCATGTGTAACTTATCACATTCCACGCTGATGAATCAATTTCACGTCAAACTCGAAAAAGCTGTATTTTAAAATCAAAATCTGAAGCACGATCATTTGAATCGATTTAATTTAAACAAATACGTGACGAGCTTTGATTTACAGCACGACACGTTCGGGTGACGAGCTCTCGTCGTGATGAATGTCAGCTCCCTGCGACTATACCTGTCACACTCGTAAATTATGCATGTGGATGCCTAACATTCCTGATACGTGTGTAAAATAAAGGCAACGATAATAAATTATAGACTTCAAAACGGAATTTTGCAAAGTCTCGACAGCCTTTTTTTTTAACCGGATCGTTTTTTCCGGTTATTATAAGTATGTGAATAGGTGTGTAGTATCACTTCGCGAAGGGTTTGACTCCTCAAAGCGTCATTATAGCTGCATTTTACTATTTACACATAAATATTATGTTACTTATTTTATATCTAACTATTTGCAAACATAAAATTGAAAACAAACCTTTTGAAACCAGCCACACAAATGAAATCATGTTAAATTTATTACATAACGGCCGAAATAGTTTACCCTTTCATTTTGGCGTACAAAGTCTTAATGGAAAACCATTTAAAGGGTATTAATTATTACATTCTCTTGCACGTTAGGCAATCCGCTTAATTAAAAAAAAGTTTTAGTTGAGGTTCCCCGTGGAATACAAAGCTAATATTTATTTAGGGCTTAGAATATTACAGCAGTTGCGGGGATCAAATTAATTGCGCTGGCTTTGTCTTAATGTCTGTGGAAACTTCGTCATAAATCAAGTTTCAGGTGAATTACGACCTGCGTGTTTTCAAGTACTACAATTTATTAGAACGAGTCGGGTTATTTTTATTTGTAACTCTACTAAGCCAAATGAGAAAGTGTGTTTATATTTGTACTCAACTGTTTTGTTATTTACAATAATTTTAGAAATTTAAATATATGTTATGATGTCCTTTTCACCTTTCAAAATTAATTGTGGGTGCAATGTAATCTCAACATTAAGTAAAAGAAAGTACAAGTTTGTGGGTAGGCACCCTATACAAAATACCAAAATTCATAAATCAAGTCCAACTACTACAAGTATGTTAATCGGACGCGTTAGCCAATGAGTCCGAGTGAAGCAGTGATCTCTAAAGGTTTGTCGTGTGGTCAAATTATTGGTATTTACTCAGAACAATGGCGTCCGAGCTCCCCAGTCCAATAAGTGGAGATATCGGTAATTTTAGGACGCTCCGAGTGCTCTTATTTCAGACTCCTAACTACTTGTTAACGTATTCTCAAAACGTATTGTCAAACAGATAATATAAATGGAGTCATATAATAAAATAATATTGAAGATTCGTATCGCACGCACGACACTTAATTGAAATAAACTGAAAGACCTCACTGTGGAAATTCGTTGGGTTCTTCCGTGAACCCAACACTATCATTTAAATATAAACTGCGGAGGTATGCAAGCATTTCATTCAACACCAAACTCGAAATAACAATATGTATTCCGCTTTCTTATCGCCCCGCGAAGGTTTGATAGATATGTCTACTTAGTGATAAAGTATTGGAATTGCCACGAAAACTCGACACGTCCATTTGAATGAAAGCTACGGGACGTGGCTTGAATGAGGCTCGCGGGCGTCTCGGAAGGAAGGTGACAGATTTGAAGTTACATTTGTAATATATCTGAGACACGCCATACTTTTTATACTTTTAAGGAACTTTCATTTTTGTTTTTTCATAATATATAAGTAATATTACATAAAATAAATGCATAGCAAAGCTAAAATTTGCTTTAAATATTACAAATATATAAGTAGGTTACATGGAAATACTTTTAATAACACAAACATTGCATTTGTTTCTCCATAACTGTTTGTTTCTAAATATGTTCTTATTGAGTAAATTTTGTATGTACATTTTCAATATTTAATCATACTTATTCTACGTGCCGACGTTATTGAATATTATGAGAAATCCTAGTCTGCGCTTCGAGACGTGATGCAATGCAAGGGTGAGCAGACAGCACTGTCAATTTTAAACTATCGGTGCTCGTATTTCCTTTGAGAGTGTTTCACGCCACACTATCCGTCTGAATTATTCATATCGTCGGTAAATATCTATGAAATCTTGTTTAGATATATTTCTAATCGGAAAGGTAACACAGGCGTGCCATCGACCATGACTTACAACAATCAGAAGTCTAGTAATCCAGTTCAAATATGCAATATGTTCATGGATTTTTTCCACTCAGTATATGAACCTTCCACACTTAATAGCCGTCAATGGTCGTCGACAGAAGATATCTCGGACAAATGCACTCTTATTAGCAACATTTCTTTTACTCCGGCTCAGGTCCTAAGGTCTTTGAGAGCTCTCGATACTTCCAAAGGTTCTGGGCCTGACGGATTGCCTCCCTATTTCATAAAGCGGACGGCTGATAGCATTTTTATTCCATTAAATATTATTTACAATAAATGCATCTCCCAAGGCATCTTTCCTGAATTATGGAAAACTGCCCATGTGACGCCTGTTCATAAATCTGGCTCAACACAAGACGTAGAAAATTACCGCCCTATTTCTATTCTGTCCACCTTGTCGAAGCTTTTTGAGAGACTTGTACATGATGCTATACACTCGACTATTTATAAAATAATTATCGATCAACAACATGGTTTTGTTAAAAGTAAATCTACCACAACTAATTTACTTACATTTGTAGATTATCTATTTAAAAATATGGATCAGCAGACACAAATAGATACCGTGTATACAGACTTTCGGAAGGCGTTCGACAGGGTGGATCATGAATTACTTTTACACAAAATCGCGTACAACGGAATAAGGGGAAATTTGCTCCGCTGGTTTGCCTCGTACATTACCAACAGAACTCAGAAAGTTGTGATTAAGGGATTCCATTCTGCTACTGTGACTGTTACGTCGGGCGTGCCCCAGGGCTCGATAATAGGACCTCTGTTGTTTATTATATTCATAAATGACATTGGAACCTGTTTTAAATATTCAAAATTTTTATTATACGCAGACGATTTAAAATTTTACAGAGCTATCAAAACTCCAATAGACTGCCATTTACTTCAAGAAGATTTAGACAGACTCGCCAAATACTGCATAGATAATAAAATTAATTTAAGTATTTCTAAGTGTGTCAGTATCTCATTCACAAAGAACAGAAATGTAATTTCAAATAGATATCATATTAATAATGTAGTTCTATCAAAATCGTCTACCGTACGTGACCTAGGAGTTTTGCTCGACGATAAGCTTCATCTAGATCAGCACATTGAGACCATTATAAAGAAAGCTTATCGTATGTATGGGTTCGTGATGAGGTCTACACTTGAATTTAGGAACGCACATACATATATCCATTTGTATAAATCTTTGGTCAGATCACAACTGGAATATGCCGTGGCGGTGTGGAACCCTCTTTATAACATATACGTTGACAATCTGGAGATGGTTCAACGTAAATTCCTGAAATCAATGCACTTTAGATGTACTAAAAGTAACGCAACTTATGAGGACCTACTTAAAAACTATAATGTCATGTGCTTAAAGTCCAGACGTTTGTTCCTAGAAATGATGCTTCTTTATGATATTTGTGGTAATAGGTATAACTGCACTGAGTTAACTAGTAGTTTAAGCTACATTGTTCCTAGAACTGTTATAAGGCGACAAGTGCGCACACGTCCATTGTTTGCTGTACCACCCTGCAGAACTAATGCTGGAGTTCGAGCACCCTTGCGACGCTTGTGTCAAAATTATAATGATAATTTTACAGATTTAGATATATTTGCCATGCGCGCTAACGTATTTAGAACTACATTAATAGAAAATATCAAGCAAATTAAGGAATAACTGGAGGTGTTCGCATTCTTGGCCTATTGTTTGCATTTCTTTTCTTCTTATTATTTAATTTTAAGTTGCAAAAATGTCACCAATTTTTCACTTATATTTTGTGGATAACGTTGTGAGTGCACATTTAATCACTGTTTAATTTGTTAAATTTTTGAATTTACTCTTAATGTTGTAACTGTTTGTTTATCCCTAATAAATAAAATAAAATAAAATAAAATAAAATCCAACATCGTAGTTGAAAACGATAGATGCACGAGCAAACATTAAACACGTCATTATTTTACTATTCACCTTTTAAAGACGCAAACTGACATTTGAATACAGCGGCTTTTAATTTCTTTGTGAGTTGAACCTCCCTCTACTCAATATAGACGATGATTTTAATGATAATTGTAAAACTCACAACAATAGTACAAACAAAGGGTGAGTTCGGGAGGAATGGGCACGATGAACAACCAGTTGAGTGAGGGAAACCATCAATCTTAAGGAGGGACGACACAGCGGTCCACTTCGAAAACTTTTTCTACTAAACTTTTGTAACAACCGCGTGATAAATATTCCGAGCGGTGAAAGGCGGGTGTGAGTCACCTTTATTGTGGTACTAATGATGAAACCGTAACAATACACCGTAATAACACAGCGTATAATTTTGAGTTTCATAAAGTTAAATGACTTTCGTGTGGGTGATCGTAATTATCATTGAAAGAAAGAAGAAAGAAAGAAACATTTATTTTGGCAAATCATAATCTTAATATAACCTATAAAACTACTTATAATAAAAATTTAATTGATGTGCCAAAAAAGGTACACACCTCAGCATACTACTGCAGCACATCAGCACTACAGCGCTGGTATTCTGGTGCGCCCTGACATTCGACTTTACCTACATGTAGAAATTAATTAGTAGGGGTTATTATTGTAAAGTAATGTATTTTTATCCGTGTTTTTAATATGAAGTAATATTTATATAATTGTCTAGATGTTTATTATCTTTCATGCAAAAAGTACCTATTAGATAGATTTTGGGCTCACAATGGCTCACAATTCACTGTACAATCTGTAACTCAAGTATAATAAATATGCTAATAATATAAGTTATGGGAATCAAGTGGCAAGCCAGGTCAAATGGCTGATTGGTTATCGATTACGTTTGCGATATAATATGAGGTGCACTGTGGAGTCACGGTCCATCGGCAATCGCGCTTGTTCGTCATGCGTTCAATTTGACAGTTCCCTTTGATGCATATTTCAACAAGTTTAAAGGCGGCCGCGTCATAGAGATGGGTTCAGTGCAATTTTACCTTTATTAAAATTGTTTGTATCAGTACAGTTTGAGTACATCACTTTATCGGAACTCAATCAAATTGGATAATGAAGGTACGGTAAGGTGGCCTACCTTACCTTCATATTCCAACGTGATATTTTATTTAAATAACGCTTTATTGCTAGGTTTTAAACATCTGTACATTTATTTCAGTTTATGTGATTCGTGATTTTAATCTTTTACTGGTTCTAATGAAAATAAAAATTATAATATGTACTTTTTTTTTAATTTACTTTTTTTTTTATTATTTGTACCTTCTCAAAACATTTGTAGCAGTTTTTGAATGATCCGTTTACAGTTGGTACGGGTTAGAGTTATAGGGGTACCTATGTCAAAGCTTTATAGTACTAAAAATGGCATTAAACTTTTTTTGATAACTATCTACTACAAGACCGCTTTACAAATAAAGTAAACTTTAATCGTTATGACATGTTATGATAGTTCACTTTGAGGTGAGCTTAATTGCACCATATTGTTAACAGTTTGAGTAAAATCATGAACTACGCTGAGATTAAAGTTTTGTTCGTAGAGAACTTTCAAAAACGAGCTTCGGTAACATTTACAATACCATACTTTTTAACCTGAACACAAAACAAATAGTGCTGACTATTTACAATCCGTTCCACTGCGCATCTGCAAACCTGAGCGGATTTTCATTCTGTACTTTTGCAACGGGAAACATTGTAAAAGCGGACTGGTGGTGGTAATTTGTAACTTCACCTGCGCTAATTACAGATAAGTATGCATTACACGATATTCACACGTTTTTATACGGTGCGTAAAACGAATTTGATTCTAACTCGAAGAGAATACTGGATAAAATTTGTCATATTTTAATGCCATAACCACACGGGCGAAACCGAGAGCAGAAGTAAGCAGTAAATACATACTTTATTTTAATGCATTTTAATGTTTTTTCATTACCTCAAGTAATGAAAAAACATTAAAAATAAATAAAATATACCTTTCCTCTATTGATATATCTTATAATGTTCTCAAGTATACTTAAGTCCATTAGCTAAGCTCGTGCCGGGTGTTCCGTAAGCGGATCAGAGAACAGGTTTATGCGTACGATGAGATGCCAGAACGGTCTTGCGAACCCTAATGGAAGCTATTAAATATATAAATTAATTATGTGAATTAATTTGATTAGTCCTTTTGAATTTTTTTACGACCAATTATACCAATAAAATTGTCACTTCCAGAAACTCAACATAATTACACTCGGGGCCATTTTCTGAGTTTCCGGATAGTTCTTATCCGAACTATAAAATATAACCTGACCGAATTTAATTGTCACATTAATTTATTTATTTTAAAAATTTTACCAGTAACTTGTGAAATTGGCTCTAAATCTTTCACAAAACCTTAATTCAGTTCAAGTTTAGCAAGTTAGTCAAAGTGAGTAGAGAAAGCGCATGCAAACTTCTAACAAACTCAAATTAATGAAGACGGTAGCAATCAAGTTTGGGAGACGGCAGGAGAGTTTAAGATGTCTGCTTTCAGTTTTGTTGTCTGTATCGTACAATAGGTATACAGGTATTATTGGTGTTTGTCACAAAAATTTACAACAAGATACCGGAAAATCTCAAAAATGAAGATAAGCCTCACATATTAATAAAAAAACTAAAGGAAATACTAGAGAGTAAAGGATATTATAATGTTAATGAATATCTGAATGATAAGACTCTAATATAATAGTACTAATTAAATTAAATAAAACATATATATAAAATATTAAGTTTGCTTATAAAAGATATGCCGTCCTCTCTCCTAAGTTGCTTTGCCCGACAGGGTCCACAAAGATCTGTATCATTATTTGTAAGGCCTTTAAACACTGTGGAATGCAATAAATATATTGAGTATTGAGTATTGAGTTTCAACGTATTTATAGCAAGGTTTTATAGTTGGGCCCAAATGCAATGATCTGAGCCCCTAAATGTTCTGCCAAAATTGAGCATATTTTGCTATAATACCAAAATTGTGGATCCACTTCCTTGGGTTTTATTAATAAAAATTATTTGTTAGCACTAACACTAACCTTACCAATAATCTTGTATAACGAAAGAGACAAGGAACTTTTAAATGATGTCCTTATTGGATCATTAAACTAGCTAAACAGACAGTATTATGAATGTGTTGGGAATAACCCAAACACAAGTAGACAACGCGTATCTTTAAAAATCTTTAGTTATGCGCTTGCTACTTTAAGATCGTTCAATATTACGATTATTGTAATACCTAGTCTTAACCCATATTTAACAGGCTTTAGATAAACCTTATTGATACGATAAACACATAAATGAAAGTGATAACTGTGTTCACTTTTCAATTTGGTCAGGTTACTCACGTTTCCTGTTATTAATCGATGTCACTTGCCTAAGTAAACTTGTAGGCATTCCTGCGATCTCCTCAAAAACTGTCGACCCGATTTGGATGTAGTGTTTTGCTTACTTATATCATTTAATATTATTTAATCAATACATGTGTGCACGTATGGTGTATTGGTTTAAGCGGTCGCCTCGCCGCTCACTACTGCACTGGTGCTGTGGATTCGATCCCCACATGGGACAAATCTTTTTGTGATTAGTAAATATTTGTTCTGAGACTGGGTTTACTTGTGTGAGTGGATTGTTTAATTGCTTCTGGTGTTCTATCTAATGTAAAAATGACAAATTTATTATTATTTATTATAATTACACAAATTTAAACAACAGGTCAACATAATAAAATCGAGCAAACCATATTGATACTTACATTGTTTTAAAATAATCTCTTTACTTATAAAACTTTGAAAGCTAATTTTAGCAAGTAATTGTTGAATTCGTGAGCAGTGATGGTATCGTGTCCCTGTCACAACCACGTTCTGTCTACATTTAGTGGAGTGAGACTGTGTGCGTTTGAGGGTGGAGTGTGGATCAGGTGACAATCGGTGTCTGAAGCATTGCTGTTTGTTTGTGTCACCCTCCACGATTTATAAGCTCTCCGTTTTAACATAAATTCTGCCCTATCTGTTTTGAAATTCATGAATTGTTCTGAAGCTTAACACATGGTAGATTGGTTTCGTCTCTGAGTAATATTTAATTGATATGTTTGTTAAATTAATTTCGTAAGATTTATCTTTTTGTTACTTTGTTTATTTACTGTTAATGTTTATGAAGGTAATAACAAATAATGACAGTTCAACTTATATTATATTTAATAACATTTTTATTTTGTTAACAGGAACATTATTTTGATACATTCCTAATATTAAACATACTGTGGTTGGGAGTGTCCTCTTAAGCAAACAAGTATGCATGCCAAAAAATAAAAAAAACAGCACTAAATCTTTATACCCTAATTAAGTTATACCTAAATTAGTATCCAATTCTAGGTGTTTCTAGTTTGAACTCTGTCAAATGCAGTAGATATGGTATTTAGTTCTGTTTAAATGTATTGGTTTATCATTTAATTTAAAGTAACGTTTGGTATTTAAACTTTCGCTTAGCTTAGTGCCAGCTCCAGCTCAAATGTTTGGCGATCCGATATTATACACCTATGCCACACCCTTCTGGGTAATATAGGCGTGATATTGTGTATATGCCACTCAACACTTACACACACAAACACACACACACTTACATAAAGTCCACCAATAAAAATAAAGCAGAGTAGTACGCAATACGTCCTAAGTTAATTATTTTGATTGTCGAACGCTATCTTTTGAGATACAGGCTACAACCTAGTTCAGAAGATAGAGTCATCATTTATTAGTTAAAATTTTACCACCAAACTACTTTGTACTACACATAATATTGTATAATTTACCTTTTAGTAAATTAATTGTATTATACTACTACTTATATCAATGTGAAACTGTTGAGAAATAATCATTTTTCATTTTTCATTTTTTCATATTATTTTATCATCTCATGTAGAAGAAAATAAAAGTCCGTTGCAACGTGTTATTCCATTCATAATAGTTTTAACATAACATTGCGTTGGAAAGGCTATCTCTAAATTTCAAAATACAATTTTATTTGAAACTTTTACATACGTATACGTAGTAATGTTTGGAGCGGGGCGTCCCGATACAATATGTGTGGAACGGTAATAGTTGTGCAAAGCCCCTAATAAATCCGTGCAAAATACCTCGCTCCGCTCTCCCCGCCACCGCTCGTATACCCAAGTTTATTTGGATAGTTTATACAACAAGGATTTTAACTTCAAAAATTATTCCTACTTTAATTATTGTGATAAATGATATAACTGTGGCGATACCTTGCCGTTACCTCAGAAGTCAGGGATAACAATACGAAACAATGTTACTTTATGAAAATCACCTTGTATTCCATAAATTACACTTAATGCACTTTAACACGTGTTAACTGTTAACCAGTGTTACTTCTTGCAGTACTTATATTTAAATACTAAACATACTTATCGCTTTTAAACATCCTTACTTTTTGACATCCAGGCAGCGAATGGCACTCGCCACCGCACTATATCTTCCTAACTCGCGATTTTACTACTGTGATCTCATTTGCTAGCGTAATGGCGCGCGACCAATGAGACAACACAGAAGTCAAATTAAATACTTTTTCAAATTACAAACTAATTAAAATAACAAAATGACTAAATAACGACAATTTGCATTAGTTTTTAGAAATTATAAGCTAGTGATAAAGTTAGAATTATAACAATAACAACACAGAGTCATGTAACCATCGACCCATACGTCAGGCGCACCCTGGGCAGTCTGCAAATTTCCACCAAGCAGACTGGCAAATCCTTTCACTACGATGGCAAATCCATGAGAATATGACTCCAGCCATCGACACGAAAGAAGAAGAAGAAGTAGTAAAATCGCGGAAAAGTGGGTTAGGAAGGTATAGGGTGGTGGCAAGGATTATTCGCTGCCTGGATGTCAAAAAAAGTAAGGACGTTTTAAAGTGAAAAGTGAGATGTGAAGAAGATGTATGACATTAACATTCACCGGTTATATTTAGCTTCAAAGGGCACAGTTGTAGACTCAATGCTGATGTTAAATTATCTAATAAATCACCAACAATATTCATTTAGTATAACAAACACACGGAATATTCCATCTTTGAATCAAATATCTAGAGATAGAAGGCGTGCTATTTCGTGTAATATGGTGTAATCCTTTGTACAAAAGTTTTCAATGGAGCACACGGACGCTACGTTACATCAAAGTTTTCAAACACAATTTCACTGGAATCCTGTACACGAGGTTCCGGTTATTACTGGAATTTCCTTGCGAATATAAATTAATACGAATTTAAATTATATTCACAACGCTTATAGTTTTGCGAAGTTCTTGATAAATCTTCTCGCAGTTGAGGTCCCCTTTCCGGCCAGGAAATATTTTAATTCTATACTACTCAACTACTACTACTACTACTTCACTCTATTTCTCCAACAATGTGGAAAATTCGTTACAAACTGAAAATATTCTTGAAACATTTATCAGTGGTCACTCGAAAGTTTTCAAATTTCTTAAGAAATTGCCACATTATTGCAGGTTGTGTTGTCCTTCTAAGAGATAACAGAAAGAAAAACAATAATTTAACAATTTATATTCTAAAATTACATTCCCTGTGTTTCCAGGACCATAGCTTCTTGTAAATATTGAACTAATCCGTACCGTCTGTTATCGGATCATTCAAAAACTACTAAATATTTTTGCCACAGTTTTCATTGATGAGTTGAACTATAAAATTGGAGCATACTAATTGTGTCCAATTTTCTTCATTAGAACCAGTAAAAGTTAAAAATCACAAATTGGAGCGGTGGGCAGCTATAGTACATACACTAAAATAAATATACAGATGTTTAAAACCTAGCAACAAAGCGTTTTTAAAATAAAATATCACAAACGGCCTACTTACCGTACCTTCATACGTATTATCCAATTTGATTGAGTGACCGATAAAGTGATGTACTCAAACTGTACTGATACAAACAATTTTAATAAAGGTAAAATTTCAGTGAACCCCTTCCAGTGACGCGACTCCCTTTAAACTTGTTGAAATATGCATCAAAGGGAACTGTCAAATTAAACGCATGACGAACAAGCCCGATTGCTGATGGACCGTGAATCTACAGTGCACCTCATATTATATCACAAACGAAATCGATAACCAATCAATCATTCAACCTGACTGCTACTTGGCATATTTAAAATTCTTGAGTTACAAACTTGAAGCTGAAAAATGTCAGCCAAATTTCATCAAAATCTTTATTACTTTGTACTACCTACACAGTGATTGACAATGACAAACATCCAGCTATCTCATTCCTTTACTTTCATAATAAATTTACATTTATAAACCTTAGGTACGTAATAAATTACAACAGATAGTAAAATAGTTGAAGTAACTTCGGTTCACTCGCATAAATTAGAAAAGTCATCAAACTTTTCAGAACTCTGAACTATCCAATGTGTAGGTTCTGTTGCTATTTACTCATTAGTGGCATAATAAAGGTGACTCACGCCCACCTTTCACCGTTCGGGATATTTATCACGTGATTGTTACAAAAGTTTAGTAGAAAGAGTTTTCGGAGTGGACCGCTGTGTCGTCCCTCCTTAAGATTGATGGTTTCCCTCACTCAACTGGTTGTTCATGGGCCCATTCCTCCCGAACTCACCCTTTGTTTGTACTATTGTTGTGAGTTTTACAATTATCATTTAGATCTTCGGCTATATTAAGTAGGGGTTCAACTCACTCAAAGGAACCAAGTGCGTCTGTATACAAATATCATTTTTTTTTTTTTATTCTACGCCCACAGCGAACGAACGTGTAGTCCACCTGATGGTAAGTGGAGTACAGCCCATGGACATCAAAAATCCACAAAAGCAGATTATAGATGCGTCGCTGCAGCTGAGGACTACGGTGTTATGCCTCATGTGCCAGTAATTTCAGGGCCTGATCTCACCACCAAACCGGAACACAGTAATGGAAGCACTACTATTTGGCGGCAGGTTAAAGGTGAGACGGTGGTGCTGCCGCTCTCGAGCTCATTCACAAGAGCTCTACCACCAGTAAATTTTAATTTGCATCCTTTAAAGGTGAATAGTAAAATACTGACATGACGTGCTAATTGTTTGCTCGTGCATCTATCGTTTTCAACTACGATGTTGGATTTCATAGATATTTACCGACGATATGAATAATTCAGACGGATAGTGCGGCGTGAAACACTCTCAAAGGAAATACGAGCACCGATAGAGTTTAAAATTGACAGTGCTGTCTGCTCACCCTTGCATTGTATCACGTCTCAAAGCTCAGACTAGTATTTCTCATAATATTCAATGACGTCGGCACGTAGAATAAGTATGATTAAATATTGAAAATGTGAATGACAGACAAAATTCACTCAATAAGAACAAATATAGATACAAACAGGTATAGAGAAACAAATACAATGTTTGTGTTTTTAAAAGTATTTCCATGTAACCTACGTATATATTGTGTAAAAAACAAAAATAAAAGTTCCTCAAAAGTATAATAAGGTATGGCTTGTCTCAGATATATTACGAATGTAACTTTAAATTCGTCACCTCCTTTCCGAGACGCCCGCGAGCTTCATTCAAGCCACGTCCCGTAGCTTTCATTCAAATGGACGTGTCGCGTTTTCGTGGCAATTCCAATACTTTATCACTAAGTAGACATATCTATCAAACCTTCGGTGATACCTAGTAAGCGGAATACATATTGTTATTTCGGGAAATGAGTTTGGTGTTGAATGAAATGCTTGCATACCTCCGCAGTTTATATTTAAATGATAGTATTGGGTTCACGGAAGAACCCAACGAATTTCCACAGTGAGGCCTTTCAGTTTATTTCAATAAAGTCTCGTGCGTGCGATACGAATCTTCAATAATAATTTATGATATGACTCCATTTATATTATTATTATCTGTTTGATATGCGAGCTCCCAACGCGAGGTCACGGGTTCGATTAACTGGTAGGGCAGAAGTGTTATTTGTGATTTTGCCGTCAGCTCCCAGTAGCAGCACTGAGTTGGAATAGTGCCCCGTTGATGACAATAGGCTCACCCCCTAACACATGAGATCTTAACATAACGGGTCAAGTGTAAACTTATTCAGTGTCAAAGTATGTAATGGCTTTGTTTACTTAAAAAGTCTAGAATTTTTTACTCTTCGAAGTCTACTCCTACTGAATTCTGGCAATATTTTTAAAGAAATATATATAAAATTTGTTAGTTATTATTTTTATAAAATAACACACACGGTTCTTTATTTATTTTTGTAAGAAAATTCAAATTTATAAGAAATCCGCAATTTTGTTTGTAATAATAGTGTTAGCAACACACATTATTACTTATTTTAATATACAATATTATATCACTTCATAGTTAAATATCACTTAATAATAAACGTGTGCTAAATATAAAGTGCTGTGATTTACTGTGAGTGTGTATCAGTGCTACTCCTGTGTGTCATTTGGAAAATATAACCGTAAGTATACTACGAGTGTCTGTTATTTCTATTCCTTACTCATTTCCCAAAGTCAAGCACCCAGATAACAGTAATGACTTTCCTTACGATTCTACAATAGCGACGTTAGAAACTTTGCCAACATCCTGCAGACAATGTGGTTTAAAAAATAAGACCAGAGATATTTTGATTTTGTAGTCCTATGAGATTTATCTCGTAAATATCTAATGTTATTTGTACATCTCTGTTGTATCTCTAATGGTTATTTTCTACATTTATATTTATGTGTGCACTTCAGAAACTTATTTAAATGTTGGTTTTCCCACCTTTTCGCTGTTTACTAGTAATTAATATACCAGTAAATTTAAGGTATGTTACAAAACGTAACATAAATAATACTCTTCTAAGGCTTCAATATTACAAGTTATACAAGACCATTAAGTTAAAATATTGTATGTCTAAATGAACACTTTGCTCTGAGCAATCTTGGTCCAGAGATACCGAAGAAAGTACGTTAACGAGTAGTTAGAAGTCTGAAATAAGAGCACTTGGAGCGTCCTAAAATTACCGATATCTCCACTAATTGGACTGGGGAGCTCGGACGCCATTGTTCTGAGTAAATACCTATAATTTGACCACACGACAAACTTTTAGAGATCACTGCTTCATTTGGGCTTATTGGCTAACGGATCCGATTAATATACTTTTAGTAATTGGACTTGATTTATGAATTGTAGTATTTTGTATGGGGTGCCTACCCTACAGTAATAAAGTTGTACTTTATTTTGCTTAAAGTGGTGTAAAGGACATCATAATATATAATGTATATTTCTAAAATTATTGTAAATAATAAAACTTATAAAATATAAATGAAAAACATGCGACCCTTTCTCGTTTGGCTTAGTGGAGTTACAAATATAAATAAACCGACTCATTTTAATAAATTGTAGTACCTACTTGAAAACACGCAGGTCGTAATTCACCTGAAACTTGATTTATGACGAAGTTTCCACAGACATTAACACAAAGCCAGCGCAATTAATTTGATCCCCGCAACTACTGTAATATTCTAAACCTTTAATAAATATTAGCTTTGTATTCCACGGGGAACCTCAACTAATTTTTTTTTTTATCAAGCGGATTGCCTAACGTGCAAGAGAATGTAATAATTAATACCCTTTAAATGGTTTTCCAGTAGGATTGTGTACGCCAAAATGAAAGGGTGGACTATTTCGGCCGTTATGTAATAAATTTAACATGATTTCATTTGTGTGGCTGGTTTCAAAAGGTTTGTTTTGCACTGGTAAGTTTTTCAATTTTATGTTTGCTAAATGATGGATAATACACACATAATTTTGTGTCAATAGTAAAATGCTGCTATTATGATGCTTTAAGGAGTCAAACCCTTCGCGAAGTGATACTACATACCTATAATATCCGGCAAAACGATCCGGTTAATAGAAAAAAAGGCTGTCGAGACTTTGCGAAATTTCCTTTTTGAAGTTTATAATTTATTATCGTTGCTTTTATTTTATACACGTATCAGGAATGTTTGGCATCCACATGTATAATTTACGAGTTTGACAGGTATCATCACGCCGAGAGCTCGTCACCCGAACGCGTCGTGCTGTAAATCAAAGCTGTGACGTTTTTGTTTAAACTCAATCGATTCAAATGATCGTGCTTCAGATTTTGAATTTAAAATACAACTGTTTCGAGTTTGACGTGAAATTGATTCATCAGCGTGGAATGTGATAAGTTACACGTGGATGCGAGATAAAACAATAGGTACTTTTGCACGAAATAAATTGTTTTACTACATGAACAAAAGTTCTTACAACGAGCTTCAAAGCGATCACCGCGAAAACTTTATGTAAAGAGAAGCTATTTCAATCTGAGCGAAATTGATTCTCGCAACTTTGAACATACATCTTTGAAATGTTTCAGACATTCATCGAGTACCTAACATAAAAGAACAAAGAAAAATTTTGATAAAACTAAACTTTCTACAAAAAAAGTACGTTTTTCAGATGTTAATTAATAAAACTGGAACATTACTGAAAATCAGTTTACTTAAGCAATACAGTCATTGAAATAATATGGAGGTTATAGGATTTATTTTTGATTTTATCTACCGTGACAATATTAAACTCATAAACTCATCATTCAAATAGCGTATTGAAATATTGGCAAATTGGAATGTGTTATTGCTCGTCTCATAACCCAAAATGCAAATCGAATTTAGTTTCGCGGGAGAATGTTTGCGTGTGGAAGTCTGAAATGAGCTTAGCGGCAAGTACGAAATTGGCTTGGAAATGTCGATATTATTTAATGTACCGAACCCTCGAGGGTGTTTGTCGACTGAAAAATATTTATTTCCCTTCTCCTCAACTACAGTATTTAGATCTGTTTTTCTAACTCGATAAACTCTTGACTTTTCTATATTTGTGTAAGTGAAAATATTTTGTAGAATCTACCTAATTGGTCTGTATAAAAAATGAAATTAAAAACTTTAACCCGATTTGGTAGATGGGACATAGAAATAAACATATATTACATACATAGATTTCGCCGTAGTCGGGTGAAAATAAAATATTAGTCTGTTGAAATATAGAATTCAGTTAGTAGGTGTAACATAACATGGCATATACTTTATCTATTTGAAGTAAACCAGCTTTCAGTCAAAATTTGACTTAAAATATATACTTTATCAAATACCCTTAATTGGCTCTAGAAACATCGTTGATTAAATATAAAATGGAAAAACCATATCAAAAATACCGAAGATTTTCCGAGTGCCGTAAAATTCTAGAATAACTGCCATGTTTCTAAGACAAATCATTATTATTCACCTGTTTGCAAAGTTGAGGTCTTTATAATGCAGAGCTGACTTGTAGCAGGAGTTCAGAAAGAATTTGCATAAAAGGCGGAAACGAATAATATCATTGATATTGGGAAACTTGGAGGCAATGTTTTCAACTACGCACACAGCTAATAACATCCGACAAGACGTTCGATATTTGCAGTGGCGGTAGGGCTGCCACACATATTTACGGTTTGTATATTAAACCACAAAACATGTATAATATACCTTTTCCCAAATTATAGAACACACAATTATAGGTATTTACATTTCATGTCGGATATAAATTCTTGTACAAGGTTGTTAAATCAAAACTATAGATCACAGGTTGTGATATTATTTCTACATTCATTATTAATTCATGTCAAATTATTGTAAGCAATCATATGGAACACAAGTAAGCAATCTATTTATAGCTTCTATGCCGCAAAGTTCTCTAAACAAATTTTCCAAAATCGTGAACATAAAATAACATTAACAAACAAATATTGCACAGGCAAACGTTGCTACAACCCTACAGAATAAGATTGAAACAGACTGGTGTTAGCTGCAGGCTCTGTTCAGTCCCCGTCTTTACAGCTTCTAATGCAAATATTATGGAAGCAAGGTATACGTCACTGAACTACCTTAATATCTACCACGATTAAGAATTACTCCTACTATTTGAATGTACCACACCGTATACTAGTGAAGGTATTTAATATATCGAAAATTAACCAAGAATTAATAATTACAGCATTATTCAATATGACTGAATAACATTGCTATATAAAAACAAAGGGACCTGTTCATACGTAAATAGTTAAAATAAGACAAAACTCATGCATAGAATATCACGAAAGAATCGCACAATGTTTACATTCGCACTCCGGGGAAATAATGATCGGAAAACGTACGGCAATCTTGCTCAATCTCACTTTGTTATGGAGAGCTAGGGAGAACCATCTTATATCGGTACATTAAATCATTGTTTTCTGGAGTATTATATATCATTGCAGTGACTAATAGTCTTCTTTGTGTGGTTGAATTGGGCTACATAGGTAATGCGACAACGATTCGTCTGTTGATTTTAATAAATAATTTCATTTAACTCAAAACGATATAAGATGCGATCGCAAACTCATACAGCAATTTAAAAAAGGAGAATATTTGGAAAAAAATCTGAATCGATACGTTCTGAAAAATACCGAGTATCTCGACAACACTAAACATTTTCACCAAATTAATATTGGATGAGATCGTTTGAATGGTAAATCGCGGTATACGAACAAATACGCAGCACTATACACTAATTGCAAATAGAACATTCTGGTTACGTAACGTAAACAATTTCTGATGTTACGTGTTTGGAATAAATATTGAAATTGATTCATTCTGGTCATGTGATTCATTTTCCTAAAAGTTTTCTGTTAAAATATTGGATATGTTTTTTTTGTTGATAAAACATTATATAAGAAGGTTTTAATCATTTAATGTTAATAAAACATTAAATGATTAAAACCTTCTTATATAATGTTTATATACCTAATGGTATTTCAGTGTCATATAAATAGTTAAATGCTTTTGTGAACCTTACATAAACTATGAAAGACATTCTTCCACATACAAAGAGTTAAGCGCTAATATTCTTAGACTTGTCTAATTTCGCTTTGCCTCACTTTGTTTTGCGTAACTCCGAAGTAACTACTGAATATAAATGAAGCTCCTTGCTCTATGAATAACATTTGCTAAGCGCCATTTACATTTTGTTCAAAGCCAAGGCTGTATATTGTATTGTAATAACTTCTATAGGTTCAATTTGACATATTATCGCGTTTCATACTAACACTGCGAGAACTTTTACGAGTCACATCCTCCCTTTCGTTTTAGTACTTTTAAAGGTATCGCGTGCAATGAATGCTTACATTCGGTGATCACCATAAGTAGGCAAATCAATACTTAGAATTTATTAATGAAATTTGAGGTTTCCTTGAGAGCAAAAGATATTTGTCTGAGTAATGCCCTTATTTTATGAACATCAAAAAATATTACCTCGGGAGTGTACTCGCCAGTCAAAAGAATGAGATTACCTGTGAAGTTTTCAACCAAGGAAAATAAGAATACATTAGTTGGGGAGGCAAAACGCGCTCTTAAAATCAAAGTTCCTATTACGCTGATGATGCATTAATCTTAAAGAGAATCTGACAAGCGGTAATATTTCTCGGAATAAACATAAATGTTCAGTTATTTCCGTTTATGGAAAACCAATATTTTTATCCTAATTTTGATTATTTTGAAATTTGTAAAAATATATATAAGGACACGAAGCTTCAAACAAGGCATTAAACGCTTTTTACAATAATTTATCATTTGCGTTACTTATTATCAAAGGTCCTTCAAGTCAGATTTAATAATCTCAATATCATTAAACCAAAGTTAAAATTCTTTTGAGTATCTCATAAAATATTTAACTTTGTACCAGAAACTCAGTAAAACCTCGTGTCACGAGGCCATCTTCTTTGTTAAGTAAGTTTTAATGACGTCTCAAATAATTCCAAAGACGATCACCTGCATGTAAATTATGATCACAGTTATTCAGTAATTTAATATTTCGTTCGAAGGTTTTTGCTCAATTTTGATTCAGAAGCACTACTCAAAGAGAAGAGGAAGTTAAAATGTTTCTTTGCTTGAATATAAAAAGATAAATTAATTTTGTTTTTAATGCTTTGTCGTGTTTTTGTGGCAAGGGTCTGTTTAAGCCGATTTAATGTAGCCCTACGGTACGCGTTGTGCTTTTTATGTTGTAAAATGAAACTAAAATCACCTCTCAATTTTAAACACACCTTTTTGATTAAGATTCAGAGTGACTTTAAGAAAAAACTTTTCAGAGGCTGAGCGGATTTTTACAACTAAGCTTCAATGAACAATGAATTTGATTTGGATCAATAAGGTGTATTGTAGAGTTTTTGATGAAACACAAATAAAAATAAACTATTACAGTAAGTTACTGTAAAAAAGTACTTGAGCAAAAAAGGTCCTTTTATGTGACCAGTAGATAATAAGGCTTTCGCTTGTAATAGCTATGGATATATTGGAAACTATTATCCGTAGATTGATTCATACGTTAGCTTTGGCTAAAGAAAGTCTTTCAAAACGTATTTGTTTTTTTATTGACTTAACTAGTAGTGGAAAGAAATGTTTATAAATGCGCAAATAGTTACTAAAACTATTTGCGCTATCAATAGTTTCATATTTATGGATCTAAGATACGTTAAAATACATTGAATAGGTAGTTAGAATTTACCTAAACTATCATCAAATGTTTTTGCAAAACTCGTTGTCATGAATAATTTACTTGGGAAAGGTTACCGACGAACAACTGAAACAACCGACGATTCGCAACAAAAACTTCGAGTTTTGTGCTTCAACAATTATTTAACATTATTTGACAAACCATTTGAGGGCTTTGTATAGCTTTCTCATGAAAATTGTAAAGCTGTATTTCATGTTTATTTATTTTGACTTTGTTATTGAAGTTTTGTTTTTGTACGATGAGAAATATTACAGCAAGGTATTTTTGAAATTTGTTATTTTAATAATGTATCAGATTGGCATCATCTAACGGTTGGTCCGTTAGATGATGCCAATCTCACCTCTCTGTCAATCACCTAATGCGCAAATAGGAAACAAAGAGTAAGATTATATAACATTAACATAAGAATATTTGTATGTAGCTATCTAATTAGTTATGTAGCTGAAGTTGACTGCGGGCGATAAAAGCAAGAAGTTGAATCATTTGATAAACCTTTGTTCCCACTGTGACGAAGTCCATTGTATGCTTTAATGAACGACATTCACACAAATGCTGCACGAGATAACTAGAGTTTTTTTAATGTAAGTATAAATTTTGCGAATTATTTTCTGCTATTTTGTAAAAGGTTTCATGGACCATACTATCATATTTTTGCTTAAGATTAAAAATTAGAACAACTAACTATGAAATGAAAAACTGTAAAATCTTGTTTTGCTTTTGATTTCAAATGTGAACTGACACCCTTTTAGTGGTTCCGTAATGGCAAATGGCCACTCACACGAGTCGATTGTACGTCCCGGAGGAACACGTCACAAAGGACATGTTGTAATGTGTACAAGCAAACGGAAGTATTGTGGCGATAGAGTCCGACCAAGGCTGAAACAACGATTGGATGTTTTTTTTGACAAAACCAGCTGTTAAAAGGGAAGTATAAACAATCGAATAAATAATATATTTGCCATCTCAGCAGCTTGAAGGAAAATTGAGTTTTGCTCACTGTTTTCGCTTTTTTAAGCTGCTGAGGGGAAAAGTTGTGTGTGCGACACAAGATCAAAGTTATTTTACATCTCGTGCTTTTGAGTCCCTTATTACAATCAAGATTCAAACGCATGTTGCGGTTGCACCCGGTGGTAAATGTGAATAACACGCTACGCTTGTGATATATAATCTTTCGTTTATTCGGGACTCAAAATTAGCACTCGAAGAAAATACGACCTCTGCTCTTGTGTTTACCAATTAACTATTTATAGGTAAACCTTTCCTTACGACTTGCAGTACTTTAACAGTCAAAAAAAAAAAAAAAAAATATTAAATATAACTATTGTGCGTTTGGTCAAGCCATAAATTTAACCTTTACGTCCAACCCCGGACCCAAGATGTTCATTCTCCTTTAGTTTAATCTATGTTCGATCGGACTCTCCACGAGACACGTGTCTCGCATCTTACCTGCTGTCGTGTCCGCACACAGCGACGCGACAACACCCGTAAAAGAGATTAGTTTCTAAGCGCCTTTGCCTTTTCACAGCACTAGATAAGTATCTGCAACGTCGTAACATTGCTATTCAAAATAACGAAGTAATATGATATTTACGGCACCGTAATTTTAAAGGTTTTTTAGTCCATTATTATTGTTGTATATTTAAAACTGTATGTATGATGATACACACAGGCTGTACAAATAAAATTTCAAATAATTTAGTTTTCACCACACCAGCACGAAAAAGATCGCTTGCTTGCCAGAATTCAGTGAGTAAAAACCGTTTTTACTCACTAGTGGGGCGAAGTGATTCAAATTTCGAAACTTAAAATCCTTTCAACGAATAGGTGCTGAAAAAAAAACAAAGCAGTCACCATGTAGGTTAGTAATAATTATATAAATACATGCTTATTTAGCATTTTAATGTTTTTATATCCGTGATTAACCATTAAAATTAATAAAAATTTGGTACTTAATATTCTTCTTCGTTGTGTCGATGGCTCAATCAAATTTACTTTTGACTTGCCATCGTGGTGAAAGGATTAGCCAATTCGCTTTGGAGAACTCGCGAATTGCCCAGGGTGCGCCGGACGTAGGGAATCGTTGTGTACATCACTCCTTTCATGCACCCTACTTAATATTAGACTCCATACATAAATGTCAAGAAACGAACTTTCGAACGTATTCTAAAAAAAAAAGTGTGTCTGTGTCTGTCATTCATCGCGAGCTCAGGATTTAAAATTGGCACCCACAACAGAAATATAAACTTTTTCTCACACAAGCGTTGTGGTACGTCATCAGGTGTCACTTTCACTTGGTCAAGGTAGAATCTATTGCTATTACCGAAATATATTTTTCATCTAAAAAACTTGAAAAGGCTGAATAGTCCACCTTAATAGGTATGTAGCCAATTCTATAAATATTTACATTTTCTTACATGAAAATTATAACAAGTATAAAAAATAACGCTTGTGTATTAATTAAATATACCAATCTCTAAGTCTAAACAAAACAACACCATCTATTTTGTATCATTCTCTCACTTTTTAACAACATCATTTCTACATTGCTTCAAATCAAACGTTATTAAAGGCAGGTATTAACTTTCGTTTAGTTCCTTCACCCTGTTTTCCTCTCCATATAACTACAACTATACAATAACCTCCGGGCGTGAAATAAATATAAAAGCTTCAAAAAGGCTACAAAGAGTAGGTTCAAAGTTTTCTCTTTACCTAATGTAAATTAAAAAACCTTGCTGTTAAAAAAACTTAACAGTAACCTCTGTTAGGAGATTATAGAAACATCGCTTTAATTTTATTGTCTTAGCCCGGGCAATAATTTAAATAATATAATGATCGTAAATGACACTGTTACAGCCATATAAAATCGGTCTTGGAGAAGTAACTAGTTTTGTTAAAGTTAAAAGTTTGCACAAGATAGAACTGTGTCACTAGAAAAGAGTTTGTTTTCACATCAGTTAAAGATTTTGTAGATTGCTTGATTACAGTCTACAGACAATTCCAATTTGAGACGTTTGTAATATCAGATAGGTTGATGGGAACAACACTTGGGTTTATTGTGGTCTGGGGACACTTTCCTTAACGGTAAAATTTATGGCATTTGATGTCGGCGGCATTGTCAGTCTGTTAAACAAATAAGCAGCAAGCCTGCGAGTGAGCCTTCTTTACTCCTAAGAAATGGCGAGCGGTCAGTGCGCTGAAAATAGCGTAAGTATTTACAAGCTCAATAATTGAGTTAATCTAACTAGAAACTTATCTTTAGAGTTGTATGCTGCAAATTTTAGGTAGGTACTTGAATTAATGATCTGCTATTTACCATCTTTTATTCTTTTTCTTTTTCACTTATTTCTACTTCCTACTATATTAACCTAAAGATTTCCATGGATATTTGTGAAAACGCCGCAAATCATGAGTATAAATAACAAATAGCTTATCCTTGTAGTGAACACAGTCAATTTAAAAAAATCTCGTAAGAAACGGTTGTTAGACCCTGTCCGTTACTAGCAGCGACAACTGCTCTCATATTATTATTATAAAATTTTCTGAGCCCTACCTCGGATTTTCTAATAAGTGAAGTGTTTTGTTATTTGGAAAACGTGCTACTAAATAGAAGTCAAGTGCGGAAAGTGCTTTAGATAGTCTCGTTTATTAAATGAAGTAAGAGTGATGTAAGGATGATTTCTGCAATACGTATATAAACTTATTATTTCTAACCATCTTATTATGCTTATCGTTTAAAATGAAAATAGATAAAAAAACTCATTAGGTCCGATCTTCTTAATTCAGTTGAACCATACTTAATTCAAAGTGTTTGTGCAAATATAAGTAATAATTAAATTAATAATTAAAGCAATAGATAACGGCTCATTTCTCACAATAATAATGAGTGCCTTCAGGTCATTGAACTGGCAACAAAGCAGTACTTAAATATCACGCTACCTTTATTTTGTCAAAACTGATTCACCCACAATATTTCTCTGTGAATAACGAGCGAGCGATAAAGTGATGTACTGCACTGATACGAGCAATTTTAATTAAGATAAAATTTCAGTGAACCCCTGTCTGTGACGCGGCCGCCATGAAACTTGTTGAAATATGCATCAAAGGGAACTCTCAAATTGAACGCATGACGAACAAGCCCGATTGCCGATGGACCGTGAATCCACAGTGCACCTCATATTATAGTACAACCAAAACAACTAGTACCTACCCAATCAATCAAGCCATCTTTCCGAATATGGGAAAATAGACAAATAACTTTTGGAGTAGCAAAGTATTTTCTTTATTCAATATAAAGCCAAATTCTAAATAAAATTTGTGTCAACATGGTAATGCATGTCTTCATAGACATTCAATCAAATGAAAGTGACCGCTGTGTTTGGTGTTCAGTGACATGTGTTTGGTGTTCATTGTCACTATTGTATTCGACCAAATTATAGCAATTGTTTTTGTTTTGTATTTGCTGATGAAGACTCTTGTTTAGCAATGTTTATTTATACGAAATAAGACAGTTATATTATACAGAAACGGTCACCAAATGTGATACAAACATTACAGTATGGTAAATAGGATGTACACTGAATAAATTTGGATCACAGGCGGAGATGACGAACATCCGGCTCTGAAGTGTAGAGGCTATTTTCAGCGTCGAACGATGCCTCCGTAAGTCCGTCCTCCGTCTCACTCAAATGAAAAATCACTTGAATAACATGGTATTTAATATATGGTTATAAATAATAAATAATGTATTTTTAGTGTAAGATATGAAAATCAATCCGTTTCATATTTTTTTAAAATTTGAATGTGCATATTTTAACCCAAAAAGTAAAAACGGATCCGTATTACTGACATTTTGATGTCCGTTTGTCCGTCCGTCCACCTGTCACCAGGCTGTAACTCATGAACCGTTATAGCTAGTTATTTAAAATTTTTACAGATGATGTAAAACTGAAGCCTACTATTACAACAAATACTAAAAACCCAACCCAACTCCAATACAATTAACGTGATTTTTTAGCTCGGCTATTGATAACGGTAATAGTACTTTGCTTATTTTTTTTTACAAAATATTTTTTTTATATATTTAATTTAAAAATAAAAACAATTTAATTAAAATAAAATCAATATTTAAGGGTTGAATGCCATTCAATACACGAGATTTTTGCCGTTTTTATAAATAATGGTACGGAAACCTTCGTGCGTAATTTCAAAGTAAACGTGAAATACACATAGGTTAAGCTTTAAAACAAACTACCTCATTTACCGTACTAACAATATCACATTGTTCTAAGAGGGTTTCACAAACCAATTGGTATTATGACCAATAACAACAAACAGTATGAATTGTCCGTATACGACAAACCGTATCACGGCACATTTACTGCAATAACAGCAAATTGAGTTCAATTATTATCAGATTAAGAAGGGGACGACAAAGGCTTTGTACCTCTGGATCTATTATTGTGTTCAGCCTCCCCCATTATCCGTATTTTCGCATTTACAAACTTAGTTATTCCGTCTTTAGATAGCAATGGGATGCGCTGTAAAAGGGTAAATAAAGGAGACAGTTTCTTTGTTAGCGATAGTAGATAGAGTCCATAGAAAGTAATTGGGGATCGTTAATTAGTACGAACTTAGTTTATTTTGGTAACAGATAAATGCAGCGCTGCAATCGTTATGTAAGATTTTGACAATGTTTCAACAAATAAGTGGCAATCCTAATTGATTACACAACCCTATTACCTACGAAACTAGTTGCATGAAATAAATGCTTGCATTGTAAAAAAATATGTTTATACTTGAAATCATCTTTATATCTTCAATTTCACAGTGTAATAATAACATTTTAAATGCATGCATACATTCAATGAAACCTCGCAATCTTTTTTTTCTTTATTCATTTATTTCATATAAAAATACATTAATACATTTTAGTAGCAGACCAAAAACCACAACGGTTTGTCCGGACTAAACATACCTGTGGGCTGCTTTCACATGGGCTTCCTTCAGAAGTCCGAGGAACAGCACCCACTTGGGGTCCACTTAGCTTCTCCGTGGTTGACCAAGCGACGGCTTCTAAGCCCCACCGCGACGACAATGCGGGACATCCGGTAGGTGCGGGACATCCGGTAGGTGCGGCAGGTTTTAACGCCTGTCTGTCGGAAATTATCTTTATGACAATTTTACCAAATAGAACTAAGTCCAGCTTCTTCTTCTTCGTCGTGGCTGAGTCAAATTTTATTGGCCCAATAAGCGGCCACTGTTATGGTGCTATCATCGGCGTTCATGAGCGCCTCTCTTGAGAAGCTAAGCCCAGCTTTATAACATGAAGAAAAATCGTTCAAAAGTCCATTTTCAACATCGTTTTTAGTTGCAAATTTAATGTCATAAAAATATTGCTACACACGGGGCTCTAGCAATCTTAATGCACAGTTTATTGCATGTTATATCCGGTTTCAGCTGCAGGCCCGTCTGACGAATATGAACGTTACGTTTCACCTTATAAGTTAAGGACTTTGCAATTCAAACAAGTTACATGTAGCGAGTTCACCTTGCGAAGTTTAAATTAGAATTTATTACACGGCCAGTGTTTTATTTATTAGCTAACAACAAACTCATTTCAAAGTTTGTTGGATAAATAAAGAAAAACATAGACTGTTACATTATTGAAAAATACATAATATGCATGTCTATTCCAGGGGGTACCAGCGAGTAGTTTTTCTCGCTTTGAATGTTTTATTTAATTTTTTTACCTTATTGAATGATTAATACATTTCTTATTGCATTTATTATACCTAAATGTTTACAAAGTCATAACACCATTTGTTCAACACTGTTGTTCAACCCGGGAATCGAAGTCAAAGATACAAGGAAAAGATCGTTTCGGGGCTCGTGGAGGCAGGGCGCTGAATTGAATACTGTTTGTTTGCTGACATTGTACTTGACTAACACTACATTTGTCATTATTTTTTGTGGTTTCTTAGTGCGAGTTTTTCGTAACACAAATTCAAACACATTTCTTTTGTCAACCTACCCATTACCTGTATTTTCCATTTACAAACTGCATTATTATTCTGTTTAAAGATAGCAATGACATGAATGATAAATAAAAATCAGCAAAAGTGTACCTGACAGTTTTTATTGAGCATGAAAGTTGTTGATTTTGGAAACAAGCTGTAAATGAAAAGCAGGAGCACGTTCCGATCGTCCAATACGGTTCATCGTCAGGAAATCGACGCTATTCTAGCAAATAGGCCGGAATGAGCACGCGTTCTCGTTTGGTGAGCGCCTGCCTGGCGGCGAACTTCTCTCGATTACCTATTTGCCAAACAGGGATTTATTTGGAACTTGCCTTACTGCTCTATGAGCTCTTTCAATAAAACATATTGGTTCAATAATGGTATTACCTATCATAAATTTGGCGCACTGTTTGTTAGTTTTTGTATCCAAATTTCAACAAAATCCCGTCTCATTCAAATATTGTTGTGTAAGAGAATTTGCTCTATAGCATTTGCAATATATTCTTTATATTAGTTTTTTATGTAAAATGCAAACATTCTGCATATCATCGTAAATAAATAAACATATTTCGTCTTTACGTAGAACTCTGCTTAGACGATAGCCGTAGAGGTCTTTGGTAAAGTGACATGATTTTTTTACTATAAACTCTAATAGTTTAAAGTATTAGTGAAAAGCCCCTAAAATTGTAACATTTCTAGTTTTCCCGGTAGAATTGTGCTCCGTAGAGTTTAACGTAGCACTTTTGTAGCTCGTAGTGTTTCGTAGCAAACACAAAAACGCGACACATTTTGATGATAAATAAATAAAGTCTGAACGTTTCGTATACGCGTTTCATTAAAACGCTAAAACGTAAATAAACATGTGCAATAAAAACATTGATACATTTTATTCGTTGAATGTTCATCAATATTAATTACACGTAGACGCACATAAAACGAGATAGAACGAACATTTCATTGTGAATGTCAACAGCCAGCAGTATTCAGTACTTGCACACACGGCTACACATCAAGTTATACATATCCAGCATAAGCTATACTGAATATATGTAGCTTTATGTGTAACCGTGTGTATTATCCCCTCAGGCGCAGGAAAACCATATTATTAAGTGGTTTCCATATTTATATTTTCAAAATGCTTAAAGCGCGGCAAAACTATATTATGGTCCCTAGAGAAAATAATTTTAACAAAAAAAAAACCGACTTCAAAAAGTAGGTAAACTAAAAAGCAAAACATAAATTTACTTCGCACAAAATAATACGTTTTTTCATTTAGTTAAATAGACATTATTAAATAATTATTTTATAATTCTAAAGTCATCAGAACGTGACTTGAAGAAAATAGGACCACAAGACAAGTATATCCTTTCAAACAAAAAAATAATTTCTCAAATCGGTCCTGCAACTATCTCCGTTGCAGGGAAACTACATTTTCTCACAAAGAGCACGAGAATGTTTTGTTACTTGAATGGTAATACATAAACATGTAACAAAACATTTGGAATACAAATATGCGACTCTTGTTGCAAAGTTTTGTATTAGAATAGCTGTGCTATTTGCATATTTAGAACTATATGTAAAACAACTCGTTCCTTTCCCATTGAATTTTAAATGTAGAAACTGAAATATTTTGGTAATATTATTGCTTTAAGGGTGTTCCGAGCGCCGTGTTTTCATACTAACGTAATATGGGTTTAACTTTAATATTATCAAGTTTTTATCTATTTTCATAACCAAATCATATCTTAAACTCTTCATTGCATGTTTGTTTGTGGCCATCTTGTCAGTATTGTTTAAATAATTATTTAAGTTACATACAAATTGCAAAAAAATTAGTACTAATTTTGAACATGCATTTTAGTGTTTTAAATACGTTAAAAAAAAAGGTAAATAAATAAAAATTAAAAAAATAAATATAGATAAAAACTTAATAATATTAAAGGTAAACCAATATTACTTTTGGAAACAGCCAGGCATTGCCCTTAAGGATTTCAAGAACCGTTTGGTCAATTTCAAGCTATGTTTTCAAAATAGTTTATTTTCGTTTTGGCATTGTTTTTTCGAGTTCAACGAACTGTATTGTTAGCTTGCAAAACTGTTTTAAATATAATTAACATGAAATACGCTATACTGGGTATTACCTGCATCAGATTTAATTCACATTAAATTTTTAATAATAGAGTAGCGGTTTTACTACTTTATGAAATTACGTAAAATAATGTAAAATTGACTGTATTAATCATTTAAACAATGCTTTATAGAACCGTGAAATATAAATATTGAGATTGGTACACAATAATACTGTGTGTATTACATTGTGTTTTAATACGAAACAACTAAATTAACTGCACTAAACACTTGTGTATTTTTCTTAATAATGATACATTTTATTAAATTCTAGCTGATATTTGCGATTTTTCATTGATTTCCGTGGTTGTACCCGTAAAACGTTATTGCTTAGATCCTACTACCATATTTCACCCCTTCTGAGGTAACTTTACAACGTCCCCACTCCTATATAGACGTTTATTTATTATTGTCCAAAACAATATTGCCAAATATTTCATGCTTCTAAGTTCAAAAATGAAACCAACCTTTTACCTTAATTTTACACCCTTGGCATTGCCAAAAATACCTTCTTAGTACGGCCCTAAGTCATATGAGAAACATTCATGCAAAATGTCTAGTTTCTAGCCCCCATGAATCAGTCAGTCAGTCTGTGAGATAAAAATGTCAGCATAGTGAATACCTACTGAGTAGAAGGAACATGAAATGAGAATAAGAAACCGTAAGTGACACGTAAGAAAGAAACATGGTAAATATTAAATTATATTGAAATCATGCCTTAAATATCTATAAATTTACTGGTGGTAGAGCTCTTGTGAATGAGCTCGAGGGCGGCAGAACCACTGTCTCACCTTTAACCTGCCGCCAAATAGTAGTGCTTCCATTACTGTGTGCCAGTTAGGTGGTGAGATCAGGCCCTGAAATTACTGGCACATGAGGCATAACACCGTAGTCCTCAGCTGCAGCGACGCATCTATAATCTGCCTTTGTGGATTGTTGATGTCCATGGGCTGTACTCCACTTACCATCAGGTGGACTACACGTTCGTTCGCTGTAGGCGTAGTATAAAAAAAAATCACGAATAAGTATGCCAACATTATTAAATGTGACATCAAAACATTTTTTATTGATTATTTCCCGTAAGATTTTATTCATCCAGTATGACATATACAGTACCAACACCGCTCAACCAGCTCTATCCCCTGGCAGGTATTGCACCACCAAGTGTACGAACAGACGTTTGTTGTGGTGTTGAGAAATCTGTTCAGGAGTTGGACAGCCGGCATCCTCTTTACGGGCATACAACACCCCCAGTGCGACTGAAAAGCAGACGAAGTTTTCTTAACTCTACTAAGGCTGTCGAGGAACCACCAACAAATGCCAGGCAAAAGATTTGGCAAAAAAAGTTTCCACCACCACCCGATTTTGTGAAGACTAAGGAGCATCTGCCCTCTGGGTCAAATCTGCAGTGGCCTATATGGAAATCGCTAAATCGCTTGAGAACTCAAATAGGCCGCTGCAGACACAATCTAGAAAAATGGGGGATATTAACAGACCAGACCCAATGTGACTGCGGTGCTCCTCAACAAACGATGTCACATCTGCTGAATTGCCCCAAGTGCCCTTACAGCTGCTCTATGCAAGATTTGTACGACGCTACAGAATGCGCAATTGGTGTGGCCACGCACTGGGCGGGAGTAATATAAGATTTTAGTACCATTGACACGAAAGAAGAAGAAGAAGTATGACAGTAGACTCAAGCGTCCTGAGCAAGCGTCACAGTCGATGGAGGCGATACGTTAAGGTAATGGACCGTTCTCTCGGACTGCACTTGATTAAGTCCATTCGTGATAGCGACCCGATATCTACTATCTCCTTAACTAGTATCTATTAAAATAACTAAGAGTTGTCAGTAATCGATATAATTTGCTAATAGAAATTATAGAATGTCACATCCAAATCAAAGGTTTTGTGGCAATATAAAGGTGTTCGCGATACATCTGCTTACTAACTTTATGGTGAAAACAATATACAGACAAACGATTGCACAAAACAGTTACGGTAACGGTTCATTAGCTGCTGGTTTGTAAAGAGTTCCATTGCCTGTCTTTGAAGATCTTCATCGGATCCTGATATAGTATATACTAAAACCTTCCTTGAAACACAAGAATTAAACCGAAAACTGCATTAAAATCAGAACAGTAGTTTCGGAGATAGTCGCGAACATACAAAGTTACAACATACATACGCACACACATATACACATACAGGTCGAATGCACATCCTCCTTTTTTGAAATCGGTACAAAATATTTAAAGTTATTGCTATTAGAAAAAGTGTTATTGGTAGGTCAGGCGCTACGATCGATCCTTTGATAATTGTTGGCTAGCATTGCATTCAGTTTTTTACCTAAAACTGAGCTGACTTAGAAAAAAACTGAGCTTACGGCTGACTTTATAGAATCACATAAAATTTTCCAGTCGATTCAAGTTACTCTATAAGCAGAATATTTTACAATCCTAATAGATTATTTTTAACTGTCTGTAAATTGAACTTGTAGTAATCACTACAAGTTCAATTTACAGTATCCATCATATAAATTGTAAGCTCGCTTACGATATCTTTTAAAAAGCTTTTAATTAAATAATTGTTTCATTTATTTGTAAATCAAAGAACTTTATCAGTATTGATAACTCATCTGTTTTCTTAGTATTTATAAGTCGTTTAAAATAAAAGGACGTAAATCCCCGGGCGTTAAAGCTGGAATCTTGCAAGAGTTTTTAATGAAGAATATCATTTTCCAGCAGATCCCTTGGGTTAATCTGCGTAAATAGCTACCATTCTGTTAAATAGCGGAGCCGCGTGAGGGCGCCGAGTGTTCTTCATTAAGTCGATATCCGGGACCATCCACCGCCAGCGCGCCACAAAAGCGGGAACAGATTTAGCTAACGTTTTCTTTTATCTTTTTAACGAGCTACAAAAAGATGGTGTTTGCTGTTTGGTGGTACTGCAGGTTATGTTTAAAACGGACCACATGTTAACTATAATATTACCCCTATTTGTATTTGACATAACCACAAAAGGCACTCTAGAATGTGCTTAAGTAATTGCACCACATACATATTGCAAACACAAATACCAGATTTGCACCAGCTTGCTATTGTAAATACGAATTAGGCCAGGCAGGGGACACACGGCTTTGCCAAGACATTTGGACGATAAAAGCAATTGAGACCCCTCTTTCTCAATACGATTGATTTAGTTTTATTGCCTGTAATCAATTTAAGGACCTCTCACTCACTATTTTATTAAAAGACTACCCATCCATACATGTAATAAATACAGCAAAACTACTCCGTTTTTAAATTTTGATAATAGTCAGCTGAGCAAAGCATTTGAAGTAAATTTTGATGGCAGTCTAGTTGTCTGGCGTTAATGCGATCCTCGGCGACATTGTTGCATGAACGAGCTTTTTACGATAATCCTATTGTGGTGTGGAGGCAAAATGGTTTGTTGATGTAACAGTAAATTTTATGAAACTTTTTAGCTTGGTAATACGTTGAGGCAGCTAAAGATTTACCTGTGTAGCATTTCATTTAATAGATCGACGTTTAGTATTTTTCTGGCTGTGCGCCAGCCACTTATTAAAGTACCTTTTATTTTTACGCAGCGAGTAATGAATGTAAATTGTATTTATAGGTAACCGTCCGCGTCTGAGAAGTTGTAGCAGAACAAAGGGCGCGGCAGGCGGCGAGTAAACAAGTTGCAATAAGTTTGACGGCGAGCCTGACATTTACTCACTCGGCACCTTCCCGACGCCTTCGCTAAATGCCATTATTGCACTTCTACAACTGTTGAGCACAGATGGCTTTATTCCTTCTTGACTTGGGAAAGTACTTTCGAAAGAAGAAGTCAATATACTTGTACACGTCTTTATGAAACAAGTACGCGAGGTTAACTAACGCAAAGTAGTAAACTTGAAACCAAATTAAAATAAATTGTACACGTGTGGCGCACATGTTAAATGAATTAATTACAAAATACATGGTTTCATGTTTAAGAAGGGAAATTTTACATAACATTAACCGTATTTAACCCTTAACCAAACATATCACCTGACGGTCCTAACCTCGAATCACTGCCAGATGTTTGCACACATAATACGGTAAAACAATAAACTGACAGCAGGACCAAATAAAATACAGCACGAATTTGTAGCGAGCCAAAAAAAGATGACAGTACACCGTTTATGTACTGGCACATTTACTGGACTGTATATTGCACGAGGCCGGCCGGACCAGTGGACCTTTTGTGTTTGATACAAATAAAACGAAAGTATTTAGGGTACGTGAGGAAAGTTCTATAAGTGTTTAGTACTGGGAAGGGAGTAGTCTCTCCACTGAGATAAGGACGGTTGGTGCAACAATTTAATTTGCCTGCAGAGCCACTGCGGCCGCGAAAGGGTTTTCACGCCACACTCAGATAAAGCACCTGCACACATTGATTGCTGTAGTCGTACTCTCTTATCGGATGTTTTTACTTTCTGTTAGGTCTGCTTTCATAGGGATCTTAAATCATAGGGATCAAGAATAAGAAAAAAACACCAATACAAATTAATGACACATCAGTTAGGTATTAACAGATTTTGTGTACAACAATCCAATTTTCTTTCATTTGAATCCATCCGTCTACGTAGGCTTTGAAACGCCGTTTCTGGAAATAAAACAATATTTTTGTGTCTCTTATTTAATTTATTTATAACAAGCAAGCGCACTTTCATTTTAAAAGGATGTTTTGGAAAGATATACTTTTGTTTCACAAGATTATGTAGATATTTGGAATTGTTTTGTTCAACCGTCTGCGAAATGCGATTAAGGTGGAGGTACGGTACCTGTACGAATATAAAACCTTCTAAATTTCAAAGTAGTGTAATGTGGCAGTCTCTATCCGTGGGCTGGTTTATACAGAGATAACTTAATCCTATTACAAGTACGTAGAACTTATATAGCATCTAATACGCTACCATAGTTATAAGCTAACAGAAGCCAAAAAATATCTAAAACTGAAATACGTATACATATAACATAAGATATTTACTATATAAGATGTTTTAATAGTATGTCTATATCTAATTGAGGTTTAGAAATGCGGTGTATTTATATAATTTTATATATATATTTTTTTGCTAAACATTAATAATCTATTATATATAAGCTTTTAAAAAATAAATCAAAGTAGTGTTTCGTAATGCCTAAAACATGGCGACCTGCGTTCAACACTGTACAGTCGTCAATATCCAATTTTGTGTTTCATTAACGAAAGCCTTATGTAATTGGAAGCCTTTTCTCGTCGTTCTGTTTATTTATAACTTTTGCTGAATCATTTAAGAGGTGAATAACTTTTAATAAGTAAAATTTTATTGAGTAATGAAATAACTCGGAGGTAATGTATTTTATTTGTTGTAGTTACTAGTGTAAAGTCTAATAGATAAAGTTCTTTTATTTTTTGCCCAGTATCTACTTACTATTATTACTAGTTGATCGAGGTGGAGTATCTTGTCTATTCAGCTAATGTATAAGTTATTCTTTAAAATTGTTGAAAATGAAAACGTATACAGTTTTAACCTACTTTGTGCCTTGAAGGTAGTGTCTTTAGCACTTATCAAATAATAATATTTCTTTCTTATTAATAATTATATATTAATATGTCCATAGTTTACTAGCTAACTGCAAGTCAAAAGCTAAAAAAATTGTTTAATCCGACTAAAATTATATTTTTTAACTCGTTGAATTTGTTTTAAATTATATTGTTAAAATTGACGACGCGACGGTGGACGGAACTAAAAGTATCGTGTGTAACTACGGCCCTTACCTAATTAAAATCAAACTGCAAAAGACCAATTCATTGAAACTGAATTTAATTAGCTTATATGATATATCATTTAGGTACTAATGACATATCACATTCTATTTAACTAGTAACTACCTTGTTTTTGACATGACATAATATATAACATCAACGCTATGAACGGCCATTTTCATAAGTTCTTTATTATTACTTTTATAGCTCTATCTGAGCGCAAATTGCCGATAACTACAAAAGTTAATAGATATTGTAACATTACACTAATAAATGATATCATCACCAGCTCAATGATGTCGTATATTTTAGTTAGTGGATAAAGCGATAGAACTAACTTTAATCATAAATTCCATTCCAAAAGTTTATTTTATATTGAAACTGTGGATCGTAGAAATAACAAAATTACTATTTAATTTAAAAACTAACTTCTTATAAAGTAAATAGAAAGGGTAATAGAAGCGAGATATAAATTTTATGATTAATTGTAAGATTCTAATTAGAATTCAAATTTATAAAATTCCAAAAACAACGTTATAGTTTCCCACAGCTAAGTAAAAAAAAAAAATTTTATGTTGAGAATTTATACCTTATGATATAACTGTCTCGTTTGTGTCGTGGTTATCGTTGGCGCCTCTCACTGCGAGATCATGGGTTCGATTCTCGGGTCGGGCAAAGTGCTATTTATGAATGTATTTTGTCGTCAGGTAATTCTTAATGCACCACAAAGTTAGAATTGTGCCCGGCGATTTTGATGGCGATTACTGGCATATAAGGCACAACACTGTAGTCCTCAGCTGCAGCGACGCATCTACAATCTGCTTTTGTTAATTGTTGATGTCCATTGGCTGTACTCCATTGACCATCAGGACTACACGTTCGTTCGCTACAGGCATAGCATAAACAAAATAAAAAAAGTCTTGTCAAATGGTTGTTTCGAAGCTTACGCAGAGTTTATTTTATGATTAAAATGTGAGGTATTTGTGAAATCTGTGCATTGATTTATTATACGAAATATGACCAGTGTTGAATTTATGGAGAGTGAGCCGCGTGTAAAGTGAAAGCCGGTCTGGCCACAAACGCATGGCTTATGTTTCATGTGCCGTATCTACGTTACAAAAATACAAATACAGAAGTCCTTCTCGCGACTAGCTGAATTAATTTCTTTATTATCGTAGTTAATAAAATCGAATTAACTAACTAACTTTTCATTAACATAACACAACATCACGCCTATATTGCCCAGAAGGGTGTGGCAGAGGTGTACAACACCCGCATTTCACAAAAATAGTTGAATCTGGACAATTGACAAAACTACCAAATATCGGTACAAAATGTATAGGCTGAGATTATTTAATTTAGGCCTTATCATATCACATTGCAAAGTTATACGTTGAATTACCAATATCCTTGTATTGGTAAAGTTTATGATATTATTTAACTTTACAAAAGAGAGCATGAAACTAAATGAAACAAGAGTTACTCCGTTTCTTGGTATCGGTATTATTATTTATTATTTACCAAGTCAGGCACCAATAACGCTCGTTCAAAGTAGGAACCTAAATTAATCGCCTGTAATATTTTAACAAGAGAAAATATAATATTTTTCTCATAACTCCGCGTGGCTTACATTTTGATAAGAAAATATGTAGAGAACTGTGAATAATATTCTCGGTGATAAAATCAGGTTCTATAATAATTCTACGGACAACCCTTTATGAATTTCGGCTGTGAGCCTGAATAGATGTCTGTTTCTAGCTCACAGCAGTATTGAATAGGGGTGTCCGCGACGGAGACACTACAACAACCCGTGGCCATATGAATCTAGTGTCTCCGAAACCAGTTAACGTTACTCGCCAAGTAATTCGACCGGGAAAGTCATCAGCAATTCAAATACTAACCATCGCATGGCTACCAACCTAAATATATAACAAATAATACTATGCAAAGTATTGCAAGCAAAGGTAAGAAGTAATAATTATTTGTGCAACAAAAGAACAAAGTTCGTATTTTCTTCGAGTGCTAATTTTGAGTGTGAATTAGCGTATTCTTAGTTAGAATCTTGAGCATAGTGAGGGACTCAAAAACATGAGATGTAAATAACTTTGATCTCGAGTCGCACATTTAACTTTTCACCTCAGCAGTTCGATAAAGTACCCAGAATACAAGATCTTCTTGGTTTGGGACTAGATGGTGTAGTATGAAAGTTGTGTAACATAAAAAAACGGGGGCAGTGAGCAATCGATTTTGCTAAAGCGACTTTTTGAGGTTCTGATGTGAAAAATAATTTAAAGTAATGTAAACACGAATAGGTTTCTTTTGAATCGAGGCTACTCAAGTTGGAATGTGCATTCGAACTCGACTGTCTGTCGAATACGAAGTCGGCGACAATGGCGCCCTATACCTACCAACGTATGTTGTGATTTTCTCTTTTCAGGATCATTTCTGCTCTTCATGAACGATAGAAACAAACTTCAAAATATCATACTTTTACGTATCCCTTCACCCCAGGGGTGCCTTCGCCTCTTGTAATATTCGAGCAATAATCTCGCCACGATACAAATAAATATAACATTTTACCTCATTCAAGTTTTTTCACCAGTGGTGTACCATGAAAAGTCGAAATTGCATATTCAGAGGAAATAGAGGGGTATTGTAAATGTATGTAGATGCGGTGACGGTGATGTTGCGTCGCGGCTCGTGCAGTCGCCGGCAATTAGCAGCGTGACAATGACATTCACGTGTGCAAATACTGTACACGATACGAGCATTCCACCCTTGCACTCGCTGCTCAAACTATATACAATACATATTGTGTATGTGCTGACTACTTGATTTGTCGGTATAATAATACTATCTGCGAAAACGAGAACGTTCATGAGACAATAAACTGTTACTTACTACGAATTTCATATTTTAGGCACGTTCTTGTTGTGGCATTTACGGCTTTGTAACCAACATTTTTGCGCTCGGCTCGTACAATTTTCTTAACTTGGTAATAATTTTGTGAATGTATCCACATTTGCCATTGACCGAGTGGTACTCAAGTCAAGGATTCAGTATATACACAAAGTGTTTAAACTAACTGTACTTTATAAACGTGCAAAATCGTAGCTGAACTATTTTATGTTTTCAGATATCAAACTTTGTAACTGTGTAACTGTTTGTAAACTTTATTAAAAGATTTAAGAATAATTTTATCAGTCAAGTTAGGCTCACTGACCAGACAGGCGTAGTTGCATAGACGCATGAAAATACAGCCAGCGTCATTTGCAGTGGCGTACTGATCTCTGTCCACGAGGCGCACTGCAAGCCGTACCTTTTAGCTTTCGAGTCTTTCGTGACAGTCGAGTCGGACGATATGGACAATATTTTGACATATTAAGTCTGAGGTACGTCGAAAAAACATTTGCTTTGCAAACTTTTTGAAGTTAATTATCTCGCAAACGGATCTCTTAATCAAAAAACTGTCTTAACAAGCCTTCAATGTTTTTAAAAGATCTATCTAACGATATCCCACACTATGGGGTAGATGGGAGAATCATCCCACTTTACGTAGGGGAGGTATGTGACAAAAATATTTTCCAAAATTTTGTGTTACTATTTTGTTAACATTGTTTCTATCTATTTTGTTAGCTTTCTAGCACTAACCGTTTTGACGCTATGGAAAAACAGACGGTCATGGTAAAACCATAAGGATTTCTTGTAGGTACTACGGAACCCTAAAAAAAGTATAAATTTCGTGCAACTGACTACCCTTAATAGAACAACAAGATGTTTAAAATCGTATTTTGGTCAAAAATTAAAGTAAATAAAAACAATTTGCTTTTAGGTATTGGCGGCAAATTGACAACCGTTTTCACTTTTGTCAAGAGCAAACTTAAATATCCCGCTACATTCACGGGTGCCGTGCCTAAACCTGACTAATTGAGCGGACGCGTCACTCGCGCACAATTTGGCTGTTGAAAGCAAAAGACAAAACAAGGTGGTAGCCAGTCTACCAAAGCTCCGATGTCCACTATTCGCTGAAGGGTGAAAACTCATTACCCGTGATGAAAGGCTCCCCGGGGCGTGTATGATTACTCGTTAATTGGAAAGCGGCAAATCAGAGGGCGTTGGATTAGGTTATCTTATTTGTACTACAAGTGTAGTTACAGTTAAAAGGAAACGGTTATACATGTTAAATAGGCAGAGAAAGTTAGCAAACTACATAGACATCCTTAATCATCCAATATAATTTTATAGTTTTAATGGATTTGCGCTCGAATGAAAATCCATTTAAACTATAAAATTATACTCCTGCATCATATGTTTTTACGAATTTATCGAGTAGGTACTTTGTAATTGGCGGACTGTTCTTATGTATTTTTTTCATTTACTGACTGTAGATCGTAGTTTGTTTATTAAGCTATTTTTCTTTTGCGGACTAAGGCGTCCCCCACATATGGCGTGCGCGATCCTCGGGCGTGCGAGCTGCACGTACATAAAAGAGCGTCGCGAGCGCGCCGCGCGCACGCTGCGCCCTTGCAGCTCGCACGCCCGAGGATCGCGCACGCCAAATGTGGGGGGGGGCCTTATTACTTCTATCGATGGTGAGCACAATGCAAGAGCTCTATATTTATAGAGAATTATTAAGTAATAGTACAGTTTCGTCTTTTTTTAGATTGATACTCGAATGAAAGCATAATTGCAAGCTAACAGATATATTTTTTACAAATCTCAAGTCATGGTGAAAATAGAAATGGATTGTTTTCGAATGTCATGTTTACCATAAATACGTAATGGTAGTACCATCTCTAATCACGCTGAGTGCTTGTCGCCATATATTAAGTTCAGAGGGAGGTTTACCAGCCGTATTCAAAGCCTTCCAGCCAGGATTTCGAAATAAGCTCTCACACTGAAATTTGTTTTATTACAAAGTTGAGCGTCCCGTGAACTATTATTGCGGCTTGCATAATATTTTGTTAAACCGAGTATGTCAGATATTAATTAAATTACATTGTAGTAATTTGCAAAATGTTACACCAGGAAAGTTTATCAGAGTTATTATTACATATGATTTTATCAATTTCGTAAAATAGACTTTGTCGTTTATGTTAAAATTTAAGTAATAAATATATAATGTTTAATTTTACATTTGTATAGCAAGTAAATGAACGATAAACCGTCAAAAAATAAACTAGCACACCATAGCGAAAAGATTTAGAAACTCATACTATCTTAAGACTGTTCGCAATTTATATCAGTAAGCGCTTGTGAATTTAACAGCGCTCTGTTCGAATAGAGGTCGAGTACACACATTTATTACAAGTCTGAAGGAGACGGCGGTTAACGTTAGCGCAGACTCTTAGATATAAATACTTCTAAGAGTGAAAGAAAATATACACGCGCATTAAAGTTATAGTAATAAAAAAAATCTCTGTGTCATTAAGTCGTAAGTGTCGAAGATGATAAATGACAGAATGGACTGTCTCATCCAAAAAAAATGGATGAAAACGCTGATGGGAGTGAATTTATAATGTGCCTACTGATTGTTATTATTTCTTTGACTTATTTTAGTTAGAATGGTTATAATAATATTTATATGATGATGATGATTTTATATTTTTATTGAATTGTAATATTTATATAGGTATATTCAATTTTATGATTGATTGACATGACGATTTTATATTATTTAACATGTAATTTATGGTGTTTTAACTGAAAATTAAGCTAACTCAAACCAAAAGCGCATTCGAACTCAACTGCCTGGAAACAATAGTTCGAACCTGCGGTTGGAATTCAGTTCCCGGCGAACTGCATGCCAACCGCTTTATCTTTTCAGCTTTTTCGCTGTTTATAAACGTTATTAACAGACTTTATATCTTTTCATCCGAATGCTAGGGTGTTATGTTCATGCAATAATCTCGCCGAGATACGAATAAATATTACATTATACCTCATTAAAGTTTTAATGAGAACAGCCGGTGGTGAAGCATGAAAAGCCGAAATTGCATATTCAGAGGAAATAGAGGGGTATTGTAAATGTATGTAGATGCAGTGACGGTGACGCCGCGTCGCGGCTCGTGCAGTCGCCGGCAATTAGCAGCGTGACAATGACATTCAAAACGTGTGCAAATACAGTACACGGCACGAGCATTCTACCCTCGCTCTCGCTGCTCAAACAAACCACATACAATACATATTGTGTATGTGCTGACTACTTGATTTGTTGGTATAATAATACAATCTGCGAAAACGAGAACGTTCATCTGACAATAAACTGTTACTACGACTACCATATTTTAGGCACGTTCTTGTTGTGGCATTTACGGCTTTGTAACGGTGCTCGGATCGTATAATATTTTTCTAACGTTATTGTGGAAATTCTGAATGTCTTTCACTTGAATGTAGATACGTAACTTAAATTCAATAATGTAGTACGTATAACTTAGTACTAAACGATACGATAGTGTCTATAAACATCTTGTTTTAATTTATATTGAGAATAATAATCAACCTAATGAATAGGCCATTCATGTATTCACTATGAGAGGGAATTAAGGGATTCGGCGAGTTTATCACAAGGAGAACGCCTTATTCTTATTAATATTCTCTATCTTATGATAGAGATAATATCCTTATGCATATTTAATTGCAACGATATATTACATATAAAATATTACACAACGCCATCTAGTCCCAAGTTAAGCAGAGCTTATACTATGGATACTAGAATAACTGATACTAAAACATACATTTTTTTATGTAAATATAGGTACATACTTATTACATAATTATGCAAAAATAATTGCAAAGATGCCACGGATTTATTGTAATATAATAAGACATACATATAACGGCATTCTATTTGGTACGATTTTCTTCAATAGGTACCTTAATAGCTTAAAATGGAATATTAAATGTACGCATATTGAATTTATTTATTCTAATCTAAAGCGTCATGAACAGGTAGCGTCAAAAAATAACAAAATATTTTGTCAGCGTAGCGACCTTCCAAAGAGCTATTCTAAAATTAAAGTTCAGGCTGTGAAATTTCATTATTTTCCCGTTCTAAAATAGAACCTCACATTTTAAGTTCTTAAGGATACCTTACAAATCGTATTTTCATTTAAAAATCTGTAAAATTTTTCATCGATAAAGGAGTGGATACCTTAGTAAGTTTCATTCCTTACTTTAATTTGTACGTATATTATTTTGTTACTTTATTTTTTTTATTTTTTAGAAGTTGAATAGCTATGGTAGCTATAATATACTCTGCTGAAAAGTTTTAAATCTAAGAAGGTTTAGTAAGAAGTAAATTTAATATTTATAATTAGCTCTGATTCCATCGGAACCTATTTGGTGCAGTAATATCCGACAATCACACAAACTGCGGTCAAGTATTAAAGATCCAATCACTTGTTAACAATAGCTATTCAACATGTCCACTGAACCGCAACACAAGTAGTTACTTAATTATACTAAACTCTAGCTATTCATTTTACTATGAAAAACGTTATCTATGTAATTAGTTTACTTCTACAGTTATGTAACTACTGTTTAACTTTCTGATTTACTTAAATCATTAACATACATTTGCTACGGAGAAATATCACAATACCTTATGTTTGTTAAAGTTTTTATTAAACTCCTTTCAAAGATTCTAGAAAGTCTTGATAAGTCATTGATTAGTTTTTTACAGATATATTGCCAGTATAGGCATAGATTTGTTTCCTTCGTAATGTGAATTATATTCTACGTTCACAATTCATGTATATCTCCGTTGACCTGTCATATACATTCTAATTAAATCATTTATTTTGTAGAGTTGTCACGATTTGGCCTGTTGTTGAAGAAATAAATTAAAAATCAATATTGCGAGCCGCAGGAAGTGCTAAAATTTTAATCCAATTAGAGAGTTCCTACTCCCCTTATAAAATATTTTGCCTTCAAAATACATTCAACAATAAATTAATCCATTTTAGCTTTATGTACCTATGTATGTAGTAGGTATACATCTGTCAATCTGTGTTGTTGTTTCTAACGAATCTGTTGAAATGATTAAATTGTGGAGTGTATTTGTGTAGCAATAATTACTACGTCAATGAAACATACAATGCACAATGTTTGAATCATTTTGTACAATTCGAAGAAACCTCATGGTGCTTTGTTCGTCTTAGCAAAAGCCGGCGTGCATATAAATTAGTTATGTGGTTGGGTTGATCAAACATATTATATTTTCATATACATATAGTGTTCTAACTTATGCTGAAAAAGTTCGTATTAAAAGCAATAATGTTTTTTATGATGAGGAAATTTACATCTCCACATTTCCCACCCCATGCAATTCTTTTTTTGGAACAAGGATTCAGAAGCCAGAAATTAAGAGATTAACAAATATACATAATATATATATTTTACACTCTGCACAAATCTCCAAAAATATGTTCATATTGTTTCTTTAAGTATGTTTTCCGATTCTAATTAAATATTATTTTACTATACATTATTATAAACAATATTCTCTAAGATAATCGCCTTTATGACGGAATATCGGTGCAATCACAATATGTCAAAGATAGAATACAAAGATAGATAGATAGAGAAAACTTTATTTGCACATCAAATTTGTAAAAAACATACAAAGAAATAGGTACTTAAAACTATAATGTACAAAGGGCGGCCTTATCGCTTGACGCGATCTCTTCCAGGCAACCTTAGAATGGACATAATAGAATGGATATTTGCAGTAGTTTATTGCATTGGATTTGTTGTTACTTTTTCCTTTTTTATTTTGCTCAAGGCTTGTCAAGATTAAAGACTAAAATAAAAATAAATAAATAATTAAAATACTAAATAGTACATGAAATATTGGGTGCATAGGCACTTAAATACACACAATACAATATAAAAAATACATACAATACATAAATACATACTATATACGATAGATACATATAAGTACATAAAAACATATACATACTTAATATACCTACACTACAAAATAAATTATTATAATGATAAATAATGCTCATTTAACAATTTTTTGAATATATTCAAGGATTGTGCTCGTCTGATTTTAAGAGGTAATGCATTCCACAACCGAACGGCTTCAACCGTAAATGATTGATCGTAAAAGTTTGTGGAATGCATTGAAAGAATTTGTCCTTTGTAATATAATATAAAGTAACAATCGTCCAAACGACAAAGTTATCAGACAGAACAAGTGAACAAGCTCTTGTTCCAATCTTCTCATCAGCCTGGCTAGACGATAGACGATTGACGACGCCGGCAAATTACTACGAGTATACGCAAATTATACACAATTGAAACTTTATAATCGAGGACTGACTTCGAAACACTCGTTATGAGTACATCTATAAGCTTCTACAAAACTTAACTGCTTTCAAACAATAAAACAAGTACAATATAGCGCTCGCTTAACGTTTTAAGTCCGCTGCCAAAAGTTAATGACTAAAAACTTTGGGTGCCGATTAAAAACTCATAATGTTATTAACAGAAGGGTAACATTAAATGTTAAGCTGTATGTTAATCATCATAAAACAGTTAAACAAGCTTTATGCCAGTGTCGGAGGATATGAAAACGCGATTAAACTTATTATTTAAACAACAACAATATGTTTTTAAATGTAATGGCCATAAAACAAATATGTTTTCAAACTATTAAAATTTTTAGACTGCCTAATAAAAGCTTTCTAGCTTTTTACGATGCCACAACTTCTAGTGCTACGACATAATGTAGCACTCACATTTTATTCTTTATCTCGCTGGCATCTTTGCTCGGTACACAAACACCTTCGCCAAGAAACAATATTTACAAGCGTGCCTAAGAACCAAGTCTGCAAACTCTTTAGTACCGCCTTGCAACTGAGCAGCTATGATATTCAAACCTGTTACGAAATCTGTTTCACATAAACCAATATATTTTACATAAAACTGTTTTCATTAAAGACAAGGAACCCTTATAGTATCTCTATGTCCATCTGTCAAAGGCATAGCGTCAAAACGGTTAGAGCTAGAAAGCTGATATTTTGCAAGAATATAAAATTTACTATGTTAAAAAAGTGGTATCATGGAATCATGTTTTTTTTTTGTGTATCTCCGCTAGAGTGGGAATGTATTATTTTCTCTCGTAAACGAGAGGCAAACCGCATAGTGTGGGATTTTGTTAGTTTGGTCTTTTAAAACACTAAGTCGTTGCTTAGATTGTTTTTTTTGATTTAGAGATTCGTTTGCGAGATAATTAATTTTAGAGAGCAAATTCTTGTTCGATTTTATTTATCTATCGATGTACCTTAAAATAATGTAATGTCTTAATCACACTTGTAAATAATATCCCTGTGGGTCCAGTACAAAATACAGTATCAACACCCATAAACCTTTAAATGAATATACCTGTTGTTCAAGTAGTAATTCACTTCACCCAGCTCAGTTTATCAAAGGGTCGGAGTGTGATAGGCTTTGTCAATGACGTTTGATTTCGCTTTGTGGCACACACGAGTAACACGAGTCCCGTATAACTGCAATACTAAGGGGACAGGATTACTATTCCATTGGCCTGCTTTATTGAATCAAGGATTCCAACTCTATTTATTTGTGACGACCATTGAAGGCCAACGACGTCCCATTTTATTTATATACTTATATTTTAGATTGTTATATAATATGGATGTTTAATAAAAATTATTATTCTGTTGTAGGAAAAAAATATTATAATTCACACCAAAGTGCTAATGTACAAAATAGCGAAAGACAAATATTGTATCCTTTGACAATAACTTCAGGTTTTAACTTGACAGTCAAAACTCTTTTTCTCGACATTATTACGGTCCACAAAATGTATACATTGTTAGCAACCTCATTAGAGAAAAGGCATAAAACCTTATTCGGTATCATCGAGACCATAGACTAGGAGGACAGTAAAAAAACAAAAAAAAGAGAACTGTCAAAGATAGTTTGGTGTATTCGATTAGGCCGATATTACATTGCAATATTTTTTTTATTTTAAAATGATAAATAGTTAGAAATTCGTTTAATTTGATCGTAAATATAAGTGAGATGATTTGTTTTATGAGGTTAACCCTATGTTGTTATTATTTTGTCTTAATTGTTAAATTTACGTAAGTACTGAGATTGTTGTTTTTTAACCGACTTCCCAAAAAGGAGGAGGTTCTCAATGCGGCCGGTATGTTTTCTTTCTATGTATGTACATCGATTACGTCGCGGTTAATGGACCGATTCGCGTGTTTCTTTTTTTGTTCGACGCGAAATAGCTGCCAGGTGGTCCCATAAAAAATTCTTTCAGTTTGCCACACCACGTTTTATTTACCGACACTTCAATTCATATCAGTTCTCCAGAGTGCCGCTGTTTGCTCAAAAAATAAATCCCTAGAGTAGAAATCGCCAATACATACCATACTCGTGCCAACTGCAGTTATAAATTATGAACAAAATAAAACCCGTGAATGAGACAATGGAACAGTTTTATAGTGTTAACGAACGCTGCTTCAAGAGATAAAGCGATTTGATTTTAGATTGTATTCGGGCAAAATAATATTTCTTTTCTGAAAATTGACTACAGTACTTTTATTTTTTCTGTTTTCTGAGAAATTGTAGCTTAAATATATTGCTTTAGTAAAATTGAAAAATTAAGCCACTGTTTACGATATCTATACCAATATATAACAAAAAAGATTTTTTTGTTTGTTTGTTTGTACCCAAAAATCTTTTAATCTTCTTGATTGATCAAGTTCAATACTTCATAAATAATATAGGCTACTTTTTATCAACCACGCGAGCAGAGCCGCGCGTAGAAGCTTGTGTGTCTTCTATACATGTTAGTAAAATTGAATAGCAAGCGTGTGTCAGTGACTTAGCAGCGAATGTCTTTGTCTTGAGTGCCAGGACTCGAAACAAGAATTTTATACTAGCTGCTCACAACGCTAACAATCCGCTCCCGTGGGTTTTGCGTAAAGTTAAGGTCCTACCTTGAACAATTAAACCAAAACCATTGATTACAACCGCGATTGTTTTTTGATACCTACTTACACATACCTACGTAACTTATTTATTATGTAGTTACTTATGAGTCAAGATAAGATCAAGACTAAAAGAATAAAAAGTTTTCTGTCAATCAAATATCGACCGTATTTTGGTTAGGATAAGGTTGTACTAAATTTTCTAAACCGACAGTTTCCCTTACAGTATTGCACCACCGCTTAAACCAACCAACCGAACAAACTTGCCAGCATTATTATATTATAAAAGCAAATACATTTACTTACTCCGATTTTATTGCGATTTTACATTCATTTATATTACGATGGGAAAACATAAAAATGTGAATTTTATTCTCTCAGGTCCTTAAAATATTACTTTGCTTTTAAAATTCATAAGTATGTCATAAACTGGAAACCAGAAAATGTTATTGAATGAGTCATATAAAGCTTTTTAAAATATTTAAAGTTTATCTCGTCGTTCAGTGCTATGTTTAAGCTTACTTTTTATAACAGAAAATAGTCGAAATAATGTAACAGTAACCAACCTATATTGCAAATATTTTGGCCCAAATAATACTAAAGTAAAGCCAGTTGTGAGACTGGGCTGGTCACGTTTGCCATATAAGTCCAGAGAGGTGGGCCAAAAAAGCGACCTACTAGTACCACGTGACGGTCAACGGCGACGAGGAAGGCCCAAACAAAGATGGTGGGACGATTTGGATGGCAATAACAGAAAGACTTGGAAGAAATGGGGAGAGGCTTTTGCCCAGCAGTGGGACACACGCGTAGGCTAGTAAATAAAACACAAAAGTAAGCAACTATTAGGAGAACAATGTAATTGAATTGGTTTGTCACATGGCCGCCGCCGTCACACAGCGGCTCTCAATCACAACCTGTAATTTCCAATAGTACCGGCGACGCGTAACTTTGACCTTATTACAATTTCCTTGTTCCGGACGTAACGAGTGTCAGGGTTCGGATTCGGACCCTTGCGTCAAATAGTTATCTGTTTTGTTATACGGATCTCCAATAAAATTATATCGTCAGGCACGAGAGCTGAAATACCTATTACGTACAGTCGTACTTTAGATGATGGTAAAAGGGAATTTAAATATAAAAATACAAAATAATTATTTGATTACATTATCCTGTTTACATTATTAGATTATGCTTGAAATAAGAGAGAAGTATAGAAATTGAATTTTCGATGTTATTACTTTAATGAAGGCAAATACATGCTTCTGACTTATGATTTTAGTTATTATAACTTTCTTACATTTGATATACTTATTTTATTATGGTAACAACATTTAGACCGGTCAGTAGTAAGTTGTTAATAATTTTGTAACATACTAAAATTCTACGTTGTAAAAATTAATGCAAACTTTGAAACTATATTTACTATAGAATTAATATCTCGAAATAACAACATACATTACATTATTACATTGAATAACCTCAATGTTCAGTTTGTTAAGAAAACATGTCAATTTCGAACACTAGCCACGTCTTGAAATGCATTTTCAATAAATGCATTTTGCACCCATCCTGTAAACAATCAGCTGTAGTTGTAAAAATTATAAAAAACATTACAAAAATGTTGTCATAAAACGGTAATTAAATACAACCTGACATTAAAATACTTGTTTCGAATCCAAATTAAGTGGCATTCATATATCTTGGTCATGTCCCAAGCATTATATGCTCTTGACTGATAGATTAAGCGGTAGATTAAATAATTAGCGTACATTATAACGTTATTGTTAAGTACTATATACTACTATAGAGCAAACCGTACAATATAAACATATACGTGCCTATGTAACTCGAGAACTCGATAACAATTAATTCATGGTTCTGTCTGCTTTGTGGCTCTAATTTGATGCTGAAATTGGATAAGCTGGGTAACTAAATTAATTAGACCAAGACTATAGATACACGTTTAGTAACGATTATAGTGGTTCGATAATAGCATTATTAGTGACTAGATAACCCCGCGCGGTATTATCCGCGTCAAACGCGTTGTTCTGCTTGGTGCCCGCGAGTTAGAAAATGTGCATGACGCCACCTATCGATTTTTTTGCATTAAGTTACTTCTTACTTAAACTTCTCATAACATTTTATTTAGAAACACCTGTTAATTTAATTTTATAAAAATGCAAAAAATATTTTTTGTATTGGCAACATCCGTCATTTGAAAAGCAATCATCTTGTCTTTTACTTTGCCCTATCTCTATGGTTAACTTGTTGTCATTATGATCACCTGCTTCAAAAAAAAATGATGGTCCGTGAAATTTAATAAGTTTAAGCTTGTGGTCCCAAAGTAGTGACAACGAGCGGGATATAACTAAAGCCAGCAACCAAAACGAGTGAGCGAGTATCACCGTGCGAGCAATATTTACAACATAGCTTGTTTGTGGTTGCTTGTTGCTCACTTGGTGGATCAACTCTAGTTTATTTTGTTACTATACTTAGTGGTTGGGTAGCTTATGTGATTTGGTATTACCGTCAGGAACTTCTTCATGTTTTCTGAAAATGTACCCGATTAAACGCGATAGTCTCTCCCCTTTTGTCATAGGGCCTAAGATAACTGAGCAAACTGAAGGCTTTGTAAGTTTTTTAAAACGTTATAGGTAAATGGAAAATAATATTTTAAAACCACGCGAAAAACGCCCAAAGTAGCATTTAGTATGAGAATTGCAAAAATGTCATACTCAGAACATTTCAGCATAAGCTTCCAACAAAGCTAATATCCTTGAAAGTCGTATGGATATACTTATCTTCAGTAAGGGTTATAAAATTTCATTGAAAGTAGACAGTGAACAGACTTGAACTGTTAGAGCGTTCACACACGAGCAGATTCAGCAGTTATCATAATCATTACGAACAGCTTGGACGGTTATTGCCAGTGGTTCAAAGATATAGATTATATAAAAAAAAATTAAAAACAGTTGCCAGTTTGAAAATTAACTCAGTTTGTACTATTTTAATGCCGCTTATTCATTTTTACAGTCATAAGTTAGAAATGTCGTCTTTTATCTTATTCATATGATCTATGGTCTTTATGTTCAATTAGCAGTTAAAGACCTTGATCTACTTATCGATAGTAACCTTAGCTGCAAGCGCAAGTTACAAGTGTTGGTTTTGTCAATGCTTCCCTTTTCGTTCAGTCCGTTATCCTTTCGAAAACGCTCCCTGTTGAAAATGTCGTACGAAACCGCGGGTAAAAGTAAGTTTCTTTGTTTGCTAGCGCTAATCTCGAGATTCTCGATATTTGATAATTCCTTTTGTGTTTGATAGTCTAACTCTCCATAAAAGTCTTTAGATATTTAACATTACGCTAAACTCCACGGGAGCGGAGTAGTAAGGTTGAACGTGGGTCAAAGAGCGGGAGCAGCTACTACTTAATACAACAAATTCCACGCGGACGAAGTCGCGGGCAAAAGTTAGTACTTGTATTAAATTGATAAATATTTGTGTATCGAATTCACTGATATTTATTATTATATTATATTCTCCAGATATTGCCGTTATTTAGTCTGACATACCTTTTCGTTACTAGAAATAGAGGCGGCAAACTTGATACGGTACGAAGATATTGCAACCTTTCCTTGACTTCTTTCTTTTGTTTCGCGAACAACTTCTATTGTTTATGTGACATTTTATTAACAGTCACCAGTTGGTAAATTTATTGTTCTGAAAGACAAGTACCATCTTACAGAGAAAATAATTAAAGACCGTCATTAACATCCATATTTACTCAATGACAATATAGTTAACTAAATAAATTAGTCAGAAAATAATAATAATAATAATAATAGCAACTCTGTATCTAGTACATGTCCCATTGCTGGGCTCGAGCCTGTTCTCATGATGAGAAGGGTTAGGCCAAAGTCAACAACGCTGACCAAGTGCGCATTGGTAGACTTTACACATCCTCGAGGACTTTTAGGCACTTTCAATGGCGGCAAAACGGCAATATCGTAATGGATATTGCCGCTTTTGCTTTAATTTAGTTTTTTGGACTTATTTAGTTTAAACTCAAATACCTATACAATTATTGCTCTTAGCTACTATAAAACGTTCTTATCCACCGCAAATTAACATATTTGCAATTCACAACTACGTTAGTGTAGAAATGAACGATCATTCAGACAATATACGTGTATTCCCTTTCGTTACTCTCAGCTTTGCAGAATCCGTGTGAGTTTGAGCTGATACGTGACGTGCAACAAAATCGTGTGCATTTTATCTTGGACACCGCCGGCATATGATTAGAATTCTTATCGTTCCTTGAACAAAGTGCCACGATATGACTTGGCAACGAACAAAGCTGCAATGTGTTGCAGAGTTGAAAAAAAAATTGTATTCGCGTTAATTTTGATGTAGCTTAAACCGACAAAGCGCACAAATCCACCGCAAATCAACATTATTCAACATTTAATACGTGCCTTCAAAGCAAGCTATTAGCGAATACATAATTGCTATTCACGTCTACATTAGTGTAGAAATGAACGATCACTTAGACAAGACAGGTATTCCCTTACGTTACTCTTAGCTTTGCACAATCCGTGTGAGGTTAAGCTGAAACGTGACATGTAACAAAGTCATGTGCAATTTGTCTCGTGAACCCCCGGCATATGATTGGAATTCTTATCGTTCCTTGAACAAAGTGCTGCAATGTGACTGCAAAGTCTGCAACATACAATGTTGCAGCGAGTTGTTTGATTTGAAAAATCTTCACATTATGTTATAACGATAAATAATTATTGTAAGAAGTGAGTATATTAATGCAAAATATAAAATGTTAGATGTATCATTCGATATGGTAAATTAGTATTTTACTGCGTGTTAGTAGTTTGTAATTATTTAGCTTCTATTCTGCTATAATTAACTTTAGAATCGTAATTTTCAAACTTAGAATTAATAGTTATTTATGCAACAACAGAGCAAATTTCAGATTCCCAAATAGGCGAATGATTCTATAGTAGAATCACGAGCGTAGCGATTGATTTTTGTGTAGAATCTTGAGCGTAGTGAGGGAACAATATACGAAAATAACTTTGATCACGCGTCACACTTACTACTTTTGACCTAAGCAGTGAGAATAAAATGTCTAGAAATAAAGGATAAAGTGTAAATAAAACTTAACTCTGCATTCTTTACAATGCTTTCAACTCCTCCGGGGTCAGTATAATTGCGTCGTCACCAATATACTTATTTAAAATATTAAGCAATAAATAAAAACGTTTACAAACAATATAAGGTTACAAAACAAATCATAGGTAATATAAAAGAAACTGTCGAAATCTTAATACGTCCGTTCGGATACTCATATTTGAAAACTACGATAAAGTTTATATAGTAATCATTTCAATCTCAAATGTTTACGCTTTCATCAAACTTTTTTCATCTTTATATTTTTTAATTTACAATTGAATACATAAATTATTTTAGTATTTGTATGTTTATCAATAAGTAAATATAAATTTTTGAGCAAATAATACCAAAGGTACATTATTATTATACGAGTTTCTGAACGTTGTTTTGATTCTATGTGTTAGATAAAAGATGGATCATTTATTGCAAGAGTCTACAAAAGAGAATGGGGTCTACGACTAAAACCCGAATGTAATGGTTGAATAATTTATATCTTTTCCTTTTTACTAGCGAAGTGATAGAGGCAGAGATAATAGCAGTAAAGTATTTCACATTTTCGCTAAGCATGTGTTAGAACCCGCGCACACTGAATGACATTAATGACTTTCAAATATAGAAGTCATTTTTCATCACGCTCGAAGCCAAATAGAGTTTTGCTCACTGTTTTAACAAAACAAAAAACGCCTTTTCAAACTGTTGAGAGGAAAAATTGTGACGCTGTGAAGTAAAGTAGAGCAAAAGCAAAGAGCGATGCAGCAAAATCCGTATAGGCAATTTCATTTCAGCGTGCAACATTCACATAAGCGTAAGAAAATACAGTATAACCAATTTAACATAATATTAACATACTTCTATGTTCATAGCAGCAAAGTTTACTAATAAAACAAACCCCTGTAAGTAGGACAACAGTGTAACGGAACAGAGCCAAATGTTAAGGGAATTGGTTCCATTTGCAAAGTTGGTATTAGTCCATGAAACAAAACGGTTTTTGGAACTGGCCAAACAGTAATAAATAATTTACAAAAGCGGTCATGTGAAAGAGGATGCCCTCCGCGGTGGTAGCCATGCGATGGTTAGTATTTGAATTGCTGATGACTTTCCCGTTCGAATTACTTGGCGAGTAACGTTAACTGGTTTCGGAGACACTAGATACATGGCCACGGGTTGTTGTAGTGTGAGTCATTGTCGCGGACACCCCTATTCAATACTGCTGTGAGCTTGAAACTGATATTTATTTATGCTTATATTTTAATAGGGCTGTCTCTGTCTGGGCTAGACCCACGAAAGGAAACTTATAATGGAAAATATTAATATTAATTAGAACACATTTTTAAGACGAGTCACGTCGAATTCTCAGTAAAGGTACAATGTTAATTTAATTCTTTATTGTACAAATAAAAAAACAATACAATAATATAAAATACAATTTTAAATTTATGTACAAAGGCGAGCTTAACCACTAAAACAAATAAAAAAAAAAAAAAAAAAAAAAAACTAATTAAAAAAAAGAATATTCTTAACTCGAGCGTATTCTAAATATTATAATTATGTATTAATTTTTTTCAAAGAAAAAGGAACCGCCTTCAAAAACTCAAAAGTAAAAAATAAAATATTCGCTAAACTTTGCTTACCTTTATATTAATTTGTTTAAAACAATAAACCCAAATAATAATGTAATACCAATTAATTATAGTATTTTGAAGTCGGCGCCAAATTACAAAATCAAATACCAATTAAAACCGTATTTACCGAATTAATTGTTGAAAAAATCACAAAATCAAATACCAATTAAAACCGTATTTACCGAAATAATTGCTGAAAAAATCACAAAATCAAATACCAATTGAATTGGTATTTGATTTTGTAATTTGGCGCCGACTTCAAAAAAATATAATTAATTGGTATTACATAATTATTTGGGTTTATTGTTTTAAACAAATTAATATAAAGGTAAGCAAAGTTTAGCGAATATTTTATTTTTTACTTTTGAGTTTTTGAAGGCGGTTCCTTTTTCTTTGAAAAAAATTAGTACATAATAATAATATTTAGAATACGCTCGAGTTAAGAATATTCTTTTTTTTAATTAGTTTTTTTTTATTTTTTTTTTATTTGTTTTTTTTATTTATTTTTTTTATTTCAAGCTTTTTAGTGTCTTAGTTTTTTAGATTTAACGATGGGGTTAGGAAGAAATACTAAGGCATCATTACGCATGAAACACAATAGAAACAATCAAAATAATCAAAAAATTATTTCTGAGATCTTCATGATCATAAGTTATCACTACAATAATAACAAATGTGCTGAAACGTAAGCCCCGTCCAAACCTAAGCAGAGCTTTCGGTACTTTAAGGGTAGGTAAGTAGGCTGTCTCTGCTTACCCTTCAAAGCATACACAGGCATGATGTTATGTTATGTAGTGGTGAAAACAATACATAGATACACGATTGCACAAAACGTGGTTCATTAGCTATTCGTTTTTGAAGAGTTCCGTTGCCTGTCTCCAAAGATCTTCGTCAGATTCTGATAAATTATATACTAAAACCTTCCTTGAAACACAAGGATTAAAATACCGAAAACTGCATTCAAATCGGATCAGTAGTTTCCGAGAAAATCGCGAACATAAAAAGGTGACATACATACATACATACGGATCGAATACAGAACCTCTTTTTTTTTTTTGAAGTCGGTTAAAAATGGGTTTTCTTCCAGCAAACCTTAGAGTGCTAGAGGAAAAAGATACTTTTGAGGGTAAATGGAAATGTACAATAAATTGATAATTATACAGAAGAAAATAAACTACCTATGACTACTTACATATAATATCATGCTTATTCTAAACTGATTGTATACTAATGTATACAATTATATAGACCTACATAAACGGTACATACTATTAAATATAAAATCATACACAGATATTTAATACAATATACATAAAAATAAAATATATATATATTTTTATAGATAAATACATAAACATACATATATTATTACAGTTGAGAGTGAAAATGCTCTTTTATTCTTCTTTTGAAGATGTCTAAAGAAGGACTATCTCGAATAGAATGAGGCAAACGATTCCACAATCGAACAGCGTTTATGGTAAAAGAACCATCGTAACAACTGGAAAAGTGAAATGTTCTTTAGTTATAATAATATAAAACTTAATATGAAATAATAAAGAGTAAATTAACTTTGTACTGGCGATACTGGTGTCTGACTTGTTATTAAAGTCAATAGCAGGAGGCAAACAAAAACAAGTCCGCGGTCCGCTCTTAGTAAAATTAAATTGTTTCATGTAAATTACGTGTAACATATTATAGTTGCTGTTTTATATTAAAAAAAAAACCGGCCAAGTGCAAGTCAGACTCGCGCACGACGGGTTCCGTATCTATAAAAAAACGGCAAAAAACATGTTTGTCTTATAGGAGTTAAAATATTCATTTTATTTCATTTTAATTACTTATATTTAACTTATAACTTATAAATAACTTATAACTTAATATTTTGTGAATATTTTAAGCGTCTACCTGTTACCGTTATCAATATCGAGCTGAAACGAGCAAAACGTTAGTTGAATGTGACCTCCCTGCCCTAAAGGTATATTTTTTTCCGTTTTAAGTATTTGTTGCAATATCGGCAACAGTTGTTACAGCGACATCATCTGTGGAAATTTCAACTGTGTTGTGGTTTATGAAATAGAGCCTGGTGACAGACGGACAGTGAAGTCTCAGTAATGGGGTTCCGTTTTTACCCTTTGGGTACAGAACCTTAAAAACATTTAGGAGACAGATTACTCCTGTTAAAATACTACAATATGGAAAGAAAGTATGTTTCCAGTCTTTTTAATTCTAAGGGGTAACTTAAAAAAAAATGGGATTAGTCAGTATTTTTCCTTTTAAATATATAGTCTTGTGGCTTTAAATTAAAACATAATTTACCGTGGTAAAACATAACATTTTGCCGTAGGCGTAAAAATAAAAGATTCAGAACAATGTAAATTTATTATCTCATGAAATAAAACATTTTTAGTACATAATACATTGCCGTTTATTAACCGTAGCAACAAAGGCCTATTTCTATTTGTAGTGAGGCACCAGAGTGAATACCAAGAAGTATTGTGTAAGCCGAGGACAAATACTTGGAAATCGAGTCGCGGTAACTAGATCGAGGGTTGGATAAAACTAGACGTAATGCCAGATTGGGATAGAGGCAATGATATTATATAAAAACAAAAGCAGATATGTTATAAGCGCTCGCGCTGTGAATACTCAAATACGTCCCAATTGGGACGTCTTGTGTTTAGTTTGCGTGTGGCCTGCGTCGAGCGCAGTCACGTGCGTACCACTGAAGTGCAATCATTAAAACTATAGCTATCTCTTTCATTTGCGTGCTATTTCGTATCTTTTGTTTTACTTATCAGTTACATTTGTCAATGTGTGCAATTTGGAATAGCTCGGAACGGATTTAAATCGTAATTTCTATGAACGTAACATATCTATAGTTCTATAATATCATTGGATAGAGGTCACGCAAATATTTTGTGACGGGATCTAATATATTAGAATTGTTTTGTTTGTGAAGCTAGCGTTCATATAAATCTTGCTTTCAAAACATCTTTTCCTCGCACATGAAGCCATAACATGAAATTCCTTTTTACACGCTTTATATTAGCTTCACTTGTATGTTTGTTTGTTTGTATGTGGGCAATTTTATAAAAGTTTGTTGGTAGCGATTTGACGTTGTCCCACATTTAATTTTTTTTATTACGTGTGACTGTAACTTTTAAGTAGATTAGATTTAATTTTATAAGATAATTTAAATATTGGACAATGTTTTAAAACCCTAATTGTATACTTTTACGATAAATTTTATACGAAAATTAATTATTTGAACTTGGCAATGCTGTTTTCTACCGTTGTCCCACCCTGTTTATGGCACATGTTTTGCCACGGCTTTTAAAATTGAATCCCAATATTCCTAAATTACTGGTGTCATTAAAAAGAACGCAAAGTTTACTTTTCATTTTATAAGTTATTATTTAGTGAATATTGTGTAAAATATAATAAAACAGATAGTTTAGTAAATTATAAAAAATGGGCATGGTGGAAAATTCCACTGAGTTACGCAAATATACCCAGGAAAAAATAAAATTTTACGAACTTGATACCTTTTTTTAAGTTTTGGCAACTCTAAGATTCCTTTCAACAACTCCGCCATGTTGCTATTTCGTTCAGTTTGACGTATAACATCGCCGGAAGCGGTACGACCGTGGTAGTGCTGTTTGAAAATTCCACTGATTTACGGAGATTACTTGGTAAGTACGCTTGTTTTACTATTTTAAAGAGTATTCACGAGAAGAAAAATCTAATATTTGTTAATAAAACAACCATTTGAATCAATTAGACCTGTGATTTCACAAAAATTTTATAAAGAATTGACCTAACCTTAAAATCCGTTACGTCAACTGAGAAACGTTCTCTCAGTGGATAGGTTTTTGTAACTCAGTGGAACGTAAAGCTTGGTGTACATTACCTACTGGTTATTTTATTTTTAACTGACTTCAAAAAGAAGGTGTACCTATTTATTTATTTAAAAACGTAAATTTCCCTCTGCATCTTTAGATTGAATCATTGAATTTGACTTATTTAATTAATCTGGTTTGTATAGTTTGATTTAAATGTGTTTTAGAAGTAATTTCCTTGATTTGTTGTCAAATTCGTGCAATTGATTGCACGAATATAAGATAAAATGGCTTCTTGTAATGACTGTCTAATACCTAAAGATTGTTAGAACGATTATATTTGTGATATTTGTTTAGGTGGATAAGCTTATTTTTTATAATATTAAGTATTTCTTTTTTGTTGTTTAAAGTTGTTGATGTAAACTCAGCCTAACATTTTCCATACCGATCCACTGATTGACGGTCCACCTGCTGAGGTAAATAATTTTGGATTGTATTTTTGTTGTTAAATGAAGAAGATTTCAATAATTTATTTATGATTAAAAATACATGATGCTATTATTACGTAAGTAGTATAGGTTTTCCTTCGGATCTCTTATTCGCCAAATATAAGGAATATTATTGCGTCCAATTTATCTTATTGTAACTAAGAGGATATAAAGTGTTGATTTTGTTATGTTATTTAATCCAATCATAAATTTTAAGAAGTTTTTTGGAAAATATGTTTAATTTTTATAATAAAACACAATTTCTTATATTTTTAATCTTTTAATTGGCCTTTAAACGATATAAGTAATGTGTAACGCAGTGGAAGAAAATTGCACGTTACTTGATATTTAACAGTCATTTTCTCAATATTTGTCCCATTTTTCGCTTGTTATTTGTTATTTTAACGAAATATAGATATTCCAAAATCGATCTAAATGAAATAAAACCCAACTCAATGATTTTTATTTTTTTTACCTATTTTTACGCACCTGACAAACTTTTATAAAATTGCCCATGTAACCGACTCCTTTGGACGCTATTTTGACCCACTTACGTTGAGATTTCATTCAAATTTTGCACACCTGTCAAAGACCGATGACAATGCAATAATTCAATTAAAAAAAAATTTAATTTTTTTTTTGTAAATTAAGGCAAACGCTCTTATGAATAAACCAAGCTAAAACGTAGAAATAAAAATAAAAATAAAATAAAATAATTTTATTTTCAAACTGCCTTGTGTATCAACAAATTTTGTATAGTACCTAAAATATTCTCTAAATTGCCGACACAATACTTTTTCCGGCAATAGCAATATGAAATGCAATCGTTTCAGTTTTAGATAAACCTTATTAGCAGGATAAGCAAATACGACACTTAATGCAATTTACAGTTGCGATTTATTTTTAAAACTTATGTGTCACCTTTATATTTGGTCAGGGTATATTTTACGCATGATATTGTTCCGGAACCTCTGAAGCTGGCCCTTAATAAACAAAATAAATGCAAAAAAATCGAGTCCAAAGGAGTCGGTTACATACATACATACATACAGGTCAGGTGAAGCTAATATAAGCGTGTTAAATGAACCCCGTCACCAAAATTTATTTGTGACATGATAAGCACGGCAATATGTTCGATCTGTCAATATATTACAAAATAACAAAACGTGATGAAATTTAATAAAGTTTTGTTGTTACATGAGGAGAAACAAGGTGCGTGCGGAGGAGGGGGTGAGGGGTGTCGGTCACCGGCGTTGTAATTAATTGCAAATTGTGGTAATTGCCCCGTCTCCGTCTGGTGCGAGCACCGCACGCCGACCAAAGCTCACTGCCCACTAGAACGTCACACAATACGCACTCAGTCCAAAGAGCCCTAAAATAAATGGCGCATACACAAATCTACAATCTGCATTCGTGGGTTGTGGTGGATGATGATTTGCTATAGTTGCCACTTACCATAAGATGGTAAACACGCCCGTAGGCAACATTCGTCTTAAATTTGTATACAAACTGATAAAATATTTTTTGTAATTGGGAAACTTTAGTATTTTTCTTTACACTATAAATTTAATACACGTAGTAAACCGTCACCCAGTTTTCACGTGAAGAACCTTTTGAATTTATGATTAGTACCCCGTATTCGTTTCATGGAACATAAACCCTACGTGTTGTGGCCAAACCAGCTTTCACTTTACAAACCGTTACTCCCCATAAATTTATTACCACCATATGCTGGAACAATAAATCGTTGTCCTGGTTTTTCAAACATCTCACATTCTCCATTATAAAGCAATTAAATTAAATGCCGCTTTTCTATATAATATATGTACCACTAGGTATCTTAAAAAGGATATTTATTGAAAAATCTGAAAATGTTTATTAAAATGCTAGCAAATAAGTAATACATACAACATCGAACAAAATACTGAGAATAAAACAAAATGATTGTGTCATCAAGGGTCAAATGTCAAATTGCTTACAGCTTTATTAATTTAATTTTTGATAGGTTTGAGACCTATCAAAAATACGCCAAAATAATCATCACATCAGCTAAAATGTGGGTGTGGTACACCTCTGCCACACCCTTCTGGGCAATATAGGCGTGATGTTATGTTATCGTAATAATTTTTATAAATTAAGTCCTTGTAGTAACATAGACTTATTCTGAGAAATGCTAATAGCAATTCCGCGGTTCATTATAAAACTTCTTTTTATTTTCTCTTTGTAATCATATAAAAACAAAATTAATTTGTAAAAAGTTTAAGATTGATTTTCATTGGTTCTCCGAAATGTTATTCATAGTTTCAAAATTAAATAAACTTTCAGATCCACCGACTTTGTATTTAAAGGACATAACGGCATAACGTGCTGACGATGATATCATATATTATTATTATTGATATAATGTTACAGTACTATTAACTTTTGTAGTTATCGGCAATTTGCGCTCAAATAGAGCTATAAAAGTTACAATAAAGTACATATGAAAATGGCTATTCACATCGCTGATGGCGATCACAATGGCGAAAACAGGGTAATTACTAGTTAAATAGAATGTGAATGGATGAGTGCATTTCACATTTAATTACATGTAGTACACAGGTAAATTAAATTCAGTTTCAATTCATTAGTCCATTGCAGTTTGATTTCAATTAGAGAAAGTCAACAGCGGTTGCGGAATGGACCTCATTGATTTTCTGCCGATCGCACCGTTCGTCGCGTCAGTTTGAACAGAATAATTAAAATTAGACACTCAGTTATGGGTTTTCTGATGAAAATGTTGCACTCAAATAGCAAATGGCAGTGCAATAAAACATTTCTAATCAATTTTCCTATTATACTTTTTAAATGTGTGTCACTGATCAGTTTTACATTGAAAGGATCTAAAAGGAATACATTGGTCATAACTTAAAACAAAATAATTATATATCATATATAAATAGTACGCGACAGGTACAGGACAGAATCAGGTCGATGAATGTTTTAAAATTCTTATAAAAATAATAGCAGGAATTCATGTGACTTGGATATTAACGAACACAATATTTGTTAATTAAAATCAAGTAATTGTCTATATCAAAATGATTGATAACGATGTTAAGGATATTGCATTCCCTAACTGTGGCGAATCTCGCTTTAAGCGATATTAGTAAGTACTTAAGTATTTTCAAAATAAGAATTCTAAACCACAATTTCACAGGTGTTAGATAATCCTTATTGGCAGGATAAGCATATAACACACTTTAATGAAAGTGACAGCTGTCTTCATTTTTCAAGTGTACCTTGTGTTACTTTTAAATTTGGCTAGGTAATTTTTTATGGATTGGATAAGATCTATACGAAACTGCAGAAACTGGCCCTAAGGCTTAAATTTAACAAAATGCTTTAACCGCGCTAAACGCGCAACTCAACATTCGATCCCTTTCTCTCACTCAATATTTACATGGGACAGAGATATTAAAAACGTTGATACGGCGCGGGCGTTGCATTAGACTGGTAAAATTTGTTGTAAGCTTGTGAGACACACCTCGCTTATCTAGACTTATTTCTTGTTTGACTTATTTCATTCTTTAGCCCTATTAAAGTGTATAACATTTTCAAATTATCCAGCGAGCATTATAAACGAACAAAATGAGGAGAAAAGGCTTCAAATTACACAGGGCCTTCGTTAATGAAACACGAAATTTGAAATTTAAGCGACTGTACAATATTGAACGCAGCTCGTATTGTTTAATTAATTACGGGGCATAACTTTAATTTCATTTTTGTTACGTCATTTGTTGTGCAGGAACAATATTAATTTTGGTTTTGTAAAATATGACAGACATAAAATATCACATTATTATGTGTTCACTTGAATTTAGATAATATTCAAAAAGTGTATAATTTGCATAACATAAAGTATTCGGATGCTGTGTTTCTAATGCATGCTTTAAAATTTTAGCTCATGAACAATCTCACGAGTTTATTTTTACGTAACGCCCGCACTAGGTATAACTCCTGTGTCGCGGGTGTGTTGAAAATGAAAAAAAAATAAAAAATCTTTTATTTCAATAAAATCGAGTATAACAATAATTGATTGGAGTCTCCTTTTAAGCTAAAAAAGCCTGTGGTAGAAGACTCAACGTTGTTAACAAACACATAAAAAGTGTTAACAAACATACATTAATTCACACACACAAAGCACATCCAGAGTCAGAACAAATCTTTGCGGATCACAAATACCATAAAAAAATATTTATTGAAATTGCAAATTCACAGAATAAAATTACATCCCATTATTAATGTACAGCACTTATTAAATTATATTGTTCGGAAAATGTAAAACATAATTCGAGAAAATTAATTCCTGTAACATTCTTTTCCAAGCAATTCACTTCATATTTAAAGGACTCGGGGGTGCTTTGTGTTCGCGCTGCTAAGCAGCATCGCCAAAGGCGTAGCTTCTATGCCTTATTACTACCTGAGACTCGCTTCGTTAAGACATTTCTATGTTTATCTCAATATCTTATGAAATATGATTTTGTAAATTTGTATGTTTATATGGCGGGAAATTTTAATGATTGTTTCCAGCCAGTTTCCAGCGGTACATGGAATTTTGGTTCCACCAAATCATAGATATTAGTTTATCTTCACGAAATGGAAGGGTTGCTACACACATATTTTCTATAATTTTATATACTACACACATTTAAATTAAGCTAATACTTGACTCTTCATACACACTTGTCATTTCATACACACACATTTATTAACTGTAATTAGAATCTCACAATACTTTACTTCCAATTTTGGAGAGCGACGGTCATTATAACTTTTATAAAGATATTGCCGCGTGATACTCCTTCAAGACACACGTTCTTCAAAAAATTTGATGTATCGATTTATAAAGTAAATTTCTATCTAATGAATTGTGCGTAACGTGGCCTAGGCTAGTTATTTAAATATCGATCAGTGGGAATAAATGTCAACTTTTTTGCTACTCAATAGAGATTCAAAGATGGATATGGCGAAATGTCAACACTGTGACCGCATCGTGACATTTTGCCGCTTAATAACTAACCAGTCTTGACAATTCACCATACTAATCCAATTTTAATCGTATTCAAGTGACTAGAAAGTTTATATTACGGTCCTTGATGTGAATATTCCTTCGTATAGCAATTAAGAGACAATAAAACTTCATAGTACAGCCTCAAGCGTTTGAAAATGTATTGGAAAGGACGTTCTGACTTGACTCGACCGTAAATGCCTGAATTACATTAATGTTTTTATATAATATTAAAGTTGAAAAGTTAAGAATCCAGCAGGACTTGAACCTGCACCCCCTGGGTATACGCCCTAAGTGCTTTGCCAATTCAGCTATGAATTCGTATGCTGCTTATTCTTAATTTTTCAACTTTAATATTATATAAAATACAAAAAGGCATAGCAAAGCTAAAATTTGCTTTAAAATATTACAAGTACATTAATGTTGATTATAATACTTTATACCAAACATTTTATGCTACAGCTTTATATCTATAGTCTTAGCCTGATTAATTTAGGTACCCGCCTTATCCAATTTCAGCCCCAAATTAGAGCCACAAAGCAGACCAAACTATAAATTAATTGTTACTGAGTTACCTAGACCTAAATAGACGTAATAATGTTTCTTTGATGAATATATATTATATGTATTTTAATTAAACAACAGCAAAGTTATGTGCTCACTAATTAGATAATTATCAATCGGTTTTGATGTTTGATAGATTTAAACCACTGAAATGAAACAATTCTAAACTAATCGTTTTCAATTTCCAAATATTCTAATTGGTTTCACAGCAGTTCAAACATTGAAAACTAATATTAATTAACACTCGAAATAATTTCACGTGTCACACGTAAATATCGTACGAAAAGTTAGTATTAAAAAGTGAACTCACATAGGCTTTAGGAAGCTATAATTAAAGATATAATTGGAAATCTATACAACAAAACAGATAACTATTAGACGCAAGGGTCCGAGCCCCGGCACTCGTTATGTACGGAACAAGGAAATTGTAATAAGATTAGAGATACGCGTCGCCGGTAATTTTGTTAAGGAAAATCGTTACAGGTTGTGATTGAGACCCGCTGTGTGACGGCGGCGGCCATGTCACAAACCAATTCAATTATGTCGTACTCTCGATAGTTGCTCACCTTTGTATTGTACCTCAATTACTGGCAATGTGGGTCAGTTACTTGTTATTTTTACCTTTTCTGTTCCCCGAAAAAATAATAAAGCAGGATGTGCGTGCTTAATTTTGGACTGAGTATCTATATAAGGATTGAGCCCAGCCAAATACTTATTTAAATATCGCAAACAACAGACAATTCAACGTCTTTAAAAATATAAATGTAAATGAACATTTGGATGAAAACGTACTTGAGTAATATTTTATTCTAAAATTTTCCATCTAAACCACATAAAAGAGAAATAAGTCCTGCAGACATTTTATAAAAGAGAAATATGCTCGAATACAATCTAAAATCTAATCGCTTTATCTCTTGAAGCAGCGTTCGTTAACACTATAAAACTGTTCCATTGTCTCATTCACTGGTTTTATTTTGTTCATAATTTATAACTGCAGTTGGCACGAGTATGGTATGTATTGTATTGTCGTCGCAACGGCGATTTCTACTACGGGATTTTATTTTGTAAACAGAAGATCCTTTGGGCACACTTTTTAATTTGAGTGTAGGTGAAAATAGTAAGGTTAATATAATTTTGTTCGGCATAAACGAAAAGGTTAAGCTTTTAAAGGCTACATAGTTGGTGAGTGTTGTACTATTTTCATTTGAGGATAATCAAAACTGTATGAACTGTCAGATTTATAAAAGGTAAGCTTCTTACTAAGATTCTAAGGGAAGTTTAGCTCAAGCAACGCTACATTAAAATTATGTTTTAATTAAAAAATATCAGGAGTTACATTTTTTTTAGAAAAAATAAGTAAAACGACTTCAAAATACCTTTGAAATTTTATTTAATAACGTAAAAAGTAAAATAGTTCTTTAAGTCAGTGCTCAAAAATTGTAATTGGAAGAAAATGATTAACACAGACTTCAAGAACTATTTAATCGACTTTTTCCGTTATTATATGCTTTTCAAGGTATTTTGAAGTCGTTTTATTTATTTTTTAGAATTTTTAAAGGGTTATTTTTTATCTCTTTTTAGTTTTAGTGAAGTATCTTTATCATAAATCCAGCAGTTAAAAGGACGGGTATGCAAAACTATTTATCCTATGAAGATTATTTTGTTACTCCTACTTAAGTACTATTCAACGTCTCGCCTCATCTGTGTATAACTTTAAAGAATGCAGTAAACGGCCACAGTACTATTATTAAAAGAATTATCCCCGTACTCCTAACCGTTGAGGAGTTGTACCTTCCAGCATCAGCTCAGCAACATGAAATGCTGACATGATATGCGAAAAAAATATATTAAAGCGTATATAATTTTAGGGGTTACCCTCAATTTCTCTAGGATTCCGTCATCAAATCGCAACCAAATGACAATGGGACCACATGATATGACAAGTAGGTATACCCTTTCAAACAATAAATAATTTCTCAAATCGGTCAAGGCTTCTTTCAGTAATAGCCGAACATACATTAAAAAAAAATACAATCGAATTAAGAAATTTCAAAAATCCATTTTGGAAGACGATTGAAAAAAGAAACAAAATGGCTGCAGTACCTACTCATTACACTGTTCCAAAATTAAATACAAGTTCGAGCCTTGATTCTATAAAGCGAGCAACGGACCAGTAATCCAGTAATGTTAGTATTGGATGTATGGGGGAGTTACGAGACTCGTGTTACTCGTGTGTACTGCCTCAAAGGGAAATCAAACGTCATTGCCACTAAAGCTCTTAATCACTCTCCGAACCTTTGATATTGTAAGCCCATTGAAGTGAATGTGGATTCAAATATCAGGTATGTAAATACTAGATTTTAGGACTGCCTCTCACTGCAAGATCTCGGGTTCGATTTCCGGGTTGGGCAAAGTGTTATTTGTGAAATTTTCCGTCAGGAAATTGACAATATTTATTTATTTAAAACTTTATGCACAATTTATACAGAGGCGGACTTAATGCCAAAGGCATCTCTACCAGTCAACCTAGGGTAGTGCAGAGATTTTACATGGTAGGTGCACTTGTAATGATAGTAAAAAACTAAAGAAAAACAAAACTTATAAATAAAAATAAATAGTATAATGTGATAATATATACTTTTTATAGTATAAATCAAACACAATATAAACATACTTAACTACATACAGCATATATACCTACATATATAAAAAACTAAAGAAAAACAAAACTTATAAATAAAAATAAATAATATAATGTGATAATATATACTTTTTATAGTATAAATCAAACACAATATAAACATACTTAACTACATACAGCATATATACATATATACATATAACACATACATATATAATAGAAATATTGGATGGTAAATATAAAATCATACTTGGTAACCTAATGATGTGACGATTACAATATCAGCACGGAGTTGGAATTGTGCCCGGTGGATGGCGATAGGGTCACCCTCTTAAACATTACAGGTGAAATATGGGTGTTGTACATCTCTGCCACACTCTTCTGGGTAATATAGGCGTGATGTTATGTTATGTTGAGTTAGATTTTAGGAATTCGTGCGTTTTTCGAAATCACATAGAAATATTCTTCATAAGTAGGTACTTTTCACTAAAAATCGTTAACTAATAGGTATAATTTGGTTTTAACAGTGGAGCCTTGTCAATAGCAATTTTCCATCCAAAGCTATGTATTCTTATATTCGCATTTGTAATTAGACTGTAAATCTTCCTTAAATAAAAAAAATATAATTGAATTTACTTAAAAAGACAAAAAGACCAAAATAACGTAATAGTAAAGGTTTGGCAAACACTTTTTAGTAAAAAAATCGTTTGGTTTGGTTGGCAAAGGTTTTACCAATAATATATCTATGTTACAGATTGATTTTATTTATCGTCAGTGAACGCAACACCAACTTTATTTTTATAAAAATGTTGCCGAGTCCTGCTTACAACCTCTGTGTTGAAGTACCATTTGCGAGTAAACATTTTTATGTAACAGAAATTGGTTTATGTTACAGTTTTTCTAAAGCTTGAATATCATAGCTGTTCAGTTGCAAGGCGGTACTAAAGAGTTTGCAGACTTGGTTCTCCGGCACGCTTGTAAATATTGTTTCTTGGCGAAGGTGTTTGTGTACCGAGCAAAGATGCCAGCGAGATAAAGAATAAAATGTGAGTGCTACATTATGTCGTGGCACTCAGATATCTTCGTAGCTAACTCGTAGCTTCTATGAATTGAGAAAAAAAGCCGGTCGAATTGAGAACCTTTTTCGTCAGTTAAAACCATTTTATTTTGACTTCTTATTGATTATTTTTGTAGTATTTAGCTATGCTTGTATCCTACTTAAGATAGAAACAAATGGATGGACGTGAAATCACGAAATGACGTAACATACAGTTGAGAAATTAAGGGTTCTGGCAAGAGGCAACCGTAGCTGGTTGGTTAAAGCGATTGCCCGGTGTGCAGAAGGGCACAGGTTCAAATCCTGCCGGTCCCATAATATTTCAACTGTTCTTTAAAATAATTTTATTTTGGTCAAGATATTTGTACCCATAACGATTGACCATGTAGTTTAATTTATTAACGTGAGCTTAACAGTCGTTACGCTCCATCTTTACAAACAATACCTTTTTCTGTGATTTGATGGTTCTTTAAACAAAATGGTTGGCTCGTGGGTTTCTGTGTGTGTAGTGACTGTAGTGTAGTAGTCTTTATTTACAGAAAAATATTCATTTAGGATCTTAAATTAAATTAGCCTAATAACTTTATCTAAACTTAATAGGTCACTGTTGAAAGGACAAGGATAAGGACTTAGATTATATTTTGGCAAGCGACTTAGTATCGCAATACATCGCGGTAATGCTGCCAGCATTTTGGGAACTAGGCCTTTTGACAGTGACTTATTAAGTTTAGATTAAGTCTGTAGTGTGTGTATTTTGTTATTTTAGGAGATGTAAATGTTTTGTACAGTCTGTGAACTCATTCGGGATCGAGATTATGACTGTTTAATCGACACTCAACGTCTTAAATCATCTTTTGGCAACAGACATAAATCGTTAAGTAAGTGCTATATTGTACTTGTTTAATTGTTTGAAAGCAGTTAGGTTTCGTAGTAGCTCATAAATGTACTCATAACAACTGTTTCGAAGTCGGCCCTCGATTATAAAGTTTCAATTGTGTATAATTTCCGTATACTCGTAGTAATTTGCGAGCGTCGTCTATCGTCTAGCCAGGCTGATGAGAAGATTGGAACAAGAGCTTGTTCACTTGTTCTGTCTGATAACTTTGTCGTTTAGACGATTGTTGCTGTATAACGAAGAACAGATGGTGTATTGCTTGGATTTACGCAATTTCAGAGATTAAAGACCAGTTTCAGAACATTAACGGTGTCATAAACATATAACAGGCAATAGTGTAGGTGACAGGTCCAATTTTCAAGTTTGCATTGTATTACTTCTATTTTCGGTTAGGTTATATATTATTACCTGGATACAATTTCGAAGGTAAACATGTACCTATCAAAATATATGTGTACGACGTATTGTACGCCCACACCAAAACTATATATACAAGAACAAAGTTACTCGTGGTTAGTTCTCTAGAGACATCCTCGTAAACCTACAAACAATACACGTGTGCCTAAAAGGACTTAAGTATCGAGGGCGTATTATAACCAGGGGTCGGAGTAGGTAGATTGATTTTACGTACTTGCACCATGAATAGTCATAGAAATCATAGCATGTATAAGGCTTTTTCCGGAATATCATTTTGCATCAAAGACTGTGAATGTAAAGATTTTTAAACTACTACATTTGATAACTGATGCTACTACATTTGCTCAGTGGAAAGCGCGATAGGCTCACCTCCTATGAAACCTAAACATAACAGGTGAAATGTGGGTGCTGTACACCTCTGCCACACTCTTCTGGGTAATAAAGGTATGATGTTATCTATAGTCAAACTCACGCGATATAAAATGGTACAGTTGACATAATATTACAAAAGATATTGATAGTAATTTGTATGACACAAATCAATCAGTACTAAATTATGTGCAGTTAGTTCCAAAATTAAATATACATTATATTATAACTAAGACATTTAATTTTTAACTAACTTCAGCTAGAATATTAGCCCATGTTGTTTTTTATTAATTGTAAAAGCAATACAGCAAATATTGAACTGAACATTACACAATGTACAGTTCAATGCTTGATTCCTTTTCATAGTTATTGTAGCTACACAAATTCTCTTCACAATTTAATCATTTCAACAGATTCGTTAGAAACAACAATATAATAATTGTATACTACATAGGTAAACATAAAACTGTTAAAATATTTCAAGTATCGCATTGCACGGGAAGTCTAAAGGTATAATGCGAAACCTTGTTATACTAGAAAAGTAAAGCTTTATGGCTAGCTAAAATGGATAAATTTAATGTTAAATGTATTTTGAAAGCAAAATATTTTGTAAGGGGAGCAGAAACTCTCTAATTGGATTAAAATGTAGCACTTCTTACGGCTCGCTATTTATATTTACCTCTTCAATGTCAGATTCAAATTAGTAACTACCAAAGTTCTTCAAAACAATCATAAAGAACGCAATAATCCAGTTATGGAATAGAAATTAGTTATTCATGGTACAAGTGAGGCAAGTTAATTATCTATTTGTTTATTTGTGTTTAAATTTCAGTCGGAAATCGTAATTCAGATATTTTTGTACAAACAATTTAACCTTATACAAATTTAACAATAATGCGTTTATTCATTTATTCGAATATTTAACTACTTCTTCTTCTTCGTCGTGTCGATGGCGATTTTATTGGTCCAATAAGTGGCCACTGTTATGGCGCTCTCGTCGGCGTTCATGAGCGCCTCTCTTGTGCAGGTGGTAGGGCATTTTGGACAGTCAGTAAGGTGGTCAAGATTTTGACTTGCCATCGTGGTGAAAGGATTAGCCAATTCGCTTTTAAGAACTCGCGAATTGTCCAGGGTGCGCCGGAAGTAGGGAATTGTTGTGTACGTCACTCGGGGAGGCTCCTTTCATGCACTCCATTAACTACTGTTATAGAGTTATAAAAATATAAAAGATTTATTTTAGATATAAATACATTTTATTTTATAATTGTATTTTTGAATTTAATAAGTTAAATAAAACTTCAATGAGAACGGTTAGTTGTTTACTTATTTTTCCGATTTAAATTATTAGAAGGATATTGTATTTCAAAATTTAAACACTTTGCGTCACTAGTGAGTAAGAAAAACGACTACACATACATTCATTATCAGCGCTGAACTTAACAGAATCACAAGCCACAATGCAAGAAATAAGCCCGAGACTTAAATAAGCAAAAGTTTACTAAAAGAAGTTTCAAAGGAAGTTTGACAAATAAAGGCATTTTATATGATGCTAGTTTTGCAAGACTTACTATAATCATCGCGATTAAAAAGACAGAGTCATGAGAATTGTCTTGCAAAACCTGCATGCAAAAGGGTCCAAACGCGATGGACGTTTTAATAAGTCAACTCTCGACTTAATATTTCTCCGTTCACGGTAAACATTCGAGTAGATACTTTTTACAAAACTTACACATCAAATTTCCTAAATACAATCGATAATAGGGACAAGTAAAGCTCATGAACAATAATGAACATCCAGAATCGACAAAAGCAGTTTGTAAAAGCATCTCTACATGTCAAGACTACGATGATACGCCTCACGTGCAGCAATTGTGTCAGTAATTTCAGGACCTAATATCACTACCAAATTTGCAATCTGCAGGCACTATTTGGGTGAAATGTAGTGTTTTCTATCTTGAGCTTATTCCCAAAAACTTTACAACTATCATTAAAATAGCGAGCCCACAGCATAATAAAGACTATTGACGTTCAGTATTCACGTTACGTTTCACTGGACATGTTCAATAGCTATTGTTAACAAACGTGATTGGACAAGTTTGTTCCTCAATATTTGACCGCAGTTTGTGTGCTTCACGGATTATTGACAATTTAACCCTGGCTTTCTGATATATTGACCGTGTTTTTCTATGTGTGTTCTAATTAAATTGAATAAATCTAATGTTTTTAGGGTTCCTTACCCAAAGAGTAGAACGGATCACTATTACTATGACTATTTATCATATAAATTTTCGCTCGCTAATGGTGAAGGAAAACATCGTGAGAAAACCTAACCTAGCCTATCCCTTCTCATCATGAGAAGAGGCCCGAGCTCAGCAGTGGGACATGTATTAGATACAGGCCTGCCATTATTAGTATACTACACCTACAAAGAAACAAAACTAACAAAAATTATACAAACTAATTTACCAAAATACCAAAACAACCATAGTTTACCAAATACTACGAAAAACAACAAAAAATAAAACTAATCATAAAATGAGAGATAAAGACTTTGCCTTTGAAGCAGAGGGAGTTTTTTATATATTTCTTAGTAACTTCCTAGAATAGTAGCAAAAGTCTCGCTGTTCAGAACTCGCCAAAAAACACTAAGTTTCTTTGATAGATATTCTCCGTATGACATACTGCATTGAAGTACTTTCTACTTAGGTGCAGCATTGAGTCTTTTTCAAAGGTGCATTTGTTTCTAGAAGGATAAAATTTGTATTTGATATAACATTAGCTGCAGACTCACCACGATAGGATGCCTGTATAAAAAGTAAAATGGATAACCCCTCGGTTCAAATTTCGTTTTGTCCGCTTTGGGAGGGTGCAACCCTGTCAAAATACTTTTGTTTTTGCTGGCTGTACGTGGCTAACACATCCCCTTCATTATACTGAATCCACATTCATTTATGGCTGAAAGAGAATATTGTACATCAGGTATGCATAATACATTCATCGGTCGAAGAGAACAATGGGATGATAAAGCATGGAATAACAAATTGTAAAAATATATTTGGAGGTTATTATAAATATATATCATTTTATTTATTTTAAAACTTCATATTCAAAATTTGTACACAAGGCGGACTTAATGTCATAAGCATTCTCTACCAGTCTGCCTTTGGGTGTTGCAGAGATTAACAAGGCATGTGAAGTTATAAAATATAGCGTTTTGATTTGAAATGAAAGGTAATAAAAATCAATACAATTAATGAATACATAATAAAAATATATGCGTATATTTATGCATAATACCTACATAACAAAATACTTAAATACAAGTATATATTTAATAAATAAAATATATATAAATATATGAACGAATGAGAAACATTATGGCGACGATCATTCTTGTTGAGAGGAGAAGATTGTATGATATTATGTCGACAACACACATTATATCACTCCTATATCCTATAGGTATCCTAAGCAGTGACTATGGAATGCCATGTGCCCCGATTTTCACATACTTACCTCTTTTGCTTTCTCAACATTCATATATCCCGTCGTATATGCTCGCCGGTTTCGTGTACAACATACAAACTTCATGTACGTGCCTTTCCAAAGGACGTCAATTATCAGATCCGTGTATCTTTTCTTTATTATTTGTGACCGCCTCCTGTACTTTTGCCTAACAACAGTACTTATGACGTCAGATACACCACAAATTATCTTTTTTGACCAAGTTTGCCTTTTTTTTTGGTTAAGTAATTGTTTTATTGTTAGTAGTACTCAGTCAAGCTAGAGCGATATAGATTTTGTGGCGGTTTACCCAAATTTTCGTATGGGAAAACATGTTAAAACAAAATAAAATCTTCTCATGCTCGTATTCAGCCTTCAGTTTCACGTAGCCCTTAGTGAAAAATAAGTAAATTGCCATAAATATATAGACAAGAGATGGTATTAATAGAATATTATAAACAACACAGAGTTTGAGATAACTTTTCTAAGAATAATATAAAATGCATTAGAATCTAATATTTTTAAATAATGCTTTGGAAAGTATTACATATTTTATCGTATCTCATCGTCGTTGTTATTAATCTCTGAATCCTTTTACCGTCGTAACATGTATGTTACTTGATTTTTGGCAGATCACAGAACATAATATAACATCACGCCTTTATAACACCCACACTTCACCTGTTATGTTTAAGTCCCATTGGATAAGGGGTTAATTCCTAACGGAAAGTTCAGAAACAACACTTTGCTCGACCTGGGAATCGTACCCGAGACCACGCGGTGAGATGCGCTTACACTAACCGCAAGACCATCGAGGCAGCCATATCACAGAACATTTTATTATAGTAACTATCCGTAAGGATGTCAATTTTTGTAATCAGAAAATTAGGTACTAAGGCGTAAACGCCACAATAATAAATAATAGTTTAAAAAAACTAAAAAACACGCTTTTAAAGTACTTTTAACTAAAAAGTGATAAATAATTCCTTATATAAACTGAAAAAAGCGTGGGTTGCTCGATAGACGAAAAATATGGAACAGAGCGCCCCACGCTTTTGAGCGTTTTTTTTTTCTTTTTTATTTTTTTTAAATTTTTTTATCGAATTATTGCATTGTCATCGATCTTTGACAGGTGTGCAAAATTTTAATGAAATCTGTCCGTTTAAAGTGGGTCAAAATCGAGTCCAAAGGAGTCAGTTACATACATACATACATACATACAGGTGAAGCTAATATAAGCGTGTTAAAAACGTGCTTCCTGAAATATAAAAGACGTCAGTCGTTAATATGACAATAAACCGTTATACGACATAACAATTTATTGTGATATGAACGTATACCTTCAAATCAAGTAGTAAACACATACACATGTATTGTATGTGGTTAAACAGCGAGTGCAAGGGTGGAATGCTCGTATCGTGTCCTGTATTTACACACGTTTTGAATGTCATTGTCACGCTGCTAATTGCCGGCGACTGCACGAGCCGCGGCGCGACATCACCGTCACCACATCTACATACATTTACAATACCCCTCTATTTCCTCTGAATATGCAATTTCGGCTTTTCGTGCTACACACCGGCTTCTCATTAAAACTTTAATGAGGTATAAGGTAATATTTATTCGTATCTCGGCGAGATTATTGCACGAATATTACAACAGGCGACGGCACCCCTCGGGTAAAGGGATACAAGTATGATGTTTTGAAGTCTGTTCATATCGTTTATGAAGAGCGAAAATGATCCTTAAAAGAGAAAGCTGCGGCATTCGTTGGTTGGAAGAGGGCGCCACCGTCGCCGCCACAACTTCGTATTAATTTTTCCAGGCAGTTGAGTTCGAATGCGCTTCCGGCTTGAGTTGCGGCAACTCGAAAGCAAACTTTTCATGTTTACATTACTTTAAATTCTTTTACCTCTTAGCTTTGCTTGCAATACTTTGCATAGTATCATTCGTAGTAGATTTATTTCATGTTTCACAGAGAAACTTTAACTTCAGTAAAATTACTTTTACCGCGCGTATGTTTTTCTTTGACGCTTAAAAGTCGAGTGTGCGCTAACGGTAACCGCCGTCTCCTTCAGACTTGTAATAAATGTATGTTCTCGACCTCTATTCTCACAGATAACTGTTACATTCAGGAAATAAATTGTGAGAAAAAGAGTTACCTGTTAGTATTATGAATCTACGATTTGATTCTTGTGTTGCACATTGTAAAAATTCAATTAATAAAAAAGTTTATTTGACTTTATATCTTGGTAAATACTATTTCTACTTGTTATTAAAATTAATTTCATTTCAGTAAATAATAAAAAATGTCATTATTAGTATTTATGAGTTACTGTGTTTAAGGTTATTATGGAGATTAAATAATTATAATTTTATCGAAATATGTAAGGAAGCTATCTCAAGCTATCCATGCGTATTCCATAAATGGAATGACACAAAATTTGAATTACTGTCAATCAAATATCGACTGTATTTATATGGAAATAAGGATACACTACACTTTCGAAACCGACAGTTTTCCTTACAGAATCACGCTACCTTTGTCACAGCTTGTCACATCAAAACATGAATATTTCATTTATATCATATTTATTGTAGATGGCGAAAGGCTCACCCCCTATCTCATGGGACCTAAAGATAACAGAATAAATATGGGTGTTATAAATCTCTGTCCACACACGTCTCATCTCTATCAGTAATATAGGCGAGATGCTATGCTATTATGTATCATATACCTATATTTTATTAAAAACTGTAAGTATAACCCTGTTAAAGGTTTCTCATGTAACTAGATATAAATAAATAATTAATATTTCGCAACTCACACACAAAGCTATCTAGTCCCAAACTAAGCAGAGCTTGTACTATGGGTACTAGAATAACTGATACTAATACATATTATTATATACTTTTCTTTTGGAAATACATACATATTATACATAGAAACACCCAGACTAAGACAAACCCCCATGTTCATGCACACAAAGATTTGTCTTAAGTGGGAATCGAACCCACGACCCCGGCGTCGCAGGCAGCTAATTTTAAATATATAGCGGCATATCATATTTTTTAAGCTTTTACAAAATATTGTGCAGGTCCTTATAATAGTTAGTTCTCATGACGCTCAACTTTGTAATAAAACAAATTTCAGTGTGAGAGCTTATTTCGAAATCCTGGCTGGAAAGCTTTGAATACGGCTGGTAAACCTCCCTCTGAACTTAATATATGGCGACAAGCACTCAGCGTGATTAGAGATGGTACTACCATTACGTATTTATGGTAAACATGATATTCGAAAACAACGCCATTACTGTTTTCACCGACATTTGGGATTTGGAGAAAATAGCTACCGTCCGTGCTAGCTAGCGTGCCGTCGTAAAAAAATATAGGACTGGCAGGATTTGAAACTGTGACCTCTGTCTAACGGGTAGCCGCTTATTGCACTCTTGCTACGGTCGCCCCTTGCCAGGATCCTAAATTTCTCAACTGTATGTTACGTCATTAAGAAATTGTTTGGTATAAATAACGTTCAAGGTAAAGTCACACCTTGAACGTTATTTATCCTGTCGGTTCCATATATTCTTCAACTGTTTCTTAGTATAGTAACAATAAAGTTAATATTTTCTAATAAACAGGAGAATGCAAAAGAAATAACCCACATCCGAGAAATAAGCGTGATCAAACTAACATATATTGTTACACATAAACATCAAGCCTGTATTACCCAGATCCCATTTCACCAGTTATGTTTTAGGCCCCATGTGAAAGGGAGTGTGAGCTTATCGCCATCCACTGGTCACTAATCCAACTCCGTCTTACTACTACCTATTCAGAATTTCCTGATGAACAAATCCCATATAACACGTTTTCCAAATCCTTCCATCGTATTTTGTGATTACCTACCGTATTTTCAGAAATTTCCAAACATATAAAATTTTACCGTTAAACCGTTTATCCGGATAGTTTATAGAGTCGATTTGCCAACTATCTGCTATTTTTCACTGAAAATGTGATGGCTTCACATTTTCAGTCATGCACAGTGTAATAATTCAGTCATTTACCCTTAATAAAAAGTAATTTTAATAGGTTCATTCGGTTTAAAGATTGACAAAGCACTCGTTTTATTATTATAATAATTAGGTGCCAATTTTTTTTAAATATTAAATATGTGCTCCTACATTTTTAAAACATAGGATAGCATTATATGAATAAGAAAAATTTGCTAACATTATTCTGCTAGGCGCGTATAACACCGAGCCATTAAAATACGAGATAAATAGATGATAGTTGATAACTGATAATCTCAGGTCAAAATCCATTTCTTTAACTATTAGGCAGCTTTTAACCGATTGTCTTTACCCGTAACTAAGTGTAGTACAAATAAAATAACCTAATCCAACGCTCTGTGATTTGCCGCTTTCCAATTAACAAGTAATCATACACGCTCCGGGGACCCTTTCATTACGGGTAATGAGTTTTCACCCTTCAGCGAATAGTGGACATCGGAGCTTTGATAGACTGGCTACCACCTTGATTTGTCTTTTGCTTTCAACAGCCAAATTGTGCGCGAGTGACGCGTCCGCTCAATTAGTCGGGTTTAGGCACGGCACCCGTGAATGTAGCGGGATATTTAATTTTACTCTACGTTTCAAGTGAAAACGACTGTGCAATTTTCACTAAGTGAATTGTGTACACAAGTGAGCATTGATGGGCCTACATAGGATATTTTTAAGGGTTTTTGTGAGCATTATTTTTAATTATGACGTTTAAATTTAAACTAACTGCATCGATGGTCTACTGGTTAGCGTATGCGCCTGCACCGCGAGGTCGCGGGTTCGATTCCCACTTAAGACAAATCTTTGTGTGCATGAACATGAGGGTTTGTCATAGTCTAGGTGTTTCAAATGTATAATAAGTATGTATTTACGAAAGAAAAGTATATAAATATGTATTAGTATCAGCGCGTTATTCTAGTACCCATAGTACAAGCTCTGCTTAGTTTGGGACTAGATAGCTAGTGTGTAAGTTGTGAAATATTTATTATTTATCACTCATTTATTATTTTTCTCATTTTTTACATATTTAAATATAAATTATAAAAGTAAAGTACCTACATTTAAAATTATAAAACTATAAAATTCTACATGTATTATTTATTATTATTAATAGTGGCATGGAGTTGGAATTGTGCCCGCTGGATGGCGATAGGCTCACCCTCTATCCCATGGGACCTAAAACATAACGATAACCTAAACTTAAAAATTGAAGTGTGGGTGTTGTACACCTCTGCCACATCCTTCAGATTATATATAAATATAGCCTATATTACGCGTGATGTTATGTTTTGTTATGTAAATGTAAGTTCCTTATAATAAAATATAATTGAGGGAATAAAGTTTAAGTTCATTTGTAACGATAGGTATTGTTTCTTGGATTCGATGGAAACGAGCAACATTATGTGTCTAGTCCTTTAAATTCATAGGCTAGACGGTTTCAAACTTATAGTCTTCTTCTTCTTCTTCGTCGTGTCGATGGCTGAGTCAAATTTATTTTGACTTGCCATCGTGGTGAAAGGATTAGCCAATTCGCTTCGGAGAACTCGCGAATTGCCCAGGGTGCGCCGGACGTAGGAAATCGAAACTATAGGTATTGTTTTTTGGATTCGATGGAAACGAGCATATGTCTAGTCCTTTAAACTCATAAGCTAGACGGTTTCAAACTTATAGTATTCCACATAAAACAAGTCCAATAAAAAAATATCAAATCTGAATGTTATAAGTCAAAAAGCATTTTGATTGCATGTTTTTTGTTACACTTTAATCAAAACTGTAACGAGTGTATTCGATTTAAAATAAACTTCATAAAATAACGATCTGATATTGGAAATTCGTAGCAAGGTTATCATGGCAGTCAATATTGTATTTTTAGGATAAAAATACCTGCATACATAAACATAATAACAACCCTGTATCCAATACATATCCCACTGCTGGGCTCGGGCCTCTTCTCATGACGAGAAGGGTTAGGCCATAGTCCACCACGCTGGCCAAGTGCGAATTGGTAGACTTAACACACACTTGAGCACTTTTTAGGCACTCTCAGGCATGCAGGTTTCGTCACGATGTTTTCCTTCACCGTTAGCAAGCGATAATTTATATGACAAATACACACGTATCTTCGAAAAGACGAATCTTTACCTGCATACATACCTACTTTATTTCATAGTTTAATAATATAGAAAACAAATAAAGAATATTGGAAAATATTATGTTTTGGTAAGGTTTGGTTTATGCGCATGTAATTTTCAGTGTAATTCTTTTACGTGCGTACTTTAGACACTATTTTCGATTATTCTTTTATGAGCTTTTTTATTACATTAAAATCATCCTCTACATAACATAACATCACGCCTATATTACCCAGAAGGGTGTGGCAGAGGTGTGTAACACCCACACCATCCAACGGACACAATTTTAACTCCGTGCAGCTATTGTGAATATCCTGACAGAAAGTTCACAAATATCACTTTGCCTGACCCGGGAATCGAACCCGAGACCTTCCGGTGAGAGACGCATACGCTAACCAATAGACCAAAGAAACAGTTGTTTATTTTATATTTTATCCAAATCCTTCCTTCGTGTTCTGTGATTACCTACCGTATTTTCAGGCATTTTCAAACAAATAAAAGGATTATTACCGTTTATCCGGATAGTTTATAGAGCCGTTTTGCCAACTATCTGCTATTTATCACTGAAAATGTGATGGCTTCACATTTTCAGTCATGCACAGTGTAATAATTCAGTCATTTACCCTTAATAAAAAGTAATTTTAATAGGTTCATTTGGTTTAAAGCTTGGCAAAGCACTCGTTTTATTATTATCATTAGGTACCATTTTTTTACTAGACCTTCGGCTTCTAGTTTAACGGATTTAGCTAAATATCTGTATTTTACGTGTAGTGACGTATCAGACCTCCACTACCCTGTACGGGGCTATACGATACTTTTTGTTAGGCTAGTTGTCAAACTTCCTGGCCTTACACTACCCGTAACATTTTATTTTTTTCGGATTTACCGAATAATAAAAAGCAATCTTCATTGAATTCGTTAATCAAAAAGTCATGGCCAGATTTTTTTACGAGTAGCATATATCTGTATTACAAATATCTGGGCTATCGCTCATTAGTGACTAATACTTTTGTCCAAAAGTCCTATTAGTAACGGTACTCAGTAATCCTCATTAGTGGTGTTGTTCGGATGGATACTCCGACAAAGATGTTAAGACAGTTCTTTGATACACGACAAACTTATATAATGCAAAATTAATTCATAAAAGGTAATCTATTAAAATCCAGCTTGACGTTTATTTACATAAATATACTATGAAAAGTGCCAAAATGAAGTGAGATAAAGTTGTCTGCACCATTGCATGAGTCAAATTTTAACTAACTTTAAAAAATTTAATAAAAAAAACTAACATCGGCGCGCAGCTTCCCCGCATGGTATCGTAATAAAATATAACCTTTGTTACTCAGGAATAATCTAACATTATATGGTGCAGAATTTTATAAAATCGGTGCAGAAGATTCTGAGTTAAATTATAACAAACAAGATAACTAAAAAAAACCTTTCCTCTTATTCCAATAACCATTCTCTTATTATCGCAAAAGATGAGTTTGTCTATCTAACAACGGTCTACATCGGGTGTCTAACTATAGGTACGGTATTACGGACAGCCGATATCTCGATATCTGAGACAAAACGGCTTAATTAATGCCACGACCAGACTCTTTGTCAGATACAATCGATACATCATTTGTGTTGTATGGCCCTCGTTAATAATAACTCGATTAATACCGCCTTTATGACGTCATGTTATTGCTTTGCGCCGATAAACGATCCATTCAGGGTATCGGGAGTAGTTATAGGTCGCTTTATTGTATAGGATTAACGGACGATTTCTGGATTGAGAAATTATAGTGTATTGTATCCAAAGATTGTTTAATTCTGATTAAACTATTATCTAATATTCATTAAATTAAACTAAGGATCGGAAAACACTCAAATCAGAAAGCGTAAGTTATTAGTTTATTTATTAAACGAGAGGTAAAGAGAGCCACAAAATCGAAATAATATTTTTAATTATTTAGCTAGTTTGAATTTCATACCACTCTTGCTAAAATATCTTCTGGGTCGTTTACGAATCTTTGGCATTATACCATTATGATTTTCTTAAGGAAACAGCTCGCACAAATATGGAATAAGTTAAAATTTGCTGTAACAATAATGAACTGAAAAAAAACTTAATTGAAATAATAACACAGTAATTGATATAGATCGTTTAATGTGAACAATCGAAACGATTTTGAAAAAATACATAGAAACTGTAATCGGTTACAAAAATTGTGAGTCGGTCGCAATGTTATCAGTCTTGACATTACACAATTTGACAGACTAATCGCATCGTTTGGGTATTTCATAAAATTTACAAATAGGTACGTTTATCGGTTTCAAGTATTTTTGAAAATGCTCTTATAAAGCACACATTCAGTTTATTTGTACGATTATCCTATTTTTCAGGCGTCATGACGATGTTATGTTATACAATGTTGCCCAATCAAAAAGAAAATTTGGCACAGGCTGTGGAAAATCTCTGGATTTGAACGCTATTTATCTATTAAACCAGTTAAATATGACATATTTCTTTATCTGCCCGTATTGAAATGCATAAATCTAACAAGTAAACTGAATAATAATATGCTATTATGCCGGCGGACAGTAATAATTTTCAGACATGGGCACATTTACCCGGATTGTAATACCACATCCACATTTGAGTCTGGATGCACGTACTGTAATGTATTTACATGTCACTGGGAGCTATATCAATGATATTTACAATGGGATGTTAGTTTCGTGGTTGGCACACAGCTTAGCGGTGATGTAAGCCTTCGGGCAGTATTTTGCCTGTATTTCTATTTCAAAAACAGATTGTTCTAGCTACGGACAGTTAAATGTAGGTAAACCGACGTTTGACGCTGAGCTAGCTTATCATCTCTCTGACTCGCTCAAGCACTAATTGATAGAAAATGATCAAAACACGGGTTTAAGAAAACTGCAGATTAAGAATATTGGGTATAAGCCCAATAGTATACTTAAACCCGTAGCTAAACCGAGTCGTTTTTGCAATTAACTGGGCATGTATATGGATAGGTAGCATTTCCATTCGAATGTTTTGAATGAGTGTACGATGTAAGCCACAGAATTTAAGGACTTACATCCTTAACGCCCTTCCCCTACGTTCCATATGCGCTCTTGAGCGGCAGTCGATATCAGCCTAACGACTCTACACGCAACATATTGCGAAAAAGAGAAAAAAATAACATGGATTCCACTTTCCGAAGAATAAAGTTCTCTTTTAGGCGAACTATCAGGCCCTGCTTGGAATTAATATAAAATTTAATTTAAAATCTCAAATGGAATTTTTCAATGTAATTGAACTGAAGGAACGGTTGAAGTCGGGCATTATGAAAAAAAGTACCGAAGCCGGCACCATGTTATAATTTTAATAGTTTTTATTCCGATTTTGATAAACAAAGATGATTTAGCAACTATAGCTAAATTAATTTTGACTTTATAAACACTAATCTACATAACAACTGTACAAGATTTTGTGTACAAATAATTACTTACACTAAAGAGAATGGTAAAATAGTTTTAATTAATACCCGTTGTAAATCATTGAATAAATAAATACCCAATATAATAACGTCAAAATTTTGGTAATATTCTTCATATTCATATTAAAGTGGAATCATTATACAATATTAGGTAAAACACACATATCTGATTATCGCTATGTGAAATGGTAAACATTCATAAAATTGTTATTTTAAATACACACAGAAAATAATCATTTTCATAACTGGTTTTTCTTCACAAGATCTTTGGCACGAAATATATTTTTATTAAAATGTCTCTGTCTTTAAAATTGAAATATCAGAAAAAATCATGAAAAAACAATATATTTACAAGATATATGTACAACAAATAAAGTATAACATAATTTTATAACTGAAAACGGTAGAAATTCAACTTCAAAATACATTTTATATCAAAAAGAAACATAAAAATCTGGTATAAAACATAATTCTTTTACAACGTTGAAAACTTATAACATGCTGTACAACTAACTTGGTTCGAGTCCAAACTTTGTTTTAATATTAATTTTCTTTATAAAAATACTGTTAAACTATAACGTAGCACTTAGCTTACGGGTTTTAAAACTATACATACATCAACATATCTCAGAAAAATAATAAATTAATATTATGTGAGTATTCATCAAACACGATGTGATTAGGATACTCACAGATTGAAGTAATAACAAAACGAATTGAACTATGTAGTTGTGATAAGGTTCAGAGTTCAGTGCTCATCTCGGTGGGCGTTGGCTTGCTGTTAGCTGTGCTGGAGGTGGGTCCGATGCTCGCAAACCCAGATGTTGCTTCGCTCGGCGCACTCAGTTGCTCTGCAGCCTGAGTTTACATACAAAAATCTTAGGAATTGTTTTTCATAATGCATTTTTGGTGAAAAATCTTTGTTTTTTTAAATATTACATAACCAAAAATCCATGGTTGATTGGGGTAACGTTTGTAAAGACCCAAACGAACCCTTTTACAATTTGGTGATCTTATTAGTCGGCTCAATCTGGAAATTACATTCGATACAGTTAAGCTTGAACGTGAATATAATATGCAATTTGCTGACTGTCGGCAAACTAAATTAGAAGTTTGGAATTCATCGTGAGTAGGTGATTGGTTGGTGAGCTTCTAAACGTGTGCTAAAAAGGGCAAATCTCATTTTGCCGAATAAACCATGGTTATCAAAATTGTAATCACAAACAAGGTGCAACATAAAGGTAAAACACAAAATTAAACACACAAACAAATAAGGTAAACACAAAATTATTCGGTGGTTAGACATGGGTTAGTTAAATTGTTAGTCTACGTACACATATCACTAAACCGAAACCAGCATGCAAAGACAAACAAACAAACAAAAACAAACCAAAGGGATCGTGCAGCTACTCATTCCGCTACGTGTTGCGACACAAATGCTCGTCGGTGCGTGCCTTTACTTACTGCGTGCTTTCTATTAGAGGTTTTAAGATAATGTCGAGGGTGTTGTCGTGTCGATGCGCGTGCACTAGCCGCGCGTGCGTGCGCGCCAGGTTCGCGTTGTGGTCGCGCGAGTCGCGCGTGTCCCGCGACGGCCGCGCGTACCGCCGCGCCAGCGATCCGCTCTCGCCGACCAATATGTTGTTGTTGCTAGCATGTTTCTGTATCCCAATAATCATACACGCTAGACAAACTACCTGTGCACACCTTAGCTCTATACATTATTTATACCAGTGATGAAATGAATTTGCAATAGATATAGATTTGTCTCAAGTTCCCAAACGCAAGGCGCATTAACAAGGTACTAAATTGATAAAATTACGTCCATGTTTTGAGGACCTCATTTTTATCGAAGTACATTCTTTTCATAAAAGATTAATTTTCTATTGAAATCGGTGAAGAACATTAATCATATCCACTTTAGTACATTGTATAATTGTAAGCCCCTTAAGCAAATAGAAGTTTTGAGAATATCTTTGAAATGGAAAAAATATAAATAGATCTACATATTTCTGAAGATCGTCAGTGAAATTAGACTAGCCTACGCCAATTTTCAATCTACATTTTAGTTAAATGGAATCGCAATATTGAGTTATCGTAGACAAATTTACAAATGGAAGTATTCTCGAATGACAGCAGCCTGTACACTGTTAGCTTTTTCAGCGACCCAGAAACAGGAGCTGCGGATTACTCCGACGGCCCTTGTAAGTTTATTTAATTCCGATAGCGTTTCTCGCTTTCCCAATGTTTTCTAAAGGTTTTTACTCGTTGCAGACGTCAATATAATAAGTCAAGATAAAGAAGATAGTAGGTTTTTTAATAAAATAAACGAGTTTTTTTATTAAGATAAAACAATTGGTTGCCTGCCTTCCATACAAAAGTAATATGGGTTTAACTTGAATATTATTTTTATCAATTTTTATAGACAAATCAGATATTAAACACTTAAACGTATGTATGCTGGCGCCCATTTTTTTTTTTTTTTTTTTTTACATTTTGTATGTCAGTCAAAAAAAAAACGGCCCCGACATGCATTTTAGTGTTTCAGGTATGTTTATAAAAAAGACAAAAACTTTTCAATATTAAAGTTAAACCCATATTACGTTAGTATGGAAACATGGCGCTCGGAATTCAACCCATCAAATGTCTTTCTTGGGGTCCAAAGAAACTGGGAATTTCCTGAGAATATTGATAGATTGCTCGTTCTGAAATAACAAAACTATTTCATTCTAACACAAAAAGGTGTAATTTGAGGATTTTAATTTTATTTAGATACACCGTAGACAAGGGCCGCCGAGAAGCGGAAGACATGTTAGAAAGCGAAGCTCCCACTCACGAAAAGAGAAAAGCCACCGTCCGCCGGATGAGGGTAGCCGCGCGGCAAGAGGTCGCGCGGGCGGCGCGAGGTGGCGCTGTCGCTGGCCACGGACAGCAGCGAGCGCTGCGACCCCGTCACGGCGGCGCGCGCGCGGCCCGGCGCTGCGGGCGGCCGCCGCGTCACCGTGCCCGCGCGACCGCCGTGCGCGTCCCTCGCGCCGCCCGCGTCGCCCTCCGCTGCCCACTGCCTACTCACAGGCGCCGTCCGCGAGGATCCGCCCGCACCGCACTTGGCACTGTCGCTCGACCTGCACCCGATAGACATGGGCCTTACATCAGTTTCGACTCGTCTGCTGCCAATAAAGTTTCAAATTAAGATTTACAAAACTCTCAAACTCTACGAGATATAATCAGAGTGGCTTTATGAAGCGTTGACATTTGGTACCTCCACAGAGCAACAAACGACTTCGTTGCCTCAAGATAATTTGTTTCTGTCCCGACAAAGGCAGACAAGATCTTGTTAACATTATTCCGCTCGCAAGAACGGTAACATGGCTGTATTATCACTTAATTACCTCTCCGACGAGTACGCATAGTCCTGATCGGCCCCCAGTCCTGAATCCGTGTGTTCGTGAGAGACGCGTGCACTTCCCGAAATTAGTTCCCCACTCGAACTGTTACTGTTGCTGTTGGTCACAGGGCTATAAGGGTTGTTGTTGTTGTTCGAGATCGGGGTCACGTTGCCTTTGTACCCGTTGTTTGTCAGAAAATCATCGCCCGCTCTCGCGACATTTTCATCGTAGCTCGGATAAACACGCCTGCAAAACCGCATAACGTAAATCTTTCATATTTGGGTAATAAATCATAGTTTATGGATTGCGGTGCGTACCTTCCATGTTTCTCGTGACCGGTCCGGTGCGTGCTGAGTGTGCTCGAACTAGATCGGAGAGATCCTTGGTTGAGATTATCATGGTTACTTTTGCCGTGAGATGAGGCACTTTTATCTCGCCTCGCTAAAGATCCATGTTCAGTCCTGTGTGAAATGACATGTCATTAATATTTATATAGAGGAAAAAGTGAGTATGTTACGTATTAGGTAATATTATTCCTTACTGTTTGTGTTTTGATGAGGTTCGTAGCTTCGTTTGTCGCGCGTGACTGGTTTGGACAACGGTGTAAGGTATTTCCTTCAATTGCTCCTCAGTCATGCCAGCAGTATCGACTAATGAGAACTCCAAATGCTGCTTGAGTTCAGTTGGTAGCCATTTCTTTTCATTGGGCGAACCAGACCGGGATCTACACAAGGATGAGATTAACTTTAGCAAAAATATTTTGTCGTACATTTATCTTAATCTCGAGATAATTGCCTTTAATTATTTCGCCAAGATTAAGGACAATAATAAGGAAAATTATTATTATACCGATGTTTTCTGTGTCTTCGGTGTCTGTGAGATGATCGATGCGTCCCAGTTTCGGGTTCCATTTGCGAACGACGAACGTTTGCGACCTACAAAAGTACCAATTTCGTTTGATGTTATTTGCGCACATTGTACATAATGTCGTTACGGTTTCAAGATACTTACTTGGACCCCACTTCCAACAGTCGTTTGCCGTAATACCTCTTTCCACTGGGACTCTGAGTCGACGAGTTCGTATTCTCTGAAAATAGTCTTAGCATTAGACACTGTCTGAAAATTGTAGTAGTGGTAAATTGAATTTTATATGTGTAGTACTAACTTGGCGTCTGGTTGTGACTCGTCTCTTTCAGAGCCTGATTCATGCTTGTGCCTTGAACGATGTCTTCGATGCCGTCTTCCGGATCGACCTGAACCTCGTGAGAGCTCACTTTCAGCGTCTGACTGTTGTCTTCGTGAACGATGTTTATGTCTATAGAACATTAAAAGTATTTGTGGGACACCTTCAAGAGGAGAACAATATATTCTGATAGAACTGTTGCTACGTTAAAACGAGACCAAACACAAACATGAAATAACATATAATAGACTTTTAAATACGGATTACTTTCTTTATCACCAACCATTACTTGTCACTTAAGCGATCCCCATCAATGTCACGGCAAAGATAAAACCCCTTAAAGCTAAATGATCTATTACATTTTGGCGAGAACAGGTATTGATCCTAAACTCTCACAAAACAAAGATAACCTTCACGTAACTTTGCACTAAAAATAAATTTAGACGAGGGCGGTCACGTAAAAAATGGCCGCTGACAAAAGTTGCAGAGTATAATAATGGATTCGTATTTTAGTTTGGAAGTTAAAGAGTGGCCATCATTATTCACTGAGTAAGAGTACTTGGAGCGGAAGCAAAGTCATAAGAAACTCAGGCTTTAGACGGACTGCATTTAAACTGCATTGGGCAGTTACATTGCAGTTAACGCTGCAGTTAGCCGTTGACACTTGGTGTCATAAAACATTGAGCTGATCGATCGATTTGCAGTTAGCAGTCATATATATCCTAACTGCAACGACTGTATTTTTGCTGCCAAAGGCAATTTGCATGTAGTACATTTGTTTAATACACTCACTTGCGATTGGAGCGGGAGTCGTTTGAGCTTTGAGAGTCGACAGAAGCGGAGCGGTGGCGAGGCGCTGGCGGCGGACGGGTGGCTGTCGGTGAGGCTGAGTACAGTCCGCGACGGATCGGGGCCGACCGAGTTGAACGCGGTGAGCCCCCAACCGGGTTGGGCTCGGACCCTGGTACTACTTCACCACTCATCCTGAACCAGTGTTTGGAAATACAAACTATTAAAATCTACTAAAAAAAATGTAGATGAAGAAAGGTTGGCCTGGCAGAAATTGCATCAAGCGATAAGGCCGCCCTTTGCATATTGTTATAGTTTTTCATTAGTTGTCTTTAGTTTGTAATGAAATGGTATGCAAATATCTATCTATCTATCTATGATGATGATGAATAACATTTGTCAATACATAACTGCCATGGATCCTGAATTGTTAAATAAAAGTTTTTTTTTTGCAATTACATACAGTATGATTTCATGGCAACAGTCGACCTAATCATAAAAATGTGACCGAGTACCTAAGATTAATAGGAAGCTGCCAAAATAGTGGTGATGGTACAGTGGGCCAAAGAGTTAGGTATGCAGGGCAAAATCTTTTTAGTCATAGTAAAGACTTACTATACCAGTTATGGATAAGTGAGTTACATAATTATCTAAATAATGGGTATATTATACTTTTTAAATATGTACTTCACACATGCATATCTATTGCAGTCAGTTTTCACGATGAAGTAGAAGTTTTTGCCCTGCATACCTAATTGTTTGGCCCACTGTACATCACGTTGAATTTGTAACTTACGAATTAGGCCGATGCACTGAGGTAGGTTGTTTGATTTCTGGGGGGCAGTCTTTTATTCTCAAGTCTTCTAGTTTTGGCACTGAAACAATATATTGTGTAAAGTACCCAGGAAAAGAAAATGTTTGGCGCGTCTTCCACAACACGACGACAGTCTCCTATTGTTTATGACTTCTACGTATATTGCGTCGTAACAGTGTATGGAAATAAATGTCGCATAGTGTACGGACGCAATGTACGTAAAAGTCATAGACAAAGGATACTGGCACACGCGTATTAGACGAAGGGCTTTATAGGTATTGAATCTATTTAAAATTTTAAAAAAAGAATTTGATATAAATTATTTTAGCTGCTTATTGAGCACAATTGGGATAGGCTTTTGGAAAGAATGGCATAGTTAATTATTTATAGACTTCTGAAGAAGATCATTGATATATTTGCTGTTATTAATAGCTATGTTGATCTTCACTTCAAACATATAAATACCGTCATTGAGCGAGGCGTGCGAAGCGTGGGGTGGCCGTCCGATGCGACGCGATGGGGTGCGTGTGAACGCGGGTGGCGGTCGCGGTCTCGTACTGCGCCCGCTAGATTAAAAAAGTAAACAAATTATTAGGTTTTTTTTCATACTGGCAGGTAATAAAACGATACATTTTAATTCAAACGTTTTTTTTTGAGAAAATAATTTTAGGCGCTAGAGCCCGGTTTACACTTTGTTTAGTGCGAGTGCGAGTGTTTAGTGCGAGTGCAGGTGTGTAGTGCGAGTAGTGTCCAATTCATTGCGAGTGCAGGTGATTAGTGCGAGTGCAGGTGTGTAGTGCGAGTAGTGTCCAATTTTGATTATTGCGAGTGCAGGTGTGTAGTGCAAGTAGTGTCCAAGTGGCTTTGTTTCCGAGGTCGTGGGTTCGATTCCCACTTAAGACAAATTTTTGTGTGCATGAACATGGGGGTTTGTCTTAGTCTGGGTGTTTCTATGTATAATATGTATGTATTTACAAAAGACCACATTTTTTTTTATTATTTTTTTTTTTTTTTTTTTTACATTTGTTTTTTTTACATTTTTTTAATTTGTTTTTTTTTTCTATATGACTATGTATTAGTATCAGTTATTCTAGTACCCATAGTACAAGCTCTGCTTAGTTTGGGACTAGATGGCGTTGTGTGTGAGTTGTGAAATGTTTATTTTATTTATTCATGTTTCAGATACTCCTGCACAAATTTATAAGTTACGTCTTCGGTCCACTTTGCCATTTTGTACAACAAGCGTCCGACGCTACGCACTAAACGCTAAACACTAAACACTAAACACTCCTGTCCAAACGTGCTTAGTGACAGGCACGCTGCGAGTGAGGGGGAAGGGAGGGCGCGCGGGACGAGGCTACTACGTAGTCCACTCGCAAAAAAATAGAACACGCTTCTATTCACTTTACTACACAGCCAACTAAGCACTCGCACTAATCAGTCGCTGTCCACACCTTGTCACTAAACACCTGCACTAATCACTCGCACTCGCACTAAACAAAGTGTATACCGGGCTTATGGCAAAGTACATACAAAGTGTAAAGAAGTCTCTCGGAGGTGTTCAGATGCCATGTGCGCGCTTCTTGTCTACATTTTTTATATTCTTATAGAATGCGTCACTAAAGTAAATGTGTACTCACTCTTATTAGAAATGATATCTAACAAATTTTTTTCTCAATGTATGTACAATACAAACGATAGAAATCTTATGCAATTAACTGACCGGATTCAAACGATGAAAAACCCGTGTAGAAATTTGCCCTTACTCAACTTGTAAACATTTAAAAACTACACGCAAGCTTCCATTACAAGCAGAAATCAAGTCAGGTTTTTGTTACATTTTTTATCGACCGCCACGGGGTATGACGGTGTTTGAAAGTAGAATTACCATTTAAAGGAACCTACATACCTATTTCTTAACCTGGTTCCTAAGGCGAAGATGTCAGCGGAAGCTGGTGAGGTTTGCTGCATCCGGAAGAATGTGTGGTGATCTGTACAGCAGCGCCATAAGTGACGACAGGCTGATCGCGTTGGGGACTCGAAGCCGTAGGTTGAGGTGTCATTCTATAGATAAATTAAAGAAAGATAACATAAACAACACATAACCTCTTGAAATCAGGATGTCCACAAACCGTTATGCGTTCAAGGTTAGGGTCCGTGCTCTCTTATTTGACGAATTTAAGGAATCATCTCATCATTGTTAGTATTATATGTAATATGTATAAGTATATTACATATGTATATTGTATATGTATGATCTGTATTTCAATTATGTATATATTGTATATTTGGTTATTTGTGTAATTATATCTTTATGTGTTAAGTACCTATGTTTACTAATAATTATTTTATTATTCTACTCTTCTCTTAATTAAAACTTCCACTTTTGCACCTACTACCCTACTCTCTGTATCTATGTGCGATATTGTACATTAAGTTTTAAAATAAAAAATAAAAAAATAACAATGTGGCCATCCACCAGGCACAATTCCAATTCCGTGCTTTCTATTGTCAATTTTATTGACGGAAAATCCCAAATAATACTTTTCCCGACCGGGAAATTGAGCCCGAGACTACGCGGTGAGCGATACAAAAATTATACCGCTAGAACAATGAGACAGATTTTTTTTTAATAAAAATAAAGTGATGGCATTTAGTATAGTAAACTTCGAAAAAAGTACCAATAGTAAATGTATCTTATCGTATTTGATTATTTGCCGCTATACATAAAAACTTGGTGCTAAAATTAGAGCTCTGCTTTAAATAAAAACTAAAATAGTGACATATCATCATCGACTAGAAATTTCAAAGTACGAACAGTTGGAATAATTTACTCAGACATATATTTTTACATTATCATAAGAAAGTACCAGTATCCAGTGTAAATTAGTATCAACCCGCTAAGACACAATAAATGATCGACCTGATATCACGGGTCGCCAGGTCTTCGGTCTTTTTATAGACCATCCATAGCTTTACCATCAAACATATATCTTATTATAAAAAATATATATATTTTATTTTATATGTAATAATATTATTTTATTATATTATATTTATATGCCGTCAGCCCTCTGAACGCGATTCCTGCAGTCGAGGTCGATGCGGAGAAGTTGTATGACACCTTACCCGTAAATTTGTAAATAAATATTTGTTTTTTAATTTTATTTTTATTATCTTGTATGTAATATTAATTTTCTTTTTTCAATATGTAAAGTTAAACTCAGGAAAAAGAAATATATTCAAAAAAATATATTAAGTTAGATAGGTAGGTATTCTAAAGTTCACAAGCTATAATTTACGTTAAACGTTCCAAAAGTAAGCGCATTCAAGTTTGAAGACAAAAGATTAGAGGCCACTAATTCTCCTAAATGGTAGTGTAGTAGTAGTAATGGTAGTTATGATAATCTGTCTGACTTTTTGTTTGAACATTTAAGTTCAAAAATGCCGTGCCAAATTTAGGCAGTCTATATTTTTTGCCAACAAAATTTTGCCTAATATGCTTAAAGTTAAGTTCATGAAATATTTTGTAGGGACACGTAATAAAGTATCAAGCTTATGACGAAAATGTGCCCTCTATATTATTTAAGCAAACTTTATGTAAGTAGGTTCACTTTGTCGAGCCTGTTTAATATAAGAACTCTTTATTAAACTTACTTAAAATATAGTATGTATCATGTAATATTTTAAAGCAAATTTTAGCTTTGCTATGCCTTTTTGTATTTTATATAATATTAAAGTTGAAAAATTAAGAATCCAGCAGGACACGAACCTGCACCCCCTGGGTATACACCCTAAGTGCTTTGCCAATTCAGCTATGGATTCGTATGCTGCTAGACTCGAAATTTCTCAACTCTTTTGTGCCAGCGTCATAGGTATATATACCTTAGCTTGGCCTTTAATAATAATTTTTGTGTTATAATTTATTTGTAATAATAATGTTTTCAACATGTCTCATTGTTGGACTAAGATATATAAGCCCCCTGCTATACTGGGATTTTCCTTTTTGTGGATGTCGTTTCTTTTTGCACTGTTTTTAACCTTAATTATTGCGACACAATTCAAAGGTCCAGGTACAAAGAAAGCTATCGTTGCGTGCTGTGAGAAGGGTTTCAATCCCTCAGCTTTTCTTATGTAATGTTGTCTTTTATGGCTTTAGAACTGTTCAAATACGAGTATCAATAGTTGCCTACAAATCTTACAATATAAATAAAAGTCTTGTAGAAAATGTGAAAAGGTGGCGTTGAACATTAGGCGACACGGTTTGCGCTCGGCGCTCGGCGCTGGCTGTAAATCAGGGGCAGCAAGTCTGCGTCTTATCACCGCGCCCACAGCCCCACAGCGCACGGCTGTAAATACTGCGCTCACTTGTACAAGACTTATCTGTAATTGCCTGCCTACGAATGTCTTTCAAGAAAGCGACGCAAGGTGGACTCTATCTTGCACCACTATTCAAAGCGGGCTTATCACTCACCGCGATCCGAAACGAGAAATGGGTCAAGTGGAGCGCCCGATTTTAATGTTTACGTATTTGTATAACTCACACACTTGTTTTTTTGTTCCTTACGTTTTTATCCGCTACGCGAAGCATGAAGTAGCGTCCCTTGTAATAAAGTTTGGAGACGCGCGGCCAATAATAGTTCGCAACTGTGTGTTTTCCGCGCAGAAGTAAAAGTCCACTCGGTGCCAGACCGAGGAAATACTCGACGCTATCTTCACCCTGTAAAGAAAGACGATATTATAAATGTGCAAAGAAAACGTTTTAATAAAAGCTAAATGATAAGAATGTTAATATTTACCAGAACAGGATGTAGGTCTACACCATACATATCCAGCCATTTTACTTTATCTAAGTAGCTTAATTCAGCCTGCGCCGGTGAAATCCCCCTGTGAAAAGCGTGATAATTACTTTTTTCGAAAGGAACGAGAGTTAAAAGTCAATTAAATCGTTATCCTTAATTAATAGGAGGCATTAAGGAGCAAAGACCACAAAAGACTAAGCAACAATGAATAATCCCGGCGGTGCAGAGCGCGGCGGAGAGGGCGGGTCGCCACCCTGAGCCTGGGCCACGGCTCACTTGGTGTTAAGTAGGTAGGTACACATAATTTGCATGTAATTGCGGCTTTGTGACGCGCCAACGGCCGTAGACTGCATCTTTGCGCTGTTAAAAATTCATTCAATTAGGCGAGAAAGGCGACGAAGTTTAATTTCCGGGCGGATGGCGACGCTTTTGGTGTGAAACTGCGCCTCTGAAATCTTAATTTTTAGCAACTTGCCTTTTTCTCAGTTAATTATACAATAGTATCTACGTATAGCCGGCAGCACTTCCTTGGACATGTAAGTTTTTAATTAAGAAATCTTTTCAAGATGAAGATAAGTAAGAAAGGTAACTTCATAACTAAAAGTTTAATAAGTTTATTATGAGTATAGTTAGTATACTTCTTGAGAACACGGGTTGTAATATTTTGTAATAGCTAATAATTATGTGACTTACGTGAGGGTACGGTGTATTTCTGCAGCCCTAGCCTCGAGCTCCGGTGTCTGGTGAGCCAACAACCGGAATTCTGACACGTAGCTGGGCCCATGTCGCCTCGGGTCGTAGTCACCCAACTCCGCTGCACATATATTATGCATTTAGTACACGCTACTCTATTAGTTAAGTTACTTATATATAATACAACCTATTTGCTTTTCATTTTCAACTGTTGTGTTGGTACTTATGGAACTGACAATTTACAATGCGTTAAAAAGCTTGATTTTAGATTAAGCGGCTTACACATTAGGCTTTAAATAGTGCTTATAGAGAGTTGTCATAAATTGTACCATTATTATGTATTTTTATTTATTTATTATATATGACGACCGGATGGTGGAGTGGGTAGAGTACCTGCTTGCGCCGAGGTCGCGGGTTCGATTCCCGCTTAAGACAAATCTTTGTGTGCATGAACATGGGGGTTTGTCTTAGTCTGGATGTTTCTATCTATAATAAGTAGGTATGTGTTTACAAAAAAAAAGTATATATATGTATAAGTATCAGTTCTTCTAGTACCCATAGTACAAGCTCTGCTTAGTTTGGGACTAGATGGCGTTGTGTGTAAGTGGTGAAATATTTATTTATTTATCATACCGTTATTAAAATTTTAAGTGAAACGAGCTTTTCCTTACATAAATATTGTTTAAACATCAGCTATTGTAAATAAGGATCCACCACCAAAGTATCGTACATAAACCGACGGCATCGCACGTAACAAGAAGTAAGTCTATAAAAGGGAAAAAGACACGACAAACATTGTCATGGTGGACTCATTTAGCTGACAGGATACTTTAAACATCGAGTGAAAATAGACTGGAGACCGGCGCTATTCCCTTTTAGTAACAAACGCCGTCTGAGAGCAGATGACCAAAAATATCCCGAACAAATTCTTCATGTGCGACGCATCCCTATTATGATAGACACTTCGGTCTTTAACAATCGCAATTAACCTTGTAAAGGCGGGGGTTTGTGTCCTAACCAAATATACGACGCAATGTAAACAAAATAAATGTAACTCCACGCGTTGATTACAAAATTGAGGTTTGTTCAGTCTCCCGTGAATAACATCACTTTGGAGACAAACCGTACTCATTACAATTAGATTGCCGCAGTCGCAACACAAATAAGAATAGGACATTATTTTGATATTGTAGCATATAACCATTGAAGATCTTTGCTGAAAAGTAAGCTCTGCAAATTGATAAACTTTTGGGCAAAATAAAACAAACAAGTTTATTCGCGCACTCTACTGTCCGTGTTATCCAGGTGGGAACGAAATATCTCTACATACGAACGAAGCCAGAAAAACTATGACTAGTGAACGGCACTGACAGACATTTCCGTCGTCGTCCATCTTTTTTTTTGTGCTCGGAAATCGCAACATCTGGTATGCTAGAGAGCATTCACATAGATGTTCGGACCTTTCATACGTTACGTTTACGCCTGTCTGAAGTACACATAAAACGTCGTAACGATTATCACACGCTTCTATTTTCGCACACATCTGTTTCTGCTTGATAAATAATTTATATGTGGAGAACCGAATGTTACCATTATGAATGTAACCAAAAAATGGTAATAAAAATAAACATTCAAAGACTTCTGTTACCTTGTGTCTGTGTTTTGTGAAAACGAAGAACATACATGTGTAGTAAATAGTGACGGAATATTAATAAGAATGGTTCTTTAATATAAGGGTATTAAGTATACATTGGTCAGCGTTTTGTGCCGATTCCACCATCTTGTTTAACACAAGTTTATGCTAACGTTCATTCTTCCTTAAACTCGTGCTAATGAAAATAGTCCTGAGTTATTAAACCGCTATGTTATTATACCGAAAGCAATCGACGTCGATCGATGCAATTGGCATTTAAAGAACCAATAAAAGCGCAACACTTCGCTTATCGCCCATAAAATAACATCATTAGAAAATTAGTTTTAATAATAAATATTATAATTATTATAATAACTAATTTAAAATTCATATTTTTTTTCATTCAGTTATCTAGTGCCTTAACAAAATAACAGTACAGTACTATTTACGACCAACAATATTTTTGTTTTTAGATATTCCAAATTAATAAAAGGCCGACTCGACTTTGTGAATCCAATTAACTTGGAGATTCATGTTCCCTTTGTCTTTCTTTGTTCATTTAATATTATAATAGAACATTTTTCGAGTTACTTCATTAATATTTTCTTAGATCATTTTACAGTTGGACATTATTTTCCTGAGGCTAATGTCGCAAAAAATCCTCTGAACCATTGTTGTATTCTTTACAAATGAATTTTGGCTTCAAGCTATTCTAGACACAGTCTTAAATAACCATAATTATTTGTTATTTATATTCTGTCTTGTGTGTAATAATGAAAAAGGTTTCAAAATGGCTAACAAAAGTTGCGTTTAGGAATATGAAACAAACTACATGTACCTATGTACTTTCTTGTTTGTACCATACAATTTAATCAAAAACGTAACATACTTATATCAATGCAGTTTTGACCTTTCTCCCTTAACTTAACGGAACTTAGATGAACGTCGGAAGGTCATGAAATGCCTTTGCTATTTAACTTCAATAAATGTGACTGCTGATTGATCTGTCAGACAGTCCCCTACAGGTTACATTTTTCATTATTTCTGACATAACATTCAGTTTAAATAAGCTGCGTAAAAACATAGTTCGTAATTTACAAATAAATGTACCTAATCTTGGATGATATGGATATAGATATATTGGATGAATCCAGGTTTATAGTTAATATTTAATTAACATTTACATTATTTCATTTAGAGGGAATAAGAAATAAGTCATGATACCTATTTATTATATATATTGTGTCATCTAGTCATGTGTTAAACAGTTTTCCTCCTGAACGAACTCCATCATTACTTAGAAGCCCCCATCTGTTGAGAAGTTCGCTCTTCTTATTTATATTTGAGTAGTAGTACATATTTATGGATGTCGTTTAATTTTCAAACAAGTAGCTTGGGGCGACCATAAATCTGATTATTTTTAAACTGTAGTACTTCAGTTTATTTTATGGACCGTTGGAAAAGTCAAACAACGGGAATTACTTATCTGTTTTAAAATTAATTAGCTTAAACTTTGTGAGTGGTTTTAAAACTTTATTTTGGGTAGATCTCTTAAAGAGATAAAATGTACCTACATACACACTAAAAAACTTTAATATTATTTGATTTCTAAGTCAAAGACCTATTAGATCTAAGATAATAAGTATAAAAAAGTATTGAACCATCACTACATTCAATTTAAAATGTTGTCAAAAGTGTAAGCATTCTGATACCAAGAACAGACAAGACAGAAGTACGAGTATATCCTCTCTATACATGTATTCAATCTACTACAAAGAGAATAGGTATTCACTTTGTTAGATAATACGAAATTCTGTTAAACGAAATTATATTACATCCCGAAGTAGTTGAAGATACTATCTCCAAAATCTTATTCAAACTAGTTCCAACTCTTCAAGTTAATCGATACATGTTCAGAGGAAGAATTCCAGAATACAATATTAGGATAGAATGCAAGAATTATTACAGTAAACACTCTAACAGAGAACACCTGCTTGTTATATCTCTAGTTCAAAGAACCGTCGCTTTTCATCAAATTGTCGATCGTTACGAGTCGGGGAAGGAATCTGTTTTGCTTTAGGTACGGTGAGTGATGGGCAGAGTGACCATCTATCATTTGGCAAAGAGGCGAACCGCCCACATGTCGCGGACGATAAATGAGCGGCTGATACTCACCATAGCTCTGTAGCATGCGGCTGTTCAGAACCAAAACCTAGTAACTCAATATTTTGAGTTATCTTTATTTTTTCATTTCTTAAAGCAATATTTATATATATATAAGTATAATTATACTCAAAAACAAAAAAAAAACGGATTGTTATCTACCCTTAATTTTTACCCAAAAAACAAATTCAAAACCTAGTAAATCAGCTTTGTTTTCTAAATCGTTAATAGTTACTAGGTTTTGAAGATAGATTATGATGGCGTGATATCGAGAGTTCAAGACTTATGGATGGAGGAGGTCACGACTGAGGAAGACAAACCAGACATGAGGAATACGACTGACTGAGAAGGACTAGGTTTCAAATTGTGGCATTCATAATAAATGTTATGAATCAATTTAGTAATTCTCTAAGATATGTAGAAAAACGGTCTTATTATATAAGAACTGATTTGCTTTTCGTATGAAAAGTATTTAATTTGAATAAAATTAGTGGATTGCTTATTAAAATCATTATCAAATGTTGTTTTTTTTCGTTTTATCTAGATCTAGAGATTTTTGCGTCTCGTAAACAATTTTATAAACATGAGTTACTTGGTTTTGGTTTTGAACAGCCGCATAGTTAGAAACTGTACACACATGGTACGGGCGTTATAATTACTGTTACTTAGAGCATGACGGTTCTCTATTTCCCACGGTTAATATAATAGACTAATATCAGACAGAAAGCAGTTTCATCTTGATAAATAACAGTTATAAAAATCGACTAAAATTTTGAACGAAACGGTGCAAAATTAAAATAAAAAAATAGTATGTAGATGAATATTTCTAAGGTTCTACCAACCACATACCTGTATTAATAATTGCGAAATAAATTGATTCGATTTGTAAGTTAAACTTGTTTTCTAATTTATGCAGATTACTATGACACAGATTACAACTAAGCTGCGAAACATTTTTATAAACCTGTGCAACAAATAGAGCGTTCCAGTTAGAGCTTGTTGTTCTGTAATGACCTATTTTCCTCCTAAAGAGGGAACTCCGTGACGAAGCACAAAACATAGCAGAACAGTAACACACTATACACAAACACTCACTAATTACGCATTCAATGAAGTTTGTATTATTGTTTCAGCGCTATTTAACTTCTTCGTAGAACATTTCAAAGGAAGGCGCTCGAAATTAATTTACAGTTGAGTTGAGCGCGCGTTTTGAAATGATAATTCAGCATTATTATCCCGCAGTGTGGCACAGCGCGGTTACATCTCATTTGGCGAGGCGCCTAGAGCCTGTACGATTGTCCATCTTGTTGATTAATGTGAGCCACCCTACACAAGTCCGTTAACTTGTTGCGAACGCCGGATTGTTTTGCTTCATTCGTCTATTCCAAACCGTACAGCTACAGACTAGACAGAATAAGAACACAATGTAGCTATGATTAATACCATTCTAGTTTTGTAGCCCAAATGTTACTTTTCCGGATTGTATTTCATATACCCTTTTAACATTTTTTCCTCCGACACAAAGATCTCTACATAATTTATATTAAATCATGAAAACCGATACTTCAAAAGATATGTTATTTTTCTATTTCTGAGTGCTTCAGGCATATTAATAATGTTTATACAACTTTCCTTTGTTATTTTACAGAATCATTTTTGTTATGAAACTCCACAAAAAGTACTATACAGACTACATTATTTGAAAAAGGCATAAAAAAATATAATATCTGATATTTCTAGGCATATTACCGTACACATTCACCGTGCGTGTCTGAATTTTTAATTATGTTTAGTGCTGTAATAGACTTTCTGCGTTTGGAGTCCTTTGTGATCTTGAAACGTGGTGTCGCTGATAAATACGAGATAGCACGCAAAAAATGTTAACTTTTTCAAAGAGAACGAAGCTAACAATGGTTTATTCTTTCCCATGTATCATAGGTACGAAGCATGTTATAAAGAAGGATGATTTCTCATGTGATTTATGACGGTATATAATAAACATATAAGGTAGTAATGGCGGCGGTAATGGGAGTGGATCATTTGGGTGTAAAGGGGCGGAAAACTCAAATCTTTTACGTTCCCTTCTTTTATAAATATACAAATGAGCGTTTAGATCGCTACATTACACTCGTGGAAATGAATGCTAGACAATCGACCTGTTTTGTTTTGGTTGTTGATGATGTTGTCATCTAGTCTGTTTCTGTTTATTCTATCGTTATGATTATTCTTTATAAAACATTTCATTATTCTTTCTAACAAAAAAACGCCAAACAACATAGAAACTAGTTTCACAAACAATGTAACCCTTATGGCGACAAAGTAGTGGCTACTAAGCCAGGAAAGGCTGGCTAGTTTACTTAAGCTGAAATCTAGCCAAGTTTTTCCCGTTCAATCGCCAGAAAGCTGTTTGTCATACTTAGTAACAAGTAGAACTTACAATGTATGGCACCAGTTTTCTGCTCTACTTTCGCATCCAATTTCATTTTTACGACCTTCATAATGAATCGCGAATATCGCGATATCATTACAAAATCGTAAAGATAATAGAGGCGGTGTTATTGGTGATTAAAAAGTGGAATATCAGGCAAAAATGTTGGTAAACAGAAGTTTAGAAAGGTTATATCGCGGGTATGTGTCCCCCGGGTCGGTGCGAGCGAGGGTCGCTGATGCTTGCGAGATTAGATGCAAACGATGCTCCACCGTTGATGGTTCATTTCCCTCTTGAATAACGCATCGATATTAGACCTTCGCCGCTCTTACTTACTGAGCTAGAATTGCCCCGCCGACACCGCAGCATAAATTTTACTTTTTTTTTTGTTAACATTCATGACACGCAAAAAAAGTCTTCTAACTTTTTAGCAAATAATTGCGAGATTACAAATAACAAGGACTTGGAAGACATGTCACACCCGTAAGCAAGTAAAAACAAAAAGTCTTCTAACTTTTTTTTTTACTAGCCTACGGGTGTGTGCCACTGCTGGGCAAAGGCCTCTTCCCATGACTTCCAAGTCTTTCTGTTATTTGCTATCTCTGGCCAAACGTTCTTCAATGCCTTTAAGTCGACCCGCCAAAACTGTTTAGGAAGTGTAAATCCTGCGTATCTCAATTTTAAGGACTAAGCGATTGCCGCCATTTGTCATCTTAAGACACTAAATAATGATAAAAGGGAAATCAATTTTCAACTTCTTTATTATAAAACTCGGCTGTGTTTTGAAACGAGTATTTAATTAAATAATAATAAGATATTATAATTCAAGAATAACAAGATTGTAAGAAAATAGCAATTAAATTAATTACGTTACAAAGTCAATTATAAATATTGAAACGAATATCAAACTGGAGCAGTAATTAATTACGTGAATCTTCAAAGGTAACGTTGAGACGAGATGTAATTATCTTCTAATGTTTATAAAAATGAATTTGATTGCGTAAATTATAATGTAATATGGGTCGTCTATACCCTTGATCGAAGTTTACGATGAAATTTTCTTAATTTGGATTTTATTACAAGAAGTTTATACCGATTGGTTTTAAAATTCGAAATCTTGGCATCTAAACAGTAAATAGGTATTATACAGTATTTAGGTATCTAAAACACTGTCTGTTGTGGGATTAAGCAAATTTATTTCAAATTGGACTTTATTTATAGATATACTTTGACTAATGATAAAGATTGATCATTTTAAGTAACTGGTACTTAAATTGTTATCAAACAGGGAAGCGAATTGACAAAACCGTCTAATTCATCCTAATTGGATTTTTTTTTTACAAATTGATGCAATTTGTAGGGACGAAGTGCAACCGGCGCATATGTATTTAAGTGAATCCTTATGTTTAGTCGCCCGGTTCGCCAGTCGCCTTCCCGTATCACTAGAGATAGGTCGTAGTTAAGTTAGAATAATATAGTCAATAAGTTTATTATGTAATATGAACTCTGGTACCAGTTAATTAAAACATTTAGTTTTGTGACCTATCGTTTTTCTCATCAACATACTAATCAATATTACGCAACAAAAGCACCCCCACACAATTGATATCAAAGTGAATTTTTAATTTAAATCGTGGCGTTAAAGCTGTGGCAAGTCAAAACCTTGACCACCGTATTGACTGTCCAAAATGCCCTACCACCTGCACAAGAGAGGCGCTTATGAACGCCGACAAGAGCGCCATAACAGTGGCCACTTATTGGACACATAAAATTTGACTCAGCCATCGACACGACGAAGAAGAAGAAGAAGAAGCTGTGGTTATCTACATATCTGTACATTTAAAGTTTAGTTATATATCAGAGTCGCAGTCTATTAGACTGAAGCTGAAGGAGCGAAGTAGAATGTCTGATAAATCCTACATTTGTGGTGAAATAGTGCTCCGTCTCGACGAAAGGATTGCAGAAGAATGGCACTAGCTATTACTGGCGATAGCGCCGCCCGGATGAATGGCATTCAATGAACTACTTAGGCAATTCAGTTATACTCTGACAAGATGGATTAAGCAAACTCTTGGCAGTTATACTTGCGGATTTTATACTTATGTCAATCTTGCGAGCTTTTTCCCAATTACATTGAGGTCGGCTTCTAGTCTAGCGGATTAAGCTGAATATCAGTATTTTACGTGGAGCGACTGCTATCAGACCTCCACAACCCAGTACGTAATAATAATAAAAATAATAATAGCAGCCCTGTATCTTATACAAGTCCCACTGCTGGGCTCGAGCCTCTTCTCATGATGAGAAGGGTTAGGCCGTAGTCCACCACGCTGGCCAAGTGCGGATTGGTAGACTTCACACACCCTCGAGCACTTTTTAGGCACTCTCAGGCATGCAGGTTTCCTCACGATGTTTTCTTTTACCGTTAGCGAGCGATAATTTATATAATAAATATACACATAATGTTCGAAAAGACGAATCTTACCGATTTAACGACAGAGGTGTGTGCCGTGGGTTCGAACCTGAGACCTTTGACTTCGCAGTCCTACGGTCTTCCACTCGACTATCGCTGCTCATAATACAGTACGTAATACCCAGGTAATACGATACTCTTTGTTAGACTGGACTCTAACTACCCGTAACGACCGCCATAGATGTTCAAATGGCAACCAGGACGAACGACTTAAAAACTCGTTGTGTTTATAATATTTGTTACTTCTTCACGCTCGAACGGAAATACTTATTTTGATAAAAATTGGTTAACAAATAGCTAATGGTCTGGATTAACATTAGTTTATGATTGATTTATGTACCAAGCGGGCGGAGCAACTTGGTACGACGAGTGTGAATTGGTGAAATATCAGTCTAATTCCAATTTACTAACTCAGTCTAGAATGTTACTGTTATTTACAGTAAAATAATGTCATTACGAATAATGCTATGGTACCTTTATTTAATGAAAGTAATCTAGACCAGTAACTTAACTAACTCAAGAGAAAAGCCTTCAATCAGGCGCCGTACTTAAGAAACAATCTATTTTGTATTTTCAATGCTATTTACTGTAATCACATTTAACCATGTTTATCTTAACCACAATTTTTCACCCCACCGGTATTCAAATTTAAAATTGATGTCAACGCATAAAAAGGCGATAAACGACTATGACAAAATATTTAATTAGATAGGAACGTAAAATTCAATCAAAGTCATTGTGCATTCCACGCGGATCAACAATTTCCATTTTTACGTAAATATGGCTAGAATATTGATTTCTAGCTGTCCCCCCCCCCCCCGTTATACTTTGATGCTCGGCCCGTCGTCGGTTGTGACATGATTTTATACAATCTTTTTATACGCCTTGATAAATAGGCTACAAAAACTATAAGAATTTTCAAATCGAATAACTAGTTATTTGGTGTCGTATTTAATTCGTTTTCACTGGTGGTAGGGCCCTTGTGAATTCTCGTATCATCTTTAACCTGCCGCCAAATAGTAGTGCTTGCATTACTGTGTTGCTGTTCGGTGGTGAGATCAAATGAAATTACTGGCATATGAGGCCAAACACTGTAATCCTCAGCTGCAGCGACGCATATACAATCTGCTTTTGTAGATTGTTGATATCCATGGGCACCTCCACTTACATCAGGTATACTACACGTTCGTTTGCTGCAGGAGTAGTATATATAATTATAAATAAAAGAAACCAAACCATCTCTTCAGCACTATAGAAAATATACTATATCTAGAGGTATTGATTTACTTTACCCGTTTCAACTTAACCCGCTCTATGTAGCAAATACCTGACGGAGAAGGTATCTCAGAGAGTTTTAAAAAGTGTGACATCAGCATAGCTGACGTCACAATTGTTGTCCTCATGATTTCTCACTCAGGGTCTTCAGAGGAAAACTTCCAAGTACTTTTATAAGCTTCGTTTATTCAACGGGTAGCGTAATGACGTCAGAGAGGGGTCCGTACTGCGCGGCGGCTCGAGAGCGACTATGTCGATCGCCCACAGCGCGGCCGCTTTTATAATAATATAATATAATAATAATAATAATAAAACCGCAGGGCAGCTTGTGGCGAGCTGAATGTGAGTGGCGACACTGCGGTCCTGATTCCCCAGAGAGTCGGTCAGGGACTCGTCTCCGGCTTGCCTTCATTGGCCGGTCGGAGTGGAAATCCAAGAGCGCCCGCAGGACTCTCAGCTCTGTTCTTGCCTTAACCGGCCGGTCAGATAGGGGTCGCCAGAGCAGCGATGCTCGGGGGTGGAAGTGTCATTTTCAAGGGCATAACTACGAGGAAACCCGCTCCGGGTTATTGGGCTAGAACCTAGGCTCGCGATGGTGAAATCGGCGCCGCACCGCTCGACACCTCAAGCGGCTCACGACTATGTTGCGCCCTGTCGCCCGTATGGCTTTCCCTTGGGCGAACGATTGGGGGCCCATGATAGTGAGTTGGCGAGTCACCGCCTGCTTATTTTTCCGTGTTTTACATGTGCTATTAGGGCAGGCGACATAGTTAATCCATAGAACCAGTTTTAATTCAATTAGCAATTCACAACCATAGATCCAATTATTTAGTCTCCATTATTCTGCAATAGTTCTACACAAACCGGGGACTGTCTTTGGGTGCATTTAAATAGTGTGAACAGGGATAGTCGTCGGTTTGTGTCCCATTTCACTTTAGATTAAAATGTTTATTAGGCCTCTACGCTGTTGGCTTCGGCCCCACGTATGCCTTCCAAAGTACCGGGACTCCATAGTCCCGTGTTATGGAAACATAAACTACATAATAATAATAATTTATTTCCAAAAAGTAGATTGTACATGGCATACAGAGTTGTCTTATTATAATTATAGTTATAAAGAAAACCAGTACAGCTTTAATAAAAGGAATCATAGGACTCCCTTTCCTATAAGACTCGGCCACGTGCACGAGTTCACAAGTTTGTCCGTTAAGTATTGAAATTACAATCTTTTACATCGTAATCAACTCAAAAATAATCAACTTCCTGAGTGTCTTGCCTGACATTAGAAGTTAATTAAATTAAAATGTACATCCTTAAATACTAGTTTTTTATGGTTGATGTATGTTATGATGTGTTCTATGATAGCTTATTAACCAATTTTAGGACAATCAAATTATAAATCCTAATGATTATCGACGAACAGTTGTAATTGCGCCGACATACCTTATACAAATATTTACACGTCTACCAAATTTAAATAATTTGGTACGCTTTTGCATGTTTAATAAATATCCACAGTTCTATCTTCTTATTTTATTCACAAGTATTTGTGGCGATATTTATCGTGGCCGATATTTGTCGTTGTTGTGATAGTGATATTTATTTTTATTCATTGTTGGCTGTTTGTATGTAAGAGACCCCCCACACTAGCGTCTTTCGAGCGTCGTCGTCGTGCCAGCGTCCGTGCAACGTCCACCTGACGTCGACGCCGCGACGACGCAACGCCAGCGCTGGCCGGCTGCCAGACGCCGAGCGTGCGCGGCGCTGGCGAAGCGTAGCCGCAGCTCCTGTCGCGTACAAGCAGTGTGAAAATGGATTCCGACGAAGAAGCACTGCTGCTGATATTACTGATCCACTAACAAAGGATGTTCCCAATGTTGACGACGACGTTTCCTTTTTTGTTTACGTAATTTTTGGATCAGTAATATCAGCAGCAGTGCTTCTTCGTCGGAATCCATTTTCACACTGCTTGTACGCGACAGGAGCTGCGGCTACGCGACGCCAGCGCCGCGCACGATCGGCGTTCGGCAGCCGTATAGCGCTGGCGTCGCGTCGCCGCGACGTCGACGCCGGGTGGACGTTGCGCGGACGCTGGCACAACTACGACGCTCGAAAGACGCTAGTGTGGGGGGTCTCTAAGTGATCAATGTGATCGCACTGATCATGAATACGATTGTTTTGTTTTTATACGGCACGGGCGTTAGATGGATCTATGAGTCTATGTAAATTTTCGGATGACACGTTTTTATTTTATTCTTTTTCGTTTGCTAAGGCATTTTATTACCTGCTGTCACCATTAGACATATTGGTATTTAATTTATCTGTCAAACCAGAGCATATATAATATTCATCGAACTACATGTTGCAAAGGATCGGTGAACCTGCCTGCCAGGGGATTTGCTCACACCTCGTTGTCATACTAACATAGGATATAAGTTTTATTGTAACTAACACTCTATGGATCTGTAGGTCTGAAAATAAATGATTTTTATTTTATTCATTATTATTTATATATATATTTAAGAAATCTGTATCTATATAAATCATGGTAATAAAACTATTGATTCCGTGTTTTTTTATATTTATTTATATTTTATTGTAAAATAGTAATTTTAGATTGATAAAATGTCAAATCACTAAAAATATGTTCTAAATTTTCCGTATAAATAGTTTGTTATTTATCACTCATCACTCAAAAATATTGAACTATGTAGTTAAAAACAACATTACCAGCATCAAAACGACAAATGTTTCGAAATCTCCACAAGCGGAACAAAGGCGTGTTGTTCTGTTATTCTACAAAGTCGCATAAAACTACACTGAAAAATTTATAGTACTTGTCTGAGGTACAAAGTGAGCGAAAGTATGGCGCGGATCTAAAGTCGGGAGTGACCCCACTCCCGACCGCCTTATTTTCCTACTACCGTAATCGAACTGGTCTGGCAGGTTTGGTCTTTCTGTCAACCCTGCAAAATGCCAAGCCGTTATTGTCGGTAGTAGTCGTATGATGAGTAGAATAAACACTTCAGTTCTTCCACCAGTTGTATTTAACGGAACGATTATACCGGTGAGTGCCTCAGTTAAAGATCTTGGACTTCATATAGACTTCACTCTTAACTGGCAAAAACAAACTGCTCACATCAGTCAAAAAGTTACTGGTACTCTTCGTGCTTTATATAGGTTAAAGAACTTTCTACCTTCTAGAACAAAGATAATGCTTGTGCAGACCTTGGTGTTCCCCATGATCGACTATGGTGATGTATGCTATTTCGACCTGAATGCAGATCTTCTCAATAAGTTAGACCGTCTTCTCAATAACTGCATTCAATTTATATATAATCTTCGAAAGTATAACCACGTGTCTACTTACCGTTCTCAATTAACTTGGTTGCCCATCCGTCAGCGTCGGAATTTACGTGCTCTTACCACTCTGTACAGTTTCCTTAATTCTCCATCTCCTCCTAGTTACTTAGCTCCTTATTTCCAATTTCTATGCTCCAATCACGAGCATGATCTTCGCTCGTCAAATAATTTACTCCTTCTATGTCCATCTCACACTTCTGGGTTTCTAAATTCTTCCTTTTTCGTTCAATCTGTTCTTTTGTGGAATGCGCTCCCTCTCGAAATCAGGATGTCCACTAACCGTTTTACATTCAAAATAAAAGTTCGGAATCTCCTCCGTGATAAGTTGTCGGAATCGTCACATCATTAGGTTCACTGTGTATGATTTTATATTTATCATCCAATATTTCTATTATATATTGTGTATATATGTTATATGTATTTATATATGTATATATAATAGTTAAGTATGTTTATATAGTATTTGATTTATACTTTAGAAAGTATATTATCATTTTATATTATTTTATTTTATTTGTAAGTTTTGTTAGTTTTGTTTTTTTTACTATCTTTACAAGTGCACCTACCATGTTAAAGCTCTGCACCACCCTTGGTTGACTGGTAGAGAATGCCTTTGGCATTAAGTCCGCCTCTGTACAAATTGTGCATAAAGTTTTAAATAAATAAATAAATAAATAATCGGGTTGAAACTTTAATAATGTTGGTACTTTATCATTTTTTTTACTTTTATTTTCTTTTTTTTTTAAACCTCGCTCGCACTAGTTATAACTCCTGTGTCGCGAGGTGTTTACAAACATACATTTCACACACACAAATGTCCATACAATATGTAAAACACTAAAATGTATAGAGCACATTTTGTCAAAATTGTTTTAATCATGAATTGAGTAACATAAAAACCGTTTTTTTTTTAATAATAATAAAACTTAAAATAAATAAACACATACTAATACTAAAGTCACAACCCAATTATGTTTGTACTGGCAATACGCTATCGTTTGTTCCTTCCAAAAAAAAACGCATTTCACAAAGTCAACCGTAAAAGAGTCGTTCAGAAAGGAATGCTCCCATCGGGCTAATAAAATAGGTGTGCCGTTGAAACATGAAATAGTAAACGCTTAATAAACCTTGTCCAGCCGTCGATAAAAAGACATTGCAACGGCTTTTATGAAATGAGAGACTAAACACTACGGTACTACCTAATAAAATATTGCTAATAATGTATTATTAATATTTTTAACCGACTTCAAGAAAAGGAGGTGTCTGTGTCAGTTTATGTTTAATTGTTTACTGGAACTTTTAAACAAAAAAATAGTGAATCCAGTGATGAAGAACTTTGTGGAACTCTAAAAGAGTTGCGACAACTTGCTTCTAACACAGAAGTTTGCTTTTTACCAGAAAAATCACGGGAGAAGTTTTTGAAAGCATACGACATATTTAATAAGTGGCGACTTTCAGAAGGCGCTAAAACGCATTCTGAATCGGTATTCTCTACTGTCGTATTACATAGAATTATCCAAAGTTAAGCAATCGAGTACGAGTTTATTTAAATCTTAATATTTTCTCACTGGAAGAGGTGAAAAGTTTTGTATGTAATGCGTAAGAAAAATTTAATTTCCAGTTCGTGACCTCTTAAATCTCTCACTTGCGAAGTAGTCTTTATTAGAATCACTCGCTACGCTCGTGATTTAATTCAAGACTACTACGCAAGCTTAAGATTTAAAATTGGCACTCACAACAGAAATATAAACTTTTTCTCACTTCTACCATAAATAACTATTATTTGAAAACTGGTGCTTCTCGTGTGGTCTCATTTCAGTCCAGTTCTGACAATGGCACCCATGAGAAAACCATATAAGTCTAAAATTATTGTAATTGAAGTCGGTTTCCTTTTTGGGCAATTTATAATTAATTTCGTAACAATTTTTGTATATTCTGGTTTATCTTTAATTGGCAAATGTGTCAGCCCTAGTTATTAAGAATATTTAGTTATATTGTCAATGTATCACATGTTTGCTATGGATTTTCCATAATAAATAAATTATGGTTTGATGTTGAAGTCGTAGCCTATGAAATAGAAATGTGGGTATTATGTGTCTGCCACATTCTTCTGAGTAAAACCAGCTTATTTTAAATTTACCAGTATTCTGAAAATAGTATTTTCTTATAAAATAAAAATTGTTATGGAATATTATTATAATATCGTAAACACTGCAAGAAGGCGTCTACATGATTTGTACCTGCTAGTGGCTCAGAGATTCCGTTTAGGTACTTATAATGTTATAACCGTTCAGGAACCAAGCTGTGCACATATTATCAATTTTACTCGTTACATAAAAACATTGCAATACAAATTGCATAAACATAGACGCTCTTCTACAAAAAAAATGTTCAAAGGTTAATCACAATTTGGATTAGATTGATTGGTATTAGCTATGATCGGATTATTGCATTAATTATGCATTTGCATATTAAGCTCATCAGATTACCCCAATAGTCTAACTAAACTAGACACGCAAACATTACGCCTGATCATGACTCATGAATGAGCTTAGGTTTAAAATACGTGGTAATAGCATAAAGTTCTTATAACAAGAAATTCTTAGTAACACAAAGTGTGTAGCCGAGAATGGAAATAGAATAAGCTCGCCCTCTGAACTTAGACTCTAAACATTATTGGTGAAATTTCCTCTTTTAAAAAAATGTAGGTGTTTAGTAGGTGTTAACGTCTCTTACCTTTTTGAGTGTATTTAGGCATTTAATAAACACGTGTCGACAACCTTTTAAGGTTCTTCCACACTGACTGTAATGTATCGATACAATTTGTAAAAATTTGTTACAAATGAATGCTTGGCCGCGAGCCATAGCTCAATTTGGTGTGGTTATGAAAAAAAACCCAAATTAGGGTAAAATTTAATTTGACTCTTGATAGATGGAAGAACATGATTAAAATATTATTAAATAATGCGTGTTTGTACTGATTATAAAAGCATGTTATTATAATTGTAGCTCTGTATCTATACATGCACGTCGATATCTACACATGACTGGGCACGCGCTTCTTTTAATAAAGTTTATAAGCAAAATTGAGAAAAATATAGGAGTAGGTAATCTTATCAAAACGATAAATGTGAAATGGGAGCCAAGTCCAATTAGGAATATGCGTCGCTGTTGACTTCGCCCATAAAAAGATATTCTAGATCTATATGTGTGCTAAGTTAAGCTTAATAAATATACCACCTATAAATAGATGACATTGAATATATCAGACAAAGTTTAGGAGCGAAATTTGCTGGGAAAAAAATTGCACAAATGGTCACTTTGCTAAATATCTAAAAATCTTATTCCAAAATTAATGGACCTAATTATGCAAGCAGGAACCAATTCATAGAATGCCAAAATCAAGTTAAGGATACAGAAGTTTTAAAAAATACACTTCTATCGACCCTGTGAATATGTTGGTTCTTTATAAATGTATTCTAAAGAATCATGCCACACTCAGGTAGTAAGCAAAAAGGATCAAATGAGATTTTATTTCATTTAAATTTTAAATGTTTATGATATTAACCAATATTATATTTGTTACCATGAAATAAGTAATTTACATCCGTATGTAAACAATTATATTAAAAAAAACTTACAAATTAAAACTTTTGCAAAATTAAGACAAAAATTGCTTTTTATCAAAACTGTAATTTTGTGGTTGGTTCCCGTTTGCATAAAGTAGGTCTAAATGTTACGTTACAGGGGAATGCTTGCGCGGTGTGGGAGCACCTTTACTGGTTAATTATAATAGCAGTCATGTATCTAATAATACATGTCCCACTGCTTGGCTCGGACCTCTTCTCATGATTAGGGTTAGGCCATAGTCCACCACGCTGGCCAAGTGCGGATTAGTAAACTTCACACACCCTCGAGTACTTTTTAGGCACTCTCAGGCATGCAGGTTTCCTTCACCGTTAGCGAGCGATAATTTATATGATAAATACACACATATTTTCGAAAAGACGAATTTTAACGATTTATTGACAGAGGTGTGTGCCGTGGGTTCGAACCCGGTTAATAACCATAGCCTGTTATGTAACTATCAATAGTTCCTACCAACTCATTTCTATAAATGTCATGGATACATCTGTTCATAGCTAAATTGATTAATACATTATAAAATTAGTCACAGTTCCAATTGATATCTACCGGCCGATAGGTATTGTGCATACCTAAATTTGATACACGTCATGGATCTTATCTTTTTGTGCACGTCGCGTCCATTTTATTTTTCGTGCGAAATTTTGACTGATTCATTTGATAAGGATGGGCTTTGGAAATTTAAAGCAACATTTTATACAATATCGAGGTGATATATTCTAGTGAACAAAATTGACTCGCTAACCATTTCTACGAAAGTCAGAAAAACATATAATAGGTTCAAAAATTCAAAAATTGAATGGATAGATATGGAATGTGATCTATTTGCTTCGGCTTGGATAGATGTACGTAGCGAAATTTTGTCTTTTGGTGAAACCTTGGAAAGAGTTGAGCCATTGTTGTCTGATGTTATAATTACTTTTTTAATGAATAACGTCTTGGTTTAAAACTGTAATGTTGTACATACGTATGAGTTAAATAAATAAATGGGTTTAATCAGCCTAATTGAGTCTGGGTGGGACCCAACCTTTTTGTTACTTAAACCTTTTTCTCCGTTTAATAAGCCTTTGAGTATAAAACTCACGTCATTATCACGTTCAATCGTTAATGAGACGCCGTCATCCGTAACAAATTTTAATGATTCACCAAAGCTCTGTGCGAGGCTGATTCAGTTCCCTTGCATAATCCTTGTCAGCTTTCAGTAATTCTCTCGCGGCCAAAAACCAATAGTAATCTCAATATTCACAGCGATGGCAAAACTGATTGTTCGTCCCACAGTCATATTATTAGCAACTGCAGATGAAGCGATTTCGAAACGGATTCCATTTCGGACTGTGCCGACTTTATACAGGAATCGTGAATATGAATTTGCTTCGTGTAGTTTGTTTGCAGATGATTTAGTTATATTATATCATTGTGACTATTGAACACAACATCACGCCTATATTACCCATAAGGGTGTGATGACAGAGGTGTATAAAGCCTATACTTCACCTGTTATATTTTAAGTTTTATGTGATAAGGACCATCCACTGGGCAAAACTCCAACTACGTGCTGCTTTAGAGAATTTTCTGACAGAAAAATCCTAAATAACACTTTAGCTTAACTCGGTAATCGAACCTCGAAACCTCGAAATATTTAATATTATTTCTGTTCTCTTTGATTTTTGTTTGTCCTCTACAGGACAATTCTTCCAGACTAAAAACTTGTATGCTGTAACTATTTTTATTATGCAAACTATATTCAAATAGCATTAAAAATCTCGATAAGAATTGCACGACAATGTTTTGAGATAATAAGTTTATAACACATTCTTTATATGACACGCTCGAGGCTATAAGTTTTTTTTTTATTGGAAGTTATCACAAATACCTTATTTTATTACAATCTACCTCATAAAGAATAATGAGTAAATCAATTTTAACCTAAATTTATATGTAAACTTAAGGCTGGCTATAGGCATAGTTACAGAACACGAACTGATAAAGATAATAGATCAAAGTTTCCCTTTATAATAGCATAGTAATGGTAATATAAAGAAATTGTCAACAACCAAAAATCTAGCTTAAATAAAGTCTAGATTAAGTTATCCAATAATCCAGACTGAACGAGGGTACTGGCCTCGTGGCACGCAGCCACTTTGTAACCGAAGCACGCGGGTCGCACTTGCGAATTTTACAGCCACTATCCTACGACAAACTCTAATTTGTGTCGCCGATGTTTACAACGATATAGTCTCTTGCACCATCGCATTAAGTCCATACCCACCCTTTATTGGTCTCAGTCTGAGTTTCAAGTCGTTTTCTTTAATGTACCGACTTGTTTATTCTTCCCTAACCACAACAGAGAACTAAAAAGTTTCAATGGATTCTACTTAAGTTTTTAGAAGTTTCAGAAAGTGCCCGAGATAACATTAAAACTATAATTATACAGATTGTGTTAGGCTTTGTGGGGCTGCCTTTGCCGGGGGTGTGTAATGTTTGATATAATAACAAATGCTCTAATTTTACTTGAAATAACGTTCATATGTTATAATTTTCATATGCTATAATATCAAATAACCTAATTTCATATGATATAATGTTTTATATGATATAATCTTCCTTTGATATAATAACATTTTGTATAAAGTTCATATGATATAATTTTCAAAATGCATAATATTCTTTTAATATAACTTTCATTTAACCTAATGTTCTTTTGACCTAATTTTCTGGTCGAGGTCGGACTTGGTCGACGGAGCCCCGCTTCGCGGGGCTCCTACTTCTGGTTGGTTAAAAAAAAAAACCACGAAGGGGATGGCGGGGTCGTAGACCCCGCCATCCCCTTCTAACCTAACCTATCCGAGTCGGGGTGCCCTAAAGTCCAGATTGCATCCAGATCCTCCTGGTAACAATGACGTATCGAATATTCTAAATTATATTAAAAGTTACTTAGAGATTATGAATATTATAGTAAATAAATAATATACTAAACGAATGTTATGTCAAATGTGCATTATAAAAAGTGTTCATTATATCAAAAGAAATTAGATAAAATGAAATTATATCAACAGATCAATATGACAACTGATCGTTATATTAAATAAAATTATATTAAGTGATATTATGTCAAGTGACCGTTAGATTTTTTGTTATTATATCAACCGTTACACACCCCTTTGCCGGACACATAACGGGGCGGCAATTCACTTATAAAGGTTACTCCTACACACACATTTGCGTATGTGTGTGTAGGAGGATAATGATATAGTAATTATGATATGTAATATAACACAGTGACTCACATTGCAGGACACAGGCAGCAAGCTCAGCAGCGAGGTCGAAGTTGACGGGCAGTCGTCCACGCAGCACGTCTTGCTTCAGTTGCAAGAACAACTGATACCTAAAAAAATTATACAGGCATTAGTTTTAGATACTTTATTCTATTTAGATCCAGTTTCAAAGGGTCCAACTAGATCTTATCCGACCGTTAAACTAAAACCTGACCGAATTTAAAAGTGACAGAAACTACACTTGAAAAAAGAACTCAGATGTCACTTTCATTAATGTGTATTATATGCTTATAACACACATGAATGATAATAAACATACAAATAAATAAAATATTGGCAGCCCAATAAGGTATAGGTATCTAGCACGAGATCGAAAAAGACGGATTACTTTACGTTTGTGCGTTTTTGAAGTAACAATTACTTAAAGCTCTTTAATTGACATGAAATCATAACTCTATCCACCCTCTTTCATTTTTCTTTTATTGCGGAATGGAACTCGTAAAAGCGTAGCGAAAAGATTGCCGTTAAAGGAAAATTAAATATTAAAAGACCATCAAGGCAAAGGTTTTCAAAGAATTTACGAGTATTAAACTGCGGCCCTTTCCTAAAGAAGACGTTTTTCCGTTTTTGTTGTACGTACTGATATAAGACGCGGATCGGGGAACGCGCCGGGCGTCGACGGCGGGCGCCGAGGGTGCACCGTCAACACCGTAATAACGAAATTTTAATAAAACATCCCCGTACCAGCCCAATATTCACAGCGAATAAAATAAAGAATAAATGGAAACTCCTCAAAATTCCACTTAACTGACTTCAATTGTAGCCTTTGTTGTAAAGTTTAAAGGAAGTACGAGTAGACAAAACTTTGTCTTGCTTTTCAAAAGGTATTTAGGTTGTAAATTGAATTGTAGCGCCATGAAAAAAATTAGCAGCCCCTTGTTCTGTTGAATAGCAAATATTACACGGAAAAGCCAATTTTATAAAAGGTGTCCAATTAAAACTGTCCATGGACTAAAATTCCTGTGTTTATGTTGTGCTATTGACAGTGGAGCGCTGCACCGCTGCACGCTTGCGCCCAGCCCATTCATTTCATTGGAGCCACGTCAGTTTACGAGCTTACCGGGTTTATTGCGAGAGCACTACATCTCTTTTTGTTTCCTTACCAGACGTCACTCTTTTTTATGAGCAAATTTTTTAATAGTTTGAGTTGAAAGAGTACTTAGAGAATAATTAATTTGACAGAGCCGACATTACGAACATAAATACACAACAAGTACGAAACAAGCGTACCATATTTCATCGTAACTATGATATTCCCGTGAGTAAGCACACAATCCGAGTGCGTGGTTATAACAGCTAATGTCATTATGTACTCGCTGTTGTTATATTATTACAGAAATGTGCTTACGAGTCCCGCTACTGTCCTCACAACGTTACACTAATTACTTCCCTCTATCTCACAGCTTTATCTTGTTATATGTGGGAATAATGGCCACTCTCCGGGCCCTGTATCTCTTGATAATGAGCAAAACTTTTTATAGGATCTTTAGTTTAATGAGAAGCAAACACATCATATACTCGTACCTACACAGTCAGCGTGTTTTGTAAAAAAACATGGTGCGATAATAATATTATGTTGTTTAATCCCTGTACGTTGCCTCATGAATAAATTTCTGTCTACATTATTTTGCTTAGTGCCTCATTGAATATTAAGAAGGATATTTGTTTCATTTTATGGCTTCAGTGTTTGTGACATAACACGTTACTCGACAGAAACACGAACGGTGTGAGATCGCTGACATGGCAATATAATATATAATAGGACAAAGTAAGGACACAGGTGTGTTTTATTATCACTTCCGCTTTCATCCGCGCTATTCTGCGTTAAATCATTTTATATACCTTATATTAAACCATTATAGTTACTATCAAACTTATATTACACTTGTAGGTACTTAAATATTATTTATAACATTTTCCAACTCAACATTTTGATGGAAAACCACATGAATAAATATCGTTGTGTATAATTTGTTAATGTTCAACCATTAATTTGATTTTCACATGCAGTTAGTGGTTTTGCTGGAACTCATTATAATAACAAATTTTGTGTACACATACAGTGAGGGCATAAAATAAATATAAACGTGTGTAGGGCTGGCCTTCCAATATAGATGGAGGTCAACTGAGTAAACGTTGTGATTAAAACCTTAATAGTTTTGATTTCCAGAGCAATATAGTACCTATATTATCCAGTAGGGTACAGCAAAGGGTTTATCAAGGTTATAGCTACATTTCGCTCCTTAAATGATTGTACAATGTGTAGGGTAGGTGAAGAGTCTATTACCTTCAACGGGTTTTAGAAGCCACGGTGCTTTTGAAAATTTCCCAACGGGAAACCCAGACGACACTTTTCCTGCATCGAACTGTGATCCGAAACCAGCATACTATGCTAACCACTAGATCATACTGCCACTGGTTTCCAGAACCAGCGGTAGAGTAGTCATAAAACCCGAATTAATATCTAGCGAAGTATTAACAATCTTTATGAACTTTAAGCGAGATAATATTTGAGTTGTAATTATGTTTCGAAACATGTGTCAGCAGTAAAAAACATGTTTCGGGTCGATACTCCATCCATGTGTTGGCAGTATCATTCTAAAGTTATTTCATTAGATAATTTGACGAAATCGTCATTAGCCTTCAACATCATAAAACGTGAATTACTTTATAGAACTTTTTATATATCTTTATTATTATCTAATAGATAACCATTGGTTGTTATATCTATAATCTAAAATTATTAGAAACGAAGATGTGAAATAAGGCTGCATCCGCTCAAGCGTGTTTTTCTTATAATTCTATAGCAATTATGCCAAACAGTCAAATATAGAGGCAGAGTTTTGATAAATGTAAATCTTTCTAAATTAATTTGTTTTGTGTTATATATTAATTGTAACAGACATGCCCTTTAAAAAGTAGAAATATAGTAAATCTAGATTATATAGAATGTTTTGTTTTTGTAGGTTTTTTTTTAAATTAGATAAAATTAAATTAGTATAAAACCCAGTTTCCACGAAAGCGGAGAAGAGAGGAAATGTGTTTAATTGTTGATCAATCAAGTTTAGTTATTTCCTCATAGCTTATCTTCAATACCAAATATATTTGGTTATTCAACCACCTCTCTTCTCTTTTTGGCTTTGATGGCAACCGGGTCTTTATATGGGTATTTCTCATTTTCACGATTCTCATCGTCACTTCCGTGGGAAATTTTAAAAATGCATTTTTGAACTATATTTGTAATGCAACTTAAAGCGTTTAAAAAGATGAATTAAATTATGTATAAATCAATCTAATCCGAGGTCTCGTTCGGCAGGTATAATGTTTTGAAATTTAAGATCCCACGAAAATGACGCGATAGTCCACGAAAATGCCGCAGTCACTTTACATTCAATAATTTATCAAATTCTCTATTATTATGATATAACATATTCTTGTTATCACAATTTCAGCTTATTTTCATCATTAATAATTAAAAGAGATAATTACATATTATTATTTAGCCCAAAATAATGAAATCATGACAATGATGTAATTAATTCTTATATTAGGTTAGGATGTAAGTAACTTTGACAATCTTTAATAAATAAAATAAAATTAATTAATCATCCTTCGAATAAGATTATAATTATAATTATGTTCATAAAAACTGCACAATTTTAATCAAAAGTTTTGTTAAGAAAACATAATCATACAACATAAAAAACAGGAACTTTTATGTGATTTTTAATCGTAATAATTAAGTACCTATAGTAACATCAAACTACAACTCTGTATTAAGTATAATAATTGTGTGTATTTTAGGTACTTGAATAGTAATATTACAAGTTATTTTTACAAACAATCAACCTTTGGTGATGCAAAGTAAATAAAAATACATAGGCCCAGTTCTAATTAAGAGCTTATTGCACACTTTTACAATTAATATATATATATATTTTTGAAATTGAAACTTTATCAGGAACTGGTGAAGCTGGGCCTAAGTAGCTATAAAAATACATAAACACGGTTGTTAAAAAAAGGTTGTGTTTCCAAACCAATTGAGTATTCTCAATATGCAAATTGTTTGGTAAATTCATATTATTTTTTTAGAACAAAAATAACTAGTGGAAATAAACACTGACTTTGTTAAAACTGTGGTTTCAATTTATTGTATATATATTGGTGGTCTATCTCTTATATAACATTTTTTTTGGTAATTTAGTATTTACTTTAATTCTAGTACACTACTTATAATAATATCGCAAGTTATTTTTAAATACAAAAATAACCAGACTTCAATAACTAGAAAAATCTCTCATAATAATGTGTAATTAAGATACTTTAATTGTAATATCACAAATATTTTTTTAAATTTACAAAAACCAGGCTTCGGTATAAAAAAGGATCAAGAACTTAGCCTAACTAATTTAAGCTAAAGTTGCTATTTTTTAAGTCTTAGTCTCTCAAAAGTTTAAAACGTAATGTTTGAAGCGTTGATTGACAAAATAACAAACCTTTTTAATCTGTATATGTGAAATATATCGTTGATAACATCATGATATATTTTGTGATAATAATATCAAATAAAAACATGCGAAGCTTTTTCGTAAATAAAGAAGAATGTCTGATTAAAAACCTTTTGGTATATTAATCCCAATCGTCAGCAGACCAGAAGCTACGTTGATTTTTCTTCTTTGAATTAGAAATGTTTTTGTCTAATGCAGGACAGGACGATATTAGACACAGAGGGTCTCTGGTATTCACTGCTCATAGGAGAGAGATGGATCCAAAAACTGTCATCTGGTGGTAAATTCAATTCTTCATCAATATTGTCAGTTTAGTTTTTAAGGTCTTTTGTATTTACGGCATCTGATTCTTGCATAAAACATTTGTTTTCGAATTTTATGGATGGTTTTTTGTCCTTTTTTTAGTGGCATATGGCGCCTTAATGATTTCGTTAGACAATATGGTTATAGAAGATTTTGATGCCTGATTCGTTTTGTTATCATTGGGGTTCGGATTATAAAAGCCAATGATGATGATAAATGATTCCTGTGTTGACATTTGATTGAAGAAAGAGCGCAATCGTTAACTCCGCAGCACAGTTTCCGCATGGCTAATAAATTAGGTCTTCTTCTCTATTAAGATCTTGGTCTTGGTCTCTATTAGGATCCCAAATCACTTGATGTACTTTCATCGTCCCTTTGAAATCAGGCAGATTCGACGGTATTATAGTTCGGCCGTTCAGAGAATGCGTTCCTGACACCTATCAGACAGTCACGACTAGTGATGGGCACAACATAACACTGAGTTCGTTACCGTTCCTCCAAAATGAACCGCCGCCTTATTTTTAAGATTATTTTCGTTTTAAATTGGCGGAATCATTTAAAATTTATATTTTAGTTATTTAAGTGGAAAACAAAAAAGGGTAATATTAATATAATAAAATTGTTTTATTTATTTTTTGTTACAAAGTTACAATCTGTATTTCTATGCAATAAAGTACATTGAATTGAAATAGTCCATTATTTTCAAATTCAAATTCTTAAAAAGAAAAACAAGACGTATTATTTTAAAAAGTATAACTGTATAAGAACAGATTACGATACTGTTATTGCCTGTTATTGTTAGCACAGCACTACAAATATAAAGCGCTGACATAACCTTGTAATAGCGCAGTTTAGATTTAGAAAAATATTGTTTACCAAGTTATTTGACACTCAGTTTGGCACAAAATTATAACATTAATTGATTATTGATATAATAATGTTGTTTTAATGCTCATCAATTGTTAAAACGGTAAACAACCAGCAATAATATGTTTATCGTAACTGCAACGCCATTACAAAGTTACGCCGTCAGTTCAATCGCGCGTGTCAGGAACGCATTCTCTGAACGGCCGAACTATAACATTTTTTTTGAATGATGGCTCCTTCACTTACTTCTTCAATGAGAATATGCTTGTCATGTTAAAATTTGAATATTTAAAATAATTGAACAATAACAATATCTTTACTGCCACAGTCCATTCAGCCGTTTCAAAGAGATGAAGTAAGAAAGAAATTTACAAACTTACATACTACATACAACCTACATTAAATATAAGCGCGAAAAACATAACCACTCCTTGATAGTAGTTGATAAAAATCATATTCGTGGACTAAAATCACATTCGTGGACAAATCGCCACGAAAATGACGCCACAAAAGTGACGAAAATGTTCTTTTTTATATATTTCTCCAAAGCTAAGGTGTAACGTTTAAAATCAAATACCTCATGCATATACCCATCATTTTAAGGTTCCAAAAAGCTAACTTAAATTCTGATTGCTCAAATACAATGCATAAAAATCTTGTCCACGAATATGATCGCTAATCTTATGAGAAAATTTAAACTTGCTAATATTTTTTTCATTCGTAACAGTAGCCATAGGTCTACCTGCAGTGACGATAGAGCACGACTAGTGCTCGACCATACCGAGCTCTGTGATTGGTTAGTACTGTCGTGTTTCACAGAAAACCATTTTTACAACACAAATCTCAAGTAACTAAAATCGTGTGACCGACGTATATTGTGGTTTTACTTCAAAATAACGCCAAACACATTTTTTTTAGACTATTGTGCGTAAAGTGTAATCAATTACGATGGGTTTAGTATATGTTACAAACAAATGTACTGAAATTTGGTGAAGCCATAACAAATTATTTAACTGCAGCGGGAAGTGTGACACGATGAGAATGCTGAAAATGACCCCGTTTTAGACAGTCTATGTCGATTTTTTATACATATTTATACTTTGGTTATGACAAGCGTTATTTATTTATTAGCTTATTAAATGAGTTATCCTCTAATATACATTTTATGTTTCTAACTTATACCGTTTAGGAAATAAACCTGTGTGACCATCAAATTCGGACGCCGATGAGAAATACCCATATGATAACAAACCGTCTTCGCTAAAATATTTGCATTAGGTAATTAAGATTGAGTTTACATCGGATGCGATACTGTGAAACTCATGCCCAATTCAAGACGTACTCCATTGGGGTTAGACAATTAAGTAAAACACAATAATATAATAAATTACCTGGTAATTTCTTCCAGCAGTTTGCATGGGTCTGCCGCGTAGAACTTGACACCGAAGTAGAAGGTGTGAGGGTCGGAGCCACGGAGTTGTCGCCGCAAGCGCTTGCCGACATCCAACCAGTGCTGATAGACAGAATTAATTGGTTAATTAACATACCGAATTATACGCCTTTGTATCGCTAAAAAGTAAGACAAGAGGTGTATAACATTCCACTAGCTAAGTTCCATGTGATAGTTGGTGAGCCTATCATCGTCTATCGGGCCCATTTTTAGATTCAAATAAATTGCCAAATAAATCTTTTGGTTGGCCCGGGACTCTAACCCGTGAGCTCACGGTGAACACACATTAGCCACTAGTACATAAATGAGGAAGAGGAGAAGGAGCAAGGTAAATAAATGACGAAAAGGATAATCAATAAATATTAATATAATATCGGCTGTACATCATAAATTCGGCACTGACAGCGGCAGCTGACAAGGGAGAATGGAAAGGCAAACATTTTGCACCAATTCAAAGTAACGTAACGTGAAACAGGGGTAGAAACTCTACATGAACTTGTCCAAAACTGACTCTGGCTTCATTATATAATGAGAAGTTGTTGGCCTAAGTTGTGTTATTGCTCCAGCATGGGTACCCATATAACTTAAAACAAAAAGCTAAGCCGAAATTTAAAATATTATGTATTATGTCTTCATACGAATAAACTGACGAAAAAAGGTCCTCGGTTATATCGGTATCTTCATAATATAAATACAAGAATACACAATTTTGCAACTCAGTCGTCAATAAAATTAAACGGTTAATCGAAGCCGGTAATGACAGCCAACTAATTATTTTAAATTTTTTGCCATGTGGTATTTTTCACACGTCCTAATGAATAAGAATTAGTAATATTGTATAAATGTATGACACAAATTCAGAGTAACAACGAGTCGTCAATATGACAAGTAAGAGAAACCTACCTACATAAAAATTCGGCTCAGAACGTTTTATTTCTCACTTCCAATAATCGAATGGAAAAAATCAGGTACTCACGGTACCGCTGCCGGATTTATAAGACCGAGATATTATAAGATAAAAACGTTACCGATACATAAATGTAATGGATTTCCGCTACAGGCCCCGGTCTAAAGGAAAAATACAGAATGTATCAATTCCTTACCTTCCGTACAAGTCGTAAGTCGATTAAACGATATAGATTACTGTTGATAATACCCGTTTCTGCCTAACAAGCGATCTGTCAAAGTCCTCATGTTATTTTTTATGAAGACGGTTACAGGAAATAGTTTATTTTTCTTGTCAATTAAAAATTAGCGTTAATGAACTTATTGCTTTAGTGTTCGTAATTCTGACCGGTTATTGTGGGATCTTAAATAATATTATTGGCTACCCTCAATAAGTGTTTTTATGTGTGAATGGATGGATCCTCCCGATACTTAAATTTATTTTTATACTTTTAAGTGAAAATATACGAAGTTTTTTCTGAAATATATTTTTCTTTTATTTCTCATTGTAACAGTGTTTTCTGCAAAACAAATGATTTGACTCGATTTAGGTGTATTTTCTCCTTGTACCTTAGATGATGACTTATCATAAATAAAGTTTATAATGTCAGACAAAGGCAAAAACAATACACAGGATGACATGATTGAGGAGGTCGTATGTTAGTTTCTTCGCAAGTTTTAACTTGATTTTTAATATTAACTACAACTGCTCACAGAAGCCGACCAATATTTTTAGAAAGTCAAACATATCGCAAAATTAATCCATTGACATTCCAATTTAAATTACAAAATCAACACAGAGAAAGTCAAACTATACATTCACTTGTTTACTTCGCAAAACACTCATTAATTTTACAATTCGTGTATTCAAATTACTAAATGTTGACATGGCACATGTACCAAATAATAACAATGGCTATAGAAAACAAATGCAGCTCGTTAGCGATTCAAATTAATTTGTAAATTAGTGCTATGGTTTTGATCTTTGGCCTGAAACATAATTTGTTACTTGTTAATCAACATGTCAAACGCTTGGCATTTGAAATTGTGTTTGAATATTAAATATTTACTTGCCAAAATAATTACGCTTGCCGCTACAGAGCTTTGGTATTTTTATTCAAAATGTATATTTTCCGTGATTTATCAGGCTTTTCTGACGGCAAGTTCTCAAATAACACTTTACCTGACTCGAGAATCGAACCCGAGACCTCGAGAGAGTCGCATACGCTAAGCACTAGACCATCGATGTAGTATTTTTTTTTTAATTGCTTCGTTTGTTTTAGCTAAATGCAAGTTCTTTGATGTTACTTTAAGCTTTTACGAAGCTCGCAAGCAGACAGGAACTCGACGCGAAAAGACTCGAAGATGGGATTTAATCCTCTAATCCAATATCAGCATGGAAATATTTAACTAAGAATAGGATTCTGTTTTCTTTTGGTTTTGTCCAATGAATGTTTGCCTTATTAAATTTACAATTGGTATATAAATAATTTCATGTAACTCGTGACATGTTTAGCAATGCTAACCGCGGTCGGCCGTGAATGGCTGACCATGTCTTCATAAAGAGTTTTCCTCTGTGCCTCGTAGAGCACGTTAAGCCTTTGGTCCCGGTTGCCATGTGAAGATCTATGGCAGCCGGTACAGGTGGTCAGAGGCCAGAATGTCTGACAACTTGTCTAACAAAGAGTATCTTATCATCTCGTACAGCGCTAAAGAGGTCCTCTGAAAAGTAAGTGACAGTTAAATACTGATATGCAGCTATTTCCATTAGACTAGAAGCTGAAAAGGTTCGGAAGATTAAGGTAAATCTCTGGGTGTGCTGTGTGTGAATTGTATGTTTGTGAACACCCCCGCGACACAGGAGTAATTCCTAATGCGGGCGGCGTTTTTTTTTAAAAAAAATAAATTAAAAATAAATTATAAAAAAAATTGTTAAGGGTCTTACAACTGTCAATAGTCATCAAAATAATGTTAACTGCTGATTGTAAATAATATTGCTCTAGTGTGATAACACATCTTAAAATCGTATGTTAATATTTAAATTCGTATGGGCAAATCCAGTAGCCATACATGTCATGTACTTATTTATATTTTCTTTTACGACATAATTTAAGTCATACAAATTCAACGGTTCAAAGCAATACGTTAAAATAGGACCCACGTATCTTTTAAATCGTGAGAGCTGTCATCATTTCACAAGGTATTTACACAATCACATAAACTTCTAGTTCAACCAGCGTAATTAAATAATAATATTGCAAGGAGACTGATAACTGTCCTCCAAGTTATATGCGACTAAGTTTCAAGACTTTCTCACTTGCTGGCTTCCTCTAACGACTGCCATAAATGTTTATATGACAACTGGTAACGACCACTTAATGCTCTACGAGGCTCTGAAGAGTCTAGATATAAGGATTTCAGGTACAATAAAATAAGTTTGAAGTCACGGTTGGTGTAGTAGTTAAAATGGACGCCTCGCCGCTATTAACTGCGCTGATGTTGTGGGTTTGATCTTTGTGTGATCCACAAAGAATTGTTCTGTATCTGGGTGTGTTTTGTGTGTGTGAAATGTATGGCTGTGAACACCCCCGCGATACATAGTGAGAAGTTTAAAATAAACAATCTCCGCATTTGCTTTATTAGTATTTGAGTCCAAGCAAACAGTTTCTTAGGTAAACGATTCTGATCAGAATAATATCAATCCTAGTATATTCTAAAGATTGTAGCACACACACACGGTTTCCCAATAAAGTTTTGTTACTAAACCTAAGCAGCGAGATGTCGAAATAACGAAACTTCATTCGTCATCCAAACATATCTCCTATCTTCTCCACTTTGGTCGAAACGCGGCCAATATTATAAAGGCAAAAGCTTATGAGTGAGTTTGTAACTTCGTCACGCTCAAACTGATGAACCGATTTTGATGAAATTATAGCTAAGATTAACACATAGGCTACATGTTATCGACCAATCGTTGAGGAGGAAGTTAAGGAATAGAATAATAATATTAAGATACTCACAGTTTGGTTGTCCTGGTCGACGTAGCGGAGCCCAAAATACGCTGTCTCCAGCAGATCCAGATGCCGGAACACCACGTCTAATAACGCCTGCCCCGTGTTGTTATCCTGAACAAATACAATTTTATTCAATATCCAATACTATTAGGGTTGCCCAAGCGGAAATTTGAAACTTTAAGGAGGGTAGAACTCGTTTTTATCGAGCATGATATTGCACTGGTCTACCACCAAATATGTAAAAGCCTATATTTATTTGGCAAGATAGATTACATTGTTTCAGTTGGATAAATTAGAAACAAAAGGGAGGCATAACTACATGCTAGCCACGTTGACGCAATAATTCTAACAACATAAATATTACATTTAACGGATTATCATCAGGTTATTTATTTACTACGTTCATCCCAAAATAAAACAAAAACAGAGGACAAAGAAAAGACAATTATTCAAAATGCCGGGCTTTTGGCGTTGTTATCTCGAGAAATACAAGAAATGGAAATTACTTTTACTAAGCCTTTGTCCGTATCTGTTTCCCTGGTAATGCTACTTCTAAATAAATGAACCAATTCAATGCGATATCTTGTAATTCGAAACTGGTTTAGTCCGGATGGTCTTCAAGAATATATAAGTACCGTAAGATAGTGTTGCATGTTAAACTTAACGATACATGATTATAAGGATAAGCATTTGTTGAAGTCCTGTTTTTATTTGTCTCTTGTGTAGTTAAATACATATATTCAAAAATAAGTAAATAAACTCAAATGTTGCCTAATTAAAAACTTTGAGAGAAAATAAGGTTGTTACGTAATCTGACAGCCCACGTCACCTATTTTTCGGCAGACTTTGTATTTTAATCGGGCCAAATACCGAACGAAAATTGTCAAGAAATTTCAGACGAATCTCGACCATCTGGCATCCCTAAACATAATATAATAAAACCCTCGAAGCGAGACTCTCGTTCTCCCATTATCATTGTTAAAAAATATTATAACGATACGCCATAAACGACCTGAGGTATCAAAACGTTGCCTTTTCCTTCCGCCTTTGGCAAGTATTTGCTATGTGTTCTCATTATTCGCCCTTTTATTTGGGTTATTTCGTTTCATAATCTCATTAAATTATGTTTTTGAAACAATCGCGGTAAACATTCACGTTCAGGTATAGCTCGCCTCTCACAGTTTGTTCAAACTTCGGATGTTACAAATGAGTTTGTAATTTAGCTCTGCGGTGGAGTGATAACTGCAGCTCATGGACAACAATGAAGGGCTTAATAAGTGGTTTCATCATTTCTATTGAATTATGTGTTCTAACTACTTCTAACTCTATTACCCGAAGGTGGATTATTAGATGCTGATACATCAAACTCTTTCACAAAACCCTACCTATAAAAACAAAAATAAACGTGAACTCGAATGCTATAAACACGCTACGTTTTATTATACTAAGCAATTCGCAGTTCACATTGTACGTGTGTGTTGGCACTAATCACCGCGGTCACCCACCCATTATCGCAGTTAAAATGTCTATATGGGATTCCCGACTTTATTTTTTTCTAGGTTGTTTACAAACGGCGACTTTACTAGCAATTCGAACGCGTCGCAGCGGCAATAACATTTTTTAAGCTTAACTTTTACAGACATTCAAATGACATAGTGGAACGCTGCAATCGTGAAAGAGAGGATGCGACGCTCAGAGTGGTTTATAAAGCCTTTAACTGTTTTAAAGCGATGGAATTGTATACAGTAAACGCCCCCGGGAACCCACGAAAGCGTTTTTGGACCATTAACTTTAACCGCAAGTCGGATAGAGTGATAGATAAATGTAGTAGACTCGGCTTTGCGGTTACTCAAGTCTCTTCTTATTAAAGTACCGTATCAGAGATATGTATACTTGAACATTTCTGTTTAATATCTGTCTCCAGTTTCCAAAGCGGATTAGATATATTCGAGAATTTGAAGTGAAGTTATGGCAGCTTTGAGTGCTATATTTTGTGTGAGTGTTAATTTAATATTTACATACATGTACAAAATTACCTATCTATTGCAAAACATGAAGCATATTCCAATACTGAGAGATAAAACTAACCAAAAAGTTAATACGGATTATTATTAGACCTATGTCACCGATGTAAGGTGACATACTTAGGTCTTATAATAATCCTTACAGCGACTACGAATTATACAATATTGTAAATATCGTTTAAATCAAGTCATAAGTATATTAGTATAAAATAATACACTTAATAATGTGTTTAACAAAAACATATATTTAATACACTTATTAAGTCTATTAAAATCAGTTATAATAAGATATGACTTTCATCCGAGGTAAAATTTTTATGACTGACTTTATAGTAACTTTCTAATAACGCTTAATTTATTAATTAATTCACAGTCTGCTGCCATAAATAAGTATTAGTTTAATACAGACATAATTTATCTTGAATAATATTAGTTGTATTGGACTCAAGGTCGTCTGTCCAATTAAACGTTAAAGCTCTAAGCTTAATCAATAGTTTGCACGTAAAAGGACCATTTGTATTTGGCATAATGACGCACTTAACCGAATTTATTGTTCCATCTTATTTAATTTGTCGAAAATAGACACTCATTGCTCGCTCACCGCTTGAGAAACGCCTTCCTAGAAATTCTTGTCCACTTTAATTTGCTTAGGAACGCCTGAAGCTTATTGCCTTTTGATGTGCAGTTAAGGTAAAACCATTTAAATTTTTCCTTTAAATATAAATTTAATTCTGTTTGCCTTAAGGGGAATTGGTTGGCTGTTTTCCATACAAAAGTAATACGAGTTTACCTTTAATATTATTGAGTTTTAATCTAACTTTATAGACATATCATAATATCTAAAGCAATTTAGTGCATGTTAGTTGGCGCCCATTTTTCTATTATTGTATTATTATTAGAGTTGCCGCGAATAATAGGTACTCGCTATTATTCGGTATTCGGCATTACTCGTAATTTTTTTGATATTCGTCGAATACCGAATAATAGCTAGTATTATTCGGCATTCGGCGAATAGTTGTCGAAAATAAACTTTTAACAAACAAAAGAACTAATGAGTTAAAAATAATATTTTTTTTAAATTACTTCCTTAATAAAACAATACACAATATCTATTATTATTTGTAATATTATGTGCTTGTGTCTATCATATTCATGAAATTAAATTAGTAAGGTAATTAATATTTAAAATCCAACAGAGGCAGATTGTGGTGCAAAAAATCATTTTTTTCTGCACATTCTGGAGCAAGTCGGTTTCGTTTTTCCTCGTAACGTGTGCAGTTTGTTGAATCAGCGCATCTTTCATTAGGTATCTGATTAATGAAACAGTGCTAGGTATCACATCTGACATAGGTGACTAGGAACTCGTGATTTTTGTTATAAATTAGAAATATTTTTAATGTGTTTAATGCTTTTTTTTTTATGTCGAATAGTAATGTCGAGTTATTCGACTATTCGCCAAAGTGAATAGCGATTAATCGGTATTCGACTATGCGCTATAAACACTATTCGCGGCAACTCTAATTATTATTTTAATTTTAATTATTATTATTTTAACTTTTCAGTTTGTATGTTACTCAATTAATGATTAAAACAATGTTGACAAAATAGCCACGAAGAAACAAGGACTTTAGTGTTTTAGATATGATTTATCCATGAAAATAGGTAACAACATAATAATATTACCGTTAAACTCCTACCACTTTACTATGAAAAAACGGCGCTCGGGAGCCCTAAACATGGTTTAGGGCTGAAGATATCTGTTTGATCTAAATAAATTAACCACAGCTATAGATTTTGCAATTTAAATCGCGAACGCCACGGAAACATCGGTTTCTAGAAACAAACAAGAAATTTATCAGAACCGACTGGTAGTATAAACCGCTGAAAATAGCATGGTATCGTGAGCAATAACGTAGTCAGGCTATCTCTGATTAGCATTTCTCGATGCTCAGGTTTCCACAATTAGGTTAATGCGGGGAGGTAACACCGGTAGTCGGAACTGTCGAGTATTGGAAAGATAATGAGTGGGTAGAGAACAAGATTGGCTCTCACGCGCATCTCGGGAGGGATTGCGTGCCGAGAAGTGGTAACTACCTGAAGGAGGCAGTTTTGATTTCTTTTCAAACGACTGGAAACGTAAAGGGCATTAAATTGTCTTTTATTTTGTGTTTGACGCATTATTCGTAGTTCTGTAACATGTTAAGTAATTTTAAAAGAATCCCAAAAGGGTAAACCTGTAATTTAATAACGTGAATGATTTGTTTCCCATGCTCAAACCAGCGAGCGCATTAGTTGATTAAATAGCAAAAAACAACATTAGATACCATCCGGTAGTGTACGGGTGTATACAGGTGCTGAATAAGTTTAAGTACCGTGTTTGTTCCGTCGAAGTTGATCTATTAGTAAACATAATAAAATTAAGTATGAATATTACGGATTTAGCTGTATTCTGTGTGTTTTAGGCAAGTGTATAATACCCAAATTGATTATGTTCTTCCTAATTATATACAAATAAGCACTCTATACACTTCATACACATCTGAATCATTAAGGTAGAGAGTGTTCATTAAAAAAAAATGCCAAATACAGATCATTTAGCGAACTCAACTCAAATTAAGAATCTACATGAAAGCAATAAAAAACATAAAATAAATTAAACACACTGAAAGTAATTTAGCTAAATAAATCCTACGGAACATACTCGTATTCATATGCAAATGAACTCATTTACACAAAATAACGAGAGTAAAAAACCAATTGGCAAAATAAGTTGCAATTAGGAGCTACGTGCGTTCGAGCCAACATATCACTATAAGTATATTTTTCGCTGTAGGAGGCTCCGAGCTTGTGGGAAAATTGCGAAACAGTTCGTTGGGCTGAATAATAAATGATTTAATAACAGAGCGCGTTTGCTCCCAGCAGCGTACGGAGCTCGAAAAATAACAAACGATTCCAAAATCTGGCAGCTCGGTGTGCAGAGCCCGAGCGACGTGCACGCGATGGGGCCCCGGGCCATCGCCTAGCGCTCCGTTCGCGTACGTACGAGTACATCCACCTCAACTACTTCAATTTATCTCTCAATATATTTCAATAAACGACGGTTACCTGACAACCACTTTATTCTTCTTTGTGATATTAAAATAACACTGATCGACAAAATTGAAGGTAAAGAAAGTGAAATGAAACTGAAAGGGTAATTGTATGTAGATATAAAAGCAGCTTATGAAGTTATATGTAGAAATAACGTCAACTTTATTGATCAGTGTAGTCAGGAAACTATCTCATAGAAAGTTTAGACACATTTTGTATGTTAATTAAGTCAAAACTTTGATTTGCTATCCGTATTATTCATAACGTTGTTTATTTATTTAGGGGGTTTCGCATAAAGTATAAATTACAAAATACTTTCACTGTCGCGGTCGATACATCAAAACAAGACTCGTTATAAATTCACACGCTGTGAAATTCAAAACGTTTGGTCGCTATTAGCATAAAATCAAAATCGAAAACACCTCGTTTGAAAAGAAATTAATCAACGGGCGACAGGTGGGAGCGGGCAGGTAATTGGTTGGTTCTATTGTGCTCCTGATTGTGAAGGGAGAGGTAATGAAGATGTCATCAATAAAGCAGGGATGGAAGGAGGTGCATCAGCGCAGTAGACCATGAAATGCCGCCGAGTCAATTTGCCGCCGCGACAATACACGTCGAAGCCTGCACCACTTGCCGCCAACACTAGGCCCGCTTCATAAATTGCTGTGCAATTCCTTGTCTTTCCCATTACAACCCGAGCCAAATAAAACACCTCGTTCGCTCGCTCGACACTCACAATTGTCTCGAGAAGAAAAGCTGTAGCTTTATCAGTTCGACACTCAATAACTTTGCTGGAAAAGTTATTACGGGTTCGGTTGACTTTACACCGAGTCAGAATATTTGTGATGAGAAACAAGATTCAACACTAAAATTTATTACAAAATCAATATACTTATTCATCATCAATTAATGCTTTAGGGTAGACTCCCGAGCGCCGTGTTTTCATACTAATATGGGTTGAAATTAAATATTATTAATATTTCATCTACTTCTACAGACAAATCATATCTGAAACACTAAAATTCTATTTGTTTGTGGCCATTTTGACAACTTTTTTAATCATTAATTGAGTTACATACAAACTGAAAAATTTAAATAATAATTTTGAATAAGTGGCCGCCAATAAACGTGCCTTTTAGTGATTTAGATAGAGATAAAAACTTAATAATACTAAAGTAAAACCCAAATTACTTTTGTATGGAAAAGAGTCAAGCAATTATTCCTCCTTAATACGTTTTATTGCCAACATTGTTCACACGAAGCGCGTTGCTAACGGAAATGTAAGCTTATTTAAAGTGGACGATTTCTGACATCGACAACTCAAGATGAGATCATCGGATCGATTCCCCTACCTGTAATTTTCTATAATAAGCTTATACAGGAACTCGGCCAATTATGGGTTACAAGAGTGTAACTTGAATCTTGAAAATATAGCTTAAGTGAGGTTAAATACCTCAGTTGAAGAAGTTAGAAAATGACTGAGTATAACTTTATGATGAAGGAATTCTGAAAAAGATCGACGCCAGTAAAGATAAATTTGTGGAGTGTGAAATGTAACGACAAATTCTCAGTCATTACGGCCATAAATCCTGGTAATATTTTTATCTCCGACAAAAAGTCCTCACTAGATCCGTTAAAGACAAATGTTCCTTTGTAGATAGGGGAAACTTACGAAGGGCGGTGATTTATCTAAAATATCCATACAATTTAGCGAGAAACGTCGAACTCTCGTCGCTTCCACTTTACCCAAATTGGATGATTTTAGCCCAATATATCTCGAGAATTTGTTTGACGAACAAGTTGAGGGTCTTCATACAGACCGAACAAAAGCATTTCTGGCATAAATTCCTTGGTTGTTTACGGTTACAATGGGGACTTATATGAGTATTATCTCTGCGTGGCTCGGGTACTGCGACGAACACTTTGTATTCTTTAAGTTTGAGAGTATTTTGGAACTTTACCAGTGTATTTTGTGAGGATTAAAAGATGAAAAGAAGTGGTTAGTATTTATTCTGTTCAGATTTAGTTTGCTGTTGATGTAGGAATAGCAGGAAGGTAAACATCAGGGATGCGTTGATAGGGCGCGAGGTGGGCGCGGTCCGCGACGCTCGCGAGCCACTCTCACATTCACCACGCGGCGACAATGCGAGTCAAATAGAATTTAATATTCATAGAGCCGGCGTACGATTCAGTGAATTCATCGCCCGCACCTTGGACCCAAGCTTCGCATATAAAAGACCTTCCTTGAGCCCCTGGGTGTACTTCAAATAATTCGTCTCGCAATAGCTGCATTTCAAGAGTGCGGGTTGAGAAATGGAGAAAAATCCAGGCGTTGTTTCATGGATAGGGGAAAATTGAAAATGCTATCGGCATCAGCTGGGACGCGTGAGTGTCGGGACGGCCGTTGCGGTTATGGTCGGATTTATAAAAACTCCCTCGGCGGTTCTCGATATAAGATTTGTTTTATCACTTTCGTATCGGGATGACGCCGGCCTTACTTATGTGGCGTAGCGCAGTAAGAAACAGGAAAATGGCGTTGTTTTTGTTATATTTCGACAATATCGAAGTGGAAGAATAGATAGTGTCATTTAAAGTAGGTAGGTAAGCTTATTATGTGGATAATGATAAAATAAGATAGTTGACATTGTGTAGAGTATTACACGTTACGGATTATAAATTAATTATAAACTATTGATATTGATACCAAATCGTATTAACTCCATAAATATGTTTTATAAACTTTTTAAGTATTCAACGTAGAACAATCTAATGATCAGTTCCATAGAACTATATATATATAAGTCATAACCTATAGAATCAAATTCGACACAAACACAACATAACATTATTGAACATGTCCAATATTGTCCAATCTATTTTAATGTCAAATCCACGTTCATGTATTCTTAATACCTAATTGTTTCAACTGTACAGAATTTCAATTATAAACTAGTAACGAGTTATTTCAATAAGCGCTGTGATATTTGATCCAGCCAGTGCAATACATTTTCACATAAATAAAACAAAATACCTAGTTTATATTCCCCAAAAAGGTATGGCAAGGTTTATTAACACTCACATTTCATGTATGGGGAAATCGTACACCATAAGCATTGTCAGCATTTACATGCGCGCGGGCAGTGGTCTTTACCTAAGCATTTACGTCAGTTCGCGATATTTCCGCATCGGCTAAAGACATGGCTCCATCAAACCGCGCGTGTACCCTTCTGTTTTATTTTTTTTTATTATTACACGTTTAAGTACAAATTTACGTGTTTCATTTGTGGACCTTATCGTTAGGCTCTACATTTCAAATATTATGTTTAGACGACATGTGAAAGGTAATGGCTACACGCCGTGTAGCTTGTACCATAGGAAGTGATTTTATCACCATCTAGCCGATAGCATCTAGCATCCAGACTCCGAGCTGCTACTGAGAAAATACTGACGGCATAACTTTTCACTTTCGGACGACCCAGAGAGTCCGAAACCAAACGATCTGCAGTCACATGCCGAATTTTTTTTTTTTTTTTTCTACAAAACATTTTTTTACAGTTAATTATTCGGTTTACTAAATTAATAAGTACCTGTATCTCATGCAGAAGCTCCCTCTCGTCGAGCAGGACAACCCTGCAGGCCAGCGTGCGCGGCGCGGGGCACAAGCAGTCCATCATCCTGCCCGCCTCTACACCTGCAACAAATTACCCCACTCAGTAAGAAAGTCAACTGCACTTGACAATTTGCACTGTAACGACATACTTTGTAAACAACCAGACATTTATTGTGCCCGTATTTTAGGGGTACATTTTCAGTTTCAGTTGGTGTAATGTAAAAGCTGTGTTACTTTAACTTTCTATGTTTAAAATGCTGTTTACTAAGCTTCCATAATTTGGCTAATAAGATGACTAGAATAGGTAAAGACGGAGGCGTAGATCATGCAAAACAGTCATAGTTTCCTAGATTATTTATTCAACTAAGTTCGGATCGTACATGTATAGTGCTAAGTGGTTAGATTAGAAATTTACGAGGAGTAAATCCACCTTAAGATTTGAGAGAGAAGTTGCAATTACGTGCGCCAAATAGACCGGCAGAAGTACACCGGGGCTGCCCTGATTTATTCAGAGAGCCATTAGCAACGACTAACCTCCTTAAGTATATCCCTATACCTAGACATATCACACACCCTTAGTTTATCCCTATTACACGTCTTATTAATAAAGTGCTTAAGTTGTACTAATCTGATCAAATTAAGCATAAATTGTTGTAAAAATATTTCGATTGTGTATATTGTGAAGAAAACCAAATAGTAAATGCCGTACCACATCAGGGCACAATTTGAAATTGGTCACACACAAAGCTAAAATATGTAACGAATGAATTAATATTTCGTTTATTACAGTTACGACATCTCTGATGCTTTTAAACAAACGAGTTTCCAAAGGACTATTCGAATTTAGTTAGAGGATGCTTGCATGCATAACTAGCTGACTCTAATCACTGCACGGGAAATGCACACTGGCTGCATATTAAGCAATCAGACATAGTTATGCTGTTGCGATGTCAACACCAATTCCTCATAATTGTACATGAATTTTGTACAGTTCCATTTACAAATCAAGGATCGTATTTCTATGGTAGTAACACAATCTTCCCTTATAAACAGTACCCGCTGCGGAAGTAACAAGTACTTTAGTAATGTCAAAATGTTACATACGTACCGCACTAATTCAGACCTTTACCGCCATTACTCAATGTGCGCGGGTAATTTGTTACATTACACAACTAATTGTGATTAGATACGGTATCCAGGTAGGCAGTTAATCCCAACACAAGAGGTAGCAACCTCGCCATTCTACCCACAAAGCCAAAAGTTGTTTGAAGTCAATTAAGGAGTTATTTGGAGTCAGACTCAATAGTAAAATCACCAAAGGGTTGGTCGAAACCAAATATATCCTCGTTAAAAGTTAGTCTGGTGAGGGGGAGAGCGCGCCCGCCTGTGTTTTAACAATTTTATTTTAATTAGTACCAGCGCTCTCCCTAATAGGCGGATTTGATTCGGCTGGATTTTTAACGTGGGCATACAAAAGGAAACCGTTAAATTTTCAGTCATGCACTGTATGAGTTTTGTACCTATGTGTTTGTTTGCTACCTGTGAAAAGGATTAACTTTATAAAGCTAGCATTTATTTATCAAAAATCACAACGGTCTTATAATGAAAATTATTATTTAAATCGTGTTTTGCTAATGCAGTTGAACACTTGTATTCACAACAATGAGTAAGATTTCACATACAAAAGGTGCTGCAAATAAACGTGGTAGACTCGCAGCATTTTAATTATTCCTTCCACTTGTACTAAATAAAAATTCAGTTTGGCGTAGGATAAATTGTTGGTTGCGTTCATTCCAAGTCGGTCAAGAGCACTTGGACGAGTCGATGGCTTTTCATTTTCATTGTTTTTCAATGTCGCTGTACGTTATCCGGGGCTCGCAAATTGAGTACGACCTCTCTCGAGTTAACTTATCCTGGCTGTGATACGACATACCTCTTGAACCTTCCTGGTAATAAAGGGAGAGCAGTTTTTGTATGCGTGCTTTTAGAATAATAGCCCTGATTATAGCTGTCGCTCGGTAGGAAACTCGGAGAAAATGTGATGGACGATTGGTTATATTTTTGATGAGTTAATTATTAATATTATTAAAACCGACGTGAGGTGAAGAGTTAGTATGTTACGTATTGATCGCTATAATTTAGTGGAGGTCATGCTCTTAATCTTTTTAAGCAAAAAAAAGCTTAGGTTTAATAAGTTTAAAAATAATTTTCGCGAGTATATCTTTATATTTTTTTTATACTACGCCCACAGCGAACGAACGTGTAGTCCACCTGATGGTAAGTGGAGTACAGCCCATGGACATCAACAATCCACAATAGCAGATTATAGATGCGTCGCTGCAGCTGAGGACTACGGTGTTATGCCTCATGTGCCAGTAATTTCAGGGCCTGATCTCACCACCAAACTGGAACACAATAATAGAAGCACTACTATTTGGCGGCAGGTTAAAGGTGAGACGGTGGTGCTGCCGCCCTCGAGCTCATTCACAAGAGCTCTACCACCAGTAAAAGTTAATTGTATAATAGGTATGATGGCTATTTTTTCCATAAGTAATTTAAACACCTCTCGATATTAGAAATATCATAATAATAATTACTTTGTTAACACGTAAACAAACTGAGATAATACAATTTTAATCTATAACAAACGGCCACACAATCGTGACGTCTATTTTGTATGCGAAGTTGTTTAATATTTGTTTGATAGCTATTCAAAATATTGCGTAAATGAAAATAGTTTTATTACAAAAGTTGCCATAAATTGTGCGGGTAAAAAAATAAAGGATACCTAATCAAAATATTGGTTAACCTTAATCAAATGCGCGATTTTTTTCGATTATCGTAAAAAATTCCAAATAACAAATATTTTGATTAGGTATCCTATATTTTACTATCTATGGATCAGTCACTATGCCCATTCGAGGTATTTAATATGATATTTCATACTGAGTATATTCTCAGTGCTGATTTGAGGCAACTCGTTCTCAGAATGTACCCATATTTTTGTCAGCAAATAAACACTTATTGTACAACACGGTTGTGGTGGAAATACGACAACCATATTAATCTTAGATATTATTAATAAATTCTGCTGCTTATCGGCAACTATTGATAAATATTCATCCGTCTAAGTAATCTTAACCATTAAAATCTGTCTCTTATAAATGTAATTTTCTCATCTAAATGAATCTTTTAACAAACTATATTTCTATTGATCTGTAAACTTTTTAAGTACTATGTATGAAGTATCCAGAGTATGACAAAAGAAAAACAAAAACATTCCCTATTGTGTAAAAGTAAAAACATTGTAATAGCGACAATGTTCCGTAATAAGAAACTTCTGAAAAGTGGAGGAAAAGGCACCAAGAATTGTGAAAACAAACAACAGACACGGCAATACGAGCCATTAATCCGAACGATCCCGACAGAGATTAGTGCTCCCGCTATTGACCCCACACTCCGCTCGTCCCCACACGTACAAAACATTTTCCCGCCATTGTCTGACTGAGCAGGAAGTAAAAAGAGGAGTCGCGATTGACATCGTGGCTGCGCGGACGGCCTGCCTCGCTCGCCTCCGTGCCGTGCAGTGCACCCCGCTCTATCGCGGCTGCACTCGATATTACCGATTCTCCTTTGTTTTCTTGTGAAGATACACACGAGATACTATCGTGATTTGATTGCGAATACTCCACATAATTATGAAGATGACTAAACGGCGTGCCGCCAATATTCTCGCAGTGCGTGATAATGTCGCTTCGCAATAAGCAACCACGTTCTCACGTATGCTATTTCCCATGTGCATCGAGCTAACGAGATTTAACAGTTCTCTACAACATCTTCGCGCACATTTTTTCCAAGATTTACATTGAAACACGCAGTCTGTATAGAAGTATGCCTTGTTGTTGCGCATAACAAGCGACTTATAAGAAACAGAATTTATAAGACAAAGACAAAGGATTTATGAGACAAAGGAAGAGAGAATTTATTTATTCTAAGAATTCCTCCCGGCGCGGCGTTACATTTTCTATTTTTTAGGACGATTTCATTTCTGTAATTCCCGTGATTACGGAAATAAATATAATTTAAGGGACATCAAAGGGCTTTTTTTGTAAGTATCGCGTAGCTTTTCATTCCGGCAAGGACTAGCGACAGGCGAGGCAATTATAGAATCGTTAGAGACAGGTTTATGCCATGGTTGTATTTTGTATTAAATCCTTTGAAAGGTTAAACACCACGTTTGTTATCATTTATCAAATTTGAAAGAACATTCTATTCTATATGAATATAATGGTTTGTAATGCAGGATTGGGAGGTCCAAGTTTGGTATTCATGTGGATTAAAATGTTGGTTATTGGTGATATAAACACGCGGTGGGTGCGCGACGGACGCCGTCGCATGCCAGCACGCACCGCCGCGCGCATACTGATGGCGACGCGTGAGTCTTGTGACGCCTCTATGCCAGACCCGCACACGTAATCGAAACTGCTTTATAATAGTGTAAATGTTACGGTAAATGTAATAAATTGAAAAATTATTAATAACTACCTACCACATGAATTGCTAAATGAAATATTCACTTTTACCGGTAGTTTATTTTGTCAATCAAGTTTTTTTCGATTCTGGCACATTCATATATCATACTGAACCTAACCTACTTATAGGACCAAAATTTTAAAACTCTTTCTCTCCTCTATTGCTCGATTGATCAGGAAGACGCTTAGATCACGTTATTTTTGAAAATGTATATTACATTTATCGATACCGTGGTTAATTTTATCATAATCACTGATAAAGGCACGAAAGATGTGATTAATTTATTACTTTTATCTCACCTTTGGGTAATTATTAATAATCACCGGTAATAATTAATAATTTTATCACATTCATCATAACACAAATACTGCTTAACTATTCTTCGTGTGAAGTTGTTTTTGGAGGATTTATAGGGCTGTCCAATATTAGTCGCTGAAGCAATAGTTGAGCGACTGAAGTATGATAATACGATTACCAGGAGCAGTTACAAGACTTCTTAGTGCTACACTTAGAGACTATATAAATATGGACATAAGTTGAAATTAAGGGCCTCAGGTAGGTCGAGACTGAAGCTTAGTTGGTAAGGAGGCGGCACGGTGTTCCGAGAACGCTGGTTAAGGCCTGCCTGTCCAATATATTTTCAACTCACACACACAAACTCTCATACACAAACACCCACATAAGTACTAACCCTGACATTATACCACTATTACCAATTTTTGTAAAACAATGCAAATCTTGCACCGGGGTGGAGGCCTGGTGACCTGAAATGCAGATCTTATCTAGTTTTGGCACCGCAGTCTCCCCACAATAATCTGTAAAATAGTATGTAAGTTCATGTACCAAAATAATTAATGTGGTGAAAAATAAATACTTTTTTTTATTTTATAACTGTTTCTTAAATTATATTCATTCAGTCTGTAAGAGATTGCCTTGATTGCGATAAGACCGCCATTTGTACTTAGCTTATTTTATTGTCTTATACTGAATATTTCTTGGTGTACAATAAGTTTTTTATTATTATTATTTATTATTATTCATGCTATGTCATGAATAGCAAAATGCCATAAATCAATTAGAATGTATAAGGACTAAGTCGGTACTTATGGCAAATTCAAATGTTTAATGCTAAACTCCAAAAAATAACTATAAATTACTCTTAAACTATTAGGTTAAAAGCAAATAATAGGGACATCGAATTCTATCTTATAAACGATTTCACTTACCTATTGTGGCTGATAGAGAGCCATTGAAAATAACAAGTCTAGAGTTCTAGACTATTGTGGTACTACGCATGAATTGTCATTGCCAGTGAATGTAGCATTGTAGCAATTTTGGACTACAATAGTCTGAGTGAACGCCGCCGCTAGCTAGCTTTATGCTGTATGAAGCTTGACAATTGAAATACCTTCGAAATGGAATATTGCCTTATGTTAAAAATAAACTAATAAATCAAACATTTGATACTCATTTGATACTAATTCAAAAGTAGAAGATTTCTTTGTTTGACAGTACTAAATCATTGGTTTTACTGGCAGAACAGATTTAGATATTTCTATTTTTTTTATCTAGGTTTTTTGTAGAAGGTTTTGAATAAGGCCAGGTTAGATTAGGCGGGAGCAGAGAAGTTTCGTTTAACTTTTTTTCAATTGTAGTAGGTCTGCGTATATTATATTTTCGGTACGGAAGTAACCTAGAATCTATTACAGGATTAAGAAATAAAATTAAGATATGGCTCAGTGGAAATTACATTAAGCTTACCTATGCAATATTAAGACACGCGGTAATATATGCAAAACAGCCAAAATAGAAGATGCGGTGATATCAGCGAGTACTAAACAGGTATACACTGGTTCGTTTGACTAACGGATCGTGAATATTTCGTCGGGATTTACTGCATGAATGACTGGCTTTGTAGCAACTGCTACTAAATGACGCCCAAACTACGTTTTATGAATTTCAATGGAATGCGTTTATTGACTGCCTACTGCCTAGGCATTGAATGGGACGCTCAAAATTACATCGGTGTATTTTAATAAGGCTGGGCCTGCTGAGAGTATTTTGGATATATCACGTTCGAAGTATTTTCAATGTAGAGCCAAAGCACCGTAAATTTCAATTACTGCTATGTATTTGTATGTACGGGGTAAAGTTAATACTCATTCAGTAATAAATTCAAATTACTGGGGACGATTTCTGCACGATTGCTTTCCAAAATTGAGTACGTAATTCTACGAACTCCGACGTACAAATTCCTAAAAGGTGAAATAACTCGGCTCGAGTTTTATTCGGCTATAACCCGCACGCATTACTCCGATGCACGCTCCGTAATGCTGATGTACCATCAGTACACTACGTGTGACGTATGCATTAGGGGATAAACTGATCAGAGGCCATATATCTACGGACGGACGTCGTAAACTTTGCACAACACCGCCGCACTTTTCTCACTTCACCGCGATAAACCTTTAATATACGCAGAGAATACCTCGATAAACCAAGTTATCGAGAATATTGCCTTCAAACTACACTGTATCTCACGGAGACTGCGGCAATAATAAAAGATTTGCTTTATGTCCTTTTTTACATGCGGTCTGCGGTTAAAACTACAGAAGCCCATTATGCACCCACTCAAAGCTATTCAATAGCCAGTTCTGAATATAAAATGTAATGCATTAAGCATTATATCCTTGAAATAAACTTAACAGATGACTTGGATCCGAGTAGTTAGCTGGACGGAAGCCAAAAACATGGTCGCAAAGAGCGTATCACATACACAAACCTAGGATATATGGGTACTAGATGGCACTTGGGTAAGACTGTCTTGTTTCATGTTTAAAACATTCTCACAATACAAAATGATCATGTGAACTCAAGAGGTTCGGATATCGCTTTAAATTATTCGAGTGTGAGTCACGGGGTAAACGTTCCGAGTACTGGTAAGTCGTTCAACGAAACATATTTCTTCCTCTAGAAAATTAGTAGGTACATTTATTATTATGAGTAATTTCTCGGGTCTCAAATTAAGGCAGGTAGCCCGCGGCGGCTGGCGCGATGGCGGCCCGTCTCGGCAACAATCAGTAGAAGAGCGGTGAGAGACGCATCCCATGTGAAGACTCACCTCCGTTTGCCCGCCCCGCCCTCAGTTTAACATTTTTCAACTCGCCTGGGAATTAATACTAGTTCGTTGCATTGTTTATTATAGAGCACACTAATTATACTGTCATTATTATTTTCGACTTAAGTCGAAGCGCGATACTGTGGTTTTATTTCGTGCTCGTAATTACTATGTAGAGGTCAATGCCTTGATGTTATTATGGACCAATTTATCAGGTCATTTCTAGTTCATAATTTTTTACTCAATCTAATGGGCATGTTGGTTAAAAACAGGATAAGGCTTTACATTTGTCTTCTTTTTATACGACTAATGTAGCAAATGAGCTTGATGGAAACAGGAAACGCTGTACTATTATCATTAATTATATTCTAAACGTCTAAGATTTCAGTAAATAATGTCAAGAACTAACCCAAAGAGATAGTAGATAGCCCTGATCGATCTTACCTTAGCCTCTTGCTACTCAATCGATACCTTTTTCGAGTTCATTCATGGCAGTGGTGTTGTTAAATTCCGTACATATTTGTTTCATAACAATAGATTTAACTCAAAAGTTGTGTTTGTCAGCTACAGTGTAATAACAAGTGCTAACATTCAAAGGCACGCCGTCGACAATTTAGTTTCAGCACTAAACTAAAAATTCGCTCATACTGAGCAAATTTCCTGCACAGCGATTTGTAAATATTGGCAGCGGAAATAAATGCTAACGCAAAACTAATTCCTATTGGATTCGTATTCGATCAGCCGATGTAATTGGCTGCGAGATTGGTGCAGTACAAACTGTTTCATTTAGTAAAGTACAAAATAGATTTGGAATAAACAAATTATTCGTAAGAACTAATTATTCGTCTACCTACATGCTTGACTGGTTGTTTTGAAAAATAATAAAACTGCAGATGTTTTAATAATTTTCCTGTTCCTTAGCAATATATTTTAGGTTTTTTTTATATTCCTGTTAATAATAATATAATAGGTTACTTGTACGCCTACTTTTAATAATGATGTCTATCTATACTCCGATCATTTCTATACAAAAATAATATGGGTTTAACTTTAACATTATTAAGTTTTTTATGTATTAACATGCATTTAAGTGCTTTAAATGTGATTTGATAGACAATTCACAACTAAAGCACTAAAAGCATGATTATGGCGCGCACTTTTTCAAATTGTATTATTAAATTTTTCAGTTTGTAAGTAACTCAATTAATGATTATATAATGTTGACAAAATGGCCACAAACAAACATGCATTTTAGTGTTTAAGATATGATTTATCTATAAAAATAGATAATAACTTAATAATATTAAAGTCAAACCAATATTACTTTAGTATTTTAAAATTGTCATAATATAACTTACTTAGTCCACATAATCATTAGTAAAGAGCCGAGCTTATTTGCGTTCTTATTCGTTAGTGAAGTCGGCGTCTAGTCTAATTTGCATTAAATATGTTTAAAATTCGCACGCTCATCACTACACCATCTACTGAAACCGTACAAACGCGGAAACTGCGGGCGGCAGAAAACTCGTTGTTTTTTGTCACCTAATAACACCAGCCTTCGTTAAAACCTCCAGCTATCACATAAGGATTCTTAGAGCCATGTCTGAGAGAGCCATTTGCATTTTAAATGGACTCAAGCTTGGCTTTGGAAAACATATTTCTTTTGTGCGAAGTTTAATTTTATCATCTTATGGAAATGGAAATTTTATTTTACAAATGGAAGTTAGAATTCTGGCAAGATCATAACTCTTTGTTATAATTTTTTTGGATAGTAACAAATGGTTATGAACCTTTTTTCAAAAATTAGACAACGGGTCTAAATCGCGTAAGGTGAATAAATACCTATGCTCGACGTTTCGAATGACTTGCATCATTCTTGGTCACGAGCCGACTGGTGAAGCTCAGCGTCGTCTCCGTAAAGCGCGGATATTGTCCACTACCCTCACTTGGTCGTCACAATTTTTATTTTTATTTAATTTTTATAATAATTACGCGATTTAGACCCGTTGTCTAATTTTTAAAAAATGTTCTCAAATCGCGAAAGTTTAAAAACATATATTGCAAAGGGTTATGAACCGTCTGCATGTTAAGCCCTGTCTTCTATGGGGAGTGCTTCAGGGAACGGATTGTGTGGGTATAATCGTCACCTTTCGCACCACTTACACCGTAGAAGGATTCACCTTTGAGTGTACGGATAGCGTTGTGGTTAAAGCAGTCGCCTGGCCGCTTTCAGCCGCGCTGGGGTGCAATCCCCATCCACACGGGACAAATCTTTGTGTGATCCACAAAGATTTGTTCTGATTCTGGGTGTGCTTTGTATATGTGTAATATATGTATGTGACAACCCCCGCCGCACAGGAGTTATTCGAACTGCAGGCGTGTTTTTTTAAAGAATAATTATCATTAGCAACCGAAGACAATCTCATTGCGTAAAGGCCGTTTTCAGATTCATTCAGATATTTTCTGGCATAGATAACGGTGTCTATTTCCTTTAATATCATCTTCACAATATTGGATGAACCACCTACTCCATATGCAATAAAATGAAGATACATGAAGAACCTGCTGCAAGTTGATAACTAAAAGAGTGGCGTGTAAATATCTGATCTCAAACATACCATTAATGTCCAATTAGCCATCGCCTTGCTCTCTAAGCTATGTCTAATTGTACACCTACCATCACTTTGTATGTAAGTAAGTTCTTCTTTGAGACGACATACCGCTTTATTTTATACCTCAAAGCTGCTACCAAGGGTACAAAGATACATAAACATGAGAAATGACGGTACTAAGTATAATATAAACGGCCCTCTTGCCCTCACCTGCGCCCTAATGTTACGAATCACCTCATCATTTCTTTCTAACTTCATGTCGCATAAACATCTGAAGAGCTGTGCGAGCGTCGACGAGCCCTGTTTATTATAGTTATAGCGTACTTACGTAAAGCGTAAATATCTACATCTTTACACACATTTATTAGAAACCTTTATCGAGAATATATGCTATAGAATACGATATCAGAATATAATCCGCTGAGATGAAAGAATCGTTACAGTTATAACAGTGAGCGATAGCAGCCGGATCAGCGCTAGGTAAAGTTAAACTCGTAAGTTCGTAACACATAGGAGTACATAAAGAACCAAGTTGAAACATGCTCGCGATTAACATACTCAGTGCGTTTCGACGGCGCGCTTCTCCACCTTGTATGAGTGAGCAACTAACGAAGAACCCCTCTAAAACTTTGTTTTACGTTCGCACCGCACTCGCTTTGTGAATTAAAAGCGGTGCTCCTTTCGCACTAAAACGCCCCTAATGAAACGCGATCGTCGCAAATTCGTCTAAATTTCCGCAACAATGAGTACGCCAGGCGTCGTTTCGCAGACTGCGCGTTACTCATCCGCCCGCATAACGAGAGGTTAAATTAAATAACAACGAAACTTTGAGAATCCCCCTGTGGAGTGCTGTAGCGATGGGCTGTGTTATTACTTCGATTCCTGTAGGAACTTTCTGACCGCAAACAGTTCATGACGGGTTCGACTGTACGGAACCTCGGCGCGAACTTACCTCAACCACCGCTTTTACAAAACATTAAACTACTAAGCACTTATTAACTCGACGAGCAAGCTTTGCAAACATTTGGTCTGGTATTTATGTATGTCAATAAACTGGATTTTATATCGCGAGCGAAGCAAAGTGCGGTGTTAAATCGAATCGTTTGTGATGTGTGATAAATATATATTCAGGTGGTGTTGTGTAGTGACTCTAGTAGCCAAAGATCCTATTTACAAACAAAAAACTGGTTTACGTCACTATAATATATATCGATACACTATCACTATCACTATAGAAACTTTTTATTTTACAGCTACCAGAATTATTTTCCTTTTCCATCCCCAATGAAATCAAACTTTTCCAACTTTACGTTTGTTTTACCCTTTTTGTCGTATGTTCAATGTTCATGCAGAACAATTTTATCGTATTCGCTTTCAGCGAGAGGCAACGTAGAATGCGTTTGTCTGCATGGTGGAAATGCTATATAAAAATTGTGTTAATTCAGCCAGCGCTTATTGGAATGGGAGCGCTTTGACTGACACGATTCAATCTGGTAATCGGAAATGGGCATTGTGACAACAAAGGTTCTATTGTCCTCGGGCAGAGCACCGCCCGCACCCTCTCCACACCGCACCACTCGCCGCATGCCCGCGAATATTCATGCACATGCCAATAATACAACTCCGTGCATACAGATTCCAACATGTCTGTCACAATAAATAGAACCTATTGAACGCACTACGCAGACATACGTATTGGATAGGAAACCTGAATATTGAACAAACAACCAACTACATGTGCACAGATTACACGGAGCAACCGAATAAGTTTCACCAAAATTCGTAGCTTTATAAAAATACTCGCAATTTACCAGAAAACTTTTGTTTACTTTATGCTCAATGTAAATTTCAAGTTTAAGCCGAGGTTTTAGGGATGTTGAGATAAAGGCGCAAGTAAAACGCTTAAAAGTCGCTTTCTGTAGTTAAATAAAGTCTACTCTCATAATAATAGTTATTTATGGTACAAGTGAGAAAAAGTTTATATTTCTGTTGTGAGTGCCAATTTTAAATCTTGAGCTTGCAAAATAGTCTTAAATTGAATCACGAGCGTAGCGAGTGATTCTAATAAAGACTACTTCGCAAGAGAAAGATTTTAAGAGGTCACGAACTGGAAATTAAATTTTTCTCAAGTGTTACATACAAAACTTTTCACCTCTTCCAGTGAGAAAATATTAAGATTTAAATAAACTCGTACTCGATTGCTTAACCTGAAATAATTTCATGAAATACTACAGTAATACCAATTCGGAATGCGTTTTAGGGCCTTTTTTAAGTCGCCACTAATTAAATATGTCGTACGCTTTCAAATACTTTTCACGTGATTTTTCTGGTAAAAAAGCAAACTTCTCTTTTAGAAGCAAGTTGTCGCAACTCTTTTGGAGTTCCACAAAGTTCTTCATCACTGGATTTACTATTTTTTTGTTAAAAAGTTCCAGTAAACAATTAAACATAAACTGAAAAGAATTTATAGTTGCCCGCGAAGACTGACACAGACACAGACTTTTTTTTTAAAATCGTGCGTTCGGAAATTCGTTCCGTAACATTTATTTATAGAGTCTAATATTAAGTACCTGATTTTAATTAATTTAACGATCAATCACGAATATAAAACCATTAAAATACTAAATTATTTATATAATTTAAAATAATTAAAACGTATCGTAACGGTTATTGCTAACCTACATGGTGGCTGCTTTGTTTTTTTTTCAGCGCCTATTCATTGGAAGGATTTTGTGTTTTGAAATTTGAATCACTTTGCCTCACTAGTGAGTAAAAACGGTTTTTACTCACTGAATTCTGGCAAGCAAACGATCTTTTTCGTGCTGGTGTGGTGAAAAATACATTAATTAAATGTTTACTTTAATAGTATCATTACGATGATATTAAAAAGCTACAAATAAGAATAACGAAGACAGTATTAAAAAATTTATAATTTCTCTTAATTAATGACTAATTACGATTAGATAAAGTTATTAGATTAGTTTATTCTATGATCCAACATGTTAATTTTTTATCTGCCTATTAATTAATGTATTCTCAGCGCTTTAGTTTATAAAATATAGAATTTTATATGTACCACCGGCACTACATTATATTATTATAAAGGGCTTTGCAGTATCCATCGACATTATTCAGCCAAGCTCACATAACCATTGTAAGCCTTAGCTAGACTATACTGATGTTCTCCGCGTGATCAGATCACGAAAGTGCAAAATATGAAAAGGTAAGCTTGCTTCTCTGCACTTTTAGCTTTGTATTATGATAACGAAAGCTAAAGAGCTTACAGTTTATATTGCAACTACAATCCATAAACATTTATGAGTTTCTTAAACGCATTATTATCTTATTCAACTACTATTTTTAAAAACGTAAGTCTGCAACTATGGATGTAGTATGTTATTCTTTTGAATCGGTTTAAATATTTGGTACATGTCAAGCTTACAACCTAGATCAACTCAAAGGCTACATTCTATCAATATAATACCACGAAGACAGTGTTTAATTAAATTCCTTCTACATGTACCCGTGAAGACCTAATGCAAGCCACAAGCAAGGGAGTAGAAGTTGCTACCTACTGGAAAAAACCAATATAAATAAAAATTTAAAACCATAATGCCATTGATACGTAAGAAGAATTAAATTATAATGGAACACTGTAACGATGCTGAAAGATTTTATTGGTTGTATTTTCTTGCTTTATTTGCTTGTTATTCAGGTAGTACAATCAGAATTCCTGAATTTTACATCAGTTCCGTGGAATTTATTAAAATATTCCATTTATTATCCGAGAACGTTTAAAAATATGTTATTCTTTTGCTCGAATTCGTTTAATTCCACCTCATTTTTAATGCACATATTCGTATCCTTTTGATCCATTGAATTTATAAATAAGTAAATAAATATTGCTTTTTGAAAACAAGAAAAGCGTTTTCACTTGGTAGATGCGACATACTCGTAACGACATTTATTGAAAGAACAGTTTGACAGATTCAAGCCATGACTTGTGATTTCCAACGGTAATTTTATATTACGTTTTTCAATTTTCCCGAAGTAAAGAAGAAGTCTTTAGGCAGTTATATATTTTTGTTAAATCTGACTGGAATTAACGCGATCATGCAATTATTAACCTTTTAGGCTTGACATTTCGTTAGAAAGATTACACTGAGTGTGTGTGAAGTGAAAGAATGCTCGCTTTTCTTAAACTTGCAACGCGTAAGTTTAAAATTTTAATTATAATTATATTTAGTTAAACAGTAACATGTGAACTAATCTACATTTCATTAAAAAATCTAGATATATTCGAAAGTTCCGTGAGAGCTATCTTAATAGCTTAATCAATAAAAAATATTAATTACATTAATTAAAGATGACGACGTCATTTCTTAGCAATTAAATCAGCTAAAAGCGATAATTTACGAATAAAAAGTAATGTGCTAATTAATATCGCAAATCGACAAACTAGTTGCCTAATGAGACAACATGGTGATAGTACTTCCTGAGTAAACGGTAGTTTAATAGTATATTTAGATAATTTATTAAATTATTTTTCTACTCCCTCGATGGACAGTGGTTAGCGTATCTCTTGCCGCGAAGTTTCGGGTTCGATGCCCGGGTCGAGCAAAGTGTTATTTGTGAACTGCCCGTCGGCGGAAATTCATAATAGCAGCACGGAGTTGGAATTGTGCCTGGTGGATGGCGATAGGCTCACCCCCTATCCCATGGGACCTAAACATAACAAGTGTGGGTGTTGTACACCTCTGCCACACCCTTCTGGGTAATATAGGCCCGATGTTATTTTTCTTTATCTTCAACTGCCGAAGCTTTAATTTGATAATGAATTAATGTTTATGGTATCAGGACATAGGAATTACGTGTAGCTCGTTCTAAGAAGTTGAAAAAACGAATTAAGTTTTTAATTAAATATCTATGATAATAAAATGATATCTGATGTTTGCTATGTGAACAACATAATTAAAGTTTCATTAGGCAATTAAAAAAAAATCTCTATAATATAGAGGAAATTTTTGAAACTATGGGTAATAGAATTGTATCTTTTTTTTAAGGATCTATGCTGTATGAATGATGTGTTTATAAAGTTCAAGTATGTATGTATGTATGTAATATGGCGTGTTTATCTGGAAAGTTTAACGTGATAATTATGACGTATTCCGGTACCAATAATTTAAAGTAAAGTAAAGTAAAAAATATTTATTTATCAAATTATTTTTAAAAATTAGGTACAGTCAAAAATATATTCTGAAAAAAAAATGTATCAATAATAATATTTCAGGGTCTACTGTTATAATACGAGTATGTTTTATTTCCTATGCCAATAATAACTTCCAGTTGGAACCATCATAATTAAATATCATAGACCTAAACCAACAACTGAAATTTGTTCTCGGTATATTATTATGCATAAGTAAAAAAAGCTATACTTAAAAGCATCTAAGATTATCTTCATTATTTTAACTATATTTCACAAATAAATAGGGGATTGCGATTAATAAAATCTACCATAACTTATAGTAGGTATATCAGTGTCAATGCTGTTCTCATCATTCAACAAATAAACAAAAACCAAGTTCTATCTCAAATCAAAACACAATTATTTTCTTGTAAGAAAATGCGATAAAATTATACGAGGATCTTGCAAGATCACAATATCGAACTCTTGAAATGTTAACGAGGGTAGTACAAAGAAGTAAAATTCGATGGGTAGATTTCGATGGGTTAGAGTGGGTGGTCGCTTGAGTAGACCACCATTTACAAATCCCTGCTAAGGACAAGAGCCCACTTGACCCTCTCTGAAGATGCTCTCAGCTCTCCGACTACCAACTTTCTATAATTTATACGATACGACAACTCATCAATGTGGATTTTCATGTTGTGGTTGTGTCATGCAAATTTTGGAGATACTTTCGCTGTCAATATGTAAATAGACTTTTATATTTAATTAGAACAAAAATGAATAAAGAAACTTTTATGCGATTTATTTGATTAAAACAGATAGATGATATATTATTCAGATAGTCGATTGAACACAAAGATGAGATAGCGAAAGCTATAAATGAGATCGACCTCGTTATCACCGACAGCCCCGGATAGAAAGAAAGAACGATGCCGGTGTCCCCGGGGACCGACTTGAGCGGAAGATGGCAATATGTTACTTATATCAAACAAAACGTAACTCTGGAAAAATGGTTATAGTCGAAATGTGACAAGCTGAGCTATGATGTATTAAGTAAGGCGTCGGCGTCGGGCAAATTACCTTTCTTGTTGGATTTTTCAAATCTGTTTTAAAAGAAAACTCGTTAACACAACTAGAATACTTCAGCGGCAAACGGCAAGTCATGGAACTAGGGCGTAAGAAATCTCGAGGAGCCGTTTCTTCTCGGGCTCAAAATTAAAAACTTGGCCGTAAATAAGCTCCCTGTGTACATGAGACTACTGTATAATCAGTTCCGCTAAGAAACAAAATGAGATTATTGCCAAGGTGAGGTAAGTACGGCCAGCATTGGATGCACGGCGCCGACGACCGAGGCCATTCAACTCAACCGTGGCCTCACGGAGTGCCGGCTTCATGGAAAACACTGCCGCTGGACAATTGTCCGGCACATCACATCGCCCATGCCATCATTCCAGCGAGCCCAGCTCGTTCCACGCGGCTAACTCGATAATTAACGCAAACCGATCGACTCCCGTCACGCATCATGAAAGTATCTTACTAAAGGTACGCCTCCACTTATCACGCTACCATTCACACCCGTATCTTGATACGAGTATTTAATACAAGTAACTATACATACTTACTTTGAATATCACCACGTCCCTAACTCATACATAAACATCAAACAAACTTAATAAGAATTCGTATGCTTAATACTTACAAGAAACTTAGTCCAAAGTTGTCTGGGGGACGGCTTAAGCCGAACAAAAACAAACGGTAATTGTGTACATCGTCAGTTAAAAAGCGAGGTAATTTTGCACTTATATCGTACTTGACGACATGATTGACGGAGCCAGTATTTTTGTGTACACTTCACGACACTTTTTAAGTTCACATCTTATAATGTTACAACATAAACTTCTGTCAAACTGTACCCTAAAACATATACCAAACGGAGAACACAATAAAATTGTAATATACAAAAGGTATGATATCGCGAGCGCAAGTTGTGCAGAGATGGGGCAGCGTGCCACCTGTCACTGCTAGCGAACACGAATCTACTGCCGGCGGCCAGTGGCTGCCTGTCCCGCGTTCGCAATCCAGCTCACTATAACACTACCGATTGGCTACAGATGACGATATTTTGTATAAGCAGTCATACATTGACGCTTATCCGAACGGTCCAAGATGAAGTGAAAGAACACGCCGCGCAATGTGTTTCAAACAGTGCAACAGTAGGACGCCGATCGCGGTGAAGTGGCCAAAGCTTTGCGTGGGAGGGAAAGCTCGCTAAGTTTGTTTCCGAACATTGAAACAGCGCCCTCTATTTTAATGACGGTAAGTGGCGACAACGCCATCTACCAATGAATGTCAGAACTTCTGGCGCTGCCAAGTTACCTCACGGTCTACCCTTTAGCAAGCTACAGTTTGCTGTCGAGATAACCTCACCATGAAATGGTTCGCAAGTTATCCTATAGGTGGCGCTTGTGGCACAGGAAAGTGTGAAAATTGAATAAAAAGATTTCCGTAAAGACAACTTTATTTTTTAAACATAAGAGATTGAGCTTATAACCTACATAATTTTAGACACTTTCATTTTATTCAACGAAAATAATCTACAACAATCTGAGAATTTAAACATAATTAAATACTAATGTGTGCAAAAAGGTAACCATGTGTGATATTGAAGACCTATGACAAACATAAGAATAGCGATGAGTAAGATTACTCAAATAATTACCATTTAAGTTACACATTACACAACTGCTGTATTACGTGATCACTTTACGTATCCGCATTGGTTTAAAATTTCAAGTAAATAATTCAATTATCAAGTTGTAAATTGAAAAAGATAAGAAGATATTATTATATTCTTATTTATTTAGATAACGCTAAGTTCGGCCTAAAAAAACCAAATTCTATATTGACTCTACATCATCATGTTTTTAATATTAAGAGGTAGGTACATATTTTTGCGCCTCTTCATTTTACGAGAGTAGATAATAAAATGATACAATCACACTGGACCACAGTATTATATAATACTACTAAGCGAACGAATGTGTAACCTGATGATAAGTGGAGCCCACAGCCCATAGACATCAAAAATCCACAAAAGATTCTAGATGCATTGCTGCAGCTAAGGACTACGGTGTTATTCCTCATATGCCAGTAATTTCAAGGCCTGATCTCACCAGCGGCAGGCTAAAGGTGAGACCATAGAAATCTTAATAACTAGTCAATAGAAATGCTATCGACTATCTTTTAACACTGGGACGCATGTCGCCGGTTTTCAAATACCACTTTTTGTATTCCTGCAAACAAAATTATTCTTTTTGGCGATGACATTAAGACGACAATTCCTCAACTCGCACTTGTGTTCGATTAGACAAATGCGCTTGTATTCCTGCAAACAAAATTATTCTTTTTGCGATGACATTAAGACGACAATGCCTCAACTCGCACTTGTGTTTGACTTGACAGATGCGCGGCGACAAGGTCACGCGTCTTTGACATTTCTATTGCCTTATTATTAAGATTTCTATGGGTGAGACGGACCTGTAGTAAAAAGTTCTTCTGATTAGTATCGGGTAACGTTTAGAACAGGTAGAAATTATTTCTGAAAACTCTTTCGTAATAAATCTGTTTTCGGAACAACGTGAGAGTATAGATATCTACACCCGACTACATAATTTTACCGAAATACTGAAAAGTAAAAAATACCTTACATAAACTGGTCCATCATAGACATCTCACTAACGAAGGCGCCAAGAACTCCAAAATGGTGTTAATAAGTAGATGCCCAACCACAAAATAAGGAAAACCTTAAACTAGCCACAGTAGATGCTGTTTCATGAATCCAACTCAAGGACAACACAACTTCTCATATAGTATTGGTAGCTCATTGACCACAATACTGTTTCAACGGTCGTTTGATCATAAGTCATCACTAAGCTCGCTAACGAAGGCGCCAAGAACGCTAAAAGATTATTAATAAGTAGATGACCAACCATAAAATAAGGAAAACCTTTAAACTAGCCACAGTAGATGCTGTTTCATGAATCCACCACAACATAAGGACAACACAACTTCTCATATAGTATTGGTAGCTCACACCACAATACTGTTTCAACGGTCGTCGTTTGATATCGTTTATGTAAATGAATGAGTCATGGCTATTCAATAATTTAATATTCTATCGACGGTAAAGAGCTCTGACTCACCCGTGTGGTTATTAGCAAACGTGATAGCATTTTGAGTTCGTTCAGAACTAAATTCTCCTATGGTGTGTAAAGTTCAAGCTAGCTTTAACTTTGTTATTTGAGGCCCTTAGCAGTTTTAACATGATTTTACCGGCTTCTCTTAATAAGAGTATGACTCAACAATAAACGTTATCTAAAAAAAAAAAAAAACATGTTTTTTATTTTTCTTGTAACTAAAATGTGAAAATAAGCCTTCAACTGATAATTAAGTCCATTACCATAATAAAAGCGTACTACAGACTCCATTATATCGCCTGCTGTCAAGAAACGTCAAAATAAAAGGTTGTTATCAAAAAGATTTTTTATTTATATTTAATTTAAACTTTTTAGTTTGTTTTCCTTCACCTGCCGCAATCTCTTCTTATGTGTGTGAATTTCGAATCCATACTCTTAAGCATTGTAGAGTTTCCTCACATATTAAGACACTCTCGGCTGCATTATCAAACTATTTCTGTCATATTATTGGATTTTCACCGGAATTACATAAGTATGCCAATTTTCAGCTCGATCGGACAACTAGAAGTGGTCGAAAAATGCTTTACAAGATTTGCGAACCCACAAACAAACATACATTATACCCACACTGCAAGCTAAATTAAAACTATTCAACAATCTTGAAGTGTTCTTCCTTACGAGTCTTCGAGGTGCCTTACGAAAAATTGCAATATCATAATTCGGTTTTGTTGATGAATGATGGTTAAGCCGAAGCCAGAGTTTGATTGTGGCGTTCTGCAAAAAAAGCTGTTCTTCTTCATACATCTGTATCACTCAAGCGCTATAAACAACATGATACCCTTATAAGTTCCTTATAGCCACTTACAAAATATGATACGGCACTTAGCTGTAACTATCCGTACTTAAGATCTCGAAATCACGTCACAATGAGACATTTTGCGTAATATAAATGCAACATGAGGGCGAAAGTACTTAGAACAATGAATAGGTGATATCCTTTATGGTCCAGAAACTGCGTCCGGCCTAGATGTGCGAGGTCCAAGCACTCTTAGCTGTAGTGAAAGTGAGGCATTGTTGTGGTGACATGAGTGCCTTATAAGTGCAATACTCGTAATAGCCGCATTGCACTAACAACAGAAACGCCTTGCTTGTGAAAGGATTAGCGTGCTCTGAATTTAGATTGGAACTTTTGATCTCTATTTTTAGGTGTGAAGTAAAACGATGGCAACAATGTACAAGTGTAGGTACAACTTATGCAGAAATGTATTATTACTTAAAAGTGTAGTCTGTTATTTAGATCTTTAACACTTTTGAACTTACTAAAATTATTTGAAGTAACAATACAAAGTGTAAATGATGACGAGTCTATTTTAGAAGTGTTACTAATGAATCACTAGTAAGCGGCGGCGTAGTACATGATTATGAGATCCTAAGCGCAAACATTTTTCACCGGTACCTTCATATTTTTCCAGGAAAATAATGAAAGAAAAACGTTACCCTACTAGACTAATCTATTAAACTTGCATTTTACCGAACAACTTAAACGTTTCCAATGAAAATTATGGCCCATTTGAAAAAAAAATCTATTAAACATTTTCACACCGCGTGCTTTAAAATCATGTTCAGTGTTTTCACATACATTTGCGATGTTTTAATGACGTGGAAATTTATACAAATGTGTAAGTGCCGATGGTGAAATTTTTCGATGCAAATGGTGTACCCAGGGTCTCAAAATCATGTACTGAATCACTTCGTCACAATATCATTTACACCCTGTATAACAGGGCTGCCAAAATAGATGTAAAACCTGGGAAAAAATGTGAGTTATAATCGATGGCACACTAATTAACTATTATTCTAAACAAGATAGAACAGTATAACAAAGCATAATTAACGTTTCAGGGTCAAACCCTTCTAAATTTACGAATATGATTAAATTTTAACTGGCTGTGTGACAATTGGTAGGATAGCCTCTGTTTCTGCTTTATGGTATTAGCTATCGATTCACACCGTCTCCATCGTCTCACTTAATTTTGTCATTGAATGTGTCATCGCCTTAAGTACTTGGCACCATTGAGTGCACAAAGCCTTGGTAAGTACTTTTATATCCTTAAAACGTGGTGTCATTGGTGGTATGGCTCTTGCGGTAAAAAAACAGCTCGATATGGATGAAATGGCATTGTACCATCTTTAACCTGCCATCAAATAGCAGTGACTTCACTACCGTGTGCCGTGGTGTGGTTCTGTAAAGAAAACGGTCGATTGCGAAATTTTAGTGCATCCTTAATGTCGTATCAATACGGTCGAAATTAGATTGACAGAAATTTTAATTTCGTATGATTCCAATTTTGGAATACGCATGCTGTTTTGATAGTGAGAGTAGGTCCCTTCAATTACAGGCACCTGAAGCAGAAAATATAATATCCCACAGATATAGCGACGCATCTGCAATCTAATATAGATGGATGTTCATTGGCTGTAGTTGCTATTCGCCATTAGCCGGCCAAGCATAAAGAGAGAGATAGATTATGTCACGTTTTTGTCATGTTTCCCCATACAAAAAAATAACAAAAACGCGACAAAATCTATTTCACGCTCGCTAATTCCTAAGATGTTTTAACTAAACGCCACCCGTTTGCTACACACGTCTCGTATAAAACTTTAGAAGAGGAAACAACATAACTTCACGACTCTATGTTCGTATCTCTATGATATATTATACTATATATATTATACTATATTTATATTTATACCCATGTCTGCAGTACTCATTTTAATTGCATACTTCAGTACGCACCTTGTCGTTCAGAATCGCGACATTCGTTTCGTTCCACGGAGCTAAAATAACAAGCGAGGAATTCTGCCCGAAAATACACGTTCCACTTTAGAGGCTTGACGAAATCAAAGATATTTTATGTAACTAGATGGCATACATAAAAAAATCCCAGGTAGACACTTTTAACCGATATCAAACACCGATGAACTCTTTATTAAGACGTCAAATCACCTATTAAGTTTTTTCCTTATAATATATTATAAAATATTTCTGAATAGCACAATTGAGTATTTAAAAAGGTATTTTTTTTAAATTAGACTACGGGTCTTAATCGCGTAATTATTTTAAAGGTAAATAAATACCTATGCTCGACGTTTCGTTTATTGTATAAAAAATAAAAATGTTATCAAAACACGAAAGTTTAAAAACATGTATTTAAAAAGAACTTAATTTCTCTGCGCACTTAAAAAAATGTTATATTTAATAAATGTTATAAAATATCTTATTTCTCATTTGATACTTCAGTATTATTTTACATCTTTGGACGAAATATCTGTTTGCCACAAGTACACGACACTACGCCATTGAAATAATTGCATATTTATCGAGTTAAGTATCATCTAAACAAGTAACGGTAGACAATTGTCGGCTCGATAGTGGTTCATTCAAGTGGAACCTCGGCTGGTTCCCATGCTGAAACTGTATACTGTCGTCGAGGCTAGCTCGTTCTTCACATGAGAATACTTAGAGGCGCTAATTAACGATATGGTCAGAAATAAAAACGGAATACCTACACATTGGTTAGAAGTTTAGTGTACCAAATGTTTGTGATTGTATCTAATTTATGCTTATAGAAATGTATACATATTTATAATTTTAGAAGGTTGAAATATAGGTAAGGAACACTAAATTTTATAGCCAAGTAAGTAGGCACTTGCTGTTGTTATGGTCACCATACAAGAACTACATTGTGCAGTGCGGATTTTATGGATACGATTCCCGATACAAATCATTGAGCGGTTTCAAAAGATTGGTTCCCTATGTGTATTTGAAATTCGTTGATGCGATTTTTACTATGCCGAATACACTGTGTCGATAGTTTAATTGTACGATATTTTATTATCGATGCTTTACTGGTGCAATGTATCGTTTGTTAGAAAAATCCTGTACTGAAAAATGTTACTGCGATTGCTGTTTAGTTCGATACTTTATTGGCCCGATAGTATGTCGATCAAAAAAACTTACTGTTTTGTCCCTGATATAATTATATTGTTTTTTTTAATTCAATGTAGAAAATATTTTGCGTTTTTTTAATATTTACTAAACTTTTCGCGACAAGTTGTATTCAACAAGTAAATAACATTTTTTTTAAATATATTATTTACTTGTTGATAATTACTTTAATTATTAATTTAATTTATTGAATGCAATCAGTCGACTCCAGGAAATCAAGATCAATAATTTCCACCTGCAAACTGGTCACGAGTGCCACGACTACCTAAACTCATGCTAATTCCGAAGGTTTACTACAAAATATTTTATGATATGTTGTAAAAAACTTGGAAAACTATGAAATGATAACTAAACAGGTAACCATTTCAAGAATGACGTCTCTAACTAAAAAACCGTTAAAACACAGAACGCTATCTCCAAAAATACGTTACAATTTCAAAATAAAGCGATCATCGAACCGAATCAAGCTTCGTGATGATGTTGTCTAGACTTAAAGATAAATAAATCGCTCTGTAGATTTGCAATGAAACCAGTCAAACTTGTTCTATTTTTTATTTACTAAAGTGATTGAAGCATTTAGTATCTATTTGCTTACGCCCATGTAGATCTTATTTCCTGTTTACTAATATCATATAACTTAGCTTCGATACGAAATTGAAACAGATATTGTTTTGTTTCAAACAAGAAGGTTTGTGGTCTTGGTGGCAAATAAAAAAATATTTTAATCCATAAGCACACATAACATCCATGATAGCACATAAAAAGATTACTTTCCACTGCATTTATTTATTTTGATTTAAGACGTTTTTATTGGTTTTGTTAATAAAAAGTTATTATTTATTTAGTTTTTACAAATTGATATGTTAATTAGAATGTATATATTATGTACAATTTAAAAAAAAAACTTTTTTTTTGTATTTTATACGGAGTATAAATTGAAAATCTAATCTATTACTATTAAGATAACTGCGTCAATAATTTCTGGCCCTAATTCATCACCAAATTGGAACAAAGAAGCTAAAAAAAAATCATGGTGCTTGCAGTCTCTAAGTCATTCATAAGAACTCTACCATCTATGCAACATATAAACAAACTTTGTTTTCAAGGCTAAATACAAAAAGCTAATGAAATCTTAAAGTAGTCACGATTTTGACAGATACATAGTTTAATATTTTATTTAAATTTTAAGCTTCATCAATAGATTATGAAAACTCTAATAGCTTAACAAAGAATTAAAGATTGCAATTGAGTAATACTATTCAAACTGTGAAATTGCATCATTTAAATGATAATGAAAATATAAACATTTTGTTAGAAGTAAATAAATTTCAATGAAAAGTGTCAATTGACTAAACAACATCTTACTTAAGTAAGAACAATTGCTTAGCTGTTTTCCATACCAAAGTTGTATATTTTTTACTCAAATATTACTATTAAGTTTATATCTATTATAATAGACAAATCATAATAATATCTAAAAAACTAAAATTAATGTTTTTCGAAATAATTATTTATTTCTTTCTGTTTGCATGTAACTTAATTAATTAATAAAACAATTTAAGCCAAGTAGCCATAATTTGCCTATAAAAATAAATAAAAACTTAATAATATTGAAGTTAAACCCATATTACGTTAGTATGAAAAGACGGCGCTCGGTAGTCTACCCTTAATATCTCTAAAAAGTAACGATAATGCATTTTATAATCTCCAATACTGGCCTACGAGCATCAGTAAAACCGTATCAGCTAACTACCGGAATATGTACCGTTAGTTTTTGTAATTTTCCTCACGATTCTCACGGAAGTGCAGACTTCTCTGTAATAGAGTCTCTTCACACGAATCAGTCAGCGTTACGCTCTACACACTCTACACGACGGTAATGGAAAACTCTAGTTTTACAGCCATAAGCACAAAGCAATTTTAAACTGTTCCGACCTAGTTCCTACGCGTTATTAGCACTTAGATTACGTCATTACCCTTAAGTAAACATGACTGTCCTTTTTACTTAAAGCTTTTTAACCAATTGGGTCACAGGACGGCAATAAGAGTAGTTATGTATGTTACTATATAATTCTCTTATAGCTACTAAACAAGCGAATGGATTTAAGGTGTTTAACTTTACTATTAGGTCTTCAGGAATAAAAAACCTCCTGTGTCAAACTAAATAAACATAGCAATCAGAGGGGGAAGATATGACGTCTACTATGCGAGCTCAAAGTAACCCTGGATTGTTGACATCATGAGTACCACGCAAACCGCAAAGAACTCAGAATTTATCGAAAAACACATCTCATCAACATTGACATCATCATAGGTATAGATTGTTTTGTCATTTCTTCATCACGCCTTCTCTTGATAGTTTTTTTCTAGTTCTTGTACCCGTTTAGGAGCTTCTAATTTCCTCTAATTCCGCTTGATCGCAGCCTTCCTGACATTTAAATACTCCCATCAACGCTCGTTTATCTAATTACTAGTTGTGTAGAAATTAATTTAGCGCTTAGCCGCGAAGGCAAGCAAGCTCAAAGAGCAATGATATCATCCAGATTTAGTGTAAAGATTACACAGCGAAGATCTGAACGTGGGAATGCACGGTTCTATCTACTAAACTGTTCTTAAATTTTATAAAGCCACGAATAACATCTAATTACTCTTTGTTTTTCCTCATCATTGTTACTGCTACTCATATTTCTACGCATTTTGGAAGTGCAACTGGATTTCACTGTGATTTATTATAGGAAACTAAACCATGTGAATCCAAATCCACAAAAACATTTTAAATGGTATCTTTAATTATTGTCGCGGTATTTCACGAGCAATCTTTTTTAATAATGTAGTTAGTAAGTTATATTGTTCTTCTCCGCGGTTTCAATACGAATCTTAAGTTAATCCTGACTCATCTAATTTTGCGTGGCAAAGCATTGTAGCTAAAAGCAACCGCATCTATTTCACTTATGTATTTGTAATTGACTCTAATTTAGATAAAAATTCTCACTATATCATTTCACGCGCGGTGGTAGACTTATCGTCTAAATGTGTCAATCACTAACTTAGAAGCAATTTCCATAATTAGGGTCCGATTTCACCGAATTTCGGTTTTATTAAGGCAATATTTGCATCGTTTTTTCTCATTCACTCGGTCGAAAGCTATAGCTTATAGCTAGTGTTAACCTCGATTTTAACACGTTGGTAAAATAGGCACCGTTATTTTTTAATACGGAGGTTTGTTTTGACCGATTAGCAGCTATCGACATACCCGTATCATACATAGAGTTGACTTAAGAAATAGGTTTGTGTAGCACGAGATAAGAAACGTTGTGGAAACTTATCACCACATAATGCTCCTTTGTTATCGTTTTTACACCCTGTAAACAAATATAGTTTCACATGCTTAAACACTTTATAATGATTCTACTTTTTAATCCAATAGAGATTATAAGCGTAATCGTGTGCGCGTGTTCATTTTATACACTATCTTTTTACTCACATTGTAATATGATTAATACTTTATTTTAACGATCTAGTTCCTGTATCGCGGCGGTGTTTACAGATATATACATTCCATACACACAAAGCACACCCAGAGTCTTGTGCTTAAGTTTGCGAATCGCTCAAAGATATGTCCCGTGGGGGATCGAACCCACAACACCAGCGCATTGGAGAGCGGTGAGGCGACCGATGAAACCACTACGCCAACCATGCACTCAAATTATTCTAGAATAAGTAATAAGTTTTCATTAAATAGGTTTTGTCTCTCAAAAACAAACCAGAACTAAGATCTATTTAGCTATCAAGTTTTCATCTTATTAAGCTCATCAACAATAAATTCATCTTCATTTCATGATTATTTATCATCTTTTTACGCAGGCCAATAAAATCAACCTAACAGTTATCAGTATAGATTTGGGCTTTAATATGACTATTGTCATTATTCAGGTCATGCACAAATACATTAAGAAACAATTGAGTTCATTAATATGTTGGTGGCACCATAGAACTTTGTCATAGTAACATTGTTGAAATTACATTTACATTAGATCTTTACATTATTATTAACTACGGTACGATACATTTATGTTTCTCAGATAATATTAAAAAAAAAATAATTCAAATTTCCTATCTACATACCAAAAATTGGTATATAAATAATTTAAAAAAGCAAAACCCCAAGTATAATATTGGCTTGTTTTTATTGACGTACCACGCGGGCGGACCACGAACGAAAGCAAGTTTTAAATAAAATTAATGAAAATTAAATTTATTGGTTTTATTTCAAAGACTTATAGATTAAAATGTCTTCTTTCTCTATTTCCAAACATACATTTTTTTTGTCATTTAACTCCATTTAAAAGTACAAAAATCTGCATAAATGTCTTAAAAAAGAAAATTCTAACGTAAATCAATCATCAATCGCCACTCGCGAGTGACATCGAAATACATTACCCACATGCTATCGAATAGTCTACATAAAAAATCAACCGGAAAGAAAAAGTTGTAAAAGTGGTAAACATGTTGAAATGCGTATATGTAAATTTGATTCATTCCAACCCACACGACACGTTAACTAAAAACAAAACAGCCGTGAATGGCATAGGAGAGTAATGGTGCTCCCACACTGCCGTTAGAAAATGTTTGTAAACATTTTCTAACATAAAAACATTTACTCACAAATGTTGTCAATTGTTACATTTTGTTAGAAACTGTTAGATGTTATAAGTGCTCCTACACTAAAAGAAAATGATTACTAATGTTTACTAACATTTGATGACATTTAAATCTGGTATTGGCTCGCAGTTTGGTTTGCGTTCTGAGAGCGTCTACACGAAAATGGGAGAGGATTTGCTCATTAGAATAGCTTTCATTTTTTGTTTAAAAAAGAAGAAAAAAAATGGATGCGCCAAATGCTAAAAGAAAACACATGTTTTATTTTGTTATAATTTGTTAACTTAACGTTACTAAACATTTTCTAACATGAAAACATTTTTTAACATCTGTGATTAAATGTTTGCTAACAAATATTTACTAACGTTACTAAACATTTTCTAACGGCAATGTGGGAGCACCATAAATATAAATGTATTAAGGGAATTCATTACACCTGTTTTACTCTAACTTAATACGAGTTAAGTCCGTCAGACCTACTTTGTAGATTGTTGTTGAAAACATTTGAATTCGCATGTATGCAACTGGGTACTATACTTACACATCTAAAAACATCGCAGCCACTACAGGTGCAGCCTACGGGCTTCATCTGTAAAGGCTGCGATGGATATACATATTTTAATTACTTTCTAATGCTTTCTAACTATGACAGAAAGATCAGTTGCCCAGGAATCAAATAAATTAGACTACTATTTACAAAGAGAGAAGTTTATATATTTATTTATTTTACACTCAGCTGCTCACTGTGCTTACAATTGCCTAATGCGCACAGTCTGTATTGAATCAACAGAGTCCTAATAGCAGAAGAAGCAGGCTTGTGTAGCCTAGCCGCAATGGGTTCTATAAAATTGTGTCTACGGTCGTACTGAAGTAACTGAAGCTTTATCTAAAAGACAGTAAATCACTATTAACAGGAACGCATATAATCTGAACCGAGCCCATCCACTCTTTATTAATGCAGGCATTAATACAAATTGTTATAAGCAGTATTTATGTAATAGTTAATGAAGTAGTTACCTGATCGTTAGCTATATAATGTGTCTAGTGTCCTGTGGAAACCTTGATCGGTACAAAGTTCATGCGACACGAATGGAATAATTGGACAATGGTTTAACCTTGAAGTGCCGCTCCTAGTCTGGAACCAACATTCTGCATTTAACCAAGTACATTTGTGAAAAGTAATTGCATAATAATATTTTATTCTTTACGCAAAATTGGACATGGTTCTGTCTTAATTGATAAAGAGATCTTGATGTGAAATTTTCACAGTAAACGCTAAATCTAATTGCAATATTCATTGATAAATTACATAACTTTTGAGGCATATTTAAAGCTCTAAAACAATTTCAGGCCCAAACTGGAAGCAATTACTGTTGAATCGTCAATTAAGTAATTAATTAGCAGCATTAAACAGTCATTTTTTCACACATGAAAAATAATATAATAACCGAATTTGAGAACAAAATACTTTTTTCGAATTCCAACTCTATTAATGGGAACATTTGCTTGGCTGTTTTCCATACAAAAGTAATACGGATATTATCTTTAACATTATTAAGATTTTATCTAATATTATAGACAAATAATATCTAAAACTCTAAAACGCATGTTTGTTGGCGCCTATTTTCCAATTTTTTTTTTTGTTTACTTAACTTGTAACTCAATTAATAAATTAAAACAATTTTGACAAAAGAGCCACGACCAAACATGCATTGCGTGTTTGAGATATGAATAGTCTATAAACTAAGATAAAAACATAATAATATTAAAGTTAAACCCATATTACGTTAGTATGAAAACGTGGCGCTCGGGAGTCTATCCTTAAAGCTTACTCGTAAATAACGTTTATCAATCAGACACAGAATAAATGACAATTTAAACACTAGCTTGGGACCTAGTTCTTAACACAGTAGAAGGTGCGTAGTGCCTAGTGTATAATTGTTGTACAACCAATTGACATTCCGTTCCAGGGGAGCAGCATCACGGAGTTCCAAGAACAGCTTGAGGTGTTTGTTGATGAATCTTTTGTTCAACTAACAACAGGAACGAGTGGGTGTCCGGGTATCAAAGAACGCCCACCAAGTTTTTCCTGTCGGTACAAAGAAACTCAAATAAATCAATGCGAACGAGCCTTTGATGTTGAACTTTGGCGATTTAACTATTGTTGTTGGAATTGGGTATGAGCAGCGTGTTCTATCTGTGTATAATTTTAAGTACTACTTGTTACCATAACTAATTTTCACTTCTGAGTAGAAGTACGGCCAACGTACTATCAAATAACGAATACAGCGTATGTTATTTTTATTTTATAATATTTTATTTACGGCTACAATACATATTTATAACAATGTGTAGTGATATAGGATGTTGATAATATTGCAGCCCACTGCATCATCCTCAGATTGACCACAAAAATACGCACATGGTGTGTTTTGAGTCTTATTTGGGTCACCAATTGAGGGTTATATTTTGATGTTCTTGAGTCGATGATTAATTAAAACACGTGAAGTTATTTAACTCACTATATTATATTATATGCGCAACTTAAAAGTAATACAGTGTCGAACTTATTATAAAAATAGGAAACGACCTAATTGAGTGGGCGCGAGATGTCGACTGCCGAAACTAGCGAGTCGTGTTTCAAGTGTCTTGAACATAAGGGCGCTGTGTCCCTACACCATTTCCCCCTTTACACAAAAAATAATTTGCAAAATTATTTTGAGTATAAACGAAAATTACATAACATTGTCACAAACAAAATTCTTTCTACGATTCCAATAAAAATAAGGGATACATTATTTAAGTAGTTCCTAGCACTGATGCTTATATAAAAAAAAGGTCACAATCTCAAGTGCTTTGAGAGAGCTAAACAAATTGTTTTCAACGAAAGTGTCGTTCACAAAAAAAAAAAATACACATAAGTTATTGACGTGATTTGAGATCTTACATCTAAAAAATTATGGAATTTAAAACTTAAACTTGTCAAACCAAATGGGTTTATTTATTACAAACACTTAATACGTTTTCTTGACGTTGCTCTTCGTAAGGCGCTTCAAGAGTCGGCGATACGTACGAAGATGCAAAGGCAGATAATTCCGTATGTTTTGCTCCAAGTCTGCTAGCGATGTATTTGCTCCAATTGTAGTCCACGTCTCCGATGGATAACGTAATTGACAATTAATGTCTTCTTGAAGGGATATTTGTCCTCGCCTCCAAATATATTGTTACGATGCCGTATAGTCCGGAAATGCTGTAGCAAGCATTCTCATCCTGGTGCCAACGCAACCGCATGGTATATAATTCGTTAAATTACGCGACGAATGCACCACGTGCTCGTCGTCCGGAAATCCAAAAGGTCATCACTTAAAATTGTGTGGCCTGCCGTGGTCGCTACTTGATTTCGCTATACATGGCAGCCACGTGTCTTCACTTACTTGACCACGTCGGAGAAATCGCTTAGCAGTAGATCTTCATTGTAAATTCCGTGCGTTCCGTGTCTTGGTTGTAGTTTGGCTAGGTCGTCGTAGGAGTCCTTCTAGATGTGCACGTCGAGAAGGGCGAGTCGTCTTCCATGATGTCACGTGATTAAGCAGGAACGCCACGGTGTAGAAAGTTGCGTGTTCTTTGTCGAGGGTCACCAATTTGGGGTTATATTTTGATGTTCTTGAGTCGATGATTAATTAAAACACGTGAAGTTATTTAACTCACTATATTATATTATATGCGCAACTTAAAAGTAATACAGTGTCGAACTTATTATAAAAATAGGAAACGACCTAATTGAGTGGGCGCGAGATGTCGACTGCCGAAACTAGCGAGTCGTGTTTCAAGTGTCTTGAACATAAGGGCGCTGTGTCCCTACAGTGTGTTATAAATCTATAAAGGAATAAAATTTCGTGTTCAAACAATTATACAAAAGCACAGTTTAATTTGTGCTTAAATATATTATACACCTTTAGTATTTACTTAAAAGCCAGACAGGTCAAGTAGTACTTTTGAATAATAATACAATACTTTTGAATATAAGTAATTTAACTGTCGCAATGACAATTATATTTGATTTCAGTCTCTAGGATGCCGTAGTACCTACAAGGATCCCTTATAGTTTCGCCATGTCCGTATGTCTGTCTGTCCGAGGCATACCGTCAAACTATTTAATGACATTAGCCAAGTACTCATCCAAGTACTTGAGTTCCCGGCAAACAGTAACTAGTCCAAGACGAGCTTTGCAGTACTCACAAATTGGAACCAATTACGCCAATGATCTCCTTTGTTCGCTTAAGTAATAGTAGTAGAGAGGAGAAAATATAGGTACTACATCTACATAAGTTTTTGTTCATATGTTCATTTATTTATTTATTTATTCATAAAGGATGATTAAGTTTTATAAAAATAATCATCTGGTCTTCTTTAAGTTCTCTCTCTTTTTAACACGCTTATATTAGCTTCACCTGTATGTATGTATGTAACCGACTCCTTTGGACTCGATTTTGACCCACTTTAAACGGACAGATTTCATTAAAATTTTGCACACCTGTCAAAGATCGATGACAATGCAATAATTCGAAAAAAAAAATAATTTAAAAAAAAACGCTCTTATAAATAAACCACACTAAAAAGTAGAAAATAAATAATTCCTAATATAAGCTGAAAAAAGCGTGGGTTGCTCGATAGACGAAAAATATGGCACAGAGCGCCCCACGCTTTTTTCAGCTTATATTAGGAATTATTTTTAACATTTTAGTTAGAAGTACTTTAAAAGCGTGTTTTTTAGTTTTGTTTAAACTATTATTTATTGTGTAAAGTTTCTGATGATATCTAGATACCTAGTTAATACTAACCAGTATATTTAGAGTACTAGTTATTTATGGTACAAGTGAGAAAAAGTTTATATTTCTGTTGTGAGTGCCAATTTTAAATCTTGAGCTTGCGAAGTATTCTTGAATTAAATCACGAGCGTAGCGAGTGATTCTAATAAAGACTACTTCGCAAGTGAGAGATTTAAGAGGTCACGAACTGGAAATTAAATTTTTCTTACGCGTTACATACAAAACTTTTCACCTCTTTCAGTGAGAAAATATTAAGATTTAAATAAACTCGTACTCGATTGCTTAACTTTGGATAATTCTATGTAATACGACAGTAGAGAATACCGATTCAGAATGCGTTTTAGCGCCTTCTGAAAGTCGCCACTTATTAAATATGTCGTATGCTTTCAAAAACTTCTCCCGTGATTTTTCTGGTAAAAAGCAAACTTCTGTGTACTAGCTTCTAACTTGCTTCTACTAGCAAGTTGTTTCAACTATTCTGAAGTTCCACAAAGTTCTTTATCACTTGATTCACTTTTTTTTTGTTAAAAATTGTAGTCAACAATTAAACATAAACTGAAAAGAATTTAAAGTTCCCTGCGATGAATGACACTGACACAGACACACTTTTTTTTTAAGAATGCGTTTGGAAGTTTGTTACTTAACATTTATGTATAGAGTCTAATATTAAATACTTAATTTTTATTAAATTTAATGGTTAATCACGACTATTAAAATACTAAATAAGCGTGTATTAATGTAATTTAAAATAATTAAAACGTATCGTTTGTAGTTTTTTAATAAAATTGATGTCAAACAACAAAACAGCCACCATGTAGGTTATAACCTACATGGTGGCTGTTTTGTTTTTATTAGCGCCTATTCATTGGAAGGATTTAGTGTTTCGAAATTTAAATCACTTTGCCTCACTAGTGAGTAATAAGCGTTATTACTCACTGAATTCTCGCAAGCAAACGATCTTTTTCGTGCTGGTGTGGTGAAAAAAATATTATATAGTAATAGCTCGTGAAAGAAACTCCAGTGGGTTCAGTAATTCATGTGATTACGTCACCACCTGTTTCCAATTATAATTCTGGGTTTTCTCAATAATAACAATGTACCTACCTTTATATTTATTGACACCTGAACTTTTTACGATAATTATCTATTTATAAGTTTATACGTAATTTTATTTGTATGATATGATGTTTTTTTTTTTTTTTTTTAGGCTGATTCTAATTCTGATGTTCCCCTGAAAAGAACAGAGACTTTGTTGTGCCATCGTTGTTGTTGCTTTTTGTTATGTATGTATGTAGTTAAATAAATGTATAAAGAAGAAGCTATTTAGTTTGTTTGATTTATTATTATATTTTTGCTTAAATTTATTTTATTGCATATATGCATTTTAATGAATTTATAAAGGAGAGATTAATTTAGTTATTTTATCTATTGTTGTATTTACTAGTTTTTTGTTTATTACTATGATATGATGTTTATATAGTTAGCTATTTATTAAGTAAGTTTTCTTAGATTTAAACTTTAAGTAGAATATATACATCAATGTTTTTTAAATTGGAAAAAAAGAATATTTTTTGAAAATTTATAGTTTCGTCAAAGAATTAAAAAAACTGGTACCTTTAAACGAAATCACATTCTGATCGATCAATACAAATCCAATAACAATAACTCTAGAAACGTTAACACACGTTTGTTGGTAGTTCAACGCATATTATGGTCCCCGTCCCCGGTCCCCTGTAATCGTGAATAATCGTGATTACGAGCAAACGGCTTCCGTGCAACGCACCCGCCCGGAACCATAACACGACTGGCAACTTGAATTAAAACAAAGCGTATTTACTTACCAACGACGCGACGTGGAAATAATTCGCCTAATGTTGTACACCTTCCTCTATTGTTCTACTTAATCCCGTAACTGCAGAATTTGGGCTGTTTATTTTTAAAAAGCGACGGTTTGTCTGTCCGTTGCAGAATTAGTCTGTTACTGTAAATTGAAGTATCGAAAAAGTCAACTATGTATTAAAATGAAAATATCGGCCAGCGACTACGTATCGCAATACAACGCGGTAATGCTGACAGCATTACCGCATGTCTGACAATGAATTATTAAGTTAAAATTAACTTATTAGAGTAGTTTAATTTAAAATCCTACATCTATATTTTTTTGGAAATAAAGACAATGTTTACTATGAAAATAGTTAAAAGTGCAGCATCTAATATCCAAAAGTTCCGTATGTCTAAATTTAAAACATGAATGTTTATTTTTCATGTTCGCAAAGTAATACAAAAATTGTATCTTTTTTTATGTCAGTCAACTATGTTGGAGGTATGCATAAATTTCGCTCAATAAGCTTATTTATTCATCTAATTGAGTGCACAACACGGCAGTAGGCAAAAACGTTCGAGTAAAATAAATGCAAGATCAAGAGGGACAATAAATATGGAGTTTGGCAGACAAGATGAAAGAAGGGGTGTTAATTATTTATTTTTATTGCAAATTTGTTTCTTTCAAAATTTTCTCTCAACCATTATTCTTTCAAAATATATAAATACCCTAATATTAAAGATTATGCTTGGATCTCAAAACTGTGTCATTTTAAAATGAGTTTTGATTAAACTTCGACACAGTTTTAAAGTGAAACCGTAACCTACATAATAAAGTACTTGTTAATGCAATTATTTTGTAGCTTAAGCGGAAAATCCCTTGGAAAATCTTGACAAGACTCAAGCAAAGTAATAACCTACTGTTGTAGTTCAGTGATCTGACTATTGAAAACACAAATTCGACACCTACATAAGTCGCTCAGTCATTGCTGTTGGCCGTTGTGTTTAGAAGGGTCCAAATAAAATAAACTAACCGCCTACACGGCGACGGATCGTTAAAACCACATCACAATGTCACTATCAGTTGATCACATGTGGGTCTACGTAATACATAATCGATTTTAAATATTGACGTTAAAATTGACGTGGGTATACAACTGACAGATTTCAAGTGAAGTGGATTTGCTCTCAAAAATATATTTCAATCGTTATTGGAATCGGACGTGTTGTTTGGCATAACAGGACCTCTTGTTTATATAACCTGTTCGTGTTTATGGCTAGCACACTCTATATTTGTTTCCTTTGTGGGGCTAACATCGACACGCATTCTGGGAGTCGTGCGCGTGCCCCTTCAGACATGCGCTCACGCAGGAAACACGCGCCACCGCGACCGCTAACGTTCCCCAGTCAACACACGATCGTTGAGCCCCTTACCTTTATGGACTTGACAAATGCCTTTTAAAGGTCATCCAGGTCAAGGAGATCAGCTAAATATTAAGTTCTTATAATATCGATATCGAACCTTTTTTTGACTCTTACCGATGGTTGGCGGCGTTTTTTTTCGGCGTTGTCCTTTTGATGTAGACGCCTATACGGATATATTGTTTTAACAAACCAATAAGTTTTATTTCGCCGACTGATCGAAATACACTGATGCAAAAACTAGTCACGTCAACCTAAGCCTTAAAAACTAGTCACGTTTCTTTCGATTTTATCAGGATTGAAGCTTAATAATAGGCAAATTGGTTCTGAGTACTTTGTGCTAACAAAATTAGGTCGGTATTCAGTTTAAAAGTCAATACATATTCCTTATTTAACCAGAAAGAGTTATGCAAGACTAGATAAGATATTCCTAAAATAACTTAAATAAAAAGCGTCAAGTGTTTGTACAATTTGATAATGAACCACGACCCATTCTTGGAAACATTTGTTTGTTTTTCGATAAAATATAATGATGACGCTGTCAGCCTTGCGGGCACCGAAGCAACCGAGTGTGGGCTCTCCTCCTACAAACGCAGACCTTGTCCTTATCTTTCACTCACCAGTAATTAGAATTTATAATGAAAACAACCATTCATAACTCAATGAATCAATGGCAATTCCTATTATTCTAAAGGTTGCTTGAAACCTTTTGTTTTACTGAAGCCCCAGATTAACAAGAAACAATAGCGGATCTGGTGGATTTCGTAAATTTTTGAGTAATCTCCAAATCCTACCAAGAAAGTTACAATTTGGACGGCTTAAAACAAAATAACACAAGAGACAAAGGAATTGAATAATATAAAGCCATTACGGATAATGCCGAGTGGGAAGAATTTAAAGCAGGTATTTGTTAGCGGCAGTTTGAAATCATTCATTCCTCACGCTTCAATGGTTTGTATGGGATGGGAATGGGACCCCTGGGAGACGTGCACCGCGCAGGTATACAAGTGCGGTCGCAATAAAATATTTTTTTGACGTCCACTTGTCTCGAGGCTCAAGTGCCAGAAAACTGTTTCAAGTTTTATCAGAGTTGTGGCGGTAAACGTAACTATGTCAACATGTGTATCCATGTGAAACTTCGTTCGACTATAATCTCGACAGTGAATAAAATTTTCCTCTGAGTCAAGAACGTTTTGCCAAATATATCTTCTTTATTTCAAATGGATATTAATGATAGCATAATTCCCACATTAACAAAACAGGTATTTTGTCGAAAAGTGTGAATACAGAGAGCATTGAATGTTTATTTAGATTTAAAAATTAATTAATTCATCGCGTTGAATTTCAACCGTTCATTACCTTTTGTTTTTATATTTCATCTTAGTTGATGTCTGCATTCAAACTAAACAAGGTGTTAAATTAGTGTTTATTTTAAATAGTAAATACGGCGGCGTTGACGTGAAACTCTATCATAGTAAGTCGGCTCCCCCAGTATAATACACCTTTGTCGACGCTCGGTCTTTGTCCCCCATGGGTGTAAGCGTATTTCTTTCTTGTTCACAACTGAACCCCATTTACGGGTGTACAGACAGCATAAACAATTTCTCGAGCGGCGCGCGTAAATTTGAGGTTATGTTAGTATTAATACGACATTCGCTAAAGACGAACGTGCGGTCGTGCAGCGCGCCGGCTGCCTTGTGATCGTGTGCATTTTCGTTACGTCACGATCGATATCTTGTACAATCGAGTGCATCATTGCAGTGTATGTGCACACAGTGGATGGAAATTAAATTTCACGAGTAAAAACCGACATGACAACCTTTTTAAAATTAACGTGTCAAGCGGACGTGCGCGTTTTGGATAAATTCAGTTACTCAGTTTAAAGTAAGTGCCTAGTAATGATATCCTTGCATGTTTGAATTAGTAATTTTGTTACTTCTTTTGTTTACTAACATTTAGCTAAAAAACAAGTCGTCTATTAATTTACATTCTTATTTGCTGTATTGGCCTTGCGATCCTGAACACTACTGTATTTATTATTAGTAGGTCATGTGGTATTTGATTTGAAAGGTCTGCAATTAAAAACCGTTACGTCTATTAGTAAACAAGGGTATGATATTAATTTTTCTGCTTCGTTGATATCAACATTCGTTGAATTATACTGAAAACGTGAATTTATCAATACATATTTATACTCTACTATGTAAATATCACTTGAATATTTACATTTCAATTTAATGCAACGTATTCCCCATGCAGTCACCTGGAACGATGTAAATAAATGTTCAAATAATATTTGCACAAAAAATAACGTATCGTTCCTTGCTTTTCTACGAGCCCTCATAGCTTGAACCCTCACTCGCCACACTCCGGCAGACAAACGTGCCAAAATTTATTTGCGCTTGAATTGAATCTTATTCTTTTGCCATAAGAACGATAATGCTTCGTGTATCTGTTGTTGTTATAATAATATGTGCACCGTCAGCGTCGTGCATTCATCCCGCACCCTCTTTTATTACCTATACCGTATGCATGTTGCGGTTCTCATTGTGACTTGCATCAATCCATTAGAGCGATTAGTCTCTAGTAGGTATTTAGATAATGCATTGTTACACAAACGTTATTGAGGAAGATTAAAGCTCATTGTTCGTAAGGCGTGTCAACATCTGTGCGGTTTTTTGAAATCGATTTTGTAACGGCCATGGCCATCTCGTATTTTTTTTATTAAACTATTTGTCCTGATTATATTATCATGATATCTTACGAAAGCATTCGGTAAATTGCTATTTGCGTCCTCCTTTTCATTGGTTTTGTACGTAAGTAGAGCTTTTGTGTTGGAAATAAACTTTTTAATTTAATTTAACTCCCTACCTTTAATTTACTACAATTTAGCTGACTATTTTTATTTTTTTATGGGTAGCCACTGTTGTTAAAGTGTCAAAACATGGTATCACAGATAAATTATGATAAAAGATTCATCAAATTTCAATAGTAATCAGGGATTGCAACTGGTCTTCATTCTTATCCAGTAATAATTCTTGAATATATTACTGTGTGTAACCCATTTGTTACAGCCGATGCAAATTTTCAGTAAAATGTGTTTATCGAACATCTTAATTAAGCTTTACTATTACTTGTCTTCATACACTGTAACAGCACAACAGTCAACAAACGTTATTTACGAAATGCCGTTCATACTCCAATTCCCATGTCATCTGCACAAAGCATAGCTCTACATAAAATACCATTGAAAACCGTTACTAAGATTAGCAAACGGATGTCTCCGACTTATTTTATGTCTGGAATTAAGTCTGAATCAACTGCATCTTTAAAGTAGCAGTTATTTTAGTTTTCTGCATCTCTTTAAAAGGCAGGCGGGTTTATGATCAACCGGAGATACAAGATTTACCAATTATAGGCAATGAGTGGGGGCTAAAGATTAGCAATGACTCCGAAATTAAGCAGAAATCTATAACTTTTGTCCTTATAATACTCTTTAATACTGTTTTATAGCCGGTGTTTTTAATAGCTATGCAGTTTTGGTAGACTCCATTTGGGAGAATGACTCCTCCTACGTGACAAACCACATAATTACCAGATTTAAGGTGCCATAGGAAATAAAGTAGCATATCTTAGAAGGTCTTAACTGCCTCAATGGTTTATTGGTCAGCGTATCTAGCGAACTTTCCGTCAGGAAATTCATTATAGCAGCACGGAATTGGAATTGTGTCCGGTGGATGGCGATAGCTTGCTGACTCACCTATACCATAACAGGTGAAATGTGAGTGTTATACACCTCTGCCACACTCTTCTGGATAATATAGGCGTGATGTTATGTTATGTTATCTTAGAAGAATGTTAGATGATTCAAACGTTTTAATTTTTTAAGTACATATCGTTATTTTTGTAAAAGCAGAGTTTGCTTCGATTTGGCAAATTTTTCCGTTCCGCTTCTGCATTCCTCACCTCTGGTGAGCCCTTTGAGCTTACAAGAGGTGATATATAAATATAAATATCTCACAAATAAATATTTCACAACTTACACACAACGCCATCTACTCCTAAACTAAGCAGAGCTTGTACATAGGGTACTAGAATAACTGATACTAATACATGTACACTTTTCTTTTTTAAATACATACTTAATATACATAGAAACACCCAGACTAAGACAAACCTCTATGTTCATGCACACAAAGATTTGTCTTAAGCGGGAATCGAACCCGCGACATCGGCGTCGCAGGCAGGTACTCTACCCACTCCGCCATCCGGTCGTCAATGGTCTAGTGGTTAGCGTATGCGACTTTCACCGCGAGGTCTCCCCTGGCATACCATGGAACCTAAACATAACAGGTGAAGTGTGGGTGTTGTACACCTCTGCCACACTTTCTGGATAATATAGGCGTAATGTTATGTTATATTATGTTATGTTATCTTAGAATAATGTTAAGAACTTGTTGAACGGACATGTTAGGTGAGAAATAGAGACGCGGAACGGGAAAATTTGGCCGAGTTGAAACGAATGGATAGTAGGTAGGTGTCTTACGAAATAGACAATACAAATTAAGCACCTTCTTCTGACATCAGTAGGTATAGGCTGTATAGTATAGCCAAGTCAGTGGCCATAGAACTGCGAACTTGATGACCTCGGCTTTGTACCCGCGACACGCTTCGATGATTTGGCTTGTTTAAAGTTACATGCGTATTAAAATGAAATTATCATCTGCCCCGTTGGTGGCAAAAATATCTTTAGGCACTGTATTTCCGAAGGTTTTCAAGTTTAAGATGGTCTGTAAAGACATAAAACCTGCACTTGGTAAAGATAAAGAGTTAATATGCACAGTTTCATTCTGTCATTATTATAAATAGTTTAATAAATCGGCTGATCACTGTCTCTTGAGATACAGGACTACCTAGTTTAAGAGGCAGGGACACTATTATGAATGTATATTACGAATATAACAACATGAATAACATCTTTGTACCTAATAATATACCATTTAATACTTAATGTACTCCATTGTTGTAACTCTGTATTTTTTGGACAGTAAATTTTATTATTATTATTATATAGCAGTAGCATTGACAGAACAAGAATCCATACTTGTAATCTCTTTAGTAATATTACGAGAGTCATGAAAAGAAGTGCAAGGATAGAAACTAAGGTATGCAAAAGATAATAACATAATACAACTTAATTTATTAAATGTATGCTAACAATCATGACTTATATTATGGTAGGTCCATTACGACTACTACTATTACTACAAAAAAAAGCTAATGTTAAACATAAGGGATTTTAAGTTTAATTTACACGATTTTTTCATAACGACAACTCGACAGACACTTTAGTCAAAAAAAAATGAAGTTTTTTAAAGTCATAGTCTCTAATGTAAAAGAAACTTTTCTTTTCTTTTTCTTTTTTTTCTTCTAATTATTTTTTTCTATTTTCTTTTTCTTTTCTTTTTTTTTCTTTTTTTTTGGTCCTGCAAAGGATGATAGAATTTCGTTTGTAGTAGTTTAGTTATATCTTATTCTATATCGTTCTATATCATTTGAAGTAAACGAATAAACTTTTATGACATTTTAACTACATTTTACATTATAATGCAGGTTAAGCAATGCTAACCGCGGTTGTCCGTGGATGGGTAACCGCCTCAACATAACGAGTTTTCCTGTGCCTCGGCAAACACGTTAGGATCCGGGTTGACATTTGAAGATGGCAGTTGTTACGAGTAGTTAGAGGTGCAAAGTCTGACAGTCTAACAAATTATAGTGTCACCTCCTAATGGGTTGTCTGATGGCATTTACTCCACGTAAAATACTGATATTTAGCTAAATCCGTTAGACTAGAAGCCGAACCTCATGTAATTGGGGAAAGGCTCGAAAGATTGAAGATTGAATGCACATCTAAAAGCATTTAAAAGTAAGAGCACCAGAAAACATACCTTTCAATTGCAGGGTAACATCTTGTGGCACCTTTCGATAGTCAAGTCCATAGTTTGTAGGTCCTTGATTTATACCAATTTGAGTGCAGTGTGCAACATTTGACAGGCGCCTTTATTCTGCTATCAATTGTAACGTTCCTAACCTTTTGGAGTACAGTCACGAATACAGCCTAACAACGAGGTGGTGCGTGCGCCATAAACTTGTGGCAGAGCTTTTATACACGAATTGTGCCTTCAATTAAAATGGTTGACGTGGGATTATTCGTTATATAGACACTAGTTTGCCCAGTATCGTTGCGTGCTACCGATAGGTCTATACAGTTCTGTGTAGTGTTATAGGATATCATTGTCATATTATGACTTCTAGTGTTTGGTTTTCGAAAGTAATTCAGATAATATGATTAAGGTCCAGTCTAAGTACCTCTTTTAATTTTAATTAATGTCCATACAATACCCTTGTGTTTGAATGTTTACTACTGTTTTCTGTCTTCCTTTAACAGGCAATTTACGGAGACAAGGCTGTTTACAATGCCTACAACAAACGTTCATTCAGAGTTTTCTACCATCTTTAACCACAATAGGATCATAACTATATTAATGACATTTATAAATACTTCACAATGGTTTCATTGACTTTATTCTTAATGAGCAAAGTAATGTAGCGAAAACAAAGAATAACTCAATTACAAATGATAACAGGCGACTAATTTTGTTGTTTACGTGAAATAACAACATTTTCTTTATCTATATGAGGTTTTAGACCTCAATTTAATTGCACATAATCTTGAGGAAAATTTAACCACACTTACATTTAGCGATTAAGGAAACTGACGTAATTTAAACTAGTGTGTGAGCTTGTGGAAAATAAGTAAATGAAGAAAACCGCAATATACCTAGGCATAACCCTTAAAAACATCGTAAAAAAATATTTGATATTTTCTATCTACCCCAACAATATAATTCTTAAATTAGACAGTGAAAAGGTCTCTGGAGAGAATTACTTTCAGTTATTTGAAAAATGGGGACCGTCCTATCATATTAGCACAATTTTAATTCATTCGCGCGATAAAAAATCGTTGACGCACCTGAGTATCTATTTATCTTTATCTCTCAAACGCAATTATATGCTTCTCAAAACCACTATAAGCAGATTTTGCATTCAATTAAAATAAGGAATAACACGTACGTCTGCTGCAGTTCAACACTATTATTATGCATTTCTGATTGTAATAATGACATCAAAGTTTTCCACAGACAGGTGTTAGTGGATATATCTCTTCTGACACCCACAGTTGTAGCTCCTCAATGAATAATGTATTAACATAATCTTACAGGGTCAAGTGGTAAAACACTTACCGTAATGTCTTAATTCATTAGCGTAGGTTCTAAAATGCATAGCATAATCAGAAGGCGAGCATCGGTTCGGGTAACAAAATGTTTAAGGTTTTAAATATTTCTCTTATTACTTAACTATTAGTAGTTGACTGCCTCGATGGTCTAGCGGTTAGCGTATACGCCTTGCACCAAGAGGTCTCCGTTTCAATTCCCGGGTAGGATAAGTGCTTATTTACACTTAAACACAGAAAAACGATAAAAAATACAAAGTAAGTTTTCATCAGCATCTTAACCTAAGTTTGTAAGTAACATGTTTTTTCTCACAAGCTGTACTAGATGTCAGTCGGCAGATAAAACGTAACTTCTTGAGGCCAGTATGATAAACAGCATATTCCGGGTCTCCCACGCGGCTTATCAAGATGTCGGACAATGAAGGCTTGATTAACGGAGTACATGTAAATAGGGCTCTCATGAGATAAAAGAGTTAGATATTGAGACGTTAATTACTATTTCGATCAGTCCGTTATGTGAGCGATGAGCCAATAACTGATATTTTCTTCTTCTACTTGCCCTTTTCACAGACTATTTGAGGTTGGCGCTTTTTTCTTCATTCTCCTGTGTCAACAATCCATCCATATTTTCTTCGGCCTGCCTCTCCCTGTCATTTTATCGATATTTAAACTGTAATAACTTCCATCCGTCTAAAAAACTATTATATCACGCTTGCTTGTCTCGGAAGTGATATAGACAGGTGTATCATACTCGCATTTTACTTGTGTTTTAGGTTTCATGTTTCTATGGACATTGGGGTATACGGACAAATTGACAAACTATGTGTTTTTTCTTATAAATTTTATTAAATGAAACAAACAAATAACTATTTACGACAGTTTATTAAGTCCTTAAATACCCCAAACTATGAATAATAATGACCTTAAAAATATCCATTCATAATACTTCACAATCCCTTTAATAATAGTGCTCATGTTTATAAAATAAATATAGGTACTTATTTGCTTTTAACTCAGAAGCTAATATTACATGTAACGTAAGTAACAATTCACTACAACCGTTACGCTGATGTCATTTGTTATTTTCATTTAAAATAACTATCCAATAACATAATGGATGCTTGTCACCGGCTAAACTTAGAAAATAATGCTTTGAATAGGAAACATGATGAAGTTTCTTCAATTATGACTCCATTCTTTTGTCTTTGTTCTTACGTAGGTATGTGGTTTCTAAAATCATTGCGCGTTTTAGTAACACGCTCATAAACAATAAAATAATATTTAATGAAACAGAATTAAACATGACTAAAACAACGCTGTTTTGATAAGCCTGAAATTTCACGGTGCAGTTTCCGATTTCGCAAGCTTAACCCCATGAAAAAATATTACCTATAACATTTTTATCGCTAACTTTGAAGAGTGAAACAGCGGTGTGTGAATAATTTCGTACAACATGGAGTTAACCCGGTATATAAATTTACTTTTACTGGGCTTTTACTGTTGCGAAACCCTGCATGTTGTCCCACATACGACGTCGTTACTCCTCAGCGAAAATTGCCGCCGTCAGTCATCCATCAATTGAAACTTGAACTGTACTGACATTCTATATGAACCGAACAAACTGCACACTGCATACATTACAGTCTCATATTTCGAATAATTTATTTTAATGCCTGTTTTCTTGACACATTACTACATCGGAGTGAAACTATTTCTAGTGTCATGAAAATTTATGAGTGACTTTAAGCTTGCTGGTTTACAGTATCTTTACTACCTTCATATAATAGAGCACGGTCAGCATAGTGGGAGGTCCCAATCATACACGCACGACCAATTAGTGACGCTTGAATCATTCGTAATCCTTACTTAAATTAATAAGACTGATTTACGTAATAACAGGGAAATAAATAACATAGGATGAGTTGATCTTGTGCCGTATGATTCATAGAAGGACAAAAACAATACATCGACTCTATGGGTTCGTATTTCTCCTCTCTTCATACCTCTGGTTGAGTAAATATATCCATTCATTATCCATCCAGATCCATTTTAATTTTAACTTATTTCGATTTGAATCTGCAACCGAAAATTTTATTGAAGACCTGACGATTGTATATACATGTGCGTTGTTAAGAAGAGGTTCTGCACGAGTTGACCCTGGATATCAGTATTCAATGACCATGGTATGAAAACCAAGATGCAGCTATTTATATATATAGCCCCGATAAAGACTCTTTATAAGTATGATTTCTGCTTAGGCCTGGATAATTATGATGACATTATGCTTAAATAATTACTATGTATTGATCTAGGTACCTAGGACACATGTAATAGGTAAGTAACTAAGACTAGGTAGTCTAGGTACACGCGCTTATACCAAAACAAATGCAATGATTACTTTCATAGATGTATCGTGCGCAACAACGTGTTCGTGCTTCACGTGAATGTGGAAGTTTAAAATACGTTTTATTCAGTAAAAAGTTATTAATAAATTCATGGAAATTAATTGACATAATACTATGTAACGTATGTTTACATTGTTAATACACAAAGCCACGTTTTAGGTATGATGGTTTACCTTTAATAGAGCAAAGAGGTAACCAAGTAAAAAATCGCTAGAGCAATCCTCGCTCTGGGGTAGTCAAGGGTGTGTAATGTAAGATGTAAATGAATTGCTAGAGCGGCAGTTTTGTTATTTGCCTCGGGCAACACGAGCCAACCCCTACTCTCCTAGGCAAAAGATTATGAAAACATCAAAATAAAACTCTTACATGACATCCTTTTAAAATTGGGTTATGTTTTATTGATGTTGCACGTGTCTATAAGTATATTTCATAATTTCAAAGTCACAAACTAAAATGAAATATCAAGAAAATAAAAATAATTTTGAATTCTTTTCCCGGCTCTAGAATCATTCATAAAATCTTATGAACTAGTTTTTTTACAGTTCGATTTCTATAGGTACCAATGTGCTACAAATTAGTACTAATTACTAAACATATTTAGTATTATTTAAGTAACATGTTCCACCCACAGTCAGAGGTTAGTTTCGTACTCTCTACAGTTTAAAATTAGTATATTTGTTATTTTAATGACGCGGTTACCATTCAATGGCTGACATTAGGAAGTTCTACCATTTCAGCTGTTTTGTTATGTAGAGTGGTGTGAATAAATTACACTCAAACTTTTGACAAAGAAATATGCGAGCGCATTTTTGGGTAACTCTTTGTTGAGGAACGCTAAAGTAAGGAACCAAACTTTTCACGTAAAAACTAAGTAATAACTATTTAAAGAAAATATAAAAAAAATAACCTACTTCTAAAACATCAAAACCTGTTTCTGGCGTTATTTAAATGCTTTTGAGTTTTTGAAAGGCAATTAATATATTTTTTAATATATATAAGTATATATTTTTTTAGCAATACTACTAGAAATACGATTGAAGTAATCGATTTGATTTAAAGGTTTTGTGGCACAATAAAGGTGTACGCGATTCATCTGCTCACCCTTTAAGACATACACAGGCGTGATATCATGTTATGTAATAATGAATACAATATACAGACAAACTATTGCACAAACGGTTCATTAACTGTTTGTTTTTGAAGAGTTCCATTGCCTGTCTCGGAAGATTTTATAAGATCCTAAGAAATTATATGATAATACCTTGCAACACAAGAATTGTAAAACTGCTGTCAAATCGAATTAGCAGGTTCTGAGATAATCGCGAACTTTTTTTATATTTTTACTCATCCTATTTAAATTTTAGTGTGACACGGGCGATATTTACAGCCATATTTTTTCAGGAATTGGTCTTACCTGTATAGATTGAACTCTGAACTGTCTTTGTATAATTACCAAAAAAATAAATTATTTACCTTTCAATACAAATAGAGTGCTAAGTGACGTTAAAAGACTTTCAATGTAGCCAGAGCCACAACTGTTAGTCATCATTTATGAGAATAAATTACGATTCTAGAAGTCTCTTGTGAAAAATTACGATTTTGCTAACTTTTGTCAGTTATTATAAGAGGAACGTAAGCTGTTTGTTATATTAAGTCCCAGTTTTACAGGTGTTAGATAAACCCTATTGGCATGATAAGCGAATAACGCACTTAAGGAAAGTGACAGTAGTGTTCTTTTTCAAGTGTAACTTGTGTCACTTTTAAACTTGGTCAGGTTATATTTTATGGGTCGGATAAGATTTATCCAGAACCATAAAAATTGTCCCTTAATATTGCTGCATAGGACTTCGACAACCGATTCTATACATCATTGTTCATTTCCACCAGTATTTTGCATACGAATACCTGGGGTTAATAAATACTCATCATGTATAAAATCTTAAGTTTCAATAAATGTCGCTATGACGCAACCTCCTTGTATATTCTATTTACGTAGCACGAAAACACTTCCAAATAGTTATGAACGTCGTGTAACTTAAATGTGAAAATATTTGCAAAACATATTTCATGACATCATTTGGGAGGATCTAAAAGATTTTCTCACGCACTTATATTGTTCTTTCCACCTCACATATCATACCCACAGTCAAGATAGCAGTACGCTTGGAATCCTTATGAATCATTCTTGTAATAATGATATTTTTAAAGACAATGGACTTTTACATCGAATCACTCATTAAATGGAGTGATGGTAAAAACTAGGTACAATGACTTTTGACTGCAGGTGGACAGCTGGTGTAGTTGTTAGAAGTTTCAGCCGGTACACTACACTTAGTTAGTGATGTCGGTTTAATTCCCAAAAGAAACAAATGTATGTGTTATTTACAAAGATTACTTCTGAGTCTGGGCTATTTTATAATATGTAGGTACCATAAGCCAGTAGAGCGACCAGCTAATATTGTACCAATAAAGCAGGCATTAAAATATAATTCAAAGGCTTTACAAGTACAACAATGAAATTGGCACAGGTCGATTTCTCTAGAGAAAAAATAAAATGGTAAATAACGAACATAATAGAATGAGCGAGACGCAATTTCCCAGATTCATTCGATGAGCTAGATGTGGAACGCGGGTATTTTAACTCGTTTGCAAACAATGTTATAGTGTACCTCTACCATCGATAGTAAACGATTACTGAATAGAAAACGTTTCAAGTCAATATGGAGTTGGAACATTTAAAGGTATTGTTGCAGCTGAAAATTATATTAGTCAAGAGTAAAGCGAGACTAATACGGAATAAGCTTACGTATATTAAAGTTTATCGGCTTGAGTGTGGCTCACGTCAATAATACAAAAGATTGTTATCGAATCCTTCTATCTTTTGTTCAGATATAGGTACCAATCCTTTTATCTTTTGTTCAGATATAGGTACTTATATCCATTGGGTCATAGAAACGATTCCTACGTCCGGCGCAGCGAATTGGCTAATCCTTTCAGCACGATGGCAAGTCAAAATTAAATTTGACTCAGCCATCGAAACGACGAAGAAGAAGACGAAACGACGACATCATCCATCCGTCAATTAAATTCCTTCAGTATATATGAACTACAGCAGTCATCAAAATTGATGCTGAACAGATATCCACCTATTGCAATACCGTAGCCGACCTACTTGTTCATAGAATTACAAATAACGTTATAAACTATTTGTAAACTATTTGTAAACTATCAACAATAAGCGGTACCGTCTGCTTCTTATTGTGTCATTTTCATTTTTAAATTACGTTTGTGACATCAGTCCTACATTTGTGTGCGCAGCTGAGTGTTGATATTATCACTATTAGGAAATACTTAAATTATCTGAACAAAAAGCAGGCTTAGTTCAGTATATTGTACTAGTTAAACAAATTTATGGTATTATTTAAGCAGATACACACACTATTTCTTATATTAATCTTTAGTAGTTTTACTTTTAAGTCAATACTAAGAAACAGTTAAAAATATTATGGGCTTCTGCACCGTGCAGTCGCTTTAACCAACCAGCTACGGTCGCCTCTTACCAGGACCCTAAATTTATTTAAATATATTATAATAATTTACTAAGCATAGCTAAATGCTATAAAATTGGTGGTAAAGCTCTTGTGAACGAGCTCGAGGGCGGCAGCACTACCGTCTCACCTTTAACCTGCCGCCAAATAGTAGTGCTTCCATTACTGTGTTCCGGTTTGGTGGTGAGATCAGGCCCTGAAATTACTGGCACATGAGGCATAACACCGTAGTCCTCAGCTGCAGCGACGCATCTATAATCTGCTATTGTGGATTGTTGATGTCCATGGGCTGTACTCCACTTACCATCAGGTGGACTACACGTTCGTTTGCTGTGGGCCTAGCATAAAAAAAAAACAATAATAAATTTGGAGTTTAAAGTCAATTCCTACAGTAAAAAAATATTTGAAATTTTACGGTGCATGTAAGATTTTCATATTACAACATAATAATATAGACATTATAGTATGTTGACATAAACATTGCTCGTGCCTTAGCACTAGTACTGACTTAATGTAGGGACACTGAGAAGCCTTCTAATTAAATTACCATTCGTCATCTTGTTTATTAAATAACGCATACCTACATGTGAGTCTTACTTGTATTATTATTTATATAAGTTAGTTGCCAGTTACCACACTTTTGTAACTTCGTGATATAAACCTGGCTTTCTTCTAGCGGTCCTCATCCCATTTTATTTGAGATCGTTGGCACAAAACGTCTTTTTCTCCGATTTCCTCAGTTAGCCGTCTGTTTATCACTCACTCTCTTTTCTTGAATTTATAATTATCTTCGTTCGCGCAATCCATCTATATTTTCTTCAGTCTGCCTCTATCTGTCCATCCATCGCCATTAAAACTGATCAGTCTTTTTGTCACAAGATTTTTATCCCTTCTCTTCACAATGTCCATACTTGCTTATCTGGAAAATTCAAGTACATACCGCTTAAAATCTGTTTACGTACCTACTTATTCATTTTGGAGGTCACAACGTGATGTTGTACAGTTTTACATACGCGTATTATGTTCGTTCATATCGTGCGTTACTTAACATTTCAAATTGGTAGTATGAAAGAGGCACGCTGATATAGGTACGGAACCAGACGCGGGTCACATTCCAAAAGGCCTATTGTGCCACTATCGCTCTCGGAGCTACGCATAAATCTCAGTTTGGTTAATAAGAGTGGGCGCGACATGCCGGGATATGGCCACCAAACAGTTTCGTTGTATATTACCCATAAATTCCGTCAATATCGCATGACCAGTGACTTACCGGACTATAAATTTATCTACTAGATCTGGATAGACTATAGATACAGAGTTTATAATGAAGTCATTGGATATCAGGTTTTACTCGTGGTCTTAACCTTGATGAATTGTTATTTACAATCTGCGATTCTAAACAATTGATTATTTGTTTGTTTTTATTCAGATTTATGTAACGAGACAAATGATATTACGTATTCGCATTATTTTTATCTTAGACAAAAGACAATCACTAAGGCTTTACGTTTGCAACACCTGAATTTAAATTTGGTAAGTAAAAGCCTACAGTCAAATAATAGAGATATACTGCTGTGATTTTGGTAGTAGATTACACCGATTATCCCTTGGGTGGAATCGGCTACCGTCTCTAAATAAACACGCCAGTTTATAAACCAGCATTATTAGTAAAGTAGTCCATTATCTCATTGTAAACAAAAAATAATAATTTTCTCTATAAAAGCACAAAAATACCATGTTATATTTAAAAAATTGAGTTTTATGTCAGCCTCTACCTAAAGGTTCTATGTTATGATAGTAATATCAATTTAAATCGAACTCGATTTCGGCCTAGGCAGACGCATGGCGCTTAAATTTAACTATGTATACAGGTTGCATCGGATATCGACATGCATTCAACTTTCCAACTTTCGATGCTGATAACGGATGCAGACTGTTATTTTGCCGCTTCACACGTCACATGCATTGTGCCGGTCGGAGCCACTTGAACTCCCGTGGAATGAACAACTAATGGATTCAGGCTTTAATAGCGATCCACTTGAGTTCAAAGAAGGGCCGCCAGGGGGCAGGGAGCCCGGGCAACAATCGGGGCGCTTGCCCGACCCATCTGCTGACGCTACAAATTCTCCCTTTGATTGTGTCACGTACACATCTGTTGATAAGCACCCATTATTCAAAAACTAAAAGTGCCTTTTTTTGCGAAAATCACTTCCAAAAATGGTTTAATAAATTGCAGTTATAAAATTGACAAACTGTTTGTTTCGTTGTGATTTTGTTTATACATTATTGTGACATTTTAAATCGTGCCTCAATTTGCAGTTATTATGTGAAACTTTTGCAATTAACAAATTGCAATACCGCAAAATATTATGTAAGGCGAGGTTTTCCCTGACATTTAAGTCGTCTCGCCTTGAAGATGTAAGCTTATGAAGATAAATTGACTGTACAATTATCTCTATTACGCAATTCTATCATAATAAAATACCATCCATTGTTATAATATCTCTAAAAACCGACCTCTTTACATATCGTTAATAAATAAAACAGACTTTATCTTGACGTCAGTTAATTAAGTTTCGATCACAATAGTGAGCGAGATCTTAGAGTATTGTTGGCAATTGAGGACGTCGCCGTGTGCCGTAAAAAGTGTTCCAAACAGTGAGTAAGAAGTGTGGGAGTAATTAACCTGTTACGATCTCTACGCCTCTCCATTGATGTCTCTTCATCTGTTACACTATTGAGACCTCGTTATTATCTACTTACTACTTAATATCTTCATACACTGCACAAGAAAATAATTGTGGTAATCTCTTCTTATTATAGCGTCAACCGGTAGCGTGTTATTATTTAAGTTTGAAACTACCTAATTTGGGTTCATGCTTTCTTATTTATTATACTCTAGCTTTTGCTTGTGGCTTCTCCTGGCTGGTATGTCGATAAAGAGAAACCTATATTTATATTTATCTCTAGGCTTTAAGCTACATGTGCTCAAAATTATAGCAAAATCGACTCGGTACTTTTTGCGTAAAAGAAACAGAAACAAGAGGCGAGACATTCACACATCCTCACATACACACTTTCGGAAGTATTATAAAGATAAAGATAGTAGCACGATAGATATTTGGAATTGTGCCCGGTGCATGGTAATAGGCTTACCCCCTACCCCATGGGACCTAAACATAACAGGTGAAGTGTGGGTTTTTTACACGTCTGCTAAACCCTCCTGAGTAATATAGGCGTGATGTTATGTTTAATGTATATTCGAAGGATTTATAAGAAATATTAGAAGGGTAGTCCGCGATGCGGCTTTCTATATCTTCAATCAGGAAAAAAAAACTAAAACAGCATATACAATACAGTTGCCTACCCGCCTAATAAAAACACTTAGTGTATCTATTTCTATTTACGCATATTACTTGTTAGCCCTTGTAGGTAATTATAGAACACTATACTGCGTAACAATGAGTCATGTACCACCAGTTACAATTTAGGCAACGCTAACCAGACCTTGTTTCTACCAGTGGGGATTTGCATACCCACTGGTAGTAGATGTAGTAACTATTTAGTTAGACGCAGTTTACTTCGGTTGTAACGAAATGTGCGTTTACATGTTGTTTTTTTCAACTTAATAGTGGATAGCAGTAACATCTCTTAAACAACTTTACTATCAATCAGTCCAATTTGCTTTTATGCGTAGAGGCAATTGCTGGCAAGTAACAAGGGCTATAACTGTCTTGGCAATAGAAAGCCCGGATTATTCAGTCGTAAATTGCTCCTATTTTGCTAATAGGCAGTGACAGCCAGCCAACTGACCGGAAGATCACTGACCAGTACGGCACGGCGCAAGCGCTGCCAAATTCGGCTCACAACGGTACCCGTTGGCGAAATTAACGCCAATTTTATGTACCAACCATAGCTATGGAGCCCATAGATAGATGATGGATGAAAGTCTAGACGCACACACGCTATATTTCTGACAATATTTACCGAATTTACTGTTTTTATGAAACTTTGACTAGTCAGTACGTTAAATATTGTTAATAATATTGCGTGTGTGCGGCTTGTCAAACAATCTGTTGACGATAAATTGATTCATTTATTCATGACATAGATAGATGAATCAATCCAGCGGTTGAAAAGATAAGTGAACAAAATGGTAGTGTTGAAAAATAACGCAATATATTTAAAAAAGTACGTGTATATAAACTTTACTGATGCAAATTAAATACACATACACGTCATACATGCATAGCATTCTGCCTTTATTATTAAAGAAGGTGCATATTACCCACATATTATCTGTTATGTTTAGGCCCACGTTATAGGGGGTGAGCCTATCGCCATATATCAAGCACAATTCCAGAATCCGTGCTGCTATTGAGAAATCCCAAATAACACCTTTGCCCGGCCCGGGAATCGAACCTAAGACCAACGAGGCAGTAACATTAATGTTGCAAATAATTGAAAGAATCTAATGGTAGAGCTTTTGTGACATGATGCGGGAGTCAGCGGGAGGCAACACACTGTACCTTTGACCTTAAGTCAAATAATAGTACTTGCAAGAGTTCCGGTTTTGTGGTGAGACTATATTATTAACCCAGAAATCACCGGCACATGATGCGCTATATTATACTTCTCAGATTCGGACTTCCTTTTTGTTATGTATAAATTTATGTTATACGTATAGGGTGTAATTACAGCGATATCGATGGACGCACACGTTACAGTTTACAGACTAATAAATATTTTACAAAATCTCTATACAATTTGTAGATTTAAGTTAAATAGATTAAAGATCACTGTTGCATTTAACTGATAAGTATAACATTACTGTTCTGGATCTTATTCAAAAATATTATATGGAAGTGTAAGTTTATAAAGAAGGTTTATGAATTTTAAATTAAATTGCATGTAATTCTGCACCTAAAGTGGAGTCATTTTAATAGGTCACATTTGACAGTTCATTTATGCAAAGTAAAATCTTACGTTAAAGGAATAAAACTCAAGAAAACAACATTAGTTTTTTTACAATTATTTATTTAGAAAATTGGACTCTACTCCAGATGTACATAAGTAGCACTTTGCTTTGCATAAATAAACTGTCAAATGTTACCTATTAAAATGGCCTTACTATAGGTTTCTTACATGACGTAAATAAATTATAATATAGATTTTGCGGCAATATTACTCCCCTAAGGGGTTAGTAAGGGATTGTTAGTTTGAATGAAAAACTTGACAACATAGAAAGAAATCGTGCATAGGTTACATATATAGGTTCCTTACAAGACGTAAACGAGTTGCGGATAAATTAAATTAAGGGTTACAAGTATATGAGGAAAGTTCCTCAATTTTGAAGGCATGGAAATATTAAATTCCACGAGGAGAGGTCCCGAAAGAAAAAGCTAGTATTTACATATAATATAAAATAAAAGATCTTAATGTCATAGTTTACTACACGGGGGTTATTTTATTAGTGTTATTACGCAGGAAATTCAAAGGAAAAATTTAAAATGGTGCCCGGTGGATGGCGATAAGCTGAACCCCTATCTCATGGGACTTAAACGTAACAGGAGAATTGTGGGTGTTGTACACATCTGCAACACCTTTCTGGGTAATATAGGCGTGATGTTATGTTATTTAACTGAAATCAATTAAAGTCGATCGATAGGTTTAATATATCATGATGCAGGCAGTAAGTCTTGAGCTTTTGAACTTTCCAAAGCTTTCTTAATGAAGTTTGAGAACTAGTGCCTGAGAGAAAATTAATTTGGTATCTAGCTGAAGTATAAAAGTAGTGCTGCCACGCCTATTTTCTTCTCAACTCGTAAAGTTTTAATAATAAATAAATAAATAAATAAATATTCCACAACTCACACACAACGCCATCTAGTCCCAAACTAAGCACTATGGGTACTAGAATAACTGATACTAATACATATATACTTTTCTTTTGTAAATACATACTTATTATACATAGAAACACCCAGACTAAGAAAAACCCCCATGTTCATGCACACAAAGATTTGTGTTAAGTGGGAATCGAATAATGGTAAAGCTTTTGTGAGCACGAGAGTTAAAGCACCACCATCTCTTTCACCATGTCACTAAAGAAATAGTTCAATAACAAAGAACATTTAAAACATAACATCACGCCTATATTACCCAGAAGAGTGTGGCAGAGGTTTTCAACACCCACACTGTTAAGTATAGGTCCCATGGGATAGAGGGTTAGCCTATCGCCATCCACTGGGCACATTTCAAACTACATGCCGCTATTGTGAATTTCCTTACGGAAAGTTTACATATAAAACTGCGCGATCCGGAAATCGAACCCGAAACCTCGCGGTGAGAGACGTATACGCTAACCATTAGACCATCGAGGCAATTTAATTAAAGAACATTTATTTCCCAATATAAATCTCCTAATCAAGATTTATACACAACAAAGGCGAATTTCACGTGTATTTTACCGCCTTTAAGCCTAACCACTAAAGATCTTTACTTCAACCATCACGAAAACGGGATACCTTCTAAATATATTCTATAATCCAAACATACGAGTGGTCAGTGCAGCAATAGATCTATCCCCTTGTTTTTTGTTCGACCGCAGCACCCTTTATCGGTCGTAAAGACCACCCTCGGGAGCCGAACCCGGAATTTAATTACTTGCTTGTGTCCACCAACCTTTATACGATCTCTGGAGACTAATATTATACTGCGGCCCACGCAACTACATGTATAATGTATAAATTGGTAGTGTAATCAATATTTAGAATAGGGCAGTTCAAAGAATTGCTTCTGGGGCGTTAATTTTGTATGAACAGTAGTTTTATAGCGACGGTCATTTTGGTAATACAAAACTGTTTTTACAAAACTTTCGATACAATTTTTAAAAGTAAACTTTTATTTTCTGCCAATTAATAAAATTAATACCACGTTAAGTCTTCTCAATTTCTCATAGTTGCAAAAAATAGATAGTTAATTCGTTTATTGTTTGGCGCCGACTCAAAATTAGTAATATACTTATAATATTTTATAGTTTATGTAACTAAGTTCAATACCCAAGTCTTAAAAAGTTTAACCTATTTTTACTTTTTAATTCTCTTTCATCGGTTTTATTTTTCGTAAAAAAATTATATTATAACACGTCTATTAAAACTACATAAATCGTACCAAATACCAGATATTTATATTTGTGTCTAACATTGAATCCTCTACTTCTATAATTGTTTGTAAAATGGACATACTATTTCCCAGTGTATGCATGCGAATATTCACGTATACACTTACGTATACACACGTTACACTCGGTTTATGCTGAAGAAGAGGCTAAGAAGAGAATTGCTTATGTGAGCATGGGCAATTCGTTCTTCAGTTTCTTCCCGATAGAATTTATATTTTATGTTTTCATTCTTTTTTTTTATTTGTTGATATTGTATAATAGATAGTAGGTAAAGTACTTAATAACTTAGTTTTATATAAAAAGAGCGCTTCTCGCCGTTAAACGTAATGTTTGGCGAGGATTTATACTTGTGAAACAAATTGTAATTTTTAAAATTGTACTTTTTCTAAATAAAAAAATAAATAAAACTATATGTTAACAGTATATACATAAAGGTACCACCTTTGAAGATACAACCATCATGGATTAAGAAGTAACGTAACAATTGCAGTAACATACCGTTCAATTGTTCAATTAATATCAATTAAAAAAAAAAGTTGCTGACACGTTTGTTTCCAAACTATTTAGTCATAATTTTTATAATATTTGTAGTATATTTAGACAACAGTAATCATACCAAATACAAGATATTTATAATTGAGTCTAACGTTGACATCCACTTCTTTAAATAATTGTAAAATCGACATGCCATTTCCCAGTGTATGCGCCTGCGAACATACAAGTATCGTAAGCACCATATTTAAACAGTAAATGGGTATTTCTCATTTTCACGATTCTCATCGTCACTTTCGTGGGAAATTTTAAAAATGCATTTTTGAACTATATTTGTAATGCAACATAAAGCGACTAAAAAGATGAATTAAATTATGTATAAATCAATCTAATCTGAGGTCTCGTTCGGCAGGTATAATGTTTTGAAATTAAAGATCCCACGAAAATGACGCGATAGTCCACGAAAATGACGCAGTAACTTTACATTCAATAATTTATCAAATTCTCTATTATTATAATATAAAATATTCTTGTAATCATAATTTCAGCTTATTTTCATCATTAATAATTAAAAGAGACAATTACATATTATTATTTAATCTAAAATAATAAAATCATGACAATGATGTTATGAATACTTATATTAGGTTAGGAGGTAAGTTTTGTTTTGTTTTTTTTTTTTTTAAAAAAAACGACGCCCGCACTAGGAATAACTCCTGTGTCGCGGGGGTGTTCACAAACATACATTTCACACACACAAAGCACACCCAGAGTCAGAACAAATCTTTGCGAATCACACAAAGATTTGTCCCATGTGGGGATCGAACCCACAACACCAGCGTAGTTGAAAGCGGCGAGGCGACCGCTTTAACCGCTACGCCAACCGTGCACTCACTTTGACAATCTTTAATAAATAAAATAAAATAAATAAATCATCCTTCGAATAAGATTATAATTATAATTATGTTCATAGAAACTGCACAATTTTATTCAAAAGTTTTGTTAAGAAAACATAATCATACAACATTAAAAACAGGAACTTTTATGTGATTTTTAATCGTAATTATTAAGTACCTATAGTTAGATCAAACTACAACTATGTATTACGTATAATAATTGTGTGTATTTTAGGTACTTGAATAGTAATATTACAAGTTATTGTTTTACAAACAATCAACCTTTGGTGATGCAAAGTAAATAAAAATACATAGGCCCAGTTCTAATTAAGAGCCTATTGCACACTTTTACAATTAATATAGATATTTTTGAAATTGAAACTTTATCAAGAACTGGTGAAGATGGGCCTAAGTATCTCTTTCACCGTGTTTATGTAACTAAATATACATAAACACGGTGTTATGACATAGCGACATTTATTGAAACTACAGATTTTTGACTTGGTTAATGTAAATTTCTAGCAGTTATTTCTTTTACAAAAAAAAGGTCGTGTTTTCCAAACCAATTGAGTAATCTCAATATGCAAATTGTTTGGTAAATTCTAATTATTTTTTTAGAACAAAAATAACTAGTGGAAATGAACACTGACTTTGTTAAAACTGTAGTTTCAATTTATTATATATATTGGTGGTCTATTTCTTATAATATTATAACATTTTTTTTGTAATTTAGTATGTAGGTACTTTAATTCTAGTACACTACTTATAATAATATCGCAAGTTATTTTTAAATACAAAAATAAACAGAATTCAATAACTATAAAAATCTCTCATAATTATGTGTAATTAAGATACTATTTTAATTGTAATATCACATTTTTTTTTTATTCACAAAAAATTGGTATAAAAAAAGAATCAAAAACTTAGCCTAACTAATTTGAGCTAAAGTTGCAACTTTTTAAGTCTTTAAGTCTTGGTCTCTCAAAAGTTTAAAACGTAATGTTTGAAGCTTTGATTGACAAAATAACAAACCTTTTAAATCTGTATATGTGAAATATATCGTTGATAACATCATGATATATTTTGTGATAATAATATCAAATTAAAACATGCGAAGCTTTTTCGTATCGTAAAGAAGAATGCCTGATTAAAAACCTTTTGGTATATTAATCCCAATCGATGAATTAGAAATGTGTTTGTCTAATGCAGGACAGGACGACATTAGACACAGAGGGTCTCTGGTATTCACTGCTTATAGGAGAGAGATGGATCCAAAAACTGTCATCTGGTGGTAAATTCAATTCTTCATCAATATTGTCAGTTTAGTTTTTAAGGTCTTTTGTATTTACGGCATCAGATTCTTGCATAAAACATTTGTTTTCAAATTTTATGGATGGTTTTTTGTCGTTTTTTCAGTGGCATATGGCGCCTTAATAATTTCAATGGACAATATGGTTATAGAAGATTTTGATGACTGATTAGTTTTGTTATCATTAGGGCTCGGATTATAAAAGCCAATGATGATGATGAATGATTCCCGTGTTGACATTTGATTGAAGAAAGAGTGCAATCGTTAACGCCGCAGCCCAGTTTCCACATGGCTAATAAATTAGGTCTTCTATGATCCCAAATCACTTGATGTACTTTCATCGTCCCTTTGAAATCAGGCAGATTCGACTGTTTTAACATTTTTTTTGGATGATGGCTCCTTCACTTACTTCTTCAATGAGACTATGCCTAAAATATTTAAAATAATTGAACAATAACAATATATTTACTGTCACAGTCCATCCAGCCGTTTCAAAGAGATGAAGTAAGAAAGAAATTTACAAACTTACGTACTACATACAACCTACATTAAATATAAGCGCAAAAAACATAACCACTCCTTGATAGTGGTTGATAAAAATCATATTCGTGGACTAAAATCACATTCGTGGACAAATCGCCACGAAAATGACGCCACAAAAGTGACGAAAATGTTCCTTTTTCTATATTTCTCCAAAGCTAAGGTGTAACGTTTAAAATCAAATACCTCATGCATATACCCATCATTTTAAGGTTCCAATAAGCTAACTTTAATTCTAATTGCTCAAATACAATGCATAAAAATCTTGTCCACGAATATGATCGCTAATCTTATGAGGAAATTAAAACTAGCCAATATTTTTTTCATTCGTAACACTAGCCACACGTCTACCTGCAGTGACGATAGAGCACGACTAGCACTCGACCATACCGAGCTCTGTTAATGGTTAGTACTGTCGTGTTTCACAGAAAGCCATTTTTACAACACAAATCTCAAGTAACTAAAATCGTGTGACCGACGTATATTGTGGTTTTACTTGAAAATAACGCCAAACACATTTTTTTTAGACTATTGTGCGTAAAGTGTAATCAATTACGATGGGTTTAGTATATGTTACAAAAAAATGTACTGAAATTTGGAGAAGCCATAACAAAATATTTAACTGCAGCGGGAAGTGTGACACGATGAGAATGCTGAAAATGGCCCCGTTTTAGACAGTCTATGTCGATTTTTTATACATATTTATACTTGGGTTATGACAAGCGTTATTTATTTAGTAGCTTATTAAATGTTTTATCCTCTAATATACATTTTATGTTTCTAACTTATACCGTTTAGAAAATAAACCCGTGTGACCATCAAATTCGGGCGCCGATGAGAAATACCCAAATACATAAGAAGTAACATAACAATTGCAGTAACATACCTATTCAATTATTAACGCAACGGTTATTGCTCCTCTGATATAAGCCTTCCATTTCATTATACAGATATTACGTTATTTGTAAACAACTGCTACGAGTAGGTGTCATTGATCACATTGCTTAAGATTATAAGGATATTGGTTTCTTTATTACGGAAAAACAATTAAAATATAAATTTTTGATACTGTCTCATTGGAAAAATAATAAACAATTTTTTTTTTAATAATAATAAGATATTACCTACAAACTAAAACAATTAATGTTAATTGTGGCCGATACTTTGTTGTTCTTGCGAAGCAGCTTCGTATTAGGTATGTTAACTTATATGATATTTACTGTTTTACTGCACCAACCATAAATCTCAACTATTCGATATAATCAATCGAGCACGCGAGCTCTCGCGTGAACTCTCGCGGTTCTAATCAAAATAAGCGGTTATAATTACTTCATGGTCGTAAAAAAAATGAAAAACGATAAGCATCATAGAATGCAGTAAGTGCTATACTATATTATGCTTACTATTTAGTATGGATGGTGAGTTAGTCTGGCACAGCGGATTTCCGGAGTAGCGGTCGAGTGCTCCAACCTCCTACTACCATTTGGTTAGATATTACTTCTAATTTTAATGATGCAGCTACCATTTTTTAAATTTATAATTATCGTACCACAACTGTCAAGCATCATGCGATGTAATTTCCGGTAAAAAAAATGTTGCACTACCTACCAATCAACAAAACGAGAAATGTTTCTCGGTTAATCATATGGAAAAAATATCAAAGAAATTAAATCATTAATACTTTCTCTATATGAATAATCATGTTTAGCTTCAAAAAGACAGATTAAAGATACATGCAACAGAAATTTGAAGGTTAAAATGAATGTGTTGTATTTCCAATCCAATGTTGAATAAAATAATGAATGTGTGTTTAAAAGGAAGTTAAAAACTAGCGCCAGTGACGTGAAAGTTCCATAGCGAGTGAAAGAACACAGAGATATTGGGAAAGGCTAGATGGGTGGATGATAGGCGCTAAAATAATTGTACGTTCTTCATTTAATATTATTTGCGTATGTTTCGGTAATTGAAATAATACATGGTACTTAGTATCCTCAGGTTACAAAATTAAGGCAAATAGAGCGTACCGAATACGAAAAGTGAAGCCACCAAAGCAAATACAAAATCCATGACTCAAGAATTATAACATAACATAATTTATGCACACAAAAAAGAATGCACAAGCGTTGTGCCCGATTGCGCGATGAGCATGCCAGGTTTGCTTGTGTATTTGCTTTTTGGCTTCACTTTTCGTATCGGTAAACTCCATCTGCCTTTATTCTGTAATCTGAGTTAGTATCTGTAGATTTGTAATGTTATATTTCTAATTAGTTAAAGGAGTATTATTCATATGTAATAAATAATGTAAACTTTTGTTTAATTAATAGTGTAAATATCATCAGTTTAATGTTTAATAGCTATTATATTTATTTGTGAACAATATCCTTTTGTGGTTCATTAAATCTGAATGAATCAATTTAATTAAAGTTCAAGAGGTTCATTAATTAATTAAGATGAATGAATCACAATGTTTTGCAAATAAAACAGGCATACATTGACGTTAAACAGTAGTATTGTTTTGACGCGTGTTTACTTCAGTTGGTTCTTCAGGATTTCAGTGTTATCAGCCAATGTAAGCATTATTTTAAACACAGTAAAACTTGTATCTCATGGGTAATCTGTCAAAAATATATACTGTATTTTTGACAACTACATCATTGTGGCTTTTGCATTTAAGTAAAAAGTCTGCAGTTGCAGACAAAGGATAATCTCGTAATCATTTTGCGAAGCAACCCAGTTATTTTTAATGGGCTGTAGTTAGACATCCAACCATCAGACTGTCTGACTCCTGTGGTATAAATAAAATGTGCAATGACTACCATACCGGTAACTACGTGCAAACATTTCATACAACCATGACCGGGGCAATAAATACAAATTTAGCCTCGCATATGCAGATAGCATGCATATGAATAACAAATACTTATCCGTTCGCGAAGTAATCCTAACACAGAACTTTTCGTGACAAATATTTTGTAGTTATTGAGGGCATAACTAGACATAATTGTTTAAGTTATGCGACAGGCCTTCTGTGACCGGACGTCGCTGTTTGCCGACCTAAGCCCACGCGTACACCGTGTAGGTGTTTACTGGTCAATGTTTATGTATCTGCAGTCATGTGCGACTACCAGTTTTATGATTTACAAGTATACGAGCTGGGTCCTGCTTGCTATGCGTGGAATTTGGAATAACGATTCCGGAATGTTTAGTAGATGTCTCTCTATTAACATCTGTTGGTCGTGTGGCTGGTCTGACTATAAACAGATAACGTTAAATCTGTTGTATGTACCATAACTAAGGTTTAACATGTCTTAGGATCGCTAACTTTTAAACGATCTCGTGATCAATCGATTCTTTACATGATTTTAAATAAATATTAAAAGAGCGATTGTCTTCTAAAAAATACGGAACAAGATAATTTGGTAAACGCATAGAACTATGGATCAAAATTTATATTTTGATCTTAATACCATTCTTACAGGCAGACATACACTTACAGGGACACAAATAACCATAACTTATCTACGATTACACATACATCAATATAGCAATCCTTCTATGGATTTAAGTGGTTATTAAGTCATATCTAATTATATCTGGCAAGTTATAAGCACAAGTAGTGCTATATTTAGATATGCGTGATGTGCCGGCTCTAGTTTATTAACTCTAAGTACAGTAATGATCACAGTTAATGTAGAACAACCTACTTTTCACCATTAATTAAAGCTAATAAAACTTAAATAACCATTGTAGGTTCGGTATGTGGTTCTATCATTTGTTTCATTTACAATCTTCATACTTATTGGTATGAAATTAATAGAAATGTTGTTTTTATTAGGTACACTTTGCGGTAGTAATTATTACTGTTCTTATAGACACGAGCTGCTCCCAATAAACAAAACGGGGAGTTCTAGGAAACCGCTGTTTCTTTAAACCTTACTGACCTTCTTAGGAATGAAGATATTGTAAATTAAAAGTAATATGCGGTAGGTACTTACTTGTGCTTTAGTTGAAAATTGCAAATTCCAAAGACATAATTTACCTTTAAGTCCAAAAACCTAATAATAACCTATATGTATAATTATGATAGATAATAGCAGCCATGTATTTAATACATGTCCCACTGCTGGGCTCGGGCCTCTTATCATGATGAGAATGGCCATAGTCCGCTTCGCTGGTCAAGTGCGCATTGGTAGACTTTGCACACCCTTGAGTACTTTTTAGGCAGTCTCAGGTATGCAGGTTTTCTTACAATATTTTCCTTCACCGTTAGCGAATTTTTCCTCCTTCAACATTAATTTATATAATAAATCCACACATATCTTCCAAAAGATAAATCTTGACGATTTATTGACAGAGGTGTGTGCCGTGGGTTCGAATCCGTCACTTTCTTTTTGCAGTGCTGCTCACCAAAAAATTGTCTTTGCTATAACCCTATTGTCTTATTTCCAGTCTTTAGAAGAAAATGGGTGCTCCAGCATGGGGATCCCGAGGAGGTGGTGGCGATCGTCCACGGTTGCTGCGCATGACGCCACTACGCCATAGCTTCGCTGCGCCTGCGTCCCCGCCCGCGCCGCCCCCACAAAGAACACACGACTACGCCTCCGACGCTGACACTAACAAGAAAGGTACTTACTCATGTTTATCACTAATCCATAAAAGGCAATGTGACCGCCATATACGATGTTTTTCTGGTTATGTTTGGAACCGTAAACCTTCCAAAATAAACTGTTACTTTAGTAAAAGTCAATGTCGTATGCCAACATATTTGTTTTATAACCGACATACTACATACATATTAACATAGTTCTATTTAAACATTTCAGAAGAAGGATGGAACGCCAACTTATCCCAAAGATGGCGAAAACTAAGACGTCGATGCTCCCGTCTACGACCAGGCTCCGGTAATCGTGAGGCCAGCCCAGTGCGTTGCTCGCCATCACCTCCCAGGCAACCAACACATTGCTCCCCAGCACCGCCGGCTAAACTATCCTTCAGACATCGCGGCAAAGTATACACTACAGCATCTTTGCGAGTCACTAGTGGCGCTCCAGATTTGTTAAGAGCTTTGGGAAAACTTGGCGGAGGACTCCGAAGAAGGGCACTTTCAGCACATGATGTCCTAGCTCCACCTCAACAACAGCCATCCACGTTTTACGTTCCTAGTCCGACTGCAACACGCTATTCGCCCTCGCCGTCACCACCAAGGCAATCGGCATCAATACGGAGGCGATGCAGTTCTCCAAATGTGTATCGCGCAGCTAAGGATGCAAAAGATCGTACACCTCTTATCACTCAAGACGATGAAAATCGAGATGTTGTGGATTTCAGTAATGTTCCGGAAAGACGTAAGAATAGTTCAGAGGGTCGAAGTCGTCGTCCATATAGTGAAAACGTAGAATTGGATGTACCATATAGAAATGGGTATAACCGAATACCATGTGAAGCTTCACAGAGGTTATGGGAAGAACCATACAGATTACCTCGAGTACAACCTCGGCAAGAGACAATTCAGCAATTACGGAACGGTGTTGCTGAGTTGCGTGTGAGTGCCACGCCGAGATCCGCTCGACCACCTCCTGCGCCGCCGGCTGCCACACTAGTGGGAAAACGACCGCCTGCACCTGAACCTCGAGATACACATTCTTTCGAGGTATGTTATTTTATGATAATGAATAAATCAACACGACGTGTATTGCTTTAAAAAAACTACCGTATGTTATAACGGTTATTCATAAACTTTCAGGTGCGGTTTACAAAATCAGCTGGTGGGAAGGGTCTCGGCTTTAGCATTGTGGGTGGTCGCGACTCGCCGCGCGGTGATATGGGCATTTTTGTTAAAACAATTTTCAATAATGGCCAGGCAGCTGAGTCCGCTTTAAGAGAAGGTAAGTTATTCTAACAAGTATTTTTGCATTAGGGCTTTCGCAACCTATAGGTATTAGTTTATGTCATCGTTAAACCTTATAAGCAGAAAGGTGCAGAAAATTCCTAAGCAAACGTTATGAGGCAGCTGCTTGCAATTACCTAACTGTCAGAGGTTCACCTGCTGTATAGAGGCTATAAATAACATTAAAGGTTATATTCAGTTGAGCAAACGTACCTCTCATTAACAGTGGCGCGTGGCAATTAGAGCGCCCTTGCATAAGGTATCTAATGGGAAGGTTTTACAGATAAAATCAATATTGACGGAGCAAGTGATAAGTGGTCGATTTCCTCGTTATTATGCTTCTTCTAAAAACTTAGTGGTCTCCAGACCTGATTCATTTGGGTATTTATGAAAAGTTTTATATAAGTGAACTGATAAATAAACACAGTGATTTTAACGAAACGATGTTGCATTAATACACTTTCTATCTATTTATAAATATTTCACAATTTCACAACTCATACACAACGCCATCTAGTACCAAACTAAGCAGAGCTTGTACTATGGGTACTAGAATAACTGATACTAATACATATATACTTTTCTTTTGTAAATACATACATATTATACATAAAAACACCCAGACTAAGACAAACCCCCATGTTCATGCACACAAAGATTTGTCTTAAGTGGGAATCGAACCCACGACCTCGGCGTCGCAGGCAGGTACACTACCCACTCCGCCATCCGGTCGTCAATTTAATTTTAATTATATACTCACATTTGCCATCTTTGTAATTCAAATCATCTAAAAGGCATTTAGGGTAATAAATATTGGTGTCGGTACATTATTATTAAAGTTGTTATTGCTTTTTTATATCCCTTTATTTAATATAATGTTAAAACACATTGCAACCTTATTCCTTGAATCTGAGAAAGACATCGTTTAAATGGAACTTGTTAATAATTCATAGCGTTTTTCTAGTACTTCTCTTATGGTTACCGATGAAATGCTTTCTAATCTTTCTAGATGTTTTATGGATTAGCTTGTTCGTAACGGAACTGAGTCTGAGTGACACATTTTAATACCATGTTTCAAAATAAAATTTAAAAAGGTCACTTTTCATCTGAGCCCCAAATGTTTAAATAGCTTCTAAAATTAAGATATTATTCTTATTATTTCACATTTAGTATACTCTTTTATGCTACGCTACATTTTCTACATAGTAAAAATAAAATCTAATGATAATATTTTCATTAATTCAAATTTTAATTATTTTAATAGACAAACTAAGTTATTATCTACAATAAATATAGAATTTAAATACATTTTAATGGATGAATCTAGGATATTTCAGCAAAAACTACTAAACTAAAACTTAAATATCTCAAAAACTACTTTCGTTTCGGCGGCACCTTAGTTTGTTGCATTTGGCTCATATTATACAACCCTGCAAGAAATACATCGAATTACCAATAACCCTGTATAAGGATATGTATAACAAATCGAATTACAAAATGTTTCAGGTGACGAGATAGTATCAGTGAACGGTCGCGGTACAGCGGGCCTGACGCACGGGGAAGCGATCCGACTCTTCAAGGACGTGCGCGCAGGGCCCGTCCTGCTCAGGGTCAGCCGTCGCGCGCCGCCTCGCTGACTGCCCTGCGCCTGCTGCGCTGATGCACGCGACGAGCAGGCGCTGAACTACGTACCCGATATCTACTCCACTATGTAGAGAGAAACTGTTTTATTCGATCATGGAGAAACTCAAAACCTTCTACAAAAAGCTCTTGAGATAATATTCTGCTTATCTATCTGGGCATCTCTCTCTTCACGGACATAATAATCTTAAGCACGTCATATTTACATAGAAGTCCGGGCAGGGACTTTACAACACACTGACTGCCCTGTGCCAGCAGCGCTGACGTACGTACCAAACTACGTACCCTACACCTACTTCAGTATGCTCTGAAACCAGCAACTTGATGTAAAAAGACCTGCACGCCTTACGCTTTTAGTAACAAGCTTCTCACGAATTTATGAGATGTAAATCTTTAGCAGACAACGCTGACAGTTGCCTTTGTAATAAGTTTAGGCTTGTTTAGTCTCCAAAACTGTTATATGTCTGCTATAAGTATCTAATGCCGAGACCAGCATAAATAAGCGAACACTAAGCACACATAGTCCTTATTTTTTACAAAGAGTAACTCCTCTTTATTTATGAAGAACTTATATCACTTACAAGAATAAAAGTGATTACAAATATATTACACACATGTATTGTGATAAATGCTAAAACAATTTACCAAATTGGCAATAGATATGTATTTTTGAAACGACTGTATCTTGTAGACGATTAAGAGCCCAGAAAAATTGGCAACATATATTTTGTAACAATGCATTTATCGAATAAAAGAAGCCTTATTAGAAAAGTAAATCGCTATGAAATTATTTAACTTGTGAAATTACTGTAAAAACAATTGAAAGCTTATCAAAAAACGACGAGTTTTTTGATAAGCTTTAAAACCTTTAGACTCTTTGTGCTGCAAATGATACAATTGCTTAAGGAAACATTATCAGGACATATAGTCATTTATATTCAACCAAACTTAAATTTTAAAGTGTGGCGAATTGTTAAAATAAAAAACATTTAAGTGACAACAAGACGTTATAGTATGGCCTCAAGGACCCTACTAACTACTCTTACCACGTTTGAGTGACCAAAAAGGTGATAGTTAGTAGGACTCTGAGGCCGTGCTATCTATCAACTCTTTTTATCACTCAAACGAAATACAAAATTGAAACTGGATAACTTTTGAGTGGCTACATGACGCCATAGCACCGCATCTGGTCATGTCTTTAATTTTTTGTTTACTTTGTAAATTTTGACACCACGTATCTTAAATCCACGGTTTTAAATCTGTATAAACTTGAAATTGTATTATAGTATGGGTGTTTTTCCGTCTATTTCTCGAACTGTTTTAAAACCGCTAACATATCCACATAATTCTGTGGTAAGATATTTGAAGAATAAAATAAAATAAACAGTGGCGTAACTATAGGGTGGCAGGGGTGGCAAAATGCCACGGGCCCCCGGACCTAGGGGGCCCCCTGCCCAAGATGTGGCATCTCCTCGAAAATAACTGAACACAATTTATCAGAAAAAAAACAAGATTTAAACGCATTCATCTAAAAGTAATAATTATAAAACGCATCCATTGGTTGCATTTTTTTCACGGTACTAAATTAGCGCGGTCGAGCTTGCAATTTCCAGTAAATCGCGTAAGATAAATTTTCTTTCTAAAAATCTGGTGAAAAATTTGTGCATTCCAGTTCTGAATCATTGGTAAGCGCCTTGAACGTAATGATTTTTACTAGGGCCCACCCAATATTTTTGCCACGGGCCCCCGATGGTATAGTTACGCCACTGAAAATAAAGTATGTAGATTAAGCTAACTGAACTAACGAAGATAGACGAAAAGTATTAGATACACACAGTTTGATACAATTTGTTAAAATTGTCTGTGATATGATTCAAAGCTGAGGAGACGATGTAGTGTTTTGTAATTTCTAATTATAAGACTACTAACTTATTTTTATATTTCGAAATGTATTTTACATATAAGTCAAGTATTTATTGTAAAGATTATATTGTATACTTACATAAGTATTAAGAAATAGTTTGTAAAATAAAGTATACTTCTAAGTACTAAGTGCATTATGTATTTTTAATAACAAAAGTCAAACAATCAAAATTCAACGACAGAAATTTATTAGAATGTAGCCTAGTTTTAGGATAACTTGCTACTTGGAAATTGAAAATTGAAAATTTGATGTCTGCGTATTTGGAAGATTCTCCCAGGCCGCGAACATTCGATTGTGATGTGACGTCACAGGTATCTTTCACCAGTGTGAGCCGAGCATTACAGTGCCCAACCATTATTGATACAATTCGAGAAATTATAATTCTATAAAATGATACATTTTAAGCGATCGCTAATTAGTCTGGGAGCACCATCAAATAAAACATTCAGTTTAAAAGCTTCCTAGAAGCAAAAACGATGTTTATATATTTTTTACACATTTATGAACTCCATTTGCGGAGTACTTCTTTAAAATAGGAAACGAATGTTTAACTACAAAGTGTTGCTATAACAACAGGGATGCTGCAGAATCACAAACCTATTTTCACTCAGTTACAAAAAAATAAAATACGTATATTATGTCATTATGTTTGAACCTCGAATTGAATAGCAAAAACAATTTCATTTGATTCGTCATCGTCATTTGATGTCCTAAATTATTGGGTTGTTAGGGTTATCAAATGTGTGTTATTTAAAAACAAGTTTCTCGTAAGAAACATCTCCGAATGCGTTGCAAGGAAGTATATACTACTAGATTTAAATATCTGCGTTGAAGAAAAATTTTGGCAACCCTATTTTGGTTTGTTTACATTTATTCGTTTCTTATTTTGAATTAAGTATTACTTAGTCTTAGACTGTGAATCAGTACTTAGGATGACATAGAAAAGCTTTCATAATATATTTTAACATTAACATTTCACTTTGTAAATACCAGTGAATATAACTGCAGCTTGATATAATGTAAAACAATTGACCAATGATTGTAAAAATATTAATGCGATAGCTAAGTATTTTGCATTTTTATTATAAGCATTTTACTGTAGAAATTGAAGAAACAATATAAAGATTTAAACGACAGCTATGTTTTTTTTTGTTGCCAGCAGCAATATTAACAGGTTTACGCCGTACACGCTCTCCCCTAACCCTCAATCTAAAATCGATATGCAGACAATAATTTAATATGCAGTTAAATTATGAAAAAACCGGCCAAGTGCGAGTCGGACTCGCGCACGTAGGGTTCCGTACCACTATACATCCAAATAAATGGTTTTTTTTTATTCTTTATAATATTGGAGTTGATTGAATGAAAGGTAAAATGCGGTTTACGATTTATTACGTATTAGATCTCGTTCAAACCAATTTTTAGTGGAAGTTTGCATGGTAATGTACATCATTATATTATTTTTACATTTATCATTCCCTTATTTTAGAAGCAAAGTGGAAAAAATTGTGTCCCCCCGGACACAAATTTTTCCACTTTGGAAGCGTCTCTCGCGCAAACTATTCAGTTTAGAAAAAAAAAATTAGAAACCTCAATATCATTTTTGAAGACCACATAGATAGATCACACGTATGGGTTTGATGAAAAAAATATATAGTTACGGAAAAAAGTGGCTGTGACATACGGACGGACAGACATGATGACTCATTAAGGGTTCCGTTTTTTGCCATTCGGCAACGGAACCCTAAAAAGTACGTCATCTTTTCTACTCTTTCTTTTTTCTCTTATGTCAAAGGAAATCGTTTATCTTTGTATCGGCATGTGATGAGAAGGGATAAAAGGGACTTGACTAAAAGACTGATCAGTTTAAATATCGATGGATGAACAAGAAGAGGCACACCGAAGATTAGATTGATAAAATGGCTTAACGAAAATATGAAACGTGTTTACCCTGTAAATACCACACCCTTCGCCACTACCCTTAATAATTGCAGAGCTTAGTGACAAATCTGTCTAACTAAAAAAAATATTTCAGTAGTGTTAAGTGGGAAATAATTGCCCAATATTTGAATAAGGGTGAACCCTTATTCAAATATTGGGAAATTATTTCCCACTTATCAGTACTGAAATATTTTTTTTATTTCTTTATTGGCAGCTGTAATCAGTACCAAGCTCTATAAAAAAAACCCCATTTCCACCCTTTTTATAAAAATAAGGTTTATTTCGAAATCTCTTACCTAAGAACCGTGACAAAATTTCAATTTTATTGATTAAGGGTTAAATTTAAGAAAAGGGTAAAGATATAGACACAATTAATCCAGAGCAAAAAAACCGCAGAGCTATTAATAATATTATATAATTTGTTACTAATCAATACAATATTTTTTTAATTATTCATAATAATTATATTATAATATTCAAATTATTAATTTATGCCTCCTTAATTACGCTGCTTAATGCATTTAATGTGTATAATTCGCTTTCTCTCTTATTAAAAATAGTAGACTATAAATATTTTATTTTATTAATTATACCAAACACCAAAAACATTCCCATTATTATATTAACTGGATAATAACCAATAATTAATTAATTAATTAATATTATTTATTTATTTATTTTTTTGTCTTATTGTACTGCAACAGCTTGACATCCGGCCGTGCGTCACTTAGTCAGGCCACCAACTGAAAATCAGTGCTGTGTGGTGTTGCACCATTTCAGCTAAAACTGAGTTGGGGACCTTTCCGATTCCAGCATAGAGGCAGCATGCTACATTTATTAGCTTTAAGTATCTATCTTGTACGTCGCTTAATAAGTATTCTAGCATTGTGTACTTCTCTCTCTGTTTTTATTTTTTTTTTTTGTTGTCCTGTGCTTGTGATCGGAATAAATGCTTTCTATTTCTATTTATTTCTATTAATAACTGCCAACAATTCCGTGACCAGCAAGAAGATTTGATAATTACCATTAATTGTGTATGCTTTATTAGAAGATAATACATAATACACAATAAAAGGTATAAATATATCTATTTAAACCATCATGTTTAGTTTCTCAGTAACAGTATGGAGTTGGCAAATATGACCGATAGATGGCGGTAAGCTTAGGTTTAAAGATACTTTATTCTCATAATATGATTTACATCATTTACATGAGAACATTGTTGATTACAAAACAAAATTCCAACATTCGTCGTCATAAAACAAAAGTTAAATATTAAAAGTATGTAGGTAGTGCTCTAAAATTAAACCCAAATTATAGTTACAAACTAAGATAAACTCGTCAAAAACGTATTCGCCCGTGGTAATTAGGTACTTACTAGATACTATTTTAAATGTCATATATATATTAGGCAAGTTTTTTTTAATAACATTTGACGTACTTATATTTTTAATGATCGTGGGGAGTTAGTTGTTAAGATGCGCTCCTTCATTTGTTAGCATTGTTTTGCCGTTTTGGCGTCGTACGTAATTCGTTGCAATACGCGGCAACGCGGCAACGCTAGATAACTTGGCCGGCGAGTGCGGTAGCACTGGTTTTTACTTACAATCATGGGACACAGAGATAACTGTTGAAATTGGGTTACAATAAACCTTTGACAACTCTAGTATTACGTACATCATGGACACCATAAAGGGCCTAGTATATAGGATGCATAGAAATCTTAATAACTAGTCAATAGAAATGCTATCGACTATCTTTTAACACTGGGACGCATGTCGCCGTTTTTCAAATACCACTTTTTGTATTCCTGCAAACAAAATTATTCTTTTTGGCGATGACATTAAGACGACAATTCCTCAACTCGCACTTGTGTTCGATTAGACTCACGCGCTTGTATTCCTGCAAACAAAATTATTCTTTTTGCGATGACATTAAGACGACAATTCCTCAACTCGCACTTGTGTTTGACTAGACAGATGCGCGGCGACAAGGTCACGCGTCTTTGACATTTCTATTGCCTTATTATTAAGATTTCTATGATAGGATGCCACACACCTGATACCTGTGACACAGACATCGCAAAAAAAACCTGAAACTGTATGTAGAAAGCCTTACTTAACTTTTGCTTTTAGTTCCTACTAGTGCATTGTTTTGTTTTTAATTGCAATGGGCTTACAAGCTTCCCATGATTTATTCTTCAAAATGTAAATCTTTTGCAATCGACTTCGAGAGTTGCCTTTGTGATAATAAATGCCAAGACCAGCATATTAAGCTCTAATCAACTCTATACATATCTGGAGAAAACCTTTTACCACTTACAAGAAATACACCATAAGGGATCCAGTTAGGTCCTATAGGATTCCCCACTCCTGAACCTCGCAACTCGCAACTCAAATTATATTACCTAGAGCAATTGCATTAAAATCTCGTTATAGCATCACAATATATACTCACTTTGAAAGTGAAATTCATTGTTTGCATTCAAACAAAAACAGACCTCGCTAATGTGATTACCGAAACGTATCTAACAGCAAAAACTTCACTGCAACTTTGCATAGAACCGAATTAAATTATCTCTAAGCGCCAGACTTGCAAAGCACTCACGTTTACTTTAAAATAGTTGAATGCACCTTCATAAAATAAAAGGAATTCATTTGCATTCCTCCGAAGATGTATGGAGTTAGATTCCATCGGGCACAGGTTTGCATAAAGGAGGCCACACACGCAAGGCGCTGTTTGCTTGTGCTAGGAAGTTTATGGTGAGCATCAAGGCATGTACATAGTTTAGATATGAGCCACCGAATGACCGACCGAATTTTTTTTTACCATAAAACCTAGTTTTAACATTGTTTCCATGTACAACAGTAATCTGTTGTACATTTCAATACAAATAACTATAATTGGATTGGGGTGCATGAAAGGAGCCTCCCCGAGTGACGTACCTACACAACGATTTCCTACGTCCGGCGCACCCTGGGCAATTCGCGGTTTCTTCAAAGTGAATTGGCTAATCCTTTCAGCACGATGGCGAGTCAAAATAAAATTTGACTCAGCCATCGACACGAAGAAGAAGAAGAATATTGAAGTGTTTGTTTTTAATGTCAAAATAGCCATGATTTTTTTAAGTTAGTATACCTAGTTATTTGCACGATACTATACGATATGGGTAAAAGCCAGTTTTTATAATTTTGTCCGTCTGTCTGGTTGTATCTGCTAATCTTCTAAACGGCTGGGCATTTTTTGATAAAATTGTATGAGCAAATAACTGATTACTTTTTATGTATGTACCTATAACGCAGACGAAATCGCGGCCGAAACATAGTTCGTTTGTTTGATAACGCTTATCTTGGTAATCACTGATTGGATTTTAATCAATCTTTTTGTGCTTAATAGTCCAACTCTCAAAGAAGGTTTTTAAATACTTTGCATTACGCTTAGCACCACGGGAGTGGAACAGTAAGGTTTAACACGGATCAAAGCATGGGAGCAGCTACTTCTTAATTGTCTTACACAAGGTAGTCTTCAGTAAAAATCCGTTACGCCTGTAGGCTGGTAGCAGTTATACCATACATAACATGTCGTGTATACCTTCCTTTGCCTCGGGAACATTTTGCTTTGTTTGAAACGAAGGCTTCGTTCCTTACGTGCAAACCTCATTAACCTTTGAGTGTCGGCGGAACACAGCCTCGCCACGCCTCGAACGATGTGATTACACGATCTAATTTATTTGTGCTTAATTAACAATTACATTAGTGAAATTAAATGGTGTCGATGATTTTCTTAGGAGAATTTAATTTGTTTTCAGAAGACTGAAAGTCGCATGGTTAGTAATTTAACGAATTTTTAGTTAATTACTTACCATGCGGCCATAATAATTATGACACTTTTATAATAGAATTATTATCAAAGTGATAATAGAATAGTAAGTGGATGATATTTTTAATGTTTGATTGTTAATTTTAGGTACTTGATATTAATTCATAATCTAATCAAGGTGATGTATGCTTCAGTTAGTTATTTACATTAAAATAGAACCATAAAAGCTTCTTTCGGGGTAAAGAGAGTTATATTCCCATCTATAATCAATTCAGACACCAAGCTAATTCGCAGAATCTGCAAATGATTATATTTAATCATATCTCAGGCCATTTAAACCATTTATTTCGCAGCCATTAGATGGTTTCTGGTTGGTTCCAAAAGTGAGCCTCTCTCAGCAACTTGTTAACAGTTCTTCGTTCTATTTTTCATAATATACTATATCTCATTTTTTGCACTGAAATACAGTACGCTGAATACACTCTTCTTTGTGTTGCAATAGAAGTTATAAATGTCATCGTTTGAGAAATCGAATCATCGGTATTTTCTTTATGAATTTTAACGTTTTTACACTTTTCACCTCCGGCTTTGATATCCGTAGAACCATAGTGATACGATATTTTCTCTCACAAGAATATTTCTCAAATGGCAATTAGAATTTAGAACAGTCGAATACCACATAACAATATCACGCTATACGAGACAAAGATAAGCGATGATGTCATTAATCATTTTGAACAGTGTTAACGTTGATCTCGGTCTAAACGTTTTCATTTGATTGGACAAGTGAGAGAGATCAAATACCGGTTTCAGCTTTGAACTCGGTTCGATTAGTTTGGTGAAGACCAGTATCTATAATGCATATCACCATTCTCTTGGAAAAACTTCTTATTGATTAATAAATTTCTCATCTGTATGATACGTCATACGTTATATTACGTAACACCCAGTTCAGAAATTTAGGGACCTGGCAAGAGGCGACCGCAGCTTAGTTGATTAAATCGATTGCCCAGTATGCAGAGTTCGGCAATTTTCGTTAGTACAATTTGGAAAAGTTTCTAAAGAAAACAATATTTATTACGGTGATTATATGATATAATATTGTAACATAAAAGATTAATAGTAACTAAGATAACATATTTCACCTAATGTAAATATAGAATATTGTGGATATTCGTAAGAAGGTACATATTCATTCAGATGTAAAGCATACGATACATAAACTCCATTCCAGCCGCATCACGACTGCAATAATAAGTTATTGTTGACTATAAAATTGTAGTCATGACGAGAGGGGAACGCAATTGCAATCAACCGTATTTTCAGGAATAGCCGCCGCTTGCAGCATGCGGTTCACAGGCTAAAATATATTAATATTACTGTTCGTTATATTTGTAATAATTTCATCTTAGTAATCAATTTACAGTAGAGATCCAAACAATGCAATATTCTAAAACCACACCTTCAAAACACAAGTTCCGAGAGATGTCTTTGTACTTATATAATATTTTCATATCTTCAGAACTTACGCATATAGGCAAGAATATTTGCTGTTACAAGTGGCAATATATTTCTTTTCAATATTCCAAAAGTATAAAACAGTTATTAATAAATAACAAAATATTTACAATGTCTTATCTAAATAGTTCGATGATTAAAAACTAAGCAATGGTATGTCAGGCACCGCCGTGAGCACCTACATAGTTATCATGGCAAGTTAATGGTCCGTACGAAGGGTACATATAAAAAAGAATTTGAAAATTGCTTGCTTACTTCAAAAAAATAACCAGAAAAGAAAACGGTAAATAAATGATGTCGCATACTTGATTCTACTCGTAGAATATCTCTACTACAAAAGCTGATTTATTGCATAAAAGTGTCTCTTACAACGCGAGTATAAATCTATTATATTTTACGTACCTACTTAATTTGAAAGCCAAGCTTTATTTATGACGCTTCACAAGCTTATATACGTTAGTAGGTATGTCAAATTATGTACATCTTGGTGTGCGCATAATGATCAAACTTAAAATGGCACTAATCAATTTTGATATTTATTTTGCATTGCAAACTAGCATAATGTTAAAGTAAAATTTACCTTTTACAAACCAGACTAGTTAATTAAACCGAATTAGTAAATAAATAAACGATTTTAACAAACAATGAGACACAGTCTTACAAACCCTATCTTTACGACGATCCGCTACAGACAGTTACATAAATTACCTATTTACAACCTTAAAGAAACAGTGACTAATGAATGAGGCAAATTGTAAATAAAAGAAGAACGAATAACAATTGAGAAACCCTACACTTTCAGCGCTCTTTCCTAAATTGAATGGTGTCAGTTAGCGCCGTTTAACTTCGTCCTACAGCGAACTCTCGCAGATAAATGATTCTCTTAAGTGAAATGCTAACTCGGCTTTAGGACACATCGTTAAGCGGAATTATTTAGGAAAGTCGTATTAAAGAATTTAGGTCACGAAGTCACGTGTAGTTTTTGTATTCATTTTTCCTCGTTTGGATTTACGCATCCACATTGCCTTTAGGATTCTTAAGTACAAGGGTAACCGGGCCAGCAGGCAGAGCCTTCAGCGCCGCCCAGGCTTGTGTGCGAGTGAAGCCTTCCATCGACTGCCCTCCAGCTGACAGAAGTTCCGCACCGACTAGAACACGACCACTTTGTGCCGCCGCTCCTCCTGGAAAATGATACAAAAACATTTCTTTATCTATGTAGATCTACTTCAACCGAGGCAATTAAAGAATTGGGATATTTAAAAAAAAGACTTCTGTAACTAAAATCAACTAGTCATTTTATGATAAAAAAAAACACTTAAAACATAAACGTGTAGGTAACGTTTACGAAGCTTGTAATACTAATATGCAATTTTATTATCTTACCCGCAAAAAGTTTCTTAATGGTAAGGGGTCGATCACCGCGCGGGGAGTCTCGGCCGCCATCCAGGCCGAAGCCGAGGCCAGCCCCTCCGCCCGCTTTCTCCAGCAGTACTGTCACTACAGAACCTGAAGCTCTGTTCTCTTCCATTCCATTATTTGTCGTCCCGTGTCGGACCTTCGACTCCGCTGGCAAACAAAGTATACTTAATCATGAGTTTTTTCATTTCATCACATATCATCACCTATTTTCCAGAATGGTTGAGCAGGCATAAAACCCACAGTGCACCTGTACCATGTTTCGATTCCATGTAATACAGAGCAAATCTATTGCCAACTACTGAGCACATTTTTAAAAAAAACTATTAGAAGTAGACTGAGATTTTCTGAAGAGAAAATTCCAAATAACACTTACCTGAGCCGGGTATTGAACCCCTTATGTCTCAAATCTGATGACGACCTCATGATGAGCAGTCGTATATGGTTACCAATAAACCAATTTAATCAATATTTTATATTAATCATTAATAAATAATTTCCTATTTTATTTACAGAATTAATTTTCAACAAGTAATACCTTTTTCAGAGCCGCATCCTACACCATTTGCATTTTGTCGATTTTCGATCTCTATTTCGATAACAACTTCTGAACGTTGTTCCTGAAAAATATAAAAATTTGATTTTTTATTGCGTCTTATTAATGACTAAAGAACATAACAGATGAGTAATAAACCAAGAGGTTTTCTTTGTGCTGTGTTTAAACATACTTTAGCTTACGAAAGCAAACATGAGACAAGACAAAGGACCATGTTAGCGAGATAAGATGAGTGCATATAAATTATTACGAAGAAGTTTCTTGCAGTAAAAGTGAGCTTTCTCAAGGCAAGTGTTTACCTTAAGAATAGTGACAGATTGTGCATGGGTTAAGCCTGCCATTGTGCTGCCGTTAATACTTCTTACTTTTGCTCCTCTTTTCAGTCCTGCCTTAGCTGCTACACTATCTGCTAAAACTCTGTGAACCTGGAAATTAACAATTTATGCATTATTATAAAATATATTATATTATTCTTAAATATTACATGGCTTAAATATTTGACTAAATCTTGCCCAAGTGAAATTAATGTTATGGTATCTACATACATATTCACATACAACATATTATTATAAGCAAACAGAACAGTAACAAAGCCTCCAAAAAATATTTGATTAAGAATGGTACAACAGAATGAAATTGAAATGAAAAGAGAAATGTAGCAGCACAAGCTTACCGTAACAACTTTCGCTTCACAGTCGATTCCACCGGCCAAAATAACTCCTACACCAGTACCAGCTCCTCGCATAAGCCGAATGGTTTGAGTTGATACCATAGCTTGTTCAGCAGGACTGCTACTGAATTTCTCGCTCAGTTTATCGTTTTCGATTGTTTTTCTTAATTCTAAAGCCTTTTCTCTTATTGGTTTATTACCGTTACCGTCAACAATGTCGGTAGTGCTGTGATATTCAATAACTTCAGTTTTTTTTATTTTTTCTTGCGTGTTGGTCAGAATATTGTCAGTTTTCTTAACTACAAAGTTATTTTTTTCGGGTACGCTTGTTGGCCTAATATTGTTATAGTTATCCAGCCCAGCTTTTTTTATTTCTTTAATTATTTTTTCAGATATAATCTTCGGCCCATCGTCCATCTTCGGGCTCTCTGAAGGAATGTCATTTTGTTTGTTTTTAGTAACTGAGCTGGAATTTCGTTTCAATCGAGTATTTTTGTAATCATTCTTCCTTTGCCATACATTAACGTCACTGTCGCTGTCTGAATCAGTTTCGGCAATTATTTTGTTACGTCGTCTGTTTTCACCTTTATTCGACAAAGCACTCACCGATGGCGTGAGCGTAGAAAGGCGTTCAGACGTTTTGTGTACTGGACTCGGAGACCTGTCGCAAGACTCGTGTGAGAACTTAGCTTCAACCACAGGCGACTTTAGTTTAGCATCTCTTCCGCTCCTGCATTTTGCTGATGCCAAAATATTCCGTCTGTTTATCGTATCTATGTTATACGACTTTGAAACTTTCCTCTTGTCTGAGTCAGCGACAGAGCTTTCAAGAGAACTACAACTTGCTTGAGATCCAGACGTAGCTGCCGAGCCTGCCGATGAACTGAGTGATACGTTTGTATCAGAAGACACAGAACGACAGACGTTACGTTTAATGTATTCTTCTGGATTCTTCTCAATCGGGTTTGATTTAGAAATATCGGATTTAAATATTGAATATGTTGTGTAGTGTGAGACTCTCGGTGATAGACGTGAACTATCAGATTCTATATTTTCTATGTTATGCATAGGTGAAGACGCTGACGACCTGTAGCTAGATTGAGTTGAACTCATTGCAGAATCATTATCACTATCTACAACATCTGTAGCGGTACATATTTTTATATCTAGGTTTTTGTAATCACGGATATAATTTAAAATATTATCTTTGTGTTCTTTTCTTGATATTTCACTTGCTGATTTGGCTACTCCAGCAGTAATATTAGACAATCTACTTATTAATCCATTATTTAAAGTAGCATTATGGGCCTTTGCACCATTCGATTTATAAGTCACTTTATTTTTAAGTTCTATTCTCTCGTTGTAATTTGGTTCCGGTGTGGATTCTTTAGAAAGAGACGATGGTGTATACACTTGAAGTGATTTACGCTTAAAAGCTGGAGAATACTTGGGTAAATTATTAGGCAAAAGATCGGCTTTCCATTTTGTGTCGTTAAGATTTATTGGTTTTGAATTATTTTGTTTGTTATTTTTAGTGCTAGAGTTGCTTTGATTAGATTTTATCAAGAATGACTTAGGAATTGGATCCTGCACTTTTATTTCTGGCAAATCCACAATTGTGGTTTGAACTTCAGGTATTACTAACCCCCTCAATTTGGACATAGACTTTTTCCTTTGTTCGATCAAGTATTCTAAGTTTGACTTATGCGTTGATATGTTCTTATTTCCATTGTCATCACTTACACTTCGCACATGATACACATTTTTAGCAAATGAAGGGTCCGGCGTTGACGGTAATGTCGTTGTGCTTCCATAAAACAAAGGTTTACTATCCGTATAAAGGGACGTGTTACTGCTCTTTGCTGAACTATAATTTGAAGTGGTCGACGCTCGCTCAACACTTCCTAATACTTCAGGCCTCTCGGTGTGCCTCTTGTATGAACGAGGTAGTTCATCAAGATTGTCTTGCGATTTTGTCAAACGTCTATCTAATGAAGATACATCTGAGTAACTGCTTGTGTATGTGGCCGTACTCTTTCTAATAGTTGAAGGGTTTCTAGTTGGCAAAGTGCCACACTTATCCAGTCGATCTGAAGATGTGGCTCGGTCATTTGAAAACATGGCAATTTTATCTTTGACACTTGCTTCACTACGAGCATCTTGTGTCCTCGACGTGTAAGAGTAGCGCGGCCGTGCGCCGGGCCATCCAGCGGGCAGCCGGGGTGGCAGACGACTTGCTGGTTCAGGTGTCTTCTCGACAGCGTCACAAGGAGTCTCTACTCCATCTGGAGGCTGTCGGGGACACGATGGTAGTGGCGTTTCGTCGTTTGACAAACTTTTATCTTCAGCATCGCTCTTGTTGACACGATCTGTAAATTAAAAAACTTCATTTATTCACAAAAACCTATATTTATTTACATTTTTTTAATCAAATTGACGGTTTGAAATAACAGGGCTTCCCGCAGCCACTGCACTTTTCCTGTGTTATTATCAGCACGCAAACTCGTCTGAGCGGTGTCTGTAGCAACAGCTGATTTGATCGTGTTAAAATAAAAGGAACTTCGATAAAAGATTATTTTATGAAACGATTTAATGTTAATAAAATGTATGGAACTGCATAATATGAGTGTAATGGACCTTTGTTTAATCGTTCTGTGATAAAATAAGCCTAATATTTGTGATATATGTTTGATATTTAATGTCAATAGTGCTAAATACCCATAAAAAACTGTAGATCCAGCATCTTTCATCCGCACACACTAAATATTCTAAAGCAGGTCAACTCTTGCCGCCACTCTTATCGTAAATACTTCAACTTATTCCGAACGCTCATGGCAATAATATTTAAATTGATCCACATTTATGGGATACTAAAGAAATACGAGACGTACGTGCTTTAGACCGAAAGGTTTGGAATGGCAGCTATCGACCGATAATATTAAGAAAATCAGTGTGCATTATGAATCACGGACAGTGTCCTATTACAATTGACCAACACATTATTAGCTAAGAGGATGCGTCATCGTGTGCCATCATAAGTAATACTTAGTCACTGCTAGCTGAGGCAGTTAGTACACAAATCTATTTCAAAACATTCACTATAAACAAATAATCCTATAAATATTCCATAACATAAGCTTACGTACTGTATCTCCCCTAAAGGGCAGGGGACGGATTATGCTTAAGATCAATGTTATAAGGGGCTTGTTTATTGAATGGAACCAGCAGTTTCAAACATCCTTTATAAAAATCGTTTGCCGGATTCATAATAAGAATAAGATCAAAGCGAATGAACTATCATTTATAAAAATGTATGACAAACATTTGACAACGTATGTGTAACTTTTGCCAATATTTCTAAAGTGTGTTAAGTGTAATAGAAAGATGTAACAAAAGAATATAAATTTGATTAATGTAATAACGTTTTTCTCTTCATCATCTTAAGCTAGACTGGCAAATAATGCCTTATAGGCATTAAGTCCGCCTATAGGAACCTAGTGTATGTATGTAGTTTTAAATAAATTAATAAGTAGAGCAAGACCGAAGAAAAAAGGTGAATAAGATGACTATTTCAACACACATGCCAAGGTAAGAGTCATAAGGGTGAGAGTGTTGAAATGTCGACATACAGGAAGGAAAATATTTTATGGTAGAATAAACCATATTGCACCGACCCAAATAATTTGAAATATGGAGAGGCGAATTACGGTCAAGCCCCTTCCTCGAAATATCGTCTTGTCATCATAGAGGTGTATACCTAGAAACTATGCTGGCCCACTCAGGGATAGAAAGTTGGATAGATTTGTATCCTACTTAAGATAGGAACAAATGGATGAACATGACGTCACGAAATGACGTAACATACAGTTGAGAAATTTAGGGTCCTGGCAAGAGGCAACCGTAGCTGGTTGGTTAAAGCGACTACCCGGTGTGTAGAAGGTCGTAGGTCCAAATCCTGTCGGTCCCATAACTTTTCAACTATTTCTCAGTATAATTTGCTAAGCATAGCTAAATGCTATAAAAATAATCAATATATTTTAGTTGCCCTAAAATCTTAGAAAATTGCAAAAATGTTTACCTGCTTTTTCCTCATCAATACGATGCAAACAACGAGAATGTAAGATTTTAACTGTACTATACGTTGTCGTATTCAAAACTACTACACTTTGTGTGTACATTGCGTTAATTAATAATAAAAATTATATCTTTTTTTTTTATTTATAACATTTTTCAACTGGTCTTCCAAGGAGATCACCATGACATTTTGAATTTAAAAAAAGAACGCAATATGCAAAATGTGCAAACGTAAGGAAATACCCGATACCACTGGCGTTCTTCAATATTAATGGTTCCTAGCAAACCTTATGTACATATTTTGCAGTAACGGCACGCTTCGATATGTTTGAACAAGTGTCGCTGAAAAATTCAGGCTTAGGATAACCTTATACAACATTATTAATTTGATGTCGTCAATAAATTGGGACAAAGACATTGAATTAATTTATTCAGTTGCGTAAACGTAGTGATCAACGTATGAGCACTCAAACTGTACCACGCTACGTGTTACCTTCATGTCAATAATGTAAAATGTTGGCAAATGGAAATAATTAAATCGATAATACGATATATTCTTTTGTTACATCTTTCTATTACACTTAACATACTTTTGAAATATTGGCAAAAGTTACACATACATTCTAGAATTTTGTCATACAATTTTCAAAATGATAGTTCATTCACTTTGATCTTATTCTTATAATGAATCAGGCAATCGATAATAATAATAATAATTGTTAATTAATACACAACTGCCTCGCTACAGTGGTTAGCTTTGCGCCTCTCATCTTTGTCTGCACGTGTGGTGTAGTGGTTTAAGCGGTCGCCTCGCCGCTCTCCACTGCACTGATGTTGTGGATTTGATCCCCACATGGGTGTCGCAAAGATTTGTTCTGAGACTGGGTGTGCTTGAGTGAGTGAATGTGTGTATTTGGCCTTGTCATTGGGACCATTGGATAGTGTAATTGCTTCTGGCGTTCTATCTAATGTAAAAAATCCAAATTTATCTCTTTATCTTTATCGTGAGCTTTCCGTCAGGTAATTTACAATAGCAGTACTGAGTTGGAATTGTGTTTGGTGGATGGCGATAGGCTCACTCCCTATCCCATGGGGTCTTAACATAACACGTGAAGTGTGGGTGTTGTACACCTCTGCCACACCCTTCTGGGTAATATAGGCGTGATATTATGTTATGTTAATAATAATAATATTTTTCAACTTACAAACAACGCAATTTAGTCCCAAATTAAGCATAGCTTGTAATATGGGCACTAGAATAAATGATACTAATAGATATATACTTTTCTTTTGTAAATACATACTTATTATACATAGAAACACCCAGACTAAGACAAACCGCCATGTTCTTGCACACAAAGATTTGTCTTAAGCGGGAATCGAACCCGCGACCTCTGCGTTGCAGGCAGGTACACTACCCACTCCGCCATCCGGTCGACAAGTTAATACATATCTTTTAAGTGCTTCCGAATAACGTCTGCCCATAATCTGGAGCAGTGGTTCCCAATTAATGGTACGCGTACCCCCAGGGGTACGCGAGGTTGCATCAAGGGGTACGCGCAGCAATCTCTAAACTAAAATCCTTAAAAAACAATAATTCAATATACCTACATTGACAAATAAAGAATCTCTAAAGGGGTACGCAAGTTGGAGGTCTTTCTTAAAGTGGTACATAGAAAAAACTAATTGGGAACCACTGATCTGGAGTATTTTTTGGTTACGCATTATCAAGTACTTAATATAAGTACTGATTTCCGTATTACTTTGTTCTACTTAGGTGTTACCTTTATAACCAAGAGTCACATTACCCCAAACATAAATATTGTTATTTAAATTCCGATATGAAGCAGGAAATCGATTTTGCAACTTCCTGTTTTTCTTCAGTTCAAGTTTACCATTCTTCTATACATATATGTAATACAATTGAAAATTGGCCGTGTACATTAAATATATTTGAGAAAAATTTGTGCGTATATAATAACAGCAATAAAAGCCGAAACATCTTTTTTTGATTATTTTTTGTCTGTCTGTCTTTATGTTTGTACGAGGATAACGCAAAACTTCTGCATGATATTAGATGCGGTTTTCACAGTTGTGTAGCGCAATGTCTAACTTAAAATCTGCTATATTTTATATCATTGCATTTTATCCTTACGGGAGTACAGTGGTCCAAACAATTAGGTATGCAGGGCAAAAACTTCAACTTGTTAGTGAACACTGACTACACCAGTTATAAATATGTGAGTTACATGCCTAAATATTTAGTATATTACACTTCTTAAATATGTAACTCACACATGCTTATCTAGTGTAGTCAGTCGTCATTGTAACGTGAAAGTTTTTGCCCTGCATACCGAACTGCTTGGCCCACTGTACATTAGGGGTGTAGGTTATATCACAGATAATATAATACGTTATATGTAAGGATTGTCAATTTTGAAGGTATTGCATGAAATTCTGCACACCGTCCTCGCAGTGAGATGCGCATACGCTTCCCACTAGACCAGCGGTGCAGTTTTTTTTTTTTTTATACTACGCCCACAGCGAACGAACATGTAGTCCACCTGATGGTAAGTGGAATACAGCCCATAGACATCAACAATCCACAAAAGCAGATTATAGATGCGTCGCTGCAGCTGAGGACTACGGTGGTATGCCTGATCTCACCACTAAACCGGAACACAGTAATAGAAGCACTACTATTTGGCGGCAGGTTAAAGGCGAGACGGTGATGCTGCCGCCCTCAAGCTCATTCACAAGAGCTCTACCACCAGTAAAAGCAGTTGCAGGAAAAAGCATGCAAATATCGAATTCATCGCGGAAAAAGTCGCAGGCAAAGGCTAGACTTAAATAAAAGATTGTGTTATATGTACCTACTACGATCTTGGTGACTAATGGTGCATTGTGTAATGTACCTATACCACTTTAGTAAACCCAGTGCCGGATTTACCGGCCCCAAGCAACCACTGATTTTCGGGGCCTTCGTTCTAATATAACCCCTCCCCCCCTATGTTTTTAAATAGAAAAACAGCTGTTCAGACGAAGACACTAACACGAGCGATCGAAACGCCAACTTCGCGCGCGATATACAGTTTCGAACTAATTTCAAATCATTTGAAAGCAATGAATTATTGAAATTGTCAATGTCATTTTTTATTTTATTTTATTAAAAAAAAACAAATTTTCGGGGCTTCTGTCCAAGCGGGGCCCCAAGCAATTGCTTCCTATGCTTCCTGTTAAATCCGCCATTGAGTAAACCCATATTTAAGTAGATCTAGCATTTGCCCAACCTAATCATAATTATAAGGATGCATTTTTCATTTAAGGTTGTGAAATTAGATCACAAAACTACCAAACTCAATTACATCCAAAAAAAAAAGAATAAATTTGACGATCAGGATTAATTCTTATACCAAAACTGAGTAAAAATGGCAAAGATGATAGAATCCCCCTGCTATAAACCAATAAGTCAATGACTCCTGAACCATAGATTCATCATCTATGTCTAGTTCCTAGTAGTTATACCATAGATTAAGTCACAAAACGCGGCCACATTAGGAAGATTTTTGACCTTCCCCTACTAAACGTAACAAAGGTTCTCAGCTTGCGGACGATGTTTCTAGTGCCTTCATCCATTTGAAATTCGATTAAAACCTTTGTGCTCCTCTTTACTGATTCTTAAACCTTTGTGCTATATTTCAAGGCAGTTAGTCAGCTTTTATAAAATACACAACTTCCCACAGGGACGTGATTTTAGCAAGGACAACATAACATTCAATATCATCTTCATGTTGTTCCTTTGGCATCACGTACTATTTACATAAGCACGTACTAAAGTTCATTGACAAAATCTTAAATTGCCAAATTCTTCTTCATATTTTAAGGCCGCAGTTTCCTTCAACCCACATCATTGCAATGTATCTAGCTTTGAATGGACTGATTAACATTCTAGATGTCTACTGGCCATAGCTAAACATATTTAAATATTTATCTCATTAATAATGTTTATGAGGCAATAAACGAATAAGAGCTTTGTTGTAGAGAATCTTCACAACTAATCCAGCTATCCAGGCTACTTGTCAATCTGATTTATGATAAGATATAAATCACTCAAACACATAATTGCTGTTTTTTCACTAATCTGTTTTATAAGTTTGCATTCATGAGGGTACTTTGATACTTAATATAAACGCTATCCATCGTCATATCATATAGTCAATTTGTGGAGAAAGGACTAAGCTATACATATGATACACCCACTGCAGTCCTAGGAAGCAACCTGAAGAAGGTGACCGCTAGGTCAACCCTACCTATGTATGTACACTATGTATGGCCGTATTATGTTCGCGTAGGCGACAAGCACTGAGCTTAGAACAGAATATATTTCGCAGTGTGATGGTTGTACAATGACGTAATATTAAGCAAGTTATATTTACTTGTAGGAAATAAACATAAATTGCTACAAGTAAGAAAGGCCTCCATACGAACCATGAAGCGATATCGAGCGCCGCGGCAACTTCCTCGACTCCAACATCATGAAAAAAAATAAAGAGCCACTTCCAAGGTGATCGTCATTTGAACCAATTCATAACACTACACTTTCATTCGTTAAACCAGTTTTCGAATCTTGTTCATTCTGAAAACTTACTTTCATTGATCACTGAGAAAATTTAAAAAGAAAAAATTAATAACGTGCCGTAAACAAAAAGCCTCGCCACTTATTTGGCCGCGGAACAGTGTTACGGATCTCAAAAAGTTCGAGAAAGAGGATCGAGTTAAGAATGCGGAACGTGTCCATTAACGACCGAAATAACAGTTATTTTACATAGGGCGGTGCGTGCAGCAGCGTGCGCCCACGGCGGCGTGCGAGCGGCGAGCGGCGAGCGCGGAGCCGCCGCGACATGGCGCGATGCACTGAGTCGCGGTGGACTTGCAGAAATTTGCAGCGTCGCCGCCCTTGACGGGGGCGTTGCTCCGAGCCAGGGACGGACACCGAGCTGCGCACGCGACGCTCCCCCGCGCCACCGCGCCGCCACCGCCACCGACGCGCCGACCCATCACCAGCCAGCGACCATCATTACTGGCTGCTGCCTCGACCTCGCTAACACTGTGACCTACACACGCGCACTAAACACTCTTTTTCCTACATTCACCTCCGAAACCTCAGGCGCGCGCTGCGGCCGCGCTAATTCTAGTGTTCTAAGTTTGATCTCGATAAGCAATAAGCATCGATCGGTATCGTGAGCTATTTTTAGTCAGTAGGCAGTGGAGGGCGGCGACCGTGAGCTCTCGCGTAGAGCAGACGGCGCCCGCGCACCACAGATGTCAGGGTCGCGGCGCCCCTTGTCCGCCGTCATCTTTTTGTGTCCGCATGTAAGTAATACTAATTCCCGTCCGTATATCTAAGGTACGATACGAGCTAAAAGCTTTTCGCGGCGAGTAAGTGTCGCGTACCCGTTTTCTTTTGCTTTCTTTTTCATATTTGCGGTGAAAGAACGAGTGGCATCGTGGAATGCGCCTTGTAGGTATATAGCAGTGACGTCGCCGGCCACGGGAGGCTGGAATGCTGGCTGTCCCTCCGCCGCCGCCGCCCCTCGCAATCCGGACGCGGCCTTTAAACCGCTCCGACGTGTTTGCAGAGTTGTTTGCACATTTTTTTACATTCCCGTCCTTTTATTAAGCCCTCCTGCGATACCTACCTCAATATAGAAATAGATCTCAGTGGACTATACTTACCTGAGAAAGGATTTTGTTCATTACTGTAATTTAAGGATTACAAGAAATGCTGCGTGATTTAATAGGTGATTCACAGAAGGCTTATTTTTAAAGCTGTTTTATAGGGCACTAGGATTCGTGCTCTATACATAATGGATGGACCCAATAGTCAAACTATGAAATGGATAAGTGAAAGAAAGTGCAATCGATTTCACTTTCAAAACTAAATTAACTTTCTCCAGTGACATGTCTTACATAATCTGAACAAAACAAGATAGTAATAATAACCGCAACATTTTTATCTGCAAAGGTCGTCAGGCAGCATTTATTAAAAGTAATCGATGTTACATTACTTTGTTATGGTCTTAGCAATGTAAGTCCACGAAGTTATGTTATATTGTATACTAAATTACTAACAACCATCGACAATAAACTTATTAATCTTATATCTAATATATTTAGACATCTACAAATCAGAACAATAAATAACATACAAATGATTTGAAATTCAATGTGCAATTTATTTTAAAGATAAAAGAAGTTAAAAATAATTAAGTCTTTGTATAAAAGGCGCGAAAATCTAATCTACCGCTTAATTGGTATAGGTTCGTGCAATTAAGCAACTAATTCTGCTCTACAGAATTGGCTTTTCGGCGTATTATATTTTTACTTATTTTATTTCAATATTAAAATTGGATCTTATAACCAGAGCAATCCCGAGCACCGTGTTTTCATACCAATATAATATGGGTTTGACTGTAATACTATTAATTTTTCATCTATTTTTATAGACAAATTATATCTAAAATACTAAAATGCATGTTTGTTGGCGCCCATTTTCTCAAAATTGTATTAATCATAATTGAGTTCCAAACAAATTGAAAAAAAATATGTTTTAGATATGACTTCTTTATAAAATTAGATTAAAACTAAATAAAATTGAAGCCATATTACTTTTGTATAGCAAGCAATTGTTCCCCCTTAAGCAAAAAACAGCCACGACCGAAAGATTGCCCTCGAATGTGTTGACCAAAATTTATACACCACTAGGAAACTAAAATATACATTTGCCCTCTACTGAAATGTATAGTATAGTTACATAGTTACAGGTACGGCATATGGAAAAGTTTTTTGCTTGAACTTTCTTACAGTGAATGGCCATCGCCTTCAACAGGTATTGCTTGGTACCTACTTATGGTTCGGTGAATAAAATACTTCAGCGTCGGAATGCGCTTAACTGTTGCCACTCAAACTCGCCAGGACATGTCCTGGGATCAGCCAAACATTCTGAAAATCCTTTCTTATAAATACAGACTTTATGTCCTTCATATTTAGACATACATCACTTTAGCTATTTAAAAAGCAACTTTTTGTTCCGTTCTCAAAGGAAATGCCGGGACTTCCAATTTAAATGGCAACCGGATAAATTAATGCGCTTCGGTTTGTTTTTAAGGCTGAATTGCGGTGGTGTAATTTTGATTTTTTCGGATCTCTACGAAAATATTTTGGAGGGCATTGACTAAATTCCTTTGCAACTACTTGGTGAGTTCTTGCGTTTGTTTTGGTCCATTATATGCATACTTTATATTATGAAATGTGAATGAAAGGCTGATCATATTGACAATAAATAAGTTTAAACGATAAAAAGATTTCGTTCGGGTGATATGCAAAGCTGGCTAAACAATGAAAGCCGACGGGCAGGTCGTGGTCGTCACTTTAATGATCGTGCAGCGGGATTCCAGCCCACCTTACTTTCCTCGCGGGAATTCATTTGAAAGTATTTTTAAGTGTAGAGAGTTCAAGCTCAAAAAAAATACAATTGTTCTTTGCCTGATTGAAAGTCGTGGTCATGCAGTTAAAATAATTTCGAGCATATTTCATGTACAGATACCTACTGCAAACTTGCATGCACGCAATCGACAGCGACCAGAAGCTAAAGAAACGTTTGATTATAGATAACTTGTAAAGATTTCTAAGGTAATAATTAAATACAAGTGTAATCAGCGCGAAATCTATTTCTAAATCGCTGTATTGTGTTTGACTACGTAACTTAAACGCAATCATGTATAAAACAATAATTTTTTTATTATTGTTAAATAGATTTTAACACTGACCGCTTTTCAGATGGTACAATTTTATTCCAGAAAGATAGATAAATTATTGCCTCTCTAATTAACATAAATAAATTTATATGTTTTCCACTTTACTATATTTTGCAATCAAGAACGCACAACATTTTTTTCGCATTCCAGTAAAATGAAGACATCAAGAGTGAAGATCCATTTTCAATTACACACTGAAAACTCGTATCATTTTATAATTAAACTTTCAGTTTCAAATGACCTGAAAACAAAATCATATCTACATCTTCCGAGCAGTTTCAAAGTAGTACCAGACTTACACGGATTCGACAGTTTTCAAATCTGATGCAATGAGAATATTTTCAGGGAGACTAACGCTAATTTGACTTACGCGGTTATCGCCCAGTCCTACCTAAAGCTCGGGTTATTAGTGTTATTACTTATTACTGTATAATTATGTAAATCCTCATTGGTCATCAAGAATACATACAAGGCACATTATATAGTGATAAATTACAGTATGTTGGAAGGAAGTAGGTTCTTAAAATACCAGTGTATAAAATATCCTTATGAATGTCTTAAGCATCGACGCGGACTTTACTAAGAGGTAATGAGGGCTATCGTTTTTTGTCCCACCAGGTGGGGCCACTGTAGTGTAAGGTCTGTCAAAGTTTGTTGACTGTCCCACCAGGTGGGGCCACTGTAGTGTAAGGTCTGTCAAAGTTTGTTGACAGACATTGATTTATCCCAACCATGGAGTTTATACGTTTTTATAGAGGCACAATTCTTTGGGACGTTTTCAAGACAAACATTTTGGAACAAAAATTATTATGAAGGTTTTTGTTTCAATTTTAAGTGGGGACATTATTACGTCCGTCTCTCTTGCTCTCATACGTGCCGTTTGCACAAGTGCGTATTTTGACGATCGACAAAAATGTCTTCTGAACGTCATATCAAACTGTGCCTCTATACACGTTTATAAACTCAACGCCCGCATAGCCAACCCGCAAATAGCGACATTTGTCATCTTGTTACTAAGTAAACTAGTAATATGAAAGTTACTAAGTAAACTAGTAATATATCTTTATTCACTATCCATATATTATTGTAAACTGTTTTTGAAACCTTTTTTTAATACAAATAAAAAGCTCGAAATATTTGATGAACATGAAAAAGGCATATTCCGATATAATGTTGGTAGTTCCAAGATTTCATCATTGCTCAACCGCGAATGAATGTTACTAATATGTTTTAAGTATTTATATCGTTAATATGAAGGTCAAAAGGCTCTACATTTAATAACCACAAAATAATTCATCTGTAAAACAGAAAGATAAAAAATGCTATTCCTAAGCAAGTCGTAAAAAATATCTAAGCTACCATAAATCATAATATATTATACGGTTTATAATCTCATTACAAATGTAATAACGAAATTATAGCGAAACCGAGCGCTTATTATGAAACTTGCGTCTGTTATTCAAATCAATTGATCACTGACCTTTCAAAAGAATGTTTACACGTAATTTTCCTAGAATAAGTTGATGTAATATTGTCAAGAATGCAAGAATATCGCGTAACTGGAACACTTGAAAGGTTTTTACCGGGTTGATAGTTTATCGTCCGGCACGCCAGCAATGCAGTCCAAACCTTGCACCGAAGTGCATTACGCCAGGGTTTCTAAAAGTTTGACCGCAAGCGCCCCCATGCCAAGCTAAAAGTTTTGATTCAAACAAGTAGACACCAAAACTATTCAAACTCAAATGGAAACAATAATTGAACTTCTCATCCTATTAAGGGCTAGGAGAGAGGTGCAATCTCTTCTTTTAGAAAAGCGAGTATTTGGTTTTTTTTAGCTTACTAACTTACTTTTCAGTATCATGAGAAGTTATGCTCGCAAAAAATGTCTACTAGAGTTTTAAGACTACAAAATAAATCGGTCCACTTTAATATTTGAATCGAAGTGGTTTAATAGATGGAGGACGAATATTGTTGAAGTGGCTTTACATGATGATACTTAGTTGTATTTTTGTTAGGATTCAATCAATATCAGTAAGTAAAAGTTTACCGATTCTACTATGACTAGGTTCGTCATGACCGATCCAGGTGGTTTTCAAAGCCAAACTTTGAGAAACGCAACGATTGCGCCATGTGGTAAGCACAGTTCACGCAAGCAGGTGCGACGCCAGTGCCAGCGCAAGGCGGCGAGACGGCCGGCCGCACCTTCGCAAGGTGCACTTTCGCGGCCCAAACGTGCAAGGATTCTGACATAACCATTCTGATAAATACTTACAAAGGATGCGATAAACAACGAGTTTCTCCCGAGTTCAACAACATTGACAAATTAACATAAGCATTATTTACAGGCCATTATGTTTTTGAGATTATGTTTCTCTAATAGCGCATAATAGAACAAGTTTTGAATAGTCGTGAGTATAACGATATCTGCATAATTATATGTGACTGCGAGGTTTTCTTCTAAGTATATCAACTCTAAATATTACAATTACAGATGATTGTTGCTTGGCCTTCATTATATTAAGTATGAAGATTATCGAATCGAACAGTACTGCTTTATTGTTTTCCAGTTTGGTGGTGATATCAGGCCCTAAACTTACTGGCACATGAGGCATTACACCTAGTCCTCAGATGGAGTGACGCATTTATAATCTCCTTTTGTGGATTATTGATGTTTATGGGCTTTAGTTACCACTTACCATCAGATGGACTATACGTCCGTTCGGTACATACGTCGTATAAAAAAAGTAGTTTTAGGAGAAAGAAACCATATTTATTTTGATAAAATGAAACACCTAAAGAACAATTACATGATATTGTGCGCATAGTCGAAAAAAAGCAGTTTGCTACAAGGTAGCTACGTACCAAGTTTTAAGACGCTATACGTGTGGGTAACAATCAAAAGTAAAATTAACCAACCGAATAAAGCGAGCTCATAATTGGATGCGGCACAATACATAGCATGAGAAAAACAAATCGGTTAGTATCACGTAATAATTATACGCTCATCATTTATTAATTATAATCGATTAATTTAGCATTAACAATCGTATGCGCAGGCGCTTCTATCTGCACCGCTGCTTGATATGCGCATGAGTAGCGCGCGTGCTGCATATGCGTCTTTATCACTCTACTCTATCGGAATTCTAAACACTTGTTTGTACTTGTAACCGATTTGCTGTTTATTATGTAAGATGGTCAACAACAGATCTTTTATTTAGAACTTAGATCCGCATGACCAAGTTCTACTTAGCTTGTGATTAATTTATTTTGCTTTCGGAGAGTATTCGCCTATTCGTCATACTTTTCAATACCAAGTTAATTCATTTTGACACGAACATGTGCCTACTTCGTCTCTGTAGATTTGGCTGCAGATGACAAATTGTATTATTGTTATTTACACTGAAGTATTTCACTGATTTTTTTTATTATTTTATTATTGAACTATTTTAAACCTTAAATTATTTTAACTATCTTGAAGGACCTGAGACTCTTACACAATCTTATTCTAACTTTACCAGAACTGATAAAGTAGTTTACTCAGAATCAGTAGTACATTTTTACGTTTTTACACAAATTGAACATTAACAACAGTCATTTTGCACCTATGGAAAACGTGTTTTTTTTCTTTTTTCTCGTTAAAACGTAGAGATATATATTTTGATACTGATTCTGAACAAACTACTTTCTCAGTTCTGATAAAGTTAAAATAAGGTTGTATAACTTATCTTAGTTGCTATGCCATGATACAAAGAGGAAGCAGTAGTCTGATATCAAATTACAGGAACGTACCATAAGCAAAAATAAATCGGCAGAATCCACCGAAATATCATATCACATTCCATTTCCAAGCAAAAATGCCATCAATGCGCTATAGAATCAGAATGACCGTTCTTTGTTCCTGTGCAAACAACACGTAATAAGCTATTTAATATTTTAGTATTACATGATAAAAATAACTGTGTTAGGAATACATAACCAGCATCAATTGCAGTTAAATCCGGTATTTCGATAAACCCTAACATGGTTTTTGTGACCCAGTGGTCGCAAAATTGCATAAGTGCATAAGTGAGAGGTTTGGCCTATCGCCTATTTGCCTGACCCCGCTTGCAACAACGCTGACTTTGTTTTTCTAGGCACCATGTTTTTTGTACCATAACTAATGCTATTAATCAAATATCTTGGCTAATAACTCTAAAGACGAATGATTAATCGGAAGGTATTAATTTGTTTATTTTACTAAGTTAGTAACAGGCTCGTAGAACAATAAACTAAATATGATCTGTTTAATTACAGAACATAGACTAAGTAATAAACCGTGTTAGAATCATTAAACTGCTAATGACGAATCGATGTTTTATAGCAGGGTTTAAATAAATATAAGTATAAGATTTCTTAATGTACTTAGTATTTTAATACACTTATTGTTATTCAACTTACACAATAACGTGAATACTTGACGACTGACTTGAATTTAAGTATTTAAATCGATTACAGATGCCTTAAAACTAAACTCAAATTTTAGAAAAAAATCCTTAGTTGTTTAATGAAATAGGAACATTAAAACGCAATTTTATAAGGAAAAATTCAGAAACTGTTAACTGCTTACTTACTTGTTTATTTTAAGAAACTTTGACAGACTCAGGCGAGTTTGCGAATGAAGGCTAGGGCAAAATAAAATAAAAATACTCACCCTCCCAGAAACTCCTTTCAAATGATGATTTTCGTTCTTTCTTTTGGACTTCATCAACCGGTTTTCTGCAAAAAACAATAACAACATCAGTATCTGCGAGTAAGATCAGTAATATTGTTGAGACGCTCTACGCATTGCATCAACATAATTAATTATCAGATGTAGTGATAGCCAATCGCACTAAAATCGGGTAAGTTACAGTCACGCTACAAAAAGTAGGTGGTATGCGTACAATAATGAATAGTAAAATGTTTTGCAATAAAATAACGTGAAGCTTAGGCTGCCTGTACACCTCGAGACTATTCAGTACGATTATCAAAATAGACAGTTTGAAAAATATATCTTTACAATCTGAAGACCAATGCGACGCAGTATTCGAGTTGTTGTGTTGCAACGCAACTACCTTTGACGTCGTTTGCGCGCACTTCGAGGCTTATAGCTAAGATTATTTCATGATTTATGCAATTCTGTGTAAAGACAAAAAAAAAACTTTAATATTTGAGATATTGAGAAATCAATTTTAAGAAATTACAACTCGATAGCAACTCACGGTAATGCTGTAATTATAAAATTTGGTAGTATAGCTTCCTAAATGCAGGTGTTGAGGGCCGGTTCTCAAAAGCTCCACCTCCTGCCAAAAGACTGCAATTCTCTTATTCGCTAAAGACCAGTTTTCTATTTAAGAATCTAAATCGCAATCATGAACAATTTTTCAAAAAACTGCTTCGATCGTACGTGTGTAGGTATGTGTGTTGGCAGCATTATTTACAAAGCAACTAATCGAATGAGCGTCGTTTGCGCACGCTTCGAGGGTACGAGTTACGACTATTTGCGATTACACAGCGGGTACTGATTTATCGCAATTCAGTGTAAGTGACCAATTTCTGTAATAGTTACAATTAACGTCCACAGGCGGCGCTCCGCCCCGCCGCGGTCACCCGCCATCGCGTTTACTGCTTCAACCAACACTGTTTTATACCACTTATTACTTACTTTACAGCGCATTTATTGAATGCATGTAATTTATTTGAATATCTTTACCACATAAACGAGATCTATAAGAAGATGTAATAATGACCAGTTGTACAATGTTAAGGAATGCTTTTGCACTCATTTTACATCTACGCAAACAGTTACTTTAATAATGGTTTATGAAACACTTTCCAACTACTAATTCGTTCTTTTTCTTTTTTTTAACTCATATTTAATTTTACAAGTATACCTATTGGTTGATCTTTTATATATAACTTAATTCACTTACTAACTTTTGGTCGTTTTAGTGCTTCTTGGCAGTTTAATCGCACAATCTACATAAATTAATTAATTTTACCAAATATTGGCTAACAGCGCTTAGTCTAGATTAGAATAATATTATTAAAACATTGATTAAAAATAGACTCTTTTGTATATTTGGATACTGATAGTGCCGAAGAAGAAGAAGAAGATCACACTTGCACCCACAAAAATACAATAGATATTTTATAAAATATTAATAATTCAAATTACCACTAACCATGTACACAACTTAAATCCACTTTAATTAAACACTCACTGAATGAATTCAGATTAAATGCAATCAAATAATTTGCATCGACCGAAAATATTTCGACATTATTGGAATTTATTCTAAAACATTGACGACGAATAACATCGAAAACAGGTCATCGGCTGCCTTTATCGAAATGTCAGGGTCCGCGCTGACGAATAGACACCGAATGCCAATCTGTTACCGGCGAACTTAAAACCTGAATGCGGCCGACATCATAGGACCACAATTTCTTCAATAAAAATAAAATCAATTTATATATTCAAGACAAAACGTTTAATGTCACATGAGACTTTGACTTTAAATAACACTGCATTCTAGCCGTCGTTTAAACATTTCATAATCCTTGCGGCAAAATTTACTGATATTGGAAAATTTAACAAGGCACGTGCCGAGAATCAGAGGAAAGCCTTCTATATACAAGATTCTTTATGTGTTCAAGGTGATACTATACGACATACGACCTATGCGGAGAAAATAAAGAGCGATTGAAAGGCAAAATAGAATGAAGCCTAACGCAAGCTAGGCTAACCAGAACCACGTCGTGACTCCCCCCGCGCTCGCCGATTTGCTCGGTGAGGCGACGCGACGCGGGCGCAAGACTTGTGGTACGCCAAGCACCACTCGCTCACCGGAAAACCTTCACGTTGTTATTCAGTTGCAAACAACTACTTGATCACCTAAACCTTCTTTACTTGAGATACCTGTTCGTAATGACCTGTCAGTTGTCACATAATCTCTCGTGTTCAATCAAGTAAGGTTATAGCTTTGTTAGTGTGAGGCTCATATCAGTGTCACAATAAAAGGCTGCATAAGCTAAGATAAATTTAATTGAGATGAGAGTTAGGTAATAATGTTTCATAAATGATTTCCAAATGCGTAAATAACCAAATATGGAGTTAAACCGAATCATTATCATTGGCATCTCAGCTATGTGAATAAAGATTTAAATTAACCTCAGAGGTGCGGCCAAAGTCGATACTTTAACCTGCATAAATCTTACAAAAGTCGTGCATACTAATTTCACAAGGTAAACAAACATAAGATTAGAAGTCGTAAGAACCGTATTATACTTATAGACTTCCCAGAGTTCATGAATAAAAACCTATTTTATATAAAAAACTTGTAGGTTGGATAAACACGGTGGGCTTGAGATCGGGCGACAGTGCGGGGCCTGCTACCGTTAGAAGGCGCCCAAGGTACGTTTACTTCGCGGAAATGCATCAGCCTTCTCTCGATCATCTATACACCATTATGGGTTACTGTATCGTAAGTATGTGATATGAGATAATAAGCATCACCTACTTTCAGAATCCGGTATCAGTACTATATATTATTTAACACCGCAATTAAAGCCGTCTGCGAGTTGAAATTGTAATTCCCGACGGATAAAAAGAAATCACGTCTTAAATTGAATGACATTATCACAAGCTGCGTTTGTTGAACTTTAAATTCGCAACGTGCATCGGAATGATGCTTTTTGCAAATTGAATTTAGTCAATAAGAAGACGTGCGTGTCTGATGGCCAAGGACGATTCGGGTTTCAGCGAGAATACATCCGTATCCATCGTTGATTTGCATGTAATGATATAGCCGCCATGAAATAACTTACTGAATACATAATCGATGTTACATCACCACAACTCGTTTGCACCACAGAGTAATTTGTTCCTGGTGTGAGAACTGTGGGAGTCTGTGCACGCAGGTTAGAATGTTTTTAATTACTTACGAGATACAGGACAGTTTTATCTAATCAGTATTTTAATTCAGGATATCGAAATTTCTTTTCCGCATGCCTACACAAACACATAATACTTTAGATATATTTTTAACGTGGTAAAACCATAGTAAAATAAATAAGTAAGTTATCTTCGAACAAAGGTACATCGCGCCGTTTGTATGTACGCGTAGCGCTTGCCACGCCCCGTGTTCATGTACGTACGCACGCACACTACGCCGCTCGGCCCAAACTCGGTCAGCGGTAGTGCGGGCCGTGTCATTACTGTGAGCGGTCGGTGTTTGTTTAAAAAAATTAGGTACGGTTACGCGCTGCACTGCAAAATGTCTTCGCGAGTCAAAAGATATTATTGTGAAGTTTATGGTTTTTCAAACGACACTATTTCAATTTTATTAATATAATATTGGTCTATTTGACAAAGAATTTAATTTCATAGTATTATTCTCTCCATAACCATTTCTAGTCATTATATTTTGGTTGGTATAACTTACACATAACAATTATTGTCAATAAACAAACAAAATTGTATGAATTATTTGAAAAGATGGTGATCATGAGTTTCTCACCAGCTCTTCTCATGATGCAATACCCATCGGAGCTGGTACTTGGATTGATTTTAATTCAAACCTCAAAGTTGAATTGAAATCAATCTAAGCTCCGGTGATTCAAATCATTTTGTTGCAATTAATATTATAATTTAATTAGCTTAAGTTTTATTTTAATTTTATTTATTTGAACGTTGATGTTTGTTTTGACGTGTTCAAGCACCTTTTAGGGCCTATGGAAATAAATGATTTGACTTTGACCTGACATAAATAAATGCTTTGTTTTGTAAAAAAAACTTTTTTTTATAATTAAAAAAAATATTTCTATACAGGTAATTTAAAATATCAATCTGACAAGTGACAACCCTACGCCTCGAGCAAGTTTAGGTATCGTGCGCTCCTAAACGCCGGGAGTTGGCCTACTTATCTATTTTACTATGGTAAAACTCTTCTATGGTAAGTGTCAGTAGCGGTTTAAAAACAATATAGGATGTTAATGGTGCCACGACGAAGCCGCAGACTAGTGATTCAGTTTATGATTCTGATTACCTGGGTGCAAAAGTTGTTCATTGGCAATTGCCACACATTGGATTTAGACATTTTTAACTCGTCATTTATAAGTTCGTAAGCCTTCTGCAAAAGCATTACAATAAAATGAAAAATATAAGAAAATCGCGAATGTTTGAGAATAAGCATGCGAAAACACTCTTGTAATTTTTATAAGTGTGAAAAAAAGTTGTTAAAAAAAACCTACAAGTAAGAAAAAAAATGTATAAAGCCCAAGGTTACTTTTAAGAAAGAGTGACGTCCTTGTTATCATTCGAAAGCATTGCGGAACCCAATGATATTTTTTTACCCAGCGTCTCAAAATCATGCATTAAATCACTGGTAAGTGGCTTCGTCACGATGTCATTCAAATCCTGTATATCGATAAGATAGTAAACCCTGTAGTTATTTCACAAAATAAGTTTATGTATATAAAGTACCGAGTCTACGATTGACGATGACACACAGTATAGCAGATATTCACTGGTCACGATTGCCACTTATCACCAATTGGCTACCAACGCATTTCTGACATCCGTGGCATAAGTCATCACCAGGGCTCGGAATTAGGTAGAGTTTTTCATTACTTACACTGATTTCATACAGCGAAAGAATAAAGTGGATATGCCTCAAATCCCGAAATTAATTTAAAAGAGCAGAAAAAAATCCCATGTTTTTTTAAATAAAAAGTTATTTACTTTTTTACACAATTTAAACTACCGCACGCGAGACTAAATATTTCAATTCTCACAAAATTTATACAGTAATGTCGGAAGCGAACACTTCAAATCTTACTGGTAATTAATCGGACAAGGAAAATGATTCTGATGGGCCGTTAGAATAAGCAAAACCTCATGAGTCTAGGCTAGAAGCAAAAGTATTTGCTCGTATTTATAAAAAAGGCGAAATATGCGTATGAGAATTTTCTGTAAACTATTTATTGTAAACTAATAAAAAAAATATGTTAATTATCTTTGTTTTATTTGTCTATCTCTGAGGTTTTTATTATTATTTATTCGTAATATTGTTGGCCACACGGGATTGTCCATTAGAAATCCCGGGAAGGTCCACATTAATATCAACATTTCGATGCAAGTACATAAAAAACTCTACCTAATTCCGAGCCCTGGTCATCACATTAACAGTTGTCAAGTAAACGCACATGTTTCAACCTACTTTCATACCTTTCATTCTATATGAGTACTCTGTTATAAGAGCCAAAATGTGCGCGTAATTCCTAACCCGATAAGTCTGATAACGTAAGATAGGAGTAAAATGGAGCACCCTTCAGCTGTCTGTAAGCACTTACGTACAAATGTATAGATGTAAATGAGTAAATAGCCCCCTTATAAACGGGGCAGCGAACAAGTCGATAAATGGAAAGTGGGAGAGGCGTGCGAACAGGGTCGAACGTGCTATTGTCACCGCAGCGTCACTTTGCGATATTTCCTACACTTGAATATAGTAACACACGTTCACACATGTCATTGTATAGTATAGAACAAGATCAAGGCACCCGTTCTCCGCTGCTTCCGCCTCTCCAGTTTGGCATTCCATACATTCGACGCGTCGATACGGGTTAAATTAAATGACAAAGTTAGAATGCGGCAGTACACGCAGCCGCGTTATTGCAAATATTTCATTTATTAAAACCTACTTTTGCGACGAGAAAAGTTTCCTCTAATAAAAAAAAATTGTTTGTAACGAGTTTGTACAAAACGATGCCTCGGGCGAGATTTATTTTGCATCAAAGTTAATTGATGAATATACGACGTCCGGATAGTTTACCTTGGATTTATATTTATTGAGGCTCTTAAAATATGTATTGAGGTTTCATTTTTTTAAAGTATAGCATTGGTTGCAAACCAGATTAAATGTTCACAATTAGCGAATTTACATATTGCCAATTAGAATGTTATCAAAGCCATCAAAGCTTTTGAAACTAAATTAATATGCAAACATAAAACCTTTAAAATTACAATGAAAAACTCACAACATAGCTTATAACCAAAAAGGAATTTTAATTCGCATTGTTGCCAAGGTGCGTGGGCTTATGAATCGAGGCGGATAAGAAATAGCATCTCGATAGCGCCGTGATCGATGCCCATGATTATCATCGACACATGGGAGAAAGTATGGCCCGATACAAACATAAATTTAATAACAGTATTAGATGTATTGGATTGCAGAGGCCAGAGACGGCGTCTGAGAGTTGCAGGGCCAATCAGTGCGGCGACGGACAAGGAGTACCGTTACCTCGTGGCCGGCCGCGTGGTGCCGACATCACACGACTCAGCCTACTTAATAACAGATAATGGACCACTCATGTGAGATAATGTTGGAATGACAAGATTTATAAATGCAATCGAAACACGCCACCAGCGAAAAGAAAATCGTGTAAGTGGTACGAATATTCGTTTCGCTAAATCTCAATGAGCTCGGCCTGCGCTATTCGGAATTCAATGACAAAACCTAGTTGAAATGAGTGGCCAACATTTGCAACCGATAAGTGTTACACGTACCGACGCTTACAGAATACGATACTAACATTGAGAAGATGGTCCGTTAGAGAGTACACGACAGAATGACCTCGAACGTCTGGTCGCGGTGACTTGCACATTGATGTGAAACAAAACTGCTCTGATAATAGATAATATGCATTGGCCACGCCCAGCCACATTCTGGGACAAGTCAATATTGTGTACCTACAACGATCATTTACATTACACCTATCCATTATGAAGTCAGATCGAAAGCTCTGAAGTTCTCATTATTATAGTAGTACCTATTCGTTATTGAGCATGTTTTCTCTTTCAAACTAGTATGTGGGTCATTTCGTGATCGTTATTGCTTTGATATATCTATAAAAGAACATTGCCTTTACAAATATGTGGGACTGGGACTGATTCTGTCAGTATATTTATTGCTTAATACCTTTTAAGTTAAAAAAATCGATTCCAATTACTGATTTCGACAAATTACGATGAATTATATGAGAACGCGGATGTGTTTTATTAACGAAATCTTGGAATAACTACACGAAGCAAGGAATAATGCATGAATGTGATGTAGAACATAAAGTACAGCTTGAACATGCGGAATCAGGAAAACCAATTTAAATTTCTCCTTTCTCGTACAGTGTCTTCCTTACGCGATTCGAGATGGTTGGTGAATTATATGTACCGTGTAATTGTCAGTATCTTTTAATAAACCTAAAAAACGACAACTGAAAGATCCGCAAATCACCAAAAGCGCTGAATCTACAAATCAATTTTTAAAAATACATCTTGTTCATATAAAATTCTGTGCAAAGACATTAGATGATTTACAATATTCACAAATACAAGCAGACCTTTAAATAGCGTAAAAGTTGAAGTCATAAAACATAACCGTTCTTGTGTCGTTAATAGTATTTGTCTTGGTCATTCAATAAGCCTTATTCAATTACTAAAATACAAGGACTCCTATATTCTTGGCGAAGTTTAATAAAGTCTAGGAGTTGAGCAATAACGTTCCGTTTTGGGAACTCTGTTGATAGAATCGTGATAGTGCAACGACAACCATTTAGCTTTACATGATAGACCCTCGCCAATTATTAAAGTCTTGTCTTTCAATGTCCGTGCGTAGGTATCTATTTAATAAAATAATTCACTTTTTGACCATTCTCTGGGTCTTAAAATTGAATGATACTTGACTTTATTTTTGGTTATATAAAATGATGTCTGAATTTACTGTTTCTTGAAATTTAGTTTGATAGAGTAATCCTTGGACGTTCCGGTGCATTTGCAATACTTTGAGGGTATTAGTGCGTTGAATTGTAATTATGACGGTTGTTTATGACAAGTGGCAGTTACTTTTGTGTTAAGTTAAGCTGTACAACAAATGTGTTATATAATAAAGTAATTTTTGCTCATCGATATCTAATGCGTTTAGATATCCATGAGCAAAAATTACTTTACATTATTACTGCTTACTAAAATTACTTTACTTGGTTGCATTACATTAGTCATCCTGTACCGTAGGGTTTCATTCTATATTACCGAGTATAGTCAAATAAAATGCTTTTCTGTACTCGTTATATATGAGCCGACCTATTTTAACAGACTGCAACACCTACACCTGACAAACTATTAAGCAATTCTGCAAATCGTTATTTATTTATTTATTTATTCATTTATTCACACATTAGCTTACAGTTAAAAACCAAGTCGCTTACATGCAAGTCATACAGTACAAGAAATAATAAAGCCATATAAAACTAATCACATAAATTGAAGATACAATTAACACATCATCAAAAAGTAATCTAACATAAGAACGTCATCAAATTATTACATTAAAATAATTAAATAAAAAATAGATTACAATAGATTAGGATTAGAAAAATAAATAAAAAATTATAGCAATAAATGTCAGACACAGTATAAATCATGAATTACAATTAAAATTATTTAAATAAAGCGCGACAGCCTCCAGCTACATTGCCAATTTGATCAAAGAAAATGTCAGTATTTGGTGTGTTTTGTAAAAAGTTATTAATTGATTCAATTGCTCTAGGGCTACTACTGGCGCGGAGTGACCGCCATGATACTGGGTAGGCGAGTAGCTGGTGTCGTCGTCTACCTGTAGCTCTAAGGTATTGATCAGGTACATATAAACTAATGCATTCCCGTACAGATGGGTTATCCACTTGATCATTAAGTAAAAGATAATAATGCATTATATTTGTAAATTGCCGCCTGAATTCTGAAGTATTTAGATCGACCATCCCAGAAACGAACATTGAGGGATACATATATGGATAATATCCATACTGTCTTTTGTACAAATATCTAGCAAATTTACGTTGTATTCTTTCAATCATAAGCGAGTAAAGCTTTTCTTGTGGATTCCACACGATTGCATTGTACTCTAAGCGACTACGTACATACGCATTGTATAGGACTATTATTACACGAACATTATTAAATTGTGACGAAGTTCTGATAATGAAGCCAAGTGCTTTATTAGCATCCTTACAAAGTTGGATCATATGCTCGTGAAAGTTGAGTTTGCTATCGAGAGTCAGACCTAGGTCACGGATGTTGGAGACCCGATCCAACGGTGCACCAGCTAACTCATAAGTAGTCGTAATTGGAGAGCGGGATCGAGTAAATGTAATTGTTTTGCATTTTGCCGTATTAAATGATAATTTGTTTTAACCATTTATCAAATCAACTGTAAGACACCACCATTATTCAGAAAGTCATTTACGAACATAAAACAGTGCTTTAGATGAAGTTTCAATAACCGTTTCTAGTGCTAAACTTGAGCAGTTATGAAGTTTGTTCGTACATATTGATACACTGGTCTGTTTGAGTACGGTTATACCGCGCAGGGCAGATAGAAGCCAGCGCAATGCGGTAATTATTGCAGCCGTTTTCTAAGGACCTAGTTTTTTAAATATTCGTTATTGCTATACGGTTTTTGGAAGAATATTTGATTTTTAACAATACTAGTATATTATGTGGGTATGAAGCTGAATAATAATATACCATATATCTACTCATGTGATGCTAGACAAAAAAGTGTAATCAAATAAATTGTTATTGTCAATAAATACTTTGCAATTTTAATTATGTGGATTAATATAAAGCTTTATTTTAATTACTTAGGCATAATATAATTCATATTTGGAATGCAAAATTGTAGTTTTTTTTTATTGTAAATAATAATATAATAAGGTTAAGACATACATCGAGGTAGGCTTACTTGTTTAAACTTTCCAGTCTAAGATAAAATTATGCATTTATGCAAAGGGATAAACTGAAACAGTCAATCAAACTGTATGAATATGTATAGAGACCATAGAGAGCTTGGTTTATGGCATTTCAATACTATTTAGAAGTGTCTAGGTGAATTCCTAGTCACGTCATTTTATCTAGACACACCTCAAAAATGAATATTTACGCTGTCTGTCTGCGAATTGAAACCAGTAACATAAAGTTAGTAGTTTTCTCCTACAATTTTGCATAGTATACAGCAATTTAGTCAACAGACGAGTACACAGTCTAAACGGACGAACAGATTTACAGGCAAATTTATAGCTCGAAAACAACGTTTTCATGAATAAATACAAACTTAATAGAATTGTCACCGCAGCTTCGTTCATGCGGACCTGTTTCGACAAACTACACACTGCCTAGTGATTTAAATGGAATGTATGCCTGTGTAATTTGTTGTTAATGTCCGAAACACTTAATTAAAAACAGAACATTTGTTATTCTTGCTATGAATTTATGACCAATAAATTAGTTGGCCTCACATCGCGTGGGAGGATATCCGAATCTTTCTTTAAATTATTATTATACCGACCAATAAATATATCATTATTAGCCTTGTCCGGAAATTGGTCCGACTTGAAAATAAATTATATTTGCTTTGTTTTTAACATAAAAGACTTGGTAATCAATTAGCCTCTTTGACATCAGGTTCTATAGAGGTATCTCTTGCATGATGTCACATGGCAAGAGTGACCATCACAAGACGTGTCATGACTGTCATGAGACTGAGTCACTTCATAAATGATACCTTGCATACAAAAAATGTAAATACTCCATAACGTGAGGTAGATGAGCCATAAACCATTTTAAAGTATGATATCACTCGTGATCTTGCGCAGTATAAGTACCACAAACATTCAAAAACAAAGAATACTTTATAATATTGTGTATGACGGAATTATTAAATGTCGAGTGGCCACTTAGTCCTTGTTCACTCACTGACGGCAAACTCCTTGACAATAGATTTCTTAATCAAAAAGTCGAGTTTACTCACACATCAAAGAATAGGAGTGTTGCACATTGCATTCGTTGCAGAAAACACTTCAAATGTACAGTCGAAACGTGAAATTCCAGTTAGAGATTACGCAACTTGAACTAGCGTAGATTTGAACGCTGAATATACCTCTAAAGGCAAGAAACGCCACAGTATGTCATCATGGAATGTAGCAGCGTGGCCGACCAACGGGCACAAATTCTTCAGTCACCAACATCGCTTCCGGAAGCCTGCAACAGTCTTCGGAGGCTGCTTTCCTTCTGAACCAATTTAGGCTAGCTGGAGTAAACGGGAAACCTTTCACGCACAACGGTCCTAAAGGAGGACTAAGTGCGGATACCACCCAGGCAAATCAAACCAAACCAAACCTCTAAAGGCATATATACCACTATTACTCAGAATAAGGATTTGATTAACTGCATTTCCACAGGATTTTCTTTTATGAGCGCAAAGTATTTATGCAATAAATTGTAAGTTCTACTCGGGTTTGTTGCAATCAGTAACACCTAAGTTTAGCAATATCGCATATCCTGAGCACGTACACAGGGTAAGGAATTTCATAATAAGCTGAACGCAAACTTCAGAATGAAATATGTGTTCACTGATTTTAAACACCATTAACCTGGAAATCCAATTAGAACATGACAAATGTAGACGGTACTCTAGACTAGATATATCGTATCGGCGATTAATAGATGTTCAACTGTCATTAATCTTTGTAACAGTTCATGATACTTGTAGTTTATTAACCTGTTGTAGTGAATCTGTCGTGAATGCGTGCTGATGTTAATTATGACTGTGGCAGCAGATCAAACTCGGCTGGCAACAGCTAAGTGGTCAAACAATGATTGCAATCTACTTTCTATTTCATGTTCTAGAGCCATGACGACTCTTTTGATTAATATTCTTCAACTATAAGGTATTCTTCTGTTATACAACTCACGTCGATGTGATGTGGTATTTCACTCATTTCAATTAGCTATTATTGGAAAACCAAGACTTGTAAATGGCATTAAAGTGGTTTGTGAACAAAATTAGTTCATACAAATATTATCCCCTTAATTGATCATCAGAATAATTAGTTTTAAATAACTTTCAGATGAAATGCTTAGAGTTGGAAAGTCTGGCAAGTAATTACGAAAACATTGAAAGTAAATTCTGTGGGCTTAGTAATTTAATTGGCAAAAGTATTCGTAAATATTGATGATTCTGTATGAAAACGAACACTCAAACATTGAAAAAAGTGGGTCACAGACAAATATTTGAGTGAGCTGTTCATTCCACTAATGCCGCGTTGATTCTCTTGAGTTTTCGGCAAGCCGTTTGGAATGCCGGACACCAGGTGGCGCGAACATCTCATAAGTAATGTAGAGGGTACAGATATTGAGATAGGTACCGTCTTATGTTATAGACTTTATGGGGACATAAATATATTTTTGTGATGTATTGCGGTGGCGTTCGGTGGTAGGGTTCACAAGTAGGCTGTGCGAGATGCATTTCCAGAGTGGCAGGAGAGCGAGGGCGCAGATGGTCGGCTCTCCCCCTCCCTTGCCGCCACCCCGCTATTGTTACCCGCTAGTTTGCATGAAAATAGAGAAAACTCGCCATGTGTGTCGCCGCTCCGAATAAAATATTCTTTTCTTTGTTTATAGCCGTTGTTCCTGCGCAACTAGTAAAAGTATTGTTTGCTGAGAAAACAATGAAGTTAGGTATTTTATCATTTAGCGGAATCTTTATGAAACAATTTCGCTGGTTATGTAAAAAAGTTCACAGGAGTAGTTTTGCTTTCATAAAGTTACATATTAAGTGGATAATGCCTTCCTGTTTGAGCTCTCGTTCCGTACATTAGTCTAGATTGTATCTAACACATTCTTAACTAAATATTTGTCACGATGGAGATACAGGAAGGTATTAAAATATTAACCGTTTAATAACTCTTGTCCGGTGTTAAATGAAACATAACGCTATATAAAACGGCATTGCTCAAAATCTTAAGCTTGGATAAATTGATGATAATATTCTAAAGTTAAGAAATATTGTCAATTTGCAGTCAAACAATCGACTATCTTACAATGCAAAATTAAACATAAACCCAAACAAAAAGTTCATTGAAATCATAAGATAGGTGCAATTGCACATAAACTTAACCAACCAGAATAAATTCTCAGGAAACTAGTTGGCGTTTATCTAGCAGTGTAGGCACTTTCATGAATCATTTTATGCAGGCCTGTTTTCAGATATTCAGAGCACCAATGCGGTTCAGCAAGTACATGTGGTGTTACCTAACGCAAATATAACGCACCCGAGTGCACTCCTATCAAATAGATAAAAGCTGTTTATTCTCATCGTGCTAATATTGCTGTCACTCAATGGAATATCCATTATTTGTACCAATAGATAATTATCATGTCAGTGGATTGGTATGAGCCAGCCTTTCAGATATAGAACTATTTGTGTTATAATAAGTGTGTAAGCGTCACTGTTATTCGACAAGCGACATCGAAAGCTAACTGTTTGACAAAAAATGCTGATAGTATTGTCGGAAATAAATGTAAATCAGATATATTCTTTGATCAAATTGACAAAATAACCTTAATAGAATCTGCAATCAATATAATATTAAACAGTCTTGCAATGCGGTAGCCTTCGTAAGTTTTTGCCTAACCATTTCAACTTTGTAATTAATACAACAGTCTGCATTTATTATACATTTAATACAATGTATAATGCGTACACGGCCTCGAGCAATCATGAGTCGTCCATCAGACTAGTACCGCCCATCGCAAGAAGCAGGAGAAAACATAAAAGTCACTTCCAGTTCTGTTGGAAACGTTAGGTTAATTTCTAACCATTCGCTCGGCTCACTAGTAAATGGATATTTTCAATTGCAACCAGTGATTACTTCCCCTTGGGTGAAAATTTACTTTCTTTCATTGATGACCGAGTTTCTGTGGAAAGGAGTTTTCCCTACGCATGCTGTCTGAACAATTAAAACTTGGCAGGTTGATATGAACTACTTTATAGGGTACTGGCGGTGTTGGTTACGATATAGATAAAGCAATATTATAAAGAAGGAATATGACGTTTTGTTAAGTTTTCTTCGTCATGTACGTAAAAGCACTTTAGCAGAAAGTTTTGATAGTAGTTTACTTCATGCCATTACACACGCCTTCCAAGTAATTGCGGGTACTTACAACTTTTAATTAAAATTACGTGCCTAAGCACCTTCTCAACTACTAACTATCTACTGGTTATTAGTTTATTTAAACACGTTAATCTCTGGAATGGTCTGATTTGGGGTTTTTGCTATTGATTGTCTAATTCTTGGAGAGTCACCACAGTCCTATCGAGGTTGGTGTCACTGTCACATTTTTCTACTTATAAATATTATTATTTATTTTCCTTCATTTTAGTATTGTATTACAGATCGAAGAAAAACAAAGTTAAACATAACAGGTTATTACGAATGCATAACAATGTACAAATTGCAAACCAAAGCAGATACTTTTGTTAAATATTTGTAAGATATTTGACTGGCAAACTGAGTAACGAGTTAAGGTCGTAAAATAAGGAACCTCATGTGCGGAGTTCACATAATATTACGTGCTACACTAAAACTTATACACGTTGAGAGTATTTTACGAGATAGGCCATCAACTTGAGACGACGAATGGCCAGGTTTACGTCCGAATAGCTCGTATTTATTTTAACAAGCGAGCGGGGCCGGTGACGGATACGCGGAACAAATCTTTTGATGGAGCATTTGTCGCGCCTCGAGAGGTTATTGTTCACCAACAAAGACATCTGAGCTATTTTATATCTTCCTAGCAAATCCTAAGAATTATTCTAAGGACTAAGTCGTAAGATTTACATGACATATTCCCTCTTGCAAAGACAAGACAAAGTAGTGTATTTTATTTTTCTACAGTGAACCCCGTAAAACCACTAAATCTTTACCACTAAATCTGTACCAAATCTTTTTTTGCGCCAATTGATGACAAATATGTGACTCATATATATACTGTTTCTATAGCAAGCTTCCATAATAATTAAGATTATAATATTCCACCTTGATCTAATTGTTATTATTGAGATTTACATTGAAAAAAACGAGACAAGTCTGACGGTTAATTAAATTTAAATGTATACATGCATATTGATAATAAAAATATAATTGATTTCAGTTTTCCGGCTATTCGCATGAATGTTTGCGTGCTAAAGTCCGATTTGTTTTTAAATAACCTGCAAACGATATATTTTGGCACTGCTGACTGTACCTACATTACAGAAACACATGAAATCTCTTGAATTTGGAAACAACCTCGCATTGATTCGGCAAGACATTAAGGCGCATAAGCTCAACCTAGTAACCTATTTGTCCCGGTTCCAATAATTTGCAGAGAAAGATAGGCGCAATGTCTAAAGACGTCCAAGTTTAGTAGGTAAATGCACATCACGCAACAATGACATTAAGAATGAATAAATGTAACAGAAAGTGTACTTACGCATTATCTGTGACGTCTGCTGATTCGTCCAATTCTCCGATGGTGTCCAGAGAAGCACCTGAGCCGTCTTCTCTGGTTTCTGTGGGTGGCGGCGGCGGAGCAGTGGTTGGTCGTGTCAAAGCCGTGTCGTTTGCACTTTCTTTAAACTGGTGTTTTGGCACGAAGTCAATCAAACGCGGTAATATTTCAGGTATAGAGCTGTTCTCTATCTTTTCAACTATTTTATTATTCATTTCAGCTTCTGAACGCTGCAACCAGTTCTCTATGCAATTCTTTTTAGTCGGAGTCAATAAAGAGTCCGGGACGGGCGGAGGCGGCATTTCTGGTACAGGTATTGGCCTTGGCTTTTTCTCGCTAGCAGACCGCTCCACTTTAGTATTTCTTGGCATGGGCTTAGGTTTTGCTGCAGCGTTTTCAACTTTACTATCAATCTTTTTTTCTTGACCTGATTGTGTTACATCTCCGTTGGTCGTTAAATTAGAAACAATTGTATTGTTATTATTTTTGTCATTTTGTATTAGTTTCTTTGAAGTAGTTATTTCTTTCTCTTCTGTCATAAATGAATGTTGTGTTGAAGATTCTTGGTTATTAAAACCGTTTGTGACACTAGTTTTTTCTACGACCTTTGATTCCGTATTTATTTCAATTTGTTTTCCTAAGAACCTTTTACTAGTCATATCTCTTAAAATATTTGAATCAATATTTTCAATACAGTTTAAAACCTTCTGTATGTCTATAGTTTTAGGTTGCATCGTTGGAGTGGAAGGTATGCTATTCTCTACAGAACTCGCCATGGATCCTAATCTATCCATGACTGTGGATATGGAGCTACCTGTATCATCTGATTCTGCATCGGTTAGAACGAGACATCGTTCCCATTCCGTTGATAGTAAATCTATATACACTTCAGCCTCTGGAGGCATTGCTTTACCATCTGATAACCGCCGCACTAAGCGTCTTACTTCTTCTGGAGAACCTTTTTTTAGATAAGCAATGCCTTCTTTTGCTTGACGATGGATGTGACTGTCAAACGAAGATTTTCTTGACAATTTAGTGATTGTAGCAATGCCATTGTGTTTTCCATTTAACAAGTTCTCTGATTGATCATTATTATTCGAGAGGTTCTGTTCCATTTGTAAACCTGGCTTATCTTTAAAAGAGTTTTTCTTTCCAAGTTTCCTAGGCGGTACTGGTGGCGGTAACGTAGTAGGACGCACAATTTCTGACGACTGTTTTGTACTATTAACAGAATCTGTTACATCAGTTTTATTTTGTTCCATCTTGTTGTCCTGTTCAAAATGTCGCACGAGTAATGTTAATGTTTCATCAGAATCTTTGAGGCGACGAACACAATCTATTCTAGTCAGATTTGAGACTGATTCTCCGTCAATTGCCAATATTTCATCACCTGGGATAAGTTTTCCCCATGGAGCGCAAGCATTTGCTGCGGGACTATTTTCTGCACATGATTGTACCAAAAGCCTTCGAACATTCTCGGCAGCCGCAGACCCACCTTCGAACTTTAGTCCTAGACCTAATCGCTCTCCACGTGGTCTTCGAACAGTGACCTCTGCCGCACCGGCCGCCGCACCCACCGTGAGAACCGTGACGAAAGAAGGATCTTGGACAGAGGGTCGGCCTTCGCCAACCGGAACTATGGTGACGAAGTCCTCTGCAGCCGCGTCCGTCGCCATGCCGCGAGAAACGCGCCCGCGCAGTTTCAATCACCACTTTCGGATTTGAATCTGCAGACAAAAAATATTAATGAGCTTACGTAATAAAAATGCAATACTCAATGTTTGGAGTAGCGCGCGCGACGGACGGCACGCAACAACTGCGCGCGGCCTCTCTCTTTCACCGTTGCGCTGCACTTGAATGCTATAAGATGAGCCAAGTTCGAAAACATCGGTCTCCGTTATGCTTATTGGTACAAAACCACTACCAAATATGGACTATCGTATGTACTTAAAAAGGTATTAAGATCGCCAACTTCAGATCAATAGCAAAAAGTTGCAGCTATAACAGCAAAGTCATCACCACCTAATAGACTCGCTAGCTACCGTTTAACAAATAAATGCCTTCCCACCCGCGACAGGTATCTACGATCACGTTGATCATTCTCGTTAGTTAACAAACGAACACCTACTTCCTACTCACGATCATTCAAAAACTTTCGTTGATCGATATGAAAGTATAACGAGCGTGTTCGTGGCGAGGGAACGCATTGACCACAAACAGCCGCATCATTGGAACGAGTGAGATGTGGGTTAGTGGCACCAGAGGCAGTGCAGGCGTCGACGGCGGCATTCGCGGAGAATCGACGCATTAGCATATTGCCCCGGGCTGCAGTGCGACCCGTTACTCCTGGGACTCGTTCTAGAGGGCCACTCATTCTCACGACTCTCGATCATTTTCTTACGAAATTGCTGTTGTGTCTAACGACTTCTCACCTGACTACGGGACATAAACGTTGGGAACATTATTGCTTTGACCAGGATCTCTTATTTGTTTATGTTGTAAAGTTACGATGTATGAATGTGAAAACATGAAGCCCTCAAGGTTTCTCACTGAAATTATTGAGACTTTGCAACATGGCAAACAGGAATCACTACCCGTAACGACCGCGTTATTGATATTTCACGAAATCAGATATTTATTGCAATTTTAGCATTTGATACTAGTATAGCTTATCTATTATATGCAACATTGTAATTGTAACTTTATATAAACTTATAGTAACTATATTGTTCATTGTCAAAGAACTTAATTAAAGTGCAAATTAAATTAAATTGATCTAAACAGAAAATTCATGAGAACCTTGGCTGATATTTAAGACACTACAAATTAAGCACTAACGATATTGGCAATGGAATGCCTTTGTACCGAATAACAACATTTTAAGAACATTTTCTACCTATAAGGTGGTATGAAACAGGTTCTTAATTGATATGGATGTGATATGGAGTCATAAACTTCATATCCTGAGTGGCGGCGTCGCATCTGACCTTGGCTAACGAGGCACGAGTAGAATGGCAGCAAAAACAAACAAACACATCGGCAGAATCAGTTCGTTTCACTTTGTTACCGCGTAAACAAAGAAAGGTTGCTGCATCGTATATGGTATTGTTCAGCGATATCTCATAATTGAATCTTTGCACCGTAACCTACTATACAAAGGTTTTTGTCATTTACAGATGTTCGATGATCGACGACCTGTTATAAGAAAATAATACACCTACGTATGGAAAGTAGGCAAATCTTGTTTAATAGTTTTACGAGTCGGGTTCGGAGAATGTATCTAAAAATGCCGTTAGTCAGTCATGAACTTGGAATATTATAACACATAGCTAATTCATGCATAATGTGGTAGTAATGGTGTTGTACATGAATATTCATCGTGTTCACTCGCCGGTAATCTGGCGTAAGCGTGTTGTTTTAGACTGAATTTTGAAGATCGCTAATTACACACTTTATGAACAACTGGGTGAAACGTAACGCCTTGCTATTGTTTCGTGTTTTGCTTACACGCTATTTCGCTTGTCGATACGAGCGCTTACATCGAGAACAATATTATTCAGAATTTCTCAAATTCATCGCTTAATTTTGTTCAATTGTAACGCGATACAATAGGTACGCCGCCGTTTATGTTTTCTGGTTGTTACTCTTAGATACATTTTGTATACAGTACAGGGTGTAAATGAAATCGTGACGAAGCTGCTTACCAGTGATTCAGCAGTACTTGATTCTGGGTGGCAGGATAATTCACCGGAATACTCGATGAAAATTTTAGTTTTTCGCGTCTTTTTGTTTTTGTAGAATTTAAGAAACAATTTGGTTTGTAGAATTCCCGATCGAAAATTTTTACACCTCGAGCTTTAAATAATGCTCTTAATCACTAAAAAGTGTTTTCGTTAGTTTTTTCTCATACATCTGCGATTTTCTTATGACGTTTAAAAAAATCAAAAACCGATTTTCTGATGAAAAAATGTTTGTACCCAGAATTAGAGATTGCTTTGACTTTATCCGCAAAAGAATAACAAATACTCACTCAACAACTCATTAGAGATTTTTTTATATCCTTTCTAAAATGTAAGCGACCCTACGTTCTAAGGGCCAACTGAGATCGTGTTCGAAATAGATGATATATTTATTTATTTATTTATTTATTTATTTTGAGAAACAAACAGCTTTTAAAACAATTAATAAAATTACTTATATAAATAACATAACGTAAGCCAATTGACAGTTTCCGCTTATGTATATGGCTAAGTTCGAAACTTACATATTAAAATTTAAATAAATAACATGATCTAATAATAATTCACAATATATGGCACAATAACAATCAATAAGTCGATAGGATATAATAAATTATAATAACAGTAAATTGAAATAAATTATCATTATTATTATTATGGATCGAAAAATTGTTTCGTTATTACTTTGCGAAACTGAGTATGGTCGTAAAATAAGTCTAAATCTTCCCTCCTAACATATTCGTTTGTTTTTTTAACTACACGGTGGAAAAACGAATTAGACCGTTAGTTAGTGTCAGCTGCTGAGATTGCCAGACAAGGCGGATTTCTTGTGCGTCTATTAGGAACATATATTTCAATACGGCTAAGAAGTGCCGAAGAATCCGTTCTACCATTTACGATGTCTAGCAAATAGCTTACATCAGTTACTGTTCTACGTAAATGTAATGGAAGAATGTGATGTCTCCTACAGCGAGTCTCGTAATCAATGTCGTAGCATTTTGTTTTAAACTCTAAGTATCTTAGAAATCTTTTTTGTATGGACTCAATTTTATCGATATATATATCATATTGAGGGTTCCATACTTGACAACCATACTCTAGGATGCTTCTCACGAACGTGCAATATAATATTTTAATAGTCTTAATACTCTTGAACTTGTAACATGATCTTATAACGAACCCTAAGGCCTTGGATGCCCTATTCACTATATTCTCAATATGATTATCAAATAATAATTTAATAAATAATAATATCTTGAACAATGTTCAGATTTCCAAGTGGTTTAAGCTAACCGAAGCTTCTTATTCAAAAAATATCTTCTCTTAATAATAATTCTACATAATGTATCCAAAGAATGCCTTCTCAGATGTCGTAAATTCTACTATTAAGTCAAACTAGTCTTCGAATCTAGGTTTCGAAGAAAACATAACATATTTTCACTTTCCATGCAAACTTGCCAGCATTTCACTAGGTAGCTAAACATAACATTATCATTATTATCAGTTTGTGACGTAAATCAAGTTCATGCTCTGTACAATATTTTTCAAAACTGGAGTTTTCGTTGCATATTTAATTATAACTATGTTATTTGCCATATTTTCATTGATATGATATTAGACAATTAAAAAATCACATTGATTATTATATCCATACAGGGCTTTTAAAAAAAAATGAGTTCATTTAATATAAATAATGATACAAATGTATTGTTCCGGCTTTCTCAGTCAGGCAAATTAAAGCATGGAGTCTGGAATTGTTACCAGTGAATGGCGATAGACTGACCTCCTATCACATGGGCCCTAACCATGACAGGTGAAGTGTGGGTAATATACACCTCTTTCACACCCTTCTGGGTAATATAGGCGTTACGAATTCATTCACTTCACCAATTCATCCACACATAAAGCATACTATCACGAAGCCTGCCAAAACTTCCTCTTTGAAGCTAAATATTTACTATTTAACATCACACCCACCATCCTATTGTTCGGAGCTGATAACTTATAACTATGGGAAATTGCCATTGTGTTCATGGTAAAGTCTACGAGTTAAATGGCTACCGCTGACGGATATAAAGATGTCATGGCGATACCACAAGTGATAGAGGTTTGTACGCAATGAAGCGAATCAGGAAAATTAAAATTTAATACTACTTAACTCCTTTTTAAAGTTACTTACTAAATCAGGACTTAGTTTTGGATAGGCATTAGGTATTACGGTGATATATTTCATTATTGAAGGTTAATAATTCAATTAAGATTCAATAAATATACGCTTTATTTATTTATTTATTTGAAAACTTTATGCACAAAAATTGGTACATGGGCGGACTTAATGCCGTAGGCATTATCTACCAGTCAACCTTTAGGTGATGCAGAGACGACAAGTGGTAGGTGCAAGAGCTGAGAGTTCGTTGGAAACTAGAACCATTAAAATAATTCAATCTACTACACTAAAATTATATTGCAATACAAAATACATAACATAAACTATTTAGAATATTTAAATAATATATAGATCTATATATACACGATTCTAATATACACAAATACAATCATACCTAAATATTTATAAATATTATATATACATATAAATATATATATATATATATTATAAAGACGTTGTTTTAACTATGTTTGAGTTAACTTTGCCAATTCATTAAAGAGGTGATCACGCACTTTAGTTTTAAACACAAAACGGTTGGTGGACATCCTGATTTCTAAGGGGAGCGAATTCCAAAGATGGACTGACTGAACGATGAAAGAAGAATTAACGAAACCAGAGGTATGCGAGGGGCACAAAAGGAGAAGATTATAGCTTTAAGTAGTGGTTAGCAAAATATTTACAAATGTTAATACATTATTCGTCTTCTACGATTTTTTTCTTATTTTATACTACATACATTATTTTTTTTATTTGTAATTTTTGTATTTTCAATAGAGGTCGCTATAGTTAAGTAGCAAAGCTGTAACTAAAATGTAACTAATATTATTTTCAAAACCGTTGAAATATTGTATTGCCGAAATTTGTAATATTTTCTTATTATATAATTATTCAAATTGATTATTAGGCTAAGGCATATCAAGTTTAACATAATTATAAATGCAATACTTACACAACGATCTTGAACATTATCACCAAATTAAAATATAAAATCACAAAAATAACAGTCAAACGAACTTCGCCATTACAAAAACTAAACTGTCCATGCAAAATTGTTTGAGAGATATATTTTTTTTCTGAACTAAATTCTTCTACTTTATCTCCAGACAAGCACTAAGTAGGTATGTAAGATCAATGATAGCACTAAGCAAGCACCGTCTAGGAACTGAATCTTTAGTGATACATTGTGTTTACAAACACACCAGTCACTGCACTCATGCGGCATGCAGGTAATCGTTCTACTTATCAGGAGGCAAATTCTCATAATCTTTATCTAGAGCATATTCAATAGACGTAACACTCGAATCGAGATAACTATGACGTCAAAATAACGTTAATAGTAGAGTGAATTTTTCATTTATTCCACTCGGGTATTAAAATAAAGTAAATAAATATCTCACAACTTACACACAACGCCATATAGTCTCAAACTAAGCAGAGCTTGTACTGTGGGTACTAAATACTTGAGAATAACTAGAATAATACATTATATACTTTTCTTTTGTAAATACATACTTATTATACATAGATACACCCAGACTAAGACAAACTGCCATATTTATGCACATAAAGATTAGTCTTAAGCGGGCATCGAACCCGCAACCTAGGCGTCGCCGCCAGGTACACTACCTACTCCGCCATGCGGTCGTCAATTTAGTCGGTAGTAATTGTTTTTCCTGAAAAATTCATACGCAATAATTTTTTTATATTTTCGAAATTTGTACTCATAATTACCAATTAAAGCAGTCAAGCCGTGACTACGGTCGATGTTACTCGATCGAAACGTTGAGCAATAAAAATGTTTTAATTTACACTTAACATATTTAAGTGATTAAGACCCGTTGTCTAATTGTTACTTTTATTGTCATTAAAAATGAGGACAAATGAGTATTCGTTGTACAGTGGTCCAAACAGTTAGGTATGCAAAAACTTCAACGTGTTAGTGATGACTGACCAATTATAAATATGTGAGTTACGTACTTAAATAGTGATGGATGATACTGATAGTGAATGATACTCCTGTGACGTAAAAGTTATTGCCCTGCATTCCTAACTGCTTGGCCCACTGTACATTCAATCCATAGATATGATAAACGTAGCTCCGCTTCCTATTCAATTTCTATTGCGGTATATCTATTTGATTAACGCACCCATTATGCTCGTCGTATAACATTTCTATCGCGGCATATCTATTCCGTGAGAATTGCTCCCCTGTTATCTGGCACGCAAACACCACTATCACTTTGCATAGATGCGCTACTTATCACACAATCATGCCGGCGAAATCTAATTAACTCTGAGAGGGCATAAACAAACCGTGACGTCACTACGTCTCGTTGATTGGACACGCTTACTTGTCTCCAGTGAATACTATACTCGACTATTGTATATTGAACTAAACTGTATTCAAATTCATAATCACTCTAGTTATAGCTGTAGGTCTTTTGTTAAGGAAGAGTTATACCTTGATTAATGATTTAGACAGCGTCCGCAAGAATCTGTAAATTATTTTTATTAAAAATGTACCAAATGTTGCGGCTTCGTCTTGAGATGGCAGGATTTCTTGGTTTGAAATTAAACAGCTGGCTTTGGTACATTTGCAGATATATTTCTAGTATATTACAGGATGATGATGCGTATTTGAACGAGTAGCGATAGAGAAAGAATAGAGTGATTAGTACAATTTTGACATTAATTTGAATTTTACTTTAACTGACATATTATATAGACTGACAAATTGACATAGACTGACAAGGGTGACATTAAGACACTGACACTTGACACGATCCGTAACATGCCCCCGGCCTTGGAAGCTCCAGGTTCCGAAACTGGTTATGCGTCTTCTTCGCTGAGCAGAGGACAGATCTTGGCGAAAGCGCGCCTGATGACGCCCGATTTTGTTTTGATGTCAGCGATGCGGGAGATGCCATCCTTGCCTGGCAGGGTCTTGATCACGCGCCCCAGATGCCACCGTAGCGGTGGAAGGTTATCGTCTTTGATAACTACCATTGTGTTTGGCTTTAATGTTTTGTGTGTGTCTTCCTTCCACTTGGTTCTTGTCTGGAGTTCTGATATGTACTCCTTCGCCCATCTTGCCCAGAAGTGCTGACGCAGCTGCTCGATGCGGTGGTAGCGGTTGAGCGTTCTGGTATTGGTGTCATCTCTCATATCTTGATAGACTGGTGCTGTGAGAGGTCGACCAACCAGGAAATGTCCAGGACTGAGTGGGAGAAGGTCATCAGGATTGGATGAAAGAGGAGAGAGGGGACGGGAATTTAATATGGCTTCGACTTGAGCCAAGACTGTGGTAAATTCCTCAAATGTGAGGTGAGCATTACCTATAGTGTGTAGTAAATGTTTTTTGCATGATTTTACTCCGGACTCCCACCCTCCACCTAGATTATTTGTGATGACGTGAGTTTGTAACATTATTCAAATTATGTCGTCGCAGCCAGTCTTGTACTTGTCTTGCTTGTAGACAGGCTGCGACTCAGGCGCGACGTGTCGCACTCTCTTGAAGATGCATAAAAGTATAGTATAGGCGAAACCGCGGTCGACTAAATAGACCAACATTACGTGAGTAACACCCGTATTTCATAATATGAATAATCTGTAAAGTCCAAATTTTGGACGAAAAATATCGACTTATTTCTTGGTCTTATTTTAGGTGACGTCTTGCACTCTTAAGTAATTAAATTTTTATTTTCCATTTACCTAAAGCAAGAAATTTATAATGTAACAAAACCAATAATTATAGGTACTAACCCAGTAGTATTTTATCATTGACAACACAATTCATAAAACGGATCTACCATAAAGCCACAAATTCACCTCAAATCCAATTAGAGGATGATATTAATGATAATTGCCCATGTTGATTCTGACCTAGAAATAGTGATCATAAGCCTATTGATGTATGTCACAACTTTCAAACGATAAAGTCGTGATCGATTAGTGCGCAACACTATTAACTATGCATATTAAAGACATGAAAAATAAAAGGAAAAGGTTAACGCAATACATTTGCGGAGGCGCGAGGCGGTGGGCAATCGACTCATCTAATTAGAGGATCTTTTGCGCAAGCGCAGTATATGGCTTGCAAGACTTGCAAGTATTTCAACCTAATGTACGTGGTATGCTATGCAAGTATCAGTACTGTACGTAGTTTGGTATGCAAGTATCCGAACTGTACGTATACGGATACAAACCTCGTTTTATTTATTGCTCTGACTCGTGTTAAGTGCACTGCAAGCCATATGTTCTGTTTGTTTTATGCAGCTTATTCTCTGGGACGTGACTGGGGAACTAATTGCCAGGGGGGTTTGGAAACGTTGTTAGAAGTCTAGACTCCAGTGTGTGTTAGAGGATATATCAGCGAAACGTGTTGATTGAATAGAATTTTAAGATGCGAGATAAAACAATTTTTTTTTCGCCAATTAGCACCCATTAATGTTGCAAGACTTTAAAAAAAAATAATATCTATCTTAAATACTAATCATAAGTGACAAATCAAATAAACTGAAGTTAATGTAATCTAACATTGTTGATTAACAATTAAATTACCTACACAAAGGATTACTGTTTTCTCAACGCTCATTCTGATTACATATTGTACAATTATAATAACAGAGCTGGTGGAGCTCGAAGCGTTACAAACACGAGATCAGATACTGCTTGAGCCACATTCAGCAAACATTATTGGATTAAGAAACATCTACAACATCGCACGAGTTTTTCAACTTGTATGCCGACCCATCGCCCGACTTTTACAAGCACCATTATGTTAGCCGTTATCCTCAATTGACTTTTACAACTTACACAGTAAGATCAACAGCTGATACTCTACCTTTTTTACCAACAATTGATTAAAGATAACCAACAAGTTGGGTGTGCAGACCCACGCTTAACGATCAATTTCTAAGAGCCGTTATTATGTAAAACAACTTTTTCTAAACAATTTTGCAATAAATATATTGGTTTTTGAACCTATGACTCCATTGGCACGCGACATTTGCATATACAGCGTGGCAAGGCAAGCTCACAATCACAAGTCATAATACCCAACAGCGAGCGGCATTCACGAGCAGGTATAAAGGGTAGGTAGATACAGGTTATCACGCAGCACCCTCCTTTACTTATCGCGTTATCTCACACGAAATTGAAATAAGTTTGATAGCATCTCCGCTTATAAAGAAGAAGCGCACCGCAAAAGGCGAGTGCTCTGGACGCTATCTAGATACATGTCGCCGAAAACAGCGACTACGGAGGCGTAACAAACGAACACCGCGGATCACAGCCTCTGATAGCCAAAGAGAATTTCAAAAACATAATTCCAAAGAAATAAATATACGGAATATAAAGCCGCTTTAAAAATAACCTCGTATTTCCATACCCAACGACTCTATTGATAGAACATAAAAGCAAATGAAAGCCGATTTCGAAAATGATGCAAATAAATTGGATTCTGGACCCTTGAGGATTAATTTTATTATGTGATACGTAACCTTTAAAATAACGAAATTTCCATAGCATTCTTTTGCATAATAACAGCCATAAATATTGAGTATCTATCTACTGGAATGAATCGATTACGATAATGACAAACGCCACTCCCGTAAGCCACTATGCAAAGTAAGGTATAGATGTAAGCTAATAAATTACTCGTTAATATCAACTAATAGAACGTACAACTAGACCTCGACACATATATTTCTTGTGATACGATGTTGTCAATTAAGGGTAATGTAGCTCGGCAATTCATGTACACAATTACATCTCCTAGTCGGTAAATATTCACAGCATAATGTAAGCTTAATCAATTAGACTAAGGGTCTGTGTTAAATCCATAAATTTTAAAATTAGATATATTTTATAGCTCTAAATTTCAATGGATTGCAGCTATCAATCTCACAGGTAATCTTCTTGGTATTCTGATTAAAAAAGCGTAATGTAACTGTCGCACTTTAATAAATTCAATTCATAAAGGCACGTAAAGCGACGTAACGTGCAAAATGTTGAACAGCTAAAAAGGTGAATGTTCCGTTTTGGTCAGATACAAAACAAGAAACTTAATAAGTTGCTCCCCCGCTGAGCAATATCGCCCACCAGATTAAGCAGTAATTTATTTATTAAAAGACTTCGGCTGCGTTCATGCGAAAATTCTCCGTAATAATTCATTGCAAAACATACTCCTAGATAAAATTACTCGGATGAAAAATACTTTGAGGAACAGCTTTGAGAGGTCTAAAATTTAATTAAAAGCTAACTGTAAATTAATAGAAGTTGTCAAATTCTATCGTGACAAATAAAAGGATAATGTCCGTTTCATGACATGATTTAAACCTCGTTCGTCACTGAAATTGGATTTCGACAGAAAAAGCAAAAATGATTTTGAGAGTTTCTGAGACTGCACATTTTAAATACAGATTATGTCGAAGCAGATATTGATTAAAAAGTTAATTGATTTTAAGGTAAAAAATATGTTTGAAGTAAAGAGATAGTTTTAAAATATTCGTAGGTCGTAGGCGGTGTCACCGGCTGGCATGACATCACACGCAGCCTGCCGTCGGACCATCGCTGTGGACGCCTAGAGGTGAACATCCTAAGAGCGTCCGTGCCTAGCCGATGGACCAATGAGCACGCCTCTAAACCCAAATAATATCGAAAAGCCTGTTTGACATAAGATTTTTATAACCGTTTTATAACTCCTGACAAGTTATCGCAGACATAAGAACCGCTAATCGCTCTCTGCGCCGGATATGAATGAATTCGTTAAATCGAGACGTTTTTTATATTGTAATGGTATCTGTCTCATTCTTATATTGTTTTTTTATTCAAATGACGTTAATTTATAGCCAGAAATACTTACACTTAATACACTTGAACTATAAATACAGGATGGATGCGACAAAGTGACACTTATTTAAACCAGAGCTTTCATACATGGTCAGTAGTCATTTCCACAGTTTAAATCGTTTTTTACGAAAAAAAACTCGTTTTTCGAACAAATTAAAGATTGCTATCATCCTATTTGATCGGCAAACATAACTACAACACACCAAATCTCCATGATTTTCATTGAATAAAAGTCATAAACTTTTTTTTTCATAGATATCGATATATTTCATTTAACATTAGAAAAGTATAAAAGTGCACTGGATAAAGCTATAATATGTAGATAAGCTAATGGTCAAATCTAGTTAGTTCCTGGTCCAACGTACACATAGTACTATTTTTGACACTCTCTTTTAATGTGCCTAGATTAACAGCTGTTTATGCTCTAATTTAACTTTAACTTCTATTTTTATTTTATATACCTATCTTTTTATTTAATTATGTTTTGCTTACTTGTTTTCTTATCGTATAATTTACTATAGAAACTTTGTTGGACTACTATATTTTTGTATATTATAGTTTTAAGATATTTGTTTGCTTCCCAAATAAATTTAAATGTAAATTTAATCCGATTTAAACTATAAAATTATATAAAATACATGCATTCAGATTAAAATGTTGATGTAATCAAATTATGTTTAACACTGGTGAAACCGCAGGGATAGTTCAGTATAAAGCTTTTACTGATATAAATATAAAATATTACTTTTAAGCTCAATTTTCAATTCTGCGTATTTACAAACTGGAAATTAACAATAGCCGTGCTGCTATTGTAAATTTCCTAACGGAAAGTTCACAAATAACACATTTCCCGGTTATAATTTGATACATTCGTTTTATAATAAAGAGAAAATGATTTTGTTTGTTTGTTGGTTTGTACTGAATAGGCTCTGAAAATACTAAGCTGATCTTGATAAAATTGGTGTTAGCGATATTACAATACCCCATACTTACTTTAACTAAGAAATCAGAAATTAGAAATCAAATTATTTATTTCCATGGGCCCCGAACACGTCAAAACAAACATTGAAATATAAAATATATAACTAATTGCATTACAATTATTTGAATAACTTGACTTTATTTCAACTTTCAGATTTGAATTAAAATCAATCCAAGTATAAGCGTACTCAAAGGCTAAAAAGCTAGAATTATTCTGCACAAGGATTCCGGTGGAGAGGCGACGAATGAGTGAACTGTTGTTTGCTTAGAATGCTGCATTGCCTTTTGGCTGAACCGTACTTTACTTTGGTTGAATATTGCATACTTACTATGGTCTTTTTGTATTTCTAATTAATGAATTTAGTTTGTTAATTATGGAAAATGTATGTCAGTATTTAATGTATTAGGTACTGAACGCCCGGACCTGTAATAGGCTATATATCACCTATTAACAATTTTTTGTAAAATTATAATTAGCTGTTAGACCCCCATAAAGATAATAAATAAATTAATTAAAAAATCATAGGCTATTTTTTACTGATTTATGTTCTAGGAACCTAATAATAAATATAAGAATAATAAATATTACAAATAATATGGACTTTTATATTATGTTAACAAAAAAAGTTGTAACTTATTGTGACAAAACGATTTTATACGCTTTTTCCACGTAACAGTTGAATGATTTATCAGAAATTTCATTTTCTGGTAACACCTATCGCCATCCATCGTGCACAGTTTCAAACTTCGTGCTGCTATTGAGAATCTACTAACGGAAAAACTAAACATATTGCGATAATACATAATTTCGCACCTATGTAGAAGAGGCCTTAATGTCAACATAAATAGTAAATTGTCGAGTGTCGAGAGGCAGGAGAAAGCAAACTAACCTGTTTACTACGCGATAATTATTATTATTATCATAGTTTACATAAACGTTCGTAATTAACATTACAGTGACTAGTGAGTAAGTAGCTTTAATATTTGGTTTCGTTGAAACTTGAAAATTAAATTAATATGTGCAATGGCTATAATATTTATTGCCTGCGACGCCGAGGTCGCGGGTTCGATTCCCGCTTTAGACAAATCTTTGTGTGCATGAACATGAGGGTTTATCTTAGTCTGGGTGTTTCTATTTATAATAAGTAGGTATGTATTTACAAAAGAAAAGTATATATGTATTAGTATCAGTTATCCTAGTACCCATAGTACAAGTTCTGCTTAGTTTAGGACTAGATGACGTTGTGTGTAAGTTGTGAGATATTTATGTGAGATATTTTTCTGAACATAAATGCCTATTTTACCCAGAAGGGCGTAACAGAGACGTATAACAACTACATTTCAATGTTATTAATTAAGATTTCATGTGATAGGAGGACCTATCGCCATCAATCAGGCTCAATTTCAACTCAGTGCTACTGTCGAGAATTTCCTAACGAAAAATGCACAAATAACAGTTTCCCGACCCGGGAATAGCAATCAGACCTCGCGGCGAGAGGCCACAAACGCTAACCACTCGAACAAAAAGGAAACATATTTGTCAACTTTCAATAAATAATCAAAGAATCACATTGGTAGTCAACACATTCTAACTTAAAGGAAATATGTATTACATAAGTAATTTTTTTTTCTAAAGGAGACAAACTGTAAAGAAACATCAAATACTAAAAACAGGGTGGGTGCAAAATAGCAAAATTTATTGAAACCACAGATTCTAGACGTAGCCAGTGTTTATTACCAACGGTAAAAACAAATCGTAAATGGTAAAATAATATAATGTACATGGATACACACTCGAGTAAACTGTAAAACAAATCGTAAATGGTAAAATAATATAATGTACATGGATACACACTCGAGTAAAAACTCGTAAAACAAAACGCAACTCTCTCTAAATCTCAAAAAAGTATTTTGCTTTAATAAACGATTACATATTTTTCATTGAAGTTGCCATGAAACAAAAAGTTATTTTGTATTCCTTCGCTTAAGAACTTTAAGAATTTATTTTCTTAATATAACATTTAAGCTGCGTACTGTGTATGCAGGCAAAGTTTATTAAAAAAGTTAAGACTTGGCTCTGGATAAACGTAATGCAGCGAAACTTCGGATACCATTTATAATTTTATATTAAACAAGGAAATAGGAAATCGTACGTACAACAAAAGTACATTGTATTAACAAAGTTGAAAATTGGATATGATGATTAACGAACTAAAACGTCTAGCTTCAATATATTATGATCTGATGTATCAAAAGGGCGGGCGGGAAAATAAAACAAGGAGTACGGCGGGCGGGACGTGCGGCGTGTGTGGGGTGCGGGGCGAGGTGCGAGGGGGCAGGGGTGCGCCGGGACGCGGGATCGCAGCCTCGACGCGCCGGCCCTAATCTCATTACCGCGCACACGGCTGCTCCGCTGACCTTAGCCCGCTACCCGACATGGGAACCCGCATAATCATTGTACCCGCACACCATTGTTTATTTCACCCGCCCGACATAAACTATTACAATCCAATAATACTCACCCTTGCTATTTTCCTCTGATAAATCACCAAATTTCGTTCACAGTTTTCCCAAACAATCACTGTTTTGAAATCGTCCCACACATAACAACGTTCAGAACATGGTAACTTGCGTGCGTGGGTTTCGCGATATTTCGATTAAATCCTTTCGATAGATGGTTCGGAGTAGCACACTTGGGCGCAGCGCGAGCGAGCGTCGCGACGTCGGCGGCTCAGAGCGGCGTGTGCGCCCGCGCCGGCCCGGCCGCGGTGGGGCCGACCGGTCGCAACCGGGCCGCGCTCTCACCGCGCGCCGGCCGCCCTGCCACTCTGATGCCTATAATCGCACTTGACACCGTGCCTCGTTCGATCTCCAAGAAAGTTTCACATTTCTATGCCGCATTGTGATAGAAGCCTGGTAATCTGTCCTATATCCGAAATACGTCGTACCTGCGTGTCCGTTTGACAACTCCGACAGGACTGAATGCGACTCTCTACTATAAATGAAGCCAACTTTACACGCTTCTAATTGAATTAGGTAATTCTACGATACTCTCATATCATGAGCATGTACACATTTCCATATCGCAGCGCGTCTTTACTGACATAATAGGAGTCACCTTACACAACAAAACCCAAAAACTTTTTCTTAACGTCGATCAGCATCAGTTAGACATTGACGAACAGAAAGACAGTGAAAGTAATTGGCAATTCTCTTCGCGAGATAGTACCAAAGATAAGTTTTGCAACCACTTTTCTTTCTTGTCGTTCAGACAATCAACGGTTGATTCAATTATTCGCTACTTTAAGTGCTAATTCTCGAATGAAACAGAAACTATTATTTAAATTTGAGTGACTGTACGCATCAAAGCAAACGAAAACAATACGATTTCGTAAATTGTAAACAAAACTGACAGCTATTTTAATTAAAGATTTCTCTAGCGTTGGTCACTGTGTGGTTGATGATGATGAGTTACCAAAGTGTATCTATTGCGATGACAACGCACAATATTTCATAATGTATATAATAGCCATAATTTTTACGTTTGATTTAATCTGCATTCCCCAAGAGAGACGTTTGTCAATCAATTCATTGAATTGTTTGTTGTGACAGCAACATTAGGTAATTGTTGTCTTTTTTAATCGACTTTCGAGGTTTTTGTAGTCACGTTCTTTCGGCTCTATAATAAACCCATAGGGTTACTGTGATATCTGGCTGTGCAAGTTTCCCAGCTGATTTTGTCTTCCTGCAAGTATTATTATAGATCATAAATATAATATTTTCACACTGAAAACTAGTCATGTTACCATGAAAAAATTATTAATTAAATAAATAATTTGTTTGAATTTGGTTACAAATGTACGAAATTCTTGATGGCCGGACATAGCTGTCAATAAAAGCAAGTTGCAAAACGGTAAATGACATACTAGAAAATATGCATACAGAAGAATACCTACGCTATTATGCCTAATAAGTTTTTACTGAATATCCATTGATGCGATACACAACTTTAGCAACTTTGAAGAGGTATAGAAAAGCAATCAAGTCGAGAAATCGCAACAAATTATCTTAAAGTATAAAATTAAAATGGAAAACGCAATTTCTTATGATGAAATGCATATTTCCTACCGTCTGACTATAAAAGAAAAAAACATCAGAGAGCTTTTATTTATATTTTCGTGAGTTGCAGTTGAACAACCTTGATATTTGAACACATTTTGAATCATCGCTCTATTTAAATTATAGCTACAATTCAGATCTATAAGGAGACTCTAAAACAGGCTATGAAAAATATGCATTTATGCAAGTGAGACATTTGCCAAAACCTTAATTTTATCTTCGAGTTATGACATTGGCCGAGTTGCATTTGTGTCATGGAGTTAACAGTTCATTGTAATACTATTTTAACTTATTTTTAAATCGAATTAAGAACCAGTAGTTCCATCTGAAAATGGTAACTACATACCATAAACAAACACAAGTGATTGCATACATAATTAAGTACATCACACGTCTGAGCCAATAACTAAAGACTAGGTCCTTAGTGACGTTTATAGGTGACAATTTATTGGTGACAGGGGTTTCTGAAGCCATTATTTAACTAGGCTCTACTATCATAAACAGTCAGCAGTATTGACACTTTTTATTTATATCCATGGCTACTTATCCTTACTCCTGTCACAGCCTCACATAGTCCACTGTTCGACATAGGCCTCTCCCTCAACCCGGATCAACACAAAACAATGACGACGCATCCTGAGCGATGGTTTTAAATAAATAGTGTCAAAATTACTGACTGTTTGGATAGTTCTGATGACCTTCACGACATTGCGATAAACAGTGATGGTATCAAATTTAACTGATAGCTGCCTTCAAATTGAACTTTCTATGGGTTTGCGTAATGTACAGTACAAAAAACAAGTACCTACAAAGTTATGTAATCTGAATTCATGACATAGGTATCGGAGAGAGTTTACCCCTTCATTATCGATGCTTTCGACTTATATACAGAAAAATAATAAATAAAATTTAACCAACAAACAATAACATAACATCACGCCTATATTACCCAGAAGGGTTTGGTAGAGGTGTAGAAATACCACATTTCACCCGTTATTTATAGGTCCCATGTGATCGGGGTAAGTGAGCCTATCATCATCCCCTGGGCATAATTTCAACTCCTTGCTTACTATACAATCCCAAATAACAGTTTTCCCTGACCCGGAAATCGAACCTGAGACATCGCGATGACAGGCCGCATAACCTAACTACTAGCCCAACGACTACTAGTCATATAAAAATATCAGGATATTAGATATCTAGACGTTTTTATTACCTCGATTGTCGGTATGCGAATCAGAAAATATTATATTTCCTGTAGATTTTTGAACTAAATTCTAAATACCGTGGTAGCATAAATACTTCATGTTTAAAATATTTAGACATTGATATATTTAACACAAAAATTGGACCGGCTAGACGGATACTCAGTCAGGACTTCTTTTCCAAATATTTATAGCGATCTTTGATATGTTTTTTAGTTTTAAGTGTAATAATTAAGCACTTACTTTTGTACTTTTGTTCTGATGTTCACAAAATTTGTATTTATATTCAAAAGTTTATTCGTGAAGATCTATTATTGGCTCTCTGTCACTTATTTACGTTAAGCTATTTCAAATTGTTACATGCTGTTGATCTTCCTATAAATAAATAGATTTAGCATTATTCATTGGTTTTAATGCCCTAGCAGATCAATACAATGTAAAAAAAGTATGTAGGCTATATGTATATCTTATTCCTTTACCTTTTATACTTAAAAGCCGTTTCTTTTCTCAACACAAGCAATCTCATAGAATTGCATTCAAAATACATTTGCCAAGCAAAGTTTCCCTTATATCAGGTCGCTTATATATATATATATACTAAGCTATTGGTATATCATAAGATGCATTTGGCTTCGTTCCAAAGACATGAGACACAAGAACCAGTCGTTCACTTGAACGAATGTAAGGCTAAAGCTTTTATACATCAGAATAGCTTCTCAGAGAATAGCTGTTACAAAGTAATAATATTACTAAGTTTCGTTTAAATCTGATTAGTTTTAACAGACTTGAAAAAAGGAGATTTGCTATTTCACTATATTATTATATAATAATAAATAATAGCAGCCCTGTATCTAATACATGTCCCACTGCTGGACTCGGGCTTCATCTCATGATGAGAAGGGTTAGGCCATCCATAGTCCACCACGCTGACCAAGTGCGGATAGGTAGACTTCACACGACTTAGCGAGCGGTAATTTATATCTTAAATACACACATATCTTCGAAAAGACGAATCCTAACGATTTATTGATAGAGGTGTGTGCCGTGGGTTCGAATCCGTGACCAGTGACTTCGCAGTCCTACGGGCTACCGCTGCTTAAAAATTTCACTATATTCTTCGAAAAATCGATTCTGTTATCCAGTCGCCGAGTCTTTTCTCAATCACATTTTCGTCGGCTATAGTTCTAACTGTATTTTACGGAGAGCACCATCAAACCTGTACTATACAACTAAATACAAAGTGATACGAGGCTCTTTGCTAGGATAGTTGTCACACATTTGGGCCTTTGACTACTCGTAATGACTGCTATTACATCTTTAAATGGCAACCGCGAGCGACGGCTTGATGCGCTCCCTGATGCAAAGGGGAATTGTAGTTGGCCATCCATCCAAAGGCTGACTGCGGTCAGAATACCTTAACCTGCACATCGATCGGTCCACGCGTTACCAGCTCGTCACAAAAATATTTCTACGATTTTTTCCATGATCTCAAAAGTCAAAATGACTCTATTAATTCTATTGACTGTTGCTATTAAAGTCATCATTCTCAAAACGTCAATAAAAATTTCAATGCAAATACAATCGATGTCAGCTCCAAATGTGGTTTAGTAAAAGTGTTTACTTTACAAATATAGCAAACGACTTATTTGGATTACTTCTATTAATATCGGTTGGTAGTAAATCATACGACCAAAAATTTCGTGATAAATGATTTCTTATATTAAAAGCTTGTTGATTCTTAAATATAGTAAAGATTTAATTGGTATAAATCATAAATCATAATCATTTATGGCGAATATAGGTCACAAAGATGTTATTAAACACAAAATTAGTACAGCTATACTCCACCCTTCAGCATGCAATATTAAAAAATCCTAAAAAATCTACATTAAAATTAATAAACATATATTATTATAAATTCGACATTAACAAAACACAACAAATTATTATTAATTATACAAAATCCAATAAAGCACAAGTCTAGTATACCTATCATACTACTGTAACAAACCAGCCTTTTACGTGTTGTTTAAAGTGCAAATATAACACGTTTTCCGAACAAACTGACTGACTTTAATGTTGAATTTGTTCGGGAAAGTTGTAGGTGGTCTAACATTATACTTCATATGCATGAAAAAAGCCATTACTTTGAACATAAGGCTGAACAAGTCAAGTAATAAATAAAATTAATATCTCCTTCGACATTATCGGCTACTACAAAGCTAAAAGCTGCAAAAATACATTTACTTGCCATTACCAATTAGTTAATGCGGTCTATAATTACTAAAATTATAACAATCTTTATAGTTTTAGCCGTTATATTCATCTAATTTGGTTTTGTTGTATAACGGCTGTCCTAAATTATTGCGGTCATCTTGATATACGTAGGTATACAATCCAACCTATACATACATGTATACCAAATAAATTAGTTAATACTGTAGCCGAAAATATAAATTATCCGAAGCCGATAGCCGGTATTACGGAGGCGGCCAATTACGCGCGATGAATTTGATAGCCCAAAAGATTTAATTAAAAAAAGAAGTCAAGCGCGAACCGTGTGCGCGTATTCAAGTCAGCCGTTGTAATCCAAAAGCCGTTTTATACAACATAGCTCTACAACTGAAATATTGATAGCTTTAGTATTATACCAAACATAATCGTAAAAATGTAATATGAGCATGCCAGTTAAGAATCTTCTTAGAAAACATCTTAACCGTCAAATTAGGATTTATAATTTGAATGTCTTAAATTATTACGTTATACTTATACTTATATATGAATAGAATGTATTCTACTTCATTATGAACCGTCTATAGTCATGCTAACGTTGTATTTTGAGGTTAAAAACCTGTCGTCAAACATTTCATCATCTTAAGAATGGCTGCATGGCGTTCCCTGCACGCTATCTGAGGAACAAACACGTCGACGGCATTTTTCTCATTTGAGGTTAATGAAAATCGCGCCGCCGCCGCCGCCGTCTTCCATAGGAGGCGTGAGAGGCTCACCCAATTACACCCGGTAAGGCTCACGCTGACGAGTGCGAGTGCTAGTGCGACTGCCGATGTACTCTCTACGTGTGACTTACCTACATACTCGAAGACACCGACTTGATCGTAGAAAAAGCACACCTCAACTTTTTAATAAGTGTTCGTAAAACAATGTGTTTTGATTATGCTTTAAAAATAATACAAAACCATAGCTTGGCTTTCCTCCTTTCGCATGAATGTTTAAAAGCTTTTTAACTTTTTGTTATTGTACAGTTAAATTCATTAATGTTTTTTCGGTGTTCAGTTTTTATACGTCTTTTAAGATGACTTTTTGCACGATAAAACTGGCTAGATACTAAAATATTTGACCGAGTTGAAGTTAATGAGACAGAATTATGTAGGTACCGCATTAAATACGCTCATTTTATCTTGATTCGTCGAAGTTGTAAAAGTCAAATGGGAAAATCAGGTTTCCTTGTAAGTAGCGACAGCCTAGCAATCATCATTACTGGTGACCTCATAACTAATCGCCATGTTATCGCTGCACATGGTGAAAAGCATACCTCTGCTTACATTTTTAGAATAAAAAGCGTGAGACGTAAACATACAATTTTCCGGGTTGAAACGTACCTCTGAGTGTTTTTGGTGTCTCATAATATAAGGCTCACAGAATGAATGACTTCTTTAGCTATAAAAACCATATGTCACCGTCACACACATAACATTCCTCGATTTGTCACAAGGTTCATATCCGGAACTCGGCGCTGCAAAGACAAACATCCCAGTCACTTACTGGCGCCTCGATAAATCTGTCTTTTAAATATACTGTGTGTAAAACCTTGTATTTTTCTATAAGTATAAAATATATCTTTAGAATAAATATATCAAAATCAGTATTTACGTTTGCGAGTGGGTTTTCCCGACTTTTCCGTGTAAGCACACCATGCACTTAGAGAGTGTCGGTCGACTTTCAGCCGTAGGAGTTGTCACGTAATAAATGTCTGTGGCAACACCCCTTCCTGGCATTCGCGAGCATTTCTATCCGTGTATACGAGTATATTAAATTTGTAGGAGTTACATCACAGGGGATTGTTATATACGATCCGTTTGTTATTAGAAAGTATTTAATCGAAACCAAACATTCAATAACTAAAATATTTTGTAAAACAAAATAATCACTTAGTTTTTTTTCACAAAAGTTATGTTCTGCCATGTGGAGTTCAAAGCTTTTATATGCAAAAAAACCTTTGATTTAACCAAAATTAATTTTGACAAAGATGTTTTTAGATGTTTAACAAAATAAACTCCAGTTAACATTTATAGTCATTCTTGCTTATGTTAGGAAAAGTTTGACGTGGGTAGGGAATTGGGTGGGGAAAAAAGACCTTAGTCATGTAGCCCAATAAGCCCACCTCAGTTAAATCAAAGATTAAAAACACTCTTGTTACATAACTATACAATTTATTCCTACAACTTTCGTTCCAACTATATTTCTAATAAATTATGTACGGTGAATTTGTGCCTTGTGGTGACTTTTGTTTTCGATTTCGCAAAAACTTCCAAATTGTTTTTGAATGGAAGTTTTCTCACCTCGGAAATTGATTTATTTCACTGTTTGTTTTCTGGCACTGATACAATTTGTTTGATACAAAATTTATCGGCGTTCGGGGTTGGCAGGTCATTAATAAGTAATCAGAGCGACCAGCCCGTCGCCCTCGGTCTACCAATATAAACACATAAATATACTTTGCTACATTTTGTGGAGCGTGCTATATTAACGACACCCTTTCCGCAAACATAAATCAAGTGAAGCAATCATAAAAATGAAATAAGTTTTCCATCTACTTGTTACTTTCGTAGTGTTACCAAGAATCACTACTTTCTTGCATAATTAACCTATTATCGTGAAACATGCTATTAGGTTGGTAGATCTGTCAATGTACTATCAACATGAATGCTACACAGTTTAACCGCAATGTAATTTTAAAACATTGCAAGAGGTTTAAATTAAAATTGAACCTCCTACTGACTGATTTTCTCTATTTTTATATTTAAGATACTTCGCCACTGTCGAAATGCATCTAGCAAAGAAACTAGTATGTGCCAATACCTACTTTTTCTGGTAGTCTGACTATGGTCAGACATCACACCGAGAGCTCTCAATTTGACGATGTTACTTTTTGTTAGTTGCAGTATTTTGACATTTGCATGTTAGTAGTATCACAATACATATTATTTGCTATTATTATGTCTGTGCCAAATAATATTGGTACGTATACAAAAATATGTGACCATTAATCACTGAATACGAGAAACAAACACAAAGTAGAAGGCCAATACTAGCGCTTAATCAAAGTCCACGACTCATTCGAGGGACTTAGTGTGCGTTTCTATAATAAACTTCCTGTTAATATCTTGAGCTTACCATTACCAAAATTCAAAAGTACTATCAAAAATCATATTATGACTAAGGGCTATTATACCATTAACCGATACGGAACCTAGGAAGTGACTTTGACGATAGTAAAAGTGTTGCCAGAGTAGGAAAATAAAACTATATATAACTAATATTTCAAACTTTTTTACGTGTTACTAAAACCTTAGTCACGAAACATCATAATTAAAGGACATAATTAGTTATAAAAATATATTTTTTTACAAATAAATGACGAATAAAATTAGTCCTGTTTAGTTACTTGATTCATCAAGAATAATATAGCCACAATAAATGTTAAATATAGCGATGAATAATTGTAACAATTTTTCTTTAAAATATGTTGTGGTTATTGGGACACGCAAAAAATGTATGATGATATTTTAACAATGTTTTGACATTCAAAAAATATACTCTTGTAACGAAAATTCAAATTTAAATACCATAAAATCATTATATTAATAGATTTACATAACAAAACGAAGGGGAAAATGGAAACATATCATAATATTAGATATTATTTGAATATAAAGTAACAAGAAAAGATACCAAATGTACACTTTTTTGAGTATATCCCTAAATGCCTTAATACTACATCTCTTCTGTGAATGTATTCACATATTGCCTCTACTTTCTCGTTTAATTTTATTTATTATATTTTTAAATATTATTTATAAAAAATACCAAAACAACATTTAAAAATATAAAGAATTGTGTTCCACCAGCATCGGGTGCAGACCCCAAGCTGCCGGTGGTTATTATTATTAATATTACTTTCCTCTACATATAGATTTAGTGTTGCAATAACTTCCTCTTACCTGAAATATTGTCAAGAACAAACAAAATTGTAGAATTTATTATTTGAAAAGAAAGTGCACATGAGTTTATCACCCGCTCTCAATGATGCATTACCCATCGGAGCTGGTACTTAGATTGATTTTAATTTGAACCAAAGCAGTTCGACTTCTTATTGATTATTTATTTTTATAGCATTAAGAAAAAAATATAGAACCGCCAGGATTTGAACCTGCGACCTGTGCATACCGGTCAGCAGCTTTAACCACTAAGCTACAGTCGCCTACAGGATCCTAAATTTCTCAACTGTATGTTACGATATTACGTGACGTCACATTTATCCATTTTCACCTATCTTAAGTAGGATACAAACGAACATGGCGAAGTTACATTGTTAACTTGGAATGAAGCGGATAAGGAATGCTCACTTCACATCACAACGTACTAGTTTTATTGAAATAGTTCAATAGTGCAAGCACCAATATTTGACAGCAAGTTAAAGGTGAGACAGTTGCGCTTTCTCCCTCGAGCTTGTTCACAAAAGCACCAATGGAAATGTTTAAAAAACCATCGTGAAATATTTTCATTCTGTATGTTAGTAAACTTAAAAAAAACGACCGACTGTGTTTTATTTTACTGCTTTATTGAGTATAATAGACAATTACACATAAATAGTATACAGCTTGCATAACGTTTACATGATATGAGCAAATTTGTATTGTGCACGATAGTATAACTTTTCCAGTGTAACCAGTCAATATTTTGAATTAAGGCTCATTTGTTTCAAGTCAATGAGCGACATTTAGAAAGTTACTTTTAAACAAGAACATTTTGCAAATTCTACTAAAAAAAATCTAGGTACACATTCACGACCAAAACGAGTACGATCAATCATTCATTCTTGAACAAATGATTGAATGAATGAATCCACGTTTGTATTGTTCAATTCAACCAAATGAATTTCACTAGTCTGCAAAAAAGTGTAACAGTTTCCATGGTCGGTTTCGCTATGAAGTAATCTGCGGGAATGCACTAATGGTTGCAGAGCGAGCTCGCCGTAAAATGTGCAATTTGCAGCCAGGCATCGAGCGGTCACGCGAGGTGTGACGCGCCACGCCGCCGCCACTGCCACGCCACTTTACCAATCTTTTGGTAGTGCTATCACTGAAAAATAACATGCAGTAAATTACGTTCATGATAGACAAATGTAGGTATTCATTTTATTTTTAAGGAAGATTATTTGTGTTTTTAAACTTTCGCGATTTGAGAACATTTTTCAAATATTAGACAACGGGTCTAAATCGCCAGTCGGCTCGTGACCACGAATGATGCAAGTCATTTCGAAACGTCGAGCATAGATATATTTATTTACCTTTATAATAATTACGCGATTTAGACCCGTTGTCGATTAAGAATTTTTTAAAGAAGTTTATTTGTAAACCAAGTAGATTCGTCCAGCTAAGGTATATATATATACCTACCTATGACGCCGGCACAAAAAGAGTTGATAAATTTCGAGTCTAGCAGCATACGAATCCATAGCTGAAAGCAGTTCGACTTCTTATTGATTATTTATTTTTATAGCATTAAGAAAAAAATATAGAACCGCCAGGATTTGAACCTGCGACCTGTGCATACCGGTCAGCAGCTTTAACCACTAAGCTACAGTCGCCTACAGGATCCTAAATTTCTCAACTGTATGTTACGATATTACGTGACGTCACATTTATCCATTTTCACCTATCTTAAGTAGGATACAAACGAACATGGCGAAGTTACATTGTTAACTTGGAATGAAGCGGATAAGGAATGCTCACTTCACATCACAACGTACTAGTTTTATTGAAATAGTTCAATAGTGCAAGCACCAATATTTGACAGCAAGTTAAAGGTGAGACAGTTGCGCTTTCTCCCTCGAGCTTGTTCACAAAAGCACCAATGGAAATGTTTAAAAAACCATCGTGAAATATTTTCATTCTGTATGTTAGTAAACTTAAAAAAAACGACCGACTGTGTTTTATTTTACTTCTTTATTGAGTATAATAGACAATTACACATAAATAGTATACAGCTTGCATAACGTTTACATGATTTTATTTTATTTTATTTTATTTTATTTTACTTTATTAGGAAAACTTACAGCTAAATAGATATAATATACAGAGATGATGAGAAAATGAAGGCCAATTAAAAGTTTTCACAGATAATGTAGTGGATATACATAAAGAAATTAGACATTCACATATAGGTTTAACAAATAATAAACGAAACGAAAGAGCAAGAATAAGACACAAGTAGGATTTTTAAGTTACGATAGAAAGAAAGAATTACACAATGTTTTTTTAAGTTGACCGCTACTATGAGCAAACAAATCTAAATCTAAATCTAAATCTTTATCTTTATCAACACTCCGGCATGCCGCATTGAACGTACGGCTAGCTCGAACCAAGAATGAGTTTTGCCTGTAATTCGTATTCACTGTTGGTGTGTGAAGCAAGTGTGGTCTACGTAAAAATGCAGATGGCACACGCAGCTCTATTTTGCTTACTAGCTCACTCACGTCCACCGACCCCCTCGCCACACTTGACAGTAATGATATAACCGCAATTTTCCTTCTTTCTTCTAACGGTAGAAGATGAAATTTTTTGCATCTGCTATAATAATTGTACAGATAGCAATTAGAGCGATATTGAATGTACCTCAAAAACTTCCTTTGTAAGGACTCTATGCGATTAATATACATATTATAATTGGGATTCCAGACTTGGGAGGCATATTCCAATTGACTGCGAACAAAGGAACAGTAAAGAACTTTTATAGTTTTAATATTATCGAAATCTGCTGAAATTCTGAAGACAAATCCCAGCGATCGGGTTGCTTTTTTTATTATATTGTCTATATGTACGTCAAACAAAAGTTTTGAGTCAAAGGTAACCCCAAGGTCCCTTACCGTACTCACTCTAGATAAAGTGGTATCTAGGAGCATATAGGTGTTTACAATAGGTATGGGTTTGCGGGTGTATGTGCTAACATTACATTTAATAGGGTTCAGGTCAAGTTTGTTTCTTAAACAGTACATTTCAAATCTTTGTAGATCTTCTTGTAGTAGCAAAGCATCGTCAGTGGTATTAATTTGTTTCATAATTTTCATGTCATCTGCGTATAATAGAAATTTGGAATGTCGAAAACAGCAATTAATGTCATTAATAAAAATATTAAATAAAAGAGGTCCTAACAGGGAACCCTGGGGAACTCCAGAGGGTACTAACATTGATCTGGAAGAGTATCCATTCAATACCACTGTCTGGCACCTATTATCGACGTAAGACTTAAACCATCTAAAGAGATTACCCCTGATTCCGACGGCAAAAAGCTTCTTAATTAGGGTATCATGATCAATTCGGTCAAAACATTTGCTGTAGTCGGTATATATAACGTCGACTTGCGACCGTTGTGACATACAATCGGAAATAAAATCACTGCAGACAATAAGATTAGTCGTAGTAGATCTACCTGCTAAGAAACCGTGTTGTTCATCAATAAATGTGCGTTTTAGAGCCGAGTAAACCTGTGCATAAACGATTTTTTCTAAAATCTTCGCGAACACGCAAAGTTTAGAGATTGGTCTGTAATTCTCTATGTCGTTGTTTGGTCCTTTTTTATGAATCGGCGTTATATATGCCGACTTCCAGACTGAGGGCATGACACCGGAATCGAGGGATAACCGAAACAAAATGGTTAGTGGACTTGCGAGATAATCAGCACAGTTCTTGATGAAGACAGGTGGCACGTTGTCCGGGCCCGCAGATTTGTTAGTATCGACTTTTGATAGAAGTGTTTTAACGTTCTTAAAACAGACATGCACACAATTAATATCACCAGTCAGACATTCTGGCTGGTTCATGCAATGATCTGACGAGGAAGTATTGCGTTCCAGGAAGTTTGAGTAAAAGTAGTCGCTGAACATGTTACATATTTCTTCACCATTATTAGAAATGAGATGTCCGCGCTTTAAAACTGAGGGGAAAGAGTTCGACCGTCGTTTAGATTTAACGTAACTCCAAAAGGCACGAGGGTTATTTACAATGTCAGTTTCAATTTTTGCTATGTAATTATCAAACATTTCTTTTTCAAGTACTTTCGCCCTTTGACGTAACAAAACAAAAGATTGATAGTCAGAGAGATTTTTATATTTTTTGTATTTTTTGTGAAGTTTGTGCTTTTCTCTGATCACTTTTAGTAGCGGTGGCTTATACCATGGCGGGTATTTAGAGGCGTCTTTCACCACTTTAGTTGGAACGTACTGGTCTCGCAGTCTATACATTTCATCATAGAAGAATGATACGGCATCGTCTAGCGGTCTACAGTACAGCTCACGTTCCCAATCAATTTTAGCAATCTCGTCCTTGATGGCATCATAGTTGGCGGATGTATATAAAAACTTAGTGTATGGACGGATTGGCAAAGTATGTAGTTCACAGAATGCCGCAGTAACACATAAAGCTCTGTGATGAGGATCTTCAGGTACCAAAGGCGAGTCACAGCATGTTACTGTCACTTCGTCGTTCGATAGAACTAAGTCTAGTATCCTATTATTTTTGTTAGGGAAACAATTGTACTGTGATAAATTGCATGTGTTAAAAGTATCGATAATATTCGTGAGTACTTCATTTTGCACGTAAATGGGACGTTGCGAGCGACCGTCTTCGTCAGGATGCCAACTTATATTTGGTTGATTAAAGTCACCTAAAACTATGAACTTGTCAGCGGGATTCCTAAGAAATACGTCAGTAAGATTATTACAAAAATTTGTCAGTTGCGTTGTTAGTGAATATCCTGCTCCCTGAGTACAAATATATACTACACAAATGTGCATTTTGTAGGTTACTTTAGGTTTTTTGCATTGCAACGTTAGGGTGACCCATAAATCCTCAGCTGAGGAACACCACTCACTGCGGACGTCCGCGATAAGTTCCCGTCTAACAGCTACTAAGACGCCCCCGCCCATTGTCTGATTGGTACTGGCATAGTCCCTATCCCGCCTCCATACAAGATACCTGTCATCGAACAGTTCCGCGTCTGATATGCTATCGTTAAGCCATGATTCCGATACACAAATTATATCATAGCTATTAAGACGTACATTCCTATAAAATAAACCTGTTTTTGTTCGCAAGCCTCTGGAGTTCATGTAATAAATACTAATAGGCGCCATCATAAAACAATTTGTCAGGGATTAGCAGAAATACAATAGGAAAAGATTTATGAGGTACATTCAAATCGAAGCAAAAAATAAAATAGCAAAATGACCGTTGCATTATTAAAAATAAGTAATAATGAGCTTTAGTGCAATGCAAATAACGCATAATATAGCGAAAGCATTCATGGGTATTTAAATAAAAATGTGATTCACATTTATGCAGTTTGTTTTGTGGCTTGAAACTAAATACATCCTTAATTAAATATGAATAGGGTTTATAATCGGTATAGCGAAAATATGCGGTTGAGTCATTAGGCTCATTAGCGAGTGTCAAGCAAAAAAAAGGCCGGTGAGATTCAAATGAATAGATAAGAACGTTACCTGTGGTTCTCAACATGAGCGAGCCGCAGCTACTACACGACATGCCCGAGTGTTGAATAATTAGTTTAAAAATTTGCGTAGATCTAGTTCTGACTTGACGTGCATTTTAGGTGAGGTGAGGTTTTTCCTTAGCATAATCTTGCATCCTTTGACCCAAACATGTTCGAAACCTCGTTCTTTTGCCCTGGATTTGGTTTTGTTCAATAGAATTTTGTTCTCAATTGTCAGGTGATCGTTTACAAAAATCCTATCTGTACCCTGCAGTCCTATGTCACTGGGTTTGAGGGTCTTATGTTTCTTCGCGGCAGCCACAAAGTCATTTTTCATATAACTGCTGTGAACTGAGCATATTATATTTTTGCTTTGGCTGTTATTCCGCATTGGTACTCTGGCTATATAATTTATACTTGCTTTAGGGATCTCATATCCTATTACCTTGCCGACTTTCTCTATTACGGAAAACAAGTTCTCATTATTTGTCATGGGAACACCTTTAATCTCGAGGTTGTTCATTCGAGATCTTTGTTCGTATTCTTGGTGTAGGTTTTCCAACTTACTAACTCGATCTTGAAGGAGCAAAAGATCCGCTTTCGTGGATTTCATTGCCTCGATTTCCTGATCCAATGATGATACCCTGTCGCTCAAGGCATTGACAGCATCGTGGACAAATTCCAGAGAGGACTTCACTTCCTTAAATTCAGATCTCATGGTTTTCAGTTCTACCAACTCCGCTTTGATTGCTTGCATGCTCTCAATCAGTGTCGGTAATGCTTCTAATTGTGCCGATAGACGTTTTATTTCCAACATCATTGGGTCCGAATCCACAGGGGTGGCCTTGCTTGCTCCGATGTGTGGACTTGTTGGGGCATGGAGTTTGCAGGCGTTACATTTCCATGCAGCTTTACTGGCCATGGCAAGTCTTCTCCATTTAGCTTCAGTTGTTCCCGCGCATGAGTAGTCGAACTGACCTCCACATTGTTTGCACGTAACTCCTTCCGAGACCTCGTTTTCGCAGCTCTTGCAAGAAAACATCACTATTTCTTTGTACCGGGTAAAAAAAAAAGTTTGAGACACGTTGAAGTGGTTGATGTGTGTGTGAACTCACGGAACTGGTTTGTCGTTCACCGAACGTGTTGTATCTGCTTAGAGTTGTTGATACAACCGCGGCATTGATTTGCAGAGTAAAAATTCTTCTAAAAGAGAGCAATAGATGGTTTTATCAGCTCTATATATATATTCGGAGTGGACGCGACCGTACCCTAGCAAACTTGAGCGCTGACTGATGATATGAGCAAATTTGTATTGTGCACGATAGTATAACTTTTCCAGTGTAACCAGTCAATATTTTGAATTAAGGCTCATTTGTTTCAAGTCAATGAGCGACATTTAGAAAGTTACTTTTAAACAAGAACATTTTGCAAATTCTACTAAAAAAAATCTAGGTACACATTCACGACCAAAACGAGTACGATCAATCATTCATTCTTGAACAAATGATTGAATGAATGAATCCACGTTTGTATTGTTCAATTCAACCAAATGAATTTCACTAGTCTGCAAAAAAGTGTAACAGTTTCCATGGTCGGTTTCGCTATGAAGTAATCTGCGGGAATGCACTAATGGTTGCAGAGCGAGCTCGCCGTAAAATGTGCAATTTGCAGCCAGGCATCGAGCGGTCACGCGAGGTGTGACGCGCCACGCCGCCGCCACTGCCACGCCACTTTACCAATCTTTTGGTAGTGCTATCACTGAAAAATAACATGCAGTAAATTACGTTCATGATAGACAAATGTAGGTATTCATTTTATTTTTAAGGAAGATTATTTGTGTTTTTAAACTTTCGCGATTTGAGAACATTTTTCAAATATTAGACAACGGGTCTAAATCGCCAGTCGGCTCGTGACCACGAATGATGCAAGTCATTTCGAAACGTCGAGCATAGATATATTTATTTACCTTTATAATAATTACGCGATTTAGACCCGTTGTCGATTAAGAATTTTTTAAAGAAGTTTATTTGTAAACCAAGTAGATTCGTCCAGCTAAGGTATATATATATACCTACCTATGACGCCGGCACAAAAAGAGTTGATAAATTTCGAGTCTAGCAGCATACGAATCCATAGCTGAATTGGCAAAGCACTTGGGGCGAATACCCAGGAGGTGCAGGTTCGAGTCTTACATTTAGAATTCTTATCAATAGGTAAATTTAAAAAATATGTTAAAACTAAATTATGTCAAAAAGCTTACTATAGTATTTCAGACTACATAAATGATAATAGTATTTGGAAATGAATTGCTCTTCTTATGTGATTTTTTTTATGTTATTGTTATATTTTTCATTTTAAAAGATGGTGCACATGAGTTTCTCACCAGCTCTTCTCATAATGCAATACCCATCGGAGCTGGTACTTGGATTGATTTTAATTCGATTCTAAACAGTTTGATTAAAATTAATCTGAGCCCCGGTTATTCAAATCATTGTAATTAGTATAATTTAGTATTATTTATTATTTACTTTTATATCATTTTTTGTAATGTTTTGACGTGTTCAAGCGCCTCCTGGGGCCTATGAAAATAAATGATTTGAATTTGAATTTGAATTTGAATTTAATTTTTCAACTTTAATATTATATAAAAGTTTATTTGTTCTGTAAATTTTATCTACTTTTCTTGATAACATCTCCAGCTAAACTGAATCTTATACTTGCAATTGAAGTAGGTTCGCATCGGAAATGCAAGGGGTGGCAATCGAACCTACGTTATTACGACACCTAGTTACGCAACCGTAAGTTTCATTGACATATTCCTGTGGAACAATATTTCAGCTTAGTATTTTTTTTGTCATTTATATGAATAGATTGCAATATTACTAAATATTAACGTGTTTCTTCACTTTTCGGTAACACAGAACTTTATTAGACTATGTTGATGCGACATAGGGGCATTTCTTTTCCCTTCCTTCGTCTTTTTTTACCCCGGTTAAAAATAAAATAATAAAAAAACAATTTTCACTTTTCCTGAACAAATTAAATGATCTCAATATGCATTTTGTATAATAAATACCCCTATGTCGCACCCACCCTGTATACGTGTTCCACTTTCAAAACCAACGTAAAAATCAATGATCAAACATTATCGTCAACGTATTTTGAATAAACTTTGAACACATAATAATATTTTAAAGCAAATTATAGCGTTGCTATGCCTTTTTGTATTTTAATAAAATTTTAAATTTCGAATCTAGCAGCCTAGCAGCATTCAAATTTATCCATAGCTAAATTGGCAAAGCACTGCACCCAGAGGGTGCAGGCTTGAATCCTGCTGAATTCGGATTTTTTTTACCTTAATAAAATCTATTTTCAGGACTTGACTACTACTATCTTCTTTACTTTAAAAACGTTTTCTGGGGACATTTTAGTTAACGTAATGATCATGACGTTAGACCTCGGGTTAATAGAAAGCATATAAAATTGTATCTACTGTTATAAATTTTGTGGTCAAGTAACAATCTGAAATATCATGTAACCAGAATTGCCAACCGTTTATGTAATATTATTTCGTGCTATATTTGTAATATCGCTATGTTTTAAAGACATTTTAGGCACAATAACATATTTAAACGCACGCTAACATGTGTATTTTATAACACTACCTACTCAAAACAAAATGGGACGATTGGTGAATATCATTGGTCAATCAACATAAAATGGTAGCAAACCGGCAATTCAACCAACATACAATGTATCAAAGCTTAGAAAGTAAAGTGCAGTATACGGTGACCTATGGCTGGACAAAATCAGATGCAAACAGGCAAATGACATGTTGGCGGCCGGCGCCGAGTGGCTAATGCAGTGAGACCAGCCTCTAGGCACGCCGCCAGTGCTCTCCTAACTTTTAACCTTTACTTTTGACATTTCACTCAGGTATAGGACGTTCATTATTTCGCCTAGTTTCTAGCAAATGAACCGCTTTTGTTCGTTGCGCTATTCAACTATGTACCTACTCCTTGGGCGCTTTCTCCGAGTTTCGCAAACTTCCTAGTTCTCAACACATTTGCCATTTACTAAACATATCCAACGCCTAATAAAGGTACGATCGTGAACGCCGAGAATAGCATTGTTCCTGTCCTTTACTTTGTTGTGGATAATTAATTGGCCGCAGTACAAATTATTAGCAGCTCGGGCGGTGAATTAATGAGGTGGTAAATGATATTATCTTGGAGCTGCAGTCGTTGTGGTTTACGTAATTCTGGTGCGGTCGAAGTTGAGCCGAAAGCACACCGCCGACACTCGATACACATACAGGGGATGCGATATATTGTTATACTATACCAAGCGTCATACTTCTCGGCGGCTCGCGAGAGCGAGATAAAAGTACGTAAATTGTAAACCCTACACGAGTGACTGAGACAGTGCATTTGACGACCCGCCAAGAACTTTGATTTTACCTATACTAAGCTTTTCCCCGCGGTTTCAATTGTGGAATTTGCTTTATTACATAAACAAAATATGGCCTATAATTTTTCCTTCAACATGTGGTTATTGTTAAGTGTTGATGGGTATAGTGAGGTTGAGTCAAATAAGCAAACACCTTTATTATAAGTTAAATATTAGGCGCAGATACGCCTTTTCTCTATGTGTACAAACACTAAAATGCAAACTTTATTGTACTATGCTTTCTTACTTTTTGCTGTTCTTTCGTTCGCACACACAAGCTTATTGTTCTACTTGATAGTAAGTAGAAAGTACAACAAAACTGTCGTAAATATTGGAATATTGCTGATGCGTCGCAATGCTGAAAGTAAATGAAATGTTGCCTAACTTGCTAGTACATCGTTTCAGGCTCTTATCTAGACCTCACATTTATAAAAGCACAAGTCTGCTTGATGGCAAGTTAATGTTGCTGTCTCCCTCGAACTTGGTCACAAAAGCTCTCCGACCTTATTGTGACACTTAAAAAAGGAAAATTTAACGAAGTGTAAAAGTAAATAGGTCACCTGTGCCTCTATTTACATTGTGCTGTGATCAGCAACCCGTGTAACCCATGCATGGCGATTGTGAAACCCCTGGCTCCCTCCAAACCATTAATTATGGCGCTGGCTGTACACGGAAAACTCGTGCTCAGCAATCAACCTTTACGGCACGTGTGAAAATATTTTTAGCTCATTTTTCGGTTTCGCGGTTCTTTAAATACTTATGTTAGGCCCAGTTTCACATGTTAAGTCTATATTGTTTTTTACAAATTTGACATAGTTATCGGTTAAATATGATATACCTAATAGGCTACCAGGGCCTTATTTGGAATTGCTGAAACCGGTCCTTATTAAAAATATTTGTGTATTCGTAGTAGTCTATGCTAAATCAAATGCTGAAAAAACATTCAAAATTAAAAGTATCAAAATCATTTACCAAAATGTTTTATGAGTTTTAAGAAAAAAAAATAAAACGGTTACCTTTTCATAAGCATATTCAAACAGAAAAATCTGTTTAATTGCTGATTAAGTCCCCTCTCGTAAATAGGAATGATATTACGGCTTTGCAAACTGAAATATATAATGGGGTTTAATGGCTCGCCGACTCTTATCAAGATATCCCTTTTTACTTTATTCGCTCCCGTGAAAAAGAGTGTCAGCTAATATTTTTTAAATTAATGTTGGAATTGGAAGTGCCATAGTCACGGGATGAATTCAGCATGGTGTGGGTGAAGGTAAGGGCGTGGGTGGTGCAGGGAGGTACTGAAACAGGGAAGAGAGCGCCCTCATTGATCGCCGCCGCCGCCGCGCCGCCCCCGCGCCGCCGTCGCCGCAGCCCCGCACCCGTGCCGCACACCCAAAGCCCGATGCCACTACAATCATTCCCCTGTCACTAAAAATAATAACTAAATTCAGATTATGCTATTGACAGATGCAGCCCTCTCAGATCAACATATTGTGTTCGATTGATTTTAATCTATTTGTGTCTGTTTGAAATTTTAGTAAGTTTATTGAATTTTTGCATTGTGTTTTTCATAGACATTTGAATACCTATATACCAAATAACCAATTATTAACCAGTAGTAACTGAAATATTAACTTAATTATGCGCGGTACGAGCTCCGAGATAAAATACTAATTTAAAGCCAATCAAATGTATTGCAGCAATTACGTTATATGCAGGGAAAGCTTTCCTTAGTGAAAATAAACGCGTGTTAAATATGAAAAGAAGTGTAATATAATGTGAGTAGTTGTGTGCATCAATCCTGGGGCACATCGAGTGTGGACGCGACGGCATGGCGTGTGGCGGCGTGCTGAGTGGTGTCAGGGCTCGGAGCGAGGACCTCGTGCAGGCTCGCTGAAGGAGACAAGGTCGGAGAGCATCGCGCAGAGCGGCGCGGCGGCGTGGCGCGGCGCTTGAATGGGAGCGGCGGGGATGGCGGCTGCGCGGCCTGCTGCCTCCGTCAGTCCGCACACCGGCGGCTCCGCTGCCCCACGGTCGGCCGCACTCCGCTGCACAACAATGCTCAAAAACACGCCGTAACTCGAACAACCCTCGGCGCGGCAGGCGATGCTCGAGGATCGGACGGCACGCGTAGCCGTCGGCGAGCAATCGTGAATACTTCGATATACATATGAAAACCGTACAAGGATTGAATTTAAAGCCGATCGTGTTCGATAGATCGTAATAGAGAAGCGGGAGTGCGGCGTCGGGCGGGAGGGGTCGGTGTCGCGGGGTGGGGGGGTGATGGCGCGGCGCGGGGCGGCGGCGGCGGCGGCGGCGCGCGGCGCGGGCTCGCGGCGCTGACATGGGCGGGCGGGCGCGCCGCTCGCTGTTGGCGGCGCCCGCGGGCCTGCTGCTGCTGCTGTGCCTGCTCTGGCCGAGGGGTAAGCGCCGACTACGTCCCCGCCAACCTTCCAACCTCCGATCCTCTCATCTCCAAGACAATCAAATCCATCAAGCAACACTGACATCAAAAAAAATACACAATCATCACCTGATAATAACCCGAACTTACTCACCAACTTCACATTTCCATTTTTCTATTTAGTTTATCGACAGACCGCATAGCGAGGACTGCCAACAGAGATGTTGAAGACATATTTTTACGCATCGGCTGCCATCTTCAATCTTCGCACATGAATTTATCAAATTTTGATAAAAACCCCTTTAATGGGTTCCATATCCTTAACGAATCACTGTAGTTTAGTTTTCAGTTAATAAATAGGTACAAGATGGATAATAATACTTCATGGATTCATACGACAGATTATGCAGAACGAATGTTAGGAATTACAATAAAATCAAGAAATCGATAAATCCATCAGTATTTGGCAAAATTAATAAATACACCTTATCATCAAAGTAAATAAACCGTTTTTATTGCACTTGAGGTAACAACATGGCTCGCTGAAAGTCACCAAAGTTGAGATTCGTCCGCCGACTCTTGAACAATCTCAATCTCGAGAAGGCATATCAAGTGTCAGATCAAAAGCTTCGTAAAAACTTCAGTGGTTTGATGTTTTTTTTACAGTGCCTCCATTTTTAATTAAAGATACTTTCAAACTCTCTTCACACTCATTTACGAAGCACAATAAGTGTTTTCCTAAACAAAGTTACTGGTTTATACTTATAATATATATATGCAGAGGTAATTCACCAACATTAATTTGTGCAAGACATTATCATAACTGTACAAGCGCCAGCCATATAATCATCCGAAATCGATTGGCCAGCCAGCATTCAATACAATGTACTGTTCAATTACCTCTACGATAGTAAACATGAAATCTACTTGAAATTCTATTACCTGCAGAACAATAACAGATATTACTGAACACAAAAATGTTATCAATACGAATGACTGAGCAAATCTCGTTTGTTTTTGTTATCGAAACACGACCACCCATATTTGAAAACCAATAAATGGTTTCTAATCTAATTCAACCGTTGTTTTCTATTAAAAAAGTGTACTTATTTCTATATTTGGAAACCAATCACCTACTCTGATGTTAAATTTCTTTGTTTATTCACCCTTGGATTCCAATGCCACATAATATTAACAAAAAAGTCGTCTTTTTTATCGTATAAAATGGTATTCATACATTTATGCAAATATGATAATAAACAGCGGAAAATAAACTGATTATTCTTAAGCTTTCCATTATGCATTATCCCCCAACCACGCCTCATGCAGTTTAACAGTATCGATTTTGTTATTTTTTTATACAAATTAGTTGGAATTTGCATAAAAAGTAGATGAACGATTATGAGTTCGTATATTTTAGACGTAATATTCCTTTATGATGATAGGTTCAGGCCAGCCGACTAATTACTTTCTGTTCGCCAAGCATATTGAACGGTCAGTAACATGGAATCGATTTTATCTTACTCGTAATAGTTGCTAAACAGGCTATTTCTATTAATACAATTGTATGCAAAAAATATTTAATTATTCTGGCGAATGTGACAGTTCACCTAAATAATATCTATTTATGTACTATCAGACTAATAGACTCATGACCCATTTGACAAAAATAAATATTTCGTTTGAAATTGTCACATTCGATATGCTTAGTTAATAGATAAGTTATAAGTTTGTTTTAGCTTGACACCTGCCACCTATTTTAAATTTAATTAGTTGTCAAGTGAATTTATACTATCATGTTTCAGAATGACTTCGCAAAATTGGTATTGAATCATGGATGTTTGACAGTGCATTTCTATATAACAACAACAACATTGTGTCTTGGATCATAGAGGAACTTGATTCATATTTTATAACAATAAAGATAACAACAGAAGACATTTCAAAAGATCAAAAAGATCTAAATTCGCTTGACGATTTCTCTTTAAATAGAAGGGGTCAAAGGGGGGTTTAAGCAAACTAATAGTTACCTTATCAAAAGTGACAATTTTAATCATAAAATTTGTAGAATGGGTCATAAAATTATTGATCTCATAGTCTCTTAAGAGTTAATGCTGATTCATAAAATACAATTTCTGAAACTGAAAACATTTTTAAATTATCCTCAGTCGAACGCTGAAGGGCGGCCTGCGTCCTTCGATACACCTATACATACTGTCGAGATTAATGGAGAATCATTGCCATTGATTGATGTGACCACCATTACTCATCCACAACCACCACCGACCACGATAACAATCTGTACGTAGTACCGTAATCGATTTGCGCAGAAAACACCAACGTTTAGAAACCAGACAAAAAAGTTTACGTAATGAGTTAGGCTTTCTCCCTTTCCCTTTAGGAACATCATTTATCAATCAATTTGCTCAATTAACGTCAGTTGTACAGATGCATGATACAGTCCTTATATTCGTGGTTATTACAAATTATGATGTAGGATAAATTGTATACATAGATAAAGCATGAAGAAGATATTTCTAATTTTTTTACCATTAATGTAATCATTGTCTGTCTGCATGATATTCCGTGATGACAACACTGACAATCCTTTCACCATGGTATCAAACCAATAATATTAAAAAATAATGTAAAATTAATACAATATTGCTCTATCATCGATTCACACCGAAGAAGCCAAAAATGTCATGATAAGTGGGTGTTCAATGTATCAATTAGCTGCTGATATTAAGCCTTAGTAACTTCAGAACCCGACACCACAAAAGATGAAGGAAATTACTGGCACATGCTGACGTGTAAGTCCAATAAACTGTAACTCTAGGTACATTGAATTTACACGTCAGAAGCATAACACCGCAGTCCTAAGCCAAAGCCACGTTAAAGTTTATGGGCCCTAGTAACCACTTATCCACATCAGGTGGACCAAATCCCGCACCCATCATACGTGGTACAAAGAAAAAAATATATTTAATGGCAGATTGTGGTCTAGCTTTGTCAGAAGAGCTTACCATCTTAAAGATCATGCATTTATTATAATAAATATATAACATGAAGAGTAAGAATACGAAGTCAAATTTAAACATGCAGATTGACAGAAAGAAACTAATTTATACACAATCTAGACATATCAAAGTAAATATATGTATATGTCATGTGTCGGTTGTTGTTGCGCAAAAATACCTATCTAGTCCTGCAGTCGTTTCAGGGTTTAATATCTCGAAAAGTTGACACGAGGAGTATAATATTATATACATCATCAACATATCATTTATCATAGTCTGCAGTGATATAGTTGCCGGGACGAAGCTTGAGCGCTGAAATCTATGGAACGACATACATTTCAGCGCTCGAGACCCTTTCCGGTGGTAAGATTTTATTAGTTTATAATATGTATTATTCCACTAAGGAAATAAGCATACGACCGAAGTTGCAGGTTGCAGTTTGCTCGATACCAAATTTTATTAAAGTTGATCCAACCGTTCTAAAATCAAACATACAAATATACTATACACACACACACACGCAAGCACGCACAAAAATTCCAAGCTTTTCCCACTTACATAGGTTACATCAAATTATTCGTAGGATAGAGCATTCACTAGTTTCAGGCACCCAATGCTTTTCAATCTCATCAGCAATTGGCCAACAGTAGTTCTAGGCTCCTAGCCTATTTCTATTTAGTGGCAGATAAAAGGTGTAGCAGTGAAATTTAAAATGCAACGTGGCATCGGTTTCCTGCAGGAGTTAAGCCGAGGGCAAAGATAAAATAATTTACAGTGTACTATCATTAAAATTGATTCATGACCCATGCTTTGTCAATAGTACCTAAAATGGTAATCCTTTTACTTTTGTAGTTCATCTGATAGTAACGACAGTCCATGAGCATCTACAAAAAACTGCAGTTGCTATACCTCACTACACCTGAGAATTACAATGTTATGTCTCCCGTGTCAGTGATTACAGAACTTAATTCTACCACCTAAAGGGAACATATTGTATACACTAGAGGGTGTAAATTACTGAATTACATAATCACAAAGCAATGACTATTAAATGTAACGTTTCCCTAACCTATCCCAAAACATAAGCAATATCCTGGTTTGGCAATCTTTCAAATTTTTCACACCTACAGCATAATAATAAATGACTGAAAAGTGTTTATGTATGCTTATTCTCAAACGTTTGCGATTTTACGAAGACGTGTATAATTCCTTCTAGCCTAATTTTCCAATGTGTGGAATTTTCCGATGAAAAATGTCCAAACCCAGACTGTCAGTATCATGTGTTGAATCAGTGGTACGCGGCTTTGTCAAGATGTCATTAACAGCCTGTATTTTTTTGCAGTGGGTTAAAATTGAACAGATATATTTTTTGCAGTTTTCTCGGCGAACATGATCACAAAGCCTGTCACCATCACCAGTACATTAGGTTATCTTATTGAAGAACTTACGACCTCCGAATACTGTTTTCGCTATTGCGTTACTACTTCAATATCTATGAGCTCATCAGGGTGACCACCAAAGATGGTTTTAAATAATATACAATGTATGTTTGTTATCAGAGGCAAGCTGCGGAGGCCACGAGAAGCGGCTACTGCACCATCTGCTAGACCACTACAACGTGCTGGAGCGGCCTGTGGTCAACGAGAGCGACCCCCTGCAGCTCTCCTTCGGCCTCACGCTCATGCAGATCATTGACGTGGTCAGTACTTACCATGAAATATAACGCAACGATTGCATCTATTTGCATGCAATATTACTGAACCGTGTTGTCTGGGGGGCGGTTTACTAGTATATAATTACTGCAAGAATATACATGCTTGTCGAAATCAGAGTGTGATGTCATAACCAAAGAAGTAAAAACGTACCGCCTAAATTACTTGTGGCTTGAAGGGAATAAACATCATTGATTGGGTTCAAGTAAAATAAATCATTCAAGATAAGCTCCCAAAGATCAAACCAATATCGAGGCTGGTGATCTTCAAAGTGTAAACAAAGGATCACTGAATATTCCAGTAGGCATTCACGTGCTGTCATTACCTTTGTGAAACTTTCCTACTTACCAATTCACCTTTTGTAGCTGCCAGTGCCAGTAATCTATCCACCGTATAATGACCACACCTAAAATACACTTTCAGAGCTCGATTAATGGTGTTCTCATCATTAAAATATACCGTTTATAAGCTACCAATATACTAGCCGCTTCGAGAACGATTAAATAAGCCGACCGTCCAATCAAGTCTTCTAAATAAGTCCTCCTTCGTAAATTCACACGAACATCGTACTACCTGCGTGTGTGTACTATCTTAAACGTTTTATTGATAGTTTTTGTCTAAACGACATCCTAGAACCTGTTGTGCAGGTTCTGTAATCCTCGTTGACCGACTCTTGTTAATAATAATGATTAATTCGAGATCAAAGTATGGAGAAACGGGACAAAGTGGCTGTATTAAAATACAAAATTTATGTTCCCAGGACGAGAAGAACCAGCTTTTAATAACGAACATCTGGCTTAAACTGGTGAGTGTAAGTTTTTATGCGTCTATGCGTACTGAACAAGAAAGCAATTAATGTTTTTACTTTGCAATAAGATTTAATTATTTATTACGCTTCGTACTCGTATCACGTCAGTTCACATCATGTTACTGACATAAATTTGAAGAATTTTCTGAATATTGGATGTGTTCCCTCAGGAATGGAATGATATGAACTTGAGGTGGAACACTTCGGATTTCGGCGGGGTCAAAGATTTAAGAGTACCGCCACATAGGTTATGGAAACCAGACGTCCTTATGTATAACAGGTACGTATTATATCAAAATATTAATTTATAAAATAGACGAAATTGTTAGCTTGCGCTAGTTGGAAAATAAATCTTACTGATTAGATTTTTCGTTTCCACTTAATGTAAGAATTCACTCAGAATATGTACCTATGACAGAATTATTCATTTTCTGACTGGCAAATATTGAATTTCCCTATACCTTTATAACACAATGTACCTTCAACTCTTTCTAAGTTAGTTGATTTAAATAGACAAACTGATATTATTATGTACAATTAAAAGCTTCGTAGATTGATACACTGCACTATTAAGTTCGACAGAAAACACATGCTTTTATAATAGTTAGCTCAGATTAGTCCTTGAAGACTTAAAAGATTGTACATCTTTTTATTATTTATTGTAAAATGCACCACGACACTACGAGGCAACACTGTAAAATTATTATTTTTAATAAATATATCTACTAAAATTGAAAACTAAGCCACTAATATAAGACTGGGCTAAAACTGGGCCTACTACGTCCAAAATTATTGATGTCTAAAATTTCTTGTGTCATATTTTTAAATTTGAAGTCTACCTACTATCTCTCTGTCGTTAATGGTTTAAATATTATAAATTACTGTTACACCACAATGTCAATGTGGCTGAAACAGGTTTTATAAAAAAAATAACACAAAATCTTGTCCTGAAGCATAAATCTATAAATCACTACTGTTTATGAGACTTCATAAATAATAACTAATTCATCATAGATTTGCAGAATAATAGATACAAAATTGTAAAAAGTAGGGTGCAATCAATTCTTATTACAATATAATTTAAAATTTATTTTAAGCACAATAACCTATGAAAACTTAGTTATTATTCGAATTCAATAAAATTGAATTTCAAATTACTAATCAAATTGGAAAGTTTCTTAACGAGCACATAACTTTTTAAGGATCAGTTAATTTGTGCTTTATCGTTATCAATCTATAAAATCTAAACGTACTTTTGGTAATATCAGAACATCAATTTAAGTTCATATTAATTAATTTAATGCGTTAAATCTTTAAAAACTATAGCAAGTCGTGATAAATCTAATATGTCTAAACAAGTTATTTGAAACTTTAATAAATAGTAAATCAATTAGTCAGATCGCTATCAATCATATTCACATAGAACGAAAATTAAATTATATATTATTGGTATATTTCATAGAAACAGATCTAAATTTCAAACTCAATCATTTTGAATTATTGAGTGAACAACTTCATCACCTACTTCTGTCAAAGCAGCTCATAAATTAAGGAAATTGACCTAATAAGGCTTGCGTTGTCTGAACAATATTGCATCAAGCAATCAGGCAGCCCCTGCATCAATATTGCTGTATACCGACAGCATAATCCTGGCAACAGAACAACCAAAATACACAAATTGGTGCCATCTGCGACCGATACGTGCATCCCATCCTAGTCTCCTTGCATAATACATTTAAGTGCTTAAATCCTTTGGACTTAGCAACGATGTTTTTTTATGAAGCGCGGACGAAGGCTTCGACAGCACGTATCCAACGAACGTGGTGGTGAGAAACAACGGGTCGTGCCTATACGTGCCGCCTGGCATTTTCAAAAGCACCTGCAAAATCGACATCACCTGGTTTCCCTTCGATGATCAGCGCTGCGAGATGAAGTTTGGCAGCTGGACTTATGATGGATATCAGGTTCGATTAGAGGATTTTATACTCTGGAAATCAAACCTAAAGATTGAAAATCGATATCTCCAAATTAGATTTAGAAGCTTAGTGACCCCAATTCGATAAAATAACAAAGAAACCGTAATTAATCTAAACTGATGCTTGTAGATTTTAGCTTAATTTTAATATTTAACCTAAATCTTGAAACATTAAACAATACTACCTAATTAAACATATAAAATTATTTATTAGTTAGATTAAAGTTTTATTTGGTGTTAAACTGGGAGTAGATTTTTTAGTGGTTGTTATTTTTGCAGTTGGATCTACAATTACAAGACGAAGGGGGTGGAGATATTAGCAGTTTTGTCACGAATGGTGAATGGGAATTAATAGGTAAGTCAAATAGTCACTATTTTTCATACATTTTTATTTTACCACTAATAAAAGGCATAATTTTTTAACATACATTGTATATTTATGCAAAATCAACTTTCTAGCACTACCAGTTTCAATCCTAGGTCTTTTCAAACAGACAGACAGACAGAGGATGATTCCTCCAATTTCCTTGCTATGGTGAAACACATAGCTTACGATACTTGTATCGCGGGTTACCCTGGGGACTTCTTTAACGGCCATAAAATCAAACGGGCTTGCAATCTTGAAAACTTTTTGTGGGTCTTTTGGGTACAATGCAAGACTTTAAGTGTGAGTTGGTAAACCGTAAAATGTCTATAAAACAGTATTGTTAAGAACTTTGCGGAGACACATTACATTTTATATTTGACAAGTGTTTTGGTGGAGCTCAGGGCTTTGTCTAAACCGCGTAGATCGATCGATCGTTAGATTAAATAATGCATAGCTCAGATGGACTGCTATCATCATTAATACCTGGCTCCTACTACCCGTGTACCCTACACAGGTGTCAGTGAACAGATTGTCAGACAACAAGTTTAATATAAGGGGTTGTTACACCCTATCTTTAAAGAATTCTGTTAGCAGTTATGTAAAATATTGATATTTAACTAAATCCATTAAACTGCCATTCATTAAAGCCTTCTCTATAAACTGGAAAAAGACTCGGGGAATGATAATAATATTTGTGTGCAGGCGTCCCCGGCAAACGCAACGAGATCTACTACAATTGTTGTCCGGAGCCGTACATCGACATCACGTTCGCGGTGGTGATCCGGCGGAAGACGCTGTACTATTTCTTCAATCTCATCGTGCCGTGCGTGCTCATCGCCTCCATGGCGCTGCTGGGGTTCACGCTGCCTCCAGATTCCGGCGAGAAGTTGTCTTTAGGTATTGTGTTATATATTTTCTAATATGGCAGGGTAGGGGAATATCGAAAGAAGATAGATTGACTGCATGAAGATGACATGTTTTGAAAAGGTGTAAGTGCTGAGATATTTTCTGCGTCTAATAGGCAATTGAGGCAGAATCAAACATACTGCGCCAACCCCTAGTCATTGGAAGAAGGACATGCGGATAGAAGATTTACTGAAATAAAACTTTTTTTTTTTTAATCTACTTTCGAAGATTTTTTTTAAATATGTGTACTCAACCTTTTTTTTTTTTTTTTTTTTTTTTTTTTTTCGCGGGGAAATGCATTTACGCATACCACCCTACCCGTGGGGGGACGGGCAGAGTGGCTATGTGGGACTCCCGTGCCTACGATGTTAAACGGCACAGAATACCCACTAAAACCCCGCGGTGTGCCCTCGTCGCCGAAAGATGGTGGGTCGGCGAGCCCTGGATCGATCTTACATCCACAGGGCTCGCCGCGGCGACCGTGCCCAGTCCGACCACTGACCGGGCACCCGACTCTACTCAGTCCTACTCGTAGCGACGCCCCGGGCACACCCAGGGCGTCACTCCGTCGCGGAAGGCATCAGCGGGCGGCGGAAAACCCCCTCCACCGCCCGCGGCCTCGCTTAGGGCGGCATTAGGCTCGCGGCGTACGCGCGCCTTCGCCGCCCAGCTCGCCGGCGGCGGAGCGGATCAGCCAGGGGTGCGTCCTCCCTGATCCGCTCCGCCGCCTCCTTCTGCAAGATGACGTCCTCACAGAAGGATGCGACCGCATCCCACGACCTCGCGCTGCCCATGGCCGCAACCACGGCCGGCAGCGAGAGGTCGTTCCCTATGACCGCGGTGAGTTCCCGGCGCTGCACCTCCCAAGCAGGACACTGCTCGAGAGTGTGCTGCGCCGAGTCCTCACCGCAGTCGCAGTGGTGGCACATGGGGCTCGCCTCCCTCTTCAGCCTGTGCAGGTACTTCCCGAAGCAACCATGCCCGGTCAATACCTGCACTAGCCTGAAGGAGAGAGTCCCATGCTGCCGCCCCGCCCACTCCTCGAGAATCGGCCGGAGCGCCTCCACGGTCCGAAAACCAGCCCGTGGAGCCCCCAGCCGATTCCCCCACCGGACCATCAGCGTCCGGTGGGCCTCCTCGCGCCAAGCTCGCAGCTGCTCGGGCATGGGGACAGAACCCTCGGCCCGAGCAGCCGCGCCGCGCTTGTACACTTCGGCGAGCACTTCCGCATCCAAATCCCACGGGGGTGTCCCGGCCAACGCACACGCCGCGTCGGTCGACACCGTGCGGTATCCGCGAATGGCCCTGACCGCCAGGATGCGCTGCGGTCTCCACAGCCGCGCCCTGTTCCTGGCGGACAAGGCCTCCGCCCACACGGGTGCGCCGTACAGTGCCATTGACCGTACCACCCCCGCGTAAAGCCGTCGGCTGGCGACGCTGGCGCCGCCCACGTTCGGCAAAAGCCGACCGAGAGCGGCAGCCACGCCTTCCAGCTTGGGCACCAAAATGCGGAAGTGCTCGTCGAAGCTCCACCGCCTGTCTATCACTAGGCCCAGATACTTGATCTGGGCCCCGATCCGTACGAGGACCGAGCCGACGGTAATCGAGGCGCCAGCAGGTGGCCCGCGACGAGGCCCGTGAAACATCACGGCCTCAGTCTTGGCAGGGGCCACCCTAAGCCCCAGCGCCTCGATGCGCTCGACCACTTGGGACACACCCACTGTGGCCAGGCGCGCCGCCTCCTCGAAGTCTCGCCCCCGGGCCGTGACGAGCGTGTCATCCGCATAGCAGATGACATCTAGGCCCGGGGGGAAAGCTCCACGCAGCACCCAGTCGTAACCGATGTTCCACAGGAGCGGTCCTAGGACCGAACCCTGTGGGACACCGCACGACACGGGCCTGCGGAGCAAAGCTCCGTCTCGGTCCTCGTACAGAACCCCCCTGCCTTCGAAATAGTCGGCCACCAGCCGCATCAGGTAAACCGGCACTCCATGGTACCGGAGTGCCTCGCTGACGCAGCTGAATGGCAGAGTCCCGAAGGCGTTGGCGATATCCAACGATACCGCCAACAACACCCCTCTGCCGGCGACGGCCGCCTCCGCAGCAGCCCTCAGGCGCAGGATGGCCCCGATCGTCGAACGTCCAGCACGGAAACCGTACTGGGCATCCGACAGACCAGGGCTTACCTCATCAAGATGCCGGACGATACGGGTAGCAATCACTCTTTCGAGCAGCTTTCCCGCCTCATCCAGCAACACGATAGGCCTGTAGGCCGCCACGGTGTCGGGCGGCCGTCCCGGCTTCGGGAGGAGAACCAGCTTCCCCGCCTTCCAGCAGTCAGGAAACCGTCCGGACGCCAGGCACACGTCGAACAGTTCCCTGAGGCGATCCCCCATGTGGTTGAGGACCAGGGCCAACACCCGTCCGGGTACCCCGTCGGGCCCGGGGGCGGTGTTCTTCGAACGCATCCGGAGAACAGCCGCCCCTACTTCCGCATCCGTGACGGGCGGAGCACTGAGGTCGGCCTCCCGGTCGTCGGTCTCTGCAACCATTGCCGGGGGCGTGTGCTCCGCCCGTTATGTGTACTCAACCTGGAATCGAACCGACTGAAATCCTAATAAATAGCATCCTATATTTTTATGGCCGCAATCGGTAGCGTAAATAAATAAGATAAAAAAATAACGAAAGGTGTCTAGTTGTTACACGACATTGCTCAAGCTCAAGAGTCGTGTTGCGTTGACACTTAGCCCCAAAGGGCTTTGGTATTTTCATTTACCCATCCTATAGTCCAAACCCGACCCCGAGCAATTATTATCTGTGCTCCAAGATGAAAAAAACTTCAGACAACTTAAGAGCGATGAAAAAGCAAATGAAAAAATTTCAGCGCACTTATCGGATAAATGTTCAACATTTTTGCGTGAAGGATTAACTAATTAATGCCCAGGTTTGTGGAGTGTGTTAGTGTTGTATGTGCATATATTATAAAAAAAAAATTATATTACATGTTTATTCACTGTCTTTATACTTATTCCTCGTATAATCTATGATATGTATAATGTTTTTTCTGTGATATGATTAAGATTATAATGATACGTATAAAAACAAACAATATAAAAAAATACAGCAACATATATATTTTTGTAACTTTGTTTTTTCATCATAATCTAGTGAAGAAATAAAATTAAACATTAATTAGGTATGATAATTTGGTGTAAATTGTAACCTTGATCTGGTTGCGCATTCGCAATATACATAATAATAATACAAGGTGTAAATGACATCGTTTACATGATTCTGAGACCGGTACAAAAATGTTGTCATTAGATATTTTCAACCATCGGAATATTGGTCTTGCAAACTTTTTACATCGATTCAAAATCGCTAAAATTTTTATATTTTAGCGATTTTGAATCGATGTAAAAAGTTTATAATATACATATATAAACTTGTGAAAAGTCTTTTGGGGATAAAAAAAACTTGATTTTGAAGCTCCAGAGTGCGAGAATTTTTGATGACAATATTTTGCAGATATGTAAAATTTTCTTTGGAAAATGCCAAAGTTAACCGGGCAATTGCAAATTTAATGTAAAGGCTGAGCCCCAAACTCAGTAACTCTGCCAAAATTTGTCGGAAAATCGTATTTTTTTTTGTGAATTATGAATTTCCTAGTACAATATTTTTGCACCCAGGTCAGCTACATTTAAGTAGTGTACTGAATCACTAGCAAGCGGCCTCGTAACGGTGTCATTTACACCCAGTATATTTATTTCATTCTGAAAAATATTTTATTAAAGTTTAGGCAATACTTTTTCAGCCACGTAATGGTTTTAATTGATGTATTATTTTATTTTATCTACACCCATGCTATAAATCCTCTATAAACGTTCTTGAAACAGTTAGCTTATTGCCAACATTAAAACAGCCAGTGTCATAATAACCATTATAACACCCAAACGGGTGTACTAATGTTGTACTGAAATTCATTATGCAACTCCTTTTTTACACATCGAACAGCCACATTCTCATGGCATCTTATGAATTTCAAAAAAAGAACATGTCATGCACGCGCGTTTCACTACCACAGCGCCGTAATTTAAATAAAAACTTATTCGAATTTTTGAATTGTCGTCGTATCCCGCCATTTTTGTTCAATAATAGTATTGAAAAAATAATTATATTATTACCTATACATAGTTTGTTTGTATTAGATATTCACTAATTAAACTTTCCATGAATTTACATAGAGTTCTTACAACACTGTACAATACCCTATGGTTTCAGAACATTTATAGAGGATTCATATCATGGGTGTAGATAAAGTCTTGTATGCAACTGTTATAATTAGGTATTAAAACGCTCATGTGATACTATTATCACACTCGGCTTCGCCTCGTGTGATAAACCCACACTCGTGTTTTAATACCCCTCATTATAGAACAGTTGCATAAATAACTATTTTTATGTTTTCAAAGTACGGTCTTCAAATACGGTCATTAACATTAATTCACGTATATACCTACCATTGACCATTCAGACACATGGTATTATTTCTACTCTTACTGTATATCAATTTATGACAACCTCATTGGTCTAGCTCGTGATTGCTTACCTTGAGGCCTTTGGTTCAATTCCTGGATCAGGCAAAAGTTTAATTTGAGATTATTACATCCCGCCATTCTTAATAACTACGTGGAATAGTGTCCGGTAACAGGTGAAATATGGGTTTTATTCACCACTGCCACATCCCACATCCTTGCGTTACATAGGTGTTATGTCATGTTGTTTTTGTACGCAGGTGTAACAATTCTCCTATCGTTGACGGTGTTCCTAAACATGGTGGCGGAGACGATGCCCGCGACCTCTGACGCCGTCCCGCTGCTAGGCACGTACTTCAACTGCATCATGTTCATGGTGGCGTCCTCCGTCGTGTCCACCATCCTGATCCTCAACTACCACCATCGACACGCCGACACTCATGAAATGAGTGACTGGGTTAGTCGTAACACACACTTTTAATTATTTATAAACTTTGCTTATTGTTTGTCTGTTTGTAACGCTTTTATGGTTAAACTACTGAACCGATCTTGATAAAAATTGGTATGGAGGTAGTTTTAGACCTGAGGAAGGACATAGGTTACTGTTCATTGACATATCCCGCGGGCGAAGCTGCGCGCAGAAGCTAGTATTGTATAGAGGATATTTCTGTGTTTGTTTGTTTGTTCATTCTCAAGGCCGATTTTGTTAAAAAATATTGTGGAAATAATTTAATAACCCAGAAATAACAAAATGCAACTTTTTATCGCTGTACCATGCGGAACAGACGCTCAATAAGCTTTGACTGTTGTGTAATTAACACGATGCAAGTCCATATTAAAGTGAAACCTTAATAACTGGGATCGTGAATTTGTCTCTCTTATCGAGGTATTCCACTTACCCGGTAGATAGATATCCATTGCTAAAGTGACGGGTCTTCTGCATGAGTTCCAGCTATGGAGGTTCTTCACTGATCCAGGTCCCACTTAACAAAGTTTCACTTTAATTCCAAGAATAGATCTGATCTGAATATGTTCTGGTCCCCTTATAGAGCAGAATGTATACAAATTACGTGTTAATTAAATTGTTAAAATGTTATAAATGCTGGCTTGTTAATGCTGATTACAAAGATAGAGACGTCATGAAAAATGCTTTTCATAACTTGCATCGAGTAAATGAGCCTTTAGGGACAAGCTAGAGCTTTCATTAAGTCTTTGAGTCGCATAATTTATATTCCAATTTATTTAGCCTCGTTGTGTGACCGGAACCGGCCTTTTATATGAAACGTGATTCAACGTAATTACGCGGTTCAAAAATTGTCAAAGTATAAAGTTAAGCTTGTTAGGCTTCGCTTTTAATTGACTATTACGACTAATTTAAGATTTTGGCATAACATTATTAAATAAAGATGCATGACAAGCTTCGTAGTGGGTGACATATTTACATTTTTGGTCCACTACGAACTCGTAGCATCGTAGTAGCATCTACGAGAGTCTACGAAATAATCACAATTAAAAATTATAGTAATGTCATCGTGTTTTATTACCGTTTTTGAGTATGAATTATTGCAATTTTATTCATTTCAAATTATTACTTTTTTGATCAGCGATGCTCAATCCTTGTGCTGTCGTGGACACGTACGTATCTAACATGCTATTGCTTTTTGACACAACAGTTATATCGGCAGAGAAGGAGAAACAATTTCAGTATCTTTACCTTATCATGTTACTCTCGTAGGCACAATGTGTTTAGCTGGATCTGGTCTCTGTCACTTTGGTGCGGATAGACCCTTAGTGGTAATGTTGAACTGCATAGAAATAATTGGAGATGTGGTCCGTATGACAGATTCGCTGCGTGTTCCTGTACTGGTTGCCGTGGGTGCTGCGCATGTCGCGGCCGGGCTCGGCGACCACGCCCCCGCCCGCGCGCGCCCCGCCGCCCCCCGACCTGGAGCTGCGCGAGCGCTCCTCCAAGTCGCTCCTCGCGAACGTGCTCGACATCGACGACGACTTCCGCCACGCGCAATCGCAGCAGCCGCCCTGCTGCCGATACTACAGGTCCCTCGACGATCTACACGAACACTACTCGCCGTAAATAGCACGGTTACGATAATTCACCCCAGCCTAGACGTTCCGCAGTATACCCGACCCTAACAGCTTTCACGAATAAGCATTGACATTATCGACTGTTTCACGGGCCATCCCATGAGTCACTTTCAATTAATTTCCACTTCGGGTCTTGGGTCTTTGACATCTAATCGGCATAACTCCCGTAGTGCCCTTCGTTCCTCGGCTCCACCTTTTTAGAGTAGGGCGTACATGTAGCCGGTAAGTACAAAGCGTTGCTTGTTGCAGGGGAGGTGAGGAGAATGGCGCGGGGCTGGCTGCTCACAGTTGTTTCGGTGTCGACTACGAGCTCTCGCTTATATTAAAAGAGATTCGAGTCATCACGGATCAGGTAATACATGTCACAAAAATATCAAAATTAGATATATTATATTTGTAAATAAAATGTACTGTGTACACATGAAGTTAATTTCTCTGCTACGCCTCTGGACTTAGAGATACGAGTATAATACGAGGACTGTGGTGTTTCTAGTTACGGTCGTGTGCGAGATTACGATATAATGACACCTGTGCTGTGATTGTACAGTCTGATCTTATCAATCACAGAGTACGGTAGTGCAAGCATTACTCTCCGTTAGAAGATCACAGATAATATATAGAGCTTGTACTCTTGAGATTCATCACAAAAATAACAGCTTCTAAAATGTGGAACGTTTTACAGATGCGCAAGGACGATGAAGATGCGGACATTTCGCGCGACTGGAAGTTCGCCGCCATGGTCGTGGACAGACTGTGCCTTATTATCTTTACCCTGTTCACAATCATTGCCACGCTAGCCGTGCTGCTGTCCGCGCCACACATCATGGTGTCGTAGCGACCCGCCCGCCTGCGGCTGCGCATGCGAAACGTTCTGTGATACCGCGAATACTTGTTAAGTTGTGATGTGCGAAGCGGCGCGGGCGCCGACGCCGCGACGCTGAAGTTGCCGTCGCCTGCCTCGCCGCCCGCGCCCCCCTGTAGACATAAGTTACCGCTGACTGCCAACCCTGTACGCTCAACAAATAACTGCCTATCCGACTAACGTCTTCTAATCCTCTGAGACCTTCAGCGATTATGTACTTTTTCTTCCAATGACATATGGTCGTCACGCTCAGAATCCCGTGCCGAATCGTTAGGGTACGCTGAGAGTCGTTTCTCTTGAAACCGATGAACGGTTCCGCGACACCGACGCTCCGTCCGACGTCCGTGGAGCAGTCGCCTAATCGTCACAGCGATATTGTGGCAGTACGTGCTTTGTACCTCACAGGCACCGGCGCCGAGTGCCCAGTGCCCTATTGCCCGAGCGCCCGGACGCCCCGGGCTCCTAGGGCCACGCTAGAGTAGTCTCCGCGACAAGTGGCCACCAACCACAAAGATTGTGGCTAACACAAAATGTAGCACAAAAACGTCTTCCTTCATACCGTTGAACGACCTGATTCGCATTTAAAATTTAAACTTTGTTAGAATTTCTTCGATTCTTGAAATCTATTGTACAGTTTAGAGTTTGGGCGGTGAAACAATGGCCCTTTGTTTACTTCTTGTTCGATTCCATGAATCGTGGTTATAATCCCTAGTTTTATTTTCGGATATATTTGTGTCAGTAGCTAGTATAGAACTTTACAAACAATGTTGATTCAATTGGTACAGGTTGTGATATGCCTCGTTGTGAACGGGTCGATATTGTTATAAATGGTAATATCCATGGCTATAGCTTAATAAAACATTCGTTAAAAGTTGTAGTTAAACAAAATATTATTTTAATAAAGTCAAAACTGGGTCTTTCGGAACGACTTATACAAATAATTAAATAACATATTGATATCACGTTTGTACTTCTTTCCATACAGTTACAGTAATTCATACGCTGAAAATAATATTAGCTTGTAAAATTTTCTTCTTCGGAAATTAATACAAAATACGACCATCGTTCAGACATGTACATGTATATATAACTCATTTTATAAGATACATATACAACATTTTTTATGTAAAAGAAGTTAAACATGAACCGTTTTTTTCGTTACATAGAGGGTAAACCACAAAGGTGCCTATTTATTGACAGATGCGAAGTTGAATCAGTTGATAAGTACAGACCTCATCCACCGACAGCCTGCCGCTCGTCTGCCACGTCAAAACAGAACTAATCAAAACTTTGTACTTGGTTGAGTTAACGCTCCATCATAATAAAGACCCCGTCGTCGTTGATTTATGTTATAAAGCGAAGCATTGTGAGCCCCTCAAAGGGAAAACGTGAGACGTAGTAACCGGTGAGAATGCGCGGGTACACCCGACAATGCGACTGTACCCTCGCGAAGCTCCCGCAACGTTTTCCCCTTCCGGGGTAGCGTGTAAGTAATCTTAGTCGGCCCTTTGGAAGTTGCGGGCCGGATATGATTACCCGTCAATGTTTTCCATCATGCGTTTATTTACTGTTATATAATCTTCTTACCATTCGCTAGAGGTTGTGTGACGACCGGCCGATGGACGCCGCGCTGAGCCCGCCGCGGGTTCTATCTTCTTATTAGATAGAAGATGTGCGGCCTCTTACGTCGGCGAAGGGACAGTCCGATGTCCCCAAGATTTGTTCAATTGTTAGGGTTAATACTCTGAATTGCACTTTGTTTATTAAATATAAACGAATGAAACCAACCTTTGTTTTATTTACTACTACCACTCATTATAATTATTATGTAGCTACTACAGTTGGTGCATAATGAGATTGATAATTTTAAATTAAAGTTATAATAATTATTTTTATTTATTACAATACAATAAATAAAATATTGTTAACTCTGTTTTAAAAACAATCCTGATTAGCGAATAGTATATAAATATCAAACAAAAATGATGATACAAACAGCGACTTTTTGGCTTGGAGTTCCGAAATTCATCTTATACCTTCGATAGGAATATCTGGGGCAATATAAGTAAGTATAAAATGTATAGTCAACACGCTGAAAGCAATTTCAGTGTTAGGTGATCCCTCAGATCGAAGCTTTAAAAGCTGTATAAATCATTCCTGACCTACATAATATTCGTGGAGCCGAGGCACCAATCGATGCTATCCCGAGGGATAACTGCACATGCGCAATCCCCTCGCTAACAACCCTGGCATACATTTATATTATACCGAAAATAAAGTATTTACCTTACATGAATTTACAAACGACAAACCTAGTAAGTATTCAAACTATACCAAATATTTACTACCTATTATTTCTTAAGGTTTAGGCAAGCTTTGAAAATGAAGTGAAGTTTGCGCTCCAACTCCAAATTAATGTTTAATTCAACCTCTGATAGCGCTACCAAATTCTCATAATCTAATATTAGTCTATAGTCGCAAAATGCATAGTGTGCAGTAAGTTAGTGGTAGCGTTTGGGCGGGCTGGTTTTCTGGGTGCATAAGGCGGGAGGAGAAGGCTGGCAGTGCGGGGTGGGGTTGGGCGGGCGGCGGAGCGCTGCGTGCGGCAGTGCGCGCCGCCATGTCGGGCGGGACGCGCGCCTGCCTTCTTGCAGCTGCGCTGCTCACACTCCTATACTCAGGTACTCCGACACAACTCATTTTAACACATATTATTCAATTAATACCGATCCCACACCGCCTAAATTTAAATTTATTTTACCCATTTTTCGTAATAATTATCTTGATTGCATTTTCGCTACCGGCTTGCTATGTAAATAAGTGTTTTTGTTCGTATAAACAAAATATTACCGCCGAAAGTATGCGTTTATTCTTCAAAAAATTCTTAAGAAACAAAAATGGATGCTATATTTCAGGTGCATCAAAAATAAATAAATCTTAGAAGTGGTCAATATTTGAAGGAGTTTTTATCAACCGTGCATGACCATAAAAATTATCGTAACAATGTTTTAATATGAAGATTTATTTAGTGAGTGAGTTTTGGCAAACATCATTATCTCACGTTGGCTCTTTATTGATCTGTCGCCGCAGCAGCATCCGACTAGAGATGCTCTCCGTACACGTTGCTCTCCGGCAAAAGCTGCGACGGAACATCCTTACTAACAATATCTACTAGTCTAAGCCCAGAAATACCTCTAAATCCATGAAAATTCGCATGTTTCTGCATAGGTAGGTACAACTTCAATTAATAATATTTAAATTTAAAATTTCTTGAAGGAAATATTCATTTTAAAAACTAAATCTATACTAAACACGCCCATTACAAATAATTTAATGGGGTACCAATCAATGAAATCTACTCCTAAAGCAATAAGTACCGAATTATATGTGTTTATTAATCGAACTGAAACATAAATATGGAGATTATGACAAACATATTGCATACGTATTGTACACAAACAATTAATTTGATTTTGCAATCTAAAATAAGTTTTTAGGTAGTAATGCGACGTTTCTTTTATTGTATGATGAAAAGCACTTTAGTAAAACACGAAATAGTCAAATAATTAAAACAAAAACAGTAAATTATGTATACGTTTTTGCCTCGCCTTTCTAGAACATACACGTGTGTATGATAATTTGAATTAGCTAATTACTTGAACTTTTAGGCATGGGTGTATTGTACAGCTATTATATCTGTTACAATTAATTATATAAAGTAATTTTTCGCTTTGTTTAGTTGTTAACATAATTCCAGAGCCAGACTTTTTATATATCTCTTTTTTATAGGATAGTTACAAGAACTACGGCTGGAGTTGCCTCCAGTCAGCTTTGGTGCCACTTATAAAATAAAAAAAATAATAAAAACACTGTGCCATCGGCGCTCGCTGACTCTTCGCGGTGATGACACTGATAACACTTCAATAAAAAAGTGGTCCACTTTAAATTTTTTTGGCAAAATTATAAAAAAATCGATTCCTTCGGTGCTTCCAGATTTCTGAAGAAAAAGGTCCATCTATGCCACTTCTTAGTTTAAAAAAAAATGTTGGAGTCCGTGACTTTTGCGCCAAAGGCATATTTCTTTAATTAATAAAACATCAATCATTTAGGGGTCCCTGTTTGTTTTTTTTGTTAGCTACGCCGCCGCTGTATTTGGGGAATGTTATGTTTTAGGATGGTGTTCAGAAGACGAAGAGCGGCTGGTCCGCGACCTGTTCCGCGGTTACAACAAACTTATCCGCCCAGTACAGAACATGACACAGAAAGTCGACGTGAGGTTCGGCTTGGCCTTCGTACAGCTCATCAACGTTGTAAGTAACTATTCGTCATTCCCTTTAATAATAGATACAAAATGATTTCTTCTTCATACGTACCAGAGGAGCTTTTCGCCTTGCAGTAACTACAACAGATGAAAATCTGCAAATGATTGATGAACGTTGTTATGTAGAGATACTAGGAGATATTATTATTATAACTTCAAACTTCAAACTACATTTATTAATAGCAAACATGGGTAAGGTACATTGATGGTATAACATTATTATCACAGTAGAAATCCACATTTTGCTCTTAAGCATGCAACATTAACACTTATTAAACACTTATAACAAAAAATATATATTTATATGTACTAGAAAAATACAATTTAACCATTCGAACCAAGATTTAGGTAAATGATAAATTAAAAATAAAATAAAAAACAGAACACATGCAGACATAATAATAATTATATTTTTATATTAAAATTATAGAAATGTCCAAATTTTATAAAAATCATTAAATTATGTCAATTTATTTTATTACAATTTGTCACTTAAATATTCATTGACACTATAATAAGCCTTTTCCAACAGTAACTTTTTATGTTAACTGTTGTACTTTATTATGCTTTATATGTCAATAACATTTTAGTATACTACCTCACCACCAAACTAAAACACAGTAAAGCAGTGGTGTTTCGTCCTTTAAAGCGCTCAGAAATTTAACCGCGTTAAGAGCTTGTCTTTGTTAATTAACGAATTGTCAGCACCTTGTCCTTTATTATCTATTTAAATATACTCAAATCTTGTGAGAAAAAGAGATTTACTATTTTATGACTCGTAAATTTAATTTTAATTCGCCGAGACTTTTCCCAATAATATTGGGGTAACCTTTGTCTAACGTATTCAGCTGAATAGCCTAAGAATTTTAGCATTTCACCTAGAAATAAGAGATAATAAGCTGGATGTTGTTATATACCCTGTCGAAAAATTATATGAAATATGTCACAAATTTTTCTACATTTTTTTAGTACGAAACGTCGAAACAATAAGATCAAAAATAATCGCAAAGAACTGATAGTTGAGAGCTTTGATCTTAAATAACTTACGACGCAGACACAGGATTTTGTGAGATTTTTGAGACAACATTGAGAATGCTTGAATAAGTATATACCAAAATCCAGCTAATTAGGTTTCCTCATTCTTAAGTTCACCTTATCTGGTTTGCTAAAGTTACGCAGTATGAATTATCAGTATTTTACATAGAGCGACTACCAGCAACATCATTAGCCTGAGACCTCCACAACCTAGTACCTACCATAAGTAATTTTCATATATCATAAGTACTAATCACTGACACAATTTTGCAGAACGAAAAGAATCAGATCATGAAATCAAACGTATGGCTTCGTTTAGTTTGGATGGACTACCAGCTCATGTGGGATGAGGCGGACTACGGTGGCATCGGCGTATTACGACTGCCTCCCGATAAAGTCTGGAAACCTGACATCGTATTGTTCAACAAGTAATTATAAAAATATACTATTATATACTTATATTTTTTGGTTCGGCATAAATAAAATTATGCCTAACCAAAAAAAACTGAGCCACAAAAAGAAAAAGTGGTTCAAAATAGGCTCAATCCTGCACCCTTATTACGATTTATGCTGATTCTAAGTGAATTGAAAATGTCAATTTTTATTCAATTTTTGACACGTGATGACTAATTCAACCAATATCAGTATCAATAATAATAAGAGGGCTGGTTTTAATTATGTTAATTGAACTGGAGGAAGTAACAGAAACTAAATTAGTAAATACTTTCAGCGCTGATGGTAACTACGAAGTGCGATACAAATCCAACGTTCTGATTTATCCCAACGGCGAAGTGCTTTGGGTCCCTCCTGCTATCTACCAGGTAAGCTATATTCGCTTAAGAATAAATAAGTTGATTAATTCAAGCACGTCTATGCTTTTTTCATAAAAGATGAATCAATCATAGAACAGATAATGTGATCGATTTCCCTAAGATCAATAACTGATTAAAAATACTATACAAAATCGTATTTCGTTTACAGAGTTCATGCACCATCGATGTCACATACTTCCCCTTCGATCAACAAACGTGCATTATGAAATTCGGCTCATGGACGTTCAACGGCGACCAAGTGTCCCTCGCGTTATACAACAACAAAAACTTCGTGGACTTATCCGATTACTGGAAATCAGGGACCTGGGACATTATCGAAGTACCGGCCTACTTGAATATTTATGAAGGGAACCATCCCACCGAGACTGACATCACTTTCTACATTATAATCAGAAGGAAGACTCTGTTCTATACCGTCAACTTGATCCTGCCAACTGTTTTGATCTCGTTCCTTTGCGTTTTGGTATTCTACTTGCCTGCTGAAGCTGGTGAAAAGGTGATGATAATAATTATATTTTTTCCACATATTACCTACTTAACACAAATGAAGTATCGTACCTAGTTTCCAACATTTATTAAAAAATTTTCAAGGTCGATCCGAAAATTTTGAATAGGACACGTAGGCCTTTATACTTGTTTACTGTTATAAAATATATATATTAAAGTTTTTGTTTGTCCTTCTAGGTCACATTAGGCATCAGCATTTTACTGTCACTGGTTGTGTTCCTGTTGCTGGTATCAAAGATCCTACCGCCGACCTCTCTCGTGCTGCCGCTCATTGCCAAGTACTTGCTGTTTACTTTCATCATGAACACCGTCAGTATTCTCGTGACGGTTATCATTATTAACTGGAACTTCAGGGGCCCGAGGACACACAGGTAATATATCAGTTAGTAAAGACTCCTCATAACCACAAGAATGTACACACGTGTTTAGTGCAGTAAATAAGTAAAGAATAAAAAAAATATATATATAATATATAAGTAGTTTAGATTCATTAGCCACATAAGAATAGTGACTACGACTCTTAGAAAACATAGTCATAGATTCAGATTTTTCGCTATAGCGGAATTTTCTTCATGATCATAAATACAGAAGCATAAATATTTACCGATCACAGTACATACATTATTGGCAGAATAGTAGGTAGGTGCATTAGCACCTCCGAGGATATTTCTTTGTGTTAAAATTTCAAACACTAAACCAGGTAAAATCTTGCACCAAACAACTTTCACCTCAATACTACTTGTAATACTAAATAACTATTAATTATGTTACTCTAGGATGCCGCTATGGATCCGGAGTGTGTTTCTTCATTATCTACCAGCAGCCCTGCTCATGCGACGTCCACGCAAGACCAGGCTGCGATGGATGATGGAAATGCCAGGCATGGGCGCCCCGCCACATGCAGCCGCTCCTCATGAACTGCCTAAGCACATCAGGTATCTACATCGTTACTGTCATAAGTATCTAAAAAAATATACAGATGACACATTGCCACCTTTTAATAAAGTGTCTGCCATGCTAACCAAGTGCAATTTCGTACTCTAACTAAAAATATCTAGCTAGAACAGTATACAAAAATCTAACATACCCACGCAAGCGTCCTAACATTATGAGGATTCCCTCCAGAACTAGGATTCATAAAAAAAAGTTGGTCACAATTTGCCTAACCTGTCGTCAAAACTTTGAATTTAATTATCTACTAACATTATATTACAATTGGTTCAAAACAAAGCAAAATGGAGGCAATGGAGATGTCGGACCTACACCACCCCAACTGCAAGATCAACCGCGCGGCCGGTGGCGGTGAGGTCGGAGCTCTGGGCGGCCTGGGTGCACTTGGCGGCTTAGGACTAGGAGGAGAAAGGAGAGAATCTGAAAGCTCAGACTCCCTTCTTCTCTCCCCCGAAGCAGCAAAGGCTACAGAAGCAGTCGAGTTTATCGCAGAACATCTACGTAATGAAGATCTTTATATCCAGGTCAGTTATTCATTAAACCGTACTCATTCATTAAAGAAGTAAAATAGCAACGTTCTCATTTTTGTATGTAATGATTACTCATCCTCCAAAACAAGTGAAAACGACCGTTTTGTAAAAGACTTAAATTGCAATCTGTGAGTCATTCTCATTGGCGACCAAAGCAGGTCACAAACAAAGCAAACTGTTCGCGGGTTTGATTCCTGCTTCGAACAAATATTTAACTGACCTACACAACATTGTACGGTAAAAGTTGTGTGGTATTGTGTGGCTAACGTTATTAAACATCACATATAGGCATCTGCAGCATTTTTACCAACTAGTAGTTATTTGATGTTAGAAATACGAACATTGTTTGATCTAAAATTAATTAGGCATGATCGTTCTTCGCCTTTAATATCTTCATTGGTTTTTTTCGTTCCCAGACTCGTGAAGATTGGAAATACGTAGCAATGGTGATCGACAGGCTACAGCTTTACATTTTCTTCATCGTTACAACAGCGGGCACCATCGGCATTCTGATGGACGCGCCACACATCTTTGAATACGTCGATCAAGACCGTATTATAGAAATATATCGAGGAAAATAAACTATCCTAGTTTAAGAACATACAACAGAATTGCTTAAAAACGGCTTCCATTCATTGACTATTTGTATTTTTTCGTATAGTAGCTCATGTTTTATATAAATGTACGTATACTATGTAATGTATCTTCGTACGTAAGGAGTCAGGTAGCAAATACAGCACTGAAGTTCATGAAGTCATTCTATTGGACATTCCTCCATCTAGTCACCAAAGACATGTTGTGTTGCAACTTACTAAAAATAAAGAATTATCTGGCATAGTACGTAAGATTTAAAGTATATAAAATGGCTGTGTTCGAGGTTTATAAAAGCACAATAGATAATTATTAGTACTAAGTCGTTTGTATTTTGTAATTGTATTAATAATAACGTACCTATAGGACTGTAGATAGTAGGTAACATTACTACTCCAGTTTTCTCTGATTTTATCCTTGTTACTGCTATTATTCTAAGTCCACTGTTTATAGTTTTTACATTTTGTTGATTTATTTGAACTGTTTTAGAATGTACAATTCTTGTTGGACATGCATTAAAAAAAACCCCAAATACCTTTAGATAAATTCTTCAATGTAAAAACATCGCAACATCCATTAGCGATGTTTCGTAGTAGGTATGTAAACTTAATAAAACTGGGTCATTGATAAAATAAAATTCGGAATACATATTGTATTTTATTTTCCACCACAAAATGCTAACATGTATAACATAATAATTATTATTACAAGTTATGCAAGAAACTCAGTCGTTTAACAAAGACTCAGGACTCATTTTTGAAGACTAGTCTTTTAAGCCTTTGAGGAGAAAAACTAAAACTGAAGACTAAAGGATTTTAGTCTTAATCAGCTTATAAGACTTAAGGACTAGCATATTAAACGACTCGAAAGTCATTTAAGCTTTGTGAAGTTTTTCTCACTAAAGCTGACGAAAAAAATAATAGAAAGAAAAACGAGTTGGTTAAAAATGCAAACTATCCAATCACATTTGAACCCAAGAACGTAATCTGTATCGAATAATTAGCACGACTCTTGAAAGGACTCACGACTACAACCTACAGGTCGTGCTGTTTAGGTACCGTTCAAGTATCACGTAAGCGGATTTTTTGAGATCAGAACTGGGGGCTTTTTTGTCAGCAAGTATGTTCTAGTTTCTAAAACTCATCTTTTTAAAAGTAAGCCTAACAAAGCCGTCCCTCTCTTTACTCTATAGTACTTACGTAAAACTTAATGAAACAATGAGTAGTCTTTCTTTAAAGGCTGAAACGACTGAGTCTCTAGCTTCACTAATTTTATTACAATAGTATCACTATGGATATTCTTAAATTAAATGTTTACTTCGCCAAAGGTTGCTATTCTCTAATCGTCAAACTTTTTTTGGATTTTCTTATAAAGACACTGACACATTGTCAAAGATAGATATTGTTTATACTAAAATATTTATCTGACTATAGAGAATCACGCCCTAAAGCTACATATTTAATAATTTCAAAAGATTTAACCTTACCTACTGTACCTAAACGCAGTTCAGCGTTTATCACAAACACTTAATAGGTATGTACGTATGTCATTTACATAAATAAATCGTCACAGAACTAAAAATAATAATGAAAACGACTGACAGAGTTGATTGAAATTATGATAACATTTTAACTGTATCATAGGTTGAAAAAAACTTAACCTATACAATTAATAATAGCCTTAAAGTATAATTTTTATTTATTTTTATTATTTCCAGGTGTGGAAATTGAGAATATTTACAAATAAATTTCATAAAATTACTAAAAAGAAATAAAGTAATAAAATTAAATAACCTAATCATCGCCATCATCATAATTTGGTGAAGTAGGAGAGTATGTAGGTGACGTCGGGGAATAAGTGGTAGGTCCGGCCGATGATGGCGAGTACGCAGGAGAGGATGGTGAATAATTGGATGATGTAGGAGTGTACGTCGGTGAGGTCGGCGAATATTTGGTTGAGGACGGCGAATAGCCCGGGGACGACGGAGAATAATTTGGCGACGACGGTGAATAATTCGGTGAAGATGGTGAATACCGTGTGCTTTCCGCGTGTTGAGGTGACGATGGCGAATAAGCGGGACTCGCCGGCGAGTACTGCGGACTTGTTGGTGAATATTGTGGGCTGGTTGGTGAATAAGTCGGGCTGCCGCCTGCAACGGATGGCGATGTCGGAGAATAGTTGGGTGACGGAGAATATTTGGGCGACGACGGCGAATAACTTGGTGAGGTCGGTGAATATGCCGGTGACGTCGGGGAGTACGATGGACTTGTAGGAGAATAAGCTGGGGATGTAGGTGTGTAGTTTGGTGAAGATGGCGAATAACTTGGAGAGGCAGGGCTGTAGACAGGACTTGTCGGGGAATAACTCGGTGATGATGGCGAGTAACCAGGGGAAGTGGGTGAATACGCCGGACTAGTTGGAGAATAAGAGGGGCTTGTCGGCGAGTAGGATGGACTCGTTGGCGAGTAGCTAGGCGAGGTCGGTGAATAGCTAGGAGACGTAGGGGAGTATGCAGGGCTCGTGGGAGAGTAGCTTGGCGATGTCGGCGAATAGCTCGGTGACGTAGGCGAATATGACGGAGACGTCGGAGAGTAACCGGGCGATGTGGGGGAATAGCTAGGCGAGGTTGGTGAATATATGGGAGATGTTGGGGAATAATTTGGTGAGGTTGGGGAATACGAGGGGCTGGTAGGCGAGTAGTGTGGGGATGTGGGAGTGAGGCTTGGGGATGCCGGCGCGTATACAGGGCTGGAGGGTGAGTAAGACGGTGACGCGGCCGCGGGTGAAGTGTACGGGGACAGCGGAGGGCCGGGAGAGCCTGGTGAGCCTGGCTGTGGTGACCACGCGCTGTAGGCTGGCGATAGACCTGATGCATCCGATGCTCCAGATGGCGAGAATGATGGACCTCCAGGCGTCATACTGCTGCCAACTGAAAAATCAAAAGCAACGAAATTACAATTAGCTTACTGTAAATCTAAAAAAAATACACTCATCCTAACTAAAGTACTAAGTAATTCTATTTACAAGCTGTTTAGACATATTATTTTTTAAGTTGTAACTGCAAATCATATTGTCCAATATTTAAATTATTCTAGCATAAGATTTCTGAAACTTGAGCTAAAACATATAATTTACATAGCTAGGTAACTATTTAATCATTAATCTGATAATGGATTTAATATAATAGCTGTAGTAAATGAAAAGCGTATTTGGTTCATTCAACTTAATGATTTTAAAATACGCCTGCTAAATTGATAAATAAGGGGATTATTACCTTGACCAGGAGACCAGGCGCTGCTGCCGTATCCAGGTGTGTTCTGCGTAGACCATGGAGTCATGAGCGGTGTCATCGAGGGAGTGCCGACTCCGAAGTACATGCCACCTCCAACTCCGCCAACACCCAGGCCTCCCATCTCCATTCCATGTTTGCATTTCTCAGCGTCCAGCAGCAAATCGAAACAACCTATTTGACAATCATAAACACATTGTAAAAGAACATCATTTAAAAAAAAACAAAAGTTTTAAATCAATAAAACTTACCAGTTCCCATACGTGGCAGTTGGCCCATGATAATATTTTCAGATACACCCCTCATAGGGTCGACTTCAGCGTGGCTGGCGGCGTCCAGCAAAACGTCCACAGTTTCTTCGAATGAGCATCTCATAAGTGCACCAGTGTCTTGCCTGTTGATACCGTGACGCGTGATAGCCATAAGATGACCCTTGGCGGTCATGACGTCACAAAGCAAGGCAAGGTGACGGTAGTTCACGTAAAGACCGTAGAACTGTAACACAGCGTTCATTTCCTTCTCCACTGATTTACGCACAGCTTCGATACCCAATACTGCGAAGATCTCGCAAATGTCGTTACTGAATGTTCGGATAGGATCGACGTCTCTCTCAGACAATACCTTCATCAATGAAGTACCGTCAGTTTCCAGCAACCATTCGGCGATAGCCTTGAATTCTCCTTGCTCTGTGATTATAATTCTCTTCTTAGCTTCAGTCTGTGGTAAATGCATGTATACCTTAGCAATAGCTTCAATACCTTGTAGTGTCATGTCTGACAACATGTTAGCTTCAATACACCTCAGGAACATATCATCCTCCATCTTGTCAACAGTCTCTTCTTCATTGTCTTGGAATTTGCTTTCCTCGTTATTCATAATTCTTATACGTAGCACAAGTTTCTCAGCGTTGTCGTCGTTGAAAATGCAGTTCAAGTCGTCACCGAATCCGGCGTTGATCTTTTCAGCGATCTGTTCCATGGTCAGTTTTTTGTCTGTCATCCTCTTACGATCCAATTCAATACGAAGCAACCAAGGCGAAATCTTTGTGGGGTCGAAATCGGGCATTTCATAGTAGACATTGACGAATTCTTGATCTTCAGCAATAACCGTGTTTTGAGGATCTGGGTCGTAATAAATAGCAGTGTTTGCAGTGACCTTACGTAACGTAGTGTGTTCCAATCTGCAAAGAACATTCTTTGCTTTTTCGGCATCTCTAGCCGCGCCGCCAGTCAAGAATACCGTTAGAGAAGGAGCTTTAGGTTTCTTTGAGATATTGATAATTTCCTTAAGACGAGGCACACCGAGAGTTACGTTTTTGGATGACACACCAGCAAAATGGAAAGTGTTAAGTGTCATCTGCGTGGCGGGCTCACCAAGAGACTGCGCAGCGAGAGCTCCCACCATCTCACCGGGGTTTACTTGCGCTTGTTGGAATCGTGTTTCAATTTCACCAATCAGCCACTCAAAGGCTACACTGGACAGTCTGTATACTTCAGACACGAACTTGGTACATAAAGTTGATCTTACCAAGCACTGGAATAGTAGAGTAGCGTTTTCGTTAGCTTGCTTGGATAAACGATCCTCGCCTGCCACAATTATACATTTCTTTAGAAGTTCATTTACCCCAGAAATAACCTTAATGGGACTCAGATCTGTAGGCATTCTTTTGTTGATGTGGAAAGTCTTTTGTGCGTTCCAGATCATTCTCTTGAAATTACAAGGCAATACAACCTTGGATTCACCACTAGGGAAGATTTGACGTAATACTTCCCTGTCTTTACATAGTCGCTCCCATTCACTCTCAAGGTCGGCAATAACGTATCCAGATTCTGTCAACTCCTTTATGATATCTTCACTGAAAATCCTCTTCAAGTATCTCTCATTTGAAGGATCAAATTTGAATTTCTTTTCAAATGCCTTGTTAGATAATTTAATTGTTGGTAGGTTCTGGAACTCTACTGTTTCTCCTGCCAGGCCGTCTTCGCCGTATCTCAACTGAATGAGTTGTCCGACTGAGTTACGAACGGTACCATCATAATGAACCATTACAGACTCCATAGCCTTTATCAAACGACGCTGAATGTATCCAGTTTCGGCAGTTTTTACAGCAGTATCAATGAGACCTTCACGACCTCCCATAGCGTGGAAATAAAACTCTGAGGGCGTCAAACCGGCAAGGTACGAATTTTCTACGAAACCTCTCGACTCAGGTCCGTAATCGTCTTTGATGAAGTGTGGTAATGTTCTTTTACGGAAACCAAACGGAATACGTTTACCTTCAACGTTCTGTTGACCCACACAAGCAATGACCTGAGAAATGTTAATATTTGATCCTTTGGAACCAGCTACCACCATAGCCTTTAAGTTATTGTACTCAGTCAGAGATTTCTTGGCTGATCCACCAGTTTTGTCACGAGCGTCGTTCAAAATACGATTCACTTGATTCTCGAAAGTCTGCCTCAAGGTGTTACCAGGGGTAGGTTCCAATTCCATGTTGTGAGCTTTTTGGATGACTTCTATGACATCCTCTTTGGCTTTTACAATGGCGCGCTGAATTTCTTGGTATGTCTGAGGATCAGCAATAGTGTCACCAATACCGATAGAGTGACCTTCCAAAAGCAGCCAGTTGTTGATCACAGTCTGAATGTTACCATAGAAGCGACCAGCAGTCTCGTGACCTAATTCTAACATGCATATATGTAGCAGAGATCCTGCTGAAGCACCAAGTGACTTCTTACACAGGATACCCATGAGCAGTTCTCCATGTTCTACAACGACTTTTGTGTCTCCAGGAGAGATCCATTGGTAAGGACCATCATCTTCTTCATCAGGATGAGCAGAATGAGCCCGAAGCATATTAATAGGACCAGGAATAATAAGAGTAAAGATTTGTTTGCCAGTCCATAGTGGTTGTGGTTTCAAAATGCAAGGCTGTGGCATTTTACCATCCCATGTGGGTAAGAACATAAGAAGGTTCATAACCTGTTCTTTTGTGAGGAACACATCTCGTTTTGTCATTTTCCTGACAGCAGTCAGTGTGTCCTGCACAATACCCATGACGGGCTGGTTAGCTTGCGGAGTAATAATTTGTCTAGGTGTTATGTGAATGTTCTCAACCTCTGCTCTTGTCTCCATAGATTGAGGCACATGGAGATTCATTTCATCGCCATCAAAATCAGCGTTGTATGGCGACGTGCAACTTAAGTTCATACGGAATGTTGACCATGGTAGTACTTTCACCCTGTGCCCCATCATACTCATCTTGTGAAGTGTGGGTTGTCGATTGAAAATAACAAGATCGTCGTCTCTCAAGTGTCTTTCAACTTTGTAACCATGTTGTAAATGCAAATCTGATGGTTTTGGATGGAATCGCAAGTCTATTCTCTCTCCATTGTCCCGCACTATGTATTTTGCTCCAGGATATTGCGCATTACCTCTGCGTACTAGCTCTTGCATTCTGTCAATGTTGAAAGGTGTCACCAGCTCAGGGAATGTCAAGTTTTGTGCGATTGAACGAGGTACTCCTACTTGGTCAATACGTAAGTTAGGATCAGGTGTGATGACAGTACGAGCTGAGAAATCAACTCGCTTTCCCATAAGGTTTCCTCTGATTCTTCCTTCCTTTCCTTTGAGACGGGCTTTGATAGCTTTGAGAGGTTTACCAGATTTCTGCATGGCTCTGCAAAAAAATTTATAAGTTAAACAAATAATTCGATATTATTTTAACATAACATAACACCACACCTATATGCCGATGCCAGACCCAGATGGGTGAGGCAGAGGTGCACAAAGCCCACATTTTACTTGTTATGTTTAGGTCCCATGAGATAGGGGGTAAACCTATCGTCATCCAACAGGCACAATTCCAACTCAGTTCTGCTATTGAGAAAGTTCACTAATAACTCTTTGTCTAACTCAGGAATCGAACCCGAGACCTGGCAGTGAGAGGCACATTCTAACCACATGACCATCAAGGCAGTCTGCACATGCTAACCAGTAGACCATTGAGGCAGTTATATCATTTTAAGTTGGAAGTTTAAGCAGAAGAAAGTTATTTATAGAATCTTATGTGATATCTAGTACATAAGAGTAAGAAAAAAAAACTTACTTTGGCATGCCTGGCATGTCATTATCGACAAATGTGGCCACATGGAACTGTAGCAACCTAATATTCTCTGCAAGTACATGGGCGGCGGCTCCCGACTGTTCATTCCTCATCAGTTCATTGTTAGATTTGATAATGTCAGCAAGTTTGTGTGTCAAGTCGTCCTGATTCTTGGCTGAACCAAACATCACTACAGCTGGTCGGACTGACAGTGGTGGTACTGGTAATACTGTTACAATCATCCAGTCAGGTCTGGCAAATTTAGGATCCATACCCAGTATAAATGATTCTTCATCTGTAAGGAAAAATATGCAATTAATGTTGTTTAGTCATAATATGTAGTTACACATGTTACATAAATTCCTTGATGTAAGTACTTAGTAGACTTAAAATCATGCATCATTAATATATAACAAATATAACTTAAAATACATTAACCATACAGAAGAAAAAAAAATATCATGTTTTTACTTTTTGTTATGTTTCATATTCTTGGCGGGTAAAACCAGACTATCAGTCTTGTTTTCCCCTCTTAAAGTAAACCAGTTATAATACAATAGATTGAGTTGACCACTCATTTTGTAAGTTGCTGCATGTAATAATAGTGTACATTTAGTTTCTTGGTGAGTTAGCTAAACTTGTAAATTAAACTACTCAACAAAGTATAACTCTTTAAATATAAAATATAAAAAATTACTGGCCTTTCACAATGTCAATATCAAGGATTTAATATTATTCCTTAAGCTTTTTAAGTACCTGTTATATGTTTAAGGATTTCCCACACTCTTTCAGCTGTAATAATAATTTTCTTTTCCTGTGTGTCTTCATTGGCATGTTTCCATTCAGCTGTTAGGTCAAGACCTTGTCTTCTAATAGATGGCTGGTAATGACCGCAACCCCCATGTCCTGAACCCTTCTTACCCTCTTCACCCTCCTTCCCTATATCCATGTCTTCACCACCCTCACAAATGTTTTTGCCTTTGCAAAGGTCATAGACATATGTCAATCTCTTACGAGGTTGACCTTTTGATTTCATGATGACTTCTTTAATCTTTGGATTTGTCTAAAACACAATATCATAAAATAAGCTTGAGCTTTTTTTATTTTAAAAACCAATTATAAAACAAATTTACTAATTAAACTACTCACTGGACTGACAAGCAGTTTAGAACAATAAAAACAAACACATCTCAGAATTTTTATTGTTTTTGTGATAAAACCAATGTGAAAGACTGGTTTGGCTAAGTCTATGTGTCCAAAGTGCCCGGGACACTCAGTCATGTTTCCAGCACATGTTTGACATCTGGAACTTCTGTCAATCACCCCTTGTCGTGGATCCATAAGTCCACCAAGCTTCGGCCTGCCTCCCTCCATTGTTTCGGGGAAGCGAATGCCCCCTTCTGTGACTGACATGCGACGCTAAAAAGCATTTCATATTACATGATATTATAAAAACACTTTAAAGAATGTAGACAATCTAGTCAAATCTTGTTTGTTTATAATCTATGTGACTCATCAACTTACATTATTATGAACATTATTCTTATGTTGATCTCCACTTAGAGACTATGTTTCATGTTTAAGACTATGGTAATGAAAGAATCAAAGTAAATTTCTAAATATTCATGAAGAATGCCTTGAAAATGGAACAGGATGAAGGCTATACAAAAATTATAGGTATGTGCACTGTACAGCAAATATTGCATTTTTATAGCATATCTCGTTTAAATGAAGTACTGAACAATAATAGTCATAACATACAGTACATATCTACAGGTTTATCGAAGCAACAAGATAAAAATCACGGAAGCTTATGGCACACAACGCACTGCGTGCCACTTGCAACAACTATCCTAATATTATGATTACAGGCATCCAAACATAGAAATTTATACATCATTTTGTAGCACTGAAATTTAAGTGTTTGTAAACATTACTTACGATTTCATCTGGTGATAATATACCAAACTGTACTCTTTTTACTTGGCGCACGGGCGCCTTCGAATCATTCGTGGTAGCCATTTTGTTGGCTACTAGTGGAGGGAAAAATTACAAAGTGAATATATAGGAGTTTTAGTCTATGGGTAAGCTTAGAGATGTGAACATTATGTCGATAATATGATTTACAACTACACGACTGTTTTCGAAAGTTTTATTAAAATTATAGTTTTATAATAATACTAAAAACAAAATATATTTAATAAAGAGAACATTATTTTTATTAAAACTGACGTGAGTTTGTAACATTATTAAAATTATGAAATACGGGTGTTACTCACGTAATGTTGGTCTATTTAGTCGACCGCGGTTTCGCCTATATGTCTAGGCATTATCAAGAGAGTGCGATACGTCGCGCCTGAGTCGCAGCCAGTCTTGCACTGCGGGCAGCGACGCGCGCCGCGCGCTGTGACGTCATAGAAAGGGGCGGTGCTACACTGGTGTCTGTTGGTAGCGTTTTTGTGATGTTTTCACTGTCACTGTCACTGTTATTTACACTGTCATCACCGTCAGTGTTGTCGTGCGTGTTCGGGGCAGTGTGGAACGAGCTCACAGTGTCGGCAGATGGCGATAGTCTGTCAAACGTGCCCGATTCGCATTGAAGTACCGGTTTCCAGGCGGGATGTATTGACCAGCCAGTATCTCGGTTGAAATTTGGATGTTTGCTGATTTCAATCGCTTCTCGTACTTTTCGAGGCACAAAGAATTTCTCTTTGACCAGTACTTTGGCCTTGTCGAAACGAATGAAGTGAGCTGAGCCAGCGTCCAGGGCATGTTCGGCAATAGCCGAGCCGTTTCGGTCCAGCTTTTTAAAGCTGTGTATGTGCTCCTTCAGCCTTGTCGACACGTTACGTCCCGTTTCACCCACATAACTCTTGCCGCAACTACACGGTACCGAGTATACACCAGGTATGTTCAGAGGTTCTCTGTCCTTGGGCGAGCGTATCAAGTGTCGTACTTGTGTTAGGGGACGGAAAATGGTCTTGATGCTGTAACTACGGCGTATAAGGTGTCCTATTTTGTCGGTGACCCCTTTCACAAACGGAAGGAATAAGGGCGCTCTGTCCACCGAAGGTTTGCGTGAACTTGCGTTTGTGCTAAGGCGAAGACTATGGCGCCAGTTATAACCATTCGTTAAGAGCACCTTCTTAACGTGTGATATTTCAGATGCAACATATTGTGGATCACATAGTCGTAGGGCTCTGCTTATTAATGTTTTTGGTACCGAGGCTAACTGAGCCGGATGGTGATGTGAATCGGCCCTCAGGTATCGATCTGTATGTGTTGGTTTCCTGTATACTGTATGCGACAATCTTCCACTCAGGTCCCGTAACACCAACACATCCAGAAAGGGGAGAGATCCATCCTTCTCCTGCTCATAGGTGAATGATATATTTGTGTAAATCGAATTGAGATGATCTAGTAGGGGTACTACACTATCTTTGTGCAGGATTGCAAAAACATCATCGACATATCGCCACCAGCGTCTAGGTTGGTGTGTTGTCGTGCATAGGGCTGTCTCCTCAAACCACTCCATGAACATATTCGCTACCACCGGTGCCAGCGGTGAGCCCATCGCTACTCCATCGCACTGACGGTAGTAGAATAGACCAACATTACGTGAGTAACACCCGTATTTCATAATTTTAATAAAGAGAACATTAATAGGAATTTAATCAATTTGATAAATGAGCAGTAATAACCATTCCATTCGAAATATTTCTAAAAGTCCTTTCACTTGTTCAATCTCGTTCACAACCATAGAGTATGCATGTACATTCACAACACGTTCATGAGATGTGACTAGGGTTGAAAAATTACGTAAGTTTATCGAAAACGCTGGTAAACAACGATAGTTTACCGTAAGTTATAATAGACTACCATAAGATATCCATGTCTTAGAACATTCTAAATATCATTTTATTTTAAATCACAAGCGTTTAGGGTTGCAAATCGTATAAAAACTTATCAAAAGAATAAAAAAAAATCCTTCAGTATTTTAATTTGATCTGCCTGCTTACTTGATTTTCCAACTTTTATTTTGTATAATAATAGCTTGTATCTCGGCAAAAAATAATGTAAATTTGGCCTTCCTGTAGCATCTTTTAGCACATACCTTATCGACATAATGGTGTAAAAAAAAATGGAAATTCCAAATAAGAAATAAAATTATGGCATAGAATTATACCTAAATTAAATCACTTGTTTACCACTGATAAATAAAAATGTGACGAAAAGGAATAACCAACAAAAAAATTAATAATTATAGATTTCTTTTTATTTTAAAGCTTATGTGACTAATGCTGGGTCCACACCGAGCCAACGAACGACCAACGAAGGCTAGGGATGTGATAAAGTTATTCGCATCACCTATATACATTACGTTTCATTCGATTTGAATTTGTGTGTAGCTTATGTTTGAATGTGTATTGGACCAAGTAAACGATGAAGACTGACGGGACTCGCGAATAATCCACTCGAAATGGCATCAATAGTTAAAAATAAGTAATTGCCACTTGATTATTAACTTATGTAAGTTATTAATAAGCGAATAAACACTAATCGATATATGTCAAGCGAATAATTTTGTAACATCCTTAGCCGTTCGTTGGCCTTCGTTGGTCAGGTGTGGACCCAGCATAAGATAAATCTAAGTTCGATAGTCTACCATACGCTACCAAAGGTAGACTATCAAAACTACCGTAATCTACGTTAGCTTACCATTTGCTACGGTAGTTTTCGGCGTTTACAGAAAGGGCAGGGGGGTAGCTAGAAGCAGGGCACTGGGCAAAGATAATGTAATACTACGTACGTACGTGGCACTGGGCAGCTGGAAGTCGTATGAGTAGGTACCTAACTGCTGAAGTCGAAATGTTTTGTTTGAAACCAGACAAAAAAACGGTATGTATTAAGTAGGCCGTCATACATGATGATCCAAAGTAGCAGACCCAGTTGACCCTTGGGGTACGTCCCCTGTAAGTCCTGTAACATTGTATTCTTTGGGACCGCACTCTCTCTTTACTGCATGGATTTTTTGATCGGCATGAAAAAAAATACATGGTGGCAATAAACATCGCGACGTTATTTTTAGAGGTAAATTGTCTGAGTAAGTTGTAAATATATGAATATGGATAAAATTCACAGAAATAAAACACGAAATGGTATTTTGAGCTTCTATCTACCAAGATGCAGTCCACGGTTGGCGAAGTGGTTTAAGCAGTTGCGCTGCTGACTGGTTGATTCATCAGAGCAGAGCCTAACGAAATCTGCTAGAAACTTGAGATTTTGAACAAAGGTTTCAAAGATGACGTATGGCGTAAGCTTCAAAGATGATTTTTGAAAATTTCACAACTAAAATTTTGAAAGAGTTAAATTTTAAAAAGTAATATTTTAGTGACTATACCTATGCCTACTGCAGGGTTTTAGAAACTGAATCAATACACAAACTACTGTCATGGTTGACTACCTAGCCTTTTGGTAGTCTACGGTAGTTTTACGACCATATTGTATAACGATGTAGTTATCCTTCGTAGGGATCACCAGTGTAGGCAGTGTAGGTGATAAATCAGAACAATATTTGTTGCACGAAAATGATTTTTATTAAAATATAACTTCATTTACAAAAGGCAAATTCAATATAAACAAGTATGGAAGTCAAGTAATGCGAGATAGCGCGATGCGAGCGAAATGCGTTGTGTTCTGGTTATCTTCTCGCAGTCGTTTATAAGGACTTCGCGGGCGTGCGTCATCGCTGCATAGGCCTACGCAAGACCCATAGGGCGTGCGCAGGTATAAATCGGGGCAAACATCTTGAGCAAACGACCTTGAATGCGCAGAAACGAATTTTGGGTCTCTTTGGTTACGAGACTGAGGCGCAGGGGGAGTACCTGCGCGTGATTGGTTGATCAGTCGACCCTTGCCCCGCGCACCGCGTCTTCGTTCCGCTCTCTCCCGAATACACGTGCGTGCAGTGAAGTGCTCACTTTTGTGCTCTGTTATAAATCGTTAGTTGTTGTTGTTATTTGTTGAGTTAAAAGCGTATTTTATCAATTAATATTGTCGGCGCTTTTGCCAATATTAAAAACCGAGTTAACTATTGTTTTAAATCGTAAGAAGTTCAACAAAACATGCCGACAAGCATTGTTTTCGATTTAACTATTGTTTAAGTTATGAGAAATTTGACAAAACAATGCACGACATACAAAATGTTGCACATGTCGGCTATTGTTTATATTTTGGCTATTGCCTGCCACTGCACTCACACAAATACAATTGTCTATACATAATACAATATCCCGAAATAAACAGTAATTGTAATAAATAAAATAGGTAATTCTGAAAACTCGACGTAACTAATCATTTTTAACCGACTTCAAAAAAAGGAGGAGGTTCTCAATTCGGTTGTATTTTTCTTTTTATTTTTTTTTTTATGTTTGTTCACCGATTACTCGAAGACGCCTGGACCGATTTGAGAAATTCTTTTTTTGTTTGAGAGGATATACTCGTCATGTGGTCCCATTTTTTTCAAGTCACGTTCTGATGATGGAATCTTAGAGAAATCGAGGGCAACCCTCAAATTTAAAAGGCTTCTATATTGTTTTTTGTATATTATCTAAAACTACTTGGATATTTGCATCTAGTAATCAGCATTTTATGTTGCTGAGCTGATGCTGGAAGGTACAACTCCTCAACGGTTAGGAGTACGGGGATAATTCTTTAAATATAGGCTCCTTGGGGCCGTTTACTGTATTCTTTCAAGTTAGACACAGATGAGGCGAGACGTTGAATATTACTTATGTATATTCATAATATGAGGTCAAGATTTGATGATGGGATCCTAGAGAAATCATGAGTAAGCCTCAAATTTCAAAGGCTTCTATATTGTTTTTCGTATATTTCCTAAAACTACTTGGATATTTGCATTTTAAGTTGCTGAGCTGATGCTGGAAGGTACAACTCCTCAACGGTTAGGAGTATGGGGATTATTATCAATAAGTTTTCCGTCTCAAGTAACCGTCGTCTCCTCATTCGAGAAACATTCTTGCTCGGTCTACCCATCACTTAAAATTGTAAAATAAAATAATTTTTAACAAAAAAAAAAAACCGACTTCAAAAAGTAGGTAAACTAAAAAGCAAAAAATAAATTTATTTCGCACAAAATAATACGTTTTTTCATTTAGTTAAATAGAAATTATTAAATAATTATTTTATAATTCTGAAGTCGGTGTCAAGTAAACAATAACTCTGTATAGATAATATCAATCTTTCTAACAACTATTTTCTGACTGAATCTTAGTTCTTAATTATCCGATTTACTTGGCACCGACTTCAGAATTATAAAACAATTATTTAATAATTTCTATTTAACTAAATGAAAAAACGTATTATTTTGTGCGAAGTAAATTTATTTTTTGCTTTTTAGTTTACCTACTTTTTGAAGTCGGTTTTTTTTTTGTTAAAAATTATTTTTTATAGCAATATTTTGCACGTAAGTGTACGATGCGCAAACTTTCCCCCACCACTTCACCTAATGCTCAAGAAGTTTGCCCATAATTGTACTGGTCTTCGCTCTGACGTCAACTCCCTGTATGCGCGTCATCGGTGCACGGGCCTGCGCGAGTACAATAGCGCGTGCGCAGGTATCGGCGTTCGTTGTGACGTCAACGGTGCCGGGTTGACGCGCATGTTGGTGGCGTGATTTGCGGCGGTACCTGAGTGTAGGTACTAGCGGGTAGCGCAAGCGGATATGGTCGCTACACTACTCCCCCGCTGAGACCGTGGCTACGGTCGATAGTTTATTTGCTGTGAGTCAGTTGTCCACAATGCCAGTTGCCAGTATTTGCTGCTTCCAGTGGAAGGCTTGAGAGTTCCAGTGAGTCGGAACTGAATGCTGCCGAGTCTTCAGTGAGTTGAGACTGTGTGCCGCTGATACCTCAGTGAGTCGAGGCGTGCGGTGTTGCGGTGAGATTCCCCATTGAGTCGGGGTGATGTTGCGTGTCCTCTATGAGGCGGTGCGTTGCGTGAGGCTGCTACTGCACGGCGGTGAGAGAGTAGCTCTGCTTATATTAACCGGTGCGATGCGTAGTGCCGTAAATGTGGGAGAAGGGTAGACCAGGCATGCGTGTTGCTGCATGCGTGTGGTGTGTCCTTGTAGTCCCAGGATGCTGGCTGGCTGTGACTTGATTGCTGCTCACTGTTGATGTTATGCGTGTGGATCATATCTGGGGTATTGATGTTGTTGCATCTTGAGATACTGCCGGCACGATATCATTATTGCGATCGGCTAGTTCTGCAGCATCTTCCACGCTCATGCTTGCTTGTGAGGCTATAATAGTTTGTAGGTACACCAGCCTGTTACACCAACTTAAAATGTTTCGCCAGGACTCGGTCTTGATTCCGTTTCCATCCGGTCTGTAACCTGTTCCTTCGTCATTTCTTTTCTTCGTAAGTGTTAAATTAGAACTAAATGATTTTAATTAAAATATAACTTCATTTACAAAAGGCAAATTCAATATAAACAAGTATGGAAGTCAAGTAATGCGAGATAGCGCGATGCGAGCGAAATGCGTTGTGTTCTGGTTATCTTCTCGCAGTCGTTTATAAGGACTTCGCGGGCGTGCGTCATCGCTGCATCGGCCTACGCAAGACCCATAGGGCGTGCGCAGGTACTGGTCTTCGCTCTGACGTCAACTCCCTGTATGCGCGTCATCGGTGCACGGGCCTGCGCGAGTACAATAGCGCGTGCGCAGGTATCGGCGTTCGTTGTGACGTTAACGGTGCCGGGTTGACGCGCATGTTGGTGGCGGGCGTGATTTGCGGCGGTACCTGAGTGTAGGTACTAGCGGGTAGCGCAAGCGGATATGGTCGCTACAACGAAATCGACATATAGAGTAATTTTAAGTAAGATCTTCCACCAAACTTCCACGCATTATAAAAAAAAAAAACCAGACAGTCATAGAAGCCTGGTAGGTTGCAACTACTACAATTTCTATAGTCACTACACACTTTAATATTATTTGTAATTATACGGAAAATCAAGCCTGTGATAACTTGCTAGCCTGGCGCAAAATAATCATGGTTATTTGAATTAAATTAATTTTACTATTCTTTTTAAATATTATTAGGTATTATGGTATATTATTTTAATAAAACTAGGTGTCGAGGAAGTCGAGGGCGACAGCAGCTGTTGCCCGCGGCTTCGTCCGTACAGTATTCGTTATATTAAACACTATTTACACGGTTTATTAGTTATTACGCGGGGAAATATCCCGCGTAATAACTAATAAAGATATGAGATGCAAGAGGGCCGCTCTTCCACATTTAGCAGCAGGAGACGCCTTTCAATGATGTCTCCAGTGGGCTGCTTAATCTGAGCTTACTGCTCGGCTCCAGTAGCGTTTTTTGACAGATTTCTCAACATATTTAATTGTTAGTCTGTTCGTATTGGTTAAAGCGTGATGTTATATGCCCCACTCAATACATGGGCTATCCAACAAAAAAAGACTTACTGAATTCGAATCAGTAGTTTCTGAGATAAGCGCGTTCAGCCAAACAAACTTTTCAGCTTTATAATATCAGTATAGATATTAATATGGGTGTTTGTTCCCCTTAATAGAATAGATTTTTGGCATATCTGCGGATACGGGTTACGAGATACTTAGTTGGAGAAAATAAATAAAATTATAATTTTATTGCTATTTTTATTGCAAAGTCATGTTAATAAATATACTTTGGCAGAACAAAAAGATTCTAGCATTCACAAATATTATACAAACTTGTCGGCTTATAGAAACTATTTATTTATGAGGACTCATTTCTATTATACTATACTTTACTGCTGGAAGCATTGGTGATGTGAAATTCAAGGAAATCTTTGAGTAAAGTGGTTCGTCTCTTTTCGGCTATATCCATTTGATTTTCTAAGTCACCTCGATCAGTCGTTTCCGCCCTTTCCACCTTCCAAGATAAGTTTTCAATCTCAGCTTCTAACTGCGCCTAAAACAATGTTAACATGTTTATAAACAAACTATCCAACCTAGTTTCGGAACGGACCGATTTTTTTTTTAAAAGACAAAAAAAATACAGACGAATTAAGAACCTGCTCCTTTTTTGAAGTCAGTTAAAAAATAAAGAGAGTTCCTGAACCTTCCAGTACCGAAACAAAGGAATCAAGTAAAGCTTGGCAAAATAGTCCAGAAATTGATAATTATTAATTTAAGTCTGCTGGCAACATAATGATAAAGTTGTCAAAGTAATGTTAAAGTATCAAAATATATTTCATACAAGTTCACAATAATTGGTGTACCTAGCTGTTTATTTTTAAATTGCGTTGGGTTGTGCTGCTTGGTTGATATGTAATTGGGTAGCCATTCGAAGAGCACAGTGACGGTCCCATTAATTTCTTCTCCTTTTTACTTAGCTGTATAATCATTAACTAACCTGCTGATATTCGAATAATTCTTTACGAGGCCCAACTTCCATATAATAGGCAAAGGGATACGTGTACTGCAAAGTGTAGCGGCAACGCTTCAACAGTTTCGCTGCATCCCAAAGATATTGCCAATCAATCCATGTTCCTTCGCCGGCCATTACCTATAAAAGAAAAATGAGTTTATTAGATTTATAAAGCCAATACTGGCTAAAATTGTATGTCAAAATAATTCTGTGTAATCTAAAATATTTATCTTGATGAAAACTGGTATGGTGATAGATGTAGGGCGAAGTTCTAGACATCAGGTTACCTATTTTTATTTATGAATAATTATAGTGACGCCATTTACATTTATCAGAATTATATGAATTGATGAATGAATTACGCCATTTATATGAGTTGTTGTGGCCGATCTGGAAGTCCCTAAACCGTCTACGGACCCAAGTTCGTCGCTGCAAAGACAACCCGGCCAAGTCCGGGGATTCACAAACACATCCAGCACTAAATGCGAAAGTGGATCGCCCACCCAAAATATGGCCTATCTGTTGTCCTACCCATTACTTCCTACCCCTTGTACCCTAAAAGACCTTATGCAGGCTAACCAAAAGGGCGTCCTAGTTGCATCCTATTGGTCTATATAGATATAAATTATTTAACAGAAGTACTATTGTCATTGACACAACAACAATCTATCGGTAATATTTAATTATGACTGGTCTATGTATAGACTTATATATGCTTATTATATACTTCTTTAATTCTAGTAAGAATGAAAGAATCTTCCAAAAAAAAAAAATGTACGTTTGAAAATACCTTTTGATTGATACGACTTTTCTGTTCAGCCAAAGTTTGCTCTTCCAACTTCAAGGATCGCGCGTGATTCTCCCATCTTTCGTAGTAATGTAAATATTTCTTTAAAGCTTCTCTTGCCTAAAAATAAATAAATTATATAATATTATAGTAACAATGACTGCTAGGCTTTTGTAAGATAATGAAATTCTTTTAGTTGACCTCTTCCTGAAGATAGATTTTTAAAAAGATTTGCCGAGATAATAATGAAGTCAATTGTCTGGTGTTCGAACCCAGGGCACACACCTTTGTCAATAAAGAGTTTTGATTCGTCTTTTCGAAGATATTTAAGTATTTATCATATAAATTAACGCTCGCTTGGGGTGAAGGATAACATTGTGAGGAAACCTGCATGTCTGAGAGTGATCGAGGGTGCGTGAAGTCTACTAAACCACACTTGACCAGCGTGGTGGACTATAGCCTAATCCTTCTCATCATGAGTAGAGGCCTGAGCCCAGCAGAGGGACGTGTATTAGAGACATCTCTGCTATTAATTCGCAATTTCCGTTCGGCATTGAAAATAGGATCAGATTTCACAACTCATTGCAATGATATTGCTATTAATTTAATATCGGATGCTATGCTAACACATAAATTTTATGTACGTAATAATAATATTTCCGAACCCACACAATCATAAGGCTTTCTGAAAGAGATCACGATAAGAAACTTTTTGTATTTCTTCTTTTTTTGAGTATACATAGAGTCAAAATGGTTCAGGTTGTCCGAGGAACTAATAAGTTTCAGAATATTACAAAATTGTATTTCTAAATTCTGAAACAGATATAGAACCAAAAGCGAATACAGCGCTACAGGGGGACAGCATAGACTGTGTCGACTCTAGTATTAACTTACTTGAGCATGTTGACTATCATTGGTTGTGCTAGGGTCTTCCTTATAACGACTACACTCGTAATATTCAGAGCCATGAGTCTTCCAATCCCCCAGGCACACCCAGCAGAAGTCATGTCTACAAGCACCACATTGCATATGATTGCAGCCGCCATTCTTTTCTATACAAATCTGACATTTAGGACAATCCTGCGAAAAACACATTATGGTTAATTGAACAAACTATTAAAATAAATGCGTATTCATAAAATATACATATAACACTGAATGAAAAAGAGAGATCGAAATCGGTCCTTATACATAATATCGTCACCTCCACGGCAAACTTACGAATCTGCAGAAAATAAATCTCTTTTTCTGGCAGTTCCGATATAAATTTGGTATGATATGCGTGTAAGAATATAAAATGCAGATTCAGACAATCTCAATACTACAAACTTCAGAATTAGAAATAGGTAAATTTGGCACTATGTATAGTTTGAACATTATGTGCAGTTTCACATCGCAACATAGATTTCTCCAAAACTGCAGATCCGTAAGTTCGCCATGGAGGTGGCAATATCAGTAATTTGTATGATAATTCTTCGTAATTTAATTATGATAGTTGTTGCCTGCGGCTCTGCCCGCATGGTGTATCGACCTTTACCTAGCGCAGTGGTTCCCAAACTTATTTTCTCTACTGCCCACTTTGAGAATAAATATTTTTTAGCGCCCCCATTTATTCCCCTCAGGCCTCTACACAACGACTCTATTTTTTTTCTGGGTCTCATACCGCCGCCCTTGAGACCTGCAGCGCCCACAAGGGCGCGTTATCGCCCACTTTGGGAACCAATGACCTAGCGGTATAAAATTAAGCAAACAATATGATAAGCCTAGTTATGACCTAGATCACATTAGTGCAACCACGTGTTTGGCATTAACATGCTAAATTTTAATTAAAAAAAATAATTATATATACATTTATATGGTTTAAATATGATTACAGGCTTATGAACTAATAAAGAATATTTTATTATGTATTATGGCCTTATTTACTGACAGCTGCAGACAAATCTCACATCTCTAAAGCACTTTTATCCTCTTGACTGTACTAGTATTTCCTTAGGGTAAATATTTTAATAAGTGATAATATTATGATTATGATGGATATATATTAAACTAATAGTTGAAAAAGGAATTACCTTAGTATGAGCACTTATGTAGTTAGCTGTTTCAGAATCGTCCGCACACTTGGTAAGCCAGCGCCGGATGGTAGAGCAGTCAGTGGGCGCATGATGCGGAGCCCCGCAAGAAAAGCACGTCAACAGCTCACAGCCCTGGCACTCCACACGGCGGGCGCCTTCGCGAGTTCCAGCTCGAAATATCCACTATTAATAGTTTTTATTATTATTAAAAAGAAGAAATACAAAATAGACAAAAAAAAAGTTAATAACCTACCTACAAAATAAATGATTCAGTTAATTTACGGCGTAAACTACTATTAAAGTTCTATTCGTTAATACAACTTATTGCGCAAGGGAAAAGTCATCGCAAAAAGTTGATTTTTATAATAGTTATATTTGTTTTTTTAGTAGATAGTTGTATGATCTTCAATGTTGTCTAACATAATTGTATGATAAAACTTTCTGTTTTGATAAAGTCGCGAGTCGCGTAAGAACAGGAATAACCAATTTTAGAAGTCTTTTGAAATTTAATTTAGGTTTAAGGTTTAACATTCATACCAATTTTCAGTTCTATGGGAATTCAAGTACCTGTTTGTCTTTATTTGCTGCATTAAAATTGTTAGAACTTGGATACTTTGGTCTGCAATATTTTATCTAGTAAACTCGTTTCATAAAATTCCAACAAAAACTAAACTATTTATTTAATAATGCACCACTTATTAGAAGTTGAATAGATTTATTAAAGTAACAAAAAAAAAATGTTTCGTCTTGTATTTCAATATAAAATGTTTTTTAAATTTATATACTATGTTAATGAATTTAATTAAGCTAAGAAAAGAATACATCTATGATTTAATCACTGGTTTTTAACTTAATGAATAAATTTGTTGGAAAGTACTATGCAAGTAAATTTTATAAATAGCATTTTAAAAATCAAGTCTCTCTGATAAATATAGAGTTTCGGTTTACACCACACTTCAAATAGCAGTTTATCATTATCATACCTGACAATTAGGCCCTGGGCAGAATCTAAGCTCTGGGTGGGACTTCACATGATCCTTAAACATAAACTGCTGATATCTCTCCCGTAAGGTAGGTTTGGTTGAATGAGACAGAACAAAGTCCTCTGGAGCCCTCACTTCACATTCCTGTGCCATACACTGAATAGTGTTTGATGCACCTGAAACCAATAAATTATTAAACTTATTGACTAAATCAAGATGTACAGTCTACGGGTATCTTGTAAATAAAGAACAGATTACTTCACAGATAAAGGTAAAAAAGAATGAAAAACATACTGTTGACAATCCTTGCTAATATTTGAGCATGATTTTTTGTAACTTTCACTCAAAAATTACAGGGACGAATTTCCATGAATTTTGCACACATGTAGCTTATAGCCTGGATTTACATATAGGCTACTATTTATCGATATAAAACGCGGCCGGAGCCATAGGCGGAAACTAGTAAAACATAAAATTAGTGCTGTGGTAGTGCCAAAGTTTCAACAAGTTCCTACGAAAAAATCATAATTTTAAAATGTTAACCTGTGAATAAAGTGAGTTGTAGGTAATATGCAGTACAATAAACTGTAAGACAAAATGAAATTGAGTTGCAGTTAGCAAAGCCCTAAAATTATAGGCACAACAAAAAGACAAAGAGGTCATAACTATAAACTTAAAAGTACTGATAATAAATTATGCAATAAACATATCAGACAACTTTCAAAAGAGTGTACATCAGACATGTTCACAATACTGCCGTGGTATAACTTAAATGCCGTTATCTGCTAAAACCATTTTTTTGGATACCAAATAAAAACCGCGGAAAAAATTAAAACCGTTACATTATTTTCGATGACAAAACTTATTTGAGATTCAAAGATACCAAAACATAGATAAAATAAGTTTGGTCATCGAAAAGTTACATCAGTTTAAATTTTTTCCACGGTTTTTATTTGGTATCAAAAAAAATGGTTTGAGCAGATAACGACATTTTAGTAATACCACGGCAGAATACTGCTGATGTTACACATTGTAGCTACAATTAATGAATTTAAACTTTTAAATGTGTACTCATACATACTTATTATTAATTGTAGACATGAAACATAACATAAGATCACACCAATATTACCCAGAAGGGTGTGGCAGAGGTGTACAATACCCGCATTTCACCTATTATGTTTAGGACCAATAGGATTGGTAGTGAGCCAATCGCCATCCAACAGGCACAATTCCAACTCCATGTTTATATTGAGAATTTAACCCGGGTATCGAACCCAAGACAGAACTTGATATTAATTCATAGTTGACAACCGGATGGCGGAGTGGGTAGTGTACGTGCCTGCAACGCCGAGGTTGTGGGTTCGAGTCCCACTTAAGACAAATCTTTGTGTGCATGAACATGGGGTTTTGTCTTAGTCTGGATCTTTCTATGTATAAAAAATTCTTTTGTAAATAAGTATGTATTTACAAAAGAAAAGTATATATGTATTAGTATCAGTTATTCTAGTACCCATAGTACAAGCTCTGCTTAGTTTGGGACTAGATGGCGTTGTGTGTGAGATGTGGAATATTGTGGAATATAGTTATTGTAGATACATTTTATTTAAGAGAACACTCCAAATACCTACACCTTACCAGAGTACTGATTAATGATAGTACTTAATATACCTATTACTAGTTAAACCTAATCAATAGGCTTACTCCCTATGCTATGATTGTAATGTTATAATTTGGTATGAGCACAACATACGCATACCTTGCATGATTTGAACTTCAAAATGCATAGCCCAACAATCATTGCAGAAGTAATGTCCACAAGCAAGTGCACTGTACTTTTGTATTACTGGTGTGTTGGCACACACCGCACAGCTGCTGCGACTGGAGCCAGCTTGCAGTGATGGTACGCGAGGCTTCACATGACTAAACACCAGCACCTCCACTGCATTCTCTTTATATTTATTTATTATTTCTTGAGCATTCCATTCATATGCATGAAGTGTCACCTACAAAACAACAGTCACAAATATTTTAAACCTCTTTAAATAAAATATCAACTCTTGTCGTTACCTAATTTTACGGGTAAAGAACAAACCTTGGCCAGTGAAGGCGTTATTTGAAGGCTATTGCTGAGCAATTCTATCGATTCGTTAAGAAGTTTTTCCACTTCCTCTACCCTCAAACAGGAGAATGCGAAATATTCAGGGTCAGACTTAGTACGATCCACGGTATCCATGTCACAGTCATCTTGCTCCCCGTAGTAATCATAGTCGTCGTTGTCCGAATATTCCATATCTGATTCCGCAGACATTTTGTTGGTTTGTTGGTTGCTTTATTCAAGATGAAACGAAGATGTCAGGAATCACTGCAAAATATAATTTTGTTCCAAATATTTTTGTCCGTCTCCTGAACTATTTACCTGCACAAAGCTTATTTCATTTCATACTTGTTCAAAATAATTCAAGGATTTTGTAAAATAACAATAACAACGTAGAGTACTCTCTCTGCTCTGTTTCGATTCAATTTTTTTTTTATTTTCGCTGACGCTCATGACGGACTCACGGACTCAGTGCTCAGTGGGAGACATAGAGATGACCAAAAAAAAATATCGACATTGATTTTAGTGCAACTTTAAATCGATTAAATGCATACTATAAAATGTAGCGTATAATAAAAAAAAAAAAAAAAAAAGTATTTAAAGGGTTATGAACTTCCATATTATTGTTCTTTGGAAACAAAGAGCTTTGTCTTGTCTACTTGGTTTTTATGTACACATATTTTTATGTTTATATTACAATACACCATGTGGTGACTGTGGTATGAATTCATATGTTCAGGGCAGTTCAGACTTCAGACGTAGCGTAGTGGAGCTTCTGGTCTGTTATCTGTTTGTTTGTTGTCTTAAATTCTATTCTCTATGTCTTTGGGTCACTACATACAAAAATGACATATCATATTGTCATTCACAAAGGTCACCTTGGTGAAGTTCATGATTTGAATTATAGATTTTAAATATTTTTTTCCGGTACGTTGTTAAATATTTTGCTACCCAGAAAAATATATGGTTATAAAGTGAAGTGTTGTGATATTATTTGTGATAAGATAGTAGTGTTTAATATCATAACTTCAGTTATTATTGTTGTATTTTAGGTGTCGGGAGAAATAGCAGTTTAAACCATGGAAGGGACTCCAACTCAGCGGTTTATTGGCCGCGGTTCTCATAAAGGAAAAGGCCTGGCCGTCTTTACCAGCGGAGGTGACTCCCAGGGTATGAATGCCGCCGTGCGATCAGTGGTTCGAATGGGCATATACTTGGGCTGCAAAGTCTACTTCATCCGCGAAGGATACCAAGGCATGGTGGATGGGGGTGATAATATTGAAGAAGCTAACTGGTCCTCGGTCAGCTCTATCATTCACAAAGGTGGAACTATAATTGGGTCAGCCAGATGCATGGCTTTCATGTAAGTTTGGTTTGTTTGGAAATTGATCAAGTTTACCTAAAACAACTATTCTTGGGAAAGTACTAAAAAATATGTATGTTATATTCCAGCATAGAAAGCAGTGTTTGATATACATTCCAAGCAAACATTACAAAACAAAAGTTAAGAAATTTTTATTAACTTACATTAAATATAATAATCTTTTAATTTTACTTACAGTCAAAGAGAAGGTAGGCTTAAGGCAGCTTACAATTTGGTAAACCGTGGTATCACCAATTTAGTAGTGATTGGTGGTGACGGGTCCCTCACTGGTGCTAATTTATTCCGAGAGGAGTGGTCCAGTCTGCTTGATGAATTGCTTGCTAACAATAAGATAACGAAAGACCAGAGGGAGAAATACAAGCACTTACATATTGCTGGCATGGTGAATATTCTAAATACTATTAATATTTAAGTTATGTTTCATTAATTAATAAACATAATATATGTTTCAATTTCTGTGATTCAACAAAAAATATTGTTATAAAATCAGATCAAAAACTTAGTATTAGAAATGATATCAGAAACATAAATCTCTGTATAGTTTTATCTTATTTACAATGTCAATTGAAAGGAAAAGTTGATTGAAAATAATTTATTTAATTTTCAAATGATTACCCCATTGTTCCAACCTTTACATCATAATAATATGAGTTGGATAAATATTATTATATTTAATGATGAATACTTACTATACCTATTGTTAAAATGAGATTATGGTGTATTAATATCTTTAAACTAAGTTAATTAAATGATATTTGTAAAAAATACTGTAATAGTTAGCAGGAATTATTTTAAAAATTATCGCTTTCTTATTTCTAAAAATAAAAAGCTCTCTTGAGTACATTTTAGGTTGTTGGTATTTATTTAGGATCCAATTTCAGCTAACATTTTGAACTGAGTTAAGAGCTGAAGTCAGTTTAATACATTTTCAATGTCTCCCTCTATCTTGATAAATATTTAACCAGGACAGGGAGATCGGAAACTAAGATTAGTATTGAACTTGGTGTAATGTGTTTGGCAAAATTGGCAGATATTTATTTTTACTAAATGCCCTATTACTTCAGTAAGCCATTATTTGCTAAATGTAAATAAATTAGGTACCCTAAAGTTGTTTTTTTTAAAGGTGGGCTCAATTGATAACGACTTCTGTGGTACAGACATGACAATAGGCACAGACTCTGCCTTGCATCGCATCATTGAAGCCATTGATGCCATTGTCAGCACTGCATACTCGCATCAAAGGACATTTATTATGGAGGTCATGGGCAGGCATTGTGGGTAAGAAATATATATATATCAGATATTTTAGTTATTTTGATGTTCACACAATATTATGTTTGATATTGATTTCTCACAGTAATAAAGTCATGAGTTTACATTACATTGAAATTTCAAAGTGCTTGGCCATGCCTTTGGGAAGTCAATTTTACATAGTAAAATTATGTTATTATGTAAAAACCTCATTGGAACACAGGTCCATGCATTAGAACTCCAAGAGTTATACCAAATAATGGATGAGTGCCAATTCATTAATACTTTGTAATAGTTGTTTATTTATTTAGATATCTTGCTGTGGTCACGGGATTGGCATCTGAAGCAGATTTTGTTTTTATACCAGAAGCACCACCGTCTCCTGACTGGAGAGAAAAACTTTGTGATAAATTAGAACAGGCAAGCTTTGGCTCTATCTGGTTGTCCCTGTCCTTCACATCAGTTAAAATGTCCTCTACAACATTACATTTTCCTTACTCTTTTACTCAAGTACCCCATTAGTTTTCTTGCAGTTTACACGGCACTCTGTACGGACGCTACTTATAGTTTTATTTGCGAAGACCCAGCGCCTCACAATTGGGCTATAAAGTTGTGTGCGAAAATAGCTGAGGCAAGGATTTAATTTTGCTATTTATGGGAGCAGGATCACTTACTTAACTTATTACCAGGTTTAACATTCATTAGAATGAATTGGCAAATCCACCGGCTCAATACATTATTATCTCTGATATTATACTGGCATCTTTGGCTTCAGAATGAAGGTAATAAGTTTGTAGTTATGCCAGTATGACATTAGACGTTAGAAATTCAAAACACATTATACTATTTATAACTGTCATTTAATTCTGAGTATAACTTGGGAGCATCTGCATGAACCATTACGGGCACTGCTTGTTGCAGTTATCTGGCATTAGTGGCCGCTCTGGCAAGCGAAGCAGACCAAGTATTCATTCCTGAGGACCCTGTTCCCAATAATTGGGTTGAAAAGCTTTGCAAACGATTGCAGCAGGTATGCGGGCTTAATTGAGTGGCACTGTATTATAATAACACACAATGCTCTTAAGTAAGCTTTTCTATAAATTAAGTATAAACACTTGCTGTTGTAAATTAGCTCTGCATCGTGTTTTATATCAGTGCTTTATTTTAAACTAAATTTTATTATTATTTACTTTATAAATGTTGTAAGTAACATATATTCAGTATTCAAATTAATTAATGGGTACGACCAACCAATATTTTATTCAAGCAAGCGGCTAGTATTGTAACCAGTTAAATATTATTTTTGGAAGTGATAGCCATTTTACTGTGCTTTTAGCCTATCGCACAATACAATCATTTTCGTTATTCAAAACTAAAGATTTCACGCAGATGCAACAAATAAATTGTTTGTTGATGATTTATAATGGACTCAAATTCGATTGGCGCCAATATTCCCTCGGGAGTTACATATTGTCTATGCCTCACAAGAAAGTCTTAGGTCACGACACGCCAGTCTTAACTGTTGCAATATTTTTTACTTGATTCTTTATACAGTTAATTGGATTAAAAGAGATGGGGCTTAACTAATCTTGCCAGGTCTAATGGACCTACCAAAATTATATACGAAGAAATGTAAATAACTTCTAAATTAAATACTAATTTTATCTTTAAATAGAAAGTTACAATAAAGATTATTTTCCGTCTGATGGGTTCTGCCTTTACAAAATTCTAAAATGTTTTTTTTTTAAATCTGATAATAACATATTGGATAAGGTGGTGGGAAAGCAAAATGCGTTTTTGTAGCTTAAATTAGTTCTAAGAAGAAAAAGTAATTTATTGAATGAAAAAGCCTTTTGATGTCGTATTTCTGTTTTAAACATTTATGATTTTGTATTATAGAATAATGATATGCGTGGGTAGTTAAAAGTTTGCTATTAAATATCTTCTTCCTAAAACCAAGATAATCTTGCAGATTTATGTAAAATGTAGTTAAAACACTAGCAATTCTATAGAATACCTACTTCTTATAGTAACTAAAGCGAATGTTCTTTATTTTCTTTTAATTCAATATTCCTTAGAACTTGATAAATTTCTCTGAGCCATTAATATAAATAGAACTCTGATTAATTTAAATTGTCTGATTGAAGTCATCTTCAGTAATTTGCAGTTGCTGAATACATTATTGGCTTCAATTAACCTTTTTGTTAATAGACGCTCTTCTATTGTGTGTTATTGGATCAGCTTATAAAACTTCAACAGTTCCAACACATTACACTTTACTTTTGCATGTATAGAACACAGATAATGCTTAATATAGCTTCCTATTTTTACACCCTTATAATTTTCTTATCACGATCACAGTAAAGCACGCACCCTTACTAAAAATTGTATTATACGTGTGAATATTATGAATATCTGACATTCAATAATAAGTTTCTTCATGATTAGGAAAGGAAGTCGGGGCAGCGCTTGAACATTATCATTGTGGCGGAAGGTGCCATTGATCGTGAAGGCAAGCCTATCACGGCAGAGCTGGTGAAGAACGTGGTGGTTGAAAAACTGCAGCAGGACACCCGTATCACTGTGCTGGGTCATGTACAGCGTGGAGGGTCTCCTTCAGCTTTTGATAGAATCTTGGTAAGTTTCATCATATGCCAATTACCGACACAGCTTCGGTACACTGTCTTGCAATAAATATATCCGGTATATACATTGACACGAATATTAAAAATACTGATAAACATGTCAGATGTTTTTGAAGAAGCAATCAGAGAGAATTGAGGTCCATGTGTAAGTCACGTGCAACACCAAGCAATAATAAAAAAATGAAATATTTATATTAGGCTAATCATAGCGTTTGCTCAAATACTAGATCAAAATAACTTTATTGATGAATTTAAACATAGAAATCTCAGATAGAAATTAGATAGTTCGTAATCACAGATATTCATTCATGGATCAGAGAAAACTGTCGAATATCTTATATTATAAAATTCTCGTGTCACCTAACATGTTAGTTACCTAACTCCTCCGAAACGGCTTTACTGATTTTTACCAAATTTTATATGCATATTCAGTAGGTCTGAGAATCTGCTACTATCTATTTTATATACCCCTTAGTGATAAGGGTTGTTCACACTTAACATTTTTTTTTTAATTTTTGGACATAGTTTTTTGTTTTTATTGTTCTATAATATGGCATTAAAAAATACATACAACCCTAAATTTTTACCTTTTATCACCAACCCCTATTTTTAATAGCCATTTTAGTAATTTAATCATTTTTCATCCTTGAGCTTATGGCAAATCTAAAATTTTTGGCAAAACAACGTTTGCTGGGTCAGCTAGTTTTAACATAAAAATCTCAGTTAAAAATCAGATACATAGATTGAAATCTCAGATCTTAATTCATTGATCAGAGAAAACTGTCGAATATTTTAATATATAATTATGCTACCTAAGTTTTACTTTAATTAATCTGATATATATTTAATGTCTGATAACGAAACGTAGTACTTATTTAAATATAGATATAATATAATGAATGATAAAGAATAACCTATTGATGAACGATATGACGGGTTGCGATAGGTTGTCTGACTCGTATGTTAACATGTTTGTTTATACTTGTTACTATTAACCTAACTATGTATCGAAGTTATTATCCGATAACAAGTCTAGAGTATCAATTATCTTGGAATTCTCTTGCGATCGCTGGACTCTGATCTAGCTACTGTAATGAACCGCACATGAGACGCCATGCTTTGTACGTATGGCGACACTGATGTATTTTTTTAGTAGGCATATTAAGGACCGTAGGACTGCGAAGTCAAAGGTCTCGGGTCCGAACCCAAGGCACACACGTTAAAATTCGTCTTTTCGAAGATATGTGTGTATTTATCATATAAATTATTGCTCGTTGACGGTGAAAGAAACATCGTGAGGAAACATACGTGCCTGAAAGTGCCTAAAAATTGTTAGAGGGTGGATGAAGTCTACCAATCCGCAATTGGCCAGCGTCGTGGACTATGGCTTAACCCTTCTCATCATGAGAAGAGGGCCGAGCCCAGTAGTGGGACATGTATTAGATACGGGGCTGCTGTTATTATATCAATGTTAGGTAGATTATTCAAGCTAGTGGTACTTTGGTGTATTATGATATTCGCCGAGCCTATTCCCAATAAATTACAATTATGTCACGTAATGACGTAACATACAGTTGACAAATTTAGGGTCTTGGCAAGAAGCGACCGTAGCAGGCTGGTTAAAGCGACTGCCTGGTGTGCAGAAGGTTGCAGGTTCAAATCCTGCCAGTCCCATAATTTTTTCAACTGTTTATTAGTAAAATTACTATTAATACTTTGGGTCGGCTTCTAGTGTTGTCAGATTTAGCTGAATATGCAAATCGCTCTATGAAAATACACGGAAAATACATCCGTGTATTTTCATAGAGCGATTGCCGACTATACCGTAGGTACTAACTTGTTAAGATTATTTGAAAGGTAATGCATAATCTGACTCCCTCGATGGTCTAGTGGTTAGCGTATGCGCCCTTCACCGCGAAGTCTCGAGTTCGATACCCGGGCCGGGCAAAGTGTTATTCGTGAACTTTCCGTCAGAAAATTCACAATAGCAGCACGGAGTTTGAATTGTGCCCGGTGGATAGCGATAGGCTCACCCCCTATCCCATGGGACCTAAACATAACAGGTGAAATATGGGTATTGTACACCTCTACCACACCCTTCTAGGTAAAATAGGCGTGATCTTCTTCTTCTTGTGATGTTATGTTATGTGTATAATCTACAAAAATATTTTTTTATTTCTTTCAAGGGTTGTCGTATGGGTGCCGAAGCGGTAATGGCTTTGATGGAAGCTACACCAGAAACGGAGTCATGTGTCGTGACCCTGGATGGTAACCAGGCTGTCCGGCTGCCTCTCATGGAGTGTGTACGACGCACTAAAGCTGTCGCTCAGGTAAAAATACCGTCTACCTTTTCACACACAAACATACAACGAATAAAATATTTAGATACAATCTAGATATGTTGGCAATAGTTCTAGGTCGAATCAAAGTCAATTTATTTAGAGTCGAAAGTAAATTTTCTAGATATCATAAATACCTAATAATCAAATAAACATCAACACACCGTTCCGTCTCACCTTTAACCTGCCGCCAAATAGTAGTGCTTCCATTACTGTGTTCCGGTTTGGTGGTGAGATCAGGCCATGAAATTACTGGCACATGAGGCATAACACCGTAGTCCTCAGCTGTAGCGACGCATCTATAATCTACTTTTGTGGATTGTTGATGTCCATGGGCTGTACTCCACTTACCACCGGTGGTCTACACGTTCGTTCGCTGTGGGCGTAGAATAAAAAAATAAAAAATAAAATCAATATTTTGCACGCATTGCTTACCCTTAAGGGTGAGGTTAAATACAGTTCAACAATAAAAAAAAGGTCGTACCCTATGTTAAAGGTTCAATTTACATTGCAATTGCCATGTGTTTGGTAAGTATTTAAAAAAAAAACTTTTTTCAGGCAATGGCAGACAAAAAGTGGGATCTGGCAGTACAACTGCGCGGGCGCAGTTTTGCTCGTAATTTAGAGACGTACAAAATGTTAACCCGATTGAAGCCTCCTAAGGAAGCATTCGATGCATCTGGCAAACCCGCCGTAAGACCTTTTTTTTTTGCAAATTTTATTCAAAAACAATTTGTTTGGGCATGTTTTTTTGAAAATGGTTTAAATATTTCTATTGCAAAACAATATAAAAGACAGTTTTATTCAAATTCTGTTGATGAAATAAGTAAAATAATAATTTATTTCATTCTTTTGAACATAGATTGTACCTACTATATAAGTTTTGAGACTAAACATGGATATTTTCTTACTAATTATTAGATATCAAAAATAACTCGCTACAACAAATATACATGGTAAATATCCCGTTATATCTAATAATCAGATTGTACTGCACAATATAATGATTAAAAGATTGAACATGAAGTATTAAAAACTGATTGGCAATGACTTTTCGGAAGTACCAAAAAAAAAATCATTCAGACATAAAAATCGGTAATGTCCTTCATAAAGGTCATGCATTCAGTTAGAAACGTTTGCAATGCCCTTCTGAACGGTCATTACACTCTATGTGTCATTTTTGTTCAACTATTTAATCTCGTTCGAGGAAAACTAAACTCTTGCTTATTGATAGACAAACAAAGTTTAATCTAGATTTCTCTATAAGTAGGTAAGTATTTACCTGTGGCAGACAAATAAAAATAATATACCGCAGGTATATTTAACAAAAAATATTTAAAAAAGCATCTGACCTCCAGTGCCCTATTAAATAAAGATAGCAATCCGTCAATTTTGTCGATGGAATAACACCACGCCTATATTACCCAAAGAGTGTGGCAGAGGTGTACAACACCCACATTCCACCTGTTATGTTTAGGCCCCATGGGACAGGGGATGATCCTATCGCCATCCGCCGAGCACAATTCCAACTCCGTGCTATTGTGAATTTTTTGACGGCAAGTTCACAAATAACACTTTACCCGCTTACGCTACCCACTAATCCATCAAGGCAAAATTTATTAAAATTGTCGAATTGTGTTATCTTTATTGCAAAGGGCCCAGGTAGCTTGTACGAAACTTTAATTAATTCAATAATCTATATATTTTTATTATTATATAAAAATGAAACCCATTTTCCGTTGTCACGACATAGCATGAAAACGGCTTGACCGATTTGGCTGATTTTTTTTTTGTAGTTTTCTAATACTCTGCACAAGGTTCTTACAGAAAATAAAATTTTAAAAATAAAAATGTAAATAAAATTTTCTGTAAAAATATAAGTGATATTATTGAACCCTACGGAATAAACACTATTATGAAAATATAATATTTTGTTTTTTATTTAATAAAATTAGTAAAGTCCTTCTCTGGTATGACGAGACCAGGGAAATAGGTATTCATTTTTATATGGAGGATATTATAGATTCCAGTTCAAATTGAATAGGTACGCTTACATAAGATAGGTCAGCTATACAAAATAAAGTAGTGCATCAAATTTACGCTAAGGCGGTACGAAGTTTGCCGGGTCAGCTAGTATTCTATAAGGGATATTTTATATTGCATATCAAATAAATAATCGCCTATCAATACATACTCATCATTTATATTCTTTTTTACATCAAATAACTTACTTCACTACAGATAAACTAAATGTTTAAGAAAACTCAAACTGCAGATAATTCGAAATTACACATCAATATGACATTCCTTTTTTCCTCATAATGCAATACAGTTAAATTTATTTTTGTACAAAAATACTACATGCATAGCATAAATACTGACTGCACATCAAATTTACCATATTTCATAGCAAAATAACTATCCCAGTCGCATATTAACCAGTAAGTACAACAAAATCTGTTCATCATATTTGTCTTAATTTTCAAGAAGCCGGCAAATTTAATGATTATTATAACGAAAAAATCATTTTACATTGCATTATTTCTAAAAGCAGAACAACTTAACTGAAAAACTTCTCGCGTTTTTTGTCACTGGAGTAAATAATATAAAAATAAAAGCTATAGTTATGGCATAGGTCAATTATGGGTAAAGTAGTAGGTTAGGTTAGGTTAGAACTGCGACCATAACACAGAATAAATCTGTGTGATACTCCGACCCCTTTAAGCATCCACCCACTAAATAAAATAATATTATACTACCTACCAATTTCTTATTATCGATCGTAACACGACAGTACGTGACGCCACCTGCAGAAGCTAAAAATGTGCCTATTGGGCAAAAAAGGAAGCGTGGACGCCCCGCGAAAGCAAGACCCGCTTTAATAATTCAATAAATTACAATTTTGTATCTAATTTTATATTTTTTTTGCTGATCTCATTATGTGATAATTAATAAATAATAAGATGACTGTGACTAATAAAATGTTTGATTTAGAAAAACTGCTGTAAATATTATAAAAAATAGAAGCTATATTTAAAAGAAAAAGAGTTAACATGTATAATGTGCATTAAGATTATTAGTTGTGCATTGATAAAAAAGCTTTTGCTTTAGGAAAAATTGCTGTGCGCTGTGAAAATAAATTGTAGTGTGTTAAGTGATATTTTGAGTTGAATATTTTGTTGTGCAATCAGTAATTTTGATGGGAATTCGGTATTTAATTGCATAGAAAAAGGATATTTTATGATTTGCGTTTAAATACTACCCATTCTATAATAATTAATTCATTCATTAAATTTGTTCATTAAATTCAAATCATTGTAATTGGTATAATTTAGTATTATTTACTTTTATATCATTTTTTGTAATGTTTTGACGTGTTCAAGCGCCTCCTGGGGCCTATGAAAATAAATGATTTGAATTTGAATTTTGAATTTGAATTTGTGTTCAAATCTACAAAATAACCCAGTTATAACTTTAATCTTCAACAATAGTCTCTTCTTCAGAGGTTTTTGACAGATATATTCATATCATATTGCATTTATATCACTATTTTCTCTTTAGGAAGGCCTAACTCTGGCGGTAATGCACGTGGGTGCCCCAGCTTGCGGCATGAACGCAGCTGTGCGATCCTTCGTGCGTAACTGCATCTACCGAGGCGACACCGTGCTGGGAATCCACGACGGTATTGAAGGTTTCATCAGCGGAAACATCGTCAAGATGGACTGGTAATAATATTCTGTATTGTGTTGCTGTTCTATCACTTCTAGGTACTAGGGCTTTCCTCCAGATAGTGGGAACTAATAAAAGTTCGCAAACTTTTGACCGAAAAATTGGCAGAATCATCATAATGTTTTAATTCATCTGTTAGCATCCTTCTTCTCTTCATCCGCGATATATGTATTATATATTTATTTTTTTTATATATTATTGATGTATTTAAAGTATTATGTATGTACCATATATGTAGGTATATATTATGTATTAATATGGATTCGATTGAATTTTAAATCAGTGTATATGTACTATTTGTACTATCGAAACGCACCTTTGTTTCTCTGCACCACCCTAGGTTGACTGTTAGAGAATGCCACTAGGCATTAAGTCCGCCTGTGTACCATGTTGTGTGCAATAAAAACGTTTACACGGTGCGATCACAGCCAATGATGAATATTGCAGAACTGTTATACATAATATATTACAAAACATTACAAGGATACAAACGGATGAACGTGACGTCATTTATCCATTTGTATCCTACTTAAGATAGGTACAAATGGATGAACGTGACGTGACGGAATGACGTAACATAGAGCTGAGAAATTTAGGGCCTTGATAAGAGGCGACCGTAGCTTAATGGTTAAAGCGGCTGCCTGAAATACAGAGGTCGCAGGTTCCAATACGATTTTTTTTTTAACATTTCAAATCCTGCCGTTCCAATAATTTTTCAACTGTTTCATAGTTTAATTTGCTAAGCTAAATGCTATAAAAATAATCAATAAGAAGTTGAAATCTCGTACGCGTCATTCTTTACAAATTTTTGTGCTGAATGCAACTTCGCCATGACGGTTGTATCCTACTTAAGATAGGAACAAATGGATGAACGTGCCGTCACAAAATGGCGTAACATACAGTTGAAAAATTTAGGGTGCTGGCAAGAGGCGACCGTACCTTAGTGGTTAAAGCGGCTGCCCGAAATACAGAGGTCGCAGGTTCAAATCTAGTCCTATAATTTTCAACTGTATCTTAGTATAATAATATGTTTATCAACTAAGAGGTGTTCCATTTTGTTAGGTCTGACGTAACAGGATGGGTGGCCCAAGGTGGTGCTTTCCTCGGCACCAAACGGACGCTTCCAGGTGACAAGAAGAAAGAGATAGCTGCCCGCATCAAGCAGTTCAACATTCAGGGTCTGCTCATCATTGGTGGTTTTGAGGTGCGTGAGAATATAGTAAAGAAAATATTTGCCGTTATGTGAAATAAATATCACTACATACACACAACGCCATCTAGTCCCACTGTCCCAAACTAAGCAAAGCTTGTACTATGGGTACTAGAATAAATGATACATATATACTTTTCTTTTGTAAATACATACTTATTATACATAGAAAGTTAGAAACACCCAGACCAAGACAAACTGCCATGTTCTTGCACACTAAGATATATCTTGAGCGGGAATCGAACCCGCGACATCGGTGTCACATACAGGTGCACTACCCACTCCGCCATCCGGTCCTCAATTTTGTCTGGTTATTCTAGATCGTATACGGGTCTAACAATGATTATTTAAAACGCATCAGAGATTCCTTGTGTATGCATAAATTGAATCTAGAAACAATTAACCAATTGTGGAACACGACATTGACTAAACATACGTCGTGCTAACTTATGAATATGTATATCATACAAATTATGAAATACGGGTGTTACTCACGTAATGTTGGTCTATTTAGTCGACCGCGGTTTCGCCTATAACTATACTTAGGCATTTTCAAGAGAGTGCGACACGTCACGCCTGAGTCGCAGCCAGTCTTGCACTAACATGGCACTGGCAATAATACGTAAGTAACTTAGTAACACCCGTATTTCATAATTTGAATAATGTTATAAACTCACGTCAGTTTAAATAAAAATATGTATATCCCTTAAATTAGCAAGGCATTGTTTTCAGATAAATTGTTGAAAATAAAATATTTATTACATTTTATCAGGCCTACCAAGCCGGTATGGAGATATACGAGGGTCGCGCCCAGTTCCCAGAGTTCTGCATCCCACTGGTGATGATTCCTGCCACCATCAGTAACAACGTGCCCGGTACTGACTTCTCGCTGGGTTCTGACACGGCGCTCAACGAGATCACCGAGATTTGCGACCGTATTCGTCAGTCTGCACAGGTTTGTTAACATTATCAATACAAATAAATAAAAATTGAAGTATCTGTTTTTAATGTCAAAATAACAAAGTTTTTTTCAGTTTATATAGTTATTTGCAGGATGCCTTTGCCTAAGATACAGTTTCTATTTTTTTTCTGTCTGTCTAACTGTCTGTCTGTTTGTATCGGCTAATCTTCTAAACGGCTAGACCGATTTTGTTAAAATTTTATATGCAAGTCACTGACTACAAGGCGCGTAACATAGGCTACTTTTTATTGATGTACCTGCCATGCAGACGAAACCGCAGGTGAAAGTTAGTTTGTTTGTCTGTTAGCGCTAATCTCGGAAACTAATAATCGGTTTTTACCTTTTTTTGTGTTTAATAGTTGTTTTTTGATATTTAACATTACGTTGATACCTTTATGAAAGTAGCTGGACAGTAACGTGTATCGCGGATCAAAGCGCGGAAGCACCTACTACTTAATATAACTAACTCCACGCGGACGAAGCTAGTACTTACATAAAGCACTGATAGTACAAATCGTTAACAGACACTCAAGGAAACTAAGCACTGGAATAACTACACTACATATTTCGAGCTCACTGCAAGGCTCTTCAGTCTTGACATTTCGATAAGACTGTGACGTATTGTTTTGTCTATGGTGATAACCAACGTCCTAGTCGTAACGAAATGTCAAGATTGACAAGTTGTGCTAAGGAGACTGTACGATAAATCATAAGTTAACCAATTATTACAAATACATTTCGGTAACTCACATCTGTGTATTTTTTAATATGATATTATTATGAAATTAAAATAAAACTGTACAACAAATTGCCCCACACATTAAAAATGTACACTCATTGAATGCATTTAAAAATAAGCTAACGCAACACATTTTAGATATTTAACTAGAATGTATTAGGTGGGTAAATCGTAAATGTTTAAACGACGAATTTAAACTTAATTTTATATAAATTCATTGTTCTCAAGTAAGTGACTTATGTTTTTATTGCGAATAAAGATCTTTAAACCTAAATTATGTTTTTTTTTTCTATTTTAGGGAACAAAACGCCGAGTATTCGTTATAGAAACTATGGGTGGTTACTGCGGCTACTTAGCTACGTTGGCAGGTAAATAATATTCAATACTTAATTAGCAGGATTTGAAGTGATAATTTCATCTTGATAATTATCACGTTAATTATCTAGATCTTATAAATATAACTTGTTTTTTAAATTACTCTAATTGTGTGTATAACACGTGTATATCTATCTACACAATTTTCTGCTTTTGCGTGTATCCAAATAATTATTGTGTCAAATCTCGTTTTCTTTTTAATTGCCTATTAAACTACTAATAATCAGGCATTATCTTAAAAAGAATGTGGTCATCTTGGTATTATCATTTAAAGTAATTGATCTTGTAAATATTGTATGAAATTTCTCATGAGTTTCTCACCAGCTCTTTTCATTATGCAATACCCATCCGAGCTGGTATTGGGCTTGATTTTAATTCTAATTTCTAAACTCTGGTGATTCAAATCATTTTAATGCAATGAGTAATAAAATTTTGAATATTTCGTGTTTTGATGATTGTTTTGACGTGTTCAAACTCCTTTAAAAATAAATGATTTAATTTCTGTTTTCTTAATATTTTAGGTTTGGCTGGCGGTGCCGATGCGGCATACATTTACGAAGAGAAGTTCTCTATCAAGGACTTACAACAGGATGTGTACCATATGGCGTCTAAAATGACTGGGGGTATCCAACGTGGTCTCATCTTGCGTAACGAGAAAGCCAATGATAACTACAACACTGACTTCATTTATCGCCTGTACTCTGAAGAGGGCAAGGGACTTTTTACTGCTAGGATGAATGTGCTGGGTAATTATTTTTTTCTTTAAGTCCTGCTTAAATATTCTGTATAAAACTTATTCCGATCTACTTAGCATGGATGTCGTGGCCATATCGGAGATTTGCTCACTTCACGGAATGCTCGAGAATTTCGTAGAATATTCGCAATTAAAGAAATTTCATAAATTTCATTTAAAAAAATTATACACACAGATTTGTCCGACGTGGGAATTGAACCCACTACACCAGTGTATTGGAGAGCGGCGGCGAGGCGATCGCTTCAACCACGACACGTTCAATATAGGGTTAAATTAGAATTAAGTTAGAAAAAAAATTACGTCGACAATAATTGTCACATGGAATGTTGTTAATCTTACTGTTAATGCTAAGGCTCGGTTTCCACCAAAGCGGATAGGAGATGTGTTTGAACGCTGAACAAGGTTACGTTATTTACACATCTCTGCTAAGCTTCGGTAACGAAACCTGATTGGTTATTCAAACACATATACTAGATGGAAACCGGGTCTAAGTCATTTTAATGTATTTTTAACCGACTTCAAAAAATGGTTCTCAATTCGTCTGTATTTTTTTTTTATGTTTGTTACCTCTTAGGTAATTTTCGACTGGGCGAAGCGATTTTAATGATTCTTTATTTGAAAGCTGGTGCTTCCATTTCAATTTGGTCCAATTTCGTTGGAAAACCATATAAGTTTAAAATTATTTTAATTGAAGTCGTTTTTTTTTAATATTTTTAGGTCACATGCAACAAGGTGGTTCCCCGACACCTTTCGACCGTAACATGGGCACGAAGATGGCGGCTAAATGCCTTCACTGGCTGGTTGAGACCATCCAGAAAGGCCCGTCCAAGTCGCCCGACTCTGCCTGCCTGCTTGGTGTCGTGAAGAGACAGTACAAGTTCACGCCTCTCGAAGATTTGAAGTCACAGACTAACTTGGCGTAAGTATAAAATAGGAGCCTAATCTTGAAATAGTATTTCAAATGACTTACTCATCACTATGTCTTCACCAGTGGCGTAGCGTGCCTTGGCGGGGCCCCGTTTAAAAAAATATTTGGGGCCCTTATGAAGGGGAAAGATTGCACACAAAAAAATAAGTTTGCATAAAATTATATCTATTCATCATCTGTCACTTTTACCATATTTTTTACAAACAATTAAAAAACATTCTTCTTGCCTTTTTTTCGGCAAACTGATTTATTAAATAATTAATTGCTAATGATGACTTTAGTTTTTCTAAAGCTTCTGCCTCTATGGACAATTCTTAGAGGTCTGACAGGTGTTCATGTCCTATCGAAGTTATTAGGTATTTCTTTATTTTATTACTTACGCACTTTGGGGGCCCTCGTATGCCGGGGGCCCCGTATAGTTGATACGGCAGATACGGCGGTAGCTACGGCCCTGGTCTTCACTATAATTATATTTATTTGCAGCCAAAGAATTCCGAAGCAGCAATGGTGGATGAAACTCCGTCCTTTGCTTCGTATTTTGGCGAAGCACGAGTCCACGTACGAAGAGGAGGGAATGTACATGACTGTTGAACAAGGAGAGATTGATTCGGAAAATATTATTTAGATACCTACTCATTAAACATATAGCTATACATATGAATATATCAAATCTATGTATATTGGTTCTAGTTATAGGTAGCGACAAGAACAAATAATGCTCGATTCACATTCACAATACTTTCCAACAAACATGCAACAGTACCTACACACGCAAAACAGTACCTAGTAACCTTCCCATCCTTCTATATGCTTATCTTTATTGGCAGGATGAGCATATAACGCACATAAATAAAAGTGACAGCTGTATTCTTTTTCAAATGTCACTTGTGTCACTCTTAAATTCGGTCAGGTTATATTTTATGTGTCGGAGAAGACCTACCCGGCACCTCAGAAACTGGCTCTTTGTCTAAACTGTTTACTTGCCTATAATGTGATGTGACTTAACTACGCTTGATATGAAAAAATGTTAAATCTTATTTTGCGTGTCTATACGGCAGTGTTCTCGCCTAGTGCTTGTACTATACTTATGCTTTGAGTTGCCGTTCCGCTTTTGATCTCACCTCTCATAAACCCATTTTGACAGGCGAGCCGGGCAAGCATACGAGCGCGAGATAGTTTTTGTCATGTTTTCCAAAAAATATGACAAAAACGTGACTAAATCTATCGTAGGAGGCGTTCACAAGAGGTGATGTGTATTGTAGCGAACGGGTAGCAGATGTGAATTGAGTTTCAAGTGTATGCGACATTTAAATTTAATGTATGTATAATGAGACTAGAACTGCTATACCTACACTTGAAGGAACTTGGCAACTGACCTCTATGTACACCGACAGCGGCTTTGTCTATGGTCATTTATATCCATCGGTTGGATTTGTCTTGTTTGCCTTCATGTTGAGTCTTGTTGTACTATACTGCATTTTTAAACAATCTTATACACGTTGGGCTCGAAGTGTTCTTGACGCTAGCTGTAATTAAGCCTTAGCAACTATATAAATCTATAGTCAATTCATTTAGACTTGGCAAAAAACGTAAACAATAATGGCTGACGAAAAAAAATAGTGATGTGAATCATTTAATGAACTGTTATGAACTACTCAAAATGGCACTTCAACATTCATTCAGTGAATGATATTAATTAATTATAAGTCGCTGAATTCGGTTAAAAATGGACTTTGATTAAGTTATGTGTCGTTCGCGATTGAACGAATCTAAAGTACCTCTTATATTATTATTTTTTCCCATGATTTTTTTATTTTTTTTTATAATAATATGTACTATATTTTCACTATCCACAATTTTCACGATCAATAAATGAAATAAAATTTAATTTAATTAAAGTACAGCTTTCAATAAATTTAAGAATGGTTTGAACAATTTTAATTCATCATCACTGACTAAAACGTAAATCAATCCCATTCGTTCTTTAGTTCACTTGTTCCCATCCCTAAAATCAAATGTCAAACTTCCATGTCGTTTATTAATCTGTGGCTCGAAGTCTCCTTAGATAGAATAACGAAATTTGCAAAACGAATACATTTGCACAGTGAATTTACAATGAATATATGTGAATATTAGTGTGTTGGTGTGTGAACTAGTTTATACAACTCAATGTGGTAACGTACAGTGTGTTATTCTTTCGCAATATCGTAATTTGTAATTGGGGGAGGGGGGCGGGGTTGTTTACTGTTTTTGCCAAGTCTATATGAATTGACTATAAAAGCTGCGATGGTGCATCATAAAATGATTGATTTATTCTACCGCGTGTTAACAAGTATGGCCCTCGTAACGTAGAAACACGTTGGCAAGACATGACAGGATAAACAACGATGTCACAATTTTATATAGTCAAAACCGTATTCATTACCGATGAGCGCCGAGTTTCAAGTTGACAGCTGGTCATTCATTTAGTTCTGGCTTTTGTCGTTGGCAATGAGTGACGGTTTTGACCATAAACATGATCAGTATAGAATGAGGGTTCAAAGTCTTATATTGTTGTGTCTTGTCACAAGGGCGTGCTAGTCCTGCACCATAGTTTAAAGACGATGTTCTTGTACTATGTAAGTTAACAGTGTACTTCTGGAATATTCTCAAATAGTTTGCTATAAAGTCTTTAGTAAAGATGTGTCTAAATAATCAGGCTACACAACAGTTGTGTAGTGCTGAATTTGGACATATCTCAGTTTTTTTTGCATTATTAGACTGCGTAGCTAGATTTTCTGACTTGGTAGAGCTGTCAAATTTTCAATAGAAAAATGACAGTGATACCGAGGCAGTAAATGTTGCTGCTCTATGCATACACAATGGTGCGTAGTGTAATAATAATCATATTATGATTTTAATGAACATTGTTGTTACTGTAATCTCTAGTATTTGTGTTCTTGTAGTTAATGGTATAGAAAATGTTTAAACTGAAATTATTTTAGAACTAGATATTTACATTACCTATATAAATTATATCTCGTTAACATAAGTATTAACAATTATTAAATGAAATTAGGCGAGAGTTTTACGTTATGAGTCTGCCATTTTAGTTTAAGATTTAGAAATTTTCATGACACATTATTTTATATAAAATACATTTTAATATACACATTGGTTCTAAAAGCAAATGATTACCCTGAAAGCTTTGTTTTATCAGGTAACATATACCAGTGATGAAGGTATACTTACAAATTAACTAATTTAAATATAATATACCACCTACATCGATATGCGATAGCATGGCTGTGGACAGATAGTGGCGTTGTCTTGATTGGTGTATGGGCACCCTTTCGTCTCAGTAAATGATTCAATATTCACAGTTAAATCTATTTTTAACTCATTTGTGAACTGAGGCCGCTCCAGTGAGTATGCTTACAGTTTCATCGCTCAAATTGCATAATACTGTCCTTATCCGCTAATTACGACGACGACTTTTATTTTTTTTTTTGCAAATAATCTTGTTAATTTATTTAAATCAATCTAACTTATTTTGAGATGATTTTTGTGCCAGAGATTTTATTTTAAGTCTTATATTTTTTACTGTATCAGCTTTTATTGGCTATGAAGTTTATACAACTGAGTTTATTTCAGAAATATTAGTTGTAAGGCTCTAAGTGAAAATTAATCGGAACAATTTCTGTTACAGCAGTATTTTTTTGTTAATTCATTTATTTCGACGTAGGATTCACAATGCAAATGTATATGTTTATACAAATATAAAGTAATCATGTAATTTATACATGTATGTGTATATATTGAGAAAATTTTATTTGGAAATTTTTAATAAATTTTTGTCTTGGCTTCTATTGTTTTTATTATTATTTACCAATTATTTCTAATACTTTCCTAATCAGAATCAGTATGTGGACTCAGGTTAAATTTATTTGCCCCCTATCCTCATTGAGTAGGTATAATGTCTGTGCCCCTATCACCGTAAGTTTCTGTTTACGTTGTGTCTGTAGTACTAAATCTTTTCAGCGCTTTCTCTTATTAAATTCAAGTTTTTAAAACTGTTCTTTCATTTTTTACATATTTTTTTATCTTAAATGCGTTTGCTTCCATTTATAACTGAAAAGTAAGGAAATTATGCAAAATGAAAATAAAATGTGAGTAAGTGGCAAAATATTACATCTCATATAAATGATTATTTATTAGAGACGGCTTAGGAAACAAAGACGAAATTTTCGTGTCCTAAATAAAATATTAAATTCTAGCTGTGGCCCGCGACATCTGCCGCATGAAATTTGATTTTCATACTATTTTCTTTTAAATTACTTGCATAAACTTTGTGGCAATTTCAAATGGCTAAACGTGCTCTTTCTCTAATTAAAATAGAGTGACCTAGAAACCTAGAAACTTATAATTCCATACATTTTTAATTTACACTTATACTCAGAACATATCAATTATTACTGATTTAAATTCATCATTAGATAATACTGCTAACCGGCCCTAGTCCCACCTTGTAAAGACAACATTTTACGATTTTTTTACAATACCTTCGTCTGCTACTATAAACTAAGTCTGTGACTCACCCACTCACCGGTAGATTAGATTGATCGTGTTGACGCTATCAGTTTGATAATAATATAAGCCTACCGAGAATACTAACCCCAATAAGTTTGAATACTCCAGTATTGGGATTTAAGAAAAACTTTTTGACATCCTGTTTCTGAATATTTTTTTTAAATTGATTACTTAAAATAAGTTCTTTAATGACTGATATGTCTTTGATATCAAAATTAATATTTAATTTCATATAATTTTTTAGATAAATTTACGTTAAATGCTTTACAATAGGTATTAGGAATTCAGTTGATGCTAACGACTGCCAACACAACAACTTTGGTGTTTCCGTAATCAACAAACGACGTTGACGTTTAACCGCGTAGCAAGTGAAAGTGTCACGTCGATTGGATTCCTGTCAGAAATAATATTATTCTCGTAAATTATACTTCACTCGGATCAAGGTACGATATTTTTATCATTTTAACAAATTAAATCTGTTTTTGAATACTTTTTAATTTATAACTTATGCTTCTTATACAATTTTGTAAAACATAATGAACAATTTCAGGGATAGGTTATCGCCGGAAAAATGGTTGTTAAGCCAGCGATTGGAAGAAAATCTAACAAGAACCCACCCATTTTCAGTCATGAATTTGTGATTCAGAATCATGCGGACATTGTGTCTTGTGTTGTTATGGTGTTTTTAGTCGGGTTGATGGTTCAGGTGAGTAGCGAATACGTGCCACGTAAGCCAGGTTGCACCGTGAAAATTGCTGCTTAAAGCCTGTTCTTTTCTTACTGTTCATGACTTAAATCGTATGTTTATCTTGCAGTCGACTAGTCCCATAGCGAGTTTATTCATCAGCCTACACCACAATGTCAGTGGACTTGAACCTAGTAGAGAACTACCAAAAGGAGACCCATTCTTCTATGAAGCAGGATGGAAAGACGGCTGTGCAGTATTCTTTTACTCATTGGTGTGCATTGTGATGCATGCCATTCTTCAGGAGTACATCTTAGATGTGAGTTATTATAGTTGTTACGTATAACATATGTTACAATGATCTAAATTATACTAAGTACTGATTGACAGTTACTGTATTTCAAAAATGATGTTTTGTTATTAGAAAATCTCAAAGAAGTTCCATCTGTCCAAATCAAGACTGAGTGCCCTAAATGACTCTGGCCAGCTGGTTGTGTTCCACTTAGTGACACTTCTCTGGGGAGGTGATGCTATCCTCCGTGAAGGATTTGTCTTCAATGTTTCTCAGCTGTGGGATGGTGAGTACATTATGAACATAATAATGAAGATATTTTAGTTGTCTTTTAGCTGCCATTATCTGTTTATGAGCATGGTGAGGGTGAGTCCATTTCAGAAGTACATAATTATTAAAAATAATTTTATCATTAAATTACTTACACAATTTATAGCAAATTTGTAATAAAACCATTTTCTAAATGCAATATTTTATATCAAACAAAATTCATAACTTCACATTAGTTCAGTAATATGCCATAAGTTTGCATTTTATAACTAACTTGAAATTTGATTTTTATAGACAAGGGTTTTGTCTTATAAAATCATCTAAATGTATAATACATACCTGAAACATAATGCATCTTATTCATATGCAGTAAAGTTCTAAACATCAAATATTTTTAAGAACAACAGGATAGTATAAAATTAACCCAAATATGAAATACCTATAGTATAAATATAAGTGTTATCACATTCTTATCTCTTTGTTAGTATATTACAAAATAAATGGATGGTTGATTACATAATGAGATATATTATCTATGAAATGATTTGCTTAATTATCTTATAATAATATTAAAATTGCCTTTCTAATTACGTCATTCAATAATAGTTGCAACACATAATGTACTTTTAAAGGTAAAGCAAGATACTTGAAAGTGGAGTTTTAAAATTCAATGGTCAATTGCATGATCAATATAAAAGCAATATCACCAAAATGACAACATTTTGTGTAAAGCATTAATTAACTAAAACAGGTTTATTGGCACACAGTACTTGTAGAACACTCATTCATTTACATGAATACTATTTAATACACTTACATATATATATACACTTACATATAGATATTCATTAATATTTTTAAATCATCCCTGCACTGGGATTTATGTCTGTATAGCGGGGGTGGTCAAAAACATACATACATCCCACACACACATAGCACACCCAGAGTCAGAACAAATCTTTGCAGATTACACAAAGATTTGTCCCGTGAGGGGATCGAACCCACAACACCAGCGCAGTGGTAGCGTCAAACAAACAAACACAATGAAATATATAGTTATGGTAAACAATACATTTAATTGTGTATGAAATGTATTGTTTACGAAAACTATAGTATGATAGAGAAGAGAAAGGCATGGAAGAGGAAAACGGTGTACTCTTATATAATGAGGAAAAAGCAGGAAAATATTTGTTGTATCTCAGTGTATATAGTAAACTAGCTTCTGCGCGCGGTTCCGTCCGCCTAGCCTATGTCTGTCCTCAGGTCTACACCATCAAGATTGGTCTGTGGCGGATTTACAAATTTTAACGTATAGGCTGGAAAGTTTTTGCCGCCCTTGCCTCTTGTCAAGTCCTAGATTATTTTTAAGATTCAAAAAGAAAACGTGAATTAATGCAGAAATCATTTTGAATTCTATGAGCTAATTGCATGCAGCAAAAAAAAACAGTCCTCAAATTTGCCGCCCCAAAAATCTGCCGAACTAGGCTCCAGCGTACTCAGCCTGCTGGTAAATCCGCCACTGAGATTGGTACAGTTGTTAAGCTATAAAAGAGTAACATACAGACATATTTATTATTATTAGTAAGGATAGAATAGATGGGTATTCATTTACTTAACGGGTAGACATTTTGTGAAAGAGATTAAGAAGGCAGCACTACTTAACTGTCTGGATGTATTAGGTGTGTGTGCCACAGGGTGTCAAATTATATTTCTGGCACTACTCTATTATGGTCTGTTAATTAGATAAGTTTGTAACTACTGGCCGACAAGCATCATAACATCATGCATCTTCTTCTTCGTCGTGTCGATGGCTGAGTCAAATTTGATTGGTCCAATAAGGGGTCACTGTTATAGCGCTCTCGTCGGCGTCAATGAGCGCCTCTTTTGTGCAGGTGGTAGGGCATTTTGGACAGTCAGTAAGGTGGTCAAGGTTTTGACTTGCCATCGTGGTGAAAGGATTAGCCAATTCGCTTTTAAGGTCTCGCGAATTGCCCAGGGTGCGCCGGACGTAGGGAATTGTTGTGTACGTCACTCGGGGATGCTCCTTTCATGCACATCATGCATATATTACTCAGATGGATGTAGCAGAGGTGGTTAGTTAGCACTCACACTTCACCTGTAATATTTAGGTCCCATGTGAGCCTATTGCCACCTACCAGGTTACAATTCCAACTCTGTGTTGCTATTGAGAATGTTATGTTGGTTTGTTTGTGCTGTAATTGCTACTTGTCATTAGGTATACTATAAAGCCCGTTTAATGCACATTTCTCCTAAAATACTAAGTATACTGAGTATTGCTAGGCAGGATGAGCTACTAACACCAACCATATACATAGATATGCTAATTTGGTATTAATATGTAAGATATAGCTTTCTACTTTGCCACTAGGTCACTATAACAGTAGTTTAGCACAGTTGTTGGTATGGCTGTATTACTTTTACATACTCTAAGTAAATAGAGTAGTTTAAAGATTCAAAAATTGAGGATGAGCCAATAAAATGGTAACAACCTAATATTATGGTTTGACAGCACAGATCTGGATTCCGGTCTGTGATATACAGTCTTCATTCTTTTTTAATAGTAAGAAAAGTAGATATATGCTTAATGCTGTTTGAAGTTTTAAGAAGCTATTTTCAAAATCGAAATCAAAATCAAATCATTTATTTCCATGGGCCCCAAGGGGCGCTCGAACACGTCAAAACAAACATCAAAACACAAAAAATATAAAATTAAAATAAAACTTAGCTAACTAAATTATAATACTTATTGTAATAAAATGATTTGACACCGGAAGTAAAGTTCTTATTAGGGACTCGCTGAATATTTGTTTAATAGTATTTGGTATTCGGCAACTTAACCGAAAATTACTATGGAGGGTGCAAAGGTGTTTTTACATCCACACTTCACCAACATTTTTACGATCCAAAAATTTAACGTGAATAATGCAAAAAAAAACGTTACCCAAATTTGCCGCATCAAAAATCTGCCGCCCTATAAGCTCGAGCCTACTCAGCCTGCGGGTAATTCCGCCACTGTTCACCAATGATGTCAACCCCATAAAGACATTTTATTCATGTTTTAGGATACCCCAACCACCCAATGAGCTTCCTGCTGAAACTGTGGTGGATCGTGCAGGCCTCATACTGGATCCACACCATCCCTGAGTTGTACTTCCAACGCATCAAGAAAGACGAGTGGCTTGGACGCATCAGGCATGCCGCTGTCGCTTTCGGATTCGTCGCTTTGGCTTATGGATTCAAGTAAGTATTTTTTTTATATATTAGCACCTACGTGCGGCTTTGCGCTGTAGGTATATGGATAAAAAGTAGCCTATGTCGTTTCTCAGGTCGTGATCTATCTCCATACCATTTTTTGTCAATATTGGTTCAGTAGTTGAGCCGTGAAAGGTTAACAGACACAAGGACAAACAGAGTCACTTTCTCATTAATAATATTATAAAATAAGGATATTTTTATGATGCCATAATTTTCTGTGATACTGATGGATGCTGTAATAATAGTCCAAGATATGTCCATACATTGAAACTTAGTGTTTTTGTACGCCAATCGATTGCCATCTTATTTAATAGATCTCGAAAAATAATTAACCGGAGGATTTAGGTGTGGGACAAAGTACACTCTACATTTAATGCAGGTGACTTAATAAGTTGTATGTTTCTTAATTTTATTTTACTACTTTGTTGTCATACTTGATATGCTTGTCTTAGCAAAATTTTCCATCTTGATTCCTACGTGTATTTGTGAAAAGCATTTTCAAAGATCACAGCCAGTTCAAAGTGGCATTAAAACTACTAAGTTTCAATGCCACTTGGCAGTGGGTGACTAAATCTCTACTACCAGAAACTTGATAACCGATAAACAGGTTATCAAGTTTTTAATAGTTCTAAGTAAATGTAGGCATATGTCTATGTTAGCGTCTATGTTTATAATGATACATAATACATAACATAACATCACGCTTATATTACCCACAAGAGTGTGGCAGAGATGTACAACACCCACACTTCATCTGTTATGTTTAGGTCCCATGGGATAGGGGGTGAGCCTATCGCCATCCACTGGGCACAATTCCAACTCCGTGCTGCTATTGCTAATTTTCTTACGGAAAATTCACAAATAACACTTTGCTCGACCCGGGAATCGAACCCGAGACCTCGCGGTGAGAGGTGCATACGCTAACCACTAGACCAACGAAGCAGTTTTTATTATGAAACAGTTATAAATAAATATACATAGTATTACTGCTCGTAAAAGAATATAGAGGAGATATAAAAAATGCACAAATAACTGAAGCACACAGCAAACATGGAAGTGAGTTATAAAATTTTATCATAATCTATTCTTATCTAAAGCTCCGAAAAAATATACTGAAACATACTGGTAATAAATGTGATAACAATGAAATACATACATAATATCATACATATCGGTATTCACTACTGGTTTTGTTTGATTAACATTCGTTAGACTGTTATGGTAACTGCTAATAATTATGCGATAAGGCTATTCAAAACATAATTGTATAATATATAATGTAAAAAACCAAAACAAGATAGGATTTTTTTAATTATGATGTGGTTTTAAACTTCATTATAATTGTTAGAGAGAATACTTTGTAGTTCGTAGTGCAAAAAAAATCGTGCCTTAGGTAACCATAATTCCTTTCAGTTTTATTTATAATGAAGCCATACCTAACCTTCTTGCTCTATGGATACACAATGTTAGTATACTATGGTATTCCACGTAAGCATGCTGCAAACAAAACTGGTTTGATTGTATGTTTGTTTAATAAGATTCAGTCACAATCATATTGTTATGTCCTTTATATAAGACTATTCATTCATATCATTTATTGCAAATATAGGTCAAAAAAGATGTTACATTGATTTGTTTTTACGAACATAGCTATACTATGCGTGTTTGTACTGGACCATTCTGTCAATTTGACGATAAGGGGAATTCCCTTTTAAAGTAGCCACTTACGATAGCTTGTCGGGTTTCCAGTTGAGTGTAGCTGTTTTATAGTTCGCACGCCGAATGATGATCCCTATGACGTTTCAACTGACAGTTGTAATAGTTATGCGAAACAATTTCAATAAAATACTGTTTTTTCAGGCAAATGTCATGTCATACAGCCAGGTCATTCAACATAATAAGCAATATTTATTTATTTTGAAAAAAAGATTACGCGCATTGATGGACATAAAACACTAGATAAAAAACCGGCCAAGTGCGTGTCGGGCCACGCGCAGTAGGGTTCCATAGAAAAATATTTTTAATTTTACTTTTTAACTAAATGGCGTCCTTCAGAAAGGAAATGTTTGTAGTACACGAAACCAGCTAGCACGTATGACGAGATGTATGAATGTTGAGGAAGCGAAAGAAGTATGTAAGGAGCGAAGCACATGGCGTTCCATCGTCTCTGCCTACCTCCGTGGGATAATAGTAGGGGAGACCACAATGCTAAATGGGGATTTATTCGAGCGTCGTAGAGACCTATTGGGTTGCAAAGCTTAGATGATAAGAAGAAAAAAATGTTATTATGATATACCTATTCATCGGTGGGGGAAGCGGCTATAGATTTTTAAATATGTAAAAAAAAACTGTTGCATGGACATCCTCGAGCGCGTCAGATATTGATAGCATCAATGCCCTACGTATTTTTAACAATGAACGTATGTTAATCTGATCGTTTGCATGATGCGGGTGGTTGTATGTAAGGGTTGAAAATTAAACAAAAATAAAAATAATCGAGCGCGTCAGATTTTCTAAGGGAGTGTTAAGTGCACCAAAAAAAAGCTCTCATTCACTAATCTGACGATTTCGATGGGACGCAAACTCGCGGGCATTCTCATAATGTGCAAAAAAAATTCGCCATTTTGAAATACTCAAGCGCGTCAGATTAAGATATAAATGGATCATCTTTATGTTCTAAACGTACTGTCTCATAATCTGACGATTATATAGAGGGATTCGCCTGATCTGACAAAAAGAAATTAGGAAAACGGTTCATCCTAAAGGCCATCCCTGCAACTGCCCGCTAATTCCATTCCTGGGCGCTTAAAATTGTAATTATGACATTTTTAAGCTCTAAATATAGTTTATGTGATATTTGAGTTAAAAGAAATAATATTTCTATGCATTTGAACTCTCCCAGCTTGAAAGTCTTTCAATTCGTGTAATTAACATTATTTTTGAATAAATATTAATTAATAAGATATTATCACTAGGTTATATTAATAATAAATAATGAACTATTTTAAAAGAAACATATAATATGTTAAATAAATAAATAATGATACTTAAGTTAGCCGACGTTTTTAATTTTTTGATTTTATTTTTAATAATTAAATAAGAACAAAAAAATATTTTTTAAACATTGCACTTACAGTTTTTGAAGTTTTTTTACAAGTGAAATTTATTTTTTTGTAATAATTTTTTCAATAAAAATCATATTTATATGTCAGCTAACTTAATTTGCATAATAATTAAAATTTTTCATAATTATCGATTGTAAACTATTGATTTAGATTGATTGATTTAGAAAAATCTTAAATAATATTGAATTAAATTCATATGATAATTAATGATTTTATATTTATACGGCACAGCTAAATTTTTACTATAATAAAACCTATTTGATAGTTTTTAACATTTTTCTTCGATCATTTTTTATTAGATTTTTTCATTTTTCGTCATGGCAGCAGAAACCAGAGTGGAGACGGAGTGAGAGAGTAATAGATAGAGAAAGAGTCAGAAAGGAATAGAAACGCGGAGAAGGAAATGTAAGCATCACGCAGCTGCACGCATTTAACTTTATCGAGGAATTTTTGTTATTTCGGCTTGCGGAAATCGTCAGATTATATATTTTTCATTATTCTTGAATTAAATCCTTCATAATAAAAAAAAAATTAGCTACGCTCGAGAATGTCAAGATGACATTTTTTTTTTACAACTTTGCTGCCCTCCCCTTTCTTTGCGTCACTCTCAAATTGACAGATTAGTGGAATATACACTTTTTAGGATGTAATTAACTCACCCTACTTTAATCTGACGCGCTCGAGAATTTCTGATGGTCAATTTTTTTTTACTAATCTGATCCTGTATCCTGCACGGGCGGCCGCATATATGGGCCTCATGTTTGGTGGAGGTACTTAACCGGGTACAAGGTATCCCCCTGTATATTAATCTGCCGCGCTTGAATAAATCCCGAAATCCCTTAATGGGCTCCTCTACCATAAAGGCGTGATTTTATATATGTATTATGTATGTTTATTTATGTTTCAAGAATTTTGAACGAAATATTCTGAGTGACTGCATCTGACATTTCGGACCCCTATTCCTCTTGAACGAATGAAGTGAACTTATCCGCTATAGTTTTCCTTTAAAGTTCATTACATGTACTACCGACACAATTTTTTTCAGATTTTAGGATCCAGTAGTTTAGCTTTTGGGGGGGGGGGGGGGGACGCCCTACTCGAACAAAAATTTGCTCTTTAAAGTTAATTATCTCGCAAACGGATCCCTAAATCAAAAAACTGTCTTAGCAACCCCTAAACGTTTTTAAAAGTCCTATCTAACAATACCCCACACTATGGGGTAGGCGACAAAAAAATATTTTTCCAAATTTTACTCTACGACTTTCTTTGTTTAGTTAACATACATGTTTATGCAAAATTTCAGTTTTCTAGCACCAACGGTTTCGTCGCTATGCCTTGGACAGACGGACAGACGGACATGGCGAAACTATAAGGGTTCCTTGTAGGTACTACGGAACCCTAAAAAGTAACAGCCTTATTATATTTTATTGTACTATACTTTAATTTTTATTCAAATTGCATAATTTAAAGAGTTTAAAATTCTTTTTTTTAGAATTCTTTTTAGTTTGATTTTGAAGATCCGCTTGACCCTGTATCAGATTTCAGATTATAGAAATAAAATACAAACTGCAAAGCATTTGTTTAATTTTTCCAACAAATTATCGATATTTTGTTTATCGATGTGTCCCTTCTTTGTCGATAACAGCTAGACGACGTAACTTTTGCAGCACGTACCATGTACATTTGCATTGAGTTTTTTTCCATTATTGCCGAACAATTACGTAATAATTTCTTAATATTCATTTTTATAATTTACAAATGTACACAATTATGATTTTTTCGACTTTTTAATGGACCTCTAAAGGACTTGATGAGACAGGACGTCAGTACAATGTTAAGCGCTAACGAACTGTCATAGGGATCATCATTCGGCGTGCGACGTATAGTGGGTTCCATATTCATTATATCGGCTATATTATTACCCCGAAAGGTGTTGCAGACTTATATTTTACATGTTATGCTTTTGTTCTATGTCAGCGATGGCAAACCTTTGGCACGCGTGCCACAGATGGCACGCAGCATAAACATTTTGGTACGCGAAATCCACAAATTACCTGAAATGGGCACGTCGTGGCCTCATAATTCTTTGTTTTTATAAAATAATGGCACGTGCATCAATAAAGGTTCGCCATCCCTGTTCTATGTGATAGGCCTTATCGCCACCTACCGGGTACAATTCTAGATTCCGTGCTGCGCCTGATAATTTCATGACGAAAACATACCAAATAACAGTTGCACAACCCAGGGCTTGAACCCGGGACCTCACGATCTGCACTCGCATACGCTTATCGAGTCGGAAGTCAGAGACATTAGCTACAATTTTTTATCGGAATTTTTGTAAATGATTTTGTATTAATATGCAGTTCTTTTTCAACAGGTTCCAGCGTGCTGGTGTATGCTTGGTAGTGTTGCACTCCTTGGCCGAGTTTGTGGCACACTGCTACCGTCTCAACACCATCCTCAGGGGAGAGCGTGAAGACTTCTTAGACAGATGTAAGTGTTACTTGAAAGTTTATGAGAAAGTCACCAGCAAGCCGAGTTCATTGTTATACCTTATAGTTTTATATACTGATCTGCGTCTGGTGGACTATGGCCTAACCCTTTTCATCATGAGAAGAGGCCCGAGCCCAGCAGTGCGACATGTACTAGATACAGGGCTGCGGTAATTATTATTATGTGTAATTATATTTATAAATGGAAAAGCTACTGGGGGTTCAAAGAAATTATGAAGAACCCGGAAACCAAGATGTCAGTAAAAGCTAAACTATACAACACCTGTATACTACCAGTATTAACCTATGGCTGCCAAACTTGGGCACTCACCAAAGAACAAACTAGGAAACTGAAAACCTGCCAGACAGCCATGGAAAGGAGCATGCTCAATATAAGGAGAGTGGACAGAATAAGTAACAAAAAGATCAGAAAATGCACAAAGATTGAAGATGTAACAAAAAGAATAAATAAACTGAAATGGAGATGGTCCGGCCACATAGTAAGGGGAAAAGACAAGTGGAACAAGAACATATTATTTTGGCATCCAAGAAATAGGAAAAGAAATCGAGGAAGACAATATAAAAGGTGGGAAGATGAGATAAGAGATATGGGTGGGAAAATCTGGACCAGAGAAGCCCAAATCAGAGAGAAATGGAAAGAAATGGAGGAGGCCTTTGCCAATACTGGGCACACAGACAAATAACTCCAAAGTACTTAATTAATGCATGCAATAAATAACAATTGAATACGGATTAAGAACTTCAACTAAAACAATATTAATATTATAATTGAATTTAATCTAATGATAATATATAAATGTAATTTAATGAATTTATTAATAATGAATTGTAAAATATGTATGTCTGAATAAAGGCTTATATTATTATTATTATTATTATTATATTTTTAAATATACGTGATTTTTCCCTCAGTCCTGAGCGTGATCAACGGTTCAGTGTTCGTGGTGGTGCGCCTGTGCTCGCTGGTGCTGGGAGTGCTGACCTTCTACTTCGGGCTGGCCGGCGCCGCGCTGCTGCCGCTCAGAGTGGCTGCCCTTTCTCTGCTCGTGTCCTTCCAGGTAACTTATCCATACATAGGTGGATGGTCAATGTTTTATGTGACATTTTTACTTCGATAAATCGGTTGAAAATTATGGGACCAGCAGGATTTGAACCTGCGACTTTTAGCACACCGGGCAGTCGCTTTAACCAACCAACTAAGGTCGCTTCTTGCCAGGACCCTAAATTGCTCAGCTGTATGTTACGTCTTTTTGTGACGCCACGTTCATCCATTTGTTCCTATCTTAAGTAAGATACAAACCAACATCATCCTACTTGCTACTTACTAAGCATAGCTAAGTGCTATAAAAAATAATTAATAAGAAACATAATTGAATCTCAATTTTCATTCTCGAGTAAAAGACCTAGTCAAACTAATTTCAATGTTGATCTTGTGAAAACATCTACTAGAAATACTGATATCACAGTATTTTTTTGAGCAGTTTTGCTAATAACAACCAAATGTTACCATTTCTTTTTATTTGTACTTCGCATTCGGTTCACCTGCGTTTGCTACAAGGACTAACAAAAAGAAATAAGACATTGTAATCTCAAACAAGATAACATGTCGCAGCATGAGTCGCATCTAACAAAATTGTTTTGTTTCCTAACAGGTGTACTTGATGTTCAACTTCATCTCTGAAACCATCAAGCAGAGGCAGGAGATCCGCCAGCAGGCACAGGCCAAGCCCAAGAAAGAGAAAAAGGAAAAGCCAAGGAAGGAGAAAGGTAATAAACATCTACATTTTGTTGAGAATATGGGTTACTCACGTTATTTTAGCCGGGATATGCCGACTAGCAACTGCCAACTAACTGGGCGATTAATCGCGTTTCGTCGAAGGTCGCGCGACGAAACGCAAATAACGTGAGTAGCCCGTATTCTCAATAATAATGTCTTCACCTCACGTCGTTTTTAATAATACAGTAGAGCGTCGATTATCCGAACTAATTGGGGGACGTGGGTGTTCGGAAAACCGGTATTTTCGGATAATCGAACTACATATTTCGAAGTTTATACTATAATCGAATATATGTAGAACTATAATTGAAGTAAACATGTATTGATTCAGCCATATATATTTACGTACAGGTAAATGAAAACCATATTATTTGCATTTATATCTTTAATGACAAATAGGAAATAAACAAAAAAAAAAAGTGCAGACAATCGTGTAGTAAAACTTGTCTTTACTTGTTACAATTAAAAAAATCTTGAATCTTCTTCTGCCTAAGCAAGCCTACCCACTTACGAGCGGCTAGATCACGTACTTTTTTGAGAACAGATATTTAATACTGGTTGCGAAGTTGCATACGAGTACAATAACAAGTGCGCGACAAGCGACAAGTGCGCGACTACTGTTCGGATAAGCGGTCGTTCGGTTGATCGACGTTCGGATAATCGACGCTCCACTGTAGTATCTAAATTTTATTTTGACTAGCATCCGCCTTCCGTTCTGCTCGATTGGCACGTCGATAAAAAGTAGCCTATATAAATATATACATGTTCTTGCGTGGAAGAGTAACAAACATCCAAACATCTTTACAAACTTATGCATTTATAATATTAGTAGGACATAAGTGCTCCCCGCAGGTTTACTTGCGTTAAACTTATCTTCTCTTGGGATGTATTGTGATGCTGAATAGCCCTAGAATAAGACTGTCAAATTCAAACAGCATTCAAATCAAAGTATCCCTATTCAAGTTATGAGATACGGGAGTTACTCACGTAATGTTGATCTATTTAGTCGACCGCGGTTTCGCCTATACGTCTAGGCATTTTCAAGAGAATGCAAAAAGTCGCGCCAGAGTCGCAGCCAGTCTTGCACTGAGACCAACATTACGTTAGTAACACCCGTATTTCATAATTTGAATAATGTTACAAACTCAAGTCAGTTTTAATAAAAACATTTATATATAATCATTGTCAAGGGAGATACCCTTGACAATGATTATATTTTTAAGAAATCATGAGTAAATGTAAAATTTGCGCGTTCAAACGACACAGCCTTTTGTCCAGTGATATAAATCAATACTTATATCGAGATACATTGTATTATGAGATGTCCAATAACGACCGTAACCTCGGTGCATCGTACATCACACAATTTATATCATTGACGTGGACACTGATTGCTAATAAAACGAATAAACCAATATACTCACTATTGTTCTCTACAATATTTTCATTTTGTCTGTCGTAAAACATAATTGATTCTGTATTTTATTATGTATATATTATTAATTACACTTCTTCTTCTTAGAAAAAGACAAACAATATATCGGTTGGAAACAATACGTATTTTCAGTCGATATATTTTTATAGCATTTAGTTTGACCTAGAGCTTTACTTTGCAATATTGTTATTAGAACCTTTTAATTTTGAGATGATTTGAAATTTTACTTTGTTTTATTCTGTCTCCCGCTTCCTCTAACATTGGCTAGTTCAACACTATAATGCGATTAACAATTTCGGTGCCTAGGTTTTATAGTTTTTGGTACCCGATTGGAACGCCAAGCTTCAGTGACCTTGAAAAATAGACGTTTCATAATAATATATTTATTTTTGTTAACAGTAAAGAAGGCGCCCGTAGAAGAGTCTGACCTCCCAGAAGTGGACCAGAACACGAACAAGACCCTCCGGCAGCGCGCCGCCGCCGCCAAGGCGAAGTGAACTCACTCCATATACACTTGACATTAGTATTCTTAGGTTCTCGTCCCCCCTTCCCCGGTCAAGTCTTTCCATTACTACATTTACTCAAAGATATCTACACTGGACTGCACATAAATTACACCGTCAAGACAACACGCTTGCTCTCTGAAGCTTCGGTTTCCTAGCATAGCGGTGTGGAATAATGCGGTCGTAAAGATAACGGTACAATGACGTCACTAGAACGTTGCCTTGTAAAACAAATGTAGTGGTTTCCTAGAGAGCGGTGATCGACCTAACGTATTACATATTAATCGTGTCACGGTAATAATATTACGGCCGCATTATTCCACACCGCTTTCCTAGGAAATCGAAGCTTGATTGAGCAATGATACTGTCGCGATATTAACACGATCTACAACTTTCCTAATACATATGTAAAGTCTAGTGGTGACGGTGTGTATGCATTAACTTCATCTTCCTATAACATAGCACAAATGTATCCCGAGATTCGTATTCGACTCTGATACGTAAACGCTCGAAATCAACGCTCATTGAGATGTTAACCATTGTATCATGCTCGTACGCGACAAGACTTACTTTTATCATAGTTAATAATTATATTGTATTTCCTTTTATCATTTAATTTAGACTGTGGAACATATTATCGTCATTAAAAGTATAGTGGATACAGGGTTGTAAAAATATCTCCTAAAGTGTAAAAAATGATGTGTAGGTTAACTGTTGTTTATATGAATATATTGATAAGAATATTGAACTACTGTGTTTTCATACACATTAAATGATGAAAATTCCATTTTTTATTTTGCATTTCAGAAATTATTTTGTGTTACGAAGGATTCCAGCAATTTTAAATTATATTTTTATATTTATGATATACTTTTACAATAGTTTAACTGTTTTGTGTCGTTCTATAAGTTTCCAATGGGGTGCTGCTCAGTTCTCTCTCTTTCTTACATTCATGCATTTCATGTGAACATATTACTAAGTTGTGTTACGCTATGAGATTGGATCCGTGATTATTGTTATACTTTTATGTGGAGTAAAGAAATAATGAAATTATTCTTCTTAATGTGAAATTGTGCTCATAAATTATTATATAATTTTCATGAGGATGGTCAATTTATAAAAGCTTGATGTTATTTTTATTTCAAAATAAATTTTGTAAGGATATTTTTTTTTATTATTTACAACATTACTTAATTTCCCGCTTGGTCTTCTGACTTCTTTGAATGACTGAAAAGAAGTGTTACGAGACTGCAGTTGGTGTAGAAGGTGTATAGAAATACACTATACACCAGATACATACATACAAACTAAACAACTTTGGCTCTACTACATGCTACTACAAATTTATTTCATGGTAATAAAAAAATATAATTATCATAAAGTAATTTTTCGAGCCATTTCCAGTTACATAGGTTTCGGCTTCTGGTCTAACGGATTAAACTGTATATCAGTATTTTACGTGGAGCGACTGCCATCAGACCTCCACAACACTGTACAAGATGATACTCTTTGTAAGACTAGTTGTCAACTTTCTGGCCTCTGACTCCCGTAACGATTGCCATAGATCTTCAAATAGCAACCTGGGCCGACGGCTTCAATGAAAGAAAAGAAAGAAAGAAACGTTTATTCTGGCAAATCTTAAGCTTAGTATCACTTCTAAAACGACTTATAATTAAATTGATGTGCCAAAAAAGGTACACACCTCAGCATAATACTGCAGCACATCAGCACGACAGCGCTGGTATTCTGGTGCGCCCTGATTGCGAGTAAGGTAGTGCGACATTCGTCCTAATGATGACGTATTCCACTGTCACAACACTGTCAAGACACTTTTATACAGAAAATACAATATAATTGTAGTTAAAAAAATAAACAAATAAAAAAAAAATGCTCTCCGAGGCACGGAGGAAAACTCGCTTTGTTGAAATAGTCACCCTTCCACTGTCAACCGCGGTTAGCCTTGCTGAACCCGCATGGTCGATTGGTCCACGCATTATAATTATGATAAAGAAAAATAATTATCGTATTTTTATGTATTTCATTCAATAAAATACGATATTTATTTCAATCAAGCAGGCGTCTGAATAGAGTTTGTAAAAAACACGTCATAAATCCATTTACTAGTAACATTTTATCAGTGCGTAAGTATCTTACTAATCATTTCTTTTATTAATATAATAATTTTATAATAGATATAGTGCAAATGTGTTGGTACATTGTATTTTTTTTAATGTCTAGATATTAGTGAAAACTTAAAATTGGTTTACTGTCATTAATCTGTCACTAGTGTACATTACAATATACTATAAATAAGTTTTCCATATCTTAAATAAATAAATAAACTATGTGATTAGCATTGGCACTCACGGTTATAAGTTTTAGAGCTCACCATTTTCTCACAAGGCTGCAGCAAGCTTGTTACAAAAAGCTTAAGCGTTGGCGTTGGTGGGCTTTTGTGCATCCTTACGACCTTATACTGGCCATTAAGGATTTACATAATATCCTTCATTATACATTCGTCGCTACCGTTTTCATTCACGTTACCGAGAGAGTTTACACGCTTATAATTTTGACCTGTCTGCCAACTCTGCCAACACCCTAAGGCTGGTTCCACAATACACTAATGATGTTGGTATGGTTGAGTTTGGACGTCATATTGACTAATAAAATTATATTTCGCTAGGCTATGTATCTGTCGTCGTCTTATGATATCTAGATAGTCAGTCAGTTATTACACCAATCGAGTGCACGGTTGGCGAAGTGGTTAAAGCGGTCGCCTCGGCGCTCTCCACTGCGCTGGTGTTGTGGGTTCGATCCCCAAGACAAATCTTTGTGCGATCCGCAATGGTTTGTGCCGACTCTGAGTGTGCTTTGTTTGTGTGGAATGTATGGTTGTAAACACCCCTGCGATACAGGAATTATTCTAAGTGCGAGAATCGTGAAAAAAGAAAGATGTTGGAATGTATCCGTCGACGTCGATCAACAGTTAAAACTATCACACCAATCGATCGATTTATTGGTGTATTAACACCCTAATATATCTCATCTCTTTACCCTTAAAACCGAGAGTATGGTTTAACTTAATCGAGTACGGAAAATATAATGCGAGATACCGTCATTGCCCTACGAATGTCAAAATAACCATAAATACAACTCAATAATTTCGAAGTTCCTGGGTGCGAAAATATTTCATGGGAAATTTCCCCACATCGGAAAATCGGTCCTGATAAATATTTACACGTCGTCTTATGAAAATCGCTAATGTATAAGAATATTGTATCGACGTTAAACCTAAATGCTCTGCACCCGTGAAGTTTAGCGTATTGTTGAATACAATATAATATAATAATAATATATAATCATCTAAAAACTTTCCTTGAGGGTTAATCTATTAAATGCAAGAAGAATTATTCAAATTCGAACAGTAGTTCCGGCGATTACCGCGATCAAACAAACAAACGAACTTTTTCACGAGGTTTCGTCTGCGTGGTTCATCGATGAAAAGTATGTTACGCGCTATATTTTAAAATTTTATCAAAATACATACAGCCGTTTTGAATATTAGTTGATACAAACAGGCAGACATGCCGACACAAGGATGTAAAATTAAAAAAATGGCTTCCTCTGTGTAGGCATTTTATGTGCTATTTCAATTTAATATATTTGTACCTACTTATTAGGTAGCCAAAGCCGGAAGCCAGTTACTTAAATAAAGTAACTAGAAATCTATCTTCTATTTCAAATTTTCTACCTAGTTACTTTAAGTAGGTATCTGGATGCGTACCTAAATGATACATACATTAAATTTATTTGTTCTGCATTTGTTGTCCAAAAATATTAGTTTATGCATATACTGTTTAATATCTATTGGTCTATTTTCAGAGAATAGTATGGCATGTTGTATTTAAGATTTGTAACTTTCTATGTCGCGGCCACAACATACTAAATTTAAGAATGTCAACGTTTGTGGTGACATACAATTTTATTATAATTTTAATAGCTACAAACAAAATATGATTATAAATTATTGTAGTAATTAATAAACTTGGCCATATAAAATGCAGTGAGGTCATTCTTCTTTATTAATTTTCACCTGAAATAATTCTAGATAATATTTGATTTTTATACTTGTTAAAACGTAAGTCTGAAGTACGATTTTTACAGAACTGTTTTTAGATTTGTTTCAATCCAAACCACATTGTAAGTATTCGCATTTTGTGCAAAGAAGCTACCAAGTTGATGAAGAATGAACTTACTTATCTTTTTCTTGAATTTTGAAAGCGATATACCTAATCGAAGCACCAGTATTTTTTTTTGCTTTCACTGAATTAGATTACAGCTTTTTGTCGGTGCGACAACGCGACGGGGACGCGGCGCCGACCGTTATTGCGTCTGCATCGAGATGCGCGTGAGTTTCCGCCGAGCACCGAGACGCCTCCAAACCGCGATATAAAGCCTTATAAACGTGCGAGCGAGTGCGCTAAAGCCAGTTCTTGCTCCACACCGGTACATACTACACGTACAAAATGCACAAAATCTCCCTGTTCTTCTTGTTGGCTGTGTTTGCCGTCGCACTTGCAGGTTAGTGCCCCTCAGTTTTTACCGCGTTGAGCTCACTTGTAGTTTACAATTTAGCTTACATATAATTTAAACTAATTTCCCATTCGATACAGGTAAAGATCGTCGATCTGAAAGGTTATTGATTCCTCAGAGCTGTAGTTTAACTCGTACCTTGATGGAGCAGAGTCCATCAAGGAGTCTATTTTGGTACCATAGAAATTCCTGTGCCATGTAGTTACGGTATACAGTCACTATAGTAAATATAGTATAATAGCAACGGGCGATATTAATATTATATCGCACTTCATTTTATTTAGCTTGTTTCAATGTTAAGGTAATACAAAGAGTAACACAAGGCTTTTTTATTGTTTAACAAAAAACTCCATTCGTGATGATATTTTTTTTTATGTGATCATCTCTGATTCTTATAAAAACCTTATGATTCTCCGTAGAATGAGTCAACTTTAATACAAGATTTTTGTCCATTAATTGTAAATTAAATGGGTTTATCCGGCAGAAAATTATAAAACCATAAAATATATACGGGATATGTAAAATGCATGATATTATCGCTAGTTCAGGTGCCTATTTTATTTAACTATTAAACTTCGTCTATCTTATAAATTAACTGTTTTGAACAAGGTAAGTAATTAGAAAAAAAATCGCAAATTACTAGGTATGATTGAATCATCAATAGTTTATATTAAATATGAATAAAATAGTAAATCGTGTTTCCTAAATCAAAGAATGTGGCATCCCGCCGGTCACGACACATGAGGTCACGGTTAAAAGCTGGAGATTCGTGCGTAAAACAACAGTGATTAGCGATGATCTCAGATTATTCCGAGGAGCTTCCTTGTTGAGTCTCTTTTGCTTAATATGCAACCTTTATTGTTCGGATATTTTCAGTTTTTTAATACCTTTCCGTTGATGAAGGATATTTTAGTTACGTATTTTGTGAGATGGTAGAGTGGTGACAACCCATGAATACTTCAAATGATAATAAAGTAAAGTATCTAGATACCAAAAAGATTTGTTAGTTAATCCGACAGACTACAGTTAGATTCTGGTAAGGAATTGGTCTCATATAGGCATATTTAGAAGCCTGGGTAGCTAGACAAGTAATCAGTGAATCATTAAATGGAATGCAAGGATTGTTGTGGAAATAATTATGTTGGTAATTAGTAATTACTGAACCACGTCTTTATCAAGATGAACGAATTGCAGTTTGTGGACCTGGCCGTAGTCAGGGAGAGGTAATGGGCTCGAAACCCTCCTGCACTTCCCTTAATTACATAAAAGATCTTTTCAAAATCTTACACTTACTACACAGTTCTGATTATTATTAATTTAATGTCTCAAAAACAACGGTTCGACACAAACAGTCTTTGTATCTACACCCGGAAATAGCTGGAATGCAACGATTATTGCCAGAATGCGTTTTTGCGGCGAGCGAGCAGTTGTTTAAACAGTCGGAGTAACAAGTTGTTGCTAACAACTTTGTAAATCACATTAACCTGGGGCCGTTGAGATACACTATATTATGTAGTATTTACTCTGGTTGCGCATTAGCATGTTAAGTGCAATGAAAAACTTCAACTTTTATGTCAAGTCAATTTTTTTTTTTTTGTGTTCCCCTGTATTTTTCGAGGTAATGCATAAGATTTTTGATGTACAAATACCTATCCTTACGTATGTAATAAAAAGTGTGCTTTACAAAAATCTAATCGACAACCGTACTCTGAAAGTAAATCTGAAAGTTAGGCGTTTAAAAAAAATTGAATTTATTTGTAAACCCATATTTACTTTTATTCTAGCTTGTTGATAAGGAAATTAATTTTATCGTACATGTACGTATCTGTACGTATGTATAGTATATCTAAGATGGGATGTCTCATGAGATATACCATCTTAAATATTTTTCTGCATGCCTTGTTCGTATAAATCGCTTGATGCCTGCCTTGTTCCAGCAGCCCAGTACTATGTGCCTCGCGCATACTACACGATAGACGCGGAGGGCCACGAGTCCGCCAGGGTGCCTCTGCGGCGCCTGCGCAGGTCCATGGGGCCTCCCCCCTACCCCTACAACGCGGGCGCTAATGCCAATGCCGATGCTCGTGCCAATACTTGTAAGTACTTTTTTTTACTTTTTCTTTAAATTAAATTAAATCTGTTAGCCATGCATGTTCTTATCGTGTTCTCGGGTTCGATGCCCGGGTCAGGCAGTGTTATTTGTGAACTTTCCGTCTGGATAGGAACTTGGAGTTGAAAGTGTGCTTGATGGATGGCGATAGGCTCACCTCCTATCCCATGGGACCTTAACATAACAGGTAAAATGTAGGTTTTGTACAACTCTGCCACACCCTTCTGGGTAATATAGGCATGATGTTATGTTTTGTTAGCCATGCATATCACTGCTTATCTATGAATTTCTCATGTTCATATCAAAATAAAAATATTGTATTATTTCTCAACTGGCATACCCGTATAAAATTTGTATGTAATTGACATTAAATTAATTCAATATCTGTGCTATAAACAGTGGAGCAGTAGGTAAGCATACATTGCCTATGTATAGGAGCTTCAAGCTTGCAAAAATAGCGGTCTCTACTTCTTCGACACTTAATTTAATGTATGTAAAGAGGTAATGTTTAACTTTCTATCGAAATTGTGACTACAGTTATTTTTAAATCATGTCGATATAAATTAGGGTGAGTCATCAACAACATGCTAATTCTAGCGTATAATTAGCAATTACAACGGATATTGATATGATATGACAGTATTGACGTGTCCGTAGATAATTTCCATGTAATTAAAACCTATTTTACATGGCTTATTTTTAATAAACAACCCGTAAAGAGTAGATTGATGATAAGTGACATCAATTTGTTAAGGTATAGGTCAATAAATTTACGTTTTATGCAACTATAGAAATAAGAATAATACCTAATAATTGTTAAGACACGACTATGTTCTTGAAATAAAAATGAAGAATTACGATGAATGCCACTGTAATGAACCCCAAGGTTATACAAATATATCTTATAACTTCATAGCTGACAGTGCGGATATATTTATATTGAGCGTTACGGTATTTAACAACATTATAATTATATTGTACTAAAATTTTGCATAGAATTTATATTTTTCAATTTTAAAGAGGTATGACCAATCGACTATGGGATTGTTTATCGCTGCTGTGCTATCTATTTTGTGGCTTTGTCAAGATAATAACTGCTGTATTGTATGTAGAATAATATGAAAGTTTAATTTTAAGCCGTATATTTCCATAGTAAGCTGGGATGTCATGAAAAAAGTTAGTAAATAAGTGCAAAAAACGTGATAATTCTATCAAAGCAAAATTAGATTCTAGTTCATCCTTCATGTTTAAATAGAAAATCTTTTTTGTTTATTAAATCCCGCTTAAGTTATGTCTCTTATTACTAGATAATCGTCATACACAAAACAAGAAAATTATTTACTATCTAAACAAAGAATCTTATATTCGTGACACAAGGGTTTAGGCGATACAGTTTTTGGGCATTGTCTTTTATTATATATAGTACTTTTATTTAAACTAGACATAAGAAGCCGATACCAAATAAAATAAATATCTCTTGTAATAATTGCTGCTTAATTAGGTAGCTTGTAAGGGCCAGTTTCTGAGGTTCGGGATAGTGCTTATCCGACCCATAAAATATAAGCAGACCGAAATTAAAAGTGTCACAAGTAACATTTAAAAAAGAAACACAGCTGTAATTTTTATTTATGTGTGTTATATTCCTATCTTGGGGACTTGGGGCTAAATGTCATAACATCATGCGTCGCAGTACAAAAGACATCTACGCGCTCGTGCGTTTCGAGACGTCGCTGTCACTATGTCGCATTGTTGCATTCCAGCAGCAATTCCTGTTACCCCGTCGTGATGTACTAATAGCCCAGGGTAGATCCCTTAAAAAATGATAAAAAGTCAAAAAAATAATAGTAGGATGAGCCCCTTTAGAAAAGGAGGAGAATATTATAAAAATTTAAGGAAAAATAATTTACGGGCGATCTGAGGTCGGGAAGAGGGGGAGGGGGGGGTTTTAAGGGTAAAAAACGGATTTTCTCGATTTCCGGCAAAACTAAAAGTCCTATGGAAAAAAGTCGAATTGCAAAGTTGTTGGTAATAAAAAGATCTAAAACTTTTGTATTTACACTTTTTTCATATAACCTCAAAATTTATGTAAAAAATTCAAAAAACCAAGTTTTTGGTTTTTTATTTTTATCTTTTACAAACAATATTTTTTTTTCACGAAATTTGGTGAAAACTTACCTTTTTATGTCCCAAATACGCTGTAATTTATTTGTTTAGAAATATTTATCTTTTCACCTTTTTTTTTAATTAATATCGATTTTTTACCCGTATTTTCGATCGAAAAATCACCCGTCAAAATATCAGCTTTTTTCAAAAAGTTGGTATGTATTTTGTTCGTTGAAATGTCTTCTTTCTGATGGTGAAATAATATATATATGTTACTATAGTAAATCATCACAGAAAATGCAAAACAAAGATCGTAAAAATCTATTAATATATAATTAATATATACACTATATACAATTTTGAGCTATTTACAAACAAATAAGTTAATGAAATTAATATTTTATCAATGTAACATGTAATCTTACGTTTTTAGAGCAATTGAAGTGTAAATTTTAATAAATAACTCAAAATTGTATATGTTAATTATATATTAATAGTATTTTTCGATCTTTGTTTTGCATTTTCTGTGAAGATTTACTATAGTAACATATATATATTTTTTCACCATCAGAAAGAAGACATTTCAACGAACAAAATACATACCAACTTTTTGAAAAAAGCTGATATTTTGACGGGTGATTTTTCGATCGAAAATACGGGTAAAAAATCGATATTAATTAAAAAAAAAGGTGAAAAAATAAATATTTCTAATCAAATAAATTACAGCGTATTTGGGACATGAAAAGGTAAGTTTTCACCAAATTTCGTGAAAAAAAATTATTGTTTGTAAAAGATAAAAATAAAAAACCAAAAACTTGGTTTTTTGAATTTTTTACATAAATTTTGAGGTTATATGAAAAAAGTGTAAATACAAAAGTTTTAGATCTTTTTATTACCAACAACTTTGCAATTCGACTTTTTTCCATAGGACTTTTAGTTTTGCCGGAAATCGAGAAAATCCGTTTTTTACCCTTAAAACCCCCCCCTCCCCCTCTTCCCGACCTCAGATCGCCCGTAAATTATTTTTCCTTAAATTTTTATAATATTCTCTTCCTTTTCTAATGGGTTTCATCCTACTATTAATTTCTTTGGTCTTAAAAATTAACGGCACTGGGCTATAACTTTTGCAATACAATTAGTATGTTCGACTCTATTTAATACAAAATATTAGATACACATAGCATACCATCACGCGTATATAAAAGGGTGTGGCAGAGGTGTACAACACCCACATTTCACCTGTTATGTTTAGTTTCCAAGGGATAGGGGGTTAGCCGATAAAAACTCCAACTCCGTGCTGCTTTTTTAAGTTACCTGACGGAAAGTTCACAAATAACACTTGGCCCAACCCCGGAATCAAACCCGAGACCTCGCGGTGAAAGGCGCATACGCTAACCACTAGAACATCGCAGCAGTTACAATATTTTTATCTGTGGAGGCTTTTCTGAAGCAATCTTTTCTTAAATTTATGTATTGTAAACAATAAAAAAAAATATATATGTATATATTACTCTGATAATATTAACGATTTAGAAACTATGAGAACGACCTATAATATCAGACTAATATTTTTTTATTGAACGGGTCCCTGGTAATAATTATCTTGTATTCATTTCCTCAAATTAAGTAGCATCACATGTAACAGTATTTAAGACATCACCGCGTCGCTGTCGCCATGTCGCATTCAGTTCCTGTTACCCCATTGTTATGCACTAACTGCATTCCCATACACCGCTTGCATAAACATGGTAAAATACACACCATGTAATCGTTACTAAATGTGGAGCACGATGTGTTTAAGACGTGTATGGTAAATTTAAGCGTGACTTTTTGCATCGTGTGAACTGGTATCGTACAGCGAAGAGATCCCGTAATGATTCGTTGACATTAATCATCAACACAAAAAAAAAATATAGTGTCTGTTTTCAATGTCTAATTAACAATGTTTCTTTTAGCTGGTACAGTCATTAGCACGATACCTATGCATAAAATCCAGTTTTTTAATTTTTTGTTTGTTTCGGCTAATCTTCTAAAAGGCTGAACCAATTTTGATAAAATATGAGGAGCAAGTAACTGACTACTTTTTATAGATGTGCCCACCACGCAGGTGGTACCGCTGGATATAGTTAGTTTGTTTGTTCAATAGCGCTAATCACGGGCACTTCTGCTCGGCTTTTAATAATTACCAAATATTATTAATTTTAATAAATACCCAAGTGCTTTGCCAATTCAGCTATGGATTCGTATGCTGCATACGAATCCATAGCTGAATTGGCAAAGCACTTGGGGCGTATACCCAGGGGGTGCAGGTTCGAGTCCTGCTGGATTCTTAATTTTTCAACTTTAATATTATAAAATCCATGCATCCAAAAAGCTAGTTAGCAATTTTGACAGTATACTGGTTGCAATTTATAAAAGTTAGTTACAGCGATTATTTTGGTAAAAAAATACCAAAATAATCGCTGTAACTAACTAACTATCTCTCTAGCTTTTTAAAAGCTATAATAAGAACTAAATTTGTAATTATAAAAGTTCGTGTTTCAATTGATATAACTTAACTTTATTTATTAACTGTATGACATTCAGTGAATTAAATACTTATAGAGCATGATGCTGGTAACCTCAACCTTAAGGCTTTATTGCTAGTTGTATAAATGTAGAACACCACGTATATCCGAGACGAGAGCGGACGGCGCGGTGCACCAAAGTCGTCCACGTTTCTAACGGTGTCCGAATTCCCGAGGCACCGGTCAGCCAGCCATCTTTTAGATAGATACGCACAAAAAATGATCGATAACCATCACTTTCTATACCCAAAGACAAGATAAAGTAGAGCAGTACTGCCCACATATAAATTTCTTTCTGATAGTTGTAATTTGTGACCTGGTTGTAAAGTATAACAAGGTAGACGCAGTCGCCTATCATTGAGATTAATCATGATTTTCGTTATCCAATTTTAAAATTCCAATTTGAGTGAACCGTACGTCAAATGGAGTATAAGTTGTATTAAAAAAGTTTGGTTCGCCACTAACGAGATTCTTGTTATCACTTCGTATGTCGCCAGAACATCGTATAGATATACTTCGTGGTATAAACACACGAACAAAAGTCATCGCGAATCAGCGCAAAGCGACAACGAACCGTCTAGTTGATGTCTAGTGCTGTAACGTGTGATACTTTTAATTTGAGGAAATGAGTAAAACAGGAAAGCAAACTTAGTGTGATTTAACATACGAACTTGTGTAACTCAAGTTTATCGCTAAGTATCAGATATCTCTGTACCGTACTAACATTACATAAGAGAGAGTGATGCAAATACAGGTTAATTAAAGTTTGGTGGAATTAGTATTAGGTGGTGCTAGTGCGCCATTGCAACGCTTATTTCCTAACTTGATTTGATGGCGCCCTTCTGAAAGACGCATTAACTTTGCATAATAGTTTTGGTCTTCTTTAATATAATATTATATTGATTGACTTTTTCAGGGGGTGGTGGTAACGCAAACGCTCATGCTACTGCCAACGCGCAGGCTGGCAATGGCGGCTGGGGAGTGCCTGGGGGCAACTACGGCTCTTCCAAACCTGGACTGTTAAGGTAATATTCAATTGATTTTACCATTCATTAATTTAAAAGCTATCAGCAAGAGACAGACGCTCTTACTAAGATTACATTGCTTTAGATACACTAAACTAAATATAACAACGGGTTATAAATCCTTTAAAAATAGAGTGACCTGCTTTTCCTGAAAAAAGTACCCATGATACAATTATAATAATGATATAATTTAACTGCCTCATTCATTCCTTCATTTATTCTCCGAACCTTTTCCAAATTACATTGGAGTCGACTTTTTTCTTCAATGATTTAATTGTCTATTGTTACGAAAACCTGATTATTGTAGAGACGTAGCGGTTGATATAAAAGTAATAAGTTCCATCAGAATTTTGATTCTTCGCTGTATTCAGTACATAATACGCTTTTACACTTTTAACTAACCATGTGTTCATTTTGTGTGTTCATAGGCACTAAAGGGCGAAGAATAACGTAGTTTAACTCTATGGTGTCGGCTCATCATCCTGAACACGTATTTTCCATCAGTTGCACGCCTGCGCCTCGACGCTCGCGTAGCGGCGTTTCCTCGACTGTGCAGTGCAACTGCCGGAAGATTCATACTTATTTATTGTAATAATAATTCTAAAACAATAGCAAAATAAATGTGTTACGCAATTATCATTTTGTTATTAACTTATTTTGTCATCCTGCTCTAATTGTATTGCCAAATTGTTAAATGATTTTCCAGTGGTTTCAGGACAAGCACAGACTTGAATGAACCTAGGTGGAAAGGCCTCATTAAAATTGCGCGACAGTCAAGAACATTTATATTTTTTTTTTTATTCTACGCCCACAGCGAACGAACGTGTAGTCCACCTGATGGTAAGTGGAGTACAGCACATGGACATCAACAATCCACAAAGCAGATTATAGATGCGTCGCTGCAGCTGAGGACTACGGTGTTATGCCTCATGTGCCAGTAATTTCAGGATCTGATCTCACCACCAAACCGGAACACAGTAATGGAAGCACTACTATTTGGTGGCAGGTTAAAGATGAGACGGTGGTGCTGCCGCCCTCGAGCTCATTCACAAGAGCTCTACGACCAGTAATTTATTTATATAAAAAAACTTTTTTAATAGTTGCAAGTCCATGCAATCGACGCCTTGTAACATACCTCAGCAGCACATGGCTCCTCCTGTAGGTGCTGCATCTGAACTTCCTTGGACCTAGAGACGTCGTGGTGCCATTGCATCTAACCACTTAATGATAACGGGAAGGCAAAATATTATTTCCTTGAATTTTCGTATACATAGTTGATTTCAATGTTTCTAATATAATTCGCCAACAGAGCAGGCAAAAATAGAAGTCGAACTCAATTTAAATGACAACTAAATGTTTGGGTTATGTGGGTTTCTTTTAAATATCTATTTAAGTACACTAGATAATTTATTAAAAAGTTGTCAAGTAAGATTATTATAGAAAGTAATAGTTAAATTATGGACATTCAATGTGTTCCTCCAGTTAAATACTTATTTATGTGTCCCTTGACTGCCAGACTATCCAACATATTTTAGTCCATGCACACTACACAACCAAGGTATGATTAGTTATTATGAAGTTTGGTTTACTGTCGTAAGTAACTTAGAATTTTTCTCTTACGGACGAGGCTCTGGGACTTTTAAAACCGTCTGGCTACTATCGAAACATGTTATGATTAAATAATCATTGTAAATTATATATATCTTAGTAAATACCTAATAATAACAATAAACCTTGGTAATTAAGGTACAATATAGTTCAGTTTTAATTTTCATACTTTTAAAGTATTGATACTTGTAGGTACAGTTAGTCACACACATAGTCAGACGTCTGTGTTCCCGGATCGACTGGCTCAACTGCAGTTCCATATTCCTATTATATTAAACGAGCAATTCTTGTATTATATGCCCAGATGATCTGCTCGACTCTAGCTATTTTGTTCACTTTTAGAAAAGTATGATTCTTATAATCTATAGATGGTTCTCATATTCGAGAAAATTCGATTTTCAATTATATGTTTGTATGGTAATTGTTACTACACTAGTACTACACTTACGAAATTGCTTTGGGGCAGTTTTTCTGATTGGATATAACATAACATCACGCGAGCATCACGCCTTATTATCCAGAAGGGTGTGGCAGCAGTGTATAATACCAAATTACCACGCAAATTATGTTCAGGGTCTGATATCGGATTCCGGGCGGTACCCCGGATTTCCAGAACTGATCCATATAAACAAACCGTGTTTGGGCTCTTTAGATTTGTCTGAATGAACACTTTCATGACATGATGTTTAGTCAAAGAAAATAACTATTTTTTGCTACTTATAAAACCCGACCAAGGCTCGGTCTCCAGGTACTTAGCATCAGGTGGACAGCAAGCAGCCATAACATAAATCTGTACTTATGAGCAGTCCGGCGTTTCATTGCTAAAAAATGTTGAATAGGCACTGATTCAACAAGATTAGATAACTCCGTGCTATGCTGTGCTATGCTGATTAGATAACCAAACGGGGATGTAGAACGCGTGACCTGGGACCTAAGGGATTTCTTCCTTACTCCATAAGGACCTAAACGGTTTCTTCAGAAAGTTGTTCAGGGGTAAGCTTCTGAACAACTTTCTGAAGAAACCGCTTAGGTCCTAGCACAATTGAAAAAGACACAACTCCTTTTGCTAATTTTATTTTGTTACATAACTACAGATCTGGCGAAACCCGTAGACAGTTTGGGCCAGCTGAGGGCCGATCGGTGAGCGCCAGTACCAACGTGGGAATAGACGCCTCAGGTCTTGGATACTATGACCAGACCGCATCAGTCTCCAACTAAACTAAGGAAGAGGCTGCATCAATGTCGACTAATGGCTATCATATTGTTAGATGGGATTTCTGTTGCTCGTATCAATAACGTTTTTTTTAGAGGTAGGTGTATTTAATAAAAGATTATGAAAATCTTTGTTATCCAAAAACTTAGGGAGAATGTATAATTATTATGTGAAATAAAGAGGTTATCTATACAAGGAAGAGAATCACTCAACAGCAATAGATTATATGATTTAGAAGTGCAGCAATCATTAGAATTTAAGTAATTTGTAATACGCTTGTTCAGTTATAAATTCTTATCTGCTACGAACCAAAATGTACCTACTTGTCTTAAATTATATTAATTTATTTAACACTAATTTTAACAATTATACTTATTTAAATATACTAATTATGATGTGGTCAGGGTGTAGCCATTAAACTTTTAATAAAACTGCAAGAATAGCTCTAATTTTATTTATTTTATACAAATTGTCATTTTCTTTGGAGAGAGCGTGCTTGGTGCGTACCCGTAATTTGTTTACAAGATATTAGTGATACGTTATTAAAAGTCTAGTGATAAATAAAAAGTAAAAAACAGAACATATAAACTATATTGTTGTTTTGTAGTATCTTCTGATTTTATTGTTTTCTACAATCCTTTTGCCAATACTAAGGAAATAATTTGAATACAAGCCTAGACTTTACATACATTCATAATTATATAAAATCACGCCTTCAATCAGATGGGAGTAGACGGGGTCGATGACAAACCTAGATTTTAAAATTCTCAATGTTAACCATAACTAAATGAATTTTAAAAACATTATGATGCCTGACTAGACATTTAGGATTGTTTTTCCAACGCTGCAGTAAATAGGATATATATATATAATTTATATTATGCAACATATTCTAAAGCCAGGCATGCATCCCTTTTGAAAAACTTGCGCCTAAAGTTTTAATGTTAGTCAAATACAGTGCAGTGATTACCTACGTTAGATCTCGTCTGTGCGCTGCTTATTTGTGGGGCAGTTCTAGTCTGAACTGGGGCTTACTGTATGCGTAACCTTGAACAGGATCCGGATAGGGTGCTGGGGATGGCGCGGGAGCTGGCACGGGGACGGGAGACGGGGCAGGCTGGGGAATCGCTGGCACAAATGGAGGAGTCACAATAATTGCGTCGTCAGTTATCCCCACATCACGAGTCGATGGAACCAGCCCTTGTCCGAACTGCTGAGGAATCTGTTGACGGTACACCTGCGGTGGCTGATAGAACTGTTGAGGATAATACTGTTGTTGCTGCGGATAGTACTGCACTTGATTCACCCCAGGAACACCGTACTCAGTAGAAGGGACACTATTCTGATTAGGCACACCGTACTGCGTAGGTACCTCCAATCGCCCGAACATACTTCCCAGGAATGGGAATTTGTTTGTAAAATGCGCCCACAATCCAGTTCCTCCAACTTGATTAGAGCCTTGGTTGCCCCAGAAGAGTCGCTGCGATGGTTCTTGATACGATTGTGGGTTCACTTCAATTGCAAACGGATCATTCGGCCCGATGTGGTAGGGTGCTTCTCTTTGGGGAAAGTGCGCGACACTGCTGCCTAAAACAGGAGAATACGAATTAAATTTACCGTAACAATAGTCAACTGCATTCACCAATAATTAATCACTGCACGTACCCACAAAAAAGCACATTACGAAACACGCGTACGCATACATTTTCGGATGAGTTGCTGAACTCTAACTGCGTCTTATTGTTGGTCGCCTTAGCATTTATACCTCTCCTATTTGTTCCTAACCGAGGACCTTGAAGAAAAGTTCTCGTAACCCAGTATTGGAAGTGTGAGGTAATGGCGTGGCTGGTGGGTGAGCCATCGTGGACAGCGACGGTGCGTGGACAATAGGCGCGACAACTGGGTGACTCGTGCGCCACCGCCCGCCGATACCACGTACAGGATGACACTAAATCCTACTAATTAAATTTGCAAATAAATTTAATATTTGAAAGAGACTCAAAAATACAAATCCTTTTTTTTAACACTAGAAAAATTTACAGCCTCGTTTAGATTAAAACTACCCATATAATTAACATAAATATGATAGTGCAGTAAAAATACTTACCATTAAAATAATGGAACCTTCCTGAAAAACTGAAACTGCCTTAGTATGATTCGACAAAATTTCATTGCAGATTTAGTAGGGTACTAGCTTAGAGACTGAAATTACTGCCTCAGGTCAATTGATAGGTATTTGATCTACTATATCATAATTTGTTTAATTTTAAAAGAAAACTACCAATAGTAACTACTTATCGATGCATCAAAGTGGTGCATGTGCTTAGAATTTAGTACATCGCCATCGTCAACCCGATTGTCAAATATTCTAACAGATGCAGTCAAATAGTGTATTGTGTAAGATACATATCAGTATTCAGAGTATTGCTCGTAAAGTATAGAAAGTAAATGTATTGTTTATCTATCGTGCAGCTGTTTCGCGTCTTCACCGCCTTACCGAACTTCAGAAAAGTACAATAAATGAAGTAAGTACTTCAAGTATTAAGGTACTTCGTACTAAATGTAAAGTAGTTATTGAGTTGCATTTTGAAGCCACTCTCTGTAAATTATTACTTTACTTTGCCCAAAGGGTATATAAATATAAATAAAATATAGAGACTTCTAGATACATGCTTAAAGTTAATGTAAACTGCCTCTCTTTTAGCTCATTTATTTTGGAAATGCTTTGGGTCGACATTAGTCATAAAATATTCGTTATCCTTTTTACAATGATTTTGCTTTTTCCTCTTATTTTTAACCGACTTCCAAAAAAGGAGGAGGTGCCAAGTAAACAATAACTCTGTTTAGATAATATCAATCTTTCTAACAACTATTTTCTGACTGAATATTAGTTATAATACTGGGCGAACGCGCACAACTACGCCTCCCTTTATTGTGTGTACTGCAATTTGTTATTGTAGAAAAGTTGTTATAGCTTTTACTTGGCACCGACTTCAGAATTATAAAATAATTATTTAGTAATTTCTATTTAACTAAATGAAAAAACGTATTTATTTTGTGCGAAGTAAATTTATTTTTTGCTTTTTAGTTTACCTACTTTTTGTAGTCGGTTTTTTTTTTGTTGAACATTATTTTATATATTTTGGTTTCTGCTTCTTTTTTCTTCGTCTTTGCAGCAGGATCTTGTTTGCTTAGGAAAAAGAGAAAGGCTTTAGAATTCCGAATAAATCTTTTGGCAAAACAGATTAACAAAAATTCACACACTGTATACGATAAAAATTAGTGAAAATGCACTCGTTCGTGTGCGTGTGTTTACTCAACATAATCGGCATTATTCATGCGATAAAGTGTTTGTCTTCAACTTGTCACGGTATTGTCGAAGAAGCGTTTTGCGAAATGTTGCTCAATTTCACATACGAATACAGACTTCATATGGAATAGATAAGGATGTTTACACGGTCCCACCTCACGATTGGCCGTGTCCGAGAAATTCGTGAAGACTTATTCATAAGCCTTGTGCTAGGCCTATACACAAGTTTACACTGTTCATACTGTCATAAAATACAAAAACTAGTCAGACTCGAGTCACTAATACACGTGTCCAATGTTTTAGCTCTGGAATTGTCTGAAATAAATCACGTAGGTAACTATACAAAAGATTTATTTATAAAAACATTTTTAAAGGTATTCTTCCTTTCATTTCCCAGTTAATAATCTTACTAAAAATTTCACTAAGTAAACAAAACTAAAGTTAGCAAACTAAAGAATGCGCATAAAGAAATCTATGGTGTGCGCCTGCGCACATCATAAGCGCAGATCACAGTAGCGCGTTGATGTCTAATGTATGGGACATTAGCAACTTTTACATGGGCGACAATCTGAGACTATCTATTAGGCGCTTATGTAATAGCAATTAATCAATGTAATTATTCTTTCATAATTAATTTATCAAGCTTTGTATTAACTTCCTTATCGAATAATCTCACGAAAATATTTTGTTCACAACAATGCAATTCTTTTGTGGTATTTAATCTAAGTCTAGTTGATTTATAGTGGTTACTAATCTTATCTTGAATGTGACCAGTTAAAAGTTCAATAAGAGTGAGCATTGGGGAAAGTGGCCACTGGTAACTGATCACCGGTCACTGGCAACTGCGGTCGATTGACCTACCATGTGCGGTCATGTCATTGTTGACATAGATTAAGTAGCTGACCAATTTTATTTTGTTTTATTAAAAAGTAATACTTGCGTCATTGATATTGGTTTTAGAGTTTCGTAATTAGAAGAATGAAGATGCGTTCTGTCATATATTGCTTATAAATATGCATTAAGGTGCGTCCACACCGACTGAAATGTAATGTTACGAGTCGAATATCACAACCGGTGTGAGAGGCGAACCGAACATTAAAGTGCGGTCCCTGTAATGCTCGCTCTATAAGTGTTCCCAGACTTAGTTTCAAGAGAATGCTTGCCGGCGAACCAATGCGCAATTTGGTGTAGCTATGAAAAATTACCCGAAAGTGGGTAACATGTATTTTGACTCTTGGAAAAGAAGATGATTAAAATCAGTATCGATGGTAGAATCTAAATATCTTTAATGTACAAAATTTTACCTTATATTATTTTACCATTATAAATATTGATAATAATTAGTTTCATTTTAACATTTCTTATTGGGAGAGGTGAGTCAATCAAATCCACACGAGTTTTGTCATACTGCTTGTATATGACAAAACTCGTGTGGCTTTTTCGTTATCTTTGTGGTTTTAATCATTTTCATTGCTCAGTAAGCTCATGATAGAAACACATTCAAACGAAATATCAAACATGCCTCACTAGTATCATAAATAATTGTTCTCTTTTAACTAATTTGTCATCTTTTCTTTAATAGGTTACATCACATAGAAAAAAAACTTATAGGTAAAAAGTAAAATAACCTGAACAAAAAAAAAAATTTAAATAGCCAAGCTATCGATATAAAGTAAAATAGTCTGCAAAACAAAAATAAAAAAAAATTGCCAAGCTATCGATGTGTTACGGTAAATATGATAAATTTAAAAATTATTAATAATTATCGGTAATTATTAATAACGTGTACAAGTCCAATAGGCATGGTGACTGATCTATAGATAGTAAAATATAGGGATACCTTATCAAACTATAGGTAAACATAAACCAATTGATATATTTTTTTGTTACATACTATAAATCTAACTCATTTTATGATCATTCAAAGTTTCATGGACGAGTTCATATTTAAAATACGAAATTATTCGATTTTTTTTTTTCATTAAATTACCCACACAATTTATAGCAATATTTGTAATAAAACCATTTTTATAAACGCAATATTTCGTATAGCTATCGAACAAAATTCATAACTTCACATACAAAATACTCTATCGTGACGTCACGCTTGAGTAGCCTTTTGTTTGGAGCGTTTGGGCGAGTCTATTATAATGTGAATTTGAAATTGTATTATCTCAGGAAGTTTATGTTAGGTCAAAGTAATTCTTGTAATGATGTTTCTTATATCAAGAGGTGTTTCAATTACACACAAAAATAAAAATTAGTCATCATGCCTATTAGAGAGTTCATCCTCTCCGAATTGGCTACTGGGATTCCCAATGGTTTAAGGATAAACCTCGTTCAGATGTCTGAAAACCAGTTGCAATATCAACTTGTTTAAACTACGCAGTGTCTATTTGATTAAAATTAAATCGATAATATTATAAATATCAGTGCCTTCCGTGCTGAAATATTACAGACGAACTCTGTAATGCTCGCTCTGTTCCCAGACAGTTTCAAGTGAATGCTGGGCGGCAAACCAATGGCACATTCGGTGTATCTATAAAAAATAAATTACCCGAAAGTGTTTTTGTAACATGTACTTTGACTCTTCGTAAAGAAGATGATTAAAATCGGTATCGATAGTAGAACGACCTCCAAAAAAAAATATATATCTTTAATGTAGAGAATTTGAATTTTTCCACTACAGTTTTATTATAAGAATGGATAATTATTACTCTACGACTCTTTACGTCTAAGCAAAAAATATACCTACACGAGAGACTAAGGCACTTTTGTTCCGTCCGCAAAAAAAAAAGTTGATACATAATTTTCATCAAAATATTTTCCAAAAAAAATACCGACTTCTATTACAAAAATGCACTAAAAAGTAAAAAATACTTCAGTAATATTTAACGTCTCGCCTCATCGGCGAATAACTTGAAATAATAAAATAAACGGCTTTTGGGTGCCTATATTAACCGTCACGTAACCGTTGCCTGGGGCTGCATCTTCCAGCATCAGCTCAGCAACATAAAATGCTGACGACTAGATTCAAATATACGAGTAGCTTTAGGTAATGAAAAAAAAACAGTATAGGAGCCTTTAAAATTAAGGGGTTGCTAAAGATTCCACTAGGATCCTATCATCAGATCGTAACCTGATGAAAATGAGACCACACGACTCTTTCAGACCAAAAAATAATATCACAAATCGGTCTAGCGTCTTCAAGTAATCGGCAAACAAACAAAAAAAAAAAAAACGAAAAAAAATACAATCAAATTGAGAACCTCCTCCTTTTTTTTAAGTCAGTTAAAAAGAGGTTTTCTTCATACACAGGCGCTACCGGAGTTCGGCATGGCTCTGCTGACTCACGTCAAGTCGTCTCAAGTCGAAGTCAAAGATAATTATCATCTAAAACGAATAAAATTCAATGTGTTTTTTTTTTGCTCGAAATGGAAACCCATTCTTTCCAATGCAGTACTGTACATGCTGCATTTTATTAATTTTAGATACCATGTTTTATAGCAAGATTTGCTGGTTATGACCAGGGCTCGGAATTAGGTAGAGTTTTATATGTACTTACACTGATTTCATACAGCGAAAGAATAAAGTGGATATGCCCATGATTTTTTAAATAAAAAGTTATTTACTTTTTTACACAATTTAAACTACTGCACGCGCGATTAAATATTTTAATTCTCACAAAATTTATACAGTAATGTCGGAAGCGAACACTTCAAATCTTACTGGTAATGAATCGGACAAGGAAAATGATTCTGATGGGCCGTTTGCATAAGCAAAACCTCACGAGTCTAGGTTAGAAGCAAAAGTATTTGCTCGTATTTATAAAAAAGGCGAAATATGCGTATAAGAATTTACTACAGACTTTCAACAATAAAAAAACTAAAAATAAAAAAAAAAAACTAATAAAAAAAATATGTTAATTATCTTTGTTTTATTTGTCTATCTCTGAGGTTTTTATTATTATTTATTCGTAATATTGTTGGCCACACGGGATTGTCCATTAGAAATCACGGGAAGGTCCACATTAATATCAACATTTCGATTCAAGTACATAAAAAACTCTACCTAATTCCGAGCCCTGGTTATGACCTACGCAATCGATATCCAAATAATAAAAAAAGCAGCTGTTTACCGATCAGCCCTCTGCGGTGATGACCGGCCACGCCACGCCGCTGCTCCTATTAACTATTATTATATTTAAGTACGTTGACGGTTAAAAGGTTAATGGTACAGAATACGTGTGCTAATGGTTCCTCTAGTTTTTTGGGCTATTATATCCGAGTGTCAAGCGATACTTATACTTAAGCGGCTTAAGAGGGTGACTAACATTGCGTAGATTGAAAAAAAACTGCTAATTGATTTCAACCCACTTCGTTGCATTAAAAACAAAAACTTTTATAGGGTTGTCATTGTATGTTCTATAAGTACTGTATAATACTCGTATTACCTTCTTATATCGGGACTTGAGCAAAATAAGTAAATCAGGTAATAAGTTTACTTTCCTCTTTTTAATGGATCACAGGGGTGTATGAAAGGAGCCTCCCCGAGTGACGTACACAACAATTCCCTACGTCCGGCGCACCCTAGGCAATTCGCGAGTTCTTGAAAGCTAATTGGCTAATCCTTTCACCACGATGGCAAGTCAAAACCTTGATCACCTTACTGACTGTCCAAAATGGCCTACCACCTGCACAAGAGAGGCGCTCATGAACGCCGACGAGAGCGCCATAAAAGTGGCCACTTATTGGACCAATAAAATTTGACTCAGCCATCGACACGACGAAGAAGAATGGATCACAGATTTTCTACTGACATTGGTGCTTGTGCCTGTTAAATTAATATTAAAGCTATATTTTTACAACAGAGAGGCGCTTCCGTTTTTACAAGTTTTAACCTGGAATTCTGAAATTGTTTTCTTCGCATAGAGCCACACCCTAAACAATAAAATAAATGATGCTGGGTGCCATAACATTACGTAATTCGACATCCCTGATAAAATATATGTATGAAAAAAAATAGCGGTCATCGAACGGCGACACAAGGTGACTTGCGAACACGAGATGATGAGCTTGTATTATTTTTTTAAATGAACACCATAGAGCACGTGATGACGTACCCGTCGAACCACAAAGTCGTTAGATACTCTGTGCAGATATTTTAAAGGTTAGTAAAATGCCACACAAAGGAGATAATGTTTTGACCACTTGTTCCTTTTTGCGGCCTTTAGATACAATTAATTTATAAGGTAAAAAAAATGAGATTTGTTTTTTGCATCATGGTGGTTTAATTTCTGTATCATCTAGCTTATATAAAGTTTTACTACGCTTATGTCTATATAGGATATTATCAGAGAAGTGATTTTTTTCGTAATTTTGGTGGTGAAATGTTTGCTTCAGTTTTCGTGAAAAATAATTTCCAGACGTAAAAACAGAAAGACCAAGCTAGAAAAATTTGTAAGAGAACCCAAAGTAACTTGGTAACGTTTTAAGATATTTTAACTTGTGCCTACCAAAATATAAAATCAGTGGCACCAAAATATATTTATTTGTCGTAAACTTAGATATCCACCCCCGCGACCCAGGAGATATTCCTAGAGCGGGAGTCGTTTTTAAAAAAAAAAAAAAAGCTCAATATAACTAATCTTATATATTTTTTGAACTTATTAAAACTTCTATTAGTTTATAAAACTCACTATTGATAAAAAAAATATTTACGTCAATTTTTTAATATATGACACGAATTTGTAATTTTTCAATATAAACCTAATTAAAATATGCGAATTGCGCCCAACGCGTTACTGACTCCAGTCATTCCAATGAGATATACAAGGCGACGAATACCTTGACTATTTTGTTTGTCAAAGTTCCCATTTTTTTTTTATATTTTCTCTAAAATAAGTGTGAGTAACATAAAGATTTTTTCAATTTTTTTTAGAACTTCTCATGTTGAGTTGAGTTTTGGGACACTAAAGATTTAGACATTAGCGTTGCAAAACGATTGTCACGGCAGCAGCTTTTTTAGGAGTTTTTTTATACTCCTGTGCTGTTTGCTTCGGGTACGACAGAACCTATGGCAATCCAGCAGTAGCCTCAAATTCCAGAATATATTGCCACACAAGTATCGTGTAGGTGTGTTCTATGTCTATTTTATGGACACTAAATTCGGACATTAATAACTATGCGGTTCGTTTACTGATTGCAAACGTGTGCAGCTAAGTCAATATTGTCGTAATCCGTAGACACAAATAGTCTTAAACTAGACATGACATCTTACACCATGACATCACTTTACGAAAATACGAAATCGACAAATATTAATTATAGCGGAGGTATGACACTTATTACAAATCAATGAATGAAAAAATAATCCTTTACTGTCGGTAAGGCTTTAAGGAAAAAAGTTAAAAGCCTAAATAAGTAGCTCTTTTTACGGTAGGTAAGTGTTGACGTTAGTCACGTTTTACTTAGAAGGTTCATATTATTATTTCAAATTCAAATCATTTATGAAAATAAATGATTTGAATTTGAATTTGAATTTGATATAATAATATGAACCTTCTAAGTAAAACGTGACTAACGTCAATCATTTATGAAAATAAATGATTTGAATTTGAATTTGAATTTGATATAATAATATGAACCTTCTAAGTAAAACGTGACTAACGTCAATCATTTATGAAAATAAATGATTTGAATTTGATATAATAATATGAACCTTCTAAGTAAAACGTGACTAACGTCAATCATTTATGAAAATAAATGATTTGAATTTGAATTTGAATTTGATATAATAATATGAACCTTCTAAGTAAAACGTGACTAACGTCAATCATTTATGAAAATAAATGATTTGAATTTGAATTTGAATTTGATATAATAATATGAACCTTCTAAGTAAAACGTGACTAACGTCAACACTTACCTACTGTAAAAAGAGCTTATACTTAGTTGAAATCGAAAATTGTATTTTGATACCGGTCACAAATGACGTGTACGGTTTGCGTAGTGAATTAGTGATTAAGGCGATCGCCTGGCCGCTTTCAATTGCGTTGGATCGAACCCACAGATCCACACACGGGACAACCTTTGTGAGATTCGCAAAGGTTTGTTCTGACTCTGAGTGTGCCTTGTGTGTGTGAAATTAATGTTTTTGTACACCCCAGCGACACAGGAGTTATTCCTAGTGCGGCCTTCGTTTAAAAAGGGATATTTCTGACAGAAAACCCGAAATAACACTTTTGCCCAACCCAGGAATCGATCCCAAGACCTCGCGGCGAGAAGGAACCCCTAGGCCAATGAAGCAGTTCCTTTTATGCCTCCTTAAAACATCAAATTACTAAAACATGACTTACATCATTTGATTTAGGTACAAATTTAAAACGATACAGAGATGACATAGGTACTTAAGAGAAGATTTGCATTCTTAACGCGAACTAGGTATTATAAATACATTTAATACGATGAATCCTCATTAAGATCCACCTACGCGTATCACGATATCGTAAATTAGATTGGAAACATAACAATACAATACAAAAAGTAAATACGTAATGTATATTCATTGATATCACAGTTCCTTATACGGATGTGAAGTTGTATGGCAGGATGTGGCCCTGACCAACCTTAGTTTGTATTATGTGGGCGTGGAGAGCTGTGTTAACATTTCTAGTAATCGTTATGTAGAACTCGAAGGAATGCTGCAGGTGGTCTAGGTGACTGTCTCCTCTAAGCAATAATATCATATTTACGCTCGAAATACTCAATTTAAATTACCTCTGCTCTTGCTGCACTATTATATTTAGATAGGTACCTTGGGACCGAGCCTTGCTCGGTTTTCCATCTAGCTAAAAATATCGAAATAGTTAAGATGAATGAGCCAGGCTTTGAAAGAGCCGATGCATTTTTGTACAACTTAGTGAAATTCTACCAAATTTTTATTGTACTCTATTTAAGGAGTCACTAGAAAGGTGTCCAAAAACATTTTATAGTTTTATTAAAATAAATGAATTCGTTATAATAAAGGACTGTATGAAAATTTTGAAACACAAAAAGTTCGATTCTACGTGTTACTTTTTCTTTTGTTAAAGTGTACCGTTTTATATATTGTCAAAAAGGATTTAAAGTCAAATTGTTATACATATATTATGTAATACTTTATGTTAACTAGTTGATATGAAATAAAGTTTTCCTTTTGGTGAGATAACTTAATGTTATTAAACAGCCAGTTGTTTTTGCCATTAAAAAGCTACTATTTTTTTACACAAAAAAAATGTGTATATGGTGTATTATTTTCACTAAATCATAGTAAAAAAGTGGTGGCTTATAGATTTTCAACATTTTTCTGGAGCTCCTCAGAACTGCGCCTTTCTCCAGTTGCCCGATAATTGTTAAGTTTTGGGACACCCTGCATATATACAAGAATTGCTCGTTTAATATAAAGGATAGAAGTGATATAGAAACTTGCACTTTCGTGTTGATAGAAATTTGAGAAATAGCTCGAGTGAGTAAACACTGCTAATTACTACGAACGTGACAAACAGGCATACGGTCGACCTTAAAACCTGCTTCACCTCATCTCTTTTTAAAAATAGAATAAATAACTATAAAATAGTGTCAATTTTTTTATTCAAACATACTTTTCCCTTATAACCTTCATACTTGCGTTATAAAATTACAACTAAGCTGTTTTCAACCTTCTTAGTAGGGTGATTTGCCCGATCCTAGCAATATTTCATTGTCTAATAACATGATACACCGGGTTTTATTACAATTGGAAGTTTAATTTATTTGTTGGTATGAACACAGGTGTTATACACGTTTCCCTAGCCCCAATTAACTGGCAGTTTCATTGTTAGATGAAATCGTGTCTCCGATGACGCAGTACTGGTACCACTTATAATTGAGTCACTCTTACAATCTACATTCAATTACATTTTAAATTCTTTTACTACCAAGATTAAGTAGGTATAAGCTGTTTTTAACCGACTTCAAAAAAAAGGATTGACTCAATTCGATTGTATTTTTCTTTTTTTCTGTTGATTACGATCTGATGATATAATCCTAGAAAAATCGAGGGCAAACCATTAAATTTGAAAGGAGTCTGATATAGTCAGCTAAAGACGATTCTTTTAATTTTAATTATTTTTGACGTAACTATGTAGCGAACGGATAGTTTACCTAATTGAATGTAGTAACTACAGCCCATGGACATCAACAAAGCACAAAAGCAGATTTTAGGTGCGTCGCTCGATCTGAGTGTTATCATTTGACTCAACAACGGTGTTGCCTTTGCGGTGTTATGCCTTATGTCTGCTTTCTGCAAAAAACTTTAAAAAATACCAATATCTTATAACTTGAACTAAATTTATAATTTACATTTAAAAAAAAAGTTAGCAGTTCCATGTTCAATCTACAAATAAGATAAAAATAATTTGATAGATGGAGTCGTGTCTTCGATGACGTAGTACTTATCTTTGAGTCATTCTCGCTAACTGCGTTCAGTTACCTCTTACTTTTGGAGCCGGATATTTCGATCACGTGTAAGTAAGTATCAAGTTGATAATACATATAATGATTACGTAAGTACTTACAATGAATTGCAGCCAGGACATTTATGCCAATTATGTAGTCATAAATAGATTATTCCTAGAATACCACACCTACGTACGAAGTTTCATGAATGCAAAATATTAAACGCATGATTGTTCTTGAGCGGATATTCTGATTGCTTATATCACTGTGCGACATTGCAATAGAGATAATATGTCAAATCAGACAGAGTATTTTTTTTTTTACCACGCCCACTCTGGTAATAATTCCTATGTCGCTAGGGTGTTCACAAACATTCATTTCACACACACAATATTTATACAAACTAAGATAAAATAAAGACAAATAACATGTATGCAAGAAATATAAACGTATTTAATTGATATACTGTATACTTAATTGTTAAAATGTGGAAAGATTAATTTTTAATAATAACTTATTCCAATAAAACTTATTACAAAAATACTTAATATTAAATGTAATTATAATAAAAGTGTGATGTTCTTTAAAAGTGTGTAATTATAATTATATATGTAAATGTAAAAAAGAGAGTATTTTCTGCCGCCAAACTGCTATGCAGTTTGGCGGCATCATTGTAATTTGATTAAGGCATGTTTTGTTAATAAATATTTTTTCCTTTCATTCCATTTCTTAAACAATATTTAATTTAAACGTCAGTTGAAGCAATTTGGTCCAAAACACAATACGTAAATTCTGGCATTTCATGAATATATATATATCTTTATTCTTTGTTGTTAGAGAAATGCTAAAATGGTCTTAAAACCGTTCTCATCAACAAACAACATCCTACTGAAGATAGGTACATACAAATAGATGAAAGTGATGTCATGACGTAACATACAGTTGACAAAGTTTAGGGTCCTGGCCAGAGGTGACCGTATCTTAGTGGTTAAAGCGGCTGCCCGGTGTACAATAGACAATAGAGTAACAATAGAGGTACAATATTTTTTTCAACTATTTCGTAGTAACACATTTTTAAAATTGAAAATTTGAAATTTTCAACTAGCATGAAAGTTTCGATTGCTTGTGACAATAAGTTTTTTTTTATTATTATAAGTACAACTGCATAAATTAGCGTTTTTCTTGTCCAGTTAGTATACTCCTGTAGGTATTTACTTGCACTCGTGACAAGTTTCGCATAATTATATCAATTTATGGATGAGACGCTCTCGGCCGTGCAACATTTCATTAGTATGCATTATCAACATAAAATACAATATAATAAAATACCTACATAAATGGAAGTTAAATAGCGCAACAATGTATAGGTATTCTTTATAAGGTAAAAATATTTAAGAATAATATTCTTGGATTACCTACAGCTATTATGACGAGTTAAACGCACAATATGTTGAGGAAAATATCTGATGTTTTTGGCCATTGACGCGCATATTTTTTAGCTTTATAATTCTGAATTAAGATTAAGAGTAAGGAACTATTGTTTGGCCGTTTTCCGTACAAAAGAAATATGGATTTAATTTTAATATTATTCAGTATTTATGAATTTTTATAGACAAATCATATCTAGCTTTGCTTTGGAGGGAAGTAAAGATACATACTTTCCAACTCCAACTATATACTTCTGATTAAATTCGTTGCGGGTTCCAAGACAATTTTAACTCTCCCTGGGATTGCCCGTGTGTCATGCACGGTGCCTTTCAGTTGGTTAACGCTGTAGATCCTGGCGTCACAGGAGTCACAGTGGTGGGCGTGTGGGTGGGATTATATCCCGTTTAAAAATCTAGAACACTAAAATGCATGTTTGTTTGTGGCCATTTTGACAAAACTGTTTTAATAATCGATTGAGTTACATATATACTGAAAAGTTAAAATAATAATATTAAAGTCAAGCCCATATTACGTTAGAATGAAAACACATCGTTTACCCTTAAAAGCTTACAAAACAGCAAAGCAGATCCTTACGCGTAAGGATGATTTCTCATAAAATTCATTAGATAAATTAAAATAGCAAGTTTAATGAACAATTCAACCGGGTAATATAACATAAATAAGCATATATATTCCGCTTTTGACTTCACATCATTAAATTTACCGGTTGATGGGTAAAAACCAGTACCTTCTGAGAACCACAGCGTTTTTATTGTCCAAATTTATAAAAAACGTTCTACTTACATAGTTGTTGAAAGGGCTAAAGTATAAGTTAACAATAAAACTTAGTGTTTGTCATTAATTGCTCTTAGACTGTCCGCTACGTCTGTGTATAACGGGCTTACTTTAATGGATGTAGCTTTAATAGAAATGCCGTTTTTTTTTAAAACGAATAGCCATAAAGTGATATGATGAATTCATAAATGCTTTTAAACATAGAGAGGTTTTTTTTTTTAGGTTTTTAATTGAGAAGTTTTTTAGGGTTCCGTTCCCAAAGAAAAACCTATAAATGATTTATACAAAACTTTACTTAACAATACAACGTAGTCACATTTTTTTACTTAACTAACATTATTTACTGACATTTAATTTAATGTTGTACTATTACGGCACTTAAAACATTTTAAGAAGTGCTACTTTATAGATAAAAACACGATTACGTTTAAAAAAACGTTCGAAAGAAAAACTTAATACGCATTATGCGTGTACAAAAATATACATAACAACGTTACAAATCAATCATTTATTTCTGAGAAGGGTTTTTTCCGAGTTGTTTTCACTAATCATTCATGGCTCATTCATATCTTTGTATGTCTGTACGAATTGCTTCATCATCGAGTAGGTATCTATATTCTTCTATTTATTGATACGAAAGAGCAAGTACCTGAGTCCACCTGATGGTTAGTGTGTTAGTGGTATCAGCAGTAAAAGCAGATTGTAGATGCGTCGCTTCATATGAAGACTGCGGTGTTATGCCTCATATGCCTGTAATTTAGGGCCTGATTTCACCACAAATTTGCCAGCAGGTCGAAGGTGAGATGATGGTACTTTTAAGGGTTTTGCCACCATTAATCGGTTTTGTATACCTTCTATACCAATAAAGAAGTATATGTATAGTTCTTAACTCTTACATAACTAAGGAGGGGCAAAACAGTGGCTATAAGGCGCTTTAAAATAAAACTCGATTGCAAAGAAATTATCCATCTATTCAAATACAAATAATTATTTAGTGTACTTAGGTACTGATCTACTTCTGTTCTACTTTACATGTTAATATAAAGATGCTTTAAAACTTGAAAAAATGTAAAGAAGGCACCATACATATCATTATGTCAAAAATAAATGGTAAAACTTTTTCGACAAAAGTTACGCGAGGAACTTTTTCGATTAGCTTGGGGTCGGTTTGTAATATCTAAGTTCTGATGTGGATCACGTAGGGCGACCGTCTGGCGGACACTGGCCTCGATATATTTCGTGGGTGTAGTAGGTTCTATCTACATAAAATTATGTCAGAAATTTTGTAGTAATTTTCTTCAATGTCTTAATTTACAATAAATAAAATAAAAAAGGCCAAGCGTAAGCGTTTATTTCCCACAAACCTCACTTAAATTTATTTTTTTATCACAAAGCGTTTATTTCCACAAACATCACTTAAATTTATTTTTTTATCACTATATATATTTATATATAAAACACATTGATTATTTTAGGAACTATTACTCAATTTACTATTTATCATCAAAATTCGCGATTTGTTTAACGATCATGCTTTAGAGTAGTAAGTAGGCAAGTAGTGTACTACGCACAAAAGGAAATATTTTCCAACAGAAGGATGTAAGAGGACTACATTGATCAAATCTCAATATTCGCATAGAGCCGCAACTTGCTTATAGAAAAATAAACCAATAACTGCCACTCGTCGAATTCTAATTGAATATTAAACTTCAATCTTGAATAGCACAAATATTTATAAATAGAGTGTAGTCAGGAGATATAACCAATTTGTTTTGACCCTAAAATCTTTCAAACGTTCTACAAACAACCTGTTAAAAAGGAGATTGTATCATTATTTATTATGCTATCAAATATTGTCATGCTTTAGGATACCTTTTATTCAAAATTCGATTTGAGCAAAATATTAAAGTTTTAATCTCCATTGTCAAATACGAGCTCAGCTCACAATCTCGTGAATTATATAATATTATATATATATATATATATATATAATTTTAATGTGGGTGGAACCTGTAGTTATTTATGTAATTCACTTCTTAATAAAGGCTATCAAGTTTTTATTGTAGAATTTATCACAATGACAAACAGACAGATAGACATTGTTTTATGAGTAGCAATATCCTTTGCAATATTTTCAGTGACCAAAAGCCACCAAAACGAGATTATTTTCAAATGTGTAGCCAAGAAATTTAACTTATTTGAAGAATACTAAAGCTATAACTTACACTAATCGGTATTCAGGGACCATTACTCTTATGTAGGGCAGTGTAATAGAATACCTGAAGTTTCCAACATAGTTCCGGTCTCTCTCACTGACTACCATACTCTGTATACGGTGTATGTAGTGTAATAGCCGCTTTTCTAAAAGATATCCATCATGTATCTACATGGTATCTTAAAGTCTCTTCTATCGAAATGCAACAAAAAGAAACTGTAAATCTGTAATAGAATCTTTCTGGAGGCCTCACGAATACCGGATGCAGAGGACGATGAAAATGTCTTTATTATCTCATACTCAGCCTATGCGGAAGGTAAGAGCGGATGCTGTAATGCTATCAACATCGCAAATAGCTTCATTGCGATGTTAGACTATTGTTAGTAAATGCCACTGATTAAGATTATATCGTAGAAAAAAAGTTTTACAAATGGTATTTTAAATTAAGGATAAAATAGTAATGAGGTTATACACGTATATCTGCATCGGAAGAGGTCACTAATCTTACTAATCGATGAAACTAAAGCTAATAAAAAAAAACTTCAGTTCAAAATTTTCAGAGATTAAATATATTTTTCATCCCACCATCTCGGAAAGAGTATTTTTAATCTTCAATATCTGAGTGGAAAAGCCGTTTTTATTCTCTAGAGGATAAAGTAAATTGAATTTAGAACATCGTGTGCACTAAGTTTGTGAATTAAAAAAAACATTAAACCTATTTAATGCTACCTCTATGGTGCCGAATATATCATACAACTTTTTTTTAATTTGTTAAAAACTCAGACTCGGAACCTTCTTGGTGTTCTTTTTTCAATTTGCTTTGTACGCGGTTCTTTACGCGGCATTTTTTCACGTCATTGTTAAACCTTATATTAAAAACAAGAAACTTGAAAACAAGTGAAAAAACTAAAATGAGTGATTCTAGCGACGAGGAAGTTTGTTTGACGCCAACAGAATTGACTGAAACTGTTAATAATGCGCAAATGAGCTTTCTCCCTCAACAATCACGCGAGAAGTATTTAAAACAGTACGATATGTTTAACACTTGGCGACTAGCAAAAGGAGGAGCCAAAACTTTCTCAGAAAACGTTTTGCTGGCATATTTTATAGAATTATCCGAGAACAAGAAAGCAAGCACTCTATGGAGCACGTATTTGATGCTAAAAGCAACAATAAAGATGAAAAAAGACATACATATCGATACCTATCCTAAATTGGTGGCATTTTTAAAAAGAGCCTCATCTGGTCATCAACCAAAAAAATCGAAGGTTTTCACAGTATCTGATATTGAAAAGTTTCTTAACTAAGCACACGATTCCGTATATTTGGCGGCAAAAGTAAGTCAGTTGCACATTCAGTATTTACTTAAGTATATTAATCTCAATTAAATAGTCTACTTAGTAGATGTTGATAGGCATAATTATGCGTTCATATCAATTTTATTCATTTATCTACTACAATAATCTTTACGTTACAGGTTGTTCTTATTATTGGAATAAACGGAGCATGTCGAACTAATGAACTAACACAACTTAATGTCAAAAACATTGAGAAACATTCAGATGACTTACTATTAATTAATTTACCTAATACAAAGACAAAAAGAGACCGCAACTTCGTCATTCGCAAGAAATACGTAACGATTGTTGAGAAATATCAAGCCTTACGCCCGCCTAACACTCCAATCAATCGATTTTTTCTACAGTATCGCAATGGAAAGTGTGTTAGACAGCCTATGGGTACTTATAAAATTGGCAGTATCCCACGAGAAATAGCAACATTTCTTGAACTTCCAGAACCCCTGTTGTACACGGGTCATTGTTTCCGACGAACTTCAGCCACACTTTTGGCTGATTCCGGAGCTGATCTCCTGTCCCTTAAGCGCCACGGAGGCTGGAAGTCCAATGCAGTTGTAGAGGGATACAGAGGATTCCATCCAAAATAAGTCTAAAATATGTGAAGGCATCGTAGGAGCCATTACACTGAAAGAACCTCAATCGGATCCTTGGACTGGCCCTTTTACATCAAAAATAAGCCGTTATGAAACACCTAACCATCTCTCTCCAACATTCACGCCAAGGGAATCCGATGAATCGGTACAACTATTAAGTATGACAGATAGTTTACCGAAAAACAGTACACAAGTGACTAACACCAATATTACAGTACCAAACAAAAATATTACACTCAATTTAAATAACTGTAGCAACGTTACTTTAAAATTTTCTATAGTAGTATTCCTTAGTATTATTTTGTTATAATTTAAAGATTATTCTGTAATACTTACCTGTCATAATGCAGTAATTAATACCTAAACTGAAATAAAAGTGTACCTATCTTGTGATTGTAAACGTTTTTTTTGCATTTAGTCATTTCCTCGCTGAGGTGGAATGAAAAGTTACGTGTTGCACTCGAGTGCAAAGATTTTTCACCTCGTGCTCTTTTGATTCCCTCGCTAACGCTCAGGATTCTAATTTTGAATCACTCGCTGCGCTCGTCATTCAATTTTAGAATCCTTCGCTTGCTCGGTCATCAAAATTGAACACGCGGTTAAAAAGCAACTTTGCACTCTTGTATAACAAATAACTATTGTAAATTGAAAGTTTTATTTTGTGTTTAGATTTTTGTGTTACGAGTTTAATAATATAATGAAGCATATTATGGCATAGTAAATACATGACACATTCTCAGTGATCAGTGTTGTGATGACATGAAACATTTATCTGTTCAGTGGGAACCGTTATTTTGGCATATTACTATACTAACATTATAGCCATTATAGATTCGGAGAAATTTACCTTTGACAAAAAGTTATTTGCGCAACTATTTGTCAAAAGTAAATTTCTACGAATCTCATTGTTTCTGAAATGAATGCATTCTATGGAATCCATACTTTGAGTAGGTATCTTAACCTGTTAACTTCTCATAGCATCTTACATTCCTAACAAACATTGTAAGAAAAACGTAAACTCATGATTGTTCTGACAGTAGGAGGTACCGATGCGCGATGGCAGTACGTCGAACGTTTATGAATAATTTATTTTCGCAGCATCCGTGAACCAGTCGTGAACAATGGCCCAGAGAAGTGGGTGATTATATCAGCAACATAATATGGCACGGTGCTTGTGATTTATGTGCGATATACTATGAGTAGTTTACGTCCTTAGACGGCTTCTAATGATTGCAATCATCGCTATTCCCTTGTCGTAATGAGAGCCTATGATAATTGTAACATTTATCGTTCATCTTTAATAATACCAATGTGTCTTTTTTCTCATCGTGGCTTATTAATCATGGAGTAATGATTATTTTATACTGGAATATCCTATGAGTTATTTTTTTTTTTTTACTTTTTTATATTCATCAAAATTATATGTATAGATATTTAAACATAATGTGAAGAAAAATGTAGGTAAGGAAGAACTAACTGGCGACTCCGATAAAATAACTCGGACTACTGATCTAAGTTGACACTTTTAAATTTTAATATTTTTTAGCGACTACTCGGCATGTAGGTAAGCGCTGCCAAAGACATTGAAAGTGATTTTTAGGTGGCATTCGGCATCTTCTATACATATTTTAAGATATTTAAGAAAAATTAAAACAGGCAACAAGTATTTATAACAGCAGTAAAAGCCAAAACACATATTTTATAATTTTACTCCGTCTGTCTGTCTGTCTGTATGCTCGTACGCGCATCACAACAAAACTATTGCATGGAATTGGATGCGGTTTTTACAGTTGCGTAGCTGGAGGTTCAACTTAAAAACTGGTATAATTATGTTTATATGTTATTCGTGCTATTCTGCAATTTTTAAGAAAATTGCATGAAATTCTGCCCATAGGTTCCTTATATGACGTTAATGAACTGTTGATCGTTTTTTTTTTAGAAATATTACCGCCCAATTTGGGGGTTTCAAAGGGGAAGAGAGAAGTTCCTCAATTTTTAGGAAATAAATTGTTTAGTGGACGTATATCACTATGACTCACCACATCCTATTCTACTAATATTATAAACACGATAGTTAGTGACGATGTGTGGATATTTGCTACTGTTTCACCGAAAAACTTTTACAGTAGATTTAAGGGGATTGCATCGATCGAACCCGAAAAATACGCTTGGTAAAGTGCAGATTGTAGACGAATTCTTTCATGCTATAACAATAAAAAAAATATACAAATAAACTAGAGTATATGAAAAAAACTTTGTATTCTTTACTTTTTCTATAAACTTGTCCAAATGTTGGCAAAAAAATTGAGAACATGGGTCTTCTTTAAACTATATATCAAATTGTCTACATAACGGCTGGGTCATTTTGTATCATATTAATACTAAAAGAAAGAAAAAACCCTGTTTAACAATTCGTGTTGCCTATTTTCACGTTTTTATTTTTATATTTTGTAATAATCAAATATAACCCGAATCTTTGCAAAGCTCCCCACCAAGCACCCCCGCTATGCCCGTGGCGCTTACTCGGGATTTGTCTGTCAGTGTCTTGACGACACCTACGACGAGAGGATGTACGTGCGTTTTTTCTTTCAAATAATTTTTTGAATTCATTATTCTTGAATGAACTCATAGTATTAATGTAAGGCAAATATTCTTTTTATTTAGTATACATTGTAATTAAGTTTGTAAGCGTAATAAAACCCAGTTTTATTTAAGTTTTATATTTTAAATAATCATAGACTATATGGTTGAAGTATTATATTGGTTAAACGTTAACAGTCAGAATAGAATATCGATATTTTTTACGGTTGAAAATATTAGTTAATATTTTTTGTCAGGTACGAGATTCGGTTTATTGTGGATGTTAATGACGTTTAATATTTTGTTCTATCGTATGCAACGATAGAACAAAATATTAAACGTCATTAACAATTAGTTTGATGCTAGGTTAAATTCAATGAACTTTCCTTCATACTTTAACAGGCATAGGACTGTCTAGTAATAGTATAATATAGGAAAGGAGAATAGCTAGGCCTAGGCGTATTTAAAAGTTCATTGATTTTATGTACATTCCAATTTACATTTTTCGTGATTTGCATTTAAATTCCGTAATCGTGAATACAAATAAATAAAATTGAAGTGTCTGTTTTTAATGTCAAAATAACAATGTTTTTTTTAGCAAATATAGTTATTTGCACGATACCTATGCCTAAAATATAGATTTTAAAATTTTGTCTGTCTGTCTGTCTGTTTGTATCGGCTAATCTTCTATGGCTGAACCGATTTTGATAAAATTTTAGATGCAGGTACCTGACTACAAGGCGCGTAACTAAAGCTACTTTTTATCGATGTACCTACCACGCCTCAACAAAATAAACAAACAATTAACATCATCAAAGTCTAATTAAACTCGTCACCAAAAATCAACATAATTCACAACAAACAAGTCTAGTAGCACTACAAATTACGAATAGTAACTGATCATAATTCATATTACTTTCTTTTGGTTGAAAATATCACTTACAGCAATTGAATCTTTATATCTATAATGATAGAGCACATAATCGCATAAAATCAAAACTATTCTAGCCGATGAGTAGCCGACCGCGCGCGCATGCGCGTGGCCGGTGCAGCTCGGCAGTTCGTTCGGCGATCGGTCGGGTCCGCCGCTTCACGTACGAAAATGATCTTTATAATTTAGGAGTTAAAGTTTAAAATTCAATTGAGATAACTTGCGAATTTGGCGGCAAGAGGTCATCAAAGTTCAAATCACGTTGAATTTGATTTCAAATATATTTTAGATTCTTAATTTGGTTCATTGATTTTGATTGATTTGAATATTTTTGGTTGATGGTTATATTCATCATCTCTACTATTAGCCCAGTGCCGATAATTTTTAAAACAAAAAAAAATAATAGTACGATGAAACTCATTAGAAAAGAAGGAAAATATTATTAAATTAAAGGAAAAATAATTTACGAGCGATCTGAGATCGGAAAGGGGAAGAGGAGGGACGGTTTCTTTTCGATTTTCGGCAAAACTAAAAGTCCTATGGAAAACAGTCGAATAGCAAAGTTGTTGGTAATAAAAAGATCTAAAACTTTTGTATTTACTTTTTTTTCATAATAACCTCAAAACTAATGTGAAAAATTCAAAAAACCAAGTTTTTGGTTATTTATTTTTATCTGTGGCCGTATCCGCACATAATCACGAGACATATGTTAACGAGTGCTGAATTGCGATAACGAAATGTTCACAGCAAGTGAATATGGGTCGATTTCCCAAACGACTTTTTTTTCTGTCCTCGTTGAAATTCGTATTTGAAAAGAAGAATATTGTATTAAATTGATTTTTATAGTATTCTATAGGTAGATATAGGGTGGAGGCAAAAATATTAATGGGCTAGGATGAAATTTAAGGGTAGAAAAAAATTCCTAAAGTCCAAATTTTCGCTTGTCGGTGCTGTCCCAGTACTTTTTTTACAAACAAAATGGCTTATAAGTTAATGAATATTAGTAAATTAAGGTTACAACCTACCCTATTTCGTAGGATATTAGTTTCATCATTGATAAATAGCATATTCTATTATTTAACTAACCATATTTATTAATGAGAGGCACAAACGTACTTGTCCCAGAAATTCTTGGCTTTTCGGTGCCAAAAAGTAATTTAGACATAACTTTACATAGGCAAGTCCGACAGTGTCCCCTCTCTGATAATTATTTCATGTTAGTACTGCCCTAATGCGCAGTGAAGACGGACGCTTTCTACATCGTTGCATTTACACGCAAAAAACGTAAGAACACCATGAAAATTGCTAGGCGACAAATATTTTATCTTATCGGAGAATGATTTTTTATATTGTAATATGTTGTTATTTTATATTTGTTTGATCCATACAGAGAAAGTAACTGAATTAGCTTTATTGGCTGTAGTTCAATTTGTCCTAGTTATTATAGTTCATTAGAAATTTTAAAAAAAGTGTGCAATTTATCTCGTCGCTGTACCGTTATCGGTGAAATCGGTGGTCATTTTACCCACCGATACGACAATTTTCCACCTGATCGGTGAAAAAACATTATCGGTGTATAATTTATCTGCTCAGTGTATTATTTTTTTGTGTATTAACAGTTTTAAGACATCGGTGGATTTCTTAATCGTATCGGTGGATCATTTTATCGAGTCGGTGGGTCGGTTCATCACATCGGTGGACCCTGTGTCATTTATTTTGCTTCTAAAACATTTTATTGATATCAGTAATTTCGTTAGGTATAGAAAATATGAGTTTTCGAAAGTTGCGATTTTTACAATACCGAACGCACTGTGTCGATAGTGAAATTGTACGATGTTAAATACCTTTGTTTGTTTGTACCCAGAAAAATTTAAATTTTCTAGACCGATCGTGGTGTGGGCATAGTTAAAGTAGATTGCGTAATTTTCATAGCCAGAACGCCTGTCGCAAAAATATACGCAAACTTAAAATAGATGCAAAATATTGTCTACATTAAACATAGTATTAAAAAAAAGACATTTTATAATCGAATTAGGGACAAACAGTAAATTTTGAAGACCGATATACTATTGCATCTATAAAGCATCGATGGTAAAAGCATCGCACAATTGAACTTTTGACACATTGTGTTCGGTACTCTTGATCTTAAATATTTATTTTATTTAGCTTTAAGTATTTGTTGTTATAGCGGCAATAATTATACATCATCTGTGAAAATTTCAACGTCCTCGCTATCACGGTTCTTGAGATACATCCTGGAGACAGACGGACGTTCGGACGGACGGACGGACAGCGAAGTCTCCGTAAAAGGGTTCCATTTCCTTTGGGTAAGGAACCCTAAAAACATAAAAATTTTCATAAGCTTTCAAATAAGGTATAAAACTCTGATGTAACTGGAATATAACAAAGTTATTGACGAAACAATGGTGCAAAGGTGGTCAGATTTACCATATCGGTGGATAAGCACACCTTTTCGGTGTTCAAGCATTTCATATCGGTGTACAGAAAACTAATCGGTGGTCAGCTTATCGTATCGGTGACAACCCAAATTCAAACTCAAATTTCTCTTCAGTCTTAAATGATACGATCATGTGCGTAAAATTGGGGACATTTAGTATCATATAGATTACAATAAATCTAAAAAATATCCAAAGAAGCTATAAATAAAAAAGTTCACCGATAAGGTACAAAAAACACCACTTGTTGAAATTGACCCATATACAGGGTGTATTTTTGAAACGGGGCAGTAAGGGCAAGTACCTTAACCGTTGCAGTTACAGCAAAACGTTCTTAAAAGACCTTCCCTAACTTTTTGGGACATTTTGAACTGCATTCACAGATTTTGTAAAAAACTTACAGTTAGCAAAAAAAATGCAAAAAGTTCAAATTTTTTTTTTTATGCCAATCGATTCTATTTCATTTGGGGATCAAAAAACTCTATGGGACCATTTTAGCTTTCAGTACTAGAAAAGACAGAAATCGCCAAAAACGTTTCCCATACATTTCGGCAACAGAAACGAATTTCTACGATGGTCTAACTTTTTGTTATGGCCTGGAAGTGGGTAGAATTGACTGTAAAGTAAATAAAAAGAATTTTACCCTCAAATTTCGAATTTGATTCGAAAATCTGTGTGTTATCCTTAGTTTCAGCTGAGAAACTTCGTATGAGTTATTAATTAAGGATTTTCGCTAAAATGTCTTCTAATCGTGAAAAAATTGACTTATAAGAAGCGTATTTTTTGATCCCAGTCATCAGTTGTCAATATTTAAGAGAATAGGTACTGTATGACAAATTTTTATTTTCGTATGTTAATGAAACACCTCTCGATATTAGAAAATTCATTAAAAGAATTACTTTGAAATCACATATGTTTCCTGAGATAATACTATTTTAAATGCATATTAATAATAGACTCGCCCAAACGCTCCAACCAAACGGCTACAATGGCGTGACGTCACGCTTGTGTATTTTGTATGTAAAGTTATGAATTTTGTTTGATAGCTATATGAAATATTGCGTTTATGAAAATGGTTTTAATACAAAAGTTGCTATAAATTGTGTCGGTAATTTAATGATATATATATTTTTTTCAATTTCTTACCTTAAAAATGTACTTGCCCATGAACTTTGAATTATTATAAAATGAGTTAGATTTATATTACACAAGCTGACCCGACAGACGTTGTCCTGTCCTAACTATGCATACATTATCTGTGACGATATTTGCAGCACGCCTTCTGTCAATGTTATGTCAAACCCCATAAAGTACATTCAAAAAGTTCATACTGTCAAAAGCGCTAAGGTTACGTTAGAAAATCATTAGAAAATTTAATATAGTGGTTAAGTATTCTTAAATTTCTAATAAGTCAATTTTTTCACGATTAGAAGACATTTTAGCGAAAATCCTTAACTAATAACTCATACGAAGTTTCTCAGCTGAAACTAAGTATAACACACAGATTTTCGAATCAAATTCGAAATTTGAGGGTAAAAATTCTTTTTATTTACTTTACAGTCAATTCTACCCACTTCCAGGCCATAACAAAAAGTTAGACCATCGTAGAAATTCGTTTCTGTTGCCGAAATGTATGGGAAACGTTTTTGGCGATTTCTGTCTTTTCTAGTACTGAAAGCTAAAATGGTCCCATAGAGTTTTTTGATCCCCACATGAAATAGAATCGATTGGCATAAAAAAAAAATTTGAACTTTTTGCATTTTTTTTGCTAACTGTAAGTTTTTTACAAAATCTGTGAATGCAGTTCAAAATGTCCCAAAAAGTTAGGGAAGGTCTTTTAAGAACGTTTTGCTGTAACTGCAACGGTTAAGGTACTTGCCCTTACTGCCCCGTTTCAAAAATACACCCTGTATATAACACTTCCAATACGCTACCGTTGGACAGCTGTCCGCCAGGCAATACCACCGAGCCTGGTCATCATCAGACCTTCAGCATGTATTCTGTAGTAGCAACCGTGATCAATTAGGCAGATTTTGAAAACTGGTCTCTCCTGACTAATTCCAATATTGAGAACCGTTGGGCGCTGATCTGGTCATCATAGACCTTTAGCAGGTATAGCTAGCAGGCAAAGCGAAGTCAACGTATTCATATCAAACAAAAGAAATACGTAATGTAAGTGTGGGCACAAATAAATTACTTTTTACATCTGAAAAAGTACTTACTGCCTCCCAGAGACCGAATGAATTAGGCAAATACTATACAGTATTGCGTCGCATCTGTAATCTTGTACAATCATCAGTAAATTTTGTTATAGTATGATTCTCTGTAACTAGATGGCGCTTAATTTTTAAACACTGTTACAACAGCCAGATCTTCAAGGTCATCGAGCAATGTGATGCCCTTAAATGAAATTTTGAACAGATGTAGTCACATGCCCACATGAAAGTATTGAGATTATTCCAACGGAAAAATCCTCAGTAACAGCTTTGCTCAACCCGGGAACAAACTTGGGAGTAGACCCTACTCTCGAGATCTATATAAAACTTTTTATCTAAGTGTACTGTACCAACTAATTAGCATCAATTATTTGATGGTGTCCAAGTTGTAGCTATTAAATATTAAAATTTGAAAGATTTGAAACTCGAACAACGGGCCAAGTTTTTTGATCCCAGTCATCAGTTGTCAATATTTAAGAGAATAGGTACTGTATGACAAATTTTTATTTTCGTATGTTAATGAAACACCTCTCGATATTAGAAAATTCATTAAAAGAATTACTTTGAAATCACATATGTTTCCTGAGATAATACTATTTTAAATGCATATTAATAATAGACTCGCCCAAACGCTCCAACCAAACGGCTACAATGGCGTGACGTCACGCTTGTGTATTTTGTATGTAAAGTTATGAATTTTGTTTGATAGCTATATGAAATATTGCGTTTATGAAAATGGTTTTAATACAAAAGTTGCTATAAATTGTGTCGGTAATTTAATGATATATATATTTTTTTCAATTTCTTACCTTAAAAATGTACTTGCCCATGAACTTTGAATTATTATAAAATGAGTTAGATTTATATTACACAAGCTGACCCGACAGACGTTGTCCTGTCCTAACTATGCATACATTATCTGTGACGATATTTGCAGCACGCCTTCTGTCAATGTTATGTCAAACCCCATAAAGTACATTCAAAAAGTTCATACTGTCAAAAGCGCTAAGGTTACGTTAGAAAATCATTAGAAAATTTAATATAGTGGTTAAGTATTCTTAAATTTTATCATTTTCCACGCAAGTTGCCTAGTCTTTTATTTCATAAGAACCATCTCCTGACTATAACAAACACAACATAAAAAGAATCAGCGAAATCGGTCCAGCCGATCCCGCGTGATGCCGTGACAACGGAAAACGGGTTTCATTTTTATATATATAGATATGTAACTAAAAATTCTTTCATTAGGTAAACCAAACCCAAAGAACCCAAAACCAAGAAATTAAGGTAAACATAATGTTTACCGTTATTGATAAGGTATCCTTATATTTTACTATCTATGGATTAGTTACCATGCCCATTTTACTACCGTATTGTATTAATACATTACATAGTATCCTACAACTGGGTGGGTGCGTATATTATGGACCTCATCTCACGATGAGAAGGGTTAGGAGTTAGGTTGATAGTCAGCCACGCTCCAGTCCAGCGTGTACTTGGTCAGCACGCTGGTTAAGTGCAGCCCGGTAGACTTCACTTACTCACTGACACATTGGGTATGCTTTTTCAGGACATATACAGTTTTCTAGCACCGCCCGTTAGCGACGTTACTTGCTACGTGTACATTACTTTGTCTTTGTAAAAGTTGACAGAGCTTACACAAATGACAGAGAGTTCAAAGTAGCTTGCCGCTAATAGTGTAACGGTTTGATGGTTATTACCATTAGGTTAAACCAGACTGTTACGCAAGTTACATACAATATACCATCAGGCTAACTAATATTCAATATAAACAATTCATTATAACATTATGGTTCAGTTCTTGGATAGGTGGCTATTTTTTTACTCAAGTTCTTGTTTTTCAAAAGTTCACGGTAGGTATAATATGCTAGGCAGTAAATTGATGTCCAATGCTCTATTACCAGTTTACAACGAGTTCTGCATGGTGACGAAAGAAAATACATTAAAGGAAATTTAATTGAGATACCTATACAAGAACTCCGCCTGAGTTTAGTAAGCAATAATTTGACTAGCTTATCCTACAAACGCCAGACCACATAAATACATGTAAAGAATAACTTAAGATCATCATAAATAAATAATAGTTTAAAAAAACTAAGTAAACTAAAAACTAAGTAAAAAAAACTAAACTTTTTAGTTAGAAGTACTTTAAAAGCGTGTTTTTTATTTTTTTTAAACAATATTTATTTTCTACTTTTTAGTTTGGTTTATTTATAAGAGCGTTTTTTTATTTTTTTTTATCGAATTATTGCATTGTCATCGATCTTTGACAGGTGTGCAAAATTTTAATGAAATCTGTCCGTTTAAAGTGGGTCAAAATCGAGTCCAAAGGAGTCGGTTACATACATACATACATACAGGTGAAGCTAATATAAGCGTGTTAAAAAGACATCAACGCGTTCGCGTCTGAAAGGTTTTTCAAATATTTTGTCTCATAATAATTTATGTTGGTAATAAGTTTCTAATATGAAAGTGATGTAAGTAAATGATTAGAGTCAGGCAACGTTGTAAGGATGCAGACTAGGATATGATAAATGATGACTGCCCCGATGCGATGGTCTAGCTAGAAGGTACCTTGAGAATGCAACTGTTCACCGTCCAGGGTATAATTGCCAGCTCGGCCATGTTTCATTTAGGTTATTTCCTCCAGGAATTTCTCAGTATCAGCACGGAGCCTGAAATTATACCCAGTATATAGCTATTGGCTTACCCTCTATGGAAAAATACGACTGACAAATATTTTTACAAATTCATGTAGCGTCAGTAAGATGCATAAAAACATTACGCCATGGATCGTGGTAAGACTTAACAAATAATGTTCGATGAGTTATAGCTCCATCAACAAATAAGGGAAATCTCCAGAATCAGTCTGGAGTTTTTCAAATATTTTGTCTCATAATAATATATTGGTAATAAGTTTCTAATATGAAAGTGATGTAAGTAAATGATTAGAGTCAGGCAACGTTATAAGGATGCAGACTAGGATATGATAAATGATGACTGCCCCGATGCGATGGTCTAGCTAGAAGGTACCTTGAGAATGCAACTGTTCACCGTCCAGGGTATAATTGCTAGCTCGGCCATGTTTCATTTAGGATATTTCCTCCAGGAGTTTCTCAGTATCAGCACGGAGCCTAAAATTATACCTAGTATATAGCTATTGACTTACCCTCTATGGAAAAATACGACTGACAAATATTTTTACAAATTCATGTAGCGTCAGTAAGATGCATAAAAACATTACGCCATGGATCGTGGTAAGACTTAACAAATAATGTTCGATGAGCTAAAGCTCCATCAACAAATAAGGAAAATCTCCAGAATCAGTCTGGAGATTTTCCTTATTTGTTGATGGAGCTATAACTCATCGAACATTATTTGTTAAATCTTACCACGATCCATGGCGTAATGTTTTTTATAAGTAGGTAATTACATATTTATAAATCTGTGTATAAATGAAAGAACACCTTTGTAAGAGAGTAAATAAATGAGATATTACTCTTAATAAACATAGACATAATGTGTTGAGACAAGAGAAAGATACAATGGAGGTAGATATATTGTCTTATTTGCAGGGATATTATGGATATGAAATTTCGGATACGGATTGGTTACGGATATAAGATTGATTATTTTACCAGATACGGATTCAGATGCGGATATTAAATTATTTCGGATTATCCGTTAGTTTCGGACAATTTCGGTTACGGATCTTTATGAATTTTCAAAAGTGAAATACATAGAGGTAATAAATTGGTTTTATTTTTATGTCACCATTTAGTACGAATTACAATGAGTTTTTGAGTAATTATTACAGCTATTTAAAAATACTATACATGAATATTGTGTGTATAATCTACCTAAAAGGAAAATATAATAACAAAACTATTACTTATAATTAATCAGTAATTTCCGCACCGCTCCTATTTGATATTATCCGAAACTTTTATTTCGGATTCGGTTAGCGTTACGGATATTTTTTTTATATCGGATATCCGATAGTTTCGGTTACGATTACAGAGCTCCCTAACATCCCTGCTTATTTGTATACAAGTTCAGCTATCACTACATTGTCGTCATCTGTCACCTGTCTCCAATCTCTTTGAAGATATGTATGTGTATTGCGGGCTAGGTTTCAGTAATTTGCTTTGGGGTGAATGACTTACTTTACGTCAGCAGTAGTTACTTAAAAAATTGTGATTGTGCATGATTACAATAAACTTCGATTTTTTTTGTCCATTTAGTAGAAGGGAGTTACGATAAAATTATAATATCGTGTAAGGTTCATGATAGTAGAGCTCTTTTGTCTGAAGCACCTCTTTCCTAACTTCAATCAGCTGCTAAATAATTGTCCCGCCTAATATTCTCCCTTAAACTTTATTACCCTCATATTTCCTTGAGCTGCATTATAGGTGAATTAAACGAAGAGGTAAACTTAATGAAGTCTTCAAAAGAGAGCATTTATACCTATTTATTTTTACAAAATACGTCGTGATTATGATTTAATCTGATGAAGTTGATAAATAGGTCAGAATTAGTAGGTTTTTAATTAATTGGTAATTTGAAGGGATTTTTGGATTTACTCGAGCTTACATCTACTTACATCCTATTGAGTAAATAAATAAATAAATATTTCACAACTCACACACAACGCCATCTAGTCCCAAACTAAGCAGAGCTTGTAATATGGGTACTAGAATAACTGATACTAATACATATATACTTTTCTTTTGTAAATACATACATATTATACATAGAAACACCCAGACTAAGACAAACCCCCATGTTCATGCACACAAAGATTTGTCTTAAGTGGGAATCGAACCCACGACCTCGGCGTCGCAGGCAGGTACACTACCCACTCCGCCATCCGGTCGTCTAAATACGTCGTACTGCCACCATATTAGCCTATTTGGATACACAACAGAATTAAAGTAGAATGTTTTACGTTACAGAATTACTCGAGATCGTCAGATTAAGGCATAAGTAGTAGGTTATTTTCTAGCCCAAAACTGTGGATATAAAAAAGCATACGCTTTGAGTCAAACGTAAGGAAAACAAAACTTCTATATGCCTTTTTAGATACATTCTAAGACGAAAAATAATTGCAAGATGAAAGTACAATAAAAATCTTCCAAAATATGGCCAAACCAATTTTTCTGTATTCTTAATATTTCAGACGTATGAAGACTTTTTTTTAAATCTGTTGATCACCACTAAATTAAAATCTCAAATAACATATTATAATTCCTTTCATCTGCTGATCAAATAGGTCACCAGGACACTCGAGTATATTCACATTTAGCATCATGGCCTCCCTATTGAAAGCCCTTATTAGGTAAAAAATTTGAAATAAATAAAAAAATATTCTCTAAAAACTTTTATTTGATTTTAATTAACATAATGTTATGGGTATCGGTACTTTATTATAAAATACTTAGCTATCACAATATAAATCTCTTATATGGTAAATTACTTTAAATAAGTCTTCGTGTTCGTTACAATACTACGTTCAACACATGTAGGGATCATCGTTTTCCGTAACCTGAAACAATGAAAAAAAAAATGTTTAAAAACAAATACATATAATATTATTATTAAACAAAAACTTTACAGGAATAGAAGATGGCAGTACCGTGTATCTTACTAGCTTACACCCGCGGCTTCGTCCCTGTGATTATGTCGATTAAAAGTTATCTTTGTCACACGGAGAGAATGTAGGTACTCATAATAAAAACTAAAATTTTAAATTTTAATAAAAACTAATATTTTTAGCTCTTTAGAATTTTAGATTGATCAGGGTCACGAAACAGTTAATACACATACACTTTATACGACTATTCTGTGTCTGTGTATTTCTCTTATTATGTTAGTTTTTAGAGGTCCCTCTTTACTAAGGTAATTGTAAAAATGGAAGTCTATTCAACATGGCAATCGTAGATACATTATTTAACATACAAATGCAGCAAGATTACTTTACACTTGAGTTACGTCTCGCAATTTAGGTCAAACTTGTCTAGACATTCATTTAATTTGCTTGCATTGTGGTTTAAGGTCTACACGCAAATGTTTTAATTGCATATCTAGTAGATACGTACTGAAATCTAGGTGTCGGTTTAAAAATATTTACAAAATATTTGATAGTAAATTAAAATATAATTATGAAAAAGTACTTATACTAAAACAAATTTTAAGAAAAAACGTCTTACCTCCTTTAGTATATGCTCCCGAAGAAGCATGTGCGCTTGCTGAACTACTGGCAAAGCTTCCTCCGAAACCATGAGCACCAGAATTTGAATGTCCTGTTGAACCAGCTGCAGAGTTGCCGTTTAAGCCATCTTGATATCCACCACTACACCCTCCGCCACATGGGCTGCCTCCTTTAGTATTGCTCCCGGGTTGGTGTGCGCCATGGGCGTTATAGCCGTATGAGCCAGAGCTTGCAACTGCACCTGAGTACGCAGTAGAACCCGCGGCACTACCAGCTAGAGCTCCTGTATTTGCTCCATGTGCTCCTGGCTTTTCATGTGCGTTATGGTTTGCGCCACCATTGTCTGATCCTTGATGATGTCCACCGGCTACTTTGCCATCGTCATAAGGTGCTAACAAGCCAGGTGGTCCACCAAACCCTCCGGAATAGGCAACAGCGTTAGCGCTGGCAGAGGCGGAAGCGTGGGCTCCAGCACCCGATGCACTGTTGTATCCAGGTAATGATGACGATGTTTCTTTAGGACTACAGCTGCCTGAGGTGCAGGTCCCAGCAACACCAGGGGCACTGGCACCCGTTGAAGGCTTTTCATGAGTTGGAGATAAACCAGCAGCTGGATTTGAGTAATCACCGGGGTTTAATAAACCAGAAGGACCTCCAAAACCACTAGTGTACGATGGCAATTCATGTTTTGATCCCGAAGATGAAGCAGGATGAGCGTCAGTTGCAACGTTCCCTGTCGGACAATTTCCATTTTTACAGTTAGTTGAACTGGTGTCGTAATTTGGCGTAGTCTGTGAATGATAATTGGGTGTTTTACTAGAAGGCACTCCATAACCCTCAGTGTATTGTGGACTAGATGGTTTTACCGGAGTACTTGGATGGGTATGATCAAACGATCCCGATGGGGCATTGCCAGAAGGTAATACAGTAGAATAATAACGATCACAGTTTCCTGCTCTACATCCAGCCGAGTAAGATCCAGTTAGATGATGTGGTAGCCTATCTGCATCACTGGCACTAATTGGAGCTACTGGGCTAGCACTAGGATAGGTTACTCCAACAGGTCCAATATAATTAGTGGTGAATCCGGGTGAAATTGGACTTATTATCGAAACATCATGTGTTGGATGGGATGGATGTTTTGAAATATCACTAGAAGAATGGCAGTTTGGTGTCGAACAGCCTGCCAAATTATTGCTGCCTGGCGCTTTACTGGGTGATACACTGGCGTAAGAAGGATTTTGACCATTAGAAGTTGTATGGGGAACATCATATTCGTTAGGCTTTAGAAATCCGGCAGGTCCACCAAACCCACCAGTATAGGCAGGTTGTTCGCTGGAAGAATCTACAGAAGTACTTGGTGAAGTAACTGTTCCTAAAGGTGCTGTATATGGATGGCTATTGTATGATGGGCTGGAGGAATATACTGGTTTGTTTGTTACTTGTATGTCATAGTTATCGGGGTTTAACATTCCAGCGGGTCCGCCGAAGCCGCCAGTGTATGATGGTAGTTTATCACCAGATATCGTTACACTATCAGTGTGTTTGTCTGCACCATAAGATCCAGATTGCGCTATAGACGACGCAGTAGCACCCGCACTGGGGTATGATCCAAGGCAACCTGGCGTTTTGCAACTAGTAGAGGAAGTATCTGATGGGGTGATGTATGATGGGCTTGCGGAATAAACAGGTTTACTAGTGACAGACGTGGGTGCATTATATACATTTGGTGTAAGCATTCCAGCGGGTCCACCAAAGCCACCAGTGTATGTTGGCTGCTTATGTCCAGATGCATCTCCAGAAGGTTTACCACTATAACTAGATTTTGGAGTAGTGCCAGGTAAAGAGGCTTGGTTAAAGCAGTTAGGAGTAGTGCATCCGGATGGTGAAATTCCATACGTAGGTCCTGTAGGAAAGCTTGCATGTTTGGGTCCCGTTTGGCTATTTTGTCCTGGTTGAACATTAGGTGCAGTCGCGGCACTTTCTGAATAATGAGGTTTACAATTCGGTGAAGTGCAACTTGATGGAGTTAAAGTGGAACTTGGCCTTCCACCAGTTTGACCAGATGGTACTGGTCCGCAGCTAGAGCCGACACAAGCTGGTGAGTCTGAATAAGAATAGGAAGGGCTTTTTGTTGATTGTATATCGTGTGGGCTCAAGTAGTTTGTTGACAAGGTATCACCGGTCGTAGGGGAAAAACTTCCTTTTTGTGGATTTTCACATATTCCATTAGCACATTGCGGTTTAGCATCATAATTACCGTGGATAGGAACATTGTAAGATGATGGTCGACAGCTTCCAGATTGACAGCCGGGACCTTCTTTTGGTGTTTCTAAGTGCTTAGATGGTTCATGGTAGCTGGGTGTCGCTCCACTTGGATATCCATTATATGTCGTCGATGAACCGCAATTACCTCCAGCACAATGAGAACCGGCATTATATTGTGAAGTTGTATCGTGGTTGGTAGATTGGTCCCTTGCATCTTGAGTAGATTTTGCCGTATGAGCCACGAAGGGAATGTCATCAGAGTCATCGTATGGTGTTGAAGATGTTCCAGTTTGTGGCGTTGATCTATGTTGACCAGAGGTGCATTTGCCATTCCAGCAGGATGGAGAAACACCTGTTTGTGGCGTTGATCTAAGTTGACCAGAGGTGCATTTGCCATCCCAGCAGGATGGGGAATTAACTGTTTGGGCTGTAAGTTGACAGGTAGGTCCTTGACAGCCAGCTCCCGAGGGAGCATCTAATCCTGTTCCTGCGCCAGCATTGGCACCATTGTGTTCATAGTGTCCTGCTCCTGTACTAGATGTTCCGTGATGTCCTGCTCCTGTACCAGATGTTTCGTGGTGTCCTGCTCCAGTGCCAGATATTCCGTGGTGTCCTGCTCCAGTGCCAGTTGTTCCGTCGTGACCTGCCCCACTTCCTTCGTGGTTAGCTGATCCATCATTGGCTCCAGAAGACTGACAACTGGTACATCCAACATTACCGTAGCCCGGGACAGCTCCAGCGCCATTGTAGCTAAATGAGCTAGAGCTTGAACTCGAGCTGGCACTGGATGAAGCGGAGCTGGAGGATGACGATTTGGAGAAACTTCCTGAGAAACCAGGTCCAAACGTTAACTGTCCCGTTGGTATGTCACCGCGGCCTCCAAATGCTCCTGCCGAGGCACTCGATAGAGCTGGAAAGGCAAAATATAGTTATTTTAATAGCTGTCTAACAAGCTTGGGATTTACATAGCAAGGTCGAGGCTACGAAAACTACATTTCGTCCTAAAACCTTCATTATTCTAATTCTAATAAGTTTTCTTATTATAATACGGAAGCAGATTACAATGAGGAAGTAGGTTCACTTTTAATAACAATAATAGTTAATGATTATTTTTTACATTGTAAACAAATGTTTCAAGGAAATATTTCTTATGTTTTCTCATTTTAATTTCCAAATTAGTTAACTGGAAACTTTATACTTGTCATTATCTATATAAACTGTTTATTATGTACAACCATTTTAAATACCATAAATGTTAATGAACTTAGTTACCAACCTAATTTGAAAACTTGATTCAAATCACTGACACGATTAGGTTTTCTATTAAACAAGTCTATATATATATAAATATGCGATACATAATTGGTATTTATATAGATATGCGATAAAGTATTGATGTCATAATATTTTTGTTTTATAGTCAAGCGCGGCGATTAAGCCTTAAATTTAAGAACCTTATAAATAAATAAATGGATGGATATTATATTAAGATATAATATATATATACCTATGCAACTTGATGGATTTAGATGGGTATTCAATAAATAATAATATATTTAATAACAAATACCGTATGTATTCAAACTGTAAATATTTTTAAGTTAGATAAATGTTATTCCTATTACTTATAATATTATTTTCTATACAAAAGACCAGTTAGGATAATTATGAATGTTTGGCCAAAATATTGTAAAAAATAACCTATTAGGTATTAGCAACAGTATGTGCTTTTATGAACTGTAGGGTCACAATAAAGTCAAAAACATTTAAATGGCTTTACATTTAAAATTATGTTCAACGTACATTATCCTATCTTAAAGTATTCGCATCGTAATTAATCTTTTTATAATGACAAGGAAGACCTACCTGCTGACGATGCGCCTGCGCCGCCTTTAACCCCATATCCGTAAGGGGTGGCGGTCACCACGCTCAATGTCACAACAAAAGCACAAATCCTGAGCTCCATCATTGTGAAGCTTCTCACTCACAATGTTTTTATCCTGCGGCCGCTTGCTTTTATAAAGCGAAACAAATAGGCTAGTGTAGCTATATTATGAGCAAAAAACCTGTTAGCGTTAACTACAACTCGGAGGCTGTATTATCATGGCCAGAAGGCTTCGTTTCCCGTGACCGTCGTGTGGTACGGAGGAGCTCACAAATTATTACTCAGCCAATACATGTAGTATTGTGCGGGAAAATACATTGGTATGACGATATTCTATCTCCGGTTCGGTATTTTTATTGTTGTTGGTAACCTTTGTGATGTGAGCGAGATACGAATTGGTTGCTAAGATTCGTCATAGTAACGAAAATATGTGTGGATTTTTTTATGCCGGTAAGTGCCGAATGTCTTAAAATCAATTCTATGTATTAACACTGTACGGTAGAGCTTTAGTCTTTCAGCTAAAGGAAACTTCAGTGTCTCGCAAATAATTTTACTTGCAGTAGGTACTGTGTACGCTTTGTATTGGTCATACATGGTACATTAGGCCCTGAAATTACTGGCGCTGGAGTTGACCTGAGGAGGATATAAATATCGTAGCGATTGTGCAGTGAAAGTTTTACATCTGTAATGGTTTACCAGATGGAAACCAATAGCTCTGGACGATATTCTGGCAACAGATTTGGCTATACGGAGGGTATATTAATTAATTGCCTTGCCTTGTCCGAATGTCTGCAATGGGCACTCACTAGCCGTAACGTGCAAATTTTCTAGTTTAGAAAATAGCATGGTGCACCTCGTTCTTACATAAACTCATCACATACCCGTCAAGATCTACCTCTTGTTTTCCTGGAGTCTCCTTTCCAAAAAGGCACTGAACTTTCATGCCTCAATCACACTAAAGATATCTCCTTGCGATGGTATTTGTTTCTGAATCTCATCAATTTAGAGGATCTTATTCAATTTACTTCCTTCTAGATTGTAAGTTCCATTGTTCATTGTTTATATTCAATAAACCCAACGACTATAAAAATGGTGAATATTAGGCGATCTTTGAAACAAAACAATTAACCAATTATTTTAAGATAAGTTGGTATAACTTGCTCCTATAAAAGACATCAACGCGTTCAATCCCGACCAACCCGTTATTATTTCTCTTCCATCCGCCCAATTCTTCTTACCTTCAGGGTGGGACTGAACGTGAAGCATCATCCTAAAACGAGCCCGAGGGGGTTGTTGCAATAAGCAAATGTTGCTTTAATGACGAAGCGAGCAAGTCTGAGGGCGGCCCACAAAGCATTGCATAGAAAGGGGTTCGGCTAGCGATCATAACCCTGAATGTTTGGCCAGTCCAACCCTTCTTACCTTGGCCAGTTAACGGATGATTATATAGATTATTTGTTACTTATTCATAAATGTGACATCATACAATGATTCAGTAGATATAATAATTTAGATACTGTCAACCTTGCGCGCCTATTCATTAGTAGGTGTATTTAGTAGTAGGTAACCTATTGTACCTTATAATTAGGTTGTTTAATTAGGAAAGTCCTGACCTACTATGTCCCTGAAACACAAGTAGGTACCTATCTACTTATCTGATAAATACGATAAAGAGCGAAATAATATAATTTAAGATGCAGTGAATTTAACTAGGATAGGACTATTATAGATTCAATGTTTATTTTAGATAGGTACTTGTGCCTAAATAAGTATCTTAAATAAACATTGAATAGATTTGTGAATTATAAAACGTCATGTTACGTGCTAATTATAATTAAATGTTTCAATAACAAAATTAGTGGAAGAGGTTTTGTTAACGAGCTGAAACTTTGCAAATATGGATATACATAGATGTTACAAAATAGTAAAGACCACCATATTTTACCCTAAGGCATGCAATGCAAATCAAGGGAGGAATGAGGAATCGCCACTATCTATCAACTGTCAAATCGTGTTGCTTACCTACGAAATAGTTTTCCGGGCTGGTGGTGAGCTAAATTTTATCACTTTTCCTTACCATCCTTTCCAGTTGGTTTTTCCATTTTTGGACAAATAAAAAAACCTATTAAAACTAATGAAAAAAGATTTTACATTACTTTCACAGAACTTAGTAATAGTAAGTACTTAGTTGGAGCGCAGTGCATGGCTAAGGATTAAAAGACTCGCCGAGACCATTTGCATCCTCAACTTTTGCAGTATAGTATTCCTTTTGGGATACCTTAAAATAACCCAGGTTCAATTTAAAGTTCATTCATAGCATTTTGCTCATGGATGCTACTAGTTTAAGCAGCTGTTGCTATTATTATTAAGAGTCATTGTCATGGTCAAAAGCTCAATTATTACAGGGTTTCGAAGGTTTGTAGTTTACATTATTTCCTAGTGATAGGCTTCACCCCTTATCACATGGGATCTAAACATATCAAGTGAAGTGAGGGTGTTAAAACACATCTGCTACATCCTTCTGGGTGATGAAGGCGTGATAATATGTTATGTTATTTCCTCCAAGTCGCGTGAGTTAAGTCACATTATTACCTCTGCAGTTTGAATATTAATGATAATGTGGAATAGAATCTAATGAACAGTGATGCGTGACAAAGCTGGCGGCGGAGGACGACATCAGTGGCGGCGATCGTATTCCTCTCTGAAGTGAAGAGTCGTGAAACCGCAGGCGTGCACTGCAGTCACATCCGGGTGACGCGCCACCCATACTCACCACAAATTCCCCACACATGCCATCCTATACTTGTAATCACACATACATAAGTACTCGACATTTACTTACACGGTCCATAAAAATAGCAAATGCCGATCGCCTGATAAGATCCATCGCTACATCTATGGCTTAATTTAAATAATCATTATATTGTGTATCATAAAATCTTCTACATTATGTTGTTAAGTGATTGTATATAAGAATTTGTAAACAACATAACCAGCCTAATAGGTACGACCGAAGGCAGTTTGAGGTCAAGGCCTCGCTTGCCGGCCGCCGCGCATAAGATATGACATTATTTACCAAGATGCTTTAACTGCCATACATTTTATTTTAAGGTTTTAGCTGAAATTATGGGTAGAGTAAATCAGTTACTTATCTTATATTTTTCCTCCTCGGCGCGATTTCGGAGAACAGACATGAAGAAGGCCATTCTACTAATAAATGCTCCTCAATGTTTTAGAGAGAATTTATTATGATGTTAATATTTCCAAGAATCTCTTCTAGGTATCTGTTATATCAAAATTATAGGCAGTGGTTTTTGCTATTATTTCTCAAGGAATTGGAATAAAAATAGATTGATAATATTGAGGCAGAAATAATTAGATACACGATGAGTCCCTAATACGTGAAGTAAATACATTTTAGTTTTGATGAGATCTGTTAGTAGTGACGGAAAAGTTTCTGAGGTCGCAAATTCAAGTTCTTGGTCAGCGTACTATTAAAACATTAGTGACTAATAATGACAGATGGATGGTAAGACGTAGCAATTGGAGGCCGATCGCTGTACGTTTCCGAGGTGAAAACCCAAATATGATTGTGTCTTTGTATAACACGTGGACCGTTAGCTCATGTAGTAAATATAGTAAATTACTTAATTTTCAGTTTTGCACGGGTAATTTAAAAAAAAAAGAAAAATTAAGGGTAGCTTCTATACCTTTCTGAACATATTTTGTTCTGACTTCAAATTGTACGAGTTACAAGCATACATTTTATTAAAATGGCCTTTTAAATAATTAATTGAATACTAACCAGAATCTAAATACAAGAAGGTTTTTTTATTCTTATTCTTTGGCAAAAACTTATCCCAAAACAGAATTTATTGTTTTTCTTTTTTTGTATATTGCGGTGAAGCTAAACCACAGATAATGTATTTAAACGACTTCTTCATCTGTAGGTTTGTCTGGTGCAATTATTCATCAAACTGAAATAATGAATAACTTCAAAAACGAGATGTTTTTAGGTTACATAATGTTAGGAGACAATTTAAACTTGCCTGGGTGACTAATATATTTAAAAAAAACATTTACCCGTAACATGTAATGTATGAAAAATAAAAAATAAACAAATAATTGCCTGGCCACACTTAACGTTCCTCCCCTATTCAAGGATCTAAGTGGGTTCTCTACTGCTAATAAAATAAAATATCAACCGTATAAAATAATTTATGTATTCATAAAATACACATTTGATAAACATGTGAAAATAACTCATTTTAAAGTTTCGACAAATTTAGCTTACATCTAGAAGGAATAACCGTATGAAATAACTAGCTTTACTGGTTACTGTCATACAATTATTTACTGAAACACTTTGCTTTCTACAGATAATTAAGATAAGGCTTTGAGAATGTGGGTATCCTTTGGGAGACGGTGGCGTCCGTTAAATGAACTCGTCGGGTTCGCGCGGCGCGTCCAAGTCGCGGTAGTGAATGACCGGACGGAATTCAGCGCCGCCACCCCTTTAACAATCATATAACTACGTTAGCAGCAACTCGTCCAACAGCACAAAACGGAAAACCACTCACACATCATCAGCGTAACACTAGCTACTACCCATCACACACTGCATGAGCTACCATTTTTTGTATAATATCAGCTTCCCGGGAGGTTTCTGGCAGGATTTTAAGAAGGTACAGGGGCAGTTAATAATTAAAAGATGGCGTGTTAGGATTTCGGACAGTTTATTAAAAAAGTTAAAAATAAATATATACTACCCGTTCGCTTCAAGTCGGCCAAATCTTCAGGGTCCGATCCCCATACCCCACTACTAACAACCATTAAGAAAAGTGTTTTAAAAGTGCCATTTAAATATTAATATTTTAACATTATATTATTTATTAGATTATATTTTTCTTATCTATTAATAAATGATGGCTGGTTTAATAGAGACAAAACACTCTAGGGTGTCCTTTAGTTGCTCCATGGTTCGATATCTGTCTCAGAATACAGTCATACAATTTTGTTACGTCAACCGCGGACCAACCTGAAGTATTTTGGCTCTAGAGCCTTTTTGTGACTTAGTGTCATAGTCATAACATACGTCAAAAGCTTGAGCTAACAAAATAACGTGATTTTGAGGGGTATTTAGTGGGGAAGGAAAGCGGCCAACACGACGCAAACGGATAGTAAAATACAACATTGTAAAATGTAACATAATGGTCGTTCCGTTTTGGAAAATATTTAAGATATACATATATTTGAATGTCTGTTTTGATAAAATAATCATTTACACTGTATAAAAAAGAGCACATTTTTTATTATTTACGGACAAAGAAAAGTTCTGAGATGTATAAAATATAGTAAACAGAATTAATATTTATGCATATTACATATGCACATAAAAATGTTGGACAGAAATATATTGATGAAAAATAAGGAAAACTACAGTTTGTTACACTACCTGAATTAACTAGTAAACTTATTTACTACTTAATAAAATCATTTGACACTTAATCGGAATGCTTGTTACAATATTTAACTAAATATTTTTTTTCTGTCATAATAATGTATAACATGTGTTTGTCACAATTTAGAAAATATCGCCACTGTCCGGGAAGTCAAGATCGTTGTACGCAATAATAGGCCGGGACCGGTCCACATTTTCCCTGCAAATCATTTCTTTACCTTTACAAATGTTCGGCTATTCAATTAACAGTAATACCTCAAGTGTAACGCGGGGCTTGGGAAAATTAAACAATGATACAACGTACAGTCAGCAACTAAAGTAGCTAAACACTTTAAATTTTTTTATTTAATTATCCCTTTTATAAAATAATGCACATATAATCGATTACTATTACTTTTAATTAATCAAATCATGACATAATTACGATTTTCGAAAATTTGTTTGTGACTTATTACTTCTGTTGCTGACTGTACCTTCTTAAGCTTTTGTCAAGGTAAGGACAAAAACTAGAGCAGAAAATCAGCGTTTCATCAGTAGCGGACTAACTGGAGGGGCGGAAGTGGCGGACGGGCACCGGCATGGATTAGCAATGGCAATTTTTAATTGAAAAGTTCAAGAAGAAAGCTCCTCAGTTGGATTTTGAGAACGACGGCACTTTTGTGCTACTTCTTATTTTTTATTAAAGGAAATATTAAAAAAGAGTCGGTGCCTGCGGCGCTGCCTGACTTTGAGGCCTATGGCACTTCAGTGCAGCTTCTTAATTTCATTACCTTATTTTATGAACTCGGCTTTTGCCGCCCCGGGCACCCAACGGGCTTAGTCCGCCATTGCGCTGCATAAGGGTGTTATCACACCGAAATCGATTGATGCATTTGTCCTTTAAAGAACAAATAAGATCGCACTCGACACCAATCGACTTCAGTGTAGTAACACCTTAAATCATTCGCTCAAGTTGAGGTATTACTGCATTATTTTAGATTCAAAACAATAGGATGCACAATATTGAACGAACCACGAGGATGCATAAACTTAATAATTGTAACCACATTAATATTGATAAATAGCGATGCAATATCTAATACAAGCCAGCCATAGCCATACAACAACATTAATCAAATGTTAAGGTCATGCAAAAAATATAATTCTCAAGCGTGATCTACAAGTGCGTTTGTTTGTTAGTTTTTTTAACATTGTGGCTTTATTTCAGAGAAAATTTAATTTATAAAGCAACTGACCATTTAGAGTTCTAAAACAATAACTGGTTTTGCAACTTGTTTAGTAAGAAACTAGTATTATACCTGCGTTTTGAATATTATATTCATTATATTATATTAATAAGCAGTTTTACGTCATGCTCGAAAAATAGCTTTTGAGTGAGGTTCAATGGATAATAACGTGACAGATTAATAATGAACTCCACATTATACAAAAGGAAATGTTACTGTAGAAAATTATGAACAGCCTGATGATATGGTAACATTAGTGGGTGGTATAGGTCGCGTCACGTAAAAAGAACGCCGGAAGAAAGTGGTGGGGGGGGGGGTGTTTGCGCATTGGTACACTCGCGAACGAAAGTACTAGCTACCTATTGTTTTATTTTTGAACTAGCTTGTCGCTCGCGGCTTCGTATATTGGTTTTCGGTAAGTACATTGCAAAATTGATTAGGTAAAATATCATTAAATAGAATTTAAAACATGTTTAATTGAGTTTAAAATGTTTAATCTAATTATAAAAAATTAAAGTAATATTGATACTCCTTCCATTAAGTCGTCGTTGGTGACGTGAAAACAGGATAAGGACGCGGTCTTCAATTCTTTTTCAGTGACGTGGAAATTGTGGATGATTTTTTTTATAACACCCTGGTCAAAGTTGTCAATGTCTGTTATTGGTTTTTGTTGGATTCTTTTATTTTTGCCGAGAGTTCCAAAGACAGTAAGGAACTCTGAATCTTTTGAACCTTTTACAATTCGTCTCACTGTAGATTCAGAACATTTTGTTGCCACTGCGGTCCGTTTCATACATTGTTTTAAATTATCAACTGCATTATTATCAGCCTCTCTCTTCATAAAACAATATACGTCATAAATCATTTTTCTCACTTTTCTGTGTAAAACTATTTCGTAAATAAAAACTTGTGCGCGATGGTATTTTGAGAACGAATATAACGTGGACACAGTACGGAAGCCAAAGGTTGACTGATGAAACAATAGCGCGCCGGCAAGCATGCGGCGCGGGACCCGCCTGCCCCGCGCCGCACCTCATACCGCCAAACAGTCCGAAAAATCGCCTAATGCGCAGCTTGACCGCCAGCGTTCTTTTTACATGACGCGACCTATAACTGTTTATTTTGGTACCTACAAATTTAACTTTAGCTTGTTCTGGCTTTTTACTGTTTACGTTTGTTATTATTCAGTTTTATATAAGCGAAGACTTGTTATTGGTTGCCAGATTCCTTTACTACTATATACAATTCTGTTAATTTAGCTGTAAGTCTTTAATGTATATTAAATAAATAAATAAATAATATAGTGACTTTGAAATCGGATATCTGAGCAGCTTAAGCAGCCTAAAGCAACATTATACATAGTTCCTGCAAGTATTATATACAACGGTCCAGTAATGATCTAATATCCTATTTATTATTCACATATGTATGCAGCTAGAATTTAAATCTGCATTATTTTTCAAGTCCCACGACTAGTCTGTCGGAGTGTAGGAATATTACTGAATCCAATAAATTTCTACTCCAAAAGTTGTTTTACTCGCAATTTATTGATTACATTTACATATAAAAAATTGCGTCTTCTCAGGGTATTGACCGCATACAGTCGCGATTATAACTATTCGATACTGTACTGTATAAAGATCTTAATATATAAAGAGCTTATCGCTATATTGACGTCATTAAAATTAGTTTCGCGAACGCTTTGTATAAAGTACTATAATAAAATATTTTAATAATTTTAATTTTATTCAATTATATTATTATTTTTGTATATGAGCATGCATAACAAGATACAATGTGTTAACAAAGTCGATAAATGTATCAAATGCCAAGCAATCAATGAGGAGTAGTGTGTTGACCTGTATGTAACAGGTTATAGGCATGATGACTGATTTTTTTTTGTATGTTATTAAGTTATTATTTTAATGATGTTTCTAATATCGAGACGTGTTTTAATACCTCTCAATATAAGAAACATCATTAAAAGAATAACTTTGATATAACATAAACTGCCTGAGATAATACTACTTTAAATTCACATTAATTGAGTCGCCTAAACGCTCCAAACAAACAGCTAAAAGGGTGTGACGTCATTTATCTATAGCAAGTATGCGAAGAAATGAATTTTTCACCACACCAGCACGAAAAAGATCGTTTGCTTGCGAGAATTCAGTGAGTAAAAACGCTTTTTACTCACTAGTGAGGCAAAGTGATTCAAATTTCGAAACAATAAATCCTTCCAATGAATAGGCGCAAAAAAAAAACTAAACAGCCACCATATAGGTTAGTAATAAACATTGACATCAATTTTATTTAAAAACTACAAACGATACGTTTTAATTATTTTTAATTATATAAATACACGCTTATTTAGCATTTTCATGGTTTTATATTCGTGCTTAACTATTAAATTAATTAAAATCGGGTACTTAATATTAGACTCTATAAATAAATGTTACGGAAAGAATTTCCGAACGCACGATTAAAAAAAATAAAAAAATAGTCTGTGTCTGTGTCAGTCATCGCGGGCAAATATAAATTGTATTCAGTTTATGTTTAATTGTTTACTGGAACTTTTTAGTGAATCCAGTGATGAAAAACTTTGTGGAACTCCAAAAGAGTTGCGACAACTTGCTTCTAACACAGAAGTTTGCTTTTTTACTAGAAAATTCATGTGAAAAGTATTTGAAAGCGTACGACATATTTAATTAGTGGCAACTTTCAAAAGGCCCTAAAACGCATTATGAATCGGTATTACTGTCGTATTTCATGGAATTATTTCAGGTTAAGTAATCGAGTACGAGTTTATTTAAATCTTAATATTTTCTCACTGGAAGAGGTGAAAAGTTTTGTATTGTAACGCGTGAGAAAAATTTAATTTCCAGTTCGTGACCTCTTAAAATCTTTCGCTTGCGAAGTAGTCTTTATTAGAATCACTCGCTATGCTCGTGATTCAATTTAAGACTACTTCGCAAGCTCAAGATTTAAAATTGGCACTCACAACAGAAATATAAACTTTTTCTCACTTGTACCATAAATAACTATTGTTTGATAACTATATGAAATATTGCGTTTATGGAAATAGTTTCGTTACGAAAGTTGCTAAAAATGTGTGGAGTTTTCCCTTCAATTCACACAAAGATTCAATGTTTTTTTTTATTTTAATAATTGGCCATGAAACTTTCAATGATCATAAGATGAGTTTGACCGAAAAGAAAGATTGCATTTGGTTTTTATGTACCTATATTTTGTTGAGGTATTCATTTTATTACTTTCGTGGGTACAGTCAACATCCCTATTTTAAAAGAGAAAATTAAAAGCTCAATGATGCAAAGATGTTATGATTATATTTCTGTTTTGCTTGTGACCGAAGGTTCGTGAGAAACATGTAACACGATAAATGCACGAACTTAAGAAGTTTAATCCGTTTTTCTATGTCAGTCGATGGACGCTATAATATATATACAAGAAATTGTGACAAATGTTGGACTTAATGCCGTATGCTATTAAAATAAATAGGGAGTGCATTGAAAGTGTTACACGTTTAAGAAAATGGTATTAAACAGCATGCATGATCAGCTGCGAGTGTCGTATACATGCATGTTATAAGGTAATAACAATATTGTAATTTACCTTGGTCGTGAGAAACGTGGGTGCCGTGGCTGGTAGGGCGCGGGGGGTGCCCATCCTCCCCACCCCCACCCTCGGCCCGCGGAAGGACCACCTGGCGCGCCGCCGTATCTGCTAACGAATATATCTTTATGGAATCAAATATATTTATAATAAACAGGTTCATAAATTAACCTGTATTAGGGTTATATTAATTACAACTCGAAGTGTCATTCATTAGACTGTACACAGTCTTATCACCTTTGCGGTGGCTCAGTTGAAAGATTACAATCTGAAAACTGAGCCACAGCAAAGGTGATAAGCTTGGCTCAATATTTTGAGTATCTTCCGTGAACCAGGAACTTCAAAAAAATATATCAACCAACAAACAACAAGCTAATGGAATTCACCACATACACCATGATGGATAGATATATAGATAAAACTTGATTTGCATACCATTCTATTACAAACTAAAAACAACTATTGAAAGACAATAACAATATGCAAAGGGCGGCTTTATCGCTTGACGCAACTTGAGAGCATGGTGAGATTGGTGAGTTTCAATAGTGAAGCACTAGTTGTAATAAATGAATAAAGCGAATGCACTGACTTGGCGGGCGCGGGCTGCGGCGCGTGCGCGGGCGGGCCGCGGATGGCCTGCTCGGGCTGCTGCGGGCGCCGCACGTCGCGCACGTACGCGTTGAAGTACGCCACCTCGCGCCGCACCTCGTCCACCTGCGCCGCGGGTACATTACTAACAATATCACTAAATCTATCCAGATAATTATATTCAATAATACAATTATAACATTATGCCTGCGTATACACCAGAGCTGAGCTCGGCTGTGTTGCTAGGTGTTTGTTCTTCAAAAACCCTGCTTTGCGCGCGTATACATAGTTTCTTAAAAAAAAAATACTAGCACCGCAGCCGAGCGCAGCTCTGGTGGATAAACAACCTAAGGCCCAGTTTTACAAAATTATAGTACACACAAATAGAACTGATAACTGTATTCTTTTTCAAGTGTAAATTGTGTCACTTCTGTATTCAGTCAAGTTATATTTTATACTAAAAAATAGTTGAAAAAATGATTGAGAAAGGCAAGATTTAAACCTGCGACCTTGGTTAGGCTGAAATTTCTGCACACCGGGCAGTCACTTTAACCAACCAGCCTCGGTCGGTCGCCTCTTGCCAGAACCCAAAATTTCTCAACTGTATGTTACGTCATTTTGTGACGTTTTTCAACTGTTTCTTAATATAATTTGCTAAGCATTGCTAAATGCTACAAAAATAATCAATAAGAAGTTATATTTTGGTGAGTGGTAAGTGAAACTAGCCCGTCGAAAAATGTATCAGTCTGATAATAACATAAAATAAGTAGAGTTACAAATTATAGTTACCTTCTCAGCATGTTTGTTGAAAATATGTTTTCTGATAAAGTCTGGGCCCTTGAACTTTTTTCCACTGAGGGGGCACAACCATTTGTCTTTTGCCAACTCTTGTGTATTAGCCAGGACAAACTTCTCTACTTCAGCTTCTGTATCCTGGATAAAATCATTACATTATATTACACTATTCTTCACGAAAAACTTTATATTAAATAAAAAATCAAATCCCTAGACGGTTTTGGCCACAAATTACATCTCGGTCAGGATTTGTCTCGCTCAAATGCGGTGTCAGACCATAGGTCGAACAGCTATCTGCAACTAACTCCAAAACCGCTAAGATCTTTGATTTTATCTATAAGCATTGATGCTTACAACGATCACATTTATTGAAAGATTTTTTTTTTTTAAGAAATTGAAAAATTATGATATCTTATTTACATTACAATATAGCCTATCAAGACTAATAAATAATATTATTTTAACCTAAATTGCCTAAACCTAAATAATATAATCTAAGAATGCGTCCATGAACACTTTACTTAGTTATTGATGTTTTATATCAAGTTTACCTTAATTCCGAGTTTCTGCAACTCTTCCTCAGTAAGTGGTTTCACGTCTTGTAGAAAAGCAGACATTTTGCCTTCAAATATCTTAACATAGTCTTGGATCTCTTGTTGAGTTGGCTGTTGAAATACATGAAAATTTTATGTTAACAAATAGCAGATTACAATTGTATAAATAAACAATTTAATTTTGAAAACCATATATTTATTCAGTAATATTTGTGATATTATATATAAATATGTAATAACACAAATTACCACAATATTCCATTCATAAGAAAACTATAAAGTACACTTAGTTAAATATATATGTAGAAAACCTCCTGGTCCAACCTAGTCATAGTTCTATTTTTAACATTATGTACATAGATTAAAAGCTGTTGTGTTTTAATCAAACTTTAATTTCTTTTTTTATTTGTAAATATATCTTTAAATTTATTGTAGTTTTGCCTGCTCTTAATTTAATTTAAATTAGTTTACTTGCTTGCTTATGATATTATAAAGATTCCTCAGTAAATAATAACTTACTAGGGTCGGCGGACTAAAGCACATAAGTCAAAATTTTCGGTTTATTTTTTATTACATCATCAGTGTTCATTTTATTCAACACGCAGTCTGACTAAAGCACATAAGTCTATCTGAACTCGTTCATGGCGTATTCAAGTGGCGGACCGTATCAACCTTACCCAATTCAAATATAAGTTGACGCACAAAAAAACATAACTTGACTTATGTTATAAGGAACACTCTTAAGTGAGAAGTTTTTTGAGCTAAGTGGTCTGACTTATGTTATGAAGAACATCAAATGTGACATTTGTTTATAGATTGTGGGTACTTAAACATTATTTATGATGTACACAAAAATTGGAACGGTATGTTAAGCTACCAATGGCATCAATTGTTACCGTTTTGTTGAACAGGCAGTTTGTATATTTAATTTGTTGAAATGAATACTCAGAGAAGCAAGAAGTTGGTTGAAATGGCGTTATCAGCTCACCAAGAAGGCGATGCAGGGATATTTTCATATATTTTTAAATCTCGAAATGCAAATTATGTATAGCACAGACATTATAAATGAATTACGTATTGTTTTATCCTTTTTTTAGAAAAAGTGCAACAACCATCGATACAGACAACATAGTAGACGATCCTACGCCGTCGACCTCAACAGGGCATGTCAGTAGTGATGATTTCGTGCAAGATCCATCATTTGTAGTACCAAGAATTCCATCTTCTTCTTCTGCCAGAATAGAAATTCTCATGTCAGTTGTATGTTTAGCTGGGCATTGCAAAAACATCGATCAATTAAAATAATAGACCATAAGTTTATGATTCCTGGCCACAGCCACTTAGAAGTTGATACAAATCATGGCATTATAGAAAAGAAGAAGAAGAAAACTGAATTACAGATATTTCACCCCCATGATTGGATCCAGTTGATTCGATCTAGCAGTAAAAAGTTTAAGGTTGTAGAAATGAAAAGCACAGATTTGTATGACTTTTCATCCATGCTGAAAAGTGCTTTAGATTTAAGAAATAAAGATTCTGACGGACGGCAGTTTAAATGGCTGGATAAAAGGTGGCTACGATATGACAGATTTACCTTTTTCGTCTTTAACTACAAAAGAAGAGGTGCCCATTCTTTATTTAAAGAAATATCAACGCGACTGGTTCTTCTTCTTCGTCGTGTCGATGGCTGAGTCAAATTTTATTTTGACTTGCCATCGTGCTGAAAGGATTAGCCAATTCGCTTTGGAGAACTCGTGAATTGCCCAGGGTGCGCCGGACGTAGGGGATTGTTGTGTACGTAACCCGGGGAGGCTCCTTTCATGCACCCCGACTGGTTGATACGACACGTTGCCGAAATGCTGGTTTTTATTTTGGACAGCGAATTAGCATTGGCATCCAGCGTGGCAATGCTGCTAGCATTTTGGGAACGTTGCCCACTGGCTGCGATTTGTTAGATGAGGTTAGGTAGTCTTTTATCGCTAGTTTTTAAGTAGTTTATTTTAGGTTAGTTAATTTCGTTTTTTTTTTGGTTTGTGTTTTCGTTGGTTGTAAATAAATTATCTCCATATGGAACTAGTCATTACAATTTGATGGATTTTAGACAGAAAGAAGAGGTTCTAATGTTCCTGATAATATTCCCATAATATCTATTCAGCCATTGCCTATATCTATAGAGAAAAAAAAGATTTAATTTCGATGCTGTCCTTAATTCGAGATATTTTCCATCAATTTTATATAAGTTTACCTACTTTGGAAACTGTACAAAATACTGACCCAGATATTATAGAATCCGAAAAAGAACAAGAATTTTAAGTGACACCAACTAGTCAATAAGTTTACATATGTTTTTGATTGTTTTAATTTTTTTTTTTAACTTTTATTTATATTTTAATTAATGAACTTTTACACATAAGTCATACTACCAAAGTGTTTCTCATAACTTAAGTCATCTAAATATTAAACTATTACGTTCCCACCAAATTGTTGTATTTTAATAGTAAGGCATTGCTATTCACTTTAACAGTTAATAAAAACATTTAATAATTTCTAAATCTATGATTTTATAAACAGTTTTTTTTAGTTCCTGTAAAGTTACGATTTTTGACTTATGTGCTTTAGTCTGCCGACCCTAGTATTTACTGTGGAATCTTTTTTGGATTGCAACAAAGCTTTTTGTGTAGCATGCGTAAAACAAAAATTACCTTATTAATTGGCGGGCCGGACCGGGCATGCATAATCCCGCACCTGTTAGGCATTTCATCTTCATATGGGTACTCGCAATGGTTGTAGTAGTCCACTGAATGCACTATCCTGAGATACAACACTAGGCGATCTAGCACACGCATAAGTTCTGGATCCGCCTGTTCTGTAGGAGACGATTCTGATGACGCCTCCAGTCCAAGTAATTCCTCTTCCTCGGTAGACGCTTCTTCAATTAAATGCTCGGTGATTTTATGGAGCACAGGATTCTTTGAGTCTAGGCTGAAATTTTGCTGCAAGAGAAAACAAATATGGAATTTAATTTTTAATTTTATACCTAAATTATTTACTTCGTTTTGCCTAATGTTTTCGTCCCACTTTTCCAAATCTCACAAAACAAACCTCATCTCAATGAAACATTCAAAACAGTCGAAAGGGGTAACCCTTTCGACTGTTTTGAATGTGTCATTTATGACATGTTGCGAGCTGACAAGATGTGAGGTTAGGCAGAGTGGGACAGGCAATTTGGCGGTAGTCTTAATCTCTTTTCTTCTCGAGTAACTGGCTATTTTTTATTAATTGTTACTGCTGTTGGTTTCCCAATAAATAAATAAATCTAACATCTATTTTAGAATAAGTTTATGAAGCTACCTCAGCCGGCTGATTAGCTTCACTGTTGTCATTAGCCAGTGCGTCCGCAGGGTCCAGCCAGAGCTTGGTGCGCGTGTCGAGCAGATGCGCCAGGCGGGCGGCCAGGCGCGCGTCGGCCCGCAGCACGCTGCGCTCCAGCGTGATGCCGGACACCGGCCGGACGCGGCGCTGCAGGTCGCGGTTCACTATGGCTCCTAATTCACACTCGCGGAGCTGAAAGGATAATTGCTTATGGTTAAAAGAAAAGTGGAAATCAAACACACATTTTAGCACCGTAATACACCAGATATAAAAAGTCAGTAATGTCATTTTCAATACCCCAACTAAGAATGTTGTTGTTATAAACACTGTTAGAATTGCATTTTGCAATTAGAGTTTTCTGTGGACTAAACTGTATATTTATTCAACTAGCTTACCCTGATGTTGTTAAGATTCCAGCAGATATCTTTGATGTTGACGTCGCGACGGAAGGTGACCCAACCGCGGCGGAACCAGCGGCGTTCAGGCAGGGGATCAGCCAGCGCCACACGCAGGAAGCCTCCATAACGTTTGCACATCTGGAAACACAAGACTTTTAACTTAGCTGATAGAGCTGAATAAAGAAAACGACATCAACCTGGTAACATGCAATGGCAAATAACATACATTTTCCAAACATTTAAAAAATATACTAAGAAACAGTTGAAAAAGATATGGGACCGGCAGGATTTGAACCTGCGACCTTCTGTTTGTTCTGTTCTGGTTCTGTTTGTATCCTACTTAAGATAGGAACAAATGGATAAACGTCACGAAATGACGTAAAATACAGTTGAGAAATTTAGGTGATAAAATTAAAAAATATATGGAAATAAGGTGTTATGAATATTTTTAAACAATAACTTACAGCTTCAACTTCAGCTTTAGTGATAGTAGGCGCTAGATTCCTCAGGAATATAGATGTAGTTTTATGCAGCGCCCGACTTTCTTTCTTCTCAACAATCACGTCGCTAACAGATTCAGCTTTTTCATCACCACTCTTTTCTTCCTCCTTTTCTTTATTATTTTCTGTAATGTCTACTACTTTTTCTTTAGTTGGAGAGTTAGATCGGGACTTCTCCTTAATTTTCGGAGATTTGTCAGGCGTTTTGGACTTTGATTTTGATTTGCGACGAGTAGTGGACTCGCCTTCTTCTTCTGAACTGGAAGATGATGAGCTGGATGACGAGGAACTTGATGATGAACCGGGTGGTGCTGTGAAAGAGAAATTACAATGTTGTTATCTCGTAATTGCGGTTTGTGGTTGGTTTTATCAAAATTTTGAACACATGGTCTGGTCACATGAACCAATTAAATAGTGATTGCAAAATCATGCTTGGGAAATATGATCTGGTAAAAATACTTGAAATTAAAGTTTTTTTTAATTCGACAAATCTACATGTCCCAATAACCGAAATGCATGTATCGCTGTGGCAATCAAAAATTTGTTCAAAAAAGTTTAACCACTTTCTCTGTTCTAGTTCTAATAATCAAGCCGTAGTACATACGAGGTTCTTTCTCAGGCTCCGGTTTAGGCTCGGGCTCCGGTTCCTCAGCGCCGGTGGAATTGAAGCGTGAGAACAGCTTGGCTTGTTCCTGAAGATGACGCAAATGCGGGTCTATCTCCATCTCAATAGGTGCTATCGGCTTTGGTGATTCTGACGGTTTCTCCTGTTACAATAAAAAAACGCTAATATATTGTTTTTTAGTTTAGTTTCATGGTACACACACAAAAAAAAATTGTCTGATACTCTATGGATGTCATAGATGTATGTATTACATCTATGACATCCATAGAGTATCAGACAATAATAATAATTTATTTCCAAAAAGTAGATTGTACATGGCATACAGAGTTGTCTTATTATAATTATAGTTATTAAGAAACCAGTACAGCTTTAATAAAAGGAATCATAGGACTCCCTTTCCTAAACTAGGCAGGAAACCTGTCTGTAGAACCTGTCTTAGGAAAGGGTATCCATTTTTAATGTCTTAATACGGTGACAAACAATATTGGTATGTGCAGTGATTGAACAATTTACTACTTGTAATAATATATACATAGAACACAATTCAAATTAATTAAAACTAAACGCACATTAAACCTTCAGAGTAAGGCCCTTTACTATAGTAGTCTTTACTTTAGTAGAGTAATACCAATATTGCGCCGCTTGTGCCTGTGCCGGCCAATAACTTAACGACCTTAATGTTGTTTTCAACTAATTCGCGCACTCAGTATATTATTGTCTTGGATTCCACATTTTTAATGGTCTTAATGACCATAGCATGAAAGAAATAGTGAAACAAATAACAAACAAACCTTTTCTTTGCTGTCATCTTTCTCTTCTTTAACTTTGACGGCATCAACATCAATGACAACATGATCAGTTTTATCAACATCATTTTTATCTGAAACTACATAAATGGTAGAAATTAATACAACGTCTTTTAAAGTTTAAAGTTTAAAATGTGTTGTGCACAACATATGGTCTGAATATGATACTTTTTTATCAACATGATATTTACCTGATATCTCTTTTTCATTATTTTCCTGCGGTGGTGGCTCATCAAGTTCCTTAAGATCTTCTTCAGTGCCGCCTTCAAATTTTATCACCACAGTGTCAAGAAGCCTTATCAGTTTGTCCGATTTATCGATATCAACCGACACCTTATCTAGTTCTTCTTTCTCCAGTAACTCCAAGAAAACATTGAGACGATTCTGTAAATGGAAGTTAATATATATTATGCAAGTTTGCAATTGGTTGGGTGGGTTTCAGCTAAAGATATTGTTTATTTATTTACTTCACAAATTGTGCAAAATTTCTTCCTATCTGGTAGACTCATGTTTTATAAAAGCATTGGATTATCTTTTGTTTTGTTATTGACATGTTTTATTAATATGACCATAAGACCAGTTGCGTCATTAACATTACCTTACAGTGCCCAACATATTTCCCAACTGATAGTTTAATACAATTTACTGGAAATTTACCCAAACATTAATAACCTTTTGTTTAAATGGGCCATGAATAAACTATAATGCGAATAGCTAGAATGACGTACCTTCAATGCAGAAAGTTGTTCTTCTTTACGTTTTACTGATTCTTCAGGGTGGTATTTGATCTTGAACCTAGGAAACAAAATAATCATGCTAATTTGGATCTGTAGTTTGCGAATGCCGAGTCTATAAAACACTAAAAGATTAACTGGCGAATTTACCGATTTTTATACACTATTTTTTTGGGTTTTATTAGACTAAACAATTCAAAATGCAATAATAGTTAGGTTTAAAATAAAAACAGTAATAGACATTACTTTCGTTATCAACTAAAAATTACCATAGGTTTTGCAATGATAAAATATTTATAAGTATAAATGAGTCTTTTCTAATACTTAATTCAACAAAACATGTGAGAGACCACAGTAATTTGAATATGTCTTGTATAAATATCGGTTCTGATAACAAAATAAGAATGATAAACCACCTTTTGTAACATATTCCATGGTTGAAGTTCATGTCACAGAAAACTAAAATTTCTTAGTATACATATATTTAAAAAATCTTCATAATCTCACCTGTTCCACACTTGTGGAATAATATACCCTACCCCTAACAGAATCGAAACCTGTAGCATTGCGCGCTACTGGTCAACGCGAGATATACTAGCTACACGCGGCATTTAATCATTTGCATAAAGTTTGGTAATATTCTCTGAATGATGTCCAGCAATCCACACGAATACACTGTAGACTGTAGGGAAAAAAGGTAACTGTTAACATTTGCATAGCATCCTTGAAAAATTCTAAGCATAACTTACGGTAACAGCAATATAAGTCCATTTGTATGCTTAGAATTTCTCGATAACCAGCAAATTAAACAATGAGCAAGTAATTGAATCTTTCTTTTGTAATAATGTTGCTTTTTGAATCCCCAGGCTTAATTGTTCATGCTATGAAAGCCAATGTAGTAGAAGTTTCCCATTACAGTGAAATTTGAAATTGGTGACTAGAAAATGTATGACAAATTATGAAGTGACATACCATTCTTCATCTTTATGAGCAACGAAAAACTCATTGAGTTGTTGCCTCCTGTACTCCAGCTTGTATTCATTGTATTTCTGTATGGCATCATCTACTGTGATTGCGTCATCTTGAGCCGCCAGGAATGCCTTGAATGACATCATTGTGGGTGGTCCGTCAGTTGCTCCCATCGGAAGTACAGAGTCCCTAGTATCATAACTATAATGCATAACCAGAATAAAACAGGGAATAATTAAATTATATAAAAAAGCAATGGCTGGACTTCTCAATACATCTCTAGAGGACAGAGGGTGATTCTCCATCTATAGCAAAAGTCGTCCTTCATTGTTGCTATAAATCCAATATAAAGTGAAATACTGAAGTCAATTTGGCCAGCCATAAGTTAAAATAGAAAAAATAAGTAATATGGTTCAAGTCCAAAAATGAAAAATATTTAATATTCTAGGTGAGACAACATAAATTCTTATACAATATTGTGGATTTTACAATAATTAATTGAAAGTCTTGACTAAACTCTTATGTTACGGACAATGAACAAAAAGAAAACCCTGTTGTAAATAACATACAACATAACATAACATAACATCATGCCTATATTACCCAGAAAGTAGTGGCAGAGTGTACACCCTCATTACACCTGTTATGCATAAGTCCCAATGGATAGAGGGTGAGCCTATCGCCATTCACCGGGCACAATTCCAACTCCATGCTACTATTGTAAATTTCCTGATGGAAAGTTCACAAATAACACATTGCTGTTGATCTAGGAATCTAACCGAGACCTTGAAGCAGATAGAAAATAATTCAATAAAATTATAACCTGGCTGGAACTGGTGGCATAGCTTGTCCATAGCCTTGATGCCCTGGGTGTGGTCCAAAGTGATCATGAGGCCAGCCATAGCCATAAGAGTCATGGGGCATTCCTCCATATCTTCTCTCATCTATAGGCCAATCAGGTCTGATGCGTTTGCTGGGGGGACCTTCTCCTCTCACAGGCGAATACCCTCGACTGGCACCGGCCCCACCTCGGTAGTCTCTATAGTCTGGACCAGAGCGTCCTCCACGAGACCTACCAGCCCAAGATTTAATATTATTTGATTTTTTTTAATTAATAACTTGAAACTTAAGGATATCTAAAAGAGCTACAAAAAGTTTAAGGCACTAATATAAATTGGTAAGATTCATAATTTGAAGATAACTTAAAGAATGTTTCAATAATACATATAAAAATGTTGCACAGAAATTCAGTGTTGATGTACTGTTAAGTAAACCATGTATCTGCAGCATTCTTCAATTAGATAAATATGTGTATTACTACCTTATATAGAGAAGTATTAAATGTGTGTCATTGTTTTGTTTGTGTGGCAAATATTGAAAATGGAACAAGATTCAGATTAATCTGGGCTATGAGATTCACTGTTAGCATTTTTAACTACATGTGTCAGCAGTTTTTCTTAGTGGCTATTAAAGAACTATGATAAGCTATCAACTAATAGTATCACTACTACTACTCTACCATAGATTCAATAATAAAGATTATGTAATTAAATAATCTACTCATAATATAATGAGGGAATCTTAGGTGACCCACAAATTACCTTATGACAATAGATATAGTGCGTTTATTAGGTTTTGAAGTAGGAATTTTGGAAGGTTCTAAGGATTGAGGTTGGGATCTGAAATAAACGGACAGTTAATAAGTTTCCACTATGAGGCTGTGTTTGTACAAGTACAGTTTTAAAGCGTACCTCTCAGACCAGTCTTCACGACCACGACTCCTCTCCTCACGTCGATCACTGCTACGGTAACTGCTGCCTTCGGCGGTACCACGTTCACCGCGGAATTTGTCGCGTCTTTTCCGATCGTATTCATCATCACTATCAGCCATAGCTACAGGGTTAACTTATTTGAATAAAAAACTTCAAACAATTATAATATGTCTAGATCTTTGCGAATTTATTAGATCTATAATCTTTCACAACCAAAAACCAAATAGAAAGCGAAACGAAAACGAGCGAAAGCAATGGAACCACTAGGGATGGGTAAAAGATAGCGTCATGTCATCCTATAATTGCTTGCTATAACTGTTATAACTAAGTGCGGTAACGATAGTCTCGTGATAACTTTTGTGGCATGGAGAATCAGTCATACTATCGAAAGTTTTATCTAAACGATGACTTTTGACGTTAGTATCAATGTAATATATTATGTGAAATAACAATTGACAGTTTTGCTCGGTCGATAATCTATAATTTTACGATATCCATTGATTTCTCGTGACTATAAAAAAAATAGTATAATGTACCTAATCGATAGTATTGTAAATACATTGACAGATATTAAAGCAAAACTATCAATACAAACGAAACACATAGATGTATCTTATATGGTATTGATCATTTTGACTCGATACAACTAGTAGTGTAGCGTACCTTGACGGGGCCCAGTTTTGGTATAAAAAATTGTTTGGGGACCCATATGATAGATGAAGATTTCTCACAAAAGAAAAAAAATGTTTGCATAAAATTAATAGAAATATTTATTTACGATAATTATCTATGATGAATAAAATTAAATATTTTTATTAAATTACCTAAGAACTTAGATTTTTTTTAAGTTCTAAGGGAATTTTGTAGGTTTTAATTAGTTTTTAGGTTTTATTTTGAAAAAACATCTTTCAACAGCAAATTTATCTGCTGTCATCCCATTACCAATTTGCGCAGGTGGTTAAACAACTATAATTAGTGTAAATTAGCATTTTAACAGAAAAGTAATGTCAGTTACTATGACTGCTACTTTTCTGACATCCCTAGACTAAACCATCGACAATAAATAGAAACATACTTTAAAAAGACGGCAACACTGCAATCCATCACTCTCTTACTTTCTTCTTGTCTATGTCATTTATCGTAAATGGCGGGATACTTAAATCACTAAAGCATTTCGCAAAACAGAAAGTGATTTTGATTTCATTTTAATAAAAGAAAAATAATTATTTGGTGTTTACGAAGAAATATTTTTACGTTTTATATTTATTTTAGAAGTCGACATATCATGGCTAAATTAATATTATTAGTGAAAACAAAATTCTTTATGAACTAAAATAAAATGTATATTTTAGTTTAGATTTAAAATATGATTGTTATTAATTATGTAAATCATTATTTTATGGGTGTATTTATATATTAGTACATTGTATACCATGGGAAAAAAAGTAGTCAATTTCATTAAGGGTATAGTTTAAGGTTTGAAAAACCATAATAATTTACCAAAAACTACCAAGACAACAAATAAACAAAATAATTCGTTAAATAAGAGAAAAAGGCTTCGCCTTCGTAGCAGAGGAAGTTTTGTCTACTTTTGCCTCTCACTGCGCTCTGCAGCGGGCGTAAAAGTAGAAAAAGTCCCACTGTTGAGAACTCGCCCGAAAGCACTAACTTTCAGTATGTTATAACGGACAATATCTTTCTGTTAGATATTGTCCGTATAACATACTGCAATAAGATAATTTAATTGTGGTGTACGTAGGTGTAGTAGAAATATACATAACATAACATCACGCCTATATTATCCAGAAGGGTGTGGCAGAGGTACACAACACTCACGCTTCACCTGTTATGTTTATAGGTCCCATGGGATAGCGATTGAGCCAATCGCTAATTGGTATTTAAATATATAGATATTTATGTTAAAATTAAATTATTTTTTTCAGTACCGATACCCATGGTTATCTTTCGTATTACAGCAAGCATATCGTATCAAAAGTTACATTGAAACTGATCCAAATCTAAACCCTCAACACTGCACCACAATTCACACAAAGAACTAAGTTCTGTTCCGAAAAAACGCGACGTAGAGTAGGTATCGGCAACCTTACCTTTTTTTTTTTTTTTTTTACGTGGGGAAATGCATTTACGCATACCACCCCACCCCGGGGAAGGGCAGAGTGGTTATGTGGGACTCGCCCGTGCCTAAAGATGGTAAACGGCACGGGAATACCCACTAAAACCCCACGGTGCTCCCGCACTCGCCTTGATGGGAGGGTCATGGGAATCTGGCGCAGCCTTTACGTCCACGACCCTCCCGGCGATGCCCGCCGAAGCAGGCCCCTCATGGCCCCCAAAATGTGGGGGGACCGGCGCCGAGGACCGCGTGCAAAGCCATCGGACATTCCCCATGTCCGACGGCCTGGTCCTCTCGCGGCGAGACAGGTGGTCGGTCCCGCCGCCCACCACGCCGCAGTTCAACGGCTGCGGCCCCGCCGGGACCGCGGAAGGCAGGGAAAGTGGCAACGAAACACCAACAGTCCTCTCCCGCCGCGGCCCCGTAAACCACCGGGCCACAGTGCCAGCTTGCGCCGACACCGCAGCCCGGCTCTCGCCCGCCTAGGCAGGCCCCTCATGGCCCCCAAAATGTGGGTGGACCGGCACCGAGGACCGCGTGCAAAGCCGTCAGACACTTTCGTATCTGACGGCCTGGCCCTCCGCGGTGAGACAGATGTTCGTCCCACCGCCCACCACGCCGCAGTACTAACGGCTGCGGCCCCGCCGGGACCGCGGAAGGTAGGGAAAGCGGCAACGAAACACCGGCAGTCCTCTCCCGCCGCGGCCCCGCAACTCCTCGACCGCAGTGCCGACTTCCTCACGCCAGCACTGCAGGCCCTCCTGTTGCAGAGCCCCCCCATAAGGGCCCTGCAACATGGGCTGCTCCCACATGGACTTCCAGCCAAAGCCCGAAGAGCAGCCCCCCTCTGGGGTCCACTTGGCTTCGCCGTGGCTCGGGGGCGCCACGGATACTAAGCCCCACCGCGACGACAACGCGGGACCCGTTGGTGGGGTCGGCAACCTTACCTTGACCAACCGTGGTGCAGTACTTAGTCCAAACAAATTTGATTTTAGGAGTCTTTCTTGAGAGATGCCCCTAGGTTTGGAAACTAGCTTAAAAATGATACTACTACTTATAATTAAAAATGTTTTTTATTCAATTTGTTTTAGGCCTGGCAAATCTTATATACCTACTATGAAACAAACAAAACCAAGAGGGTCAACTTCAAACATGACAATTGTGGAATAAATTTGCCTCTTAATTGGAACACTGTAATTCGTCTGTGGCGTCCCCACAATCATCGTGGCCATCGCAGTGCACAGCCCTTGGCACGCATCGATGGTTCCTGCATTTGATCTCGTGGGCTCCGCAGTTCCCGCCGCACCCGTCTGGTTCATCACTCTCATCCGTACAGTCAGCCAACCCGTCGCAGAACCTCGAAGCTACTATGCATTGACCGTTCGTGCACGTAAACTGGTCGTCTGGGCATTCTGTAAAATAAATAATGTAAAATGTTAGATAGCTACTGTATGACCTACCTATACCTATCAATGTTTATTAGAAAATATTGCAGATGCGTCGCAACATTGATCGACTATTTACTATAATGCCTGAGTAAGAGTGTAGTACGTACTATTATGTAAGATTGCCTTTGCGGAAATTGCTGGCGCGTAGTAATAACCTTGAACTTGTTTACAAAGCTATTCATCTTTTTTCAGTAATGTAGGTACTTAGTACATAAGTTTTAGGCATCGGTGTTACCAAAAGCAATGCTTTGGAAAAATCCTTCAAATTCCACAGTGTAGTTAATTTTCTCGACTTAAATTATTTTTACGAAAAAATTTGAAAAAAAAAATACTGCCGAACTAATAATCTCATCATGTAAAAGTAAGGAAATGTAGGTACAGTGTATATTTTATTATGTTAACATAAACATAGTTTAAGATGTAAACAATAGCGGCGGCTGCGCCCACCACTCAAGTCAGTCGTGAATACAAACAGTTTGCGTGAACACGTATCATCTATTATTTATATTCCAATTACCTTTTCTCTACAAAATACCAAAGAAAAACCTATATTGGTGACCCTTGTAAACTGTGTTCGTAAATAGTTAGTTTTTGGAATTTTGGGCAATGGCTACTCCAGTATACTCAGAAGTGAACACACCAGTGATACAAGCACAGGCGCCGAACAATGAACCACATATCGAGGATGTGTCGGCGTTGGCTAGCATTACGGTTTCCTCGCGTGTTCCTGATTTTTGGGCGGACCAACCGCGACTCTGGTTCGTTCAATTTGAGGCAGTTGTAGCAAATCAGAGATTGAGTGAGGCTGCAAAACAAAACTTGGTCATTACGAAGCTGAACAAAAGTGCAATCCAACAAGTAAGTGATTTACTTTTGGCCCCAGCGGAGACTAAAAAGTACGACACGCTGAAAGACAGATTACTACAAGTTTTTGAAGAATCAGAGACTCGCCAGTTCCAGAAACTACTTGGAGAAATGGAGCTGGGAAATCAAAAACCTTCACAACTCTTGAGGCGTATGAGAGATTTGGCACGAGCAAAAATGCCAGACTCGACCCTGCAAATTATGTGGAACAGTCACCTGCCGGCGGCAGTTCAGGCGGTACTGGCGGTCACAGAAGTCAAGGAGTTGGATAATCTGGCGATGGTAGCTGACAAGGTGATGGAGGCGACCCGTCCAGCAGAAGTGGCGGCGGTGACGTCAAACCCCACCCCCAGGGACACCAGCGTGACGACGGATTTAGCAGCGGCAGTACAAAAACTTAGCCTCGAGGTTGCAGAGCTACGACGTGGTAGGCAATTTCAACGTCGTACCGGGAATATACAATCAAGTTCACACTCTAGAAATGTAAGTAGAAGTCGGAAAGATCCTAATTGGCTGTGCTATTATCACTACAAATTTAGATCTAAATCTACTAAGTGTGTCGAGCCGTGTAATTGGAAAACTTCAAAGGACAATGCGAAGCCGACGGAAAACTAGCGGCGATACAGCCTGTGGCGGAGGTTTGTATCAATACCTATAATCGCCTATGTGTGTTAGATAGTAATAGTAGACTTAAGTTTTTGATTGACACGGGTGCTAATGTTTCGGTAATTCCGGTTGGTAAAATTAATTCTAACAAACTCGAAAGTGATAGTTATAAGCTGTATGCGGCTAATGGTAGCGAGATACAAACTTACGGTGTACGTAGTTTAGTTTTAAATCTTGGTTTAAGAAGAGCTTTCCGATGGACCTTCATTGTTGCGGCTGTTAAACAACCTATAATAGGGGCAGATTTTTTAACCCATTATAAGTTGTTAGTTGATTTAAGCGCGCGAAAGTTAATTGATCAAGTTACTCGTTTAAATGTTATCGCTTCAGTTGTGTGCCATGACGTATGTGAGTCATTAATTCAAACAACAATAAATGATAATGTGTGGCATAAATTACTATCAAAATACCCAGACATTACCAGACCAATATCGTTCAAAGAAGTTCCTAAACATTCGGTGTGCCATTATATTGAAACCTCAGGACCACCGGTATACGCTAAGGCAAGGCCTCTACCACCGGATAGATTCAAAAAAGTTAAGGCTGAATTTCAGAATATGTTAGAATTAGGAATTTGTCGACCCTCCAAAAGCCCTTGGGCGAGCCCGCTTCACGTGGTACCCAAGAAAAATGGAGATATTAGACCGTGTGGGGATTATAGGCGGCTTAATGCAATAACAAAGCCGGATCGTTATCCCATTCCACGTATAAATGATTTTAAATATTTAATTGCAGGTAATAAGACTGTATTCAGTAAGCTAGATTTAAATAGAGCATATCATTTTATACCTGTAGCCCTTGAAGATATCGAAAAAACTGCAATCATTACTCCTTTCGGATTATTCGAATTCCCACGTATGACTTTTGGTTTGCGGAACGCAGCGCAATCGTTCCAGAGATTTATGGATACGGTAGTTCTTAATGGTTTTGATTTCGTATATAATTATATTGACGATTTGTGCATAGTATCGGAATCCGAAGAAATTCATAAAAAGCATTTAAATGCGGTTTTTCAAAGGTTTAACGAATTTGGTGTCACAATTAACATTTCCAAATGTGTGTTTGGAGTATCAAAATTAAACTTTTTAGGTTATGAGGTGTCAACAGACGGTATTCGTCCACTCGATGATAAGGTACAGGCAATTGTAAATTTTCCGAAACCAGAAAATATCGAACAATTGCGTCGTTTTCTCGGTATGGTCAATTTCTATCGTTCGCATATACCTAATGCAGTGGATAGTCAGGCAGAGTTAAATAGTTATCTGCATAATAGCAAAAAGCGGGACAAAACCGTGATAAAATGGACTGATAAGGCCATCGAGGCATTCGAGAAATGTAAGGTGAGCTTAAAAAGCGCCGTTACATTGTCGTATCCAATGTCTGATGCTAATTTATCTTTGATGTGTGATGCTTCAAATACTAGTGTAGGCGCGGTTTTACAGCAACAAATAGATACCAATTGGAAACCACTTGGATATTTTTCTAAAAAATTATCACCTACAGAAATGAAATACTCTACTTATGATCGTGAACTATTGGCTATATATATGGCAATAAGACATTTTAAACATTTAGTGGAAGGTCGGGCATTAACGATATTCACAGATCATAAACCTATCGTATACGCATTCAGTAAAGTAAATAGCGATAAAGAAAGTCCTAGACGTATTCGTCAACTTTCCTACATAAGCGAATTCAGTACTGACATTCGGTATATCAGCGGTGATCAAAACGTAGTAGCAGACGCTTTATCTCGGATAGAGACAGTAAGTTGTCCCACGATACTAGATTATGCGGCATTAGCAGAAACCCAATCTAGTGACGTATACTTACGGGAGGCATTGCAAGTACCAGATAGTAATTTACAGTTTAAGCAATTTTATTTACCAGGTTGTGATAAACAAGTATATTGTGAAATTTCATCGAATAGAATTAGGCCATATTTAACTGAAAATTTTAGATTAATCGCATTCCATTCAATTCATGACCTTAGCCACCCTGGAATTAAATGTACTAAACAGATGGTTAAACAAAAGTTCTTTTGGCCGAATATGGATAGAGATGTTACCAAATGGGCTAGAACTTGTCCTAGTTGTCAGAAAGTAAAAATCAATAGACATACTGTTTCCGGTGTAGGTAGTTTTGAACGGGCTGAACGTTTTCAGCACCTACACATTGACATAGTCGGACCTTTAACGATATCACCTGATGGTTATAGATATTGCGTAACTCTTATAGATCGGACAACGGGTTGGCCAGAGGCCGTTCCTGTTAAAAATATTACAGCGGAGACCGTGGCTAGAGTAGTTTTTGAGTGCTGGATTTCTCGTTTTGGATGCCCTTCAAAGCTAACAAGCGACCAGGGTAGACAATTTGAGAGTGATTTGTTTAAAAACCTTATGAAATATTTAGGTATACATAAAATACGCACAAGTCCGTATAATCCAAAAAGCAACGGCGTCATTGAGCGTTGGCATAGAGCACTTAAAGTATCCCTTATGGCACGTTTACAAGATGACAAGTCTTGGGTGGACGAGCTTCCGATAGCATTATTAGGACTGCGTGCAGCTATCAGAAGTGATAGCGGAGTAAGCGCAGCGGAATTGACTTACGGTAAAACGATTCGATTGCCGGGTGATTTTTATGATGAAAGTAAAATATGCATGTCGGACTCTGAATATTTACAGGTACTTAGAGATTCTATAAATAAATTGAAACCACGACCAACATGTCATAGTAATTCACGTTCGCTATTCATATCCAACGATCTTAATACGTGTAAAAGTGTGTTCGTTAGAATTGATTTAATGCGTAAGTGTCTTCAACCACCTTATGACGGTCCATACAATGTCGTAAAAAGACAAGGAAAGACTTTCACTATCAAGGTAGGCGATAAAGAAAAGTGTATTTCCATAGACAGACTGAAACCTGCCTATATAATTGATAGCGATTGTAAAAACTCTACCGACAATAATTTTAATTTGGATTGTAACTTGAACGATAAGCAAAGCGCAGCGACAAAAGTTAGTCATAACAAAACAACGCGTTTTGGCCGACTAATCAAAACACCATTGAGATTCGTAGAATAAGCAACATAAGTAGCGTTTGACACAAAGGAATTATTATAACACTATTTAGTTATAAACACTTTTATTGTTTTGTTTAAATATACTTTTGTGTAAGCTATTCATAGGTTTCGAAATGTTTATTGTTTATTTTAAATATACTTTTGTATAAGCTAATCATAGGTTAAGACATTTTTATTGTTTATTTAATAATAAAACTTATGTGTATTTTTTTTTGTGAACAAGGCTTTCGTTGAGTAGCAGTTTGTTTAGCTCTCACAAAGCGCTTGAGATTAAGCAGGCGGCAACCGCATTTATCTACAAGTAAAGTGTTTTAAGAAAATATGTTAGCTTAACCCTTTAATTACTTATTAAATATTTGTTACTTTCTTTGTTTTAAAAAAGGGGGGAATGGTGTAGGTACAGTGTATATTTTATTATGTTAACATAAACATAGTTTAAAATGTAAACAATAGCGGCGGCTGCGCCCACCACTCAAGTCAGTCGTGAATACAAACAGTTTGCGTGAACACGTATCATCTATTATTTATATTCCAATTACCTTTCTCAACAAAATACCAAAGTAAAACCTATAGGAAACAGTGATTTTTTATTTGTTTTTTTTTTGTATAAAAAGAACTGCGGAAAAGACCATAGAACATGTCTAGAAGCTGTGGTTTCAATAAAGCCCCCATGTCGCATTCATTCTGTATATTATTGCGATAATCGTTAAGATCTGAGATAATTATTTCTATTAAAAATTGTTCTCATGGTACAGCGTTGACAGTTTTGCTATATTGATAAACAAATAGAGACGGCTAAAGAAAAGCTACAAAAGCTATGAGATAACAGACGTGCTATTGAATGACGAAACGTTTTGGGCTTAGCGCACGTGCCATACTGCCATCATGTTATTAAAAATTTACAGGACGTCTCATAACTCAACGATATTCGGACAACTGGAGAAATACACCACCTTTTTTTTTTTTTTTTTTTTTATACTGAACTCATGCAGTGTTCGTGCATGATCTTTTTTATTCTTTTGTTTTCGTTTTAATGTCTTTTTTGTTTGTTAATCTTATTTGTACAAAAACTTAAAACTATGCTGGTTACTTTATTTTTACAATTTATAAAATGTTAAATTACAATATTATTCTTTTCTGTTTTATTATGATACTTATATTTATTACATACTTATTATTTATAGCTTAAGGATATACATATATATATATATATATATATATAAATATTATATCATTTTTACTTTATTATGCTATTTATTTCTTTCCCTTACGATATTTATTATTTTTAGGCAATATTCTAGGAATATAATTCTTGTGGTTTTACTTGCTATTAAAGCTTTGAAATTATTTGTGATTATTTCCATTTCCAATTTGAACTCTGCATCCAATCGATCTTTAGCAAATATAAGACATTGCGCTATGATATGTGGGACTGTCTCGTCCACTCCTGGCTCGCAGGCGCACGATGGATTCTCCTTACACTTGAATCTACTCAAGTATGCGGAGAATAAACAATTTGGTGATGGAGGCTGTCGTACCAGACCGGTACCTTTGGTCCCATTCGTCAATCGTCCGATCGCGAATCTGACGCTTGACGAATGAGACCGGGCACAGGTCGTAATCTGGTTTTCTCCTTAACCCCAGGGCGGCCTCCTTCGCGAGCTCATCTGCCCTCTCGTTCCCCTCCAATCCCACATGTGCTTTGATCCAATAGATAGTTATGGTTTTTCCTTGCGAGTTACTGACATTGATGTTCTCTCTGAAGTCAACAGCTAGTGGGTGGGGGGATTCCGGGTTTGCTGCAGTCTGGAGGGCCGCCATGGAGTCACAGAATATGCCAAAAGTCTTTGCTGTTTGCTTCCGGATTTCCTTTGCTGCGCGGTTTAGCGCTAAGAGTTCGGCCTGGTATACCGTACTATATGACGGCAGCGCAAGCTTGAGGGCTTTGGTTTCTGCACTGCCTTTCCACAGTGACAGCGCTGCTCCAACCTTACCTTTTCAGTGTGTGTACCCTTACTCCGAGGCTACCCTTACTAAGAAGAACAGAGGAATCTCGATAATATATGTTAGGTATGGTAAGGGTGACTCATCCCAGGACCAAAACAAGGTAAGCGTTGCTTAATTTGACGAAAGAATAGCATTCATTACAGTTTCTAGTGATTGGAAGACTGTTACTACTTATTTTGCTTAATTGACTGCATTTTTTGCTATTTGTTCGAAAACTTGTACCTGGATGACGCTATTATAAAATGGGTAACCTAGTGTCAAAAAAAATAAGATGTAGGTATATTTTTCCTATGCATGTTATAGCATTTTGGATTTTTTATAAAATGCGCCAACTTTTGACATAACTTCCCAGCTCAATTTAGTACTTTTTTTTCAGAACTGGGTGTCAAAACAGGGGAATGAAAATTTCAAATTTCTTTTTGAAATTTTGTAAGATGTAAATGAATAATAAATGTCTAAGCAATAAAAAAAAATACCTATTTACATGACGTCATTCATAGTTATATTTCAATCAACTCAATTCATATTGACAATAACTTAAGAGATTTAAGAATTTCACGTGCCAACATTTTTATGCAGCGTGTCAATGCGGAATGGCTCGCCAGGCCTCGCCTAGGGCATTAACGACGATAACTGTCAATGAACACAACAAAAACAACCTGTTTAAATCGTTGGTTTTGTGATTATTTAAAGACGAAGTAGATAGAGGAAGCCCCGTTAACCCTGAATGAGCACATTCATAGCCCAGTTTTACATACAATAAGGCTGATGGTGTACAATAAGGTGGATGACGGCTCTAATGTATTCTAAAAAGATTGCTCAAACGTTTCTTATTATCAATATATTTCTTACCATCTCCACATATTTTTATAAGATAAAATATTATTATAACTGATGAACAGTTACCTTCTGAGATACAGTCTCAACTAGTTCAGAGGGTACGGAACAAATAGTTATAACAACCTTAGTTTTAAGTAAATAAGTATGTACATGTAAATTTCATGCACTCTGTATTTAATTTTAAGGTTACTTTGGTAAATAAAGAATTTGAATTTGAATTTGAAAATGTAAGCTGTAAGCTAAGTATTTGTTAATGTGCTAACATAAACGACATCTTTTTGATGTCAACACATTTTATTTTGGAACAGAGTACCTAAAATAATATTCATTTACACATAATGAGAAACTGTAATTGTGGTCAAGGTCGACAATTCTTTTTTTTTTAACCACTAATCTTATATGAAATAGTTGAGTGAACTCACCAGTAGTGCAATTGTATTCATCGTAACCATCCCAGCAATCAATAACACCGTCGCATAGCTTTGTATGTGCGAAACAAGATATCGAGTGGCCGCATCGAAATTGCTTCATTAAATCGCATTCTGAAAACAACAGTCGTTTTAAAATGTTAATTAAAAGGTGTATTAGTGGACTAGATAGCGTGTTATATCTACCTAAGACACCTTACCACAATACATTTCGTCAGATCGGTCATAGCACTGGATGGTGCCATCGCATCTGGCCTTGGCAGTAACGCATAGGCCGTTCCTGCATCGCCATTCGTCAGTTGAGCAAGTTATGAGAGTCAACAGACGGCATACTCGAACTCCTCGGGCTTTGTCCACAAGCTGACAAGCTTCGGTTTCAAGAGCACATAGGCCGCCACAACCTGTAATATTCATTAGTTTATACAGCTAGTTTAAGTACGATCTACCTTATTACACGTATAACTTATATCCAATTAACAGGTAAGAGGAGCAAAAGAAATAAATTACCAAAATTACTCGCGTAGTTAAGAATCGCAGTAGTAAAGAGAGCAAGACATCCAGGCTTATCAAAATAAAACATTATTAGTACCTACATTTTCTTCTCTTTTTTCTTTTTAGTTGTCTTAACTATTTTTTTCGCCCTATCCGGGACTTGAACCCGGATTCCATGATTATTTAATTAATATATTTATTATTCTATTAATAGATAATATATATAAGTTATCTTTTAAATGATTTGAACTCTCGCGATTTGTACTAGTTACTATGCATAACTAATTATTGACACGGGTCTTAATTAAATGCAGAATAAAATCAGAAAAAAAATAAGATGAAGTGAGGGTAGTTGGTAAAACCCTCGCTTTACGGAGACGATGCTGTAACTAAACGTCTTTTTAGTTCAAGTTTGACTTACCAGTTGGATCGTCTTCGTCTCTAGGTTTCTTACAAATAGATGTTCCACTATTCTCGTCTAACATACATATTTCGTTACTTTGGCACGAGCAAAATCTTTGCGACAAATCTCTGTTATTAATATCTTTAGGTATTGCACTATGTTCTTTTCTTATTGAAACTTTCGGATAGGTTCTTATATTTTTACGAATTTTTGCTATAACATTTATAGGGGTTGAATTCTCTGTGCTAACAATGCTCGTAGACTCTGTAGAAGTATAATATTCTTCTGTAACATAGACCTCCGACGTGACTGACGGCAGATCTGAATAAATGTTAGTTATTGCTGCTGCTGTTTCATTCAAATCTATATTTTTTGTTGGCACTACGGTTGTACTAATTTTTTTGGTCACACCTTTTAAATTAGGACTTGTAAAATTGACCAAAATAAAACTTATGATAACGATAGCTACAATCATTACACTTATTGAGCAAGCTTGTATTTGAGTTCTCTTTTTTACAGGGCTATCAGTCGAAGCAAAATTAACAATACACCCAAAACCTCTAAGGCTTTTCCTCAGTCTCTGCCGCCGAATGTTGTTGGGTTCCATTTCATAAGAAATATATTTATGCCTAAAGCTGGAATCAATTCGTTGTGATATGGAAGGAATGCGTTGTTTACTCTCCGCGTCCGTGGGCTCAGAGTCTTTTGAAACACTATGGTAGGAACAAACTGCTTGACTCGTGTCTCTATCAATAGGATATTCTTGTAGTTCATTCACAGCCGGTTCTTCTCTCTCTATTGTTACGTCTTTGTTTGGAGTGGAATGGTCGTGTGGAGTAAAGCTTCTTGATGATTTGACTTCATATTTTCTTATTTTTCCTTTACAAGTATAACAGTAACTGATCATATTTCTATCTCTACATGGTGAAGTTAATATTGCATTACGCAAGTTACTATTTGTCCAAAGATGGGAACAGTATAAAGAATTTAAATTTACGGAACTATCGAGGACATCAGTCGTAGTAAGGGGGTCATCGAAACTCCCTGATAATGTCATTATGTTTTAAGGAATGCGTGTCTGACATCACAAAGATTTTTTTTTACCTGAAACAAAAAGATACGGATTAATTTTCCAGTGTGGGTGAGAACCACGCAGTTTGGCGTGCGCAAGGAGTTATATTTAGTCAGCTACAAACAAAGTAGACAACAGAACTATTGAAGTCTAATAAAATGTATGGTTTGATTTTAATCTGATTTTAAACAGTTGGATTAAAATTAATCTAAACCCCGGTTATTCAAATCATTGTAATTAGTATAATTTAGTTTTACTTATAATTTATTTTTATATCATTTGTTTGTAATATTTTGACGTGTTCAAGCGCCTCCTGGGGCCTATGAAAATAAATGATTTGAATTTGAATTTGTATTCGTGTCTAAATTCGGATAAAATAAACTACACAATACCCACCCTCGTTTGTTATTTACAAAATTACATCGAGTCATATTCAACACGAATTACATGTAAATAATAATCCTTATAAAATTATAAAGACAATTTTATCGGCACAATTTTAAGTACTAGTTATAGATACGAACATTGATCCTATAATAATATGTTGTACAATGCTATGCAAATTATATTTAAACAAATAATGCAGGTCCCAAACGAATGAGTTTCAACGAAGTATTTTTGATAATTTTCATTCGTTTCATGATTGTCGAGAAGATCGCTTTGCGTAACATTCCTAAATACATAAAGTATGGCGCATTTTTTATATTATATTATTATGAGTAACATGTTAATATAAGGCAACTGTAGGGTGGCTACTTTAATGAGGTTTCTATAAATTGTAACTTGACTAAGTTAATTTTATGCAAGGAAGACTTAAATTATGCGTCTAGAGGGGAAAGTTCATGCCGTGAAATTAAGTATTGGTAACATAACCTGAGCTACTGAAGCGTATAATTGAGACGGTTAGCGACAACAGTCTAATTATTTATTTTTTAAGGGTTTTGGTAGTAGCTACTAGGAACCCTGTTATTTTTACATGTGAACCATGTCTGTGTACCTGTCTATTCAAGTGCAAAACTATGTCAAAAAACACCGCTATTTTTGGCAGAAAAGGCTATCTTTAGCCTTAAGAAAAGATCAAATAAAGCTGCACATCATAAAAGGATACTTAGGTATTAAAGCACAGAAAAAAAATGCCTTGATATATATGACGATCCTAAGTGCTTTGTGAAATGAAATAATAATATTTTCATTTCATTTCATTTCACTTCAAGACTATAATATTACCCGTACAATTTTGATCTTATTTTATTGGGATCTTGAAACAAAACACAGCAGCGAAATAAAGCTGCAAGGTAAGTTTTGTTTGAATTCGCAGATTCAACTACAGATATACCAAAAAATAAAAAACCTAATCACCTTGCTGTAATGCAGATAGACTCTGAAATTATGGGTACAGAAGATATAATATATCGTGCGATGTTTATAACGTGCTGTGGCTCATCGGTCAAATGAACTACAAGCAGCTCGAAAAGTCGGTCTTTATTGTAAAAAAACAGTGGGCAAAACTCAATTTTGTTTCGAGTGAGAGCTTTTTTTAATGTCACACAATTTTCACACCATGTCATCTAGCCCAAAACTAAGTTGCATTTGTATCATGAGTTTTTTCGTCATTTCGAGCTGCTGATAATGTTGTATGTGCGACGCGAGATTTAAGTTATTTACATCTTATGCTTTTGAGCTACGCTCACGATTCTAACCTACAATAACTCGCTTCGCTCATGATTCTACTATAGAATTTTTCGCTTATTCGGGACTCAAAATAAGCTCTCGAAGAAAATACGAACTTTGCTCGCTTCTTGCTCAAATTTCAATTTTTAATATAATATGCCTTAAAAGATGAGAAATTAGATTATTTCAAGACTTGTTAAAGCAATTCATTATAACGAATTAATTACATAGCTTATAATAACATAGCACATAACAAAATTAATTAGGTATATGTATGGAAAGTAAAGTTATGAAAAATAAAGCATATTGTAAGTAAGATTTTAAGCCAAGATAACATATTTCTTGCTAGAAAGTTCAAAATTAGATTCAAAACGTAGAGAGCATTAAATTGAAGCACGTAGTTCGATTATAAGAAGGTTGTTCTATTTGATATTTTCTAAGGTTTACGCGAATGTTATACATGACTAACACTTCAATTTTATTATTATATTTTATTATATTATATTTTATTATATTTTATTGTTCTATTTGGTTTATTGCTACGTTTAAAAGTAATGTTTGTATTACATTTTCGACTGATCAAAGAAAATTACATCACAATGATGCGTTGTATTAAAATTGAATAAGATGCACGCACAATGATTGCCGCGTTTTCAGATGACATAATAAATTTCATGTTTGAGGGTTGTACGCTATAGTTGGTGCTTGTTAATCTTCAGAACGTTCTGAATTAGGCAGAATAATTGTATGGTTAGTTAGATTATTATTATACACATTTATTACTACATATTTATCATAATATGAATATAATAAGGAAAACATAGAGTTGATAGAATAAATCTCATAAATCATTTAACATTTAATAAACAACGTGCTCTAGACCAAACAGATAACCGGCAGGTCAAGAGCAATTTCTAGGTCAGATTAAAAATTTCTACATCGCCTAGCTCTGATAAATGTACAACTTCATTATCTTAAAAATTTTGAGCTGGGGATCTACAAATATATGATAAGCAGGTGTCACTTACATGAGCAATTTGAGTTCTCAAGGGTCCTTATAAAACACTTTCAATAATTACATATTAAAGGTATTGTCTACTGGAAGTTATTGAGCACGTCAGTTCGCCGTGCAGCCGCGTGCCGTGTATCGGACTACCGTTGCCGCTGACAACGTCTAACAACCTTACACCAACACCAGCACCCCGTACATCGTACCAGCGTACGAAAGGGTGGAAATATATAGCCATGGTGAGCCAGAAAGGGATGATGCTATGGGGTTGGTGCCGTATGGTGTACCAGCGGCCAAGGTCCGTGCTCACTCAAGAGTGACACGTGGTACGTTTGCAACTAACCGAACATCTGTTCTCTTGAACTGTCAATAATTTAACGGTAGGTCGGTAAGCACTGTTGGGTCATTAAAGGCAGGTTAAGAAATGGGGGCATGTTATATATTCTTCTCGCCTTAGTAGTAAATCACGTAACCTAACCTACGCAAAGGAATCATAAATAAATCTTCGCAAAAGTGTTTTTGCAAATTGCGTGAGTTCCATCGTAACATAAATTTTATTTAAGCTCGGCTGAAAATAGAAAAGCTTTGCCGAAATACCTGAATAGGAAACTACAGCTATTAAGGTAATGTTTCACGAATGAACATGACTCTATCATAGGATAACTTTACATATCTTAATTTAATACAATAATCTCTGCCTTACTATGTAATTAATTTATGTATGACAATAAAACTAAACTTAATGACCATAATACTAATGTGTAAGAATGTGTTGTTATGTCAACTAATACTTACAGCAGTAAAAGTTTCAGATAGTTGAAGTTGTATCTACAATTATTTAAAATTTGAGTGCTTTGATAGAATAGATTAATTCTTATTGTACATTGTACACCAATTTGGAACAAGGCATTGTGAAGCCGATTACCTCCAATTAATATTCAAACATTGCGATCATTAAGCACCCCTAGGTTACATAGATCGTCAACAGTTTATTTATGACATGTTTATACCGCATGATTGGCTCATAAAAATGACGATAACATTCACTCGTTATTGCTGGCGATCATTGACCGGTGACTTGTAGGCATATCATGCAGTATGAGCTCACAGCGGTGGGTACAGTATTTTGATGCGGATGTTATGGAGGCGCTCGTGATGCGCGCGTCTGACTGCGACAAGTGGCGTAGCCGCTGGTGTAGCGAGTGTCAGTGTTTATGGTAGGGAGATGGCGCGTCACGGGTGCATGTGCAATGTGCAGCATCTCGCGGATGCAGCCGCGGCCTTTGCTGCTCGCTGGCGGCTGCGGTACGCAACTGGAGGAAGGCACAACACAACTCTCACTGCGCGCGCCGCGTGCGGTTGTGGTCAGTCGCCCACCTCCTTGCCTCGCTCGCTCCCAGTGCTGCGGCTTCCACACACCTCAGTGCTCTGTCACACAGCCGTCCGTATGCGCGTTATACCGTACGTCGCGCAGTTTCTTTCGAAAATTAATTAGTATGTGAATGCGACGTTTTTATTTGTTCAACACGAAAACGAGTGAAATGTTGTTCGCTCATTGATCAGCACGTATTCGCTTCGCCTTTGGAGACTTCATATGAGGACTGACCGCTTCTATTCAGTTAAGGTGAGTTTCATACTATGTAGATAGTTTGTATTCGTCGATTATTCACTAAGTTCTTGCAAACTTTCACAAGTGTTACTGCACTGCGAATAAATGCATTAACTGTTAGAACATGTAAGGTAACACCAGTGCTTGTTTTTTACTTGTACGACAAATCGCCAGTTATTTGAGTATTGAGAATACCGTGTGTAGGTCAGAAAGTCAGATGTCCTACTTCTCACCGAAACGACATCGAGTTACCAAGTGCCAGTGGCAAACTGTTATTTTGTCCGCTTATTGGTTACGATTTTTGCTACTGATCTAATTTCCTAGGGCCGTACAACGGTCTTCGTATTTTCCTTATTCTTGGAAACCTTCTGTTTATTTTATTTACTACTTAAATAAACATTGTTAAGGTTGAGGTCCAACCTGGTCAAGGAATTAGGTAATGTCATAGTTTTTTTAGTCAACAAATCTACGTAGGCATGCAAAAAATAGATAGAATTGGTAACGTAAATTTTTACAGGCGAATAGAATAACATTATGGTTATATTTTGCATTGTTTACATTTGTTGTTGGGTGTAATTAATGAGACATAACAGGTAAAATACGACATTATTGAGCTGCTCTACATTTTATGAATTATAGAATTTTATGAAATTATGGCATTCCTCTTAGCAATTGATTGACGCGGGCTCTATCTAATGGCTCTAAATACAATTTGTTTACTACACATTGTATGTAGAGTCATTAGATAGATAGCTGAGAATAAATTCTAGAGCAAGCGCAACGGATAAACAATGTTATTGTTATGATAATAAATATCAAAACAATCAAATATTGCTGCATTGTACCCTTGACTCAATAATACAATGTGTACTAGGTCAAAATGATTTTATAAAAAGGATGCTACATCGTTACTTTTAGCAATTCACCTATTAAATAAAAATATTCATAAATGGCAAACAAACACGCAAGCTGATCGCAGGCGAATAATATTGGGTGTTTGATTTGATTAGTAATATTTTCCTTGTTATTAATTATCGGGAAAAATAGTATAACACATAAGAATCGACATGAGATGCAATTAAATTGTCACTTAGGTAATGATGAAAAGGCACCAATCATAATGTTTAGAATAGCTTTGGTTCAAAGTTATAGAATTAGATTAACTCATGGTAAATACAACCATCACCTCTATGGCAAACTTACGAATCGATGTTGTGATTAAAAATGTACATAATGTGAAAACTATACATTATGGCAAATTTACCTATATCTAATTCTTAAGTTTATAGTATTGAGATTGTCCGAATATGCATTTAATATTTTTACACGCATAGGTAACTGACAAAATTTATATCGAAAATGCCAGAAAAAGATTTTTATATAAGTTTGCAGTGGAGGTGTCGATATAATACCACGTAACATAATAAACACCACGCCAAACTTCAATAAGTCGATATATAATTTGGTAGAAGCCTCAACGGCTTATTAACCACGGAATTAATTTGTGCAAACATATTAAAATATCTTAGGAGAGAGCGTAGGTGATAGTAACAGTCAAAGCCTAAAGTTTTTTTGTCGCACCTGTTTATCTCGATTCAGTATCGAAAAAAGTGAAATCCAGTTGTATAGTCAGTGTGTTCAGTTCCCAGCGTTCTTAGTCACGTTCACACTCAATTATGTATTTGTTTGCAAATGAATTACAACTGTGAATCCAGTTATTTTAGCGTAACTGAATCTCAAGACACTCACCTAATAATATGTTTCTTTGACTAATATTTTTTTAATTTTGCTTATCAAGAAAGGATGAACTGCGAAGTTTCCAATTTTATTTACACAAAGAAAAACTTTTTTATCTGAGAATAGAACAGTAACGTGCCAAAGTATTTATGTCTGATTGTAATTGACTCTCTGTAATAATTATCAAAGTCGTGTTAAGAATGGAAATAATAATTAAAAATATATATATATATATATAATTTGTTTAAAACTTGAATGTTCTGAAGTTCTAAAATCAATATTCAACCAATCAAGGGCAAAAGATAGGCACAATTAAAAAAGCATGAGAATTAAGACAGATAAGAATGACAGCATCCAAAAAACTACCAACACGAGTGGCATTTTAATAAGGACACTTCAGTGAGATCCATATACAAATTGTTAGATACCCAATTATTGCTGGAGCATAAATAATAGGGTTATTTCATATAATGCAATGATATTATATAAAAACAAAAGCAGATATGTTATAAGCGCTCGCGCTGTGAATACTCAAATACGTCCCAATTGGGACGTCTTGTGTTTAGTTTGCGTGTGGCCTGCGTCGAGCGCAGTCACGTGCGTACCACTGAAGTGCAATCATTAAAACTATAGCTATCTCTTTCATTTGCGTGCTATTTCGTATCTTTTGTTTTACTTATCAGTTACATTTGTCAATGTGTGCAATTTGGAATAGCTCGGAACGGATTTAAATCGTAATTTCTATGAACGTAACATATCTATAGTTCTATAATATCATTGATATAATGGCAATGCTTCGTAGCCAGTACGCAGTATATTATGTTATCGTGCGTCAGCAAAGTATTCAACTTCCTGTCCTTATCCCATGATATTTGGGGTTTATTTTTCCTTCATTCTCCTCCATATAGCATACTGCGTAAACAAAGTACATTACCTACATTAAATAATGTCCTAAACGATCGTTTACCCGTTGTTCTACATGCTAACGAAGCGTCAAATCGACGCTTTATTTCAATGTCAACGACATTAAGGTGCTTTATAGAAGAGACTAATTTTAAAGCTATCTAATTACTTGTTATAATTTACCCGTAACTTTTTTTATTTGGGTATGTGATTTTTAGCAAAATTGATCTGTAATAAACTGAATTAAAAGATACTGTTACAAAATATAAAATGTATCTTTTGATTTAGTTTATATTTTGCTTAAACTTTCAAAAAAGGGAAAATATCGAATCTATAATCCTGGTAAAAGTAATAAGGTAAATCCAAAACAAAATATCAGAATCCTTAAACGTTGTTTGCCTCCTTCATTTTACCTAGTTAATGTAGCGACGTATAAATATAAAACTAATTTGTTTCAGTCCTCGGTTTCGGAAAATTAAGACATTTTCAGAAGCGATACGGTCTGGAAATGTCCCCTTTACGAGGGACCTAAATAAAACTAACCATTCATGTTTACTTCCAGCCTAAGATTCAGTAGTGAATGTTATTAAATGTATACGTTTCCTAAATTATTTTTACATTAATTGGCGAGCCTACGACATTCATAAAAGTAAAAAATATGTACACATAATCAATAATTGTATACATCTTACGTGTTCTACGCTTTCTTCGCTGTCATTTTAACAGAAATCGTTATGCAATTCATTTTAAGTTAGCCAAAGATGAATAAAACGATTCGACCTTTAATTTTTGGCGAATCATGTCATTGAGACCGAAGTGTAGCGACTACTTTCTTTCTGCCATCATGCCAGCCAAAGGAGGTTAACGGTGAATTTCGATGTGCTCGGAATCGCAAAGTAATATAGAACGTTTAAAACAACTATAGAATATAAATAACTGTGACAAGTCCAGTGATATGTCATTTTTATTATTCGGTTGAGTAAGCGTTAAGAAAACGTTAGTTGAAGCTCAATAACACTGAACGATGTGCTTTCTAATATTATTCAAATTTAATTAATTTGTGTGTTATAAATACTAACTGTGTTGTTGAGACAGTACTATTAGCCAAAAATATTTAGAATCATAGGTATAAAGTAAGTAATTATTGTAATTATTGTGTAAGTCATGTATTAACATCGCATTGGCTAAGCTGTAATGGTGTTATGGTTAAAAAAAAAAACATTATTTGCCAAACTGTTTCTAGTTCAGAAAAACTATTTTCTTCAAATATTTCTATTCAAGCTAAGTATCCTTACATCAATAAAGTTGGAATAATTGATTAAACCATTTCGCTTTAGTCCTATCTTATAATAAAAAAAATAAAAGTACACTACGAAAAACTATGAATAAAATTATCAATGTTGAGTAATAGAGGTTGATTGCTGTTGTTTGTCAATATGAGGGCATAGACCCTGTACAATATTGTTTAATCGTAAATAAATCTCCCTCGCAATTATTATTTCTTTGTTCTCATGTAGGGGGCTGAGTGTGAACAACTTTTCTCAATTGACGCCAATTGGTCATTTATCTGTTTTTGTATCACCCTTGTATAATACAATTTACACTAATTTATCTTACGGCGAATATTGTTCGAAAGATAAGATTTAACTAACCCTCGCTCCCATAGGGCTCTTAAGGCCCTATCATGTATTGAGATATTTAAAAGTAAAGGCTATTGTCGAATCTCTTATAATTTATAAATGACTAGCTTCCGCCCGCGGCTCCGCCCGCGTGGTATGTCAATTAAAAGTAGCCTATATGTTAATCCAGACTATAAGCTACATGTGTGCAAAATTTCATCGAAATCGACCCGGTAGTTTTGGCGTGAAAGAGTAACAAACATCCATAAATCCATACTTACAAACTTTCGCCTTTATAATATTAGTAAGGATATTATTAAAAAGACCCGAATTGTTTGCTTTCCAGCAGGATCCCGACTGCGGCAAAATAGACGTTGGGCGTTATTTTAATACCCAGAGATTTCACAATTTTCATTTCATTTCATTTAATGAAATTATGTCTACCATGTGTTGTTGGAAAGTTAAAGTTAAACCAATATTTCTTTTGCATAAAAAACAGCCAACCAATTGTTCCCTCTTAATGATGTTACTTAATAACAACGCAATGACAACACCGAAATGGACGTTTGTACGCAGTTGGGCCATCCAGCGAAAACCTCTTCGCCTTGGCACGGGCCTTAATAAGAACACTTGTATGCGTGGCATTGCTGCTACTGGGATGGCACGACATGGTGATGAAATCTGAAAACATACGGTGCCACCTACTCATCGACTTTGAACCGGGTTTCGCAGTATGGTAAAGCAGTCTTATCGGATGGAAAATTTAAATGTTGTACTATGGAAAGGCCACGCTAACGACCTTTATTTTTATATTTAAATACATACTTATCCGAAAATACCTGTATTTACATGATATAATTGACACTGAAGTACAAAGCAATGCTACTCCTATAGTTCATTTTTTAATCTCAGATAATAATTTGACAGCTGGTCATTGTTCTTTCAAATTAGTCTCTGGGATTAAAAAATGAACTATAGCACAACATTTATTTGAATATCTTAATGAGATATTGCTTTACTCTTTGTATTGTAGCATTAAATTCTTGAAGTAAAAACATGATCTATGTTGTCACTGAATAGTAGCTACACTCACAAAAAATAAAGACTAAAAAAGACTTAAATAACATTCTTTGCCTTCATGTATTACTCATATATAGTACAGCTGTACACGTCACAAATACTAACTAGGCCTCACACGAAGAGTTCTTGTGTTCACAAAGGACACAGAACAAAGCAACGTCCTTCGTTCGAAGAATAAATAATCCCTTGTACAGGAACTTCTTTTATTGAATTAACTTATCATTTTATATTTCCGCCATATCTAATAGGCTGCCGATATAATAAAGGAGCACTCAGATCGCGTGATAAAACCTCCTTTAGATATCGTGTTTGTTTTAACAGAGTTGTGCGTTGTTTCTTCTATTTACACGCAATTTAGTCCTTCCGAATGATGAGACTGCGTAACTAAATAATAATACAATGATTCAGAATCAATTTTACATTAGTATTATTGTTTTAATGCAGCGGCGGCGCCTATGTGGCAAGCGAAAAGAACTCTTTGGTTAAACGATCAATCTCAATAAATTAATTCAAGACTTTAACAAGATAATATAAGCAGAAAATAGATACATATATTTTCGACAAAATACCAAACAAGAAGAAGACTTTGGTTGTATTGATATCATTGGTTATTTCTTTAGGCGTCCCTATATATATGTATAGATAATAATATGTTGTATGTGACTTATTATAAGGAGCCGAAGGAGGTACTATCAAAAAAGTTTCACGGAAAAGATTTCAGGTGTATTCGCGTAGCACAGCTCTCGCAGAGCAGTGTATACCTTATGTTCCTAGTTATTGGGTATATTTGAAAAAGTGAGCATGCAATAACATTTCTGAGGGTACCTTTTTATTAATAAAGTTTGAATTCTAGATGACTTCATTTCTGTCATCCATTTTAAATAAGATTCAAAATGTAAACAAAGTGCGTACAGTTATCAACAAAGCTGAATACTTGAACATTATAAGCTTTCATACAACGTAGAAATAATGACGATTTAAAGAAATAATTAACTTTGAAAATTAGTTCATGTGCAGCTACTTCTGTTGCTGACTGTATATATTTATTACAAATAATGTTATCTGACCCACTTAGTATTAGGCAACAACGTATTACAACATTATCTTATGGCCCTGCACCCTATATCATATCAGCCGCCTGTTCTTATCCCAATTAAATAATTACTTGAAGTATACACTGTATCTTGCATCCATGTTTTTATATAAGTTACGGTAAATTTGCTAAAATGAAAAATTATTAATAATTACCACATGATTTGCTAAATGAGATTATAAAGTTAAAATTTTCACTTTTGCCAGTAAATTATTTTGACAATCTAGGCCTTGGCAAGCATTTTGATTCTGGCACTGGATTTATCACATTCACCGTAACATATACATACATTATTATAATTCAGGCTCTATGGAACTGTACATAATTTTGTACTGAACTTATCGTCTAACTAAGCAATGATTAATTTGATTCAACAAACCAATGCTTATTAATTTGACTAAATTAAATTGATTTAAAAGTAAAATCTATTTAACAACAATTTCCGGACGTAACAATTTGCCGGATACTATGAGCTATAATGTTGACCGCAACGATTAATCCGGTATTTGAATGTCAATGTGACAAAAAAAAATCTATTTCAGATAATGTGAGGCTTACTAATCATCACATTTAATTAGGTTTTTCTATTATATAACCACACGTTACATTCTTTGTATATGTCTCATGGTGGAAATAAACATATTATGCCTTAATACTAATGACATGAGGAATGCATAACTTTGTATTGATGATTACTGGACCTTTTTTTACATCATTACAAGAGCTGTAACTTATATTGACCAGAAACAAATGAATAAATATATATATATGATAGGACAACGAAAATTAGATAAAACTGGCAGGCTTATCAGGGACTTATCACGTAAAATTGACCCTAAAGTCCAATTTCACAAGCTCTGGGACTTATCCCAGATAGTTTATTCAGAACTTTTTTAACGGATCAAATGTAAAAAAATTTTGATTGGGAATTTCCACACATTGGAATACCGGTCTTCGAAAAATTTTACATTTCATTAGAAAATCGTAAGTGTATGAAAATAAGTTTGCGAAAAGACTTTAAGAAAGAATTAGTGATTAACAAAATGATTTTGAAGCTAGGTGCCAAAATATTTGACCAGAAAATTCTACAAATGAGAAAAAAATCTTTTGGAAAATCCGAAAGTTAATCGAAAAATTGAAAATGTTTTGGGATAGTTTGGGGTAACGTTTCTCTTTCCGTAATCAGTCGGCAAAACGAAAATTTTATTCATCAATTTGTCGGTGATTTTTTTACATCTATCTCCCAGAATCTTGTACTAAATCACTGGTTCAGCGGTTTCGTCACCATGTCATTTACACCCAGTTGATTTTTTAACTATCCAGCACCTATCCGAAACCTTATCAGAAACTGTTGAAATTGGGTCTTATTGAATTATCACTAAAACTTTCTAAATTTAAGTTTGGTGCATTATAAAGGAACCATTATTAATATACCTACAAAATAATCATAATATTATTTTCAATGACATTTCGTTCTCCCTGTGCCTCAGAAGCAGAAGGTGATAATAAATAAATCCTAGGTCATTTTACTTTGACACTTTAATAAGCAGTCAAACATGAACGATCCTAACCTTAGAATATCGTTACCCCACTTAATTGTGAGGTTACAAACAACAGTTGCTATTGTAACCATAAACTGATTTAAGTTGGTAAAACTCTTTACGTATTCTAGCAAAAAGTCAGTGATTAAGACGAAGTTTAAGAGAAAATCCGAGAGAAGTGGTTACGTTTGTGTTAAAATCGTATTAAACTATGAACAATAACAGGGTTGATCTTTAATATTAATATAATATTTAATATAATAATATTTCACAACTCACACACAACGCCATTTTGTCCCAAACTAAGCAGAGCTTGTACTATGGGCACTAGAATAACTGATACTTATACATATATACTTTTCTTTTGTAAATACATACTTATTATACATAGAAACCAGACTAAGACAAACCCCATATTTTTTTAATCATAATGAATAATAAAATCAACATTGTTATAATTATACAATAAAACTATACCATAGTACTTGATAAACTCTAGATAGTTCTTACGTCTATATGCTGTCTTAAGCTATTTAGTAATTAAGTTTACTTGTTATGTGTACGGGGAGGGAGACTTAAACCACTTTTTATATAATACGTCATAACTTCCTGTTAATTGGATTTAGGGAATCGATTAAACATATTTGAGATACTTTACTCTATTAGGTAGGTGCATTATTCTTTTTTACTAAAACTCAAAGGTACATATTATATAGGTATAAGCATTTTATTAAAAAATAAGAAACGATTCTAGTCACCCCCATTAGGCGGGACATTTGGGAAACTGGGGTATGGAAAGTATTTTAGGTAATAACATAACAAATTCAGCTGGAATCTTAATAATTAAAACTTACATCAAGATTATATTGTTTTAATACTCCTAGAAACTTAAGTAGGTCCAATGTGATAGGGATTGAAAATAGAATAAATGTTGGTGAAAAACTAAATTTTCCACACTTGAGTATCCGTCAGAAAAAGAAGTGAAAAGACGGAAAACTCTACAAGGAAAATATTTTCATCAGCTTTTCATCCGGCTAGAACAAGCTAGTTTCACTTGTGAATGCAACGATTAATATGGAAGAAACGTATGAGCCATTCCATATAAAATCAACAAATGAGTGTGCTGCATGATTTTTGATTTTGATAAAAAAATTGAGGATAGTCTTTGTGGTGTCAGAAAAGCTAAAAACTACAGTTTATTTTTTCATTGCATCTCTTTCGTGGTTGTGCTTACATAACTCTAATTTTAAATTTAGTATCTAATGGTCACACAATTACTGTTATTTTAATGATTTAATACTATGTGTATATTATAATATTACAAAACTGAAATAGAACTATGTGACACAAAGTATGTCACAGTGTCACTCTGAATCTTTAATTATTTTCTTAATTTTTACGATTTTCAGGAGTGTCTTATGTCCACCCAGTTGCACACTAAGGGTTGATTATTTTTTTGTTATAAAGTACTAATCTATCTGATGATGTGGCATAACTATCAGAGTCCTGAAAAAAATCCTATCCTCTGTAAAATATAAAATAATTGAATACGAAAATTTCGGCAAATGGACTATTCAGTCATTTTACGTAATCATTATTGCTATTACAGATTAGTATCAATTAGATGTAATTTTATTATATATTTATCCGCCTCTTGCAGCATGCTTATTTGTTGATTTCATATGGAATGGCCCGTATGGTAATTCACTGTAACGTACGCAAAACACGTGAGCGGCGGCCATTGGCGACATGTAACACTAGCCCAATTTCCTACTGCCTCTACCTCCACTTTGTCTATGGTTTCCCATATTGCGTTTCGAGTAGGCTTCAAGCAATGATATTATATAAAAACAAAAGCAGATATGTTATAAGCGCTCGCGCTGTGAATACTCAAATACGTCCCAATTGGGACGTCTTGTGTTTAGTTTGCGTGTGGCCTGCGTCGAGCGCAGTCACGTGCCAGACGCCATGCGCCATGTTCAAGTTAAGAAAGAGAAAGCGATATTGTTTTGACGTTAGAGCGATAAGGATGCGTGCGCTGCGGACATTTGTCAATGTGTGCAATTTGGAATAGCTCGGAACGGATTTAAATCGTAATTTCTATGAACGTAACATATCTATAGTTCTATAATATCATTGGCTTCAAGTAAATAATATATTTAAAATGCATCAATACGCATATAATTTTTCATATCTTTGAGATAGTTTACACAGCAATCCTAAGTACGGTAAGTCTGCGTTGCTGCAGGACTCAATACCTTCTGCTTAAAAGCCAGTAATAGCCATCATTTATTTTCTATAAGAATCAGATTTTATCTGCGACTATATTCAAAGAAAAACCCATTGAAATAATTAATAACCCACACGGCTATCTGACCCTGTGTAGTTGTAAAATTTTGTATGGTAATGTATATTTTTCTGTAGAAAATTAGACAGAGTCTAACTAGGTACATTTCTAATAGGATACGTGGGAGTCAAAAGAAAAAAACAATAAAGAAGGTCATTGTAATGAGGTCTTAACTCAGGTCACTAAAATATTTCTTTTGTTATTCTTTGTTTCGTTTACGTCAAGTTGTGAAAATTATCCTAACGAGTGTCTGCGTAATCGCACGCGTCGGCCAAAGAGGTCAGTCTTTTTATCAGAGCCGTCGAGCTGGGGTCAATTTTATTATCGTCTGATTTTCATAAGTGCCTTATTAACGCAACGTCCTACGTTTTATTTATCGATATGAAACGACCGAGTGTGCTCTTAAGACTATTAATAATAAGTTGTTAATATATAACCTACTTTAAATAAGTTTTGACAATAAAACCAGTAAAACAGTAGTCCACAGACGCAAAATAGTATAAGTTGCGAGTGCGACCAAACCAACACTTAAGTTAGGTATGTATAATTTTATAATTTTAATATTTTCATAAAAAATCGACTTGACAATGAGTTATTAAACTTATTAGTTGCTCTTTTTCATAATATTTCGGAATTTGTTGTTGTTTTTCACACGGATGACTAAATAAAATACGGTAGCGTTGTTCTGCATTCGCTCGCTGAATAAACTTGCGTTTTTGGCGTTACTTACTTGCTCAGTCATAAAATTCGAAGAAAGAATTTTCACTAGATATTACTCACTCGAAAAAATCGCGATAGACAGATAGTAAATATTTGTATATACACAGTCATGAATAAATGCAATCCGGTATTTGGTCCGGTACACGTTTTCCGGCGTCCAGGCCGGCAAGTCACACTATTAATACTTCACTATAGATAGCTTGGGCAGCGCAACTCAAAGACTGAATAGCAAATGAGAAAATCCGCGTACTGACCAATGACCAATCGCGCTTCCAAACTCATCAAACGTACAGACTATATATCTCAGCATTTACTTGTGATTTAGTGCGTTTCAGGTTATGGAAATGGGGAAGATATTACATAGATATTGACAGATTTTTATAGTCAATAGGTGAATACTTTTAGTGCTCTAACGATACGGGTTAACAAACATAAACCCCATAAACTATACATGGTTAAAGCGTATCAGAAAATTAATGAAAATGTCTCTGTTACTAAAGTAATTACTTAAGTTAAAATTCGATTTTTATTATTATACAAATTGTAATTCTGAGGCATACTACGTTTTAAGATAGTTACCGTATCATGAATTTGAAAATGAAAGTAAATTATGTTAGTTATTCCACGTCCATGACACTCACGTCAGTCTATTTGGAATCAATAGTTTTTTGCCAAAGTGATCAGATTCGGTAAATTCATCTTAACACTTCTTCATTGATATTGATAACATTCAAATCTCTGAGATTCAAATATTCCACATCACTTTCCGAATGTCTTGTTTAATTTATTGTTAATCCTAATAGGTACGTAATAAATATCATTGATACATCGTATACTTTTATGGCAGTCAGGAGCAAGCGGTTGGAAATATTTTCAACGAAAGCTAATTTCCATTTCCAGCGGGGAGTACCAACAAATATGTTATAAACGTACAATAGAAATTATATCTGATACGTGGGTCGTGCTAACAAATATAATTGAAGTACATTCCGAGGAGAACATGTGCTCACAATAGGTGAAAGTAAGTTCGATGAACTAAACGAAAGTTTTTACAAAGGGACTCTGGATGGCGGTCGGGAGGCCCTCGCGTCATCGCGTGTGAACGAAAGCTCTCCAGAAAGTAAAAAGTGCAAGTTGTAACAATAAACAAAGACTTTTCTTTACGAGAAAGTTTATTCACAGACTTTTTTGATCAAGGTGACGCGCGATTCCCGTTCTCATTATTTCCGGAAAGGAAAAACCGAATAATCATTTCTTTTCTTTTTTGCGTTGCTAAGAAACAATAAGTGATTGTTTATTTCATGAGATAAATAGCTCTGAATTTATAAACATCTAGAACCGTAATATCATTTTTTAAACATACTGATATTAACACCAAACGATTCTTCATAAACATATTTTTAATAGCTTGTTTTTTTTTATTTTACTGGAACGTAATTAAAAATTACTAAACTAGGTCACTGAACTTGTTGTACTAATTGTATTATCAATTAATTGATAAATTATTGTAAAATCTCAACTTTGTTTGTAAACAAGTGTCCTTGGATTGTTGACGTAGTTTGGTATTTAGATCAGAGATATCATTTTGCTTGTTGATCTGAATCTAATGAATGTTATACGGGCTTTCATAATAAGTATTTGAAATGGTTCTAAGCCCGCATGTTAGTTACTTTGTATTTTCAATAAAATAAGAGTACTGACCTAGAATTAATTTTGATTATTAGTCCCATTTCAGATTAAGATTATGTTTATCAGGCCGCCGCGCTGCGCTGTTAGCTTGCACGCATGCCTGCCAAAGTACCGGGACTCCATAGTGCCGAGTTATGAAAACATAAACTACAAATAATATAAAACAGGGTGTCTATATCTATATCCCGGTATATATCGGGTAATAGGGTCAACCATTAAAGATATAAAAAGACAATCAGTATACGCAGTCAAAACAGGGTTATGAATTGACTTTGAATCTTTGGCTGGGCTAAAAGTGACATTTACTTCCAAGTTGTCGCAAGGAATCTTAAGTTATTTGACCAGAGTTTAAATAAACAGTATTACATAACGAAATAAAAAAGTAAATATCTCTAGTAACAGGAGCAAAAAGTCCGTCACAGGGTAATATTTCCTATATTTTTTAATTGTCCATAATTTTTCAAATATGGAACTTGGTTTTTTTTTACTGTTTTCTAATAACTGTCATTATTTACCCTTTTATCCGACGTTCTAACCTAGGACATCCTATAATAATATATAACAAAGAGATAGATCTTGTTCAGGACTGTGGTTATTTTAAATTTAAACAAAGCAAAGGCCTTCTTATGAAGACCTCTATTTGACACTATATCTTAAAGCAAAGGCCCTCTTATGAAGACCTCAATCTGACTTTATATCTTATAAGTCATTGACGTATACGTAAGCGTAATTTGTTGATAAGTGGACATCCAATAAGCCAATATGTTTCTATAGACTTTTACCCTTTCATTTCGACTCTTCACTCTGAAAGTTTACAAACTAAATCCGCAACTTGTGAGTGAAATACCATTGTGAGCAGTATTGTCACAAGTTTTCTATTGGCTCATATACACAGTGGTTACATATTTTCTTTGTTATGTACCTATTTAAAAAGGGAACTTGTTAATAACGTGTATTCTTCATCGGTATAAAATGTATTTATGTATGCTGCGGCAGATACCTATGGAACATAATAACAGAAATATGATGCTGACATCCTAAAGATATATAATTTATGGCCAAATTGGCAGGCAAATCTTTGGTAATGTTATTGATGTAAGTGACAGTAAAGAAGACGTAAGAAAATCAAAGTGATTTATTTTAATTATTAGGAGAGTATTGAATACTGTCATATTGTGAGAGCTAAAAAATACGATGAAATTGAATCTATAATAAATGTTTTATTAGTTCTGGATAAGTTTCTGATAGCCGTAGTTCGCCACTTTTTAAATTTATTAAATTAATTAAACCATAATTTATAAAATGTAACCAGAGATAAATGCATGCTGCATTTGACTAGAAGGAACTATAAGTTTAACATTATTCCAACTGATCGAGCAAAACTGCGCGTTCTAAATTAAATTAACGTTAAGGTTTAAAAATGTATGGGTTTTGGCAGCTTTTACCCGACCCGGGGTATTTTTTAATGAAATTTGACAGTCCAGTAGTTGCAAAAGTATAACCGTCAATTTTCTTCTTGTTACATCTTGACATCTATTATCTCTGAATAGAATCAATACCTACTCAGCCTTGCTCTCGAGGCCTTAAATTACATGAAACGTGTCGATGATGCTTGACATCTTAAGCAATTACGTAAATTTACTTAACTATCATAATAATGGTCAGGTTAAGTAAACGAAGTTAAGTACATATTTGTGGAAACACTGCGGAAAACTGGAAATTGTATGGAATTTTGGACTTAAACTTGACCATACCAACGCAAAGTATTATAATTCAATGAATAAGGATACTTACAGGTTCACACATATTTGAGTAAAGTACCGCTACTATGAATTTCAAAAGATTATTCTAAAGTATGATAAACTGATTTTTTTTTTAAAAATCTTTAGTTTATTTTAATTAATAAATATATGAGTTATGGACCACGAACAAACAAACATTTCAAGCTTATGGTTGTTAACGCAAAGTGCCTGCCTGCGTTCTAGTTTTTCAAGTACATAATATGTCATCCGATTATAAAAATGATAAAGAATCAATATTATACATTTATTCTAAGTCTGTTTTGATATTTCTTAGAAATCAGACGGACCTCGCCAATTTTTTTGGTTTTGTAAATTTATAATAATTTTTTTATTTATTTATTTTATAATTACTTAATTTTTTTAATTTAAAAAAAGGTCAATAATTTTGCCGATCGTAGGAATTTTAAACGCATGAGTTAAAGTACCATTTACATTTTTATAATAGTGACAGAGTAACCACGGTTGACCACCTTCGATAATTCTAGTAAACTATAACTTAAATTACCCGTTACCGACTACTTTAAATGAAAAACAACGTAATACAGACCAGTGGGGCACTAACATCCTACGCATAGACAATTAGCAAAGCCTATGCAATTAAAACAATACGGAAGACAAGTGTTGCGCAAGTATGCCGTCTATTCCGCTTAATGCGACATCCACGATTGCATAGGAGGAGTGACCGAAGATATCGCCTCCACAAGGTACATCCGTACTCCGTACATATTGCAGCATACAGGTTTTAATCACATGCCTAGAAATTGCGCAGGTTCGAGAAACTAGATAGAAAACTGCTTGGTTTCAAAGTGCAGTGTGAAGTGGCGATAACTTCGTCTCCTAAATTGGTTTAGTGGTGAGTGTGAAGAAAATAATAACTCTAGGCCTTTGTTTTTTTCGGAATGTTGTTTTTAGAAGTTCCTTAATAAGAGTAAAATAGTTAAAAGTAATTCTTCTAAAATGTTAAGTTTAGAAGAAGTACATGCAATGTTATAACAGTAATAATCACACTAGACAAAGCCTATCGTAGCTATTAATAGATACAATGAATGGACTTAAGAATTTAAACTAAAGTAACAATCAATTTATAAATTAGGCACAAAAGAATAATCATAAATTAAACAATTTAGGTAATCTTAAGTAAGTAAGTAAGTAAATATTTTTATTATAAACGGTTCTGGTGTGTATGTGTGTGTGTGTGTATTTGTGTGTACTTCACCTTATTGTAGTTGAAGATAACAATAAAATAAGAACTTTAATAAAAAAACAACCTTATGACCTCACGCTTTTTACAGTAAAAATTACGTCCGACATTCAATCTGAGGATATTATGTAATCCTGCATATCGGGACTACATTATATAATTCATTCAATAGTTACATTTATCTATTGCATAAGATGTTTGCATAGAACTAGTAAACAAAACCTACTTGCACACAATATTTATTTGCTAAGTTATGACGTGATTGATAAGAAATGAGATTTAATACCCGGTCCTTTACAATTTATTATCCTAAATTACGTAGATATATAATGCAGCTTTAGCTCTCTTATACAAAAAATATACGAAAGCTAAAGCGATTATAAGATTAGATAATCTGGCAAGTATCCTTATATCCACCATATAGGGAGAACAACGTACGAAATTTCGTAGTATTGCAGTGAAAGTAGACGTACTGACTCGTGGAAGTAGAAAGAAAGTTGTCGGGATGAATAATCCTTGATTTGACTGTACTATCTACGGAGAGAAATCTTATGGCGCTTACAGATATGTCTCGATTTTTGTCGGTCGTTAATTACGTTTTGTTGTGTTATCCAAGTTCCTGACAGAAACAAGTTGAATGTTTGGTTGAAACTTACATTTATTGTCACCACAACCTTCGTTGGCATTATATATCTTAGATTTAGCTCCAATAACTATTTAAGAAGCTGATTGGACCTTAGGCAGCTGTAGGTAGACACAGGAGTAATTTCGTAAGAATGACGTGTTTGCTTAGTGCAAAGTAGAAAACAGTGAACTTTAGGCAACGGAGGATTGACATCTATATGTGAGGTACCTACACATCATCAGTGGCCTGTCATATCATTGACCTAGATTAAAAGTATTTGTGCCAATTCTGTGTCATGATTGGATAAGTTGAATCAATATTTTGTAGCTGACATTCAATATTTGTAGATAAGACTTACATCATAGAGTCATAGTGTTGACTTTGCGTTAAAAGTCAGCATTATGACGAAAAAATGTAGTGAAAAATATTTCACAATAAAAAAGTAAGTCAGTAGGCACTCTAATATTTATCAAACCAAACCAAATTAAATTAATCTCAGTCATTAGTTGCTGATGAAGAAAGTAGAGATTATAAAAATCCAATAGATATATAAATAAATCTATGCTCTTTTTTGATCATAAAGTCCAAAGTTAATAATCTAATTTAAATATTCTTCAACTTTGCAAGTATTATGGCCGCAATTTAAAAAAAATCAATATGATAATAATATGCAGGTCATTCGAAACAGGGGCAATATATAATATACATAATACAGGAAAAAAATTGCTTTTAAAGAGTGTGCTTTTACTGATTTCATGCAGCATTAAAGATATCTAGCTTTTCATACCTAACATAATATTATATTCTTTATTAGCCTATTTTGTAGTTTCAGGCAGTCATCCTTTCACTCTCATAAAGGAAAATCAGAATTGTAATTATTAAGCAGTTTTATGTGTTGTGTTAAATTTTATTGAAATGTACCATAAACAGATTCACATTACGATTAAGCACAAAAGTATCTGCTACTGGTATGTTTGTGTAGAATATAATAATTATATGATGTATGCTTTATTCTCACGGAAAAATAATAGTTTTTGCATGTCTACTACATTGTTTAATACACGGAAAATATAATTAAAACACACTCAGTACTATGCATTGCGTGTCAACAAATACCTACATTCAAGTCGTCGTTCACGTAGCGTGTGGAGAAGTGATGGCAAACATGATATCCTCTCGAACCACCATTGTTCAAGAATCGCGATGTTTGCTATTCAATGCAGGAATAAAACAAATAGCAAGCGAAAATCTGTAACCGCCAAAGTAAAAGTGAGTTCGTTACACTCGTGGTAGAGACAGCAGCAGGTGTAAACAGGTGATGTAGGGTTACCATTATGAGGTTTGATAAGTGCAAACAAAACTTAACAATCGCAAATATAGTATTCCAAAATTTTGTATAAATCAATTCGAAAACTACACGCTGATTGCTTGTTCGACTTCGTTATTCTGTTATTACTTTTTCAATAGTAGTCTCACTATATTCAAGTTTTTTTAAATTACAAAAAATGCTGACAAAAGTTGGACGATGGATAAAAAGCTGTCAAAGTTCAAGCAAATCTGGGTGGTAACCCTGGGCGGATCCACTACGTAACACATGTTAAGATGTGTTAAGCTGATTGCTATAACAATAAGTATTGAGCAATTGCATTGTTGCGGTCGTGTTATGATATGTGAACAAACGCATCGTGCGCTATCCACCGCGTCACTTTCCAACAAAGTCAATGAGGCGGAGAAAGTGCCGACCTCAACGTCCGTGTACTACTGCCGTCTGTAAAACCCGCTGACTCATGCACTTACATACACAGCCAATATGTTTATACATATAGCAGAATACAGCTATCATTATTATGTTATCGAAATCTGTTTTCTCCATTGCGTTATTCTGAGCACATAACTGTTGTTTAGATTAACACACGAGATTAACAACGCGTTTTCCGCGACAACTGTTACATGCCTTTGTGTTAAGGAACAATGATATGAACGTAAAGGAATCGTATTTGTGTGAATTAGGTTAAAACAATAAGAAGCTCCAACAGTGTAGTATAGACTCGTGTTTTTAAATTTGAATATTTTTGCAATCCAAAATATTTGCATTAATGGAAAAACGCATTACGTATGCAAATGCAAATTTGTAGGATATGTGTATCCCAAAGATTGAGTTTTCATTTGCATAAATTATTTAACATAACGGAAGAGATTTAAGTGCGCAATTTTTTTTAAGAAATCGCGAAAAGAAGTGAAACTGTCGTTTAAACTTGAATTCGTTACAAGAAAAATAAAAATGCTGAATTATGTAGCACGATTTGTAACACACTCAGTGGTTCTCTGACAATAAATCCATAATGAAAGTATTCTTATCCTTTTGTGTATTACATATTCATACCTGTTTGAAGTACCTACAACATACTTACTAGATTATACATTTTTGAACATTGTCACAGATATTACATCATTGGATTACTGCCGCTACTATTCTTAGTTATTACTTAACTAAGTTCAAAAACGCTGGGTCAGCACATCTGTAAGTAGATTCTCTACTTTCTTTTTTAATATATTTTGAAGAAGGCTTTAATTCGAAAGCTTATTGATAGTGTTAATTATTAGAAATTCAGAATCCGAGCAATTATGCGGCACAGCAGAGGACATCGTATATTAAGAAAGAGAGAGCGTTTATGAGTAAATTTAAACGTTTTATTACAATAAATCTATGCTCACCGGCTTATGAAAGTGTTTTATTGGTAAGTAAAGAGTTTAGGAGATTCCGATTTTCATAGCTTTGGTATTTAATATTTAACTAATAGTGAATTCAAAAAACGATTTTAACTTTTGTGTTTATTGACTGACTGTGATTATGATAACAAATTAAGTAATCTTCTAATTTAATCAATATATATAAGAATAGATTATATAAAAGTAATTTGATGCGCGGGTTTAATTTCTATCAAACACGTGATTTCAATTTGGTTTTTTGGTTTTATCGGCTTGGAATAAATGAATCAATAACTTTCCGTATGTATTACAAAAACAATAATTTTAATAAAAAAATCTTTTTCATCCCACCATCTCGGAAAGAGTATTTTTAATCTTCAATATCTGAGTGGAAAAGCCGTTTTTATTCTCTAGAGGATAAAGTAAATTGAATTTAGAACATCGTGTGCACTAAGTTTGTGAATTAAAAAAAACATTAAACCTATTTACTGCTACCTCTATGGTGCCGAATATATCATACAACTTTTTTTTTATTTGTTAAAAACTCAGACTCGGAACCTTCTTGGTGTTCTTTTTTCAATTTGCTTTGTACGCGGTTCTTTACGCGGCATTTTTTCACGTCATTGTTAAACCTTATATTAAAAACAAGAAACTTGAAAACAAGTGAAAAAACTAAAATGAGTGATTCTAGCGACGAGGAAGTTTGTTTGACGCTAACAGAATTGACTGAAACTGTTAATAATGCGCAAATGAGCTTTCTCCCTCAACAATCACGCGAGAAGTATTTAAAACAGTACGATATGTTCAACACGTGGCGAGTAACCAAAACTTTCTCAGAAAACGTTTTGCTGGCATATTTTATAGAATTATCCGAGAACAAGAAAGCAAGCACTCTATGGAGTACGTATTCGATGCTAAAAGCAACAATAAAGATGAAAAATAATTTTTAACAAAAAAAAACCGACTTCAAAAAGTAGGTAAACTAAAAAGCAAAAAATAAATTTACTTCGCACAAAATAATACGTTTTTTCATTTAGTTAAATAGAAATTATTAAATAATTATTTTATAATTCTGAAGTCGGTGCCAAGTAAAAACAACCTTTCTACAATATCAAATTACAGTTCACACAAAAAGGGAGGCGTAGTTGTGCTAGTGCGCGGTCGCCCAGTATTGGTACTTACCACAGAAATATAACTAATATTCAGTCAGAAAAAAGTTGTTAGAACGATTGATATTATCTATACAGAGTTATTAATTGTTTACTTGGCACCGACTTCAGAATTATAAAATAATTATTTAATAATTTCTATTTTAAGGGATGGGTAGACCGAGCAAGAATGTTTCTCGAATGAGGAGACGACGGTTACTTGAGACGGAAAACTTATTAATAATAAACAAGAATTAAATCCTTTCTCCTGACCATTGAGGGTTACACCTTCCATCATCAGCTCATTTGACACAATAACTAGCAGTAGGAATATGCGTACAGTAGTGAAAGAATTATCCTTTAACTCCTAACTATTGAGGAGTTGACCTTCCATCATCAGCTCAACCACATAAAATTATTGCGACCAAGCGTAAATCCTGGCCTCGATTAATAAAATATGAGGGTTGCCCCCGATTTCTCTGGGATCCCATCATCAGATCATGACATGCTGACAATGGGACCACCTTTGAAATATCTCCGTTCCAACAGCTCGCTTGACATCATAACTAGCAGTCTGAATATGTGTACAGTAGTGAAAGAATTTTCCTTTAACTCCTAACCATTGAGGAGTTGACCTTCCATCATCAGCTCATCCACATAAAAATACGTAAATACTGGTGTAGCTTTGAAAAACACACTTAAAACATTACATGTGCCTATAAAATTCGAGGGTTGCCCTCGATTTCTCTAAGATCCCATCATCAGATCACGACATGCTGACAATGGGACCCCTTTGGAATCATCTCCTGTCCAACAAAAAAAGAATCATCAAAATCAGTTCATAAACGACGGAGATATCGGTGAACAAACATAAAAAAAAAAGCAACATATATACGAATCGAATTGAGAACCTCCCCCTTTTTTAGAAGTCGGTTAAAAAAGACATACATATCGATACCTATCCTAAATTAGTGGCATTTTTAAAAAGAGCCTCATCTGGTCATCAACCAAATAAATCGAAGGTTTTCACAGTATCTGATATTGAAAAGTTTCTTATCTAAGCACCCGATTCCGTATATTTGGCGGCAAAAGTAAGTCAGTTGCACATTCAGTATCTACTTAAGTATATTAATCTCAATTAAATAGTGCTCTCGAACTGACTATTAATTAGAGATGACTTACTATTAATTAATTTACCTAATACAAAGACAAAAAGAGACCGCAACTTCGTCATTCGCAAGGAATACGTAACGATTGTTGAGAAATATCAAGCCTTACGCCCGCCTAACACTCCAATCAATCGATTTTTTCTACAGTATCGCAATGGAAAGTGTGTTAGACAGCCTATGGGTACTAATAAAATTGGCAGTATCCCACGAGAAATAGCAACATTTCTTGAACTTCCAGAACCCCTGTTGTACACGGATCATTGTTTCCGACGAACTTCAGCCACACTTTTGGCTGATTCCGGAGCTGATCGCCTGTCCCTTAAGCGCCACGGAGGCTGGAAGTCCAATGCAGTTGTAGAGGGATACATAGAGTATTCCATCCAAAATAAGTCTAAAATATGTGAAGGCATCGTAGGAGCCATTACACTGAAAGAGCCTCAATCGGATCCTTGGACTGGCCCTTCTACATCAAAAATAAGCCGTTATGAAACACCTAACCATCTCCCTCTCTCTCCAACATTCACGCCAAGGGAATCCGATGAATCGGTACAACTATTAAGTATTTTTATTTATTTATTATTTATTTATTTATTTTCTTTATGACAGATAGTTTACCGAAAAACAGTAGGTACACAAGTGACTAACACCAATATTACAGTACCAAACAAAAATATTACACTCAATTTAAATAACTGTAGCAACGTTACTTTAAAATTTTCTTAATTATACCTTAGTATTATTTTGATATAATTTAAAGATTATTCTGTAATACTTACCTGTCATAATGTAGGTAGTAATTAATACCTAAACTGAAATAAAAGTGTACCTATCTTGTTATTGTAAACGTTTTTTTTGCATTTAGTCATTTCCTCGCTGAGGTGGAATGAAAAGTTACGTGTTGCACTCGAGTGCAAAGATTTTTCACCTCGTGCTCTTTTGATTCCTTCGCTTGCTCGGTCATCAAAATTGAACACGCGGTTAAAAAGCAACTATGCACTCTTGTATAACAAATAACTATTAAACACTAGGTACAGTTAGCAGACGTTAAACTCATTAAATACGTTTCGCCTCGTATATAATCACTATACTGTTAATGATTAGGAAATTAAATTATAATGTAGACTTAATACCTTTATTAGGCCCGTCCTTATAATCCTATTGATGTCCGGAATTCAGCTATTCTTAATCAAGACCGTTTTAGTTTGCCTTGTGTGCCTAGGTAGAGAAAGAGCGTGCATGTAATTGGTCCAAGCAAGGAAGTACTATTACTATTATTATAGTGTGGATCACACCGGTATTAAAATTTCAGTTTCCACCTTTAGACACTGATGAGATTATCTAAACATCAAGCTTTTTATTTTCGTCGTACAACGTAACCCAGTTCGATAACTTATTATATAACTAAGATATCATTATAGTATAGTCATGGAATATCGAATCCACTGACGTAATTTGTGTTGTGCACAATTCGCAACGCTTCGGACGCTGATATCTTGCCTGTTTATAAAAATGACTTCGTTCATATTGCAGTCATATTAGGAACATGATTAGTGAGTAATTTTATGTACTTATACGAATGACTTGTACAAACGGTGTGCGTACGCCCAGCGAAATGTTGTTGAATTTAAAGATTTTAAGTATGCAGATATTTAGTGTATGACGTCGTGTAATTGTGTATGGTAAAAAAAAATTTGTGCATGCAGCCATTGTGGAGAAATTCACCAAAAACTGATTCCGCTGGGCGAACGTTGTCCTGGCGGAACTTTTTTTAATCCATCGACTTTATAAGCAAAGAGTTGTGTCCAAAAATTAGTATGTATTTGTGTGTAATTGTGTATGTATAAATAAAATTAGTGCATGCATAAACTTCGGAGAAATTCAAGTTTCCGCTGCGCGAACGTTTGGCCATTAGCTAGTTTTCATATAAAGCGCTTACATAGAGAGCTGTAGATTTTTACATACGTTGTTTTGAATTTGTTTATATTTGTTTAAAAAACAGATTTAGAAAAAAAATTATGGTTTTAAAGATAAAAATATAAACGTAAAATACTCTTATTAGGTCTTAGTTCTTAAAGTATGCACTTTGGGGTCTAGATTTTCACGTTTATACAAAGCTTGTAAGTGTCTGCAACATGTTGCCAAGTATCAATGATGTTCCGTTAGTAATTAAAGAGTTGTAGGGCAATTTACCATGAATAGTTGTGGTTGTTGTTGTGTTTACAAAGCAGTCAAATATCACGACGTTCTAAAGGAATTGCATGGTAAAATGTATGCCAATAATTAGTGTATTCATTCAACTATGCACATGCAAAATTTCATGTCATTAAATTCAGTAATTAAAGAAAAACAATTAAAATACTGACGAAGCATCGAAAACCTACATAACCCGACCAAGTTCGAATGGCTACAAAAAAGCGGCCGTGCAGTATATTTAGGTAACATCCCAAAATTTACAGTATAATACTGGTATTGAACCCGGTATAGGTGATAACACAATTGTTTCGATATAATTTATAGGTCATTTATTTGTGTATACCTAAATCTATTTGACTATGACAGAAAGTAGGTACTATTTAATTATTTACGTAGGTACTTTATTTAAGTATGCGCTTGACACTTGAGATATAATCTAAATATTATTATATTATTTAAGACAAATAAAATTCATACAGTTAATTTCTATTGAAGATTTCACGGATCAGGATTCTAACTATAGACCCCATAGGAAAATTAAATAATTACCACATGTAAGTACTACTGTTTAGGTAAATATTTATCAAAGTCAAAGTCAAATATCATATTGTAGCTTATTACACTATTTAAGCAATGGACTAGGCATGCACGAGCGTTCCCCTTTGCAACTTTAGTGGATCAAACAATCTAATAACATAAAAAAAATACTTCTAGACTCGATTTTTAATTGATGTTTACCGTTGTACTGGTAGTAACTTATGTATGTGAGCGTGTTCCACCGCACCCCACCAAAATATGCAGAATTATTTTGTTTGAACGCTTAAGGTTAGTCCTCTGGTTAAATAGTCTAAGTATTGTAGTTATAAAATGATCAAAAATATTCTAGTGTGAAAAAATGGACATAAAATAGATACGATTCCTAACGCTTGTGTACGCAACTATACCATATTAATAAATACTATATTGGAAGATTAAGAACGTTTCATAAATATATGGTACGGCCGCTTTTTTGTAGCCATCCGTACTTAATCGGGTTATGTAGGTTTTCGATGCTTCGTCAGTATTTTAATTGTTTTTCTTTAATTACTGAATTTAATGACATGAAATTTTGCATGTGCATAGTTGAATGAATACACTAATTATTGGCATACATTTTACCATGCAATTTCTTTAGAACGTCGTGATATTTGACTGCCTTGTAAACACAACAAAAACCACAACTATTCATGGTAAATTGCCCTACAACTCTTTAATTACTAACGGCACATCATTGATACTTGGCAACATGTTGCAGACTTACAAGCTTTGTATAAACGTGAAAATCTAGACCCCAAAGTGCATACTTTAAGAACTAAGACCTAATAAGAGTATTTTACGTTTATATTTTTATCTTTAAAACCATATTTTTTTTTCTAAATCTGTTTTTTAAACAAATATAAACAAATTCAAAACAACGTATGTAAAAATCTACAGCTCTCTATGTAAGCGCTTTATATGAAAACTAGCTAATGGCCAAACGTTCGCGCAGCGGAAACTTGAATTTCTCCGAAGTTTATGCATGCACTAATTTTATTTATACATACACAATTACACACAAATACACACTAATTTTTGGACACATCTCTTTTCTTCTAAAGTCGATGGATTAAAAAAAGTTCCGCCAGGACAACGTTCGCCCAGCGGAATCAGTTTTTGGTGAATTTCTCCACAATGGCTGCATGCACAAATTTTTTTTTACCATACACAATTACACGACGTCATACACTAAATATCTGCATACTTAAAATCTTTAAATTCAACAACATTTCGCTGGGCGCACGCACACGTACAAACGAACGGAGTGAATGTGAATGAACCTTTAAAGAACGCGAACTAAGGTGTGAATGGTCTATAGCGACTGCGAATTAATACGATCGGTGGCCTGAGTTAGTGCTTTCGTGCTTCATGTGTGAAAGCTTAGAACACCTGATGTCTCTATGAGGTTGTAGACCTACATAGAACTTTACAGAAGCGAAGACGAATTAACGTCTTCAAATTCGATCGTTGCGTTTCATTTTCATGTTTACTCAATATAAATCTTTTTGCGTAGGTTTGGTTAGAAAGTTACTCACAAGGAGGCGCCCCGCAAAGCAAGACGCCGGAGGAATATACAAAAGCCGAATTTTATTAGATACTACCTTTTGTCCGCGACTTCATCTGCGTGGAAATCTATATATGAAATGTACACTTTCAACTCCTAACCCCTTTCGTGTGGAATTTCCAAAAACTCTATCTTATAGCTCATTAGCGTCATAAAAGGAGCACCTTACGTACAGTATTTAATGTTATTTCCTTTAAAATTATCAATCTTTCCACCACTTTTAACCACTACTAAACCCTGTTAGAATCAGAATTCCCAAAAAATCTGACTCACCGTTAATTTACGTCATGTAAGACTTGGTTGCAAAATTTTATGTATTCCCTTCAAAATTTACAATCTTTCCATACAAACAAAATTCCTTATTCGACCCCTTAGGGTTATAAAGTACCAAGATAAAACATATACCAGTTTTTAAATTAGACCTTCAGCTACACAAGTGTGAAAACTGCATCCAATTTCATGCAGTAGTTTTTGTATGAAGCGAACGAACATACATACATACAGACAGCCAAAAAAATAAAAAAAATATGTTTTAGCTTTTACTGCTGTTATAAAGACCCCTCGTATTAGTTTTTCTTAAATAGCTTCAAGGCACAGACATTGCAAATTTTCAATTTTATTAAATGTATAGATGAATATCATTAAGATATTCTATTTTGATAGATCCTAACAGATAGAATGTTAAATATTAATTATGTTATGCAATGCTTTTCAAATGTCAACGATTTATTTTGGGCCTTAAATTGTATTTTACACGTAATAGAAGAACAAATTAACAGTGGATGACCTATAGTAATTCGTTCAGTTTATTAACATCCTTCTAAAATATTGCCAGCAGCAATCTAGTTTAAATAGAGATGTATTATAAATATGTGAAAGTTTTATTAATGGACCCTTTCTAATAGTCTATATCCGTTGGTATTTTGAAAAATCTAGGAAATAATAACTAAGTAATAAGTTATATCTAGACTATACACTGCGATTAGAATAACTTCGCAAAGACCCGCAATTGTGTTTTCCGTTGAACTTGAATAGTAAGTAACTATCAAACTGTAATAGGCTATTATTAGGAATTCTAGCACAGCATAGTTTTGCAATCGATCAATGATAGACATCGACTGACGGAGAATTACTGTGGGTAAATAGACAGATGTTAGATAGCAGAATCGACGCGATTATGTGTCTACAGTCTACACAATCGTTTTTGCTACCTTTTCAATGAAACGTCTACTGTTACAGACTATGCAAAGAGGAGCTTATGGTAAAGTCGAAATTGCGCGGACCGATCGATCTTTCAGGTTAAGCAATGCTATCCGCGGTCGGCCGTGGATGGGTGACCATCTTCACATAACGAGTTTCCTACGTGCCGCGGAAGGTACGTTAGGCTGTCGGTCCCGGTTGCCATTTAAAAATCTATCGCAGTAGTTACAAGTCGTCAGGGGCCAGAAATTCCGAAAACTTGTCTAACAATGAGTATCGTATTGCCTCGTACTGGGGTGTGAAGGTATTTAGCTAAATCTGTTAGACTAGAAGCCGACCCCAATGTAATTGAGAAAGGGTACGGTAGATTGATTGTTACAGTCTATGAAGTCACCCATTAAATACAATATTATTATCTTCTGTATTAGTAATTTATGTGTTTGTGATGAATATACAAACACGGCGATTTTATATCAGTGGTTTGACATTCATTTTTCTTTGTTACAGAAAATTTCTTCTTCCACACCACCCAGTTATGATTATAAGGATACGATGGCTTCTACAATGTCTATTCATTGTTTCAGTCTGCATTTTGACATCAGGTAACATAACCGGTATTTACTAATGTGTTATCGTACCTTGTATTATTCCTTCAACAAATAAGAAACGAAACAAATACTTAATTTTCAGGTAACCCCATATTCCTGCAACAAACCGGAAGACAAAATCGGCCCGTGATAAAATGGATGCCACCAACCGACGACTGGAATTGGATAGACGCGCCTCGCAACGAAGAACCGTTCTTCGTTCCATCTAACTTCAACCATACGCTACCGCCTTCTGCCAATGAGACTGAACTTATCGCCCACATGGCAGCTCTAAAACGCAATTACTCTCGACTGCTTTGGGACAACGATAAAAGCACGAACTTACCAGTCTTCGTAGAAAAGGCTTTAAAGCTTCTTAATCTAAAACAAGTTTACTACGAAGTGGAGCACTCTGTCATGTCCAAGGTGTCGTGCACAGCCTGCAAAGCTGGAGCCGGCCTACTCCAACATTACATCAGATTAGGCAAGAGTAAAGATGAAATCAATAAAATGATCTATCAATTCTGCGTTTCGTTAAAAATTCAATCAGCCCGCGTCTGCGAAGGAATCACGAGATTATTTGGGGTGAGATGATATTTCAACATTGTATTATTTTGGTTTAAGTTGTTAGTGAAAGGTTTTGCTTAGAAATTCAGCTACCATATATTAAACAAAAACAACTGTACCTACTGTACTAAGATCTTTTTTTTAAATTGTTTTAAGGAAGGCTTACAGTCTAATAACAAAATGTGAATATAAAAATTCATAAATTTGAGAAGAGAATGCTTGAAAAGCCTCCACCCACTCCATTATACCGTAATATACTTATAGTTATAGGTATACTATGAACAGTATTTAGAGTCTACTGTTGTTCCGTTACAAACAACATTGATGGTCAAAACTCCGGCATAACATTTCATGGTAGGCCTACTGCTATAATTGATTAATTCACTGACTCTTACTTTTGTTATTCCAGAGTGAAGTAGTCTACGTGTTAAAACGGATCACGATAGGGCCCGATGAAATATGCAGTTTTGTGATCGGTGACGCTTGTGGAGATGTCTACAATCCTTACCACGAATGGGAAGTGGCTTTCCCACCAGTTCCAAAGCCAGCTTATAGGGCACTTGAAAAACCAGTTGACAAGGCACCCACGTTCAAAGTACTGCAGATTTCTGATACCCATTTCGATCCTTACTATGCTGAAGGTATGTGATTGCAGCTTTTTATCTAGCTATACGAAGAGAGCAGGGTTTTATTTCATGCCTCGAAACAAAACGCTTATTTCGTCCTTGAAACTAGTTAGTTTACTCAAAGGACACACATGACCTTTTAAAAAACCAATTGTGCATTTGTTTCTCAGGCGCGAATGCTGAATGTAATGAGCCTTTATGTTGCCGAGCCTCGAGCGGCCCAGCCTTGACTCCAGGCGGAGGCGCAGGCCGCTGGGGAGACTACCGCAAGTGCGATACTCCTAAACGAACCATCGACCACATGTTAAAACATATCGCTGATACGCACACTGTACGTAACTATTGTGTTAATAATCCAATTACTTCACTGTAGGTAAATAGCTGGAGGACCAAACTGGTTAAGCTATTTTTATTTAGAATATAAAGTAAATAAGTAGGTAAAGACAAGTAAACTGAAGTGAATTGAAGAGAAGGCCTTTGGATTTAATATTAATTCGCAACTTATAAAGGAAGAGCTGAACTCAAAAATTGATTAAGTTTTAAAAACACATTTACCAAAACAATCTTAACTACAGTCCATTATAAATACCATTGCTCTTTTCATAGTTGACTATAAAATATGTCGATCAGTTCCGGTATATTTCTCATCATAAAATTATCTATAATTTCAGGACATTGATTACATCTTATGGACTGGCGATTTACCACCCCACGACGTATGGAACCAAACAAAAGAAGAGAATTTAAAAGTGCTTCAAGAGACTGTTGCTCAAATGTCTGACATGTTCCCAGGCGTGCCTATATTCCCAGCCCTCGGGAACCACGAAGCTTCGCCAGTAAACAGGTATGAGACACAAATTATCAATGAATGTAGGGCAAGGTTGTTTCAATTAGGAACCCTTTTGAGGTCATCTATTCCTGGACCATATTAGCTATCTGTCCATTATTTCGTTCACGTGTACGAATGTTACATAACATGCTAAAGTCACGGGAAAACACGTGATGTTGTGTGACGTTTGTCAATCGTAAATGCTGCTATACTCGTAGTACAATAGATTTAAATCGTTTAGAGTGGGAGAGGGCCAGTCTTTATACCCGAAGGAGTCAAAGTCACGGGCGGTAACCCCGACTTACCTTGCTTTTGTGTCCATTCCAATGTATATAATAAAATATAAACTTTGTCTTTATTTAGAGAAAGCGCAGATGTTATTGCCTTTTTTCAAATATAGTTACGTCATCAAAATACCTTAATAGTCAAAAGGAAAGAACTCTCTCCTAATTTCGAAAATAAAATTGTTAAAAAGGAGCAATCTGAACTCTGTCGTAACTTTCACGCGTCATGTGAGTTACAATCGTAAATCTCATAATAAACCGAAATATTGTACATTGCTTACTAATTAAAGAAAATTAATAGTCCTGCGAAAAATTGCGTACAATATTCTAATACTTAAAAATCTATAATATTCTTCAAAATCAGAAACAAATGTGGAGCGGGGGATTCTAGACACAGTCAGTCGCGTTGTCCACGTGTGCGAAAGGCCTTAAACGAAACTTAACGATTCTAGTTATGTGTCTTAAAATCTTGAATAGGATCTACAACTACCTACACTACAAATGCTACTACAGCTTACCTCAACTTTATTTTCCAGCTTCCCTCCACCATACATCTCCTCATCAGAGCTGAACATCGCGTGGCTGTACGACGAGCTGGACGCGCAATGGCGTCGCTGGCTGCCGGCCGGCGTGTCCCACACGGTCCGGCGCGGAGCCTTCTACTCCGTGCTCGTGCGGCCCGGATTCCGCATCATATCGCTTAACATGAACTACTGCAATAATAAGAACTGGTTAGTCAATTAATACACTTAGAAGCCTACCGTACCCTTAAATTTTGTTTTATTTTTGATCTATCATGTACATATCATCATAGATCTTCTATAATCTGCTTGAAAATAGATGCCCGTTTGCCCCGTTGCCAATTTTATACAGACTCGATAAGCATCTTCCCTGCAAACGGTGTTATCTAATAGTGTACACCTGTCATCTTAGTCCTCTGTCGGAGTAGTTTTAACAAAAACAACTATTGTTTTATGTAGTTTTTACAGCTTTATATACCATTAGTTTTAATATTTGCTAAATAAAAACTTTTGAATGAAACAACAGATCACCTTGCAAACGCTTAGAAGCTTAACCTTATTAGGTTAAGCTTCTGAATAATACGTCAATGGTTTCAATTGACGGTTTTAGAACTCTCATGTAATTACATGAGAGTTCTAAAACCGTTAATTGAAACACACCACGGATATTTGACAAATTGGCTGTCCCTCTCTAAATTCAGGAAGTGACTAGAATATAATAACATAATATGTCTATAATTTTTCATTTCAATTTCAGGTGGTTGTTGATGAACAGTACAGATCCAGCCACAGAACTCCAGTGGCTGATATACGAATTGCAATCCGCAGAGTTCAGTGGCGAAAAGGTCCACATTATCGGCCACATCCCGCCGGGCCATTCCGATTGTTTGAAAGTATGGAGTCGCAATTACTACGCAGTAGTTAATCGATATGAATCCACGATAACAGCACAATTTTTCGGCCATACTCATTACGATGAATTCGAAGTATTTTACGACCCGAATGACCTTGGTAAGTGAACCGTATCGAGATAAATGTTTTATATCCTGTCAATAGAATTATGGAAAAATTTCACCTCGTTTTGTTGAGCGATATTATATTTCATAATCGAATCTTTATTTTCAGGTAGAGCAACGAGTATCGCTTACGTAGGACCTTCAGTTACACCCTATTACGATTTGAACTTAGGATATAGAATATACTATGTAGATGGTGATCACGAATCGACTACTCGAGTAAGTAGACATTCTTGAGCATACTTCCTTTTTACTAATAGTATAAATGCGGCAATTCGTGAGGATGTGTTCATGGACGTTTGTTACTTATTCACGCAAAAACTACCGGATCGATTTTGATGAATTCGTGCACATGTAGCTGTGGTCTGGATTAACATTATGCAAAAAATATGATACTTTTATGGACTAACAGTGCCAGCGAAAGATAGTAGTTTATAAATATAAATATACTGCAAATCTAAAATTAAAACTTCCATTTCAGCAAGTGGTGGACCATGAAACATGGATCATGAACCTAAAGGAGGCGAACCTGTTCGGCTACCCGATCTGGTACAAGCTGTACTCGGCTCGCTCAGCGTACCTGATGCCAGCGTTGAGGCCGCAAGACTGGGACAAGTTCATTGATGACATGACCACTAAGGAGGATGTATTCAATTTATATTACAAGTGGGTTTTATGATTTACGTTTTTAAAAACATTTTGTAAAAAAGTTTACACGAACTCATGTTTGTCATGCAGAAATTAGTTTTTAATAATGCCGTTAATGTGATAACCAACAGTATTGTATTAAAGATCTTTAAAACCTGTATTATTTCGTGAGTAAATTTTACCTCAGATAAACTTTCAGAATTTACTGAACAATAACGAGCATTTAGACGATAGTACTATTCTGCTGGGTCGGCTTAGTGCTTTGATTTAGCCTGATTTTACTAAGAAATAGTTGAAAAAGTTATGGGACCGGCAGGATTAGAACCTGCGACCTTCTGTACATGAGCAGCCGCTTTAACCAACCAGCTTCGGTCGCCTCTTGCAAGGACCCTAAATATCTCAATTGTATGTTATGTCATTTCGTGACGTCACGTTCATGCATTTGTTTCCTTTCTTAAGTAGGATACAAACCTGCGACCTGATTTTACATCCAAGCCTGATTTTACAAAACTGATAAACGAAACATCAATTCCAGAAACTACTGGAAGAACAGTCCCCGACGCGGCACGTGCGACGGCGAGTGCCGCAAGCGGCTGGTGTGCGACGCGCGCTCGGGGCGCTCGCACGACCGGCGCGCGCTGTGCGGGCTCATCGAGGCGCGCATCGACGGCGCCGCGCCCGCGCCGCAGACGTGGCGCGCCTGGCTCTACAATGGCCTGTCTGTCTCGTGAGTCTTATGCACGGCTGCCCATCCATCCCACTGCTTGTATATTTGCTTCATTTCACAATAAACAATTGGTTACGTTATTAAGTCAGGCTAAGAACTCACGACGCGGTTTACGGGCCCGCAGCCTCCGTAGATTAAATATAATAAATCTTTATTGGTACAAAAGAGGGTATTTTACAAAAATATACAAGCGCTGGCCACCGCGATAGTATTAACCGTGTTGCGGGTGCCAGTGTCTTCTCCAACAGGTACTGCATAACATGCCACAAGCGAAAGCGATTTTAATTAAAAAATTAGAATACATCTCAAATATCAATTACAAAATTGCATGACTATATATTATATAATATATGTATCGTTAAATTCAAATTAAATAAGTTATTAATCATAAATTACATATATACGTGGAGATAGAAATCTCCTTTTAAGCATACTAGAATGCAGATATTATTAGTGTAAAAAAAAAAATTAAGTGTGAGTTCTTATCCTATCTTTCTTTTTAGGTGGTTTATGGCTGCCTGATTCTTGTTATCTTCTGATGGTTCCTGTATCAAATCAACGCCTATTGATATTTTTCTACCTGCCCGTGGTTGCATACTAACAAACCCAACCGCGTCCTATGCTCTCTTGTAAATAGACCAACAGCTTTATTCTATACTATTACATAACTGACCTTTTTGTAAATATTTCTTGATATACAGCGAAGACCCTGTTCCTTCTGTACGGCAAGTCTAGTCGGTGGTGAGTGGTGATGGTAATACTAAGTTCTGCACAATTATTATAAGGTTAGTATTGTATAGTACTATTTTTTTAATTCATGAAGGCAGTTTGGTCTTGGAATTAAATGTATTAAAATAACACATATTTCTTGCAAGACCTGCAGAGCTGTGAAATTTAGTAATTTCGGTCAAGATGTGCACATACATTATATTTACTTAGATGCTAACAGTGTATGCGAACTGCAAGACAAAAGATCAACCTGCCTTCCTGAGTGTTAATTAATATAATAATATTATGTTGTAAATACTGTGTAAATGGCTACTTACTGGTGACGGATCATGTTGAAATTGCTATTTCACCTCATTATTTGCAATATATTTTATAGTTATTATGTAACAGAAATAGATACACATACTTAGCTAGCTTTCTCTGCACTGAAGCCTTCGTATAAACAATGTGTCAGTAGCGTTTTCTGTCTGAACACAAACAATTTTTTCGGATATGTTAGAGTAATCGTATTTTCCCCTTATGTATGCCTGCATTTTTGCATTGTAGTATCTTATATCCTATACAAATCAGAAAATTTGTAAATATGTAATTATTCCATTTCTAAGTATCAGGGAATCTGGAACAACGCTAAAAGGGGTAAACCGTCTAATCATAACACTTGCAATTCCAGGATGTCCATGATAATGCAACTACCTCAAGTGGCGTATCAAATACCAAAGTTCGTGATGGGGCTCGGCTGAAGACCCTGGCCGAAGTAAATGTGCACAAATCATCAGACCACCGGGCTTAGTCATGGCAAGCTATGTTATACAAAGATAGCTCCGATTTAAGCGTCTCCAGCCGCGTCTCCAGCGACCTAATCTAACCTAACATTGAATGTCAGCAAATTCTGTCTGGAGTTAGATCAGACGATTTGATTGATAGTATTTTTTTGGTTCAAATGTAACGTTATATTTGGTCGAGGGAGACGCGGCTTAATACAACACACCCATAACACAAAATTAAATAATGTAATAAGTAGTTACTCAACTTCAAGAACAAACAAATTGAAGTGAAAGCTGAGTTCAAATTTCATGTTTGAATTGTATCACGTTTATATTCGGTCAAGTTATAATTTATTTGGTAAAAAAAACTCTTAGGCGTCCCCCACATTAGACGTGCGTGATAGTCGGTCGTGTGGCCGCGCTGGCTGAACACACGTCACGGCCGCAACAAGCGACACCGTGTGAGTGCTGGTGTGTGCCGTCAGCGCCAACACGCTCGGCAATCGCGCACGCCTGAAATGGGGTCTGCCTTACTAGACCATTGTGAAACAGGACCTTCATATTTATATATTCAGGCTAATTAACGGCCTAAAACCTAACTGGTTTAAAGCAAAACTAACTTATTGTGTGGTGTGTGTCAGACGCTTTATTTATAAGTACTTATTTCCTCTAAATCAAATGATGTGCCTTAATCTATTTTTTATTTGCGGTTATTTATAGCCACGTTAAATTCTTTACTTTTGTACTGAACTGAAAATACTTTTGTAAATATTAGTTTTAAATGTATAATAAATTAGTTTGACTATTCAAGTGTTTTCTTTATATTTTCCTGTGTGTAACATGATAGAGATGAAGATAAATGATAAAACTGCTTCTGTTGTCAAAACATTTTTATTATCAATCAGAGTAATAATAATTAAAATAACACTATGTACACCATAAAATGAATACTAATAATACATGTATTGTCATGAAATTGGCAATTACAAATAATTACTGAACAAAATCGGTAGGTACAATTGTAATACAGATCGTCAGATAAAATAAAAATTTGAGTATTACAAAACGTTAAAATTAGAATTTTGTGCTTACACTTGGTCCCTCTGTACAACACATTCCCTTTTATCTTTATTGTGACTTAGGTAAATAGTTACCTCGTTTGGAACTTTACACTCCACAGCACTACGGCAAATCGCTACGACAATCTCCACTGCTCAAACGGAATGTTTTTATTTATATTTAAATATCACCCTATTGTTTTTTTAGTCCTATTTTTTTTTATGAATGACGGGTACGTGGTTTATGTGTCGGGTCGGGACTCATCCAATACACCATTTTATACGTTGAATTTGTGTGTAGACCTCTCTTAACCCTACGTACTTCTTAATGAAGTCTAATCGTAGCGATTTGCCGCACTTCTTGTGTAAAGTCTACATTAATCTACAATTACTCTATGTACAAGACACAAACATCACTCTCCTCATATAACTTACAAAATAAAAGATAGCTTTTCTTTAAAATTAACTTCTCATACTTTGTGGTCAGAGAAACTGACAACAGAATTACGATTTCACTGGGCAATCAAATAAAATCACAAGTATTTACAAGGCAAAAAAAACATTAATACGTAAGACGTATATCCAGTAACTGTGGCAGTTAACAAAATTTTAGGCACAACGTCATACTACATACATACAGGGTCAAATTGTCAGCAATCGACAAATTTTGAAGCATTCCTCAATAATGAGTAGAGGTCTAGTTTGGTAGTACATAGTAGGAAAATTACTGATACACAGACTGCCTAATTGTAGACATATTATATTATAGGCTGACCGTTTAACTCGCGTATCGCCCGCGCGGTGAGAAGGGGGCGGGGCGAGATGTTACCGGGTGGGTGAGAGGGGTGCGCGGTGCAAAGAGCTCACGTCAAGCGCGGCAGTGCGCTGGCAGTGCTCGCAGCGCACGGTTGGTATTTTTGTTACGGACGCTTGGACATTAACGCACAAGGTAAACGGTTTACCAAGATTAATCCCAAGATGAATCGCTCTTCCTGTTTTGCAAAAAAAATCAACAACACGGACTTTTGGACACGGCACGCATCGTGAGGAGGTTCCTCTCTCTGGAGCCCTAACCATCGGCAGCTTGGTCCCTGCACCTGATGTCGGTGGGACACTGTTTTTATATTTTAAATGTTTTTTTTTGTATTTTAAATAAATCATATTTAAAAATATGTAAAATAAGTTAAGAAATATATAACGAAAATCATAATAATAATAGTAAAATTTTGAAAATGTTATTTTTTCTTTAATAAGTTATTTTTTTCTTAAAATGTTCATTTTTTCTTTAAAAATACAGATACTAAAATTATATTGTTTACTTTGCCTACAATGTCTATCTCGAGATAAATCTTTGGATCAATGACTCCGTGTGTAGCCGTAGTAGTCCGTTACCTACCCCCGCTCACTTCTTACGTCGCAGGCGATACGCGTGTTAAACGGTCGGTCTATAATATGCGTACGCTTTTCTTAAATACTTCTAGATATAGTTCGACAAAAGAGATTTGGCCAATATAATAATTAACAAAGTGAACATAAAATCTAAAAATATCTTCAAAATCAGAGATTTTCCTACTAGAATTCATCAACGTTTACAATATCACCCGTCCCGTATAACATCTAAAAAACACATTCGAATTCTACTTAGTGATGACCTAAAAGCTCAGTTATTTTGCCACAGTTATTTCCATATGATTAATAAAACATGAGATTTGATAATAAATTACCTAAACCTGAGCGAGAAGTAAGAATAACCTATTTAAAAAGACTAGGAATGTTTATACACTTAAAATCAAGCCTTTATGGAATAAAATTCGAGGTAATATCAACGAGACAATTTTAACTTAACCTAATTCGATAAAAGAAACCTTTAGGTTTACAAAGTTCATCGTTTAAAAATAATGTGATGCTCAATTTAATGTAAGAGTCGTGAAATACAGAGACTGCAGGAAATGAACTTAACCCAATGAAGTAGGATTTCTGTCTAGAAAGGTAGATTAACCTGTACTCTGTTACTTGCATGCTAGAGATTTCGTACCAGATAAAAACAACGCGTAAGACTGAATCGTAGAAAAATTAACAATAAAAGGGTTAAACCGATTTATATAACATTCAAAGTTCTTAAATTATTGTATTCGTAGATAACGGTAGACTTGACAACATTTTGAAAAATGTTTACCTACAAGTTTAAGATTTGCTAAAGATAGAGTCCAATCAAAAAGACGCATATCTAACGGTAGATTCATTATTATCACATCATAGAGAAGGCTGCAATATGGAGGCCTCTAACACGCCTTCTGGCGGTGCATTAGTTACATATCTACACAGATTTTATCGTTTCTAAAACATCGACATGTGACCGCATTTGCATACGTTTTACTCAAGAAAGACGAGTAAAATATTACGTGTGGACCGCGAGCTCGATGGAAGACGGATTAAAATTTCTTCGAACTGAATGTGTTTTACACGATCGAATAAAACCGTATGTGAATACAGACCCTGAGTTAGATATTTGTGTGCTCTTAGACAGACTCGTTACATTACAATTTATAAAGGTATTCAGTCATTTTAAGCTGTTAATTAATAGTTATTTATGCAACTGTTCTATCTTCTTCTTTGCGTGTCAATGGAAAAACAACTAGTTTAAATTGTTTGCATTGTGGTGGAAGGATTGGCCAGTCGCGTTGATGTGACTGCCCAGGGTGCGCCGGACGTCAGGGGTTCTATAATGAGGGGTATTAAAAGACGAGTGTGGGTTTATCACACGAGGCGAAGCCGAGTGTGATAATAGTATCACATGAGTGTTTTAATACCTAATTATAACAGTTGCATACAAGACTTTATCTACACCCATGATATGAATCCTCTATAAATGTTCTGAAACCATAGGGTATTGTACAGTGTTGTAAGAACTCTATGTAGCGGGATACGACGTCAATTCAAAAATTCGAATAAGTTTTTATTTAAATTACGGCGCTGTGGTAGTGAAACGCGCGTGCATGACATGTTCTTTTTTTGAAATTCATAAAGATGCCATGAGAATGTGGCTGTTCGATGAGTAAAAAAGGAGTTGCATAATGAATTTCAGTACAACATTAGTACACCCGTTTGGGTGTTATAATGGTTATTATGACACTGGCTGTTTTAATGTTGGCAATAAGCTAACTGTTTCAAGAACGTTTATAGAGAATTTATAGCATGGGTGTAGATAAAGAGGATTTATAGCATGGGTGTAGATAAATAACATTTTGAATCGCGCCGGATTTGCGTCAGTTCGAGTTGAGCCAAGCGTATAGAATGCAGGACATATAATATAGACCGGTTTTACCCTACGTGCATAATTGCGTAACGGAAGGTGGCAGGTGTGGCATGCACTCGAGCCATTCCGTGTCGCACCCCGTCTGCTTAAAAGCCATGGCTTGTATAAACTCTTACGGTGTCAAAGGTTGTACTGGTTCATGATAATTTATTCATTTTTAAATTTTAAAATACGTTAAAAGTCCTTAAAATTAAAATGCTTACAACAACTAAAGTGGTTTTCTAAAGTTGGAATCGCGACAGCAGTATTTATTTCATGGAAAATATGGAGTCTGTTACACAGAAAATATGATAAAAATATAGATACGGAGGTAGAATTTCGGTCGAATGCTATACCGTTTTCCTGTTAATCTAACTTAAACATGGCTTATCTTCAATCCGTTCAAAAGTTCGACCGTTATTTGTCGCGATAATCAAGCAGTATATAAATATCTAGAGATTGACTGATGGTAGTGTCTCTATTATGGATCGTATGCATCAGAAATTATTCAAATGACTAACGTAACAGTAAAAAATATTTGCAATGTCATGGTCACTGGGGCAGATGTATTGGTTCATTTTGAACTATTTATGATGCAATGTGTACATTACTTATAGCTTACGCAATTATCGAGACCCAATGTTCCAACTAAATTTAACATATTGATTTTAAATAGACAACTTTATAGGTACCTGCGTACCTAGTCTTTCAGCGAGGTTTTTTTTAAAATTAACAGCATGTATGCCAATATTAGACTATGTTGTGTAATAGAGTACAGGCGAAATATTATATTATAAAACTTTTTATTAAAATAATGTTTGATGATGAGCAGAAATATGTTCAAAGCTTGTTATTCTGGTGTGTCTAATATGTATTGTCTCTCAATTTCAGATTAATGGCGAAACTTTAACAATTCACTTATTTTCCAATAGGAATCCTATTTCTCTGTCATGGATTGAGTTTTTTAATTAACTGACTAAAGAGTAAACATTTTCAGAAAATACATAGAATTTTGATTTATGAATGTCAATTACTAACTTGTACTTTAATAAATGCATGATGAGATGATGAGACATTTTTTATGAAGTAAGTACAGATAATATGATTAACATGAGAATTATATAATTTTTACCCCATCATAGATTAGACATTAAAATCAATTTTTAAAAGTATTTAAATTTACATAATCAGAAAACAGTCATGAATTCAGATAAAATTAAAACATAAGTTCAGAATAATAATTATGGCATTTTAATAAAATTATAAATTGTACTGACTGATGAATAAAGTCATTTTCAGTATGTTATAGTAAAATTGAGTGTGATGAAATAAATTTTAAAAGTATGTGTAGAGCCAATACATAAGTGAACTGCTAGGAATTGTTTACTAAACACATTATTTATTAAAACTGTCAGGGGGAATATCAACATTCATCATATTGTGACTTTTGCTATAAATTATTATCAATCACTAGTTATTTTAGACCTAACCCATTACTATTCTCCTTTTTCTTGATTCCATACAATCGTTTTTTGTCAAGAAAATCAAGCTTATATATAATTATGTATAATGAATTTAGAGTTAAAATGAGTATTATAGAGAACTTTTCTTTACAATATTGTTTCTTTTTGCAATGTATTTGACACTTATTGCACAAATACTAATTTTATAGAGCTATTACAAGATTTTATTAAATATTTGAATGCACTCTTAAGGTACATTTGTTTACTAATCTAGAAGTCAGACTAAAAAATAATCCTAAGCATATTCTCACCAACAAATTGATATCAGTAGGGTCATAAAGGTGAAAGTTAGGCCTTAAAAACAACTACTATATTGAAATGGGTTAATACAAGACAAAAAAATGGCACAAAATCAGACATGGGCACAATACCCCGAATCTCAAATATTGCTATGCTAATTTTCGTAATTGAATTGCAGTGCATTAGCACTCATAATATATCTAACTACAGTAAATAATTTCGAAAATGGAATGTATCAAAAAGTTTGTCATGTCACAGTAACCTACGCAAATTCTTTCTGCTTTTGAAAGTACCAACTGCATATTCACATTTTTTTCTTTTTGATGGACTTGGTGCATTTAGGTCATATTGAGAACAGCTCTTACCTGGATGTCTGCTGCAATTACAAGCTCTACAGAATTGATAGGCACATGTTGTGCTGGTACACTCTACCCATTCTTCACCAGTCTTTTCCTCAGTCACTTTAGCTGGCTGTGAGCACCTCACACATGATAGTTGCAGTCTTGAATCTAGAGATGCTGACTGTAACAATAGAACAAACATTACATTCACTACAATCTGCTGAATCTTTATATTTTGCATAATATTAATCTCTACTTATTATATAAAAAAAGTTATTTTTTTCATTTGTTTTTTTGTACATAATAATCTTCTTAAGTAAAATTGGTGTGGAGATAGATTAAGACCCCTGAAATAATATAGGCTTCTTTTTATCTATCTACTATGTGGGCAGAGCTACACTTATATTTAGATAAATTAATTAAGTTGAACAGCAAAGCTGATTCAAGATAAGTAGCTACAATATTAAAGAACAGTGAAGATTAGAAAAGTAGGCCATTTGAAACGAATGTTACAAGTCAATAATAAGAGCCTGCTAATCTTGCAGCATAATTACCTTAGTGAACTTCCTAAATCTGTTTGATCTGGGTGATCGCGGTGGACTTACAAGGCCTTTGCAGGGTACATTCTCAACCACTTCATTGTTAATATCCTTAAGACATCCACTACGAACTTTGTAGCCATCTCCTTTGTTAATACTTCCTTTTAAACAGTTTTCTTGATTTTTTTTGGCTGTCTTGAAATATTTTCTTTTCTCCGCTTTCTTCTCATTGCTACTGTATAAATTCCATATCTGATACCATGAGTCACTCACACAACAGAAACTATGGCTGTCCTCATTATTTAGGTACTGAAGTATATTTTTAAACACTGGTATGGCACAAGCTTCATGTAACAAACTTATTATGTCTATTTTTTGGTTAGGTCTGGCTAGACTAGGCTGTCTTATTTGAACTTTTGTATGTTCCTCAGGCACTGGTTGCAACTCATGCTGTTTACATGATAGTGAGTGTATTGAAAAGTCAGCAAAGTCTAGTTTCTTTGCTGATCTACAAGGACTTGTTTTACAGTTCCTTTTCACTGGTGTTATTGGATATGGGAGTATTTGTTCAGATACTTTCAGTCTATAGATGTATTTCCTAGAACTTTTGGCAGAATGAGGACTCACTGGAGGATGATAAACTGTGGTGTTCTCTTTGTCTTCATGAACTCCCAAACTTTCTATTTTGCCCACTATCAAAGTCGTTGGTGTGGGTATAGTCGTCGTTTGTTTCGATATTTCAGAATTGGGATGAGGACGCTTCGTTCCCCGCGGCGGGGTGTCCGTTGAAGCGTCATTGCGTGCTCGTAACGGATCACATCTTCGCGGCTGCCTAATGTTTGATGCCGGAGTACTAACGTAGGCAGGTAAAGATCGATCTAGAGAATGACTCAATACATCTGATCGTTCAAAAGAACCTGGGGTGAACGATGTATGATAGCCGCTGTCCTCGGCATTGTAATAATTGATATTTTCGAAAGACAAGGCGGACTTTGAAGACGCCACATATTCGGCATGTAGTTCCATTGCTTTATTTCGATGTATTTCCTTCCAAAAGTTATAAACCCATGGTGAATGTGGCTGATGCAGGAATCTTCTTCACTGTTATTGAAGATGAAATATCCACTTTCACAAACAAATGACAGCACATGATCTTATTACCGTTCGTTAGTGTGCTAAATCTAGGTAGTATTCATTTTAACGTACAAGCGCAAACAAACAAAACCGTTCAATTTCGTAAAGCATCACACAGATTCTTGAAAAAAATATAACTTGCTTTTTGCTTTACTTTGCTTGACAAATGGGAAACAAATATGTAACCATAGACCATCTCGTTTCCACAGATTATTATATTATGTTAGAGCGGCTACATACGTTCAATACATTTCGATTCAGAAAAGGAACGCGTTTTTCTTTACCAAATCGGATTTTCTATGCTTATTCCGTTCAGAGGTTTCAATTTATTTCGATTCAGCACTTAGCACTAGCATAATATATAGTCTTATTCTTAAAGAAAATTTAAATCGGAACGATACGTTCTGTTGTTCGTACGGTTCGATTTGCAATTGAAATAAAAATGTTTATACAGTTTAGCAAGATAGTATAGAAACGGAAACTAATTCGTATGTCTGCTGGCAACAGAGTGACAAAATTGTCAAAGCATATGCATTTTATGAAAGCAAAGTTCACGATTGATGGATATATGGTTATTGATCGTTCCAAAATGAAATCAGGTACTGGAGCAGGAGTCTTTACAAACAACTGTGAAATAAGTCAAAGCATGGGCTAACTAGCTACAGTTTGCCAGTACGAGACCTCTGCGATAATCACCTGCGCACAAGAACTATTGGACAGAAAATTCAAGGTAGAGGACATCTTCATACTAAGTGACAGTCAAACTGCGCTTTAGGCATTAATTTCGGTTCGTGTATCATCGACACTAGTGCTAAACTGCGTCAGAACACTCAGAACCTTGAACAGACTAGGTAATCTAAACAAGGTAAACATAGCTTGGGTACCCGGCCACAGAGGTGACCAAGGGAATGTAATGGCTGAAGGAAAAAAAACTTAAAAAATAACTAAGAATTAGCGTCATCACCGTAGAATCAGGGAGCCGAATCTTTTAAATATTTTCATAAAAGACTAAAAAGCTGCACCAAAGTGTCTGCCGTCCAAGTAACTGAGCGTTTATTTTATAAATGTGCAAAACAAACTCAGAAGAATATTCAAAACGTTTCCATCACCCAAAAGTCAGGCAGCGTCGATTTTTCTTATAATTTCATAACAAAATAAATAAAATGCACGGCTTTCACCAGAGCGCTTTGCCGCCAAAAGCGACGGGATGCCTTTTTTTAATATACCAGGAGCGACTTGTAACATGTTTTCTTTCAAAACTAAAAAAAGCAGAGGGGCGCCGGTTAGGGCGTTAAGGGGGAAATAAGCGCTCTGATCCTTAGTGCCTGGAGCAACCGCTACATCCACTGTTTGGACAGGCCGGCAATGATAAGATAAGGTAAGAAGCTAGTCGACCTGTTTATTTTTATTTCAACAGCCGATTTGGAAGCAACGATTTGGTGGATCGTCTCGAATCGAACATCTGTGGCCACTTTAATTTTTGACAGTAATGACACTAAATAACAAATAACACTATGGTATGATGGATAGCTTTTGTCTATGTCTAGAAGCAGACGACGAAATGTTGATGGTATAAATAATTACCAAATAATTAATTGTAATCTTGTAAAATATTGATTATTTAATATGCAATTTATAGGCCTTAACGTACTTATGTGCAGTGACTTTCTTGTTGTATAGTTATTCCTAGATATTCCTCTAGACATTTTCTCAAAATGGCTTTGAGCATAAAAGATTTGTGTCGACTATGTGCAAAAAAGGATGATTTTTCAAAAGATTTACTGGAAGAAAGTAATAGAAATGTTTCCAAACTGATACAAGACTTTATACAAATATTTGTGAGTATTGTATTATCCGTGTTATTTTACAACTTTATTCATAAATCATATCATTATAAATTTTGTTTATCAATGTTAATATATTACTTACTACTATAATAAAAAACTTTGTCTTACTGGTGAAATATTTGCCAACTTTATGATGCCTATCAGAAGTATTTTCCAAAAACCAAATACTTACCAAACAATTTTTTTAGGTACATGACACAGACAATTTACCAACGAAGATTTGTTTAAATTGTGAAGAGAAGATGGTGTCATTTCAACTATTTGTTCTTGAATGCTACAAGGCTCAAGAAACACTGAAAAAGATGTATGAAGAAAGTTTTGATCCAAATGATATAAAATTAGAGAAGATGCCTGTTGTAGACTATGGCATACCCATCAAGTCAGAGGTAAGAATTTTTAAGTTTAATGGTGCAAACATGACAAATTAATTTATTCATTAACAAAATACATTAACAGTAGAGTTGAGAAATAGTCAGCTAGCCAATTAGGCAGCTTGATTCGCTGACTAGATGGCAACTACTAAAAGTAGTAGTAAGGCCAATCATGAGATTTGATTAATATAATGAATTTAAAACCTATACCTAAAATAGTCCGCTTATGAACAAGTTGACACATCAGTAATTTATATGTATTATAACAGCTATGTTTACTTATAATTTACTCTTAGTTTTCGATTTTCAGGTTAAGGATGAAGTAACTGCTGAAGATATTGTTTGTAAGTATTATATTAAACATTTGAATTTTCTCCATATAATTTTTCATGCCACTTATAATTTGTTATGATTGAGATACTGCACTTAGCAGGATAATTAAATTATTTAATATGTCTTTAAGCCATTTCTATGCTATGGTACAGGCTGTTAGACCTATACCTAGTTACGGAGATGATTCATATTCACAATCTTCTTTTCTCAACAGCTGCACTGAACAATGAAGCAACACTATCAGTGATAGATGCCTACCCAGAGTGTAGTGATAATGATGATGTGGACGATGAAGATGATGATATTGATCACAATGCTGATGATGATGAATATGATGAAGATGATGATGATGAGTTTCTAGACAAGATTGCAGCCATGAAACCTGTGAAAATAAAGAGAATCAGAAGAAAACAAATCACTGAACAAGAGGCTGAGGAATTTAATCAGGTCCTCAAGAAATCGAATTTGAAAGTTAAGGACTTTGTTAAGTAAGTTGAATTTTGTTAATTATATTAAATTTAAATGAATACCCACATTTATTTATTTTAAAACTTCACATACAATATTGCACATAGGTGAGGATGGTAGTGAACTGGTGGAGAAAGACTGGGTGATACTAAGAGTGGGATAGTAGGTGCAAAAGTGGAAGTTTTAATTAAGAGAAGAGTAGAATAATAAAATATTTAAATATATATTTTTGTAAAATTACTTGAATAGATAAACTACCCCCAAATTGTTTTATGTTCTAGCTGAATTCAATATGTATTTATAAATTTAAAATGACAAATTTTGTATGTTATTCACCACTCTTTGCACATCCTTCTAGATATTAATAATATAGTTATCTTATTGAGGTCATAATTTTAGGGTGCTATTTAAACAGGCTTCTTTTTAATACCATTATTCGCCCCCAAAAATGTATGTTGCCTTCTAAATTACTAAGTCAGCAACCTAACCTAACCTAACCCGTGGCTGAGTTAGTAATTTTGACGATAAAGTATAAATTTTGAAGCTTCACTTATTATTTCTCATAATTTTATACTTTTCTTCTTTTCGGTAATTTCAGGTTGAAATGCAACTTTTGTGAAGAAACACTTAAAACATGGAGTGGTTTGCGATCACATTATGCAAGGGAGCATAAAAGTAGTCCGTTTGTTTTCTGTTTGTGTGGTTTTGCTGTCAGATCTAAAAGTGTTCTGTACAAGCATGTATCTGATCACAAGCTAGAGAGTAGGAAATTAAAGAAGGCTTCAGAAACCGATGATGAAAAGCAAGACGTAAAATACTCAAGTCTGAATGTCAAAGATTTTATAAGGTATTGTATAATTCCCATTATGTTGCTAAGAGTCATTGAATTTTAAAAGAGATTGCAAATAATACGTCGGCAATACCTGCATCCAACATGGTTTTAGAGTTAGTTGTATCATACATTTTGTTGGCACAATCAGTTTTGAATTATTTGATTAAATTCCTTTTGGTGGCTTACTCAAAATCAATGCCAGCAGATTTGCAATCACTAGCTTCGAGATAGAATTCCTTTTGCTCAGTAACTATTTCTCTATTAATAAACACAACCATTATGTTTTTGCATTCTGTGAAGGCAGTTGGGCTTAATTTTTCTGTCATAGAATGATGTCTGTGTGTGAAATAAAGTAATGTGCTTCAACAAATGAAAATGAAATGAAAAAAAAAATGAAAAAGTGTTTATTCAGTTTTTGCTACATAGTTTACACATACAATATCTTCTGCCAAACTGCAGCACAGTTTGTGGGCAGAATTTGCTCCCATTTTATTACAGTAGGCATATCGGTTTTACAATAATTTTATGTTGTACTTTTTCATTTTAGAACATGCAAAAACAAAAAATATTATTAATTAAATACCCACACAACTGCGTTACAAGTTTGTGTGTACACTTACAACTACAAATAAAGCCAACTGTCATTTGAACTGCCTTTGTAAAATTGCAAGAACTATAATAATAAATTATATATTCAATGTTTCAGGTTCACTTGTCCTAGATGTGATAAAGAGTGTTCAAGCTGGTATAGCCTGAGGGCTCACTGCGAGTCCAGCCACGGAATGATGCCCGTGGTGACTTGCAGCTGTGGCATCACTCTCAAGTCCAAGTCTGTCATGTACAAGCATGTGCAGGATCATAGAAACCCCAATGTGTTGGCGTAGGTGTTACTTTTTTTACTTTTTGTATCTATTATGCTGAACTTTTCTAAAACATTAACAAACCTTTTTTTTAGTTTTCTTTTAATATTCCGCTATTATTTGGTATTTTTTAATTGGTTTTACCTGAAATAAATTATTATTTAATTTAATTTGTATAATGCTCTTAATGTGTGCTTTGTGGTTTGCTGATGACTTTTAAGTTTAATTTCGTCTAATTTTTAGATGTGACAAGTGTCCGCGCATAACTAAAACTTTAGCTGCCTTGGATAAACATAAAATGAGACATATACCCAAATCGGAAAGAAAGTTCTGCTGTGTCTCTTGTGACAAAATATTTAATTCCAAAGATGCATTGAAATCTCACGAAAGATCTCATATACCAATAGAGGACCGGAAGATATATCACTGTGAAATGTGCAATATGAAGTAAGATATAGCTTTTTCAATATTATTATGTCAACTGATGTATAAAAATATTGTATGAATATCTTAACACTATACATTTTTACTCTGCCTTGCATTCGGGTAAAAATGAAGTCAACCCCCCTGTTTGTAAGATTAAGCCCCAATTTCACACGTGTTAGATTTATTTATTTATCATACAACTGCCTAATGCACTCATTGAATGGCCTACTTACTGCACGTATGGGGCAACTCCCCATACGTGCAGTAGGCCATTCACAGTCAGATAAACATTAATTGCAGGATAATAATCTTATTCACAACAACATTATTTAAATAATGATATTTGTCTAGATTTACAACGCGTTCATCGGCGGCGTCGCACAAGCGCGTAGTGCACGACAAGATCAAGGGCTACGTGTGCGACCTGTGCGGCTACGCGTGCGGCACCAACGGAGAACTGCGCCAGCACCGCGCCATCCACAGCGACGACAAACCCTTCGTGTGCCGGACGTGCTCCAAGCCGTAAGTACATCCTAGGAATGCCGTATTAATGCCTCATTTGCCTTAGAAAGTAATACACTAATAATATGAAATTGCAATATTAGACTTACATATTATGACACCGTATCACCGTCGTAAGCGACTGTATAGTGTAAGTGTGCGACGTAAGGTTTGATTCCCAGGTCGGGCAAAAGTGTTTTTTGGCATTATTCCATCAGGAAATTCTTAATAGCAGCACGGAGTTGGAATTGTTCAAGGTGCGGTGGTATGCTATTTACCTCTGCCACTCACTTCTGTGATTAATATAATTAGTTTGGTCCCTGTATCCGATGCCGGTGGGGTACTATTTTTTATATTTTTAAATATTTTTTAGTGCTTATATTTAAAAATGTAGAATTTTATATTTTTAAATGTACTTTACTTTTATAATTTATATTTAAACATATAAAAAATCAGAAAAAGGAATAAATGAGTGGAATAATAATAATGTTTATTGGAACCATCCAATAAACATTATTATTATTCCACTCATTTATTCCTTTTTCTGATTTTTTATATGTTTAAATATAAATTATAAAAGTAAAGTACATTTAAAAATATAAAACTATAAAATTCTACATTTTTTACAGATTTTATGGTTATGGTAATAGCTACGATAGTTAAAAATAAACTGTGTTGCAGCTATTAACGCTCACCTCAAGGAGTTAAGTACATCAGTGGTCCTGTTTTAATAGTTATTTATGGTACAAGTGAGAAAAAGTTTATATTTCTGTTGTGAGAGCCAATTTTATATCTTGAGCTTGCGAAGTAGTTTTAAATTGAATCACGAGCGTAGCGAGTGATTCTAATAAAGACTACTTCGCAAGCGAAAGATTTTAAGAGGTCACGAACTGGAAATTAAATTTTTCTTACAATGTTTAAACTTTTCAAACTTAAACTTTTCACCTCTTCCAGTGAGAAAATATTAAGATTTAAATTAACTTGTACTCGATTGCTTAACCTGGAATAATTCCATGAAATACGACAGTAATTCCAATTCAGAATGCCTTTTTGGGTCTTTTGTAAGTCGCCACTAATTAAATATGTCGTACGCTTTCAAAAACTACTCACTTGTACTTTTTACGTGATTTTTCTGGTAAAAAAGCAAACTTCTGTGTTAGAAGCAAGTTGTCGCAACTTTTTTGGAGTTCCACAAAGTTCTTTATCACTGGATTCACTATTTTTTTGTTAAAAAGTTCCAGTAAACAATTAAACATAAACTGAAAAGAATTTATAGTTGCCCGCGATGACTGACACAGACACAGACTTTTTTTTTTAAATCGTGCGTTCGGAAATTCGTTCCGTAACATTTATTTAGAGTCTAATATTAAGTACCTGATTTTAATTAATTTAATGGTCAATCACGAATATAAAACCATTAAAATACTAAATAAGCGCGTATTTATATAATTTAAAATAATTAAAACGTATCGTATGTAATTATTTAATAAAATTGATGTCATGTTGTTTATTACTAACCTACATGGTGGCTGTTTGTTTTTTCTTCAGCGCCTATTCATTGGAAGGATTTTGTGTTTCGAAATTTAAATCACTTTGCCTCACTAGTGAGTAAAAACGGTTTTTACTCACTGAATTCTGGCAAGCAAACGATCTTTTTTGTGCTGGTGTGGTGAAAACACATTTTATTTTATTTTAAACATGCATTTTTATATATTATAGATCTTTCTCACACTAGAGGCTAGGTTTGTCATTGAGTATAGGTGTATTTAGTGTACATAAGTGTGGATGTGCGTGTGTATATGTTAGCGAGCGTGTGTTGTATGTGACGTGGGTGTGTTTCTTATGAAAATTAAATGAAAAAAAAAATGAAAAAGTGTTTATTCAGTTTTTGCTACATAGTTTACACATACAATATCTTCTGCCAAACTGCAGCACAGTTTGTGGGCAGAATTTGCTCCCATTTAATTACAGTAGGCATATCGGTTTTACAATAATATTATGTTGTACTTTTTCATTTTTAACAAAAAATATTATTAATTAAATACCCACACAACTGCGTGCAACTTCTTATATTATTATCTGCACTATAATAAGGAAAAGTAATACCAATATTTTTATTTTTATTTATATTTTTATAATATAGGCGTGATGTAACGCTATGCTACGTTAGACTACAAAATATGATGACTACTAATAAATTTTTAATTTGTTTGTAGCTTCAAGACATATTCGAATCTCAAGACGCACATGGACACCCACGAAGAGACTTCGTACGAGTGCTACATCTGCAGACGTATCCTGAACAGTCGTCGCACGCTGCGAAAGCATTTACTAGTTCATGAAGACAAATGCAGGCACGTTTGTTCTTACTGCAACAAGGCTTTCAAGAGGAGACAGACGCTAAAGGTATGTTTTGTTAGTGTTGTAGTAAATGTTATTCCTTGTAGATAAAGGCTTTTGAAATTCATCCATTCGCCAAGATCTTCAGAACTTGTACCTCAGCTATTGGTATTTAGAGCGTTACATATTGTTATATAGTTGACTAGCGACCCGCCCCGGCTTCGCACGGGTACAATGCTGATACTAAATACACTACAGAAAAACTGTGAACGTTGTATATAAACACAGCGGCCCGCTCCGGATTCGCACGGGTATATAATAATAATATATTATAGCCTATGTCACTCACTGAAAAAATTATTAAAATCGATCTAGTAGTTTCGATTTATTCATTACTACCCGTGGCCCGCACGCGTTAAATTAGGAGTAAAACAATTCCCCTTTCCCTATACCATGAAGATTTCCTGCTATCTTTGGAATATTCATACACAACATTTTTACTTATTTACTTTTTACATTTCTCAGCTCTATTTTTATCCCGAAGCTGACTGAGTCGAGCCTCACGCTCTATTGACGGTTCTCTGTCCCTCTGAACAGGCTCGCTCCCGCGCCGCCCCGACCGGCCGATACCGCCGCAAACTCTAGTCCCGCAATTTTTAACCAACTTCTAAAAAAGGAGGAGGTTCTCAATTCGATTCGTATATATGTTACTTTTTAAATCTGTAATATCTTCGAAAATATTCATTTAAATCACATGCTGTAAAGGGCAATTTTGATCTACATGAAATGCACAACGTATCTAATGTATTTAATTGGATAAGTAATGATACTGTATCGTTTAAAATAGCTTGGTAAATAACCCATATTTTTTTTGTAATATGTAAAAGATAAAAATGGTTACTGTGGGTTATCTTTAGGAGATAAACATATGCTGTCGCGGACTTTTTTATTCATCTTTTCAAGATATACAATTACGTAGTACATAAATTTGATCTATCTCGTAAGGTTTAGCCAGCGTTTGCAATGTAAGCGTAGAAAAATATGTTTGTTACGACATCACATTACAAATCTTTAAATTTCTCGACTTTTCTCTGCTATAATATGCATGTATTATACATAAAAACCTTCCTCTTAAATCACTCTATTCATTAAAAAAAACCGCATCAAAATCCATTGCGTAGTTTTAAAGATTTAAGCGCACATAGGGATATAGGGACAGAAAAGGCGACTTTGTTTTATACTATGTAGTGATACATAAAAACCTTCCTCTTGAATCACTTTATTCATTAAAAAAAACCGCATCAAAATCCGTTGCGTAGTTTTAAAGATTTAAGCGCACATAGGGATATAGGGACAGAAAAGGCGACTTTGTTTTATACTATGTAGTGATACATAAAAACCTTCCTCTTGAATCACTTTATTCATTAAAAAAAACCGCATCAAAATCCGTTGCGTAGTTTTAAAGATTTAAGCGCACATAGGGACAGAAAAGGCGACTTTGTTTTATACTATGTAGTGATACATAAAAACCTTCCTCTTGAATCACTCTATTCATTAAAAAAAACCGCATCAAAATCCGTTGCGTAGTTTTAAGATTTAAGCGCACATAGGGACAGAAAAGGCGACTTTGTTTTATACTATGTAGTGATAAATGAACGCCGTGGTGGCGCATGAGCTGCGTGGATTTAAAGACGAAGGTTCCATAGACCCACCTACTTTTTCACTGATGTATGTCATAGTTCCTGTGGCCCGTCCAATAGGGGAGAGTTGGCGCACGGTGGTGTTGTAGTGGGTGCGAACCATAGAAATCTTAATAACAAGGCAATAGAAATGTCAAAGACGCGTGACCTTGTCGCCGCGCATGTGTTTAGTCGAACACAAGTGCGAGTTGAGGAGTTGTCGTGGTTACCAGTGTTGTTTGGGACGCCTAAATATTATTCGTTTTTAGAAAATATTGCTTAATGTCATCGCAAAAAGAATAATTTTGTTTGCAGGAATACAAAATGTATGTGTAGGCGAAATTGTGTTTTTATTGTTTGGTTATGTTGTGGTATTTGAAAATCGGCGACATGCGTCCCAGTGTTAAAAGATAGTCGATAGCATTTTTATTGACTAGTCCACATCGTCCCCCTCAACACTGTGTTAGGTGGTCGGATATTTCACCACAACATTAAAATGCCTACTTATTTTCATGTAATTTTGCATTCCTCTACTCACATTCATGTGCCTGCAGGTGCACATGTACACGCACACGGGCGACAAGCCGCTGACGTGTAAGTGGTGCGACGAGCGCTTCTCCTACGCGTCCACGCTGCGCTCCCATCGCCTGCGCTGTCACCCTGACAAGATGGCGCAGCAGCACCACACGTATCCTACCTACAACCACGTCGCTATGCAGGAGGTGAGACAATTTATTATATTACAGAAGTCTTGGCCCCAATTTCACAGGTTAGATAAACTTAATTGACAGAATAAGCATTTAACACACATAAATGTAAGTGACAGCTGTGTTCTTCTTTTAAGAGAAACTTGTGTCACTTTTGAATTCGGTCAGGTTATATTTTATGGCTCGGATAAGCACTATCCGCAACCTCAGAAACTGACCCTTATAGTCTCCTTATTCCAGCAATATATATCGGGACATTTCTCCAGTAGAGCGGCAATCTACGCAATCGTTATCTCGGTTTTTTTAGAATAATATTCTACAGTAATGCCTTACGTTATTGACGGGCAACACATTTTAGTGAAGACCGTGTGTCATAAAAAAAATCACAGACTATAAATCAGGTCTTGAAAAAAGATAATTCGATCATATTATTTGGAAAAATTTATAATTTTACTTTATTTATGTATTATGTCTGTTAATTAAATATAAAATAAAATAAAAATAGTATCATGACTCCATAATTGGTTATTTGCGAGAAATGAAGTCAAAATCTTGGAATTTCAAACGATACAAGTGATATTATTGTTAAATATTATTTATTACAATGATTTATCAGACTCTTCTTTAAAAAAAGCTTGTAAACGTAAATAATATTGAACTAAAAATATTTATGTGCATCGATACATAGTTCTTAAATGAAATCAATTATTATTACAATTTGAATCGGTAACGTGTGAAGGCGACACTAATGTTGAAATGTCAAAAAGAAAAGACGGTTGGACAAGGTTTTGCTCCCTAACTATTAGCTAAACCAGCTCTGGTCTGTCGGTCCCCGCGACTTTGCCACAAGCTCCTTTAGTCTAGTAGCGGAGAGTAATTATTAAAATATTATTTTTCTTTTCAGGATTACATTAAAAATGACGTGACCGCTGTGAGTGTACCTGTAGCTAAGAACGAAGTTGAGGCTATGTAATATTATTTAACAATCAAAATCAGTGCTCTATTTTATTGTGAACTATTTATAAGCGTTTCTCTAGATTAGAAAAGTTAGATATTTATTTAGTTCGAAACTTAAATTACTTTTAAAGTTATTACTTTTTGTTACATAATTATTATTGTACTTAGCATAAAGTAGTAACCAATAGAAATGTAAAAGTATATTTAATTTTCTTACTCCTAGAAACAGTGAATTTTATTGTTAACTCGATGAAAGATTAATGATTCTACCAATTTCAAGGCAGGCTAAGTTCTGAAACTTAAAGTAACTTTATCGATTTATTACCTAACTGTTGAAAATAACTTCCAATCAAAAGAGTACTTACTATTCTAGAATGTTAGTGGCCCAAAGAAAATAGTGCCTATATAAAATAAATTTGAAAAAAGGTATTATGTATTTAATTGGATTTACAAGATTATGTTATTCCAAAATATTTGCATGATTTTGGTGATTATGTCTATGGCAATATTATACGCATATTATATTATAAGTATAATTAGAAATAAAAATACTTGCATACACTTGGCTTGTTTCCTTTATAGAATTTCTTTTATAGAAATACTCGTACATACATTAGATTTCCTTACCTTTTAAACAGGTTGTTGATTACATCGTAACGAAGCTGCTCTGAACACATCTGAGACTCCGGGTGCGAAATCATGAGTCCGAAAAATTCGTTGAGATTTTTCATTTTCGCTTTAAAATCAATTGCTTAATCACTAAAAAGTGTTTTCGTAAATGTCTATTCTCATTCATTTACAATTTTCTTACATTATCATAATTTTCTAAAAACGAAAATTGTTAAAATTTAGATTGCTAGAATCATGATTGTGCTGAATCACTGGTAAGAAGCGGCTTCAATTTACATACACAGTTAGTCTGACTGAACAAAGAGTAATCTTGTAACATTCGACTACGCTTTACGAAAATGCGAGAATAGAGACTTATACGCACACTTTCATTGTCCGAGAGGGCTGGATACGAACATAGAACTTCATAAGCCACCTTTGCTTAAGGCTGCTATCTCAAAAAAATCAAAATTTCCAGGATTTTTGAGACCTTACTGCTCTTCAAATATAAAAGCATAGATTCTTATACTACTATACCTAATATTTCATTTCATTCTGTACAGAAGCGTCAGGACAGTTTTTTGATTAGATGCATTATGTTCGATATAAAAAATATCTAAAATACCTCTATTTTATTATATTTTTGCCTTCTTCTCTCAACCAATATGACTTATTGACTTCATTTTTATATTGAAAAATAAAGCAAAGGCAAGATTACAATTTTACCAACAACAATTTTTGATTATTTGAATAGTACGTTATAAATTTTAAGAAATAGTTTTGGCGCTTACGACTTTTACTTCCAAGTATCTGCGGGGCCATTGCGCGGTGCGGGGGACGAGCCCTCAGTGCCGCTCCTGCTTAACTGAACGATGGCCATATGCTCAAGGTCGTCGGCTACTCCCCAAACCTTAAACAGTTGGCTTAAACTTAAATCTATAGGTATATTGGCATATATCGCAATACGGGGCCGTTGGTCCTGTCACACCCGTTTGGGTTATATGTATTTTGTATTGTAATAGGTACCTATGTAGGTATTGTAGTATGTGGATTTTCTTCAGTGTCCGTGGTATATTAGCAGTTGGTAACTAATAGATGTTATCTATCAGGCATCTACTTTTGAAATTTAAGTATTCAAGTCTTTCACTCTTAACCTTCGCTGTACGTATCACTTGTACGCCGATGACCTGCAATTGTACACACTGACAGGGATCGATTGCTTAGATTCAGCGATCGATGATATTAATAGGGATCTTGAGTCAATACAAAATTGGTCTGCTCGGTTTGGCTTGTCAGTGAACTCCGACAAATGCCAGGCAATAATTGTAGGTAGTAGCCGCACCAATCTGCCCAATCATTTTTGACGGTGCCGTTATACCAATTACCTCCAACGTTAAAGATCTGGGCATTTATATAGATGCAAATCTTGATTGGTGTAGTCAAATTGCGAATATTAGTCGAAAAGTGACTGGTAGCCTGCGGGTTCTCTACCGCCTGAAGAATTTCCTTCCATCCAAAACTAAAGCAATGCTTGTGCAGACTTTGATTTTTCCCATCATCGACTATGGTGATATATGCTATCTCGACCTGAATGCAGATCTTCTCAATAAACTCGATCGACTCCTCAATAATTGCATTCGGTTCGTATTCAACCTTCGCAAGTATGACCATATATCATCTTACCGTTCTCAATTGAGATGGCTGCCTATCCGGCAGCGTCGCAGTCTACGTACTTTGACCACACTTTTTAGTATTCTCAAATTACCACACTCTCCTACCTATTTAAAATCTCACTTTCAATATCTTTGCTCCAGTCATGAAACCTACCTCTTCTTTAGTTCACTCTTCATTCTATATTCAATCCATCCTTCTTTGGAATGCACTCCCTCTTGAGATCAGGATGTGCACCACCCGGGATACTTTCAAAACTAGAGTGCGTCATCTTCTCCAAGGTGAAACAACAGCAGAATCTTTAAAAGCTTAATCTCCTGTGAATTTTTTTTTATATATATATAAATAAATAAAATAAATAAATAAATAAATATTCCACAACTCACACACAACGCCATCTAGTCCCAAACTAAGCAGAGCTTGTACTATGGGTACTAGAATAACTGATACTAATACATATATACTTTTCTTTTGTAAATACATACTTATTATACAAAGAAACACCCAGACTAAGACAAACCCCCATGTTCATGCACACAAAGATTTGTCTTAAGTGGGAATCGAACCCACGACCTCGGCGTAGCAGGCAGGTACACTACCCACTCCGCCGTCCGGTCGTCTATATAAATAACGTCTACGTAAATATATATATATACAGGGTTATTGGGTAAGTCGACCTAGATCCGTTAAGAGGTGGTAGTTCCCATCATTTCTGACTGATCTGACTACATCAACAGAGGTAGCAACCTCTAGCTCTAATTTATTACATGTACAATTGATCAATTTAGCTGCAGAATCAAATAGTAATTATATGTCAATACACCCACAAAAATGTACTAATTACAATACAAACGAAAATATAAACCTGGTGCATCAAAATATATGTTGTTTAAATCTGGGTAAGCAACTAGAACTGGAATTATTCATGAAATCTGAAAATATTAGTATAATGTGTGTTACTGAGCATTGGCTTAAGGGGCATCAGCTCATGTTTAATTTCAGCAACCACCAGGTTGGTAGTTCATTCTGCAGGGTCAACACAATACATGGGGGGTCCCTAATTTTACTTAATAAGAAACTTAAATTTAAAGAACGGAAAGATATTGTGTCCCTCTCTGTAGAATGTTCCATAGAACTCTCCTGTGTACAATTAGAGCAGTTCATTATTATATGCGTATATAAACCTCCCTCCGCAGGCCTTAATTTATTTTTAGAAATCATGGATGAAGCCCTATGCAGAGTAAATAATTTGGGTAAAACAATTTTAGTCTGTGGAGATTTTAATATTAATATTCTAGTTAATACAACTGCATCATGTCAAATTTTGAGTCTTTTTAAATCCCATAATTTAATAAACTTATTTATGGAGCCTACTAGAATAAGTGCCACCACGGCTACATGCTTAGACAATATTTATACAGATATTAGTCCAACTCACAGAAGTATTATTAATAAACTAGATTCTGATCATTCTGGGCAAATGATAAGTTTTAAAATAAAAAGTAAAAATGTAGTTAGGAAAAAAATTACTTCTGTACCAGTAACAGCTAGTCGCTTTGAACGTATGAGAGTTAACCTAGCTAATAACTTACCTTTCTTAGATAATGACATAGAGCCTAATGTAATGTATAATTCGTTTTTTGATTCATTTCTTCGCGATTTTAACTCAATATTTACTTCCAAGGAGATTACTGTTACTAGTAGTCCTGTCTTTGGTGACTGGGCAACCGCAGGTATCCATAAGAGGAGGCAAACATTGTACATTTTATACTATGAAAGACAATTTAATAGCAGTGAAGAGTTTAAAGAACATGTCAAATCATACTCGAAGATTTTTAAACGCGTTTGTAAAATTGCCAAATCTACATTTATTAAATCTAAAATCAAAAACAGTAGTAATAAAATTAAAGCCACATTGAAGGTTATTAATGAAGAGACTGGGAAGGTTAGATCAAAAGATTCAGACTTTAAGTTAAGTATCAATGGTCAAGTAACCAAGTCAGATTTAGAAGTTGCCAGTGCTTTTGAAGGATTTTTTACTGCTTTTCCTGTCTCTCTAACTAGTGCTTTAGGCTCTTCCTCCTCCGTTGCCGAGTCGTTACTTAAAGATAATGTGCCTGAGTTTTACAATAATTTCGATTTTCACCATGTTAATTTGTCTGATTTTAAAGCCGCGTTTAAATCAATTAATATTAAGAAAACGGCTGATCTATGGGGCATTTCGGTACATATTATAAATTCGTTGATTGACATTATTGCACCTGATTTAATCGTGATATTTAATAGATGTATTGATTGTGGTGTGTTTCCTGACTTAATGAAATTAAGTAAAGTCATTCCATTGTTTAAATCAGGTAGTACATTAGACCCCACAAACTTCAGACCAATATCGGTGCTACCTACGTTTAGTAAAATTTTTGAAAAATTAATTCTCGCGCAGTTACTTAAATATTTTAATGAAAACAATCTGTTGCACACTAAACAATTCGGTTTCACTCGTGGACGGTCAACATGTGATGCTGGGGTAAAATTACTGGAATGCATATTTGAGGCTTGGGAAGAGTCGCGGGATGCCTATGGGGTGTTTTGTGACTTATCTAAGGCTTTTGATTGTGTGCAGCATGAAACTCTAGTCAAGAAGTTACACCACTACGGTATAAGAGGCATCGCTCTGGATCTTCTTACTTCATATCTAAGCGATAGGATTCAGAGAGTAGATGTCAATGGAAAGCGTTCGCATGGATCAGCTGTAGCAATGGGGGTGCCACAAGGCTCTATTTTAGGGCCTTTCCTGTTTCTCTTGTATATTAATGATTTACCTCATCTTGTTAAGGATAATCATGAGATAGTATTGTTTGCGGATGACACTTCTTTAGTTTTTAAGGTAAAAAGACAACAATCAGTAATTGACGATGTAAACAATGCTTTATCAAAGATAGTGAACTGGTTTAGTGCTAATAACTTGCTTTTAAATGGTAGTAAAACAAAATATATTAGATTTTTTACAAAAAATGTTAAGCAAGTCAAAACTAGTGTGGTGATGGACAATGAGGAATTGGAAATGGTCAATAAGGTTGTCTTTCTTGGTATAACATTAGACTCTAAATTACAATGGGGCCCACATATAGAAACGTTGTCTGGTAGACTCAGCTCAGCAGCTTACGCCGTAAAAACAATTTGTCAACTGACCGATGTTGACACTGCGCGTTTAGTTTATTTTAGCTATTTTCACAGTATAATGTCATATGGTTTATTGCTTTGGGGTAGTGCCGCGGATATAGATTCAATATTTGTGCTCCAGAAACGAGCTATTCGAGCTATCTATATGATGAGTCCCAAGGAGACACTAAGAAATAAATTTAAAGAGATACATATTATGACGTTACATTCTCAATACATTTACGAAAATTTAATGTACGTTCACAAAAACCAAACGAAATTTAAGAAAAATAGTGATCTCCATAAATTAAATCTAAGGAACAAAAACAAACTCGCTGTGCCCACTACTAGGCTGCATAAAATCTCTAACTCGTTTCCAGGTCAATGTATACGCTTTTACAATAAACTTCCTTTAGACGCAATAGAATTATCAATAGGTAAATTTAAAAAATATGTTAAAACTAAATTATGTCAAAAAGCTTACTATAGTATTTCAGACTACATAAATGATAATAGTATTTGGAAATGAATTGCTCTTCTTATGTGTTTTTTTTTATGTACTTTTATATTGTTATATTTTTCATTTTAAAAGATGGTGCACATGAGTTTCTCACCAGCTCTTCTCATAATGCAATACCCATCGGAGCTGGTACTTAGATTGATTTTAATTCGATTCTAAACAGTTTGATTAAAATTAATCTGAGCCCCGGTTATTCAAATCATTGTAATTAGTATAATTTAGTATTATTTATTATTTACTTTTATATCATTTTTTGTAATGTTTTGACGTGTTCAAGCGCCTCCTGGGGCCTATGAAAATAAATGATTTGAATTTGAATTTTAATTTGAATTAAGAAACACCCCACCCTAAACCTAACCGTTTTCGAGATATTGGACTTAGAAGGTTTTTTTAAAAAATATCCCGATTTCTTAACTATAGCCTATTTTTTTTGTATCCTATGCCTTTTATTTTTTTTTAATTCTGATTTTTGTGTGCCAGATAAGTTTGTTTATAATTCTCAACCCAAAAAGTGCAAGTATCTGAACCAATGGGATCGTAGTAGACGATTGATACCGTAAAAAAGTAATTAATTTGAAAAAAAAAAATTGTTTCTTTTAGTAATATTTAAAAAAAAATCTATGGCGTTAGTTCTGCAGATGTTTTAAATAATATCTACGTTCCATTAGCTATCCAACAAGGTATCACAAGCTAGGGTCTTATCACAATTCATAGAAAAAAAATCGATAAAAGGCTCCCAGGTAGTAAAAAAAAACAATGGTACTTAAGATTAAACTTCTCTTTTGGGCCAGGAAACGAAATAAAACAATACAAATAATTATTAAACAACATTTATTTAAATTTATAAATCTTGTTCTACATGGCCGCCTCTGTTTCGCACACACACTCTCATTCGGTGTCTTAGTCCGCTTTTAACTACTACAGTCGTTAAGTCTCTTCGAATTTCGTCAGCAGCCTCAATAATCTTCTGTCTTAATATGTCAATAGTTTCAATTGGATTATTCTCATTGTAGACTAATGTCTTCATGTGTCCCCACACATAAAAATCCATGGGAGTCAGGTCAGGACTTCTTGCTGGCCACGGTATGGGTCCACCTCTTCCGATCCACCTATTAGGATACTCGTTGTCTAGCCATTCCCTGACCCCTCTTCTGTAATGTGCAGGGCAACCGTCGTGTTGGAACTTCATGTTTCTAATCAGATTTAGGGGTAAATCCTCTAATAAATTTGGTAACTCTTCTCTTAGAAAATGTTCGTAAAATTCTCCGTTTAAATTATCAGGTAGAAAGAAGGGCCCAATTAATTTGTTTGCTATGATTCCCATCCAGACATTTAAACTAAATCTTCTTTGTGCGGCTTTTGTCCTCTTCTGGTTAGGATTTTTTTGCGCTTTTGGGGCCCAATAATGAGCGTTGTGGTAATTTGTAATTCCATCTTTATCAAATTTTGATTCATCTGTCCACAAGATTTGTTTTAAAAATGCTGGGTCTTCTAAATCTCCATGAAGCATAAATCTACAAAAGTCTAACCTCCTCACTGGATCTCCCTCTTCGATAACATGTACTGGCGTGTAGTGATAGGGGTAGAGGCCTGCAGTATTCACCGTAAACCACACTTTCCACTGCGAGAGTCCAAGTTCTCGGGCAACAGCATTAGTTGAAGTAGTTGGATCCGCTCTAAACCGTTGAACTATTTGATTATTTTCATCTTCATCATCAACAATGATCCGTGGTCGGCCTAGGTCTGCTCGACGCCTTAAAACAGAGCCAGTCTCTCTGAGTCGCCGGTAAGCGCCGTCAAAGACGGTGACATCCGGTATTCGGCGGCCGGGATAACGTGCAATGTATTCGTCACGAGCTCGTGCAGAAACACCATTGCAGTACCCATAACAAAGTAGAATATCCGCGTATTCCTCGTTCGTGAAGGTTGCCATCTTCAACAGTTCCAATTCAGAAGCACAATTCAAAGTCCAGTTAACAAGCACAGTCACAATTTGTAGGAAACAGTCCAGAAATACAAGCCAAGTCGGGTAAGAAATGAAGAGCACTAAATATCGCATCTACTACGGACGAATCACGGAAGCAGACTAAAACGAAACAATAACAACAAATTGGCCGGGATTATTTTATCTCGCTTGCACCTGGTCAGTTTGTCCCGCTCGCACGCACCACAGCTCCGTGGAAGAACAATAGGACCAAAGAACCCAAATTTGTACTGCTACCTGAGAGCCTTTTATCGATTTTTTTTCTATGAATTGTGATAAGACCCTAGCTTGTGATACCTTGTTGGATAGCTAATGGAACGTAGATATTATTTAAAACATCTGCAGAACTAACGCCATAGATTTTTTTTTAAATATTACTAAAAGAAACAATTTTTTTTTTCAAATTAATTACTTTTTTACGGTATCAATCGTCTACTACGATCCCATTGGTTCAGATACTTGCACTTTTTGGGTTGAGAATTATAAACAAACTTATCTGGCACACAAAAATCAGAATTAAAAAAAAATAAAAGGCATAGGATACAAAAAAAATAGGCTATAGTTAAGAAATCGGGATATTTTTTAAAAAAACCTTCTAAGTCCAATATCTCGAAAACGGTTAGGTTTAGGGTGGGGTGTTTCATAGTCAGATCAGTCAGAAATGATGGGAACTACCACCTCTTAACGGATCTAGGTCGACTTACCCAATAACCCTGTATATATATTTTATTTAAATGTATGTATTAGTATATTTGTTACCATATTTATGTATTCGAATTTTTGATATGATATTACTCCATGTATGTATTCACATATTCAGCACATAACTTTTTTTTTTTAACTAACCTAACCTACCTTTGTTCTTTCTGCATCACCTTAAGGTTGACTGGTAGAAAATGCCTAAGGCTTTAAGTCCGCCGTTGTACTATATTTTAAGTGCAAGAAGTTTTAAAATAAATAAATAAATAAGTCTTTATTGTACTCCACAAGGTCCACAATGTTAAAATGGTTTTATAAATAGGCACAGTGTTAATTATGGACCCTGACCTGACGGGCACGGCAAAAATAGGATAGAGGAAGAAAGAGCTCTATGTGTTTATAAAAAAAAAAAGATTGTATCTAGTGAGATGTTATAAAAAATTTTATTATTTTATTTATTTTTTTGCTTTAAATACATGAACATCATACTTATAATAAATATATGAAATAATAAATCATTGAAGTAATATTTCGCTCACCCTTAACCTATTGTCTACGCAAATTGATGTGATATGAATAATCGCAAATAACGTTGAAACAAGGTCACTGTTTGCATTACATTATTGGTGAGTGACAGTCGTGTTTGATAAATATACCGTAGGTAAGTTAGTATTCATTTCGTTACGACTAACGCTTTTACTGTTATAAATATCCACATCAGATTTCTTAAATGAAACAGCCAATAAAATCATAATATAGGCACACGTCAATAGCAGTAATAACTCGTATAATATTAATAATAATAATACATTTCTTTATTTAGGAACAACGTTCATCCATTTCTTCCTATCTTAAGTAGGATACAAATACTATCTTATATACTTAGTATATTTATTGCACCAGTGGTTAACAAACAAAACAGTCCAAAGGTGTTAATCTGGCAAACGGCTAAAATCATTTGGTTCTTACATTTAAATAAACTATCTCTAAATTTGAAATGCGCGGCACAATACGTACATACGTATTGTGCCGCGCATTTTAGATTTGGCAATTCGTTTTACATGACGTGCAAGAGCAGCGCTTTGCCACATTTGGCAGCTGGCACGTCAAACAATAGCTAGTCCTTTTGGTTTTAATGTCTAAGATAGAACCGTGGTTTCAATAAAAATCGTTATGTCGCATCGACTTAATGTGGGACGTAGGATGATGCTAAGTAAAAGAAAGCAAGAAAGTATGTATCTTCGTAGCGGTTAAACTATTTCACCGATTATAATAAATTGTATGTCAATCGATTCATCACTATGACCCGGCGAACACAGGCGTAGATTTATATTGAATTCAACAACACGAGGAGTCCATCGATTTAATTTTCGTAGTCGTTACATTTCCTATGATTCCATACGAAAAGTTTCATACGAGTACGAAAGAGCAAGAAAAAGTAAAGTTGTTATAAAACCGCGACTAGAATAATCCCTAGTAATCCTAAAATAACACCCAATATGTATATACAAATGGCCTACATAACATACCTTTACCGATGAAAAGAGAGAAAGTTCTACGGACATCATTATTTTTTATTTATCTTACATTTTTTCATGGTGACTGATTTCCTTTTGACCGCCGAGCCGTCTCTCCTAAGCTTGCTGATAGGAACTACCTATCTTTTACTTTTGCTTTGAAGAGACCTAAACCGTAGATACGCATTCATGCGGCATAGATTCGGGGAGGAAACACTATACAGATAAGATAAATTAAATAAATGAATAAATTTTGATCTTTTACATTCAAAAGAACATATTCAAATACATACCAACATACTTTCACTGTTTCAAGACAATACCTATAATTATGTACCTACTGCTGCATGCAAGCAACGCGTAAGAAATATAATCAAGGCCCATTTGCGTTTTGGTACACAGATGTACGATCAATCAGTAGTTAGGTACAAAAACTATTTTAAAATTTTATTCTTCATTTTTTTTTTGTTTTTACAACCTCGGTTCCTCTCAGATGACTCTTAAATGTGATTAAGGGTATTTTTTCCAAAATATACACAAAACACTACTAGTAAATTAAATTTGTGACGTAATCAATGTTTGGCAAATAAATTCATAACCGTTTGTTATAGAAAACTGGTTCATAGCTGACGGTTAGATACTAAAAATAAATCATATTTTTAAAAAGATATCTGACCATTTGCACCCCATAGGTATAGGTCAAGGTTGTACCAAAAATCACAATACTCCATTAAAATAGAACCGAAATCATACATTTATATAATGCTTATATAAATAGATGTCATCTACAAAGGCATTAGAAGTCGAGGTCACCTTTTAGGCTTTCGCTGACATTTCATTTTCATCCGATGAATATTTTACCATCTGATACTCAGAACTTTGAGACAACTGTCTGATACAGAAATGAAACAGGTCGGTACACTTAAGAGACGTCAATCTACCTAAGAGCTAAAGTTAGTTACCTTGTTTAGCTATTTATTTACAATTTTATTTATAAACATCTTTATTGATTAGCATTTTACCACAGGCTTCCATGGGGTTGGGCAAAAGTGCTTTTTGGGATTTTGCCGACAGGAAATTCTCAACAGCACGGAGTTGGAATAAAATTATATCCTATGGATGTCGATAGGCTCACCCCCTTTCACATGGGTCGTTAACATAACACGTGAAGTATAGGTGTTATACACTTCTGCGAAACCCTTCTGTAGATATTATAGTCGTAATGATATGCTATGCATTCTTTATTGCCGGACTGAGTACTAAATGCATCATAGTCCAGGTGTGATAATTAAGGTAAGAGTGAAGGCCACACTATGTCATGCCTAATTAAAACGCAGTGGCTCACTCTTATTTTTCAGTTCAGTACCTACGGCCCAAATAGCAAGACAACAATGCTTACCTGCCTGCTTCCTCGAGTCAACAGACCCGACTGCTACCGTCTTGCTTTACAAAGGATTTACCATGGCACCGAGCCATTTGGATTTTGGGCAATAATTTTTAATCGTTCGGCATTTCATATCTTTCTCATTTAAAATACTTACTATAATACGTATAAGTGAGAAGTAACTGTGTCTGTCTGTCTGTTAGGTTTTCACGCTAAACTATAAAACCGATCTCGATGAAAATTGGTATGGAGGTTACTACAGGCTACTTTTTATCGCCATACCTACCACGGAGGCGGCGTCGCACCGAAGCTAGTATCTTATATTTTAGGCAAAAATTTACGCTAAAATAGATAAGTAGAAAATAAATGCTAGAAGAAATTTGCTCCAAATGCGAGAACCTCAACAACTATTGTTAGAATTGAAACCACACACAGAAACAGTAACGATTGACGTTAATTAATTATTCAAGAGATGCTGTGTTTGCTGAAACGGCATTGAATAATATGGGTGCATGAATAGATGATGACAATGATACACATCGTCACGCCTGCCATGAGTAGCGAGGCATGGCGTAGGTGGAAGAGATAAGGGTAGTCACTCACACATGTCAGGCGCTCTGGCGCGGCGCCAACCACCCGACGGCGCTCCCTCGCACTTAACAATTACGTAACTATGCTAAACTAAACATTTATAACTACTGACTTTGAAATATTGAACAGTGTACCCTTCCATGTACATACAATACAGGGTAAATAACATTATGACAAAGGCGCAGTACATGATTCTGAGACCCTGGGTGCAAAAAAATCATCGAAAATTACCACACTTCTGAAAAACAGTTTTGGAATAATTTTACACGGGATAAGAAAATCACAAATGTTTGAGAACAAGCTTGCGAAAAAACTTTATAGAACATTAAGATCATGATTTTGAAGCTATAAGTGAATTCTTCATCGGGTAATTCTAAAAATAGAAAAAAAAAAGCATTAGAAAATCTAAATATTACCGGGATATTGCAAACGTTCTGGCATAATCTTAGGGCAAGGGTAACGTTACACTTCCATTATCAGTCGAACAAATCGCGAAAAACGAAAATTGACCACGAAAACATCTTGAAATTTCCGCTGAAAATTTTTGGAACTCAGCCTCCAGAATCATGTACTGAATGTGTAACTTTTGGTATAATTTGACCACAAATTATTATAACTTTTGGAAAATTATAAAATAAAATCAGTTTTTCCATAAGGGAAGGTAATATAGCTTTTGTGAACGAGTTCAAAGGAAAAAGCACCATCGTCCAAACTTTAACAACATACTGTTAAAAAAAAAAAAACTGTGTTTCTATTTGGATGTGAAAATAATAATTTGTATAAAATAACAGTAGCCATATTCAAATTCAAATTCAAATCATTTATTTTCATATGCCCCAGGAGGCGCTTGAACTCGTCAAAATATTACAAAGAAATTATATAAAAATAAATTATAAGTAAAACTAAATTATTATAATTACAATCATTTGAATAACCGGGGCTTAGATTAATTTTAATCTAAGTTTAATCATAATAAATGTATTATAGTCCTCCGTTGTAGCAATGTAGCTGTAGGTACTATTTACCATCAGGTAGATAACAAAACAGTGTCTTGATTAGTGCATTAAGAATGAGAAAAGCAATCATTTCCCCTAGTTTATATCAACGCCAAGAAGAGTTGTTAATTTTAAGTAAAGCATAAATAAATAAATAGAGGCGTCCGGAAAGATGATGCATACAGTCAAATGATTCGTGAATTTGGAGCGGGGCTGGGATGGTTGAGTGGTAAAGCGATAGGCTGGAATCCTATAATAACGTGTTCAAATCCCAGTTCAAATCCAAAAAAAATCGATTGTTCTTAGTATTAAATAAGAAGACCAACGTCTTCCAATAAATAAATAAACTGCTGTTGAGCAGTAACAATTAATATTAATAAAAATATTATTCAACATTCAGCCAATTACAAGTCCTCACGAATAAGTAACAATATATTATAAAAATTAAGAACTGCGAATGTACTACAACAAATCATTACAGGGCCTTATACAAATCAATTGCTTCAATAATACTAAACACCTTGATATTGAAAAAAGAAATCACGGCTTAGCACCTGTCTCATCGACTCCAGGTTTGCATTAAATATATCAACATCATGTAATTTGCTGGGTCTCTACTAGCTCTCCGGACAAAGTTATTCTGCCGATAGTTAGATGGCACTAGTGGAAGGTGGAGGGAATAAATAATTAGGATTTTACATTAGATAGAACGCCGCGTTGAATCAAGCTCAAATGTGCCTTAAATCCCTATTACACAAAATGATTTATCTTTCACACTCTGTGGGGACTAGGTACTATTACAACATAGTATTAAATCATTTCCAATCTATTGAATGTAACTAGTATTTATTCTTAACTCGCCGATAAAATGTGATATCAACCGCCAACGATATAAATTACTGTTTTGCGAAATAGATATATCTATGTGTATGTAATGGAACTAGTGGTTACATGAACCACTGACCCAAGTAAATAAATATCACAACATCATCTTGTCCCAAACAAAGCAGAGCTAAATAAATAATAAATAATAATATCTCACAACTTACACACAACGTCATCTAGTCCAAAACTAAGCAGAGCTTGAACTATGGGTACTAGAATAACTGATTCAGACCTGTTCATCTGTTATTTTTAGGTTCCATGGGATAGGGGATGAGCCTATCGCCATCCAGTGGGCACAATTCCAACTCCATGCTGTTATCGGAAAGTTTAAAAATAGCACTTTGCCCAACCCGGGAATCGAACCCGAGACCTCGCGGTGAGAGCGTATACGCTAACAACTAGACCATCGAAGGCAGTTGAATATAATACAATCCTCCATCAGCTGAAAGATTTTCTATTCTTTTTACGCGGTTGGTGCGCTTGTGTGGGCAAGCCACTGTTTACTTAGGACTTTAAATTAATTCTTCAATTGCTTTATGAATTTCTAATTGAGTAGTCGGAAGTAGGGTCTGTGGGTAGAAAGTATAAATCAAACAACTCGAAAACATAAGAAAGTTTAAAAAACTGAAAATACCACATTTTAGGCCACTGCTATAGTCAAAGAGGTTGTTAATAGGTTTGTATTGTTACATAACATCACGCCTATATTACCCAGAAGGGTGTGGCAGATGTGTAAACCACCTACACTTCACCTGTTTTGTTTAGGACCTATTGGATAGGGGATGAGCCTATCGCCATCCACCAGGCACAATTCCGACTCCGTGCTGCTATTGTGAATTTCCTGACGGAAAATACACAAATAACACTTTGCCCGACCCGGGAATCGAACCCGAGACCTCGCGGTGAGAGATGCATACGCTAACCACAAGACCATCAAGCAGGATATATTGCTACATTTCAAAGGTCAAAGCTTCTGTATAAGCTTTTGGCACTAAAAAGCGCCTTATTTTGTAAAACTGTTGAGAGACATTTAGTAAGATCATTTAAAAAATCACCTATTCATATCCGCAATGCGCCCTGTGAATTGTAGGTCAACTCTTTGTTCACTTTGCTTTTGCAAAACACCCACAATCAGATTCCGACGCTTCTCATTAAATATCTCTAGAACTTTACTGACTGTGCAGTGAACTAAACGTAGATGATATCTGTAGGATACTGCCTGCTGAATGAATGAAAGAGTTATTTGTTCAATGAAATTTTAACTTTAGAATTGAACGAAAAGGATTTACATACCTAAAAAAGTAAAAAAAAATCCTATGTTAACTGACGCAACATTGTAACGACGTTCAGTTCAGTAAAGATCAGAAATTGTTTATTATGTTTAGAATGGTTTATTAGCGAAAGCAAGTCGTAAAATAACTCGTATCGGTCATTGTTACAATAAATATGTAATCGTAATTGAAAAAAGTTAAGTAATTGTGCAGTTCTAACAAAATGAAAAAATATATAATTTTATGCCCGCCGTTATAAGGATACGTTGTTTGATTTTGATGAATTGCCAAATGTTACCTATTAAAATGGTCTTTTTTAATAATAATAATTTAATTTCTATGATAAGTATGTGACACTGTAAATCTTGTACCCTACTACGAATATTAAATAAGTAATTAAATAAAAATATAGTAATTCTGTTATTTAAAAACCTCCTGCAGGACAGGCCTAGCCTAGTGCAGGAGATTTTTGGCCATTGCCTTTACATTTTTATTTTATTTCTATAAAAAATAATTTGTTAAATTAGCATAAGATCCAAATGTAAAGAATGTGTTAATTTAAATGGTACTGAATAAATATTTCATTTTATTTATTTTTATTTTTTTTTACATTTATTTTATTCAAATTCCTGTCGTTTATTCGTATTCCACAGTGTTATTAGATGGTTAACTTGGTTCTAATAGTAATTGTGTAGACCTTGCTAGGGCACAGGAAACATATTAAAAGCAAATAAAAGAAAAGTTTTTAAGAGTGACCAAATCTAATAATAATAAAACTTATATCCTAAAACCGTACCTGAAACTAAATAAATATTTAGGTTTATTTTGAAAAATTGCAGTTCCATGAATAATAATAATTGTGAATTAAAATTATACAATTTTAAGTACATATTTATAATACAGTAGGTATAAATATCTTGTCAATTCATCTTTAAATCTAAATCAAATTTTCTTTTTCAACATTTGGGTGTATTTTCTTTCTAGATTTGGCATGTTCTTACAAAATTTTAGACAGAGACATAAACTGAAATGGAAAAGAGAAACACATGAGGTAACTATGATCGGTTTTTTTTATTTGTTTGATTACATATTTAAGCTAATTTGAGAAGAGGATGGAAAGAGCAATAGCATAAAATTTTGATTCAATATTTGAGTGTTTCAGTAAAAGATAATTAAAATATTTTTTACCTCAGCATTCAGAACCACACTACGCTGAAGATTCTTACCTGAAATCTTTTGCCTATGCGGGACTCGAAGAAAATACGAACTTTTCTGGTTTTGTACAAATAAATATTAAGATATTTGATATTTCAAAATAAGTGAGTAAATATTGTTATTTTTTACTTAGTAACCTCATTTCATACTGAGTATGTCTAACTTACTTAATTTACAAACGATTAATTAATTCAAGAAAATACCTAATATTCACTCATTAATTATGCTTTTACTGTTGGCATGACTCCGTATTCGTATAATTATGTATTCTCTCGTTGGCAGGTTATTAGCAACCGCGTTTTAGGGTAATATATTTGAAGATAGCTATCTTAATTATGTTACGTTGTATTTACCTCCTTTCGCCTAATTACTAATGACTATGATAAATAACTTCTTAAGATATATGTTTATAACGAAAATAGAGGTTTTCCAGTGTCTTAGACACACAGAAGAAAAATCAAAATCAAAGACGTGTTTCTATTACAATGCCTTTGTTCCATGTTGAAAGTGTTCGAGCTATTTGTAATAAAAAATTGAAAGCATGACAATATAAGGACTTATGACATGTATGTATATCAAGCCTAAAGCATGAGAAAAGAAGGACTAATGACATTTATGTATAACAAAATGTGACTAGGTAAAGTATACTCCCTGAGAAAGCCTTCAACATGATGTAACTTAAACTTTCAGCACACGAGTAAAGCACATCGATTTGTAGGCACTAAATCCTACCCGTTACTCTCCGTCCCAGGAGCTTCAACCTGTTTATTCAACGTCTAATGAATGCCATTGTGTTAACCAATCCGGACGGATCAGCAATCGAGCGGTGTGATTACGCCAATTTATTCCCCTAATCGTATATTCTACGTAGTCTATATCTATCTATCGGTGAGAAATCCCTCGATTAGGCACGCCTGTTTTGATTCGAGCGATTCAATTAATTCCTTACCGCTAAATCCCTTCCTAAAAACGTACCAATAAAACGATAAATAATCATAATGGTGGCTACCTATACCAGATCAGTAAGATGGACGTTAATTGATAATACAAATAACATCTAACAGATGCTATTAAAAGCAGTAGATCGGTCTATTACCGACGGCCGGATATCAGAAATGGGCGCAATTTCCTGTTTTGATTTGCATAGCAATCTATTTAATGAGTAATTAACTTCATGGGTATGGAACGAGCCTCGACTCTTTGATAAAGACATTTACAATTCTGAAACGAAAGACTAGTTGCTATACTTTGAAGTGCTCGCTTCAATTAATCAATATTCATGGGAATTGGATCCATTTGAGGAAAGTACCGCTAGTTTGAAAATGCTTATTGTGATTTGACTTATTTTATATTCCAGATTGCTGTTATAAAATGGTTGTTGTTGGTGACGAATAATACATACTAAGTTGCACTGATTCTAAGTACTAAGCTATCATCACAACAATGAATAAAGAGGTGGCTATCAAGATAGGTTTAATAGGTAGGTAATTGAACTTCACAGTTTATTAAGTCTTTTAACCCCATCGCGACCAACGACACTGTCGACATCATATCTCTATGTAAACATATTTTAGCTATATTTATGTAACATATTTTCCGATGGAATAATTTCTCAAATCGTACCTACAGGAATAGCACCTAAATCACCTCAATTCAAAAGAAAATATTTTCAAGCAGCGGTATGATATTGGATTGCGTTATTGGAACATTCCAATGAAATGTAACGCAATAAATATTGGGAGCAGGTAGCAGAGGCTTGTAGGAGGCTGCTCCATTTTCAGTCGCCGTGAGCCGATCCAGTCCTCACTACTACCCAAGGGACCGTCTCGCGCTTCTTAATCAGCCGCACTCCCGCGCTATGACGGCAACTCTCTACTGACTTGAATAATAGCCACATATAAAAAGTACCAAAAATACAGCCTTCTAAAATTGTCATACATCAAACAATCCTTTAGTAAAACACTGATTCGGAGAAAAAATTATGACGTAGTTCCAAGTTTTGTAACGTTAAGAAAATCGTAGGCGATTCAGACGTGAAGTAAAAGCGAAGCAAAGACACAGGCTGTAGGGGTGCGAGCGCAGGGTGCGGGGCTGTTGCGGAGGGGTGCGGTGGCGGGGGAGAGCGCCGCGATGCCCTCAGTGTCGTGGAGGCTGCGGCCGATTGCGTCGCCCGCCCTGCGTTACGTCGCCGCCCTGCCAAAACATTGCTTCATTCTAACCAAATTAGTCATTGCTTGATTGTTTTGACATTTGCTCAATCAAATCTATACTAATTCTTTACCTCTTCAACTAAATAATTAACAAGCTGGTAATCCTAACCAACAATAATAAAAGCCAAATTATTATTTTGATGTAGTGATATCGTAGGATGGAATTAGACTGTTTATCTTTGTTGTGAAATTGTTGGACAAGCATTTGAGTAAAGCTGATGGTAATACTATCATTCCTGCTTTCTTACGTAAGTATAAATGGTTCACGAAAGCTGCATTTATTTAAGGTTATTTACGTTCTTCGCTGTAGATAGTTAGTACTATTTTTTTGGTTAATCGAAACTATAATTTGTTGTTTTATCGAATTTACTTAAAAACACCAACACTCTTAATTAGAGTATCTGCAATACGTAATTAATTAGCTGTATTTCATTCAAAAGTCACATTGCAATTAGTAGTTCAGAGCCATTATATTTTTGATCAAGCTTTCTTTTAAAAACGTTATGTTTTTATCGATATTCAAAGTCAGTATAACGTTTGATATTTAAAATGGAAATAAGCTATCTTAAGTAGTCCGGAGAGCTGCACTCGCTAGGAAGAGGGTCGCCACTCACCTCGAGAGCTTACAGCTTCTCCAATTATAGATGTTTTATTAAGAGTTGCCGAGCCTCTTTTATGGGACATAAGGACGCCAAGAATAGACACGAAATATTTACAGACAGACTCTAAGAGTTTTATTGTTATGTGAAAAAGTTTAGCTTAAATTTGTACGGAACGGAACATTTCAATTCTGATACTAGTTAGGAGTGATTTTTAATATTTTAAACAAAATCTATACTGCCTTAGAATCTTTTCTGTTTCACCAGGTTTAGTGAATCTTCTAGAGCCACAAAACAGTGGTTGTGCCAAAACTGATATACTAGATTAGAAATAAAGTACGCTACACTGAAACAAGAACACTAACAAGTATGAAACACCAGGGCACTATGGGAGCGCACAAAATGAGGCACTTTCTGCTAATGGCGCCAGCGATAATCCTGTCATTAGCCGGCGCCTACTGCGACCAGACATTGTCTCCTAAGGCAGAGATTAAGCCTGTATCAAGTTCCCAAGCCCCACCAACTTCAACACTCACAAAGCTTTACTCAAAACCATTAGAGACTACAGTGGCCTCGACGACTACATCTTCAGCTACAAAGAAAAGCTTTAAAACAACAAAAGCGTATGCGGCGACAGAGAGCCCGGCCACCGCGCGCCATTTAACTACTAAAGTGTACACAAGCATAAAGGGGGTAGTGAAAAGTGCAAGAAGGCAAAAGTTAAACACTAGTTCTAGTGCCCTCGGGGCGCCTCCGCGGCTTCAAGAGCGGCTGGGGGCCATAGATTGCGATCTGCCCGTGCTGCCGCGCGAGTCCCGCCTCTGGCGCGGCAACGAGACTCATGAACTCAATCTGCCAGTCACCGTAAGTATTTATTGTCCTACTTTATCATTTTCATTTCTGTTGTTGCGTGTTTCTTTTGAAGACAGCTGAAAACGATATTTCAAGAAGTATGACACCGGTGGACAAACGAAATCGAAATTTATTTTATCACGTAATAAGTAACGTTCGTATCTTCCATATCATATTCATAACACATTTTTCCCTATCGAGTAAAACGAATCTTTTATACTAGATATCAAAATGTATACAAATACAAATGGTATAAACTTAAAGCCAATATATTTGGATAAACCACAAACATTTTGTAGCTGAAGTTTATTTATATAGAAGTGATAGGTGGCGTGCCTTCATCCGAAGTCTATTACCGTAAAGCCATTCGACCCGGGCTGAAACATGGCTCAAGGCGCACATAACCGTACAGTTTATATTGCTGTTGTTTTGACTGACGGCTATCCGAGTGGGTATTTGGATAATATCTGACGAAATGGTGCAATATTAAAATGCTAAAACGTGTAATAATAAAAGCACTTACAGTATCCAAACAAAATGAAATGGAAACAATACAGCCTTTGTTTTTTAGTATATTAATTAAACAAACTCAGTCGAGTATGCAATTATGCATTTTTTTAATGGAATGGTATTAAAATAACTTGAACGTTGCAAGGTTAAAGCTTATTTGCATCCCTCGACAGTTTTTTCTAGGCTTGTATAAGCTTATCGCAATGTGTTATGTCAGAATATACTCTTGTATTTATATTTCGAAATTTGGGTGATATTTTAATAATGAGTACCCAAGTACCTTGCTCAGATGAAAGAGCTTCAGTAAACGAATTTAAGAAAGGAAGTATTTTTATTTGTAATAATTGCAACTAGCCACCATTATAAAAAAAGAAAATGCTTTGGTGGTTTCGGTCTTGAAAATAAGAGGGATAATACTCAGCATACTATATGTTGTTACCTTGTTCCACTGTTTTAAGAATTACCACATCCCATGAAATGGACTGCAGTTTAGTTGTGTTACTAAAATATGCATACTTAGGTATCATAGATTTGCTGAGAACACAATTAAGATTTTGGCAAACATTTTTCATCAGTTTCTACTCATCGGAAAATCGGTCTTGTTAAAACTTAACACCAAGAAAATTGTAAATATATGAAAAAAAAGGTTGCAAAAATACTTTCAGATTAAGAACATGATTTAAAATAAATATTTCGCAATCGCAATGTTGACCGGGATATTCCAATATATTGGTAAAGTGTACTAGGATAATGTTACAATTCCACAATCGGTCGGCAATATTGAGGAAAACGAATTTTTTTAAGGACAAATTATTAATATGGTGAATTTTTTTTTGCACCCAGGGTCTCAGATTTATTGTTATGTTAAGCATCTTTATCACGATGTCATTTACACCCAGTATATAAAACGGCGAAAGTGACAAATAGCGTTTCATAGATATGTATATCAAGATAATTTACAATTCCTTTTGCTGATACATTGATGTAAATTTAAGTTGGGTATTCCCTGTACAATCTGGCAGGCTTTGTTTGCCTGGTTGTCAGAAATAACAAAGAAAAAGGTTTTTTCTATTTTTGTGTAACGTCAAATATGCGCATAATATATAGCTTGGTGAGAGTGATACGTAGGATACACGTATTTGTATTCGGATTCAATTCCTTTGAAGGGATCGCGAAACAAGCGGAGGTATTCCAAGAATTGAAACAATATGTAGATGAAATAGATAATTCATACAATGAATTGTGCTTCAATGTGGGCGCAGAACAATGACTACGCATAATTTCAAACGATAGCTTAAAAATATGAACGTTCATTATAAGAGCTTATGCGGCAACATTTTCATTGCGTAGCTTCGTCGCAGCGCCTAAAAGAACGAACATTAATGTTATTTATTGTAATTATCTTTATGTAGTGCTTGAAAGTTTGCTGAATACTGGTAAAATTAACTTCTTCTTAGAGAAAGAGAAAATTCGCTAAATTCCCAGCCCAGTCGAGGGCAAGTGATACCGACAACCTACTGAATAGATGACGATAATAAGCGATGCTCTGTCGTGGTAGGTTCAGAGTCAGTCAGGTGATAAAAGTAAGATTGGATGAGTTTCAAAGATATTTCAACAAAGCAGTGATTTTGATATTAATTTATTTAAGAACTTCATAATATACAAAATTTATATTCAAGGCGGACTTAATGCCATATGCATTTTCTACCAATCTACCTTTGAATGATGCAGATATTAACAAGGCAGGTGAAGTTATAAAATAAAGCGCTTTGATTTGAAATAAAACGTATATTTGATTGTATCTTGACAGTAATCAAATATATATAACTATAGTCTGCTTCCACACTGTGTGCCTAATTTGCAGACTGCTTTGAAATGAGCAAGTCATGTCAACGGTCCACATCAAAAAACGATTTCTTAGTCGTATGGATAGATTTTGCTTTTTATTGTTCTTACTTTGTGTTTTATCACCCGTGCAAACAAACGCTGCTCTGATGAATCGTTTGATATGATCACTCGTCACGACGAGATCTGTGGCATTGCTGACCTTTCACCTACGGTAACGGTTTACTGTCAGGTGAGCTGTTTTATTTTGCTGTTGTATTAGCATAAAGGAATAATAACAGTGTATCGAGACTAGATGAGTATTCAAGTTCTTAGTTCGGTAAGAACTTTAATCCGAGTATCATTTTATTATTATTAAGTCCAATATTTAAATATAACATAATTAGAGGTTCCGCGAATAGTGTTTATAGCGAATAGTCGAATACCGAATAATCGCCATTCACTTTGGCGAATAGTCGAATAACTCGACATTACTATTCGACATATAAAAAAAAAATTAACCCATTAAAAATATTTCTAATTTATAACAAAAATCACGAGTTCCACATATTATGCACCTATATCAGAAGTGATACCTAGCACTGTTTCATTAAACGTGCAGACAAAATTGTTTTTTTGCACCACAATCTGCCTCTGTTAGATTTTAAATATTCATTAAAAGGCCTTACTAATTTAATTTCATGAATATGATATGCACAGGCACATATTACAGATAATAATTGATATTGTGTATTGTTTTATTAAGGAAAATAATTAAAAAAATGATTATTTTTAACTCATTAGTTCTTCTGTTCGTTAAAAGTTTATTTTCGACGACTATTCGCCGAATGCCGAATAATACTAGCTATTATTCGGTATTCGACGAATATCAAAAAAATTACGAGTAATGCCGAATACCGAATAATAGCGAGTATTCGCGGCAACTCTAAACATAATTATAACATAACATAACATAATATCACGCCTATGTTACCCAGAAGGGTGTGGTGGAGGTGTACAACACCCACTTTTCACCTGTTACGTTTAGGTCCTATGGGATAGGGGTCGAGCCTATAGCCATCCACCGGGCACAATCCCAACTCTGTGCTGCTATTGAGAATTGCCTGACGGAAAGTTAACAAGTAACACTTTACCCAATCCGGGAATCGAACCAGAGACACCGCGGTGAGAAGCGCATTTGCTAACCACTGGACCAACAAGGCATATAACTTTACTGAATATTTTAAAAGTCGCTGAAATAACAAGTACCCTCTTTCTGTTTTTATAACTGCTTCAAAATAGCCAACGAGTGAAGAAGCCGACTTCCTTAAAAGTTAAAACCTTTAAGGGTAGACTCCCGAGCGCCGTGTTTTCATACTAACGTAATATGGAAAACAGCCAGGCAATTGTTCGCCTTAAGGTAAAGTTCGACCTTCACCAAGACAGGTCGTAGGAACGTGCCGAAACATTATTACCTTACTAAGTAAACACTGAGATGAAGGGATGGCCCGTGAAGGCTGAGCATGGCGTATGATTATATAAGCCCTATTAAAACAATATGAAATTATTAGGTACGTCTCTCATCTAGTAGGTTTTGTGCACTAAAATAACTTTAGGATTTGAGGGACGGCAATTTTTTTGACAAAATTAAGGTTAACTATAAGTTTAACTATTTTATTTTAATTATAGTTATTAGCGTTCTTAAAATTGTTTATACAAAACACTTCTATGCCGTAATTTGTAATACAATTAGAAACTTTTAGTAAGTTTCATGCGGCAGAAGCTTTGGCTGGTGTAGACTGTCTCGTGTTTCTCCTGTTTTGATACTGTATATAACCATATATTTTTGCACGTACTTTGTTTATTTTAGGTAGTAACTATCAGTTGGCAACGGCTTTACACGTGAGGCACTTCGCACGCTTACGCCGTGGGTGGTTGTTTACAGGATCATTTTGAAAACAGTAATAAAACTTTTAACGGGCAGCTTACCTGCTTTATGCCGAAAATCTTTTTTACTATGACTCTAATTTATATCAACATTATTCAATAATGATATGTGAAAAAGCCATGAACTACATAATAGAGGACGACACGGTACAACAAAAAAAATATAAAGTAAGATGGCTAAATATTAAAATTGAGCCTTTAAAAAATTTTATAGCGAATGGCACGCATCCAAAATGATCTTATGAACAATATTGTAAATGACTTGAGATTTTCATGCAAAGTTTTGACCTAGCGATGAGTTCCTATAACATTCAATATTATATAATATCGTTTATATACCTACTAATTAGTTAGTTACTAACAGCAGAAGTTAATAAAAGCGTTTTAAAATACGTGTTAAGTTTGGGATATTAATAATGCCCGACATAATGCAGAGATAATAAAATTTGCTCATAAATTCTATTACATTAAACGAACTAATGAACATTTTATATTCTGTACATTAGAGTAGAGTGTAATATTTAGTAAACATTTTTTGTACTAAGTCATTAAGAGGAAAATTTATTGATGTCGTTTGTTTCCCTTAGTCAATTGTGTCCGGGACTTGATTAGAGCGGGGAGAGAACTCCCTCTTTTACATAACGTATTTTCTTATTATTATTCTAACTACGTTGTCGAGTAACATCTATAATAATATGTATTCTAATATCTGCCGAAACGTTACATAAATTTAAATCTACGAGCTTTAGTTCCTATTTATTGCCGCTTTTAGAAATGGATACAGAGATAAGTAGTGTAGTACAAAGTAGTATTGTAGAGAAGTTTACAACATGAAGTTAGGAGTATTATATGTAGCACAGATATTTTACTTCTCAATCATTGCTTTTTGGTTTATTGACTAAGCATAAAATATCTCGCAATACAACTCTTTACTGTTTGGAGACAGTACTTCAGTATTTTGGGTAAATGTTGTATGATATTTACTCAAAAAAAATAGCCAATCGGAGGCGTCTTTGTCAGTCTTCCCCCGCTGCAATGTGGAAGAGCGCCGCTCTTGCACGTCATATAAAAATAGTTGTCAAATCTTATGATTTGACACTGGCGCGGTACAATCTACCCTCGGTTTTGCATAGATATTTGCGTTAATTTCGTGTCCATACATTGAGCTATTATTACTATATGTCCATATTGTTTTTTTAGTCTGAGGATATTTATTAATTCTACTTATGCCGGGTATACACCTAACGATCGGATTTGTTGGTCCTATTTTCGATGACTTAGCGAACGAATCCTTTGATGTTAACACCACGCTTTGGATTGCCAACGCAAGATCGATGGCGTCTACTTTGCCATCTAAAGTACTCCAAACAATGAACGCGTTGGTCTGTCAGGTACCGGTTTTTTTTACGCCAGATCTATTATGTTTATTATGATTTTTATACATAATATGCAACTACTCTCTTACCTCTAAGTCAGAAGTTCATTTAGTAAAGTATAAAATGTCTTGGTATAGCATAAATTCGACTAATTAAGTTGAGAAACAATGGGATAAAGAGTCAATTTAGTAAACACAACAAGCTGTCACGGACCGTTCATAAACCAACAAAGAATTGAAACGTGTTGATTGAATAACAATGAAGATAAGAGCATTAGAATGTGGTGGAGCGTTGTCCTCGTTCCTTTGTTATTCCAGGGAAGCTGTGTCTATGGAAACATAGTGTTACGTCATGCCTCTCCATTCTTAGCTAATTATAACACAAGCATGACTAATACACACGTTATTTATATCACTTACCGCTAATAATTCCGTTAAAAAAATTGATTTGCGCAATGTGTAACCCTTTTGCTATTTCCCTGTCAACCTTGGAAAATATCCAATGATGGTTGATTATTCGAACATTGATTCTATATAATTTATCATAAAATCGCACCTAGAGTTTAATCACTGAAAATTGTTTATTATGTAAGGTTATTATGACACATTTGCGATTTTCCTATGACGTATAAAAAAATATCTAATTCTTATTCGAACATATTTTTCTGAAAATAATGCACTGAATCTTTGGCATTGTCTTGATGACGAGATAGTGCGTTATTAAAATTAATAGTGATATTAATATACATTATTTCTGTAAATGGATCTGATAAAAATCACGATCATAAGCTTTTCACTAATAAAATGTTTGTTTGCTCAAAACAGTAAAAAGCAAGGGTTTTAGTAGAGATGGGCTTCATTTACTTGGTGTTCTACTTTTTACGCGTTCAAAGCAGTTTTATGTTGCACCATTTGGAGAGATAGTATCAAAACACCGCGTCGCCGTCAGTCAAAACAACGGCAGTATAAACGTAGCTGTATGGCAGTGTGTTTATGTCAAGTACTTTGAGCTGTGTTTCAGCCAGGGTCAAATGTACTGTGGAAATAGACTTTAGCAAAGTAACCACGTACCTGTTTATGATGTCATATTTTTTTAAACATTTCCAGCCACTTTTTTACTACGTAAAACACGTCGTAAATTTCTACATTATTTTTCATGTATACTGTACATGTTTAGTTAAGCAGAGATATGTTTTTCGTTAGATAAATATACGAAAATAATAAAATGTACAAGTACTGCGGAGGAATTTTATGATACGTTTTAACTTTATGTAAATATTTTAGTTTATTTTATTCTCTAGTATTAATTGTAAATAATTCAAACTTTTATAATAATGTGTTAATTTTAATTGATATCGTGACTAAGCCGCTTACCAGTGATTCAGTACTTGATTTTGAGACTCCGAGTGCAAAGAAAAATCACCAGAAATTGCCACACTTCGGATATTCGGTCTTAGTAACATCGTAAGGAAATTTCAAATGTATGAGAATAAGCTTGCGAAAAGCCTTTAGAATGATTAAGAACATGATCTTGAAGCTGTCGATGCGAACATTTTGATCGGCAAATGGGATTTTTTTAAATTGGAAAATGTTTTATTTGATCGAGAATTTGCAAATGCAAATGTATTGGGATGGTTAGTGTAACATTAATTTTTCATAATTCGTTGGAAAATCGCGTGAAACCAAAATTTTCCTCGGAAGAATCATACATTTTCCGGTGAACATTTTGTGCAAACAGGGCCTCAGAATAATGTACTGAATCACTGGTAAGCGACGTCGTCACGATGTCATTTACACCATGTATAGTATTGTTAAAGGAACTTGATTATAATTTTGTAAAAATACTCACTTCACAAGTGTTACGAATCGTTGAAAAAGAGACTTATAGGTGAACTATACTATTCTCAGATATAAAATGTTAGGCAACAGTTTTACATTGAAAAGGATCAAATAATAAATTGGAGTCTTCAATTTACCCCTGACTGTCGTTTTCGTAAATCTTCAGTTAAATTGGAACCTTTGCAATTGAATGGGTCCGCATAACGTAAACGATATAGGTGGCCCCTCGTCGTACCGAATAGAGCCCGCGCATCAGTCAATGCCTGCTCCGGCCTATTGTCGCATTCAAATGTGCTATTCCCAAGTTATAAGTACCTAATTTTATTTAAGGAACAACGTATATTCTCCTAATGGTCTATCGGGCTAGTAACAGTAGCATAATCTGCAATAAATTACTCTGGATTGAATCTACTTAAACTTAGGAGCTAGATGTCCTCGGTACGAAGGACCTTGCTCAATAATGCGCACATATTAATATCCATTCTTTAATCTACATGGTCAATTTATACAATGTCTTTTCTTCCGCTCCCTTATTCCATAATATTCTTGTTCGCACAACTTAGATCGTGACAGCAGCGCATAGCGAGGTCAAATACATAAACCATAAATCTCTCACTGAAGAGAAATAAGGAAAAAAGATTTTTTACTCCAGTGGTTGAACTCTATTCATTACTGTTAAGGAAAACGTCTAATCCATTAATAATGTACGATCGGGCGTGTTGCTCTGCGGTAATTAACTGTGTCTTGCAATTAACAACTTTGATTTAACAAACTTCCTGGTTTTACTACCTAATCGTATATTAAGCCAAATTTAACAAAGGGTAACCTCTAGGTACTCACACGGGAGTGGAAGGCATAGTGTATTCAGCTAGTATGTAGTACGCTAATTTTAAGTGCCTCAATGATGACGTTGCTTCAACAAATAATTATATTTTTTACAGTTACAGACAATAATCTACCAGACAAGATTAAATCCTTAAATACAACCATAAATGTCGTTATTATCTAATTAAATAATATAAAATATTACAAATAAATGTCGTTTCATATAATAATGTGCGCTAACGTTATTAACCTCTGTCCTTTATAACCATTCCAAAGCGAGTAATATTTTGTAACGGTACGCGGTCCATAAATTTAAATTTCACCCGTCCCAAGCTTTTACTTAAAGCTTGCAGACGAGTGCTTTTTACTTGCACACTGAATATTAAACAGGCATAGCAAATACAAAGGCTATATCAATTAGTATTCACAGAGGTTAAGTTGATAATTAATTAATGTGTGTGTGACTTTGCGGTGCGGATGGCGGAGGAGTGTGCGGGGAGCGGGGGCGGTGGTGTCGGCGGGGGCGCCACGCCGGGTGCGGCCGACGAGGAGTGCCCCCCGGTGATCGTGTCGTGGGAAGGATCCGCCGACATTCAGAGCGGAGACATCCTTATCGTCCGGATCGCCGACTCCTTGCTACTCGACACCTTCGGCCAGGTCGACGCGAAGAATACAACTTCAGGGGTTAACGCTACGCACCCCGATGGGGAGAGGTTGGTTGTATTTATAAAACTGTGACCTATATTGTCTCGGCAGTTAGAAGCAGCGACCCGTGCCAGCTCGCCTCGCCATGTCGCTACATTGATTAACTTTCCAGGGTACATCGCACGCTGCTGCAGCCAGCCGTGTACCAGGTGACGCGTCAAGGGCACGAGCACTGCGATGTGTCCGACGGCATGTTACTGGACATCACTCTACTCGATGAACACGGTGCAAAGTTATTCACACTCTATGAGAAAGATCTTACAGAGGGAGTCAATTTACTTATCGGTAAGTTAGTAGTATAACATCAATTTCGTCCCGCATTGTAGGTCACATAACAATGTGGTTCGGCTTTGACATTGCGTGAAAAGTAGGCTATTAAAACTTGGGGGCGATGGAACGATTAAGATATATGTGTTATAGTCCGGAAAACGGAAGGAACTGCGAGGAAAAACGCAAACGACGGCGTCGGTTTTATTCTACGATCGCATAATAGATATGTGCGGTATTCCCGCCGTATTGCATTGCGTGCCGTCGCCCGTGCCTGTGAAAACTCATTGACGCGTTCGATTTGATATCTTTTGCAGTTTTATCGCTTGGAAATGATATATTTTAAGAGGAAACATTATTTATAGAAATCGTTTTTACAGTTGTATCTGAAAACTGGAAGTCTCAATGCGTTCGATTGAAAGTAACTGTGAAGTCGGATAACTGCGGCGAGTCTCAGGACTGTTCAGGCAAAGGCGTGTGCTACACCAACGTCTCAATGGTAAGCAATGTGTTATTTATAGCTGAATGTTTATCAGAGGCGTTTAATACATACAAAACTAATAAAAAAAAGTTGTTTAACTACATTTTACATAAACTAAACTCTCCATTTTCATGAATTTTATTATCGTTTGCAGATCAATCGATTGAAGTTATCAATTCTACTATTTTACGTTTGACATTTTGCTAGATAAGCTAAAATTATAGCCTGTTAAAATTGGTGCTACGATAGCAATGATACAATTTTTCTCTGTGATAGTGATATAGATTAAGTATCGTTAGTAGATCGTGGTACGAAGGAGTGATAATTATGTAGACTCTAGCTCTAGCGGCATAACTTTCCTAAACGTCCTTGAAGGTTAAGCGTCATCAAAGGCCGTAACAAATAGGATCAACCGCTATTTTATCATCATGTCGACTTAATTAACCCAAAAGTATTATTTTAATTTGTAAATGTTGTAGTCATAAAGTAAGTTTTCAAAGAAAATCTAGCTGTAATGAGCATAAATTCCGTATAAGCTCTTCTTAAACCTTCTACCTCTGGAATTAAGTACGACTTTGATACATTAAACAAGGATTAAACAAGAATTAGCTGAATTTTACTCTAAATTCGAATTCAAAGCCTTATAATAATCCCTATGTTTAATCATTCTGATATCGACCCTCATTTTCGTGTGTGATAAAGCCCGGTCTCTGGCAACCAAATAATAACATTTAATTTTAACGATATGAGTCAATTCACAGTATTCAGACGGGAGTAAGCACGAATGAAGCGATTTGATTGGCTGTCATAAATGTTTTGCCAGATGATAGAGACCCACATACACGGTTATCTGACCTAAAAGTCGTAAATTTTGTACGGAACTGTAACACTTCCCTGTTGGTGTATAAGCGGTTTTTGCCGCGGTCGCGAGATACCCGGCTCAAGGCGAATAAAAGACAATATAATCGATGTATGTTGTAGGAAGGGTACGAGTGTCAATGTTGTCCCGGGTACGTGGGCCCGCACTGCGAGGAGCGGGACGCCTGCAATCCATCTCCGTGCCTGAATAACGGCATTTGCGTTGACCTCACGCAGCCCCTCAACGGCGCCAACTACAGATGCCTCTGCCCTTATGGTGCGTATATAATATATTGTTATACTTTTGTTTGCCTGTGAATGTTACATGAGTAATGACTAAAATATATTCATGTTAGAATGATTTATCGCAGAAATAGCTATGTAATCAAACAGAACATTATTCCCATTTTTCCCAGAAGGTTATAGCAGGGGTGTTTAACACCCACACCTGTTATGTTTAGGTCTCAAGTGATAGGGAGTGAGCCTATCGCCATCCACAGGGTATAATTCCAACTCCACTCTTTATTTATCGTTGGACAACTTTATTGAGTTTATTTTTAGTGATTATTGGACATAAATTTATATTGTTGGACATTTTATTGTGAAGTTATAATAATACGGTTAAATTTAATAGAATTTTATGCGTAATTGTGCTTGAAATAAGTTTTCATGTAATATATATATATTTTTATATTTGCATGATATATTAAGCTGACGAAGTATGTGATCAATATTATATTCAACTTGTGTGTCATATTCCTGCAAAAAAAGATTCATTCATTTATTCCAAATCTCCTATCAACCAAATCCATTATATATATATGTAAGAATGATTATTTGAAGAAAAAGAAATAATATTTTAAATACATTTAATGGACAAAGTAGAGGTTCAAAGTAAGTGGTAATTTTAGAATCAATCTCACGCATCCTCAAAGTCAAAGTCAAAGTATTTATTTGTAAACATAGGTTAAAAGGTGTTACAGAAATACATAATGTTCAGCCATGTTTTGCCATAAGCGTACAAACTACAAATATAGATAATAATATTTGATTTAAATAAAAATAATGAAACAATAAATTTGAAAATCGGACATAATAGTAAAATCTCATGCATTTGGTGTGTTACCCAGTTAATTCACTATATCTTAATATTTTTATCATTTAAGTATTCAGTTATCGTGTAATATCCCTTTTTCGTTAATATGTCAAGAAGTGTTTTTTTAAAAATGTCAAATCTATTCATTTCTAGTAAGGTCAACGGTAAATGATTGTATATTCTTGGGGCCATACCCAGTAAATTAGCAGAATAGATGGCCTTCCTATCCTCTCAAAGACTTCAACTACTGATGCCTTCCTGTTCTACTCACCGTACATGTACATTTACTATTCTGAACATAAATTTTATATGTGATACACGGTTATGCTTTTGTTTTCGTATGGATGTTCATGCATGAGTAATGACGTACATGTGACAAAGATTTATTGGGGAAATAGCAATAATTTTTGTAAAAGAAAGCATAGGTCGTCTGATGATGTATAAACGGCATGTAGAGCCCATTCAACCCATTAAGTCTTTGTCAATTTTAATGTTTGGTTATTTATCATATAAAACATCATAAACAGAAAACCAAACGTTTGCACTAACTAACTAAAACGCGCTTTGGGTAAAAGGAATGAAAAAAAAAATCCAAACACTGTATCGCCATAACCCTTGTATCACGAATCAAAGATATTAAATATTTTTTAGTTTAGTGTATGATGATTATCTAGTAATAAGATACATCATTTAAGCAAACAAAAGTGATTTTCTATTTAAACATTATGGATTAACTGGCAGCTTAATTTTTTTCATACAATAATCTCGTGTTTTCTTATTTGTTTACCGGCTGAAAATTTAACTTTTATGTTATTCTTCATATAATACAGCAGTTTTTTTTTTGACATAGCCACAGACAATATAGCACGGCAGCGATAAACAATCCCATAGTCGATTAGTCATACTCCCTTATCCGGATTGATAGCCATTCGATCCAAAAACATTAATCCTAGAATTTCTAAAATTGATGGATCCAAATAGCTCACTGCAATTTTAAACTTTCCCGACTCATAATGTAAGGGTGTTGTAATGTTTGGCGATGAAAGCACCCGCAACTGTGACGGCGACCCATAACTTTCATTAGCTAACCACATCCACATAACTTAGTGTCGGGTGAATTTTACGATTTCTGTAGATTTTAAAGGGTATTTATTTCTCGGTACGGCTTATTTCCAATTTTTACTTAGGAAAAACCGGCCAAGTGCGAGTCGGACTCGCGCACGTAGGGTTCCGTATCACTATACATCTAAATAAAATGTTTTTCTTTATTCTTTATTCTTTATTATATTGGAGTTGATTGAATGAAAGGTAAAATGCGGTTTACGATTTATAACGTGTCGCGCAATTCAGTTTAGAATAAAAGTATATTAGAAACCTCAGTATCATTTTTGAAGACCTATCCATAGATATGGGTTTGATGAAAAAAAAAATGAGTTTCAGTTCTAAGTATGGGAAACCCAACAATTTATTGTTTTTTTTTCTATTTTTGTATGAAAATCTTAATGCGGTTCACCGAATACATCTACTTACTAAGTTTCCACAATATAGCTCTTATATTTACGGAAAAAAGTGGCTGTGACATACGGACGGACATGACGAATCCATAAGGGTTCCGTTTTTTTTCCATTCGGCTACGGACCCCTTAAAATAGTACTCTACCTTTAGTCTCCATTCGTATATCGAACGCTACAAAACACTTTCTATATAAAATAGGTTTTAATCGTTTGTTTATGGAATATATTTAGCCCATCATTAGGCGTCTGCGTTAAATTAATTCAATCCGCTGTTTACTTAACAATTAGGATTAAATCATTCAACAATATGAGGCAACCATAATATGCTTCTCCCTAATTGTTAAATGATTTAATATAACGTCGTAGCCGAAAAGATTTTAATAATACCAATTCCATATTCAAAACCTAATTGCTGTTCATTCAATCACGTACAGATCGTGTAGTGGTCATTAAGGCTTGACTTCCTCAACCCAAATAAGTAGTTTATTATCTGCAGTGAGCATATCATCAGGCAGTGACCTCGAAAATAAATCAGTGAAAGGAAAAAGACTAGTAGAGCCTCGGAGCAGATATATTGTAGGTCTGGCAGCTGCCCACTCGCTCGAAACAAATCAAAAGCGATTTTATTCGTGCTCTGAAAATAAATTCGCTTTTGGAGAATTAAGCGGACGGTGACGCAATCTGCTGGGCGCATGGCTGTATTGCTGTTACGTCACTATGCAACAGCAACTGTTTCACGCCTACGCTCATTCGAAGCCACTGATGCATGCGGTTATCGGGATAGGGTTACGTGTTGTTACTACTTACCGCATCAATAAATGAGAATATTTTTTAATTTTTGACGCAATTTTTATATGAGCTGCCTCCAAATAGTATGTGTTGCGTAAAGGTTAAATATCCCCTGCAATTATTGAAATAATAATGGTAGTATGCGTAGTACGAAGGTTACATTAACCCCCCATTGGCATTGGCTCCTTCTTTGTTGAATGCAATTTGATTACCTGTCGTGATAAGGAGTATTATTGTTGGCTCTGTAAATACCATATAGAAACCAAGCTAGATGTGTTGTTAAAATTAAGTAAATACAGATAAGTTCCGTGATATAGATAAGCGGCCGTGGCGCAATAGATAAGGCATCGGTCTTACGATCGAGAGGTCGTGGGTTCGAATCCTGGCCATTACACCACTGACGTGAACTTCCTCCTAACACACGCGAATTAAGCTTAGCTGGAGGGGGTTAATAATAATACGAGTAATTTGTATTTGCAAATTACTAGTAAGCTTTTGAAAAAGAAAAAAAAGAAAGAAAAAAAGTTCACAATACATCAGTGTATTGTAGCCTAGTCTTATTATCCGCCTTCTGCATCAGACCCTTGACCCAGCTGTCTATCTTGAGCCCCTTGAGATATTGGTCGAGGCTTTTATTATTATTTACGGTTGCTTGTCCATCTATTTTCTGTATCTATCTATTTCTACACTTGGGAAGGGATTGGCGGAGTGACATCAAAAATCGATATAAAAGAAAGACACTAAGTTACTTTCAGTCTTCCTAGGGTCAGTTGTCAGTGGTCAGTAAGTAGGATGTTTCAGAAATTATATTTCAGGTCAGAACAGACGGACTTTGTTAATACTGTAACTTCAGTTGACTGAAAGTTAATATCTCAAAACAAAGGAAGGATGGTAGAATGACACAATATCGAGAATATTGCCTATAAACTCGACTGTCGATGGTCACACGAACACATTGAAAATAGAAACTAACGATGTTCGTCATGTCCCGAATACATACAATGTTTTAACAGTATTGGTAGATTGGGTTAAGTCAATATACGTGGCTCTTTTCCATAGGGACAAATGTTTCAGTAGAATCCATATTTTGCTAAAATGTTCACAAATACCCATCCCCACCCACTAGACAAACTTCTGCATTTTTAATAGGATAAAAAGAAATACAAATGAAAGAAGCCTCGCAAGTTTCAAAAGCTTTGAAAACTCTTGCATACCTTTACATTTTTTTTTTCTTTCATTCTATGAAATATTACGCAAAAGTTCGTTATGAGATATTTAATACGAATATCTCATTGTACCTGCCTCGTTCTTTGAGCAGTAGTGTGCGAAACGTGTACCATAAGGTTTCGGATTCAGCCGTAAAAAGAGTAGGTTTTTTTTCCGATTTTTTTTTTACTAGCAGCACGAATTTTGGAATTGTTACCTTATACGTAAAGGTAAAAGGTGAAAGGTAGTTGTAATACACGTATCTATGCTATACCCTTCTGAGATTGTTATGTATGATTCTTGTGTTCTGGTATTGACAACATAATGTATTATAGGTTTTACTGGGCGAAAATGCGAGCGGGATCCATGCTATTCATCTCCTTGCATGAACGGCGGTTCTTGCATGAGCATGGCGATGAACGGTTCCACGACCTTCCACTGCGCATGCGCGGACGGCTGGACAGGTGCGCACTGCGAACTCTCGGTGGCTGGAGGCGCGTGCGCATCCAACCCTTGCGCTAAAGGAATCTGTATAGAACAGACAGACAGCGATGAAACTGGAGAGGAATATCGATGCTTCTGTCAACCAGGTAAGAACACTTAATCATTAAGTACAATGATAATTGCACAAGAGAAGAAATTTCTTTTCAGCGGTCACGCGACTTCATCACTCTCGGCGTGGTACTACTAAATTTTCAGGCCGTATATTATTTTTCAGATATAGACGTCTCTACATATTAAGTTGTTTTCTCTCTATGATTTTCTGACCTAAAGTAAATATATGAAAAAACAAGCATTGGAAAACCCCAAAGTCGTAAGGTGTCCTCGGAAAATCATAAATTTTCCGTTGAACATTTATTGCAACCCAGGGACTCAGAATCATAGACTAAATCACTGGTAAGCGGCTTTGTCACGGTGACATTAACAGCCTGTATTAATATTAAACATCATCTTACTATCGTACAGATTTGCAGTTCTTATAAAATAACACAAAGTTTAAACATGCAGATGCATATAAAACGAGGCAATTTTGGTTCAGCTCAATGTGAACGATGTTTTTATTGCCAAGTGGGATTAAACGACTCCTAGCGTCCGTGATATTCAATTTGTCAGGCTCTATGGCGCACTCGGGAACAATTCAACATTCATTTGGTCAAAACAGCCGTGCCGCTATATATTCATAAATTCATAACATACATGGATTGCTGTGTAGCTTAATGTTCATTGATTTAAAACATTTAGATGCGTTTAATCGAACATTGCTATGGAATATATTTCAAATACCACTGCCAATTTAAGATCGGCATACAAATAAAATGATTTAAATATTTGTACCCAGAGAGCACTCTTTACTAGCAAAACATACATCGTGTTAGTAAATAAATACCCTTCAGACTTAATTTCACGAGCGTACGGAACCCAGCGAACTGGAAGAGAAAATTTTACTTATACTTATGTATTTTTTTTGTATTTGCAAACATAGATGCTCTGTGTTGAAGCCTTCTAATGGACGAAGGTTGAACCATTAATTTGTCATGCACACTTGTGCTTTACTTACGCGTCATGCGAGTCACTAACAATGTCTGAAAATTCTTTCTGCATTTGTTCTCTTTTATTAAATCTGTAATATCAGCTTTTTTTGTTAAAGTATCCATTAAATATCTTTCATACATCGCAAATCGTGTAAATGACCCTATACTTTAATTTTCTCTGACCGTCCCCGTCGGAGCCGTTTCGTTGTACATGCTTAAATGCTACTCATACGATATTACGTTATTTTTTATGGCACTAAATTATAACACAAAGCTTTTAGCGCTTAGAGGTCAAATAAATGTCGGAGCTTGGAGCTAGGTCAATTTAATAATGGTTGAAACTTGTATAGCGAATTTGCGCTGTGATTTATCTGAGTGGAAGTTGGAAAGCTGCCCACTTCGCTCTCTAGTGCGGTCTCGTCCGATGCTCATTCCCAACCCTGGAGGCGTAGCGCCCGCCGCCGGACGATCCAAACTCTTCTACCCAACTATTATAATGTAAAACTTATCGAATTTATTATTTTGGAGAAGCGCATAGAAGAACTTTAAAGCGGTTTAATAAGTTGGTAAAGTGTAAGACTTACCACGGAACACGAAAGTACGTGCTTTAAATTATCAGATTACATATCAATTACAGATAGTAGCGAGATGTGATATGTTTATTTGTTATGAGATATTTAATACGAATATCTCATTGTACCTGCCTCGTTCTTTTAGCAGTAGTGTGTGAAACGTTTACCATAAGGTTTCGGATTCAGACGGGCAAAGTGTTTCCCGAAAAAAGATGTAATGCTTTACAGACATGTTCTTAATCACTAAAAATTGTTTCAGCTAACTTATTCCAAATTAGATTGGATGCAAACATTGTTATTGGGGATGATTTAATCTAAGCCGGACTTGGTGGTGTCGGAGTAATCAAACGCAGGCGTCTGCCCCAGCTTGATTAAAAATGTTCTGAAATGTTCCACAAAACATTGCTACAGTAAAGTTTAAACGGACTAGATTTCAACATTGACATTTACGTTTTAGAGTTAATAAAATTGGTCCTAGAATTTACTGCCTACTCTTCTCTGAAACATAGGTACATCAAATACTAGCTATATATTTGTGTTATCATCAGAGACTTATTTTAAAACGAATATGTAGATTGTGTAATGGTTGAATGATATTTAAATATATGAAGGATAAACAAAACGAAAATTTAATAAAAATAGCTTTTATGTCCCCAAGGGAACTAAAACATCCTTAGACGAGACAAATAAAATAACATACATTGTCTGCTTTGTTTGCCGAAAGGGTAACGTTACAACTGGTTTCCTTGAACATTGCTTAGCATATAATGTTAGACATGTCATTTGTCAATACATTGCCTTTGACTACACATAAGCTGATAAGATCACTGTAATCAACGAAGCTGGAATACACATAGTTAATTAATTGATTAAAGGGGTATGACCAATCGACTATGGGATTGTTTATCGCTGCTGTGCTATCTATTCCGTGGCTTCGTCAAGATGACAACTGATGTATTGTATGTAGAATAATATAAAAGTTTAATTTTATGCCGGATATTTTCATAGTAAGCTGGGATGTCATAAAAAAAAATTAGTAAACAAGTGCAAAAAACGTGATAATTCTATCAAAACAAAATTAGTTTCAAGTTCATCCTTCATGTTTAAATAGAAAATCTCTTTTGTTTATTAAGTCCCGCTTAAGTTATGTCTCTTATTACTAGATAATCGTCATACACAAAACTAGAAATTATTTACTATCCTATATTCGTGACACAAGGGTTTTGGCGACGGCGGGACGAATGGGCTATGCGGACGATGACTACTGCAGATTCTGTAAAGAGGAACCGGAAACACCGCTGCACCTGTTTTGCGACTGCGAGCCACTGATCCATAGACGAAGCATCATTCTGGGACGCCATATCTTGGATCCGGATGATGTCAAGTCACTCCCGATCGGCCGACTGCTCCAGTTTATGGAGGCTATTGGCCTAAAGGAGAGTCTATAATGAGGCTACAATCACAATAGACCCACGGAGGTCGACGTGAACACCCAAAGCCTCTTCCCAACAATAATAATAGGTCTCATGGAATAGGGGTGAGCCTATCGCCATCCACCGGGTACAATTCCAACTCCGTGCTGCTATTGTGAATTACTTGACAAAAATTTCACAAAAACACTTTGCCCGACCCGGGAATTGAACCCGAGACCTCGCGATGAGAGGCGCATACACTAACCACTAGACCATCGCGGCAAAATTATCATTCTTAAAGCATGACAAAGCGAAACGGAACTATATGGGTAAAACATATATACCTACGTCGTTCAGTGCTGCTTTTCATTTGAATGTGGTAAAGGCTGACGAAGTAGGTTTTTGACCTAAACTGTCTTTAGTAGGAAGTTAGTGGTATTTTATTGCTATTTTATCAAAATATTAACTCACTGACAATAATCTGCTTATAAATTGCATGGATTTGCGAATTTAATTAATTTATTCAGACATAATCTGTTTAAGCATCATTTGTTCATCTAATTATGTATTTACACGAAATCACAAATCAAATTAATGGTTTATCCAAAGGAAGTTTGTAAATTATTCTAATGTAATCTGTCCAACCTATTAATTAAACGAGGAAAATACAAATATGTATGGCTAGCTGAATACATAAGTAAGCTTTTTACGGCCCAGAAATAAATAGGAATATATTAAAAGTGTTTTCGTTCACGGCTAGTAATAATGCGGTGCCGTGTGGCGGTGGCGGCGCGGCATGCAAGTAGGTAAACATCTCCGGGGATGAATCAGCTATTATCTTGAGATTGCCTCCTTTTTTGCTTTTATATTTTGAAAGTAGGACGGTTATTACTTTTGTGCATCATGCCATGATACTCCTACATACATTTTAAACAAACTTTTGTTATAATACGGTTTCAAACCAGAAATATACAATTGCGAATAATTAAATTCACTTTCATGGCATGAAAATGTCGGGTTATGGTTATGCAATAAATGATATCGTGACGAAGCCGCTTACTAGTAAAAGTTCACCAGAAAATTCATTGGCTTACCGCGATTTATCTAACTTATGAAAGATCATCAGATAATGCCAAAGTTGACCGGGAAATGCAAATGCATTGGATAGTCTAGGTGCTAATGCCAAAGTTGACCGGGAAATGCAAATTAATTGGATAGTCTAGGTGCTAATGCTAAAGTTGACCGGGAAATGCAAATGCATTGGATAGTCTAGGTGCTAATAAAGTTTATTAATAATATTTTCCGAAAAAGATGTAGAGCTTTACAGTCATGTCTTGATCACTGAAAACTGTTTTTGCAAACTTATTCTTAAGCCCGGTATACACTTTGTTTAGTGCGAGTGCAAGTGATTAGTGCGAGTGCAGGTGTGTAGTGCGAGTAGTGTCCAAGTGGCTTTGTTTCCGAAGTCGTGGGTTCAATTCCCACTTAAGACAAATCTTTGTGTGCATGAACATGGGGGTTTGTCTTAGTCTGGGTGTTTCTATGTTTAATATGTATGTATTTACAAAAGATAACATTTTTTTTATTTTTTTTTATTTATTTATTTTAAATTATTTTTTTTAAATTATTTTTTTAATTTGTTTTTTTTCTATATATGTATTAGTATCAGTTATTCTAGTACCCATTGTACAAGCTCTGCTTAGTTTGGGACTAGATAGCGTTGTGTGTGAGTTGTGAAATATTTATTTTATTAATTTATTTATTCATGTTTCAGATACTCCTGCACAAATTTATAAGTTACGTCTTCGGTCCACTTTGCCATTTTGTACAACAAGCGCCCGACACTACGCACTAAACGCTAAACACTAAACACTAAACACGCCAGTCCAAACGTGCTTAGTGACAGGCACGCTGCGAGTGAGGGGGAAGGGAGGGCGCGCGGGACGTGGCCACTACGCAGTCCACTCGCAAAAAAATAGAACACGCTTCTATTCACTTTACTACACAGCCAACTAAGCACTCGCACTAATCAGTCGCTGTCCACACCTTGTCACTAAACACCTGCACTAATCACTCGCACTCGCACTAAACAAAGTGTATACCGGGCTTTATACATTTGTTATTTTATTATGAGGTGCCATTATTTATCATCGTTTTAAGCCCGATTTATCGATTTGTGGAAATTTCCGATGAATTTCTTACCATTACAGCACAAGCGGCGTTAACATTGAATATCTTTGCCTGAAGTAAATACACCTGAAATATAGATAAATAAAAAAATAAATATTTACCGCTGCAGTTTATACCACTTTTTACCGACAGCCCTCACTTAACCTTCTACATTATTATTAATGTCGAGAGAGCATTGAGACGGATTTTCTGGCTTCTTTCTTTTTTGCAACGACTGACGACTGCCATATTATTATATATATCTTCATAGTGATACCATGACAAAGGCATAACGTACTCTCTCAGCGCCACTACAGACTTTGTGATGCTTGGTTATTTATCCGTATTCCAAGTTATGGCAAGCGAAGCTTAACTTGAAAATCGACGGCTGTAATTTATCTACAAGGTCCTTTCTACGACATTTCATGACAAAACTTAATACTAAAGAATAAACAACATGAAGCAAAAGAGCGAAATACCTATTTAGAAGTAAGTAATGTAATTTTCGTGCAGCACCCCACGTAATAGCGTTTAACTTAATGTGTTGTTAAAATGAATAATGTTTCACCTAGGGCATGCAATTCCGGAATTCCGGAATTCCGAAATTCCGGAATTCTGGACCATTTTACTGATTTTTCAGTTCCGGAATTGAGAGGAAAAATTCCGGAATTCCGATATTTTTGTCTTTTGTATTTTGATGATTATTTTCTTCTAAACGCACGCAATCTAACGTCCTTGGATTATGCCACAAACTGCAAGTCGAATGGGCAACACGCGCGCATCACACCGAGCACGGCGCACTAATACTTACCACTCCGGTACTGTGCAAAGTCGTTCATAGTCATTTATTCATAGTCATTTATTCATTAACAATTTAAATTGTGTTTGAAACATTACATAATTAAAAGATATTAACAATTAAATTAAAATAGAAATCAGAATAAAATTTAAAAATAATTAAACAATAAATTCATAAAAAATACATGCTCATTGAGATTTAAAAAATAATAAAAATAATACATCCAAACAAAATAAGAGATGATAATGATAATAGTAATAATAGCCATAACATTTCACATTTCATATTACAATTCGTCAAAAGAGTAAAGACACCTGTCAAAAGGAAAGCTTTCAATTTCGCCTTAAAGGCCCCCGTGTATAATACGCTCTTTATGTCTTCAGATAACTTATTAAATAGTTGTACAGCTTTATACTTAGCGTTATGTTTGACTATATTTAATTGTGGATCAATTTTCGACTTAATATCTTTTCTGCGACTCTTTTCCTTTGTCTCTCTTTCTTCACTATTTTCGAAACATTCTATATATTTTTTTAAGTGGCATAATACTACCAGAATGTAAAGGCTTGGGACGGTTAGAATACCTAATGTTTTAAAATGAGTTCGCAACTGATATCGCTCAGTCTCGGTCTTCGATCCCCAACGAACTAGGTTATTCCTTTAGTTTGTCCGCTCTTTGTTTGTCCATCCCCACTATCCACAGTGTCATCCCACACTCACCTTGACCAAAGAAAGGCTCCCGTTGCTTGTTACAAAATTATGAGATGGTTTACTTTTATCCACAGTTTTGGTTTTTTACTACTTTAACGCAAATAGATTATTGTAAATAATACTTAAGTATGTTTACTGGTGCAATTAAAACACTTTGTGTTTGATGTAAAAAAAACTGGTTCTTAATATAAAAATAATAGAAAATAATTAAAAATAGCTTAAACATACAGATTATTAACAACAACCGCATGAGACGCTCATTGGATGCATGTACAGTATAATAATGAGTGAGTGGCAGTAGATAAAACAAAACATAAAAGGTAGTTCACGTCGTTTATATCCGTAAGAGCGCTCTTTCGAACTAGTTCGTTCGCGAACGAACAAGTTCTTCTTCGAAGCTTACAAGTATATTTTATGCGTCCTAACCACGAGTGTGGAGAGTGAGAGAGTATTTTCGTGTGCTGGTTTCTTTTGTAACCGAATTAGAATTTCTCTATCGGATAAAATGTTAGACGCTTTATTATTCTTGAGGACACACTACCAAGAACAACGATTGTTATCAAAAAATGATTAACTATTATAATCTTTAAGGAATTTAACTGAACCCAATGATCTCAATTAAAAAGTCTCATAACTCCTTCCATGGCCTTCCATTGTGATGTCCTTTCGTAATGATAATTTTATACAGGAAGGATATTATTATACTCTCATTTTTTAAAATGTATAATTCTATTTTATCTTGTGTTGATTTTTCTATTGTGAAAATGTTTAATTTCACTGTTATTTCACTGTTACGTTAATTAGAGTAATAAGGGAAAATGAAGGCCAAATATGTTTTATTTGTAACTTGTAAAATGATTAAGACTGATTAACAATAATTGTAGACAGGAAGGACTATTCAGAGTATATTTTTTATATGTTTTGTTATTGTTGAGTTATATTTTGTTTTTTATAAACCTTGTTGATTTTACTACTGTGAGAAAGTTTAATAATAAGAGAAAATAATGGCCAAATAATTTGTAGCTCAAATAATAATAATAATAATAATAACTTTATTTCCAAAAAGTACAGATTAAAGTACATTTACACAAAAAATTGATACCCTGTCTCTTAAACTAGGTAAAAAACCTGTATCTTAAGAGACAGTGTTCAGCCATAATTGTCATAAATAGTTAGTATACTATGACAGTCGTGTCAAAGCTAGGGGGGCTACTATTGATAAAGTTATTACAAAGAAAATAAAAAGGGCTTTGTGTGTGTGTGTGTGTGTGTGTGCGTGTGTGTGTGTGTGTGTGTGTGTGTGTGTGTGTGTGTGTGTATGTGTGTGTATGTGTGTGTGAGTGTGCGCGCGCGTGTATGTTTGTGTTTGTTGGTGTCTATGTGTTTCCATCTCTGTGAGCATGAGTGTTTGATTTGTGTTATGATATGTACGTAAGCAGTGATTCTGTGGTCGTGTAATCCTGAGTTTGAAGCCACTCCGAGACTCTTACTTTCAGTTGGTATTGGTTTAGGCCTATTATATTTAATTTTCTATGCACCTTTTTGTATATATTACAGCTAATGATGTAATAGTGGTGTCTGGCGAGTGTAGTCCTGTGTTGGACACTTTGCGGCAGATTGGTACGTCTTTCTGAGTTTGGCGGTGGGAGACCGCTATGTTTCCTCAGAATAGATTTGAGCACAAAGAGTTGGCGGACGGTAAGAACTTTGCAATCATCATAGAGTTTAGATGTTGGGTATCTATACGGTTTTTTATTCATAACCTTAAGTACTGCTCTCTGTGCTCGTTCTATTCCTAGAAGGAGCGTCTTGTTTGCTCCCCCCCAAACAGAAATGCAGTACCCAATAACCGATTGGCATAAGGCATAGTAAACCATTTTAAGATTGTCAGGACTGGCGGATTCGCGGAGCCTTTTGAAGGTGGAGATAAGGCGTAGGACTCTCTTGGTGAGCGTATCGATGTGTCTGTTCCATTTTAAACTGTCATCTAGTTGCACTCCAAGGTATTTTACACTGTCTGTTCTTGTTAATTGGATACAGCTACAATGGTGTTCTGGCGTTGATGTGTCGCATGTGTGTGCCGAAATAGTGAATGTATTGGGTGGTTGCGTGTTATGCCTTAGTGCGAAAGGGATATAGACGGTTTTTGATAAATTAAGCGTCAGTAGGTTGTTATTTAGCCACGACATAATTTGTTTCAGAGCAAGTTCAGCATTTGTTTTGGTGTCCTCCCAAGTCCGCCCGTAGGAGATAATCGCGGTGTCATCCGCATAAGCAAATATTTTACTATTTGGGACGGACATTTTGCACAAATCATTTAGATAAATTTGGAAAAGGGTAGGTCCCAAAATACTGCCCTGTGGAATGCCATATTGTATATTCTGTTCATTACTCAGGTATGAGTCTATCTTAACGCGTTGAGAACGATTTTTTAGGTAATCTTTGAATAGGGCTAAGGTAACACCTCTCACGCCAATGTGCTCTAGTTTTTCAATGAGCTTCGGGACAGAAACTGTGTCAAAAGCTTTAGATAAATCTAAAAAGATGCCTAAGCATTTAAGTCTACTGTCCAGATTCCTTACCGCAAATTCAGTCAAATCTAATATAGCGTCTTCGGTAGAAACACCAGTACGAAAACCGTACTGGTTGTCCGCAATGATCTTGTATTTATTTAGGAACGATTTCAGCTGTTTGTTGAGTATTTTCTCTAAAATTTTGGATAATGACGATAAGACAGAGATCGGCCTGTAATTGCTGACACAGCTTCTGTCCCCGCTCTTGTGGATTGGGTGGACAATTGCTTTTTTTAAGCTTTCTGGAAATACTCCGTTTTGGAGGCAAAGATTGAAAACATGCGTTAGAGGAGGCACCAGGGATTCCCTACATAGCTTTAGTATGGGGGTTGAGATACCATCCCAGCCAATCGCGCAATCACTACGCAGCTGTAAGATGTGAGATTCGACTTCAGACATATCTATTGGGAGTAATACCATCGAGTTTAATGGTGATGGGATCAAACTATTTAGCCTTAGTGATGATTGGGTTGAGAGTTGGTCTTGTGGGTTTGTATGATTTTCAGTTAGTATTTTTGAAGCCAGATCTTTTCCTATATTTGTAAAAAATCCGCAGACTTGGTCTATTGATGATTGAGGATTATGACTTAATTTTAATAAATTATTAGGTTTGTTTTTTTGTTTTTGGGTATGTGTTATATCTTTGATAACTTTCCACAAGTTTTTAGGGTTATTACCTGCTTTTTCTAGTTCGCTTTTCTCGTGTAATATTTTTAGTTTTCTTAGAAGGGCATTACAAAAATTGCGGTATCGGGTATACGTTATTTTGAGGACGATATTATCTGGCGATTTTTTTGTTTGCGTATGCATCCTATCTCGATTTTTAATACATTTTAATAATCCCGGGGTAATCCAAGGTTTCAGTGTTCTCTGTGCTTTAGGAACCTTTGTCAAAGTTGTGTGTTTTGATATTGTAGAAGAGATAATAGCTATTAATTTGTTAATTGCTTCATTAGGATTTTCTAATAAGTAAATATGTGTGAAATCAGTTCTTTCTAGGTCTTTTCGAACTGCTTCATTATCGATTCGTGAGATGTAGTGACGCCGTTCTTGAGTCGGGTTGCTGTTATTAATGCTTAAAATAAGAGGTTTGTGGTCAGTTATGTATGAGTCTAAGACTAGAGTGGTAGTAGGTTGAATGGTCTTGAGAAAAATATGATCTATACATTTATTAACTCTAGTGAGTATTTGGTGTGAAGGGAGAAACCCATATGTTGCGTTTAAGATAAGGTATTCAAGACTATTGTCGTCTTTGTTTCCCTGTCTTATATCGATATTCATGTCACCAATAACAATGGTATTTGGAACATTAGACATGCTTTCGTAAACAGTAGCTAGGCTTGTAAAAAAATGTTCAAGATGTTCTTTTTTATTATATGAAGGTGAGCGATATAGAGCTATAATGGCTATTTTATTTTGTATCTCACAAATGAGACAATTTGCGTATTTAAAGTCCGGTTCTCTTATAGTGAATTGTAACCCTTGTTTGATGTAGAATATAATACCAGCATTTTGGTTACAGTTTTGAATAGTTGAAGATATTTGGTATCCCTCTAGAACAGGTATGTTAGTGACTTTGTTTAGCCAGCATTCAGTCAGCACTACAACCTCAAAGTTTATTTTTGTTAAAGTTATTAGTGTTAGTAAGTTATCAAAGTTTTTATTCACGCTGCGAATATTGATATGTAAAACGTTTAAATTTTTATCGGCAGAGCTAACAAAATTTAAACAGTCAGAGGGATTACAGGTTATTGCGTTGCCGGAATATAAGTCGTCTAGTTCATTATTAATGGAATTTATTTCAGCCATTTATTAAATAATATTATTTCTATATGATGGGCAGTTGGTACTATCAGTGGTAATAGATATGTGACTTGTTTAGTTTCTTTAATGGTATCATATGTCTTTATTTTGAAAGATTGCTTGGTGTGATGAGTGGAGGGTGAGTGGGTTGTTGGTTGGTTGAGTGTGTTTAAAAGTTGAATATTGGTGTGTTTGAGTGAGTGGATGAATGTTACATAGTTAACAACATATAAAAAAGATTTAAAATTAGTAACTAAGGTTAATAAATTATTTAGGGATAGCTGTAATATTAAGGCTCCATATCTGTTAATTACAATGTAACATAGTCACATTTTCTTACGAAGATCCTGAAGGCATTTTTCTGAGGTTATTTGGATATGTTTTTCACCTATCTCTTTACGTAGGAAAATATTCCCATTTACGACCCAGCAAAATTTGTAGCCATGTTGTTTGGCAAATTCGCGGCAAAGATAAAATAGCTTTTTAGAACTAGGTGGCAGATGCTCAGCGACGTAGACAGCTTGGCGTTTTCCCGGGATGTTAAGCAGTTGCGTGTTGAGTTTATCTTCAGTGGTATGTTTTGAATTGTTGAAGGTGCGCACTGCGGATATCGTTTTTTGTTTCAGCTGAACTGTCTGGAATTCAGCGACTATTGGCCGTGTGGATCCAGGTTTTCCAGGTAAGCGATAGATGTCACGTAGGTCTGATAATGTTATATCCGATCCAACAATTTTGCCCATCGAGCATAAAACATTAGTTAGGTCAGAGTAGGTTTCTTTTTCTACCTGAGGTACGTTTCTAATCTCAACGGTAGAAGATCTTGACATAAGTTGGCAATCCAGGATTTGCTTCTGCAAGTTTTCGATTGCCAACCGGTTTTCCGATCGTTCCCTTTGGAGAGATTCTAGGTTCTGTTTAATTTCCTCGTACTGGTTATTAATGAATGCCATTGACTGAATAATTTCATCATTAGATTGTTGAATTTTACAGTTTTGTAGTTTCATGTCGGCGATTTCAGAGGATAGTTTTGAAATCATGCTGTTTTGCTTGTCACACATGTCGTTTAGTTTTGTGTCGAGATCTGACTTCCAGCCGTTTAAGATGAAAGAAAATGATTATTATAAGGCTGATTTATTACATTTTATTTGATTTGAAACATTGCTTTTTAATTTTCCTAGATAGAGAAATGACCCTGAAGCAAATATAAACCAAAAGAGAGTGAGAAATAAAAAAAAAATAAAAAATGACAATTCCGGAACCAGTTCCGGAATTCCGGAATTAGCCGGTAATATCGGATCTCAGTTCCGGAATTGAGATCCTTCCGATATTGCATGCCCTAGACTTTCACCGTTATATTTCACGGCTAAATCTAGTGGAAAGTAATACATTTTGCCGTCTACAACAATTTGATGGAACAGTACCTACTTACAACTTAAAAGCGCGAACAACTTTAGTTGAAATGCAGATCTTTACAACTGATTATGAAAATCAATGTTCGCGAAAAAAATTCACCGCCAGAGCCAGTTTTTTTTTGAGACCTCGTTACATAATTATAATAATTGCTTATTGAGTAACGAAGGGAATTATATATATGTACTGGGTGGGAATGTCTTAGTAGACACTATGTGTAATATACTGGTATAAGCTGAATCTGTTAGCTAAGCCGACCCCAATGTTACTAGAGTAAATTAGGAAAGGACTCAGGGGAATGAATACATAATACTTGCACGTAAGATATTATTTCCCTAGATTTTTATTCAACTTGAAATAGTGCTGGCGAGTAGCTTAGTAAGTATTACATATTCATATTCCAATCTAGAAATGGTACGGGCGCTCTTCACTTCTTAGTAATGGAATGCGTATATAAAGTAGCGACTGTCAAAAGTGCCCGGGCCTGAATACTGAGATCGCGGTTTTTATACATAAGAGCATTCGCTTGATGGACTACTCTCAGGCTTTCGTGCGACAATATAGATAATGGAATACGTTTGCGACCATTTCAGTGTCTATCTATGTCTCACATTTGTTTATCATGTGCACGAGTGACGTACACAACGATTCCCTATGTTCAGCGCACCCTGGGCAATTCGCGAGTTCGCTAAAGCGAATTGGCTAATCCTTTCACCACGATGGCAAATCAAAATAAAACTTGACTGAAAGCCATCGATATGATGAAGAAGAAGAAGTTGTTTGTCAAACAATATTTACCGTACACGTATATACCTAAACATGCAATTGAAACCCAAACATGTTATAGTATTTGGTAATCCAGTTGCAATACCTGCCATGTATACTGTTCAGATATAGATTTTGTGTAATGAATGTCTTATGAATAATTAGATCTAGTTTCATTCACCAGCACCTACCTGACAAGCTTATAGAGATTTGCCAATTATTTTCACAACAATGTTCCTTTGATAGATTACTTTATTCATATTGAAATTTTTACATAATGTGTTTTATGTTTCTTCACTTAAGGTGAAGGAAAACATCGTGAGGAAAATTTTTAATTGCTCTGAGAGTTCTTAATACTGTTCTATTTTGGTTAAGTCCATAAGAGGTTTCCTTGGCATCCGAACAGTTTCGAAGAGCTTGCCACACTTATACAGGAATATCTGCCTAAGCCACCGTGAATAAATTAATCCAAACTTAAATTATTAATTAAGAAAAGCTTAAATTATTACGAAAGCTGATTCTTTGCCCGATATCTCTCATTTTTGATAGAAACCGCCCATTGGTGGACTGTTTTTCCAGTTTTGAGAAGTGACTCTTACTGTGGAAGGTATTTTTTAAAGGTGATATAATGTATTAGGTATATATTTTTTTCGTATCCAGGCTATACCGGTGACCGCTGTGACTTGGAGTACAACGAGTGCGAATCGTCACCGTGTGCGAACGGCGGCACCTGCACGGACCGCGTCGGCAGCTTCGCGTGCTCCTGCGGCCGAGGCTACGCCGGCAACACGTGCGAACGCAAGGTCACTCGTTGCTGCAGTAAAATATACACAGAAAACCCATTACAACCATTTTCTGACATGAGTTTCTGACTTGATTTATCTTTTGAGTACAGTCAGCAACAAAGGTAGCTTACATAAATACATTTGCAAAGTCACTTAATTCTCAAAAACGTAATTATTTCGTATTTGTATGAAAGTTTGAAAATTATTAACTAAGAAGAATATTAATTCAAAGTTTTCATCCTAAAATTTTACATCCTACATTATCTGGAAAAAAAATTGTGGCGGTTTTCTAAAGAACTATTTTATTTTTATTATTTATTTTTTAAGTATGGCCATAGGTGTGTGTAATATTGATACTCAAATTAGAAAAAATATTTATACTTACATAGATTTTAGCAAGCTTATCACTAACGTCTGCGGCATATTGAACTCTTAAGGCCGAATGGAACTTCTGTGGCTGTCTTTAGTATTTTGTGTTACTAACTGACTACCCACTACATTGTTATCATACGAATTAGATACTTGAGCGTAATATTAACGAGTAGACATAATAATAGCCTACCGAAATGAATGTTTTGGTCATATTCGCACAAAAGGATAACAACAATTTAATTGTTTTGATTGTTTGATGATGTAACCAGGAAGCAGAATAGGTATAATGTTTTAAGATTAGATGTTTCGATTTTTTTGTTACTTGGGCTGACTCAAATGAAAATGTACTTCAACATTGGAACATGAACAGTTAGATACAGAGAAACCAAGCAGAAACATGCTGTTTTGCGAAAGAAATCGATTTTAGTAAAGACCAATGCTCGATTTTTGAATTTTTTTTTATTTTTGTTTCATTAGGCCAAGACCTGATCATGGCTCATTGCTCTGGATAACTCTATGCTTCCCTGATTCTTACTGTAGGTGGACTTGTGCAACCCCAATCCGTGCCCCGCGCACAGGTTCTGCGTGGATCGCGGCAACAACTACGCGTGCGAGTGTCCCAGGGGATACGTCGGTGATGACTGCCACTTGCCCGCCAGATCGGTAATTATTATCTATATTTGTTAAAGCTATACATACATAACAGGAAGAGTTGACAGACGCGCTTCATTTGGCAGTTGAAATCAAAATTCGTTGTATTTAGAATGACTGCAATGAAACTGCAAACCGATCACTCAGATCGATTTCTTAAAACTGTACGCCAGCTGCACAACAATTGCAAAATTATATACAACTTAATGGTGTATTATCAGTAATATTTACAATAGCGACTCAGATTAAGTCTCTCAACGATTAGATTAAGATCGAAGGAATAATAAAGTAATCGCACCTGACTAGCATTCAACCAGAAATATACCTGCTAGTACTATAATTAAGGCAAACTGAAAATAAGAAATACTTTTGTAACATCTAAATTATTTTATTTTTTTAGGCTTGCGACAACAATCCTTGCGCCCACGGTGGAACATGCTGGAGTGGCATCGAGTCATTCTCTTTTTCCTGTTCCTGCCGACCTGGCTACACTGGAAAACTCTGTGAAGGTGAGGCGTAGAAGTTTTTATTTATTTGATATAGTTTTTGAAAGATGCTTATAAAGTCGGTTATAAATTTCGAAGAATCGAGGTAATAAATGTTTTGTGGGAATCAATTTACTAAGCAATAAGAGCTTGTTCTTTATTTGTAGCAGATTTTAAGACTATCAGATTTATAGGAGTTATTTGAATATTATGTGAAAGAAGAATGAGACGCATCATTAATTTGTTCCAACCACTAGGTTGACTTTTAGCTCATTGTATTCATTCATTGTATTTTTATGCATCCTTAATTAATACTGTAAAATTAACGATGTCATCACAATTTCCCAGAGGATTTCATCCTGGAGTCAGTAGTGGGTAGCGAGGGGGGCATGGACGTTGAGCCCCGTAGAAGCAGGAATGAGAACACTGGTGGAGGCTCGGTGCGGGAGGTGAGGATGCCTCTTGGCCTGTACCACGATCGGCTGCACAACGTGTACATCGCGGCTGGAACGCTTGGCGCTGCGATCGCTATTGTAGGAGTCGTGGTGAGTCTTCTTTTAATACTTTATTATAAAACTTCTTCATCCATTCATCAGGCCCTTATTACCTAGAAACTAACTGTGTTAATGACACCCATTTAGTACTTGATTCTAAGACCGATGATCGTAGATTTTGCCAATTCATTTTCAATCGTTACTCTTGATTAAGTATATCAAAACATTTGCAACTTTACGGTCAACTTTGGTATTTGCCGAGGAAAATTTCTCTGAAAATTATTAAGTTTATTTTACTATTTTACATTTGCGATTTTCTTCTGACGCATCGTAAGAAATATAACACGTGATGAAGTGTAAAAATTTTCAAAGACTGATTTTCCGATTTGTGGCTATTACCAATGAAAATTATTGCACCCAGGGTATCAGAATCATGTTCTGAGTCACGTGTAAGCGACTTCATCACGATTTCATTTACAACCAGTATTTAAATAAAAATTGCGTATCAGTGGGTCAGTTAAAACTGGTTTGTATGTGTGTAATGGAATCTATGTTAAATGGATCGATTAATCGATCATATTATTAATATATGTCCAAATATAAATTTTTGTATTGCAGGTGACAGCATGCCACTGCCGAGTTAACAAGACATACTCTCGTCTTCTCTCCCGTCTATCACGAGTGACGGAGCCAGGTCCTCCGCACCACTGGCTGCAGGACAAGCGTGCCCCTTCAGCTGCCGCCGCCTATCCGCCACCCGCCAATGGCCTGGATACCACCGATATGTACTACACCCTGGACTTCAGTGACAGCCAAAGCTCCCCCCTCATCCAATAGCAATCATTCCAGAACTGCTCCGAAGGGGAACGGTTCAAAATTCAAATCTAAAGGAGACCGCAAAATTTACCACCCTTATTCCGAAAACGTTAGGAATGTGCTACTTTTTAAATCTGTATCTTTTTCAACTCTGTAATAGATGTTTGAGTGACGTGAGAAGAAAGTTCTTATTTTCTTCGAGAGCTAATTTTGAGTCCCAAATTACCGAAAGATTCTATAGTAGTTCTTTTTAGAATCTTGAGCGTAGTGAGAGACTCAAAAGCATGAGATGAAAATAACTTTGATTTCCTGTCGCACATACAACTTTTCACCTCAGCAGCTCGAAAACGCGAGCAGTGAGCAAAACTAAATGAATCAAAGCAAAATCGAGATTTGCTTACTGTTTTCATACAACAAATAATGACTCTTCGAGCTTTCGCTCTGCTCTCGCTTGAAGCGAAGTTGAGTTTTGCTCTCTCCGCGCCATTTTTTTATTGTCACAACTTTCACACTTCGTCATATAGTCCCAAAATAAACAGAACTTGTACTATGGATACTATTTCGAGCGTTTCAAAGTTGTATGTGTGGCACGGGATTAAAGTTATTTACATCTCGTACTTTTGAATCCCTCACTACACTCAAAATTCTAACCTAGAATCACTCGCTACATTCGTGATTCTTCGTTAGAAGTTTGCGCTTATTCGAGCGTCAAAATAAACACTCGAAGAAAATACGAACTTTGCTCTCTTTTTGCACAAATAACTATTTCTTGTATGGCAAAACATACACAAAGATTAAAACATGCTGTGGTTATTCTGAAATTGCTATAATCAACAAGCTAGCTTTTGAAAATTAGAGTGAAATAAGCATTGATACTTTTGTTTTCTGATGATTTCTGGATTCATGGTTATAAAATCATTCGGCTGATGCTACTTCAAAACTAAGTAAATTTATATTCTGAGTAAATTCACCAAATAATGACATCCGTTTGCCATAATTTGTATGGAAGTATTGTACTTGATACAAAAATAGACACAAATACATGTGTACACCTTACATTTACTGTCGTCTAAGAATGATGTCTTCTCATTTTGATTTTAGTTCTACCTAATCCTTTATCCGGTTTTTATTAACTATTTTTTTTTTCATATCGTCTGATTCAATTTTTTTTAAACAATGTTTTTACTAATAATATTTCTGAATTACGTGAAATGTGCCACTCTTAGAAAGTAAAGTATATATATTTTGGAATGTGAAAGTGTTAGTAATTACTGATAAATTTCAATAAACAAATTTTATGCTATAGCATAATAATCGCGTGGGAGCTGGAAAACTATCAATAACGTAAAGCCATTAAGTTGTGGCCGCGTGACTCAAAAATACGTACGTATAATTTATAGTTATAGATGTAGTAAATTATTTAATGTCCCGCTGTTTGTAGCAAATTACAGCATAGCATCATTTTGTTAGATTCTTAGTAATTGATCGTACCTACATGATTATTTACTAAATTAAATCATTAAAATTACTTTAGCTTTCTTAGAGATACTCGTTTATTATATTTAGAATTAGGAATATTTTGATAAATGTATAGCTTACATACGCATCCATGATTTTACTGTATACGGTATTGAGTGAATGTGATTTTTATTCGAATTATTAAAATGTAATAATGTCCTTAGTAATGTGTAAGCAGGCTTGTATATATTTATTTATTCTGATTTATAGTTTCTTATTGTTATTTTTGTCTGATTAAATCATTATAATATGTGTGGTATTAGTGGTAATGTTAAGTCAAATCCGTGTTATAGATACCTAGATTTAGTTTAGATGGATTATTTTTTATTTGGAAAGCTTATTAAGCATTTGGTTTTATATTCACACTAAGTGCCTGTTGGAACGTCGGGAGATGCTTGTCTACGATTTTATTTTGATTAGACCCTGGTCCGTCGCCGGGGGTGGAAAACTCGAATGTTTTAACGTTTGTTATATTTGGGTGTCTACTTTAATATTTGACTGATCTTCAGATTAGAAGTCTCTGCAATATTTTATCTAGCTTGCTTTTCATGTCTGTGACTTATCTTACATGCAGTGTTTCTTAACTTCAGTATTGGAACTAGAAAGGATAAAAGGCGCTGTACAATTATGATTTGTACAATCCATAGATGAATTAAAGAAAGTTAGAAACGCTATTTAGAATATTGCGGTAATTGTCTGTAAGTAGCGTTGAAGTTTAAAGTTAGATCACTGCAACGATGTGTTTTGCAAGGGCTGAGCGGCTCGCAGTAGATGTATATGTAAGATTTTTTGATCCGATATTCAAAATCTGAATTACTTGCTCGGCTCCTTAGATTCGAAATAGTGCTTCTCTCATCAATAGAACTAAAATGATAAACCATACATGTATTTATAAAAGCTCACACGGTAATGACGTTCATAAACCAAATGTCAGATAAATAGCATTCTACCTGCTGCTCTCATCAGCCCATTGCGAGGTACGCTGCCACAGATGATTACCTGCAAGTATCTAGTCTTACTTCTTCTCTTTGTCTTGACGCTTTCGTGAACTTTGAAGCTTCTAAGTGTACAGAGTATGAAAAATAAAAATTGTTATCGTAAACATAATAAGATTAATTAAAAGTAACTATGGAAGTTGCAAACGTTGTTTTATTTACTTACTACTTCAAACGTATGATGGTTTTTAAGTATAAAAGGAATCCAGGAATCATTATTATTTCACTATTCCCATAACAGTACCCAGCTAATACATAAAATAATGCAAAAAATTGCAAATATAATAAAAGTTGACGATGATTGCTAAGTATTTAGTAACACGAGCACAAATAAAATAAATAAATGATTTCGGACATGGATTGAATTTTCATTAATTTTGCGATAGCTCGCCGGTAGCAAACAAAATTATAGATTTTTTTTTTGATTATACAAAGCGACGGAGCCGCTTACCAGTGATTCAGTACATGATTCTAAGACCCTGGGTGTAAGAAAGCTGCACCGGTATTTTAGAAATTCGGTTAGGTAAAAAAGCTAATACTCATGCGAAAACACTTTTGAGTGAATTAAAACATAATTTTGAAAATACATTCTTTTCTGGATTTTGTGCAAAAAAACACCGAATAAATCATGATTTTTGCCGAGGTTGTGCAAAAGTAACGTTACTCTAGAGTCTAGAGTAACGTTAGTTAAATAGTCAAGGGCCTAGACTATCCCAAATTCCCAATGAATGTAAATGTCCTGGTCAACTTAGGATTTTTCGATTAAATTTTTCATATCTGTAGAATTTTTGCACATGAGCTTCAAAATCATGTTTTAATTTTTGTGATGTGTGAAATTTTAACAATTTATTTACATATACAATTTATGGATATATAAAGTGCAAATTGCATGCAATGAGCCATATTAGGGTGTATTGAAATGAAATTAAAACCATTGTAATGTTTTCAAGAAAAACATTTTTATTTAGATTATAAACTTTGATAAAAATAATTATATTAATAATATTTTTATGACAACTTACAAATATTCATATAAAAGAATAACGTAACATCTATTCAATTTAAATCTTAAGTACAGTACAATTTAATAACGAAAATGTGCTACCACTTTCGGGTTGTGTTTTAACTAGTGTGACTAACATCTGGAGAGCGTGCGCGAGCGCCGCCAGCGACATCTATCGTCCATCCACGTACTACTCAATATTATAATATATAAAATCAATCCAATTGACACAGCTTTTATAGTAAAATCTCTGATTGCACAACCTTGTCGCTGGATGGAGCTGCCGGCGACGCTCGCGGCCGCGCATTTAACTACTACACTGTATTATTGCTACTGACGTTTGTGACTTATGACGAGATTCTGAATCACGAGCTAACATCATTGTAAGTAAATATTAAAGCTGCACAATTTATAATATAAGTATATAAATAAATACAATTACTTGCATACGTATGAGTATAAAAACAATGCTGTTAGAGCCCGGGGCGGGCTTTGAGCAACGGTTTCGTAACCTTTTGGTTGGCATAACATGTCAAGGAAATGAGGGTTCCGTTCGTGAAGAGATATAACAAGTGTACGAAAGCCATAGAATGGAAGATAAAGTATTGCGAAGGACGGAACAAGTCACAACGCGATCGCAGCTAGTGCTGAATGAAACAAAAACAACACGTTACATATAATAATGTACTATATCTTAATTAAAATTCGATGTCTACCTGCAAGTCACATGAGACACAGTAAAAAGAACTAACGTTATGTTAAACAATCTACGCCTAAGAACATTAAGTACTCTAAATTATGTCATAATATGGCAGTTATTCGAACCGTCCGCACTAGGCTAGGCACACCTCGTAACATATTGTAGCGCGACTTGTAAGAACGTAAGCGGCCTTATTACAAAAAAAAAGAAGACCAACGATTGTCTATGCTGTGGAATACGGAGCCGTGATTGGCTACTCTATGATTTGCTCGCTGGTCTATGGTTTGTAATAAGGCTGTGACGTTCAAGAGCGCATCGCTGTCATGCGACACGCTGATACAGAACCTTGTTCTGGATTTTGAATAATCGGTGGATATAACTTAACAATAATTTTATATTTCTTTTATAATATTTTTAAGCAGTTCCGAAGACATTGTTTAGATCAAATTAAATTTTTCAAATTGATTGCATATTGTCCATTGTGATGATAGATTTTTTAAACAAACATAACTTAAGTCGCTAGTAGATATGGTCCTAATCGGCACGAAATCTTAAAATATAAATAAGTCTTGGACATAAAATACTTCATAAACTAAACTGTTGTCATGGCCCGATAACCTATGTATCGAAATTCGTTTACTATAACAAATGTATTATTAAAAAAAAAACTTAAAATTATACACAAACCACTCCCATCGATGATAATGTTAATGTTGTTCAGATGGACGATTTTTGTGACTATGTTTATATGACTATTATACATCCGAGATTATGCAAAACTTCGGCTCCGACTCATAAAATTGTAATTCACGTCATTGCTTCCATTCCAATGTACGTAATTTATTGATTGGTGTCGTCTGCCAACGCGGTACGCTGCAAGCTACCGAGAGGCATTTATTCAACTGTGTTATTATAAATAGATGTACCGTCGCGGTTCCTCCCGCACTCCCGCTGGAAGCAATGGACGCATGCTTGTTCCTAAAACTAATATCAACTTCACTAATTGTAAGAATTGAGCGAGCTTATAAAGCAAACTTAGGCTTACAAAACTTAACAAAGTGGATGGCATTTAATTTGACTTAACTCTTACATTATGCTATTATAACATTAATTATTATGACGAAGGCACATCATGCTTTTCTCAGTGTAGATATAATAATATTATACCTACGTATAAGTTTGTGACAAGAATTTATTACTTTATCATCATGGCAAGAATAAAAGGTACCTGTTGATTGTTAACTACATACCTATGATAACCGAGTGAATGGCACACCGTTCATGTTCACCGACGGATCATCGTCATTTACAATTAAATTATATTAAATATACGAACCATTTCGTTATAAACCAAACATCAATTTTACTTTGCCATCACCGGGCAACGAATCACGATGTAATTTCATAAGGCACTAAAGTAGATATTTACAAAACGGTCTCGACACGATCGCTTAGCTTACAACAACCGAAATATTTTGTGACACTGTTTCATAATAGAGAGATGATCTTATAAGTAAATTTCAACCTGAGATCGACACTTTTGATACAACCTTATCCCATAAAGATTCTTCACGTAATGAGTGTAAATCGGGAATGCTTAGAGTAAATCTGCTGTCCGGAGGTTCGGCCCCGGCGCATAGTTCATTGTATGAGATGATGTAGCGGAGTGAGCGCTAGGGGTCGAGCGGCAGTTCCACGAACGTGATGTCGTAGAGGCGCTCTTCGTCGGTGGCGCCGGCCGGCCGCACCTCCAGCAGGAACAGGTCTTCGTTGCAGTAGTACGCCAGCATCTCGTCGTCAATTTTGGCCGTAATCCTGTAATCAATGGTACGTTAGCGGTGCAGACGAGAAATCGTGCCGAAACCTACTTCGAAAAACCAAACAAAAACGTGCAAAATTAATCAGGGTTTGCTTTAAAATCTACCAAATGATATTAAAATAATTTTTAGTTAAAATTAATATTGCAATTAAGTGCTCAGTAATATTATTAGGTGCGAGTGCCTGCCGGCGATGCGTCGAGGCTCGGACTCTGATTAGGTGTATCGGATTAAGGGAGGCGATTAAACGACTGGCACTTATTATGAAGCTCATTAGAATCACAGGGATTTACGTCGCAAAGCTTTGCGTAGTTAGTGGCGCGCCCTCGGGACAAGCGATGCTCCATTAACGCGAGGCGGCCGGTGAGTTTACTCTATCGGAATCGTTTGAGGCCAATGAAAACCACTTACCCTTTCTTGTTCTTTCGATAAAGATTATTAATTGCCGAACTTGAAATTTTGTACTTATTCTCAATCTGAAAATAAGCAGAAAAGAAAAGAGTTACAAATAGGCCTTTGCCTTTTCAACCGAGACGTCTCGTCTAACGGAACGGAGTGGAGTAACCGTGGAGTGGTTCGTTGGAGGTCGCGAGGATTCGCCGGAGGTGGAGTCCGGGCGCCGCCGTGCGGATGTTAATTACAACATGCGGTTATGATGATCGTGTGTTTATTAGACGGGTTAAAAGCGTCAATCGGTTACTGCGAGCGCCCCCGCCGCTGGACGAAGCGTCTCGATTTCTTGCGTACACAATACAACACATCTAAGTAACGACGAGCGGCCGAGGACGGAGGCACGCCGCCGCGCCGCCTCGCTCGCTCGCGTTCTTTGTTAGATTACATCACCCAGGTTATGCTCGTGCTTGCGCCTGAGCGGTATGCTTCTCGACACGTCACCGGGAAGAAAGAATGTAGAAGAGAGAAAAAGTTATGTCGACATTTCTATTATTTTGAAACTGAAGAAGTTACTTACAAAGTTGAACATTGAGAACAAAATACGTGGAGGTTGATTTCATTTAAAATATGCAGTTAGGTTAGGCTTTGGCTTTTTGCATTAAGTGTACAATTTGTTCTTAATTTCCAACAGCAAGTTATATTTAATCTATGTCTACTTTCATCTTTAATCCTATCAATCACAAAAGACATTATTTGTTTACTACGTATATGTATGTTTTACATTTCCGGAAAACTGAAGGTGACGTGTCGAGTCGCACTTATGAATAGGTACACAATAAAACAGGTCGTGTAGCAGCATATCTTGTCCCATCACTCACCGCATGCAGCAGTCCCTGCGTGGTGGGTGGCACGACGTGGAGCGCTGTGTAGACGTCCTCGGTGTCTTGCCGTACATACAACATGACGCGTTCAGACAGCGGCGGCGTGCCGAGCCGCGCGCGCTTGCCCATCACGCCTTCTAACTCTAAAGAGTCCTTGCGGTCGCTGTACGGGGATAGGCCTCCTACTTCTCTGTACCTGGAGAAATTAAAATTTTATTGTAGTATTCTTTTTTTTTTTTATGATGTATCTAAACTATTAGATACTTCATCAAGATTACAATCTAGTCTAGATATAAAATTAGAGACTAATGAGTAATTTAATTTTGACCTAAGTTACTAAATTAATTTAATTTATTGTAGTATTCTGATTACTAAATATAAAAACATCACGGCATGTTCTGGTTGTTGCAAGGGGTTTCCACCTATATTTATGTAGCTGGATCAAAGGGACCGTTACTATAGTCTGTAGTTACTGGTTTCGTTTGATGGACGAGCAATTTTAAGGGGTACCAATTGCATGGCTATTTTCCATACAAAAGTAATATTGGTTTAACTTAAATATTATTAAGTTTTTATCTATTATTATAGACAAATCATATCTACAACACTAAAATGCATGTTTTCGGGCGTTTACCCTAATATTTCTGTTGATTTTCTGAATAATTATCATAATTGATCTATGATGATCGTCAGCTTTGATTTCGAAATATAAACGTTACCGGCCTATCCAAATATATTAATAATTTCCCGTCAACTTTAGAATTTTGCCGATGAAAATATTGCAGATGTCAAAATTAAAAAAAAAACACCTGTTCGCTTCTAACCTATAGTTGCAGTATCATCTGATGAAACACTGGTTTGCGGCTTCGGCACCATGTAATTTACACCTTGGCAAGCCCGCTATTTGATATTTTTAGTTGGAAAATGTCAAAATGATTCGACTAATAAAATGCCACTATAAACAAATTGTTCGAATATAGGTTTACACCGATTATAAATCACGCTATTTTAGGTGTTTTCAGTTATCACATAGTAATTTAAAGTGTTATTTGTTTAAACTTCGAACGACTTATGACATAAAATCTATAAAAAACAAATAAAAATCGCCATAACTACAACTAAGTTGGCACTGCAGGTCGTAAAAATAATGAAACGACTGAATATTGATTTTAGGGGTTAAATACCGATGATTTTTAATGGGCGGTAATCATTATACCGAAGTAATATGTATGACATTCATTAACGGTCGTCTATATTCCGATTAACTATTCCACGATCTGTTCCACCCATATATTAATGTCATAACGAAGAGTTCTCATACAAATAAACCAATAGGTACCTACAACAAAATATTTGAAAAGTTTTTAAATGGCACTCATTTTTTAATTATCATTGATTTTCATTTCATTTACATAATATCATCAAATAATTTAAGTATACTTAAGAAAATGCTTCCAAGGTAACCTGATACATCTGAATTGCTGATGGGTATAAACTGTGGTAGATTATAAAATGAATGAGATATTTACCCTGGCTGGTCTGGTGGGAAATGATTGTGGAATTTGAGTGCGGGTGCTTGAGGCTTAGCCGCGTGGAGGAGGAAAGGTGAGGCGCCTTTGAGGTGGGCATCAGCCAGCGCCGACTCATCGTGTCCGTAGAATCCTTGTATGTCCATTCCTGCAAGCTTGTCGATGTCTTCCGCAGGGCTGAACAGCACTGGAGGTTTGGCCAGGTCCGCCATCGTGTAGAACTCGCTGCGTTCCGTCACCGGGTGGTAAATCTCGTCCAGCTTCTTTCTGTTCGTCGCTGACATTTTCCTCTTGGCTGCTCTTCTTTCTTCATCTCTCGTTTTTCTTTCGGCTCCCTGAAATTCAAAAATAAAGGCAATTAGTTACTGATGTGATGGATTTTGGTATTAAGTTGAATTCAAGTACACATGGTAGTTGTATCCTCACCTTATCACAGAACACCTTGATTTGACAGTATCCTCTGTGATAAATCTGTGTGTCTCTGGGGTCCTCGAACGTGTCAATCTGTATGTGAAGCGGTAATCCCTGCAACGAACAAATAAAATAATGAAACATTTGCAAGCAGTACTAAAAATATTGAATTTCTAATTGCAAAATGATGCCTATCCATCTGTGTCAATTTTAGCCAAATGGGAGATAGAAAGAAGGAGAGGTCTAATTGATCAATTACCAGACACATCTCTCACGCTATTTGGTATCTATGTGATCTCATACATAGGCATATAAACAAATCGACTATCTTGAGTCAAGCAATTTCACGGTTGAAGTCTACACTTATCTTAGAATGATAACAAAAAAACAGTTTTAATAAACGTTCATAAGGGATAATTGCGAAAAATTTACGAATAAGGAAAAAATATGCACGTGTCTGAATCGAATCGCGTTAAAACGTCTTAATTACGTCGGTTCGAGGTCGCCGTTGCGGCGGCGGGCGGTGCGGTGCGGCAGCGTGGCGGCGACGCGGCGTCACTGCGTACTGGATAGGTAATTGAGAGGCTGATAGCAGACTGGTTCCATATCAGTGGACGAGGACCGAGGGCTTCGCTTACAGTGGGCGTGAGACTACTCTCTGACGTCTAATTAGCAGTACCCGATGTTACAGGATTGCCAGTTTCAAAAGGAGGCTATACTCTATGATGAATGTAAGGATTCCACAAGATTCTGCATGTGTATCCGCGTATGACTACAAGACGCGCGCGGCATCGCCCATGGGCGTCGTGTGCGCGTCGCTCCATGGTTATCGAGGCGTCCCCGGCGACAGCGCGGTTACCGACCTCCGCCTGACGTCCACGTATCGTAACGTTCATTTACATACTTTACATGTGCCTTAATTAACATTTTGCAGTACAAAATAAATTTAATGACAGTTATAGACGGATGCTATACTACTCCTTCTCGGTTTCCCACGCCTATTAAAACGCAGCCTATCTAAATGCGAAGCTACTTATTTGATATAAGTAAAAAACCTTAATTTAATAAACAACAAGAATTATACAGAATACAAAATATACTTTAATTAATAATAACTAAATTACCGTTTCCCTTGACAAGGCTCTTGAGCTGATTATGCAAACAGCTTTATTTATTTTCATTGATGTAAGTAAATTTGAATACATTATAATACCGTACTGTAATAGCTGTGATATGCCATTAGAATAATAGGTAAACTTAATGATTCATACTACTCATAGAGTATAGATTCTTACCTTTACTCCCTTTTGACTGCTGAAATCTGTACTCAGGCACTGCACTGCAATATTAATCTGTAAAAATAAACATCATATTAGTGAGCGGTCATTATAAAACGACGTGCATTATAAGTAGCATGTGTTTGATTACGTCGCGGCCACAAAGACAGGCGCCACAGTAGCGAGCGACAAGCCACAACCAACAACGATGTAGAAAATAAAATTACTCGCAGAATACAGTATAAAATGGTGTGTAAGTAAGTAAAGGCGTAGCGAAGGAGCTCATTGAAGATGTGCGCTGCGTGCACGGCATAGGGCGCGTTTGGCTTGGCCGTGGCATCGCCGCAGAGGGCGGTGCTGTCCGCCGGCCGCCCGCTCATTACCGCGGTCTATGCAAATGACTCTCTCGCGTTTTTCTCGCCGCCGACCGTCGCCCGTCGCTCTGCGTACGCATATTAACTGTCGCAAACGACTCGCATCCGCTACGGTTTCGCTAGCCAACAATAAATAATTACTGATATTGATAACTGACCGGTAGCCGCAGCTCCGACCCGACTCATTTACAGTAATAAAATAAATCAACCAAAAAACTAACTTGTGTTCCATTCGAAACGGTTTAATACGAGGTTGATTTTTAGCTATCGACTATACGATACTCAAAATTGTGATTCGAAGTAGAAGTCGTTAAACGTTAATCGCCGCCTTGACTGGAATTACCATACTGTCATAGAATTGCGGCTATTTCACGCGGACTTTTAATTGTTTGATGAATATTTGTATGAAGTATACGTTTTTGTGACGCTAGTAGTAGATACGGTATAATTGTATGTAAGCAATTAAACACAGAGTGTTGTTTATTATTCAATAATATCCAACAATAATGAGTGTTCACGGTGGACGCTTCGACGCCGAGCGCCGCTCCCGGCTCGCAAGTGGCCGCGCATTCACTTTTTTTTCGTTTCTTTTTTGCCAAAGCCACCCGACCAAATAAGGTTGCGGGACTATATTTAATTACTCTTTAATAAGAGTAGGAAATCATGATCTGCGTTTTAATTTAGTACATAAAGGGCACGAGAGCAATATATGCACTATAAATATGCACATATTTTTGCATGTAGAGCTGTGAGTTGTCATTCGACGCTTAGCTGCGTAGTCACATTGACAGGAAGACATATAAGCCCATTAGTGGCTATACATTACAAAGTTAATTCCATTTTTAATATGTTATGTTATGATTAAACTGTTTACAAAGTGCATTTATCAGTAGCGTGTTGTTGTGCTCGCTTGGAAGCGTGGGTGTTTGAGCCTGTAGAACTACAAGATACAACAATCTTAAAGTACTAGCAACTCTGCTAAAATACGCAATTATTAAGGGTGGTTTAAAGGTTTTCATCGTTTAAGGTTTTTTTACATGATTTTAAGGCACACAATTTTTATCGGTAATGTCACACATCGGAAAATCAGTTCAGAACAAGTTTAACCCGAAATAAGAAAATCGCAAATGGATGGGATAAGATTTGCAAATCACTTAGGTGATTAAGAATATGATTAACTTCAGTGATAAAGAGCACTAGACGCAAAAATCGAGAATATCATAGAAAATATTCGAAAAATATACGGCTTCGTCACGATGTCATTAACACCCTGTATTGATAGTCGAGAGAATAAGTTTCGAGGAGAGATTAGTCTGTAGTAGAGAGTTACCTTAGCTGCGCTCTCGAGCGGGTTCCAGTAGACGGCGATGGCGTTGTGGGCCACCTCCTCGATGCAGCCGGCCAGTCCGATGCTGTTCTTGGTGTCTGCAACAAAACAACGTGTCATTAATCTCTCCAGGGTAACTGTGCGCTAATGGCGCCGGAGATTTCGATTAAGATATCAACGCACAATACGTCATCGGGGACGGAAATTTATTTGCTGGGCGTGAATAATCACATGATAGGATCAATTTATTGACGACTGCAATGTTTCCATTTCTGCCCTTCCTAGATTAAGGCCTACAGTGGTAATTAGCGCATTTGCATTCTGTGCTAATTGCACGCGGCTGCTACGCAGACTGTCGCTTGATTTCCCGAATTTTTCTTCACCTACTTTATTCCTACCAGTATATCCTTTTCTGTTTTGTAGGTGTATTAATTTCTATGTAAATCTGTGTTTATTTAGTTCGTTAAGTTTCGAAAACATTTATGCATATTATTGTATGCTATTTACACTGTTTGTCGAGACAGTTAGGCTATAAATATTTTATCCACGTATAAAATTGATTTGAAATAGTCAAGTAGGTAATATTATCAGAACTTTGCAGTAAGTGTTGTAGCTTGGATACTTTATTAGTATTTGTATCGCCATTATTTAACGTTTGCTACATAATTATTACGTTTGGCGGCAATTCTCTTTATTTATGAAGGTTGTAGAATGGCGTTATATTGATAGTATTGTGTAGATCAGATTAGATGACTGTTTCTATGGTCCAGTAACCGCAAACGCAACCGCCGCCGTAAGTTTTAGGGATTCCCGATTGGGTAAAATGTTGCTTTATAATTTTTACTAGCCACACGCTATCTGAATGTTTATCTGATAATCAGAAGATGTTACATGGTACAGTCTATACTAATGAAATATAGCTGTAATTCAGCTCTGAATAATGTTTCAGGGAAATGTAATGTTTTCTTTACAAAGTGTTTTATGTGATCAGTTAGAAGCAGGAGTGTGTTGTGGGGGTGTTTGTTTGTTATTAGGCTGGTGGTGGGACGGGGTGAGTGGGCGCTATCGACTGTCGCGGGCGGCCTGTGCGGGCGCGAGCGTCGCCACTGACGGGTTTATGAACCACCGCTCAGCCCCGGGCCCGAATCCTAGTACTGCCAGCTTTTCAACAAAAAACGGGACTTTTACCTAACTGCTGACAATACTATGTAGTCCACGACACAATATACCTATACATAGAAATGATTTTTAACTGCATTACCGAGTTTTATATTAATTTCTTGTTTATTTTTAAATGAGCCACTTTGATTCGATGTTATAAACTAAAATTGCATTGCTGCATATTGACTGAAAGACTTATTTTAATTTTGAAAGTGCCACGCAAAAGATATATATTGTTGGGCTATCAATATAATGGTTAGACCACAACATAAAATTGACCTCAGAATCAGAAAGTCCTGTGAACATTCGAACACGTGGCCATCCTACGGAGGCCCTGTCGCGCCGCCTCCTGCAACCTTATTGTTTTAACAGCCTTCGCAAATTTACGAGGGCACCACGTCCTGCTATGTGCTAATAAATCCACCTACGCGCTTTAACTTTCTAAGCTCCAAAGTGGTTGATAAATGGCATGTTTTGCTTTTAGCTTTATTTAAACATATAATAATATGTTTTTGATTTTATTTATTTTTTTACTCTTTAATCTTGACAAGCCTTCAGCATTATTAAAAAAAGGAAAGAAATAACAGATTCAATGCAATAGATCGTGGTTTGCCTGGAAAAGATCGCGTCAAGCGATAAGGCCGCCCTCTGTACGTTATAGTTTTAAGTAACTATTTCTTTGTATGTTTGTTCCAAATTTGATGTGCGAATAAAGCTTTCTCTATCTATCTCTATCTATGTTTTATTATGAAGAAAGTTTAAACTAAATCTGATTTAAAGCGAGTCAAGCTTTATTTAATTACAAAATAAGAAATCGAATACGGTATTAAAAAGCACAAACATAATCGCCGACGTAATATTACGCAGATATAAAATTACAAGAAAAACAAGCCGTGAGTTATGACCATCGATGTATAAAGTTACAATCGGATATTCCATAATATGGTCAAAACAAAGGCTTAGTAATCTGTCGAATCAGTGAGGCGTGCTTAAAAGAAAACTGTCAAATGAAATAAGTGTGGAAGCAAGGAGCTGGATGCGGCGGGACACGCGATACAACAGCCGATAATTACTGAACGGTGCAGGTGGCTCACTTAGGGCCCTTTTTACTAGCCCCAGTTCAACATTAAACTCTAGTTCTAGATCTCTATGTGCCGTTTAATCATTGAATGTGAGAGAAAGATCGACGTGGTTTAGCGATAAACTCAGGTAGTGAAATCGGCACTTAGCATTTTTCTATTTAATAAGTACTCAACATATTCAAATAATCAAGATATTCAGCCAGATGGTTAATGGGTATAGCCTCGCGAGTGAGCCTTCTACAAAGGCATCAGTGCATTTAGTACAAGAGCTAAGAAGACATGTAGGTAATCGGAGAAGGCATTGTGCGGGCGCGCGGTGCGTTGCGATCCCCGCCGCGCCCCTCACCACCCCGCCGCGCTTTCACACGCCTGCGCACAGGTGTCTGGTGTCGCCCTTGACGCGGCTCCCAAGTTCGTTGCATACATCATGGTGCGATATCTGACTACTCCTTTCTATTCCTTGCTAAAAACTTACTATCATATCCTCCAAATGAGATACCTTTTCTGAGATATCTCTACTGCTCTACGGAAATGAAAATCTTTACCAACTTGTTATAGAACTTTTAAATTAAATACGATAAAAAATCAACTATGTAATAAAATGTGTTGACCTTTTGAAATGAGACGCGTATAAATTCGTGTGTTAATGGGCGCTAAACACGCTACGAAAATCGCTACGATCGAGCGCTACGCAAAAAATTGTGCTGTGCAAATCGATAAAAAGACCTAAAACAAAATGTATAAACCAATTTCGCCATGTCCGATCGTAGCGTTTTTCGTAGCCCTTTGTAGACCGTGGGACAAGATTTAGAGTAACAAATCGGTGAACAATAATTTAATACCAAATAAATAATGCATTATGTTTAAATTATACTAGATATACGAAATCTATAGCTAGACTAAAAACATTTGGCCAGACAAAATTTTAGTTGATAAAATGTTAAATTATCTTCCACACGTCAAACAAATTAGCCTAAGAAATCGGAGACGAAAACCACTCACGGATAAAATAAAACCCAAAACAAACAGATAAGTTTGAGAAACAAAATACAAAATTCCTTTGTGTTTAGACATTAATTCATTCTATGTAACAACGTCGACAAATGAAAAAAATAAAACTTAACTAACATCGAGATAAGCTAAGAAACCTTGACATTAAACTTGGCCCGACCGCGCGAATTAATGGCTTCCATGTTTTTATTTTCCTTGAGATTTAATTTATAGACAGCGCTTGTGGCCGCGGCGTCACTCATTACAAATGCTACAGGCCGCGCGACTAATGTTAGAGCGAGTAAAGTGTCGTACATCAGCGCCTCTACACACCATTCCGATTAATGAGCAAGCGATCCGTTCGTGACGAAATGCCCTATCTAATAGCTTAAATTTATTACAATATTAGTAACGATCTCAATTAATTCGAGTCGTAATATTAATTAACTATAACGGAAACGGATAACTCACTTGAGTAATCAGAAAAATTAGACTCTCGGCTGTAGCTCGCATATCTTATAGGACAAGATAAAAACATACATACATTCGATATGTACATCGAAGACTCTCGCTGAATACCAGCGATGATAGCAAGCATCGCAAGTAGCGCAGTTATCAGAAACAATAATTTGTGTGGGGCGCGGGCGGCGGGCGGCGGGCAGCGGCGACGCGCGCCGAGGCCCATCGCGCAATTAACATGCTAATGAGCGCCGCGCGATATCATCGCTGTAATTATGTCCGCACAACACTATATTGTAACCAAGCTTATGTGTCCTAGCTTTTTGCTCACGATCGCCACGCTTCTTCTAACTCGAGTCGTTGCACTTGGAAAATATTGAAATACAAGAAGCCCGCGCAGGTGGAACGCGACAAAACAAGAGATTTCTCACGAATTTTAACGATTTCCTGTTACTCAGCCTCTAGAATTCATCGTGACAGATATCTTTATTACATAGTTATTTGATTGCGCGTCGGGAAACTTCACATTTAGTTTTATATCTTTAATCTGGTTAATGTCGGAATGCGTCATTACAAGTAGCGTGATATAATGCTCGTAGTGCGGCGGGTGCTGCGCGGGGCTCGGTGGTGCGGCGCCAGAGGTGTTTATTTTTAGTCACAGCGATTGATAGGTTCGCCGGTCCGGTGTGGGGCCGCGGCCGTCCTGCGCGTTATTTATGCAAATGTCCTAACGAGATATAATGGTGGTTTGCGCGGGTCGGTGGGGTGCGGGGGTGCGGGGGTGCGCGGGTGCGTCTCCGCGGTATCTGCCCGCAGCACGGTAATTAGGTCCTGCGTGCCGCGCGGGCGCCGCCACCGCCCGCCGCCTTCGCCGCACGCAACGTCGCAGACATGTTTCTGTGTCGCCTCGAGCACGACTCTGTTTTTGCTCAGCATCGCGTTTTAGACTCTTGTATTCGCTACTGTACACCATACATTTAGCAAAAACTTACAAGTCATTGTTTATAAATCGTTATCTCTGTATAGTAATTACATGAATTCCGCGTCAATCACGCAAGATTGAAGTTTGATAGTATTAATTAGACTCACCTGCATCTAGTATCCTCTGTTTGACGGAATGTTGTCTGCCGTGCCAGAACTGCCACGCTTTGATTTCATCTTCAGGAGATTTCTCTTCCCTAAACATCAGCATAACGACACTCTGAAACAAGCGAGACAGAGATTAATGACACTCCTTATAAATTCTAGCCTTCACAATAAATCTATTAGAGTTTAATATAATATAAGTAATATCGAGTGTAAATAAGACGGCGAATAAATTAACACGGAGGGTGGCCATTAGAAGCACCTGACATCTCGCAGCTATGCCTCCACATTATTTATTGCCAACTTTTAATGGCGAAAGTACAGACGAAGCGCCGTGAGCATTTCGCGAATACGCAAAACGCGATTACCGGCGTGCATTTCTCAGCTATTACGTTAAACGAGTGCTATTACGTCGTTACGGCGGGCATCTTAATTTCATACGCATTTAAATGCTCTTAAAAAGTAACGTGAAACCTTTCGACCGTTTCCGTTCAGATGAAAAAGTGAAATATGCTGTTAGGACGATTTCTATCGACGCGTTAGAAAATGAAGTGAAAAAGAAGTGGCGAGCGCAAGGCGTGGTACCGACCGTGCCTTATAGGGCTAACGACGAGAAAGCACCTCCGATCGTCGCCTCGGATTGATGGATCGCATCGCGCATTCCCGCGTCGATGCTGCATGCCCAGCGCCAACCGCTCGCTCCTTGTATCCCTGCATCGGGCTCCAAATTGACCGCTTCATTAGCATCTCTACGTGACCGATTCAAATTAGATAAAAAACAAGTGCATATATCAATCACAACCTCTTCTGTATCACCGCATTAGTGAACCCTTATAAATCTTTACGAAAAAAAATAGACTATGCTTTTTTATTGTGTGCCGTTTTAACTTTTAAACTTTCTACTAAGTATTAGAAGAATGTGATTTAGAACGCTCTAAAGCTATTGATAGACAAGTAAAATATAAATATGATGCAAAAATGAATTTATGGATTTATTCTCCACCTTTGTATTAAATTTACATGACATATACTTGCATATTTTATGTCACCACATATGAATGCTTATTTGCATACATATGTACAGATAGTAGGTACTAACGCACCCACCCTCTCGGTCAATTGTAGCACTTTACGTAGTGACTCTATAACCGTCCCCAGCTCAGGAGCTATTTACAACTTAACTGTGACTTAGACGTCATTATCAGATCATGAATATGCATAGCACCCGATAAGCTAAATGAGATGAAGTATTGGCGTCCGCACACCGCAATTACGCTTGCATTGCAATTAAATACACACCGCAAGGACTCGCTACAGTGTTGGCTGCAGTAATAAAAACGCTATTTTACGGTAAATCGATGAATTTACGAGTAATTTGTGTCGGCGAATAGTTCAGCCAGTGTATAAGCGGGACACGGGCTTTCTCCGGAGATCGGCGCGCGACGCGTAAACCCAACGGAACTGCGCATACTAATAGATAGCCCATGTATAAAATTGTAACGGTTAACACCGCCTCTACTAACCGTCTCATCGCTTATAATGAATAAATACAAGCATTTACTACTTTATTAGAATTCTTCGCGCTCGCAACTATTTGACGAAATACATAACGTCTAACTGTTAACTAAATTAGTGGTATTCAAATTAGAGTCTGATTTGAGGAACTTATTTGAAGTTAGGTAAATATATTTTTATGTCGATCTAAAGTTTATTTATTGTGACGTTTAATCTGCGGTTTATGGTCCACTTTGGTTTATTGTATTGGAACTAATGATTCATAAACACTTGCTAACTAATTTAGAGTGGTACCAGTAACGGTTTACGTAATTTAGTGTCTATTTTCTGGCTGCAATTGGTACAGAACAATGTCTGCTATTGTTGCATGACAAAGATACATTGTAATAACTGGCAATCATAATTGTTTGACTCGCCGCACAATTTATCAGAGACAGCCTTTATTTTGATTTCATTAATGACTTTAATTTGACATTATATACAAGTTCCTGGGCTTGTTGCGAAAATTACAATCGGTAACTTAAGCTTAACAATTGACTATGATTTAACTAATCACTGTTTGTATGTAAATTTGTTTCATTTTCGTGGTATAAGTGGGCACGTTGGTATACCTATCGATATGAGAATTGAGGTAGGTATATCTGCATATATTTTGAATTCAAAACAATGCATAAATAGAGATTGAATAATAAGATAATCTATATAATCTAGATATTGAAAAGGTTATAAAAAAAAATTGCTTTTAATGTGGTTAACATTAATTGAGAGTTTAAATACATGCCTTAAATAATTATGAATAATATAATTAATAATTGTTATAAGTGATGTATTAATTTTAAAGACTTAACAAATAAAAACGTCATACTAAGATCAAAACTAGAGATTATACCAGTATTGCAAAAAGTATTTTCATTCAATAAAATATCATCTCTATAATGTTGCTACTATAAATTGCATATAAATTAAAAAATTAATGCTATAAAATATAATAATAAACATATTATAATTAATTACGTCTAGGCAATAAATAAAATCAAAGCTGAAGACGTAGGTTCTATTTTGTAAATTGTTCCTCGAAACTTGATTTGATGTATCTGTCTTTTATAGCTACTGCTAATGAATGAATTATAAAATTATTTATTGTGGGAGAGATGAGTATATCAGTATAATTATTGGGAATGGTAGATGTTTGGACAGATAGAGTGATCGGATGTACGTCAGGTGATCAGTGATCAGTGAGGGCGATGTCTCGCGGTGTGCCACGAAGGCGCGGCCGGTCTGCGTGGGCGCCGCGCTTGTTCAACGCGTTAATTAGATTTTTAATCCGAAATGACAGAATTATGCGTTCTCTAAGAACCAACCAACATTGTTTCTCTCATATAACTGTATCTAATATTTTATTATTGTACGACCAACAACATAATCGTCTATAAAAATGATATAAATATGTCTTTAGTATGAGTATAACGTTAACATTTATTGTAGCACAAGTAGATGAGAATATTTATAAAGATTAACATTTATTGATGTGGTTTTTGTACGACTTAGTAACGTTAAACGGCACCTACTGAACATTTTTTACATATTACAAAATATTAAGTATGCATATGTACCTATTAATTGGTTTTAAACTAAAATGGCAATGTATTAATTACACCGTTTACCATCACGGTCATATATTTTTCCTTATATCATTAATAATTATTGGAGACTGACGCATGCATTACACTCGTGCTACAATTTCACAACTCTGCCGCGGTGTATATCATGCTGAAGTATATCGAATAAGGAGCGCTTTTAACGATTGTTTAAAGGTTCCTTCGAAAACAAATTATATCGAATACTGATTACATTAAAATAATTATATAAAGGTAGTATTACCGTTTCATTATCTTTAAACGTCGCACGAGTTTCACAAGAGTGTACGGTTTTGGCTTCGCGGACCAGTTACTTCCAACTTTTCGGCCCGTCAATTAATTAATCGAGTGTATCGACATTCGACCCGATTTCAGGAGCTCGGTTGACAATCTGAGTTATCTGATTAAGCACGCTTTCTCTCGGCGTGTGTGACACTCGCCTGGCCCGTAGTGCCGTGTGTCGGCCGCCCGTTCGCCGAACCGACCGATTACGCTCCGACAACTTCTCTGCATTCGTTTCGTCACTCTATTTGAATAAATAACCGATTGCATATTTATATCATAGATCGCTACGCAATCAGATGAACGTATTTAAAATTTACATGTGACAGTTATCGAGCACATTAATCTTATCCGAAACACTCATTACTGTAAAAATATTGCTACGTAACCATTTATTTGAATTACATTTATGTGAGTAATAACACGAATCTGGATCATTTAAGTTTCGTTATCATTTGCATATCAATATAAACACTTGTATTGTAACCCAAATATTGAAGAAAGAATTCAACGGCCAGAGTTCTACACGTTCGAATCAATAATATGCGCATGTAAAGCTCAACATTATGGTACTATTTCAGTTTCTAAATCTCTATTCAGCCATAACATGGTGCGGCGAAGGTGCCCACTCGCATCGTATTGGAGATAAATGATCTAATTAAGTATATTGCCCGAACATGTATTCACTTTATTTCTATATCGGCGTCTATTTCTCACTGATGCTGTTGCTGTTGTCGGAACGCTTACAAGAGCCGCGGTCGGGGTAACTAAACACCTGTCTTATTGTTACCTATAAATTGTGAGTTAATAGCATCGCTAACGTAACAATTACTTCAGATGTAATCTTGAGTTACGTTCTTGTGCATAAACGCACAAGTAGTGCGTAGCGATAACCAGCGGAACGTTGTTTACGAGTGGTCATCATGCATCATCGTGCACGAAGTACCAGCCTCGGATAGGTAAATTCGCGAGTGGGTGCGAGCGTCCCGGGAGCTGGGCAGCTTTTTGCTCGTCACAAATGCTTCCTCGTTAGCCAGCCGGCGCGGTGCCCATCCATCAGCTCCTATCTGCTTTATGACAATTATTTATGTTCACTGCGTGGCAAAACTATTTCGCTCACCGTTGAGCTTTATCGATAGCGCAGAAGTAATGTCCTGCCGTCTCGATACGCTATATCTGATACGGATACGTCTGTTTGTTAAGTGCGCTAGTTGTCTGTGCTAGTTGTTTTAACGCCTAGGTTATTTGCTGTGAATGTTCTCCGCAGTGAATGTCGGTTTCGACATAAATTCTGAGCGAAACTGTAGGTGTAACTGCCGCGCGGTTGCCTACGTGTCGGTATTTATTTCACATCAGGTGAAATATATCAATGACCATTTTTGTCCCGTAAACAAAGCGATAACACTGTACGTATTTACTCGGACTTTTATTCAGGCGGGTGTCGAGTGTCGTAGGCGCTAACTAGCAAACTATTCATAACTGACTTTATACCTGGCTTTCTAATCTTAATCTCAGATGAGGCGATAGGCCTAGCATTTGCTTATGTATAGGTAGATAGTGTAGAAAAGCTGAAGAATATTCAAATGAGGTGTGGTACCATGTAGTGAAAACACTTAGGGTCTCGGAGGGGCATATTAAAGAGCGCATTATGTCGTGCGTGCGTCTATCGCATGAGGGCGTCGCGCCGCGGGCTCCGGGAGATTGCCAGAGATGCGCAGCTTCCGCCGCCGGACAAATTGCGCAGTGTTCCTGCGCATCCGTTCACTATAATTGAATATTAAGCACGTAAGAGTGGCTGTATTAGCTTTAATACTGGAATCAATCGTATGACTGTATCGTGATAACATACTATCGCCTCTGCGTGAGAACGTTCCATCTAGAAAATCAATATCAGGCTTAAGCGTGTTTACTTGAACATTTATTAGAATCAAATTGGAAAGGAGGTAGGTAGAGCTTTTCTTGGCTTTTAAAACAGAAACAATTTGAATGAATTGTGTAAAAGAGCCATCACAAACAGATGGTTAAGTAGAATACGCGGATAGCATTAGGCAGAAGTTGCGTTGCGCAGTGCGCGGCGCTGACCGCTAAATCTCGATTGAATTGGAGCGATCCCGCGTCACGTCGTAGTGCGTCGGATTAACATCCAAGCTTCGTAACACTAATCTGCTTAAATGTCGAAAGGAAATGTCGGATTGTAATGCAGTGCGATGGCGGATGGCGCAGAGCGTGATGAGGCTTAGCCACTACCTACCGCTAAGGGCAGCGCTCAATCATCGGTTTGAGCACACTGCTAATACTTCTAAAAAGAGTTAGGCAAGGTACTTATACTTAATAGATTATACTCATGGTATTGCGGCCAAGCTTTTCAGCTAAATATGATAATAACAATGAAATATGTAATCGAAAAGACAATTAAAGTTATATTGTCCCTACTATTCCTTGTGCGAGTAATATAAACGTTAAATAATAAATACGGCTGTATTGTGATATCTTAGATTCGTTCTTAAAACCTCTACCATCTAAGATCTTTAATTACTAATAGAAATTAGAATTTGGTGTCTATTTAAATACTTGTAACTTTACGCACAATTACAATCTTGCATGCAAAATTTGTTTGATTAAATAACAAGCGTAGCTTTTGGCGTGTCTCATCACAATTTCACGAGCTACATGTATTGTCTCAGAAATGTGAAATCTTCATTCTTAAAATAGATATTTTTAAGTTCTATGTTAATAAATTCAAGCAGAAACTTGTAATTAATATAATATTTCTATACAATTGTATTATTGATTTCGTATGAATGATTTAACAGTAACGCGTAATTGAGAATGAGATATATAGCTTTCGTACTTAGGTATACTTTTATAAAAGATATATATATGTAACAAAGGTTAACTTTAACAACAGCTGGAACATTAAACTCTTCTTATTGAAGTCTTGAGTCAATCGAGTGTTGCGTAATTGTATCTTATATCACCCTAATGTCGCTGATTGCGGCGGTACGACGGTTGTCAGCCGCGATGGTATCACGAGTGACACTAAATACGCGCTCGCCGTGACAGCACCAATATCCGAACAATGACAGACTCCAGGTTATGTAACGCACTTACCAACTACACTGTCACATCAGACGCTTTGTGAAAGTTGTACTAAAAAAACTGCCCTTAAAACGACATCAACGCGCTTTGCTCTAAATTGTGTCCCTAATATATTACTTTAGGTATATATAAGGGACACAAATTAGAGCAGATATGATTTAGTGCAATATGATCTGAGATACTGGGAGCAATTAATTTTGTTGCTTTTTTTTTCAGTGGTAATTTTAGTTTGCCGCCATATTTTTTGACTGATTTATTTATGAGTAACGTTAACCTAGACTAGACTATTTCAATACATTAATTATGCAATTTTCCTGTCATGTTTTGGTTCTTCCGATGAAAATTTTGCCGATTTGTAGAATTTTTCGGACATAAGTTTTCATATCAAGAGTTTAAAAGCCCCATATTCAAAACAAATATAAACAAGATTCTCTTTTAGAATCACTTGCTGCGCTCTCATTCTACAAAAGAATCTTTCGCTTATACGGGACTCAAAATTAGCACCCGAAGCAAATACGTACTTCGTTTTATTGTTGCACAGATAACTAGGTATTTCAGATATATATTAATTACTTAATGTATGTTAATGTTATCCGCGAAAAAAAAAAATCATCTTCATTAATATTATCAGTGTTTCCGTTGCCTATAAAAGAAAAATATAGCATGAGAATTGCCTTGCGTAAATGAGCCTCAGTATTCGAAGAAATTGCCCTATTATGAATGCAAAAATGTGTTACAGGACTTATTACAAGAAGGTTACGTATGCGTATTACCGAATAATACGTAATATTTCGAAAGTGTAATAGTTATCGAGTGGCGTTATGCGAACCTGAAACCGAACGTGGAAAATTCACGCTCGGTGGAGCGGCGCGCAACCCTGCGCCTGCGCCATGCTGTACGCGCTATACTTTTTATTCATGCTCCGATATTATAATATGTATTAGTCATATATTTCGTATACATACGTGGAATATTAGATATAGGATAAAATTTAATGTAGCTTATAGTTTATGAAAATAATTTCATCAATCTATGAATAAATATAATTTAACTAAGGTGATTCGTTAATAACCTAATAAAACTAAATGAGCATTCTTAGGGTGTCTAAAATAGCAAACAAATTAAATCTTATAATTAGCTACGAATTTGGACAAGACAGCACATTAAAGCAAATACCGGTTCAACGCTTCAATACAGCTATTAATTAAAAACATTAAAAGCCTTTGATTGTAAAGTATATATTTAATAATGAGCATTGTTTTTAATTGCATTTATACTGAATTAATGCATGAATGTATCCAATTAACAATGCATGTTGTTTTATCGAAGCATTGAATGCTCACACGTGGTAGATAATTGAATTTTTGACATTAACGGCACTCTTCATTTGCGTAATTACATGTTTTTCTTTCAAATTGGAATCGCGAAAATGTTTATTACTATGAGAAACAAAAACTTGAAAAAAGCAATTACGTGCATTAAAATCCCATAAGTTATTCTTAAAAAAATAACGAAACGCATAAAAAGTACATTACGCGGAGAGGAGCACTCACACAACATGCGTTGATAAATAACCATATCGATTCTCATATCCTGAATTGACGTAATTACGGCAACGTGTTCATCTCTAACAGCCCGTTCATCACTGAATCTCTACAAGTAAAAAATAAATAAACTTAGGACAACTTCTTGTATTGTTAAAGCAATTATTTTTATCAATATTAATGGTTTGAATTAAACTTTTCGTACATAATGTCTTTAAAAAGAAATGATAATTCCGTTTGGATAAAGAAGGTCTATCACAAGTAACGTAAAGATTTAAAGAAATTCCGTTACCGAGAACATTCTGTTGTATAATTCTGCAATTTATAATCATTAACGTTTTTCTGATTCGACAGGGCTGAGAGCGGTGCGGTGGCGCGGGGTGCTCGCCGAGACGTCGAGGGAGCAAGCTAAATTGAGACATCTCAACACGTGATTGATTACTGCCATCATTGCCAAATCCCAAATATCAACCGAGCGCATGTGCATTTTGCATACGTTTTTTGTACCAAGTTGTGAAACCTTTCTTGCGAGGCTGAGTACGACAATTGCATTACACCCGAGTGCCCTCTGTGAGAAATATTCTGTCTGTCTCATATGACAGCCCTTCACTTGTCTGTAGCGAAGTGGTCGGCCGAAAGGTGCGCGGTAGAAACTGCGCGTTCAGAATGCGAACCGTTATAATCCCTCATCAAGCGTAATATGTTCAGTGTAAAAGGCATCATTAACGATTGCCTTAAAAAGGCAAACGGGAGCAATCATTAAAGTCGCAAAATATTATAAAAAGAAAATAAACAACGACGTGTCTCGTTACGCGAGTTTCCGTTGCTACGAAAGTGAACACAATGATGTCAGTGCGCCGATAAAAAGTCCAGTAAAAAATGCTCTGAATGAGTAGAAGCGCTTCAGACACGCAATAAATGGCTTAATCGTAGTTCACAATACACAGATCCAGCGGAAGTTTATTAGCAGCATTTAAAACATGAATAATAACTCTCCGTGTTAATGGTACACTAGCCAGCAATTATACTACAATATAATAATATACTTCTTATTGGCGTATGCATTTATACTAATATTAATTCATATGTAATTTTAATGATAAATGGTTCGGTAATTAATTAGTTAAGTAATACTATATTGCCTGTAATTTATTGCCTGAAAGGAGCCAATCACATCAATTTTAGGTCAGTTAGTAATTAATGTACAATTAACTGTCTTATAGGATAATATATATCACAGTGATCCACTTTCGTTTATTAGATAATGTCCATGATCTGTAAGCCTGTAATAGACTGTAAGATTTTTTCGAATATTTCTCAAGAGACATGACATGTGAGATTGATAGGCACTTCTTAAATGCATGTATGTATATTCCTCATTTGTTTGGTTTGCAAATATTTGAATCAGGTGTGATTAATGACGGCAATGTTATTAAAATAAACGTCATTATAGTTGGAATATAGGGCGACGCAACCCTTCCGCTGATCATCATATCAAACAACTACTCCACGTTACTAGGAACATGATTAATTGCCGCTGCTCCCTGTGATTGATTGAACTCCTTTCTTACCATTTTTTGTACTTAACTACTTCTACATTTCAATCTATTCTGCTAACGTCATTCTAAGCAACATTTTAAAATGTTATTAGTCATCGCATATTTGCATGTAAATGTGTTGCGGCGTGTGAACGTGATTACATGCCGAATCGATCGGAAATGAAGTCAGTCATGAATTTGGTGCAGTGTTTAATTAGGTGCAAGCCCTGGGATCCGTGTTGCCGTGTTCTTTCGTCGGAGAAAAGCCTCGGCCGATGGTATCGCGGACGAAAGCAACGCTCCGCCGAAACAGGGGCGTGCCAACCGTAATTACAAGTCCGCCACGCACACAACGCTGAAACGCTCGCAGGCCAAATCTCTCTGTTTACTAAAATTTCTTACAATCTCTTAACCGCTTTTTGGCACGCAAAACGTATTCAATTCACATCGCGTGTGGATTAAGCTCTTTTAGTTACGGTTGATAATGCGATAAAATTGTTTCGTAGATATAGTGTAGGCATGGTTATCAATTTTGTGCCCGTGTGAATATTAATAACGCTATTAAAATCATTATTTGGATAGAATTCGCCATGAAACTCCAAATGATTGGAAAATACTGTAAAATTGAGAAAGATTTGATACCGCTATCGCGAAATTATTTATCCAAGCCGTGTCTGCAGTTTTGTAACAATCTACTGCGCGAGATTCTTCGGCGGTGCGGTTCTCTTATTGGGAACATGAAAGAATTCTCGTTAAGAAAACACGATGTTTGCCGCATTGAAATTGTTTTATCATAATGCAGTACGGTTATTGTTTAAAGGGAGCGATATTATCCGAGCGGAGGCACGGACTCCCGGGGCGGTCATTGTATTCCTATATGGCGAATGTCAAAAGCGTCGTCTTAATTATCGGGCGCGGCTATACAATGCGGACTCGATTGCGGCGAGATAAGCTTCGTACACCTATCTGAGTCCGTATTGAATGCGATACGCCGCGCGCCGGCCCGGCCGGACTCTCGGCCCACTTACTGCCTTAATAATAACTTCAAACGTATGTCGCATTGTATCTCTGATTATTCCGATCTAAGCCTATTGAATTGAGATAAAACGTGTTTGAATATGTTAGTTGCTGTCAAAAAAAGGAATATTCGATCTATAAAACGACTATGTTGCTGCGATTATGTAGTATTTCGCGGTGGAGTGAGTAACGCGCCTCTTATTCATAACCAGTACAAACAATAATATAAAAATCAAAACAATACAAAAAAACAACTTCAATTATCTAAACCAGATTAACCAGATTACCGAATGTGGAATTTCTGGTTTGTCTAGTTTACACAGTTATTGTGATATGTGCAATTTTATTGTGTCAACCTTCTCTCGGTATAACTATTTATCATGGTGTTTTTCAGGGAAGTGTCAGGAAACAATCATGATGGGATTTCCGATTTCCACGGCGACACGTTGCCCGCGTGGTAAGCGATGCGATGTATCTTTTGTTTCAATGCAATTTTCTCATGAATTAAATTGTTACTTAGTCACGGCATTGTCTCATTATTGACTGTGGATAATATGCAGCTATTATATCACGTTTAGTAGGTATATGTTACGTTATTAACTCCATAATTACAATACAATGAGCGCAAACTATTTTAGGAATTAAAAAAATAAGGAGATATGTGTTATAATAGCGTTTAGTTTGAACTGTAGAAGAATCCTAAATCATTTATTAGTTTAAACAGGTTTTGAATAGCTCCCAACATGGCTGCTGTTTTTGTCTGTCTTATAGCTTTCATATGTGCAACTTCACTTTTAAAATAATAGCAACACGAAATACAACGGAGAAGTCAATGTGAAGACAGGGGCAGTCATTACTGGACAACACTGACAAAAAACAAAGTAATCGCATGTTTGGTAACCCGAGTAACCAATGCAAAACGTATGATGAAAGTGAATATGCGAAGGTGAGCCAGAAGCCAAGAACAGGGTGAAACCGACACCTTTCTGGCTGCGGTCGGGGGCTCCGTGTCCGTCTCCCGAGGCGCAAGTCCGCACTCCCCACTCGGAACGCGTGTGGCGACCCTGCCACTTATCTACTTACCACCACTTACAGTAGCCCTTGTTAAAATAATCGCGCTACATATCACCCACCATTGCGTAAATACATTCTACTTATTAATGACATTGCATTAAATGCGTTATGTGAATGTTATACATAAAATACATTAAATGAATTATTAAAGGCGTAATCTTCAGGCTGTTAAACTTTACTTAAAAAAATAGCGCATAGTTAAAAATGAAATGATGATGGTTCACATAAGGTTATTTATCTTTTTTACAATATGAATAGTGTTTCTACGAGTAATCATGGTAGCATCGGGAATACCAATCCCAAATTAAATGTTTTAATGCTGCTGCTATATCTGTTCTAGGCATCACTGCGACAAACGTTAAAGAGTGGGCGCGCGTAGGCTACCTTATAAAATTATGCGTGTTTGCATTCTACTCGTAAATATTATACAAAGTACATCGATTACGTTTCCGCACGGGTGCAATAATTTTATACATTTTATTTGAGCAGTAGTGCAGCAGTTATAAATTGAGATGTTCGTTGAGAAGGGAGGTGCGGCCGTGTTTTACGATTCCCTATGCGTTTAGCGGACCCCGCTTTCTAAGGTCCGCAACATGTAAACATCCGGCCACTTAAATGCTGACGTCGATAATTTTATTGATTTTTAATTTATGTCTTTTCGTATTCCTAGTAGTTGGTTTATCACTTACCTTGACTGTTTGATTCTTGAGAGGTTTATCAGGATCGTGGATGTATTCGAGCGTGATGCCGTAGAACTGGCCCTTGTTGATATACGTGATCCGGTCATCCTCGCGCCTCTGTGAACTGCTGCTCGCCGTCTCCAGGTGGTACTTGAAGCCATACGGGGAAAACCTGCACATAAAGTGTTTATATCACCATCGTGAAACAGCGACTCGTGACACCTGCGGGGTCGAGATTTAAGATAAACAACAAAAAGTTGCGTATTACGGAGTAGCGCAGTAGGCGAGTGGTCGTAAATGTATGTTGGAACATTAAATGCACAATGAGAGCTGGTTTCTGTAACATTTAGAAAAAGTGCGATTTCTTCTTTGAGATACTTATCTACGGATACATGTTCTCGACAATAAAGTTTCCATGAAGTAAAGCAATAAAAGTGTGCAAAAAGTGGAAATCTTAATTGCGCCGCCGGTACAGCTTGTCAGCGGCGTCGTTACATAAAGGCGCGGAGATCCAGTTCGTAGTGCGCAATGAAAAACTGTGTTTTCTCGCGATTTCCTGAGTGCTGGACCGACGGAAGGAAAACCCCGCTAATTTAGAAGTGATCGCGTGCCGCGACTCGTTAGCGACACCGAGCCGCACGCCGCCCGCCCGCCAGCCGCACAACAGCCGCACGACACTGCGACTCCTCCGCGCTTGTCACCGAGCTGATCTCGGCCCACGCTCGCCTCTCGCACAAAGAGAAAACTGCACTACCGAACTCACAAGTCATTATCGACCCGCCCCATTGTACCGCGACTTATGTAACATGATAAAAAGTAATAAATCGTTATGAAATATTTAATCCTTTGAATCTGTCCAAGGAATGCGGATAAAACGTTCGCGTCGATTTAGTTCCATGGTTACGCCATTACTTAAGCTTATTGAAAACAATTTGGTAAACAGCTCCGCTGATGTTTGCGATTTGAGCCGAGCTCGTGAAGATAAAAGCCGTGTAATGCAAACGCAGGCCGACATTGACGGATCGGTCGCAGCGGCGCTCGCCTATCTGATGCTCTCTAAGTGATTCCGAACACAATTTACATTTGCGATGTTGCTTTGTATTGTCATTTCAACTACCCTTATCCTTTGTTTACTTGCACTTGATGGACTGTACGTCCTGCCAGCTAGATTATAATTTTGCAATACTTCCCGATCAATAAATAGAATTGGGACGTTAAAAAAAGACAAAGGTGGACGTTGTGAGTATAGCTATCGATACGTGCATTGTGCACGCAGCGTCAGTGCATGAATTCAGTGTATTCAGTAATAAATAACACATTGTTTTCGAATGAGCTTCATTACAAATTTCAGTGAACGTGCAGCCAAAAAAAGGCACTTCCTGAGTGAAGACAAGAGCCCTTGGCTTTCATGAATAAATCAATCGGCGAGGCGCGGAAATTGATGAGTGCGCAAAAACAGTTGGAACCGAGCGACAACAAAGTGCTCGCAATAAAAACGCGAGCCGCGATAAGACGAACCAACGTCCCGCGGCGACCGACTGCTCCCGACCGCTGCACCGCGCCAAGCCAAATTACATGCGCATAAATACGAAACTCTATACAACCTTATATACTTACTATACACTAACGTACACTCTAAATACTTATTGTTATAATCATTTCTAAATATTTTAAATTATTAAATTTAAAGTCTAATCCAATTCCATAAAAAATACGCATAATATTTCATGTAATATCAAGCAATTTTTGTTAAAATTCAAGACAATTTGGTATGATTCTTAATTTAATGAAAAACAACTAATATTGTCAATATACTCTTGTCTTCCAACAAAAACATAGTGAAAACCTACTCTTTGCGTGGAATTAAAACATCGATAAAATGACTCGTTGGCAGCCATTAACATTTTTTATTTTTCTTGTCATCGATCCCATGTGCTGGTAATACATGCAAGTAAATATGCGCTTATACGGACATTCTTAACTATAGGAGCATACTGGTTTTGTTTCCCATACAAATGGTTAAAGGAGTCAGTTTGTATTCGAGACCCTTGCATCGAAAAAGGCTAAACAAATTACAGAACGTTTGGTCTTGGAACAAGACTATTTACACAGCATGGGCGCGATCGTGCGTCGCTCATGTATCAGCATTTAATGGAAATTAAACCACTATTGTGTGAGACATATAGGTTATTTTTCTGAAAGAAAAGATTAAAGAAAAACTTTAAAAGCTGTAAATTTATTAACTTTTTTATTTATCACAGTAGATTTATTAGTATGTAACATCGGTGCTGTTTCGCAAAGGGAAAATTAACAACCACCAACCAATCGATTTATAAACTATTAAATCTTAGTTCAATTTATCTTTAGTGGCCTCTTTGTAGAAAAAGAAGGAAGATTATTGGAATTAAAAGATATAATCTTTAATAGGTGTTGGGCGGTGTTATGAAGAAGAGTGTGGGGTAGCATCACGGGCACACGGGCACACGGGCATCACGGCGGCTGGTTAATGAGAGCGCTTACCAGTAATGGCGGCGAGCTGATTGCCGGGTGCGCCTGACACCGACACACGCAGCGTCACTACCGTATCATCATAGCACAACCATCATTATTTGACGCTACTATCCCCGCAAACTCTTCAAGGAAAACTATTGCAGCTTACTCGACATTATCCACATAAATAGGTCTTAGAATTTAAATTTTATGAGCAAGCGCTTTGATTTAATTTAGAGTAATTATTCAAATAACTAAGTTGTGTAACAGACCGGTTAATTTAATAAAACATCGATTTCTTAACAGAAACAAATAAATGCCCGCAAAGATATATATTAATTTGGTTTAAATCGAGCAGATGCAAAGATTGCGTGCTTGCAACGATCCTGAATCATGTCTGTGAATTGCTCCCTGCATTTTATAAGCTTTGGTAATGAACCAGGATTACCGACGGACGTATAAAAATAACGGTTGCTTTCCCATTAAATAATAACTTCAAAACGTACGGCAGATTTTATGTTCAAAACCCAAGCTTAAATGCTCTACAAATATGAGATAAAATAAAAACTCGTTACATTATCAGATGAATTAAAAGTTAATTAGTTAATTCTGTGATACGGAAAGCACGCGCACTGGAGCCTTTTTGAAATGATAATCAAATACACACACATTACTTGATTAAGTTACTATGCCTTTTAAAAGCTCATTCCCGTTGAAAATTCGTAAAGTAAATAAAGTGGTCGTTTGATACATCGAGAGGTGGGCATCGCCGGTGTACTTAACCTGGCGGTAAGTAATAGACCAAACATCTGTGAGGGCGTTGGAATACCTCGAGAGTCGACGCATGCACGCTGGCGAGGGCTGGTAATCGGCGGCGAGCGAGCGCGTATCGCCATCGGAGGTAATTTAAGACGGTAGAAGCACCGCGCTATTTGGGCCAAATGCAAGCAAGTAATTATCGAGATAATAATGCTAATGCACTTATCATGTCGACGAGTGCTTCCGCCGCGGCGACGCACCGTTTTTTCAACGATTTCATTTTAAGGGTACTCTCTTGTATTTCTGTAAAGTTAATTCTAACAATTTATTTACAAATTGATTCGATTAAAGATTAAGTCAATCTAAATAGGAACTATAAAATGCATTGTCATTATATGTAACGACGCAGTATAATTGCATAGGCAAATATATCTTTAGATTTACGTAATTGAGATAAAAAACATCGTAGACATTTTTTTTCATTTTCAAGTGATCTAGTACTAGATTTAGATACTATGAATATTAATACTTACATTAAGTCCGTTGATCCATATATGAGATAGCATGTAAATTTAGATAATGTAATTAAAATATGTATATAATGTAGTAAATAAGAACAAAGATAATGCTCTTACATGTGCAATTTATTGACATGTAGGCAAGTTTCAGGGAATCGGGGAAATCCGTTGACTCTGTACTATTAAAGTTATTGTTTCACGAATGGAAAATAATTTCATCTGAGAAATAGAAAAACCCTCGTTAACATCATAATGATGACGTGTAAACCTGCGTTCCAAATGTAAATACCTAAATTATGGAATAAATCTAAGAGAAATGCTGGCTTGTTGCTCGTGAGTCATGGGGTCTTACCAAAGAGGTTGTAAATAACTCTTTTTCAACTAGAGAGGCATAAATATCAAGAAAGTGCTGTGAAATTTTTGCTATTTTTTGTACAAGCACACCCGTATATCGCAATAGTTTTAGTTCTATGCTGAAATCAACGCGCAGCGAAGTGAACAAAATACGTACATTCGACATAATATTCAGTAGTTGCAATCAATCGGTTCGGGTAACATCAACACGTTCCTTTCGCCGCGTGTCGGTCAATTAACATAAGTTTTCAGTGTAATCTATCAGACTTTAAATTAATTTTTTTAAACTTAACTATCAGACAAATCTTAATGACAAAATTCACCTATTCATTTTAAAAATGCACTATGAAAGTAAAACATGGATGCACAGTTTCTGTATATATGTGTGGGTTACACGCTGACGTTTCATATAAAAAGACAACTAAGCCTCTACTACTACTTTTCTCTGGGCCTTACGACTTACACTAACATGTATATATAATAATAAGATATAAGTAAGAGTTTAATCTTTAGTGAATATGAAGTGCCGTTATGACAGATTATATTATTAATCAAGTATTGAAAATAGAAGTCAAAATCAAAGCCAAATACCTACTTAAACAACATGTGACGTAATTAATTTGAAGATTATGTTTTTTACGTTGTTTTATGATACTAGTGGCTAACTTTATATATTTAATATATTATTATGTATCGATTTGCAAATATATGCTAAATAAACTACCTTATATAGGAAGACAAATAAATTAATTATTATATTGAGTAAAAACAAGATTATTCGGATTTATTAAGATTACTTTATAGTGTAGATTAGTGTGATTAAGTCGACACGTGTGTTTTTAATATAAATTACGCATATTAATGATTTCCTATAACTTTTTTGAAATATGGTATAAATAGATATGATAGATAAATGATAATATCAGACACTTAAGTTTAATTCAGGCTACGAATGAGAATTGTTTTGAATTTTCTTTTGGAATGGATTGTTTGTTGATACAACGTAAAAATGTAGGTTTAACTATTTATATCATGCCAGAACATAGTCAGTAGATCCTCTAACCACTCCTACAAATGAGTCTTTGCAAAGTATAGGACTTTGCAAAGACTCATTGTGTCTCTCTCAGTGTAGAATCTTTGTTGGAAACTGAGTTTTCTAGAAGATTTTCGTTGATACTCGTGCCTGAATTGACAAGGACACAATATCATTGCGAAAAGGTATGTTGTTTACAGTTCGATGAACGAAATTAATGAGATGTATCAACTTTTACTCAATGAGTCATCAAGTAAATAACTCTTTAATACCCGAGTGCCACTTATAGATAGGTACTTCCTTCGATAAGTATGTAACATTTGCAATTACACTGGTGGCCGATAAAAGGAATGTAGTATTTTTTTTGATAGTCTGTAGATAAATTAGTATACGCACATTTAGTACTATTTTAATTCCTCTTTATTTTTTATTTAACTTATTTTAAATATTTTTAAATATGATTTATAAAAAAATACAAAAAAAACATTAAAAAAAATAAAAAACACCGACATCAGGTGCAGGGACCAAATTGGCGATGGTTACGGCTCCAGAGAGAGGAACGGCCACACAATGCGTGCCGTGTCCAAAAGGACCGCCTTCTGCATCTGGTTCTTTGTATTTCTTAGTATTTTAAATATTGTTTATGATAATTTAAACTATAGGAAGTATTTTGACGTTAATAAATCAATATTACACTTAACTTCGCTTAAGAATCCAGTGGTAAGTAAGACATCTTCCTCTTCGTAAATAAGTTAACCAGTGAAGAAATTACCAATTCACACTTACTCTTACTGGTAAGAAGTGGTAGTAAAAGATCACGAAATGTAAATTAGCACCTACTTGAAAACTATTCCGGCGACTAGCTAACAACAAGCAGGGGTCGTCGAAGAAAAACAACGCAGAACGTATATATGTACATATTTTTAAAGATGACGCGAAAAAAAAATGAATATTATTTATTATGCGAACAGTTTTTATTTATAATGTTCAAAAATAAAACCTGATGAAATAAATGTAATAGGTTTTTTTTTAAGTATTGAGTTTCGTTGCCAATTTAATAATGTCACTAGAATTATTTTTGTAAAAATCAATGGTCACTGTTAAATTCTCATCGCTCAATAATCAGCAATATATTTAAATATTATTTAAATAATCGTATTTATATAGTCGAAAACCACAAGCCAAAAATAAATATGAATCGAGATTATCTTTGCGATTTTCTTTAAAGATAAACCGTCTTTTGTTTCAACAAGGATAGTACTGTTATTTTTTTTACATTGTTCTTATATAAACGTTTATTTTTTTGTTGTAATCTAGAATGCGTGCTCATGGCTATTAAATCTATACTTTCCACATTTAAGAGTAATAAGCTTAATGACTTTATTGAATTTACTTTATCTACCGCAGAACTAAATTTAAATTCGATTAACAATTCAATTTTCTAGAGCCTGGTTACCATGAAATATTTAAAAGGGAGATATTAAAGCGTATTGCTAATACAAAATATTAATCAAATAAATGATGATGCCAGTTTTTTTTTCAGATTTGTATATCCATTATAATTTAACCTATTAATTCAAATCTATAAATTGTGTGTTTTAAATTCCGTAATGATATCATGGCAGTGTTTATAGGAAGGTTTTATCGACCTTAAGTTATGTGCGTAATCTGTTGAAACGTAAGATGATATGAATCATTTAAGGCAAAGGAAGGAAGAAGGAAATACATTTAACTCAATGACTTTTATTTTAGTACTATGTTTTGCTTGAGACTTTGTCAACAAAAATATAATATTTTGAACTATAGCTTATTATTGACAAGGATTAGACGATATGTTGTTTTGAATTGGAGTTGTTTAAATGAAGCTATCAAATTATCAACATGTCATCATTCGATAGAGTAATCTATGCAATACATATTCTGTTTTATATTTCAACTTAAATTATGGTTACTTGTCACTTACTTTTAAAAGATTATATTAAATGTAACTTATTAGTGTAAAAAATAACGATGTCTGGCGTTTATGTCATTAGATCTTCAGTAACTTGTCATTATAAAGTTGTTAGGTTGCGTGAGAATTTAAGATATAATGATGCTTGTTAGTGATTGTCATAATTTAATGTATTTTATATGATAAATTGCACCTTGTTGTCATGATATACCTAACACAAATCTGTATAAATATATTGTTCTTGCCCAATAACATTGTCGTCGGCTTCTAGTCTAACGGATTTAGCTGAATATCGGTATTTTACGCGGAGCGACTGCCATCATCGTCATCAATACTCTTTACTGAACACAAATCTATGAGCTAAATATTTTTATGTTATGCTCTGCTTTGTCCAATTTATAGAATAATATTATATAGGGAGTTTGTGACACGATGACCAGGCCGCTTACCAAGGATTCAGTACATGATTTTTAGACCCTGGCCTGGGTGCAAAAAAAAACATCAAAATTTTTCACGCTCCGGAAAAACAGTCTTGGAAAAACTTTACAAATAAGAGAGAAAATCACAAATGTAAAAAAATAAGCTTGCGAAAAAATAATACTAAAAACTAAAAAATAATATTAAAAAATAAACCGCTAGCTGCAAAAAAATTTGATCGTTAAATTCTACAAAGAGGAAAATCTTTTATCAGAATATTCTTAAGTTGTCAGAACAAGCATAGCAAATGCATTGGGATAGTCTAGGTTACTCCTTCTTTACCAGTTGTCAAAATACCGGAAAACTATTTTGGTTTCTCGAAAAAATCATGACATTTTCGGTGATAAATTTTTGTACCTAAAGTCCCAATCATGTACTGAATCACTGGTGGCTTAGTCATGGTGTCATTTACACCCTATTGTATTAAAATAAACTAACAATTCAACAAATTGAGTATATTTTATTAGAAATATATGCACTTTCCTACAAAATTTACCTACTTTACATGCTTTTTTGAGAAAAATGTCTAAAAACTCTTTGAAAAACACATTTTCAGAAGAATTCACAAAACAAACTTTATGTGTGTCAATATAATTTGAGTGAAAAGTGAACACAGCAGTTACAGTAACTTTGTTTCGACTACAATGTGTGTTTGGAACGACCACAAAATACCTACGCTTCCTAGAAAGGGCCACGTTATAACCGTCATGCGGGGAGGTGCAAAGTGCTCGGACAACATTTGCTTAGGCCACTCACACCAGCAAATTACTTACACATAAGAAAAAAGGCTCGATCAAAATGAATTGACTGTTTACGTTACGTGTTTATAGCGGGCGCGCCTTGTTTGTTCAGCACTAAATAGAGGCAATTTGTACCTAACACTGGAGTCCTACATTGTACTATATTATTCATTGTAAATTAGGCTTATTTGTTTACAATCGGTTAATGTTTATGTGGCCATAATTTCCTCTTTTGACGCAATATATCATGACATTGCAGTAAAATGAAAATATTAAATAAAATACAGCCTTGAGGGTTGCTATTACAATTGTATTCTAATTGACGATCATTGATACCATAAGGACAGTTTTGGTTATCTGCCAAATCAGCTGCGATAAAAAAATTGTATAAATTAACAATAATGGTGACATTATGATGTCAATGATCGACGATTAGCACTGTTTGTACTGCCAGAGAAGACACAACACTAGTTTATTTAAGGCTTTAATTCCATTTTTTTAAACTACTCTATTAACATCTAATAGTTAAACTGGACCTGACACCCGACACTGGGCCAATCATGTTGGTGTTTTAATTTACATTTTCTCGGAAAATCGTTTCGTATGTCAGTGTAATGAATTGATGTTTTTCGCATTGCGTGCGGAAAAACGTGACCAGTATAAAGAACAATAATGATTAAAGTTATTATGTATTAAGTTATATATGAATATCTTAATGTCACATGTTTTGTTATTTATACTCATTTTATAGAATTTAAATTATATTACTGTATTGAGTATAATGTTATTCAAACCACCTTCTGTTGATAGTACATGCGATATTTGTGTGTTTGCGTGCTATATATAATAATATATGTTAATACATGACGGAAAACCTACTAAAAATGTACTATCTAAATGAGTTGGCATCATATACATATTTAATTTCGGACCGTTTAGCATACTAAGGTATTTTCCACGAGGAGTGTTTTGAAGCAGATATAACAAAATATAGCGCAAAGGTAGCAAATCAGCGCTGTATGTGTTTATACGGCAGCCTGTTTTCGTCGGATAGTGCACAAAAACTGACATTGCGGGTGAATGAATGCCGTCTTACTTTATACGAGAATTTGTTGCACATTGCACTCTACGCACTTCGTCGCATTGGCATTTAGAGATTCACAAATCTGCACTTAGGGTGATCGCGCAACGGTGTCACAGTATAAATATGTAACAGTATGGAAACTAAGCCTATTTCATAAAATAATTACCTACGCTCTATTGAAGCTATAGGGTTGACACTTTCAAACTTTTTGATATTGACTTTTTATGAAAAGAAAAGTGTTCTTTAGTGATCATTCAATCGTATTGGAATAACTAATTAACAAATAAAATTTAAATAGGTAATCTCAGAGCATCGGTTAATCTCAACAAAATACGGTACACAGTTTAATATTGACACATAACAACTTGTAGATCTTTGTTTTTTTTTATTTTATTTATCTAAATATTACAGCACGCGGCGTACAAAATGTAATTTAACATAACATTACAAATTAAAATAAAAGAGAGGGCTAAAAGGGTAAAAGTTACAAATTATTTACTTAAAAATACTTTCGTCTGCTACGACAGGTACGAAATTATTTATTATTAAATTTAATTGTGTAAAAAATTCTCATTCTTATAAACAGCTTTTTTAAATAAACAAGGAAAGTGTACTACTATAAAAGAGATTTTGTCCAATTCTTTGTAAATGAATTCAGCTACTTTGCAGTTTATGTGTTGTTTTTTAAAGCAATAACGAAAAATATCATCCATTTTTTGGATATATTGAACAAAATCATCTGGTGGTCGGCGAAATTTTAAACGTGACCACTCGCTTCCACGCGGCACTCGCAACTGACAGCACCGCGACAATCGCTTAGGGGTCTCGTCGATGTGCATGTTTATGTGTGCGTGCCGTTTCGAACGTCTGTAGGTAGTTTCCGTACTGTTTGTACATATTTATACTGTGACGGTGAACGAATCTACCAACTTACTGATTATTTGATTGAATGGCAGGCACATTTTTTTCTTAATGCTTAGACTGGATATATTTAGACGTTGTTTTGTTTTAAATTTTTTATACTCTTTTTTGACTTGACTAGATGTAAATTACTTAATAAAACTAGTTATCTATCAAGGAAAACTACTGAATGGGTGTCAGTACTAGATTTTTCCTAGCTGATTTATCACTTACACATAATGAAACATTCCAAAGGGTACGAGATCTTGAGCAAAAGATAACATACAGTTTTAATTGTATAAAAGCTTAGGGGTAAAAAATCTATGAGTACTCACAGTTTGGCGATTTGTATCTTGTCAGCGTCATTTTGCCTGCCGAAGTCATGCCAGGGCCTCGTGCGGGGCGCCTGTGAGGGCGAGTGGTGCGCCGAAGGGGTCCCCCGCCCGTCTTCACCGACGCCGGGTTGCTGGCATATCACCGTGTAGTCGAACGACTGCACCAGAATAAGACACTGTTAATATTCTGTTTGTGGGTTGTTCTTAAGCGTAAACAATTGCATACGAAGACGATATTGTCGTCTCTATTAGCCTTAGATATAAAAAAGTGAGTGAAATACGCAGTTATTTTAGCCTGCTGCCCAAATCAACGAAAAATCGGATCAGTTGCTTGATAAAGCTGACAATAATCAACAAATATTTGGTTACATGGTAACGATTCGGATTTTTGTATGCAAAAAGCAATGTGCACATTATGCACTATTCAACAGCTACCTTTATTATGCTCAAGTTGACTAAGTAGTCAGTTTGTATGAACATATGCTATTGGGAGTTCCCTTTTAAGGGCACATTTCCTTGCCTATGCCACCCGACAGGGCTCTTGAGCGCTGAAATGTATGTAGTTTTAAAAGCCTCCATGCATTTCAGCGCTCCAGAAGCTATAAATCTCAAGATCCGTGCCGGAACTCTATCAGCATATTAAAAATCTACCGATTGTCATCTCATTTGAACTAACACACATTTATTAACACATTCAAACATGTATGTATATCACAATAGGAATTTTGTCTCATACCCTTCTTTTTTTTTGATTAGGTTAGTCTCAGTTATTTTCAAATATCCATCCAAAGGGGGAACAATTAAATAAATAAATTAAATTGTTATCTATTTTTATTGACGATTCAAATCTAAAACACTAAAATGCATGTTTGTTGGAGGTCATTTTACATACAAACTAAATAATTAAAATAATAATTTTGAAAAAATGGGTTCCAACGAACATGCATTTTAGTGTTTCAGATATGAAAAATAAATAAAAACTGAATAATATTAAAGTTAAACCCAAATAACTCTATATAGTATGGCAAACAGTCAAGCAATTATTCCCCCATGATTTGTTCATTGAAAGGTATCAAAGGTAAATATTTAACTTTTTACTTGTCAGTAAATTAGTGAAGTATCTACGTACTTAAAAAATGATATCAACAAACTACTACTATACTACCTGCGTAACTATAACGGTTTCTTCCCATTGAGCACATATTTCTTATGATTATCACCTTAGTTCTAAATGATATGTTGTGTTATTTTGTGACCATTTTTTTCATTTATCCATTCTATTACTAGCTCCACGATTGTACTCTTCATAACTTTTGGTAGATACGATCTTAAGAAGTGGTAAAAACAACGACTTGTAAAGATATATTAATGTCGCAATCTCCCATATATTAAATCTAATTGGCAACTAATTTATGATAATGGCCGAACATTAAAATATCATTGTAATTACGTCACCAGTACCTTAAAGACATTCAAACTAATTACAGTTATTTAATGAAATATAGAGCTTTCGATATTTTACAAATATGGAAAGTAATTTATTAAATTATACAAGGGAATAGGCATTCACTATGTAGCTGAGTACCAGACAATGGTAGTAGGTAAGTTAAGGTGTCAATTCGAATATACTGTGTCAGCCAAGTCTGTCTTTTACGTGGACAAAGGGAGAAATAATTAAATAATAATATGCAATGTAGATCAGTTGGGTGGGTAAGGCAATAGTTAAGCTGCGTTCACACTGGTTCACGCAAAACATGAAATTTTACATATCTACATATCTACTCTTTGAAAACAAAGACTACATCTTAGCCTACACCAAGAATACAATTATCCACCAGTCATAATTGTGAGTACATATAGAATTGAATTTCCAAGATTATTGGCTCACATACGGCTCTATGTGTCTGACTGTACCCACATTAGTAAACAATATTTTCTCGATGTGAATACAGCTTAACCAAGTCGTGATCGCCGCGCCCTGGAAACTGAAGTCCTTCAAAACCACTTAGTGTTACGTGGTAGTACATACCAACAGCATGTCAATCTGTTGTTTTATATGTAAACTCATAAATTTGCAGTCAAACGCGAGGTGTTCGCATTGTTGCGAAGGCCTTGCGTGGAGCTTCCATTGTCTTACGTCGAAGCATTAGCAATTACCTGCCTATTATACTTATCTATTAGCAATTATTGCTTATTGCTAACGTTCTAATAAGACTTATTAGCTATGCCAACTTTAACATGATGACTAATAGAATCTGATTCGCAACTTTATGGAAATTAAATTTTCCAAATATTTTTTGTCCTGATTAGTGACTTTTCAGTTGGTTGATCAATTCTATCTAAGCAACTTTACTAAGCAGTTATCATTTGTTTTTCATCTACTATAAATGAAACAATACTTGTTGGACAGTCTTGTTAGATACGCTTTACCTACATACAAATGAATGTTTACTATTTATGACACTTGAATGCGATTCTCTTTCATTTTGCGCTTGATCAACAACATGTGTTAGTTTTAATACAATGTATCAATTGTCCTAGAGTTTATTAATTATTTTAATCTTCAATCTATACAAATCGTTTTGTTTACACCACATTCTTAGAATTTCACGTAGGTACACCTATTCAACTTAATTGATATTACGTAAAGTATACGTAATATTGAACTAATTGCGTGTAAGCATTAAGTTAGATAAAGTGATTACGATAAAAATACTAGGCAACACTTTGTGCGAAACCTCACAATATAAATAATTGTCATTCCAAAGAGTTGCAATAACATAATCAATTCATAATACATACAGCTAATAATGAAAAGTTCGAGAGCGCGGGTGGGCTTCGGCGTATGCAAATGACCAATCAGAAGAAATGGTACTATTTGCAATTTTGATCAAAAATGTTAATTTTACATGCAGTTGTATAAATGTACCTAGATCTTGTAGCTAACTGACGTTGTAGCCTGCTCTGTCAGTAATGTTTCATATGCCTTGTGAAGCCAGCAATACAAAATGTAATCGATGGACGAAGTAATGAATCGTAGAGCACTCTCAAAGAGTTGGCGCCCAACAGATGAGGTGATCGTCTGTTGGATGTCAATCTGTAAGAGTATGTGGAGTGTAATTGTTGTAGTGTTAGTGTGGTGTGTTTGCCCGCCCGCCCGCGCCCGTGATCTAGCACCGACCTGCTGAACTGTGGATGTGTGGTCCCGAGGGGTGACAGCGTCCGCTCCAATGCCGCTATCCGGGGACGGCAGATCCACCGTGAGCCCCGCGGCTGCGATCACGCTCTTGCTGTGATAGCGAGGGGTGCCGTATCGGTCACTGAAGGCGGAAGCCGAAGCCGGCTCCGCGTCAGCGTAGGGTGGTGCCGCCCTCTGCTGGTATCCATCGCCGACGAAGTACTCCCTGTAGTAGGGTTCGCCGGCGAAGGTCGCCGGTTGGCGGGAGTACTGGTCGCCGTAGGGGGTGGGACTGGGGGTGCCTGGTGGCGCGAACATCTGGGCTGCGTACATAGCCGCGTCAGGCAGCAAGGAGCCGGCTGAGGACGCCCGCGATGGCACCGGGGATGGCGAGGCAGCTTCGCCTGGCTCACCGACCGCCACCTGCGGACACACGCGTCTGTTACACGCGCTCTCCCACGACAATTGTCCGCCTCGCAACGTCGACGCGTACATGCCGCGTCCAAGCACAGTTCACAGCTACACGTACACTAATGTCGCTGATTGTTTCACGTTCACGATATCAAGGGTTGCAATCCCGGAAAAGCTGAAAAGTCCTCGTCGATACACCGGGCGGGCAGCACTGGCCGGCCGAACAAGGGCGCGGGCGGGCGCGGCTAGTGCGTCGCGAGCGCAGTGCTCGGCGCATCGTACGAAAACCGCGATAAATAATACATGAGTGACCGGTAAGGTAAGTGTGTGAGTGCGTGCGCGCGCGACGGCGGCGTGCGGACGTGTGACGCACCTTGTGTCGCGGCGGCTTGAGCGCGTGCGGCTCGGGCTCGTCGACCACCTTGCGGCTCAGGTCCTCGGGCTCGCGCTTCACGAGTCCCGCGTGCAGCAGGCCCGACAGCTCGGCCAGCTCCGCCCCGTGCGCGCCATTGGCTGCCTTGAGCGCCGCGCCGGCCCTGCGGAGGGGAGACACGCGTGATTGGCGACGTGCGCGCAGCTCTATCCGACCTCGCCGTGCGCGCGCGTCGCCTGGCCGCTACGACCCAAACACTAACATTCTCGCTCTAGGTGCTACACACTGTCAAATTGTCACATGCTATTTTCCTGGCAATCAAAATACAAATAAAATTATCATACTTGTTGCAAATCGCAATGTTATTTACATTATTGCAAGGTTCACTTTATACTTCGTAGTAATACCCTCGATAAAGTTATTTTACAGATATCTAGTCCACACTCTACTTAATCGAATAACACTTTATAAATTAGAATAAATTAAAATTGTTTACATACATATTGTAATGAGCACTAATTAGAAATTGCATTATACTCCAGAAAATACAGCCGAAAATATTGGCCTTCTAGACAATATTGGCGTGATAATGTTTATTTTTAGATGCATGGCTTATATTGTGACTTACGATTTTTTGCATTTGATGTTACTTCGGTACCATTATTTGTTCATTCTATTTTATAATGTTTTTTTTTATTTATTTTACCCGATATAAATATGACCCGATAATCTGGGCGATTTTATTCCTGCTTTTTACGCGCTGATAAGAAATCAGTTAAATTTTTATTTTCACAAGCATGTACCGCCATCTATACACAGCACACGGAACTTCTCTCTTCATAGAGAAAAATATGTACTAAGAAGTTAATACAAAAATAATAATTACTCTCGTATTTCCAAAATATATTACCTTCATTAATGTATTAATTCCATACTTAAAAATAAAATTTTTTGGTAATATCCAAGATACACAGCTAATTTTGGTATATAAAAAATATTTTTTTTTTCATATATCTCATAGTTGACCAAAAAATTACTATTGGGACACAGAACAGTATTTTTATTCCGTAATTTTACTTTTCCTTGGGATTATCAACTTGATTATTTGATATATTACTGGATTGCTTTCGACCAATTATTATATCGATGAGTATTACAAACGCCACTATTGATGACAGATTGCAGGTAAGTTGGTGATGACAAATAATTACCTATTAAAATTATAACAATGAAGTGCTACGAAGTGCTACGACACAGGCTTTCGTAGACGTTTCGTAGCACGCATTGTTGTTTATACTATAGTTAACGATTGCATACATTTTTTATGATGCATTTCCCAAAACTATAGCATTTTTATAACAACGTGTTATCTTAATTTTTTTAACTGATGCTGTTTGCGGCTTCGCCAGCTACAAAATAAACTGTTTTATTTTGTGTCTCATCTGAACAAACATCAAGATATAATCTTTAGAACATTTGTTGAGCCATTTAATGTGAGTATCTAAACATATGACCATGTTTTCTCTGTATTTATCCATTTAGGATAAAATCAGGGTAATACTTGCATTCTTCGTATAAGTTAAATCTGGTACACATATTTTGGCGTGCTTTAATACCGCAGTCAAATATTAAACACTCACAGGAATTATCATAGTTAAATATGTATTTAGGCACGTCAGAAGTAGGTTGAGTCACATCTAATAGCTTTTCCGAGTTGATTTACATGAAAGCGTTATGATTTGTTTGCATGTGCAGGCAGGTAGGCTGCTGGCAGGCTTAGCCACGAGCGGTGCGGGGCGCGGCGTTCGTCGGCGTTGTCAGCGCGCGCCGATTTATGATAATTGAAGACATGTTTCACCGGCGCTCAGATGTTTATTTTAGATAAGAGAGTCTCGCGGCACTATTTCATGCGTCCGAATTGGCCGGGACGCGCGACCTCCCGCGAGCTGGACGCGCGGACGCCACGGACGCGGCCCGTGTCCGATTGCAATTCTCGCTTTGCCCATTCTTCACGATTTATGCACGCGATTTGTAAGAGAAACGCGAGGAGTGTGAAATCGCTCATTCGATAAGATAAAGCTCTGACGTGTAAAATATTCCTGAACGCAATGCCAAATTTTCGCGGTATGGAATAAAAAAGCTCGAAAGTATGTACATTTTCTCTTGGATCTCAGATGATCGTGGATTTAATGGTCATATGCACTGATTTAATTAAAATACGGTTGGATCGTGGATTCATTGATTAACTTCTAGAGTTTAGTGTCTCATAAGTATTAATAAAGCTCATTGACACTGAATTTAGTTAGAAACCATCTGATCAGGTCTTAACTGTGGAACGGATCTAAACTGTGGAATTCATATGACATTACCTATCTACCTTTAAAACAGAGATATGAATCGGAATTAATTGATCTGCCTAACAACCCCATTATTAATTCAACAAAATAAATAACGAATTGATTGATTTTTACAAAAACCTAACATAACATCACGCCTATTTTACCCAGAAGGGTGTGGCAGAGGTGTACAATATCCACATTTTAGCTGTTATATTTAAATCATGGGGTAGGGGTTGAGCCTATCGCCATCCACCGCACATAATTCCAATTAAAATACTTATTTCTTTTTTTCAGATTGTCACGAGTAAAAATACTTATTTGTTTATTTTTGCCCAGTATTATAATTTGTATCCATCATAGATTTATTTCATAGATAAACCGTTCCATAAATTCATGTGTAACATGTGAGATTTTGCGTCGTATGCAAATTGCATGATTGGTATAAATCCTTGGCGGGTATGCCGGCGGCGATAGACATCGGTATTCATGGCGAGGAGCACAATGCCGTGTTTGCTTGTCGCTCATTGTCGACGCCTGCAGCGACACAAAGAGAGCCCTGATGACAGCTGACGAACGGCAAAGGAGCCCTGCGGCCCTGGGTGGGTGCTCTTAGTAGGTCTTAGCATAGGAATAAAATTTAAGCAATGCCTGACGAATACTTTTCTTTATTTGTAATTTTCTTTACTTTATGCAATTTTCGCTTTCCCTTCATGTTGATTAACTCATTACATATTTAAAGTTATTGTATTTCTATATTTATATTTACTTAGTTTCTAGAATAACATTAACTGTGAAGCAAATATTTAAACGCAATGTATAAGTGAATATATTATTTCTGCACGCAGTTTTTTTTTTACTAACGAATGATTACTATTTATCAAAAGTATTGGAAAAGTAAAGACAAACAGCTAAATCGAACGCAATATGGCTTTGTTACCTATATCTGTATTTTTGATCTTGAATCCTTAACTTTGGGGTTTCATTTTGTAGTATCTATAACATAACTAATATTATGCCATACGAATTTGATAAGAGATTATACTTATCTTTAACAGGAAGGGTGGAACCTAAAGATACTGTATAATTCAAGCGTTACAATATATCTCAAAGTTATCAGGTAGCGGAATAAATTTCCAAACTGTTAATCTGATATCAGTGTCATGTTGCCCGCGATTTACATAACAGTAAAAGTAATAAAAAGCAAGAATGAACATCATCTCTAGCTACATTTTACATGCAAATATACATTTTCTTATCAAAGGTGAATCAGTTCGTCGCTCGGATGCAATTGCCATTATAATTATTTGCAATGTTTACTTAACACCCTTTCACACATGATGAGATCTCGACAATGCGATGCTTAGGGTGCATCCGACCCCTGCACCCCGCTCATACATGCATTCAATGCGTTTATCGAAATACCTCTTAGAAATCACAAAGGGCACCATTCATACCTTTTATTTTTAAGGAATCCTTGCCAGGAATTCTTAATACTTAAATCATATCAAGACAGTCATAACAATCCGTTATTTTTTGTCTTTAGTGATACATTTTGGAATAAGTTGTGGTAGAGATACCGTGTAAACAATACAAACTTACTTATAATCTACACCTACATACACCTGCCTTTGCAATATTGATCTACATTTACAATTTAGGCGCTTCAATCTTTGGTTAACGTTTCTTAAGTTGTCTGTAGTCTTATGTTGCTTCAAATAACTACACTAAAAGAGAGTATGATATTATTTCTATGATAACAGATAGTTACATATAAACCCATTACATTTAATAGCTATATCCCGAATATGGTAGACCGTATTGCTATCGTTATCTCAGACATTAATGCTAAAAACTCTCATGTTATTCAACGGAACTTCGAGATAATAAGCTAACACAAGCGCAGCGGTCGCTATCTATATCAAAATCTGAAGCAGTGACAGTTTATCCATCGTTTGATGAATTGATTACAATCTACCAACGATAAACGAGACGAAGGAGGCGCTTGCAGCGGATGCGACCAACGTAATTTCATTCTATTTGAATATATCATTCGTCTAAATGTAGGTTTATTGCTACTTTTCTCACGGAACTAATACATTATCAAAAAGCTTTAATTGAAAACGATTTCGCCATTTGTCTTAGTCATTAAAATGGGTGTTTGATTACGCATAACTGTCTCTGCTTGATTAATTTCCTGCTCGTCAAGCGATTCCCTAAACCTAATTAACTAAGTGCCTGAGTGAGTCGACACCAAAAAGTAATAATAGCTCGCAGCTGGACACCGATTTGCGTGCGCCTCTCTAACGGCGATAATTTAAAGTCTTTGCGCAGCTGTTCAATGGGAAATATTCGCATGATAAAGAATGGTCAAGAATGAATGGTCAAGCCTCGAATACATATTTCGCTACGTGATGACCGTCACAGGGACATAACGATGTTACCATCTTTTTATTCATTATCCTCGTAAGAGGGTCGCTTATATCCAAGCGAATTGAATGGCATTAACTACTGTCTGTCTAACAATACCGACGTATCTTCAAGAGGAAACCGGTTCTAGTCCTAAATGGGTCACACGGTTCCAACTCCCTGGGTTTTTGTTAAACCACCGCGACTTAACGACACATGTGCTGAGCTCATTCGCTAAATTATGTTATTCATTTTTTATACATAGCAAAATTAATGCAATATTATAGAGTCTAGTAGGTATTCGGAAATATTACAAGAATACCCAAGTTGGTGAAATAAATGACTGTAAAATATTATGCTACGCGATTATGAGCTGTCCTTTAGGTTACAAAACACTGCCTGCTAACTTACATAGTAATTAAATACACAAATAATTTCTATCATTACCTCGTAAAATAAGTTAAGTACATTAGTGTGGAGAAACCGAGTTCCCGTTAGTACGGCAAGTGCGAACAGTGACAGGGTCAAGAGGGCGAGGCCCTCCCCGGAGGCATCCCGCCGCGCGTTTCTATGCTAATCTCAGCGTTAGTATTCGACAGCCTCCGACAACTATTAATGGTTATAGCCGCCGCCGTTTCCATTTAATACCCGTAGCATCCGTGTAGTTCTAAGCTTAGAACTTAGCTGCGCCCGCGCACAACGCAATGCGTTTACGAAACGCTTTTACGCCTACGTGCACCAATCTCGAAGGAATACAGATGGAACTAGTTCATTTCTACATCTATCGAGCATTCAATTCAAATAATACGAGCGATTTAGACAACAAATAGTGTGCTCCAAACCTGACGATGCACTGGCGCTGAAGTATTAGCATACAAACGCATTCGGAGACAGCGCGGATGGGTGCGGGCGAGCTGGAGCATTCGTTATAATTTTGAATGTATGAATGAGCAATCGTGGCGCGTTGAACCGCGCGCGTGGGACGCGTGCTGACAATGGCTCGAGACAAGTCCTGGGCGTCCTTGTCAATGTGAGCCGCTTCCAGCCACATCCGTCTATTGTCATTATTTGTATTTATGCACTCCCGTAAACAGTGACGAGCATGACAGGCGGAATGGAGCGAGCGCGCCATGTGTCACATTCTGGAGCGCAGCTTCGATGGAAGCCAAGGAACGGACGAGGCGCTACCTCCAGCAGACCCTCAGCCGCGCCGACGTGTGTGGTGACACGTGGGAGGCTTTTACCACTTCGACAATTCTCTATTCTTATGTGAACAACCTACATACACTACATCTCTGAGCTTTTATAGTAATGCGACTTACGCATCCATATTCAACATGCTTTTTTGTATTCTATAAGTAGTTTACAAAATTAACATTATTACGGATTCAAAACTAGTTTCCTTTATAAGTAGTATTTATAGAACATAATAAAACTTCCATAAAAGTTTAAATGGTCTGTATAGGGTCAAGTTAACATTATGCACTCGTTGTATTAAGAATGTGACACGCCGTTTGCTCATTTTTGCGCCTCTATTCAAGGGATGCTGTTAACAACCTCTTTCAAAGAGCGAGTATAATTTGATCGGGGTCGCATTTCTATGGGAATTCGTTGAATGCACCGACTGTATATATTATCATTTGGTTTATTTGGAAAAACGTTCTTCGGTGTGTAGCGTATCTTATTTTTATAAAACTTCGGCATTACTTTGCATATTTTAATACTAAATTATAAAAAGATAAAATACGTATTTAGTCCTATCGTCAACTCCCTTAATATTTTAAAAATTTTTCAAATATATATGAAAATGGTAAATTTCTAGCCTCATTTAAATGAATTAAGATTAAGTCATCGATAAAAATATCTAAAAATCAAAATATACATGTTTTTGCAAAAAGAAGTCAAATAGCCAAAATATGCAAATGTCGGCATGATATACAGCATAATACAGGAGCAGGTACAAAGGGTGCTGGGTTTCGCTTGGAGTCGCGAACTGCAATTTCGTTAATCCCGCCATAGGTATTCAAATGAGGAGCTATGATTTATTGAGTGGAACATTAACATTTTTATTATTTGTTATTCTTACACCTTTCGTTGGGGCCGGAAGCTTCGCGGCCTCTTGTCTCAGTGTATTCGTCCGTGAGACTCGGCAACACACACCCCGCCTGCGTTTCATACAACAAAAACTCCACTACAAAAAGATTGCACATTATCATAGTTTACATATAAATTTTACGCAAATTCATTGAGTATTCACCGCCACGAATTCGGCGTTTATAATGATAATTGCTCCGATACACGAACGTTCGATTTGATGTACGGCCGTGAGAATCGACGATTGATTTTCCGCGATCATTCTCTGATTCCACTTGATTGTTAGATCGATATTTGAGATTGGATTTGCATATTCAATTATTTTACATATAAGTCTACTTGTTTGTACAACGTATTAGTTCTAATAAATAATTAATTACGCTCAATATGTACGTGCTGATTACATTTTTGATCGAAGGCTAAGTAAAATATTTTGACTTAAAAATTTGTTGACATGTCGCCATATCATATGATTATTATGTCATATAATAAAGGTATATTAATATGTAGTCTGAATGATTTAATAATGCTTATTTGCGTAATTATGACTAACTACCAGAGATACAGGCCAGTACAGTCCTGCAAGAGCAATATGTAGTAACTCTTCTATGTATGTCTTGAATAAATAATAGAGACAGCTTTTATATTCATGTAGTGGTGCACCAGAGTATTCTGTAAAACAATGATCGAGGGATATTTTTTCTGGTTTCTGATTTAGACCTACTAAAGAATTTCATATATAGCAACCAGAATATAATCACACTAGAGCATAGTACGGACTTGTAGTTGATAAAGAAATATTAGATTAGTAATAATAATGATGTGATTAGGACTCACGGCCAGACATCTACAAGTTTAGCATCTTTGTGTAAGGTGAGGTGTGTGTCCTGTCCCAGCGGCGGCAGCTTGTAATACTCGATGGGCTGGCCGTCGTCCACGGAGCCCAGCACCGCAGACGTGGCGGCGCTCAGCGGGTGCTCCGCTCCGCTCGAGTAGTACGCGCGCCAAGACTCCCCGCTCACCTCCATCACCTCCTTGCGTCTCCTGTTAACAAAACAACTTCATTAAATTCCAAACATACTCAAACACAGACACGTTTTACTACGTGTAGCTTTTCATTCAATCCGTAGAGTAAATCGAGTAAACATAGCGTAAAATACTGGTATACAAAACCACCGTAGTTTTACGAATGAGCCGACTTCAATTTACGAACCAGTTATTAGGCGTGACCATTTTGGTACGGATACTGACCTTTGATGGTACCACCGGCGGTCATCGAGATGTGACGCTACGTTTGCTAATTGTTGCGCACACAACGTGATTCAGCAGAGCTGGTGTCCGGTGCGAGAGTGAAATTACTAGTTATTGGAACGAGCTCGCGGCTCGCAGGGGCGTTGTCTAATTCGGGTGAGTTTATGCAAGTTCGCAGTAGTACTCATACGTCACGCGGCCGGGTCGCCTGGTGCCGCGCAACCTGATGTAGAACAGGTCCGAACCACTCGCAGAACCGGAAGGATACGAGGCAAATCCCTGCTCCCTCGCTAACCAGTTTAGGTCGTCTGACGTCACACCCAGCGGTATCCGACGATGCAGACAAATAAATAAAAAATGTTGGAAGCACGCGTCGGACGGGTTTGACCGGATCGTAGTTCTACCTGATTCCTGTTCCTGGTGTGGCATAACATCTCGCCATTTGTTGTAGACAATGTGACATACATACATAGACACTATCCTATCTACACTAATTTTATCAAAATCGCCAATATCTACGATTCGTTTCTTCCTGTCAATCCTTAACCCATATTCGTTAACACTATATTAAACAATATATATGCTGCCATTGGTTGCATTCATTTTCACATTGATTGTGTTTACCGACATAAATAATGTTGTTCGAATAGAAGTGACTCTTTTTTTGCACAAAATATCTGGTAAGAATTAGCAAGCTGCGATAGCAAGAACTCTTGATATGCAATTATGTTAGGTAATCATTGAATTAAGCTAGCCTACAGAATGTCGCGTTAGTGTCAAGTGAGAATAGAATGTGCGAATTGGATCAGAGAACTGGAAAAGCCAGCTTCTGGCATTTAACCAGCCGAAGCGTGAGTCATTTGACGAGTTAACTGGCAGGCGGTGGCGCAGGGGCCGGGCGGCGCGGCTGCACCACGTGAATGAGATTCCGGTAGGTGCGCACGTAAAAATCGTGCAACGAATCTAACAGGTTTGCTGGGGTCCTTGCGAGGCCATCGGGACTGGTCTAACCTGCCCTGTGCAGCTGAACCTCGAATTGCCGAACGTTTCCTATCATGCTCACTACGAATACATGTAAACACCCGAGCTTGTTTACATTAAGAGCTCGTTCACTATAATAATCTCAGAAAGTATTCGGCACGGTGTTACACAAGAGATTTGTCAAAGCGTCGCTTGACTGGCACGTCTATAAATAATTAATTGATTACTCTTTTCTCGACTGTCAATTGTTCGAGCCATTTAATGTTTCGCAATTTGCTTCTTGTGTATTTGTTTGCTGTTGAGAATTGAATGGAGCGATTAGAAAGTATCGCGCACAGCTGTCACGCAGACGTGACGTATGCTGGAGCGGAACGGATGACAGCGAGCAAAGGGTTGGAGATGCCTTCGCAACGCAAACAATACATTCGACACGGCCATTTCGTGCACGACTTTTTTTCAGACAACGGAGACGTCCTTAATTCTAGAGGCACCTAATCTATTTGGTCATTCATTCTTAAGCTAAATCAAAGCCATCGCCATTAAGTTGAGTAAGCTCTGTTAGATAAAGAAAATGTTGAAAATGCACGCTCGAGTGAAAGCCCGGCTTCGAGGTTGTCTCGAAGAATATGAATTTTGTGCTCGATCGAGTCGGAGTCGCCGCGGGATGGATTTATCTGTGGTGGAGCACAGAGCAGCGATCAGTCGGCAGCGGCGGTTTCGAAAGGCGGCGCTCGTCCACGTCCACGTCCGGTGACGCGTCCAACTATCGATCATTCGGTTCGTTAATAAATAACACGTTGGCGTCTCTCGCCGCTTATCTGCTGCTCGGGCATGTGGAAAAATTTGGTGTAGGTGTCGTAACGGAGCGGCACGCATGTCTCGTGGGGTTGCGTGCGCCCGCCTGCCGTGCTTATCCTCTGCGGTCGTTGCCTCGCCGCCCAACCTTCCTTATTAATCTCTTAATTAAAACCTGAGAAGCTAAAGGATAAGGAATTACTCAATAATTTTCTATTACACCTGCGTAATAAGCTGTCGTAGCGCTCTCTACGCGGTCAGACAATCTTACAAGTACCAACGCAGCACGAAATGAACGGAAACAGATAAATAGGTATCGTTGGGTGATCATGTGCAAGAGACTTTCACGTAGATCTATTTAACCTGTCTCATATGCAATAACCTCACGTAGTTACATATCCATAAAAGCTGGCTCTCTGCAGATATACCTATTGAATGACGCGTTAGTGCGGCGGCGCGACGGTGGAACAGGCCTCACCTCTCTCACCCGGCAGGTGCAGCGCGTCGCGACGTGCAGTACCACTCAAGGGAAAGTGCAGGGTGCGGCTCAAATCTACGCATGTTTTATCATCGATGATAAGAGAAACTAGTACCTATCACCGCTAACGACTCATTACCCGCGACGAGCCAGCGCCTAACTCGATGTGATACAAACTGATGATATACACTATTATTTTTCATTAGCCCGTAAATTACTTTGTACGTCGGATACATAATAATAACATATGAAACCTGATCCTGCTTGCTGAAGCAGTCTCAAATAATTATATTATAATAATAAACTGTTTACAGTTTTTTAGTTGGCTATTTTATATCAGTTCCCATAAAGCAAAAAAATCGAAATTGACAAATTAACTACGTGTATTTAAGTAGACTCTAACGACTATCTGGTTAAAAAAGTAACGTAGGTTGAGAATTTGTATTTACCGGCGGCTTCGGACTATTATACCACTATTTTTAATTATGTTAATTGCCTCTCAAAACAATGGTTACTGTGCCAATTCTGCAAAAGTGAAAATGTGTCATTAATAATCCATTTTGTATTCCCACATTAAAGCTAACGATTGGAGTTGGAATGTGGATTCGCTGCATTTTGTCAATTAAAGAATTCGCTCCGTCGGATTGTAGCAGCGCTGAAGGCACACTGTTATGGCGGCACAAAAAGTGTACATTCTTCATACCAGTATAAATAAATAAGGGATGAGTACAGGGAGCAGTGAGCAGCCACGCGGCGCAAAACAGTAACTAAACGAGGAGCATTTTCGACAAACCTCTTTTTGCGCGTTGACGAGGAACGCATATGCGATGATTCATTTACGGAGTTCTTCACCGTACAAGTATGGCCAACATTATTACTTCTGTTTTCTTGGCAGCATTATGTACGGTCAACAAGAAATGTTTTCTCAGAAATATGCGCCCACGCAGATTAAAGATGGAAACGCAACATGGGCACTAAATAAGTCATGTCTCCTGTCCGCGTAACTAGAAGCATTCATGTCGGAAAATTTAATATCGTTCTATAATTGCAATTATTGCCGCTAAGCCAGAGACAATGCACCGATAACTAGCTGCATTGACCATAGATATCATGTTTGGAGACAGGAATCTCATCTTGAAAAGCTTTAATTGTGCGCACTGATTTACGATGGATCTTTCTTTCTTTTGTTATTCTGTTACTTACAACAAGTAACAAAAGTTATTTGATCGTTAACTTATAAATAAAAGGGGTGATATTGATACATCGATTAGTTGCGTTTTGGTGGGGTTCTTTCTTTATTAACCAGTGTTATAAATGTAACGTGGAGAATGGAGTTATGTATTGTTTATATTTTATTCAAGGATAGTAACCGTTATATTTCATAATAATAATAACCAGTATTAAATACCTTTTGAAAAAACTTGACCATATTCACCTCATTTTATGAACTCGTATAATTTTATTTAAAATCTGAAGTATGACAGGAAATAAAATTTGATTCAAGGCGCATAAAGTTCTTATTCAGTCTTTTGTAAGCGTTAAGTGACCGTTGAGTGACAACAGTGCAGTAGATTGACACGGAGCGCTGTGGTTGAATGCGACGCTAACTCGCGATTAAAAGAACTGCTCTTTGTATATTATGCGAGTTCGCTCGACTGACACACCGGAACTTTGTCCAATAAAGACGTCGTTTTTTGTCAATGCTCTGTACATCTCTGTCATTATAGAATTTTACACATCTCGATATTTTTGAAGTACAGTTGCAAACAGAATTTAGTGAAGTGAACTTTATAAAAAAGAAAAGTGAAGTTTATAATTGTAAAATGATTGACTCTGTCCATTTACGACTTCAATGTGAGAGACAATTTTGCCTTTTAGCAGAGCAGCCCGAGGGGAAGTGCGGAAATCGAGACGGTATCGAAGGCCGCCTGCATCTGTTGTCGTCTCGTACGAACATACTCGCAATTACTCCGAACACTACAAAAAATTACCAACCACTTATCATCGATCATTTTAAAACGAATTAATATCCCGTTTTAAAAGCATACATGAGTTAAACGCTAAATATTTTGTTATCTTGGCATTATATACGAGTAAACTAAGAATATTCTCAGATCACAAATGGTCACACAAAAAATATTACACTAATCGTCTTAACGGTCGCGCCTCGAAGCCTACAAATGTTTCGGTTTATCTACAAATCAAAATGATATATTCAATCGAAGTTGCACGCATTAAGCCCTAGTTAAGCTCGCGTAAAGTGTCTTATTAGAAGAGTTACGAGCTTAGAAAGAAGGAACGCCCGCGGCGCCCGCTCCTCTCTAAACCCAAAATAAATGCTTCGTTTCCGTTTTGTCTGACTTTTCTAATTTGAATGCCGTGTGTGGTCCACGCTCATCGAGAAGGCGTTACTTAATAGCTCATCCAGCCATTCTTATAAATCAGACCCACTGCTATTATAAATCTGTAAACAATATAAATAGTGTAAACTAATAACGTAATGTTGCGGTGACGAAATAAATAAGAAAGGGATATCGCGCTGTTATCTCGTCGGAGTAAAAAAAGAGAACAATCGTGAAGTGAGCTCATTTCGCCGCGCAGTTCTGTCAGTTAGTCATGTTTGGGCTGAGCGACTCGCATCGGCTGATTAAAGTCTGCACGTTTCAATGGAAATGTTAATGCTCTCGATTGTGTGCTAAACGTGATACTCACCGATCGGCCAACTGAACAAAGAGACCATATCTATAAATTTCATGATGCGAACTATACGAATAAAAAACCCATGAATGACACTACAAATGAATTTTATTCTTTAAAGTAGCAATAGTAAAAACTTTGATACGTTTTCTTGGATAGATTCGGCTGCTGTCCTTAAATCAGCATGAAGATATAAATTAGGAGCGAGACGCACAAAGAGACGCACGGCCGCGCGGTCTCCCCGCAATGCTGCGTCGTGGCCGCGTCGCGCCGCGCATTGTGCCGTGCGAATTGAAACAGGTTGCGGCTGGCAGGTATCTATATAACGTGATTTATGCCCGATTATGTTATACTGCTGCGACTATAATTAAACCGCGAAGCCATTATTCCCCAAAGATCTACAAGTTCTGTGACACGGCCCACGGAAATATGGCAATGTTGATTTAATGCGCTGAGATTTGTTATCTCATTGTTTAACTCAGACGGACTGTCGTCATCTATTGTTGGATAAAGTATTAACAACTCGATAGAGTTGCTTCATAAATTCCATTCTCGACATTGGAACGCTCATCCGCACCGCTATGTTAACACCATCATTTAGCAGTAATACATAAACCGTTCTAACCATTGCTTAAAAAAATCTCATTGAAAACGATTAAGAAATACCAAATACCTTCACATACAAGTCAATAAGCTTTGTAAAACGAATGTAAATATTTGTCGTATTAAGATAATTTATCGGGAATTCTGTTTAAAAAAGTGACACAAATAATAAAAAAATATGTAGTGAGCAGTAAGTGCCGGTGTGAGGACAGGCGGCGGCGCCTCTCGGCAACGAGGCCTTTTAAAAAATCGCAAACAACTCGTCAGCAACCTGACAATTGTGAGAACGCGATCAATTATCCTGTGCAAATAGTAATTGTCAACAATAAATAAAGTATGAATTAAACTGTACAAGAACGTTTTCATTATCGGTACACTGTTGAAATAGCATGTCAATCATTTTACGAAGCAATCAGCGGGCGATGCCGCGATGCCGCGATGCGGGATGGCCGGGCGCGAGATAAGCTTTTAATTACCTCGGACGCCTATTTACATATTGTAGCAGATACTCGGGGATATATCGCAATTAGGGGCGTACGCTTCTTCCTTTTACGCCTCGGAGTGGTTGAGTTTGTAGCATTGGATAACATCTGTTTGACGGAAAGATTAAATGCTCTCACGGGGAAAATTGCAATAAGCCGTACATGCAGGTGAGCCGGGCACACAGCCTTGCGATTTCCATTTTGTAAAACATTACCTACGTCCACTGACACCATATTTAATCACGGACTTCGATTAATAAGTACGTCTGAATAGAATATAATTTGCATTTTATACATAAACATGCAAATCCTAAAGTACATGTATAATATACAAATACCGTAAGAAATTAACTAACTAGCAGTACATTTATCACTTACAGCATATTAAAATATTCCACGATAAGTATTAAACTCAGTGTAAAGCACCTTTAGTACATTAATACGCAAACCCACTTCAAATAGATAGGTGTATGCATAACATTCATCAACCGAGAGCTATTCATCTAAAAAGTGTACACCATCTAAAGTGGTCACGAGGGTACAATGAACCAGTAGGTAAACAAAGAGACGATATCATAATATGTATTAATTAGTTGGTGTTTATGCTGTCTTTGCTTCAGTGAACCTGGGTACTTCTTGTATTATTTTTAGCTAAATTGCTTATTTTTTGGATGAGGCATTAACATATAGGATAACTAAATTTGTTAATATAAATTATCAATAAAGTGAGTAAGCAAGAAGTAATTCAAGTAAAGATTTTAGTCAACAATTCTAAATAATTAACTGATAAGGCTCAATAGTGTTCAACACGGTCGATATTTGCTGTTAGGAAATGTATAATGCGCCAAATCGGCGCCTACTAATTGCGGAGGCAGATAAATTACGAGCAGTCTGAATACCCAAGCCGTCATCGTCAGCCTTCCGCCAGACTACGTAACAGCCCTCGAGGAATTTGCTAACTTATCTAGCGAATAAGATAATGGTGACAAAACATAAAGCCATCCGATAAACAAGGCAGCTTTACGAAACACCAGATACCGGACACTACAACAAATAATTTAGAATTGGGTGTAATAACAACATCTCAGAACAAGCTCTCGTGAAACATTTAGGTGGCAGTAGATTTATAATTATTTCTACTGGCACGGAAATACCTTGTCTTATCAATCTGTTAATCGGTTTTCTCAAACTTTCTCAGGAAATCGTAATGTCATTGGGTGCGCCATTATACATAGAACGTTTTATGATAGACAATCTAATATTAAAAATAATTGGGAGTTTTATGGGTGATGGAGCTTTTGTGAATAAATCGTCGCCGTAGGCCGTGACGTAAGATCTCTAGATTATTCTTCGTAAATGCATATGTGTTGCATTTATTACATAGGTACTCTAAGCTTGTTAGCTACATAGTTGTATGAAAACGTCCATTTTTTGCAGAAAGGTAATTTTCTAGTTAATTTACGTGCGATAGAGCTAAACAGCGTGGCGTTGGCGCGCCGGGTGCCCCGCCCGTCCCGCCACACTATCTAAATGCAAATCGGATAGGTTCGGTGGATGTCCACGATAAATCAGCCTCACGGCCGCTCCGTTATCCGTCGAGTCGCCCCGAGGCAGCGAGGTGGCGAGGCACTGAGGGCGCGAGCCGCGACCGTGCGACGCACAACCTATCAAGCCAATTCACAATACCATTATGCCAACTAACGTTATGTGAGTTTGATTTAAACATGTCAAATCTTAGGTTAGTTCCTAAGTAACCGATAAATTATTTATAAACGTAATTTTTCGTCTCTACCCTGACTATGTAAGTTGTTACTCGTAGTAAGTTCATTGATCATACATTATAATGTAAAATTGAAATAAATTACGCCGTTACCCACAAGGATGTGGCAGAGATGTTTAATACCCATATTTCATCTGTTATGTTTAGGTCCCATGGAATATAGGGTAAGATCAAGGCATAATTACAACTCCGTGCTGCTATTGAGAAAAACCTGACAAAAAAACCCAAATAGCACTTGCCCGAACCGTAAATCGAACGTGAGACAACGTAATGCAAGGCCGCATATACTGACCAGTGAAAATTGGTGTTATTGTGTACCTAACCTAGTAAGAAATCTAAACAAATTGAGGGCTTTCTATGAACTTCAATTATTATTTTATTTCCAAATCTTATCTTTGTAAATGCAAAGAAGCTATTCACACGAAAAAAAAAAAAATTAAAAACTAATTCTATTCTACTGCAAGTTAAAGATGAGTTTAACACTTGTATAAAGCTAATCATTTAATGGACACTAAAAACCAACAATAATTTGTAATCCATGATAAGGCTGTTAAGCTAGCCGACCAAGAAAACCTATTTAACAGCCTAATTATTTGTTCTTTACAGTTCTTAGCTGAGCTAATGGTGACAAGTGAATTATGTTCGTTCTTAAGAGCCTTGAAGTGAACCTAAATGCAAAAGGTACTTAAGGAAACGCAATTCCTAGAATCATTTATCATTAGTGTAGTACAAGCTTGAACAGGCATCGGTTGGTGTCTAGTGACTGTGTCCATTACTACGACTCGTAAACATTTAACAAATACCACTTTGTGAATTTACAACGAGAGCTCGCTCTTATCAGCCTTTGCTTTTATTCTTACTCCTACGATCACGTTCAGAAATCTTATAGGAAATGTTCATCCTATACATATTGCTCTACGTTTTTAAATTCTTTTACTCGTTGCATTTAATTTACTAGTTACATAAATGAAACATTTTCATTTAGTAACAGTTGCGAGGAAAATTTGTTAAAAAAACAATAGAGTTACGAACATCAATAACACTAAATTTACAACTTATTTATAGTGCATAATTTTAAACTAAAACTTGCCTGATAAAACCGCTTTTTCCAAGATGGCAGCGAAAGCTCATAGGAATTCATTAGTTTTCCAAAGCTTCCTCTACAAAAAGCTAAATAAAGCTTTCTATTTTTAACACCACGCCTATATTACCCAGAAGAGTGTGGCAGAGATGTACAACACCTGCATTTTATCTGTTATTTTTAGGTCTCATGGGTAAACCATTATTGTATTGATAATTTTTAACTTCCAAAATTGTTATTAATTTAAAAATCATATTTCTTGGTTCATTTTCACTTTTGAATGTTTTAAATAACTGAAATATTACTGATAAGTTACGCTTTAAATAATAAAATCAAAAAGTCGTTATAATAGTGCAAGTGCATGAAATGCAAGGACTCATATTTACAAGTAATGTATAACCACACATGCCAGGATCGTTCTTAAATTATATGTCAGTCAATTCAGTAGCCACCTATAAAATCATAGTGCAGTACCGTATAACTTTAATGATATTATGGTTGGCATAATAAGCGGTATTTCTGTGTAGTTGTTTTCGTATGTAATCATAAAAGGTTTGTTCACTTTGCAATCAGATATCTACTCATAATTGTCGCTCGGTGGCGGCGTCCATTCCAACTTCATAACCGTTTTTATCGACCAGTTCCACAACTTGGTATCTAATTAGATTAGCTGTGTTCAGCTCTCAAGATTAAAAATTATCTCCGATCGAACCGAGCGGAAATGTCTCTGTAATAAAATTGTTTTCTGTTACACTTTTTTCTATCTTCCGTTCTCGTTTACCGCATGTCGTGTTTATGATGTCATTGAACATATAATCTATAACTAGCATTAGCATTATAGTTTTCTTTAGCACTTTATATGAACTAAATATTATTTACGTCAATACCTTGGTAGTTTATTTGAAATTTATACCGACAGAAACTCTCAGTAGCGTATTTCATTAAATTTATCTTGAACCAATCATAATCATACATTATTGTATTACGAACAGTAATTCAAAATAGACTTAAAAGCTTGTTGCTAACGCTTATTCACGTCTCAATTCCACCTAATACAAATATTCGTTCGCACCCTGTTTGCATTAATGTGTGCTCATTAATATGCATGAGAAATTATAGCATTAACATAAACACTAAATTTTATTTTATAAACCTTTAATGTGACGTTGTTCTACTTAATTATTATCTTTTTACTGCTACCTACTTCCGACACTCTAACTAGTTTTCCATACACAGTTAAATGAGACCAATAATAGAAGCTATTAGTAAGACAACACCGTCGCAAGAGACTTTGTTAAGCATCAAAAGGAAATATGAAAAAGTTAATTAGATTCCAATCTGTTATATGATATTCACAAAATGTTTTAAAGTTTAAACATTATTATACGAGATAAACATAATAAACATATAATGACTAATGATATTAACGAAATGATTCGATCATTATAAGACCGCTATCGAAATTATTCAAAATAAATATTAATTAAGAGGCACGGGTTGTTGGAAGGAAATATTTTGATCGAATCGATTTTCATCACGGTTAAATATAGAGGAGTCGTGAAAAAGACGCAATTTTATGTAGATAGGGACACTTAGCGGGCACAATTATGCAAATATGCAACGTCGATTATTGGCTAGTAACCACCGACTAGTCGCGGGAATTTATTGCCGTCGTCCATTGCTGCTGCTGATCTATGCTTTTGCTAAGAACTGCTAATTGCTTATGCAATGCTTCCAACATTCAATCTTATCGTTGTATAATGGTCAAAGTTTAACGTTTAGGTACTTAATCTTGTCACCGTGGCTACGTACTGGGCGGGGGTTGTATAAAACTTTGACCATTGAAACGAAAAGAAGAAGAAGAAGACTGATCTTGTATCATTACGTTCATTATTGTACTTCTAATAAGATTACATAGTTTACAATTTATTTTATTTTTCCAAAAAGAAAATAATGTCCAATTAGATTATTCCACACAAAGAATGTGTTATTACTCGCTGCAATTCAAGTTTAATGGCGAGATCTAAAGTCTCTCGGCAAATAGAATGCGCCCTTGGATCACAATGTATAGGTAATAGTCGCCGATGCAGAGTAAATAAATAAATTAATGGTAAGTAGTTGAGCACGATTACTATCTGTAAATCCGATATATTATATGTTATATTATTTGTGTAATATGTAAGTAGCACAGCACACCTCGTGTATCACGAGGAATGCAGCTTGTCTCATTCTAATCAGACAATACATTATACAGCAAGACCTTGCTAATAATCTGGACGAAGGATAAACAAAACACCTTATTCTTTGCTTATCACGCTTTTCTGATAAATGCATCATATCATTTAATGGTAAATAACCACTGAGGTGTTCTTTACACATAGTTTTAAATCTTTAAGAATGCAGATGTCATTAAGCTTAATTCTCAACGATTAAAAATATAAAATTGACCTACAGGATAGCTATATATCCTTAGTTGGTAATAAAACAGTTCACTCAGTCAAAATCACTTAAAGGATATTTTGCAAACAGTTGTGAGTGAAGGTCCTAAACACTAAATGCATGTTGAATCAATGAAATTTCTAATTCACATATATGTTAGTTAATTTTTGTCATAATGAGTGGGCTTAGAGCGAGCAGGGAGCAGGGCAGCAAGGCAGATCGCCTGTGGCTGCGTGGGAGTGCTCCCTGTAATTCCATATACATGATAATTTTTCACCAAAACTCTTTGTATAAGCAATTATAAGTGCATTTTGTCGGTGTGCCTGTCATTAACTTAAACGTACGATGTTATTTTAAGGGCCGTAATCGCCGTTCCAGCGAGCCTCTGCGCTTTTTTGCGTTCGCTCACGAAAAGCTATGCATTTAAACGCTTGAATTATGAAATTACTGTATTGAGTGTAAACAAGAAACGCGTAGAGGCAAAACTCTGCGAGCGCACGCAATAAATTCTACTTACACGTTTACTGCACGGCACATATCCTATGACCAATAAATTATAGGTTCTGTATAAGGTATCATAATTACCATATCTTCACTCAAAACTTTGTATTATGTTTATCCAATACCTAATTGGTACAAATAATATATACCTAATAAATGATTTATACTTGGCCTTATAATAATTAAAATAAAAATGTTTCCATTTTAATACACAGAGCCATCTGAGCATAGATATTATCCAACTCATTAAATATAACCTGACCGACACTTGAAAAAAGAACACAGCTGTCACTTTCATTTATGTGTGTTTCCTATATGCCTATATATCCTGCCAATAAGGTTTACATATGTTTAGGTCACAGAAATAATAAAATAAATGCGAAATTAACCACTGTTTTTATATTCCAGAAACCGCGGAGCGCGTTGATGTCTTTTGTTCTATAGCTACGCTTTTGTAAGGAATAGTTTTTTTTTAAGTTTTGCCATACTAAAGTAATGAAGTATTGCATATTTAAATATTGACACATATATATTAATAGAACTTAAGTATATGTATCACACTAAAGTTTAAATTATTCAACTTAAATAAAAATACTTTAATAAATACTACTGAATTATAATAATATAATATACACATTTAAAATTATAAATTAAACATAATATGAGACTATCTAATTATAATATCTGTTAGTCAAATACTTTTTATGAATGTTGTGGTCACGACCAGTTTTTACGTCTGACCGGATTTTACAATCAAATATTGGCACAATACAAATGAGCGTCCATTGTCTCAGCCAAAAGTATCCACTTACACATTACTGTTTGCCGACATATCCTAATTCATTACGTAAGCTCGACACCCAGAAACAAAGGCCATCTATTGATGAAATCGCTGTATTGATTCACAAAGCGTAAATGCATTCTGTTATGACAGGCGAGCATAAATTCTCTGCGGGGCCCTCGGATGCTGCGAAACAATAAGTGTCTCCCCATCGCTCCATCGCATCGCCGATTGTCAAAACTGTGAGATATCGCTGCGACGGAGCTGCGAACCGACGCTTACGGACACAGGCCGAAGAAGGGTTGCGTACGGTGCACTACAACAATGGGCTGGTTCGCAATTTCCCTTTTAATGACGGGGAGACAATGGTCAGTGCACCGCTCACCGTGTGAAATCAACGAAGAAGCGATGGCCTTATAAACTAACGGAATAAATTAATAAGTTTTTGTGAGAGATAAGCCCATGTGAGCACTGTCATGGCCGCGTACAATAAACTTGATTAATTGATCAAATTATACAACGATGTTTTTATTAAATTAAAGTTCAAAGTTCATACGACACGGTGACCGCTTACGATTATGCAAAAACTTGATAACGCATATTCATATTCGCCATTAAGCAAATGCGTGTCTGGAAAAGCATAAGTGACATGTCCGGTAGTTTATTCGTTTCACTTAATCTTGCGTCGCGGCTATAGCGTAATAAACACCTGCGAGTAACCGCAAAATTACAGGCTCCCGGTGTCAACGTGGTGCGCTAGCGCAGCGTACAATAGAGCGGGCGCACCGCGGCGCACTGCTACAAGTGATTGCCAAATTACAGGGTAAAGTGTCATAAACACCGGTTGTGGAGCCGAGAATGCTTATTATTCATTATTGTTGTTTACCGCATTTGAGCTGTATCTAACACGAGGGAACCAATGCCCCGAAGTTAAAGACCGCAAACGGCGATAATTAATCAGTGTTAACGGATATGTAAGAAAGTATATTTGTCTAAAGGAAATATTTTGTTGTTATTAATAACTATATTAATATGGTGTTTACCTATTTTTGTTAAAATATGATTAATCAGTGATTTGTAATAAATACCTTCTAGATATATTAAAATTTTCAAACAGCTTGCATACCTACAATAACATTAAACGGTACGAGCAAATAATTAATTATTTTCGCTTTAATGACAACATACGCTGGTTGCACAATGACCCTAAAGCGTTGCGGGCCCTAATAAAGGGTCGCTCACAAGAAAGCGACAAAAAATTAAGAATCGCCCCGATGAGCCATTATCTTCGCATGTTAAAAATAATATGGTCATAGGGTTGTACTGTACATTCATGCTCGCCACGTCCAGGAGCGCATTTGAATATTTCTTTGTGGAAGCACCCCTGGCTGCGCCGGACTTCACACGCTCACGGCAGGTACCGCACTACGACCCCCGGCCCGCCTTACTGCGATTTAACTGATTTGATACATCGGATTAATAAAATATACACTGAGTTGCCATCATATTGATTTTAAAATGTATTTAATTTCGAGTCATAAGTTTTTTTATCAGGAAGCTAAAAATCTGAATAACAAATAGTTAAACATTTTGATCATCTTGAATAACATCATTCTTTATTTTTCGTAGGCGTTCATAAATTAAGGTTAAATAATGTCTTATTTATAGATTACGGGAAATGTTTTAAGAAAACTAAAAAAATCGTGAATCCTTGAATTTTTCATGAGATAAAAAATAATAATAATCTGTACTATATGTTAAATAATATAATTATGTAAATTATTCCTTATTGATTTCGATTTATGTACAAATTTACATTAAAAAAGACATCTCGCATGCTGATTAATAACACAAATATTTAACGTGACACATTTGGTACAACAATCCGGCAGAGAGGTCTCTTTGACTGATATTTTTAATATTGAAAAGGTAAGTGTCAAAACAGGTTAGATGCGCTATTCTGATGGCTCGCAATTGCATTGTTCGTACACCGTGATTGCTAATAATATGACTATTATTAGTTGTACTAATGCTATAAACTTTAATACAAATTAACTTAGTGTTTATTAAAAATTATGCGCAGTAGGATTTACGTTGATTTATTATCTTTGATTGAATAAAATTATAAAAAAGTTCTAAATACTTTTAATGTAACTCCGTATAATATTCACATAAATTGTCTACACGAATTTTTTTTTTTTTTGTGTTTTGTCGTGTTATTCTACACTAATAACGGATTAATAAATTGGAAAATGCCTTTTAATGCGAATTTAATTTAAATTTTCCACTTACGGATATATTATATTAATAAATGATGTCAACATAGTCAAATGATCCTCTTTAATTAAATAAATGTTTTACCTTGGAACTGTAGCAAACAAATCGTCATTCCACCTGATTGTAAGCGATTAGCAAACGTTGTACTATTTTGTAAACATTTCAACGTAATTGCAATAAGCTTTAAAGCTAGTGAACAAAATGATATAAATTAAAACGTAGGACTGGATTCATCACTTCAGTTTCTCGTGAAATGGTAAATACCTATATATATCTTATGCATCTTTTTATTAAACTCTATCACTAAACCTCATTTCGATTACATGAGGCTGTCCACATGTAATCGAAATGAGGTTTAGTGATTTTTTTTAATAAAAAGATGCATAAGATATATATTTACCACATCACGAGAGTCAAATCATGAGTTACAGTTGGTCAAGCATAAATTAAGTGACGCTCATTTAAAAGAACAAGGAAGTTTAAATATAAAGGTGTATTTTAATCCAACTTGTCAAAGGTTGGTTAAGTAAAATAAAGCAATAAATTCAAGATTCCGTTATACGTAGCGTCGCGTCGCGTCGTCAAGCTAACACACGGAACATTTAAATAATCTATTACTTCGAAATAAATAGTTATAAATGACGTTGTTTCTGTGTTAAGTACGGCTATCTCTACATTTCTTAAAGACCTTTTGAACTTTTCTCAAGCTGCATAAAATTACGTAATTTGATTAAAGTGTAGGTAATGATTATGTGATACCTATCATACTTATAATAATAGGTACTACAAGACCCTAAAAGCATAAATATATATCAATCATATATGCCAATCAATTGTACAATTTGTGTTACGAAGGTATAAGTCGTGACTCCGTTTTTACTAATAACATAGGATGAATAAAGATTTGGAAGCAATAAAATTAAAATCGACCGTATTATACGTTAGCTCAGTAACCGATTATTCTTAATTACACACTATAAATGAATAATGTCCAACAATAACTGCCACCGAACGGTTTACTAAAAAGGAAGTTCGTAATAAATCCGAGCGCACCTGCCACTCAGACTTATTCATATTTAGAAGAACTTGTACGATAATATTGATTGGAAGTTGCAATAAAATACGATGTAACATCGCGTGTCACGTGAGTGTAAGCTTTGGCGGATGGCAGACTCGGCTTTAGAAAGCGCGCACCAATAAATACCCGTCCGATTATGATCTACGGCGCGTAGCCCGTAGCCCCGACGCGTTTAAACGCTATGTAGCAAACACATTCCACCTAACCTAACCGCAACGGGAAAACTGTCCTTGAAAATATAAGATATACCTTTCAAAATGATACTAGTGAAACCCATTTAACAAGTTTTAAACTTTCGTAGCACATTAATAAAAGATATAAACATCAGCTGAGTTTTTATATGCCACGTTTTCTATAGCCGATAAACAACGTTTTGAGGCTTGCCTACCCTTGAATGCGAGCGAGAGCGCGCAGCCATGTGGCCCGCATTCCGCGCTGCACTCACGCATCATACCTAGAAAAACTTACACGGCGCGCGTGGGATTCTCGACCACTCGCTAAATAAACACGAAAAAATAACTCGCTGGCTTAATACTAAATAAACACTGACACTTAAATCATTAGTTAGGAAAAATACTAAAGAAGGAAACGTAAGGTTTGAAAGTTCAAACACCTTCCTATATATTTGACATTATATTTCTATTTACAAGAGGTTCTGGACCCTAAATTAGTTTTACTGCGTAACGTTCTGAATGTGTTGTTAAGCTGATTTAGCCAAATCAACAATATTAAAGCACGAAAAATAAGTCAAAATATACTTATATGATATTACTATTTCGTTTATTTACTATATCTTTGGCAAAAATGGTTTAAAACCCTCCACTTACGACATTATAGGTTACATCAATTTATTTAAGTAGACGCAGCCACAAATGCATAATTACAGTAAACATCCATTAAAGTAATAACTTAACTGTTTTTGAACAGTGCAATTAAGTGTTTAAGTTCTTCAAAAACGGATACACTGGTGCACAATACTCTTAAAAATACTTGAGCAAAGATTGATACACCTACATGTTATAGTGAAATTCCGTCAGGTGTGAGGCTAAGCCACTAATAAAATGGTAATTGCTTAGCATGTGTACACTCTATTACATACATAGCAACGCGCCCTGCCGCGCTCGACGCGACGCCCGAGGCTCGTATTAGCATACACTCGGCTGAGCGCGCGGGGTATGCTCCACCGAAGACACCAAAATTATATTATAATAGCGCAGAAAGCTCACTCTGCATCAATGTTCAAAAAGACACATAAGAGAGGCACCGTGTGTTTAAATTATATTTGTATAAAACTGTGTATTAAACCTATAATACTGCCTTCTTAACAAAAACATACTGATAAGTACGGTGATGGATCAATCTTAAGAGCTAACATGCAAAGTTAAATTGGGTAGTATCACTTCGTATATTTTTACTAGCGCACTGTTTCGTGGAAATACAAAGACACATCTTCACACTTCGTATTGAGACTTCTATGTTCTTATTTTTTTTGTGGCGATGCCGTTGCCATATTGAAATCACCGATACGCCAATATCGACATGTCGTTCATATGCGTAGGCGGTAGTATCGCAAAATGTTTTTAAATGTGGGTCAGCCGAATATCAGCGCAGTAATTGGATATCGAAGTAATTGTACACCTATGCCCGTTTATGTTTTACTGCACCCAACCGTGTTATTATGATACCACTCCATGATTTATTCTTTATTAGTCACAATTTAGAAAGATAAATGTTTTCAATGTACACCGGCTAAAATTTCCATCTCGGGTTTATTGCTTGTGTGCGTTGCTCTTATAATAATTTCCAGGTGAGAGTTCTTTGAAGAATTATTTACGTAGGTAGTACCAATCATTGCCTGATAAATCGTTATACTTATAGGTAATACCCAGTGATATCTTATCTGTTGGCAATGTAAGACCTAATACTAAGAGACACTAAAAGCTTGTCGTCGCGTTTATAGGTTTTGGATGTGTTTCCCTTGGACTGCCTTTTGTAAACCTTCATGGGCTGCTGTTAACACTTATTATCAGGTTCACTGCAAGCTAGTTTGTTACACTAGTTATAAAGATGTAATAAATTATTGAATGAAATTAGTATTCATCGGAAATTCTAATGAGCATTGGTTTAGCACTATCTAGTCGTAAAGGTAATCATAGAAGTAGAAATTTAGAGCAAATAATGAATGATTTGATAAGTAAACATATTATTACCCTTGTTTTTGCAATTGCATTCGGCGCTTACGTCACTCGGTTGTGTCACTTATTGCATACTAACTCAATAATAAACCCATATATAGATACGTAAAGTTGTATAATTTACAGCTAATATACATTTATTGGTCATACTTATAAATTTACTTTAAAACAATTTTACGAAATTTAGATCCTGATTACTTAGTGCAGTTTTATGTTATCTTGAAATAAATGTGCTCGTAAAACGACACAGCTTATCGTCCACTCACACGTCATATACATATGTGTCGTATGTATGTATGTGTCACGGAATATTTACAATATAGATACATAGGTGCACACATGGTCGCCCGTCCACACATGTGGTCCGCGTCGCTACTTTCACGCGAGTCGGCGCGCCCATATTAATTGCTCTCGTTCTTCGCCGAAGCTTTATTTATTGCCCTGACCGGTGATTGTGAAAAGCTTTGAGTGGAGTGTACATTAGTTTTAGTTTTATCTCGTGTATTTGATCTGACGTGTGACACACGAGCGCGCTCGGTCACCGCACGGCCGCCGCACGCACTACGCACAGTTTTTCGCAAGAAAGGTATAACGGACTCCCTCGGTGATACTGCCTATCCGCGTTCCGTGAGAAAATATACCTAACGCTATTTGCCCTTGTCTTCGTGCGGCAACACTCAAGGAGTAAATAAAAAATCTATTATTATCCAAATAAAAATGTGAGCGGTCGCGCGCCGATGTTTTTAGAGAAATAAACATTAATTGTTTGCACAACGACCGCCGCCAAAACCAATATTGGATATTCGAAAATACTATTCTAATGTATGTCGTGTACATGGACACCACTCGAGGCATCAGGCTTCGGCGGCGCTTTTGCTCTCCGCACATAGCGTTACGTGACGTCTCTACATTCATTTTTACGTCGATGGCTGCGCCACACTTTTGCTCCGTCCAAATGTTATCATGCATACATTTAAGGATACCAATTAAGACCACTTTTAAAACAACACGTAATCGATTTTATTAAATGATATAAACCATTGCAGCGCTTACATAGTAAGCCTTAGACGTGAGCAATTACATTTGCGTTCAGCATTCATCCTTATTTACATCTGATATCGTAATTAGTTAAATTGAGGTCTCCTAGTATAAATAAACAAACATATTAACATTGTATACATATTCATTAAGAGCCCAATAGTTGACGGTATTTATGTATTATATTCTAACGTTTGACACAACTCCAAGTTATAAAATATACTTCGGTTGTTTTATAATCAAATTTTAATAAATAACGCATTAGGCAAAAAACTCTTCGCTTCAGCTCTCACGGTCAAACTCGCTATAAATCTGTTGACGAGAGCCCCGCGCCCCGCCGCCGCCCCCCGCTCTCCGTGGTGACCAATGCGGAAGTGTTGTCGAGATATTACCACCTAATTATCTACTATAACCAAGAATCTGAATATATTTCAAATAATGCGTCACTACTAAATTGATACCCTCGGTTTTCGATGTCCGGCAAACACGTGATATTGAAACGTTATAAAAATAAGCAATTTAAACATTTGATTAAATCTGGACCTCATGTACGTGTGTTTATTTTCTCAAAATAAATAAGGGTTTTGTGTAAAGTCTTATAGGTCGGCGACGAGGGCATGTCCATACGTTGTTGTCTTTGAAAACAACCTGTCATTGAACAAAACGTAAAAATTACCATAAACCGTTTCTTGTGCCCAAAATCTCTTATTTTGGGCATTATTTCGATTATATATCATAAGTTTGAAATAACAAATTATATGTTTATAACGCATATTGGTTGACTCGACTACTGTTTAATTTGCCTAAGTTTGGATTTGGATTACCTAAAGACGACGTTTTATTTCAACTATGTATGAAATATCCAATAGACAACTCGCCTACGGTTTATTAATTTGAAGTACTAGAATCACAAAATTCATCAAAGTTGTCTTAGAATATCTAACGCAGTACCTTTGTCTGTGTGTTTTTATAAGTTTACATAGTAATATTTTGCCTGAAAAGATTGTAATCTAATTGAGGGTAAATGGTAACTTCGGCCTAAGAACATACAAAAAGGATGCACATGATTCGCTATATGGTCATAGAACTACGATATCATATCTCATTCAGTTAAGTTCAACACAAAGCAGATTCTAGAAGTGTATGCCCAATCATTTTAATCGAAGGGTGGTTATGCACGTTATGCTGAGCAGTGGTGCTGTCTCCCTCAAACTCATTTGCCAAAGCTCTAATATCTTCAAAACGAAACCGATTGCATTAATAATGATTACTTAAATGTTTCAAAATTATATAGAGCTTTGACTCGAGACCCTATCAGTAATATCAACAAGTCTCTAAAGCTATTTGGTATTACTTCCTAAGTTTTTTTATGAACTGCCCTTATGAAATTTAAAACTAAATAAGTAGCCTCTAGTCTAGGCGAACTAACGATCAATAAAGAAAAGTCATACGAAACGTCAATACATGCGTTTAACACCTAACATCAATATCACTAATTTAATAAAATTAAGTTATCTTTAAATAAAGATATTGTAAGTAAATGTTGAAAAAAAACTTGTTATAGAATCAGTGATCGTATAAAATGAAACGCAATTTCAATTATATTAAACAAGTGTCTGTATGAATATTCTAAAAAATATCTATCAATGAAACCGTATCACGTTACACAAGTAATCATGAATCGTTACACATCCAGTAGCAGGCATCGGATAAACTGTCAAATGACTGGTAATTATAAATTAGTTGAGTTATCAGTGATCAGTGCGCTACGATGTTATCATAATGATTCAATACGCTTCAAGAGGAACAGGTCACAGTCGAAAATACCTGCGGAACTGGTTGGAAACTGGTCACTGTTGCAGCTGGGCAACCCCGCATCAACATCCGAGGGCGTTTTGCATGACGGTCGGTCAGGTACCGGTCAATTCCGCCGTCCAATAGGGGTCACTCGTGCACAATGGTCCGGTCCACCCTGCCACGGTCGGTCAGTTAGGGTTCGATTTTTGAACAGGTTCGAGAGGTGGTCGTCGCGGATGGCTCAGTGCGCGGTCGGCGGTGGTGCGGTCCGGGTGCGGCGTCGCTCGCTACTGCAGCGTCGCCGGCCGCTCGCCCCACACGGCTGCGACCAACGCTCACTCGACCCGCTCGGAGAAGGGTGACATAGCAGCTCTTCCTCTTTGATCAGACATAAAGGGTTGCCCATATCTCAACTAAGCTTTTGTGCTACTCTTTATTTGTAATGTCTTATAGCCCTTTCATTTAGGCAAATAAAATATCGCCCGAAGAATATCCTTCGGCATTTTGCATCCATTGTTATTTTATCGTTATTTTTTAAGAATGATTTATATTTGAGTATCACAAGCTCATAAAAAATATCAATAATACGTTTAAAATATATTTTGCAATAAGCTAGAGTTTTAGGAAAAACCTTCATACATTAGAGTTCAACGCGCTCTCGTTGATCAATATCTTGGATCGAATAAATCGAGGCCAATACATTAATTGACATTGAATGAAAAACCGAATAATTTTCTGTATCATGTAAAATATTCATTTTTTTAACCAAAAGCGGTGACGTAAACCGCAAGATGGATGTCTGGATTTTTTTTCTATTTTTAAAATGAAATATTACCTAAATCTACAAAACCTGAACTATATAATGAAATACTGTTAAGATCATGAAATGTTATATTTCGATTTCTAGAAGCTAGCAGCGTAACAACTTAATTTCAAATTTCTGAAATGTGTTGTATCTTACTAATTTATATTTAATTGATAACTATTGCTATAGTTGATTGATTGACAGCTTATTTCAGATTAAATTACCTAATTATTATTAATTTAGCTCAAATGTTTAAAATAAATAATTTAAATTTAAATTTATCCATTAAAACAAAGATTTATGAAAAAAAAAACAACAAACTGTTATTATACCCAAAGTTATTAAACTGTTCTCTTTTAATACTACAGAAAAAGTGATGAATTCCAATAAGTTAAACATTAATATGTGAAATTTAACCACTATAAATTATTTGAAATTATTCGTGTAAACATTTAATATTACTGCCTGACCTTCTAAAATATTTCCATTCAGGTTGATTAAATCAAGAAAACTTTTAATTAAATACTATCATTAGCATTAAGATGTAAAATTTCTTATCGGAATAATATTTATGTTCCTTTGTGTTCAATAAAGATAACTCTGTCTATCGATCTTGCCAATTCGTGACTCAAAGCTCCAGCTGAGATATTATTAGCATTCGTACCTACAACTTTGTATCACCCTTATATTCTTAAATCATTCTCAACTTGAGAATTTTAATTTATCGCCCGATCGCACAATATTGAACGTTATGTCAATTTTACACCGCAGAGGCAATAAATAATGCCAAAATTAGTATTAAGACAAAAGTCAAAATAACAGAAAGAATCCCAAGTCAGAATGATTAACGTACAAAATCAAATTATAATTATAGAAATAATTGTATAGAAGGAACCTTAACACTACAATTTAATTACGATAATACAGCGTGAGAAAAGCTCATACGATGTAAGAATTAATTAAAGTTATGGCCTAAGGAAACATAAAATGTCGGCAGTGGTCGAGCAATTAGAAGTCAAATTTGAGTGAAGCCGAGAGGCGGCAAGGCAGGGTCGACGCGGAAGGCCCGGGCCACTCCAAGCACTTTAATTACAGTACAGCCACTGTTGCCGCGGAACCTCCTAAATCTCTAAATGCTAATAACTATTACCCGAGCCCGCTATAGGCTGACTCTATACTTATTTAAACGAGCCATTATCATAACAAAACAATAAAAGATCTACACTTATCTTCCGCCGCTTACAGAATGGCAAGTCCTTGGTTGTTTGGAATGTCTCCTTCCGGCTTCACTCATAAGGATTAATTTTTGCGATTAAAAACGAAACCTCGATTTTATTGATCATCGATATAAACTGTAAGACGGTAGTAAAATAAGTAATCACAGTTCGAGACGTTTAAAAACAATATTATCAAAAACTAACACGCTTTAACATTTTAATTTGTCTACTATAAAAAATATGATTTATGAGTAATCTCATTAGAAAATTATTACGAATCTGCTTAGCAACCAATTCTACGACATGATTAGTATCGTTGACAGTAAAATTGCAGCTTCTATCGACAATATAATTTCTTTTAACGAGCATATTATATAGTCTAATTTTAATTAAATGATAAAAGTAGAACACTTACATCGATTGATTGGACCCGAAAATACTTTAAAGATTTGCCGTCTACGAATTTTATTATAACGGCCATTAATTTATATTGCGTTACAGATAGCAAACGATTTAGACTTGGTTTTTTTACCGTTTTAAATAATTACAAAATTATGTCTTATATTTATGTGTACGTGTACCGGCAACCGCAGCGGCCGCCACGCCACGCCGCGGCGCGCCCACTCACTCGCTGATCAAAGAATTAGAGAAGCACATTCGATCGAGATGGATTGCCAGAGATAATGTGTCATGTTCGTTTTTTAAGTAGCCAAATAACACTAACTAGTCAAGCACATCGCTAATGGGCCGTCTGATATCATTCTTAACAGATTTTATATCAATTAGGCTCATTGTAAGTTTAACTTTTGTTTACACTTGCCGTGCACCGTTCTATATAAGTGTAAAAAAACAATTGATATGTCCATTAAAGTAAAAATAGTTTCAAAACTACGTTAACGATATGATTCATTTGTTAAGTTTCATTTAGTGTTGATTTTGAAATATAGCGTAATCTATAATTTTATCCAATAAATACAAAATGGCGGAATAAATAAATGAATCCCTTTCGAAACAAGTCTTATCTATTCTGATATCCGTTACGAATTCAGTCTAATAAGAACATTGCAATCACAAAAATGTATTAGTTATTCAGCAATTTTCACTTCCAATTTTCGCAAACAGCAATGTCGCGTCTACATGAGTAATGACCAAATAACAATGAACATTGTATTACCTACACTAAATTAAACTAAGACAAATGAGATACTTAGCGTAATGAATACTTTTAATTAAAATTTGACAAACTCATTCGTTAAACAGATGTAATAGTAAGTGGAGCTTCGGGCTGCAAACACTACGGGTCAGAGCTATAATGATATGAGATTCGCTAATTAGACAAAGCTTAATAAGCAAAAGTAAAAGTGTAGCACCTCTTAGGTAATACATTAGAAAGTGTTTGTCTCATAGGACTTAATAGCACTTAATATTAATATAAAATATATTACAGAATTGTGGCGCAAATCTGAGTGACATTTGCGTCAGCATTTGAGTGATGCGTTCAACGCGACGGAAAGCTCATGAGAACTAAAAGTTCTTATAACTTTATGTCGACCATTTTACTGTGATGTGTATTCACCGTAAATGAAGAAAAATATAATATCAGGTGATTTTAAGATACGGATGCTATATCCGAATATTAACGGTTAATACACATCACAGTATCGGGTTGTTTTACATTTAATGATATAAAAACAAATGAAGAGATATAGGGTGGAAACAAAACTTAACTCTGCATCCTTCACAGTATTTTTCAACTCCTCCGGGATCATTATAATTTCACCGTCACTATTTTTTTACTTATTTAAAATATAAGGCAATAAATAAACGAGATTACGTTTACAAACAAAGTTACAAAACAAAATGTCGAAAACTTATTTTTATTAGTCCATTCGGATACTCATATTTAAGAACAACGATAAAGTTTGCTAACAGCAGAAATCATTTTAAACTCAAATGTATCAAACCTTTTTCAGTTTTATAATATTTAATTTATAAATAAATACATCAAATTCGGTAATTGTATATTAATCAAACAGTTAATTAAAAATTTAAGCCAATAAAACTTAGCATACATATTATTATATGTAGGTATCCTAGGTATTATTAATATACGAGTTTCTGAACGTTGTTTAGACTCTGTGTTCGGGCTTTCCATAAACAAAAGATCGTTCCTCCTTAGGGTATACCAAAAATAATAGGATCTACCACGCAACCCGAATGTAATGATTGAATAATTTTCTATATCTTTCTTTTTACTACCGAAGTGAAAGAGACGGATATAATAGGACCAACGTATTGTTATGTTCGCTAAGCTTGTGTTCATGCTTGTGTTAGATCCCGCGCACGCTGAAATGACATTAATGACTTTTTTAATTTAGTAGTAATTTTTCCTCACGCTCGAAGCAAAATAAAGTTTTGCTCTGAAAGAAGGGTGCTCTGAAGCTGAGGTGAAAAATAATTATACTTTCGTTTTTATTTAAACGATCGTAACATATAGGTATAATTAACAATTCGCAAGTTTAAATTAAATATTGTGTTCTGGTATCTCAAAATGATTTAAGTAGAGCCACGAACGCCCCGCACATATCAAGTATGTGATTGGCATAACGAGAACAAGTAGCGATTTTGGCCAATAATCGCCATAAGTATAGTGAGTACTTTCGCGGACCGAATGCAATAATAATTGGAGGGTCCGATTTATCACATTGGTGTTCTCCGAAACGCCTGAACAGTTCTTGTGCAAGCCCTTCACGTCGGCGTCGTGCGCACGAAAATATCTCGAGGAGTCCATGCCGAGTTCACGTAATTATAGGTGGAAAAATACATGCATGGGAAGTTCGTTCGAGAACAGTTTTTTATTATCTCTCTTATTAATTCAACTAACCGTTTTGAGCCGTGCAAAAAATGAACAATTGCAGAAGGTACCGAATATGCATTCTTCAAAGTGACCCTTGCTTCGGCACTGTGATTGTGAAGCTTCGTCTATAATAGATGGCACAAAGCAAGGGTCAAGCTTTCACAGAGTAATAAACGTTCCTTCCCACACTGGTCATCGTGGGTACCGGTCATCGGTGGTCATCGACGCTTTTGTTTACACATTGTCTCCATCAGAAAAAATCAACCCTTTTTACTTTTGTGTTTGAAAGACAGTGCTTTGGTCAGCGACACCCCTTCAACTCATACAAACGGTCGCATTCACTGATGAATGGACAGGGTGACGCAGGTACACATTATTCAATGCACCAACATTCAACTCACCATTGATCATATATTTTTCAATTAAAGTTTTGCCTTTATAGTAATAAAAACTGTTTGTAGAATGATTACATGTTATGAGCATTATATGGTAGTAACCTATTTATAATTGCAAAATTATTAAAAACATAAAATTTCGATTAATATTATGTATATACTCGTAGATATAAAAAAAACTATTTAACGATAAATATTATAGATAAAATGACAAGATTGAATATAATTACATGTCGTTATATTACCCCCTAGAGAGTTTAGCTTCCGCTAATCTAGTTACAATTATTATAATTAATCTTTTAAATTTAATTTATTGAAAAGACATAACTTAAGCTTTCTAATAAGACATCTTATTAGTTGATTGAAAACTTCCTCCATACACGAAATCCCAAACCTTTGAACCAGTTCAACAATAAATCAGATAAGTACCGTATTAGTATAATATTAAAGCATTCCATTTGATTCACAAACAACTTTGTAAATGTAAAACGTGACAGAGAAATTATGACAATGGTGGGTTAGATTTTAGTGAGCGACAAGAAGCAATTTTCTTGAGTATTAATAGTTGGGTTCCATTAAGTATAGGTACCAACAAGTACTAGGTAGATAGTAGGGCTTAGGTACCCTGTGATCAATGTAACTTTCTGTGGCCGAAGCACCTCATGCCCTCTGTGCGGGCGCGGGCGGGGGCGCCGGAGGATGGCGGGGCGCGCGTGTGTGATGCTGCTATACGCCGGGTATCGACACGCGGAGAAAGTCGACGTGATCATGATAAGCCACCGTCTGAAGATAAATTTATGCGCCCTTTGTTTCTTTTCAACGATTTATCAAAAAAGACCCCCTTTGTGCACGTGACGATCTATGTTCTCGCTGGCATTGCCATAAGCGGGTCAAACGGTCATGCGTTGTGTATTGTTCAGGGAACTTTATGGCAAAATTATATGAGAGAATACAGAATCTACTGCAGGATTAGCCCGATCCGATGAAGCGCGACTTTACATTCCTGCCAGGATAGTAATATAAGCAGACAGTGTAAGACGCGCACTGTTATTACCGCGAGAAACCCGCTGTAACAAGATAAGCAACAGAGTAGAATAATAATAAAAACCGTAATGTATCGAGTGCCGTAAATTGCTTGTTTTGTTCACATAGGCCGCGGGCGGATCAATTTGACCCTTATCGAGAAAATAACCGACGAAAGCGCACTCCTATTAACTGCGTCGAGAAAAAATTAATTGTTCGTGATTATGGATTGTGGATAATTGATTGTGCGAAGCGAGAGGATGTGTCGCGACGTCCTCCCGCGGTGTTAAATTGCGTCGACTGTCTACATACAGCCGTATGCAAGCTCACTAATAAATGAACTATGTCAATGTAATATGTTACTACTATTAATGTCGCCTGTTCGGCGCCATTTGAATTTGTAAAATACTAAATAAATTGCGTTGGCTATAAAAGGAAACGAAGTAGTGACTCAGACACAGATGATAAACAGTCTTAGCATAATTACTGCAGCGTCATACGAATGCATTCATGCCTTCGTTAAAACTTTGAATCGTTAGCAGAAAACATATATTTACATAATAAAACTTATAATTTTCCTAAAAATATACAAAAAGGTCCGATTGGGCAAATCCTTTAGACTAGAAGCCGACCCAAATTTAAGAAAAAGGCTCGGCAGATAATGGTTCAATTTTTGATTTCATAAAAGTTGCAGCAGTTCATAACAGCTTAATTCACGTTAAAACAACCTATAATACAATAACAAATTGATAATATTTGTTATTGTATTATAATGTTAATATAATATTACAAGAAAATATCCACATACCAAGGTATCGATTAGATACAAAACATTGCACACAGCTAAGATCATATCAAGTAAACAAGCAAAGCTTATCGTTACATTGCTCTTTATCGCGGCCTTAAGGAAAGTCTCAATGACACTGCATTCAATACCTAATCACATTTACATAGGGTGCATGCGACATAGTTACATTTATTAATACTACATATTCTAGACGCGGCCAGGATAAATTTCCACCAAATACTTTTGACAGTACAATCATCACGTTTCCTGAACAAAAACAAGACAAAGAAGTGACTTGTCACTCATCACAAAGGTGGCGCTAACACCATGTAAGGTTCGTCCGGCTGAGGTCGTTACGGTAAGACTAAGGGTACTCGCAGCTATAAGGCTGCCACAAAGGGTTGAGAAGTTTCAAATCTAGCAGCATACGAATCTATGGCTAAATTGTCGATTACCCAGCGGCCGCAGGTTCGAATCTTGCTGGATTCTTAATTTTGCAACCTTAATATTGTATAAAACTTTGAGATTATTCAGCGTGATTATTTTCGTAAAAAGAATATCCGGTGAATATAAACACAGAGCACATCTAGAATCTATGGTATCAATAAATGTTGCATCCATCCTGTATAGGTACATACTAGCCATCGAGTCACTACCTCGCTGTACCATTAAAGTTAATTAGGATCTTATTTATAATTTCTTGATCATTCATAAGTATGCAAGATACTGAAGGAATACCTTTATCATTTTGTATAAAATATTCATATAGTTAACTGTTTCTTTAAATGAACTCTGATATTGATGACTTTGCATTGATAGGCACTAGTATTTATTATAATAAGTTATAGTAAGTTTATGTGAAATGAGTTTTACACTTGGCACATGTTTTTAATTTCCATTAGGATGAAATAAAGCTTAAATTAATAACTAGCTCGTAGTTACCTAACTGAATATATAAAAATATTTTTATTGATTCTTGTTGCATGACGTTTTTATATCTAGAGCACTCTTTTTCTCTGTTGTTTTATATAATTACGTTGGCCTAAATCAACCTTTATCTAGGTTAAGCGATACCTCGGTACTTAAATTATACCCACCTAGTAAAATAATGTAAACAATGGAGTTATAGATAAATCATAATTTCGTGACTTAAGCCGTAAAAGAGCGCTCAGCATGTTCGCGTTTATAAATTCATAACAATATCCAACTGCATTTATTCGGTACAAGACACTTGTACAAGCTCTAAATCATACGTAATAATCGTAATTAACGCGAGTCCAACGCATATACTATCAACCAAGATGAATAAAGTGCAAAGCAAAGTTATTTGTGAGCTAGTACTTCAACTGTACATAAATGTTATATTGATCCTATGTTATTAGACTCGCCTGTCATTGGATATAAGTACATCTACGTAGTGCAGGTTTTGCTGCACACAAAGAATGTAAAAGACTAATATCAGAATCTATCTCATAAACTTTGTTGCTAATATTCTCGATATTCACAGAAATCATAAAGGTAATTTCCACGCTAATACTGTCATGAATTCTTAAACAGCTTCCTAACGGGCGACGTCGATAAACACGCGCACGTTTATGACAAAGTAATCGAAGTTGAATTGTTAATTGCGTACGTCGTATGAATTTAAAAATGCATGGCATTTAAATGCCAGGCCGGTCGCCATTTTGGAGCGACGCGAGAGAGACTATCACCTTGAACACGACTTAAATCTGACAGCCTCGAATGTCACTCTCGCCTGGACCAATTAAAATAAAATTAAAGTATATGTTTTTGTCTCGTGCTTTGTTTGCGGTACAACCGTTTGTTTCGCGGTATTGTTGTTTTTTTTCGAGACGGTCTAGTGCTGCGCCACGACGCATTGTTAATGAGAAAATAAAACCAAAATCACGAGTTTGACATTACTAATACTGTGAGGAAGTAAGTAATAATATCTAAACTGACTCAGCACTATTTTTATCGACATCGCAAAAAAAAAGTATAAACATAATAACCCACACGTTTTAAGTTATTTTTGTAAAATTATCATAGAAGCTTTCCGTATTGATTCTAGATCATTTTATTAACATATTTCTGACTTGGTTGGCTGGTAGAGAATACTTTAAGTATAAAGCATTTGCACATTTTAGTGCATAATGTTTAAATAAATAAATAAAATAAAATATTTCCATTTCCATACTACATAAAAACCAATCGTTTAGGAATTGTTCAGTCAGCTAAAGCTAAGTCTCTTTTGAATGAGTGCGGTTGCATTTTTCTTTACTACAATAACAATACGTGAAAGAAGGAAAAATAACAAGTAACGCCACAACCAGTCGAACACACAGCAAGGTAATAATAATAAATACACTTTTGCACATAGTACCCGACGAACGTTGCGCATGAGTCGTATGTCGTATATGTTACATGTTGCGAAAGTTTTATGGAGCGAGAACAAGGCGGGCAGATCTGAAAAATAAGTTTATAACACACAATTGCGGCATGTGATTGAGAGATAAGTTTACAGAACACCTTTAACCAGTAAAAAAAGTGTGACGGTGCACTCACACTGCTTCATTCATCTGAAGATAGCTATCGTTTCTTTCTCAGTACCGCTAAATTACACTTCTAGTAGCCGTGTAGCGCGTTTACGAGCACTTTGAAGATGCTACGGTGTGTCCGTAATGGCTATTGCAATATTATACGGTCAGATGCCCGAGTGATATCACCATTCTCTACTGTATAATTTTCGTCCGCGACAGATACCATGGACAGGTCAAACGAAAATTGTGGCGGGTACAGAACGCCTAACATTAACCACGTATCTGACATCTAAGTTTTCTAAGAAAACAAACATTACATTGTACTGACGAGACCTCGTTTTTACAACTTTTTGGTGTTTGTCTTTGACATGATCCTGCGATAGTTGAAGGTGCCGTTAGGATATTCTTCTGAACTATTAACTTAACATTTTACAATATTATAAGGACAATAAACTTGGAGCTCGGTTAGCTTAGGGGTTAGGCTGTTTTTAAACCAATTGATCGACGTCAATCCGTTGGTGTAATAACACTTTTTAATTCACTTGCACAGTCGCATCGACTTCAGAGAGAGCTTTAACGTTTAAATAATTATAATTTATTCTTTCTGTAAACAATACAACACTGAAACTTTATTTTTTATTTATAATAAAGTTTCAGTGTTGTATTGTTTAAGTTATAAATGTAATTAAATAATTACTGAATGGTATTTTAAATTAGTTAAAAGCCATTAGAAGAGTCTATGTAGTCAAGTGAGACGAGTTGGCATCCTTATCTCCTCGCGTACTCTTCGGTAGCCGTCACTCATTCGAAAGCCACAGAGCACGAGGATTAATATCTCATCGTAGATTCTATGGAACAGATGTTTATCTCAGAAGCTATGTTTGAACTCAATTATTTATGACTTATGACAGTTGTATTATGAAAGCAAAACTTGTAGATAAAAACGGTCAGTCTAAATGAATACGATATCGACTTTAAAAGTATCTCCGAGCTAAAACCTTAGATAATGTTGATCAAACAAATATAGCGTAAATACAGGCCATTAATCTTACATAACATAAAACTTGATTTGCCGTTTATGAGACACAATAGCAGAACAATAGCGCGTGGCCTAATTTGAAGTTAACAAGTATCAGTACAAAGCTCCCGCCCCCTGCAGTACGTACTGCGAACACGACCGCGTTGATTGTCGACCACATCGTATCAAATCAGATAATGTTACTAATTATGTCAGCTCTATATTAAACTTGTCCTATTTCTGAGCACCGCCTTTAATTATAATGAGAAGGGTTTTACGTAGTCTAAGAGGTTGAGATTAGATTTACATACTATCGAGTACCTACTTTAAGCTATAAGCTATTTACATCCACGTGGCAGACACAAAACTTAGAAAAAATGCTTGTTGACTTGTTAGTTCAACGGTCTCCGATCGGATGTCATAGACTGTCCATCAAAAGAAACAAATAAAACGACAATTTTAATTCCACAATGTCACTATCCCCGGGCAGCAATTCTAATTTGGTGGTAATAAACCGACAAATTACAGGGACTCGTACACGTAGACTAAATATAAAATGTTTTGCAATCAGAAGAATAAGTGCGGAAGCGATCAACTTTGGGCTCACTGATTAATCAATCATAAACTCTATCGTAAAACTGTGATACCCAAATGAACGCCGGCGGCGGGTCGGCGGCCGGCGCGGGTGCACGCAGCGGGCCCGCCGACACTACATTACACCTCCATGTTGCTATAAAATTTATGAGGGCTCTATTTTGGAAGCTAATTAAAAAAATTGTGATGGCCGTTAGAAAAGTCCGATCGTGAGAGAGTGATAAAACTTCTGGAGAAGTAATTTAAATCGTAGGTATTCTACTGCACCGTAATTAGCGACGATACTACTTACTTCACAAATCTAACTCTATTATTATTAAAATTAGTAATGGAAATATGTTTTGAAATCAATCATCAATCGAAGGAAAGTTAGAGATCTTGAAGACTCTTAAGAATATGAAAACGACAGGTAGTTAGCACGCAAGTATTAATGAGGTGCATGTCCAATCAATAGAGAATTGAAACGGGACTCAACGCAGCAATATTTATAGTGACCCGGCGCCGCACGGTCAAGCCGCTTATCGTGGTCACTACACCAGCACACCACAGCCACTGATCACGGAAACCAACCTCGAAGAAAGAGTGATTGTGAATCGCAAGTAATATTGAAATAAGTATACGAATAATATATAGAACTTACAAAAATAAGTAGTTCTAAGCTTTAAATTATTGTTTTGCCGCCTCTATTAAGCTGCAAATTCGGCGGTCTATTGCGATCAAAAAATTGCTCACAAAATTGTATCAAACAAAGTCAATTTACATAATGTAACATGATAAAAACCGATTATCAAGTAATAGTTAAGAATTTGTTTCAGTTTAATTAATTCAATGAATGCCCTCATTTTGAATACGTGTTACATCTGTTGAATAAAGACTCCGTTGACAGTTTTAAATCCATTTGTCAGCTTCTAATTAATGAACCAGAATATGTTGAAATATTTCAAAGAATAGGTAGCTCGGCTAATGACGAAGCTCTCAAAACGTTGTCATAAATAGCTGATCATTTAGGAGGTATATGTTTTTTAAGTCATTGGTCAAATTATTTTGAAGGAAATTAACATAACAGATCAGCTCAATCGATTAAACAGCAAGCAAATAAATCTCGTAACTGTCAAAGAAATGACGAATAAACTTTTATTTAATCAATAAAACCAATCAAACTCCAAATAGGGTTATCGGCTTTTAGACGGACGTGTCCACTACACATATTTTATTTTACCTCAAGTTGCAGTGCCTTCATTATTCAAATCGATCGGAAAAGTTGTCCGCGCAATAACTTATGGTGTCGTTTAATTCACTCATTGCGTACAATCTTTAGAAAACTTTAAGATATATTGTGCATTAGTTATCGATCCAAAACGAATTCGTTTCTAATATATTGTCTCATTAATTACAGAGCCGCGTCGACGTGAATGAATTGCGAGCCTGATAGTGAACCTACGTCTCGGAATTTAGTCACGCAATTATTCCTGGCCGCCTGTACTGCACCGATCTTCGAAACTTTAGATTTCTATTATACGCTAAATCATTTGCATATAATCAATACACGCCCCCATCGGCATACAAGTGCTAGGATTTGTTCACACTTAATTCGAGTAAAATTGGAAAATTCCTGAACACGAAGCACATTAATCAAACATCGTCCAAACCAAAGATGCGTTGCAATCGTATCGAATCAGTATCGAATGGAATAATTTATTTAATGAGCCGTCTAAGTGGTTCGTTTAGTGCATTGTAATAACCGAATCACGTTCGTTTTTCAGCTGGAGGTTGTACGACGGTGACGAATGGCGACAACACACAGCACTCGATCTTCAGAGATTTATGCTCAGAGGGCATTAGCGCGAAGGGCGGAACGAAGCTCGAGCGAAACACCATCGAGATATAGGCGATCAGTGTTGCCATTCAATGCTATACGATTACCTAACTCATATCATTGGTTATCCAAAATGCTGACCAGTAAACTAAGACAACTGAAAAATGCCTGAGGATACAATTTGTACATGACACCATGACAAAGCTTACCAGTGATTCAGCTGAATCATGATTCTGGAATTCTAAATATGAAATCTTAGACGTAATAAGCAAATCGCAAATGTTTGTAATATATTTAATAATAATAAAAAAATGAAATATATATATGAAATGTATATAAGCTTGTACACTTTTCAGTGATTAAAAAAATGGCTTTGAAGATCTAGGTGCAAAATTGTTGACCGGAAATTTCGATAAACCGGAACGAAAATCATAGGTAAATTCCAGAGTAGAGCCGAAAGTTGTAAATGTATTGGGATAGGCTTTGTCGTACCGGATGGTTCAACAAAACGGTGTAAGTAGGGCTAATTCTTAGGATAACAATTTCCAATCTATGGGGGAAAGCCAACAGATGGGCAGTAGTACAGTCAAGATGAACGTCGCAAAGCTCGCGTGCTGCTTGTGAGCTATCGCTACAGCGATCGCTCGATACGCGACATGCGCCCGCGCATGCACTTTGCTCGACATTACAAATGGCACCTCCCACAGTCGTGTGTACCTCAGATACCCATCGACTGACATGCCTACGAGTTGATGCCTCCTCTAACATGTAATTTGTAATACAAACAACAAACAGTGTTTAATCTTATAGCAGGCTTGCTTGGGGACAACAGCTGTATTTTAAAACATACTCTGAAATGATAACGATTTGATTCGCAATTCGTTGATGTATATCAAAATAATAATTTTGAATCAAAACATATCTACCTATTTAATTATCATGAATACCTAAGAAATTATCTGAATTTTGTAATCAACTCTATACATTTAACTGAAACATTGTAAAGAATAAAAACCCTGTATCAAATAGCACAGCACAACTGCTCCTCAGGGTGGCTTTACCCTACACAATAGACAATATAAAAACAACTAGCTATCTACCTTGAAAGCTTAACTAAGCTAATTAAGCTTAAACATACAAATTACCTTCCTTTACAGCACATATTGTGTATGCTACACTCAAGCTAAAATTTTTTTTTCTTTTCTTAACTATTGCTTTGTGTAACTTTGTACTGATTCTACTCCTATATATTAGAGTTTCAAGTTCTGTAATTGTAGTAAAGCTTGACAAAATGAATAAAATATTAGATATCGAAATCATATAGTAGATGAGATTTTAATATTTCGTTAATCAATTGTAGTTATTCAAATAGTGAGATGAAATTGTATGTAGTTTGCTTAGGTTTTTAGTTTATGAACTTAGTTAAGTTAAATTAGTTTTGTTAATTAAAACTGTCGTATATCCGCCCGGTTCCATCAGAATATCAGCGTTGCAGGGCTTAAAATCACTGTAACATATTATGCCTGGGACTTAGTCTTTTATATATTTATTTATTGATTGTTACCCTGTACACCGCTGTATTGTTTTAATTAGTAGTTTTATTTTTACTAAATCATTTTTATTCTTTCTTCCTTTTTTATATTCTTATTAGTTTGCTGGTCAGTAAATTTTTTGCAGAGCAATATAACAGCAAGAACTTCGGTACGTTACAGTAACATTATAAGTACCTCATCTCTAAGTAAAAACGCTTTGAAAATTTCAAACCGATAAATAAGACACCATGTTATTGGATGCTCGATCATATCTTACTTATTGATCTGGAATGTTTTGAGCTGCTCTGTATAATTCAATGTGCCCTTGGCAGTTATTTTATGAGCGCTAATTAAGCTTCTTGTTTGGGACTCACTCTCAATCCTGAAACTAATAATTAGTTCTCTGTGAACTTTTTGTCCGCGCTTACGAACAATGGAAACGTGACTGTACTGGCGATCTCCAATGTATTATTACTGTAGTGTAGCGTCCACATCGGCCACTACAATATAACAGGGTACAGATAGTAGAAGTACAGTCAGTTACAGAGAAAAGCAAATTAATAAACCATCTGAAAAATTCTGTAGAATAGAAACATTACTTTCTACAATTTGCTACTATTTTTACTTTAATCAACTACGTAAGTGCAAACCGAAATTTATAATTAAATGTTGGTATAATAATATTTATGTAGTAATAAAATATAACATCACGATTGTTAACTTAATAAAAATGTACTGAATCGTAAGCACACGATTTATTTTTATACAAATAAAACAATTTAAATTTTATGATAAATCGTTTGGGTAGTTTGCATAACCAGGAACAATATTCGAAACTGAAATGGAAAAAATATAATAATGGTACGATAACTTAATTCTTGTCTCTGTGACTGTATGCACGAAAACGATGCACTCCGTCCACAGTCCAACCGAATACCGATCCATTTATTGCTCTGAACAGCACTGCGTCTATACGAAATAATATTGAACAAGGCATAAAATTCTCTTTATTCGATAAGGAAATGCCACGATCAATATAAATATATAAATACAAAATACTTGAAACTCAATATTCTCCTTTGGAATTTAAAATATCGGCAATAACGCAAAAAGCACTAAAACAACCGTCACATTACTTTTTACAACGATTACTTTGGAGTCGATCGCCGAAATATCAAAAATACTTCGTTATCTGCGCAATTATATACCGGGTGCTTCAAAAAAATGTATACACACTTTGAACTTCCATAGAAAATTTATTTACCGTTCTACAAAGTTAAATTTCAGGAAAATAGAAAGCTGAAAGTCCAATGTAAATGAAACATAAATAACAAATGTTAATACTGTTTTTATTTTCAACAAGATGGTGCTCCGCCGCACTATCACAGGGACGTACGAGCTTACCTGGATCAAAATTTGTCGGGCCAGTGGATAGGACGCAGGGGGCCAATCGAGTTTCCAGCACGCTCTCCAGACCTTACACCACTGGATTTCTTCTTGTGGGGCACAGTAAAAGATGAGGTGTACAAACGTAAACCACGTAACCTAGACATTCTTTGGAATGAGATTCAAGCAGTGTGTAGAGAAATCTCATTGGACGTTTTGATACGATGTACAGAATCTGTGGTGACTCGTACTCAGAATTGTATTGATGCTGCAGGTCACCAATTTGAACAGTATTAACATTTGTTATTTATGTTTCATTTACATTGGACTTTCAGCTTTCTATTTTCCTGAAATTTAACTTTGTAGAACGGTAAATAAATTTTCTATGGAAGTTCAAAGTGTGTATACATTTTTTTGAAGCACCCGGTATATATATTATTATATGTTTGGCAATAACAGCCATGGTAGTAAAACGTAACAGATTGGCAATGTTGTCCTTTGTTTACGAATATCTACATGATATAATGTACCTTTAAGTTGTTTCCACATTTCGCATCTGGCGCTTGCAGAACTGCACTGGCCTTTTTATTATAACTTACGTCAATAAGAAATACAATCTTAAGAGCCCATAAATAAAGTTGTTGTTATGTAATTCCGTCAATTTAAAAAGCTCAGGTGTGCATTCGCGAATGCAATTCTGTTTGGTCAAATATTTCCCAAATTCGGAACACGGGATTTCTGTACTACGGAAGAGTTGGAAGTCGGTCTGAAGATACGGGACAGCTGCAATCTTCTTTAAAATACTGGAATTGCCTGAGAGCTTTAAAATGACGTCTGAAATTTTGGAGGCGATAATTTTTTTTAGGATTTACAGGTAACAAAAAGTTGTCACATATAGATTTATACAATTTGCATACGTTACAGGCGGCTAAATCGAAGACAACTGGGACTCTGCAACTCTATATACTTGTCAAATTAAAGGTCTGGTATGGGCGCCATCGCAATCAATCCAATGTAAATAAAATACAAACAGCGAATCACATAAAACGGTGTTATCCACGGGTTTAAATAACGAGTGTCAATAAAACGTTTATGGTAGTGTGTACTGAATGACCATAAATTGTATAGATTAAGGTCAATATCGCGATGGATATGATAACTGCTGAACATAAAGCACGGTTTAGTTCTATAGCCACATTTATTTGTGCATTTTCAATTAGATTCTTGTTCTAGTTTAACACCCAGTAGTTTGGTTTCGCACCCACGGTTCATTTTGATTTTATTCGCTCGTTACATAACTAGTGAGCCTCTGGGTAGCACTACCTAGTATTGAGTTTTACTGTAAAGTAAAGGTTTTGAAGACATACCTAGAAGATGTATATTGTAGTTTTATAGCATTTTAACAAACCATGTACATTATATACTTTAAAAACTTGCATAATTCTTGCTTCATGGAGCACTTAAGTCTTAGTCTGTTATTCGAGAAATTATTAACGAACCAGGCTGTTCATAAGTTTCATAATTGAAAATAACACAATTAATCTAAAGAACTTTAGAAAATAATTTATAATTATTTCTACAGGGACTGTGTCCTTGATGGACTTGGAATGAAAAACAAATTATTTACTTTGCTAAATTATACCGTGTTTGGAACACACATGCGATACCGACATTATTCTACATATATCTACTCGCATTAATCTAAAATATATTAACCAGAGCCTATTAATTAAGCTCCGATTCCACCCCTTCATAAGCTGCGGTTAACGCTAAACCCGGCTTCCACCGCTCTCTCTCATTTAATATTTGAATCGGATCAAAAACGTTCGCTCAGCGTCAGTTCAACAAGTTGGTAAAATTGGGGCTAAGTAGGTACGTAATTCTTGTATCTAAAACCTGCAGTGAGCATTGATTCAACATAGCGCTTGAGCTTATAAAGTTATAATAGACTTCAATTATAGGGTTTCCTGTGCAAACTATTAATAGTACTGCCTAAGTACCTACTCTCGGCAACTGTGTAGCTAATGGCAAACACGTTTAAGGAATTATATTCAACGATAGCTTATATTAAATGTTATCATAATAATTGTAAATAAATATGCTTTGAAATTAAATAAATATTGGTTATAATACCTTTCAAATAATACGTAAGTGAATTTTGACAATAATATTTATGCACGTGAATTTATTACGGCACAATTAATTAAAAGCACGATTATCATCTTAATAACTATACAGCGTCAACTCAAAAAATAGTTAGTAGGTTGGTTACAGTGTGAGGCTGAAGTGTTTTCGTAATAATAAAACCTGAAAATTCCCATTTATGCATAAAGCTTCTGAAATATTTAAGTCCAAAAAGAACAATCAAGTGCAGCCATGCTGACAAAGAGAATCAAGAAAAATATACTAAAATGAAAACACACTTATAAAATGTTTCACGTAGCGCCATCTCGTAGCGAGTAGGAAGATTAAAGTGATGCCAACTACTCACGCGCACATCAGAGACATCTGTTATGAGTCAAGTAAAACTTTTACATATTTTTTATCGACGTAATCAAAAGGAAATCAACGCTCAAATCTCAATCAAACGGCTGTATTGGAACTAATTTATGAACTATCTTAGTAATACAATCAATACAATGGGGTCTCTGAGATATGGCTGTACTTCGTAGGCAATACATAAATCTATCGGTGCAATAAATACCATAGGTATCTAATTAAATGGTTTTTATATAAGTACCTAAACTGTATTAACAAGGCAATAAATATTCTATTCTCAACAAAGCCGAACGAACGATATTATCAGCCGCTTAGTTTCGTCGCATTGCTTAAATACAAAATTATGCTACCTATTTGAAGCTTATCTACCTCCAAGTACATTTATATAGCTATATAAAAGGCACAAGGATTGTTAAGCTGACCATTGATTGGCGGAGTAAGACAGTTCGTCGCGGCCGAGCCGTGAGTATGCTGACCACGTCCACTATTGTTTTAAATAAAATGCTATCTGTAGCTGTAGTTACAAAAACGAATGCTCTGAGGACCGCGAACCAGCTCGTTATACCCCTTCAATTGGATAAGTTCCCATTCAACATTTTCCCCGAAACTGGAAAGGACACACTGTATTGTTTACAAAAGATATTATAATAAGAATATAATTTAGATAATCGTAAAAAGTGAGCTTGTGCAATTTTAATTAATTAGTACTTGATAAATAACAACTGATAAATAAAAGTAATAAAGAAATTAATGTAAAGAGAATAAACTTATAAACACGACGAAACACAAAACCTCAACAGATATTGATTTCAACAGAATATCGGTAATTTACAATGTTAAAGAGATAAACGCCATGAGAAATCTACGATCGATTCTCAGTTTAAACACATTGATATTCAGTTTTTTCTCTTCGCCATATAGGCAGTACTTATCCATATTAGGGAGGGCGATGCTACTCAATACCTCCTATGAATATTTCGAGGAATACGTGTAGGTACCTATTAATTCTAGAGGCGCATAGCAGGATTTATGTTACTGGAACTTAACGAAATGTATGAAATACTGATGCGGTTCTCCGTAATTGTGTCCCGATTAGTACTGGCCTCGTTACAATATGCGGGCAAAAACAATGGTCCGAAAAAGGCGACGAAATTAATTATCTCAGGAGCAGAGTCCGTCAGTAAGTACAGGTGTCTTCATTCTTTACAGAGCAACATTTTTTGCCAATCTGACAATCAGTCAATAGTACAGGTACCTAGCAAGTACGAATACCACATGCCAACCCCCCAAAGACAACGCTTGTACTTCATTGTCATTATTTTAATGCGAGAACAGTCACAATTGTAGTATTTTTTTACTATTAATTATATGAAGAAGGCTGAGGAATGTATACATATAATTCGAAAGGTAATGAGACTTGCACGAGTAAGTCGAGTAGTTTGTAAGTTTTTACGATGAGGTGAACAAAAAATAATGTGAATATGTCGATACCATAACCGCAAAGTGAGCAGATAAACTGAATTTTACATAGGACGCAATTCTTAAACCAATTAACGAATAAAATTCGATATCTGTTATGCAAGTTAGTACCTAGTATACCTACGAATCTACGAAGATGGTACATTGAGTGGCATAATATCATCTACAAACAATGAAATATACAATTTGCTTTATAAAGTACTTCCAGATTTTGATTGCGAAATTAGACCTAGGTATTACAGACAGAAATATAGCTACCTAAATCGCTACCTAGCTCAAAAGTGTTTGTTTAACCAAACATATTGAATGGTACGTAGTAATTAAACGAGTATGCATGGTATTTAAAAAATAAAAGAACTGCCAAATAACTGTGTATACACCTACATCTTCTCTACAACTCATTTCATTAAACGATCTAACCATTGGGAAGAGAGTGATAATTATAGCATCGAACAGAAACTGTCGAATAAATAAAGCTACGGCGGAAGTCCGCTCGATAAATGGTATTGAGATTATATTGCACTGTAATTATTTCAGAGATGTAATTCACGGAACATACTCGTGCAATCGAAATTATAGATTGTAATATGTTCTACGTGTTTAAATTTAATATTTGATCAAAATTTTATCAATTAACAGAAACGACATTCAAATCATGAATTTTCATAGACCCCATACCATAAGGGGCGCATGAACATGTCAGCAAACATGATAAGTACAGAGCAAAAAAGCTAATATTAAATTAATAAACTTTACTAATTACATTATTATAATATTAATTACTACGGTAATTAGAGTCTCTAGTAATTAGATCATTTTTAATATAATTATAATATATATTGCTGCAAGTATCAATTAATTTTAGTTATGTTGATAGTTGTGAATATGAGAAATAAATTAAATTAAATTTAGATTTAGGTCAATCGATAAAAAACAGTATTTTGAGCTACTTATAGTACTTGAGTGCTCCATTAAAGTATAGTAACAGGAAGTCGTCGGTTGTTATTAAAATAACTGAACATTAAGAAGGTACTAATGCCGAGAGAAATATATAATAATGATTGTATCTGGTCAGAACTAAAGAAAATACTAAAAATACAAACAAATTGAATACATGAGTGGAAACAACCGTAAAATAACAAAAGATGATTAATAAAAACAAACAATTAATACTAACACTAACATTATAATGAAGTAGTTATAACAATGTGGCGAGCTTTTGAGCAGACATGCCTTTTCAAAGCACCAACGCGTTGATGTCTTTTGTATGGACATCTTTATCGTACGAGAGTTCCTTTGACACTGTTTCATTTCACCTCCACAACTTTTTTACAACATTCTATACGTATTATTGTTAGTCTAAAATATGGAAATTGTAGTTATATCTATTATTTCCTTACTAAGAGCGTCATCGCGGAGAATTTTAACAACACACACCTACGCTCAAAACTAAATTATTTATGATTCACACACATTTTAGTAGCTATTTGTATTCAATATGTGTGATTCAAATTTATCTCATTCAAGTGACTAAAATTTACCTAACAGCGAACAAATCAATCTATTTGATTGGTTGTCAAAACCTAGAATTTGACAAAACATGTAAGATTTTAGGTGGTTTTGGGCGCCTTACCCCTGTGGACTTGAGATCATAAGTTGTGACCAATAACAACGATTACTTGAAATTACCTTAAAAACTAATATTAAGACGTAGTTTTTCGAAGATTCAAAGATTAATTGGTTTTTGAAAGGTATATAGGCTGATAATGTATTCTCTTACTGACTATAGTTGCAGTAGTAGCAGGTAATAAGGCAGTAATAAAATTTAAAAGCACTATCATAATGGATACTTAATCTTACAATAAAATTGTGTTTTATGGAGTCCATCGTAATTTACTACGCACATAAATTTAGGTAAATTTACTTTTAGTATTATTGTTTGTCACGAAGAGAATTGTTACTTTCATTTCGATAATTACCTTTTAAACTATATCCCTGGTCGTCCTATTTAAGTAAAATAACGTTTTAAATTACAATATTATATTTCGATCAAAGATTAAAATGAATTCACTTTAAAATGAAGTCAAGCACTATTGTTCATAGTTTTATATTATATTACATTTCTAAATTAAATATAATATAAATAGATACGTAGAAAATGTCTAATGGAATCAATCAAGATATAATAAGGCTTTACGTTTACATACAACATTGTACGATCACATTACTCCACAGCACGAACGAATAAATAAACATTAAATAAGTGAATACCGATACAACCTTATTTATACGTATTCGTGAAAGCTGCGTGAAGAAGGAAAATCTTGAACATAGAAATAAGTTTTTGTATACTTGTACCTATTAATTTGTTTTCTATAATAAAATACAAGGTTAAACGACCTTTTTAATGTCAATATATTTTAAATTCTAGTTACATTTATCGTAAAATAAAATATTTTTACAAATCATTATGTCATTGGCATACTTTAATGAAAAAACCTATACATTTATAATGTCAATTAGTGTTTTAATTAGTCTAGGCTAATTATATATCATTATAATTATACTCCAAATAATCATAAATTTAAGTAAATAGGTAGTTATGGTTAAAAATCTTAAAAGCTTAAAAAATCTGTAAAAGTGCATTAAATTTGAGTCGTGTAACCGGTAATACAATAGCAACATTTAAGTTAATCGCATAATATACACCTTATAACTTATAATAATTACTCGGCGTTTCAAAATTTCTGTCTCGGGGGAGTTAAACATTCAGAATGCGCGTGCGTTGCAAAAGTCGCCTATTATACGTAATTATGTGGCCGCATAAACCGAGCACTTTGCTGTTCAAGCCCCAATTACACTTAGCGGGCCTCTTAATATTGTTCATTATGCTAAGGAAATGACAAGATTTTGCTAGAATCCATTATCCTTATAAAGTCTCCTCGTACATATTCGATTCTTAAGATCGAGCCGATAAAAACGCAGTCAATCTACAGACATTCCTATTATGGTAATTCTTAGATCAAATCTCAGCGTCTAAGACTGGACTAATGAGGAAACAATGATGAATTCGCAAAATTGAACAATTTATTTATTCGTCATCATTTCCTGATTTATTAAGGAAGAGTATCTAGATGTCCATAAAGAGCTACAATTATTTTAAACTAAATTTGCTAATCAATCACTAGAGGTCATAAATATGTACCTGCATATTTTCTAGTCAAGGATTATATAGATTCACCTCACTAAACATCCAAAAATAAGTACGTGACTGGTTTTTTCTTTTTGCAGATAAGATTTCTACTTCATTATGAAGATCCATATTTCTATTAAAATGAAAACAAAGTAAGAATGAGGTAGTGTAAAATTTACTCGTGTAAAAAAAGAAGTTCTTAGTTCCCTGAAAAAGAAGTCAACGCGCTGAGGCATTTTAAAGGGCACATTATGCTCAGAAGTATCTTTAATTACGCATTATTTTTTTATGTTGGTAAAAATTCATCGTCACCGTCACTATATTTACCGTCTATAATAGTTCTCTAGTCGTTCTGCCGTATTAGCATAATTAGAACGTTCCTAGTCAAGAACCACATACATACTAAAGAGACTTATCCAAAAGATCATGTCAATTTCGAAATAAAGGCTTCTAAAGGATTATAAAAGCTAGCATTTTAATAATTGTCCTAATCCTAGCAACCGGTAAGGACAGACGAACGTAATCTACTACAAATAGCGTTGTACTAATATTTAAGGAACTTCCTGCACTATGAGGAAAGCCTTAACTTAAATAATGTTTCTGCCATATCAGTCAACTAGCTATTATTCGCTGCTTCGTCTGATTGTAAAACTTTATTAGCGGATGCCACGCACGGCCTGAGGGAAGCAGCTTCTGTTAAACCTTTTTAGTAGAATATTCTTGAGCAAGAGCCAGCCTGACTAACAATCAACTATTTGTTAGTTTTTCTTTTGGTGTAACTAAATCTCTGCTAAGGTATATAAGACGACTTACGAGTCGACTCATAGTCAATAGTAATCTTGCCTGTTTGACTCTTGTGACTAAGGAGTATTTAGTAATGCGATGATGATGATAAGAAAATTTTATTGTATAGTAATAAAATATTTTCTACCAGTTTCTCGATTGTATCCCAAAATGCTTCATAAATACTATACGTATGTACTGGTGTATTTTTGTATGATAATCTCACCACTCGACAGGAGTTCATTAGAGAAAGCATTACTATTTTACGGTTAAAGGTTATTGCTTCCACCCCCAGCTTTTCCACAAAGCTGGACTATCAAAACTATTGAGATATACTTCAATCGTTATCAACGCGATTTCAAAATCAATCTCCAACAGTCTGAATAATGAAGACAATATTTTAAAACGTCAAACTAGATAAGAAACTTGGTACAGACATCGACGCAACGCAGCGCAGTCATGTAGTTTTCATGACCCAGCGCACACATTAACGGTGAAACACTTTTTGTCCGTGACAGGGCCTATCAATATAATTTAACACATACTTGCTTTCCATTTAATACATTCTTAAATTCTATGGCAAAAGTATAAGGCTCGATTTTTTATTCTGACGAAATGTTAAGTCATATTTAGTGCGTTGAAGGATTTGACAGGGCTGATTATTCACATATCGTAAATCTTTCAATTTAAAAGTCACGCTGCCAAATTTAAGGAAAATCTTTTGAAGTAATCATACTTTATAAGATTTTCCTTAAATTGATAAAAAATGTTGACAGAATTTTACCTTTTTAAAAACAGAATTATCTAATTTGATTATTTAATGTAATGGTTTTCCTGTCAGTTTATATTACAATTTGACTCATTGTTGAAATTAACTTTGAATCTTATAACCTCATATCTGAATATAAAAATGAATAGCATCTTCGAATTGTTTAGTTCATAATGATTACTTATGCAAAGGACATTATAAAGGTTCAACTTTAAAATTATCAAAATAACCGTTCATATTTTAAATTTATCGTTAATAAATCAATGATGTACCATAAAAAATGTGATACATGAATAATACTATATTCGGGCAGGTAACAAAATGAATAACTTAGAATAATATGATGATTAAAATTCTGTAAAATATTACCTACCTAAGTTTTTTTTCTCTATTTAAATGCCTTCATATTATAAACACGACACGATCGATCAAACTTAGGTCAGACAAGTATAATATGCTTGTAACCCCAAAGACTACAGACTCATTTAGAAACATTACATTGTTAGATAATCTAAACTAATCTAATCGTAACTTTGACATAGTTTAGATTTATTAACCGGCGCGGCGGCGTTCGTACGAACTTATACAGTCACTTTCACCTGTAAAATATTTTTATTTACTTAGGATATTATCAGACAGCAGTAATCTAACATAGCAAGCTTAGGATCATGGTAGGATCAATGCAAGTATAAATACGAAACCTGTTGCGTTGATATCGTGTATGAAGTTTAAAAATAAATTTTATTTGCGTACTGTAGGTACGAGTATGCTAGGCTTTTCATAAAAGGGTGCTGTTAAATGAGGCAGAACGTCATTCGAGGCGACTGAGCGGCTTTAATCTGCATCGGCTGCTGCGTTTGTGCAATCGCTGCATCTCACATTAAAAAAGAGTGAAGGAAATAACATTTAAGTTTATTTGTTTATTGCAAAACACGTCAATAAACGGACGTTTGTAGAGGTACGACCTCTGCCGATGTTCGGAAAATATTCCACTGGTCTGACACACAATAAAAATAATCATATTTATCAAATTAAATTATTTGAAATAGTTAGGGTTATTTGTTTCTCTGGGATTAGAATGGGTAACGTGGAGTTAACGTTTATGTTGGGTTACATTACGTCAAATCTTTCCTTCGTCAGTAATATTATTAAGACAAGAGTGATTCTGTCTTTTACGCTTTTACAACAATACTACAGAACCAATCTAGATCAAAATTTATATAAAGATAGTAAAAGACCTAGGGAAGGACTTGGCTTACTTTTCATCGATATATCAGCTCTAGTCTTTTATATACCGAAAATTACATCACAGTGACCGCGTCTGTTTTAATCGCACTGTTTATATCAATATAACTCTATTAGCTACACTGCTTAGTTTCGATATAAACACGTTTTTGATAAACGCCGGCTCACAATATCAATTACATGCCTAGTTGAATCAAATACTCTTCAATTCAATGGCAGGTTCATGAACACATCGCGTAAAAACGTTAATAATTTGAAGATCAACAAAAAACAACAACGACACGAACTGTACCCTCGCTACATAACGTCTAAATGTACGTTATCTTTAAATAGTGGGTGTGAATTTGTAGCGAAAATTAGATTTTATAGAGATACATTAAGGTTGCGATTTGAAAAAACTTTAATGAAAACATTGCGCAATACCTATATATTGAGTGGTGTGTGGCGGGCTTAATATTTACAACATCAAATTTAAATGCAATCTTTTATCTTGGAATAGTAAACAATTCTAAAATTCTGTAAATGATAGTTTGAACGCCCAGTCGTAAATATTTTTAGAATTCAATATTATTGATATAAAACTCTAGTGGGCATCAATTATGTTTATAAATGTTGTGAACATAAAAACGTCTCCCGTGGCGCATACTTAATTAGCTATTTCGTGTTGTGCTAAGTTATTGTTATGGGAATTTACTGCAAAAACAGATAAGGAGTTTCATTTGCTATTATGAAAAGTAAGAATATTGTCATATTTTCCAGTAAAATCGTTAAGATTTTATGAATCAGCTAGAATGTAGTGTAATTCGGTACAGTACTTATTTTATATTAACCACAAAAATATTGAAGATGGGATATAGTCTGTGTAATACATAATACGTTCTTTAATTTAAAAATGGGTATTTGAACTTAAAAGTTTATCTACTGTCTTTCAAAGTCAATTTGTAAACATTCAGGTACTTAATAATATAACGATAGAGACTCGAAACTAAATACAATGCATAATGCATTATTAATCTGACATGTATTGTTCACGTTTTAGCACGGTTGTTTATAATGAATGTCCAATCAACCACGCTTGCTGGTACTAATAAAATAATTATTAATTGGCCGTCGAATACTTCAAAATAATTTACTACGTTGGTAATGACTTGTATTGGTAATGTTGGTGTGACATTGTTTAATAACAGTAAGAGGTTAAATTCATATTTTAGACCACTCACTATAACAGAACATGTAGTGTAGTAGTTTAAGTGGTCGCCTCGTCGTTCTCCACTACACTGGTGTTGTGAGTTCGATCTCCACATGGCACAAATCTAAGCGTGATTCGCAAATATTTGTCCTGAGACAGGGTGTGCTTGTGTAAGTTATTGTGTGTATTTGGCTTTCTCATTGGGACCATTAGATAGTGTAATTGCTTCTGGCGTTCCATCTACTGTAAAAATTAAAAAAAAAATGTAAACAGCTCTTGGAAAGCACGTCTAACGTAATTTCCATCTAAAAGAAATAAGTTGTTTACAGTCTTTTGCAGATGATTATGTTTATGCATGACATGTAGGCACAGTCAGCAACAAAAGTTGCTGAATGCTTTAGAATTTTTACACTTCCGTACAACTACGAAATAAGTGACTCTGAACTTGTTCATTTGTAGCTACTTCAGTTACGGACTGTACATAGCTACCACTTACCGTTAGGTGTATTGCGAAAACGTTTGCTACATCCGTTGTACTAAAAAGTGGATATTCCACTTTAGTTAAAGAGTTAACGGAACTAACCGGAATACCTGCATCTCGTGGAGTGCATCAGAAAAATCATCGACTTTATTATTGTATCAAAACCCGTTTTAGAATCGATCCGATCCGAAGAACTTTAATCCTTGTATCAAATAAGTATAAATCAGTTAAATTCCTTTAATCCTCTATCGTCTTAACATAATCCACGCATTTGGTTTAACAACTTAACCGAAGCGAATTCATGACACCGACGCCCTTGAACTCGTGATAATACGCAGTCGTCACGGATTCATTAATCAACAATTCTAATGGTTGGATTTGCATAAAATGCGTTTATAAATAACATCAGATAAGATGATTTCTCTCAAATAGTCGTCTGCGAATGTCGCACTTGTCTCAGTTGCAATAAAAATCGATGGGCTCGGTAAAGTTCTACGTGGTGCAGATACAAATTGATGTTCCAGCACTTAATGAGGCACATTAGCGTGTGCAGCCCGTGGATGCTCTCCACACCGATACCATTTGTGGCATTCATTACAACTTTTGACCAAGTACGGCGGTAACGGTGATCGCGTTTCTTTCATGATTTACAAAACTCATTTGCAAAAGTATTTCGACGTGTATTTATGTTTGGATCAGTTTTTGTCTTATTTTAAGGGTCGCATAAAGCATGCCTTTATCAAATACATATTAATCTTAAAACGTAGCAATTTTAAGACCTTAATTAAATGAGAACTTTATTAATTAATACAGTTTTCATTTAATCTGTCCTGTATTTTTAAGTGTGGTCAATTTAATGACTGCTGTACTGTTTCATACTGTATGATCCCAAAACATTAGGTATCCTACAGCTCAGTAAGAAGGAAGAGAGATGAGAAGAGGTGCTTCATTCGTCTTGTTTATTTACTAAGCAAAACCGTTAACCTAATAAAATATTAAACCAACTTCAATAGGTTCTTCGTAGCAATATACGTAAGTAATGTCACTCATCACTAATGTATATGTCAAGACACAATTAGCAAACATCCAGTTGTAGAAGCTAAATCAATGGATATTTAATGACGACCAGATGGCGGAGTGTGTAGTATACTTGCCTTCGACGCCGAGGTCGCGGGTTCAATTCCCGCTTAAGACAAATCTTTGTGTGCATGAACATGGGGGTTTTCTTAGTCTGGGTGTTTCTATGTATCATAAGTATGTATTTACAAAAGAAAAGTATATATGTATTAGTATCAGTTATTCTAGTACCCATATTACAAGTTCTGCTTAGTTTGGGACTAGATGGCGTTGTGTGTAAGTTGTGAGATATTTATTTATTTATTTCAAGATATTTGAGGTGTTCATCATTTAATTTTGGGACTTTTAAAGTTCAAGGCTAGTAGAGCACGCTTTAAAAAGATGTAATTTTATTGTGTCTGATGTTTTTAATTATGTCACCAAAGACCAAGCTTATATTGAAACTGGTTACTAAATATGAATATTTTTTTTTATGTATGCCATGGAGACAATATTAAAATAACACGTTTTATGAATTTAATTGTGTATTTCGTTTAGGTTTGGTACAAAAATACATATTATGATTTGTAGTTATTACCCGAAAACTAGGTAGGTAGGTAATTTTTATTTCAATACATTGAATTAATATGAATACTATAACAAAACACTAACATTGATATTAGCATAAAAATATCAATGTTTGTCAAATACGTGTTTAAACACACACTTTTAGGGTTTCGTACCAAATGTACTTGATAGCTTAAACCTCAAAATTACAATAGTTTTGTAAACATAAAAATACAAAGTTGGCAATTTAAAGGGTAAGCCTAACACTATCTATTGTAAATTATTCTAAACTTCGTACTCCTACTGAAAATTGCCCGAGGAAAAGATCCCGAATTACGCTTTTGCCCTACCTATCCGAAACCGTGACCGTACAATAAGTGGTCGTTAATTATACAACTAAATACTAAGTAGCCGGTATTATATGAATCCGTTTTCATTTTGAATACTTTATTTTATAATTATTAATGATCTAGAATCATGAAATTTAGCATTAGATTAGATCTAACGGCACGACTATACATTTCTTCATATTAATTGGTGAAATGTGAGACCAAAGTTACTATGACGATGCTCTGTCGAATTGATTCTCTGCACCGTCATAGTAACTTTGGTCTCACATTTCTATGACGATGCTCTGTGGAATTGGTTCTACAGAGCATCGTCATAGTAACTTTGGTCTCACATTTCACCAATTGATAAGAAGAAATGTATAGTCGTGCCGTGAGATCTAATCTCATGCCAAATTTCATGATTCTAGATAGACGGGAAATACCCTATAGGTTTTTGGGTTGCGATTCTTGCGCTCTTGCGATCTTTTCAATGTGTAAACTCAGAAACTTAGGTTCTTTACAGCTTAAAGGAACCGTTAATCTAAGTATTCGATATAAATTTCAACTCTGTAGCTTTACACGTTTTGAAGTAAAAAGGTTGTGATAAACGGACAAACGCGTGATCATATAATGGTTTTGTTTTTTCCTTATGTGGTACGATACCCTAAGAATTATTTCTTACAGTCTAGTTGACTACATTGTCAACAACTGTGACATCAGTTGATACAGAAAATAGATGCATAAAAAAACATAAATGCAAAATATTACGAATTCCGTCTTTGGAATCGACAATTTATGATGTGAAGTGACAATGCCTTTTTACTCACCTTTTTACTCATATAGCCATAACGGGTACCCTTTAATTGCATTTTGAAAACCAAGTACCTACAGAGTTGATTTATGACTTCATACGTTAATATTTTTCATCAGCTTCAAGATAATAATGCGGAATATGCCATATCAAAATACTTTATAAAATGTATGGCAGGTCCAAACCACAATACATGTAACATTTACAAATTAAATGTTAGCCTGATATGACATATTCGTAGTAAATATTTTTCCATATTTTATGTTTCAAAAAAATAAATTAATTGGTAGTGCTTTATATCGAACGCGACTCTCGCAACCCTTTAATATATAATCTAATTAAATTGATTACAAACGAAAACATGGATAATTATGATATCATTAAATTAAATATATTTGAACCTTAAACTTGGATAATTATAATATCATTAAATTCATTATTTATGCACACCAACTATGAACTGACAACTGAATTAATAGGTTTTTTTTTTTCTATGACAAATTGTTTACCATGACTACCGCACTTTGAGTTCCGTCATATTTCCGTCTTAAAGATTACCACTAATCAAACGCGTGATTCATTCGATGGAAAAATAAAATAACAAGAAAACGGTTCTAATAAAATGTTGAAGTGTTTATCTACATTTTGCTAACGTCATCTCCTTTACGGTTGAATCATTTTATGGTCTTTAGATATAATAAAATTGTAAATTAGCCGTGTCTGTACATTGAAGATATTTAAAAAAAATAATACGACGAGACTTTATAGTAGTAATAGAAGCCAAAGCGTGCCTATACACCAAAAAAAACGCATTTTTTCTTCTGTCTGTCTGTCTGTATGTTCGTACGGGCATAACGCAAAAACTACTGCATGAAATTTGATGTTGTTTTCACAGTTGTGTAGCTGAAAATGTAACTTAGGCACTGGTTTATGTTTTATCTTAGTATTTTTCTCCTTAGGGGTAAATTAGGGGTTGTAAGTTTGTTTGGTAGGTCTGTAATTTTTTTTATAAAATTGCATAAAATTCTAAAAATAGGTATATTACGTGCCGTAAATGAATAGTGAGTCAGATTTATATATATTATTATATAGAATATGGGTGAGTTGGGGATTGAAAGTAAATATGGAAAGAGCATTGAATTCTGCACATAAGACCTTTTATGAAGTTTATAAGAACAAATTTTTGGGCAATTCCGCTCCCTAAGAAGGTAAATTAGGTATTGAAAGTGTATTTTAAACATAATTATATCGAAATCCACGTAGACGAAACCGCGAGCAAAAGCCAGTATTCAATACAATTTAATTGCCTACAGTTTAAAATAATCTCGTAGTCTTAGTTCTTTTTCGTTCATTGTACCGCGGCCTTTATAGTGCAACGCTTAACTTTAATGATCGATACAAGCATCTTAATTAATTGCTATTTATGTATATACCTCACGTTAACTGTATCTTTAAGGTGCAAATTATTGTATAGTACAGATGGTACGCTCTAAAACCTCCAAGTGATACTGATTAGTGAAAAATAAGTAACCTATTTTAGGGTAGCCCGGGCGAAGTTATGAAACGCCTAATAGTTATAAAATTGTTTGTGTGTTGTTTTTATAATTACCTTTATATTATGTACAGTGGGCTATGCAATTAGGTATGCAGGGCTAAAACTTCAACGTCATAATAAAGACTGACTGCACTAGTTATAGGTATATGACTTACATACCTCAATAGTGGGTATATTACACTTCTTAAATATTTCACTCACACATGAATAACCAGTGAAATCAGTAAGTCAGTATTTACTGTGACGTGGAAGTTTGAAACCTGCATACCTAATTGCTTGGTCCACTGTACTTGTCAGTGAGATCAGTGAAGTCTCTAGCTATGAAAATTTAATCAACTTAGGGGATCACAAATCTACATAATACTACGATTTATAAGTGTATCACACCACAGAGGACATTTACTTAAACTGTGTACAGAACCACACAAGGGAAACCCTCTGAGACACTTTTTGCCGAATCGTGTAGTAGCAGCGTGGAACAAACTCGCAGAAATTGTGATAAATGCACCCAGCTTAAACAGTTTTAAGAACCAACTTGACCAATTCTCCAAATCGTTAAACACACATCAGCTTAATAGATACTAGTGTGAAATTCTATAAATAATAATAAACACAACCCATGAAGTAACAAATCAAATCAAATCAAATCATTTTGTATTGCAGGCATCAAAGGCCCATATACATAAAACCTTAGAATAAAATACATATTATTATTATTATTTAACGGTTGAACCTTCTGCGCTTCTGTGTTTAGTGCAAGAAGGGTGCACCGACTCACCGAGTGAGAGCCCCAAGAGAAAGTGCGCAAGGCCCTGTTATGGCGGCATTTCTCATTCCTCAGCCAGAGCCTTTTCTCCTATTATTCGCGTAAATATGTCACTTCGGTATTGCAAGCACTGCTATAAATTCTTTTATAGCGATCAGTAGCACCATTGTATCGATACCTACTGGATTATTATCTACAATGTAGCCTTTAGACAAGTATACTTAGGCAGCTAATAGTATTGAACCTAGCCAATACAGAAGCACTAAAACTTACAATTATTTTAGTGAGTTGGCTTAAACAAATGCTATTAGTGCCTAAGTTTAAACATTTTCAAGTCGATTAGAGCGCATGCCAATATAGATATCTAAAATTACAGCCTTCACGGACATATACATACTTCTCTTGTCAGTGTCTGCAGAATGATCTTAAATACATTGAATTTTCATGTTAACTCGATGAATTGTTGATCTACTAACAGAAATAGAGTACGCTAACTCTAAAAGAGCGAATTTATAGTCAATTATTTACATTTCAAATGGAATTCTGCTTGTCCCTGTTGATTGGAATCGACATAGCTTAAAGTTTAATGAATCGCAACAATACTGAGCGTATTTTTGATATTGTAATTGATCTCAAATCAAATAAAAATAAATAACAAATGAAAGGCAATATCAGTTATAATGCGATCCTTGATTGGCATACGACCAACTGTTAAAACTCTTCCGCCTGATGAAAACGAATGCAACGATAAAATAATAATTTAAAGTAAAGTTGCAGCTGGTAGAAGCTGCGCTTCGAATTATGGAAAGCGTGGTGTGGAGCGCAGGCGCATCAACACAAGAGTGTGACCTCTGCGAGGCGCGCGGCAAGGTCAGGAACGCGCGTGCGCCTCAGTCGTGACCCGCTCGCGCGCTTGCCCACCACACAGCACTGCTAAAACAACATCAATGACTACCACAATAGAGCACATAATCAAGTGCACCAAAAATCACAGTACAATGTCTTGGCTGTATCTAATACGACACCGGCGGTATTCTAGCCCGCGCCTAGGGCATACATTATCACCGCTTGATTCTAGACGAAAATCTTGAACTAAATGCTAACGAATGACAACTCTGCATCTCGAAACAATCAATAAAAAAACCCCTTGTGTAAGATAATTTCTAATGTTACCAACGAATCCTTTATTAATTATATTCTAGTTGTGTTAAATTTGAATACGTAATAATCATAGTTTTGTATAATACGTGACTAAAAAATTAACTACTAGTTTCCATTAGCTACGGTTTAATCTTAGTGATGTGCTGTTGAGATATTACAGATTCGTTTTCCGCATCCAAATATGAGTCAGTGAGAACCTACACCAAATAGCGACTGACTGAGGTCATACATGCTTTTGTATTTAGTTATTATGTTTTAAAAACGTTTTTTCCTATTCGCCGTCTGTCTCCGTGGTCCAGTCGCTTGCGTGTGCGAGTGCTGGGCAGAGCTCTCGGGTCCTATGCCTGGGTCGGGTAAAAAGAGGTTGTCTGTGAAGAAAGCCTAATATCTGCCCGGGGACAGAAAGTTCTGAAGTCACGTTAAGACAGTAGTCCTGATCTCTTTCGGTCCTGTCGATGTATTTGTCCCATCGTGCTATGAGAGTGTGGAAATAGAGAGTGCTTTTGTGTTACGCCCAGACGTTTAAGCACTATAAAATGTGTCGCACGTGGTTAGCTATTCTCCGTTGAGTATTGCCGCCCCGTTGCGTTGCCGAGATTCGCCTAGGAGGACAATATTTTATTTAATAATGATACTAGAACGTTCTTTACATACGTAGTGTCAAAATGACAAAACCAACAACAATACATTTATTATTTCAAAATTCAATTCAGGATTAATTGTGTTCAATATTTCCAACGTGCGTCGATAAGGTTCTAAAGGTTCGGATTAAAAATCAATATATTAATTAAATATGTCTGTGTTTCTGAGGTGTGGAATTGTTTCTCAACAATATTACACAATACAAAACTAAACAATTTTAGTATGTGTGATGTCAAATAATTGACAGCTTTATTTTTCTCATCTTGTTGTGAACCGGAACAAACTGAAACGGAACAACTAGAGACAACATTCGGATGTACTGCTCATACAATGGAAGGTCTCAAGAGGCCATGAACTCAACTACATCGTAGCAACGAGGATCGTAACGCAAATTGTTGAGTACAGACATAATAGCACTAGTGAATTAGCACTTACTTCATACTTGTGAATGTGTTCACCTAATAAACTATGTTAAGAGCTTCAAAGGTTCTAAAACGAATCTCTATGATTGTTAGGTCAAAAGAGTAAGGGCTCCAACATTTTAGAAGATTGGGGTTAGGATTTTTTGTACAGTATCAGTGTTTATTTTTTTATTTAACACTTTATTGTACACAAAAGATTACAGATAAATAAACATATTACAGTAAGAATATACAAAAGGCGAGCTTAATTCAGTGCTTGAGTTCTCTTCCAGCAAACCTAGAACAATAGAGGAAAAGATGATGCCATAGAAGGCAAGATAAGTTTACAACTACAGCGTTACCTTATTTTTGCCAAAGTTGTCCTTTAATTTATCGATTTTTATCAGTTGGTTTTTCAGCAGGCAAAATCCTCTATTATTGATCGTCGTCGTCCAAGATGATTTTTTTTTGCACTTAGTATAGGTTACTAAACTAAAAAACTTTAGAAATTGGGTTAGATTATGATAAGAAACTAAATTATTAAAGAAAGTAAGTTGGTAAAGTGGGAGAAACTTTATTACAAACTGATTATCAGAAAGCGCTATGTTATAAATAACTTCCCCTTACAAACCTTATATACAATTATATATTGTATTATTTTCAAATTTTATGTAGTGAATATCAAAACAGTGGCGTTGCTTATTGTTATGTTTGAAACTTGCCATAACCTCGTTTAATTACAACTCTACTTATGCAATCGCAATAAATCCATAAAGTTGTCATCGCAGTCTCGTTGAGTATTTGCTTATTTCATTATAAGGTAACAAAGTAGGAGAGCAGTTAGAAGTAACGGTAGTTTGTCGTGTGCCTTATATGCTGCACGCTGGTGGTAGAAGAGATGGCCGAGAAAGGGATACATTATTCAAGGGGATCATTTACATCGCCGAGCCGCGGACGTGGTGGCGCGCACTCCTTGTATGTGCGACTGCGGCGCGTACGGAACCCACTGCACCACACAAAAAACCTCCCATATTGCTCCCTGCTCCTTCAGCCTTTCTTTTTTTAATGTACGCCAAGTATTCGCTTAATGATCCAACACAACGTCCATCCATAGATTGCATTCAATTTAAAAGATAAACTTTATCTTTACCAAGTTGGCGGTCGATAAAAACTTTAAAAATTCCTCTCGTATTCATGTTTTAAATTTATAATTTAGTCAACAATTAACGGTAGTTTCACGATTGAATATTTTTCTTGTGTATAAGTGATTTAAATACTGTAATTAGTATTTATATTGCAAATTACTTCAGCAACGAACAACAGTGGTGCGTAATAATATGCCTTCTTTAACATTCCATATACGTAAAAAAAAAAGTTTGTAATGTGAAACGTAAAATGGAATATCAAAAGAGGCATACATAAATTGTTATTTATACATCGGTCTTGCAAATAAATCTTATTCTACTTGATTACATGGACGTCTTTGTCACATGGATTAGGAGGCAGTCGTTACTTAATTATACAAATTCGTCAATCTTTATCTAAATCAACGCAGGTTTTTCAAGTTCAGGTAATAAAATCCGCCCACATTCATTAGTAATTTGCATTATTCTTTATTGGGTATTTGTACAAGGTCAGATCGAATTACTGGTCACTCATTAAAGTCAATTGTGGTATATAAAATTGTAGCTGAATCATTATCCAGCAAGGAGAGCCGTTGTGTGGTGAAGCCTTACAGTTCATAGAGAAAATTACGTCATTAAGGTTTTGTAAAAGGATGCTTTATTTTGAATGATCATTAATGGCTATACAATTTAAATTAAACAACTTACCGACAAACATGCGACACTGTTATACATATTATTTAAAGTGAGGTATGCTACCGAATTACTGGAACCAAAATAAACGGAGTACCACAGCAAGGAGGTACCCACCCTATCGTGACAATTTGCGATTAACAAAGCTCACTCGTTAAATGTTAGGGAAATGGAACAAATACTAAAAAAGGTCGCATACTGGTCATCGTAATTTGAACTGTAGGTATCGATTACTTATATAGTTACATAGGCATCCGAAAAACATTTATGTATAGTTGTGACGTGTGCGTGAGTGAGAGGCGCGCCCTTGCCACCGCGGCGGTCTTTGCCACAATGTCGTCGCAAGTTCGGCATGAGGCTGCGCGCCGCGGACCCGGCGGCCTGGCGCGGCTTCGGCCATACACCCTGCTGTCGAGGTCGAGCTCTCCGAGAGAATGTATAACCTTAAGTCCTGCCTCACAACTCACACCAAACGACACTAAATAAAACCGATATTTAAATATTACTACATATATTATTATTTGGCAAACTTGTCAATACCACACCACTTGTTTACACGGGTATTGCAATTATTGACAGCATTTTAATTATTTTTGGAAACTGCCCAACAGTTTTAATTGTTGCCGCAATAATAACCGTACAACTTTGATTGTTTAATTTTTATTTTATTAAATGACAAGTACATTTCACTAATGAAGACCTAAACCAAAAACACCGAAACTTTTTTTTTTTCGTAAGAACTAGTATAACATATTCTGTTACCTACTGATTCTGAAAAATCCTTAAGTTATCAAAACCACAAAAATGTTACCGTGAAGATATCATTTCTCAGAAGTTTTAATCAATTCAGCTGTACATATTACAATATATAGGTACCCACACAAAAACTCAATGATTGGTGATAAAACATTTGCAAAAAAGCATTTACTATGCAATGTAACTAATGTATCAACAGTCAAATGCCACGGTATCATTAGGTCGCATTTAGATTTAATAACATACCCGGTCGCCTACGCGTACATTAGATAAGGCTCATTGTGTCACCTTGTAAACTTTTCGGAGCATAAACAAACCTCCTTCACAAAGTTACCTTCGTGAATTAATGGCTCTTACGTGTGTATTTTACCTGACAGGAGAAATTGATTACGTTATTTTTTAAATTTATTTTATGTGAAATTATAAAGTTCATAACGACCTCGGGAACTTCCAAGAAAGTGATTGTATCTCAAGATGCATGGGATACAAATTATTCTTATTTGTCAATTATACAACATGAAGCATACCGAAAGGCCCATAAAGTAGATGCGAGTGTTTAAAGCCATCTTGACAACATCAACGAGGTGAACTAATTTCCAAAGATGAAATCCTAAATTAAATTGCCAGTTAATGTATAAAGTCATTTAGCGCTGCATTTAGCTGCGCCAGCAATTTACATATATTTTTGCCGCCTTTATCGAGTTCCAATTACACAGATAACGAATAGTTTATGTTGGCCGTCCACGGGGATTGTAAAATAGATATAAACGCAATAATTATGAATTGGTATCAGATATGCATTGCATTACCGTCAATTTACAACTCTAATTTAGCATAACGCGTGCCACATGAAATGGAAACAGTGCAGTGTGAGATATACGAGTACTTACGTGTTTTAAATATATTAACACAATTAACAACGTGTGTTGCATATAAACTAGCAGAAATTCTCTTTGTCTGTGATGTTTTCCCGGTACAAACATAAAATAGACGTATAGTACAGGCTGATAAATATTTTAATCCACCTAAATATGTTTTGTTACTTAATACATGATCACAAACAAAAAATCCCCCAAACATTTTTTGTAGTTACAAGTAGTACAGCTAGTCAAAAAAGAGTAGAATATAATGGGGGCGACAATGAGCCGTTTGTATGGCAACAAAATTACAAATCAACCATTCAGCCTCTCTTCGCCTGGGCCTTAGCTGGGCCTAAGAAAACATTAGATTTTTTGCATTATTCGGGCAAAAATAACTCGAAGTTGTTCAGATGACCTCCTTTTGGCTTAAAAGCTGGATCCGCCCTTGAGTCGTCTCGTTTCTTAATACAGAATTCACGAATGAAATAATTTCCACTATATAACAAAACTAAATAAAATTATGTCTGAAATAAAAAGAACAAATCTGTCATTTAAACACAAGAATAGAAAAAAAAAAGATATTTTTGGAATTATTAAAACAAAGAAGCATGCATAAATTAACAACTCATTTGCATAGCTATACTAATTTTTCGAGAAATAAAACTCTCCTTCTTAGGAACATGACGTGATAGGTATCAGAATGCATTAATTTTTACTTAATAGCTGCACCATCGGTCCCATCTCCTGGTGTAAAGTATATAGTAAAACTTTTTCTTCGGCAATCATCTCAACTGCATGAAAATATAATGGTCATTAAAAATACATCTATCTATGCTACAAGATTGTTCATAGGTAATCCGAAAACATATTAAAGTAGTAATTCATCATTATATTATGATTCTTCATTGAACATAGTGTCGTTGTTTACGTCTGACCAAGAATATAAGGTAAGCTGTTATCATGATGAAAATTCAATAAAACGCAATAATCCGGTAAAGATACTGCCATAATTATCATTAAAGGTACAGAAATTCCCATAGAGCTGGAAATTGCTATGAATATTTGAACACAATCATAAAATAATAAATATTTAAAACTCCCCATCGACACCGTACTAAGAAAAAAAAATGTTGTTCTAATTTTGAAATCGAGATTTTTTTGTATATTGTTTTAAAGATAAACTTGATCGTTACATTCCACAAATATTCAAAGTTTATGATAGCTGTCTGTGTCTTAAAGATTTTTTTCTGCATCAACTTTTTATGTATAATATAATTGTAATATTATCTCCTAATGCATCCAAAAATGTGGTTGCTTGTAAATATAATTTATCTACAAATATTTCTCACCATTGTATAAGTAGAATGACAAAAGAGGTCCCACTGCATCTTTATTGTACTTGAAATATGTGAAAGGTCAAAAGTGTTGAATGCCTACATTGGGTTTTACGACGCGGACGTACAAATTGGGAAAATATATATCTATTTAAAGCTTTTCTTCCATGGCTTGTTGAATGGAATTATACGGCACTTTCCTAATTAACAACTATTACAAGCTAGCGGTTATTTTTGGTGAATAAACACAAATTACTGTTGTATCGTTTATATTTACATTTTAGTCTTTGTTATTGTCATTGATATTATCAAGAATAAAGTAAAAGTGTCTATTATATCGCCTATTGTTATCCATCAAACCTAATTTAAAATGATTCGAAAAAATATCTGGTTAAGTTTGCAAGGAGCTCAGAATTAAAGGATTAGCCAGTGAGGTCACATCTTAACAACTAAAAACGGAATTAGCTATAAAAGCACGAATTGTGCTTTTCTCTGAACTTTGTGAGAAAGACATGTAGTTACTATAAATTTATTGAGATATACCGTCAGAATCGGCAACATTGCCCTCGCCCATAAAAGGTCAACACGGTGATTGGCGGAGAGGATATTGCAACTTTCGCATACGCGAACCTAGATGGTCAGGTGATAGATTTAGCTGCTCATCCACCTCAAACGACCCCTTAGTAGCCAATTAAACATACCACATTAGACGTTGAAGTGGTCTAACAAATCCATCTCCTCCTTTCCCATCCGGGACTGACTTGGTCTGAATACCTACTAATACTTTTAAAATTTTATAACACAAAATGAAAAACACCGTAATTATTGGTTGTCAATTGTGTAAAATGACCAATCTCGTAGATGAATAAAAATTGGTAAACATAATTATTATTTACGAACAAAACATATTACGGAATCAACTAATTAAATCTAGAGGTTAAAAACTGTGTTGTTATTCTGTTCGCCGAGGCAATTCGTTGGTTTGTTTTTCCTACAGCATTCTGCTCCTTTACTACCTATATATTATCTATGTTAATAACTTTGTTGGTAAAATAAAAGCCTTGTAAAAACGTCTCTGAGATATCGAAGTTTTTTATTAACGTCCGAGGGAACTGATTTATTATTGGCCAAGTCATTCAAACTTCTTTTGGTCCTTCGAAAGTAATTTATGAGAGAGATAATTCTAAATATCAAGTTAAATTAAAAAATAATCACTTGCTAAAATTGTAGTCGATGAATATCGTTTAAACAATGAAATTCTTTTTACAAATTGAATTTTTAATCATTATCAAATTAGTGATACCGAAATGGTAAATATTAATTAATTGCTTTGTAAATGCGTTGTCCATCTGTGGTAGATTTTGTGACTCATCTATTAAATGTTTAGCAGTAGGTAAATCGTAGATAAACAGAATATTTTCCTTGCTAGCTGCTCTAAAATTATTTTTATGAATACACGTTTTCGTTAGCGTTATTTTATAACTATATAAAAAATGTTACTTGCGGTATACTCCTTGGTCAATTTTGAAGACTGTTTGCTTGCTAACTAAGAATACGTAAGAAATAAGAAGGTAATATAAAGGGTCGATTGTTCAGTAGTAAGATTATAGTTATCGAACAAATTAATTATAACACAACGATTAACGATCTTAATACAACCTGAAAATTAAGTTAAATTATTATTATTAATATAAGTACCTAGTTGCAATCATGCGATTTTTATTTTTTTTTAATAGAACTCTTTCTCTGGACACCTCATTTATTAAAATCCGTACGAAAAAAAGTAAAAAAATACCCGCTAGAAACTCTTTCAGTACATTTTGTGCATAAATCTAGTACCTATGTTTATAACAATTTTGTAGTTTAATAAATCAAGCATGAGAAAAGAAAATTCGTGTTAGATTATATTTTAATCAGATAATTGCAAATATGGTACCTAGTTGGTAACGGAAAATGTTTGAGGTAATTCAAGCTCGCTTAAATATAAATTTAGCTTTGTAAGAAAACTAAAAGATTTATCAAATGCGAACTGAATAATTCTTGTTCGTTTAAAGTATGAAAATAAAAACATATTTTCCTTAAAATGTTATTGTGTATGATTAGTAACAACCGCAAAAACTAATAAGCTTTTATTATTTAAATAAAATATTTTTTATACGATGGTGATCTTAAAATTGGACTGAATTGTGATTATACGTACCCATATATTATTATAATGGCAAGCAGTATAACGAATCAAGTTAATAAAAACGTACATTCATATACTTATAAGGTAAAGCTAGCCTTGTTGATGTCCGTTCCTCTCTGTCACGCCGATCAATACCTGCCTCTCCATCCTTGTCACACTAATAAGCTACAACACACGAGCAAGCTCTACACACTCATACACAAAGTTTGGTTGTGTGCGTGCGTACGATGTCAATGTGATGAATAAACAGTTTCTCCGATTTTACGACTCAATGATTACAGATACCTATCTATGCAAAGTTAATGATTTTGAAATAGTTAAGTGGTCTTAAGAAAGAATAAAAATAAAGACACACGAGGCACTGACGCAACAATTAGACAATTACTATTGTCAATGCTATCACTGTTATCTGTTATTAACTCTGCATTCAAAGCTTAACCAGTGACAATAACATCGTTTAATAAGTTCTAGTACGCTAACAAAGCCGCTGCTTATTACCTATTGCGTAAATATCCGAACCAACTGATATCGGATAATCTTACACCACAATGTTGATTTATAAACGCAATCAAACACCAAGAGACACGCCAATTTACACAAACATTCTAATTAAGACACCGCTCCTCGAACTTTCCGAGAAATGTTGATGTATAATAAAATTGTAATACATTGATCGATCGACCTCAAAGTCAAATACGCATTTTGTCAGCGCTGCAGGAGGCCCCATACAGCCTTAGCGTACCTAAATCATGACTGAGCGAAAATAATAACGACCATCGCCTTATGAATGCGCCATACTCGAAGGCTAAAATAATAGAAGACTTCCTTTGTAAGACATGCGCGCTCCATTACGGCTGTGTTAACATGAAAAAAAGTTCGTAAGATGAAGAACTGATTACATCTCAAATTAAAAGATTTTTTAAATCTAAGTACGCCTCAGAATGCTGCCGATATCAATAAGCCCCATAATCTTGCCAGATTTTGAAGTAAGATTGTCACAAACAAACTGGTTTTATATTGGTAACGATAAAAATAAACAGCCTTTAATAAAATGTATTTAAAAAGATTTTCGTATTAATTGGTTAGTGCTTAAGCCTTCGTTTAATTATCGGCACAATCACAACCTACAAAGGGTAAACAACGGGACCAAAGATGGCCACAACTCGACGACTTAAAGGCTAACCACAAAGGAATCCCCGAACTTCATAAAAAAGGTTTGGTATCTCTATGAATGTTTAACTTCCCTTGTTTGATGCACTTTCATTTTCAGTCGTAACTGTGACGCAATAGAAGTTGTTTTGTGTTGGCCACTGCACCCCTTCCAGCGGTCGATGTTCGATTCCGAACCTTGATGTAAGATAATAAAATCCTATAATGGATTTGCTGTTGTGCTCGTGGTTACAAAAAAAAGAATTAAATATCTATCTACTTCTGGATGTGGATGGGATATCTGCCTTTTGGAAATGATTATAGAATTTCAATGTCAGTTCATCACGTTAAAAAATGCACATTAAACATACTTTCATTTTGCGTTTAATTATTTTACAAACAAGTACAAAAATAAATTGATCTTTAGAAGTAACCGTTCCTTTTAACACCTAAAAACTTCACAACAAAACTTTTTATTCCAAATGAAAATGTAATAGGCCATAAAATTTAATATTATTTCGTAAATAAATGGACGTTTAAATGTTAACCTATACATGCGTATGACGTCACCACGCCGTCGTCACTAACATCTGCCGTAAATAAATTTAATATCTTCTTAAAAGAACGTAAGGTAAGATCCCGCGGATATCTCTGATAGAAGCATTAAACTGTATTATATTATAGGATATATTTTTAATATATTGTCATTTTGATGCGGATTAATTCCGATACGTGACTAAAGTTTTGAAAGTTAGCTACTATATATGTAGCAAAGAATCTTCAGTACATCTATTATTAGATAGCAATTATATAGCCCCCTTAATTATATGGACAATGGACATATCTATGGTGGAATTTTCAAGATCTAATCTTATATAAATCATAATAGCAGTAATATGCAGTAGCCATGAAAACAGAAAAGCGCTGACTCGACTCAACGCCTCCCCTCTATAAATTACCATGAAAAGTAATTCTGTCTCTAATCGACAAGTTATAGCTATACTCGTTTTTATCTAGCAGATTAATTAATCCAAAACAAGCACATCATGAAATAAAATATTTATTTGCCAAGATATCTTGTACTTATTTTGGATCGGGCCCATCCACACAATTCTTTCGCGGCAAAGAAATTTTATCCCCCGTTGAGATTTCTGTCGGACGCTGGCTCTTCTCGGTGCCCAAAGTCACACACATGTACGTGTGTGTAGCTGTGAGTGTGTGTACGGGTACCTTCAACCTCCATGTGATGGGAAGTGAACCCTTTACGCGGGGAAACCGTTTTTTATTTGCACTCGGACAGCGGCACAGGTAGAAAGGATGATCGTTAATTTTTAAAGGACACACTGATCTTTCCGTTTGAACAGTGACGATCCAATATCGTGGTCAAAATAAGTGTTATTTCTGGTGGTATAAGTGGTGTAAACAAATGAAATCATTTTCTAAAGCAGTCATTTTAAGGACGAATTTCTATTTTATGGGTCGAGCACAGCTTTACCTTAAATCTGTTAAATATTTTAATGGACTATAGTTTGGTTCGTATAGTAATAAAGGTACTCAGTTGAAAAAACTAATGAAATCTTAAAACTACCATACTGGAAGTACTAGTCAAAAATTGAATATAAACAATAAACCAAATAGTACCTCGTAAGTGATTGTGTCATGCTTTTAACATACATTAAAAATGTTGATAGAGGCCGTTTTAAATAATTACATTTAATTTGTATTTCTATAATCTATTTACAATAAAATATCAGCAAACACGTGATCACGATCGTCGGCCGGGCGGCGCTAGCGTGGCAGGCAGGGAGTAACCCGCGCTCGTTGATGTCTTTTGCTAAGAGCTTAAATATCTCCCGCTTTCACGAGTTTATTGACTTCTCGCTGGCTATTCTGCATCTGCTTATGGAATCGCTTACATTTAGATTATATCTGCACCTACGATGTACTATTTAACGGTTTATTCGTTATATTCTTGGGCATTTAACTATGTACGTACTTGTTTTTTTATTGGGTCCTAATAATTTTAATATGCGTATTTTATTTGCCTAGCCGCAGGTATAAAATAAACAGTTTTACTTGAACCTTCTTGATATTTAAATAATAACGTAATTTGAGAGGAGTCAGAACTTTATAGCAAAAGATTAGTAGCATAAATACTTTGCGATACACGGTTATTTGTCTGCAACCAAATATTGAGGTTCAGTTTAGTTAACCGTCAATTGAAAAATACCGTCATCAATAATATTAACCTACTCCTAACAAAAGCTCATTTAGCTTAGTTGGATGTTTAACTGACAAATAACATGAAGAATGACGAACAGATTGCGATGATAAGGATGAGTCTAAAAACGAATTTGTTGCCTACATATTTAAGTATAAAATAATTTACATATTAGGTTATCAAAATATCTTAAATTTAAAATGTAATCCCATAGTGATTTACGAGATATGGCCAGTGCCGTGAATGCAGCAAAGCCAGAGCCGCGCGATAAAAAGTGTACATAACTGTTATGATTTCCAAAAAAAGCAGTTTACCGGCCAAATAATTACATTAAATAATGATTGGGGCGAGAACCCGAGCGATGGTAAGCTCATCTCCAGGGCTCGGCGCAACCAGCCAGCGACCAATAAAATAAGGCTGTGGCGGGGTGCGCACGGGCAGCGCGGGGAGAGGCCTGTCGCCTTCCAACTGCCTCAAGAGATAAGATGACGCGGATCTCGTATTTATTACGTCTTCATAAAATAAACGCTCCATATCTGGCTTCTAGTATTCGCATTCGTATGTCTGTGAGCAGGGTGAGTTTAGATGTTTTCCCTGTTGCCCTGTTTACCCGAAATTTACGAACTTCAAATATATGAATCCTATAAGAATCTGACCTAAATTTATTTTAAGACAATTTCCTACTATTTTATTAGCATGGAACCTCATTGCTTTCTATAATGTTCTCTTTTTGTTACTTGGTCTAACATTATAATTTTATATTTCATCTAAATATACTTAAGGGCAACCTGTATTGGTTGGAAAAGATAAATCACAATCCTAATTTCCCGGCAATTTTCTGAGTACTTTTGCATTGGAGCTTAAGCAACTAAATTAAACCCTTTTAAAAGGTAATAATATCAAATCCGCGGTCCGCTTCTCGTGCGTACCGCGGTGCAACAAAAAGTCATCATTAAAGTGTTGGAGGCGCGGCGGGTGAGGCAGCGAGCCTCGCAGCCTCTCGCTCCGGCCGACAACGACTCAGCCGACTTTTTATCACTCACCAATCCATATCGAGCTTATTTATTCATTTTACCAAGAGCTCTCCCCTTTTCAATTCCCTTATCAACGTTATGGCTTCACCAAAAACTATTTATTAAAGATTGAAATCCGATACTCGTAAAAACTCAAACGTTTGCTCCCAGGCATAAAAACTCAACAAAGACCAATCGGCATATACCTACACTTTTATTTTTATAAACTTTGCGAACGAAAACAACCTAATTTGGAATAAAAACAAAGAATAAAAACCCACTTGGTTTCGTGCAAGCGGTATTCTCACGCAAGCTATCTCATGAAATAGATTCTGCCTCATTTTTAAGTCCATTTTTCTTAATATATTCCGAGAACAGGTTATAGAAAGAGATAACATATCTATAATTTACAGATTAGCTGGTGGAAGAGTTGATTATGGTAAGTGATTTTAGTTGGGAGACAGTTACGGTCGGCCGTTCGAATGCCTTACAATGTTGAAATAGTGACACGGCGTAGACTCGACGTTCTAGCGTCCAACATCAAGATATACAAGACTTACGTAACTGCGTAAGCTCTATATAGAATTGATTCATTATACCTATTATTCTGAGATTTGTTATTTCATAGAAATGAAAGCAGTAATAACGAAAAAATGAAGCACTGCGCCTCTGCCTAAGGCATGATAAAAATGGCTGAGCAATTGTCTAAACTTTATTACTAACTTTGTACAACTCACATTACACACTTAAAAAAATATTTTTGTAACAAGAAATTGTTTATATCTGACTCATTGTCCTAGCTAAGCGACCTTATTGCTACGCTACGCGACGCGAATCGTAAAAATCAAACGATTATGAACGCCAATTTTGTATGAATTGTCGCTTTAGTTTGTTTAGCTAGGACAACGCCTGAAAATTTTAACGCAATTAGCATAGAATTTACAAGCGCTTATTCTCAGACGCACAAGCCATGAACATGATTACTCCTTCATTCAATTTCGCGTTACGTTACACTCAATACCAGTCTATCTACAACGTAACGTTTTCTTACGTCCGTAGTATTTCCTCAGCAGCAATCACATACACAGGTGCGTATAAAACTCGTCTGAGACATCAAACAGACGTAACTAATTTTACTAGATGCGGCGTCGCGTACAGACGGTTACACGTCAACCGATACATTCCAGTATAATATGGTCTGGCTTTCCGTGCAATGCGAGACCATTATACTGGAAATGTATAGGTAGATGTGTAGCCATAGAAATCTTAATAATAAGGCAATAGAAATGTCAAAGACGCGTGACCTTGTCGCCGCGCATCTGTCTAGTCAAACACAAGTGCGAGTTGAGGAATTGTCGTCTTAATGTCATCGCAAAAAGAATAATTTTGTTTGCAGGAATACAAGCGCATTTGTCTAATCGAACACAAGTGCGAGTTGAGGAATTGTCGTCTTAATGTCATCGCCAAAAAGAATAATTTTGTTTGCAGGAATACAAAAAGTGGTATTTGAAAACCGGCGACATGCGTCCCAGTGTTAAAAGAATTCTATGTGTGTAGCCGTCTGTACAAGCGAAGCCTCTAACGTCATGATATGAATGACATGCATAACATGGAGACTTTTTGTGACGGTTACGTTCCACGCGGTAACTGCCGTGTTTAATGACACGACTGACCTACGTTTTAGCAACTCACTGCACAAATAATACACTGGAAATTACCAAACTCATTTCTGTAATACAATATTATAGACTGCAGATTAATACAAATGTTACTTGTGCCTCTTTATGCGTATGGTCATGACTCATCTCTATATATATACATTTTGATACATACTATAAGAAAGGTAATTTCTCTTTATGTTGCGTGCGTGAATAACGAACATTAAGGAACTGCAACGAAATTATTAAAATAAAGATCAGTTATGGCTGCAATTTTATACGAGCAAGGTGAGGAGGGCAGTTTGTATTGATATAAGGTGGCTTTTAAGAATTGGTATTAAATAAATGCGGTATTTGAGGTCGAGTGTGCGGTACTGCTAGTCGATACCAGATAGTAGAGGTGTGCATCCTATCATAGAATAATTACGGCTAGAAACGTGTACACGCGTTAAAAGTGTAGCTACTTTTACTAAGCCTCTTCGGTTAAATATGACACGTACGTACACACCAGATTTTTGAATGTGTTTCATGTCGGCGAAGCAACGCTGCGTAGTTTTCAGGACCACCAATCTGTTTATGGCTTCACTCAAAACACTTCTATCGATCTAGGCGTTATTGGTAAAAGCATCCGTGTACCTATTCTGCTGTATTTCAAATTTATTACAGTTGGGAGGCAAAACACCTTTAATATGGAAAAATGTACAAGTAATAGTTGCAAACCTCGGAAAGGACAACTACTTTACATTTACTTTCATTACTTAACACTTGGTGGAACAATATTTTTGATGATTCTAGTCTGTAAGCCTAAGGCTGTTAGCAAATAGGGAATTTCTAGTCTATCGAGTCGATACAAAGGCCAGCATATGTCGGCGAGATGGCGTGGTGGCGCGTTGGCGCGGGTGCTCGGACACAGCTCTCGCGGCAAGTTCAAGGTGAGCGCGTCGCTCCGCCCACACGCGCCGCTCCTAACTCGCATAACCGTTACACTGGACCTCCGATACAAACACCTCATTCTCTCAACCACACACCACTCACATACTCAAACTATCTATTGCTGTTAACCATCCAAGTCACCCTCACGAGTCACGACACGAGGTGCTATCCTAACATCTACATTAATTAATCAGACCAGCGGTGTTACAAGATCTCGTAGTAATTTCGACGCCCACACAAAATATTCGGCAAAGCACCAACTTATATACACTATTGTTGACTACAATTTAATGTTACATTTTACCATTAACGTCATTCTATATCATATTACGTTCATATTAATGTATTACAATATTTTATTCGTATAAAGAATAGATTTCGTATTATCTCTGACGTGGAATTTCTACATTCGACGGTAGTGGAATTTCCCACTAGTATCGAAGTTGAAGACACCTGGCAACAGTGGCAACGTGATATTTCCATATCATCTCATAAATTTAAAGCTATAAAACAAGATACTCAGTGATGTTTATGGAAATTGATATTAGACGAAATTCGATAAATTGTTAGGTATATGGCACGGACCAATAATATCCACTCCGTGGTTTTAGTTAGTACCGAGAAGCTCGTGGCTAGGTCTAAGCTGCGCGGACCGATTGACCTTGCAGGATAAACAATGCTAACCGCGGTCGGCCGTAGATGGGTGACCATCTGATCATAACCTGCTTTCCTCCGTGCCGTACGTTAAGCAGTAGTTCCCGGTTGCCATTTGAAGATCTATGGCAATGATACTGGTAGTCAGACGCTAGAGAGTCTGATAACTAGTCTAAAAAAGAGTATCATATCTCCTTGTACTGGGTTGTGAAGGTCAGATGGCAGTTGCTCCACGTAAAATACTACTTAAATCCGTTAGACTAGAAGCCGATACCTAATTTAATTGAGAAAAGGCTCGGAAGATTGATTGGTTTTAGTTACTTCCCCTCACAACTCTTCGCGGAAGAGGGAGTAAGTAATTATTACATATCTGAAAGGTAAAACAATAGCGAATCGTGTTAGTGATTGATGAAGTATATAATGAGACGCATTACCTGGGTATGGTGATGACTTGTCCGAGCTCGTCCACGACGTGGTCGGCGAGTACGAGCACGGTGGGCGGCTGCCCCGGCGCTCCGACCACCACCGACACGCCGCCGTCCACTAGCTGTCCGCCGCTGCTCACCAGCTGACCGTCGTCCAGTTGTCCACTGATCATCTCCACTCGCTTCTGATCCGGCGTCGTAGTGTATATAACAGTCTGCTTCTCGTCTTCGTATATTAAGTCTATAGGAGTCTTCTCGTCCATGGATTCCATTCCCTGATCGTAGACGTCGGGTTGCACAGGCACTTTGCTATCGGTAGCGTACGCCGCCAGTTCGTGCGGGGAATGGCGGTAGGAGTGGGCCTCAGGGTAGCCGTCATCGGAGTCCATCTCGACTTTGTGAGGGTAGTAGTCGTGTGCAGGTTGCACGGGGGTCATGGTCGCCAGGACGGCATGCGCAGGTGCGGGCGAGTGCGGGCCTGACACAGGGGACCTAGGAGTGCGCGCGCGCTCTTCGCACGGCGGAGGCGACGGCGACGCGGACATGCCGGCGTACCGGGACACGGGTGGCGACGTCTTCGTGCGAGCGGAGGCTCCTGATAGGAGCACCCCGCACTACACTTAACTCCCAACACAATAATTTCTGAAAATAAACATATTAGGTGAACCTCTATGAGCAGATACACGAACAAAATTTTACTTAAATGTTAACAACCGAAGTGGAATGAGGTGCTCGCTTGTAAAAAATAAATAATCGATTTCATAATTGATATATCGTTAGACTACCTAAATAAAACCCTGCAGTTGATAAATATCGTATGGAACGCACGTGTAAAATCAGCAGAACTACATAGATCTCGGCAAAGAGTACGTATGTATGACGGCAAGGGCACCACTAACAGCTGATTCAAATCCAGTTAGAAAAGAACGAGTATCAAGTGGCACCTGATCGTCGAGAAGCGCCCGAACTTGTTCAGCAGCCGCCCTGCTCCGGTGCGGTACGTACGAAACGAGACTCACCACCGAACGGTACAAACAGGTAACTATTGTATCCACGTGCTTGTCAAACTTGTCAGTAAACAATTATTTACAAACAAATATGATAACGATTTCTTGCACATCCGCCATACCGTACAAATAACCGATACACAATCAATTTTGAAAATGAATCGACGAATAACAACAACATTTAAGTAAACGTACACCCACGAGTCCCGATTGCACTGACTCTTTACTGTGTTCTACAGCTATCGTGCTTCAATCGTTTTGTAAAAAGGCTAAAAGAATCGTATTGGTTCAGAAGCTGTACCGAGAGGGATACTGAGTCAAGCTCTCGATGCATTGCTACGGAGGCTGTGCTCGGCGTGCGACAAGGACGAACATACGATACAGCCTTAAGCACGAGAGTAACCAATACTTTTACCACATAACTATACTATGTGTTTTAAGGAATTTTCACGATATAAAACTGTGCTCTTTGTCTTTTTATTGTCCAGATGTGTTCATAAAGATACCAACTTATAAATTATGTTAAGTGTTAACATATTATAGGCATTTTTATATTTTTAGATACAATGTAAGTATTATTGTTACGTTACACTCAGAAGTATTTATTAAGATTTGTCTTCGAACTTTAACTTTCACATGATTGTGATAATCCTAAAGTCGATTTTATTAATACCTACATCTTATGGCTCAATATTATTGAAGATATTATGTAGTTCATAAAATAAAACAGTGTTTCAATAAAAAAACATTAGCATTAGCTAAGGTTTTCCTCTCAGGCCACCTAAAATACTAATGGACCTGATAATATAAAAAGATAGACTGGCAAATCTTTTAGAAACAGAAACAGATTAAGAAGTATTAAAATGTAAAACCATATTTTGCAAGTCAATCGAAAAATTTGCAAAACCATTACATTGGTGATCTGAAGAAGGAAAAATAAAATTACAAAAAGGCTCTGCCGCGGAGCCGAGTCGTCAATGTGTGTGTGCACACATCGGACGGAGAAGCTCGCCGAACACGTCGTTATAAGACATAAGCGCACATAATTTACTCACACGCAGAAGTGAATTGGTCATGTCTGTACGCTCACGTATACTATACGTACAACACACACGCGTAAGACTTTAACACAACTATCGAAAACATTTTAATTACTATTCATCGTAGGTAGGCAGTATATTTTAATCCAACAAGGTCTTTAATATACCAAGAATGAAATCACTCAAACAAAACATCAAAGGTACCGATACAAATAGCTGTTTATTTTGCCATAATGAGGATGCGTCTCCACAATGATCGGTCCGCGGCGTGAATACAAATGCACTATCGTTATCACTAGTTACTCTAGCGGAGAAGACGAGCGAGCACGTCATTGCACTGGTTCTAAGGTCGGGGGCGGTGGCGGCGGCGCGGGCGTCCTGGCGCAGGCCGTCACGCACGCGCGTCAAACTAGTCTCGTGACGTCACGGCCCGCCAGGCGAAATTACAAAACCGGCCGGGCGGCGCAACCGACTGCGCCAGCAAGCGGCGCAGCGCAGTGGCGGACGCGCTGCCGGCCGACCCCGACGCGCCACCGGCGATCACATACCGTGGGCGGCGTCACGACGCTGGCACGGCGCGGGCCGGGCGCGGGCGCGGGTACACGAGCACGCGGCGAGCGGCGCTACGGAGCGCGGGCGCAGGTGCTCTGAGCGCAGCAGCCTCCGCGCGCCGGCGCCGCCGCCCGCCGCGCCTCCCCGCACCGCCCGCGCCGCGCTCTCGCACGCACCAAAACGACGAATTTATCTTCCGTGCCTGCTGGCCCTCCTACTCGAGGACGTTGTCCAGGGTGTCTCCTGGACAGATACTTAATATGAAGCTTATTTGTATGCGCGTAAATACAGCGGAATCTATAATCTGAGGCCTTCGATCCTTCATTAAGGAATAATGTTAGATTCTTTATTTACCTGTGAAAATTATACTACTATTGCTTTTAACGTATATATTATGCTGGCCAGCGCGGCGGCAGCGCCCGGGGCGAGGAACGCCGGCGCGTCTCACTGATCCTCGATCCGACGCGCACCGCAGCGATGTCGGTTACAGCCGTTACAAAATCTGCGAGCTGCGAGACGTTGGAATTACCCAACTTTACGCAACTTCCCTTATTGAACTTTCATGTAAAGATATATCGGTTAACTGCTGGACTTACTCACTGCTGTGCGTGATATCAACTATTATGCAATGCCTCGTATGATTTATTTATCTGCATAACTCACTTATGAAGTAAAATAAAATTATAAAAATTTTACATTTACCATACTTTACCCAATTAGTTCCAATTTTTATTTTAAAAGCGTTGACTTGGTAAAATGATTTTCTAAATACTAAAGATATCTTTGAGATGTAGATTGTATAAGGGGCTCTAAAACTTTAAGGACATTTATTTACTAAAATGTGCTATAAATTCTAGAGTAAGAGTTGTAGCAGATAAATTCTAGCGTCTTTACTGTAAGTACATATTCAATTTTCAATTTGCGCTTCTCAATTAAACAACCACCGTTTAGGTATAATTATGTTTGGGTATACAACGAACCCAAAGGATTACTTTTGATGCAGCAGTCTTTGTATAAATCAATAGGTCCTAGATAGCAATTTTTCAGCATAAATAAATGATCGATAAATGCCACTTGTTTAATGCTACCGTTTCTAAAAAAGATGATATCTACAGAAGCTTATACTACACTTATGAATATGAAGTTTAGAATGACCCCTCCCAGGGGTAGACCGTGAATTTGGAATGCCTCCGGCTAACCATATTGCAATACCCCAAGAGATGAACTTTAATACTTAAAACACTAAGCCTTCGACATGTAGAAAGCCCTGAGCTTAAACCTTTATGTAGTTCTGGCCTTGATACTTACCTCAATTTCATACAGTGTATTAGCCATTTTCTGGCAGATATTTAAAAAAAATTGCTTGTATCCTATGAAAATACATAAAACATCCGCAGGACTAGTGGGAGGGTACATTATATTTCAGAAGAAAAGGATACTTAGCAACAAATTCAACACATGCTCGCATTTTACACGTGTTTAAATTTCATCAAATTCGTCCTGTCAGCTTTTGCGTGATGGGGTTACAAACGTCCACACATCCACACATCTTTAGAAAATTTCCCATTTTACTAAGAAACAGTTGAAAAAGATATGGGACCGGCAGGATTTGAACCTGCGACCTTACTGCACACCATGTTGGTTTGTATCCTACCTAAGATAGGAACAAATGGATGAACGTGACGTCACGAAATGACGTATCATACAGTTGAGAAATTTAGGGTGCCGGTAAGAGGCGACCGTAGCTAGATGGCTAAGAGCGGCTGCCCGGTGGTAAGGTCGCAGGTTCAAATCCTGCCGGTCTCATATCTTTTTCAACTGTTTCTTAGTATAATTTGCTAAGCATAGCCTGCTAAATGCTATAAAAATAATCAAATTTCCCATTTATAATATAAACATGCATACATACAAAGACTACCAAAATCTTTACCATTCCTTTTCGTCGTAGTTGGGTAAAAATATGAAGTATGATGTTCAAAGCAATTTGTCCATTGAAGTTTCAGGTTTTGAATGTGAAAACACTTTTATGAGCCGAATCCATAGAAATCTTTATTAAGATTTCTATGGCCGAATCGGACGAATGGACGCAAGAAACAAGTGGATGAAAAACACACATTTTAAATTTCATAGATTAGACATAAACGCGTTACGTTGAAAAACCGTGTTTTTGAAATATTGCATAAATTAACTATATTTCTAAGGTTTCGTGCACAAAGGGTGCCATTACGCTATATTTCCAAAAGGGAATGGCAGAGGTGTAATAACAGCCACATAACACCAGCATTGTTTAGGTTCTAATGATCCAATGTGAACCCATTTCGCTATCTACCGCACAATTCCACATTCTGTGCTGTTGTTAAAAGTGTTCTGACAGGTAATCTTTGACTCGGGGAGTACTAAGCATCTACGTTAAGGGATAAAAGTATCATATAAAGTCGATGTATATATCTTAACTCAAGTAATCTAAACGGAAAGTTTTGAATTTTTTTGTTTGTCCGTTACGATAAAACTCAAAAACTACTCTAATAAACAAAAAGATTCTAAGAATTCTTTGCCTAAAGCTACATCTTAACCGAGTAACATAGGTCTAATTTTGTTTAGGTACAACGCCCCACAGCTAGCACCATAAACTATTTGTGACTCACGTATAATTTATAGATTTCGCGTAAAAAGGTAACAAACATTGATATATATTATCTAACTCGTCCTAAATTCTTTTACTTTCAGCAGGTTAAATATTAGAAGAAAGTAGGATAGCATATATATAGATAGATTGTCTGCACGTGTGCTGCAGGTTTAAGCGGTCGCCTCGCCGCTCTCTACTACACTGGTGTTGTGGGTTCGATGGTGTGGGGGACAAATCTTTGTGTGATTCGCAATGAATTGTTTCGAGACTTGGTGTGCTTGAGTGTGTGAATGTGTGTATTTGCCCTTGTCATTGCGACCTTTGGATAGTGAAATTGCTTCTGGCGTTATATCTAATGTAAAAAGCCTAAAAAAAAAACGTGTACATATTATGTGACTATTGAAAAGAATTCAATGCCCAGATTGCCCAGCTATTTACTCATAGACAATCTTAATATGAATCTTGGACAGTGTAGCGGTTACCGCCAGAGCGCGGATGCTTATTTAACTTCCAAGAAATGTTTAAATGTGCAGTGAAAGCACAGAAAACAGGTGTGTCACATTACGAACAGGGTAGATACAGTACCATTTTACGAAACTTCGGTATAATGACATACCGTTTCATAAAATCCACCAATTTGGTATGCACGTAATAATATTTTTGTACCTAATTAAGTCGCGTTGATTTAAACTTTTAATTTCATAAAATGTTCATAATTTAATTAGGTGTATGTGAATGTCTGATTTTTAACATTAAAATAATTTTCTTTTTCTTCGAAAAACCTGTTGAATACTTTTTTTATAAATACGAAACGTGATATTATGAAGCACAATAAGATATTTTTTTCACAATCAATAGGTGTAACACACTTCTGCAGCAGCTACCATTTACAGTAGTCCAAGGATTTTTTTTAGATGTAGGACGTCTCAATGTTGGATTTAAACCCAACATATTATGTTCTGCGAAAATGAGTAGCTATAAATTATTCAATATCAATTTTTTTAGTTATTTTCTTAAAATTTTAATCTTAAAATCTTTTACCTAAAAGAATAATCATACATTTATTTACAGATTTTTTTCTGTTCTTAATATCTCTATTTTGGGTCATGTGCTATAAATTGAAAGTGGTTACATTAAATTGCATAAAATTTTGTTCATTTTGTACTATTGACAATATATTTGTATTTTTTTTAGCTTATAGTCAGCATAGATGAAAAACATGCTGAACAAGTAGATAGTTATGAAACGGTCACAGACAAGTAATAAGTGTGAGTCGGACTCGAGCACGTAGGGTTCCGTACCTATAAATACGGCAAAAAATCATATCTGTTGTATGGGATCAATACCTACAGTGAATATATGATGAGCTCATACAATAAATCCTAATAATCCAATTGCCAATATAGCATAAATTATACCATATTAAATGTTTCTTTAAATATTTATTTTATTTTAATTTATTATTATTTTTAAAGTAAATAAATAAGTATATATGAAGCCTTGTTCCGTTATCAATATTGAGTAAAAGAATCACGTTTGTTGTACGGGGGCTCCCGTTAATTATATATTTTATTCGGTTTTTAGTATTTGTGTTATGTCGGTAACAGTTTAGATCATAATATGTGAAAATTGCATCTGGCTAGATACCACGGTTCATGAAATACAGTTTGTTGACAGACGGATAAACGAACAGACAGTAGTTAGTAGGTAGTAGTTTTAACAGTAGCATCGCAATATATATATTTACTAATATTAGAAGGAATATGAACAAATTGGTAGGTCAATACAGGCCAATTGGCTTAAACAAAGTCCAAAACTCATTTGAGGGACTTGGTGTGCGTTTTTATAACGAAATTCCTGTCGAAATCTTGAACTTGCCCCTACTAAAGTTCTAGAGTATCGTTAAGAATCGCCTCATGGAAAGGGGCTATTATACAATAAACGGTTCTTAACCGACACTATGCCTTGGAAATAAATTCAATTTCCAATTAACTTCTAACTATTTATTTTATATCATTGTTATTAATTTATCTAATGTATTTATTACAGTAATGTATTTATTATTTACAATTATTATGGTTATAATACTTCGAATGAATTGCCAAGTTAGACATTGTCTTATCCTATTTATAATTATGATTAATAATGGTTATTTTGACAATATTCTATATTGACATAATTGTATTCTATATTGACATTGACATGATTTATTTTTAACATCATATTATTAACTTGAGTTTCGATTTTTGATATAATAATGAATATATCAATACATTTTTTTTTAAATAAATTTTAATGATTTTATTTTTCATGATTAATGAAAATTAAATTATATTTTTAACACCCTCGCTACGCTCGGGAGTAAACCTCGAGTCCTTCGTTACGCTCGCGATTTAAATCGTCACCCGCGAAAGAAGACACTGCTTTATCCCCTTGGTTAATAATCTACTATATAAGTATTAATTTAATTCCATTGCAATATTTAAGTTTATTTTTCTCTCCATAACCATCTTTAGCCATAATGTTGTTTTGGTTGCTATAACTTACACATAGAATTATTGTCAAAAAAACAGACAAATATTGTATGAATTATTTGAAAAGATGGTGCACATGAGTTTCTCACCAGCTCTTCTCATGATGCAATATCCATCGGAGCTGGTACATGGATTAATTTTAATTTAAATTTCTAAGTTGAATTAAAGTCTCTAAATCTAAGCTCCGGTGTCAAATCATTTCATTGCAATAAGTATTATAATTTAATTAGTTAAGTATTATTTACTTTTTTTATTTTTTGCATTTTGATGTTTGTTTTGACGTGTTCAAGCGCCTCTTGTAGCCCATGGAAATAAATGATTTAATTTGATTTTATTTGACAGCAAAGTCTTAGTAAATGGGTTCCGTTTTTACCTTTCGGGTACGGAACGGTGCCATTTGTCCAAAGAAAATAGTAAAAATTAGACATTTCATAATCCAACTTTTTCTTAGTTATTTTTAATTTTTTTTTTTTTTTTGTAATGTAAATAAAGAAATATCGATGTTACATTTTATTTATTATATCAATAGATGATTGTGATAATGTATGTTATTATATTTAAATTTATTAATTAAATTTAAATTTATATAAATAATCTATTCAATATCCTAATTTAATGAACGTATAAAATAATTTAAAAATAATTTAATTTTATTATATTATCAAATATGAATTAAAACTATAAAAACTGTACTTGATTAGTAGATTACTATTATTTACTTAATATATACTCCTGCTTAATGACTCGCTGTGCAACGGCTTTCACGCCTAAAGAATATTCTTAAAGTGTCACTTCCTGTGACTGAACACTGTCAGCTAAAATACAGGCTTCTGCCTAGTTTAGTAAACAGTGCCAGTAGGTACCTTTATTTTGTACATATGTAAAAGAATAGCGTCAAACAACTGGATAAGTGAAAAATATGTATATATACTTTATTTGTGTCAAATAAACATTTTTATTTTTATTTTATTTATTTATTTTTATTATTTTGTTAAGTTTAAAAATATTTGCATTCTTACCCACCCTTGTAGGTAAAAAATGGAGGTACCTAATAACCGATATTATGACACCAAATTAACCCATTTTTAGCAAGTAAAGCATTTGATTTTGATTTAGATTTTTGTTGTTATTCATATACAACCACTTGTCTAAGGAAATTATCCCAAATGGCGTTCCCAATCCAAAATATACAGTGAAATGATATTTTATACATAATAGATTAGGGTCCGCGCAAACGGGCCTCCGACCACAACCACATAATTTGTACTAGATCGTCGCAAAGACTTACAACACAACAATAGATGCGACCACTCAATTGCTTAAAAAGCTAAGAGCAGTTTGTATGCAATAATAGATAGGCACTATAATAACGCCTAGCTTCGTGATATTCTTTTGACTCTACAAAAAAGTTACTAAATATTTATTAAAAAAATAAATAATAAAGTTATATGAAACTTACTACAGTTAAAAATCGAGTGTATGCACCATTATTTTCAATTACTTCTTAACAACAATCTTGAACGCATCGATCCGACAAGACGACTGCAAATATCTGTGCTCCGAAAATGGTCCTAATCTGTGGTCCAACGTTTGGAGTACTTAGCCCCACAATTTTTCTATTGGATTAAGGTCTGGCAATCTAGATGGCCATGGAATTACGTCAATTTCTTGGTGCTGGATAAACCATACCGAAACGACTCTGGCCGTATGCACTTAATAATGCATACCTATACGAAACTACTGTCAAAAATATACATATAGGATCTTAAATTAAATTAGTCTAATAACTTAATCTTTAAACTTAATAAGTCACTGTCAGAAGGCCTCGTTCCCAAAATGCAGGCAGCATTACCATTAAAAAAAATACGTTTTGTCATACTAGCTTAAAGTAGCTTGTTTTACAGGACCGTTTATGAAACAGGTTCCTGGAATAAATTATTAACCTCCACGATTGCTCTAGCGATTCACATTTATTTCTTTTAATTGCTTAGTCGATCGATATGTGTCAGTAAGAACATAAGTACTTGCCCTGCACTAGTTCTATTGGTTTGACAACTGTCATTTTAATCCAGATATTATTTTTTTAACTATAATTTTGCATGTTTAGTTTTAAGTAAAGTTATATTATATATAAAATAAAATATTCATAATGGATACAGATTATTTTAATATAATACTAGCTGTCCCGTGGTCTTGCAGTATAATTTGCGACCGCTTATTATCTCGGGTTCAGTTGCCGGGTTAGGCAAAAGAGTTAATCGGCATTTTTCCAAAAGCAAATTTTCATTAGGAGTACAGAGTTTAGAGTAAAATACAATAAATGGCGGTAGGCTCACCCTTTAAACTGCTTGCTTTGAATTTTAAGTTTTTACGTTTTAAAGATAATCCTTGTTGCTCATTTAGCCCATTCCGTAAATATTTCGGAAAAATAATAATGGTTTATTCTGAAAGATAACATTTCCACATTCGCGCGAAAAAGGCTCTCCCTTTAATGGCGTTAGTGGTCCTTTTAATGGTTATGACGTCACAAAAGTAGGCTAGTGATAAGATTTTGGTCATAATTTTCAATACCTAATATTATCGTGCTCGGTTTTTTAATTATTCAAGAAGAATTACAATTATAGCGAAATATATATTATACAAACCCTATAACATTTACATATATTAATACTTATAATAAAATTGTTTAGGGTCAAAAATAATTATTTTGTTTATTTGGTTGAAAGCGGTAATCTCAAGAATTACTGGACTGAATTGAAAAAACCGGCGACGTGCGAGTCGGACTCGCGCTAGAAGGGTTCCTTATCTATAAAACGGCAAAAATATCATGTCTGTGGTATGAGAGCCCTCTTTAAATATTTATTTAATTTAAATTTAGTTAAATTAAATATATTTCTTAATAATCTGTAAATTTTTCAAGCGTCTACCTGTTGTCGTTATCAATATCAAGCTGAATCGAGCAAAAAAATCATGTTGGGATAGTTATGGGAGTATTTCCCCTAAATGTTTATTTTATTCAGTTTTCAGTATTTTCTTGTTACAGCGGCAACAGTTATACATCATCTGTGAAAATTTCAACTAAAACAGCCAGACAGACAGGCAGCGAAGTCTCAGTAATAGGGTTCCGATTATACCCTTTGGGTACGGAACGTTGCATAGTCTGTTTATTGAGGAAGGCTATAGATGGGCAAAGTGAGGGCACGTAACAGTAACGTTTAAGGCTAAGAATATTATGTATTGGTAATTTTAAGCTATGTATATTCGATTTTTGCTGCATTATAAATGATACCAAAACACTACCACAAAAAATTAAAATAATATCTAACTGGTATTTGGGTATTTATCCGTTCCGGATACTTATTAAATTCAATATCGCCCATTAAAAAACTCATATGCCTCACCTCTATTGAAGGCCGGCAACTGCTGCTGAAACAGAATATTTGTTCTTAAACGTCAATGAGTTTTAAGGTTTTGACTAATTGAGTTCGCTAATTGACTAGTAGCCAAACTCCATTTTTTTTGTAAGTTCAATATTTGTAAGATTAAAATTCCTGAAATTGTAACAGATTATGGAAAAGGAAAATAAACAAGTGAAATGGGTACATCCAGTGGAAATACTCCTTAAAGAGACTGGCGTGAAGGAAACGATGCACAAAAACTTCGAAAATTTGACAAACTAGCAATTAAATTTACTCCAATGAAATGGGTAAAAATAATTTTTAATAAAAAAAAAAAGCGACTTCAAAAAGTAGGTAAACTAAAAAGCAAAAAATAAATGTACTTCGCACAAAATAATACGTTTTTTCATTTAGTTAAATAGAAATTATTAAATAATTATTTTATAATTCTGAAGTCGGTGCCAAGTAAAAACAACCTTTCTACAATATCAAATTACAGTTCACACAAAAAGGGACGCGTAGTTGTGCTAGTGCGCGGTCGCCCAGTATTGGTACTTACCACAGAAATATAACTAATATTCAGTCAGAAAAAAGTTATTAGAACGATTGATATTATCTATAGGTATACAGAGTTATTAATTGTTTACTTGGCACCGACTTCAGAATTATAAAATAATTATTTAATAATTTCTATTTAACTAAATGAAAAAACGTATTATTTTGTGCGAAGTACATTTATTTTTTGCTTTTTAGTTTACCTACTTTTTGAAGTCGGTTTTTTTTTATTAAAAATTATTTTATTTTACGATTTTAAGTGATAGGTAGACCGAGCAAGAATGTTTCTCGAATGAGGAGACGACGGTTACTTGAGACGGAAAACTTATTATAATAAACAAGAATTAAATTCTTTCTCCTGACTATGGAGGGTCACGACCTTCCATCATCAGTTCATTTGACACAATAACTAGCAGTAGGAATATCCGTACAGTAGTGAAAGAAATATCCTTTAACTCCTAACTATTGAGGAGTTGACCTTCCATCATCAGCTCAACCACATAAAATTATTGCGACCAAGCGTAAATCCTGGCCTCGATTAATAAAATATAAGGGGTGGCCCCCGATTTCTCTGGGGTCCCATCATCAGATCATGACATGCTGACAATGGTACCACCTTTGAAATATCTCCGTTCCAACAGCTCACTTGACATCATAACTAGCAATCTGAATATGTGTACATTAATGAAAGAATTATCCTTTAACTCCTAACCATTGAGGAGTTGACCTTCCATCATCAGCTCATCCACATAAAAATACGTAAATACTGATGTAGCTTTGAAAAACACACTAAAAACATTACATGTGCCTATAAAATTCGAGGGTTGCCCTCGATTTCTCTGAGATCCCATCATCAGATCACGTCATGCTGACGATGGGACCCCCTTGGAATCATCTCCTGTCCAACAAAAAAAGAATCATCAAAATCAGTTCATAAACGACGGAGATATCGGTGAACAAACATAAAAAAAAAAAAAAAGTAACATATATACGAATCGAATTGAGAACCTCCTCCTTTTTTAGAAGTCGGTTAAAAATAAAATAGAGGTAAAATTACACAATGCTGCAATTATAAAAGCAAATAATGTATTTATATCAAATATTTTAATATTGGCGCTTTAATTTATGAAATTATGTAGGTGCGTTTGCGAAAGTATAATATTTAAAATAGATATTTTTTTTTACTTAGTACCATTGATAAAGAATTTAAGACTTTGTTAATAAAATAATAATCAATCTCACACCTTTCGCCAATAGTGCAATTTAAGTATTCATGAAAATTGTTCTCAAGGCTTATGCTTTGATATTAATGTTACATATCCGGCAGCACGAAAAATTGTCGTGATGATATCGTGATAAAATGACAAATTGTTTGTATTGTTTTTAAAAAATACCCTTGTTATTGTACTACTTACCGATGGAGATTGGCTAGATGTATTTGGACATAATATTTTCTATATCCTTAAATCCTGCATATTTTCATAACATAACAAGTCATTATTCCACACAAAATGATTTTTTGAAATTCATTAAAATGACATATCCGTTAGAGATGATAATTAACATTGACAGCGGTTTTTGCATTTAGTGGTGGTTTTACCCCTTGGATGAAGTTACCCGCTAAATTGTTAGACGTTTTATCGTGTATTATGAGACGGTCTCCTTTTGGTCGTTCTAACGTGTATAAGCCGGTTAAACCTCGTATCTAACACCGCGTTCCAGTTGTTTAATTTCTTGCTCAAAATTATTGCAAATGTCAAATTTGTATGAATTATTAACTAAATTAATTTAAAAAATATGAATGTAATTTTTGATCATTTCTAAGTAAAACATTAATCTAGACGATTTTTCGAGATACAGCATGATTGCTTTCTGCCGTCGATATTATTTCAAACGTCAAACTTTTTGCTGGTTCATGAGAGCGAGATATACGTAAAGCATGAACCCTATTGTACCAGAGACTGAAACAGTGCATTTTACGACCCGCCAAGATCTTACCTAAATTAAGAAGATTTTACCTAAATTAATATCATTTATCATTTGATTACTGCCACCCTACTATACTAGCCATATTTCAGACTAGCCATATGAAAAAAAACACAATGTCAACGTGGACCAAAATGTAGCACGTTACTTTTCAGACTTGCCATATGAAAAAAAAACACAATGTCAACGTGGACCATAGAATGTAGAAGGAGACCATGCATGTCATGTCGTCGTGGAATGAAATGCACAATACAGAACTGTGATTGGCTTACACCAAAGATTCAAAACAGCTGTATCCCTCTCTTGCGTAGTCGCGTTCTACTATTTATCTCTTATCTCTCTCTTTCCGTGCCCACCAAAAAAGCCGACGAGTGCGGTTTCATTCCTGTTGATAAGATTAGTTGAAAGTAATTAAATTGTTTTATTTCTTAGTTATTAAACTATTAATTGAAACTTTGTAAGTGAGTGTGCGAGACGTTTCTGTTAATTAAATGCATTTAATACATGTATATTTAAAAAATAACCTCAAAGTGATCGAAATTTGAAAGTTTCTTCTGCCGCCTTCATTTGCCAAATGTTCATTTATTTAGTCTAGCATCTGTGTTGACTACGATGATTATTTGAACTTAATATGCGTTCACCTGATCGTATAAACACATTTATTTAGACTTTTTGTCATAACCTAACCAATAATAGTTTACTAAATATAATTCACACGTCTACACATTGGGTCTTTGACTAAGTTTGTGCATAAACATTACAATTGTAAAAATAATTATTACAGTATAACGATGTCTGCTCTAATTCACGAGAAAATTTGGCTTGACAAAAACATCTACAATGATGCTGAGAAGAATTATTACGAATCACTGTCAAAGGTCTGTTTAATTTTTGATAAAGTAAATTTTACTAACCAAACAATGTAACTTTTATTTTCATTTATATTAAGTATTGGAGTTGTTTATATTGTGTTACGACTTTGTAGGTCCATGCGACTCCTCTTTCAGTAGCCCGCACTTCATTGGCCAGTGAAGTTGCAAAGGCTAGACAACATATCAAAGATTCTTTAGAATGTGTGAGTAAAATGTATTTGATTGCTATTCACACATTTTTTGCTGTAGATATTTAGATTCAGTTTATGATTGCATTTTTTTTCAAATAGCAATTAATAAATTGTAGTTATTATCAATTTATAATGAAATTTTGCTTGTCTGACAACTGATTAGGCATATTAGATTAGACATTGTTAAATGAACTGTGTTAAATTTCAGATGGATAGTGTTGCCACATTGGCAGGCGTACCAAACACAGAGCTTACCAGCAAAGTAAACAGTCTGGAAAAAGAAAATGGTGATTTGAAGAAAGCTATCAATGATCTTCGCAATTTGGTGATCAGTCTACAAGCCAGAGTAGAAACATTGGAATCAACAGGTGGTGGCACCAAAACTGCATCCCAAGTAATAGACTCATTCTTTTCATTATAATTATAATCTTAAATGAATATTTTAATTGAAAATTAATTCATTTTATAAAATATAGTTTACCATTAGAACTTCCGTCAGGCAATTCACAATAGCAGCATGGAGTTGGAATTTTGACTGGTGGATGGTGATAGGCTCACCCCCTTTCCCATGGGACCTTAACATAACAGGTGAAGTTTGGGTGTTGTACACCTCTGACACACCCTTCAGAGTAATATCATGTTATTATTTAATAACTACTACACTGCTCCAAATAATAAATTACCAAATAAGAAACTTAAGTACTAGTTAAACTTAAATATTGATTGAAATATACATAACTTTAATGACTTTTGATTTGCAATTGTAGGCAACTGCAACTAAGGCAGCACCTGCACCTGCACCAGCCAAACCTCAAGATGATGATGAAGACGATGGTGTAGACCTTTTTGCATCTGATGATGAAGAAGAAAGTGCAGAGGCAGCCAAAATAAGAGAAGAACGCCTTGCTGCATACAACGCCAAAAAGTCCAAAAGTGAGTTCATAATGTAACAAAAAGGGCAGCAATCACAATGCCATGGATGTAGAGTAGATTATGTTTTAGCACAGCTTATCAGTAAATATATGTTTATATAATTATGTACTATGTTCAAAGATCAGGCATGACCACAGATATAGATCTACATAGATAACGCAAATGCATGTACTTCGAGTGTCTCAACCCCGACCAAGCGTCGAGGTTGGTCGCCGCTAACTTCAGTCCACGCGCGTCTTTTGTCAGAGAAAATCATAGCGGGCGGCTCCAGTTGAACGTACTGGGCGGATGGGCATCGGCGGCATCGGTGTCTTTGAATCGGTTTGGATTTCCCGTCACTAAATTTCGGCTGTGACGTCACAAAAGGTATTAAAAAGTCGGCACGCTTGGTTTCAATACAAATCGTGATACTTGCGTTATCTATGTAGATCTATATCTGTGGGCATGACAATTAGTTAGAAGAAACCCAGAACCAGTACTTAAATTTAAAATTGTACCTAATATTATATTATTGTATTGTATTTTATTTATTTTATACAATTAAGAATTAAGAATAATTAGCAACTGACCGAAACTGGTTTTTTGACCGAAACCAAATATTAGGCCTCTAACTCATTTACAGCCGTAACTTTTGTATCCCATATCTGGTGATCTTATTTAGATATTATTTTCTTTTCTTTTACCTTGTTCTTTATAGTAAGAGTCCCTTGGTAGATAGATTTGACGTGTTCAAGCGCCCCTTGGGGCCCATGGAAATAAATGATTTGATTTGATTTGATTTGATTTGATAATCAGTATTGCATTATATAGGTCATACAATTCTGTTTTATAAAAATACATAGTTTATTTTATTTTTTTTATAATTCTTTTGATAAGCTTTATGACAGTTGCCTCATGTAAAATAATAGAAATAGAAAATTTGGTTTTTTAAATATTTAATGGTACAGGCAAACAGAAAGCAAACTCTAGTTTCTGTTTTAACCTTTTCAATACAGAAATATTTTAAATGTTAAAAAAAAATCTTCTCTCAACCTCTGCACACCATACAGCTGCTCAAACCACTAAGCTATGTTCACCTCTTGCCAGGACCCCTTTATTTCTCAACTGTATATTATGTGAAGTCACATTCATCTATTTGTACTTATCTTAAGTAGGATACAAACTAGGCAATCTATTATAATTATACACTCCAAAAAAAAGTTAATATGATTTATGTATTGATAGCTACAGACCTTGTCCTATTGAAGCAAATTTAAGCTTTGCTAAGTAAGCATTTATTATACAATATTATGGTTGAAAATTATAATTCCAGTGGAATGATAATTTTTTAACCATAATATTAACTACAGACCTTTTTTTAAGTAATTGTTGTTCAATTTCAGAACCAGTTCTCATTGCCAAATCGAATATTATTTTGGATGTGAAGCCATGGGATGATGAAACCGATATGGTGGCTATGCAGAAAGCAGTCAGGGAAATCAACACTGAAGGACTCCTGTGGGGTGCAGCTAAACTTGTGCCATTAGCTTATGGAATTCACAAGCTACAGATTTCTTGTGTAGTTGAAGATGATAAAGTTTCTATTGATTGGTTAACTGAAGAACTTGAGAAAATTGAGGACTTTGTAAGTTTTATTACATCTTTTTTAGAAATATCATAATTATAATATTAAAAACTCAACCTTCTCTATCCTCTCCAAGAAACACTAAGTGTTATGTTATTTTGTATTTTACCTCAGAACTCATCTTAAATGTGGTAGTCTGGTGATATTTTGTAATTTAATGCTTTTCTTTTATTTCAGGTACAAAGCGTCGATATTGCGGCATTTAACAAAGTGTAACAAAACAACTTGTTCAAATATTCATTAACATTTCAAATGAAGTTATAGGAATAAATGTGCCTTTTTGATTTTTTTGTTTCATTAACACTAGAATGTCTACAAATACTGTCTTGCAGTGGCGAACTAAGCCCGCCGGGTGCCCGGGCGGCAAATCTGAGTGGTGCAGAGGATTGTGTACCTTTTTCAAAATAATAAGAGTCGGGCAGCGCCGCAGGAACCGACTTTGAAATATTTCCTTCAATAAAAATTAGAAGTAGTAGTCTTCGGTCTCAAGAGTTAAGGAATGCCACATGCGCCTACTTTTTTATGTATTTTCTATAAGAATAGGACTTTTCTTCGATAAAAATAAGAGGATTTTTAATATAAGTAATATTTAATGGAACAACCGTGTTCCAGTTAATATCAGGAGGCACCAAGGGAAAAACCCGCTGAAAGTCCCAGGGGACCGAACGATAAAATAATAGCATTAATAAGGCAAAATCCTGCTGCAAATCAACTGAGATTTTATTTTGATAATATAACCCAATTTATTTTTCTTATTCAAGGGAAATGCCGCTTCAAGTCACGGGAAGGGGGCACCCTTTGATTATATAGGGGAACCTAATCGAAGATTTTTCTTCCTATGATTTTTTGTCCTCGGTTAGTCCGCCTTGACCTATACAGCTTAAATTTAAATTATATCTATTAGACTTGCGTTCCGAAAGCGTATTTCGATAAAAACGATACCTGATAGCAGATATTTTACAAGTTTGCGTATATAAATTTATATAATATATATAAACAAATAATATTTTAGGTTTTTATAAATCCTAAAAGATTTCATGATTGACATACGTTTTCGATTATTTTAATAACTGTATGGTTGCGAGAGTATTCTTTATTGTACACAAAATTTACAGTAAAACTAAATAAGAGTAGAGTAGACTCTACTCTTATTTCGTTTTACAGCCCAAGTGATTTAAAATGTGGGGGTCGTTGAACAAGTCACAATAGTATTAAAGTAAGATCCCAGAGCTGATAGACATAACTTATTTTCACACGGATGAAACCTGAAGTTTTCAGTAGCGTCTCGTGTGCCTTGAATACCTACGCGCTTTGTGTAACTTGCCGAGTGACACCTGGGCAGGTACCAGGTGAGAAAGGTAACTAAAAATAAGAGTTATTTAACTTAAATTCACATAGCTGATTTTTACATATGTCATGTAGAATATTATTTTAAAGTAATATCATAGGTGCCAGACACTTTTGATGGACCAGAGCTTTTGCCAGACGCTTTTAAGCTACTCAAAAAATAAATGAACTTCGAAATTTGAGGGTAAAAATTCTTTTTATTTACTTTACAGTCAATTCTACCCACTTCCAGGCCATAACAAAAAGTTAGACCATCGTAGAAATTCGTTTCTGTTGCCGAAATGTATGGGAAACGTTTTTGGCGATTTCTGTCTTTTCTAGTACTGAAAGCTAAAATGGTCCCATAGAGTTTTTTGATCCCCACATGAAATAGAATCGATTGGCATAAAAAAAAAATTGAACTTTTTGCATTTTTTTTGCTAACTGTAAGTTTTTTACAAAATCTGTGAATGCAGTTCAAAATGTCCCAAAAAGTTAGGGAAGGTCTTTTAAGAACGTTTTGCTGTAACTGCAACGGTTAAGGTACTTGCCCTTACTGCCCCGTTTCAAAAATACACCCTGTATATTTCTATGGGTTGCTCTCTTATTTTTATTTGTGTATTCAGCCTTTCACCCTTTCACACAATTCAGCGTAAAAACCAAAGAGTATAAATATATATAGGTAAAAACTAACAATTTTGATGTCCACCAAAATAAATGCTCATCAGGTGCAGGGATGAAGGATCTAGCGACTTTTGGAACTGAATATGATGACATGAAATGAAAATTTAGTACAAAGAATATACTAATCTAAAATGAAGACTTGGCTTAAAGGTCTCGTAACCAAGCCATACAAACAAAAAAAAAAAATAACCTAAAATTACTAAATTTAGTAAACATTTTATTTTCGATTCCCGAGTGTCAAAACAAACTATTAAACCAAGTGTATAAGTAAATTCATATTATAACAAAATGAGTTGCAAGAAGTGTAATTCTCCTCAAACAGTAACACTAAGAAAGAAAGATTACTACTGTAATGACTGTTATAAGATAAATACTAATCATAAATTTCGTGCATGTCTCGGCAAAAATAAAATTTTGTCACCAAATGAAAATGTATTAATATGTTTATCAGGAGGTATAGCTTCCACAGTGCTACAAGATCTAATACACCATGGCATATCCTTAGATAATACTAAGAAATTACGAATAGTTCCTTATTTTTTCCATTTGTATGGCAATGGTAAGTAGTTAGGTATATTTTTTTATTTTTATTTTAATAGTATATATCACACAACGTCATCTAGTCCCGAACTAAGCAGTGCTTGTACTATGGGTATTGGGATAACTGATACTTAAATACATATACTTTTTCTATTGTAAATATATATACCTATTATACATTGAAACACCAAGACAAACTAGCTTGTGTTAGCAGTTTAATCCGATTTATTTTATGCAATGTCCTTCCTGGGGTCTTATTTGAACTAGATCTTAATGGAAATAGTCCATACCAATTTGCATCAAGATTCAAAGGTTTAGGAATGAAAGCATGACAGACAGCTACTTTTGATCTTAAAATATTAGTTAATATATTTACTTCATGTTTAAATTAACCTAATTACTTAAATTCCCATGTTTGTACGTTCAGCAACAAAAGTAGTACACTGAACACTTATATTGCATTAAAATATCTCTTTATTAAATAATGCACATAATTATGTATTATTGATAAACTATTAGTTCATCGAATCATCAAATAATTACGATTTATTATTACAGGCTACTTTTTTTTCTGACTGTACAAAATTCGTATAAAATCCTTACTCTAACTTCTGCCCCTAATGTCTGTAGTTTATAAGTAAGTAGCTTATAAATATGTTAGTCCAGGCTATAAGCTACATGTGTGCATAGTTTTATCTAATTGACCTGGTAGGATTTTCATAAAAGAGTTACTAACACACACACACACACATACAATCTACCTAAACTTTCCCATTTATAATGCATGAAATTAATATACTTACGATTTTATTTATTTCAGATACCAATGCAGGAGCTGTTGTAAAATATTTGCTTGAATGCTGTAAAAAGTACAATTCTGATTTGTACATAGTCAACCTTTCGGATTATCTAAAGACTTATAATCAGTTACCCAAAGTAAATTGTATACAAGAGGCAGACAAAGATGAAGCAAGCCGTTTCCAAGACATGCTCAATAGCATGCCGCCCACTGCAGCTAATGATTTCTTACTGAAAATAAAAAGGAACTTGTTTGTGAAATATGCAAGACTATTAAAATGTAATGTTGTTTTTACTGCTGAGACAACAAACACTTTGGCAATTAATTTACTAAGCAATCTTGCTATAGGCAGAGGATCACAAGTCCAAAATGATATTGTAAGTATTTACACTGGCAATTTTGAGCAGATTAGTCTTTTACCCTAGGTGCAGAGTGACATATCTTTTGTATCTATCTCTTATCAGCTACACATGTACATTTAGAAGACCTTGGTTGTATTGACATCTTTGATTACTTTAGGTGTTCCTATATATCTTAATTTGTTGTCTGTGACTTCATGTTAGGAGTCAGACCAGGACTGTACTTGCCAGTAGACATGCCTTAGCAATCCTGTCAATGAATACAATGTGTATAGTCAGCAACAGAAGTAGCATGCTCCTTTATGCTTTGATGAATTAAAACTTATAGTAATCGATAATAAGTGCATTATTTTATATTAAGGACGTTTTTAATGTTAAATATGTAATTTGTATGGAAGATTCAAAATGTTCAAGTATTTAGCTATTAATGTTGCTAACTGTACAAAGGCGAGACTCAAATTTATTTATTGTTTACAGGGATTCTGTGACATTCGTGATGAAAAAGTAAAGATAATAAGACCAATGAAAGACATAAGTAAAGAAGAACTGGATTATTACGTTAGTATTAAGTCATTGCTGCCAATAATCAAAAGCAGAATGAATAATAATAATAGTCTTCAAGCTGTAATATCGTCATTTGTATGTGACCTGCAAGAAAATTTCCAGTCCACTATATCAACTGTGTGTAAAACAGCTGACAAAATCGGTGATCACTCTGAATATGTGGTATTAGAAAAATGTTTGCTTTGTCAGGTAAGAATTGTTTTCATTTCTCAACTTTGAGGACCTTGCATCAAAATACATACATTCTTACTTGATACATATTATCTTGATTTTTGTCTCATCGTAATTTTGTTTACAATTACACCCTGTTCACTAATATCACTATAAAGAGGAAAGATTTTGTTTGTTTCTTTGTACTTAATAAGCTCAGAAACTACCGGTCCGCTTTTTCATTTCTTTTCACAACGCAGCTAAATTATCGGAATAAATTTATTATTTTATCCTGCAAGGTTCGCAATTTATCTTAATTTCATTGAACAGCATCATCGGCTGAATTATCAGACGCCCTTTTTGCAAGTTTTATTAGAAGCTTGATACAAGCTCTGCAATAAACGGCGAATGCGTCCAAATAGTTACGCAGTCTGATAATTCAGCCGTCAATATAACAAAAATTAACTAAGTTTTTGTTGCAGAGTGATTTGTCTACTAAAAATTTGAAAATGTCTGCCCTTGAAGCCACCAACATATCAAGAACTGTGTCACTCAGTAACAATAGTACCGAAGAAGTATCAACATTCTTTGAAACTGATAACCATGCTGCAGTTTTTCCACATGTACACAAAAATCTGTGCTATGGGTGCAGCAGGAATCATTCAGAAATGAATCGACCTAGCTTACCACTACACCTACAAGAAATTCTCTATCCATGACAATGAAAAATATGTATGATAATATTGATTATGTATGTAGATATTTTAATAAAATAAATAATGCTATTACATTGTGTATACTTTTATTATACTGATGGTTGTATATACATTGACATGTCTGAAGTTTATCTTCTTATTTGCCCGATCTCTATAGACACAAATAAAAAATTGAAAAGAATTTTAAAATCCAACAAACAGGGTATGTCTTAGGCTGATTTAAGTCTCACGCTCACCGTCAACGCTCATAGCTCAGCGTGGCTCGTTTTAGTATCGTACTGACCGCCTTACTGTACAGACGACGACCAAAATGCGGAGTGTATTCATTATTGCTGCTTTGTACTATCTATCCCAAAAAAATAAAAACCGATTTGCCATGACTGTACGCGCTGACGACGTCCGCTCCGCTCGACACGAGAACGCTCACTGAACGCACAGAGGCGCTCGTGCGATCATCAGCGCCGACAGCTACGCGAGGCCGACGCGCGAAGCGTACGGCCGCGTAGCTATCAGCGCTGACCACCGTGCGCGCTGATAGCTACGCGTTATTTAAAAACGCTTCCTAGAAGTCAATATATCTCGGACATCAGCGCTGACGGTACGCGTGCCGTCGGCGTAAGACTAAAATCAGCCTTAGTTTGTACTAAATTCAAGTTTAGAATAGCGCCATCTATGAGACAGTAAAATAGAACATCACTCTTATATATGTCATAACACTTGTATTCATACATCTCGCGCCATTTTCTTTCGGAGATATTGATAATAATTGAAATCACCAAACATGATAAATTAAGCATAGCTCGTATATTTTTACCATTTTACGTTTCAAGTCTTACCTCATGTAATATTACGTTCAAAAGAACATGAAGAGTTTTGTAAATAAGATAGACACAAATGCATTGACTTAGTTACGTTCATATTGTATACAAAGGGAAAGTATTTATAAGAATAAAATGACATGAGGAAATGTGTTATTGCTAGGCTGCTAATCAAAATTGGGCGCAGTATGAATACTTGGGAGATTTAAAATACACACACAGAAAATAAAATAGCTTTAACTTGATTTATAGAACATGAAATATACGTCACGAACGTCTCTGGTAACACGTCCCAAAGTATTACCTGTTTGCACCTGGCTGCGAAATACGATGCGGCCGAAAGGGCATTGGCACCGAAAAACCTTTTGAAGTAATTACATCAATTGCTGTGGATTGGATAGTAGTTTACTTTTTTACAACAAGTAAACGAAATTGTTTGGAGAATATTATTTTAATTTAACATCCTTGTATTTTGATTAACAATCTAGCAAAAACACATATCGCCATGTCCAAAAAAATTGGTTTCGATTGTAAACATTATGACTTTGAAGCCGAATCTCAGACTATTACTCATAGAATAGTGTTATGTATTATTTTCTACAATAAAACGAAATTATTTTTAGTGTAACTTTACCGGATAACCACCGTTGCATCCAAGAAAGATGGTTGTTGCAACTGGTCGTATTAACATCATTACTGCAGAAGGTAGTGGAAAAAACAATGGTTTAAATTCCTTGGTGTACAATGAAAACCTCTCAGCCTATAGTGCGTTACCGAGCGTGGTCGGTAATATAACTGACTGGGCACACAAACGGACAAAGCCGGCAATTCGGTTTGTTGGTGCCATGGGCGTACGCAAGAGGAAGGCGGCAGGGTGATTGCCCCCCTCTGGACCAAAGGCTGCGTACATCCATGCACACTGCACTATTGGACCCACTGCAATCATCACTGCATACCTCCACACAGACGTATGGGAATGGGTGAAAAGTATCAAAACAAATGTCAAGATTATAAACAACATTTTAAATTATCTCATAATATAATGATTTTATAAATTATGTGATTCGAAATGAATATTAGATTTATTACTATTGTAACAAAGAGATTTAAAATTATTATTTATAGGATAAATGAATCGGGTTAGTTTTACTAATAAGTGTGCCATTTGTTTAAAAAAATGATAAAGCATTGGTCACAAGTTAGATCCTCCCGAAGTTCATACTAGGCGATATGAGGATGCCACTTGTGTATTAGTTCTTCAAAAGTAAATAATCCAAAACATTTCCAGGCAAAGTTAGTATTGTTTATTCAGAAAATTGTATGCAACAACTTGTAGTTATTACACTAAAAATAAATTATACTCCATCAAGTTCACCTTCCAATTGAAGATATGATTTGATTTAGCTATGTATATGCACGAGGACAGCTAACGTAACTTATTAAAAATATTATACTAATAGAAAACAATGTTTAAATCCGACAATATCTAATGTTAGAATTAGCTGGTTTCTTTTATAAAATACGCAATAAAAGAAAACGATTAATTAATTATCTTAAAATTTTGTATTTATATCACACATATCTACATTTTACTTCTATTACATAAATACAAAATTTTAATAAGTAGAGTACCAACGAAAAGCTGCTAACCAGTATTTGTAAATGGTATGCAGGTGTTACCAATATATTTTACAAGTAATTACAATATCAATACCGTAGGTTAATAAATGCAAAAGATCAAGTGCAATGAAACTCGATGCATTTTTCTTTATCTCAAAAATGAATTATCGAATTTCATATAAACAAATTTTTGTTTCGGAATTTACTTTGCTAATTTTAATCTTTCTTCCACCTTCAACAAATACCTACTCAGCTTGAGTTCACGAGCACTTTCACAAACATATGTCAGCAGTTTATACCAGAGATAAAACACTTTTAAAACAATTAATAAACCAGATTTACTATCATTAAACACTAAATTATATTGTCTTTCCGAATCATTCCATTTCAGAAGCATTGGAATAACATCAGCTTTTGCTGAACAGAATTGATGTCCTTCACTGTCCCTGTGTAAGTATTTACACCACCAGTGGCTTCCTTTTGGTGTTATTTTACAGTTTCTCTTCCGGATTCTTGTACAAGTATATTATATCAATACATTATAAAGAGCATGTTACTCTTTGTAACAATTATTCTGGAGTATTTATTGGTCCTTGCAATGCATTGGGTGTGGGAGAATTGGAAGAAACCATTCGCCCCTTCTCCTTCACAACTGGATCTGAAACCATTTCAAATTCCCTTTACTTTCTACAAACACCAAACAGACAAGTTGCGCATTTGTTCCGACCTTATTAATGGGTAATGAGAAATTAGTTGAAATATAACAATATTTAAATTAACATAAATAATAACAAACAAATATTTTTTAGATGAACAGATTATCTCAACCAGAGCCAAACACTGAATTACTTAGAACTTCTTTACAACTTTTTCCAGAACATATCATGGAGAACTGAAGCCCCAATTTCTCCAACATGCTAAGCCGCAGTTTAAAGCTGGACAAACGTTTTCGATTTCTTGTCCCATTGAAATATTGAATGAGTGAGAGAGAGATTGTATCTGGGTTGAGTGTTAACTGCAGATTTAAAAGTTTGGTAGAACTGGAGCTAAGTCTTCTAAATTAAGAGCAAGAAGTGGCATCATAGCACTTAAACGGATGGACTGATTTTAATGCCATTTTTTTCGTTCGAGAGACAGTTTCCTTGCATTGTTTCTTAGCTATGTTTGGTATAAATAGGTTCAGCCATTTACAAGAAACCCTAAAAAGACTTGTAAGCTTTAAATTTAGGGCTAAAAGGCTAGAGCCTTTTCGACCACTATTTAGCTTAAATATTTTCAAATATTCGAGGATTTGTGGGCTAAGAAATGAAAGGATAAACGGGTAGATTACAAAACAATATGTCTTATGAAAATTGGTTCAGTAGTTTGCAAAAAAATGGGGTGAAAGTGAAGGTGAACAATCAAATATAAGTGGGATATCAAATAAAGGAGAAAGGTTACATTAAAAAACTGCTCACAATCATAAATATAATAAAAATTAAGTTTAAAAAGATTTACGAAGTGACGCAAAAGTTAAAAGAAAATATTAAAAAGTTATAAATAATACCTAACTCAAAATAAGCCATCAAATTGGATTGAGGAACACCTTTCATGTATTTTTACAGAGTTAAATACCTCATTTGCAAGCTTATGAAATCTACATATTTTTTTCATAATATGCCTACCAAGTGGCATAGCAGAGTAAAGATCGAGTAGTTTATCTTTATAGAAACGGTCGGAACGAGACACGTGCCTACGCTCCGGAATAAGGAGACCAACAAGTCGGGGATGGGTGTTTCTTCAAATCAGCAAAAAACTATGTTCAAGTCTTATAAAAAAATGCAGGCAGTCAAATTTCTACGACAAAGGCAGAAAATGGCATCCTACTATAATATAGAAGAAAGGCAAATCATTTTTGTGGACATAAATAGTCAAATTTCTAATCCGAATTCATAAAACCTCACAAATCGTCATTGCCCACAACGTTCAAATCACGCACATTCTTAGAATATCAAAAATATTTGAATATCGGTTCATGAATATCCAATTTAATGTACATACATGTAATAATAGTATTATATTTTCTCATTTAATAAAGAAACAAAGACCGATTTAAAAACCTTAATGTGTTATTTCAGTCATAAAACGTTTGGCATCCATTTTCTGTCATTACACGCAACAGAATATGAAAGTGAAAAAAGTGCAACATTTTGTTCAACCCGCAATCCTATGCGACGGCCCCCCGCTGCGCCTCTCGCGTAGTTAGTCAAACAATGATTTCTTGTCCGACGACGCACGTTCATTTTGTGAATAAAATTGAAAAAAAGTGTTTCTTCGAAGCCTTCGACGAGAAAATCATCATTACCGAAACCTAAGATTACTCGGTGAGTTATTTATGTATTACATTTTCATTAATTTCAGTGTTCCATACATAATAATACCTTGAAACCGCCAATAAATATGTTATTCTTCATGACGATTTTTAACAGGTTTAAACATGTTTTAATTGAAATCGTCATTGCCAGTAACATCATTGCCGGGATATTTCGTGTTGTGCGTAATGACGAACGACTGAAGGTAATGACATGTTTTATGTAATTTCACAACTTTCACAAGATTTTCTACTAATAAAAAGGGTTTCTTGGAACTACTCGGCATCTGGGCACGGCAAAGGTGCCCCAGACCAGAGTTGGTGCAGTTTTCAAATGAACAACAACGAAAGATGAAAATCAGCTAATAAAGAAGAAGAAGACCTTAAGATTAGAAGAATAAAAGCAATAATGACTCAATTGAACAACAATCAAGAGTGAAAAGCCGCTAAATAAGAAGATTATATTTTAAGTTAAGAGAACAAGAGCTAGTGATTAAATAAAAGATGTAAATCAACCAAATATGAAAAAGACATTGAGTTAGTTAAAGATTTTTAAGAAATATTAATATTAAAGACAAGAGTGGAAGAGAACATAAGAGACTGAAATAATAAATTAATAGTAAGTGTTGGTATAAATAAAGAAATTTTTTACATTGATTTTATATTATGATCATGAAAAATTTTGCTTGCGAAAGAAAAAATATGTTTTTTTAACTGTTTTACTTTTACTGGTTACTGAAAACTGATTACAATCCTATAAAAACAAAAATTGTTAAATGCTTTTCTTATTTAATCATCATTCCCAGGAACATTAAATCATTACCAGCAACACAGATTTCATTACCAGAAACATAATGTCATTACCATCCACAAAAAAAATATTTGATGCTATTTTTCTCAATTTGTACTGCTTTAACTTCAATGCCTTATTCACATAACTTAACTACTTGTAACATAGATTCATATCCTTACTGCACAAACTTTAAATTTAGACGAAAATGTAAAAACACAGAAAAAGTGCAAAATAAATTGAAACTCAAAGAATCACCCGGATGCGGAAAAAATAATGATAGAAGCTCCAGTAAGGTACAAACGGCTCGGTTTCTCCGCGACACAGGAGTCATTACTAGTGCGGGCGTCGTCGTTTAAAAAAAAAAAAAACTTCATCAAAATTAGACTGTATACACATACATTAACATATATTTAAAAAAAAAACGGTTACACAGCAACCTATAAATTTCCAGTATAAGATGGTCTCGCGTTGTATATGCTTGCCGTGTAATACGAAACCAGCTTAACTGAAAATGTATAGTTTGATTGGTGAAAACATGATATTAAAATACAAGTGGGCAGCCGGCAGGTATCGCGTATCGCGCGATTGTCTTGTTATTTCCAAGAATAGGATCGAGTCGATAGAAAGATAGTAATTTAAGTTTAAATCCAGCTGTTTAGAGTGTAGCAGTTTTGGCTAACTGTGCCTAAACTAAAGTTCATAATGTCCATTGAATGGTGTAACAGATTCCGCACGATCAATTGACTGAAGTTTGAACATTGATTTCTAGACTAAAGTAGATATATTCACTATAATTTAATTTATGTCTAATAAATGAAATTATTGCTAATATTAAAAATATCCTGAGATTTTTAAGTATTTTAATTTTTTAAGTTACTACATTGCCATTTAAGAACAAATAGCACATTTTAAATAGCACAATCATAAATGCAAATGAACCTAGATAGCTGATTTTTGGATATGTTGCAGAAGGAGCTTATAAAAGCTAACCCTGAATATTTCGACCTTAAATTCCTGAGCTTTCGCCGCCATCTTGGTAAATGAAGTAAATTTTTTCGTGTTATCTTGGTTGTGTCATTGAACGAAAATTATATAGAGGGACGATTTGTTGCTTTTTAAATGTTCTCTCACAGGTGGTCACAACCTCTTACAGGTGTCAGTTTTGGCGGGTACCGCAACCGTGTCACGCAGTGAAATTAGGAAAAGAAATAGTTGGATAGGATGATAACGGTTCCTCGTAGTATACTGTAGCGGCGGGATACCGCTAAAGTAGGAAACACGAACAGAAATGATAGATAAGTTAATAGATAGTCAATGTACCCCGCCGTGACATTTTACTACCATTTAACGAGGAAAGGTAGCATATTGTGCTATCCATCTATTTTTATACCTAATTATTTAAAATACATAAAAGGTGTCACTCAATCCAATTTGATGGCTCTATAAGAGATAGGTAGGATACTTTGTAAATATTTGCTTTTGAGTTTTTTTGTAGGTGTTATTTTCAATTTATTTAAAGATATTCTTTTTAAAATCTATAAAGCAACAATGCATTAAAGGACAGTTAGCCACCACAGCCGCCACCGCCTACCCCTCTTCTGCTACTGCTACTTGCAATTTTACTGTCCTCACGAAAAGTAACAGTGAGGTGGTACCTCCTATTGGGAACTTATGTCTAAATGTAAACAGTCATTTACGATAAGAGCCCGCGCAAGAATGACTCGGTTTTTATATTTGAATGAATTTCACTAAAGACCACAGATATAGTGCGAACAGTCGACGACGCGACTGATGAGAAGTTTTGTACGCGTATTTGTTTACGACACCATAAATAGACTAAATATATGTGTATAAGTAAACTCAAAAGTTTAGAGTAATATACTATTAACAGATATTTGTTGTAAAGCACTTACAGAAGTATGGATGATCCATGGCTTCACGGGCAGTATATCTCTCATAGTGATCATAACGTAGAAGACGATCTAGGAAATCTAATGCTTCAGGAGATACCAAGTGTTGATTTTCAGAATGCACAAATCTCTCCCATCGTTTACGAGAGTGCCTGTAAAAAAATTACAAATCAAGTAAGCATATTATTGACTAGTGTAAGATATTGCAACCTTATATACTATGGATTTATTTATAATAATTGAATTGCATTTCTATATTTAAGTTTATTTTCTCTTAGCTATAATGTTGTTTTGGTTGCTATAACTTACACATAGAATTATTGTCAAAAAACAAACAAATATTGTATGAATTAATTGAAAAGATGGTGCACATGAGTTTCTCACCAGCTCTTCTCATGATGCAATACCCATCGGAGCTGGTACTTGGATTGATTTTAATTCAATTCTCTAAGTTGAATTAAAGTCAATCTAAGCTCCGGTGTCAAATCATTTTATTACAATAAGTATTATAATTTAGTTAGCTAAGTTTTATTTTTTTTATTTTATATTTTTTGTGTTTTGATGTTTGTTTTGACGTGTTCAAGCGCCCCTTGGGGCCCATGGAAATAAATGATTTGATTTGATTTTGATTTGCAAAAAGGAGGTTATTTTTATTTATTTAAACTTCAAATACAAAATTTGTATACAAGGCGGACTTAATGCCATAGGCATTCTCTGCCAGTCTACCTTTGGGTGATGCAGAGATTCACAATTTTATGGTTATTAAATAAATTCGCTCAAAAAGAGCCAGATCAATGTAAATACAGTACTGTAGTTACTTTCATCTGGTGCCTATTGAGTAAATTAGCAGGCAGTAAAACTATGTTCTGAGTGCAGAATTTTCAATAGGAGTAGAATATTTTGTGATTGGTTTAGGCAAAGTAAGAGATATCATTGTATAGTCCTGCCTAATAATTTAATTATATCCACACCATATCCATTCTCATAGCAATAATTCAAGGCTCACATAATACATGTGACATTCCTGAATTATGACTTGCAATACATTACATGATTGATGGAGTAAAATACCTATAAATTGTTACTTATACATACCTTCCAAGGATATCATTAAATCGAGGATCCAATTCTATATGATATTTATCCAAATATTCAAATAGCTCTTCAGTGCCCAGCACTTTAGCAATACGCACAAGTTGGTCGTAATTGTCATGACCATGGAAAAAAGGCTCTTTGCGGAAGATCATGGATGCTAACATACACCCTAGTGACCACATGTCCAAAGAATAATCATACATTTGATAATCCACCAAGAGTTCTGGACCCTGGAAAGTAAACATTAAATAATAAATAAAAATATTGGCAGCAGTTACAGAACTATATTTTCTGTGGATTTATTTATTTATTTATTTTTATAGTTAATTACAACGGCTTAGAGCCAATTACAATAATTAACTTAATTATAGAGGAAACAAATTAAACAAAAACAATTCAAAATTAAAAACAAACATTAATATAGTACTGTACTTTGCCTCTCATACATACTCTCACAAAACACCAGACATACTTGCAAAATTACCTTCCATTCGTCCACAAACACATCACATTCCGGATTTGTACTCAGAAGGACGTTGAGCGCTTCTAGGGTGCGACACACTGGGGACTTTGCTCTTGCAACAGTATTAGATACTGGCTGCGCGAACAACCTATGCCACCGACTCTGACGAACATCCAAGAAGTTAGTTATATATGTTTGTTTTTCTTTCACAATAGAAATATCAAGTTGATTTTGATTAAATTATGCATGCATGTAACTTGTGGATGGGATCTCATAAAGGCTACTCTTTATCAGAATACCATGCAGGCAAAACCACGGGCAGTAGCTATTATGGTAAAAAGATTTTATGAAAAAAGTGATGTTAATAATAATGACTACCCGAGTACACAAAGATCACATCAAGAAATTTTACAAATTGAACACAATTATGATTTCAAATATCTAGGACAAACATTATACCTAACTTCCAACATTAGATATGCACTCTATGTATATTATCTATACTTAACAATAAAATACCTTTGAAAACAAAATCAAGATACACTCCACATCTCAACTAATTAAGTTTATATAGACAGAAATATTATATCTGTTTTTCTATATCAAACTAGCTGTGCTTGCAACTTGATCCATGCTTAACTTTTTGTAATAAACAAAGCCTATGGGCAAAAACTAGGCCAAATTTCAAATTATATTATAGGAATATGAACAAAATACTCTACTGTCAATCCAATTGGTTTGTGTTGTATTATTATCCTATTGTAAGCCTTACTTGCTACATATATGTGCCAATGGTAAAATGGCCTTTAGTAGAACAAGTGCAAAAATTAAGAATATTGCAGAAAAATTTCTCACCTTAAAATATCTAGAAGCAACACGAACATTATAATCTTGTCCTGGGTGATAGAACTCGGCTAACCCCCAGTCAATTAGACGCAGCTTTCTGTGATCATGGTCAATCATCACATTATGAGGCTTCACATCTCTGTGCATGATGCCCATACTGTGGCAGTAATCTAATGCCTTCAGTAGTTCATACAAATAATATCTGAAATTCAATATACAGTTACACAGAATAATTTAAATATCATTGACACATCAGCAGATCACAATTAAAAGTTGGCATGCAAACATTTACCTTATATCATAGTCTGACAAAGTCTGGTAGAGCTGTTTAAAATCAGTATTGTTCACATGTTCAAAAATGAGTGCTGGAGTACGAGAAACAGGGTCTTTCACTACAGCTTGTAAAGTAATTATATTTGTGCCTCCTCTTAAGTTTTCTAATATTTTTATTTCTCTTTTAATCTTCTTCTTTTTGACAGGCTGTAATTAAATATAAATATATTACAGTTATGTGATAAACTGTATTCATGTATACAATCTGACAGATTGAAAGTGTTTTACTAGGTTTAAGTACAAGCAAATTTACTAGGTTTATAATGACTCACCTTCAATATTTTAACTACACACTTCTCATTATTTGTGATATTTATTGCCTCAAATACTTCACTGTATTTTCCACGCCCAAGTTTTCGCACCAACTGGTAGTCCTCCTGGTTACCCCAATCCACCACATAGCTTTCATAGTCCCAGTATTCTCGTGGACGTTGTGAGTTGACATCGGCATACACCCGGGCTCTACTCGGCACTGCCATCGTTTTATGCCTCCGCCAACTTAAACTTCTATCAGCGATAGTCTTTCCGGAAATCGCGTATGTCTTGAGTAACGATACTGCGAATAAAGTATTTTCTACGTCACTTTCATGAGCTGCTGAATAGAACTTCACTAAGTAAATGCAATGTGTTCATGCATTATGATTCGACCAGACGAATCGAATCAAAGGCGGTTATGATTACAAGTCACTATTCAATTACGAGTATTGTGAAGTATAACCTAAAAACGACATCAGCTACGATTATTATCCGACTAACATGATAGCAATTGCATATTCTGTTATAACGAAGACATCTACACGATCATAGATCACATGTATATTGAGATACTATTCATAGGATCTGACGACATGAACATAAAATATGAAAGTGTCTTCCGAAAGAAAAACGCACGCCATTACTCGTCAAGCGATTAAATGTTTTAGCAGACGTTCATACCTAAAACATATCTGCAGTTAATCCTATTTTAAACAATAAATAGTTTCGGCATACATAAAACTTCTTGAAAACTAACGATTAATATGAACTCCAAGCTACAAAATACACTTTTATTAGAACTAAACCGGCTCAAACCCAGTAAAATTTCAAGATGGACGCCCACCTTCCACTACTTTACTAAATTACAACCATCAGTATTACCAGTAAAAAATATCATTAGTGCTGCCAGTTACATAGTACCACAGAATATATTACATTATATTTTTATATTTTTTGCTGTGGAAACTATAGTGGAAAGTGGAATAGAAATCGCTCAAAATAAACGAAAACCCACAGATATGGCGTTGAAATAACAACATTACGATTAATGTTCCCGAGAGCTTTGAAAGAAGGCTAAAGCCTTCTTTCAAAGGCTATTCTTAAAATTAAGGGGCTTGGCACGCTAAAAGTTATATACCAACAAATTTATTTATTTAAGTTACATTTATACTTACAAATGAAATAATCTTTACTTGTTGTGAATACTCGATTTTCTAAAAAAAAAATATGGCACCGAAGTATCTTTGCCGCTATGAACAAGGAAGCGCAGAGTTTTTAACGCATTTTCTATAAAACATAACATAAATGTGGCACAGAACTGTCTTCGTCGCTTTGAGTAATTAAGCACCAAAGACGCCAAATACGCACCAAAGGCAGCGTTTATTTTCAATATTTCCTTTAAAAATTAGGAAGCGACATCTATTAAACCTAGATGGCTGTTTTTCTTAAAAACTAAGAAGTGGCTCTGAAACGCCTTTGCTACAATTTACAACATTTTGTCTTTTTTCATGTAAGAAGTGGCACTAAGTGCTTTCATCATCAACTTCTGCCCAGCACGGTACCGCAGAATTCGGTCTAGGGTGTGCACCAAAGCAATGTACTCGCCACTGTATTTATGAAGAAAAACGCAAATTTAGCAAGTTTTATGAGAAGCCAATGCGGTACATATGATACTTGCTAAATACCAATTAATTTTGAATAGTTTTGAGTTTTTAAATAGTTAAGAATTTGCCGAAGGCGCCTACTATTCAAATAAAATATTTTCTTGAAAACTAAGAATCCAGCGTCAGTGATCGCTGACTTTTTCAAAAATTTTCTTTATAACTACAAAGTGGACCAAAGCATCTTAGCTGACTAATGTCAGGGAATGCTAAAGGCGGCGACGACGTTAACTTATTTTTTCTTACACAACTATGAGGGATGGAGCGTCGCCTTTAAATAAAAAATATCTTTAAAAACGAAGAACCAGCCTGACCTTTGGCGCCTAGATCGACCGCTCCATGCGCCCTATGGACAGACCCTTGATTGGTCGCCCCCTGGACGTGCCGCATGTCTACCTACGTAGTCCGCGTTTAAGGCTCTCCACCCACTAAAGACGCGTCCCGCCGCAGTTCGCGGAGCGTTCTACGTAGTATTACATTATCTTTGCGGAGCGACGGATAACGCGGTGCGCCTTCCCGCGCATTGCCGCGTCGGCAGTGTGTTGTGCTAGGCGTGATTTCTATACAAATTGAGATAGTTGCATACAATGGTAAAACGCGCTACGCGACGGGGCGCGGTGCAGTGGGTGGAGCGCCTAACACACGGTTGTAACGGAGCAAGAGCAACTTAGTTGGGGCAACTATCAACTTTCCTAAGATAAGGATTGTGCTGTTTAACAAGAGTGTCCATACATAAGCAGCCAGCCAGCAAACAGAGAAAGGGATTATAGCCTACTTATCTCAAAGAACGTTTCAAGTTCGTTCATGACACACATTTAAAGTTCCTGAGGTCATCCGAAAACCTAAGACTGGATATTATGCCGACGCATTCAACAGATTTTTATGACCAGTCCTTCACTGCTGAATCCGTGCGCTTGCGCAATGCGTTGCCTGTTGCAATCTACGTAGTATTACATTATCTTTGGTTGCAATCAGACAAGCGCAAAGTTTGAACTGTTTTAAGAAAATGCTGTACGAACGTTATCAAAAACTACATCTTGATATTGTATGTATATAGTATTAAAAGTATATGTTTATATATATTATTTAATTATATTGCTTATACTTATTATTATATATTATATTATAATAAAAAAAAACTACTGAGGTGTCAAGGGACACCCGGATGGAACGAAGTTCCTTTCGATTAATTAGTAAAGAAATTTTTATTTTTCTAAGTTATAATTTTTTATTTTTTAAGTTATAATATTTTTTTTTATTATTAACAATTATAATGTAATATAAACTTAATCAGTAGGCTCAATTTTAGTAATAATTGGCTTGTGGTAACTGAAGTAGGAAACATATTATTATGTTTGGGATTCTATTTTATTTAAATGTCTTGAAAAATCTGCATCAATGGTAGTTACTTTATTATTAATAGAGAGACAAAACGAAAATATCTCGCTTGCTTTCTTTATGCGAGAGAGATATTTAGTACTGTAACACCAATCAATTTCGAAGCCGCTCGATAGATGGCGTTGGGATTGAGTAAGATCGCGCTATGGTTTCGTTACAAAGTCCTATAGATTAAGGTCCACCGATTTATAGTTTAAGTAAGTACTGCAGATCCAATTGTGAATTAATGGGCACGATACCGGGCCATTAATTCACGGTTATTTGACTAGAACAGCGATCGTGTTCGCCTGCGCGGACCTTTCGCAGCGCGCCAGCGCCCCCTATATTTGTAGAAACTCAACTCTATATTTCTTTTTCTATAAGCGAGAGAGAGAGACAGACACAGAAAAATGCGCACGCCGTGCGGCTCGCGCATTTTTCTCTGTGTGTCTGAAGCGTCTGAGGCTCAGGCGCAAAAGGTCTTTCGCAAAATGGCCCATGGTCGTAAAACGTCTCTTTAGCAGAATGTCTCTTTCGCAAAAGGTCTCTTTCGCAGAATGTCTCTTTCGCAGAATGTCTCTTTTGGACTTAGAATGAAACTTCGATTTTCGAAACAAAATCATTTATTAAAATTACCTATAGAGTAATTATGATGGCTATGGCTTAAGTATACATTGATGTCAAAATTTTGGTACCTACTTAAATTTACTTTATTTTGCGAAAGAGACATTCTGCTAAATTGACGTTTTACGACCGTGGTACATTTTGCGAAAGAGACGTTTTGCGCCTGAGCCGTCTGATGATGTAGCACCGTAGCTGTAACGTAGCATGTAATTACTACGCCGCTACGAGAATTGCTACGAAATGTGTCGTTACAACTTTTCGTCCCAATTTTTTCCGTCTAGCCCCCTTTCGCAACGCGCGATAAGGAACTTCGTTCCAATAGCATATTAACTTATTTTAGTATTATACCTATTATTTATTGAGGGCCAAACAAGTAAACTACCATTCTGTAAATCTTTTACACTGATGTCCATCCAAAGGTTGCCTGGAAGAAATCGCGTTAAGCGATAAGGCCGTCCTTTGTGCATATATTGTTAATAAAACTTTCGTACAAAATATATATCCTATGTTGTATGCAAAACTATCTAATCTAACTATAAAGCAGCTTTGTTTATTGCACAACAGTAACACTAGTTAACCATTTTGAAACTTACCATTTACGCATGAGATAACACAAGATATATAAAATAAATCACAAGTTGTAAGATGAATAAAATAAATAGTCATTGCTTTTCAACAATAGGTATACAGTTCTATTTCAATTGAAAAGTACGTCACTAGTCGCTCAGTGTATGTTTGCGAAGAAATAAAAGTAGTACGTGAACAAAATTTTATTTAATAACTATTATGAGAACAATAAAAATGTTACATAACATTAAGAAAACATTCTTTCGCAATAAAAAATAAAAGCGACTACGTGCTGCATATATGTAAAATCTGTAATACTTATATTATTATATTATTATTCATAATTTGCTTAACATTAACATCAACCGTTATCTACAATCATATTTTATTATCGTCGCCCCAGATGGTCATTCTACATTCCAATATTACTGACTCATTAAATAATTTGAACAAATTGAGATGTAGTCATATTAACATCCGTACATCCCTACTTCACTTAGCTATATAATATACAATTTATTCTTCTTACTTCTCCACAAAAACCAGAAAATATTTTGGACGACGATAGATAAAGATAAAACATCATCGCCAGTTTTTAATAACAAAACCCAAAATATTATTCCAGTAAATAAATACATAGTGCTGATGTGTGAAATATAAATTGAAAAGCACAAGCACCAACTTTTTGCTAATAAAATATAACACAGTAACTATGCAGCTTGCTGAACTATTAACAAGGAAGTGTTGTTAGAGACATTAGACACATTAACATTGACCTCTTTCCCGCTAGTAGATACAGAGAACGCCGAGCCAACGAGGTAGGTCCCGGGTGAAGCACAAACACCTCGGACCTGTACTCGTTTGGACTCAAACTTATCTAAATTCACACTAACGCCCAATTCTTGCGGCTCAACGTCGGAGCCATTACTAAGAGCACCAGCCCATCCGAGTTCTCCAGATAATTCCCTGAAACATCAAAAAGTATGTAGTACAGGCTTACTCCTATATTGTAGCCAAATTCTATGCAATTAACTTCGACGGAATTTTTCTTTATCTTACCTATTCTTTTGTTTGGACATGTCTACAAATACTTTCACAGGAACGCCGTAGCAATTGACGATGTTCAATGTGATAGGTATTAAGCAGAGTTTCATTTCTTTAAAGTTGTGGTTGATGTGATTTGAGTGTTCCAATCTAAATATAACAACATTGTCTTTTTTGGTTTTACTATTTTCGCGTAGATCCAACTTGCTTTCGTATTCGTCCAGTTGCAAGGGGGACATATCGCCAGAAGTAATGTCCTTTTCACGCGAGATGGCTTTCGAAAAACAGTCCAACCACAAGCAATGTTGGCCAATTGCAGATCTTCCTCTGCTTTTATCAAGAACTTGCCAGCGAAGTACAAACATGGACTGTATCAATCCTGTTTTTTTATTAGACATTTCCTTGAGCATAGCAGCGTCAGGCGATTCGATAAAGGAGGTTTGGCTATCGATGATGAATTTAGAGTACGGTGGGACGTTAATATCGGCGATCGAGTCTGGGTGGCCATCGGCGATTTTAACACAGGAATATTCAACTTTGCCCTCGGGGGGCGCAGTGAGGATACGTCGAGCTCGAAGTACGAAATGTAGTTTCTCCCGTGAGGTGAGGGGATCGGACGCTCCCCGCGCCGCCACGAGTCCCGCCAAGCGCCACTGTCGACTCAGGAGCGAGGCTTCTAACACTTTAACTACAACGTCTTCGTTCCTGTCGCCAAACACATTCTTCACCTCTATCGCTAAATTCATGCTCTCCACGACATTTTCTTCGTCCCTTCCGAGACTTCGACGAGGAGTAATCGCTAACTCCACCGCTTCCTGTAACGAAAGGAACGATCATAAGAAAGGAACGGTCATTCGAAAGAAAGAGAAATCGCGGAGAGAGCTCGCAATACTCACTTGCACCTGGAACCGAAACACGTGCCGGAGCAGGCGGTAGGGGCGCGCGCGCAGCCCCGTGGCGTAGTAGGCGAGGAGGCGCAGCTCCGGCGCGCCGGCCTTGGGGCGCAGCTGCAGGCGCGCGCGCACGCCGGCGCCGCGCCCCACCGCCGCCGCCGCCCGCCGCACGCGCCGCGCCGCCGCCGCGCGCCACGCCGCCGCCCGCGCCGCGCGCTCGTCTGCCGAGTCAAAGCCACGACTTCAAGGAAATGGTATATAAATTAAAAAGTCTAACAACTATTCGCAATACGACTGTGCTATAATTATGTTGATCGAAGGGTTAGTTACCCTTCGATCAATAGGCACAGCCAAGTATTTCTAGATGTTTAAGGCATAGGTAAATACATGTCTACTCACAGGCAACGTATACCTATTTCAAAACATTTTATGCTTTGTTTTCTCTTTATATCCTGTTAAAACCGTCTTATTCTCTCAAGGAATAAAGCATTGCATACTGGTAGATAGCGATAGGCTTAACATCTAACACATAGGATCTAAGCTTAACAGTTGAAAAAATGTAAGTGTTTTACATCTTTGCCACACCTTTTGTTCTAACTAAACTAAAATATCATAACGTCTATTAGATAGTTATGTTATGTTGTTAAACATGAGTCCTAATATATTAATACCTAGTTATTTATGGTACAAGTGACAAAAAGTTTATATTTCTGTTGTGAGTGCCAATTTTAAATCTTGAGCTTGCGAAGTAGTCTTGAATTGAATCACGAGCGTAGCGAGTGATTCTAATAAAGACTACTTCGCAAGCGAAACATTTTAAGAGGTCATGAACTGGCAATGAAAATTTTCTCACCAGTAACATACACAACTTTTCACCTCTTCCAGTGAGAAAATATTAAGATTAAAATAAACTCAGACTCAATTGCTTAACTTGGGATAATTCCATGAAATACGACAGTAAATACCAATTCAGAATGCGTTTTAGCGCCTTTTTTAAGTCGCCACTTATAAAATAAGTCGTACACTTTCAAACACTTCTGGAGTTCCACAAAGTTCTTCATCATTGGATTCACTATATTTTTTGTTAAAATGTTCCAGTATACAATTACTGTAACTAATTGTGTGTAAATATAAACTGAAAAGAATTTATAGTTGCCTTGCCCGCGATGTCTGACACATCTATTTTTTTTAAGAATGCGTTCGGAAATTCGTTCCGTAACATTTATTTATAGTCTAATATTAAGTACCTGATTTTAGTTAATTTAATGGTTAATCACGAATATAAAAACATTAAAATACTAAATAAGCGTGTATTTATATAATTTAAAATAATTAAAACGTATCGTTTGTAGATATTTATTAAAATTTATATCAATGTTTAATACTAACCTACATGGACGCTGCTTTGTTTTTTTTTAACCGACTTCAAAAAAAGGAGGAGGTTCTCAATTCGGTTGTATTTTTTTTTTTTTTTTTTTTTATGTTTGTTCACCGATTACTCGAAGACGCCTGGACCGATTCGAGAAATTCTTTTTTTGTTTGATAGGATATACTTGTCATGTGGTCCCATTTTTTTCCAGTCACGTTCTGATGATGGGATCTTAGAGAAATCGAGGGCAACCCTCAAATTTAAAAGGCTTCTATATTGTTTTTTGTATATTATCTAAAGCTACTTGGATATTTGCATCTAGTAGTCAGCATTTTATGTTGCTGAGCTGATGCTGGAAGGTACAACTCCTCAACGGTTAGGAGTACGGGGATTATTATTAATAAGTTTTCCGTCTCAAGTAACCGTCGTCTCCTCATTCGAGAAACATTCTTGCTCGGTATACCCATCACTTAAAATCGTAAAATAAAATAATTTTTAACAAAAAAAAAAACCGACTTCAAAAAGTAGGTAAACTAAAAAGCATAAAATAAATTTACTTCGCACAAAATAATACGTTTTTTCATTTAGTTAAATAGAAATAATTAAATAATTATTTTATAATTCTGAAGTTGGTGCCAAGAAAACAATAACTCTGTATAATAACAATATTTCTAACAACTATTTTCTGACTGAATATTAGTTCTTAATTATCCGATTTACTTGGCACCGACTTCAGAATTATAAAATAATTATTTCTATTTAACTAAATGAAAAAACGTATTATTTTGTGCGAAGTAAATTTATTTTATGCTTTTTAGTTTACCTACTTTTTGAAGTCGGTTTTTTTTTTCAGTGCCTTTTAATTGGAAGGATGTTGTGTTTCGAAATTTGAATCACTTTGCCTCACTAGTGAGTAAAAACGCATTTTACTCACTGAATTCTGGCAAACAAACGATCTTTTTCGTGCTGGTGTGGTGACAAAAAAAGCTCCTCGGCCTCGCCGCGTCTGTGTGACTGCCACACGTCAAACTCGAAAAGTACATCATGCTGTTTACACCAATAGATAGATAGATTTTTATTATTTATTATTATTTATTAGATTGATTTATCAGGAAGGTTTATGTCGATGTTGAGATTACCCGCAGGCGGAAGCTTATTAGAAATAAGGGTACAAAATAATAATTATAACACGCTTCTCTCCGCGTGGTCCATATTAAGTAAGCTTGCCTTCCTGAGCTAACTTAATTATTAACTAACTTTTATCGTGCTCGGTTGTGTGGTTACGCCGTGAAGACATATCAGTAAAACTGACTGACGAAGAACTGTTAGACGACGACGAGAGTAATATACATTTGGTTGTATCTTACCCGAATAAGGAGGCAGCACTCTGTACTTGTCTTCGTACAATGCTTTAAAGTCATCATCTTCAGAAGTGACGAGGTTCACACAGTCGGGGTGAGACACGGCTATGTACAGGTTGTGCATGTCGACGGGACCAACGTTTGTGAACTCCACATCTACGGTCGTCATTTCACCACTTATTATGTCTGAACTGGTTTCAGAGAATGTCATCTGTACAGATATGAATAAAATGGTATTATATTTGTCTTGATTACTTGCAGGGTTGGTCCTAGAACGGTGATAACGGGCGTCAAAAATGAAGTAAAGGGTACATTTAAGTATAGCAAAACTGTTGGGCGCCGTCACTAAGCGGGCGCCAATTAGGAGAGAAAGGCGTCACGATGGACAGTGAAACTGTCGAAAAAAAGCTCATGCGTCGAAAAGGCACCCCGTCGTAAAGTCATACTAGGACCAACCCTATTACAATGTACAATGGTTGTTGCAACTGAAATACTTATAGATATATTAAGATTAAATACGTTAACAGTAGTAGCCAAAGTAAGAAATTAGAATACTCAAAGGGACACAATGGGTAAGCCATATCTAGTCGACAAACTATATTATAATATGAACCAAAGCATGGCTAAGATTAATCTAATATGTATCAGTGCATTTCTATCTCCCTAACATCATTAGAAGGAAAAATAAGGTTAAAAAGAGAGACATGGCTGCTGTCTTCAATGAAAACTAGTTTGTGGTGGGTAGCAAAATAAGGACCATTATGTCACAACGAAAGATCTTACCTGTAAGCAAGGAGCTTCCGGAATGACAGTGATAGTCAATCGTTTATCAGCAGCTTTGCCACCAGAACCGAGGTTAACCTTGCCTGATATCATGACGCTGTTCCCACTCTCAGTGCCACCCTCACCAGCATTGATCAACCTTAAAAAAGTCATATTTTAATCCTTGTGCCTGTGAAATTGCTAGCACGGATTCAATCGTAAAGAATATATTATAAATAAAAAAATAAATAAAAAGCTCACTTGTAGGCCAATCCATGAATATTAAGGCGGCCAACTTGTAGGGGAGTCAATGTGAAGATTAAAACTTTTTTGCAATCTCCTTCCAGAAGTACAGATTTTATCTTTTGGCTAAATATAATATTGCTTTCAAGAGTTTGTCCTGCAGACACGGCTTGCTCATTACTCAACACCTTGTCTTCGGCTGGACCATCTTCTGAAGCAACCACAAATCGCCACAACAGTTCCACATCCTTTAATACTAGCGAGATCTTTAAGGGATTCCACAAAGTGATGGATATTTGTATAGGTTCTGAAATTAAAAAAAAAATATTGTCAGTATAAGTATCATAGTAATGGTGAAGAAAATTATATAGCAGCAGATATGAGCTTAACAATGGATATACCTCCTTGCGGCACGAGCGGTTCAGAATCCGTGGCGTCAGTGTACAGATCGATAGTGGGCTTGAATATCATGGGCACTGCGCCTTGTGCCACCTGGAGTAGCATTTCTTCGAGTGTTCGCCACGTCCGGTCGCCAGGCACGTCCTCGGTAGGGCCCAGGGACAATGAGGAAGCGGCCCGGCGGCGGGGAGACGTCAGCGGTGCCGGCCCCACGCACAGAACACTCGTCTCACGGTCCACTACTAGTGGTAATGGCAGCTGTTCTAAACGCTCCCTTGGCTCTTCTGAGCTATCTATCCATTGCTGTTGAACAAAATTGGGTGATCGATGTTTTAAAGAAAAACAATAAAAAAAGTACTATACAGGGTGATAACAAAATCGAGGACAACCTAGTAAGGGGCTATAGTAAAGCTCATTTGCAACAACTTTATATTTGGAAACACTTAGGCGAAAGTGGCCCACCATGGAGATATTTTACCCCTAAGTTTTGACCTGTACTATTGTATCCACAGATATAGATCTAATATCTGTGATTGTATCATACAAAAAAATTGTAACAAACTTGACAGACCTGATGCGCCAGCATGTACTCCCTGAGGAAGGCGTCCTGCTGCTGCGGCGGCTGCTGGCCGGCCGGGGCGAGCGGCGCCGCCAGCCAGCGCAGCGCGTCGCGCGCGTGGCGGAGCGCGCCCGCCAGGCGACCCAGAGCGAATTGCACGTGGTCCGTGGCCAAACGCCAGCCACTGTTTTCGTACACCTAAAACAATACGATGAGGCATATTACATATTGATCATGTTTCATTTCCACTCTCATTGCAGGATAAATCCAAGGACCGTCAATTTCAATTGCAATTTTATTTAATCACACATAATAAGCTTACAGTTAATAACCAAGTCACTTACATGCAAGTCATATAGTAAAAGAAAGAAAAAAATATAAAGCCATATAAAAACAAATTACATACATTGAAGATACAATTAAAACATCATAAAAAAGTAATCTAACATAAGTACGTCATCAAATTATTACATTAAAATTAGTCAAATATTATATCACATTAAATAAGAAATAGATTAGAATACATTAGGATTAGAAAAAAAATAATAATTATAGTAATAAATGTCAGACACAATATAAATCATTAATTACAATTAAAATTATTTAAATAAAGCGCGACACTCCAGCTACATTGCCAATTCGATCAAAGAAAATGTCAGTATTTGGTGTGTCTTGTAAAAAGTTATTAATTGATTCAATTGCTCTACCTCAGTGGTTCCCAATTAGTGGTACGCGTACCCCCAGGGGTACGCGAGACTGCATCAAGGGGTACGCGCAGCAATCTCTAAACTAAAATCCTTAAATAAAAAAAATCAATATACCCACATTGACAGATAAAGAATCTCTATTTCTATTTCTACAACTGCCAAAAAAATATTTTATTTCATTAAACGGCAGTAGCCGGTAAGTAAATCGCATGCATCAAGCGCTTTGGCCCGTGGCGGCAACGATTGACCCGTGTTTCCCGCGACTCCCGCGCCTCGCGTCGCCCGATCGCGGCCGCTACCGCTGCCGCCTATTTGCTCGTCATTGTCAATCATTCAGTTCGGCTTATGACGCTAAGCGTGTCGCTGTGCTTGTGTTATCGGTTTTAAGGGTAAAAAACGGTTTTTCTCGATTTCCGGCAAAACTAAAAGTCCTATGGAAATAAGTCGAATGACAAAGTTGTTGGTAATAAAAAGCTCAAAACTTTTGTATTTGCACTTTTTTCATATAACCTCAAAATTTATGTGAAAAATTCAAAAAACTAAGTTTTTGGTTTTTTATTTTTATCTTTCACAAACAATTTTTTTTTGCACAAAATTTGGTGAAAACTTACCTTTTTATGTCCCAAATACGCTGTAATTTATTTGATTGGAAATATTTATTTTTTCACCTTATTTTGAATTAATATCAAAAAAGCACCCTAATTTTCGATCGAAAATTCACCCGACAAAATATCAGCTTTTTTCAAAAAGTTGGTATGTTTTCTGTTCGTTGAAATCTCTACTTTAAATTACTACAAAATTGTATATATTAATTATATAATTAATTATATTAATTATATATTGACTATTAATTATATAATTAATTATATCAATTATATATTTATAATGGGTTTTTGTTTTGCATTTTCTGTGAAGATTTACTATAGTAACATATATTTTTTTCACCATCGTAAAGTAGAGATTTCAACAAACAGGAAACATACCAACTTTTTGAAAAAAGCTGATATTTTGACGGTTGAATTTTCGATCGAAAATAAGGGTGCTTTTTCGATATTAATTTAAAATAAGGTGAAAAGAAAAATATTTCTAATCAAATAAATTACAGCGTATTTGGGACATAAAAAGGTAAGTTTTCACCAAATTTCGTGAAAAAAAATTGTTTGTGAAAGATATAAATAAAAAACCAAAAACTTGGTTTTTTGAATTTTCACATAAATTTTGAGGTTATATGAAAAAAGTGTAAATACAAAAGTTTTAGATCTTTTATTAGTTATCAACAACTTTTCCATTCGACTTTTTTTCATAGGACTTTTAGTTTTGCCGGAAATCGAAAAAAAACGTTTTTTACCTTTAAACCAAACCCCCCATCCCCTTCCTGACCTCAGACGTAAATTATTTTTCCTTTCATTTTTATAATATTCTCCTTTTTTTCTAATGGGTTTCATCCTACTATATTTTTTTTTTGGTTTTACAAATTATCGACCCTGGTCTATAAAGGGGTACGCAAGTTGGAGGTTTTTCTTAAAGGGGTACGTAGAAAAAACTAATTGGGAACCACTGCTCTACCTGTAGGGCTACTACTGGCGCGGAGTGACCGCCATGATACTGGGTAGGCGAGTAGCTGGTGTCGTCGTCTACCTGGAGCTCTAAGGTATTGATCAGGTACATATAAAATAATGCATTCCCGTCAAATCATATCCTTACCTGATATGCTTGTTTGTAACATCTGTACGCATGTTTCTTCTGTCCTGCCTTTGAGAACCTATGTCCCGCCAGGACCATGTGAAACGCGTACTTTCTGCACATTCCTTTTGCCCCTGGACCAGACAAGAAACATAGAGCCGCTTGTTCTAACAGCATGGCGCTGCGAAGGTCGCTGTCCTCTGACGTCATTCTTATCAGTTGCTTAGCAGCCTCTCCGTGCAAACCTGAACCGCTTAAGCACAGGACTGATAGAAGAGTAGCTCTCACAGAGTATTGGACCATTCTGGAAAGATGTTTGATATTAGTAAGAACATATTATGTCAGTAAATTTTCAAGACATTAATACATTACAAATAACCTGCAGGTGTTAAGATACGTCACAATGCTTTCCTCCATATAACCATGCGTCTTTCTATTAGCGTCACCTGCCATGAAGGCGCTAATGGCGGCCATTTCCAGAGCCCCCGCGTAGCAGAGCCACGCGCTGTCAGCATAGAACTCTCTTTTCGCTGTGTGATACGCATCGAACGCGCGTTGCCATTGTCGGCATAAGAACCACAGATCGCCTAAGCGACGTAGTTGAAGTTCTGGACAATCACTTGTATATCTGAAAATGTCGAATATATTATATTATTATTATATATTTATTGATTTTACTCGAATTCTTGCTGAGACACTATTACTATTAGTAGCTAGCTAATGTTCAAGATAAGCAGTCATTGGGATAAGTAAGGCTATGGATAATTTTGAATCTTATTTAACTAAGCTTCTAAAAGAAAATAAATAAAAAAAAAAATTATAATAATAAATAATAAAATTTGACTTAGCCATCGACACAACGAAGAAGAAGAAGAAAGCTTCTAAAATAAGGTTTAGAGTTTAGGGTTACTAATAGAAGTAATATTTCATGTTGAAAATTGACAAAACTGTAAGCGTAAATTTCATTTACAAACTCATGGTGTGTACCTTAAAGTATTAATTCTAATATATTAAAGTATTAATTGCCTTGTACGCAGCATAGGCAGACAATGAGACAGATATTGATAGGTGAATGAAAACTAGGGATGTACTACGTACATATATGCAAAAGCTATTGATAAGTTAGATTAATAAATAAACGGTTACAGTTACGGCTTCAGTAAATATCATGAGGTTTTTAGCATCACTGGCGGGAACCTGTGCTCACTGTTCCCACTTTATTGCGCGCTCTATACTTCAGTAAATTGTTACTCTAAGGTGTGGACATACATGACAGTGCTGTTTGCAGTAGTATTCCCCGTCTTTCCAGTGCCAAACCATCTTTTTGTAGCTGATAGTAATGATCTGCTGACTCCCTTTCTGTTAGCCACCTGTCAATAAGATATATGATTATAATTACAAAAACAATAATTAAAACAGTGGAAATTGATTAATCATGATTAATATGATTTTGTTGTATGTTTAGTTTTACCACACTTTAGCCACACTTTAGCAAATACGATTAGGACAATATACCTACAAAAGATCACTAGTTTAAATATAATGCCATTTATAGTCTGTACCAAGTGTAAGTAACTCAGGTAAAGCATGATTTTGAATACATTATATACATGAAATTAAATAAATTTATTTGAAATGAAAGAGAATTAAATATCATAATCGATAGTCATTTCTTTAACAGTTATTGTATAAAGTGCATTATTTGAATGTTAAACAATAAGAACTTACGATTTCAGATAGCTGTGACATTTGCTTTTCCATGTACGGTAGTAATGCTTTAGATGCATATTCTTGCAGAAACTTCTTGATACCATCAATGTCGTTTGCATTTAGAGCTGTGCCGTGAACTTCTGTGGAGAATTCCAGAGCTTTTCCAGCCACATTGACGCTTTCAGAACTACCAGAGAATGAATGTGTCTGAAACCAACATAACATTGAGTTATAAATAACTTTTAATAAACGAAATTCTGCTAGAGAGTGGTATGGTCAGGTGAGAAGAAGGCCACCGAACTACGTTGCACACTTGTCTATACAGCTCGCCATTACCAGTTGAAGATCCAGAGTAGGGCATGCAATATCGGAAGGATCTCAATTCCGGAACTGAGATCCGATATTACCGGCTAATTTCGGAATTGTCATTTTTTATTTTTTTTAATTTCTCACTCTTTTGGTTTATATTTGTTTCAGGGTCCTTTCTCTATCTAGGAAAATAAAAAAGCAATGTTTCAAATCAAATAAAATGGAATAAATCAGCCTTATAATAATCATTTGAGCTACAAATTATTTGCCTATTATTTTCTCTTATAATTAAACTTTCTCACAGTAGTAAAATCAACAAGGTTTATATAAAACAAAATGTAACTCAACAATAACAAAACATATAAAAAATATACTCTGAATAGCCCTTCCTGTCTACAATTATTGTTAATCAGTCTTAATCATTTTACAAGTTACAAATAAAACATATTTGGCCTTCATTTTCCCTTATTACTCTAATTAAACATTTTCATAATAGAAAAATCAACACAAGATAAAATAGAATTATACATTTTAAAAAATGAGAGTATAATAATATCCATCCTTCCTGTATAAAATTATAATTACGAAAGGACATCACAATGGAAGGCCATGGAAGGAGTTATGAGACTTTTTAATTGAGATCATTGGAGTACAGTTAAATTCCTTAAAGATTATAATAGTTAATCTTTTTTTGATAACAATCGTTGTTCTTGGTAGTGTGTCCTCAAGAATAATAAAGCGTCTAACAATTTATCCGATAGAGAACTTCTAATTCGGTTACAAAAGTAACCAGCACACGAAAATACTCTCTCACTCTCCACACTCGTGGGTAGGACGCATAAAATATACTTGTAAGCTTCCGACAGATACACACCTCGGTCTCCTCCGTTATTATATTAAGAAACAGTTTTTTTGCATCAAACACAAAGTGTTTTAATTGCACCAGTAAACATACATAGGTATTATTTACAATAATCTATTCGCGTTAAAGTAGTAAGAAACCAAAAACTGTGGATAAAAGTAAACCATCTCATAATTTTTGTAACAAGCAACGGGAGCAATATCAGAAGGACCAAACGATCTGCCTTTCTTTGGTCAAGGTGAGTGTGGGATGACACTGTGGATAGTGGGGATGGACAAACAAAGAGCGGACAAACTAAAGGAATAACCTAGTTCGTTAGGGATCGAAGACCGAGACTGAGCGATATCAGTTGCGAACGACTTTGCACAGTACCGGAGTGGTAAGTATTAGTGCGCCGTGCTCGGTGTGACGCGCGCGTGTTGCCCATTCGACTTGCAGTTTGTGGCATAATCCACAGACGTTAGATTGCGTGCGTTTAGAAGAAAATAATCATCAAAATACAAAAGACAAAAATATCGGAATTCCGGCTTTTTTTCTCTCAATTCCGGAACTGGAAAAATCAGTAAAATGGTCCAGAATTCCGGAATTGCATGCCCTAATCCAGAGCAATACCAAAATTGGATGGAGGTAGGCAGTCCAAAAGGATCTACAGGAGTGCAAGTTGGCGGTAGAGCGGTTAATAGCGGTAGAAGCCTGACTCCACCACCAAGAGTTGTACATAGATGGCAAGAGAGAAAGCAGGCCATTTAATAGTGCAAAGCTCATGGACAAATGAAAGTTCAAGAATTGTGTTATCGCACTTGCAATTTATTCCAGCTGGTTAAACACACATTTCTTTTAATGTCTTATCAGTTGTAGTGTATAACTAAAATGTAATATTACCTGCAAACTGTTTGCATTATCATAAATATCCGCTTCGGAAGCTGTCAAAGGATGCAAATTCTCTGCATTGATTGCTGCTGTAAATGTACTGCTGTCATCTGCAAGGATAAAATAGTATAATTATTATATTATGGCCATAGCAAGAGGAGGGAGGAGAGGGCAAAAAAAAACAAAAGTGGGTAAAGATTTAAAACCACTCCTCCAAAACCTGGCCCTGGTATCCTGAACTGATAAATATAAAACCATCTAACACATATTCAAACAAAGTTCATTTTCTCTTATAATAACTCTAATTTTATATCATTTGATTTTGTAGTCATTTGATTCCCAAAGTAGTTTGGCAGTTTTAAATGTTAAAACACAAAGTTAATATTATAGTATGGTGAAACTCTTTTCAAACCAAGGAAACTTACCTAAAGGATTTACAGTTGCTGGTGGAAATACTGGTTGTGGCTCAGCTGGTGTTGTAGGCAGATTAGTCAATGAGCTTGACATTTCATTCTGGAAACCAGAACCCTTGTTATGATAGCTTTGCCAATATACAGAGAGACTAATTTCATAGATAGACAAAAGTACAACTTCTAATCTTTATTGAGTATTTGTACCAACATGCGTTTTAAAATTAGAATAAAAATCGGATTTTATATGATTAGATCATATAGTCTACTGCCAGGCTGCTAAAGAAAGCTACAGCAGAGAAAGTTCAGGAACAGCCTGTATATTAAAAAATTAAAAATGAAATGCAAGCTTACACTGGTTTGAGATGATCTTTTCACAAACTGCGCCCACAAATCAGTCGACACATTTTGGTCTAAGGTACTCTTTGAATTTATTGATAACATGAAACAGTTGGCTGCTCCAAATGTCTGTTTCAGTGTCTCAAATGAGGTATCTGCTCTAAAAAAATCAATACATATCATTATTACAGACAATGGCCAAGATTCTGTTAAGCTAAAAAAAACATTTAATATTAAAAAAAATCTTGGTAGTGCAGTTAACAAAATAATAACAACTTAAAATAGAGGATGTCTCAAATATTTTGATACTACCTATATCACACAGATATATGTATGCCTAAAAGTAAAATGAACTCAATTAGTATTTTGATATTAAAAATAAAAAAAATATATCAAAAAAATTCCATTCATCATCAGCCTATAATAGGGACGTCCACTGCAGGATATAGAAAAGGATTCCACAGCGCATGGTTTTTGGCTAACTGAAACCAATGACGCCCGACGATCTTGACCAGATAATTCCATTAAAATGGTCAAATAAATTAACAGAGCTATGAACATATAAAAATAAATATTCAATAATGTATTACTACTTACTTTTCTTTTGACACAGTTGATGCATCATGAAGTAAAAGGTAGGACTTTAAAACACTGCTGTTGAACCACTTAGGTAGTTTAGGTGGTGTCACATTCTGGAGCTGTGTATACTGCTGGTTCAGATTGTTAAAGGTATCTATGACATTGTCATCGTAAGTGGTTCCCACTATTATACAAGATATGAAATGTTTTGTAAATTCATGGTCTGAAGGAAATTGTACTTCTAGATAAGTCTCCCTCCAGGCATCAAACCAATGTGTGGATTGAGGAATGTCAAACTTCCGTCCATCTAAAAAGGAAATGTTCTTAATTAATCCATTTAATAATATGACTACAAAGGCTCTGTATAAAAAATAAGCATTAATTAAAAAAATTACAATGAAAACTTATTTAATTTAAATGCCTTATTAGAAGTGCAGAGGTATCCAGTTTGCACACATGTGTTTATCTATTGTTTGAGATATTTTAGCTGCTGGATGTGGGGTAATTTTTATCAAATCTGCAACTTGTACTTTCCTTACCTACTTCAAGTGCCACAGTTTTATCGTGATAATTATAAAGCACTGCATTATTGAGTTGTCTCCTTGCTTCTGTTGGCTGTAATGGCTTCCAGTTCACATCTCTTATAATTAATTTCCAATTTTTTATTGTACACATGTTACCACTGGCATCTCTGAATTGACCTGAAATATTTGGTTACAATTTTATGATAAATATTGGCAATATTACTAAGAAGTTAGTGGAAGTAAGCATGCATTAACCATCAATATTCAAATATAGGTATCAATTTCTAGGTATGGTCATTGTTTGTTTCTTTTCTTTTGCTTAAATCGTTACATACAAATAAATAATTTTCAAAAATCTAGAGTATAATTTCGAATGATTCTCGTCTGTTCCTCTATTGTTGTTTTTAGCCTTAAGTTTAAATAAGAATTCGTAAACACAAACCAGTATGAAGTCACGAAGGAGGTAACTAAAACAATTTTAATGATCAACCAGAGATTTGAAGTGATAATTTGGCAAAACAGTGTAATTTCAATGCCTCACTGTTAATAAAACTAACCCATACAGATTAATAGTGCCACCCCCAATGACTAAACAAATAGCAGATAGAATTAAAGTAAATACCTTCCCAATCCAAAGCCGTAAAAGGTTGTAACAATTCTGTAAACGACAAGTTATTTTTGGAGACAACATTTTCTACTTTTGGACTACACAGTACAGCTACTACTGGTGAAAAAGAATCTTGAATAAATTCTTGTGCAGTTTTGCCTAATCTTGCCATGATCCAGTTTTCAATGTTTTGCGGTGCTTATCTTAATAGCATTCATTGCCTTCAATTTATTATGATTTTCAGACTTATTTCTCACTATTGTATTAAACCAAACTCCACCTATCCAAATTTAATAAAGAATAACATTGGTTTAATAAAAAAATCCCTTCGGAATTTATGCATAGAACTGACTGACACTTGACACCCTTGACACTACCCTAATTATTACTATACTCTATGCTTTTTTTTTTTTTTTTTTTTTTTTGCTTTTTTTAATGGCTATTTGTTGTAACTTTTAGCCAGTGTCGTAGTAGAAAAATTTTTGGGAAACTAGTAGAAATCAACAAAAAGATAATATTATGATAGGGAAAGGATTACGGAATTTGGATAACGGATCAGATAAGTACATTATTATTTATAGGAAAGAAGATATGGAATAGGTGTATAAATATAGACAATATTATATTTTAATATTATTTACAGAAATAAAAATATCAAATATATTATAAAATAGAACAGGTTGATGGAGTAAACACAATATACTAGTAGGAAGTGGAACTTTTTGCTCAATCAGAGCATCCCAAAAAAAGGCACGGTCATGAAGCGGGCACGCAAAAAATATATGGTCTAAGTCTTGGACCTCATGTCCACAATCGCATCTTTTGTCACCAACTATGTTGAATCGTGCCAGGTGTGAGCGGGCACTCGTATGTCCTAGTCTCATACGGATTATGATGGTTGTCTTTGACAACATTTCATTTTTTTAACATATATAAATTATTATTTTAATTGAAACTAGATGTAAAATAAACGGACCCGTATTTTTTCTTTTTGCGAAATTTTATTATTTTCATTCATTATTTCCTTTTTGAAAGTTAGTGCATTCTAAATAGACGTAAGCGCCAAATGACGTCACATATACGGTGGAATAATGATATGCCTTTGCTTATTATTTTTTTTGTTGATGTGACATATGTCATAATTGTCATACTTGTTTACATTTTACAACTTTGTTTGTTTACCTTTATTTTCTTGCATAAAAATCGTATTATTCTCTCTATTCTGCTCTTCATCAGATGGATTTCAAGCTGCTGATAGCAAGAATTTGCCAAAAGTTAACTATGTTCCTGCACGGAATGAATGAATTGCCTCCCCGCCGCACGCCCCCCGCGCTCGCCCGGCTTCGCCGGACACTCGCCTTACTGAACGCCACGCGACAACAAGTGCACCGCCTTGTTTATTTTTTATATAGAATCTTGTGACGGCCGTGGATATATTTGTAGACCTCTATTTCAAGAATAGTACACGATAGTATCAACCAAACTGCATTTTTAATCAAGCATCCCAAAGGAACATGGTGACCCCGACGTGATTAAGCAAAATTCTAAAGAAGCCATCTTGGAAGCGACTTGGACGACAACGGCCACAAAAAACGTCCCGTGTCACGAAGCTTGCGATTACCAAGAAATCGTGGAATTTTGCAATCAATGCCACTGTTGCAATACGGAAACAATAATATAACCTCTTGTATGAAGCCGGCCGGCCAGCCAAATACCTATCAAGATAATTAGCGCCGCAGCTCTGCTTTACAAGGGAAGTGCCCATTTTTTCCTACCTTTACCCACTTAATTCTAGCTTCTTCTTTGTCTGAATAGCATTGGCAAATATTCATCTGTGTTTTTCATTCGCATCCAAGTTTTGTGTACGAATTTTAAACATTCCATTCAGCTTTAAAAGCAAGCGATTATTTTCTTTTCTATGTGCTGCGAGCCGTCTAGATAGCATTTTTTGCTTGAAACACATTTCTATCCATTGTAATAAGTACTTAACTTGATTTTATTTAATTTTAGGCCTTTGCTTTGCATTTTTATTCGCATTATTTTCATTTCGTAAACGCTTCATTCGACAAATCGAACATAATAATTTCTTATCTAACTAGGTGATGCATTCATTAACTAGGTCAAATTGCTAATAGAATATTATTTTCTAAACATTCCAGTGACGCGGGCGCCGACCGGTTGCTTATCGCACGGCCGCTTTTGTTCTCGTCAGCTGAGGTCAAAGTCCAGGGCGTTGATCGTGTGGAGAATTGGCCGGATTTAAATTTACGTATCGTTATTTTTTATTTTTCTTTCTTACTTCTATTATTTTTTAACGCATTATTTTTGCTGTTGAATTACTGATTTATATACAATGGTGGAACCTAGTGCTCCAAAGTCCCCGCTTAAATTAAATGTTCCGGCAACTGTTTCTTCTAGTAATTACAAGGACCTTAGCACTAAGCGAAGTTCCATAAAGGGTCGTATTACAAAATACAAAAACTATTTAAAGTCGTTTATTAATGCAGATTCAGTATCTGCGACTGATGTATGTGCTTTTACGCAACGTTATGACAGATTTCGCGAATTATCCTTAGGTTTTGAGGACATTCAAACACAGTTAGAACTACTCAATTCCTCCTGTCTAGAGGATGAATTAAACATCCGGGAGGAATTTGAGTTAGAATTCTCATCTCTTCTTGCTCAGAGTCAGATGTTTATCGCTAAAAATCAATCTCCCGGTGAACATCGGTCTCAAAAGGAAGACTGTGATTCGACAAAGTCAAGCTGCGCACATACATGTGCTAGAAATAATGTAAGTTTTAAATTACCCATAATAAAAATAAACCCTTTTGACGGAACATTTTCAAAGTGGTTGGAATTTAGAGACACTTTTACATCACTTATTCACAGCAACAACCAAATACAATCTATACACAAATTTCATTATCTTAATTCGTATTTAGAGAAAGAAGCTTCTAATGTCATCAGTAATTTAGAAGTATGTGCTGCTAACTATGAGGAGGCATGGCATCTTCTCTGCGAGAGGTATAACAATGAGAAACAATTAATAACTAATCACTTATGTTCATTGTTTAATATGCAACCTATACCTCGAGACTCAGCAAAAGATTTACGGGCTATAGTAGATCATGTTTCCAAAAATTTGCGTGCCCTCAGCACTTTAGGTGAGCCCACCAAGCATTGGGATACCTTAATTGTTCACCTGGTCTCAGCCAAGCTCGATAACAGTACCAATTTCAAATGGGAAGAGCACAAAAATTCCTTTAGCAAAAGTCCTTCTCTAAAAGACTTCTTTCAGTTTTTAAAGTCGCGTGCAGACATTTTAGAATCTGTGCGTAGCACCAAACTCGACAGACAGGTCTATTATAAGAACGAAGCCCCCTTAGCCCCCACTCGCAAATTCGAAAAGTCAAACACAAGATCATTTGTGATTTCAGCTGCTGATAATGCTTCTGCTTCTTCTGCTGCGTGTGTTCTTTGTAAAGGTAGTCATCGCCTTTATGATTGTGCATCGTTTTTGGGGAAAAAAGTGGAGGAAAGGATATTAGAAGTCAAACGCCTGAAGCTGTGCTCTAATTGCCTTCGTAAAGGCCACTCTTCGCATCAATGCAGGTTGGGCCCTTGTTCTAAATGTAAGAATAGGCATAATTCGTTGCTACATAGGGATTCTTCTCAGGCTGTAAATACATCCAGTGTGAACACCATTAATTCAAATAACAACGAGAGTAATTTAGCATCGGATGACAATGTAGTCATGTCGAGCATGTCTTGCAATGCTAACAATAGCGTGCTACTATCAACCGCGATGGTTGATCTATACAATCCAATCACAAATGCGTACCTTACAATTCGAGCTTTACTAGATAGCGGAAGTCAGACTTCTCTAATAACAAATAGGTTAAAAATTAACTTAAATTTAACTTCTCAGCCAACTCAGGTTAATATTGTAGGTGTAGGCAATATTCACACAAACAACAACATTCAACGTTGTGTAGTGAAGCTAAAATCTAGAACCAGCACATTCGAATCAGAATTGTCATGTCTGGTACTGCCAGAAATTACTGATAATCTACCAAATAGGTCTATAGATATTTCTCAAATTAACTTACCTTCTAATATTAAACTTGCCGATCCTTCATTTAACTGCTCAGCGCCTGTGGACATGCTGATAGGCGCCGACATATTTTGGTATTTAATTGAGCCTAAACAAATTCATCTTGGCCCCAACCAACCAGTGGTGCGCAAGTCAAAACTGGGTTGGATATTGGCAGGCCCCATATTTACAAACGATGATTTACCTAAAAGCAAATCAATAAGGTGTCATCACGTCTCTATTCAGTCCAATGATGATTATATTTCAAATGAATCTTTAAACAAAAGTATTACAAAGTTCTGGGAAATAGAACAAATTCCTGAGTCGTGTAATAAACAAACCGACGAGGATACTATTTGTGAGGCTCACTTTGTTAAAAATACCTATAGAAATGCAGAAGGTAGATTCTGTGTAAAAATGCCTCTAATTACTGAGCCTGATTGCTTAGGCAACTCTATGAAGCTAGCCAAAAGGCAATTTGTTGCCACAGAAAAACGATTTAACAAAAACCCAGAGCTTAAACATCTATATTCGAAATTCATAAATGAATATGCTGATTTAGGTCACTTGTCAGAAGTAACCTCAGTACCTGAGCCATCTTTCTTCATTCCACATCACGCCGTATGGAAGCCTAGCAGTGAGTCCACAGTCTTGAGAATTGTTTTTAATGGTAATGCAAAATCAACTTCTTCTTATTCTATGAACGACCTACAAATGGTAGGTCCTCATATTCAAGACAATTTATTTAATATTTTATTAAGATTTCGGCAATACACATACGTGATGACAGGTGATATAGAGAAAATGTATAGGCAAGTAGAAATGCAAGAAAGTCATCGTAATTTACAAATGATACTGTGGCGAGAAAACGTCACAGATCCAATTAAATATTTAAGATTAAATACTGTCACATATGGCTATACCAGCTCTAGTTTCTTAAGTACGCGCTGTTTATGGCAGATAGGACTAGAATGCGCTGATCCCAGAATTAGGGAAATAATTCAAAAGGATTTCCTAGTCGATGACCTCTTGACAGGAAGTGACGACAGTAAGGATCTTTTATACATTAAAACGGCTGTAGAAACCGAATTAAAGTCTGGTTGTTTTAGCCTGCGTAAATATCGCTCAAACTTATCATCAATTTTAGTAGAGAAACAGGAAAATCAAAGCAATTTAACATTAAGTTCAGCATCGCATACATTAGGTGTAGCATGGAATCCTAACGATGATTATATTCATTTTCCATGCAACTATCAAAACAGAACTAAATTCCCAACTAAACGAACTATATTATCAGATTCATGCAAAATTTTTGATCCTTTTGGGTTATTGAGTTTAATAACTGTTACATGTAAAATTCTAATTCAGAAACTTTGGCTAGAAAAAATCGACTGGGACGAACCAGTACCTGATTCAATTCGTCAGGCTTGGGAATTGTTTGTAGGTAACTTAAAATATTTACACGATCTTCGTATACCTAGACATGTTTTTAGTAGGTCGTCTGTGAGCTCAGAGCTGCACATATTCTGTGATGCTTCTCAATGTGCCATAGCAACAACCATTTTCATTAAATCGCAGAATGAACAAGGTAATATTACTGTTCGCCTTTTATGTGCTAAAACTAAAGTAGCTAGTGTAAAGCCTACGACAATACCGAGACTGGAGCTTAGCGCGTGTCTTCTTGGAGCTCAGCTCGCGGCCGCCGTGTGTCGCGCTCTGCGATGTGTTTTTATGCGCAAGGTATACTGGACAGACTCAACTATTGCGTTAGCATGGCTTGGTATGAGGTACGATAAGCTCAAAACCTTTGTAGCGAATAGAGTAGGCGCGATTTTAGAATTGACTGACTGCTCTGCATGGCGGCATGTCCCCACAGAACAAAACCCGGCCGACTTAGCCACACGCGGTCTGGACGCAGACAGAGTTAGAAACTGTAGTTTATGGTGGAACGGACCAGGCTTCCTACGTGAGCCTGAGTCTGTGTGGCCTGCCACTTGTTTAACAAGGGGCACAGTAGCTAATCAGGATTTACCAGAATTGAAAGTTCACGTCACCACTTGTGACGGAGTAATAAAAAAACAATCACTTATCAACTTTGATAAGTATTCAAATTTACGATTTTTGCAACGCTCGTTTGCATATATACTTAGGTTTATTCATAACTGTCGAAATCCTTCTTACAGAAACACTGGTGTATTGCAGCCTGAGGAGCTCATTAATTCGTTAACGCATCTTGTCAGGTTATCGCAAACGGAATCTTTCGAAAAGGAATTAATCATTCTTCGAGCAAATAAGACGCTTAGCTCAAAAAGTTACATTATTTCGCTAAGTCCATTTTTGCATAACGATGTAATACGGGTTGGAGGACGTTTAGACAACTCTATTTATCCATATGAAAAGCGTCACCCAATGCTATTGCACTCTAAACACATGCTTGCAAAATTATTATTCCGTCAGGAGCATATACGTCTTCTCCATGCTGGCCCTCAGTTGCTGTTGGCATCAATCAGAGAGTTTGTGTGGCCTATAGCTGGCAGAGATCTTGCTCGCACCACCGCTAGGCAGTGTGTTGTATGTAGAAGGGCCAAAGGTAATACAACTGCCCCTATGATGGGCATGCTACCCAAACAAAGAGTCAATCCAGGGTTTCCATTTGTTACTATTGGTATCGATTTTGCTGGACCATTTCTCATCGCTGATAGGAAGGGTAGAGGCTGCAAATTAAGCAAATGTTACTTGTGCATTTTTGTGTGCTTCAGGTACAAATGCGTACACCTCGAAGCTGTCAGTGAATTATCTAAGGACGCTTTCATCTTGTCTTTACGTCGTTTTATCTCTCGGAGAGGCCGTCCTACCGAAGTCTTTTGTGATAATGCTGGTAATTTTGTTGCCGCTTCTAAAGAAATAGGAGAGTTTCTTAAATATCATGCTGATGACATTATAAGTTTCACATCTGGAGAAGGAATTACTTTTAACTTCCAGCCGGCTCGTTCTCCACATTTTAACGGGCTGTCAGAATCGGTCGTAAAATCAGCCAAAAACGTAGCAAAACGTATTCTTAGTAACACTCATCTAACATTTGAAGAGTTGGCAACTCTATTTAGCCAGATAGAAGCAATCCTTAACAGCAGACCTATTTGTCCTTTATCCTCATCTCCCAACGATTTAAACCCATTAACCCCAGGGCACTTCCTCATTGGGCGCCCTCTGATGTCACTTCCATCACCAGATCTTCTAGATATGAATCCTGGCCGTTTAGATCGGTTCCGGCGCCTCGAACAGCTTAGACAGCATTTCTGGAAACGCTGGCAAACCGAATATGTAACGGAACTGCAGGAAAAGCACAAATGGCGCACCCATAGCAGACCGCTACAGAAAGGCGATTTAGTCTTACTCAAGGATGATAACTGCCCTCCAATGCAATGGAAGCTTGGACGCATTGCAGCACTTTTTTCCGGAAAGGATGGAGTTGTTCGCGTCGCTGAAGTCAGAACCACTGCAGGCACCTACCGACGAGGTATCAAGTATCTGTGCCCGCTATTGGAGCCAGTGGACGAACCTACCGAGAACACTCAAGCTTCCCGGGCCCCGGATCATGTTCCTGCACGGAATGAATGAATTGCCTCCCCGCCGCACGCCCCCCGCGCTCGCCCGGCTTCGCCGGACACTCGCCTTACTGAACGCCACGCGACAACAAGTGCACCGCCTTGTTTATTTTTTATATAGAATCTTGTGACGGCCGTGGATATATTTGTAGACCTCTATTTCAAGAATAGTACACGATAGTATCAACCAAACTGCATTTTTAATCAAGCATCCCAAAGGAACAAACTATGTTATGCTTTTGGAATATATGGTAGAAAAACGACTGCTACAATGCCGCCGAAACGCGTAGTGCCAAAGCATTATTAGCTTCCAGGGATGTTTACGTAGACACAGCTGTAGGATATGTGTGGAAGTAAAGCGTGATACCAACTCGTGCACCATTAAATGTAGGGTGACACCTGAACTTAAAGTAAGAGCCAAGTTGTACATGGTAACTGCTGAAATTGACGAGTCTAAGGAAAATATCATTTCTGTTCAGTGTCATGATTATACTGCGTCTTCAGGAGGGTGCAAACACGCTATCTGCTTTGCCATGTGGCTGATAAAACTGTCAGATGAACCTTCTGTCACATCTACTGCGTGTTATTGGGGTAAACCAAGACAAGCTAGTGCTGGTGATCAGAAGTTTATTTTAGCAAAAATATAGGCAAAAGGAAAATTACCCTGACAATGGAAATGTTAATATAAGTTTATCCATGTTTACTGAAGAGTGCAACAGGCAGAAGATGAGGACAGGAAATGAAGTACTGTGGTAACCGTCAACCTACTTTGAACTTAATGCTGCAGTTTGTACACATCCAACAAGACAATACTTACATAATTTTATATGATTCTGCCAGGAAAAGCTCAGTGAAGAAGTATTTAACAGTGTTGCTAAAGCTACAACAAATCAAGTGGATTCCAAACTATGGCATTCAATGCGTCAAGGTTTAGTGACAGGGTCTAGAATTCATAAAGCTGTCTCTTGCGAAACAGAACAAGGTGTATTAGTGCAAAGCATTTTAGGTGGTTACAAGGTGCCTTAAACAAAAGCCATAAGACGGAGTAAAACCTTTAAAAAAACATCATTAATATTTTAGAAAAAGATTTTGGAGTTATTGAAAGCACAGGTCTTATTTTTATACCCCCTAATATTGGTGTTTCACCAGATGGGCTTTGTGCAGACTTTGTTATAGAAATATAGTACCCTATTAGCAAAAACACTATCAAAAATTACATCAAGGATGGCAAACTTAAAGAAAAATGTAAAGCTCAAATAATGGTACAAATGCATGCTGCAAACAAACCTATGGTCTTATTTTGTAATGCTGATCCAGATTTTGAGAAGAACAAGCTAATCCACAAATACTAGGTTGAGTATGATCAAGATTAAACAGCAAAGATTGTGCAAGAAGCTGAACATTTTTGGAAGCAATTAATATTTGAAAATATTTTAGAAAGTGCTAAATAAATATTGATTATTTATTTATGTTTATTTTTGTGTTCTTCAATGTATACAATTGTATTTTAGTTATACAGTGTATGTGTAGCTATGTAACTGCTTCGCTCACACATGTCATAACTTTTTCTCTCATGTTAAAAACAAATAAATACTTTTATTAATACTTGTTTTTGGGTGATATGGGGTTGATGTTAATGTTATATTACATGTATGTTAGTTTTTATAAACAAAATATGAAACAGCAATCATAAATAAAAAGATACTTGTACAATATTTTAAATAATTTATTTTCACATGGCCCAGGTCTTGTCCACGTCTAAACATTACTGATGAGAACATAAAAGTAATTTTTTTTTTTTTAATAACATTATATCATTAAACTAAATGATCCCCAAGGTTTTACTTTTCCAGTCCCGTTTCTGAAATGTTCCCAGTTTTTGCTACTTATTTCATTATTGCTGCGTTCCTTTGAGTTGTAGTGTAATGTTATGTAGTCTATTGCTTCTTCACACACATATAGAACTCGTTTCGAACAAACTACATCCAATGCATTACACTAATCTTTCGAGTTTGAGTTGGCGTCTTTAGATTTGTTTTTACATGTTCGTACAAAACAATATTTTAAATCCATCGTAGGTGCATATTCCTCACTTGGATTCAGTTCGATTTAGGAAGAATAATAGTTGCAATCAATAAATATTGCTTATATTTTCATTATTGCAAAATATGTGTTTATCGTTAGTTGACAGGCAACTGACAATACTGACATTACAACTGTCATTTTCGATTACTCTTCATTCTGTCGTAGCATGGGCAAAGGTAATACTTTATTAAGCCGTATATGTGACGTCACGACGCATTTTTTCGTTTTTATTTTTTTTCTCCAAAACTACTGATCCAAAAAAATTTAAAAAAATGTTTTTGTACTCCGGATAGGATAATAAAGAAACGGTATTTTTGTTTTAGACACTTTCAAATTTTGAAATGTTGTCAAACCATGCTTTTAGAGGCACCTCTGGTGAGAGATGGAATAAGCGCCTTCCAGTGACAACACCCTCATCTGCCCAACGTTCATTCCAGGTATTAAATAACCATTTTTCAGGTTGTTTTCCTAAATCATGGCACCATACTTTATAATCAGTTAAATCACCACAGGTTATGGCATCTTTAGCAGCTTTATCCACTCTTTCATTACCGATTATGCCTTTGTGGGCAGGTACCCACGTAAACATAACTCGTAAGTCATTATATGAGCAAGTTAAAAGTTTGTCTCTGATGATATTTATAATTGGGTTATATGGCTTTCTAAACGGAAATTCCAAAAGCAAGAAGTGCGCTTTGGGAGTCGGAAAATATTATAGTTTTTTTTAATTTCATGAGTATAACATACTCAATGGCTTTCAACAACCCGAAACATTCTGCCGTAAATACAGATGTTTCAGGCGGGAGTTTGACTTTTTGTACTATATTGTACTGAATGTGGTATAGACCCACGCCTACATTATCAGAAGCGGTAAATTTTGAAGCATCTGTGAAGACGTGATTAAATTCATGTATATTTATATTGTGAGTTGTGTGTAGGATATTCGGAACAGATACTAAACATTCATAGTTAAAAGAAAAAATCGGGAGCAAGGCAGAGCTATTGATTGGGGAGCTATTTTGTGTTAATTTACGGTAGGATAATATCAAACATGGGATTTCTTTTTGTGTCCAATACTGAGAGGACATACAATTATTAAGAATATCCAGTTTAGCTATTAATGGGTGGTCAGTAAACTGAAAACATTTTATTAGGAACTTATCAGCTAAAAACTGTCGTCTTATATACAAGGGAGGTTCTCCACACTCAACTTGCATCGCATTAATTGGACTTGATTTCATCGCGCCACATATGATTCTTAAAGCCTTAGATTGTATTGAATCCAGCTTTTTTAATCCAGCTTTGTTACCAGTATTTAAAACAAATGTTCCGTAGTCCAACACACTCCTAATTACTGCATTATATAATAATTTCTGTGAAAACGGGTGGGCTCCCCACCAAACTCCTGACAAACATCTCATCATGTTAAGTAATTTTTCACATTTACAGTCAATGTATTCAAAATGGGCCAATCCGGAGAGTTTACTATCCAGGTGGACGCCAAGAAATTTAGCACTGCTAGAAATAGGTAAAGATTGGCCATCATATGAAACTTGAAATGGAGGAGAAGAACGCATTCTAGAGAATAATACAGCAGAACTTTTATTTGGAGCTAGTTCTAGGCCATTTTCATTTAACCAAACTTTCAACTCTGAAAGAGCTGAAGACACCTGATAAGCTGCAATATCTACAGAGTGGTCAATTGAATAGATGACTAAGTCATCAGCATATTCCAAAATTTGGCAATTTGATTTTATTGATGAAGCTAAATCGTAAGTGTAAATATTATACAGCAAAGGGCTTAGGACAGATCCTTGAGGAAGACCTCTAAAAACAGACCTAATCAATTGCCGTGTATTTTCTATTTCTAAGCATATTGTACGATTATGTAAAATATTATATATAAATTTTACTAAAATGTGTGGTAAACCTAAATTTGTTAATTTTTTAATGAGAATTGTTATTATTACACTATCATAGGCAGATGTTAAGTCAAGAAAAGATGCTACAACTACTTTATTGTATGAAAAAGCTATTTGAATATCTGTAGTGATTATACTTAAGCTATCTAAAGTAGATTTAGCTTTTCTAAAACCGAACTGACTATTAGACAGAACACTATTGTTTTCAACATACCATTCAATCCTGTTTTTGACTAGATGTTCAGCAGTCTTTAACAGTACGGATGATAGGGCTATGGGACGATATGATACAGGATGTATAGGTGACTTGTCAGGTTTTATAATGGGAATGATTACTTGCGACTTCCATGAGGGAGGAACATTTCCTGATATAAGAATGGAATTTAATACACTAAGATAATAATTTAAGGCCTCATCAGTGAGGTGAGCTAAAAATAAATAAGGGATGCCATCGGCACCAGGAGCAGAATTATTTACATGTGAAAGAATTCCCCGTAATTCAGTAAGTGAAAAAGGTGAACTTAAAAACGAATTATCAGTATTAGTAATGCTAAAACAGAGTTGTTCAGGAACTGTAGAAGGGGCAAGTCTGTCCAAAAACATGTTGGCTATTGTTGGGTGGATTTGACCTGTAGAACCATTATTAAAAGCTGATCTAAAGCGTCTAATATTTTGCCAAACGACTGAGGCGTTAGAGTCAGGACACAGGGAAGCACAGAAAGCTCTCCAGCCATCACGTTTTTTTGTTTTTAATAATTTTCGAGTCGTATTAATTAACTCGCTTAAGAGATTAAAATTTTCTGCGGTCATGGCATGACTATACCGCTTTTCAGCTTCCTTTCTTCTTTTGATAGCTTCCGTACAATCCCTATCCCACCAAGGTGGTGAAGGAATCTTATTAAGGGCAGAATTTTTCAAAGGAAAAGTTTGATCCGCAGCCTCTATAATTATTCTGGCCAATGCTTCGGAACATTCAATTTCTGAACCTAATGATATAAGAGGAAGTTCTGGTAACTTCGTTTCTAAGATATTTTTATATTGATCCCAATCTGCATCATTTAATCTATATTTTAAACGTGGACAACGTGGGACATGTGTAGTTTTCTTTTTGAGGGATGTAATTAAAATTGGGAAGTGCATGCATGATGCTAAGCTCGGTGAACAAATAGCAAGATCGATCGCACTAAGGTTTTCATTAGGACCTGACCGACGCGTTGGTGCACCGGTGTTTAGTAAACATAAGTTATTAATGTCAATAATTTCTAGTAAAACTTCACCGCTATTATTTGAGATAGATGATCCCCAAGATTGGTGGTGACAATTAAAGTCTCCAAGGGCCAGAAAAGGACCCTGGATGGAGGAAAATATCCTATTTATTTGGTGTAGAACTGGATCAGTAGGTTGCGGAATATATATTGATAAAATGGTCAAATTATCTATTTTAATAGCAGCAATATTGAATTCTGCGTTACGCAATGGTATTGGAACACGTAGAAATGGAATAGATTTTTTGACTAGTATTGACCAAAGAGTATACTAATATATTGTATTACAAATGCAAACATAACCTCGAATATTAAAATTATATCCGGGCTTAACCCAGGTTTCCGCTAAAGCAATTATTGCTGGATTATAGTTATTAATTAAATAGATAAGGTCGCTTTTTTTAGGAATTATGCTCCTGCAGTTCCATTGTATTATGGGAGAGGGATCCATTATGGTTTATTACACTAACTAATCTACTAATTTCTGCAGCGTTGGACGGTTTAATCAATTGATTATTGTAAAGATAAGTAATGAGAGTCTTGATTAATTCTACTATTTGATCAATTTTAGTCTCATCTGTATTTGGCTTATTTAAAGCACAGCCATTTCTAGGCTCAGGCATATTAAATTCTTTAATTAAAGAGTTATGTGCTGCGCGATCATAACCCTTCTCATGCCTTGGTGGAGAGCGGGGTTTTAAAAATACGGTTTTTTTGTGTGAAATTTGTGTGGGACTATTAATCTTATGAGAACTAGAACAGGATAGAAGTGTAGGTTGAATTGGTTGAGATCTGACAACATCTGCCATAGATTTACCCCTGGAGGGATGTAAACGACAAGCCTCTGCGTACGGAATACAGCTAAGAGCCATTTCAGCTTTAATATTTTTTTGTCTGACAAATTCAGTGCAAGCTTTACTGTTTGCAAAGTGTAGCCCAGAGCACATTATACAATATGCACTGTCCTCCTCTAATTTGCAAATAAAACCAGAGTGGTTGCCACCACATTTGAAACATCTAGGTGTAGATCTACATTGTGTTTTTGTATGTCCATATCTACAGCATTGGTAACATTGTATAGTAGGATATATATATGTTTGGACTTCTAAAGCATTGTAACACATGAATATTCTAGTTGGTTTGACTTGACCATCAAACGTCAACACAACAGACTGTGATGGCTTCCATGTAGGTGAGCCATCAATGACTACTATATAATAAAGGCGTCTGACTTTTAATATCTCGCCACACCCTATAGGCACTGAGATATTTTCTTTAATTTCCTCTAAAGACCACTCTGCTGGCACTCCACGAATCAAGCCCATTCTAGTGACATTAAATGTTGGGATAAATGCTTTTAGTTTTATTTCAGAAAGTGTTGAACTATGGAGAAATGAGTTAGCAGATTTGTATGTAGAAAAAGAAACAGTGAATTTATTTCTGCCAATTCTTTTTACACTACCTAAAATAATATCAATAAATTTATATTTTTTTAATAAATTTCCAAATGTTATTGGGTGAAGAATGGTGCCATCATTAGGTTCGTTTTGTACTTTCTGGACATGAATGACATATGGGGCACTATCGGATGGAAGGTACTCGGTCCTGCCCACTTGGGTTGGGGGGTAACATTAGTGGTAATTTCACTGGGTAAGGTTTCCTTGGTCTGTTCATTTTTATTTATTACAGGCGTTGGTTCAACAAGCGGTGCTTTCACGCAATCACACTCCGATTCGTGATCAGCCTCGTTAGGAAGGCCCTGATTAAGCTTCCTCCGGCGATATTTGTTGCATCCTTTACAACATTTTTTTTGGCGGGACCGCTTCCTGCCGCCCTTCGAATTTGTCACTGATGTATCAGTGTCCATTCCACTAATTTCGTCAGTGGAGACTGTTACATAACTAGCCACCAGGGGGCCCGGGTGTATTCCCGAGCCCCCTGCGTTTCCATCGGGCGGGTCGTTCATAGACCCATCAAAGTATTTACAATATAGTTTAAAAACTTACCAATATATACAGCTCTACTACTATTAAAAATGAAAAATAAACTTAAAAGAATAATTATATACACTACATACACCTATCTGATCACTTTTTGTTAATTTTAATTTAAAATAATTTTCAATTCAAAAAAACCGCTCCCGCCTCTTCGAAGTTTCCCGCCGTTTTCTACTCTATGCTTGACACCACAGATTAATTAATAGTTGCTTGACACAAATGAGATATCTCCTAGGTCTTTGCTTGACACTGCCTTTTTTTTTTTATTATGGCTATTTGTTGTAGCTTTTAGCCAGTGTCGTAGTAAAAAAAAATTGGGAAACTATAGGCTGACCGTTTAACTCGCGTATCGCCCGCGGGGTGAGAAGGGGGCGGGGCGAGATGTTACCGGGTGGGTGATGGTGGGTCCACACTGAGCCAACGAAGGCGAACGAATGGGTTCGTTGGCCATGTCTGGACGGATTGGCGATGGCCAACGAACGTTCGTTGACGTTGGCCGGCGATCCGTAGCGTGGCGGTAACATCAAAGGATTTGCGCCATTGGACCGAATTCAGTTTGGACGGTCGCCAAACACCAACAAACGAACGTCAACAGAATGGTTGACATTTTGACATTCGACGGTCTGTTTAAATGTCAGAGCATGTGTCTACGTAGTAAATTACATTATCTTGAAGCTAAGTAGTTAATAACACAGAATAATAGCTGACTTGTAAATAATAATCATGGACATAAGACAGTTGCCAACCCCATTGACACATGATATCCTTAGGCTATGATCAAAATACACTTTCGAGTATTGTCTATGGAAAGCAATCCGGAATCATGAGCAAACGATGTTTTGGTCAAACACCAAATGTGTTTGGACGTTTGTCCGAAGGCCAACGAACGTTTGCTACCAACGTCAAAAAACCTTCGTTCGCCTTCGTTGGCTCAGTGTGGACCCACCATGAGAGGGGTGCGCGGTGCAAAAAGCTCACGTCAAGCGCGGCAGTGCGCTGGCAGTGCTCGCAGCGCACGGTTGGTATTCTGCTGGGTCCACACCGAGCCAACGAACGACCAACGAAGGCTAGGGATGTGATAAAGTTATTCGCATCACCTATATACATTACGTTTCATTCGATTTGAATTTGTGTGTAGCTTATGTTTGAATGTGTATTGGACCAAGTAAACGATGAAGACTGACGGGACTCGCGAATAATCCACTCGAAATGGCATCAATAGTTAAAAATAAGTAATTGCCACTTGATTATTAACTTATGTAAGTTATTAATAATCGAATAAACACTAATCGATATATGTCAAGCGAATAATTTTGTAACATCCTTAGCCGTTCGTTGGCCTTTGTTGGTCAGGTGTGGACCCAGCATTCTTGTTATGCTGGGTCCACACCTGACCAACGAAGGCCAACGAACGGCTAAGGATGTTACAAAATTATTCGCTTGACATATATCGATTAGTGTTTATTCGATTATTAATAACTTACATAAGTTAATAATCAAGTGGCAATTACTTATTTTTAACTATTGATGCCATTTCGAGTGGATTATTCGCGAGTCCCGTCAGTCTTCATCGTTTACTTGGTCCAATACACATTCAAACATAAGCTACACACAAATTCAAATCGAATGAAACGTAATGTATATAGGTGATGCGAATAACTTTATCACATCCCTAGCCTTCGTTGGTCGTTCGTTGGCTCGGTGTGGACCCAGCATTCAACGGTCGGTCTATAGTAGAATTCATGAAAAGGATAATATTATAGGGAAAGGATTACGGAATTTGGATGACGGATCAGATAAGTACATTATTATTTATAGGTCTTCTAGCCCAGTGCCGATAATTTTTAAAACCAAAAGAAATAATAGTAGGATGAAACCCATTAGAATAGGAGGAGAATATTATAAAAATTAAAGGAAAAATAATTTACGAGCGATCTGAGGTCGGGTAGAGTGGGAGGGGAAGGGGGTTAATGGTAAAAAACGTTTTTTCTCGATTTCCGGCAAAACTAAAAGTCCTATGGAAAAAAGTCGAATGGCAAAGTTGTTGGTAATAAAAAGATCTAAAACTTTTGTTGTTACACTATATTCATATAACCTCAAAATTTATGTGAAAAATTAAAAAAACCAAGTTTTTGGTTTTTTATTTTCATCTTTTACAAACAATAATTTTTTTCACGAAATTTGGTGAAAACTTACCTTTTTATGTCCCAAATACGCTGTAATTTATTTGATTAGAAATATTTATTTTTTCACCTTATTTTGAATTAATATCGATTTTTTACCCTAATTTTCGATCGAAAATACACCCGTCAAAATATCAGCTTTTTTCAAAAATTTGGTATGTTTTCTGTTCGTTGAAATCTCTTCTTTCTAATGGTGAAAATATATATATATATATGTTACTATAGTAAATCGTCATAGAAAATGCAAAACAAAGATCGAAAAAAACTAATAATATATACAATTTAGAGTTATTTATTAAAATTTACAGTTTAATTACTTGAAAAACGTAAGATTACATGTTACATTGATAAAAGATTAATTTTATTAATTTATTTTTTTGTAAATAGCTCAAAATTGTATAAATATTAATAGTTTTTTTCGATCTTTATTTTGTTTGTTAATAATAAATTGTTTATTTCAGATAAAAACCCATATAGATTACTTTTTCATTTTTTGGCATAAACAATATTATAACACAACTCAGATTGTAAAAAAATCCGCTTGAGGCATGATACAGTTTTTGCAGGTATCACTATTATGATTCGATAATAAAAAAAATGAATATGATCTTGATAAGTGGGCAGATGTGCTACAATGGCCAAATCGTAGTCTGTTTCTTCTTGAACTTCCTACTAACTTTATGGTCCTTATGTAATGGAATACTTACCCTGCATTTCATTTTTTTATTTAAGATCCAGTATACGAAATTTCGTGCTTCAATCTTCAAAAATGACCGATGCAATCGTTCAACCCTTATTTACCCTCTAGGGATGGAATTCTTATAAAATCACTTCTTTCTATTTATTTCTACCAACGGAACCGCAGTTGTCCTTCTTTAAAACTCTCTTAACCTTTCTACAAGATTTGTTTGAGAGGAAGTTAGTCATCGATGACTGCTACAGGCTTCGGTCATTCATTATATAAGTGACGGTTAGGGCGGGATTGTATTAGTACAATAAAAAATCAAACTTATTTGTATCGTTAATATTTAATGAAAAATTTCATTTTACAAAATTCAGATATACCTATTCAACCAATTAAAATAATCAAAATGTTTTACGAAGAAAATACGTATTCGTAAACGCAGTACACAAAAATATAATTCATTATCATAAATTAAGAATACTTTTACTTAAAATAATATTTTTGATTGCGAATGAAACAACATAAAACAATAACTGTGTTAGGTATTGTTGATTCGAGATAATGCAAGCCATGTTCATTTAATTTTATCTAAAGCAATCATTTAGGGTCATATTATCATCACTTATAATGAAATTAGAAATTTTCGCTTTTGACTGGGTAATTTAATTAAAAGCTTATTTCATTCAAGCCACAAGATGCATTACGAAAATTATGTGGCGATAACTTAGCTTCACTTGGACCATTTGTCTGTTAAAAAACTGTTTTCCCTATTTTTTACTTCAGTTTGGGAAGTAAACAAAAGTTAACGTTTTAATGCGTAATAAATATATATCCCTATTAAAACTATAAATGGACCAGTTTAACATCTGAATAATCTTCAATTTTGATTGGGTTTAGCTCTCGTAAAATCCTTACTAAAATCTTTTATTATTATCGGTAGCACATGAATGCATTTTTAACGAGTTCCTCTTAAAACAAACATACATACAAAAATGTTATTTTAAATGTAGTTGTATTACAATATGGCTTATGGATAACAGAGTAACTTAGACAGAAATAAAATCATAACTATTTTAACAGAAACCTGTCTGTTGTTAATCTAGTTAGGCTTTGAAAAAAAAAAAAAACAATAAGTAGTATCTAGGAGCTCTTAGCCCCTTCTGGCCTGGCCCTGTATAGAACAAAACGTCGCATTATGCACCTCACTGATAGAACTAGCAAAACATATAAAACCAAGTGATTTACAATGCACGCACGTCTTTGGTTTAGTAGCGTTCAAGCTTACGCCGTTAACTGCATGGATAGAGTACAAGATTTTAAATACAATGGTATAAAATCAAACCGAGTCTTTTTCTTCATTATTTTAACAGAATGCCAACTTCTTTATATTTTCTTTGACAAATGTATTGGAATGGTGTTTCGTACTTACTAATCGAAATATTATTAAAAAAAGACAATAAAAGTAATACTTATCAATACAATATTCTTAATGAGTCTTAACAAATAAAAGATATATTATACTTAATACAAACAAAATCTATAAACTAAATTTTGCTAGTTGCACCATCAGAATGGAAAAAAACACAATGACATGATCATCAATGTTCTCTTAAATTGTTAACTAAACTAAATATAAAACAATTACACCCTGTAACGCTAACTCTGCATACGATAATGATATAATTATGTATTATTAGTGTTGTAATCAGTAATGTGCTGGATATCCGGATATTAAAGCTGCCGATTAAATAACATTTGGACACTAACTCTTCTATTTAAATGCGTTAATGATGGATGAGTGTAGAGATTGCAATATTTCACTTTATGGTTACCAAAGTGGGTACTGACTTATAATAATGGTGGTCTTAAAGTTGAATAATATAAAATATAGTCAAATACAAGTATGCTGTGTTTAAATGGTGCTTATTGATATGTATACAAAGTTAGTTTTACATAGCTATGAATTTTACCATATCGCGATTCTAGGATACCTATAAATATCAATCCCTTTTAAATGATACTATAATTAAATTCATTGTTGCTTGTCAAATCCTTAAAACATAGTCATGGTGCAAGACCGTGAGAGTCGATATTTAATTTAATTTTAAATAAATATGTGGAGTAATTTGCAAATATAATTCCATCGCTATTGGGTTCAAGTATGGATGTACAGTATACGAAATAAATAAACCTATTTCAATATATTCGGGTAAAGTGATCAATAATTTGTTATAGAAAATCTAAACAAATACATAATGTCATGTAAAACTTTCTTTTAAACATGACGACTTCCACAGTCAAATTATTAAATATTCACAGGCCAATATACCGTTAAAAAACGTAATTTTGTACAGATAAATGAGATATGCAGAAGTTTTTAAACTGCCGTCGTTGATAGCTCCCGGGACGAACATTATCATCGCCGAGGGTAGCGAAGCTAACGGCAGCGAGCTTTCTCAAGTGTCAAGTTAGGTACATGGTTTATACAAGTGTTACTCGAAGTTGGAGTTGAACATGTTGATGTTGAGGTCCTCGAAGGTGGCAGTGCCGCTCTGGTCCAAGATCTGCAGCATGTCCGACAGCTCGTGCGGCGCATGGCCCCCCTCGACCGCCGCGCCGCCCGCCGGCCCCGCTCCCCCCTGCCACGCCCACATGCCTGCAACAACCGCACGTCACGTGTATAAAGGTCAGTTCCGAAATCAAATAAATCTACAAGGAAACTAAAAGTTTAGTCGTAGTCAGTGCCCAATAATTCTTAGGGTGTTATTACATCAAAATTAATCGCTGCATTTGACGTTTAAAGAGCCAATAAGAGCGCACCACTGCGATCGATTTACCAGTTTATAGTTGAGTTTTGGGTCACCCTGCATTAGGGCTTGTTCCCGGGAATTCTCGAGCCGAGAATTCCCGCGAAACCGCTGGGCTTTGTTCCCGGGAAATTAAGGTCGAGAAAAGTCGAGAACTCGAGAAATCCATATTTAAGTCTACAAATATAGCCCATCAGAACCCGACAGCTTCAAAACTCAATTAGAAAAAGCAATTAAGGGCGTTTCGTCAAATGAGGAGGCAAGTGCAGTGGCGTTGTCAAAAACTTTAATAAAGAAAGAGTTCCTACTTTTTGAACAGACTGGAAAGAGACCATCTAATTTGGAATCGATGTACAAAGCATTGCTTTCAGTTAAGCTGACTTCAACTGAAAATGAGAGAGTACTTTAAATTTCAGGTAATATAGTAAATAAAATAAGAAACCGACTATCTGATAAAGCAATTAACGCTTTAGTTTTCCTAAGGGCTTATTTCATCGGACAAGCAAAGCTGACGTAAGCTGACTGAAGTGTAACTTTCGATTATTTGTTTTAATTTGATTTTATATTTAAATATCATGCCGAAATGGTTTTGTGATAAAAATTTAATCATAAGTTAGGAGAATGTTAACGTTTTTATGTTGAAATTTTTGGTTATTTTTTGTTTCATTTAATAGAAGCTAATTTTGTTGATAAGTTTTAAGTTGATTTTTCTATTTATTCAGCTAAAATGGTGCTGTGCCTGAATGTGTTTTTTTTACACGCGTTTTTGTTTTCTTTAAGTAAAAGATATGCCAATTTAATAAAAAATGCCAATGTCAATAAAAGTTAATAATTATTTTATTTGAGAGGAAAACCACTGAATTTTTTGATTAATCACAGTATAGGAACCGAAAAATATGCTAAATCCGTAGACAGAGAATAGTATAGACGACTGATAGCTTCGATCTCCCTCACACAAGACAAAGATAAACTTACGCCAATTTTGTGTAAAAAAACAAGACAGGTGATAAGATTTTTTGTTTCGCCATGCGTGTCGGGTTTTTGAGCAAACCTTGAGGTTTGCTCAAAACTTTATCAATCAAACTTGACATATTTGACAACGCTGGCAAAATAATTTGGTATTTTTAAATTTTAGATAGTTTAAAGCTATAAAAGTTACGTGAAACCTGAAAAATATTAGCAATTTTTTAACAATAGTGTCTTTATTAAGCATTATTGTAGGAAATATGGTGCGGTGTAGTGTTTTAGGATGTAAAAGTGATAGTAGAAGAAAACTGCCTGAATTATCGTTCCACTCGTAAGTATAACACATTTTGGCCTTTGAATCATATGCCAGGTTGTATTTTCAATGATTTTATCTTGTGTGAACTATGTTTGTTTATAATTTGATCGACAAAATCATCTAAAATATGAAATTTTAGTATTCATAACCTACTATAAAATATTGTTAGATGTTGTCAAGACTTCCATATTTTTTTCCCCAAAATTGTGGGTAAAATTTTATGTTGCATTTCTTATGATAAATATATATGATGTAGTATTTTAGTCAGTTTCAATATCTTAATTGCATAACAGTTTCCCGGAAAATATTGATTTAAATCCGAAGTGGATTGAAGCTACAGGACGAACAAATTGGGCTCCGAGTAAATTCTCTTAAGTTTGTAGCAGACATTTTGGACGACATGAATTATTAAAAAAAGAGAGTAACTCTTTTGTTAATGAATGCTGTGCCACACAGGTAAATTAATATTTAACCTGTAGGATACATTATATACAGCGTGTATATATAATATTAATTATTATTTGAGATTTTCAGTTGAGTATTATAGGGGGCTATTTATTTATATATATTACAATATTTGGGTATAGTCAAGTTGAGATACTTTGAATTGATGCGCAACACTGAAAGGAAATCTACGTTTTTTACGGTCCTAAGGATTTTACGTGCAATATAGACTTGAATATTTGATTTCGTTTTAATAAAACTAGCTATGGTCCGTGACTTTTGCTCAGTGGGATTCGTTAATCCTCACGTTTTTACCTGTGGCAGCCGTAACTGCCCGTCCCCGTGCGTGAGTTAGAAAGTATGTTAAACGCCATCTATTTAAACTTTTGCGTAAAGTTACTATTAAAATTTTTACAGTTTCAGGCAAAAGAAGCAGTGGATGAGCTAGCATAGTAATGCCGTCAACGAGTAGCCAAGAGTATGTGTCTACTAAACTCAATACTATGATGCCAGCAGTGACTGTTCAAAAACACGCAGCTGAAACGCCAGATGTGAAACTTCCAACATTGGTTGATCGACTTAAATTCAGTCATTACCTATGCAGTATTAACATAACAGTACATCACGCAATATGTTCAATAAACCGAACAATTGTTCTTTATATCTGTTTTATTTTCATAAAATAAATACATTTTTCATTTTGGAATTAGTAAATAATATATCTTAATATTTTGGCAAATTTATCCAAAAACTAGGGTAATTTAATTTGCTGTTGACCACGCCATTCCCTTATCCAGTACTATCCTTCATCCAAGGCTAAATCGTACGTAAATGTAATTTTCTCGACAACCCGAGAAGACCCGAGAAACTGATAAGCTCGAGAATCATAAACCCTACCCTGTATAGATAGATTCGCGAACTGAAGCTAGTATACTAGCTAGCTATTAGCAACGAAAGTTTTGGAACATATAGCTGTGTATGGCGATTAACAAAAGAATACTTGTTACTTGTCGATATTTCTTTGAATCGGGTTGCGTGAACTAAAATAAACGAATCTGTTTATTGAACGATATCAGTTAATTCTGACGGTAATTAGTAAACATCAAGCAAGTTGATTGGTTAAAATGAAATTGAAAAATGTTTTGCCAGAAATTAGGTTGTTTTTGAATCGCAGTTGACACGGTTTCATATAAATATCAGCGATAAGATATACGATAAGTTTAGCTAAAAACTCACCGTGCGAGGGGTGCGGATGGTGGTTGTGGTGGTAATGCGCGGGCGGCAGGTAGGCGGGCGCGGGCGGGGAGCGCGCGGGGCTGCCGTCGGCGGGGGGCGCGGCGGCCGGCGCCTCGCCGCTGTACGCATAGCTCTCCGCGCCGCTGCCGCCACTCTGCACCAACAAGTTATTACCGATTACAATCATTGCACATTCTGTTTCTGCAATCTTTGGAATATATTTAGTTCTCATTTACACTGGAGATTCACACAACCGAAGTGGTATCGAACTGTGAAATTGCGTCTTCACGTGAGCCGTGAAAATAGAGCGGCGAGTCGGCCTCCCTACAAGTATGCATGCCTCGCGGGACTATTTCAATCGTGTCGCCAACGGTCGAGACGGCTGCCCGCTCGTTGATAGTTAATACCACATTCAAAATGACGCGTTTGACTTTAATAACGAACAGCTAAATTAGTCGTAAAGTAGCTTACCGTGCGCAGCGTGGTCCACGTGGTTTGCGGCGGGGTGTGGGCGGGGCGGTGCGGGGAGTAGTCGGGCGCGTAGTGCGGCGCGTACGGGGGCGCGGGCGCCGGCGCCACCGCCTCGCCCGGCGAGCGCGCCGCCACGCCGCCGCCGCTCGCCACTGACCGAACAAATAGCTTACGTTACCTCAAATTCTTATACACATAAATACACAGCTTATAATAATCACAGCCCTGTATGTATACATAAACATATATGGACATAGAATCGGTTAGTGTATATAATTCGCGTTATAAACTTAGCTCAGGGCACCAAAGTTTATGTCGTTTATTTGTTATGTAGTAATAAGATATTTGGTAGTAGTATTTAAGATATTATTTAGATATTTAATCAAGAAAACGTTTCGTAAAGTGTAGAGGATAAAACATCAGTTTTGTCAAACAAATATAACGCATATAATAAGTATTTTAAATTAAAAATTAAAAATTAAAAGTCTTATAATAATTATAGTTATAAAGAAACCAGTACAGCTTTAATAAAAGGAATCATAGGACTCCCTTTCCTAAACTAGGCAGGAAACCTGTCTGTATCTTAGGAAAGGATATCCATTTTTAATGTCTTAATACGGTTACAAACAATATTGGTACGTGCAGTGGGCGAACAATTACTACTTGTATTTTTTTTATTATTACATATTTTATACTCTAATGATAAAATTTAAAAGTATGAATGTGTGTTTGTGGGTGTTTGTTTGTGTGCCTGTGAGTAAGTATGTATGTATGTATGTGTTCACGCCTAAACCTGAACGTCACTACGCGTGTTAACGCGCCATCGCGCGGGCGCCAGCGGGGCGTCAGCGGGGCGAGAGGGGAGTGCGCCGGCGGCGACCGCTGTATCGAGTTGAGAAGACGAGTCCACCAAACATCACGATACCGCGCGCATGCGTCGCTCTGTACGCACCACCAGACCGTTCGCACACGTCTCTATGTACGCGCGCCACAGTAATTCATTTGATTGTAACGTGAAGTACCTATTCAATATATGTAATTCAATCAAAAACAGTTGTGTCCGTAATTTCATCCCCAACAGTATGAATGTGTGTGTGTGTGTGTGGGGGTTAAATTTATTAAAACCACCAACACGTTTATTTCTATCTCTTAAGTTTTAATGTACTATCAGCAAAGCTAATTACTGATCCACCCCGCGTAGATTTTGTTTAAAATCTCCAATAAGTTTCTTCTTTCAAGTGCCCTTACAACATTTTAAAACTGAGTTAAGAACGATCAGCAATCTACAATAATGAACTTTATTATGATAGAGATAGATTTCTTTCAAAATAAAACTTTAATGATTTTAGAAGGTTTTGTATTTCGAATAACTGTTTGTTTTACAATGAATCAATGAATACACCGTTTACAATAGTTCTCTATGCAGTTTCATTTGAAAAAACTAAAAATACATAAGGTTTTATTCAACCTCTTTGGCAATGTCAAAAAAAAATACGCCATGGCTGCTGGCTGTCTTTAAGGTATTATTCTTAATCTGTGAGGAACGCCATGTGGTTCAATTTCCATGGACAAGTATTGTATATAAAATATGTCTAAAGAGTCTTGTAAGATTTAATGTATGCTCTCTGGTTCTGTCGCTACGCTTAAGCTATTTTATAAATTCAAGTCTTTCAACCGAAAACAATTGACACGTCTCTGACGTCATGCACGAAATGAAAGAGACGGCATGTTTTTCGAAAATCTTTAAGTCAATTTGAATTATTTGTCATTGTTGGTTGTCACATTGCCATAAAGTTTGATTCCCGCCAACGTGATTCAGTGACATTAAATGTCAGTTCTAATATCAAGTTCATTCCCAAGGAAATACCTGCTAAGGGAAAATCGACCTAATCGTGTTTGAATGTTCGTAGGAAAATAAGCTTGAGGTGGGTCTGACTTCAAATTTGTCGATAGTACTATCGAGAAAGTAGATTTTATGATTTACCATAATACTATTTTTGTAAGACATTTTAAAACAGTCTAAATTAGCTTGTTCTATCTACAAATGTCAACCTTATCAATTTTGACAACTTCAAAGGTAATTGTCAAATCAATCATTATAGTGTTTTGCTAATAGTATAATCATTTTAATTAAAAACGGTTATTAAATGGGAATTGATTGATTTGAAGAATACAGTACAGATACCTGGCGGCGCATGATGCTGCTGATGCAAGGCAGGTTGCGCCGCTTGGTACACGTCGCGGTGGCGCAGGTGGTAGTCGTAGTTCTCCTCCGCCACCGGCTCGCCCGTGCTGCTGCCCAGTGACCTACTAAACGACACACGATTAATATAACGATTCAAACCACATATAAAACGATAACATCAAAAAATCTACATACTTAGCCAAAGTATTAGTGCACACAATATATTCTACATCGTCGTTGTAAGGATTTAGGAAGGCGAAGGCGGACGTCCGTAGCCATATCCATTCTCTACTTTTCGTGCGAAACCGGTACATCAGTGAAATAATTTGACCTTTCAATTTTAATACTGAAACAAAAATCATTGAAAATTAGCTCATATTGTTTTTACTATCCAAGCTAGACATTTACTTTGAGACGAATTAAAAAAAGATCATAACCTTGATCAAAGTTGTCCCTCATATGTTGCTGATCTTCCGGGTGATAGAACTCGTAGCAAAGCTTTCCCAGGAGGTCTGCGGGCGCATAGCCCACCACCTGCGTGGCTCGCTGGTCGGCGAACGTGAAGCGACCGTCTACGGAATGTCTTGACACAAATTCTACACCGCCACTACATAAATTATTTTCCGATGCATTCGGTGTCGATGTGACCTAAAAAATATCAGTCAATTTATTTCACACAGTTTTTTAATATGTTTTATTTTTACAAAAAAGAACGTGTATACTACCTGTAACCGCCCAATAGCGACAAGGCAACAATGTGACGTGTCAAGTTCTTCTTGAATTGGTCGATCCATCTGCATACCTGGAAAGAGATCTAATGTCCCGAATACATAAAAACCATGTTACTTAAACATTTAACTTAACTTAAATAGAAGGACATCTTCATTTATAATATTATTAATTAGTTTTCTTTTTATAGTATAAAGTTTGACAGAAAAGTGCATTTATAAAACAAAGTATGCAACACAAAAATTTGAGAATGATGTAAAGGTATACAAAGCAACAAATCATTTTATGTCCAAATTATCAAACTAATACTGTTACCAATTGCTATAAAACGGGCGATACTCAAATTAATCTTACTATATAAACTAAAATTAATGGTGTACTTGCAACATAATAATAAAAATATTATGTAATTTTCCTTGGCTTCAATTATGTTACCTGTAGGGGGCCAATTTTTAATATATCCGGTACAATGAACAACCGCATAGTTGTGTCCGTCGTGCGAGGGTCCTAAAGAGTTGCGAGCGCGCAGTCTGCCGAGGTGTGCTCCTTCCGCGGAGCCTCCAACGCGCATACGGCAGATGAACCCTCGGCGGGAACCCATCACCTGTCTCATGGACGCTGTAAAAGTACCAGTAGAAATGTGATTATAACATATTAATTAATGCTTGATAATCTAGTACAGGTCGCGCGGTGGTTTATGATCGCTCGGCAAAAGTGGAAAGGGATGCGCAGTGTTCAATTTTAAGGTCTATTTGAAGGCGTGCGGAGTGAGGGGGGCGGGTGTGCGCCGACGGCGAGCGATCTTAAACCATCGCGCGACCTGTACTATGAATATGGTTTATGTAAGTACATTTTTTTAAGTAGTGAATTATTACATAATTGTAACAAATAATGACAAAATATTCTAGAATAATAATACTGTTATTTGTTGTTCCATAAAACATAGAAATCTAATGAGACAATCAGGCTGCAAAGTGATGATACTCACATTGATGACCTTCTTTTTTTACAGTGCCAGTCTTCAGATCCAAAATACGGCCGGTATTTTGTGGTTCTTGAGTACTTAATTGTTCTCTAACCTTTTCGACATCATCTGGATGTACTTGGTCATAAAAACACGACGTGTACCATTCTCCCTAGAACATAAAAAATACAAGATTAATGCAATAATAAATGTTTCGTATTGTATTCAAATCAGTCAGTCTAATCTTCAAATATCTTTGTGTGCATAAACATGGAGGTTAGTCATGCTCTGGGTGTTTCTATGTATAATAAGTATGTATTTACAGACGAAAACGATATATGTATTAGTATCAGTTATTATAGTATACATAGTACAAGCTGATCTCATAGTTTGGGACTATATGACGTTGTGTGATATACATTTATTATTTACCTAGTATTATTTAATTAAGGACAATCACATTGCTTGTGCTAAGTTGCTGTCCCGAAAACTTATATTTCTGTTTTTATGCTCGGCAACTCAGCCGAAAGAAAACTCCTTACAACAATGCAGTAAGGATTATATTGTTAAATATTATTTTTATTAAATTTTAAGCGTGTGTTGTGGCATTATGTATATAAATGTATCTAGCTGACATTGTTAAACTTAGCCGTAAAGGAATACCGGCACCCGATGGTTGTCATCCTGGAAGGACATAGGTAACTTCGATAATCGACATGCATGTAAATAGTTATAGTATAGAAACACGTACCTGAGAGTAGTTAAGAACTGGAGCTATACTGTCGCTAACATATATGATACGCCCCGAGTCGCAACTCACAACAAATAAGAACCCGTCAGCAGCTTCAAGAATTAAATGTTTCAGTTCTTGATCAGTCAGGAAAGATGGCTTATAAGTACCGTCTGTTGATGTGTTGCCTGTACCTATAATAAAGTTGTTTGTAAATATCATTATTATAATTATTTTATGTATATATAATTTATTGTTATGTATTTGTGTTTTATTTAGGATAATGAGTATGTATGCGTGTGTAACCTATCTTTTTGTTTAATTCTATCAGACATTATATTATTTATTTTTTCATAGTCATAACGTTCTTCTCTCGACCCGCGAGAGGAGAACGCTAGAAGAAATTTCTTTAAGAAATTAGCAGTGCCTTTGTACTTGTTGCTCTCTATATTGAGTTTGTCCTTTAAATCATTCCTGTGTGTGTAATTGTTAAATAAATAAATACTAAGAATCAAAATCAATTAATAGTGATTTCCATAAATACAAGCCTCATTTTTATCGCTATTTTTCGATTGACATAGATTTAATTAATGCTTCACATACATATACGAGGCTAAGAAATTATAAAAATGCAATTTTTCAAGACTCAGATGATGGCTACATTGTCTGATCAGCTATACTTTCAAGTGAATTTTATAGTAATGAGTTGGCACATGTTCCCAATAATGGCACTAACCTCTCAAGGCTTTCATGTGAGCCACTGCCATACGCAGTATCGTAAGTTTGTCTGGTTTGCGCGCCAGCGCTGAGCATGTTGGAACCATGTCCGATAGTTCCGTGATGTACGCTGTCATCTTGTTTCTTCTTCGCCGTTCAATTTCACAATGATTTTCACGGCTGAAATAATACATAAGTCAGTCATTAAAATCTATACTTATAATAAATCTGTAGAAGTAAAATTTAATTATAAAAGTACATTGAAAATATCATAACAATTTATGGGGTGTTACTAGACCGACGCCGAACCCAAAAATGTGATTATAAAAAATTTTTGTCTGACTGTCTGTCTGGTTGTTCGGGCATCACGCAAGAACTACCGGTTCGATTACGATGAAACTTGGTATATTTATTTTTTAATATCCTGGGCACCACACCACACACCTATTATCCCGACAAAGTATATACAATAAAAAACAAACTTAACTTTACGGTTCGATCCCTAGACTCGATTACTGTACTGTACAAAAAATAAGTTTGTTGTAGGTTACGTCACGGTCTTTGTATATTTAACATTACGCTAAACTCCACGGGAGCGGAGCAGTAAGGTTGAACGCGGGTCATAGCAGCTATTATTTAATACAACGAATTCCACGCGGACGAAGTCGCGGGAAAAGTTAGTTATAATATAAAATATATTGTGCCCAACACAAGTCATAGGGACACGGGCAAGCAGATGATGATGATAAGTTATTACAATTATCATAAAAAAAATGCGTTTAGAAAAAATTTCTGCACATATAAAAGCCAGTAAATATTGGTTTACATAGCTAGCATTTGCTCAAAAATATTCTTTAAAAATAATTATATATCTAACACATGTATTATACAGGCTGTTCCACGAAAATGCCAAATGGAGGGGCAGTATCTTATTGTAGATAGAAGATTTAACTAAAATAAGACTTATTTTATTCTTAAAAAGAATTAAAACAACATTCAAAGATTATTACATTTCTCCCTCAACTGTGCATTGCACCAGCTTTTTATGGCAGCATTCGGTAGCATCAATATTTAAGATTAAATCTCCCTTACAAACACGTAAGTTAAATGCAAGGAAAACCATAAAAAAACATAAAAATAAAATAAACCAATCAAAATTTCTTTGCTATCAGTAATAATGAGTAGAAAAATAATCTAAAATAGTATCTTTAATATTTAGTCTCATTCAATATTACGTGAAATCAATAAATTAAAACGAAAAATTGGTTAATCTCATCATTCTATTACAAAAAATACTGCCTCGACGGTCTAATAGTAAGTGTAAGCTCCTCTCACCTCAAGGTTCGATTCCCGGGTCGGCCAAAAGTAGGTGTTGTACAACTCTGCCATTTTTGCCACTACATTGACATTTAAAAATTATATATCTTTATATCTTTACTTAAACAACGGTTTTAATAATTAAGTTTTTTTTATCATTAATCATGATTGCTGACTATACAAATTAAGACTGATGATTAAACTAACCAATCTAGTTATGCCTAACTGACTAAACGAATCAGTCGTTAGATATCAATCATGATTGACGTATTAATCAATGGTAAATAAGTAGTCAAACTAATTATTGCCCATAACGGTATTTTGATAATTATAACCTTCTCTCGCACGCGCGATATTTAATTTGCAACTTAAACTGATAAAAAGACTGATTTTATATAAATTTTGTATGATTTGAAACCAGCGATAGCTGAGTGGCCGACCGTAGGACTGAGGTCTCGGGTTTGAAGCCACGGCACACATTCGTGTTAACGTAGATATGTATTTATTAAATTATCGCTCGCTAACGGGGAAGGAAAACAATGTGAGAAAACCTGTATGCCTGAGATTACCTTAAAAGTGCTCGTGGGTAAGTGATGTCTACCAATCCACACTTGACCAGCGAGGAGAAGTATGGCATTACCCCTCTCATTATGAGGAGAGTCCCGTACCCAGCAGAGGAAAAAGTATTGGATATAAAAAGGATACTGAAACTACTAGAAAGTAAAAGAAAATAAACAAAAAAAAAAGTAACATCAATTTTGGCACCAGTTTCGAAATTCTGGAATTGTTCTCCTGTATCGGATCTCAATTCCGGAATGGAGAACTGTCCGATATTGCATGTCCTATTTCGTACTAATTATTAAGAACCCGAATAAACTCTCATGGGTCGTTGAAAAAACTATGGCAGTCTGGGGGAGGTCACTTATACCTTTCACACGTTAATCAAAAATTTACTAACTTTTTCTCTCCTATTCACAAAATTGCGATCTACTTTAAGCTGCTTTTATATTCGCTACCAATAGAGGACTGAAAAAAATACTTTATAATGCCACATAATGGGCTCTTTGACAAGTTTTTAAAATATATTTTATATTATTTAGTAGCGGTTAAGGAACCCAGTAAAAGTTGTATTTTTTTAATTCTGGTACATATTTGCTGAAAAATATCAAATTCAAAATTCAATAAAAAAAACAGCGCACCAAAACGGACCTATCACCATCCACCTGGCACAATTCCAACTCCGTTCTGCTACTGAGAATTGCCTGATGAAAAAATCACAAAAAATACTTTATAGCCTTACCCGGGAATCGAATTGGAAATCGCATTCTCTAAACATTAGATCAACGAGACAGCCAATATAATTATCAAAATTATATAGTAATCTAGTACGCAATGCCTATCTCAGCCATAAAATCGGGATACTTCCAGAAAATTTATTATTTATTAATATGAGTTTTTAGTGAAAACGAGCCAACTTCGTCGCGTGATAAGACACGTTTTCAATCACACAGTAACCTATAAATGAGTGTCGCGGCTATGGGAAACTCATAGGCCTTGATGTTAAGATTTCTATTCAATCGCTTGTACGCGAAAGTACCTACTTGAAACTATATGCTAAGTGTATGATATGTTTTGCGTAAAGAATTAACATTACTCCGGCATAATTTTAGCTCATTTTAAAACGCAATTTTACTAGCATATTATAAATTATTATTATTTCAATATTAGCAGTTGCCCACGACTTGTTCCTGTGAGTGGAATTTTTAAATAAATAATAGCTGCTCGCGTGGTTTAAGCCGTGTTAAATCTTTCATAAGAATAGGCAGCATGATAACGATCTATAGATAGTAAAATATAGGATACCTTATCAAAATATAGGTAAACATAAACCAAATGCAAGATTTTGTAACATACTATATAAATCTAACACATTTTATGATGATTCTAAGTTTCATGGGAGAGTCCATTTTGAAGTACGAAATAATAAAAAAATAGTTTTATCATTAAATTGCCCACACAATTTATAGCATCTTTTGTAAAAAAGAAAACATTTTTATAAACGCAATATTTCGTATAACTATCAAACAAAATTCATAACTTCACATACAAAATACATAAGACTGACGTCACGCTTATGTAGCTGTTTGTTTGGAGCGTTTGGCGAGACTATTATTGTAATGATAAATCGAGAGGTATTGCGACAATCTAACCAAAATAAAAATCGATTATCATGCCTATTAATGATTTACATATTTATAAAACTTTATATACAGCAGTGTATATAGGCGGACTTAATGCCTAGGGCATTCTCTACCAGTCTACCTTCAGGCGGTGCAGAGATAACAAAGTAGGCGAAGTCAAGTACTTGATACCTATTAGACTTTTCTTTCTTTTCGTATCAATAGTTTTGGGACATTCTGTACAGCACACATACGCCACACTAGGGATTGCAATCTGGCATTGTAGCATTTTCAATCCGGCAGTATCTTGTCTGGATTTAGCTATTAGAATTTAGCTAAAAATTCTTAAATTACGTAAAAGTAAATATTCTGATAGAGCTATAGCTATAAATAATATATAATAATAAAAAATATACTAGCAATAAACCAATGAAACATGAACTACAGAATAAATCGCGCTCTGAAAAAAAAGCAACTTATATTTTTGAGCTCTGTTTTTTTTCTTTGATTTGATATCTTACTCAATACTATATTATACTCTTTTTTATTTTTTACTAGCTAGGAGATCCCTTTTTAGGGTTCCGTTGCCGAATGGCAAAAAACGGAACCCTTAATGAGTCGTCATGTCTGTCCGTCTGTATGTCACAGCCACTTTTTTCCGTAACTAGGTATATATATTTTTCATCAAACCCATACGTGTTAGGGATAGGTCTTCAAAAATGATATTGAGGTTTCTAATATTTTTTTTCTAAACTGAATAGTTTGCGCGAGGGACGCTTCCAAAGTGGAAAAATTTGTGTCCCCCCCCTTAACTTCTAAAATAAGGGAATGATAAATGTAAAAATAATATAATGATGAACATTACCATGCAAACTTCCACTTAAAATTGGTTTGAACGAGATCTAATAATTAGTTTTTTTTTAATACGTAATAAATCGTAAATCGCCTATTACCTTTCATTCAATCAACTCCAATATATTATAGAATTAAGAAAAACATTTATTTAGATGTATAGTGGTACGGAACCCTACATGCGCGAGTCCGACTCGCACTTGGCCGGTTTTTTTAGCATAATTTGGTTTAGCATAATACGTTACGATTTTTTTTTCAGCATATTATTTATTCGGCATAACTATAATTGCTATATGACGACCGGATGGCGGAGTGGGTAGTGTACCTGCCTGCTACGCCGAGGTCGCGTGTTCGATTCCCGCTTAAGACAAATCTTTGTGTGCATGAACATTTGTCTTAGTCTGGGTGTTTCTATGTATAATAAGTATGTATTTACAAAATAAAAGTATATATGTATTAGTATCAGTTAATCTAGTACCCATAGTACAAGCTCTGCTTAGTTTGGGACTAGATGGCGTTGTGTATAAGTTGGGAGATATTTATTTTATTATATTTATAATTTCGCATGGCATAATAGTTTTTCGCCTAATAAAAACCAAACAAAATTTGAAACCTTCATTGGGTACATAATACTTAAGTCCCTACATCACAATTTCAGTCTACTATGCAACATTGCCAAGTAGTGCATCACATCATGCACCGCCTGTGCTATGCCATTTGGTGCATCTTATGATGATACTACCTACTCGTTACAAGATAGCCATTCCACTTAGCTTTGCCTCACCACTTGTGGGTTCATAAAATGTCAAAACAGACATAACGGATTTATAAACAGCTATATCCCATCAGATATTTGGCCACAAGGTTGGCTGGATTATCTGGTATCTGGCCAAACTACAATCCTTTCATTTCTAATATTTACTTATGGTTCATTTAAAAAGTTTGATGGCTCAGAAAACTAGCATCTGGATTTGGCATATCATATCATCACACCCATATTACCCAGAAAGGTGTGGTAGAGGTGAATAACACCTACTCTTCATCTGGTACGTTTAGGTACCATCCACCAGGCACTAATCTGACTCACAGCAAATAAAATACATACCTTGCAAATCTCTCCTTGTCTTGGATATTGTCCTCTTCCATCCTAGTGTATTTGCCTCCACTTGCGTCGTCTTCATCTGACCTATATTTGGACAAATATTTAGTTCTTTATCTCCAGGACATGACAGTATGACCAGCTTCCTTATTATGATTGAATCAGATTAATGTTTATGGTACTAATTTTGACACATGAACCTGATTCAATAACAATCATCACTAATCATAATAAGGGAACAGAATTTATAATATTGTTTTAATTACAGAGCACCTCTGACTTAATTTATACTATTTTAACATTCAAAGTTTACACCAATTCATGATGGTTTATTATTATAAATTTTCTGATGGCTTTGGTATCTATGTGTTCTATAAATAAGATAAGACTGGGCGAGGAATGTAAATGCTCAGTCAAAATGAAATCTATGAAATGTAACTGATTTGATGGAATATTCGGCAACTCACCCAACACTGCCAGCACGGCGTTTTTGTAAATCCTTTGGGTCAGCCCCTATAACAATAATAAATTTATATCACTTGCTGGCAATTATTTTACTACGCAATTAATACCTTTTATTTTAAGATACTATTGCATCAGTATAACAATTAAAAAAGCTAGAACTACAGATATGTTAAAAAATTATGTTTTAAGTTATTTTGTACAATATGTGGGACATAGTCATTAGTTTAATCGACAACTTTGGTTGTTTACTTTTAATGTTTGTTAGAGATGAAGGTCATTTATTTTAACAGTAAATGAAACCTAAATTATGTTTAAAGATAATATTATTATCTATCCAACAGTACAATTTTATGGATCATGTTAAAAGAAATGTTCAATTTCTGAATATAATGCAATTTAGCTAACTCATGTAATGAAAGGGAATAAACCTTGTTCAGCATTATTCTTTAATATGAAAGTACCTTGAAGAAATCATGTTAAATTCAATAAATCAAGGAAATCACAGGTGCTTTGTAAATAATAAACTTAAAAAATGACTGGTTCAAGATTTCTATGGTAGTGAAGGTATAGTAATAAGCATGTAAACTAATGAATTTCCATTTACATCCTCGAGCGAACTTCTAGCAACGCGTCACGCGGTGCAATGTCAAATCGAAAATAGGTCGATAACATTTCGGATTTGCTTCGTGCTTAGAGGAATTAATTATGAATTGCAGCACGACAATATACACTTTTTAGTACAGATATAATACCACTTTATTAATACGAAAGCATAAATTTAATATGCGTGGATATCAACTTAAACTACAGCAAGTAAATTATCACCAACCGGGGATAGTGGGAGCCACGGCAGACATCGGTCAATAAACTCATTAGTCCACGTTATAGTTATCACTAAGATATACTAAAATATGAATAAGCTCAAATTCACTTTAAATTGCTTTCATCTACGCACGATGTAATACGTATGTTTACAGCTCTTCAATACAATACAACACAAACGCCATTTTCATTTGCAACAATCTACACAAAAACGTCATATATAAATGTTGCCATAGCGGTTTTCAAGATTTCTGCTGAATGCGTAGTGTTACTAGTGTTTGAATTTGGAATATGCTGCCTGTGCCTGCCTTTTGCTGCTGATGCTGTGTTGGTGTGTGCTCTAAATAAAGTTAAAAATATTAAATATATGATAAATTATAATTAATTCGATACAAATTACAACCTAACCATCGATTATGTATTATAGTATTTTACTATTTATTTTTTCTAAATTTTACATACAACTGCTTACCTAAAGTAAACATGTCACCAAGATTATCAGTTCTATAGCATAGATAAAATGGGTGTAGGTAAATAGACTGAAGTAGCAGAGCTGCTGCCTAAGGGCATAAAGGCATAAACAGCAAATGGGACACCGCATACTGGATAAAAGAAAATCCTATTCATGAAAGAGAAAAGAAACGAATTAGATGTTTAAACAGAACGAATCAATGTTCTCTATTCGGGTTTCTAAAATTGATTCGAGTCTCATATGATATGGCTCTCAGTTGAAACATGCTTTTCTCGTGCATCCCATTTTTTTTCGGTCAGCTTCTAGTCTAACGGATCCACCTAAATATCAGTATTTATGATGAAGATCCGAGACGTGCCGTAAGAATGCGTATACTCTCGGTCGTCTCGTCTCTATTCGCATCTTTGGTTAAAAGATTAAGACCTACTTTGATGTTCAATAGATCACTGGCTGGGTATTCGTCTATTGTTTTAATTTGACAAATTAGTTGTTGACATAAATTATGAAATAAAATATTGGTCACCGTTTATTGAAAGAATTCAAAATTATGACTATTTTATGATTATTAGTAAAATCTTTATCCATTTCATTCCTAAGACGATATAAAAATCATGGACGGCGAGCCTGAAGTATTATCTGACACGGGAACTACCTGCAACATAGCGTCAGCATCTGAAACGTTGTCAGATAATATTAAAGCTAAACTAGACACTTTGGAAAAAAAGGCGGTACACCTAAGGTATGAACAGTTTGTTTATATAATAATATGTAGGTGGGTAATATTTTAATTAAATAATATATTATGAGTCCCAATATCATGGCAAATATAGTGTAAATTGGATATAATGATACTGGGTAATTGTAAGCAAACTTTACCTGCATGACCTTGATATTTGAATTATTTTGTTATTATTATCTAGTAGGTAGGTATTAAAATATTTGGTTATTTTTATTCGTTAAAAATACAACTACCCAATATGCAGAACAAGTTAGATATGAAGTAAGTAAATATCTAAACTTTACTGTTTAATTACAATCACTTCAAAAATATGTTCAAAATTATATTTTAAGGCGGCTTTTATAACAGTTTGCCTGTTTTTGTTTGTTTTCGCCAGTGTTCGCGATCGGTGTCGGTTTCCATCACAAATCAAAGGATGTTCGGCAATTTAAATGATTGCAATGACTCCACACGCTTGTATTTGGTATTAGCTCTTCGCTGTTTGGCGTTTGCGAGAAAGAGCCAGCGTCGATAAACAATTTTTTTTAACTGGGTTACAAAATATATCTATCACTAGATGCTGATCAGTGCCAAAATATGGCATAGTTAGCTGGCGCAAATTATGCAGTCCACGTTCATACGAGTATGGTCCGTCGCCATGGTACAGCCGCGTGTACTATAATAATATATGAGATTCAAATAGAACAGATTTGCCACAAATAAAGTGTGTTCCATTCACCATGTTAAGATTTTGAAATTTTTCTTATGGAACAGGAATGTCAGTAGTCAGTAGGTAGGTATTATAATCGGAAATTTTGTTCACAAGATGGTGAATACTATACACCTTTCATAGCGGCAAAATCTGTTCTTATTTGAATCGCATAGTACCTACTCTTCTGGAAATACCCCTAACTTAAACCTTTTCTAATGGGTTTCATACTACTATTTTTTTTTTCACTTTTTATCATTTTTAAATGCTTCTACCCTGGTCTAGTAAGAGTATGGGACATGCAGTCATGCAGCCGCAAAAAAAATCTTGAGAGGTGTCAAGGGACACCCAGATGGAACGAAGTTCTTTTCGATTAATTAACTCCGATATAAAAATCATAACTATATAAAAACCAATCCGATATAAAGATCAGATAAAAATCGAAAAAAACTATTAATATATAATTAATATATACAATTTTGAGTTATTTAATACAATTTACACTTTAATTACTCGAAAAACGTAAGATTACATGTTACATGGATAAAATATTCATTTTATTAACTTATTTGTTTGTAAATAGCTCAAAATTGTATATATTAATAGTTTTTTTTCGATCTTTGTTTTGCATTTTCTGTGAAGATTTACTATAGTAACATATATATATTTTTTCACCATCGGAACGAACAGATTTCAACGAACAGAAAACATACCAACTTTTTGAAACAAACTGATATTTTGACGGGTGAATTTTCGATCGAAAATTAGGTTGCTTTTTCGATATTAATTCAAATTAAGGTGAAAAATATAAATATTTCTAATCAAATAAATTACAGCGTATTTGGGACATAAAAAGGTAAGTTTTCACCAAATTTCGTGAAAAAAAATTATTGTATTGTAAAAGATAAGAATAAAAACCAAAAACTTGGTTTTTTGAATTTTTCACATAAATTTTGAGGCTATATGAAAAACCGGCCAAGTGCATGTCGGGCCACGCGCAGTAGGGTTCCGTAGAAAAATATTTTTAATTTTACTTTTTAACTAAATAATAATAATAAAACTAAAATGGCGTCCTTCAGAAAGGAAATGTTTGTAGTACACGAAACCAGCTAGCACGTATGACGAGATGTATGAATGTTGAGGAAGCGAAAGAAGTATGTAAGGAGCGAAGCACATGGCGTTCCATCGTCTCTGCCTACCCACGTGGGATAAAGACGTGATTTTATATATGTATTATGTATGTTTATTTATGTTTCAAGAATTTTGAACGAAATATTCTGAGTAACTGCATCTGACATTTCGGACCCCTATTCCTCTTGAACTAATGAAGTGAACTTATCCGCTATAGTTTTCCTTTAAAGTTCATTACATGTACTACCGACACAATTTTTTTCAGATTTTGGGATCCAGTAGTTTAGCTTTTAGAGGGGGGGGGAGGACGCCCTACTCGAACAAAAATTTGCTCTTTAAAGTTAATTATGCGCACGCAAACAAATCTCTAAATCAAAAAACTGTCTTAGCAACCCCTAAACATTTTTAAAAGGCCTATCTAACAATACCCCACACTATGGGGTAGGCGACAAAAAAAAAACATCCCTACTTTACATGTAGGGGAGCTACCTGAAAAAAAAATATTTTTCCAAATTTTATTCTACGACTTTCTTTGTTTAGTTAACATACATGTTCATGCAAAATTTCAGTTTTCTAGCACCAACGGTTTCGTCGCTATGCCGTGGACAGACGGACAGACGGACATGGCGAAACTATAAGGGTTCCTTGTAGGTACTACGGAACCCTAAAAAGTGTAATTATACAAAAGTTTTAGATTTTTTTTATTACCAACAACTTTGCCATTCGACTTTTTTCAATAGGACTTTTAGTTTTGCCGGAAATCGAGAAAAAACGTTTTTACCCTTAAACCCCCATCCCCTTCCCGACCTCAGATCGCCCGTAAATTTAATTTACAGAGACACTTGTTTTGGCAATAGATCTTTTCATGAATTATTCCTATGCCTTATTTCAGGCTCGTGTTGGAAAAAGATTTCAAGGCTGCAGATATAAAATGGAGTCTGTTTGTAGCGGCTGCATTTAGTTTTAGATATGATAGTTGCCTCAGACCATTCCCACCAGCTTTTTTGAAGAACGGAATTAAGGATATGGATGAACTAGTAAGATTTTTGTTATTTGTGATTTAGGGTATGAAGTAGTTTGAGGGTTATTTTCAAACCATCATACTTCTAGTATTTCTACCCCAGTCTGGTGCGGAGACACAGAATAGTGCATATGTGCAAGAATCTGCTCTAAGTCTGTTTGAGAGATTCCTACGTGCTCTGCTATCATTTGCATAATGTAGTTTCAAAATATTAATTTACTTGTTATATTTGAAAGCAAATTGTGTGACTAAATGACTTATCACAAATTACACAGATGGCGCTACAACCAACAAGGTAAGTCTGAGATGGTAATTGCCTAGAAGACAAAAGAGCAGAGAGAAATTTCGAATCATTCAAAGCTGAACTAGCAAGGCTCATAGGGCGTTTACTCAGAAGTTCGAAGCCTGCTGGATTTTTAATTTTTCAACCTTAAAATTCTATAAAATACAGTGAACAGCACCAAGATATTTTAATTTCTAGTGTATGTTATGAGAACTTAGTGTTTAAGTGGCAAATGCAAAAGTTTTGACGATGATATCTTAGTGTTTAGGCATCAGCCGTTTCTACGATGATTGCTTCGTGTTTATAAAAATGGTATTAGCGTAGAAAATTAGGTACAGAAAGCAAGTTTCATACATCGCGCCTTCTAGTAACGGAAACATAGACCTCGCTCTCAAACAGGGGTGGACTAACCTGGGGCGAAAGAGAGACGGACTGCCCCGGGCACCAGGTCTATTTGGAGCTTTTAACCAACCTTTACTAGTCTATGACAATATTGCCAATATTATTGCATACGTACTGCTAGCCTAACCATTCATCATGTAAACCTCTGAAAACGCCATGTTCATAACCGCCATAAATCATATTTTTTTATAATTTCAGCTCTCAGTTATTACTGATGTTCCAGCTCTGGACTTAGTGCTGCAACAGCTGGATGACCTAGATAACTTGTCAAATATTAGCGACATAATTGATTTGCTATTCTATGTACTCGTAAGACTAAAGGAACCTATCTTGAAAACAGTTCCCACGGAAGTGGTATGCCTTTGTTAATTTTACCTACTTACGATATTTTTATTTTTCATCAAATGCCCGTCTGTCTGGTTCTACGCCTTGCTCCTTTTGGCCCCATTTGGTGGCATCCAAATAATACAATCGCGTTAATGAACCCAGCTTCGACTTTGATGATTTTTTTTATGGGTCATACTCAGAAAAAGTGTACATTTTAAATTTGCAACTAAACTGATAAGTAACGAAACTGAGAATTGCCGTCACGAAACTGATGTCATAAGGTATGGTGCACATGGATTGGACAAATAAAACACGTGATTATATTTGGCTTATAATCAGTCTAATTCTCAAAACTAATAATAATTTGCATAAAATTAAATAGCTATCAGCTGCCTGCGGCTTCGCTCTACCTACCCTACCTATCCTACTTACCCTACCTACACTACCTACAAAAAACAAAAACACCTTGTCTGGACATTTACACTCAAAATAAAACAGGAATCACACAAATTGATCAAGTCGTTCTCAAGTTATGCGCGTAAACATTTCGGGGATTCATTTAAAGAAAAAGATTGTTTGCTGGAGCTAATATTCAATGCCTTTTGCAAATAAAAATAATACATGCATATTTCCTATAGTTACGGTCTTTCTGACTGTGTGAACTAAACATAAAAAATTTCAGATTCGTAACGTAACGCAATTTAACGAAAATGAGACTAAAATCTGATAAATTATAACCTCTTAAAATATTTTTACGTAAACCACGTGTTTATTTCGCAAGCACTAGGCGTATTCGTTAAGCTAATACAAAAAATATGCCAAGATCAACATGAAGTAAACAAAAATATAGTAAACTTACCACAATAATAGCTGTTTATCACCCTGAGGTATTTTTTGTAAATATTTACTTGATACACGTCTCGACTTGACGACTGCGGCGAAAACATAATGGCTACCGTGACAGTGATTTTGACGTAAGTATTAATGATGGCAGAATAGGAAAACAAAATATACCAATTTAATTAATTGCGTTTCAAACTTTAATACGTGTTACTAACCCTGAGTAACGAAATATCATAATTTTGGGACCAAATTAGTTTAGTTAAAATATTTTTTTTATAAATGATTTAGTAATAAAATTGGTCCTAATTGGTTACCTGATTCATCAAGAATAATATAGCCACAATCAATGTTAACTAAAGCAATAAATACTCGTAACAATTTATCTCTGAAAATGTGTAATGGTCATTGGGACACTCAAAAAATGTATAATGATATTTTATGACAATGTTTTGACATTCAAAAAATATACTCTTATAACAAAAAAATATATTTAAATACCAGAAAAATCATCATATTAATAGATTAACATAACAAAAAGAGAGGGGAAAAAGAAAAATATCATAATATTAGATATTGACTTCAATATAAAGTAGCGGGACAAGAAAAGATACCAAATGTACACTTTTTCTGAGTATGACCCTTATATTCTGCAATATCGCAAACTTTGGAGCAAGTAAAACACATTTTGGAGCGAGGAGTTTCCTATTTAGAGGGGTTAGGTCTTCTGAAGACAATCTAGTTTTGACCAGAAAATAAAACACATTAAATTGCATTGTTACCAGAATAAAATAGGTATGCCAATTTACCATTTGTGACGACGACGACGTCACGAATGACGTATCACACAGTTGAAAAATTTAGGGTTCTGGTATAGGTCGCGTCATGTAAAAAGAACGCTGGCGGTCAAGCTGCGCATTAGGCGATTTTTCGGACTATTAAGTGGTATGAGGTGCGGCGCAGGGCAGGCGGGTCACGCGCCGCATGCTTGCCGGTGCGCTATTGTTTCATCATTCATCAGTCAACCTTTGGCTTCCGTGCTGTGTCCACGTCATATTCGTTCTCAAAATACCATCGCGCACAAAAGTTTTTATTAACGAAATGGTTTTACACAGAAAAGTGAGAAAAATGATTTATGATGTATATTGTTTTATGAAGAGAGAGGCTGATAATAATGCAGTTGATAATTTAAAACAATGTATGAAACGGACCGCAGTGGCAACAAAATGTTCTGAGTCTACAGTAAGACGAATTGTAAAAGGTTCAAAAGATTCAGAATTCCTTACTGTCTTCGGAACTCCCGGAAAAAATAAAAGAATCAAACAAAAACCAATAACAGACATTGACAACTTTGACCAGGGTGTTATAAAAAGAATCATCCACAATTTCCACGTCACTGAAAATGAATTGCCTACCATAGACAAGTTGCGAAGGAAGTTACAGGATGACCTTAATTTTCAAGGATCTGCAGCAAGTCAAGCAAGAATGGAAGGAGAATCAAAATTACTTTAAATTTTTGTAATTAGATTAAACATTTGAAACTGAATTAAACATGTTTTAAATTCTATTTAATGATATTTTACCTAATAAATTTTGCAATGTACTTCCCGAAAACCAATATACGAAGCCGCGAGCGACAAGCTAGTTCAAAAATAAAACAATAGGTAGCTAGTACTTTCGTGCGCGAGTGTACCAATGCGCAAACACCCCCCCCCACCACTTTCTTCCAGCGTTCTTTTTACGTGACGCGACCTATAAGAGGCGACCGTAGCTGGATGACTAAAGCGGCTGCCCGGTGTGCAGTAAGGTCGCAGGTTCAAATCCTGCCGGTCCCATATCTTTTTCAACTGTTTCTTAGTACATGTTGTTGCAAAATTTTCATTTTAAATATAGCTTTGTTATTTTAGCACGATGCCGTTTTGTTGAATACTCCGTCCGCTCCCACGGCACCAAAACCACAATATATATTTCAAGTTGTTAGCTCCTGCAAATCAACTGCAGAAACTAAATGGAAAGAGCTGTCAAATAATCATAATATTTTTTTTGCTTATCATGGCAACAGATTGGAAAATTTTTACACCATTCTAAATTTCGGTCTGCAACAACACCTCAACAAGGTAGGTACATAACTTATGTTAAGTTATGTTCAATTAACACTTACTACTTAATTGTCAACTTAAACTAACTTGAGTTTAAGACGGTGCGTTGGTGAAATCGGCACTAACTTGCCTACTTTAACAAGTATCTTCAACTCATCTTCTTAAATTTTCTGTACTTAGATAAGTAACGAATTATTTATTCTATAATTATGTACCTTTTAATTGAAATTTAAATAAATTTAATTATCTAGAACACATCGCTTGGGAATGGCGTATATTTGTCGCCTGATCTAAACATAAGCTTACCATATAGCCATGGAGGCTTTGGATGGGGCGCCAGCTGCATTGGTGGTCATCTGTCCTGCGTAGCTATGTGTGAAGTGATTGACGCTCCGGAAGGCATCAATTATCAAAAACCTGTTACAAACGAAGGTATGTTTTTTGCCACTGGTCATTATGATCTGAACAGTACAGAGTCGATAGAACATTTTTGAGAACTTCTGTATCTTCTCGATTTTAAAATAGATAAATACAGAAGGCATACTCATGTACGTTCTTCTCATTTTATATCTACATTCAGTGGTCGGGCGTGGGTACGCGCATGCTAACGAGAGTGGTCTAAGTGGTCTTAGAAATCGTGGTTATCTGTTTGTGAGTGATGTCTTTGTGTGCGTTTCTCGAGCGCGCGTTGTATGTTGCTTGCATTCTGTTCCGTATTCTGAGATGCCGTCCTATCGCTCTCCTACTGAGCTATCCAAGCCATGCTCCGAATCCCTTAATTAAGTAAACCTTTTTTTATTCAATTTTAGGCACAACGCTTCTTCTTTGTCAGTAGTGAGTACCGTAGGCGTTCTGCCGTATCATATTTGCTTTGTGGCTTCACTTTTCCGTGTTCGTCCATCTATCCTCCATCTACCTTTTTTAATTTACCTATGGTATTAAGTATACAATTATTATTTTTCACAGGAGATGGTGTATATGAAGATGATAAAAGCAAACTACTGTCGGATCAAAATTGCGATGCACAGATGACACAATACATTGTCACAAATTGTGATCTAGTAAGAGTGCGATACATGCTCGTTTATGCGAAACAGCCTGCCTCAATGCGTATTCCTACAACAAACTTCAATAGGAATGGTAATTAACTACTTTATAATAAGGAAACAGTAATCCTACTAAACCTAACATTTGGTCCTGTGTCACAAGTGTGAGTTTTGCTGACATTTTTGCTATCCAACCAAAATAAGTAGGTATAAAAGCATTAACTCTGACTGTTGTAATATCTTTTTTTTATAGCTGGCGGGTTTCGTCAGTGGCTTTCCAGGCACAAGCTATTTTCAATACTGCTTGGCTACGGACTAATGTTGGCCACCATCGGCTTCGCTAATAACCAGCCTATTCACTATTACTATAAAATATTACTGAAGAAGCTCGACATCGCATTTAGTACAGTAAAAGTTTAAGAAAAAGGGTGGGCGTCCTCATCGTGAAATGGTGAAGTTAAATTAGCAAGTCGTTAGATATTTCTTTTACTTACTTTTTTTTTTATTTACCTACCTACTTGTAATTCACTTTATAATATAATACTAAATTTGAATCTAAACTTAAACCTTTGTATTGTACTTACTTTAATCTTGTATTAAAAAATCAGGTTAGGCAACCTTTGTTTCCGTACCTAATTTTCCCATTTAATAGTTAGTTCGTAGTTATAGTATTTAAAATCACAATGTGTATTGTTGGTGAAATTAGAACAATGATGTCCAGTCATTGTAACGTTTCTATCGTCATGGACCAGAGAGCAATCATTGTACGATCATTTTTTGTGTCGTTGGTTAATGCAGTACATGACATTATATTATGTAAAGGTACCTACAGAATGTTGGTCTGTTAAATATATCGCATGCATGGTACATTATCACGCGCAGTACACAGTGACAAAACATCGGTTTCAAACTGCGGCCGTCTGCCCTGGTGACAATACCGATCAATAATATAACAGTTCACAAAATTTTAAATAGGTTAAAAGAGTTAGTGTTCAGTGGCAAAATGTTGAATTTTGTAATGTTTACTTTATGGTTTGTGCTTTGCATATTTGCAAAAGTGCTAGCCCAGGATCCTGTCGCTAATATACCGCAAGGTCGGATAGTAGGAGTAAGTATCCACTATATTTTTAAATATGTCCAGTATCTTTACTTTTTTTCTTATAATATTCTGATCGATGAATATTACGATTTTCCAGATAAAAGCTTTTACTGAAGGCTCTTTGAAACCCGTAGAAATTTATTACGGAGTGCCCTATGCAACTGCTCCCAAGGGCCGATACAGATTTTCGGTAACCAATCAATTATTATCTTAATTATACAGGTGTAGTCGATAAGTGTGACCAGGCATTATTCCGTAACTATTGTGTACAGGCGCCAGAACGGCATTCTGGTTGGAGACGGACATTTTTTGCTCATCGGATCCCTCCTCATTGTCCGCATATCGGAGATCAAGAAAAGGATAATTATAACGAAGACTGCCTATTTCTCAATATTTGGACGCCTCGGGTGAGATAACTGAAATTTAAAAATTGGATGTTTATACTAATTTTAACTTTTAATCCATATCAAATTTTTTCTAGGTAGAGCTCTGACGGTAAAACACTGCCAGTTGTTGTGATATTATACAGCGAATCATGGGTGAGGGGAGGCATACCTTTGCCCTGCCAAGAGCTTGCATCGGAAGGAGTAGTGGTGGTGACTGTCATGTACCGCTTGCATTTGCTTGCGTTTTTTACTCTTAGATCAATATCAGCACGCGGTAATTTGGCCCTTCTTGATCAGTACTTGGCTCTGCTATGGGTGCGCGATAATATTGCAGCATTCGGCGGAGATCCCACCCAAATGACTGTTCTAGGCTATTCTGCTGGTGCTGACAGTGTTCTACATCAAATAACTTCACCTCGATCAGTAGGTATGAGTATTAATAACTTTTGACATACCTCCCAATGATTGTTATTTGAATAATCATTGAGAGGAACAATTATTAATACATTATATTAATAATTGTTCCTCTCAATGATTGACATATTATTAATTTAGATATTATTTTATTACTATTATTATTGAATTGATATTTAATTGCCGGCTTCACATCCTATGAATTTTATTTTTATCTTATTATTTTTGGTGTGTTCATTTTTAATCCTTTTTTTGGTTTTGAATAATTAACATTTTTTTGCCTTTATGGTCTAATGGTTAGCTTCGCGGTGAGAAATGCATATACATCTGGTTCGATTCCCGGGTCGGTCGATGTGTTATTTGTGAACTTTCCGTCAGGAAATTCAGTTGGAATTGTGCCCGGTGGTTGGCGATAGGCTCACCCCCTATCCCATGGGACCTAAACATAACAAATGAAATGTGGGCGTGATTTTTGTCACCTGTTACCTACATAATTACTGTAATGGCGTGTAATGATAGTAACCAATAAATGAATTTATGAGTTTTATGTGGATGAAGGCAGACTAAATAAATATTTGAAAATTACATGATTGCTAAACTTTTTATAATTCTATTTTTTTCTATGTCAGGTTTATTTCAAAGAGCAATAATAATGTCACCGTTTGACATTTGGAACGCGATAGATGAACGGAGGGCTATGGAAGGCGCTGAAGTGGAACGTATCTCCCGGGACATAGCTAGTTCGCTGGGATGCAATAGCGATACAGATCAGGAAATTTTGCGTTGTATGCGAGACCGGCCCTTAAAAGATATAATGTCGCTCTATTCGGTAACATTAACCGCCATTATTTTATAACTTTCCATTTTTTCTAGTCAATTAATCCTGCCTACTTAAGATAGGAACAAATTTAATGGATGAACGTTACGTCACGAAATGACGTAACATACAGTTGAGAAATTTAGGATTCTGGCAAGAGGCGACCTTAGCTGGATGGTTAAAGTGACTGCCCGGTGTGCAGTAGGTCGCAGGTTCAAATCCTGCCGGTCCCATATCTTATTCAACTGTTTCATAGTATAATTTGCTAAATATGCTATAAAAATAATCAATTAGAAACTAATGAAACTACTAACTTTGTTTCAAATTGATTGCAGAATGAAACCTGGGTCCAAGCCATGCAACCAATACCTGACACATTTTTGCCGGCCACCGAACAGTTTCTCCCAAATTCATTATTGTCAGCTTTGTCAACGGCTGCGCAACCGAATATGCAACTCGACGTTTTACTCGGAGCTAACGACCTTGAAGCATTAAACTACAATGGTGAGGTTTTCAGTGAAACTCAAGGCTAATAACAGTTAAATACCTATCATATCAGTAATCATGATTTTTCTATTTCAGATGATAAACACGACGAACTCATAAAACTTGGCAAGTCGTATGTTTCCGAATATTTGAATGAAAAGGCGATACCTGAAAGTTTACGACTTCTTTCATTGGACCAACCATCTACCTTGCCAATGGTTACTATTTTTGTAAAAAAATTAAGCACAGCTCATTCCGCACAAGTCGCATTTTGCTTATTCCGCACATATTCCCTCAAAAATAATACTATTGTGTGATAGTGATGATAGTCAAGTGTTATATATTGCCTTCTCCCACAAAAGATTATTATCTTATCACTAATTAGGTAACAGTACCTTCTAGCTAGCGCATTTCTTAGGTCTGCATTCAAATCGTGGGCATACTATACCTACTTATCAAATTATTTATTTAAAGTTGATAGAAGCAATTCGATGGGAGTATTGGAATGAAAAATCAAGAAAAAGTACAAACATACTAAATGCTCTAGAATATCTTGGTAGAATTGAATCTGCAATGAAATGGAGTGCAGGTATTGCACTTGTCGCAGCACGAGTGGCAAGACGATTAAACCGGCTCTATGTCTATCGTTATTCACAGCCAGCCGGGGTTGATCTTCGAGGACTGCAATATAATTTTACAGGTGAAATAATTATCTCATTATTATTCTTTCGATAGTATAAAAATTAAGATCGATCCGATCTGATAAAAAAAAATGGCTTTGTCGTTTACGCTAATATGGCGGCAAGGAATCTTTTTATTATTAGTAGTATGCATATATAATATCTGAATATGAAACAGGTGCAGTTCATGGATCGGATCTAGTATCACTATTGGGAGATGCTATGATGCTTCAAGTAGCGCGTCGACCAGCTACAATTGAAGAAAAACGAATATCAGTGGTGTTGCGGCGACATATCGTCAACTTCATTAAATTTGGGTAATACAAATTATCCAAATTTACTTAACTTTACTAGTAAACTGAAAACAATGGTTTTTAGTTTTTTGTTCAGAATCAGTAACTAACCAAATCCATGCCACCAGATTTATGAGAAAATACTATACTACTTACTTACTTCATAGTCGAATCTAAATGTTAAGAGTAGCAAGCCATGATCAGGGTCAGGTTACTCAATACTTCGCGATCGCATTGCTTTGACCATTTTTTTTCGTCCACCGTCCGTACCTCACGTGCTCACGTCCTAAATAGTGGAACCAAGCTGTTGTTTCGATAAATGTCGCTAAGTCGCATCCACCCGCATTTTGACTGGTTTGACCGTGTCATTTCTGACATGTTAGGCGCTTGCAAGAGGTGGTATGGAGAAGTAGGACGAAAAAAATTAGGCCCTCATATAGCAAATGCGTAGTAGGTGTGACGTTAACGAGGTATGACCTAACTGTCTATAATTTTAACAGGAAACCGGCGGCAGACGGTCTTTGGGATCAATATAAGACAGGAGATGCAAATATTTTTGACATACGTGCACAAGAAACCGCCAGAATAAAATATCACAGTGTTGATAGAGATATCAGATTTTGGCTTCAATACCTTCCTGAGCTATCCAACCACTTAAAATCTGCTGAAAAAAATGAACAGCTTACTTTGGATAAAGGTAAAATTCAGATAATGAAATAATTTTTCTGCTTGAATATTTTAAACCATGGAGGCGTAGATGCATCTTTAGAAGCTTCAAAATACATCAAATACATCTTAAGCAGAGCTAAGAGTGTACTGAACTGATTTCTGTCCACGAGGTGTATTGAAATCAGAAAAACAATGTCTCTTTATTTGAAATACGTAGATATCTAGTATAGTAATACTTAATTACAATTAACATAACATAATAAAACATCACGCATATATTACAAGAGTGTGGCAGAGGTGTACAACACCCACACTTTACCTGTTATGTTTAGGTCTCATGGGATAAGCCATCGCCATCCACTGGGCACAATTCCAACCCCGTTCTGCTATGGTGAATTTCCTAACGAAAAGTTCACAGAAGAAATTAAATTCATTTTAATTGCAGGTGAACGTAGACTACGAGGTGGAGTGTTCGCAATGTGTGGTGTGGCGGTCGTGCTACTGTTACTGTTATGTGTTAGTGCGATAATGTTGCACAAACAGCGTTCAAGGCGTTTCACTGTCACTGATGATATTAACCAACAAGTTCAAAAATAAATTAAGTACCAATATATTTGCAGTATTTTTTGTCCCGGTAAAATAAAAGCATATTAGTTTTTCTTTGTGGGTAATATAAATTATATAACGTATACATTATTCCCGCGTGCGCTTGCGGGCTTGCAGTTTCTACTACTGAATGCTTTAATTTAACGTCTACGATGCCATAATAGGCAGTAAGGAGTAGGTACACCTATATCTATTACTGCTGCTAAAGTATAAAGAGCGCATGCGGATTTAGGAATTCTCTTGCTTAACATTTTAGGGTCAATTTCAACAAGCGACTATTTTTTGTCATTTCGGCGGACTTTTTTAATTTCAATGCTATCTATATATTTTAAGTGAAAAATTAAACTTTAGTCTATTTATAACATTGTGTGTGAGTGGACATCAAATAACATCAAAACTTACATAAATATTAAAGGATGAATTTTTTAGAGTCCACTGAATTGAAAAGTGTCTACCGAAATGATAAAAATACCCACCGAAATGATAAAAATACCCACCGAAATGATAGACTGTGCACCGGAATGAATTAAATCCACCAAAATGATACAGCTATGAACAACCATGCCGGGCAGCCAGGGTTCCGTACTTAGGTAGGTTTGATTTTAACTAATTTTAGATAAACACTTAGACAGGACAGTACACAGTTATTTTAATATCATCATTAATATACAGATATTACAGTAAGTAATATATATATATAATTATTTGAGGTTACAATAACCTCAAATAATTATATATATAACATATTAAGTCGGCGCCAAATTACAAAATCAAAAATACCAATTAAAACCGTATTTACCGAAATAATTGTTGAAAAAGTCACAAAATTAAATACCAATTAAAACCGTATCAGCAATTATGTGATTTGGCGCCGACTTCAAAAAAATATAATTAATTGGTATTACATAATTATTTGGGTTTATTGTTTTAAACAAATTAATATAAAGGTAAGCAAAGTTTAGCGAATATTTTATTTTTTACTTTTGAGTTATTTTTCATATAACGTTTTATTTTATTTACTTATTTATTTCGTATAATTTTATCAGATATAACGTTCACTTAATCGAAAATCATTAGGTATAACGTTTAAAATATATATAAATCCCTTCAATATGGTTAACACCCTGACTCAGAGCACCCCTAGGACAGGTTAGCCTATCCCGCTTTAGCTTTCGTGGTTATTTTTTTTAACCACCAAGAAATAGATACCACATCAATAGGGGTTCTGTCGGGCTCAACTGACAGATGCCAAGTGTTGCACAGGTTAGTATTTATGATAAAAAATTCTATGATAAATCTATTAACCGTGATATAAGTTTTAATTAGGCGTTTTTATCATATTATAAATATTTATTTTGTCTTTTGAGAAGTATATCAAATGATTTTAGATACAACATATCAACTATTTGACTACCATTAACTACTAACTAACTGATATTGACTGATCATTATATCAAGTAAAATTATTATTTATTTGATAGATCTAATAAAATTTTGAAATTTGTTATTATATCAAATAGTATTTACTCATTATAAATTATATAAAAATAAAGGTTAGTTAAAAACTTAAAATGAATGTAAACGCTCGAAAAAATATTTAATATAAAAATAAAATAAAAATATTTAATAATTAATCTACACTGTCGTGACTCACACACTCATCACATTATCGTTTAGCCGAACAAATTGAATGTGTAAGTAAAGTATACACATGTACTAACTACATAGATATATATATATATATATATATATATATATATATATATATATATATATATATATATATTATATATCTTAAACAAAAATATTACACAACAAATACACTCGAATAATCTAATCTGCACTAGTAAAAGTACATAACAATACTATGACTTTGTATTTGACACAAGGATCCCTAAAACTGTATGGTTTTATCATTTCGGAGATACATTTCATTCCGGTGGACTGTAATTGGTATAACAGTCCACTGAATCCACTGAAATGATAACAAGGAGATGATAAAATAGAGGTTAGTTCTACATTTACTCCGAAATAAAATTATTAAAAAATATATGAACACTACTCAAACAAAACAGTACTTACGGCGAATATAATACACAATTTTGAAACAAATTAAATGAAAATAGCACGAGCTATAACAGCTACCGAAATGAGCATATTTTTGTCCCCATATTACTGAAATGATAAACTTACTTTTTTGGCGGGAAACTGCAAGACGTTGGGGCCGGTGCGTACGCGCCGAGAGCTCGAGTCGGACTGATCCGAAGTGAAGAAAGGTGAGAGGGGCGTAACAACGCAATTTTGACGTGGTTATTTTACTAAAACTTACTGTCCTCCAAAATGATAACTTTTTGCCGGACAAAAGTTGACTGCCTGTCAAATCCATGAGAAAGAAGATAAACAAACAAAAATGGTTTTATTTGATCGAATATATTATAATTTAATGATAAAACAACCGATTTAAATCCATATTATGAATATATTTGCAGGGGAAGGTATTTTATGAGCGGATTTGGGTGCGGGACAGGCCACCGTGATGATAAAATGACACTTTGTAATTTTTTTTCTGGTATAATTATTGGGTAGAAATCAATGATTTTATTTGCCAAGGTAGGGAAGTACTTACTTTATTGAGAAAAAATATATAAAATAAAAAATCAGCACATTGCACTACCATTCTCAGTTTTGCCATGTATTTTTATTGCTTGTGCAATTCACCCTTTAATATGTTGCTTCTAAATTTATTTTTTGCACGATGCCTTATTCTAAAATACAGTTTTTAAATTTTTTGTCTGTCTGTCTGCTTATTTGATCAGGTAATCTTCTAAACGGTTGGACCGATTACAATAAAATTGTGTAATATAGTAATGTTTATTTCTTTAAATAATATTAAAATATGAATATTACTGAAAAAAATATCTATAATTATAAAAAATCTACTTTTCTGATTCGTTATCCAAATTTCGTAATCTTCCTATAGTATAATTATATTCTACTAGTTTCCCAAACTTTTTTTCTACTACTACGTTGGCAAAAAATTACAGAAATTGCCGTAAAAAATATGTGTTGCCAATTTAGCGACTTTCTCGCACAGACTTGTGCATTGTCGCTACATTTGGCGACTTATGGGTATGTCCTAGTGACAAAAAACATTAACATATAGGCTGTCAAGAAAGAGTTGAAATTAATAGGGGCGCTAGAGTGCTGTTTTGCTGTTTTACTGTTCGTATGGCAACCCACAACACACATTCACTTCCCAGGACTTGATACTTAGCTGTATATAAAAAAAAAATATTCTATTATTACCCATTATATCGAAAGCTGTAGCTAAGCGTTAAACGTCGGTTTAACACGATGAAATCGGCACTAAGTAATAGTAAAAATAATGTTATTAATTTGTACAGCCAGCAGTCATAAATTAGGTTCCGTTTCCAGACTATTTTGCCAAGCTGATTTGTGGTTTTACTGTCCTCTGTTTTTATCAATAACCAGAAAATAAAAGAAAAATATATTTGAAAATATTTTATTTTAAGTATTTGAAGAAATCTTTCTTTCTATACATATTATTAAATTGCCTCGTTGGTCTAGTGGTTAGCGTTAAAAAAAAATAACTTTTTGTCTAATAGCACAAAAATCAAAGTTATCTAACACTTTCTTCGGACGACCTCTTCGGTTTTTTCCTGGTGTAAGAAATACGCCTCTATTTTGTGCTCCTCCTCGTGCAATTCTTCGAATAGTACTTACTGATTTACCTGAATTATGTAAAAATCATAGATATAGCAGAAAAGATAAAGCAGTCCGAGCCATTTCGGAGTGAGGGGAGGGTTGAACCTCTAAACACCTCCCCTGGCTACGCCCATGCGTGATATTATTTTATGTTATTTACAACTGGACCCTGTTAAGCAAAAAAGATCCAACCAGCAATTTCTAGAAAAATGAGATATATATATAGTAAGAATCTACGAATCTAATTTTATATACGCAAAAAAGATCCAGGCAGTCTAACAACATTTACCGAACAAACCTCTATGCCACTAAAGTTACCAAAACACGTTTAGCGCTTTAAGAAAAAAACTAACAAAATCCATGATTCTTGGATCGATAAAAATTTAAAAATTTAATTTTTTTTTATTTTTTTTTAATCCAAACAGGTTGGATCCTTTCAGCAAAATATATATACTCTTACAAACGTCTTATCAAATTAAGTTTTTAAAAAGAGACACACTTACAATCCTAACCTCTATTTAATTATTCAAATAATCTTTACATGAGCAAAATCACAAAATAACCCAAATCAGAACTAAAAGTAACTAAATTAGCACAAATAACAAAAACACTTCAGAGCACAACCGTCCCGCCGTCCGAGCGCCGACGCAAAAGTGAAGTGTCGCCCCGCGCTGCTCCGTTCTCGTATCGTTATCCCTTCCACCTGACGTCATCGCGCCGATGTACTAGGTTGAGAGGGGTTTTCCTCTAAGACGGCCGTTCCTGACAGCTGAACGGCCTCGTCAGCTTGGATTTCAGCAGCAGCATCAACATCATTCTCTTCTGAAATGTTAAAACAACATTGTAGTGATGTATTATTTTGGCTTTGGATACTCATTGCAAACGGACAGCAAGCGTGCACTCAAGCAATCCCCTTACAAAGGGTAACCAAAGCAAGAAGGCATCATTAATGAGGAGCTCTACTCATAAATGACGTCAGCAAACATAATATGAGCAATAGTAAAACAAGAAGCTCTCGAAAGTGGCCCTCTGGCAACCGCCAGGACAACACACAAATAATAGCAAATCATGAAGCCACTTCCGAGGCCCTCTGATAAACCTCCGCATCGAGGAGTATCAGGACAACACACAAGGTCACCTCCGTGACGTTCTGGCTACCCCTCAAGGGCCCCAGGTAAACAACACAGCTCACTGACCAGTCCCGAAGAATGCCTCGCATGCATCCGGGGTCCACTCACCCCGCCACTGAACCATATGTTCTGCGGCGCTCTGAGTCTTCTTTCCATATGAGCCTGCCAACAACTCAAGCTCGTATCGGTGATGAGGCAGTGCCCGGACAACTTTGTACGGACCACGCATCCCGGAATCTAGTTTGCCGGTACTTTGTGAACCTTTGCCGACGAACACGAAACTGCCAACAGAAAAAGAACGGGGCTGTCGACGGCCCTGATTAACGTAGGCGTCCTGTCGTCGCTGGTTGGCGGCAAGCAGTTCCGAGACCCTCTGTCTCCTCAGAGTCTGCAGGGCTTCTCGGTTCGGATGAGAGTCGCTCAGCGCAACGTCTCGGACCAGCGATCGTAGAACCGGAGTGGTTCCTTCAACACCGGTCAGCAGCTGCAGAGCAGAGGTGCGAGTTGTTGCCTGCTTCGTGATGTTAAGAGTTAGCTGCACTTTCCATAAGATGTTGGACCAAGAAACACACTTGTTGTTAACCTCTATGCGCAGCATGTTGAGGACTGTGCGGCAGTAGCGTTCGACTTGGCCGTTCTCGCGATGCATCTCAGGTGTGATAAAGTGTATAGAGGACCCAAGCTCAGTTACCCATTCTTGAAACGCAGCACTTTCAAACATCCTAGCTCTGTCACACACTATAGTTGTCGGAGTGCCAAACAGTGAGACGGCATTGGAAAACACCCTTTTCAATTCGTCCGCGTCTTGCCGATATAACGCGTACAATAAGCAAAATTTTGAAAACGAGTCTACAACTATGAGGATGTATTTATAACCGTTGGACTCTATTAACGGCCCAAGAACATCGGCATGTAACATGGAAAAGGGGATGTCCGGTTTTGTCCAAGACTCGATTGGTTGGTGAGGTGCCCGGGGCACTTTCTTATGTGCTAAGCAAACGATACAATGGCCAACATACTTTTTAACAAAATGTCTAAGGCCAGGAAACCAAAAGTGACGCAGTATCAAATCGACAGTCTTATCGACGCCTATGTGATCATGATCGTCATGAAAGACTCTTAAAAGACTAAGCCTATGCCCTTTCGGTATGAAACACAGAAGGCGCGAGTCTTCACCAGTAGGCGTGTACTTATAGTACAGCAAGTCATTTTTAATAAAAAATCGATTGCTATCTAACTGGCCCTCTCGAACCTTCTGCATTAGATCCTGAGTCTCCAAGTCGGCAGTTTGAGCAATTTTCGCCCAGTTTCGTGGATTTTGGATTTGGAACACGTGAGCAGGCTGTCTGCTAAAAAAGTCAGCGTGCTGCATGTTGCAACCCTTTCGGTACTCCAAAGAAAACTGAAAATCCTGCATGTAAACCCACCAGCGAGCTACACGAGGCAGTAAATCCTTCTTTCGTTCAGTTAATTTTAAAGAATTGCAATCAGTAACAATTTTGAATTTTAAACCGATCAAATAATGCCGAAAGTGTTGTAAAGCACGTACCACAGCTAAGGTCTCTAATTCGTAACTGTGATATTTTGATTCCGCTCCCTGAGTGGACTTACTGTAATACCCGACAACTCGCTTACGCTTTCCTTCATGTTCCTGAAGCAAAATAGCCCCGAGTCCTATCGAACTAGCGTCGGTGTGTAGTTCTGTGGGCAGACTAGGATTGAAAATTGCTAAAACTGGCTCCTCAGTTAAACACTTAATGATATAGTCGCGAGTGACATCTTGTTCCGGTCCCCAGACAAAAGGCACGCCTTTTCTCAGTAGCTTGGCAATACAAGCAGTCTTTGAGGCATATCCAGCAATGTACCTGCGGAAATAACCTGCCAGCCCCAAGAACTGACGCACCTCTTTTACATTTGTGGGTTTCGGGGACTTAACTAGAGCCTCAGTTTTACTCGGACTCGGCCGTACCTGACCATGTCCAATTAGCCGTCCTAAGTATTCAACCTCCGTATCTAAAAACGTACATTTCTTCAGATTGACCGAGAAACCTGCCGCTGAGAGGGTTCTCAGAACCTCTCGCAATACCTTTAAGCCTTCCTCGATTGAATTGGTCATGATCAGTACATCATCAATATAAGTCAATACATGGCCAGTGTCTATAAGGTGCTTGAGTGTCTTTGTGATAATGCGCTGATACACGACAGGGACGTTAGCCAGCCCATAGGGCATTTTCAAATACTCATAATGCCCTTCAGGCGTCACAAAGGCAGTTTTACTTATGGAGGCATCGTCTTTCATTGGCACCTGATGAAAGCCAGTAGCCATGTCAAGACTTGTAAAATAAGTGAAGTTGCCTAATTTATCGATGTGGTCATCGATTAGTGGCAATGGAAATCTCTCCTTAACAGTGACCGCGTTTAAGGCTCTGTAGTCTACGCACATCCTATCCTCCCCGCTCTTCTTCTTTACGAGGATGATAGGACTTGAGTAGTCTGATTGGGATTCTCGTATGATGCCCTTACTCAAAAGATCACTAATTATGCCGCGAACGCGTAACTTCTCGTCTGCAGAAATCTTGTACGGTCGATAACTTATCGCGCTGTCACTGTTTAGCCTAATCTCCATGCTCCCAGTGTTTACTGTGGAGGTCGCTGTGCCAGTGGTGAACGTTTCAGAAAACTCGTCAATCAAAGATAACAAACGTTTCTTGTCATCACCAACTAAGGGCGTGTTCACTTGGTCAGCCAGCTCCACAGACGACACATTGTACACTTGATCAACTCTCATCAATCGTTGAGAGTCACTCGTCCTAATGTAGGTGACACCATCGCGATTTAAAATGTCAGTTCCTACCAAGATAGGTGCCTGAATGCAATCTGGTGGTATTACATAAAGATCCGCCTCTAATGATAATTCAGGGAATTCTATTATTGTCTTAACAAAAAAAGTAGACTCGATATCTTGACTACCAATACCTCGCAATCTACGGTAGGTTGGCAATTGATTAAAACTAAAATGCTTTAAAACCGATCTAGAAATAAGTGAAATATCAGTATCATGTGCGCGCGCGAGACAACAACACGCCGTTCGTTTGCTCCGCAAATATTTTAAAACTTTAGTGGTTTAATGTTTAGCTACAGTGTTAAACTTTGCATAGTATTGTGGTGGGAACTGTGACGAGTACTGTGTTTGTTATTTTATAACAATCGGTCTTAAAACACCTAAGATATAAGCAAAAAACTGTTTAAAGTTTAATAACGGCCGCGTACCTGTCGCGGCTATCGCTTGCCCGCTCGACTGTGTAAGTGTGTGCGTGTGCGCGCCGTGTCAACCGTTGGTCATCGCGTCGCGGCCCGCTTGCCTATACCTAACATTAAGTCCAGCGTTTCAAACAGCTGTTTGCCTGCCGCTTGCTGTCTTGCGCTTGGTGTTATTTGTGCATTTTTATAACCTGAGCCTGATAATGAATTGCGCTGCATGTTGTTGTATTATTAAGGGTGAGGAAGAATATCTACAATGCACTATTAATAGTTGCAATAAAAACTATCATGTTCTTTGTGCTGGTGGCAACACTTTTTCTGCTGAATGTCGCTCTTCATGGATTTGCCCAGAGTGCCGCTGTGCTGCAAAAACAGGAGGTGACAACAGCTTCACTACTGTTGGTTCTGCAAAGAAACCCCCTGAGTCACGTGATAGTAACGTCACATTAAGGAGGCGTGCGGTGCCGTCACTTCCTGTAGACGAGTGTTGTACTTTTAACCCAACGAATGAGATCTTAACGGAGGAAATAAATAACTTAAGGCAAGAAATGCAGGCTATGAGGGAACAAGTTAGTATTGCGGTATCATTAATGGCGAGTTACGAAACTAAGATGGCCATTTACTCCACTGAGATAAGAGAACTTAGTTTTATGCTTGCAGCCACTACTGCCAACACAGCAGCAGTAGCAGTCCCTTCGGAGTCATGTAAACCTTTTTGTGATGTAACCAAAAATGCACTGGATACCCTTGCACCAAAAGCTCAGGCAAATAAAAATCTTCCATCACAGTCGCAGCTTATGTCTCCTGAACCCATTACCTTATCTCAGTCAGAGCCTGTTCCTCCTGAAAATAATGCATTCACGCAGTCTAAAAACACCACAGCAACACGAGCACCTAAAAAGCGCAAACCGAAAAAGGCGAAATCGGGTCAAAGCCACGGAATCTCTCGCCCAACTATTACTCAACCCTTGCACGAGCGTATTGAAACCTCTTCTGCAGACAAAGGAATGGCAGATCATACCATCATTAGCCAGCTAGTGCAACAGCCGGACGATCTTGAACCATGGACGGAAGTAAAGCACAGGAAATCCCAAAGAGCAACTTCACTGTGTGGTAAGGCAGGTCCAGCCATAACAAAACTAAAAGCTGTAGAACCGCGGAAGTACATACATTTGTGGAACATGGAATCTGATGCCGAGGCAATCAAAGACTATTTGCGCCAACTTTGTCCCACAGGAACGTGCACAGTACAGGAGTTGAGTCCCAGAGGAAATTACAAATCATATAAGATAGGTATCCCCATTGCTGCCTATGATTTTTGTTTCTCAGCCGATGTTTGGCCAGTTAATGCCAAAATCAAGGCTTGGATCCCGTACCAAAGACCAGCTTACGTGAAGGAGCTCCCGAAAACGACTGCAGCTACCGCACGCATTGAACAGCCTTTTCGTGTCTTCAAATAAGTGTAAAAAAATGGTTAGTTTAAACGTGTTGTATCAAAATGTTCGTGGTTTGAAATCAAAGTTGAAAATGTGGCGTAACAATTTATCATTATCAGAACACAACTTGGTAGCAGTTACTGAGAGTTTTCTTGATCAATCCGTAGAGGATTCTGAACTTGAATGCGGTGACTGGAGTGTTCTACGACGTGATAGAAGTACGCCATGTGGAGGAGTCGCTCTTGCCGCCCGAGCGCCTATCGTTTTGTGTCGGCAGCGTGACTTAGAAACTGACAGTGGTGAAGACTTATGGGCCTCTTTTTCATGGTCTGGACATTTGTTTTATGTATGTGTCGTCTATATTAAGCCAAGTGCAACAGATAGTGACTATATGCAGTGGTTCTGTAAAGTAGAAAGTTTTGTAAACAAATTTTATAAACCTGTTATAATATTAGGAGATTTAAATTTAAATAGTGCTTCCACAAATATTAATAATTATTATTGTTATTTTATGTCTTATTGTAATATGACAGAAAAGAACATAGTCAACAATTTGCATGGTGGATTATTAGATGTGGTGTTGGCCCGGGAAAGCGATGTGGTGCATGAGGTCCATGTCAAATCCACTGACGGATTAGTGCCCCCTGATGCTTACCATCCTCCGTTGGACATAGAGGTGAGAATCGCTACAGCTCGTCATTCTAATTATCTAGAGCCAAGTAACATCAATCCCTCTAAAGATTGGAATTTTAAAAAGTGCGATCTTGAGCAGCTACACTCTTTGGTTTCGGATTGTTCTTGGAGTACAGTATTGCAAACTAGAGATGTCTATAATGCTACTGATAGCCTATATAACACAGTTTATAGCCTTTTCGACCAATGTATACCGAAAAAGCGTCGTATGAATACTTCAAGTCGGCGCTATCCCGTCTGGTTTTCCAATGATATTATTCGTGATATTAAATATAAGCTTAAACTGCATGCTTCTTGGAAACGAACAAAGAGTCAAGAAACTTACACTGTGTTTTCAGACCTTAGAAAGGATCTAAAGGTTCGTTCAGCAGCTTCCTATACTTCTTATATAGAATACATAGAAGGCAATATAAAACGAAATCCACGTCAGTTTTGGAGTCACATTTCGAGTTTACGTACCAAAGGAGGATTTGAACCTAACGTTACTTATAATGGTTCAACCTTTTCTGGTATAGATGCAGCTGAAGCGTTTGCTAACTTCTTTTCTAGCGTATTTTTACCAGACGTGCCTCAACTTAATTTTGAATTGGCAAATGTGCAGGATGACTGTTCTGATAGTAACTATGTTAATATTTTCACAATTACACGGTCAGATGTCTTATCTGCCATTAATAAATTAAAGCTAAGTAGCTCCGTAGGGCCCGATAGGTTACCAGCGATGTTTATCAAGAATATGAAAAATCTCTTTTGTGTTCCGTTGTGTCATATCTTCAACTTGGCATTAAAAACTGGCCATTATCCATCTCAATGGAAGCTGTCAAGAGTCACCCCTATACCAAAAAGCTCTGACAAGACCAAGGTTGAAGAATACAGGCCTATAGCAGTGTTGTCATCTCCTGCAAAAGTATTTGAGATAATCATTCACAAATATATAATGCAGCAGGTGAATAAACTTCTTCGTAATGAGCAACATGGTTTTAGGCCAAAAAGATCTGTTGATTCTAACCTGCTGGCTCTTGTAGATTTTATATCTGTTAGACTGGATCGAGGTACTCAAGTAGATGTGGTTTACTTTGACTTCCGAAAGGCGTTTGATAGGGTTAATAATGACATACTGTTAGCTAAGCTTTGCACTATTGGTTTTGCCCCTGGACTTCTTCGGCTTCTAGCAGACTATCTCCGCGATCGGCAGCAATATGTCAGACTCGGCACTTATGAGTCTAAGCCTTATCATACGCGTTCCGGAGTAAGTCAGGGTTCAGTGCTAGGGCCTCTATTATTCTTAGTGATGGTTAACGATCTCCCAACTGTTCTTCAACACACTCGATGTCTTTTATATGCGGATGATCTCAAACTCTTTACTGAGGTTAGATCTGACGCAGACTGCTTAGCACTCCAACAAGACATCAATGCTGTATTGCATTGGAGCCATAAGAACAGGATGGACTTTAATACCAGCAAGTGCTATGCAATGACATTCGGACGCAGGCGAAACCCGATAGAATTCAAATATAAACTCGATAGCCATGACATAAGTCGCACAACCATCATAAAGGACTTAGGTGTAGTATTTGACACTAAATTAACTTTTCACGATCACATTATGACGCTAACCAAAGAGTCATTTAGGCGTTTGGGTTTTATTTTGAGAAACTCTAATGACTTTCGTAACCAGCACGTAATAAAGTTGATTTACGACTCATTAGTGCGTTGTAAGCTAGAGAGCTCAATGTGTGTGTGGAGTCCACATGAGAGCACATACTCTCTTCCCATAGAGAAGATACAAAAGGCTTTCCTCAGATACCTGTATAAGCGTACTTACGGGTACTACCCATTTTTGTACCCCACGAAATTTCTTTTAGGTTGTTTAGGTTACAACTCATTGGAAGTCAGACGGGATAGAAACCAACTCATAGTCATGTGCAAAATTCTTAGAGGAATAATTGATGCACCAGACTTGCATGATGAGCTGTGTCGATTCTTCACCCCAGACAACTATCGCCGCAATCGCAAGCATGTGTTGTTCGCTGTGCCAGCGTGTCGCACCGTGGCACGGGCTCAGTCACCAATACCACGCACCCTCTCTGCATTCAACGCTCTCCTGGATTCCAACCCTGACTGTGATTTGTTTGCGGATGGATGGCAAAATGTGTTATCAGTGTGTTTGAGTTTTTGCGAAAGAGATGAATGAATTCTCATTATGTTTGTTATATTATTGTGTTTAATTTTATTTTTCTTTAAATTCTCTGTATGGTTAATTTAACTGTGTTAATTAACATATACAACTATCTTGAATCATAGTAATTGGTGTAATTACCGTTATGATTTAAGTAAATAAATAAATAAATGATCAGACCCCGAATCAATTAGAACATCTACCGGTAGTTTTTGAATAATCGCCGTCATCACGTTGTTTCGTCCGGAATCGACGCGGAGCAAAAATTTACGTCACTAGTACTTTTATCATTGGACTTAGAATCCATACGTTGCTTTAAATAGCACAAATCAACGTGATGACCGGTTTTCTTACAATAGGTGCAAATCACTTTGACTGGTTTTGAATTAGACTTCGTATCTTTTACATTTGAAGTCTCAGAGGAGGTAGATTTAGAATTAGAACTGACTGAATCAACTTTTGATTTTTTTGAACAATCAGCTTGTTTGTGACCGTGTTTGCCACACGAGAAACATGTCACTTGTCCTCTCCTTGACGCTTCGCGTTTGCGAGGATTGGACGCTTCAGCAGCTGACGAGCGAATGGGATTACCGGTAGCACTTTGCGTGTTCTTAGGTTTAACGTACACGGACACAAATTCGACCAAATCTTTCGGCTGCAGTTTGGCGTTGGTAGCCGCGGCTTTCACTTGAGGATCGGAGATGCCACGAACTACTATGGCGGTTTTGAGCTCATCTGAAAGCCCTCGTACGATATTTAACCGCAGTAGAGACATTCGAGCGTACTCCGCATACGTGGTGAACTTGTTAGACGTTGTACTCATGACGTCATACAGCACAGTTGCCATATCGACTTCACGTGGGCACAACGATCGAAACTCGGCTTTAAAATTCGACCACGAGCGATCGCTTGTCACCCAATGGTTCAACCACGTTTTGGCGTCACCACGTAGGCAACCACCAATACGCCCAAAACACTCATGATCATCCCAACCGTTCAAGTTTCGGCCACGGTCTACCTCCGCACACCACACATCAAAGTTATGCACACTTGGATCGAAATTCGAAATATAGTAATGCCTAGATCTTACTTGTAACAATGAAGAGAGTGCACCGACAATCCCATCCGCCATGCTGCTGGTATCGCGTGGCGTTTCCACAGGCCGGCTCGTAGAGGGCGTCGCCACGCCAACCTCAGCAGCAGTCTTGGTAACGTCCAAGATCACGGATGAGGGGCTGCCTCCAACGCAAGGACGGGACGGAGCCGTCAAATTAGTCGCCGTTACCGGCAGGCGCTCCTCAAGTGCATTCAGTCTTTGCAAAATCTGATCTAACGGGTCGCGTCGTTTTGAACGGCGGTCGCGACGTTTATGTGAACCATGACTACGTTTTCGACTATCACGACTCCTACTTCGGCGCGCTAGTGGCGTTTTTCCACCAGAATAATCACTACTCGACATAATTACTAACCGCAATTATTTACAAAAAGAACAAAGCACTAGATTACTAGAAAAGGATTGATCGACCACGTGGTTTTAAAATAAGAGGATGGAGAACGATCAAAGTCGCATAAATGATCCCACTTCTGATCTTACAAAGGTCTTATCAAATTAAGTTTTTAAAAAGAGACACACTTACAATCCTAACCTCTATTTAATTATTCAAATAATCTTTACATGAGCAAAATCACAAAATAACCCAAATCAGAACTAAAAGTAACTAAATTAGCACAAATAACAAAAACACTTCAGAGCACAACCGTCCCGTCCGAGCGCCGACGCAAAAGTGAAGTGTCGCCCCGCGCTGCTCCGTTCTCGTATCGTTATCCCTTCCACCTGACGTCATCGCGCCGATGTACTAGGTTGAGAGGGGTTTTCCTCTAAGAATACATTTTTTATTTTTTTTTGTATTGGAAGATGATACCACAAGCTAAGTTGAACGACATCAGCAGCTTAATGTATTTGATCCCGAGCGTTGCTGAGTCGTTTTACAAAAATATGACTGTGACAATGGTATAGAAGATGATGTAGACGGGTTTTCGGGGGAACCTGATTTTGAGCTTGAAGAGGAAGAGTGAAACGCGATATATCTATAACCTATATCTTGATTAGCGAGCTGTACGTTATTATCTGTCAGAATCCGTAAGATTTAGTAATCTTGAAAAGGTTTCAAGATCTCAACAGTTTTTCTTTTAATAAATTTCATCATCATCATCATTTAGCCGCTCGTAGTTCACTGCTGGACATAGGCCTCTCCCAATTTGCGCCACAACACCCGGTCCTGCGCCTTCCGCATCCAGTCCCCTCCAGCGACCTTCTTCAGGTCGTTAGTCCACCTGGCAGGGGGGCGTCCTACCTTACGGTTGCCAAGTCGCGGTCTCCATTCTAGGATTCGTTTGCGCCAACGGCTGTCGGTCCTTCGGCAAACGTGACCAGCCCACTGCCACTTCAGCGAGCTTATTTTGCGAGCTTCTTCTTCTTCTTCTTCGTCGTGTCGATGGCTGAGTCAAATTTATTTTGACTTGCCATCGTGGTGAAAGGATTAGCCAATTCGCTTTGGAGAACTCGCGAATTGCCCAGGGTGCGCCGGACGTAAGGAATCGTTGTGTACGTCACTCGGGGAGGCTCCTTTCATGCACCCCATGCATTTTGCGAGCTATGTCGGTTACTTTGGTTCTTTGTCGGATGACCTCATTCCTTATTCTATCTTTCAAAGAAATGCCGAGCATAGCTCGCTCCATAGCCCGCTGCGCGACTTTAAATTTGTGGACTAGTGCAACCGTTAATGTCCATATCTCGGCACCGTAGGTCATAACAGGTAGGACGCACTGGTTGTAGACTTTCATCTTCAGGCATTGCGGTAAAGGCGAAGAGAAGACCTGACGAAGTTTTCTAAATGCTGCCCAACCCAACTGGATCCTTCTATATCGACTTCTCGCTCGAAGTTGTTTCTACCAAGCTTAATTACCTGCCCTCGGTAGATATATTTTTGAACAACCTCGAGCATCGATCCGTCGACAAATATTGGTCTCGGCATGACATGCTCATTGAGCATGATTTTGGTTTTATCCAAATTCATGCCGAGACGATCACGTCGTGAAGCTCCATCTAGGCTGTGCAGCATTTCGTTCAGCTGTTCCAGCGACTCCGCTACTATGACGATGTCATCGGCAAACCGAAGGTGCGAGATGTACTCACCGTTCATGTTTATACCCAGTCCAGTCCAGAGTCTTAAAGACATCCTCGAGAGCGTTGGTGAACAGCTTCGGGGATATGACATCTCCCTGCCTCACCCCCCGACGCAGCTCTATCTGGTTTGTCTTTTGGTCCTGGATCTGGACGGTCATGGTGGCGGTCTCATACAGGAATCTCAACACCTCGATGTATCGCCAGTCGATACGACATCGTTGCAGAGCATCCAGAACCGCCCAAGTCTCGATGGAGTCGAAGGCTTTCTCGTAGTCCACAAAAGCCAGACACAGCGGCTGATTGTACTCTTCGGTTTTCTGTACAATCTGCCGTACAGAATGGATGTGGTCTACGGTAATAAAGCCTTTTCGAAACCCGGCTTGTTCTGGTGGCTGGAACTCTTCAAGTCTCCTGGCGAGGCGGTTCGTGACCACTCTCGAGAACAACTTGTAGATGTGGCTCAGGAGTGAGATGGGTCTGTAGTTCTTCAGTAAGGTTTTGTCACCTTTTTTGAAGAACAGTTTTAATAAATTTACTGAAATAAAAAATAAATACTCCACTTATTTTTAAATGGATCTCCCGTGAAAATGTTCTTTTTGCATAAAAGATCCACAGGTAGTTTTTTAACAAAATCTGGAAAACTGAGTGCCACTAGCCAGTGGTATTACATTTAAAACAATGCTATTTTATTGCGTTGCTACCAGTAACTTTTCATTTTTGTATCCTTCCGCTCGTTTATAATATATTCACTTCTGAATTTCAAATCGTATTTACTCAAAAGTAACATTTTGTTGGTTGGATCTTTTTTGCTTAACAGGGTCCCTATACTCAAGTATCAACATTAACCTAATCGCGCTATACCGCAACACTGAGTACAACAAACGTCAACTAAACCAATGTGCTAGTTTTAATTATTGAATAATCCGCTTATTTTAGCAACAAATTCAAAACAGCTTTGGTTTTATCCATTACCTATACTTGATTTGACTAAAAACAACATGTTAAACTCTCACATACCGGTCATATCAGCGGTTCTTTGATAAACATTGCCGATATCCGAAAGAATTTTTTTTGCCTCATATTCCATTAAACATCTTTTATTAAATTGTAAATTATTTCTCTGCCAGACCTTCGGATAGTTTTATTCATTGTTTATTACTTTTTTCCTGTTTTAATTGCCGTTTTATACTCTTATAAATAAAATTTACCAACGCGTAAACTCTGTTTACATTATTTATTGACATCTGTCATTATTTTGACAATGTTGCTAAGAGACAAAAAAATTAGTTCCAAATCTACTCTTTCTTGACAGCCTATAGTTCAGTTTTTAATCCCACCCAGATACTAATTTGACAGCAGGAACAATAGATAAATGACAGCTGGGCACTGTTCTAGCTGTCAAATAAATCTCTGGAATTAAAAAAATAACGATGTGTGACCGACGTAGACAACTATCCTTCGAAAAAGCGCGGGAAACTTGATTTTGGCGGACGTGATTTTTCTCGTTTCTGAAATTAATTTTAATTATTATTAGTTATTAGAGATTAGTAGTGTAAATAATAGTATATATGTTAGTTTATTATTTTATTTAGTTTCTGTAAATAGTATTTCGAGGAGATTCTGTAAGTTTTTTATTCTTTTTTGTGGTGATGAATGAGCCGCCCGACCCGGGGGATATTCCCCCGGTCGGTTTAAATATTATTATTGATAATGAGCATATGTTAACTGACTCCAGTACTGCTACGGATAGCTCTTTAAGATCCGATAGAAAAAGAATTCGGTCGCCCCGTAAAGTATGCAAGAATTGCAATAAAAGAAGGAAGCATAAGCATTCCCATAAGAATAAACCGTCGGACTGCAATTGTGACATTGTGAATGAAACACAATGTAGTATCAGAGAAAGATCACCTGTTAAAATTACCAATAAAAGTAATCGGGTTGAATCTCTAGACATTGGGTCTAAAGATTCAACTTGCTCTCAAAATATAACTCCCCCACAGCCACCTCAGCAGGTAGTAAGGACTCAATACGAATCAACCGATGCATCTCCTTTTATTGTGCATGTACAAAAAGAATCTTCTGACAACACTGCAACACTTCATCCTGTCGCCTTTGGACACTTTTTAAAACAAAACTTGTACAAAAGTATTATTAATGGTAGTCTAAAGAGGATTGGAAGAAACCGAATTACATTATCTTTTAATAAATACCAAGATGCAAATTCATTTATTAATGACTCATCGCTAACAAAACATAACTTAAAAGCTTATATTCCCTCCTTTAGTATAACACGGATGGGTTTAGTCCGTGGTGTACCTACTGAATGGTCTGTGGATGATATCATTGAAAATATATCCGTTCCCATTGGTTGTGGCAAAGTAATCAAAGCCAGACGATTAAATTATAAAGTCCATGGTTCAGCTCCAGTATGGAAACCATCTCAAACGGTTGTTCTTACATTCGACGGACAAGTGTTACCCAAACGGGTTTTCTTATGTTATAATGCCCTGTCGGTAGAATTATATACGTTCCCAACGATCCAATGTTTTAATTGCTGCAGATTCGGTCACACTAAGATGCAGTGCAAGTCTTCTCCTCGATGTTACAAGTGTGGGCAAAACCATACAGCTGACACATGTGACTTGGAGGAGGACTGTGCAAAATGCTTCCTTTGTGGCGGCCTACATTTTGCTACTAATAAATCTTGTCAAGAGTTGGAAAGACAAAAACGAATCAAAATTTACATGGCCCAGAATAGTGTGTCATATTCTGAGGCATTAAAATTACATCCTCCTCCTTCCAAATCATATGCCGAGATATTAACTTCCACTTCTCACAATAATTCCAACCATGATAAATCACCCTCAACACATCCGTCATCACCATCATCACCAAATAAATCTTACAAAAAGACCGTCTTCCTACAGCCAAAACCACTGCCTAAATTTACAAGAGGATATGACCGTGAAACACACCAGTCCCTTATTAAAGATTATGATGGTCCATCTCCCTCTAATGGGTGTGCCCTGAAAAATAATAATATAAATAATAATGATGTAAATAATAACGACAAACAAATCATTGATGTAATATTAGCTTTATTTAAATCTTTATCTCTATCGAATTCTTTACCGTCCAACGTTGCCTCATTAATTCAAACTTTCATACAACTCATTAATAATGGACAATCAAGCGAAAATTCTTCAATGGAATTGCAGAAGTGTAATAAATAAAAAGTGTGAATTGATACATATTATAAATAAATATGAACCAATTGCACTTGCTCTTTCAGAGACATGGCTTAAACCAGGATTCTCATTTAGAATCTCTGGCTATGTCTGCCTAAGAGCTGACAGACCTGATGGGTATGGCGGGGTTGCCATACTTATCAAAAATACACTTTCTCATAAACCTTTTCCTCTTCCTCCTCATAGTGATGACATATCTGTCGTTGCTGCTGTTGTAAATAGTGTTTGTATAGTCTCTCTTTATTTCGCTCGCCCTTCTGTAAATATTTTTTCTGAAATTTATAATTTATTTTCTGTATTACCTAAGCCATTTTTAGTAATGGGAGATTTTAATTCTCAGCATCAATGCTGGGGTAGTTCAACCACAAATTATTATGGTGAACAATTATTAGAAGTTTTTGATTCCCTTAATCTATGTATTTTAAACACCTGCCTTCCAACTCGCCACACAAACCCAGATGAAGGCATAAGTGCCCCAGACTTGTCTGTCTGCACTCCTGATTTGGCTTCATCTCTATCATGGGCGCCCTTACCCTCTTCCTATGGCAGTGATCATTTTCCTTTAACCATTTCTTTTCCCTATAATAGACCAAGTGTTACAACTCCCACTCCTCGACTGAAATACAGACTGACAAATGTTGATTGGAGTACATTTAAACATTGTGTTGAGCAGAAAATGCATAGAATTCCTAAAACATGTTCAGGGAATGAAAAACAATGTTCTGATCTATTATCAAACATTTTGATAGAAGCTGCTGACCAAACATTCCCTCTTAAAAATGTAACTTCTGGTAGAATACCCTCCCCACCTTGGTGGGATGATGAATGTACTCAGGCTGTCAAAAAGAGGAAAAAGGCAGAAAAAAAATATTGTACTATGATGACTAATGAGAATTTCGAAAATTTCTTGCAAGTTTCTCGTGACACAAGGAAATTGCTTAAAAAAAAGAAATTTGATGGATGGCGAAAATATTGCACTTCTATCTGCCCTGATGTCTGTCCATCTGTTGTTTGGCGTAATATAAGACGGTTTAAATCCGCCATTAACAATTCTACACACAATAAAATTCCTTCAGAATTAGTTAATCAATTTATGGATCAGTTGGCTCCACCTTATGTTCCAGAAAATAGTTTTATTTCAATACCATTATCCATTTCTAATAATAATGACCCATTTGGACTAAATTCCCCATTTTCTTTTAATGAATTAAAAGGTGTTCTTTCACATGTTAAAGATTCTGCCCCAGGAGATGATGGTATCCCATATTCCTTCATTGCAAATTTGAGTGAACCAGTTCTTAACAAATATTTAGATCTTATTAATACTATCATGACTTCTGGTAATATTCCTTATTCCTGGAAATCTCAAACAATTATTCCAATTTTAAAACCACACAAACCATCTTGTGAAGCTTCTTCTTACCGCCCTATTGCTCTTTCTTCTGTTTTGGCTAAAATTGCAGAACACCTAGTTAAAATTCGTTTAGAATGGTTTGTTGAAAGTAACAAGCTAATTGCTCCCACTCAATTTGGATTCAGAAAAGGAAGGGGTACTTTAGACAGCCTGAGTGTGTTTGTCACTGACATTCGTTTAGCCTTTACTAGAAATGAACATGTAATTGCAGCTTTCTTGGATGTCAGTTCAGCATATGACAGTGTACTCTTATCAGTCCTGAAACAAAAACTTAATTTATTAAATGTTCCAGTTATGCTCTCAAATTTCATTTTAAATATGTTATCTGAAAGATCAATAAATCTTTACCTTGATAACACTAAAGTTAGTAGACTGGTATGGAAGGGCCTTCCCCAAGGATCAGTCCTAAGCCCTATTCTTTATAATATTTATACCTATGATTTAGAAACGTCTCTCAATGGATCTGTGCAGGTGCTTCAGTATGCCGATGATTTACTTTTATACTGCAGTGGGCAATCTGTAAACAAAATAGGTGACAATTTAACATCATCATTGTCTCTATTAAACTCATGGCTTTTAAGAAATGGTTTGGATTTATCTGTAAATAAAAGTAATGTTGTATTATTTACTAGAATGCGTAAACCACCTAATGTTAGTGTACAGTTCGATCAAAAACCATTACCAGTAAAAAATCAAGTAAAGTTCTTGGGCGTGATTTTAGACTCTCATCTTACAGGCCTTAATCATTGTGAATATATTGCAGCAAAATGTGAAAAAAACATCAACATTATTAGATGCCTCTCAGGGGTCTGGTGGGGTGCCCACCCATTTTCATTGAAGCTTATTTACAATGCTTTGATACGAAGTGTATTAGACTACGGAACTTTTTTGTTGGAGCCTGGTAGTGTTGCTGGCTTTCAGAAACTGGATAAAGTACAGTCAAAGGCTCTGAGAATTGTTTCGGGTGCAATGAAATCAAGTCCGATAAATTGCCTACAAGTAGAATGTGGTGATCCTCCCCTGCGGTTAAGACGTCAATATTTGTCGGATAGATTTGTGTTTAGGTGTCAACAGTTTGTAAATCATCCTCTATCCAAAAGAGTAGCTGATCTTTCTGAGGAAGTGGCCACATCCAGATATTGGGCAAAAAGATCTGCTCCTTGTCTTATAGAAAGCCTCTCAAAATGGAAAGCCATTGAAGCTCCAGCTCATCAATCCGAGTTACTACCCATATTTCATTGCAATTACCATGAACTCGTTTTAGACCCCAACATTAAATACAATATTGGTATCTCTAAGGATGACATATGTCACAATTCAAACTTTAACTACACAATAGACAGAGATTGGCTGGGTTGCCACTACATATTCACTGACGCCTCTAAACAGGGCGCTAGTTGTGTGGGTATTGGAATATATCACCTTCAATATAATATAATTGAAAAAATAAAACTCCCCCCAGAATCCTCCGTTTACACTGGAGAGTGCTTTGGGCTGTATAAAGCGGTTGAATATGTTTTGTTGATGGGACTACAGAGATCATTAATTGTAACAGATTGTAAGAGTGCCTTACAATCATTAGCTAAATTTCCGTTTTATAATCAAAATAAACCCATCATCTTTGATATCCGTCGACTTTTACATAAATGCACATTAAAGGGTTATTCAGTCAGCTTCGCCTGGGTCCCGGCCCACTGTGGTATCTCAGGAAATGAAAAGGCGGATCTTTTGGCGAAGGATGCAGTAGTGTGTGGTGACATTTTTCCTTATGTGAACTACCATCATGATTTGTCTACCTTACCCAGGGTTTATTTGCAGGAATCCTGGAATAAATTTTGGGCTGAGGATAATTTAAAAGGAAAGTTTTACCGGAGCATACAACATAATATACCAGCAAAACCGTGGTTTTCCAAATGTCTCTTTAATAAATTAGTCACATCTATTATAATACGTATGAGACTTGGACACAACTGCACTCAATCTCATTTAGCGCGTATTAACGTAATTAATAGCCCTGACTGCCTCTGCGGAACTGGTGTGGGAGATTTAAATCACATTCTATTTGCCTGTCCTTTATATGACTATGCCTCCTTTTTTAGCAATTTAATAAATTTACATGTTCCTTTCCCTACATCGGCATCTTGCCTCCTTTCTAACTTTAATATTAATATTTATAAAGTTATTGCCCAATTTATTTTACGTAATAATATAAAAATTTGAATATATGTAATTATTATATTTACCTTCCTATTTACAAACTTTTACCCATATTTTTATATCCTAGTAAAATTATTATATTTACATATATATTTTAGACTAATCTCTATAACATCATTCTTAATCCAGTCCTAATTCCAAATTCCTTGTTTTTTAATTTCTATACGTTTCCCCGTTTTTAACTTGAAAATGGCATACAAGCACAAAAATGTGCAAATGTCAAAAAAAAAAAAAAAAAAAAAAAAAAAACTATCCTTCATCCGTGACCGAGCACCCCAAAAGTCACTAGTAAGGACTATAGTCGATTCATATAGACTTGGCAAAACAGTAAACAAACCCCCCCCAATTACAAATTACGATATTGCGAAAGAATAACACACTGTACGTTACCACATTGAGTTGTATCATGGGGTATCATTAGGAACATTAGATTTTTACTTCTTAAAATTTTCCATAGATGGCGTTATGTATAGCAATGCAAAAATAATAAATTGTTATAAACGCTATTATTCAACTTTTGACCAAAATATGATTTTTAAAAAATAAAGCACGTATATATAAACCGTTAAAAGCATTCTTCAAATATTTCAAAGTGATTTGAGAGAAAAAAGAAATCTATGTCTTTAACTCATATGTCGCCGTCTTGGATACGGCACAAAATGTAAAAATTTCATGCGGTTAGGTTATTTGTGGCTAATAGATGGCGCTTATTTCAATTTTATTTTAACATTGTATGAGTGTGTGAGTGTATAGTAATGAGTTATAAACAAATTGGAGTTCGACGCTTTTGTCACTCAACATTTTAATGGACATTAACTTACGATGACGCGTTTAGTTTCTGAGTCTACGATTGCCTTCCAATAGTAGTTAGATATAAAATCATCATCGAACTTTTTAAATTATATATTAAATACATGTTTTTCTATTAATGTAAGTAATCAAATGTATTTTATTTTTTATAATCTACAATAATATAGATATCAAATTGTCATGTGATGTACTTCGAACAGAAACAAAACGTTTTTCTGCAATGTTACTCAATGTTTATTTACAAATAAACGGGTGCGTGTTTCCTTCACTTTGGTAGAAGTTTTCGGATTGTTTGTGTGCTCTGTGCTCTTGTGGATATTTTATGTGAGATGTTTTTCGGATCTTTTTACAATTAAATAAATAAATAATTAATATAATATATTTATATTGACATTATGAATATCAATAAAGTAAATAACGTAACACTCAAAATGAAGAAATTCATAAAAAAAAGAACAAACAAATGTATGAATAAAAATAATTAGGAGTTGAAAAGAATGATCGGTATCATTAAGAAAAACTATAATATAAGAAAATAATAGGATAAAAGATGTGAATGAAAAACAATATTATGAATGCCAATGAGTATGAAGAAAAATGTTATTAATAACAAATTCGGCAAATTGCGATTTTATGAAGAATTTTTTTTTATGAAAAACAAAGCGCACCCCTAGATACACTAGTGTGTATTTACATACATGTTTTTTGTACTGAGTGATATGACTAAAACCTCCCTTGTCTTCTTCCTTCAAAGCAATCTTAGTCTAGCTAAGAATTTCTATAATAAGATTGCTACAAAATTACGTTTTTGCGAACGAAGACAGTTGTAGGAACAATGCTAAGCAAACATGATTGCACGTTTTTATAAACAGATTTTAGATTTTTCGATCAAACTTTACCAGAAATAAATAAAGATTACTTTCTTTTGCAACTCTTTTTTTGACATAAGACGTTTGAATTGTCTTTGCATTAATGTTCAAATTATTATTTATTTTGAAGTAGGTATAGGCAAAATAAGTAACAACGTTAAGTAGGTATTATATCATCCTTGGGCACAACAGAAGATTCACTCCCTAACGAAAGTCAAGTTTATGTAAAAAATTTACCTACACCTCGCCTGAGGTACCCACGTGCACGCAAAATTGAAACTTATAACAGCGCGCGAACTGTGAATGTGCTATAGTCGCCAGATAAGTAAAGAATAAAAGTCATTGATCCGACTTGTACCAAAAAGTCAATAAAATTACGATAGCGATCGGCGGTCATTCAAAACTGTCGCTTATTACTGCATCGATCGAGTTGCATAATACCGGTTAATCAAACACCTCTTATCGCAAGGTATTAAGTAAGAAATACCTAAATTAGGGGCATAATTTGTGGTATTTTTTTCATGTTCAAAAATACATATTAAAACAATTAAATATGTAATTGCTATTGTTTACGTAATTTAAAAATAATTAATTTATAAATAATATAAATTGTATAAGTTTTCAACTTATGTATCAATAAAAAAACATGCCATCATTACATTTATTTATTTAGCTTTCACTAATTTTCATAATAGTATACAATTAATTATAAAATAACCGAATTTTAAATTTCATAACAAAAAATAAGATTTTTTAGGTTATGCCCGCATACTCGGCGCTGAGTGTAACGTCCGAGTGAGTCAGGGGCGCTCAATCCAATAGAGCTCGTATGGGCGGGCACTAAAAGTCACGTTGCTCGACACAACACTACATTTAAATTAAATGATTTTAAAACATTATACATACATTAACGCCTGAAAAATGGCAAAATTGTGTCGAGCACGTCAAAAAAGAAGAAGCCGTGATGAAGAATTGATTAATAGACAAAACAGCCGATCGCTTTATTATAAATGTAACAGACACTTCAGAAAGTGAAAGTTCCTCGAGTGGCACAGACACAGATTCTGAAATCTCTATTTAATAAAAAATCTATTTAAAAATAAATAAATATTTCACTACTCACACACACTAAGCCATCCAGTCCCAAACTAAGCAGAGTTTGTACTACGGGTACTAGAATAACTAATACTAATACATGTATACTTTACTTTTGTAAATACATTACATACATATTATACATAGAAACACCCAGACTAAGATAAACCCCCATGTTCATGCACACAAAGTATATATTGTCTTGAGTGTGAATAGAACCTCGGCGTCGCAGGCGGGTACACTACCCACTCCGCCATCCGGTCAAAAAAAAACACCTATGTGCCTGTACCCGTTTGAAATAAATGAGTTGAATTTGATTTAAGGGTTTCATTGAGTACTAACATTCCGAAATAAATACGACTAAATAAAAAGCAACATACTATATACGAATCGAATTGAGAACCTCCTCCTTTTTTTGAAGTCGGTTAAAAAAGGTTCAAGGTTTTGCACAAAAGGTTTGTGACTCATGCCAAGTAAACGCGACAAGGACGCCCTTTACCGCGTTACCTTTGTTTTGCTAGTTTTAGCGACACTTCCCTTATATTTTTTTCATATCGTTTTGAAATATTGGTAGACGGGTGTGAATGACTTTTATTTTTTCTTATCTGGCTATCTTACTATAAGCGCGGCGATCTGTTATGGCTAGGGGTTGGAAGACCGCAGCGCTCCCTGTCGCCGCCGCCGTAACTATACGCTAGCGTGATGTACACAGCGAGCCGGGACATACTGCTTCCCGGGAGTAGCCCCGGTTATTTATACCTAACCTATGGACTGAAACACCCTTGGTATAGGTAGGTTCCAATTTGTTAGTGGTATACCTACCTAGTTCGACAGGAACTGAGAACTAGCTTAGCGCATAGCACGGCTACGTACATCATTCAAGCGTGTTAACAAAAGCTCTATCGAATTAAAATGATTTTATTCTTGGGTGAATGATAGATAATGTAGACAAATTTATAAAATAATTGTTGAAGATCGAGATTGATCATGTATATACCCTTTACATTATAACCATAAAGTAGATTTTTAGTCTATTAAATATACTCTGTGTATTCCACTCTTCCTAATCTGTAGCGATGGGTCGTCGACGGTTTTTGCGCGTAGACAGATAATGAATAGACAAGCGATACGCATATTCGAGAGCAAGAGGGATATAGAGTACATGGTAATTTAAGTGTTGCACTATTTATGAAAAAATTACCCCGTGCGTGTCGTAGCCGTCGCGTCACCTCTTCGGTTAAGCTCGGTTAAGGAAGTATTCAGTGGTCTGGAAATTTTGTTTTAACAGCGAATCATAATTTTCTCCTTTCGTTATGTATTTATTTAGTCCTACTACGTTGATTTTATGCCGACGGGCAAAGAATGTTCTACATGCAACACTTGCAAACCGGCATTAAATTGCGTCTAGTAGGTTTTGGTCGTAGAGGGAGAGGCAGCATTTTATAAAAGCTGAAAGTATTCCTGTTTGTGCTTCTAAGAGCCTATAACGATCCCCAAATATAAGGATCGCGGTGGCTTAGAGAAATTAAAAAAAATAATTGGAAAAAATGAAAAATGGTTTTACACATGAATCATTTGATTTTATTATTCTCCTCTGAACAAAATTAATTTGGTATAAACATTTCTTATATTCTCACTTGTGCTAACAATCTTTTTAGAATCGTAATGAATCCGCACAGTAACATATTTGGTACAGATTGCCTTAATTAATAAACTGTAATGATTATTTATAAAGGATTGCTCCTTAGAATGTTGGGATATAGCTGAAAATAATTCTAAATGTAAACATTTTTTTAAACATTCTTGGGTTAGGTGGTGAACAGGATTCTTGGTATTGTACAATTTATTAGCCCTGAAAACCTTTTCAGCAATTTCACAAATAGTAATTACATCAGACGAAGGGTACAGTAGTCCACCTTTATCTTTTTTGCTTTGTAAGCTTATAAACTGGTCTTTGCATAGTACAGACAGACACTCTTGGCATTTGATTTGAGTCCGCACTTTTCTGACGACAAATCCAGCAATGTAAATGATCACTTGCCTTGCAAATTCTGTCAATTTCGATGGGTCTGCCAAATAATCGTGGTCGTCCGGCAGTACTGGTTTGTCTAATTCTTGTGTGGTTAATTCCACATCCGGCACCATCAGTCTATTGCGATCTGTCGTATTATTGATAGCTATTTCTGGCCTCGTGTATGTTAAAATTGTGATATCAGATAGTGGCACAACATTTCCACTAGTTAAATTTTTGAGTTCTCCATGAACTAGGAGTCTATTAAAAGCAGATTGAAATTGTCTTGCGGTGGGATTATTGTTGAATCCACCTTTCGCTCGAATAGCACTAAAGAAGTATTCCAAATGATCTTGACTTAACTTATAGGTACATAAAAAATCGATATTATTATTTTGCACATATCGCTCGTACAAAAATATTAAACTTTTAATGCAAATCATAAATCCCTTAAAACCTGTTTTTCTATTTGATTTTATAATATTTGTATTTAACAATGTTAAAGTTTTTATGTAATTATACATTTCTTGGAGAAATGTTTTATGTTCTTCATAGTTATTAGAAGAAAGGGGCTTTTTATAGCCGTAGGCATTTAAATTCCTAGAATTCATTATATCGAATAACGAATTTATTTTTCGGATAAAATCGACAGTTGCTTCGGAGTTTTTAAATTCGTCTAGACCCAAATCTTTGTTGCAAAATTCGATGGCGTCTCCCACAGAAGCACTAAAAGTCTGCGCTGCGAGCTTTACTTTCATTATCTGTCTTCTGAAAAATACATGCGCTTTTTTTAATTTATTAGCCAAATGTAAACCTTCCTTTTGTTGTAGTTCTACCAATGCAGTTATATAGTGCCAAGAAATAATGAGCCCTTCTGCGTTTGTTATATTTTTTTTGTCACCTAATGTGTTTCTAACTAATTTGAGCATATGTGACGGATCAGGGAAAACAGCAACCATTTTATCATTAAAAATAAATGTCGTGTCCATATTATCATCATCTAGGCGACAACCTAATACTTTTGCCATAGAAAAATTGGCCGGACACCCGTCGAACGTTACTGAAATGACATTCACCCCAGCTTCTTCAATCAGACTTAGGGCTTGTTTCACAAGAGAGGCTTTTTGTTCAGCCGTGATACCGTCAATTAAAAAATAACCCACTGGTATTTTCCAAGATCCATTAACGCACGTGAGCATAAATACTAATGCCTCCTTGGCAACAGGTAACTGATCATTGTCAAGGTTAGCTCCACAGTTGACAAAACCAACGTAATTGTTGCCATCAAATTCAACACATCTGCGTATTGCCATCTCGTCGAAACTTAATGCGCCAAAAAGTTGTCCTGATTTATTTTTACTAAACAAATTAATAGCTTTTAACGATTCTTTTGAAAAACCAGGTTCACCATTCAAACTTTGGTACCAGCGAGTCAATGTTCGTGGATGAGGTAAACAAGAGTCAAAGGTTTTTCTAACAAATACATATGCTCGTGGACTAATGAAATGTAGAGTTAATGCAAAGCATCGTAATTCGGGAGAGTATTTTTTTTTACTGTTACTACCGAGGACGCGTTTCAATATATCCTTATTAAGGGGATCTATAGCAGATAATAAATCTGCATTTTCTTGGTTTATAAACATACGTGTTTTAAGCTGTTCAATGACAGTCGAAAGCTCAGAGTTTTTCTTCTCTAAACGCCAATTCTTGGATCGTAGCATGGCCATTTTTTTCTTTCTTGCCGCCGACACCATTGTCTGCTTTTGTAGCTGTTGTAATAGTTTTCTTTTTCTTGGCGTATATTCTATTGAAACTTGGTCATTTGATGGACTCTGTAAATTTTCCAAAATGAATACAATTAAAACAAGGATAGGTACTATAGGTATAGAACAGTCCCTATTTATCTATTCTAATATCATATGGAGCAAATATTTTTTTGTTAGTTTCTTTGTAATGTAACAAACAGGCTCTGAATCTTCTGGATCGATCTTGATGAATTTTGTTTTGGCAATAGTTCAGGGCTCCAACAAGAACATAATTTTGTACTTTTTATCATCGTACCTCTCGGGCGGAGCCACGGACGAAAGCTAGTCTAATATTCGTGACAGACAGAGAGACAATGGCAATTGTATCATATCAATAGTCATATTAGCTTTAAAAGCATAGTTATTTTGACAATTATTTTACAAGCAGACATTTCAATTTTTTTCTATAAATTACTTTTAAAATTACCTCATTAGTTTCTGCCTTTGTTAATTGAACTGAAGATGTAGATGGAACATCAGCATCATAATCCATATTGTCTTCAGTCGGTCGCTGTAATTAAAAAAAAAACATAAAATGAACTCAGTATATTATGAATAACTTTCTTAATTAGTTTAGATTAATTTTCGCAAAAAATACCTCAATAGTTTCTGCATTCGTTAATCGAACTGAAGATGTGACATGAGCATCATATTCCATAATGACTTCAGTCGGTTCCTGAAATTCCAAAAGAAATCATACAATGAGTATTACAATTTGTTTCATCTTGAGGTAATCAATTATAATTACTTTAGCCAACTCAATCACGGATTTTTATTTACAAGTAAGAGAGGCTCTCTTACTTGTAAACAAAAATCCATGATTTATAATATTCTTTCTTAGCAAGCAACACCACTTTATAAAATACATTCCAGTTTAATTGTGGCCATTTTGTTTACTGAATATTCTGTCTGCCACTTGGCTCAAGTAATTAGATCACACATAAGTACTCACATGTATGAGGAGAGTCGGTACAGAACCAGGTCGTAACATAGTCTTTAATTTAGTTTTTCGTAAGCATTTCTGATCGAAATGTATGGAACACATCCGTGTATACTTAGTTGGACTCCAGTTTTTACGACCCGTTACAGAGATCCAACGTTTTCGCAAGACTGGATCTTTCGGGAATCTATATAAAAAATGAAATATTTCGTTGTTATTTAATACTTTTACAAGCCCACATAAAACGTCATAATACGATTCTAGATTCCACCAAAACTAAATGTTGTCTTATGATCTTATCCACATCAATAAAACTTTTATAATTCAACTTGAGACATGATTATTAAGATATTATATTAATATTTAACCATAACCATTTGTGGTAAATATTACCCATTTTTAGGGGAAATCAAAAAGTATGCGATATGTCATCCCTAAAATTGGTTATTACCCCGCCAAGTTAAAAATCACTGACAATTCATAGGAGTCTTTAGTATCAATGTGCTACATAATTTGGACGGGTTTCACAAAATCTTTCTTTAAAGAAAAATCTCAAAATATTAAACAAAAGTACGTGTTAAGAGCGCTTTGCGGTTTTATAATAAACGTAGTTGAGTTATCAACGTGATAATCACAAAAATTAAAGAGATTCAAAGAACTTACCCATGGAAGGTTATGTTTTGCTCTTTCCGTTCCGATCGGTTTTTACATCGTAAAACATAACAGTTCACCATGACGGAAACGTTCGGGTACCGCGGAACAATTACAATAATGTTTATAACACCACAGAGACACGATAAATCACTCAAAAGACAATTTTTTAGAAATCAGTTAGCCACTGTTTGTCACGAACTGAGCTTTGTGGCAGCCAACAAAAGCGCATACGCCGAGTGGAACAAAAAATAACTATTTGCATCTCGCTTGCTCTACCGCTAAATGGTATGCTTGCATTTCGCTCTCGCATCTGTCCATGTGTGCGAATGACCAGTCCATTCATTCTCTGTCTACGGTTTTTGCGTAAACGAAACTAGACCGTTCATTTTGGTTCATCGACTAGTCGATCGACCGGTTCAAAATATAGACTATAGTTCACGGTCTCAGTTCTTGCAAACTGCTAAGGGTCGTTTATAGTTCTTATGCGTTTACATTACGGGCGACGTTGAATTCGACTGAATGAATAAACGATGCGGTTCGACTGTTAACTGCACTGCTGATTGAAATTTGAGAAAAATAATTTAAATAATAATCAAATTTTATTTGTTTATGTTACATTAAATAAATTGAAAATATAAACATAGGTAAAAATAAAAAGGCAAATATTTACATTAAGTTAGGCGTCATAGTATTCCTCCGCATCGATCTCGGTTAAATATATTTCTTTAGTGTTTTTAAAATAATAAAAAAAAAAATATTGTTTAGGTTTATAATTCCAGGTTTTGTTGATCTTCCCTTCATACTTTTTCCAGGCTTAGGACTGGCTGAATAAAGCGTACCTATATGAACTTGTCTATAACTTACTATAACCATCTCACTCGCTAGCATTTCGCATTCAAACAAATATCAACGTTATCGCGTTCAAATATTGTCGTCTATTGTGTAGTTGTCTATTGAACTATGAATGAAGTACGAGAATATAAACCGTGATCGTGTCGTCTACAAAATGAACTGGTTTATCTGACAAACGTAAACGGTCGAACCGTTCATGAACCGTCAACCGGTCCATTGAACCAGTCCGTTCATTCAACGCCCACCACTACTAATCTGTCGTTTTTCCTCTCTAACATGTAAAATGTGAATCTATGTGTAATTATTATAATATCCTGTTTGATCACATCATTGACGTAGTAAATATTGTGTGTTTATTCTGAGCAATAAAACGCGTATTTGGCTGAACATAAAGAAGATTTTATTTATGACTTCAAGACCCAATTTCGTTGGTAGCCGCATGCTTTGAATCCAAGCGCCCCTGCTCTGCTCAACAGGTTATCTGCCCAGAACATAATAAAGCGGATGCCACGAAGAAAACCAAAGAAAGGTACGCTTAACCTCATTTCTTTTTGGTCGAGTTGCACATCCCTCTGTGCTAACTCTTTGTTCGTTTGTTCAGCCAATTAAACCACAATAATGTCGAGTGATCACAATAATCACAATGGACACATTCCCTTTGAAAAGCTAGATGGCTTACAGACATACACGAACTGGAAGTTCGCGATAAAAATGTTACTTACACTGGATGGTTTATGGGGCTGTGTTAGTGGAGATGACACCGATGCGACCCGTGATAGCCGCGCCTTGGCGAAGATTTGCTTGACGATAAAGCCAGCCTTATATCAATACGTAAGAGACGCCACATCGGCAAAGGATGCATGGTCAAAACTTGCCGACGCCTTTGAGTCGAAAGGTTTATACAGGAAAGTACTGTTATTGCGTCAACTTCACAAAATTGAGTACAGTCAGTATGGCGGCATGTCTGAGTATATTGAGGCTGTCATGCGGCTCGTTCAGCAACTTTCTGACATAGGCAAGAAGATAGATGATGATGAAGTCGCAGAAATTCTTTTAAGCGGCTTGTCACAGGAATATGACAACCTAGTATCTGGCCTGGAAACTGCCTGTCTTACCAACAAACTGACGGTGGAACTTGTGCGTGCCAGATTGCTGCAGGAGGAACACCGTAGGAATGGAAATGATCAGGAAGGAGCGAAGGCATACCTAGGAAACAAAAAGAAGAAAACATCACCTATGTTCTGTCAATTTTGCAAAAGAAGCGGACACACAATCAAGCGTTGCTTCAAGCGCAAGAAGGAGCTGAAGAATACGGAGGAAAACCATACTATGTTGGCGTCAGCCATGGCATGCAGCAACAGCAGCAGCCATGATTTTGTGGTTGACTCCGGTGCATCTCAACACATGGTAGCTGACAAAGAGATACTTGTGAAGCCTAAAGGTACACATTCAACTATTTATGTAGCGAATGGTCAGAAATTATATAGTAATTATACTGGTAGGCTCTCTTTGCTCTAATGTTAGCTTAATGAATGTTTTACATGTGCCTGACCTCACCAGTAATTTATTGTCTGTAAGTCAAATCACTGATAAGGGTTACACTGTCATTTTTAATAGGGATCACTGTAAAATCTTTGATAATGTAAAAGTCACTGGCAATCAAATATTAGTTGCTTCAAAAGAAAATGGTCTGTATAAGTATAAGGCGCAAGTACGACACATCCTTGAGGAGGAGCCGTCCAAGCTCTTGCAGACTAGGCAAGAGACAGTGAAGGCTCACTCTGTTTCGACAAGTCAGATGGACTTAATCCACAGACGTCTTGGTCATCTGTCTGAATCAGGTATGAGAATTCTTGGTGATGGGAAGAAATGCATGAACTTATTATTTCAGAAAGATAGTACCATCAATGGTAGTTGCGTGCCATGTCTGACTGGCAAAATGGTGAAGGCACCATTTCCTGTTGTCAACATTAAACGTACTACACAAGCCTTAGAAGTCATACATTCAGACGTGGCTGGACCAATGCAAGTCGAGACTTGGGGTGGTGCTCGCTACCTTTTAACCTTCACTGATGACCATACCCGGAAAACATGGGGATACCTTATGAAGCACAAATCAGAGGTGAGTTCACTTTTTATTAATTTTAAAAATATGATAGAGAAACAATCTGATTTGCCAATAAAAATTTTACGCAGTGACAATGGCCTTGAGTTTATTAATAAGAAACTTGGCAATTATCTTAAAGAACATGGTATTATACACCAAACCACTGTCCCTTATAACGCTGAGCAGAATGGTACTGCGGAAAGGGCTTTCAAGACTATTTTTGATAAAACTAGAGCTATGTTGCAGGAATCCGGCCTGTGTAATCGCTACTGGGGAGAGGCAGTTATGACAGCCATTTACCTGAAAAATAGGTCTCCTACCAGAGCACTTTCAGGCGGCGTTCCCGAGAGCTTGTGGACTGGATCTCCTATAGATATCAGTCACTTACGTGTCTTCGGGTGTACTGCTTATGCACATTTGCCTAGTCAGAAGCGTCAGAAACTTGATGCAAGAGCTAAAGCTCTTATTTTTGTTGGTTATGGTGAAACCTTTAAAGGATATCGTTTGATTGATCCCACTAATCCTCGGCGAGTTATACCGTCTAGATCTGTTATTTTTAATGAGGATAAATTTATGGGAAGACATGACAGTTGTAAAGTTACTTGTGGAACCGATTTTTATAATTATTATTTTGATACAAAATTTAATAGTCAAATACAAAATAATGAAATGGATAAATCAGCTGAATGCTCATCCTCTTTAAATAATGTTTCAGATGCTGATATTCCGACGCCACTACCGGCGTGGTCACCGCAATCTGATCATTACTGTACTGGCGATGAAGGTGATTGTGACAAAGGTGATGAAGAAGGTGCTCCGATGGGTGCCATATCTTCTCTGCCAGAGTCATCACTTGATGGTTGTGACGAAGGTGATGAAGTGGGTGCTCCAACTGATGCTGCCTCTTCTCTGCTGGAATCTGCACCAATTGAACCGACACTGCCGGCTGTTTCCGACACGTCTTGTTCACGTCCTATACGTAAAACACGAGGTAATGTGCCATACCATTTCAAAGACTATGATTTATCTATGATGGCGGAAGGCTATTCACTAGATGAGCCTACTTCATATCGAGATGCCATGCAATCTTCTGAAAAAGATGAATGGCTAAGTGCCATGCAAAGTGAGTATGATTCTCTTATTAAAAATAATGTATGGATCCTGGTAGACAGACCTACAGATGAAAACGTCATCAAATGCAGATGGGTTTATAAGAGAAAACTCGATTGCACAGGTAAGCCTGCTAAATTTAAAGCAAGGTTGGTTGCCCGTGGTTTTAGTCAATTGGAGGGAATTGACTACACAGACACTTTTGCACCTGTTGTTAGGCATAGCACATTAAGAATTCTATTTTCAATTGCCACAGAATTAGAATTAGAAATAGACCATATTGATGTTACAACAGCCTTTTTAAATGGTGACTTTAATGAGAAAATTTATATGGAACAACCTTCAGGCTTTAAAAATTGTAATAAGATTTGTTTGCTTCAAAAGAGCTTATATGGCCTTAAGCAAGCTAGCCGAATGTGGAACATTAAAATACATGATTTTTTAGTTCAGAATGATTTTACACAAAGCAAATGTGAGCCATGTATTTATGTTAAAAGAACTAAGACTGAATATATTATCATTGCATTATATGTGGATGACTTCTATGTATTTCATAATCATTGTATTGATAACTTTCTCAAACTATTACAAAACAATTTCGAAGTCAGACATTTGGGTAAATTGAATAATTGTTTAGGAATGAAAGTTTGTAGAAAGAAAGGCATCACAACTTTAAGTCAAACTGAGTACATTAAGCATTTATTGTTTAAATATGGGATGTCAGATTGTAAAACTGTCTCTACACCTTTACCGGTTAATTCTAAATTACAAAAGTCAAATAAAACATGTTTAGATAATGAAGTTTATCAGTACAGACAATTATTAGGCAGTTTAATGTATATAGCCGTCTGCACTAGACCAGATATATCTTTTGCATGTAGCCAACTCAGTATGTACAATACTTGTTTTGATGAAAGTCATTGGCGCATGGCGAAGCGTGTGCTACGTTATTTAAAGGGTACAATTAATTATGGCCTTTGCTTCACAAAGAGCAATACTTTTGATCTTTTTGCATATGCTGATGCTGATTGGGCTAATGATTTGTCAGACCGTAAGTCTTATACTGGTTTTGTAATTAAATTAGGCACTAATGTTATTAACTGGGAGTCAAGAAAGCAACAATGTATTTCACTTTCTAGCTGTGAATCAGAATATGTAGCTCTTGGAGATTGTTGTAAGGACATTTGTTTTGTTCGAAATTTCCTGTCAGAAATCATCGACAAAAGTTTTGATACTGTAATTTATAATGATAGCCAAAGTGCACAAAAACTATTGTTAGTTAAAGAACACTCCCACAAAAGAACTAAGCATATAGACCTAAGATTTCATTTTATCAAAGACTTGGTTCAAAAGGGACATGTAATTGTTAAGTATTTGCAGACTGACAAAATGGTAGCAGATGTTCTGACGAAAGCTTTATGTGCTGAAAAACATAATAGATTTATACAAGGACTTAATGTTAATGACATAACTATTGTAATGTAATGTAATTGTGTATTTGAATTTTTTTTGGTTGTGACTTTATTCTAAGTGTTAATTTCATTTGTGACATTTGAGTTATAGCTGCATGTCGAATTATGACTATGTAACTGTGTTTACTTTTATTGACATAAGCTTGCAGTATATTATTAGTGGTATGTGTTTACAATAATTGTTAATGAAGCCACACTTAAATAACCTTATCATATGTAAAGTGTAAGGAGGAGTGTTGAAGATCGAGATTGATCATGTATATACCCTTTACATTATAACCATAAAGTAGATTTTTAGTCTATTAAATATACTCTGTGTATTCCACTCTTCCTAATCTGTCGTTTTTCCTCTCTAACATGTAAAATGTGAATCTATGTGTAATTATTATAATATCCTGTTTGATCACATCATTGACGTAGTAAATATTGTGTGTTTATTCTGAGCAATAAAACGCGTATTTGGCTGAACATAAAGAAGATTTTATTTATGACTTCAAGACCCAATTTCGTTGGTAGCCGCATGCTTTGAATCCAAGCGCCCCTGCTCTGCTCAACAATAATATACAAAATATATCATATATAATAACATAATAATATAATATAATAACATAATTTTAACCATAAAAATGAAACAACTAACATAAGTCTAAATCAAAATCAATTGCAATAGAAAGTAATCATTATTTTATTACATTACATTTTATATCGCAAAACATTAAAAAATCGTTTGATATTTTGAATGAAGCAGTGCTATAGCGCTGTAGAAGGTCAAACGTCATGGTAATGTACATACTGACACGCACACATGCAGATAATAATATTCTAACATATTGACAGCTTTGGCACGCACACAGACACATTCTTACGCACACAAGGACGACATGTACCTATGTTACTTTTTGCAAAAGCTAGATGGCGTTGGGGTAGCGCGGTTGAGACTACTCACAAGTACGGCCATCTATTGGCATAAAAAGTGAATTAAAATAGCTCACAGAAATATTTTTTTTAAAGTGGCGTCAATTTTTTGTATGAGATTGGGTATCTGTACTAGTATTATATTATCTGTGGTTGTATATACTAGTTCACACACCAACACACTAATATTCACATATATTATATTCATTGTAAATTCACTGTGCAAATGTATTCTTTTTGCAAATTTCGTTATTCCACAAGGAGACTTCAAACCACAGATTATATTTACGACATGGAAGTTTGACATTTGATTTAGGGATGGGAACAAGTGAACGAAAGAACGATTGATTTACGTTTTTGTCAGTGATGATGAATTAAAATTGTTCAAAACATTCTTAAATTTATTGAAAGCTGTACTTATATTAAATTAAATTTTATTTAATTTTTTTATCGTGAATAACAAATCATAACGAATTAATCCTTTTCTACAACTAAAGTGACCCATTCGACTGTGCGGTTCGCGCGACTCGGTTCTTTAGATTCGTTCAATCGCGAACGACACATAACTTAATCAAAGGCCATTTTTAACCGACTTTAGCGACTTTTAATTAAATAATATCATTCACTGAATGAATGTTGAAGCGCCATTTTGAGTAGTTCACAACAGTTCATTAAATGATTCACATCACTATTTGTTTTCGTCAGCCATTATTGTTTATCTTTTTTGCCAAGTCTATATGAATAGACTATAGTGACTTTTGGGGTGTTCCAAAAGTAGTTATTTCATTGAAAATTAAGCAGAATATTGACTTTTCTTGTCCATATTCTGAGACATACTACAGCTTTTTTTTTGTTTTAGTAAATGATTTAAAATGAGTAAAAGTTATTTAAATAGTAAAGGATGGTTAGTACTTTACTTACGTTAGAACTGAAAATAGTGAAGGGTGACCAAAAAAAATAAGATTATCAGGTGTGTTCTAGCGACTTTCTGGTAAATTTTGGCCCTGGATCATGCTACCTAAAAATGTAGGAGTTGGCAACATTGCATACATGTCAATTGTCAAAAAAAAAAAAAAAAAAAATTGTCAAACATTGGCTTAAAGGTCTTGTACCCAAGCCATACAAACACAAAAAAAAAATATGTCAAACAAATGCAAATGCTACGGTAGATAATATTACATTATCTTTGACAAAAGTATGCATGATAGTACTAGAAAAATACTTGCACAAATTCATTATTGAAACTTTCTTGAAATGTTTGTCTGTATGTAGCAGTCGAAGTTTAATTTTGATCGCCGTGACGCAAATTCTTAAATAAAATAGGGACTGAACTAGTAGTTCTATAAGTGGCAGTAATCGTTAGTGCTTGTACAAGTCTTGAAGCATAAGCCAGATACAATAAACCATGGCATTAGCCCTGCAAAGACGAGCCAATGTAAGTTCTTTTTTCTTCAACTAGAATCTGGCGCCTTCTTGTTTATTATCTCATGTTCCTTAACTTCCTCCTCCTTGGTTTGTTTAGGCGTTCTAAAATGTGTCATGTGCATATAAATGCTGAAAAATTTATATTACCCTTTGATGCAGTAAAATGAGGGACCTGAACTATCCCTACTGGCTTATTATTTAAAAACAACAACATTTGCAATGACTTGTACAATATATTTCTATGCACATTGTTGGTTATGTATTACTTTCAAGCGCTTAAGCATTTGATTGTTTTATGTGGACTGACAATTCTGTTTTGTCCATAGTTTCCTAGTTAAAAATCGAGGTTAGGCATGTATTAAATCAAAACTATGTGCTAATATTTTTCATTAATTTCAGGTTCGTTTACCTCCAGAGGTCAATCGCATACTCTACGTGAGAAATTTGCCATACAAAATATCAGCTGAAGAAATGTATGACATCTTTGGTAAATATGGTGCCATAAGGCAGATAAGAGTGTTAGTATCATAGTTTCACAAATTATTGTTTATTCATACAAGTTCCAAATAGTATATATTATTTTAAATAATAATATATAATTATATTTAATTATTAATATATTAGTTTTACTATACTGAGTCTAAAGCTGAGCTCTGTGGTGTGGGTTTAGGCACTAGACTTTTAGACACTAGAAAGCTATGTCTTCAATGAGTAATGTAGGCTATATTTTAACGTGCCTCACAAGCAAAACCTTATGTTATTAAAGATCATTTCTGAAATTCTGAATAGATCTTATCCAACCCATAAAATACAGGGTGGCCCGTTTATAGTAGTCCAAAGAATTTTCACAGATGTAGGGCTGGCCAATGATTGATTTAAACGCAACATATGCTCCGCGAAAATCAATAGTTTAAAAGTTATGATTTTTTAAAGTTTTTTCATAAAATCGCCACTTTGAGTTATGTAAACCTCTCTAAAGTGAAAATGATTGGATAAAATCGAATCAAATTTAGTGTGTATATAGCTAAAACATGTAGCTAGCAGGAAATAAGCTATTTTTAAGATTATTCTAAAATGGTAATATAGTTTTATACCTTTTTAAAAGCAGTTTGTAATTTTCATTATGTTAAAGTATGATTTTCAAAAAAATCTAGTAAATTAAAAATGTTCTACACGAAATTTTCTAATCGTGGTAAAAACTACCTTAAAATGTAAGGATAGCGTTAATAAAAAAAAAAGTATCATGACTATCGAAAGTTCTTCAGAATTGAACATTGTATGGACTAAGTAGTTAAAAAACTAAAGGTGTGTATTTTTACCTTATACGTCATTTGAACAAATTAAAGCTTAAAACGAAAAGAAAAACACTAGAGTAGGTTAAAAATAAAGAATTTAATAAAAAAAAACAAAAAAATTTCAACATGACGCAAAAAAGTTTGTTGGTCCTTTTGAACTACCAGCTCGCCTGAATGCTGGAGTTTACTTAAATTTTCTTCAAAATGAGTTGCCCGGCCTTCTAGGGGAAATTTTCCCCTATGTACGAGAGAGGATGTGGCTGAAACACGACGGCGCAACTTGTCACTTTGCGCTAAGAGTTAGGGAGCACCTAAACGAAGCATATCCGGAAAGATGGATTGGTCGTGGTGGTACAATTGTTTGGCCCCACGATCACCCGACTTAGACGATTAGACGATCACCCCATAGACTTCTTCATATGGGAATATTTTAAGGAGATCGTTTATAGTCGGGCAAGTAGGTCTGAGCCAGAGTTACGACAGATTTTTTGTAATGTTTTTTTTTATTTTTTATGTTTTTTTATTAAATTCTCTTTCTTTATCCTACTTTAGTGTTTTCTTTTGATTATGAAGTTTAATTTGTTCAAATTACGTATAAGGCAAAAATACACACTTTTAGTTTTTTAACTACTTAGTGCATACAATGTTCAATTCTGAAGAACTTTCGATAGTCATGATACTTTTTTTTTTAATAACGCTATCCTCACATCTTAAGGTAGTTTTTACTACGATTAGAAAATTTCGTGTAGAACATTTTTAATTTACTAGATTTTTTTGAAAATAATACTGTAACATATGAAAATTACAAACAGATTTTAAAAAGGTATAAAACCATATTACCATTTAAGAATAATCTTAAAAATAGCTTATTTCCTGCTAGCTACATGTCTTAGCTACTAACACCCCAAATTTGATTCGATTTTATCCAATCATTTTCACTTTAGAGAGGTTTACATAACTCAAAGTGGCGATTTTACAAAAAAACTTTAAAAAATCATAACTTTCAAACTATTGATTTTCGCGGAACATATGTTGCGTTTAAATCAATCATTGGCCGGCCCTACATCTGTGAAAATTCTTTGGACTACTATAAACGGGCCACCCTGTATAACCTAACCGAATTAAAATGTGACACAAGTTAGACTTGAAAAAAGAACACAGCTGTTAATTTCATTTTTGTGTTAGATGCTAATCCTACCAATATGGTTTATATAATACCTGTGAAATTAGGACTTATATAATGTTTATTTCTTTTTGTATTTTTTTTGCAGTGGCAACACTCCAGAAACAAGAGGAACTGCTTTCATTGTGTATGAAGACATATTTGATGCCAAAAATGCTTGTGATCACCTATCAGGTTTTAATGTTTGCAACAGATACTTGGTTGTACTGTACTACAGATCTAACAAAGCATTCAAGGGTATTGATATTGAAAAGAAACAGGAAGAGATAGATGCACTAAAAAAGAAATATGGTATATCCTCAGAAGACCTTCGCAAATAAAATAAATATAATCAATTATATAAGATTTGTTGTTTTATTTATTACAAGCTGATGCCCGCGGCCATATCTGCAGAATATATTACAAATAAAAGCTTAGTGCTTATCTTGGTTATAAACCTCTGTGTGCCTAATTTAGGGTAGGATATTAGTAGAATATTAAGGGATTTAGATATTTGCCAAAATATCTAGATCCCATAATATATTATGTGCTATGTATATGGGACCAGACGCCCATCCCATTTTGAACGGGACCGTCCCGAGTTTATTGGTAACTGTCCCAGTGTCCCGAGATCCCCATTTTATATCCGTCGGCGTCTTTTTTTGGCGGCTAAGATACTTCGGTACCACTGTTTTCGTATTTTTAAGAAAATACGTAAGTGCACACTCAGTGCTTTTCTTTTCCTCGGTAGCAAGCTTTTTTGGTGCCACTTTCCCTGGTTATTCTTCGTCGTGTCGATGGCTGAGTCAAATTTTATTGGCCCAATAAGTGGCCACTGTTATGGCGCTCTCATCGGCGTTCATGAGCGCCTCTCTTGTGCAGGTGGTAGGACATTTTGGACAGTCAGTAAGGTGGGCCATTGATTGTATTGCACCACATTCGCAGAGATTAGAGATCCGATTGGCAAGTAATATTTTAACTTTAAAAAGCATTTTTTTCGTTCTCCTTAAAGCTAAGCCGTAAGCTCGAAAAATCTGAAAACATTCATGGTGGTGTAGTATATGTAATGAAACGACAACCGCTACACCCTATACATTTTTGGTCCAAATTCGAAAGTATCGGCCAAGAAAATAAAATATTATTTATTATAACTTGACCCCTTTAGCATTAATGGGACCACAAGATATCCAACAATCAGCTTTCTTGGTTAATTTGCATTTATCCGGGCGATTCCTACATTTAATTTGGGCAAACAGTACCTTCTCTTTTTTGTAGTCGGTTAAATTAAGAGAAACGGCATCGTGCGAATAATTCATTCGTATTGCTGTTGTTAGCATTTCATAGATTGCGGTTACCTTTTACCATAAAGCTAGTCTGCCACCCCAAATACTATTCTATTCAATTATTTTTAAATAATTATAGTAACTCCATTAGATATCCAAAAAGGCAAAAATCATTAAAACTTAAAAGTTTACACTCGGATTAATTCCTTTCTCAGAACAGAGATTCCTTTTCATATGGCGAAACTATCATGTCATTTCTAGCCACGCCACGAGCCTAACTGAACCTTGTTATTATGTTACCTTATAAATTAATTTAGTAGCTTAAGTCAAAATTAAATTTCTCATTAGTCTCTAATGTTATATCTAGACTAGATTGTAATCTTTATGAAGTATCTAATTGTTTAGAAATACCATTAAAAAAAAAAGTTACATCGAGAGAAAAGATAAACGAAGTGTTCAATTTCTTCAGCCAAATAGCTCCTAAAAATAAATATCTATTGTGGTAACATAAAACAACATCTCGTCTTACAAAATGTGAAATTAAATAAGGCATATTTTTTTTAACGAGAAGCTAATTTTCTCACCAAATCAGCGCTGGGACAGAGTACAATAACTAAGAGAACAGAGGTTTAAATAATGATTTGTGCTACAGGAGAACCTAAGTTCTTATTTTCTTTGAGTGCTAATTTTGAGTCCCGAATAAGCGTTCCTTTTTTAGAATCTTGAGCGTAGTAAGGGATTTGAAAGGTACAAGGGTACAAGATGTAAAGTAAAAATAAGCTTGTATAATCTGTTGAGTAGTTTTTATACACTGCAGCATTGAGATTAAATAAAACTAAAATAATTGAGATTATACGTTTATTTTCATGTGCATGGTTTTTGTTTTACACTTGGATGCTAAGCTAAGACTCGATTACAATGTAATGGAATACAGACAAAGATCTGGATTTAAAATTTCCCAGGAAAGTTTTTCGTGAAAGTACACCATAATATTAATTAATCACTAGGATCAAATTTAATGATGACAACATTTGTAATGTTGAAAGTATAAGATAAATATTGACTACCGTATAGGTACTTCAACTGGAAACATTTATATTTATATTATGCATACAATACATGACACTGAATAATGTGGCCAGGGCCGTCTTTACCAGGGGGTGCAAGGGGTGCGGTGCACCCGGGCGCCGAGCACCCGGGGGCGCCTTTCGAGTGCTGAATTTTTGAATATTTAATTGAATTTAACACCATTGCAGTTTTATATTACTAGTTACTTACAACAAATATGTATGCGCAAGCAAAAAAAATAGTCATCAACAATTATCTTTTTTCTTTTATTACGCTTTCGGCGCTTCTCATACCGCATTACTACACTAAAAGTAAAAAAAAACGAGGGCGCAGGCTGAGTCCCGCACCCCGGCGCAGAATAAACTTAAGACGGCCCTGAATGTGGTATCTATGTAAGTTACTATCACCTGCTATTAGTATAAGAACAAACCTTTACAAAGTTAACTTTCTGATCATTGGTTTAGAGTTGTTTAACAGCCCCTTGAGACTAGACTTTTAGTCGGCCGAAAGTTAAATCTGACTTATCTTCATACTGGTTAAGTGGCCATATTAATATAATTGGAAAGAAAGTCTAGTCTGTGGAGACGCCTAAACAGGTGATTAAATTGCTTTCTGGCATAATGGTACACATGTAGATTATAAAATGATAAATGTCTTTTTAATTAAGGAGTATTTTGTTTGTTTGACTACTTTAAAAAAATAACGTTTTTAAGATCATTTAATAACAAACACCTATATAACATAAATGAATATGATATAGATACGTAAGAACATTTTCAAGATGTAACAAAACGTCTATGGTCATTCAACATTAACTCAATTTTTTTTTAAATTTTATTCTGAATTAATATAAATTTCATATTATTACACATTTTGTCCGATCGTCCACTGAGTGTATGAAACTATAATATAATGTAAACAAATTAAAAAAAATGAACTGAGCCAATAAATAAAATTTGTTATTTAACTAAAATTTAGAGCTTTTAGATGTTAATGGATATGTGTGTATTACAATATGAAGTCTATATTATATGCTTACAACTAAGCCACACAATCAACCAACCTTATGAGGATATATATCCCCCGGTCACTTACAATCTCTTGTCAAACAATCTTGAGTGTAGCACAATCCAGTCAGTCTTTTACAAATTGAAGAAGGAGTTTCTGTCATAGTCACTCAGTCTGATAATCCTCTCTCATATCAAAAATGTCACAACAATTGCTTTGATAGTTATGCGCATGAAGAGAAGTTTGTTACACCTTGTTTATAAATAGCAAACTTAACATAAACACAATATACATAACAATGGAAAATTAGGATGCAGAAGATGCAGAAGCTAGGCGTGCTCTACCTTCAGCAACTAATTGCTTATTTAGATAAACATCCTCATCTGTGGTGGTATCGATAAGGTCCAGGGTTAATAATGGCTCATTAGGATTCAATGGATCCTTTCCTAAATCTTTACAAATACCAACAAACTGCTGCTCCACGCACAACTCTTGGAATCGAATACAGTCTTCCACGGTCCAGTCTTGATGAAGAGGCCACACATCTGCAACAGTCCAAAATTTTATATCATCATTAATAATTAGATTTTATTAAAAGACCATTCGCGAGATCTTCAAAAGTTCTACTATTATATTGAAATAATACAAATCTATTTAATTATTCAGATGAAAATTATCATTGTCGGCCACAGTTCTTACCGTATAGACGGGCTTTAATTGCTTGCGGAGGCAACGTGCGAGCTAAGGGGGCAGCGGGCGGTACAGGCCGCAGTGCTTTTGTCGCGAAAAGCGCTAAGTCACCGTAATCACAGAAATAAACAGATACCATCTCTGTTGAGACTGTTCCCGCTACTGTTACCCTGAAATACAAAAGCATTCAATCATTAAAATGAATATATTCAATCATAATTATTTTTTATATTTTACTGCAGTTTATGCAGAGTCCCAAAACTCAACAATAGTTGGAGCCATACCCCGCCTTTTTTTAAACGACTTCCATAAGAAGGAAGAGGGTATGTTTTCGTCTGAATATTGTAGGCATGTGATTGAGATCCTTTCATTAAGGAGGAGCTTTAGGCCCTCCAAAATTATGGGCATGTGGCACGCGTCATGATGCAAGCAAACATACAGCATGTAAGTAGGCATGCATGCAAGCAGCCAAGCATGCAGCATGCAAGCAGTAATGCTGAAATCATCTGCTCCTCAGCTCGCGGACCGCTCACCCCTCCGCGCCTACGCGGCTCAAATTACACACTCGAGGTAGGGCAGATAGGACTGCATAAAGTCGTTTAGCAGGGATTCATTTCTGTCACACATTTTTGTAGCGAAACTTATTTATTGACTTAAGATTAATTTAGTTTGCTTGGTTGCTGTAATAATAATTTGATTACTGATCAAATGCTTTAATCAAATGTTTTTTATACAACGTTTCCAAATGATATTAAATGTTGCTTATGTCAAGTATCGATAATGTAAAGTTTTACTTATAGCTAATGGAAAATTATTTTATGGCAAATAAAAGTAAATGACTAATAAGTAGATAATTACAAGCGTTTTTAGAACAAAAGATAATAGTGCAAGTAAATATTATGAGCTGGGACGGTTATGGAAATAAGACAATACCACCTAAACCACTAGGGCTAGAAACTTGGAATTCTTTACGTGGCGTAGGGGCGCACTTAGAAGGGAGTTTTGGAAATGCCACCCAAAGAGGACCCCCCAAACAGGGGTTATATGGAAAGCATCCGCCATTTTTAAAGTTAGAAGCACTGACATAGTGGATTTCGGGTCTGTGCTCAAAAGTGTCGGAATTGAAAGTCCACTATAACGCTATAAAGTCCACTATCTCTGCGCCAGTCTTGGTTTTGACATGGTTTCAATAAAAAATGACACACCTACCTGTACCACGAGGCATCTTTTTCATAATACACAGTATATAATTCTCCACTGGCTGGGCTGTGAGGCGCGTCTAGTTCGGTCATTTTAGGACATTCCGTTTGAAGAGTCGCCATCATAGTTTGCAATGTGCATCGAGTACTATTTGGTTGGACCTACAAAAGAGAGAGAAAAAGTTATCCTCGATATTATCACCCTAGTTTAAAGCAGAGCTATGGCTTTATATAGCTCTGTCCCGTACATTAAATGAGAGTAAGAGAGAGGTATATCGAAATACGAGTACTTTAACCGCAGTTTAAGAAGTTTGGTGAAATCCCACCAAGAACATTTATAAGGAAAATGTGGCCAAGGCGAGACCTTCATTTTCCTGCCCTTATCTATTTTATTTGGAGTCGGCGCAAGACGTCTTTTCCCTCCATTCTCCTCTGTCAGCCGTATCGCATTCACTTTCATATCCACTTTTCGCAATCCATTCCTTCAATTGCCAGTCATTCCATCAACATGTATTTTTTTTTCATTAGGTTTTTTTTTATTTAAAGAAAAACAAAATAACAAGTATTTTAATGATTTTTTAATGGCCATATATTTTGGTGCAAGGGTTGCACTTTTTAGTGAAGCACCTTGTTAAAACGACATTTTTCGTTCTATTGTCAGGTACAAAAACAAATAACGCAGATTCTCTTCTGACAAATTGACCATACAAAAAAAATTACACCAAGACCTCAGAAGAACGAATCATATGGAATTGCCGTAATTGCTCTATTTGACACAGCAATAATAATGTAATACCTATCTCTTTCTCACAACACCAGTTTTACGTTAGGAATAATGACTAACACTCTTTTTATCAGCACTCTCCTCATTGGCTAATGTACTTCTGCTGCCAAGGACGCCATTTTACTAAACGGTGTTTGACGGTTTTGTTGACAAGTGAGAAGATGTCATTGTGAGGTTTTTATATTTTTCTAGTGTTTTCGACTTAATTATTGTGCAAAACTGTGATATAACTTCGAATCATCTTGGTTGTGAGCTGCAGAAACCCGCAATATTGTTAATAATTCATTCATTTCAAAAACATTAACGGATGCTAGTGTTGTGCCATCATCGAACATAGAACCTTATCGATAAATTAAGTACTAAGTTATTCAAAGTATTATTTGTCGTTATAGTTTACCAAGAAACGAATCCCGGAAAAGGAAATGGTTAGAAAAGATTGGCTTAGAAAATATCCGGCCAGGAGTCTTTAATTCATGTGAGCTCATTGCACTTTGAAGAGAGTGCATTCAATAAAACTCTAAACATAGTTAGATTGAGAGACTGTTGATGCTATCCCAACAGTATTTACAAAGGCAAGCAATTTATCAAACTGTTGTTTTTGGGTCTAATGTAGTAGAGCAATAGAAAGTAGTAATAGTAGTAGTGGTAATGTTGTGTGTTGTTCCTGTTGATAGGTTGATCCGATTACCATACACTCTACGTTATTATTTTTGACAGATCAATGTCCCAGAGTGATAAGTGGTGTGATAATTGGTCCCTAAACCTTAATCAATTTTTTTTTAGCTTTAAGAATAATATTTTATCTATGTAGGTAATTACGATCTTTATCTATAATATCTTAAGAGAAAAATGTTATTGTTTGTTTGCACCAAATAAGCACCGAAACTACGGCATCAATTTAAAGATTTTTTTTTTCTTTAGAAAGCTTCACTATCTTCAAGTGACATAGACTATGTTTGTGCCATGGAAGCCGGAGTGGACTGGTAGTTTTAATAAAACCATTTAACTCAAAATTTATTTTAATTCTTTTTTACAATTTACCAAACAGAGTCTATGTTTCTGTAACTTCCTACTATTACTTGTGACCATATCCATATTATACTACTTATGCCCTTTCAGGTAAACCACCCATCCCAATTGGCATTTATTGACAGAGCAAACACTATTGATTAACCATCATGTTCGGGTTATTCACATCCACAAAATGCAAAAGATCTTGAATTGGTAAGGGCAGTTCTTGAATACAGTACCTACATAAAATAATGTTGGTTTCTAATCTATACTATCTACATATACTAATACTTTTAAGCATAACATTTAACTTACACATAGAATTGTTTGTTTTTGTTGTTTTTTTGTAAGCGCCTGAACCGATTTTCATGAAACATATTTCTTTTATAATCAACACGTTTTGCCCGTTCATTTTATACCTTAGTTGGGCAAAGGTATATCTTAAAATATTTGATGGTTCATCTCCACTTCAAACCCTAATTTCTTGTAAATAAATGGCAGAATCAATATTTATGAAAAATATATATTTTTGTAATGTACACATTTTTACCATTCATTTGATACCCCACTTGAGTATGCATATTTGAAAATAATCGATTCTTCATCCCCACCTTTACCCTCCATTTATTGTAAATGGCTGAACCGATTTATACCAAATATAGCTAAAAACCATTGCATGGATACTGGCTCTCGTAAGAAAAAAACTCCATCGAAATCGGTCCATTAGTTATAGAGCTACGATGCCACAGACACCCACACAGACAGACATCGACGTCAAACTTATAACACCCCTCTTTTTGCGTCGCGGGTTAATTAAAAATGTCCTATAAATGATGTACAAATAAAGTTTTTATCTATCTATCTAGGTACAATAAAAGTAGATGGAAATCTTGAAATTATCTAGTTTCACCGACAGTAGTATTAAAATCAAAGTTCTTAAGGTTAGTTGAACAATCTAACTCCAGGCATCCATCAATATAATTTTATCGATTAAATAGACAAGCGAGTGAACATCCCTAATCCGCCATGTTTGTGAACGTAGGTATGGCAGGCAAAGTACATGCTTATGGCAGTTCCATATGATTCGTTCTTCTGAGACCAAGACCGATGCTTTGACTGATACATTTTTCGTTTTGCTGTCAGTTGCGTTTTGTTATTCCATGAGAGTTGCGTTTTGTTTTACCACGTCGTAAGTCACGTCCCACGGGAACGGTATAAAAACGCTTAAGTTCGTCTCCTGATTCAAGCTAGCACGACTTTATTTTATATTTATATATACTATATACATATATGGGTGATTATTTGAAATTTGGTTAACTTGGTGTTAGCATCAATTTTCACATATTTATATTGATTTTATTCAATATTTTAAACTACTAAGCGATGTTATAAAGTCCATTTAATTTGGTCACTCATTTTGATATATATTGTAATATTATTTATTACCAAAAATTGCCACTTCTTACTCCAAATATCAGGCCCTAGCCATGTAAGATCTCCCGAATTTAGTATTCATTTCAGTGTAATTATGATTCTATAAGAATAATTTAATTAAACTCCATTTAAACTCGTTTACTATTACATTACGAACATTGTCATTACAATTTAATTTATGATAACATTATGTTTCATTACTTTGTTTCAAGTCAAAAAGTGTAAGCGATAAAAAATATCAGGCCCTAGTCATTCACGAAATTCGAAAATACGCGACATCTAAGCATACGGCTTTTTCATAACTAACTCAATACGATAGCATCGGTATGAAGCTAGTTGCAAACACGACCCAAGCCGCGGAAGCCACTTTGTTATTGGTGCGATCACCGACTTTGCAGCGGAAACACGCACTGTGCCAGTCAAACTCTCAGGCCCTAGGTAAGTCGTTTTAAAGAAAGTTCATGACTAATTGATCTCATTACCTATTGTTAATATGAGTTTATCCTGCCTTGTTATTTTGACTGCCTATTAGTTTTGATGTTGATTATAAATAATAGGCTTCATTTGATTTTGCTTCTTTTTGTCAGTCCCTAGACCGTCAGGCCCTAGTCGTAATAGTACCTAGGGCCTGACGCCACATCTAGGGACTGTTGGTAAAGGGTGTGATGCATGGTTTTAAACATAATACCACAACGTATTTGTTGAAGAATATGGCGCCCAGATAGAAAATACATTGTTTAAAGAGGGAATTGCGAAAAAAAAAGGCTGTACAGGCAAAAACGACTGGAAAAAAAAATGACACTGTTTTGCTGGCAGAGTACAAAGAAAAGGAATAAAGCTAATACAAGGCGTGTAAAAAGGACAACGGGATGTGTAAAAGACATGACTCCGCGTGAGTATTCATCAGATTATAGAAAAAAAGCAAAAGATTCGTGAAAATACTGTTTACCAATGCCCACTGTAAGCCAATGTTTTGAATAGGAAAACCACAACTGCACGAGGTGTCATTGGTGTTTGTGATTCCACATTTGGCTAGGATCTCCCTGCAGCGTCCTACTTGTGTCCGAAGACGATTAAGAGACTTCCAGAACAGACTTCCAGAATGATAATGATATCGCCGACGTGCTTTACGAAGATGTTATAGAAAATTGCCAATTTCTCATTTCATGTGCATAATTAATAAGAAAAATGTTGTGATTATAGTTAATTGAATTTGTAAACTTAAGTGATTCATTGTTGTTACAGTTGATTCGGCAATTAAAATGTGATTTGTCATAATAACCGTGTTTGGCGTCTGTCCCTATCACGTCTTATCAGTCCCTAGAACACAGATTTTAAAAAAACGTAAATTTCTCTGAAAATATAAGGTAAAGTGACTGGCCCTTTTAGATGCAGCAAAGTAGATGTTATACACACAACATAGAATATAAACTGTACTGATTTTTAACAAAAAACACCACTATCAAGAAGTTAACCAAATTTCAAATAATCACCCATATATAGATGAGGCAAAGAGTATCGTAACGCCTCATACTGGGCTGTGGAGGTGCTCTTTAGTAAACTGCTGATATTCAGCTAAACCCAATCGTGAAACGCTCAAATGTTTGAATACGTAACGAGTAAGGAAGGAGCAGTACAGTTGGAACTATTGTTACTCACGACAAAGTTCCAGGGGTTGGCGGCCATGGCGATGTAGACGTCGAAGCACTTGCCGGGCGCCGGCAGCGGCGGCGGCGGCAGGGCACCGGAGCCACCGCGCTCCTCCGCCAGCGACGTGCTGCGGAAGATGCGTTCCTTCTTCTTGTGCAGCGCCTCCACGGGATTCGTCTGCTCCTTCTCCTCTTCATTCAACTTACCGCTGCACAAAGTGGTTAGTGAGCAGGAGCTCTGGACGCAGCCCGATCTATTTTTTTTGACTAGTACAATAAATAACTATTCCAGTTACGGTTGTTCATATGGGACGAGTAACAGCGTCTTCGTTTGGAGGACCAACAAAAAACAAAGATAACGTATTAATGAATTGTGGTATTGAAGTTAGCCGCAAATGAAGTGTCACAGATCGTGATACCGCTCGAGTACCGTGCCCGTCGATTTTTCGGACAGCCAACTGCAGCTAACTTCACTTCGTCCCAACAATAACGATAATAATAATCACTTCTGCTGTATAACCACCCACAGAAGTGCTAAAACCGTGTACACCATTATTGAGACTTGTGAGAAATGATAGAAATAGATTTAAAAACACTTGATTTATTTCCAAATCTAATGCAAAGTGAAAGGCGAGGTGAAATGAACGAGAGCGAGCACACGCAGCGTTCTTGCTAGCGTGAGCAACGTGCAACGTAAAATTGATTTTAATTGATATTCCATGTGTGCTGTGTAAAAATGCATACTTGAAAATTTTATTTGGACAGTTGCAAGTGGGTTAAGCAATTAGGTATTCAGGGTAGAAACTTCCACATCATAGAAAAGACTATCCAAACAAGTTATGAATATGTGGGTTACATACCTACGTCTTTGGTATTTACACTTTATAAACACGTTATTTACACATACATAACTAGTGTAGTCAGTCTTCACTGTGACGCTGAAGTTTTAGCCCCGCATACCTAATCGCTGGGCCCACTGTACAAGCGATAAGATCTTTTATTTTATCTAAACTCGTCCCACATAGTCATATCGCTATTTGATTTTAAAAAACTTTGGTCGAAAGGAAAACACGAAGCGATTATGACTGAAAAAGAATCATGAAAGAGAACGCGGATTACCCGCAAGTTACTTCGCATACGCGAGATCGTAAGCGGCTCATACAAAATAATTTAAATTAAAAAAAACTTAAAAACATGCTTTTAAAGTACTTCTAACTAAAAAGTGAAAAATAATTCCTAATATAAGCTGAAAAAAGCGTGGGTTGCTCGATAGACAGAAAATATGGCACAGAGCGCCCCACGCTTTTTTCAGCTTATATTAGGAATTATTTTATCCGCGTTCTCTTTCATGATTCTTTTTAGTTTTTTTAAACTATTATTTATTTTCTATTTTTTAGTTTGGTTTATTTATAAGAGCCTTTTATTTATTTTTTTAAATGAATTATTGCATTGTCATCGATCTTTGACAGGTGTGCAAATTTTGTTGATAGGTGAAGTTAATATAAGCGAGCTAAAAAGCAAACGAAACAAAAGAGAGAGAACTGACGGTTGCAAGAAGTCGTACTCCATGACGATGGCATTGTTGACGGAGGCGAGGATGTGCTGCGGGCCCGTGCGCACGAACAGCTCCACGGCCGGCACGCCGCCCCCCGCCGCCGCCCCCGGCAGCGCCCGGCACAGCACGCGAGCACCCAGCAGCAGCTCGCGCAGCCGCGCCACCATGGCGCCGGCCGCGCGCTCGGCCGGGCCCAGGCGCACCGCCGTCGCCTGCCGATGCAATGCATTTATTTTATTCTTTCCATGCCACTTTCAATTTGACATTATTAATTATTAATTGCTGTACCACTTTGACATATTATTGTTATTTTTTTTATTAATAACCATCTTAATCATATGATTATTTAGGTTATTTTGACATCTGCCTACCTATTCTTTTTCCTTAGTCTACTAGCTATTTTATTTTGATTTGATTTTTATTACGTCTATGCATCATATTTATTTTTAATTTATTTTATATATTTTCTTTATATATCACTTGTCACCTCAGGTTCCAGCTGAAAATCAATGTTGCCTAATTTTCTGGCAACAATATATTGAGCTGTGGCCTTTTAGGCACCATCATAACATATCAAGTCTGAGACAAACTGATTTGCAACCTGTGTAGGCACTTTATTTTTTTATTATTTATAATTGTTCTGTATATTTTTATTTGTAAGTTTCTAAATTTGTTTTATTATTTTGATTTCGATTTTAATTTTAATTTCAATGGTGATCTAATAAATAATTTTACTTTTTTTTACTTCTTATTGTACAATGCAATCAGTGGCGGTCAGCGCTGGCGGGCGGCGCTCGCCGGGCCGACACTCACCTGGTGCGGGAACGCGTTGAGCGCCGGCGAGAAGGCCTGCAGAGGCACGAGCGACGACAGAGGCGCTCTTAGGATGAGTCCGCTGTCCACTAGCTGCGTCCTCACGGTGCCCTCGCCGTCGAGCCCGCTGATGATCGTGCAGCGAACCCTACCGAGCGGACGATCGTCGATGAGTACCATTTATTTACGCCAAATCGCTCATTCTGAATGTTATTCGCGCTTAAGTAAACAAAAATCTTCTTATCTGCCGCGTCTTTTCCCAATTACATTGGAGTCGGCTTCTAGTCTAACGGATTTTACCTGAATATCCGTATTTTACGTGGAGCACCTGCTTTCAGACCTCCACAATAAAGTACGAGATGATACGATACTCTTTGTTAGACTAATTGTCAGACTTTCGGTCAAGTGACTACCCGTAACGACTGCCATAGATCTTTAAATAGCAACCGGAACCGAAAGACGGCTTAACGTGCTTTCCGAGGCACGGAGGAAATCTCGTCATGTTGTGATGGTCACTCATCCATGGCCAACTGCGGTTAGTATTGCTTACCCTGCAAGAGCAATCGATCTGGCAGGCTTCGACTTTGCCACGAGCTCCTCTCTTAAGTAAAGCGCTTAAGTAAAATAAAGTGAAACAGCGCCGAGTCGCGATTTCAGCGTCGAAGCGCAAATGACTAAAAGTAAGTGAGATGTGTTATACCAGTCTCCGGCAAGCGTGCGCACGATGTAGAGCGTGCCGGCGTTGGGCGCGGGGGCCTGGGGCGCGGCGGGCAGCGGGCGGCGGTAGGGCCCCGCCGTCAGCAGCGCCAGCGCGCCCCGCACCAGCGCCGCGCCGCCCGCACGCGACACCCACACGCGCCCTTCCTCCGTCACGCACCCCACCTCTACTTCGCACGGTTTCTGCTTACACAAAGGTACTTTGTACTTTTTAAATTAAATAATTGTACAATAATAAGATTCTACATCTAAGAGTTCATCTATTCAAAAAATAAATTCCAAAAATCGACTTGCAAAATTCAACACATGGCATCTTCTTCTTCTTCGAAAAAAGTGGACGTAGATGTTATTGTGAACATTTCGAATACGTACAATATTTAAAAACTATGATACTTTTATTCAATTTTATTTTCCAATCAGGTGTGATGCCCTCAACCTGCAGGTAAAGGATTATCCATTAATCATGGGACATCCCGTATAAGGAGTGGACAGTACATTAATCTGGATGGTTTTTAGACTGCAAATTGAAACTAACATTGGAATTTAACCTCTCATCAATTCTCATAACATTTTACCTGTGTAACGGTAAAAGCTCCAGCTATGCAGAAATCGTGTACGACTTCCTTATTAAGGTTGAGGTCGCGTTGCGTGGTGGTGTCGTAGAGCACGACGGCCACGGACGGATCGGAGGGGTCGTGGCGCGGGCCGGGCGCCGCCACCAGCACCTCGCCGGGCAGGCGCCGCCGCACCAGCTCCGCGCCCAGGGTGCTAGCCGCCAGTTCCTCCGCGCCCTCCATCCGACACAGGATCGCCTGCAATCGTTTGACTATCAGTCGTCACCATTCACGAACTTATTTATTAGGTTATCGCAAAAGAAAAAAACTGACGATTGTCTGTATGGACTGAACACTGGCCGTATTAGCTCCTACATCATCCAATCTAATATTATAAATTCGAAAGTCTGTCTATCTGTCTGTTTGTTCTTAAACGATCGATTCTGGGCCCAGAGCACTAAAACCGAACCGTGACAGTGAAAATATGGAGTGAAATTAAAATAAATATAAAACAAAAACTTTCTGTGATGTTTGAACGTCAAGAAGCAACCGCAAATGATCAGTACAGTGTGTGGAAACCTTCAATTCACAATCTACTACGTGAATTGAAGTAAAAGATAGATTCCGAGGGACGTATTGAACGATGTCGCTTATTAATCTCATATCGAACGATACGCTGCGTGGTTTAAGCAAACAAGAGAATTCGGTGATAAATTAATAGAGTATGAGATGCAATACGTGCAACCAAGTTATCTATGGCGGCCAGTTATATACACGACAAAAGTGATGAACAAACGCAGTTTCTTTGTATTCATTATTGGAGTCGTTGATAGTTAAAAATCTAGATATGGCACAAAGCTGATGGAATATTCATGAACGACTATTATTGAACGACAAACAGCTGTATGATGAAACTACATATTGCAAATGTATCTATTGGAAGTAGCGGCAGTTTGTAAAAGCGCAGTGAAGGCTGAGATTTTCAATCGGATGGACATAATTAAAATTAAAACCGTATCTCAAGTGTGAAAGTAAAATTTATATAGCCTGCAAATATTATGTTTATTTATTATGTATCATTCTTTCGTATAATTTTTAAATTATTTATTTGAAGAGAATTGCATTAAGCTTGTAACAAACTGTTGTTAGTAATAATAACCTAGCTGTTGTTGGGGACCAAATTGTCACTTTGAGTACTAAAATGACAATTCACCCATTATACTATGTAATTGGTCCTCTGTCATACAAAAAATCTCTAAGTTTTAAGTCCCATACAGTTATTGTATAACTTTACTATCAAACAGAACCATATAGCATTAGGTGAATATCTTATATTCTTTCATCTGGATAATAAAATAAGTAAATATTATTATGCATGAACCAAAAGAATACAGATGTTTAGTAAACAATGTTAGTCCCTAAACTATGCAAGCCTGTATCTTGGGGACTTAATATTACAATATGTTAATATTTTAATTACTTGTAATGAAGCTTTTATGTACTACTCTCTTACTAACATGATAAAATTACATGGGGTAAGCAAAGCCTTATACTTCAAACTTGTAAAAAACTTTTATTTAATTTATTTAAAGCTGTTTTTTTTTTATTATTAAAAAAATGACGCCCGCACTAGGAATAACTCCTGTGTCGCGGGGGTGTTCACAAACATACATTTCACACACACAAAGCACACAGTAAGAACAAATCTTTGCGAATCACACGAAGATTTGTCCCATGTGGGGATCGAACCCACAACACCAGAGTAGTTGAAAGCGGTGAGGCGACCGCGTTAACCACTACGCCAATCGTGCACTCATTACCTATTTATCTATTGTCAACAAGATTTTGGTGTAAGAGTATTAAGAACTGCCCATAATTCTTTGACTCTTAAAAATATACCGAAGTAATTGTTTGTATCCGTTTGTGTTTTATTTAAAAATCGAATCTACTGGATGAATGTTGATGAAAATTGGTGTGAATATAGTTCAAAACCCCAAGAACCAAATAGGCTATTTTTTATTGACGTACCACGCCGGCGGAGCCGCAAAAATAAGCTAGTATAATACAAGTGTGATGTTGTCTACAAAGTATACCTTAGCACAGTATAAGGAAAAATACAGTTCAAATACGAGGGTTTATGAAGTGATGACTAAAATCGTACCTGCGCGGGTATTTTTCTGAACTGTGGCTCTAGAATTTTAATTTTCTGTATGTTCACGACGTCATCGTCGCCGTGATCTCCGAGGAATACCGTGCATGTGTCATCTTCAATCTCCATAATTTTAGCGCGCTGCCAACCACCGTCGTCCAAGTTAACCGCATACCTACATCAAAAAATATTTCAAGTAGCTATTCACTCAACAGTAATAATAGTATAATTAACTTGGAAATTGTATTACACAACAAAAGAGAGTAAGAATTAATTATTTTTATATACTTAAAAAAGCAAATTATAGTAAGAAATATGCAGCTAATTAAACCAAATAAGTATTTATATAATTTTTTTTAACATTAACGTCAAAAATATTGTTTTATGTTGGTAATCTCTCAGTCATATACATAATTTATTATCCAATCTTGTATTATTCATACAAATAAACAAAATTGAAGGGTTTGTATGTAATGTCAAAATACTATATTTTCAAAGCTGATACGGCTATTTACACCGCCAATACCTAAGAAACAGATTTTAAAATTGATGTCTGTCTGTCTGTATGTCTCTCTGTTCCTGCTAATTCAAAACAGCTAGATCGATATCGATTAAATTTAAGAGGCTTTCTCTGTCGCTCTCACTTGCACTTCCTCGAGCAACTGAGACAGCACATCATTCCAACCACCAAGAAAAATAATGTTATCTTTATAAATAAACAATTACCGACAGGCAAATTTCAAGAAAGTTAACTTACCAAGCATTTTTGATTAACATTGATTTGTCTACAGGTGTACCAGAATATTCATAATATTTTGCAATGTCCACTAGTAACGCCTCAAAGGCGTCCTAAAATAATACAATCATATTATAGATTAAATGTTTACATCCACAGAATTACTCTTAAAAACACAAACAATATACAATTGATACATATTCACTTACACTATACTGTGTGCCTACGATCCTTAGCCAGATTTCCAGCGTTGAATTAGCTACCGTTACAAAGACATTCCAAAAGTCGTCATCTGGGAATTGTAATGCCGGTAAATCACTATCAATAGCGTCGTCCATAATCGTGGTGTCTAACGGTATTATAGGTGCCTCCTGCTGTACAAATCAAAACATCATACATTAAAGAAAATGGCGAGGCATAAGGTACATTTAAAGGATAAGTTTGATAGAAGATAAAAGAAATGTATTTAAGTCAGATAGATTATTACACTTTAAACTAATCCTAATTAACCGACACGCGGCGAAAGGTACGGTTTGATGTATCCGAACCGATTGATTGCAACTACTGATTATTATGTCAAATGTACGTATTTTGTTCACTTCGCTGCGCGTTGATGTCAGCCTAAAACTAAAACTATTGCGATATACGGGTTTGCTCGTACAAGGTATTTTAGTTCAGAATCTACATACATACCTCTTTATTGGGAAGTAAAACTAAAAGACCATTAACAACTCGATCTTTAACTATTTTTGGACAATTTTCTACTAGTTCTTGCCAGTTGCTGGGCAAATTTTCACCATACTTTTCTCTGAAAAATATACATAGCATTAAAAGAATATGTTTGTGGTTTTTTGATAATAATAAAAATAAAATTGTAGAAGGTACCTGTACAAATGTGGAACTGTATTTGCCCAAAGACCAGCTTCATGTTCGGATACCAGTTGAGTAAGACATGCTATGGCATTATTGCTAGAAGAAGTAGGGACGCCGCCAGATTCAGAACTTTCGATTATAGAAAGTAACTTAACCGCAGCTACTTTTTTTGCTAACTCATCAGACGGCGAGGAGTCCGGATATGAGGATGCTGAATACGACGCTCCTACCTACAAAATCCAAAAAGTTACGAAAACAATAAAAAACGCCTTTCTTCTTGGCCTTTAAAATTACCTACTCTTTGCCTATTATAGATATGCCAGATCAGAGAATAATGAAAGCCGGGCATCGACATTACAATAAAGCATAAGCGAAAATTAATTCAAAATTTCAGGGCTTCGGTAGAATAAAATAACAATTTATTCATACTTACTTTAACTGTGCAATCGTAGCTAGCAGGTCCACGTTTTGGTCGAATCTCATGCACTTTATACACAGGCTCTGAGAGACCAAGTTTTTTACAATACCACTCTAACTTAAGCACGCTTGAAGTAGAATCCGGTGGCGGTTCTAAGTTATGAGCAGGTACAACATTCGTTACTGGACCACTTGTCTCCTGCAGAAAGAAAAGATAACTTTAACATAAAGTCTTCGTATAGAATAGACAAGACGACCAAGAATCAGCGGCTTAAAGTAAACGCACAATCACATTGATCTTGATTTTGACTAAGCACTATTTTTTTACATTTGCTTTGTCAAGTTTCTTTCAAGTCATTCAGTTTACTTATGACAACTTTTAGGGTGGATCGTATCTATTGGTCTGATAGTACATGGAATTATTATTTTATAATTGCTTACTCATCACAAGTGTACAATGGCGAACTCATTGTGTGCGCAGAGATAACAAAGCCCGTTGCGTTAATAGAAAATAATATGAGTCATATAAATACAGAGTGTTATCGTTAAATGTGAGATATCATAAAACGTTAAACTGTATAATTAGTACTTTACCTAATAAGTAAAATTGTATTAATATCTTATTCCAATTAAAACGAAAAATATCCAAAATTGTACAGTCCCATACATTTAAGGCGAGGTTTTTTCTCAGTTTTTATTTAGATTTTACCCATTTATATACATACCCATATTATACCCGCGTACATGTTTACCCATATTATACATTATGTATAAGGGTGTTATTACTACTTTTGAAGATTAAAGAGACAATAAGAGTGCACCAGTGCGCTGTTTGCTAATAGATCAATTTTGGTGTAAGAGCGCTATTACACCGACATCGATCGTCGTGGATTGATGATCTATGTAACAGAAAATAATAATAGTATTATTATTTACTTACCAGACGTTCGTTATTAGCTGCCGGGAATTGTAAGGGTATCAAATCTACAGTGCTAAGGCGGTCTCTTAAACTAGAGAGCCTCTGAGATGCTGACACTTTACCACTCTGCTTAACGTCTGTGTCACTATTCGTGCGCACAGGAGGGTGCTTGAACTGTGCCTATGGAGAGCTTAATATATTACAAAATTATTCTCACAAAGAACGCGACACGATCCATACAAAATATACGATGATAATCTATTATCATCGTATATTTTTGGTAAACGACAAATGCGGACGCCTAGAGGCATGCGCATTTGTCGTTTAGGACCTAGGCTAATACGTAAGGCAAAGTATGTAGCTATGTGCCTAAGGCCTAGGGGCAAGCCATTATTATTTTCCTATATTTTGGTCTTTGATAATTTTTTTTGAGTAACAAATAATTAGTATTTTATAGTATTTGTTTGTTGCATTAAGATAAAAATCCTTACATAACTTCTCGTACTATAATGTCATCACATATTTTTTATTTATTAAAACTTCATACATACTCTGGGTACATATTATAGGCAGGTGGACTTAATGCCTGAGGCATTTTCTAAGATATCGCTGAGTGAGTTGAATACTAGTGTTAAACGTAGATAATAATAAATTACATAATACATGACGTCATGCCTTCACGCTCCACATAACTCCACGAAGTGAAGTAGAGCTAGATAATACTTGCATGAATATCGGAATCCCCAATATATTTAAGTATTTCAGTATTACTAGACCCAATTTCACTAGTTTCTAATAGAGTTCCGGATGGTTGGTTCTGTAAATTTCTATACTAATTTGACATTTCATCTGTCAATAAAGTGCCGAACAGGCTACACATACATGTTCTGGATGAATCCCTATGGTCTTATCCAGATCTGGTGAAACTGGCCCTTAGACTGAACTTTTGAGAATCATTATGATATAACAAAAAAAACTTGGATAATTATACAGAAAATAAAATGGGCGGTAACTCAAACAGCGTTATTGTAAAAATGGTAAATAGACCGTTACAGGAGACCATTTAACCCCATCATTACGGCTCATTTTGTAACACTGCGTGCAATTCTATTAAAATTTTTGAACTTACCTCTTCAGTGTGCACTGTCACTTCTCTCACAGGCTGTGATTGTGTGACATTTGACAACTGATTGGGTCCTCTTGATGGTTTCTCTGCATGCTCATGATTAGACTTCGTATTTTGTTTTACATTCGAATATACAGGTTTCGTTTCGTTCGTTTTTGGATAATTATACTTGTAGTTCTGTAGAAAGAGAATTCAGTTCAAAATATAATTTCAACAAAGTAAATGTATTTTGATTAATATTCCGGACAATTAAAACATACAAGGGTACAGAAATTCAAAAGGTATCAAAGAGCACGCTAATCTTAATGCGAGAGAATCAGTAAGGTTAAACGCGGGTAACACAAAGGGAGTTGCTTAATTTACTGCAAGCGGGTAACGTCGCGGCTAACAGAAAGTTTTTTTGGTAATTATATAATCTACAATGTTATCTAACTTAATTTTATGATAAATGTTACTTTTTTACTGAAAAACGCGAATAACCAATTTTAGATACTTTACGTTTAATTTTTTTACCCAGTACGACGGTTTTGATATGGAGTTTTCAATATTGTTTTAAAAAGGTGTTTTCAACATTCATAACTATTATTAGCTCTATAGGAATTTCTGAATCTTTAATGATAATTAAAGCACTAACCTAACCGGATTATAATTGGTTATAATCCGGTTATGTGGATATAATTTTCAAAATTTTGATAAATTAAAACTGTCACCTTCAGGACTAATCTTCATTTTATTCAGGCTGGGCAAAGAATCGTAGTTCAAATGAAACCCATTTGCTATAAATATTTTCTATGGCAGAAGACCCTCGCTTACATGATCTCTATAAAAATTTTGTATTTTTTTAGGACAAGCATCCAAATTTTCCATTTAAATATATAAAAATGAAACCCATTTTCCGTTGTCACAATATAGCATGAAAATGGCTTGACCGATTTGGCTGATTTTTTTTTTTAGTTTTCTAATACTCTGCACAAGGTTCTTAGGGAAAAAAAAATATATACAGGGTGTCCCATATTTAATGGATAATCCTTTACCTGCAGATTGGGGGCATCACGCCTGATAGGAAAATGCAAAATTTGTAGAAAAAAAGTATCATGGATTTTTAAATATCGAACATTTTAGATTTTTTCACAAATTAGCCACTTTCGTCCACTCTTCTTGATGCCATGTTCGTAAATCTCAGATTTTTTCAAGTCTGTTTTTGGAATTCAATTCTTGAATAGATGTACTATCAAATTTACTATCTCATTATTGTACAATTATTTCATTTAAAAAACTACAAAGATAAATAAAAAAAAAAATTACATGACATTTTTTTTTACAAAAAGTTTGAACCCTCATGGTGTAAAAAAAATGTATGGAGACCTGTGTGCCCATCACGGAAAAAATATGCCAGTTTCATTGTGATTCTAAAATGGTATAAAATATTCTATATTTTTTTTTATTTAAAAAAATAATGTGAGAAATTATGACCAGGGTCCGATTTCTTTTAAATCACTTTCTACCAAAATGATATCCTAGTTGATAATACTAACTACTTAAGCGTATTAAACTAAACTAAATAATTACGAATCGTTCCAAATACTGTTTTTTGTAAAAGTTATGCTTGATAACTTTTACAAAAAACAGTATTTGGAACGATTGACAGCGATTATAAATCTTATAATACCTATCTATGAAAGTATCGATTAAGATCAAAATACTGAAAGTAATTAAACAATATTTTTTTTAATTTTGCTCATCACTTATCTGGGTAACGAAAAAAAAAACGCTGACACTCAAATGTGTTCTGTAAAAAAGGCGCGCAAAATTTTTAAATTTGCGGATGCGAAATTTTCAGTTTTCTCTAAAAGATTTTATGATATTGTGCTGTGACTTCAGACTTGTTTTTTGCTACTTGAATTTGGACTTATCAACATCGGCAAATTAACAAAAAACGTTCGGAAACCTTTCTCGGTAGAGCAAAGCATTTGTGTATACTCTCCTGGTGTATACAGATATCGCGGCATTTTACGAAAGAAGATAACAAGTCTCAATTCTCGTAGCAAAAACAAATCCAAAGTCACAGCACAATATCGTTTGTTAATTTGCCGATGTTGATAAGTCCAAATTCAAGTAGCAAAAAACAAGTCTGAAGTCACAGCACAATATTATAAAATCTTTTAGAGAGAACTGAAAATTTCACATCCGCAAATTTAAAAATTTTGCGCGCCTTTTTTACAGAACACATTTGAGTGTCAGCGTTTTTTTTTTTCGTTACCCAGATAAGTGATGAGCAAAATTAAAAAAAATATTGTTTAATTACTTTCAGTATTTTGATCTTAATCGATACTTTCATAGATAGGTATTATAAGATTTATAATCGCTGTCAATCGTTCCAAAAACTGTTTTTTGTAAAAGTTATCAAGCATAACTTTTACAAAAAACAGTATTTGGAACGATTCGTAATTATTTAGTTTAGTTTAATACGCTTAAGTAGTTAGTATTATCAACTAGGATATCATTTTGGTAGAAAGTGATTTAAAAAAAATCGGACCCTGGTCATAATTTCTCACATTATTTTTTTAAATAAAAAAAAATATAAAATATTTTATACCATTTTAGACTCACAATGAAACTGGCATATTTTTTCCGTGATGGGCACACAGGTCTCCATACATTTTTTTTACACCATGAGGGTTCAAACTTTTTGTAAAAAAAAATGTCATGTAATTTTTTTTTTTATTAATCTTTGTAGTTTTTTAAATGAAATAATTGTACAATAATGAGATAGTAAATTTGATAGTACATCTATTCAAGAATTGAATTCCAAAAACAGACTTGAAAAAATCTGAGATTTACGAACATGGCATCAAGAAGAGTGGACGAAAGTGGCTAATTTGTGAAAAAATCTAAAATGTTCGATATTTAAAAATCCATGATACTTTTTTTCTACAAATTTTGCATTTTCCTATCAGGCGTGATGCCCCCAATCTGCAGGTAAAGGATTATCCATTAAATATGGGACACCCTGTATATTAATAAATTTTCTGTAAAAATATGAGTGAAATTATTGAACCCTACGGAATAAACACTATTATGAAAATATATATTTTGTTTTTTATTAAATAAAATAAGTAAAGTTCTTTTCAGGTATGACGAGACCAGGGCAATAGGTATTCCTTTTTATATGGAGGATATTATAGATTCCAGTTCAAATTGAATAGGTACGCATACATAAGATAGGTCAGCTATACAAAATAAAGTAGTGCATCAAATTTACGCTAAGGCGTACGAAGTTCGCCGGGTCAGCTAGTAAATAGATAATTATAAACATTAAAATCGGTACCTTTACTAAAACAATAAATGGCTTGTATAGTTATTACTAGGCAATATATTGTATGTATTGAGGAATACAAATTTGAGGCACTTCTTTCATACACTTAGCAGCCCAATTATTGTTAATTTATATTGTGTAGGGAAACTATGTGCAGAATTTCATGATGCTCGTACGAACGAACACTCAGACAGACAGAAAAAAAAATCTAAAAAGATACTGCTGTTAAAAAGGCCCCCCATTTATTTTTTCTAAATTAATTTATTGAAGATATTTAAGTCTGTCTGTCTGTATGTTTGTACGCGCATCACGCTAAAACTACTGCATGAAATTGGATGCAGTTTTCATAGATGTGCTAGAGGTCTAATTTAAAAACTGGTATATTGTATGTGGACGAATTTGCGGGCAAAAGCTATATATAAATAAATATATAGTTGTTACTGGAAGCGAAAGAAGTATGAATGAAGCATAGCACATGGCTTTATTGTCTTTTCCTACCTTCATGGGATAATGGCGAGATTTGTATGTATGTTACTGGATTATTCAAATCATAGAAATATATATATATACATTAAAATAGCATACCTTACTATGATAATTGTTATGAGGTGCATTGCTCTGCGCTCTGTAATACTGATTGGAGTATTGGTTGTTATAATTGGTAGTGTAACCTGGAGCCGGTTTTCGCCATGATCCTTGTTTTTTCGGAAATCGGTTCTAGAAAAGAAATAACACAAATATTACCTTACATTATACATAAATTGCATAGCAACAATGGTAGATACTATTACTTGTAATATTGGGCTCAATAATGGTAAATAATGGTAATAAATGACACTCATTATTATGCCAAATAGAAGTTGTAGTTGTTGTAGTTTAACAATAGAACTCTTTTTTTTATATTTTTTTAAAAAAAGCTTACTAGTAATTTGCAAATACAAATTACTAGTATTCTTGTTAACCCCCTCCAGCTAAGCTTAATTCGCTTGTGTTAGGAGGAAGTTCACGTCCGTGGTGTAATGGCCAGGACTCGAACCCACGACCTCTCGATCGTAAGACCGATGCCTTATCCATTGCGCCACGGCTCTTATAAACAAACTACATAGTATTAAATTATTTCACAACAACACAAATCTCAAGAGCCCCATCACGAAAAGTTTATTTGTACCAGAAGTGGATTATCTATTGGCTCCATCATCGGCTCAAGTCTTCAGTGGCATCATATGGGTAATTAATCAGATTATACCAAATACTTGACAAACAGTTCAAGTGTCTATGTGATTTTTCAACAATTGTCAATCTACAACAACCAGTTGATCCTGCATGTTTGGATTTTTTTTGTTATCCTTGTTTCATTTATTATAGTGAGTTTATTTTAACATCCATGTGATCAATATTATGAGATAAAAAAGGTTTTGAATTTTTAAAGAGAGTCAACTTTGCACAAGTTTTCAACCAATATTTTCCTTAATTTTTAAATTTTTAATAACATGGTGATTTGTCTTAAATAATCTAAAAATATATTGTTTTGTGAGATCTCTAAATGCAACCAAAACGGAGAAAACAGGTCTAATATATTATATAATCAAAGTCCGTTACATCATGTAATCAAAATATACCTCACCAGATAACTTAATTTTGTAGGTGCCTTTTTACTTGACTTCTGACGTGCAACCATGGTGGCTATATGCTGGGTCTCCTGGCTAGCAATAGCATCAACATACCACTCCCCATTAATTTGGGTCACCTTGAAACCAGGCACATCAAGAAAAAGTTTGTCTAAAGATGGATATCCAAGTTTTTTGAAAGGAATCCATTCTCCCTGTAGCTCTCTATAGTCTCCTGCAAGCCAACAACAGAAATTACAATAAAATAAACTTTTTTTTGATATAGTCATTCATTCACAAAAAAAACTCACGGTTGCATTGCTTTATGGTCAATGCTCCTTTAACCGATATAAGAGTAGCCCTTAATGCTTGGATAACTTGCTCCTTATCAGCCATTGCAGACCACTATAAAAAAAAATTATGATTATATAAGAAGGTATTATTCAAGAGAAATATAATTACTTTGATGTTAAAATAAATATGTATCTCCGTATTCAATGTAGAGTTAAACTACAAACTGCCTTGTTGGTCTCATGGTTGTTGCTCGCAGACCTCGCGCCTCAGGTCTCAGGTCTATTTTAATGTCTTGCAATATATGTTATTTGGTAATTTTTCATCCCGAAATTCTCCATTGCAGCACAGATTTGGATAGTCCCTGGTAGATGGCGATAGGCTCACCCTCTATCACATGGGCCCTAAACATAACACACCCTGCTGGGTAATATGCTGTAATACTAGTCTATTAGCCTGAAACACAGGATTACCTAGTTCAGGCACCGAATTGTTTATATATACACTTATGTATATACAATAATATTAAATGTTGTTATCGCTTATGTATTTGACCAATGTATTTTAATAAATGAATTTTATTTTATTTATTTTATTTTATATAGGCGTGATGTTATGTATGTATGTATGTATCACTTTATTAGTAAGCATCAGGCATTTTTTTCTCCTTTTAGACAGGCAACAAAAAAATTGTTTAATGCAATAAAACTAAGATGTTTTGTTGACTACAAATGTAATGAATTAGTCTGTAAATATTGTTCAAGGATACTGAAATGCCACACCATCTCCAAAAAAATAAATTCAAACATTAGCAGACTTAAAGAGAACGCAAATTAATACTGGTGCAAGTTATCTGGACCAAAACTACCAAGTCCTAATTTACCAATAATGGTTCTATCAAGTGCTTGGCCAAGAGCAATTTCAAAACATGGCTGATAAAAATAGCTATTGATAAAAAAAAATAAAAACAATATAGAACTACAAACAAACTACAGTCAAAACCAAATGTAACAACAAGGGAAGGGACTGTTTACTTTGGATGTTATGTCCGATAGTTCTTATAAGCAATATACACAAGTAATTATATTAATGTAATTATATTAATACATAGTCATAATGTATGTTTGTAGTATGGGTATAGGTTATGCATAATTATGAACTTTTTTTTAAATAAATTGCCAAAATATTCCTTTATAGATTAATTTAAGGTAAAAATGTTTGTATTGTTTTATTTTGCTACAACAAGTGAACCGTTGGTTGTTTTAGTAGATAAATATTGATAAAGTTTCATAATTTTAAGCGATGTTGCAGTATACAATGTTGATATAGGTGGTTTGTTTACTTATTAGTTTATATGTTTTTATTTTTTATTTTAACTAATTAAGCTGCTAATTAAGCATATTGTTGTAATACATCCATTGCATTAGGTTGTATTTACCTGTAATGATAGCTCTGTATACGTAAATAAATAAATAAATAAATATTAGAGATTCTGCCGGGACCTTGCCATTTGGTTGTTTTAACCAATCTGTCATTATAAACGATGTTGTTATATTAGGTTTCGACAGTATGTTATATAGTTTTTTTTTTTAATTACTTCTCCAAAAGTTGATACAATATACGATTTCTAGTCATTAATGTTCTACAATGATATACAAAATAATACTAATTTTACATATTACATTCTTATTAATTATAACCACAAAAACAACTGTAACAACATTATATATATGTATATAAATCTAACTAATAACTGAATACATAACTAGTGCATTATAAGTCTTTTTGCTCTATTAAGATACTGACAAGAGCATTTGAGCTTATAATTGTGTCACCAAGTATGTTATAGGCCTTATAAGCATTTTGAAAGCATAAGCTTAGGTCTTCAATCTCATAACAATGGTCTTTAATTATATTTGTAAACGTATAAAAATTTTCGATTGAATCAAAAATTTCCGATTAAAAAAATAGGACAAATGCATCTCGGAACCGTGGTCAGAAAAAGCTAAACCTTTTTCAATTTTTCAATTAAGGTTCTTTCCACTAAACATGAAACAAGGGCCCATGTTCTCTTTCAATTTCTTAAGGTGAAGAGCGAATAAAATAAACCCAAAATTGAGGAATTATATAGTATAGCCAAACACCAACGTATGTTACCTTAAAAATAATTTTATAAGTACCTACCGAAAATTATTGAGCCGGTGAAAACTTGACAGTTATGCCAGGATATCGAATAATTATTTCGCACTTAAGGCATATGCAGCCTGCTGAGTATTAACACAATATAATCCATCTGAATTATTACCAACACAGCTGAAATTTTTGCTGAAACAATTTGTGACGTGTAAGCAAGTGAAATCAGATCATTATATCAACAACAAAATCAAAGAATTAAACACAATACTTTCACTCAAGGAGAAATCACCTCAAACACAAACTTCGAGAAAAATATATGCTAATAAACTACGGCAAAAAATCCTTACCAGGTACGCAATAAAATTATTCTAAAGCTAGACCTCCTGCGAATTTATTTTCAATAAAACAATTTAGCATTTTAACAAATTAAGCTAACCATAGACTTAACTTAACCCTTTTTTTTGAATGGCAATTTGTTGTAACTTTTTGCCAGTGTTGTAGCAGAAAAAAGTTTAGGAAACTAGTAGAATATTACTTATTAATCGGTATTAATATGTAATATTTATTATTATTTATATATTTTTTTGATCAGATTAGTATTGAGATTAGTGTTTCTTTTTATATTTATATTTTTTTTATTTGGTACAATTTTACTTGAAATAAACATCATGAAGTCCTTCACTTTGGAAACAGACTATTATAGATAAAATTTTAAACTTACGCGTTGCATGATATAAAATATAATGGGAATTATCGCGATCATGCATTATTTACCTGTTAGGCTTGAAGATGAGATCAATACTAGAACTATAAGATCGTATAAAATGTTTGCTAGATTTGATACGATCTGCTATTAAGATTTCATGTTTGTTACTCAGTGTTCTGTGACGAACAAAGGTGCTTGGACTTTATTAAAAATAAATAATAGTTTAAAAAAACTAAAAAACACGCTTTTAAAGTACTTCTAACTAAAAAGTGAAAAATAATTCCTAATCTATATATATAAAAATGAAACCCGTTTTCCGTTGTCACGACTTGGCATGAGAACGGCTTGACCGATTTGGCTGATTTTTTTTTTTTGTAGTTTTCTAATACTCTGTACAAGGTTGTTACGGCAAAAAAAAAAATAGTATTCATTTTTATATGGGGGATATTATAGATTCCAGTTCAAATTGAATAGGTACGCATACATAAGATAGGTCAGCTATACAAAATAAAGTAGTGCATCAAATTTACGCTAAGGCGGTACGAAGTTCGCCGGGTCAGCTAGTATAAGCTGAAAATGGTAATGAACAAAAAATACTAGTATTATTGTGAAAAAGCGTGGGGCGCTCTGTGCCATATTTTTCGTCTATCGAGCAACCTATTATTTATTTTCTACTTTTTAGTTTGGTTTATTTATAAAAGCGTTTTTTTTTTACTTTTTTTATTTTTATTTTTTTAATATTTTTTTTTTCGAATTATTGCATTGTCATCGATCTTTGACAGGTGTGCAAAATTTTAATGAAATCTGTCCGTCTAAAGTGGGTCAAAATCTTGGATGAAGGATAGTCTGTCTACGGTCAAAATCGAGTTCAAAGGAGTCGGTTACATATACATACATACATACAGGTGAAGCTATATTTTTTATATAGCCATATTTTTCGTCTATCGAGCAACCCACTCTTTAATAGGCGAAAAAATCACTTTAAACAAGACTATTTAATTTTATCCTTTATTATACAATGCCCTTCACGCGTACGGTACCCGTCTATTTTGTATTAAAATTTATCTCTATTGAAATAGCATTTTATGTTGTTTCTTGATATAGTAAATCTGAATAATAACACTTAATAAAAGGTTAAATAGATAAACTTTCGAAATTTCAGTATTAAAGGATAAAACATCGTAATACGTTTATAAATTGAACAAATAAGACATAGGTTTTTGTGTCGAAAAAAACCAACTCCGCGGGATAAGCCCGAAATTTTGTGTCCGATAAATACGACTCGGGCGGTGAAAAGGTTAAGGAAGATGTTCATCACATTTTGACAGTGTGGCTGGAACTGAAGTTGGAATTATGCCCGATAAATGGCGATAGGCTCACCCCCTATCCCATGGGGCCTAAACTTAACAGTTGAAATATGGGTGTTGTACTCCTCTGCTACTGGGTAATATAGGTGAGTCAATCTAAGCTCCTTATGATGGTGCCATAGCTCATATGGTGATTTACCATCAATGCAGGTTGGATCTGTTCTTTTCAAGATGTAGGTACATCACTGCTAGTACCATTTAGCCCACACTCCCTTAGGAATTAAGACGTGTGCATACATGAGACTTCGTGCCATGTCAACAGTTGCCCCCTTATTACGATTCCGAAGCTGATCCCCGAATTGATGTCAACTCCAAAATGTTTTTACGTTTTCTAACTTAAATTTGATTTAATCAAGGATTTAATGGACCGGTCCATGTACCACAGATTAAATATCTAGCTTTGACTTTGAAGCCAAGACTTTTGAGCCATTGATTGATGCATTTACACGATCAGTCTATAGCACCAAATCAAAAACTTGCTTTCTCGGAGTCCTACGATCTCATTGTATCTATATTATTTGCCCGCAACCAATAGAACATAAACCAACTAAATATAATCAACACAACAGCTTTCCTGCTTGGGTCCTGCGTCCACGGTGCGACGACGCCAGTCGCTTGCCAGTCATCTTCACAAAATCAAATACTAAGGAGTATATAACTTCACAAACTCTACAAAAATATTCATCCTTAGTTAAAATAATTAAAATGTTAATAAAAAAACTGTTTATGGCATAGTGAAGTTATTGAACTACCAAAATTTGTAAGAAAATAGCTGGCACGTAACTAACATAGATATATTTATTGGTAATATTGTTCGTTAAAGTCAAATATTACACTAACATAACAAAAATATAATAAAATTATCGCGCGTTGCGATAGGGGCCTAGACGGAAAAAAATGGGACGAAAAGTTGTAACGACACATTTCGTAGTAATCCTCGTAGCGGCGTAGTAATTACATGCTACGTTACAGCTACGGTGCTACATCATCAGACACATAGAGAAAAATGCGCACGCCGTTATTCTTCGTTCATTCTTTATAGTCATATAGTCGTTGCTCGATGAGCCACGCCTTTAATTTATTACGAAATATTTTTTGTATTCGCTAAACGTATGATATCGGGAAATTAGTTGTAAGCTTTGGGCCCCATTATATGCATAAGCTTTTGGCTTTTTTGCAAGTGTGATTACACTTGGCCACCACTAGCTTGTGTCTGTTGTGTGTTACTGCATTTATTGGCATTGGTGGAAATGCCCACCCCATTAGAGCGTAAATGATTAATTTTTAATACCTAATAAAATTTGTGGATTTTTTACTATTCTATATTATATTATTTAATATAATCTTTAAAATTCCACAGACTTGGTCTGTGGAATTTTTAAATATTTCTGTATGTTGGTAGTTCTGCTTGCGCCAAAATATAATGAACATGACGAAATTCTACCATTTTGATTCGCCATCTTGCATTTTGTCAAACGTCACCTTTTCCTTTGGTGAGCAAGGTGTGTTCACGTGAGGTTGTGTGTTTCCTCCAAAATAGGTCACACAATCCTCAGAATTCCGTGAAATATTCTTGTAAAATAAAAAAAAAAACAAAAAAATACATAAAATCCAAAAAAATTGTAAAATAATTAAAAATAACGGGAATCACTTGATTTTAAGTTAGTGTACGTAGGCGTGCAACGTGGTCTGAGGAATGCGATAGCCATTATAAAGAGAAAGTGAAGTTGTTCTTTCCTCCGTTAAGTTAATGTCTTCTTAAAACAACGGCAGTGAAATAATCAAAATGAATCCTGGTCCACCTAATTACCCCATGGCATCGCTGTATGTCGGAGATTTACACTCCGACATTACTGAGGCCATGTTGTTTGAAAAATTTTCAACCGCTGGTCCGGTTCTTTCCATACGCGTATGCCGCGATATGATTACTCGTAGATCCCTAGGCTATGCTTATGTAAACTTCCAGCAGCCCGGCGATGGTGAGTAACATTTATTTTATTATTAATAATTTTTCTGTTTCAAGGACATGAAAATATTTCCTACTTGAAAATAGGTTTCCTACTTGGAACTGCATTACGGTCTCTTAGCATAATACTTTTTTTTCCTATTTATAATGTTGAAGGTTTATTAATATAAATCTATTGCTATGAATTGTGATTATCTAGTAAATTCATAGTCTGGATTTCATCATATTTAACTTTCACCTAAGCCAAAGTGGCAATATCAGTATAAAGTATTGCTTTATCTGATAAACATATGCATGATAATGATATTGCTCACAATTATTGCATAGATACATTTATGGTACATTTTTGGTTCCTCAAATTCATATACTAACCTAAACTGTTATGAACTGACTGCATTGTGATGCAATTATGGACTGAACTACTGGTAAATTTTATTGTATGTTATAACATAATAATAATTATGTTATTATGCTAACATTATCAGTTAATGGCAATTGATTTGTGTGTGCTTGAACTGATCTTGATTTTTGGAGTTAATTAAAAAAATATTAAGCACTTCATTATATTTCTATTACTTGTTTTGTAGGAAATTTATTGAAAATCTAAGAAGTTCTTAGGGCCTTGCTCATCTTCCTTTTGAATAATCTAAATTGACTTAATATTTTTTTGAATTAATATGATTTCTCATCTTTGTTTTAGCTGAACGTGCATTGGACACTATGAATTTTGATATGATCAAAGGAAGACCTATTAGAATCATGTGGTCCCAAAGAGATCCTTCTCTGCGTAAGTCAGGCGTGGGGAATGTTTTTATAAAAAATCTTGACAAGACTATTGACAACAAAGCTATGTATGACACATTTACTGCTTTTGGAAATATTTTAAGCTGCAAAGTGGCTCAAGATGAAACCGGGGGCTCCAAAGGCTATGGTTTTGTTCATTTTGAAACTGAAGAAGCAGCTAATAAATCTATTGAAAAAGTAAATGGCATGCTTTTGAATGGCAAAAAAGTATACGTAGGTAGGTTCATTCCTCGTAAAGAACGTGAAAAGGAGCTTGGTGAGAGAGCTAAGTTGTTCACCAATGTATATGTGAAAAACTTTGGAGAAGACTATAGCGATGAATTGCTAAGAGATATGTTTGAAAAATATGGACGTATCACCAGCCACAAAGTTATGTATAAAGATGATGGCGCTTCTAGGGGCTTTGGCTTTGTGGCATTTGAAGATCCTGATGCAGCGGAACGAGCTTGTATGGAGTTAAATGGTAAAGAGCTGGTTGAAGGAAAACCCTTGTATGTAGGACGTGCTCAAAAGAAAGCTGAGCGTCAAAAAGAGTTGAAACGTAAATTTGAACAGTTGAAATCTGAACGTCTGACTCGTTACCAAGGTGTTAACTTATATGTTAAAAACTTGGATGACACCATTGATGATGAACGTCTTCGTAAGGAATTTGCACCATTTGGCACAATCACTTCGGCTAAGGTAAGAATAATATTTATTTTGTTAAAAAATATTTAACTCTAAAGATATTAAATTAACAATCCTAAGTTATGCTTTTTCTGAGAAGAGGCATTGTATTACCACACAGCTGCCTGTCACTAATGCTTTATTCAAATCTCTTTTAATGAATTAATAATAATAACCATTGCCAAGAAATTACAAATCTACCGAAGAATAAAAGAAAGAAAACTGCATGGCAATTGGTTAAGCCATTAGGTGGTTAAGTGGCAACATTGTTTGTGCACACACAATTTCTCACCCAAAACGCATACCTTCTGTGTTCCATTTTGAGTAAAAACAGTTGATTTTTTTCAACCAAGAGAAGAAGATAGAAGTGATAATTTGAACACAACACATAATTATTAAGTCTTTTATCTTGTATACCTAATACAGGGTGTTCCAAAATCGGGTAATTGGAAAAGTAATGACAGTTAGATTTCATTTTTAAATAATGATACATGTTTTTTTTGACAGACTTTTTACTTGTAGTGCTAGTAATGTTTAATTTTTTTATTTATTTTTTGTAACATATTCCTGAATTCTTCTTTAAATTCTGGTAAAAGAAAAAAAAAACATCCTACAGCTTGGAAGTAAATGTCATTTTTTGCCTAACCAAAGATTCCGAGTTGGGCTTGATCAGCCCAACAGCCCAAGCTGAGAAAAAAATGTTCTGATTGAGTTGCCCAGGTAGTGTCTAAAGATGGCGCATATAATGTCAATTCTAAAATGGTATTACCCTGTTAAATTATTTGGTAGTATAGTAATTTGCAAATATAAATTATTATCAATTTATAACCATAATATCAATATACCCACTCCAGCTAAGCTTAATTTGCTTGTATTAGCCGCTCACGTGCGCTAGAACAACTTACCAAAAATCCGTCACGTGCGCACCGACTGACGTCACTTCGACCGCCGGCGTAGTGTTTCAAAAAAATGCCTGTATGGATGGCGCACATCTGTTCTTAGAATTCAATAATTTTATTATTTTTGACCAGTTTAAACAAGCAGTATTCTGGATTATATAACAAAAAATAATTTTAAAAGTCAATATTGCTAGTAACAGGGTAGTTTTTTAAATATTTTCCTGATAATTAACATCTTACCATAATGCCCTATTTCAGCTTGACATCCTAAACTGGGGCACCCTGTTTAGAATATTTTTTTTATTATCAAAGATCAATGATAATTATAATATTCTTAATATAGAACTCTAGCATAGCTAACCATTGATACCTCCACATGTCTCACACCCAGCACAACACTGTATATTAAATCGAATTTTTTTATAATTGGTTTTGTATACATGAATAGACAATACTTTAGCGCACATGCCACTAAGACAGTTGTTTATTTTATTATTCTATAAATATATAAGACTATTTCCAAGATTAGTACACTTAACTCTTAAAGACATGCTGCATAATCATCAGGGCTCGGAATTAGGTAGAGTTTTTTATGTACTTGCATCGAAATGTTGATATTAATGTGGACCTTCCTGGGATTTCTAATGGACAATCCCGTGTGGCCAACAATATTACGACTAAATAATAATAAAAACCTCAGAGATAGACAAATTAAACAAAGATAATTAACATATTTTTTTTATTAGTTTACATTAATTCACAATACAAATTGTTGAAAGTCTGTAGTAAATTCTCATACGCATATTTCGCCTTTTTTATAAATACGAGCAAATACTTTTGCTTCTAGCCTAGACTCGTGAGGTTTTGCTTATTCAAACGGCCCATCAGAATCATTTTCCTTGTCCGATTCATTACCAGTAAGATTTGAAGTGTTCGCTGCCGACATTACTGTATAAATTTTGTGAGAATTAAAATATTTAGTCGCGCGTGCAGTAGTTTAAATTGTGTAAAAAAGTAAATAACTTTTTATTTAAAAAATCATGGGATTTTTTTCTGCTCTTTAAAATTAATCTCGGAATTTGAGGCATATCCACTTTATTCTTTCGCTGTATGAAATCAGTGTAAGTACATGAAAAACTCTACCTAATTCCGAGCCCTGATAATCATACCACAAACTCTTAACTATAATATGATATTATTTAAATAACTTGGGAGTAATTTTGTTTTAATTCTCTAAAATCGAAATAGTTCTCTTTTAACTTCGCTCGGTTATGGTTATGCCACGATTTTTGACTCAGGGCAGTGTTCTGGGTGTGCAATGTGTAATTTGTATGACAGCTATACCTAAAATAGGCTACTTTTTATTGAAGTATAGCTAAAATCAAAGGTGGTGGCGGGTCGTAAAATGCACTGACGCAGTCACTCGTTCCTACTATTAATAAATGTTTTTTGATGTTTTACATTACGCTAAACTCCACGAGAGCAGAACAGTAGTAAGGTTTAACGGGCGGGCGGGCTATAGCTAATTTCACGCGGACGAGGTCGCGGGCAAAAACTAGTTAAAACATAAACAACTGTTTATGATTGAAATGTAGGGAGATAAGGAGACCAAATTATGAATCATAAATTGACAGCGACTATGGGTTTGGCTGACTACTCTAATATATTTGTTTAATGTTTTTCTAGGTAATGTTGGAAGATGGCCGTAGTAAAGGATTTGGATTTGTGTGCTTCTCATCTCCAGAAGAAGCTACAAAAGCAGTAACAGAAATGAATGGTCGCATTGTTGGAACCAAACCACTGTATGTTGCCTTAGCCCAACGCAAAGAAGATCGTAAGGCCCATTTGACATCTCAATACATGCAAAGAATGGCTAGCATGCGCATGCAACAAATGGGTCAAATATTCCAACCAGGTGGTGCTGGCGGATACTTTGTACCAACCATCCCACCAGCTCAAAGATTCTATGGCCCTGCTCAAATGACACAAATTAGACCATCTCCACGCTGGACAGCACAACCTCCAGTCAGGCCTAATAGTCAGAATGCTGGTTCAGGTTACCCTAACATGCAGGCACCTTTCCGCCCCGCACCTAGAGCACCTACTCAAGCTGCTCTACGTACATCGCTTGGAGCAAGACCCATCACTGGACAACAAGGAGTTGCATCTGCAGGCTCCATCCGCGCACCCCTTGTAACTCAAGGTGGACGCCCAGCTGGGTATAAATACACTGCTAACATGCGTAACCCGCCAGCTCCTCAACCAGCTGTGCATATCCAAGGCCAAGAACCATTGACAGCAACTATGTTAGCAGCAGCACCTCTTCAAGAGCAGAAGCAAATGCTTGGTGAACGTCTATTCCCACTTATTCAACGCATGCATCCAGATTTGGCTGGCAAGATTACAGGAATGCTTCTTGAAATTGATAATTCAGAACTGCTTCATATGTTGGAACATGGAGAGTCTCTCAAAGCTAAAGTAGATGAAGCTGTTGCTGTTTTGCAAGCCCACCAGGCTAAACAGCAAGCTACTAAAAAAGACTAATATGTCATAGCCACCAGAAGATGAAAAAAATATGACCACCTTTTTGATTTACAAGAACAAAATGGTTCTTGTTAATTTTAATGCTTTGAACACCTTATATTGTTAATCCCGCTCATAAAAAATATATAAATAAAAATTGAAAAAAAATAAAAAGTGGATTGCACTCTTTCCAAATAATTATATTATTATAATAACTATTGTATTACAATAATAGAGTGCATTTCTACAAACAAAAATTAAGAAACTGTCAACATTTCTATATTTGGAAGAGTACTTCTTAAGCTCTTTTTTATATTAACCGAGAAGTTTGTTTTAGTTTTGTCATTAGCTTTTTATTTCTGTCTTATATATCTCAGAAAGGGGAGTTGGCTTTTATGTTCTTTCAATTTCTTTCTTTTATCTTTGTCAGTTAATCACATTATGATACCTTGGATTGTAAACTTGGTCTATAATGTAACTGATTCAATATTCCTTTATGATTTGTTACATATATATTCTGTGGAATATTCACAATAACTGGTTTTTTATTTCAAATACCTTCAGCAGTACACACACCCAGCAGGTAATGTAAAAATGTATTTTACACCTAATACATCTTTTCATACTAATTGAAAGGTGAAGAACATCGCAATGTATATTTTTAGATGTTCGTATTTTGTCATACATTAATATATAGCTATTTACTTATTATTATATAAAAGGCAGTGTCCTGACTGACTGACAATCGACGCAGAGACCGAAGAGACTTACAAATTTGGGTGACCATGCAATGAGAAAGGATTTTTTAAGTTCGATATCGAAGTGAAAATTTGTATGGCAAAGCGTATAAATTGAACTATGCTGAGCGATCGTGTGACAATAAAATGTTGATTATTATTAAAAAAATACGAATGGAATTGAGAATTTTTTGGGGTGGCAAATAAGCCTAAGGTCCGCCTCATGGTAAAAGGTTACCGTAACTTAGTAGATGCTAACATCAATACTATCATTCGCACGTTGCCGACGTTAAACAAGTTTCTATGGTCGGTAGTATTTATAATTTCTATACAACTTAAAAAAAATTAGAGGTTATATATTCAACGTGGTAGATTTTTTTGTATGTTCACATTGACGTAAAGTATGTTCATCATGTTTTTTGTTGTGGATCGATTTTTAAAACCTTACAGTATTTGAAAAACGTATCTTCTAAGGTGTTCCTTACATGATACATCATCAATTCTTGATTATTCTGGGTTCTATGGGTCTCTGATAATGGAAACCCGAGGGAGTTGAGGGCAACTCTAAAAGGGCGCAACAACGGAAGCATTCACACCTCAGAGGAAATCTACTTCAAAAATTCAAAAAAAGAAGGAACTTATTCAGTTCACCTTTATTTACCTATGTTTTTTACCACATTTAAAAGAACAAGGTTCTATATTCGAAATGCATTTTTTTTTAAATGTATGTTAATCTATATGTAAAAGAGATAATGTAGGTAATCGATTCACAAATGTCGGATTTGCGAATCGATATTATAATCTCGGTTTATCTGGCGCTACCTACTCTACTTCCGTTTTGATTTTGTGGACCCTAATTTGATGCACCTGGATTATTTTCCCAAATAAAAATTAGATTGTAAAATCCCAAATAAAACTTTTGTCCGAGCCTTACTCTGTAACTTTACGCGTTTCAGAGTGAAAGGATAGTGACAGACTGACAAAGGAGTTATGTTTTAAGGGTGTAGTTTTTCGTTATGAGGTACGAAACCCTAAAAACACTATACCCTATCCTCCAGATGTTTTATGTACCTGCATACAGAAGTATGCAGGTACATAAAACATAGAACCCAGAAGGGCTAAATGCTTCAAATGAGAACGAATACTGTAATGGTCAAGCTACTGCAATAAAAACATAGGTATTTTTTTAATAAGGGCACAGTAGAGGGGCCTGGTCTTGCCTAGAGCAGTGACAGCTGAGTGGGAGACTGTGAAGTGAGAAGTCTCGAGTTCGAACCCACGGCACACACCTCTGTCAATAAATCGTTAAATTCGTCTTTTCGAAGATATGTGTGTATTTGTCATATAAATTATCACTTGGAAACGGTGAAGGAAAAACATCATGAGAAAATTTGTATACATAAGAGTGCCTAAAAAGTACCTACTAGAGTAGGTACTTTTTACTTCACCACCCTAGAGGGTGTGTGAAGTCTACCAATCTGCACTTGGCCAGCATGGTGAACTATGGCCTAATCATTAAGCCTAAGCCCGAGCCCAGCAATGTTTCGTAAGCTATACAGTAGAATGCAAAATTTTTGGTGGCAGATCCACCATTTTTGAGATGGTCACACTGTTGGCTAATGTCATACATTTTACCATGCAATTCCTTTAGAACGTCATGATATTTGACTGCTTTGTAAACAGTGATCTATTCATGGTAAACTGCCCTACAACTCTTTAATTACTAACGGAACATCATTGATACTTGGCAACATGTTGCAGACACTTACAAGGTTTGTATAAACGTGAAAATCTAGACCCCAAAGTGCATACTTTAAGAACTAAGACCTAATAAGAGCATTTTACGTTTATATTTATATCTTTAAAACCCTTAATTTTTTTCTAAATCTGTTTTTTAAACAAATATAAACAAATTCAAAACAACGTATGTAAAAATCTACAGCTCTCTATGTAAGCGCTTTATATGAAAACTAGCTAATGGCCAAACGTTCGCGCAGCGGAAACTTGAATTTCTCCGAAGTTTATACATGCACTAATTTTATTCATACATACACAATTACACACAAATACACACTAATTTTTGGACACATCTCTTTGCTTCTAAAGTCGATGGATTAAAAAAAGTTCCGCCAGGACAACGTTCGCCCAGCGGAATCAGTTTTTGGTGAATTTCTCCACAATGGCTGCACGCACAAATTTTTTTTTACCATACACAATTACACGACGTCATACACTAAATATCTGCATACTTAAAATCTTTAAATTCAACAACATTCCGCTGGGCGTACGCACACATGTTTAGTCTAGTCAACTCCTTCATCCAAGCAACGAACGGAGCTAGCAATAATTTGTCTATGTACAGTTGATTTGACATGTGGCAGCACTGCAAACCAAAAACTAAAGATTGATTAGTGAACTAAAATCGAGTTTCATTCAGTGGATATTGAAAAATTTATACAGGCGAATTTATTAAAATTAACTCTGTTTAGAATGGAGGACACCAAAGCTAATCAATCTAGTGAATATAATAAAGATAATGATGAAAAACATCTAAAGAAGAAAATTAAAAACAAAAAGAAGCGTAGTGGTGGAGATGGCGACCACGGCGTTCCAACCTTGCCCGATGGTTTAGTCACCGGCCCTAATTCCAATGACGTTTATCAAAACTTATCTTTAAAAGATTTGAAGATGGCTATGGAAGTTCTAAATCTTCAACAAAAACCTGCTAAAACTACAGAGGAGGCTTTACACAAATCATATCAGTTTTGGTCAACTCAGCCAGTACCGAAAATGGATGAAAAAATTATATCCAATGAACCCATAGAACCTCCAAAAACTCCTGAAGAAATAAGGTCCGAACCATATACACTGCCTGATGGATTTCAATGGGACACTCTAAATTTGAATGAACCTTTAGTGTTAAAAGAACTTTATACTTTGCTCAATGAGAATTATGTTGAGGATGATGATTGCATGTTTCGATTTGACTATCAAACTGAGTTTCTGAAATGGGCATTACAACCACCTGGGTGGAGAATGGATTGGCACTGTGGAGTCCGTGTGATTAAATCTGGAAGATTAGTTGGTTTCATATCTGCTATTCCAGCTCAGCTTAGAATTTATGATCATGTTCAAACAGTGGTTGAAATCAACTTTCTGTGTGTGCATAAAAAACTGCGTGCCAAAAGAGTAGCACCTGTGTTAATTCGAGAAATAACTCGTAGAGTTAACCACACAGGCATATTTCAAGGTGTCTATACTGCTGGAATTGTGTTACCCAAGCCTATTTCAAGCTGCCGCTATTGGCATAGGTCTCTGAACCCAAAGAAGCTAATTGATATTAAGTTCAGCCATCTATCCAGAAATATGACTATGCAACGAACACTGAAACTTTTTAAGCTTCCTGACCATCCAAAGACTCCAGGGTTTCGTAAGATGGAAGTTCAAGATACTGAAAAAGTGGTCAAACTTTTGAATGATTATTTAAGCAAATTTGACTTGGCTCCAATATTTTCAGAGGAGGACTTCAAGCATTGGTTTTTACCCCAAGCAGGTATAATAGATAGCTTTGTTGTTGAAGTTGCTGATGGCAACATAACTGACTTTGTTAGTTACTATACATTACCTTCTACTGTTGTGTACCATCCTGTTCATAAAATGCTTAAAGCTGCATACTCTTTTTATAATGTATCAACCACAACACCATGGATAGATTTAATGCTTGATGGATTAATTACAGCCAAAAATTCTGGATTTGATGTTTTTAATGCATTGGATCTCATGGATAACAAAGAATTTTTGGAACCTCTGAAATTTGGTATTGGTGATGGGAATTTGCAATATTACTTGTACAATTGGAGATGTCCCAGTATGACCCCTAATAAAATTGGTTTAGTACTACAATAATAATAATATTTACATCATGTATTCACTGATACCAGTAACTATATAATATTTTGATTTTTGTCTCTCTGTGTAAAGTGTTTAATTGGTTGAAATATATAGCCTTAGTTCTTGAAAGGGATGTTTATTAGTCATGGTTTTTATTAATTTAAAATTATAAAATGTGGATAGATAACTCAACAGGTGAATAGAAATGCATTTTAAACTTGAAATTAATTATTATTTTATTTTAGGGATCCATCATCATTTTATGTATAACTATGTATAGAAGCTGGCTTTAATTTGCTTTGTATTTCAAAGGTTAACAATATTTTAGCTTTTAGTTAGTAAAATTGTAGCACTGGAATATTTTGTTAGTCATTATGGAACTTCACAAATTTAAACCCTTGTATTGCAATTTTTTGTGACTGGTAACTTTTATTAGCCCTTAAACAGGCTCTGGGAATTATTTTTCCACCACACCAATTCAGTTTAATATATATATATTTAATATATATATATACATATATATATATTATAGTGAATGTGTTAAATTGAAAATTATTAATAATAACCTTGAATATTACTTACTAAAAGGTGAGGTAACAGTAATAAATTAATCACATCTATTGTGCCTTTATCGGTGGTTATAAAAAAATTAACTAACATATGCTAAGCATCTTTCTGATCAATGGAGCAATAAAGGAAAAGTGGGGATTTTTAAATTTAATTCCTATAAATTTGTAAGGTTTGATTGCGACCAAAATCGAAAGAAGGCTTGTCAAAGACTTGATTGACAAAATACACTACCGGTGAAAGTGATCATTTCGATATTATAATCACATTTAGCAAATTATGAGGAAATTATTAATATTCAACAAATATAATAATTTTCCAATTTATTACATTTACCGTAACATATATATATATTTTTAATATGTAACAACTTACTTCAGTTTAAGTATTACCAAGTTTTTTATTTAAGGGTAAATTTACTTACCTGTTCACATGACGCTGGCTGTAAAAGGCTACATAGTAAATAAACCTAACTATTTCATGACCAAAAATTGTAAACTACAGACAGTAATGACCCAATAAATGTATTATCTGTATTTATAACCTGTATTGTTTTTTTTTCGATTTAGTTATAATTGCCATGAGTTTTGTTTAAATATATTAATAAATAAGGTTTATTCACTAAGCAGCCTTAGTTATTCAAGGAAATCGTAAAATCCCATGCCAATAATATTAAGCCTGATAACAAAATTCAGGTACATGTACAAGGAACCAAATAGTTTCAACTAACTAACTGTGCATTTACAATACACAGAGATGTTATTCCTCATTCTTATAATAAATAATTAATATATATTTAACAAATGTCACACAAATTGAATCATGTTTAATAAAAATAAGTCTCAAGCTTCCAAATCATGCATACATACATACATTGATTTTGAACTAGAATTCTGTATGATTATATTTTAAACTAAGCCAGAGTAAATATGTATGCATTCTAGTTGATCTGCTTGCTTGCAAGGGCAGTATCATGAAATCATTTCTGTTCATTCTTGTTTTACTCTGTACACTAAGTATTTATGTTTAAATAAAAGAGAAAAATACCAATATTCATTATTTTTTAAAATATGTACCTACCCTTTTTTTTCTTAAAAAATATGAATATATTTTAAACAATTTTACAATGGTCTCATTCAAAGTATACCATAGTGGGTTGTTTTGTTATCAGAAAAACTGCATGTAAATAGCTATACCTACATAAAATTTTTGATTTATTATTGAACTAGTTGTCGCCCGCGTCATCGTCCGCATGGTATTCGTTGATCCCCGCGGCAAACGCCACTGCCTGTTCCTGTTCCCGTGGGTTTTTCGCGCGATTCAGAAAAGCGATTACTACCTTATTTGAATTACCCACCACACAGGACGATAGTGTCAAATATATACAGACTTCCCTATTGGATACTGACCGAAATACACTCATGGACAAATTTAGAGGAACGCAAAAAAAAGTTCGATTATTTTTATTTTATTCTCCTTACGCACTGGCCACCTATATCAGCATTTGTGTTATTTAAAGAAAAAGATTTTATCGTCTTTTGTTTCAGAGTTTCATTTGTTTTAATACTCTACGTGTTAATTTTAATAAATGTGCGCTGTAAGAGAACAATTAGAGCTAATTGTCGTGTTTGAAAATTTTTGTAATAGGTTTTTTTTTGCACAAAAAATATTCATCGCGGTGTTACTTGAGACTTTTTCAAAAGATTGAATTTGATAATGCCGGATCTCAGCGTAGCTCCAGTGTCCAAAGCTGTAACTTTAATCGAACAAGGTTACACTTACAATCAAGTGGCGCAAATGTTGCGAGTTTCCAAATCTGTTATTTTTTGCAATGTAAAACGATACCGGCAGGCAGGCGAATACACGAGACGCAGAGGACAAGGGAGAAAAAAGAAGACCACAGCTAGAGACGATAGATTTATCGTAAGCAGTGTGCTAAGAAACCGTACCTCGACGTCTTCTGAGGTAAGAGCAAGGCTCCAAGAAGTCCGAAATGTGGCAGTTAGCACTAAAACGGTAAGAAGAAGACTAAAAGCAGTTGGAATAGGGGCGTTTGTACCTGCCAGAGGGCCTCTTCTTACCACAGGCCATCGTGTAGCTCGGAATAACTTTGCTCGCGTTCACCGTGATTGGAATGACGATGACTGGGGAAGAGTATTGTTCACTGACGAGTCCAGATTTTGCCTTAAGCCAGATGATGGAAGGGTCAAAGTGTGGAGACGACCAGGAGAAAGATATGCACAGTGTAACATTTTCGGAAGAGAACCTTACGGTGGAGGGTCAGTGATGGTATGGGGCGGCATTTCCTTAGGTGGACGTACGGAGCTCCACATCGTAGAAAATGGATCTCTAACAGCAGCACGATACGTAATTGACATTTTAGAACAAATTGTGATACCTTTTGTCCTATACGTAGGAGATAATTTTCTATTAATGCATGATAATGCTCGGCCACACACTGCCGCCATAGTTTCGAGATACCTTCAAGGGTTCGAAATCAGGGTTTTGTAATGGCCAGCCCGCTCACCAGACTTAAACCCGATTGAACATGTCTGGGATTCGCTGGGAAGACAAATAAAAAAAAGAATTCCTGCAATAACCAACTTAAGGGAACTCAAAACCGCCTTGGTAGAAGAATGGGATCAAATGCCACAAAGACACATTGACGAATTAATAAAAAGTATGCCCAGACGAATGGAGGCAGTTTTAACAGCGAGAGGAGGTAACACGAAATATTGAATGTGCCTAGGACTGTTGGTGTTACCTTACATTAGAGAAGAAACCAGCCATTTGATAAATTTCATGATAAGATGAAAGTTCACCGTTACCTCCAAATTTCGTCAATAACAGATAACTTCAGTATTTTCTTTATTTTTATCAGTAAATTGAACATTTCTGTATTTAAAAAAGTTAATTTAATTAAAGATATTCAAATGAAACCGTATTAAACATAAATAAACCTTTTATTTTTGTATTATACAGGGTGGATGCGACATAGCGACATTTATTGAAACCACAGCTTCTATACATGGCCAGTATGCATTTCCACCGGGTAAAAAATTCTCTGGCGAAAAAAAAAATCCACGTCTTCCGAACAAATTGCACGATCGCAATGTTCAAATTGTTCGGAGAACGTGATTTTTTTTTTTTCTCCAGAGAATTTTTATCCGGTGGAAATTGATACTTACCATGTATAGAAGCTGTGGTTTCAATAAATGTCGCTATGTCGCATCCACCCCGTATGACTTTTTGTTTGCGTTCCCCTAAATTTGTCCATGAGTGTAAATGAACCATTCTGTATATACAATAAATTGATCTTAATTAGTAAGTAAACCGATCTTCAGCAACTCAAGTAGCGGGGGGTTTGAAAGCAAGAAGTTGCCAAATAGAGCAGTAGTAACTATATAAAAGCTGACTTTTTAGAGAATGGAAAAATAAATAGATTATGAAAACTTTTTATTAAGATTGACATTATTTTTTTAAGATGGCAAACAAGCCCAAGGACCTCTTGATGGTAAAAAGGTAAAGGTACTGTTACACATGCTCGTTATTCGCATGCTTGCATGCTTCGTTTGAGCAATTGCTACAAAGTGGTATGTGTGTCGAAACATTGCTAATAATGAGTATGCTAAATTCGAGTTTGCTCAGAAATCGACGGTCATGCGATTATTGGGCATGCTTCCTGCAGCGCGGGTGGAAGGGGGCGTGCTTATAGCGTGTGTGAACAGGTTTGCTTATTGAGCACATAGACTACATAAAAAAAAGCAGGACATAGTCTCTTGAAACACTTACTGAAGCACCCATAGTAAGTCACACGTACACACAGAACACACACATTGACACAATAGTAAGTCAATCGCCCGCCATTACGCTTTGGACTGTGCTGATCAGTATAGTATAATGTACCCTGTGGTGCTGATGCTCGGATCTTCAAGAAAAATAATTAAAAATGCTGTCTTGTGTTGTGTAAAGCTGCCGAAACCATAGCGCCTCGACAAAAAAAAACCAGGGTAGGTAAGCAAGTAATATATTGAGCTTATTGCCGAAATTATATTGTTTTCGTAAAAAATATTTTCATTTACCCTGAATTTGGGTAAATATTTTTTAGTAGTATAATACATTTAGTATAAATTATTATTCTATGTTTTATAGATGTGAAAAATTTTTGGGTAGAAATAATTAGAAACTGCAGAAATTATAACAGTTGGTAAAATTAAATCAGCATAAGGGATTGTAAGTAATTGAAAAGCACACCACTGAACATTATTATTTACTGTAAAAAAAATGGAACGACACAATTAATTTTACTGTGCTAATGTTAAAGCAATTATTGCTTGAACATTTGCACAATAAAATTAAAAATAAATGTTAGTAATAATTACAAAAGAAGTTAATTTATAAAAAAACAATTTTACGTAGAATTTTTTTTTGTCAAATTTGATTTAAATGTCCTATTCATAAGATTAAATGTAATAGTGTCTGCTGTACGGGGAAGACGCTATCTCCTGCAACCCAGTTATTACTTGTGCAGGCGTTAGGGGATTCACAAGTTAAGGATGCTAGTTTATGTCAATAAAGATTTTTATTTTTGAAATAGTCAAAAAAAGTGTTAATAAAAATGAATATTTCGTTGATTATTGTGTAAAACACATTGTACGATGTGATGTAACAAATGTACGATTTCTCACATTCGCGAATACGAATGTTGACCTTCAAATCAAGGGCCCGCAGAATGTCATACGAGTTTGAGATTTCGTGGCAGCCATGTTAAAACGAAACGATAAAAGAATTTAGGTGAAATGAAGCGGAAAGTCCGTCACAGGGTGTAAATTTTCTCGATTATTTTAATTGCCAATATTTCTTTAAATATTGAAAAATCGCATGTAAGTGAATATAAGCTCCGCAATTGTTTGTTTATTTTAACTTAGATATTTTATTAGGTTTGTACATTTTTTTGACGTTTTCAAGCACTTTCTGATAGTTTATGTAATAAAGAATTTTTGATTTTGAATTGTTTTTTATTTTTTTGCTAACTGCCATAACTTATCCTACTATCCGATTTCGGCTCCAGGTCCTAAACTGGGACACCCTGTATATCACTAAAGCATCTTCACCATCTAAGAATCAGGAAGCGCCGTAGGAGTCGTAATTTTAAAATATTTTCCAAAAACTGGGTAGCTGCACTAAAGCATCTTCGCTGCCTTGCGTCAGGAGTGCCCAGAGCAACGAATTTTGTACATATTCCCTTAATAAAACAAACAACTTCCACCTGCAGGCCCGCATCGACTGCTAGAAATATAAAATCAACTTTGTTTCGAAATTCAAACATAAAGTTGTTTTATATTGTTTGGTTTTTGGCCACGGTAGTATAAAACTACCTATATCATGTTTGATGGTAAAAAGCAGCAAATAAAAAAATATAAGAACTAAACCTCTAAAATATTTATTTAAATTATTGTATAAATATGGGTAATATTTCTCATGGCTGGTAACTCCTAACACACGCACACATAAACAGACCGCCGCCATTTTGGTGCTTCCATCATTTTATAAGTGACATTCTCTCCTGCTTTTTTTATGTACTCTATGATTGAGCATGCTAATATCGATCAGTCGTTAGCAGCAGGTGCGCGTGCACAATTTCGCGCAATTTCAAATTTCAATTTTGTAGTTTTTGGACGCATTGCAACGCCACCAAAAGAATAATTCTATACAACTCCATACGAATGGCTGTTTGATTGTCCATGGTTTTGTTTGAACTGACAGAAAGCACGCTTTATAATGGCATGTGTACCGGAGTGTTTGCTTTGGGCATGCTCTTTTAGGAGCATACTTAAAATGGCCATGCTTATATTTAGCAAATGTAGACAAGTGCAGAGCATGCTTGAAATAAGTATGCTCATGAGCATACTAAAAAGCATGCGAATAACGAGCATGTGTAACAGTACCTATACTTTACTGACTTATGGGTCCCCGAGACGATCAAGTGCACTGGACAAGTCTCACGTGATTAACGACCTCACTTGATGAGGGACTTGACGCGACTGGACGATGCCATCAAGTTCAAGTTATGCAGTCGTTCGCCCTTTGCCCAGGAAAGTGGTCGTCGCAAAAATTTATAATATGAATATAAATGAATGAATGCACGGTTGGCGTGGTGGTTAAAGCGGTCGCCTCGCCGCTTTCAACTGCGCTGATGTTGTGGGTTCGATCCCCACATGGGACAAATCTTCGTGTGATTCGCAAAGATTTGTTCTGACTCTGGGTGTGCTCTGTGTATGTAAAATGTATGTTTGTGAATACCCCCGCGACACAGGATTTATACCTAGTGCGGGCGTCGTTTAAAAAAAAAAAAAAAAAATATAATGGTTTCCAACGCAGACACGGCATTCCTTGCTATAACTCTAGCGGTATTCCAACGCCTATGTCGTATAAATGCGACAGTTGTGACGAGACATTTTAGAATTTAGAAGCTAAGACATAACGCATAAACGAAAATATTATAATGAAATACTGAAAAAATACATCATGAAATTGTTATTTAATAACGTTGTTTTTGCACTGTATATTAATAATATTACAAAAAGGAATTGAATGGCCCAGTTCAAGAAATCCCTAAGTCCATTTTTATGATTTTCGAACTGGCAGCACTGAGTAACGTAGTTTTTTTTTCTCTATGGAATGGCATTATTGATTTTTTGCTTAAAAGTCCCTTTTCGTGTATTTTGTGAGTTACTTTAACACTAAGTCCATCGCTTCCAATTCAAGAAATCACTATGTCCCTAATATCCCTTAGTCCTATAGGCTCAATTTAAGAAATCCCCAAGTCCACTACATTTTTGCTTGCAACATTGATTTGTCATGTGTCAATCGTTACCGGTTTTTCAATAATGTGCGGGTAATTTTTTTTAAATAACCAAGTAAAAACTGATACAATGAGTGCAAACTGTACGAACAACGATAAATTTTTAAGGTAAGTTAACTTTCTGGTCGATTAACTGATAAATGTAGTTGTAATCTTACTTGGTACATGATACAATAACTTTTATAACTTTTAGACTAATGACAGAGGCAGGTTTGTTTGATCCTGACGATGGTGATTCTTCAGGGAGTGATTGGACGCCTGATAAGGCAACAGAAGTTAACAGGATAAAGAAAAAAATTGCAAGAAATATACTATATCAAAACAAAAATACAAAAAAAGAAGGTGAAAGACTATAAAACATTGTATGCTAATATTTCTATGATGCTAATAGAATTAAAACGTCTTTACCTGGCATATCGACTTGTCGACAAGTCTTGTTTAGAAAGAATGGTCGACCCGAATTGACTGATTTCATGACTACACAAAGTTTGAAGCCAATTGGTTTATATCGTACTGGGATTTCTAGAATGATTAAAGGTGAACCTGATAATTAATATTATTAAAACCGACGTGAGGTGAAGACATTATTATTGAAAATACGGGTTACTCACGTTACTTTAGCCGGGATATGCCGACTAGTTTCGAATCTAATACGTAGATTCATCAACTGGGCTGTTATTCGCGTGTCGTCACCTCCGCGCGACGTCTAGCACTAATCTAAATTCTAAGAATCTACGTATTAGATTCGAAACTAGTCGGCATATCCCGGCTAAAGTAACGTGAGTAACCCGTATTTTCAATAATAAAACCTGATAATTGCTATGAGGGCCCATTGAAGTCAAAACCAGCTAAAATAGCAGATATAAAAAAACTATTACAATTTATACCAGAACATTTGAGACATTTTTATGATGATATTGAAACTGAAAACTCATTACTTAAGGTAAATGAAGAGTTGTTTGATGATGTAGAATAAGTTAATAGAACATTTTTATATAAGTTATATTGAAAAGTAAGTAAAAATGTGAATTATTAAAGTTAAGAAATTTGTATTAACAAATGTAAGTGATTAATACGAGTACAAATTAAAAATAACTAAGTCCTTAAACTGTTGTTTAAATATCCCTAAGTCCGTTCATTTGTGATAAGTCCACAGGTTCAAAGATGTAAGTTTTATAGAAACTGTTTATGTTTTTGTTGATTTTGTTTCTTGAATTTAAAGAACTTTATAAAAGTGTAACATATTTTTTTTATTTCATTTTAATTCCTATTAGTTTAGTTTCAGAATTAAAATTAATGATTCGATGCGCCATTACTCAAAAGTCAAAAAATGGACTTAGGGATTTTTTGAACTGGGCCATCCAATAAAATTATTGGTTTGAATTAATTTAAAAGTAAAAACTAAAAATGTTGATGAATAAAGAAAATTATCAGGTGCAGAAACATAGAGTACATAAAAAAAGCAGGAGAGAATGTCACCTATAAAATGATGGAAGCACCAAAATGGCGGCGGTCTGTTTATGTGTGCGTGTGTTAGGGGTTACAACCCATGAGAAATATTACCCACATTTTTACAATAATTTAAATAAATATTTTAGAGGTTTAGTTCTTATATTTTTTTATTTGCTGCTTTTTACCATCAAACATGATATAGGTAGTTTTATACTACCGTGGCCAAAAACCAAACAATATAAAACAACTTTATGTTTGAATTTCGAAACAAAGTTGATTTTATATTTCTAGCAGTCGATGCGGGCCTGCAAGTGGAAGTTGTTTGTTTTTATTAAGGGAATAATATTCCCATAATAAAAACAAACAAACAAAAATGGTTTTATTTGATCGAATATATTATAATTTAATGATAAAACAACCGATTTAAATCCATATTATGAATATATTTGCAGGGGAAGGTATTTTATGAGCGGAATGATAAAATGACACTTTGTAATTTTTTTTTGTATATTATTGGGTAGAAATCAATGATTATTTTTGCCAAGGTAGAGAAGTACTTACTTTTTTGAGAAAAAATATATTTAATAAATAATCAGCACATTGCACTACCATTCTCAGGTTTGCCGTGTTTATTTTATGCTTGTGCAATTCACCCACATGTGTTTTACACAATAATCAACGAAATATTCATTTTTATTAACACTTTTTTTGACTATTTCAAAAATAAAAATCTTTATTGACATAAACTAGCATCCTTAACTTGTGAATCCCCTAACGCCTGCACAAGTAATAACTGGGTTGCAGGAGATAGCGTCTTCCCCGTACAGCAGACACTATTACATTTAATCTTATGAATAGGACAATTTAAATCAAATTTGACAAAAAAAAATTCTTCGTAAAATTGTTTTTTTATAAATTAACTTCTTTTGTAATTATTACTAACATTTATTTTTAATTTTATTGTGCAAATGTTCAAGCAATAATTGCTTTAGCACAGTAAAATTAATTGTGTCGTTCCATTTTTTTTACAGTAAATAATAATGATCAGTGGTGTGCTTTTCAATTACTTACAATCCCTTATGCTGATTTAATTTTACCAACTGTTATAATTTCTGCAGTTTCTAATTATTTCTACCCAAAAAATTTTCCATGCGTCGTTTGCAGCAGGAAATCTATAAAACATAGAATAATAATTTATACTAAATGTATTATACTACTAAAAAATATTTACCCAAATTCAGGGTAAATGAAAATATTTATTGACTGTCAACACTGATAGTTTTGGTATATTTTTTTACGAAAACAATATAATTTCGGCAATAAGCTGAATATATGACTTGCTTACCTATGAAAAGTGATCCCCTGGTTTTTTTTGTCGAGGCGCTATGGTTTCGGCAGCTTTACACAACACAAGACGGCATTTTTAATTATTTTTCTTGAAGATCCGAGCATCAGCACAGTCCAAAGCGTAATGGCGGGCGATTGACTTACTATTGTGTCAATGTGTGTGTTCTGTGTGTACGTGTGACTTACTATGGGTGCTTCAGTAAGTGTTTCAAGAGACTATGTCCTGCTTTTTTTTATGTAGTGTATGTGCAGAAATGTGGGATTGGATTTGTTGGATTTGGCAACACTGGCTATTTATTTTCTGGCAGCCCTACCTCTGCCCTGTCACCTTCCTAGTTGTCAAATCTTTGAAAGGTTCTTTTTATACAATTTCTGCCTGGCACCGGTCAGTGTTTTATATATCGATGAAACTTTCTTAGATCCTTAATGAAATGCACTAAATTACATTGGTTTCCTGTAAATTAACGATTGTGCTGGACATTTCAAGATTTATTTCGTGTTTTTGTGTTTTAGGTGAAGTTGTAATTATTCAAACATGGGTAAGGGTAATAATATGATACCCAATGGGCATTTCCACAAGGATTGGCAAAGATTTGTGAAGACATGGTTCAACCAACCTGCCAGACGATTCCGAAGAAAGCAAAACAGGATAAAGAAAGCTAAAGCTATTGCCCCGCGTCCTGCTGCTGGTCCATTGAGACCAGTCGTCCGCTGCCCTACTATTCGTTATCACACGAAGGTTCGTGCTGGACGTGGATTCACACTCCGTGAGATCAGGGTATGTATCGTTGATTTATTGGGTACAGATTATTTTAAGGTTATATTATTCTATTAATTTAAACATAATGTTTGTGTGTGCAGAAAATTATAGTCTGATAGTTAATAAATGTTATTATTATGGTGAGCGTATGCGCCTCTTATTGCGAGGTTTCAGGTTCTATTCCCGGATTGAATAAAGTGTTTTAAGTAAACTTTACATGAAGAAATTACAATAGCAGCACTGAGTTGGAATTGTGCCTAGTGTATAGCGATAAGCTCACCCACTATCCCATGGGTCATAAACATAACTAGTGAAATGTGAGTGTTGTGCACTTCTGCTAGAAGGGTGTCTTCTGGATAAAATATAAGGATGATGTTATGTTAGTAGTATTTGTTACTCTTCTACATTTGTTAATAAATTTTCTTAAATTTCTTAATTCATCACACTCATCTTTAATTCAATAATGATTTATTTCAGGCTGCTGGTCTTAGCTCTTCCTTTGCCAGAACTATTGGCATTGCTGTAGATCCCCGCAGACGTAACAAATCTGTAGAGTCCCTCCAAACTAATGTCCAGAGGCTGAAGGAATACCGTGCCCGCCTGATTCTGTTCCCTAAGGGCAAGAAGGTAATTATTATTATTATGATAAAAATAATAAAATAAACATTTCATCTTACAATAGTCAACCACAGAACTTATTCTCTAACATGACATTCTTCCTTCACTACTAAAAAAAAACTTATTCTTTATCTATTTTCTCTAATTTTTGAAACATTATTTCATAGAAATGATCTGTAACAATGTTAGCGTGATTTCATATAGTAGCATGCATAATTCATCTTTAGCATTATCTTCACTGTCTAGTTATATCTAATTTTGTAAACATTTTGTGACTTAATAACATTCAGCACATTCATTGCTTTTATATAAAGGATTTTTAATATATCTCTTAACTAGGCTGGACAATTTCTAAGATTGTAGTTCATATATTATTATGTTCTGTTTTTAGACTTAAGTAATCCCTGTCATTGATAATAATAATATATATGTTCGTCAGACTTCTTAGCAATTACTCATGTCATAAATTTGGAAATTTCTAAGATTATACTTAAAACTTATTCGATATAAAATGTTAACAAATTAAAGGTTATTTTAAATAGTATTAAAAGAATATTGAAAGGGAAACATCATAACCTATTTATCCCAACTAAGTTTTGATAAGCACTGTGTTCTCTACTATAATTATTATTTTCAGGTACTGAAGGGAGAAGCCAATGAAGAAGAACGTAAATTGGCCACGCAGCTCCGTGGGCCGCTGATGCCTGTGCAGCAGCCAGCACCCAAATCTCTTGCTCGTGCCATCACTGAGGAAGAGAAGGACTTCAAGGCCTACCAATACCTCAGAGGGGTAAGTTCTTTTTGCAATCAATTTCTCAAATTAAGTATAAGGATGATACAAAATGTTTTGTATCTCCAAAAAATATTTATACAGTATAACTGGAAGGAATATTCATGGAAAGCATGCACAATAAATTTGGACTAAAATAAAAATACACTATGAGTATTTATTTATACGCGTCGAGACACCATAAAAATTCTTACAAATATTAGTGCAAAATTGGATGGTTTTTCCAAAAGTATTCAAATAAATGGGAGATTGATAATAAAATTTAGGATACCTTATCAAAATATAGGTAAAGATGCACCAAATGCAAGAGTTTTTAGTTACATACTATAAATCTCACTCATTTTATGTCACGCTTGTGTAGCAATTTGTTTGAACTGTTTTGGCGAGTCTATTATTAATATGCATTTATAATTGTATTATCTCAAGAAGTAGTTTGTTAAAAAGTAATTTGGTTAATGAGGTTTCTAATATCAAAAGGTATTTCGAATTACACTCAAAAATAAAATTTATTCATAATAATATGTTGTAGCTTAAATTAAATTTGATAAATTTTAGTTTTGAGCTCCTCAATAATAAAAAAATAATGTAATGCTTATCATGCAGATGTAGAGTATGCTGGCAGGTGTGAACTATAAACTGTTATAAACCCAATTAATTTGTTATTTTTTTGTGTCAGGCTCGCTCTATCGCCAAGCTTGTTGGCATTCGCGCCAAGAGGCTGAAGGATGCGGCTGAAAACCCTGACGATGTTACTAAAGCTCCAACAGCAGTCAAAGAACCTAAGGCTAAGAAGTGATGAAATAAATGTATATTAAAATATACAAATTTTTGGTTTAATTTATCTTTATTATACACTAGCTGACCCGGCGAACTTCGTACCGCCTTAGCGTAAATTTGATGCACTACTTTATTTTGTATAGCTGACCTATCTTATGTATGCGTACCTATTCAATTTGAACTGGAATCTATAATATCCTCCATATAAAAATGAATACCTATTTCCGTGGTCTCGTCATACCTGAGAAGGACTTTACTAATTTTATTAAATAAAAACAAAATATATATTTTCATATATAGTGTTTATTCCGTAGGGTTCAATAATTTCACTTATACATATTTTTACAGAAAATTTATTAAAATATTTTTTTTTTTTTTCGTAAGAACCACGTACAAAGTATTAGAAAACTAAAAAAAAACTACTGAGGAGTCAAGGGACACCCGGATGGAACGAAGTTCCTTTCGATTAATTAGTAAAGAAATTTTTATTTTTCTAAGTTATAAAAAAATCTTAATGTGCTTCACCGAATACTCACTCTGTGTGTCTGATGATGTAGCACCGTAGCTGTAACGTAGCATGTAATTACTACGCCGCTACGAGAATAGCTACGAAATGTGTCGTTACACTTTTCGTAGCAATTTTTCCGTCTAGCCCCCTTTCGCAACGCGCGATAAGGAACTTCGTTCCAAAAAAAAAAATCAGCCAAATCGGTCAAGCCGTTTTCATGCTATGTCGTGACAACGGAAAATGGGTTTCATTTTTATATATATAGATACAATACAAATCAGCAGCGATAGCCGAGTGGGTGACCGTAAGACTGAAGTCAAAGGTCTCGGGTTCAAACCCACGGCACACACCACTGAAAATAAATCAGAAATATGTGTACTTATCACATAAAATATCACTCGCTAACGGTGAAAGCAAACATCGTGATGAAACCTGCATGTCTGAGTGTCTAAAAAGCGCACTAGAGTGTGTGATTGTGTGTCATTCCACACTTGACCAGCACGGTGGACTATGGCCTAACCCTTGTCATTAGAAGAGGCCCGAGCCCAGCAGTGGGACATGTATTAGATACAGGGCTGCTGCTATATTATTATATTAAAAGATACAGATTTCTGAAGTGTGCGTCAGAATGGCTGGTTGTCTGTGGCGTTGGTCTATTATATATAATTATATAAATTGCTACATATTTACTTCATTTCTCTAAAAAAATGAAGTAAATATGTAGCAATTATTGACGCAATACATTTTGGAAAACTGCACGCTTGACTTTAAACTAGGAGGTTACCAGCCAACCAAACGTCAGGCTGGCTGGACAGAAAAAAAAAATGATTTCTAAATATAAAATATATCAATGATCCTATGTAGCAATTATTTATTATATGTAGCAAATATAAGCAATTTTCGAATCTACTCTCATAGACCAACGCCACAGACAACCAGCCATTCTGACGCACACATTTCTGAAAGCTTAGCCTCCAGATGTATGATGTACTTCGGATGATGAGTCCGAAATGGGCGGTTCTGATTGGTCGCGATCAAACTCGGCCACCAGATGTCGCTCAGTTGGGCCGTTTAAGTAACGTAAGCAATTTTATACGATTGGTTTTTATTATCATGGAGAGCACAGATTACATTACTAGAATGCGAATGTACCTACTTCCTTGGGCACCACTCTGGTGGAGAGAGTGGTGCCCAAGGAAGTAGGTACCTACATTCGCACGATTTTGAGAATGTAAATGTATGTATGTACGGTATGAATTTGAGAAGATGAGGTTTTAGGTTGATAGAATAGAAAAGAAAAGTATGCTTATGCAGGGACATTATGAATTGCTCCGTCTTGACATAAACCAGACTAGGCGATAGGGGTACGTAATCAAGAAAACAACGAATTTCGAATAAAGGAGCGACACCGGGGGCTGCCCGGTAGACTTGTCTACCAATCCGTCCAGTGGTATTCCACGAAGAACTGTTAATGCTGTTAGTTTAGATTTGACTATTAAATATTCGGGTCGAGATATTTTTCGTGATCCACGTTATTAATGTTTTGATTATATATCGTGATTAGTAAGTGACGTGATATTTTTATAATTTGTGGCTGAAAATATTAATAATTAGTTTTTGAAACATTGATTGTGAGTAGATTATACTGAAACAATGTATTTAATAGATCTTAAGTCTTTTTGGGCATCAACTAATACGTCACTACATATTGCCAAAGTCAAATAAACAGGTATCATCGGCGTATAGTGCGTAATATAATAATATTAATAAGTTCAGCAGCAGTGGCGTAGCGTGCCTTGGGCCCCGTATAAACAGAAAATATTTGGGGGCCCTTATGAAGGGTAAAGATATCTCACAAATTTAAAAATAAGTTTTAAAGAATTATATATTTTCATCAATCATGTATTCAACAAACTGATTAATAATATAATTAGGTATAGCTGATTTGACTTTCTTGTCTGACCGGCGTTCATGTCCCAACGAAGTTCTTAGGTATTTTTTACTTACGCACTTTAGGGGCCCTCGTATGCCGGGGCCCTGTATAATTGATACGGCGGTAGCTACGCCCTTGTCAGCAGTCATTAAAATAAAACAAAATTGTTTGTATATCGAAAATTTAAATGGGTAAGTGTGCTATGATATCTATAAATAAAACACAGGAAAAACAATTCATTAAATATTTTTTATCGTCTTCTACATGGTTGTTTTATTATTATTATAAACATACAGATACAGATTTATAAATTGAGAAAAAAGACTGTAGCGCCTACTAAATTTATAACAATATTACGAAAGTAGATAGTGCGTCCGTGGGACAAAGGCGTGATTTTATGATAGTACGCGTATTATACATTACTCCACAAAAGAAGAGGAGATTGTGCAGTACATTAGCGTAAAGACAAATTTCACGGACGAACGGTTGCAGTCACGCCGTAATGTGAATTTTAATTCTTTTGTGGCGAGAGTTCCGACCGATCATCTGGGGATCTTCACAAATGCGTAATTTTGGCCGAGGTGTAGTGTTCCGGCGATTCCGGGGCAGCCTATCCGACACCGCGCGTCACGTCGCCGACGGAACGTGTGAAATAGGTATAGTGTTATAATTAAGTATATTTATAGTACTCATATTTTATTTCAATATTGTATTAGTTTATTTAATATGGGCCAAATAAAAAAAAATAGCAAGGCGTCAATCCAAAAAAAAAACAATTAAATCGTTCTATACCTTAATATTCTAGGATCCAGATTATTGGATGCGTGGGAAATATGTCGGGTGGAACCAACAAGCTGGTAATGTAAACGATCCGAAATATGACTCGTGAACGGCTATCCTAACGCAGACGAAGTCGCGAGCAACAGCTAGTCAGTAATACAAGCCTACTACGCCAATACATTGGAGTAGTACGCTATACAACTATATATCCAACCACCAATTAACTTTTTCACTCATATGCTGGAAATTGGATGATAATATTTCAATACCTTTTGAGCTTATCGTAAACAGACGGAAAAACGCGGTGAAGGAGTTGGTTTAAAAGAATGCAAGGATATAATTATAAACATGGCTCAGTAAAATAAGAATGAATAATATAATCATATATTTATTTCTAAATTATGTCACACTTGACTGTAATCCATAGCATACATATTGCAAAGTAATAATACATGACAAACGCTCTAATATTAAAACTTATTGTAAATAAAATACATGAAATATTTTTAAGCGGTTGTTGTTATTTCAGTATTGCTTTTTTCAACGGCAACATCAGCGGCGTCAGCTGGGTTTTCTTCTGATTCTCCATTCTTAACCTTCTTATCGCTCTTCCTAAACTTGTCGTACCTATAAAAAAAGTAAACTTAACAACAATGATAGAATTATTATATGAATGATATTAATCTTTTTAAATAATGTGATTTCAATGCATCTGGACATAAATACTTTTTTAAGTGGATGACTATTTTTCGAAACAATGGATCCAGTATCTCCTTGCTGGAATTTAGTGGTAAGAGATCTGGAGATACAACAATATACCATAATACTGTGAATGAGTAATTCACTAGTATTTTGGTGAAAAGAAAATCAAATATCTAGGCGGTAATGAAGCTGGCAGCAGATGGCTGTGCTGCACTTCAAATGGCCAATCAGAGCAAGCGTGTGATCCGTGATTTATTTACGGCCAACTTCACTACCGCCTTTTTTTTATTTATATAATTGAATAGCGAACGAGTTAATAGATAAACTCAAAGATCATGGCGGGTTTTAAGTTAGGCGCAAATGAAATGTCATGGGTCGGTATTGGCCACACTTGAGTAAGGTGCTTGTCGATTAGTCGAATAGCCATCAATCTGCAGCCAACTTCAAAACCGCAAATATCTTAATTTTATAAAAAAAAATTACTAAGCCATCAAATAGCAGATATAATATTACCAACCTGCCAAGATCTTCGTCGTCATCACTGGCTTCGTTTCCTTGGGGATCTACTTCCCGCAGCAGTTCTCCAATGTCTTTGTCAACATCAGCCCACAATTTGTCTTCACTTCCTGCAAGAAAGGTGATCAGTAGATGTAGTTTCCAGAGCGAAAGTGATTTTCTATTTATACAGAATGAACTTGACGCTTTCATAGAATAAGGTCGTGTTTTACATTGGTACAATAACTATTTTCACGAAACCTGGCTTACAATTAAAATATCTCGCTTACGATTAAACTTTTATATTACTTTTTCATATAATACGAAGTATGTTTACATATCTTCATATAAAAAAGATGCGTGCACCGACACAGGAATTGCGCGCGCATCTTTTTGTGTTTTACATTATGGTGATATTTATAAAAAAGCATGCTAAAAAACTTTATTGATTAATAACATGATTTCTAGGCTCTAGATCTAGATGCAAAACTTTCATCGGAAAATTATAATGTTCACTGGGATAGTCTGGCACGCTCTAGGGTAACGTTAAAAAATTTCGATATACATTTTTGTTGGATCAAAACTGGGTCTTCCTCCAGTTGCCAAGATATCGTTAAGTTTTGTGATTATCTGTATAACAAAGGTACTACTAACCAGAAGCTGCAGAGACATCAGCACCATTGTCAAGTTTTTTTTTATTTTCTTCAGTTGGTTCCATCTTTTCAGTTTTCAACTTCTCAGCATCAGAAGCTGCAGCTTCCTTTTCCTCTTCTAAAAAAGAAAATTGCCGTGATCAATTTGCCCATATAAGAAGATGGTTATTTTCCTACGAAATATTAGATATTGCGGGATATTTATCATGAATATTTATGAAATTGTTATAAATAAATAATTTTCTACAACAAATATACATGGTGAATATCCTGTAATATTTCGTATTATTAGTTATGTATATTTAGGAACCTGTATTGTACTCGTAAAAATAAACGTATAATACAAACAAATTTTAGTGGCAAGCTGTGTTCATTACGATTTCCTGTTTGGATTGTGACGCTTTTATATTCGGTTAAGTTATAATTTCTCTGAGACGAAAATTGAAGTGTCTGTTTTAAATGTCGAAATAACAACGTTTTTTCAATCTAATATAGAAGCTTGCACGATACCTTTGTTTCAAACACAGTTTTTAAATTTTTGTCTGTCGGTTCGTATCGGACAATCTTCTAAACGGCTAATCCGATTTTGATTACATTTTAGATAAAGGAAAAAAAAATATTATTCAAAGTTACCCAACTGTCATTACAACTCTAAACATGAGTGGGCAAACATTAGACAAATTTCAGGTACTTCTTCTGTTTTTCCGTACATTTATCGTGTTTGATAGATATAATTCCAAAGAACATGAATTAATCAATAAAATAAAGGGGTAAATATAATTAGATCGAAAGTAACGTTAGTCCAAAAAAGCATTGCAGTGAGGCGACTCGACGCACCCTTCTGCTGGTGCAGCTGGCGGTGGATGCGCTCGGCGTGCTTGCGCAGCGTGCGCGTGTCGCGGTGCTGCACGTAGCGGCCCAGGTGCATGCGCAGGCGGCAGTGGCGCCGCAGCGCCTCCGCGTCCGCGCCGCGCGGCAGGTACACGCGGCACAGCTCGCACCACCACACCTGTGCATACCCCGCCATTAATGAGCCGGACCGAAGGGATCCTACTGTTTGCCTAAATTATTTTAGTACTTTCGTGGCCCAAACAAATTAATGTTACCTTTTTATACAGATGCATTTATAATTATGTGTCATATCTTATTGCAGGTCTCGCTTATTAAACTGGTACATGATTTATCTTTGTACGTCAGTCGCTTTTGGAAGCTGAATAATTTTACCTCTATTATAATCCTTCTTGATATTATTAATGAGCAATCGAATTAAGATAAAATAAGTAATAGGTTCAAAATAAATAGCAATAAAATAAAGATTACTAAGTTATGAATTGTCTTTGAATTAAAAAAATAATGTTTTTAGTGATTGTTACAAAAATTTCATTCTTAAAGATGATAATTTTAATTATTGAATTTATTTTAATTATTCTCTTATTTTGGAAAATATAGTTCCTACAGCCTAAAATATTTTTTATATCTAAATAATTTAAACCATAATTAATAATTAAGATTCATACCTCCATTTTTTTAATATGCTCGCTGCCGATGTTTATTTCAACCTTGGGTTTTTTGGGAGATGCCTCATCTTTTTTCTCGCCACCGGAATCGTCATCTTCGACTTCTACAACAAAATTAAATAACGTTTAAGTCACCTACAACTAACGTCGAGATTATTATAATAATGATATTTCAGTTCAACACTCACCGTCCACATCACCCACTGAGTCCAGAGTCATAAAGTTGTCCAAATCTACATCCATTCCCTCATCACCACTGACCTCAGCCTTGGGGCTCACGCGGCGAGCGGATTGGCTGGCCTTTCTCTGTGAAAAATCAGAATTTAAAGATACCTTTTAAAGTGTGTTGCTCATATTATTATAATATTACACTTATAATTGTCTCGAACAAAACTATGACTGCTCATACTTATAGTAGATAGTAATCTCAGATAAGTATGTTATAATGCACTGGCGTATATGTTTAGGCTCGGCTAAATAGTATTCCCCAATGCCTTTATAAGAATGTGCTTATAAGTACTTAGATACTGTACTTTGCACGGTGAATTACCTTGAGATGGTCCAGCGAGCAGATGTGGTGCTCGTAGATCATGGGCGAGCGGAAGGTGACGCGGCAGATCTGGCAGAAGGGCATGAGGAAGCGCTTCATGGCGCGGTGCGTGTCCGTGAGGTTGTGCGCGTGGCGCGTGGTGCGGTGGTTGAGGCGGCACACGGGGCAGAACGTCGTGCGGGCCGCCAGCGCCGCGCCCGCCGCCGCCTCCAGCTCCCGCTGCGCGCCGCGCTGCGCCACGCGCATGCGCAGCAGCTGCACCTTGTGGCGCCGCGCCACGCCGCTCATGGCCGCGCGGTGCTTGCTCGACACCAGGTGCTTCACGTACGCCTGCGGAAGTGACGCGCGCTTTAACCCATCGTGCCAAATTATCAACAACATTTTTATTATTTTTCATTCATTCATTTTTTTTATTCTTCGGCGGACGGGTAAAAATCATCTGTTGTGGCCCGCGACCGATGATCACCGATCGAAGATAGGATTCGCCCTCGAGGGTAAGAGTCCTTTATCTTAAAAATAAATATTCATGTTTAAATAATAGCAGTATTTTTATATGGCAACATAAATGTTGTTTGTGCGCGTAGGTTTGGTTCTGCAAATGCTTTTGCCTTTTTAGGAACATGTGTGTATATTAGAAATTACCAAAACAGACACCTTATGTACAAAACACATATTTCAAAATGATATTGTTATTGATATAGACTATAAGGCTCACAGAAAAGGTAACGCATTTCTCCTTGCAATGCACGCACGACAGATGCACGTAGGGGCGGGCACGCGGCGGCGCAGCGTCCGAGGCCGCGTCAGGCTCCTTGTCCGTGTCTTCGCCGCCTTCACCACCCTCGCCGTCCGATACTTCCGGCTCGACCTAACAAAGTTTTAAAAATTATCACTAAGAACTTAAATTAAGTTGTCATTATACATAATCCAGTGTCATATCCGGCTAAATTATTACATTCATAATGCAACCGAGTCTCGTTCTAATGAAGTTATTAAAATAAATGTTGCAAATTGCTAATCCTTTCATTATCTTATGATAATAGCTTTCGTCAATTCGCAATAAACATGAAGGTTTGTGCGTAATGGATTATGTATAACTAAAAAAATTTAATGCCACTCACCTTAGGCGATTTAATTTTAGATTCTATCTTCTCTTCAACAATTTCCTCTTTGTCATCAGCATCCCAATCTTCTTCAGTTGAAGATGCCTCCTCTTCTTCTTTCGACTTCACAGAGCTGCTCGTCGTTAATTATAATAAATATTAGTGACAGAGGTTTATAAGATCAGAAAGTAAAAAATGAGGTTGTATTTAATAAAGTATTATGTTACATATTATTATCATGAAGTCTCCTTTCTGTATCGAATCATTGGAGTCTACATCTGTTCAGCTCATCTGTTGTTTTGTTACTTCTGTGATATTGCTTCCTTTCCATTTTTCTAGTTCACGTCGAATTCTAAATTAACGTAATATTTCCTTAAATCTATTTAAGGAGTCATCATCTGTCAATTTTACAATAATCACTTCAGCCCTTTTGTCTATATTCGAGTTTCTTAATGTCATTCAATATCTCACAATCAACTAAAACGTAAGCAATGGGTACTCAATAGATCGTATTACCTTCGGCCCTTGATCGATCGGAAGGCGCGCGTATAGCCCAGCGAGCGTTCGGCGTATCGCCTGGAGACGAAGGTGCCTCGCGAGCGCGGCGCGCCGCGGAAGGGGCCCCGCGAGCGCATGGTGCGTCCGCGGAAGGAGCGGCGCAGCGCGCGCGGGCGCGTGGCCGAGCGCCCCGCGTCCCGGGGCGGGCCCATGCCGCTCGGCTTGCGGTAGCTCTCTCGGTTAGGCGATCTCCTCCGATCTTCTCCACCGAACGATCTCCTTTCGCTGCTGTAACTGTCTTGTCGACCGCCGTACGATCCACCGTAATGGCCGCCACCGTCATGGCTACGTCTATCGCTCGAGGAGCCCTGTACACAACTCTCTTTGGTTCTTGCGACATATTTTACATATGAAATAGAATACAAGTTTAGAATGAAGATGTAAATGGCAGATCTTCCTTACAGGCCCATGTAGAAGTTCTACAACACTAGTTTAAGGCGTTTCTACAGCTGTATTTAGCCTTCGTCAAAGTATAATGACACCAGTCTAAGGCACTTCTATCTATCCAGAAAATTCTTTCTAAAAGGTGTTATTTTCCGATTCTATGGAATCAACCAAATTTCTTAGTACATACATTTGCCATCTCGGGTATATTTACCGACTTCAACAGACAAGACTTACAGCTTTCCTTTATTAGAGACGTCTATCTGGTAAAATTAGGCATATAAATGGAAAAATGAGTGCAGCATCATATTCTGATTGGTATTGCAAAGGTATAAGTAGTAAGGTGGTCCAGATATAATTGAGATGATAAAGCTCAACATAAAATAAATCTAAAAATTCATAACTCATCTCATTGGCTTATCATACTCATAAATGTTTTCGGTATTGGGCTATTAAATTATTGTAATCCTCATTCTTGACGACATATGATCATGTTGGAATGCATCACACAACTGCATACAATAAATCTGTTTAGCATAAATCAGCATTATTTCAAATCTGAGAATGAACATACAAGGAATTTCTCTTTTTCTTTTTCTTTACAACCAAACACAGCTATATAAATTACTAATTGCATCTAATGTAGCATATTTTTGTTGCCTGTCAGAAATGCATCACATAAATTTGTCTCTCCAAATCTTTTTTCCTTATGTAAATTATATAGCCATTGATTCATGTTACATTTCTATAAGATTGTATATTCTAGTGTCTCTCATTCTTTGTGGTGGCCATTAAATTATTAGTTTCTGGTAGTAGAGGATTACATGTGCAGGATGTAACATGATAAATTTACCTAACAAATCATGATACTGTCTTTAATGGCCAAAAGCCATAATCATGTTATACTGACCTCCATCCTCATTCTTTTTCTGTCTGGTGAACCGCGACCATATTCACGGTTTGAATAGTTAGCAGAACTTTCCTATAAACAGAAATATTCCATCATAAGCATTTATAAATTCTTTATCATCATAGCTTCCAATATTTGTGGAATCGGAGCAACACTCACAGATCTATAGGACTTTTTGTAGGAGTCTTCCATCCGGTCTCGACTTGAATTATATCTGCTTCCACCACTGTTGGTGTATCTGGAGTCATTGTTGTATGAGGAGTAACCGCCTCGACCTCCTCGGCCTTCATACCCACCTCCTCTGTTATTGCCTCTATAGGACCCTCGATAGTTACTTCGACCACCATTATAAGTTCCTCTTCCACCATATCCTCTCCCACGGGATGACATCTAAATGAAAACATTTTCAATTAGAACAAGAAGTTTGATAATATTTAAAGCAAATGTTAAGCCTATAAGGTTATATCTGACATTCAAGTCAGCAAGTGGTTGAGAAATTTAAATCAAGTGGTTCTTAAATTCATGGCTGAATTTGTTTAATTTTTCAACAGCAATATTGTATAATATACAAGAAATTTTATTCTCAACAGTATTTAAGTACAGTGGAGCGTCGATTATCCGAACTGCTACGGGCCCCCCCATTTTTATCATAACAAGTTTGTCTATATTCATTGACTACTTCTATTTGTCATTAAATATATAAAATTTATATAAATGTGGTTTTGATACACCTGTACATATATTTGCATGGCTGAATCAAAATAGTTTGATTATCCAAACAACAGAGTATTTCAATGAATATATGTAATAAGTACTTGACATTGAGCATTGGATTCATTATCATGAATGATATACATCAGCAATCGGCAACCTGCAGGCCCGTGAGGGTTCTCTGTGCGGCCCAGAGGTAATTATCCATGTGGCTGTGATTGTTTTGGAAATTAGATATTTTTGATCTGAATAAATTTATTATGTAAAAAGCAAGCGCACATCTTTTGTTTATAAAGAATGTGCGTAAAAAAGTTGCTTCCTTGATCTGGGTTGCATAGATACTTCTGTGTAACTTCTTTTCTTTTTTATAGAATTTGCTGGATAAAGTCAGCATCTTCAGTGCTTCCTTTGTTGTGGTGGAAAAGATACTTTGGTGCCATTTATATTGTTTTTTTTTAAGTAAACGCGTGAAAACGTCGGCGCCTACTTCTTTTGTTTTAAAGAGAAATTGCAAAAAAAAACGCGTCCTTAGCACTTACTTGATAACTTTACAATTAGTTTTTTTTTTTTTAAGAAAAGCAATCTTTTTACCAAGAAACCAGACTTTGTTCGGACAATACTCAAAACATGTTCTCCATGTCGTTGTGTTAAGAGGAGGTTACCCAGATGACTTCAATATACAAATTGTAAAGTTTAGTGCCTTGCCAGTTTTGGCATTCTATATTGATAGGACTTGAAAAGCCAATTTCGTCAAAGTAATGTTATTCATACTCAATTCAATATTAATTTATTCAGCAATATTCATAATTACACGAAATACATATATTATATTGACAAGCTCGTACCACCGGAATACATTTTAAAAAATGATTATGAAGTGGAAAAAACACATTGAATATAGATTTTAACAGCCACGTTGGTGCAAGTATTGATCTTTATAAAATTAAGCCGCATGCATACCTTTACATACTTCACTGACAATATAATATCCAAAATGGTTAAGATAAGACTAATAATATACTGTTATCATAACAGTCATATTATTACTCGGCACAAAAATGTGCTTATACAAGATAGTAACTTTTTAACAGGGCATCGTCGCGAGACGACACATGAAATGGCGTCCCTTAAAATTTTGTGGCTAATACAATAACACTTTTATTTCTGTGATAAACATAAAGAACTGATATTAATTATTATAAGCTTACCTTGAAGTGATTGAAATCAGCGGCACTTGGAAGATTTAGTTTATAACACTTTTACATCGGCGTTCAATAAATCGTGAAATTTTCACAAATCGACAACGACACGATCAGTGTTGCCAGATGGTCGTCTCGCGTTCTCCCCAAAAGTTTGCCGAAATCCCCCCAAAATTCAGGTTTTGAAGAAAAAATCCCCCAAAAATTTTAAAATAATATTTTATCACTTGTTGCGTCAAACACGCGCGCGCGCGCCCCCTCCACGAGTCTAGGCGCCATTCCTTGTCGACAAAAACATTAAATAATCAGAAACTACTGTAGCAACACACGATTAAAAAATACTCTCGGAAAGCTGAAGGAATGCAAAATTTAATTTAATATTAACTCGATTGCCTAAATTAATGCTAACTATAGAAAATAAACCTCAAAGTTAAAGTTCTTTTAAGCAAAAAAAATACAATATTTTGTTTTTACTTCGAGGTATACAAAACACTATGCAAATTACTGGAATTGATTATTCTATACTTTAAACTACATGATAATTATGCTCTTTATGAAAAAAATACACCGAAATCTCAATAAAATATTAAAATTTTAGACAGGGAAAACGTAAACAAATTTGAAGGAATCGAATTGTCCACGCAAGGTCAAATAACCTTGGCGTAAACATTTGACAAGATGACCGCCGACTAACAGCTCGCGCACACATTCAATAGGATTTTATTGGAAGACGAAATAATGTATAGCTACCGAACACATATTTTATGATTTGAGTAACTATATTAAAATAATAGACATTGTGTTATTTTATTATATTTTACATACGCACCTACCTAATTTTATATATTTAGTAAGTAGGTAATAATGCAAAGATATAAAAGTATGTAAGTAGGTACTTTTTGACTTTATACGACGTATGTAGCAAACAGGCGTGTAGTCCACCGAATGACGAGTGGTAACTAGATACCATTAACATCAACAATCCACAAAAGTAGGACTAGGTGTGAAATAAAATACGCACTGTACGGTTGGTTTAAATCTTATATTAATATTCAAGGCACAACATTAATATTATTATTCAAGTGGGACCTGTATATATACATATACAGTTATGTCCCACTGCTTATATTTTATTTAATCGTTATAATAATTAAAAAAAAACGTGTGGCACTCGGGGACTGCCGCGGTAAAGCTATTGCATAGCATTTTTTATCAACTTATGCAATTATAATTATTTATTTATTAACGCCGATACAACCAATGCCACCTAGAAGCGAGTTGCTGAACTAAAGAGACAAGCGTGATATTTCAAAAAAGTCATTAAAAGTTCTGCTATTCATCGATAGATGGCAAAACTAAAAAGTATCACCGCTGTGCCGGTCGGAGTGGGGAGTGTTAGGTTATTTTCGTTACGGAATGTCTGGATTCGGTCTCCACGCTCAAGGCCCGCGATAGAAGCTAAGCAATAGCTTAATAAATAACGGCTCCATTTAGTACCCGGCTAAAATACCGTACATGTACTATTTAAATAGTACGATTGTTTGTATCACTGTACCGTAGTAGAAATGACAAAAAGTATATTTAATATTTAAATCGACCACGAAATAAAACATTTTAAGCATTCCGATCTAAGCATTTTAGACTTAATAAAATACAACATTAACAAAAATAATTGACACACACACACATTTAAAAAAAAATACACTTAAAATTCTCCAATTGCTTCCATAACTAGGTCGTCATCCTCGCAACCTTCATTACTGCCGTAAATTTGTTCGGAGTGAAATTTTGTCATCATTTTTGGGGTTGGTGCAAAGTTAACACAGCCATCCGGCATCATGTACCTAATTCTTAAAATTGATTCGGCAGTGCGGACGGCCAACCTGTTCCTTAGTTTGTCTTTTATGACAGACAATAAATAATTCAATTAATTTCTTAACTTTTTTTGCCAAGCTGTAATTTTGGTAGTAAAAATCCCCAAATCCCATCAAACTCAAATTTTTCCCTCCAAGCGTCCCCCCAAAAATATTTGCCCCCCAATTATCCCCCCATCATTTAAAAAAACCCCCAAATTTGGGGGAAATCCCCCCAATCTGGCATCACTGGACACGATTGACGAACATAGAACTGCAAGAAAGAACGAAGTTGAACGAACCATAGAGGATGGAACGAACGAAAAACAGTTCTAATTAATATTTTTTGTCATGGCTACAAAGGCCTGAAAATCAGTTCAGTGCAGTAGAGTGTTGCCATTGTTGCTGTTGCCAACTTAATTTTTATATTATGACTTGGATCTTTCATCCAAGTCATTATTCCGAATTAACGAATATCTACATTAACCGTAACATTTCACAATGTGTGTTATCTTTCAATTATACGGCACATATTAAATTGGCACAAGTCGAGCACACTACAGCACAATTCTCTATTTTTCAATAATCAGAAATGGTGGTGTAAACTTCTTAACAATTCACAACTTTTCAAATTACTTTACTATCTTTGCACAAGCCCAGCACTTCGAAGCACAACATTAAAATTACCAGAGATAACGAATGACTCAATTCGACCAAAGTCGTAACTTTTAAACCAAAATTGTTCTATTTTTTGTTGATACGGCACATGATAGCACAAGTCGAGCTAATTTAAAAAAAATGTTGTTGTCAAATTCACGCATTTAATAAATATAATGTACTAACCTTGGACTAACAATGTTTCCATTCTGTATATTACAATTATTACAACCATTTTGCCAAATCAGATGTGACAGACAAGTAATGACAACATTGACAACACTGCAAGCTGTAATCAATGTCAAAATTGTCATATTTGTCATCATTCATTATTTTATTCAATACAAATTATAAAAGTTGATTTAAACACTTTTAAACACTACATTTGCCTTTACTACAGTATCCTATTTTCGCAGCTGGCTTAATTTGCTAATGAAATAATAATTATTGTATTGCTCGAATTATAATTATTAATACGGCTTAGGGTGTAGTACCATAAAATACATGAAAGAATGTGATATCATTAGCCTGAAGGCAAAGATGCAAGCTAAGAAACGTTTTATTCTTCTTTTTGTATCATGTGCATTTTTAATATATTGCTATTTTGGTACATATTATCATCTAAAATCCGAATTACATCAAAATAGCAGACTCAATCAGCTGCCCAGTTTCGCTACGTTGGAAGAACTGTCAGAGCTACCTTCTCAACCGCACAGAAAATCTGCGATATCGGCGGCTCCATGTCGAATGCAGACGTGCTTCGATTTTTCTAAATGTGGAAATGACCCTAAGATTTATGTGTATCCCAGTGACGGGCCAGTGAGCGCGTCATACCGAAAAGTTTTATCGGTAATTAGAGAATCAAGATACGCCACTCGAGATCCAAACGAGGCTTGCCTTTTTGTGCCTGCAATTGATACCTTAGATGCTGATCCCTTGTCACCAGAGCATGTCTCAGATGTGGCTTCACGATTATCTAGATTACCTTATTGGAAGAATGGTCGCAATCATCTCATTTTCAACTTGTATGCTGGGACCTGGCCAGATTATGCTGAAGGAGCTTTAGGCTTTGAGCCTGGTGAAGCAATTCTAGCTAGAGCTAGTGCATCTGAGACAACATTTCGTGATGGGTTTGATATCTCATTACCATTATTTCATAAAGAACACCCCGAGAGAGGTGGAGTTCCTCCTGCTGCAACTGGCAATGCATTTCCTGCACCTAAACGACATTTGCTAGCCTTCAAAGGTAAAAGATATGTGCATGGAATTGGCAGTGAAACTAGAAACTCACTGTGGCACTTACATGATGGTAATCATCTTATTCTGGTAACTACATGTCGTCATGGGAAATCATGGAAAGATTTAAGAGATGAAAGGTGTGATGAAGACAACAGAGAGTATGATAAGTAAGTATTTATAAAGTTTACTTACCCAATTTTATTTTGTTTACTTTGAGATTTAATTTATGGATGGAAAGTTCTCAATGAGTTTTCATTATGTAAATTCATGTATTAAGTACAGAATGGATTTTGATAGCACATGGGTCTTATAAAATGACCATTGATGTTTTGTTACATCATAGGCTACTTGGAAAGTTTACAGGGAGTTTTGAATATTACTATATATACTTTTTTCTAATTTCAATTTGCCTTGTTTCTCTGCCTTTATGATAATTATTTCCAACTCATTTCACAATTAAATCATCTTCTACATTTAACCAAATAGAATTTTTACAATTTATTTCTTAAAATTTTTCATCAAGTCTATTGTTTTGGCATACTGCAAGCGCTGCATACTCCATAATCGGGCCATTGTCTGCAACCTTCTGCCTTTGGATATTATAGACAGAATATCCTTGGGGTTAACCATAACAACTGTCAAACTTTTATAGGAGTTAAGGGCATCCTTTGCTGAACAACCTAGATGCCTATAACCACAACTGGTGTGAAACTGCAGGAGATAAGGGTGACTGGAAACATTTTGGGAAAATGCAGGCTAACAAATAAAATAAAAAAGGGGATCATTTGCTATTGTCTACCATTATATCAATGTGCTAAGTATCGAAGATTCAGATATATAATAGTTTTTGTGTTTTTCGAAAAACACTCATAGCCAATGTGATGCATTGACCGACATGATAGATAGATCAGGCGCAGGACCAACCGTAGCTGTACATGTTATGAAACATATAAGGCTATACTTTTTCATTAGAACATGCAAACCTAAAAGGGTGTCACATTACACAGGTTCATGTTATACAGAGTCTTTATTTTCAGGTTTGATTATGAACAGTTATTGGCTAATTCTACATTTTGCCTGGTGGCGCGAGGACGACGTCTCGGTTCCTATCGCTTTCTAGAGGCTCTGGCGGCAGGGTGCATACCTGTTTTGTTGAGCAATGGTTGGCGCTTACCTTTTGATGAACGCATTGATTGGCGGCGTGCAGTAATATGGGCAGATGAGCGTCTCCTCTTGCAGGTAATATTTAGCTGTGTTTGGTTAACATAAATACATAGTTTTTTTTTATCGTTACGATCTCACGACGCGTGTCGTGATACACATAGAATTTTCGAAGAATTACACAACTTTATTGCTTGAACATGTCAAAATATTACAAACAAATGATATAAAAATAAATTATAAGTAAAACTTACTTATATAATACGCAAATGAAAAAAACCAATTGTCCATTCATACAAGTGTATATTATACAAAATAATATAGAATAATGGTGTAAAATCCAGGTCTCAGACTGACCCATGGATGGCATTAGTGGTACTCTTAAAAGGACTGCCGATAGTTATGTGTGGCATGTGTTAATGGGACAAGATATTAAAAACAAATATACTAAGTTTAGGGGTAAACTAAGTATATTTGTTTACGAAGTCTAGTATACTGGTAAAAAAAAATGTATTTGATGTTATTGCGGTAACAATGATACAAAACCGACGTGAGGTGAGGACATTATTATTGAGAATACGGGTTACTCACGTTACTTTAGCCGGGATATGCCGACTAGTTTCGAATCTAGTACGTAGATTCATCAACTGGGCTGTTATTCGCGTGTCGTCGCCCCCGCGCGACGTCTCGCACTTGCGAGACGTTGCAATGGACGACGACGGAGGCGACGAAACTAGTCGGCATATCCCGGCTAAAGTAACGTGAGTAACCAGTATTCTCAATAATAACAATGATAGATATTCTATCAAATTTTCAATATCAATCTATTACAGTTCATGAGATACCCTCTGACAGACGAACTGATCGTATTCGGACAGATAGATGGTGAAGTCTTGGTAAAAGGGCCCCATCAGAATACTTACGAGCGAAATACTTAGCTCTCCTTGAAACAATGCCAACCAAATTAACATTATGCTAGTGTGAACAGACTGTAATGAGCATTATTGCGAGAGCGAGTGACCCATTGATTTCTCTTTGTCGTAGGTGCCGGAGCTTGTGCGCTCTGTTCCACCTGAGCGTATACTTGCTCTGCGACAGCAGACTCAATTTTTGTGGGAGCAGTATTTTTCTTCCATTGAAAAAATAGTTTTTACTACAATAGAGGTAAATATAATTTAAAAGAAATGGCTTCATATGGTATAAATATTTTGATGCAGAGCAAACAATCAAAATGTATTCTTTTGCAGATTCTATTTGAGCGTGTTTTGGCTCACAGATCTTCAAAGCAACGAGAAGCATTGATTTGGAATGCGTCGCCGGGTGCTCTTGGAACTTTAGCAACCTATGGAGACTCGCGTGTACACTTACCTATCGCAGCACCCATCCTTGAAGCCCCTTCGTGTCCCGCTGCTCCTCTCTCACCCCTCCCCGCTCCTTCTGTGCCATTGGCGGCACCGCCACCTACTCCTGGTAATATGTTTACTGCTTTATTATATGTTCAAGCAACATCACCTGCGCTGCACAAACTACTTGCTAACATAGCAAGTAGTGAGCACTGTGAAAAGGTAAATAAATGCGTGTATTGTGTTATGCATGGGTTTAACTGAAATGTGAAAGTTATTTTATTAATCAGCAACACATTCTCTACAAATATCTAAAAGCCTATATTTTTTTTAGGTCGTCCTAGTGTGGGATAGTGAACGCGCAGCGCCCTCGCTTAAATCACTAGCGCGTCTGGCTGGTGATCCTCGAGATCCATTGCCAGTTCTAGTTGTCGATGCCACTACGCACTATCCTGGGTAATTATCAATATTAACATTATCATGTTAATATACATTGATACATTGTTCAAAAATTAGACAACGGGTCTAGGTCGCATAAATATTATAAAGGTAAATATATACCTATGCTCGTCGTTTCGAAATGACTTGCATCATTCGTGGTCACGAGCCGACTGATGATTGATGATGATGATTACGCGATTTAGACCCGTTGTCTAATTATTGAAAAATGTTCTCAAACTGTGAAAGTATAAAAACATATAATACGATACAGTCTTGGCTTCTACTGCTGTTCAATCACCCGAGCCTTTTTCCAATTGCATTCGGGTCGGCTTCTAGTCTAACGGATTTATTTAGCTGAATATCAGTATTTTACGTGGAGCTGCCATTAGACACATTGTTAGATTAGTTGTCAGACTTTCTGGCCTCTTTCATTTAATTTCATTTCATTTATTTCATTAACAATATAATACAAATTATCTTAATCTAGGTATGTCTAAAATTAAATTAAATTAAAACATTAAGAGCGTGTATTCCTTTTCAAAATGTAACTGTCAATTTTTGTAGTGTTTTGGGAATATTTTGTAAAAACTGAATGAAAGTATGATTTTATTCAACTAACTTTTTAGAATGCAAGTTTTGAAAGGTAAATATAACAATTTCATTCGTAAATACAGCATAATTTTGTAATTTATCAACTTAACAGTTAATACTCTTTCAACTGATAAAATAGAAAAGTATGCTTTTAGTTATTAAATGTAATTGTCATATTTACCTTTCAAAACTTGCATTCTAAAAAGTTAGTTGAATAAAATCATACTTTCATTCAGTTTTTACGAAATATTCCCAAAACACTACAAAAATTGACAGTTACATTTTGAAAAGGAATACACGCTCTTAAATAAAAAGGAAACTCTGACTACCCATAACGACTTAACGACTGCTGTAGATGTTTAAATGGCAACCGGGACCGACGGCTTAACATACTAACTCTCCGAGGCACGGAGGAAAATTCATTCTGTTCAGATGGTTACCCATCCACGGCCGACCGCGGCTAGCATTGCTTAACCTGCAAGATTAATAAGTGACTTTTTATTGCACAACCCAATTTAAAAATTACAAAATTGTGAACCAATCGTGAAATTTTATGAAACGTCATTACTTTAACAAGCTTGTCATTATGCTGCCAGTGAATGTGTGCCTAAATATTATGTATAATTCAATACTTCTTCCAAAATAAAGAATTACTTTTGACATATATATTTTTTTTACCTTCACTACATTAGGGAGTCTATTTATCAATCACAAAACAATTAATCAAAATGAATTGCAAGCGAAAGTATGCTTTATTTTTTCCAAGTACCTTGTTATCGTAAAAAAATATCATTATTTTCTTTTCTTAGACGCAGTATAGTAAAGTGTTTGTAAACATCTATACACGTTTTATTAATAATTCCAGGGAAGGTGTTTCCGGTCGGTGGCAGCCGCTGTGGGCGGTTCCGACAGCAGCTGTCTTTTCCTTAGACGGTGATGCACCACTCCTGGCTGAAGAACTCGATTTTGCTTTTAGAGTGTGGCAACATTTCCCTGAACGTATAGTCGGCTATCCAGCGCGAACCCATTTCTGGGACGAAGCCAAGGTATTTCTTAAAACAGTGTCTCTGAATTTAATAATTCATATGTATTTTACATAACACGTCTACCATTAGTGTTTCCGAAAGCTATTTATTATACCTAAATTAAAGTCTATCCCTATACCAATATTTACTATAATATTATAATGATTAAACATTTGAAGTCCTTTTTATAGATAGATAGATAGATAATAGTAAATATTATCTATCTATCTACTGTATATTATCTTAAGTAGGATCATTTCAACTGCTTCTTAGTATAATTTACTAAGCATAGCTAAATGCTAAAAAATAATCTATAAGAAGTTGATAAGTTATTTTTCACCACACCAGCACAAATAAGATCGTTTGCTTGCCAGAATTCAGTGAGTAAAAATGATACAAATTTCGAAACACAAAATCCTTCCGATGAATAGGCGCTGAAAAAAAAACAAATCAGCCACCATGTAGGTTAATAAACATTGACATCAATTTCATTAAATAACTACATACGATACGTTTTAATTATTTTAAATTATATAAATACGCGCTTATTTAGTATTTTAATGGTTTTATATTCGTGATTGACCATTAAATTAATTAAAATCAGGTACTTAATATTAGACTCAATAAATAAATGTTACGGAACGAATTTCTAAACGCACGATTTAAAAAAAAAAGTCTGTGTCTGTGTCAGTCATTGCGGGCAACTATAAATTCTTTTTAGTTTATGTTTAATTGTTTACTGGAACTTTTTAACAAAAAAATTGTGAATCCAGTGATGAAGAACTTTGTGGAACTCCAAAAGAGTTGCGACAACTTGCTTCTAACACAGAATTTTGCTTTTTACCAGAAAAATTACGTGAAAAGTATTTGAAAGCGTACGACATATTTAATTAGTGGCGACTTACAAAAGGCCCTAAAACGCACTCTGAATAGGTATTATTATGTCGTATTTCATGGAATTATTCCAGGTTAAGCAATCGAGTACGAGTTTATTTAAATCTTTATATTTTCTCACTGGAAGAGGTGAAAAGTTTTGTATGTAACGCGTGAGAAAAATTTAATTTCCAGTTCGTGACCATTTAAAATTTTTCGCTTGCGAAGTAGTCTTTATTAGAATCACTCGCTACGCTCGTGATTCAATTTTAGACAACAGCTCAAGATTTAAAATTGGCACTCATAACAGAAATATAAACTTTTCTCACTTGTACCATAAATAACTATTATTTTTAACCGACTTCATTACTTAAAAGAAGGCCTTAACAAATGTGTAACACTCTTTGGTAAAGAAATAAACTTTTTTCTTAATAATAATAAAATAGCTAAGAAAACAGTTCTCATTTGATTCGCGTAGTAAGAGTTTGACCATATTGAATTCGTAATCGTGTACGTAGAGCGCATGGGGCTACAGCAGCAAGTGGGGCTCGTCGTACTCCATGGTGCTGCCGGGCGCGGCGCTGGTGCACCGCTCGTGGCTGGCGCTGTACGCCGCCGCGGCGCCCGCGCTGCGCCAGGCCGTGCGCCGCGCGCGCAACTGCGAGGACATCCTGCTCAACTGCCTCGTGGCGCACCTCTCGCGCCGCCCGCCGCTCAAGCTCGCTCAGCGCCGGCGGTACAAACCTGCACATCATCGCTACAAGTACGTCTGCATTATTATCTTATTTCAGTAGTCTAAGATCGTAAATGTCAATACAATACATTCACGTTGAGGATATAGCTTAGCTGTAAACACTCTACAAGCACATTTTGTTGTTATCACAAAAAGTAGCTGTTAGTGGCGTAACTATAGGGTGGCAGGGGTGGCAAAATGCCACGGGCCCCCAGTCTGAAAAGGCCTCCAGGCCCAAGATGCCACGACCTCGAAAGTAACTAAACATAATAATAAAAAAAAAGATTTAAACTAAGATTCATCTGAAAATTGAAAATTGAAAATTGTTGACTAGTTAATTGCAAAAGTATTGGAATAGATAAGGGCAAGATAACGCAGCAGGGTAACATAGTAAATCATGAAATACACATTTTTCTTCCTAAAAATCTGGCATTCTAAGTTTATTTAAATCTTAATATTTTCTCACTGGAAGATGTAAAAAGTCGTGAGAAAAAAATAATTTCCAGTTCGTGACCTCTTAAATTCCTCACTTGCGAGGTAGTCTTTCTGAGAATCACTCGCGACGCACGTGATTCAATTCAATACTGCTTCGCAAGCTCAAGATTTAAAATTTGCACTCACAAAATATAAACTTTTCTCACTTGTACCATAAATAACTATTGTCTACTATTCTGGCAGAAACAACTACCGAATAACGCATTATGACGACATTTAATCCTTATTTTATTATGTTTACTATAACAATATTATTAAACGAAAGATTTTGTTTGTCTGTGTCTAATTAGCTTCAGCAACCCCATCCCTTAGATTTTTAATCCCGGAATTGGCGCCAGCGAATGTGGCAACCCTAACTATCTAAATTGCTGTTTCAGATCGTCTTGGAGCGATCCTGAGCACTTTGTCCAGAGGCAGTCTTGCTTGAACACGTTCGCTACAGCTTGGGGATACATGCCGCTAATAAGATCTGTGCTACGTTTGGATCCTATATTATTCAAAGATCCTGTCTCGACGTTAAGAAAAAAATACAGAAAAATGGAATTAGTCACCTCTTGAACGTTATCAAAATAATAAACCAAAGAATATGAAAACTAGTGTCATAATGCTAACTTGTTGTTCAGTGCTTATAGTGGTATTTCTGTGGATATTATTATCACGAACATTTTACAAGTGACTATTTTTTAAAACGAACAATGTTTGTAAATGTTTAAATAATTATTTATAATCATTATGCACCTGACATATCTTATGACACTCGTGAAGTTGAATTTTATATCTGCAATCAATTTACATGATCGATTTCGGACGATAAGTAAAAAAAAATATATGATGTGAAACATCATCCACATTTTTTTAACACATTGAAACATTGAATTGAAAATATATGCAAAGAAACATATCAAATATTTATGTATGATATTTTAATTTTATTTTCTTAGGCGAAAAAAAGTCTTTCTACATACTAAGTTACTTAAATAATGTCTTAAGACCATATAACAGTATTCGCATTTATTTACGATACGATGTCGCCTTTGGCATCGTATTATGTGCATTTATTATGTGGAGTTATGGTCTCTTGTAAGGGTGCGTTTTCATAAAAGCAGAGTGGAGTTGGCGGATCGGAGCGGTTCGGGTCGAAGAGGAGTAGAACGGCTGGGTGGATTAGAAAATCTGCCCGCACGGCATGTGCGGCTTTTCACTTCGCCCAGCTCCACTGGCTGACTACGCGTGTTCATTTGTTTTATTTGAAACAGTACAGTCCCGCGCCGCTATGCTCCACACTGTTTTGAGGAAATAGCCAAGCCCAGATAACTTCTTCTTCTTATCGTGTCAATGGCTTGTTCACATATACTGTCTTAGACCGGTAGGTGGCGACTTCAACCTCTTCTTTGTTAGCCTGCATAAGATCATCGCGGTTGCAAGTGGCGGGTAGTAAAGGGCACTTCTTTGTTAACCTGCATAAACTGACCAGCCCAAGATTATAACTAGGTTTCAGTAATAGACGCTGTGGTCTGGGACAGCTCCACTTAATATGAGAATCCATTACTATCTGCTTTATTTGATCAATAAAATAGTCCTTGTACTTGCCTCTGATACTTTTTTAGAAATACTCAATAATAAGTCTAGTGTTTACTAAATCTATAAACTGGATATTTCAACCATAGACCTTTGGCATTGGCATTTGTATATTAAACAGGCAGAAAACTCAATCAATATAAACTTGTACGCTTTCGACGCGCTGTTCGAGCGCGGGCGTAACATAAAGAATCGAAATGTTTGATCCCATAAAATATGTAATTCATTAGGTGAAAACTGTACTTATAAAAATAAAATGAATTAAAAATGATATTTTTTATTTTATTTAGAACCCAGTGGCGATAAAAATCGTAGTACCAATACCGTGTAAGCATAAAGCTAGCATATCAAAATATAAAAAACCGCCATCGCAAATAATAAAAGCGGACATTAAAAAGTTTCGGATAGCTTTTATCTGCCACATAAAATATAACCTGACCGAATATAAAAATCACACAAGTAACTCTCGAATAAAGAATACAGCATTTTTTTAATTTTATGTATGATATTGGCTTATATGCTCCCAATAAGGTATATCTATCACCTGTGAAATAGGGGCTAAGAACTGAAAAAAAATACCTGTCATTGAGTCGTCCATAATGGTCACGTTTAATTTTGCTATAGTGTCGTGGCGGGGTACCATTAAAAGAGTATATATCAATTTACTAATTAATTTTAATGAATCCTCTCAGGGTCTGATTTAAGGGCGTGAAGCCTCAAGGGTAAGGAAAGAGTGGGAGCTCCTATTCAGGACCGTAGCCATATTGCCCCGGGATTCAAACCCGGCCTCTCAAAGGACTCGGACGCGGCCTGTTTCCTCTTAAAGTAGCTTTGATTTAATTCATTGCGACCTTCGCGGTTTTCAATACTTGTATTTTAATTTTCATTTTCATATTAATTGTAAGTAGGTAATTTGAACAATAATATTTGTAACAATAAAAATACCGAAACTTAAAAACCTCTACTCTCCTTTCCTCAATTGCCTGATTGATCAAGAAGACGCTTGCCTTACATTATTTTTGAAAATGTATGACATTTATCGGTATTGTGGTTAAATTTTTAACTAAAACGTGATTAATCTATCACATTCACCGTAACATCATATAAAAAAACTAATGTTTTTTTTTCGTTCTTCTCTTTACTAGTGCCACACACCAGCACGAAAAACATCGTTTGCTTGCCAGAATTCAGTGAGTAAAAACAGTTTTTACTCACTAGTGAGGCAAAGTGATTTAAATTTCGAAACACAAAATCCTTCCAATGAATAGGCGCTGAAAAAAAAATGTAAATTTAAAAAAATCAGAATTTTATCAATACACGATTATTTAGTATTTTAATGTTTTTATATTCGTGATTGACCATTAAATTAATTAAAATCAGGTACTTAATATTAGACTATAAATAAATGTTACGGCCCGAAATTCTGAACGCATTCTTAAAAAAAAAAGTCTGTGTCTGCGTCAGTCATCGCGGGCAACTATAAATTCTTTTCAGTTTATGTTTAATTGTTTAATATAACGTTTTAACAAAAAAATAGTGAATCCAGTGATGAAGAACTTTTTGGAACTCCAAAAGAGTTGCGACAACTTGCTTCTAACCCAGAAGTTTGCTTTTTACCAGAAAAGTCACGTGAAAAGTATTTTTAAAAGCGTAAAAGCGGACGACATATTTAATTAGTGGCGACTTACAAAAGGCCCTAAAACGCATTATGAATCGGTATTACTGTCGTTTTTCATGGAATGATCCCAGGTTAAGCAATCGAGTACGTTTATTTAAATCTTAATATTTTCTCACTGGAAGAGATGAAATGATTTGTATGTAACGCGTGAGAAAAAAATAATTTCCAGTTCGTGACCTCTTAAAATCTTTCGCTTGCGAAGTAGTGTTTATTAGAATCACTCGCTACGCTCGTGATTCAATTCAAGACTACTTCGCAAGCTCTTGATTTAAAATATAAACTTTTTCTCACTTGTAGGTACCATAAATAAATATTAAAATCTCGCGAACCAATAACGTGTAAATTGACTTATTAATTTCGTTAAAAATGATGTTAAGAATTTAAAAAGATATTGTCGTTTTGCTGAAAAAAAAAACAAATACTTATTACCTAGTCTTTTATTTTCTACTTTTTTGTTTGTTATCTTCATTCCGAACGGTGAACATCTTTTGTTTTAATTAAAGGACGCAAAAAGGGCTACATAGAGTCCTCCATACACATTTTTTTTGTAAAATAACGAGGATCCGAGATAAATAAAAAAAACGGAATTTTTAACTAACTACTTTTTCCAATATGGCGCCAAAATTCATAGGAAATTGAGGTTGAAAAATTCTGGGTAAGCTTTTGTAATCTTCCTCTACAACATATTCAACCAGCTTTCTAGGCATTAACGAATTATTTAATGGCGAGCTATCGCGTATGTATTTGCCGCCAGGGGTGCTTGTGTAACGTCAAACGTGAGTTCTCTGAAATATCAAATAGCACTATATGCGGGCTGGCTATGCGATTATTGAGTATATAGGTTTATAAGGCAGAGTTCTTTTGGGTGTTCTGAAGACAAACATTTACGAGCGACAGAGAACGTACTTCTGAATACAGCACATCTTACACGTGCTTTATTCACAGGTACGATGTTAAGATGTAGACAAAAACTATTTCATAGAACTTACCTATTAGCAGGTATAAGTCAAAAATAGAAAAATAACCTAAAATTTCGTAGTTTTTGGGGCACGGTTTCTGGAGCAGGTATCAGGCAGTTGCAAATCTGGTTTTAGATTACAAAATGTAAAAATGCAACGATGCCGCGATGTAAGATCAATTGCAGACTTACAACCTATATTCACTATGTTACTAGCCTCATGCCAAATTTCAAGATTCTAGATAAACCCTATCACAGAGGTTTTTAGTTTTTTGCTTTTCCACACATGTAAAGGTTTATCGCGATATCTTTTGAATGTATAAACTTAGAAACTTAACTTCCTTACAGTTTAAATTAACCGTGTTCTACATAATATGTATGTAGCTTTACGCGTTTTGTAATAAAAGGGGTTGTGACAGACGGACAAATGTGTGATCTTAGGGTTACGTTTTTTCCTTATAAGTTACGAAACCCTAAAAACAGCTGTCATTAGTTTTTCATTCAAGAGAACTTAAAATGCCAATATCGTTACAAACGTTACAAAGAATTTTACGATATTTTTAATCATATATCTGCACCTTGTGGCAACGGACAAGGTAAACATATAATATACAGGGTGCTAATTAGAAAAAAATTTGTAGAAACATATTATTTCAGTACTTTGCACATTTTAAAATTGTGCCTTGGCAATCGAAAATAAGATACAGCCAACCAAATAGTCTATAATGCCATATTACCAATTTGGCGAAATCTCAAAAATCGCTTTTTGCTTGCTAGCTACATGTCTATAGTAGGTAACTAAGTACCTCACCCAACGAATATTCACTTTAAAAGTCAGCTCCCTGTCTCTGTTCAGGATCAGTTAGACAAAGCTCAGATTGAAGTGCGCGACAAGTCAACTGTCAAAATTAAATATTATATATAGTATTCGCGAATGCTAATAAATTGATATTCGTTACGTTACATCACTAGTCTATAGCAGTTAAACACCAAATTTGATTCACTTTAGTACATCCACTTTTAATTTAGAGAGGTTTACATGATTCAAAGTGGAGATTTGAAAATATAAAACTTCTGAACGTCTGATTTTCGCGAAACCTATTTAAAATACGTTTAAATCAAAAACTGGGATGTCCCTATTTAAAAAAATATATTTCTTTGGACCTCTTTAAATGGGCCATCCTGTATAACTGAAGTTAACATCCGGGTATGGCAACATTTTAGTAGTGTGAAAAGAGCCTTGAAGAGAGCCTTCTGATCGCGATAGTAAGTTAACTAGGTAAAGTATAAAAATAAAAAAAAAACTAATTAAAAAAACTAATAAAAAAAAAAGAATATTCTTAACTCGAGCGTATTCTAAATATTATAATATTTTATGTACTAATTTTTTTCAAAGAAAAAGGAACCGCCTTCAAAAACTCAAAAGTAAAAAATAAAATATTCGCTAAACTTTGCTTACCTTTATATTAATTTGTTTAAAACAATAAACCCAAATAATTATGTTATACCAATTATTTATATTTTTTTGAAGTCGGCGCCAAATCACTTGCTGATACGGTTTTAATTGGTATTTGATTTTGTGATTTTTTTAACAATTATTTCGGTAAATACGGTTTTAATTGGTATTTGATTTTGTAATTTGGCGCCGACTTCAAAAAAATATAAATAATTGGTATAACATAATTATTTGGGTTTATTGTTTTAAACAAATTAATATAAAGGTAAGCAAAGTTTAGCGAATATTTTATTTTTTACTTTTGAGTTTTTGAAGGCGGTTCCTTTTTCTTTGAAAAAAATTAGTACATAAAATATTATAATATTTAGAATACGCTCGAGTTAAGAATATTCTTTTTTTTTTATTAGTTTTTTTAATTAGTTTTTTTTTTATTTTATTTTTTTATTTCAAGCTTTTTAGTGTCTTAGTTTTTTTACTTTTGAGTTATTGAAGGCGGTTCCTTTTTCTTTGGAAAAAAATAGTACATATTATTATAATATTTAGAATACGCTCGAGTTAAGAATATTCTTTTTTTTTAATTAGTTTTTTTTATTCATTTTTTTTATTATCAAATCCTTATATATTATCAAAAAAATCTTTCTGAGATCTTCATGATCATAAGTTATCACTACGATAATAACAAATATGCTGAAACGTAAGCCCCGTCCAAACCTAAGAGCTTTCGGTACTTTAAGGGTAGGTAAGTAGGGTGTCTCTGCTTACCCTTCAAAGCATACACAGGCATGATGTTATGTTATGTAGTGGTGAAAACAATACATAGATACACGATTGCACAAAACGTGGTTCATTAGCTATTCGTTTTTGAAGAGTTCCGTTGCCTGTCTCCAAAGATCTTTATCAGATTATGATAAATTATATACTAAAACCTTCCTTGAAACACAAGGATTAAAATACCGAAATCTGCATTCAAATCGGATCAGTAGTTTCCGAGAAAATCGCGAACATAAAAAGGTGACATACATACATACATACATACATACATACATACATACATACATACATACATACATACATACGGATCGAATACAGAACCTCTTTTTTTTTTGAAGTCGGTTAAAAAAACGAGGTGAACCAGAAATAATATCTATCAATATAATCAATTGGGCGAATAAATTTATTAATAAGAAGAGTCACCGGGCCATCGAACTGCACCGTAATGGTAGGCAAGCATTGCATAAGTAGAACACAAGCTGACATAACGAATAACCGCTTCGCAATCAACGCCAGCGCTGGCCTTGGCCCCGATGGGTGCGCGGGCTTTGGACGCTTAGTGTGAACATCGTGCTACCCAGTGCACTCGTCGACGCAGCGCTAGCCCGGTGCGCCAGCGCTTCTGTTTACAAATCGCGAATCGCTAATTAGGTAAATCCGTGTAAAAAAAATACATGATCATAATTCCGAGGTGCCTTTGTGTCGTTTGCTGTTTTCAGTAAATTGTGTTTTTTTTCACGCAGAGGATAAAATTTTAAGCAAATCTTCCAAGTTGGAGCTATCAGCAGGGAAGTTTCATAGCGGTGCTGAAAAGGCACAAATAAAGAGGCACAGGAATTTGGATTTATTGCATTATATATTATATAGTAAGTAAAAAAAATTACGTACCTTTATTCCATTTCTATATAGTAAAATATTTATTCTAGACCTACTGAATGTACAAAAAAAAAAACATAGCCGTTAGCCGTTTCGTAAGGGTTCGATAGATCGATAACTAACACTGTTAAGTATGGCGATAAAAAGTAGCTTATGTCCTCCTCAGGTCTTCAACTATCTCCATACCTTTTTTGATCAAGATTTGTTCAGTAGTTTAGTCGTGCAAAGTTTCAGACAGTCAGAGTAAATATCTCATTTATTACTAGCTACTGCGCGTGGCTCCACCCGCGAGCTATGTTGATTAAAAGTCTTCTGCTTATAGAATCAATGCACACAAAGTATTCCAATACTCCACGCCCAGTAAGTGGTCACGTTAATTTAATGGCGTGACGTTAGAGCAGTTGGGGGATCAAAAGTAGACTACGTCCTTTCTTAGCTCTTAAACTACCTCGAGATTGTGTTTATTTATCATATTAATTATCGCTCGCTAACGAAAGGAAGACACCGTGAGGAAACCTGCATGCTTGAGAGTGCCTAAAAAGTACTCGAGGTCGTGTGAAGTCTATCAATCCGCACTTGGCCAGCGTGGTGGACTATGGCCTTACCCTTCTTATCATGAGGAGAGGCCCGAGCCCAGCCAACATGTATTAGATTCAGGGCTGCTATTATTATTCAGTAGGTCTGAGAAGAGTTTGTAAGCTAATGTTTCATACCGCTAGGTGAAGGTCGATATACCACGCGAGCAGAGCCGAGCCGAGTAACAGCTAGTGTTATAAAGTAAGCAAGTAAGGATTATGCTAATTAAAAATATAATAAAGCGGTCATAGTGCAAAAAAAAATTATACTAGTGTACGTAAGGTCTACTAACGCGGAACCTAAATAGCAAAAAAGTATTAAGGACAACTTGGAACTGCGCGTTAGCACAATTACTGCAGTACCGGAGTAAAGAACTATAACCATGCGTGTTCGAATCCTATACAATGGCGTAACTATATACCATAGGGGGCCCGTGGCAGAAATATTGAATCGGGCCCAGACATTCAGAACCGGAATGTAAATATTTTTCACCTTAGAATTCCAGACTTAAAATAAATGTCTTTCGCGATTTTCTATGTTACCCTAGGTCTATTCCAATCGTTTAATCGTTGTCGTTTAAATTTCTTTTTTTTTATTGTGTTCATTTACTTTCAAGATTGTGGCATCTTGGGCCTGGAGGCCTCCTCGGGCCGGGGTGGCATTTGGCCACCCCTGCTACCCTATAGTTACGCCACTGATCCTATAGGTACCTAAAGAAATGAGAGCTCGTGCGTTAAACCATTAGGAAATTAGGTGCCTTTAATATCCTATTATACCTATTTTGCTAATGGCTGTCATTAAATAGGCACTAGTGAATGTTAAGTAATGTGCAATCCAAAAACTTCAATATAATGATGTGCTCACAGACATTCCACGCAAGAACTTGCAAAAGATCCGTGTACGCGAGGCTGACCTTACCAATAAGTCGGCGTTTGCATTATTCATCCTACAGCTGTCTGTAAATTATTATTATTATAAATTTGTTTGGTCCACATCCTGATTGTGTTCCTGACACCTTCACATTAAATCATTCAAACACTGATATATAAATTACTTCATTAACTCTCTTACCATGTAATCAGTTCGGGCCAGTCACATAAATTATATTTTACGTAACAATATAAAATTATCGTTATCACTGATGTAAATAAACTCGAGCGACGAATACGATAATTATTACCTATTGATTAACATGCGTCCTATTTCTGTCAACACAGTCTACAAAGTATATGTAGCTTACGTACTAAGCTTGTAAAGTTGCACCTAACGCGTCGATGTCTTTTGTACTACGTTACCTTTCTTATGTAAACGAACGTAGCGTCGAATGGGACTTCAGCTTATTTTTTTCTTGCGTACAAAAACCTAATATGACCTTTTTGGAGCTACTGTTGCCTTATAATCTAGATATATAATATTAAGCAATAGTTAACAATTCGACAGCGTCGAGATACCCACATTCTTTTTCTCCTCTTTTCCGTCCTTCACAATCCTAATGCTCCTTGACTAACACTTCAATTACTGTTTAGCATTGAAACCCATTTGTGAAAAATGTAGGTATATAATATATAATAATCTTAATAATTTTAATATTAGTAATAATAAAATCTAGATTTAGTTATTTAGTTCTATTTGTATTGTTTTGTATAATTGTGTAACCTATTTAAATGTGCATGCTGTGGCCTTCTGTAAGTGAAGGTACACATACAACAATGTTTTAACCTAGATTAATACCAACTGTATGACATCTGTGTATCTTTGTTGATGGTCCTAAATAAATAAATAAATAAATTATACGGATTTTATCGCGATATTTCACTTAAATTTAACTTACTTTGATTTCCCGACGTTTCAAATGCTATTTCAGCATTCATGGTCGCGGGTAGTCTACCCGCGACCATGAATGCTGAAATATATCAAAGTAAGTGAAATTTTAGTGAAATATCGCGATAAAATCCGTAAAATTGAAGTGTTAGTCATGTATAACATTCGCGTAAACCTTAGAAAATACTAATGCTCCTTCTTAACTTCGTAAACGTTTTGTGTATTTTGTGGCCACGGGATAACCCTGTCGTCCCTCTTCTTCTTCGAACTCCTTTACACTGTTATGAAAAGGAACCATTCCTTTACTATTTAGGCCGTAAGATTATGGAATAATCTTCCTAATTCTATCCGCTATTCTGGGCTCCTTTGAATTTATTTAGGAAAAGAGTTAAAGAATATTTTTACTCTATTAAATAATATATTAAGGTAAAATATTGTATTGATATATGTATATCAATCTTTTTCTTTTTTAATTCGAATACGGCCCAAACGATTTTCATGAATCTTTCAGTAATGTTTTATTCTGAAAATTAAGATCTATTTAGATGGGTCTCACATTCGAGAAAATTTGATTTTCGATTTTATGACTATTCTAAGTTTCTAATAATTCAGAATTCATTTATTCAGTTGTATGAAAATTGTCAGTACCTTTAGGTCAAAGAATCGAAATTGCTATAGAGCTAATTTTTCTGATCGGACATAATATAACATCACGCCTTATTACCCAGAAGGGTCTGAAAATAGCCTTTTGGGTGGTGTCCTGGACAGGACTACTTGGTACCATTGTGGTGAAAGGATTGGTCACCTAGACCCTGCGTTACCGAAATCTAGGTGTCCAGGGTGCGCCGGACGTTGGGGAAAACTTGTTCACTTTCTACGTCACTCGGGGAGGCTCCTTTCATGCACCCCAACGATTGAAAAGCCGCAAAAGTTTTTTGAAATGTACAGTCGCCATTGAAAATCAGCCAGCCATCGCCAGAACAGAACTGTGGCAACAAAAGTTCCCTCCACCAGCCAACTATATAAACGTGCAGGAGCACTTGCCCCCTGGGTCCGGTCTGCAGTGGCCCATATGGAAATCCTTAAATCGGTTGCGAGCTCAGGTTGGCCGCTGCAGACATAATCTGGAAAAATGGGGAATAATCCAGCCAGGCGAAACACACTGCGATTGTGGTGCTACTCAGCAAACAATGACACATCTCCTTGAATGCCCCAATTGCCCTGACAATTGCTCCTTGAGCGATTTGAATAACGCCACGGAGAATGCTATTAATGTGGCCACCTACTGGGTCGGGGTGGTATAAAAACTTTGACCATTGACTCGCAAGAAGAAGAAGACCCAGAAGGGTATGGCAGAGGTGTAAAACACCAAATTACCTCACAAATTATGTTCAGGGTCTGATGTCGGCTTCCGGGCGGTACCCAGGGGTCTTCCGGAACTGATTCACATAAACAAACCGTGTTCGGGCTCTTTAGATTTGTCTCACTGAGCACATTCATGACATGATGTATAGTTATTTTTTTTTTACGATTTTTGCTATTTATAAAAACCAGCACGGCTCGGTCTCCAGGTACTTGTATAATTTAAGTATACCATTTTAAATAGCATAGGTATATGTATTTATGTTTATTATGTTTAGGTATATGTATTTCAACCTTAGTTACTTGATATAAATCTTTTTACCATAATTATGGTAATACTGTTTATCCTTTTAAGTTGTCAAGTACACTCGTTTTTGCCCAATTTTATCATTCCCTTCTCCTCTATAAATCTAAGGTTTTCTGAAAGAGAACTCATTTATTTATTTTTATGCATTGTTTTATTGTTCAATAAAAATGTTAAAACTAAACCAATAATTATGACCAGAAAGCTGTTTTTTTTATTTGGCTCAAAGAATAAGCATTGCCATACAACGTGGCAATGCTGCCAGCCTTCTGGGCACGATGTCGCCTTTTGACATCGATGCGGAGGAGTTTTTTGATGCTTTATAAAGTTTTGTAAATATCATATCTATTATAAGTTATTGTAGGTATGTATATTATTGTATTAAAGTGGGTAATTTAGTTATAAATCTATTTTTTAATAAAGAAATATGATGTGTATAAGTGAAATAAATAAATAATCGGTTAACCAATAAAATAAGTTTTATGGAGCAACGTTTAAGGAGCAAATGGTTTAACTTGCGAATTTTAGGTAACACCGGTTTAAGCAAGTTTGGCCTATGAACATTAAGCCATGCAGTGTGTGTGACTGCATAGTGAAGTTAATCTTGTAAGACAGGTTTTGATTTTTCCGCATTTCTGTGTTACGAAAGTACTTCAACACAAGAAATAGGCAGGCTTGTGTAAATTGATCAGCAAACCAATTAGTATTATGACACTTAGACCTAATTTCTGAAGTTCCGGATAGATATTATACCTACGACCTATTAAATATAAACTGACCGATTATAATTATAACACTTTACATAACAAGTAACACTTGAAAAAATAACAGCTGTCACTTTCATTTATTTGTGTTATATACTTGTCCTGCCAATACGGTTTATCTAAAACTCAGCTTCGGATAACTAAGTTAATTTTATAAATTTCAATACGATGTCCGTCAAATAAGTTGATTCAGATGGACGCAGCAATGCTGCAATGGAATCTAAAATGTGCTAGCCGGTGTCTATGATGCGAAAACGAAAAAAAATTAAGCGCCACGGAGTAAATAAGGTTTAACGCGGGTAAAACCGCGGTGAATACAAGTATTTCGACGCGGACGAAGTCGCGTACAGTATTTAGTCTGATATAAATTGAAAATGCCTTCGATGAATGATAATTTTTATACACACGATTGATGAATTAGCGCAGATCGGTCTTCACAGATATATCGCTACCATAAACAATAACGTGAGTAGCGGGCTTAACCTTAATACATAATAAGTAGGTACGATTAAATATTCAATCTTGATATTTGAATATAGCTTGATGAAGCATCCATCTAATTTATATTAATATACTTCCTATACTTCCTAATTCGTAATATTGTTAACTATTTGTCCGATGTAATGTCATAATATCTAATATAAATATAACAAACCATGTCTAAAAATCGGGCTGATTGCCTTTATTGATAGCAATTAAAATAACGCCAGTCTTAGTGAGTCTTGTATGTCGTAGGCCGATCGTTGGTTTAGGTAAGAATACAGTTTAGGCCGAGCTTCACGGCTAGGCGGATCGTTTGAATGACGATCGGCCTGATTACCCGTTTCGTTGAAAACCTAACAATTGACGATTTGGCTAGCCACGTTAAGGCAGATCGTTTTGTAGAGTAACCATTATGGTAAAAGATGCAGTGTTAATCCCACCTACAAATAAGAATCGCTGTAATAGCCTCGCGGGTAGATTAGGATAGGTTGGTTATTTTTTTAGACCACATGTTTTTCGTCGATCTGCACGCATAGAGATCAAGAACTTCTATTAATTTACCATACGTGAGGCGTCGTTGAATTAATTGTAGGTAAATCAATATAATATAATATTTATAGTAGACATACTAAGTTCCGATTGGAGAAGTCGAATCTTGATTGCTTAATATGCCTAATTATTAAGTGAAAAGAAATGCTGTAATTTAAATAACAAGTACTTAAAGCTTCTAATAAAAATACACATAAGATTTAATTGCAGCCCAGATAAAAATATTCAGTGCATAAAAATATGATATTTAAGAGACAAAAACGCTCCTTCGATTTGCGATTAAGCAGTTACAGATGGTGTTAGGCAGGTGATATTTAATAAGGTAGTGTAGATAGCGTTGGTTTTGATGGTGGTAGAGCTCGTGTTCGAGGGCGGAAGCACCTTCCATCTCACCTTAAACCTGCCACCAAATAGTAGTGCTTGCACTACTGTGTTTCGGTTAAATGCTGGAATCGGGCCTTGAAATTACTGGCACATGAGGAAAATACACCATAGTCCTTAGATGAAGCTACGCATCTACCATCAGCTTTTGTGGAGTGTTGATGTTCATAGGCTATATATAGTTACCAATTACCATCAGGTCGGCTATTTAGCTATATACGACGTAATAAAAGGAGGTACACAATATGATAGTATACCACGGTACGTTTATAAAAAGTTACATCCTAAGTTAAAGCAACGTAACAATCTTATCCAACTCGAATATAGTATTCTCTGAGACCTGTTTGAATCGATAGTTCTTGCGACGCTCGACGGCATATTGTGACAGTGTAATGTAATGACGGAGGTAATTTTCTCAGGCAATAAGTAAATGTCGTCCTATATGTGTCTACCTTTCTTATATTGTTATGGAAGTGAATGTCTTACCGATATAACTTCGTACTAGCACAGATAGATATGCGATAAGTACAAGTATGTAATGTAGGTAGATATTGCCTATATCGATTTGACCGGTATTCTTAAATGAATGGCATTTTGTTTGCAGATATAGGTATTTTAAGTCTGTCGAAACTCCACTCTTAGCACACAAGGTAATGTGATTGTATGTCTCATGTTGCGACAGCGACGTGCCAGAGGTCGTTTACTTAGTTGAAGCCTATAATAGATACCAAACCATATACAAAAATATCTTATATCACAAGTATTCTTAAGAGGTTTTTCTTATAATTAGATGCCTATCTATTCTGACAGCTCTTCGCTTCGTAGACAAAATAGTGCCTAAGTAGTTAACGTAGATAATAAACTTTTCCAGAGAACTTCTATTTCTATAAATTAGAGAACCTGTCTGAACCTGAAAAAATATCGTAAAATATTGCTATACAAAATATTTTTTTAACGAATGCTTCTTCTTTAAAATATAGGTATGTAGATATGATAAAGATATATCGTGGCCATCGTAAGTAAGTAAGTTATAAAAACTCTTAATAAAACTGTTTAATAGTTGGAAGTTTTCCTAGCAGCAGCAGTAAACAACACTTTCGTCACGTCACAGTTTTGTCTTTGAAGGAACGTGAACGAAATACAACCTTTACAATTTTTACATAATAATTATTGACCTTGTACCATGAATTCTACGAGTTGTAGGTAAAGATAAAATGGTATTAATAAATGTTTTAAAATAGTATAGTTTGACGACCGCATGGCGGAGTGGTAGTGTACCTGCCTGCGACGCCGAGGTCGCGGGTTCGATTCCCGTTTAAGACAAATCTTTGTGTGCATGAACATTATCCGAGTAAGTAGGTAACTCAGGTAACTTTGAATTGCCGTGTAACTTTGAACGAAGTGGTGAAATATATTTCTTATCCTAAGTATCATTAAAAAAACTTATTATTATATCACAAAGTAACTAAAACGAATCGGTAATGTGTGTGTTGCAAATAAAAAGTAAAAAAAAATATCTGTAAAATCAACATTTTGCAAATCACCGACTTTTCCGTGGTGATGTTGTTAGAAGTTTTTGCTCTGATTTATAATCGTCATTAAGAGCCTGGTACAAAATCGTTGAGTAGATAAACCGAAAGATAAATAAATAACTTGATCGAATATTTTATTATAGTACGTATATGACGTAGTAGGTACGTTTATTAGTATCTGGAGGCTAGCGGAGACGAAACCTCACGCGGTTTTTGTATCTAGCGCGTAAATCAACTTTCAAAAAGGAGGTATCCTCTATAGAATATTTCGCTTATTCGGGACTTAAAATTAGCACTCAAAGAAAATACTAATTTTGCTCTCTTGTTGCACAAATAACTATTTTCACAGGAAAGGATCAGTTCCTCGAGGTTTAAGATGACGCCGTGGGGTCAGCACTGTCTCCTGGTGACTGTTCTTATCGTTGTCATCGTGTCTCCGTGCATCAGAGCCCAACCCGTTAGTATATTTTAATATACACATGTCATGTTTTTAATATATAAGTATTTAAAAAAAAAAACCAACGATTCGCCCTTGCTCTTGTATTATATAGATGTGCATGTTTTATACATAAAAACGTTAGTTATGAATTATTATATCTATTGAAAAAACCGTTTCAAAATCCGTCGCGTAAATTTAGATCTACGCGTACATAAAGACAGACAGACAGCGGGAAGCGACTTTTTTATACTATGTAGTGAAATGCGTCAATGAAATTTGGGATGATGTTCATGTAATATTGATTCTTTCTTCTCGATTTATCCAGAATTTGATGTATCCTTTTTTAATAAACTAATTCTCTCCACTGCACTGGTGTTGTGGGTTCGATCCCCACATGGGACAAATCTTTGTGTGATTCTCAAAGATTTGTTCTGAGACTGGCTGTGCTTGAGTGAGTAAATGTGTGTATTTGGCCATGTCATTGAAACCATTAGATAGTGTAATTGCTTATGGCGTTCTAAATTTATCTATTATCTTTATCTTAAGAAAGATATCAATAAGTATTACCTAGACATATTAGGTACTAAATGAGATTACAAGTTGAGCCATTTTAGTGCCTTTTCCAAAGTATAGGTAAGTCTTCGTGCTATATGACAATTATTGCTAGTATTTTCGTAGTCTGATATCACATATTTATTCAACGAATAACAATTGATTTCAATATAAACGTTGACTACAGTCTACACACGCATAAATAACACGTTTCACTCCAATATTTTGAAACTTGGCATTGACTGAATATTAAGACACGGTTCGATAGGTTGCCTGTTTCATTTATTAGTCCGATTCTCGTGTGCCCAATTGACTTAACATTGTGAATCGAAAATATTGGAGATCGATCGCAGATGCAAAAAAAGAGATAATATATCTATATATATAAAAATGAAACCCGTTTTCCGTTGTCACGACTTGGCATGAAAACGGCTTGACCGATTTGGCTGATATTTTTTTTTGTAGTTTTCTAATACTCTGTACAAGGTTGTTACGGCAAAAAAGATAAAAAAAAAAAAAAAAAAGTATTCATTTTTATATGGGGGATATTATAGATTCCAGTTTAAATTGAATAGGTACGCATACATAAGATAGGTCAGCTATACAAAATAAAGTAGTGCATCAAATTTACGCTAAGGCGGTACGAAGTTCGCCGGGTCAGCTAGTGTACTATAAAAGTGTACCGACCGAAAAATCTATTCTTATTTGATTCGCATAGTACGCTGCTTACCAAGTTTTAGGTTTTGTTACATTTTTTTTTCAATTTTATTTTCACTAAATTGGGTGAAAACTTATCTTATTATGCTCCAAACACATTGTTATTTTTTTCGTTTTTGTTTTTTTTTTATTCTTATTTTGACCGCATATCAAAACAGGAACCTTAATAATATTCGATCGTAAATTCTCGGGTCAATCATAATAATAAAAAATAGGTTGGTTTTATGTTCGTTGATATCTCTACTTTATTGGTTGTGTAAGAATAAAATTACATTACAGTGGTGGTGTGTTTTGTCTAAAAATATAAATAAACGATAACAACTTGAATCCGACACAATGCTTTTATCATAATGTACAATTTTGAGTTATTTATTAAAATTGACCCTATAATTACTAGAATAATGTTAATTCTATGGAAAATCATTCTATTCATGGAATTTTACGTTTTTCGAGTAATTAGTAGACAAACAAAGCAAATCGAAAATACATTACTGTAATTAACCACCAAATAAATTATTTTTTAATAAGATAATATCAACAAGATTTTAGCTCATCAAAAGGAATTTCATAGAGAACTGGAACCCGGATCGCCCGTAATGTCCGTAATTTATTTTTCCTTTCCTTTCCTAATGGGTTTCAAACTTCTTAGGTGTACAAAAATATCGACACTGGTCTAGAATAAAAGATAACTAACAGAATTTTAATTTAACAACCATTTTAACGCAATATTTGTGTAAACAAAAAATTGTAAAATAAGTTGACCTAGACCTTACCACTGCTTCACACTTAGTAGCTAATTTAGATATACCAATATTGATTTTTATATGTCCAAATAGATGGTAGAGATGCACGACTACGAGGAGAACGTGTGCCTGTAATCTTTAGTTTTTGTAGTAGTTACCAGATAAAACCTAGTCACGTAATTTCTTGGTGGTACTGAAGTTAGCTGCGAAAAGGACGTGCTGTTTGAGTAGGTAGCTCGTTTACGCTTTACGTACATTCTTTTCTCGCATACTGCAGCTAACTTCAGAATCGCCAAGAAATTTGCTGTCAAATTTTACAACCCATTAAACAAAAATTGTGTGGATTTTATTAACTTTCCTATTGCATTTTACAGCCAACAGCCGATGATGTAATAGAAAAGGACCGTGTAGCAAGACATTTGGCGTTTAAAAGTGGTGCAAATGTGGCAGGTACTCCCCAAAGAGGCTTTTTTGGAACCATCTTCCATGTTATATTAGAGGTAAGGATACTTTAAAATTGTGCAGTTGTTCAGTGTTGCCTGACTGAAGAATTTCCTTTAATAAACTAATTTTCCAGTCAGTGTAGCAACGCATTGATGTATACCTACGAGATTTAGCTGCCATCAAGTGGATAACGAATCTAATATTTTCATTGTATCTCTCTAGAAAGGCTTACAACGTTTTTATTGCCTTATTTTTTTAATATTTTAGCCCTAAGCAGGTAATTTCGGGGTTGAAAATATGTATGGGAAGTTTGTGAATTTTGAATGAAATACTGACTTAATGGGCACCAACTCAATAAATATATTTTGGAGATGCCACCCCTAAAGTGATAAAATAAGGGATAAATATATGCACTACTTTAAAACATCAATCAAGGCACTGTCTTGCCAAAAAACTGTATAATAAATGTGTGTTAAAATGTCGGTTATAATAGGGATTATGTACATATTACTTACATATTTTTTATTCCAGCAAATCAATGACACCAAAAGTGCATACAATCAGATAACTGAATTGGTAAACAATCAATTTGCGGATGAGAACGTAAGTACCTTTGACAATAGTAGACAACGATGAATAACAAGGTAAGACAAACATATAATGAGTAGTGGTTTAGATGGGACTAAATGGGTTGTTTGTTCTAAATATTATGCTTCGTACGTACGGACTGAGAAGAAATGCCATCATTCGATCTTAAAAAGTGCTGCCATACAAATTTCTGACTGCTTATAATTTACTTGAACACTCGCATTTTTATGTTTCATCAATTGATTTTGTTTAGAATTTTGTAGTTGAAAAATAAAAATAAGGTATAGGTATGTTTAGAATTAAATCACATCATCACATGTCACACAAACTATGCCCAGCAATCACGTCACGAACTCACGACTAATTACGTACAAGCAAAGTATGCACCCACACGTCAAATAAAGAGAGAAATCCCCGTACAGAGAGTAATTCCCATTCAATCGTCACTCGTCTACTAGACAAGTACAAAAAATGTAATATTGCGGATCACCCACATATAATCCCGCATTTGCAATCCCGCAAATTGTATGCGGGATCCCGCATTTGCAGGATTGCGGATCAGCGGGATTGCATTCCCTATTTGTGACTAAGTTGGTTGGTATAAAACAATAAAAAGTGCAAAACTTGAGAAACGACCAAGAGAGCTAAAAATAATCTATAACAGTTTAATAAAATTATGCCTACTTTGTTGACCTTTTAATGTTAAGGTACTAGCTACCAGTAAAAGTATGTTTACCTGCCGAGACATTTAAAGATCAATGATACCTAATTACATGCATTACCTACCTTTAAACCACTATTTTTTGTGATTAATTGACTTGACAGAATACTCAACATATTACCTAGATATCTGACCACACCACAACCAGCTAAAATACAAGGAATGCGGCAGTAACGATTTTTAAATATTTGAGTCAATGTAATTGTTAAAAACCGACCAAGTGCGTGTCAGATCACGTGCAATAGGGTTCCGTAGTTAGTCATGCCAACATATTTAGACTTAAAAGGGGTTTTCTATTTGTATTAAACAAGTAACACCTTTATACAAGTCATTATTTTCAAAGGTTTTTGTATTATGTTACGAACTATTCCATGTAACTGCATTTTATAATTTGGGTCCCTATAACTCTTGAACTAATAAACCTAGCCGCTATAGTTTCCTTGAAAGTTCATTACATATACTACCTCTATTTTATTTAGATTTTTCAAGCCAACGGTTTAGCTTATAGAGGACGCGCTACTCGAGAAAAAAATTGCTCTTTAAATTTAAATTTCTCGCCAACGGCTCTATATAAAAAAACTTCTTTGCAACTAAGAGTTTTAAAAAGACATGCCTAACCATACACCACACAACGTATGTGACTGGTAAAATAACATTGCCACTTTACATTCCTGCTAGTTTCTATTTTTACTTAGAACAATATATTGTTTCATATAATAAAAAATATATCAAGTCAAAAAATTCAATGAACACAACAAATTATAAATGTTCACAGACTGTAACTTCGACTCCAGATCCATCTAACAATGGAACAACAGAGACGCCGAAGATCACCAGAACAGAATTCTTAAGAATATTGGACCGAAACTTGAAAGGATTAAGCCGGCTTCGTAGTTTAGAATGGCGAGAAGCTAATAAGGTAATCAAATAAATTAAACTTAATGCACGCGCAAAAGTTGAGATATTTTTAGAATTTTAGCTCCACGAGTATGCATATATTCTTTGCAAACCGTTGCACAAGTTATCTTTCAATCTATGTAGGATACTAGGATTTTTGTAAAAAAAAAAGGGTTAAAGACATATTTAACAGATTTGAGTTAAATTTTTAAACAATAAAACCTTTTTACTTACCAGTTCCTGCAGACTTATTCCAGCAAGGCGCACCGCAACCACAACACGTTTTTATCAGACATTGATTATGATGAATATCTTCGGGATGTAGTTAAAACTGCAGTGCCTAGGAACCTGACTATTGCGCTTAAAAGTACTTTAACATAATATTTGTTCTGAATTCATTTTACATTAATTTTTGCTCTGATTTCAGGATTCTGCAGCAAACCTCAAACGATACAAGGATGAAATATTTCGTGCAAAACAGAAAAGAAACAGTTGATAGCCAAATATTTAAAAGACTAATTTATTGTCATTTAATTGATAAAGACTCAAGATTTCATAAGTGTGTAAAAATGTAGATAAATATTGTCATAGGTATATTTAATATTAAAATTATTGTATGATGGTGTTTGCGACTATTATTTGTGTCCACCCGATCCTCCTAATATTTTAATAGTTTATAGTTTAGGTCTCTAGATTAAACAATTCGCTAGTCTTCATAGAAAAACCGCACGCACGGGCGCAGGTTGGTCTACATAAATGAGAATCAATAGCATAATGTGCAACTATTATTGCTAAGCCCAAAACGATTCTTCAGCGACTCCAGCTTGCTATAACATTTAGGATGTTTTTTTTCAATTATGATATGGAATTCAATATTTTTAAATAAAAAAATCTTAACAATTAAATCAACATTTACTTAACATTTTTGCCTACACATTAGGCATTTTTACATTATCTTCTACATCTGCTGGTTTCTCCTTACGTTTAGTGAATATATGCAATATTGCACGACAATCTGGATACAATTCATACTTAGTTCTCTGAATGCCTCGCTTGGTTGTCTTTTTAATTGGTTCTTGATTGAGCATCATTTCTAAAGCTTTGTCGTGTTGTAGATTGCTTAGATCTTGCGCATCTATTTTAAGTTCACATCTGTCAGCTCCATCCACCTGAAATATTTACTTAGATATAAATATATGAGCATACATTTTTACTACACTAATATTTTTTGTAAATTGCCGCGGCGCAATGTTGATTCCACTCTTCGTCACGGTAACTACGCAATCGCCCTAACAAACCGTTACAAAGTGATCCACGGGTATTTGACGAAATAGTCATTTGTGCAACAAGAGAGCAAAGTTTGAATTTTCTTCGAGTGCTTATTTTAAGTCCCAAATTATTTCCAGAAGTCGCGGGAAAAAGCCAGTCCGATGGTAAAACTAAATATATAATTTTAAATTGTACGATCATTCGATCCTGGAAAAGGTAAAACTTAAGTTTTGGATATAGGGGGGCCAAATCAGAAATATGTTTTGCTGCTGCTGAAATGCAGCTCTGCAATGACTGCAATTGTTAAGCAGATTCCCACGACGGCGACGCATAACATCTTGAACCGAGATGCGCAGCCTCCAACCATAGTGACACCCGTCACGTTTCTTCGTGGGAACGGTGTCAATGGACTTGAGGTGGTATGACGAGAGTGACTATTACTTGGTCTTAGCTGATAATCGCGTTTGGGTTAGGAGTAGGTAACAAATAAACATAAAGTAAAATCCAACTTTGGCATGGAGCCAACCCCATTTTCTCAATTAAAGTAAGTCTTCCACCTGGCCACGATTCACCAAGGCCGATTTGCTTGAACTCAAGTCAGCCGAAGCAAGGAAAACCTAATCAGTGGTGCTGACGAACGAACCGCATTGTGAGTGTGGGGCTACACAGACCATGACCCATTTTTATGTCATGTCAAGTGTGTTCTAACACCTGCACGATGGAAGCGCTAATGGAAGCTGACGAAAGCGCTGATCAATTAGTCACATATAGGGCATATGAAAATAAAAACTGTCTATCCTAAGATATCGAAACGATAGAAGAAGAAGATCATAAGTTCATTAAACAAAGATCATCAGATGTTTTTTATTTTTTTTTATAAGCTTTCTAGTATTTTTTAAATAGAAATTACTAGTATTCTTGTTAACTCCCCCTAACTAAGCTTAATTCACTTGTGTAAGGAGGAAGTTCACGTCTGTGGTGTGGCCGTCAATGCGTCAATGGCCAGGATTCGAAACCACAACCTCTCGATAGTAAGCCTTATCCATTGCGCCACGGCCGCTAATAATTGTGAAAAGCTCAATCATCAATGATCCATGATATCACAATCAAAGAATAGAAATAGATACCTTTAAAATTTCAGCTCATTTAACAAGATAAAATTCAAAATGAATAACTTATGGGATAGAGGGTGAGCCTATCGTCAGCTACCGGGCACAATTCCAACTCCGTACTGCTATTGTGAATTTCCCAGTTAAACATTAAATTCTTTCTCACTTGACCTGTAAATACACTGTGAACACTTATTCTAGACTGGTATCAACTTTAAAGAGATACAACTGACCTTGCATGAAAATGATAGTTTAAAATGTGGGTCTACAGTTGGCCACTTCTGGTTAATTACATCTTCCTGCCAGTTTATTAGCCTTGATGTCTCGCAAGTCCTATGCGGCGCCGATAGGAAGCCGGCCCACAACTCCGAACAAAAGTGCGGCGTTACTGGTGAAAGCATTATTATTAGCGCTGCTAAAGCTTGCTCGTACTCTGCACTTTTAGCCACGACTTCAGGAGGAACATTCTGTAATTCAATTCAAATAATAATGTTTATTGCATATTGAGTTGTTCACTATGATGTTAGATAAATTTATTTGTTAAAGAGGATTTACTTGTCTAGTATACAATCCATTTTAACCGTAGGACTGCGAAGTCAAAGGTCTCGGGTTTGAACCCACGGCACACACTTCTGTCATAAATGGTTAAATATTTGTCTTTTCGATGATGTTTGTGTATCTTTTAAGCTAACGGTGAAGGAAAACATCGTGAGTAAATTTGCATGCCTGAGAGTGCCTAAGTACTAGAGGTTGTGTAAAGTCCACCAATCCGCACTTGGCCAGCGTGGTAGACTTAGGCCTAACCCTTCTCATCATGAAAAGAGGCTCGAGCCCACCAGTGGGACATTTATGAGATACAAGGCTGCTATTATTTTATACAATCCATTTAAGATGGCCTGGTAGTCTTACCCTCAAAACACTTGTTAAACTCTGCAGCCTTGAAATACCAACACTCAGTTTTTGGGTATATTTGAAATGAAACGTTGTAGTTGTAGTCAGAAAATTTCTAGATTCTCTAACTTTGGTTTCATATTTTTCAAATTCATCAGGTGTTATAGATGCTGAGGGAATATTCTGTCTATGTTTTAAGAATTCTCTTATGGTCATCCATAATCGATGTTGCCAATTGAGCACTCCTGGTAATGCTGTAAACAAGGAAACATTAATACACATTGAATAAGATTTCAATCCAATTTTGCCATTTCATTTAAATGAGCAATAACTCACTAGCGTCAGACCAGCGCCGGGCTGTAGCTGGTGGTACATCAGCAAGGATCAACAATCTCGTGGTATCACAACCATAGGCCGACAGCAGCCTTTCAGGATTTTCACCATTATATTTAGACTTGCTCATTTTCTCCCACTGTGCCAACACCTCTTCACCACTACTCTTTTCTTTGTATAATTTTCCAACCTTTTCAACTTGATCAGGGGGTATGTATTTTCCTGACGATTTAAGTTTATAAGACTGTCCCATAACCATTCCTTGAACAACTAGCTTTTTAAATGGTTCTTGAGTGGGAGACCAACCTAGAGAATGTAAAAAGTAGCTCATGAATCGGGCATAGTATAAATGCAATACAGCATGCTCTTTGCCACCAATGTAAATATCCACTGGCATATGATTCTGAGTGGCCTCTTTCGAAAATGGCGCTTCTTGATTAGCAGGATCTAAGAAGCGATAGTAATACCATGAAGAATCTACAAATGTATCCATAGTATCAGTTTCTCTCTTTGCATTAGATTGACATTTAGGACATTTGCAGTTAACCCAATCATCTACCTTTTCTAAAGTCTGAATACCAGATTTTGATGAGTTCATTTCAGGTAGCTCCACTGGCAGGTCTTCATAAGGAACAGGAACTATACCACAGTTACTACAATGAATTATTGGTATAGGTGTCCCCCAATACCTTTGTCTAGAAATAAGCCAATCCTTTAGCTTAGAACTAACAAAATGACCTCCCACATTTCTTTTAATAGCTATCTCAACTGCTTTTAGATTTTCTTCTTCAATATTTATTCTATTTATATTCACCTTTGAAACAGGCATGTTGAGATCTTGACTAACTTTATGGTCTTCTTCATTCAATATGGAACAACAAATAGACACATCTCTACCCTCAGGGTAAGTGCAATCATCAGTTATGTAAATTGGGATATAACAGTCAGAGATTGGATTATAACATGTTACACCTTCAACATTTTTTTCTTTGAATTCTTGGGCCAATGCATGATTAGAGCTCATTGTCAGGAAATCACCATGAATAAATTTATATGGCTCAGATGTCCACACATCAAATGTTTTGATCTGATTGTTGATTTTCAATTCAAATGATACTACTACGCCATTGCATTCACCAATCCAATGTTTTTGTAAATTGATTATATCTTTCCAGTTTTCCAACTCTTTGCTATCAAGACCGTCATATAAATGTTTGGCAAATTTTGTAGTTTTAATAAACCATTGAGTAAGGTATTTCTTTTCAACTTGAGCTCCTGATCTCCAAGAACAACCAAGATCATCTACTTGTTCATCTGCTAGTACTGTCTTATCTACTGGATCCCAGTTAACTTGGGCCTGAAATATAAGTCAGTACATTTAAGGTGTGGTTGCAGTGTGAAAGTATTTTTTTTTCTTTTTCGATACATTAAGCATTTATTATATTTTACTGAGCAGTATTTATTTACCTTTATAATATTTACGCGATTTAGACCCGTTGTCTAATTTTTGAAATAATATTTTATAACTCAATTTTAAATAGAAGAATTTCAAGTTTATATAGAGGGTTTACTGTTTTAAAATGTAAATATAATTGGATTAGAGTATGAGTAAAATAGCATAGGATTGTGATAGCTGTCACTTGGAATAACAACACTCATCACCAATCAACTAAATTACTAACTCAAAAACTATAGTATAGTACATACCTTGTTTTGGTATGCTAGTCCTTTTTCAAATAATTTCAAAAATATATATTGTGTCCATTTGTAATATTTGGGATCACAAGTAGAAATTTCTCTATCCCAATTGAATTTAAAACCCAATTGCTGAAGCTGAGTTTTCATTGAATTGATGTTTGTTTTTGTCCATGAATGAGGAGGAATATTTCGTTCTATAGCTGCATTTTCAGCAGGTAGACCAAAGGCATCCCATCCTATAGGGTGTATTGCTTCTAATCCATTCAAGTGTTGGAATCTTGCTATGGTGTCTGATATTGAGTACACCCTAACATGGCCCATGTGTAGGTTGCCTGAAGGGTATGGAAACATTGGTAAAACATAATAAGGTTTTTTATTATTACTGTCATTTACTTTGCTTACTACTTCTTTAGACCAATGCTTTTCAATGTTCAATTTGATTTCTGTGTTAATATCTTCTTCCTGAAAACAAAATTAACAATGTTTAAATTAGCAGATTATTTAGATTTTCTTATAGCAGGAAGCACACATTTTTGCACTGCCAAATTCCAGTTTGGGAAGTGGTTAGAATTTGTAAACAATTATGGGATTTGGGATTTAGTGGCCACTTACTATAAGCCTCATCTAGAAAATAATAATGTAGTATAAATAGTTGTCAATTAGAGATTGCCTATGTGTTTTTATCCAATGTATTTTCCTGTTGTACAATAAGAATTTTGTTATTTTAAGTTATAAATACAGTAAAATTAAGTTTGCTTACCCATAACCTTAGACTACTTTTATTTCTAGAAAATAAAGATGATATAGGCCGTAGAAATTTCTGATTAAGTTTTAAGATCGGAACTCGTAGAACCGGCATTGCTGTATTTATTCTATATCTATCAAGATTGTTGTAACATAAATGTATTTTTTTATTCTAATTAATGGTAAGTACATTCAAATTACAAAATAATAACAATGCATTTTAATCAACACTACACCCGCCACATGAAATAATAAACAATGTTTTTAATCCCGTAGGATGCAGGCTTAAAGCGGTATTTATAATGAATAAGTAAATTTCATTATTAAAAATGAATCAAGTCGCGACACTATTAATATCACCAAATTCAATAACATAACCTATGACATAACCTCACTGAATAGAAATTGTCAAATTGTCAAATACTGTCAAGTGTCATTTTGGTGTCATTGTCATATGCAGGCTGCAGCCAAAGATGGTGATTTTTTTGGCAGAAAACAGCACAGAGCTAACACAGTCAACCTAATACTCCTCAGAGTAAGTATTGGGTAGAGATGACATGAGCATAAAGTTGCGTACACCCGTAAAGGACGGCAAGAAAGTCATAAGGAAGTACATACATTTCATGAGGTTACCAGTGGTACTCAATTTTCCCCGAAATAATATTGTTATGCTAGACCTTTTCAATTCGTCAATGTACTAGGCAAGAAAGTTATATTTTGCAGTACTAAAGCGGCAGTGAGCGTCTGAGACAGAGCCTCATTACAGCCCCCAAGATATATAAATGAAAATATATAAATACCTACCATATATACGTACATAAAATCATGCCTTTAACGCCGGGTGCTCCACTCCTTACATATTTCTTTCGCTTTCTCAACATTCATACATAAATTAAAATAAGGTACTTGCAAAAGAACAAATATAGCGAGCACGTAGTATTGCGCGCAATGTGGTGTAGCCGGACGACGCCATTTTCCCCACCCCGCAGCACCGTTTCGCGACTCTCGCGCAATGTGGGGTAGCCGGACGACGTGATGTCCCTCACCCGCAGCACCGTCGCGACTCTCGCTCGCGCAATGTGGTGTAGCCGGACGACACGATGTCCCTCACCCGCAGCGCCTCCGACATCAAGTAGCAAGCTGTTATGTATTATAAGAGGTTGTGCTGCAACCTCCTTTGACTACATTATTTATGCCATCCATAGAGTACATATATACTACTAAAAAATATTTATCCAAATTCAGGGTAAATGAAAATATTTATTGATTGTCACTGCCAACTTGAGTGAAACGTAACGTTTTTATTTTTTTTCTTGTTTTTTGTCAATGGTTTGGATGCTTGACTGGGATTGTGCGGAGGGAAATTTTACGAAGAAACGGGACAAATAATACAAATTAGGCCCTTGAGTGATAGAGACGGGTAGAATCAGCTTTTTCGACGGTGGGAGCGATGTTAACCACAGGTTGACATGGTCATAGCTGAGTGAAATGCAATGTCAACTACCAGTTAACACGGGCAAAGCTGACTTCAAGGTTATGTTAACTACTACTGTGTACTTAGCATGGTCAATTATAAATTCTTTGTCAATTAATAGTTAACACGGGCAAGCAAGCGGTTAATAATGGTATTGTGCAAGACAGATATGTTGCTCAAATGCATGCTGCAAATAAAAGTAAAGCTGTATTTTGCATTGCTGATCCTAAATTTGAAGAAAATAAACAGATAACCTTGCATTGGTTAAATTATGATGCTCAAATACACCAGGGATTTAATAAAACAAGCGGTTTTTTTTTTTGGAAAACTTATATTTTTACAGAAAAATTATTGATAGTGCAAAAACATTAAATATAAAAAATATTTAAACGACACTTGTTTATTTATTTACATTTATACATTTGCTGCCTCGTTGGTCGAGTGGTCGGAAAAGTGTGATTGCATAAAAAGGGATTCTGGTTTCGATTACTGGGTTTACATGATCTTCACAACAATACAAACGCCGCCCAGGCACGTATTCTACATTCACTTCCTCGCACCACTTCTTTTTCAGTTTCTTTTACCAACACAAAAACTTTGTGCCGGCTATTAGTAGTAGTGTTTTTACAAGACAGGATGAAGCATTTCGCACTAAGAGTCTTTGCTCGATTCATTATAAATGGTTATTATCTTTTTATATCACTTATAACAGCGAAAATCACGGCAAAACAAGTAATTTGCCAAAGTCAAAGCAAGAATGAAGAAAAAATAGTGAGCTTGCGCCTTGAGCATCATTCATCCGTGTCATATGTCAAGTGTCACTGTCAAATTTGAAGTCCCGGTGAAGTCCCTTATTTTTTTTAAATATACTTGAAATGTGTCAAGGATCTAAATTATTCAGGCTACTTTGTGACGTCATCAGACCAAAAACTTTAAAAAATCATAAAAAAATAACCAATGCATAAAAAAATAAAATATTCAAATTAGTTGTTTACATGATTATTTCAGATTATTATGTGATGCAGGCGCAAGGACGCACCACCTATCATCAGAATGGGCGTATCGGCGCAAATATTAAACGCATCAAAAACAGAGCGGGTCATTCGTTTGTCGGCGCTCGAGTCGAAGAGACCTCGGTAAGAAAGTTACTCTGATTTTGTTTGTTTTATTTAATGAATTAATTTGTTATTGAAGTGTTATTTAATTTTTAAAAGTATTTATTTAGTTAACGCACACTTGTACGTTCTGTTCTAAGCCTGGTCATACGTTTGACAATTGTTTTCGCCGCGAGAAGCAATTGACATCAAACGTTAATTTTGTATAAAAATAAATAAAAAATAAAATAAATCACAGTAAATTGAGACTTAATACTATGCGTACCATGCCTATTCGTGTGAGCAATTTAGCGATTAATACCATTTTTGATAGCGGCGCGGAATTTGCCCTCATGCGCGAATCAGTATCTAATAAGTTAACAGGGCGTAGGCACCTTGTAGTAAATAATTTACGTGGTATTGGTCCATTTGCAGTGATTGCCATAAGTACCTTAACTGCCGTATGGTGTGCGTTACCCCAGCAAAATAATGTCGAAAATAGTAATTTAAATCTTACAGATTTTTAGTTGTTTATCTTCTGTAATTGTTGCGCACATTTTTAAATTTGTTACACTTATAGTTTTTTAGTTTTAACTATTAAACAACGGGTATTACTCACGTATTATTATGTCTACTAAGGCGACTGGCAGTTTCACTCGATTTAGACGAGCTTCGTCAGGCCATGAGTACGGAGCGACGCGAACCGGCCTGGGACGCGTCTCTTTTCGCACTGCGAGCCGCCGCTCGCGCCGCACGTCGCGTCAATGATGCTAAGAGTAGGGATTGATCTGCACTTGTTGGTGGTAGCGTTTTTGTAAGGTCGTTGTCACTGTTCTCACTGTCACTGTCCACGTAAGGGTCCACGATTGAGGATGTTATTGTATGGAACGAACTAACTGTATCGGTACTTTGTGTGAGTCCTTCAGAGGTACACGGTTGGGCTTTAAGGACCGGTTTCCAGGCTGTAGGTATAGACCAACCTATGTCCCGATTGAAATTTGGGTGTTTGCCGATTTCGATCGCTTCACGCACCTTTCGCGGTACGAAGGCTTTTTCCCTAACCACTACTTTAGCCTGGTCAAACCGGATGAAATGTGTCGAGCCTGCATCCAGTGCGTGTTCGGTAATAGCCGATCCATTTCGGTCGAGTTTCTTCAGGCATTTAATATGTTCGGTGAGCCTGGTAGACACATTGCGTCCTGTCTCACCCACGTAGTTCTTGCCACAACTACAAGGTACCGAGTACACGCCAGGGACATTTAGTGGTTCCCTGTCCTTCACTGAGCGCACAAGCTGTCGCAGTTGAGTGAGTCGCCTTTGTAGACATAATAATACGTGAGTAATACCCGTTGTTTAATAGTTAAAATTATATCAACTCACGTCACATTCAATAGTTTTTTAGTTATTTAAAAAAAACTATTCCTGCTGGGGTAACGTTACTGCAGCCAGATATTTTCCTTTTTAATGGGAATATTGAAATAAATATTAGCTAAATAATTAGTTTTATGTAATATTAAAGTTGAAAAATTAAGAATCCAGCAGGACTCGAACCTGCACCTCTTGGGTATACGCCCCAAGTGCTTTGCCAATTCAGCTATGGATTCGTATGCTGCCGGACTCGAAATTTCTCAACTCTTTTTGTGCCAGCTTTTAGCTAGACGAACCTTATTTGGTTTTAGCGCCATCTATGTGATGTAATAAGTACTATTCACATACTGTAAGTTTGAATTAAGATCAATACTGTTACAGTCAAGAGATGACGCATTTTTTATCAAATACTGTAATATTTTAAAGCAAATTTTAGCTTTGCTATGCATTTATTTTATGTAATATTAAAGTTGAAAAATTAAGAATCCAGCAGGACTCGAACCTGCACCTCTTGGGTATACGCCCCAAGTGCTTTGCCAATTCAGCTATGGATTCGTATGCTGCCGGACTCGAAATTTCTCAACTCTTTTTGTGCCAGCTTTTAGCTAGACGAACCTTATTTGGTTTTAGCGCCATCTATGTGATGTAATAAGTACTATTCACATAATGTAAGTTTGAATTAAGATCAATACTGTTACAGTCAAGAGATGACGCATTTTTTATCAAATACTGTAATATTTTAAAGCAAATTTTAGCTTTGCTATGCATTTATTTTATGTAATATTAAAGTTGAAAAATTAAGAATCCAGCAGGACTCGAACCTGCACCTCTTGGGTATACGCCCCAAGTGCTTTGCCAATTCAGCTATGGATTCGTATGCTGCCGGACTCGAAATTTCTCAACTCTTTTTGTGCCAGCTTTTAGCTAGACGAACCTTATTTGGTTTTAGCGCCATCTATGTGATGTAATAAGTACTATTCACATACTGTAAGTTTGAATTAAGATCAATACTGTTACAGTCAAGAGATGACGCATTTTTTATCAAATACTGTAATATTTTAAAGCAAATTTTAGCTTTGCTATGCATTTATTTTATGTAATATTAAAGTTGAAAAATTAAGAATCCAGCAGGACTCGAACCTGCACCTCTTGGGTATACGCCCCAAGTGCTTTGCCAATTCAGCTATGGATTCGTATGCTGCCGGACTCGAAATTTCTCAACTCTTTTTGTGCCAGCTTTTAGCTAGACGAACCTTATTTGGTTTTAGCGCCATCTATGTGATGTAATAAGTACTATTCACATACTGTAAGTTTGAATTAAGATCAATACTGTTACAGTCAAGAGATGACGCATTTTTTATCAAATACTGTAATATTTTAAAGCAAATTTTAGCTTTGCTATGCATTTATTTTATGTAATATTAAAGTTGAAAAATTAAGAATCCAGCAGGACTCGAACCTGCACCTCTTGGGTATACGCCCCAAGTGCTTTGCCAATTCAGCTATGGATTCGTATGCTGCCGGACTCGAAATTTCTCAACTCTTTTTGTGCCAGCTTTTAGCTAGACGAACCTTATTTGGTTTTAGCGCCATCTATGTGATGTAATAAGTACTATTCACATACTGTAAGTTTGAATTAAGATCAATACTGTTACAGTCAAGAGATGACGCATTTTTTATCAAATACTGTAATATTTTAAAGCAAATTTTAGCTTTGCTATGCATTTATTTTATGTAATATTAAAGTTGAAAAATTAAGAATCCAGCAGGACTCGAACCTGCACCTCTTGGGTATACGCCCCAAGTGCTTTGCCAATTCAGCTATGGATTCGTATGCTGCCGGACTCGAAATTTCTCAACTCTTTTTGTGCCAGCTTTTAGCTAGACGAACCTTATTTGGTTTTAGCGCCATCTATGTGATGTAATAAGTACTATTCACATACTGTAAGTTTGAATTAAGATCAATACTGTTACAGTCAAGAGATGACGCATTTTTTATCAAATACTGTAATATTTTAAAGCAAATTTTAGCTTTGCTATGCATTTATTTTATGTAATATTAAAGTTGAAAAATTAAGAATCCAGCAGGACTCGAACCTGCACCTCTTGGGTATACGCCCCAAGTGCTTTGCCAATTCAGCTATGGATTCGTATGCTGCCGGACTCGAAATTTCTCAACTCTTTTTGTGCCAGCTTTTAGCTAGACGAACCTTATTTGGTTTTAGCGCCATCTATGTGATGTAATAAGTACTATTCACATACTGTAAGTTTGAATTAAGATCAATACTGTTACAGTCAAGAGATGACGCATTTTTTATCAAATACTGTAATATTTTAAAGCAAATTTTAGCTTTGCTATGCATTTATTTTATGTAATATTAAAGTTGAAAAATTAAGAATCCAGCAGGACTCGAACCTGCACCTCTTGGGTATACGCCCCAAGTGCTTTGCCAATTCAGCTATGGATTCGTATGCTGCCGGACTCGAAATTTCTCAACTCTTTTTGTGCCAGCTTTTAGCTAGACGAACCTTATTTGGTTTTAGCGCCATCTATGTGATGTAATAAGTACTATTCACATAATGTAAGTTTGAATTAAGATCAATACTGTTACAGTCAAGAGATGACGCATTTTTTATCAAATACTGTAATATTTTAAAGCAAATTTTAGCTTTGCTATGCATTTATTTTATGTAATATTAAAGTTGAAAAATTAAGAATCCAGCAGGACTCGAACCTGCACCTCTTGGGTATACGCCCCAAGTGCTTTGCCAATTCAGCTATGGATTCGTATGCTGCCGGACTCGAAATTTCTCAACTCTTTTTGTGCCAGCTTTTAGCTAGACGAACCTTATTTGGTTTTAGCGCCATCTATGTGATGTAATAAGTACTATTCACATACTGTAAGTTTGAATTAAGATCAATACTGTTACAGTCAAGAGATGACGCATTTTTTATCAAATACTGTAATATTTTAAAGCAAATTTTAGCTTTGCTATGCATTTATTTTATGTAATATTAAAGTTGAAAAATTAAGAATCCAGCAGGACTCGAACCTGCACCTCTTGGGTATACGCCCCAAGTGCTTTGCCAATTCAGCTATGGATTCGTATGCTGCCGGACTCGAAATTTCTCAACTCTTTTTGTGCCAGCTTTTAGCTAGACGAACCTTATTTGGTTTTAGCGCCATCTATGTGATGTAATAAGTACTATTCACATACTGTAAGTTTGAATTAAGATCAATACTGTTACAGTCAAGAGATGACGCATTTTTTATCAAATACTGTAATATTTTAAAGCAAATTTTAGCTTTGCTATGCATTTATTTTATGTAATATTAAAGTTGAAAAATTAAGAATCCAGCAGGACTCGAACCTGCACCTCTTGGGTATACGCCCCAAGTGCTTTGCCAATTCAGCTATGGATTCGTATGCTGCCGGACTCGAAATTTCTCAACTCTTTTTGTGCCAGCTTTTAGCTAGACGAACCTTATTTGGTTTTAGCGCCATCTATGTGATGTAATAAGTACTATTCACATACTGTAAGTTTGAATTAAGATCAATACTGTTACAGTCAAGAGATGACACAAAAAGAGTTGAGAAATTTCGAGTCCGGCAGCATACGAATCCATAGCTGAATTGGCAAAGCACTTGGGGCGTATACCCAAGAGGTGCAGGTTCGAGTCCTGCTGGATTCTTAATTTTTCAACTTTAATATTACATAAAATAAATGCATAGCAAAGCTAAAATTTGCTTTAAAATATTACAGTATTTGATAAAAAATGCGTCATCTCTTGACTGTAACAGTATTGATCTTAATTCAAACTTACAGTATGTGAATAGTACTTATTACATCACATAGATGGCGCTAAAACCAAATAAGGTTCGTCTAGCTAAAAGCTGGCACAAAAAGAGTTGAGAAATTTCGAGTCCGGCAGCATACGAATCTATAGCTGAATTGGCAAAGCACTTGGGGCGTATACCCAAGAGGTGCAGGTTCGAGTCCTGCTGGATTCTTAATTTTTCAACTTTAATATTACATAAAATAAATGCATAGCAAAGCTAAAATTTGCTTTAAAATATTACAGTATTTGATAAAAAATGCGTCATCTCTTGACTGTAACAGTATTGATCTTAATTCAAACTTACAGTATGTGAATAGTACTTATTACATCACATAGATGGCGCTAAAACCAAATAAGGTTCGTCTAGCTAAAAGCTGGCACAAAAAGAGTTGAGAAATTTCGAGTCCGGCAGCATACGAATCCATAGCTGAATTGGCAAAGCACTTGGGGCGTATACCCAAGAGGTGCAGGTTCGAGTCCTGCTGGATTCTTAATTTTTCAACTTTAATATTACATAAAATAAATGCATAGCAAAGCTAAAATTTGCTTTAAAATATTACAGTATTTGATAAAAAAATGCGTCATCTCTTGACTGTAACAGTATTGATCTTAATTCAAACTTACAGTATGTGAATAGTACTTATTACATCACATAGATGGCGCTAAAACCAAATAAGGTTCGTCTAGCTAAAAGCTGGCACAAAAAGAGTTGAGAAATTTCGAGTCCGGCAGCATACGAATCCATAGCTGAATTGGCAAAGCACTTGGGGCGTATACCCAAGAGGTGCAGGTTCGAGTCCTGCTGGATTCTTAATTTTTCAACTTTAATATTACATAAAATAAATGCATAGCAAAGCTAAAATTTGCTTTAAAATATTACAGTATTTGATAAAAAATGCGTCATCTCTTGACTGTAACAGTATTGATCTTAATTCAAACTTACAGTATGTGAATAGTACTTATTACATCACATAGATGGCGCTAAAACCAAATAAGGTTCGTCTAGCTAAAAGCTGGCACAAAAAGAGTTGAGAAATTTCGAGTCCGGCAGCATACGAATCCATAGCTGAATTGGCAAAGCACTTGGGGCGTATACCCAAGAGGTGCAGGTTCGAGTCCTGCTGGATTCTTAATTTTTCAACTTTAATATTACATAAAATAAATGCATAGCAAAGCTAAAATTTGCTTTAAAATATTACAGTATTTGATAAAAAATGCGTCATCTCTTGACTGTAACAGTATTGATCTTAATTCAAACTTACAGTATGTGAATAGTACTTATTACATCACATAGATGGCGCTAAAACCAAATAAGGTTCGTCTAGCTAAAAGCTGGCACAAAAAGAGTTGAGAAATTTCGAGTCCGGCAGCATACGAATCCATAGCTGAATTGGCAAAGCACTTGGGGCGTATACCCAAGAGGTGCAGGTTCGAGTCCTGCTGGATTCTTAATTTTTCAACTTTAATATTACATAAAATAAATGCATAGCAAAGCTAAAATTTGCTTTAAAATATTACAGTATTTGATAAAAAATGCGTCATCTCTTGACTGTAACAGTATTGATCTTAATTCAAACTTACAGTATGTGAATAGTACTTATTACATCACATAAATGGCGCTAAAACCAAATAAGGTTCGTCTAGCTAAAAGCTGGCACAAAAAGAGTTGAGAAATTTCGAGTCCGGCAGCATACGAATCCATAGCTGAATTGGCAAAGCACTTGGGGCGTATACCCAAGAGGTGCAGGTTCGAGTCCTGCTGGATTCTTAATTTTTCAACTTTAATATTACATAAAATAAATGCATAGCAAAGCTAAAATTTGCTTTAAAATATTACAGTATTTGATAAAAAAATGCGTCATCTCTTGACTGTAACAGTATTGATCTTAATTCAAACTTACAGTATGTGAATAGTACTTATTACATCACATAGATGGCGCTAAAACCAAATAAGGTTCGTCTAGCTAAAAGCTGGCACAAAAAGAGTTGAGAAATTTCGAGTCCGGCAGCATACGAATCCATAGCTGAATTGGCAAAGCACTTGGGGCGTATACCCAAGAGGTGCAGGTTCGAGTCCTGCTGGATTCTTAATTTTTCAACTTTAATATTACATAAAATAAATGCATAGCAAAGCTAAAATTTGCTTTAAAATATTACAGTATTTGATAAAAAATGCGTCATCTCTTGACTGTAACAGTATTGATCTTAATTCAAACTTACAGTATGTGAATAGTACTTATTACATCACATAGATGGCGCTAAAACCAAATAAGGTTCGTCTAGCTAAAAGCTGGCACAAAAAGAGTTGAGAAATTTCGAGTCCGGCAGCATACGAATCCATAGCTGAATTGGCAAAGCACTTGGGGCGTATACCCAAGAGGTGCAGGTTCGAGTCCTGCTGGATTCTTAATTTTTCAACTTTAATATTACATAAAATAAATGCATAGCAAAGCTAAAATTTGCTTTAAAATATTACAGTATTAAATAATTAGTTGTCTAAACGAGGTAAATGTTGCAAATAATTTTATAATTGTTCTTTCTTCGGCTGCGAAGTTATTCGAGATCCTGCTGGAGTAACGTTTGTGGTTTTGCTGGATCTCTGAAACGGTCAAACGGATTCTTATCATCTTTTGTACATGATCTTTTAAGAAGTAGTTTTAATTTGTTGTGCAATAAAAAAATGAAATTATTGAACCGTTGAAAAGTTATTTCATTAAATATAAAAACACTTAAATAGGTCCTAAACCTTAACCTTAAATAAGACTTTAAAGACTTACATTAAACGTTATTATGAAGTTACTATTTACTTAAGTTACTGAATTGGTCATAACTTGTTAATTACACACAGGATACTAATGAAACTTCACATACATTTGAAGGCAGGCAAAAGCTACAAATAACGTTTAATGTAAGTCTATAAAGTTCTTATTTAAGGTTAAGGTTTAGGACCTATTTAAGTGTTTTTATATTTAATGAAATAACTTTTCAACGGTTCAATAATTTCATTTTTTTATTGCACAACAAATTAAAACTAATTCTTAAAAGATTATGTACAAAAGATGATAAGAATCCGTTTGACCGTTTCAGAGATCCAGCAAAACCACAAACGTTACTCCAGCAGGATCTCGAATAACTTCGCAGCCGAAGAAAGAACAATTATAAAATTATTTGCAACATTTACCTCGTTTAGACAACTAATTATTTAGCTAATATTTATTTCAATATTCCCATTAAAAAGGAAAATGTCTGGCTGCAGTAACGTTACCCCAGCAGGAATAGTTTTTTTTAATAACTAAAAAACTATAAGTGCAACAAATTTAAAAATGTGCGCAACAATTACAGAAGATAAACAACTAAAAATCTGTAAGATTAAAATTACTATTTTCGACATTATTTTGCTGGGGTAACGCACACCATACGGCAGTTAAGGTACTTATGGCAATCACTGCAAATGGACCAATACCACGTAAATTATTTACTACAAGTGCCTACGCCCTGTTAACTTATTAGATACTGATTCGCGCATGAGGGCAAATTCCGCGCCGCTATCAAAAATGGTATTAATCGCTAAATTGCTCACACGAATAGGCATGGTACGCATAGTATTAAGTCTCAATTTACTGTGATTTATTTTATTTTTTATTTATTTTTATACAAAATTAACGTTTGATGTCAATTGCTTCTCGCGGCGAAAACAATTGTCAAACGTATGACCAGGCTTAGAACAGAACGTACAAGTGTGCGTTAACTAAATAAATACTTTTAAAAATTAAATAACACTTCAATAACAAATTAATTCATTAAATAAAACAAACAAAATCAAAGTAACTTTCTTACCGAGGTCTCTTCGACTCGAGCGCCGACAAACGAATGACCCGCTCTGTTTTTGATGCGTTTAATATTTGCGCCGATACGCCCATTCTGATGATAGGTGGTGCGTCCTTGCGCCTGCATCACATAATAATCTGAAATATATAATAAATAATTATTATTTTTTTATAAGAGGAGGGGTTCTAGATATAGCCGTTCGCTCCACGCGACGACATATAATAATGAGATTATCTGTGCATGCATTTATCAGTTTTATGTACCACTGTCGCTCCGCGCGACAACAGCTAAGAAATAATTATGTATGCATGCAAGTACATGCGAGTTTCATGTATTACTGTTCACTCAATGTGACAACAGTTAATCAATACATAAAATAGAAGATGGAATTACTGTCCGCTCCACGCGACAACAGTTTATTACTATAATTTACTTACTGCTCATTCCACATAACAGTTTATTAATATAATTCACTAACTGCTCGTTCCACATGACAACAGTCAAAATTCATTGTAATATAATTGTGTAAGGGGAGGATAGGTCGGTGAGAGGTTGATGCTGTAAAAATACAGAGGTCCTATGGGATATAGGGTTAAGGTCGATGCTGTGCTCTGGGCGGTCCTGAGCGCCGTGGTACACAGGGGACTATTATTCTTTCAGGATAGGATTATTGGTTATTGACTAATACGTCAAATAACATATTTTAGTTTGGTCATTGAACGGCTCCATACGTCAATTTTTTTTTAAAATTTGGTATGTGTGTTTTTTAATGTAATGAATGTGTTTTAGAAAAGGTAAAACAATCATGAAATATGCTCACCGGATATAATTGTTCAATTATTCACGGGTGCCTCGGTTCGTGTGCGAGCCCTCGCCTGCTTGCTCGGCAGTAGCAGTGGTGGCAGCGGCGACACTAGTGTCACTGCGTGGTAGTGACACCGAAGTGGCGATGCTGGAAGGTCCAGCTTGCTGCTCTTTTGGGGGCGACACGGTTGCCTGAATGGCATCCAGTTGCGGGGCACGTCGCAGTTGGTCGTGTGCGACCTTGCGTGGGCGCCCATGGTGACCAATAACCTTCTTCACAAGGTATCGGTCGTGGTCCAGAACTCTGTGAACTTCATAAGGCACACAACATTTTAAGTCCAAAGATGTTTGGTTCCTGGGGTTATTTTTGATCAAAACAAAGTCTCCCCGTTGAAAATTATGAATTTTAGCTCGACCTTCTAACCTGATTTAATCTTTGGCTGATCTTTCAGTCATCCTTTTTGTCGGTGCAGTGTTACAGCTAGGATTTCAAGCTCGTACGAGTGGTACCTACTTTAGGTGTCTGTTGTACGCATACTGAAATATGCTACCACATGTTGACGGCCATTAATTATCTGCACTAAAATAGACCCAAATCCAAGAGAACTAGCGTCGGTAAAAAGTTCAATGGGCTCACCTTCTGACGTGCCTTTTTGTGAATGTGAGTCCACTGCCACTTGACGCCTTTCTTAGTAAGATAGTACAAGGGAACCAGTACGTGCAAAATCAGGGATAAACAAAAATTTGTATTTGTAAAGCAAGGTAAGCAATTGACTAATATCTGATTCATCGGTTAAACCGTGAATTAAATAACAAAATAATGAATTATTTTCTCTAATGTGCATTATTCGAGGTTGGGATATCAAGGAGCACTATTTTGAGTTACGATTACACTTAACCCCGTATCGTGAAGTACAATAGCACCAATAAGTACGTCACACGTAATTTCATAATCAGGCAAGATGTGAAACAACATTTCTACGTCAATATTATCAATAACGCATACGGCAGTGTGCGTTACCCCAGAAAAATAATGTCGAAAATAGTAATTTTAATCTTACAGATTTATAGTTGTCCATCTTCTGTAATTGTTGCGCACATTTTTAAATTTGTTGCACTTATAGTTTTTTAGTTATTAAAAAAAACTATTCCTGCTGGGGTAACGTTACTGCAGCCAGACATTTTCCTTTATAATGGGAATATTGAAATAAATATTAGCTAAATAATTAGTTGTCTAAACGAGGTAAATGTTGCAAATAATTTTGTAATTGTTCTTTCTTCGGCTGCGAAGTTATTTGAGATCCTGCTGGAGTAACGTTTGTGGTTTTGCTGCTTCTCTGAAACGGTCAAGCGGATTCTTATCATCGTTTGTACATGATCTTTTAAGAATTAGTTTTAATTTGTTGTGCAATAAAAAAAATGAAATTATTGAACCGTTGAAAAGTTATTTCATTAAATTTAAAAACACTTAAATAGGTCCTAACACCTTAAATAAGAACTTTAAAGACTTACATTAAACGTTATTTGTAGCTTTTGCCTGCCTTCAAATGTATGTGAAGTTTCATTAGTATCCTGTGTGTAATAAACAAGTTATGACCAATTCAGTTTACGGTATCAATGCGTGTGGAGTTATTTGGCCACAGATAACCCTGTATGTGGATATATCAACTGAATGATAAGTCAATAATTAGTTGCTTAGATAGATAGATAGATAGATAGATAGATAGATAGATAGATAGATAGATAGAGAATTCTTTATTGTACACAAAGAAGAAGTACATAATTGTGATACACAGTCTAATTGAAACATGCACAATGGGCAGTTTTAATTAGACTTAGTTCAGTTATATACCTGCAAAATTTCAGCGCAGTACATGCAATAATTTACGAGATAATAAATAAAAAGTCATAAGGAAGTACATGACCGTGGTAACCCGGCCATGTTTAGTTGGTTACAAAAAAAGCGACCACGTAGTACATTATGGTATCTTCTAAAATGTTTAGTATCATACACCTTACAAGTTCGGTACAGACGCGTACACTGTTAAATATCGATTAAATAGTAGATGACAATATAATTTTTACAATATTTTAAATTTGATTTATTTAAGAGAAAGTGTAAGTTAATTGAAATCATTAATTTTAAAAATAATGGAGAATGCCATAAAAGCGAAATTGATATCTCTTATATATACATCTGTTATTGTTTTAAGTTAAATTAATATTTTATTGAGAAAGTGTAAGATAACTAAATTAATTCATCTAAAAACAAAATGGAAAATGCCATAAAAGCAGAATTGCTACCTACCTATAATATTTATCTGTTATTGTTTTTAAGTTAAATGAATGTAAAAAAGTTCTGCAGAATTTGTGTAATGAACCTGTAAATAAATATTCTATAAGAAACATACTTATATTTTTTCAAAACACTTTTGTACACATCTGTACTAAACTTGTTACACTATCCTACATATTTAAGAATATACCATAATGTACTACGCGGTTGCATTTTTGTAACCACCTAAACATGGTCGGGTTACCAAGGTCTTGCACTTCCTAATGACTTTTTATTTATTATCTAGTAAATTATTGCATGTGCTGCGCTGAAATTTTGCAGGTGGGTCAATTTCAACAAGTGGTGTTTTTTGTACCTTATCGGTGAACTTTTTCATTTATAGCTTTTTTGGATATTTTTTAGATTTATTGTAATCTATAGGATACTAAATGTCTCCAATTTTACGCACATGAACGTATCATTTAAGACTGAGGAGAAATTTGAGTTTGAATTTGGGTTGCCACCGATACGATAAGCCAACCACCGATTAGTTTTCTGTACACCGATATGAAATGCTTGAGCACCGAAATGTTAAGTTTATCCACCGAAATATTATGCATATCTACCGAAAAGGTGTGGTTATCCACCAATATGGTAAATCTGAGCACCTTTGCACCATTGTTTCGTCAATAACTTTATCATATTCCAGTTACATCAGAGTTTTATACTTTATTTGAAAGCTTATGAAATTTACATGTTTTTGGGGGTCCTTACCCAAAGGAAATGGAACCCTATTACTGAGACTTTATTGTCCGTTCGTCCGTCTGTACGTCCGTCTGTCAACAGGCTGTATCTCAAGAACCGTGATAGCTAGGAAGTTGAAATTTTCACAGATGATGAATAACTGTTGCCGCTATAACAAAAAATACTAAAACTAAATAAAATAAATATTTAAGATGGCCCCCTTACAAAAGTCGTGATTTTTTTTCCTGTTTTTGCTTAATTTGGTCGCAATGGTAACAAATTTAGTTAATGACCTGTCATTGAAAACTATATATTTTGATGATTTTTTAATGTCATTCACTGAATGAACGTTGAAGTACACATTGTTAGTAGTTCATAACGGTGCGTTTATATTATTGCAACACTATATTTTTTCGTCAGAATTTTTTCGTTTACTATTTTGCTCAGAGAGACTATAATATCACAATGTAAAAACTAATCATAATTTTAAAAAAGTGGCTTTTCAATCCCTCAATGTTTTTAAAAGAAGGGTTGTTCGTTTGTTCAATGTTTTTAAAGAGTTGCGTAAAATTAGTGATAAATGTAGCTCTCTACCTACTGAACCCAATTTCTATGTGCCGCAGACCCGGTGACCCGCACAACAATTGAGTCTTTTGATTCTATCACTTCGCGATCTATGTACTCGGGTTGCACAGAATGATCGATCGACATAGGACTGATCTCTTATGGGTTATCTGTTGTCTATTGTACCGAACACAATGTGTCGAAAGTTCAATTGTGCGATGCTTTTATCATCGATGCTTAATGGATGCGATAGTATGTCAGTCTTCAAAATTTACTGTTTGTCCCTAATACAATAATAATATGACTTTTAAATACTATGTTTAATGTAGACAATATTTTGCATCTTTTTTAAATTTGCGTAAATTTTTGCGACAGGCGTTCTGGCTATGAAAATTACGTAATCTACTTGAATTATTCCCACACAAATTTTTATTAAAAAAACCTTTTATTAAACCTTCCCTAAGGTTTTTAAACGAGCTCTTGTACGGCCTATCCACAAGGGTGGGGACAGACAATTTATCACAAATTATCGGCCAATTTCAATACTGTCAACCATATCTAAAATCTTTGAAAAGGCACTAAATAGTAGGTTAACACGCTTTTTATCTAAAAATAATATAATTTCTCCTAATCAGTTTGGTTTTGTGAAAGGAAAATCCACGGAAGACGCAATATTGGAACTTTCGCAGTCTGTGATAAAGTCTATAGACTGTAAACAAAAAAGCTTGGCTATATTTCTTGACCTCTCAAAGGCCTTTGATACTGTTTCTGTTCCCATCCTTCTGGATAAAATGGAGAGTATTGGCATCAGAGGTAGCGTTCATGATATTTTTCGTAGCTATCTTGAGGATCGATCCCAATATGTTAGGATAGGTGTGCATATAAGTGCCGATGAAATGATGACCTACGGTGTACCACAGGGAAGTGTTTTAGGCCCAACACTCTTTCTAATCTACGTTAATCAATTGTGTGAACTAAACCTTCGAAATACCAAAATTATCTCTTATGCGGACGACACAGCCTTGGTGGTGCAAGGAAACACTTGGGAACTAGCCTACAGCCACGCTGAGTACGCATTGTCAGCCGTAATGGCCTGGCTAAGTGAAAACCTACTCACTTTAAACGTAAATAAAACTAAATACCTAACTTTTGCTCCATCATCATCATCATCTACATCATCCATTGGCACACACCATATAAAGGCGCACAGCTGTATCTTCCCTACACTTGGTTGCAACTGTATTTGCCTGGAAAGAGCTCAAAGTATCAAATACCTAGGAGTGCAAATCGATAACCGTTTTCGATGGGATAAGCACATAGAGACTCTGACTGCTCGAATGAGAAAACTTATTTTTATCTTTAAAAAATTGAGATCATCGGCCGATGCTACCACGTTAAAACTAGTTTATCTCACCCTAGCGCAATCAATTATATCTTACTGTATTACTGTTTGGGGATGCGCGGCGGCTAAATACATGCTTAAACTAGAAAGAGCACAAAGAGCTGTTCTGAAGGTGATTACCGGCAAACCTCGTAGGTACCCTACTACTATACTATACAAAGAATATTCTGTTCTAACAGTCAGGCAGATATTTATACTCCAGACCGTACTCCACAAACATATGGCTACTCCTTACAAATCCAGCAACTCACGAAGAAAAGATCTCATATGTAATATTGAACACCATAACACCACACTAGCTAGTAAAAGTTATTATATAAACGGAGCTCGTCTATATAACAGAGTCAATAAAATAATATACATCTATCCTCTACTAAAGAAAAATTGTAAAAAAGTAACTGAAAACTGGCTGCAAAAACTAACCTACAAAGAAACTGAAGATCTATTACAAGTTAAACTTTGAACCAAACACTACCTAGACATGTGTAACTATCAATTTACTTTCCTTTTCTCTCATTCACACACATACACGCACACACACTTTCACGAACACACCAGCACACTCACACACACACACATGCATTTACACACTTACATGACATGTCGCTATAAACACAATTAGAATAGTTAACTGTAAAATCATAGTCAATCTGGAGGAGGGCGCTGGTATCTGTGACACAATGTTTAACATTAGTACAGATGCCAACGTAGCAACACTTGAACTTATATAATTTCAGTAGTCGACTATAGTATCTGTCAGCCATGACCCTGATAGCTGGGGCTGGTGGCCACAGATAAATAACATCTTTATGTCGTCCTTGTAACAAGTAAAGTCCTCGGATTTCTGTCGCCACTTGCCCAGTGACCGGGCCCTGACTGACTTTTTTAAGAACTCTATTGTTGTAACAAGTGACTCAAATGTAAACATTATTTTTTGTTCAAATAAATTATTCTTATTCTTATTAAGATCGGTCTAGTAAATTGAAACATTTTTAACAAACAAACAAACAGACAAAGGTATTTACCATCGTACAATTTCACTGTCGACACAGTGTGTTCGGTATAGTAAAAATCGCATCAGCAACTTTCAAAAACTCATAGGGAACCCATTTTCTATACCTAACGAAATTACTGATATCAATAAAATGTTTTAGAAGCAAAATAAATGACGCAGGGTTCACCGATGTAATGATCCGACCCACCGACTCGATAAAATGATCCACCGATACGATTAAGCAATCCACCGATGTCTTAAAACTGTTAATACACAAAAAATTAATACACCGAGCAGATAAATTTTACACCGATAGTTTTTTTTCACCGATCAGGTGGAAAATTATCGTATCGGTGGGTAAAATGACCACCGATTCCACCGATAAGTGTACAGCGACGAGATGAATTGCACACTTTTTTTAAAATTTCAAAGAAACCATCATAACAAGGACAAATTGAACTACAGCCACTAAAGCTAATTCAGTTACTATCTCTGTAAGAATCAAACAAATATAAAATAACAACATATTACAATATAAAAAATCATTCACCGATAAGATAAAATATTTGTCGCCTAGCAATTTTCATGGTATACTTACGTTTTTTGCGGGAAAATGCAGCGATGTAGAAAGCGTCCGTCTTCACTGCGCATTAGGGCGGTACTAACATGAAATAATAATCAGGGAAGGGACACTGTCGGACTTGCCTATGTAAAGTTATGTCTAAATAACTTTTTGGCACCGATAAGCCAAGAATTTCTGGTACAAGTACGTTTGTGCCTCTCATTAATAAATATGGTTAGTTAAATAATAGAATATGCTTTTTATGAATGATGAAACTAATATCATACGAAATAGGGTCGGTTGTAACCCTAATTAACTAATACTCATTAACTTATAAGCCATTTTGTTTGTAAAAAAAGTACGGGGACAGCACCGAAAAGCGAAAATTTAGACTTTAGGAATTTATTTCTACCTTTAAATTTCATCCTAGCCCATTAATATTTTTGCCCCCACCCTATATTTTTTATTAATACACCAACATAACATATTGCCTTAAACACAAACTATCTTCTTATCCATCCAAAGGTTGCCTGGAAGAAATTGCTATTTAGCGATAAGTTAGTTTCTATAAAGTTGTCAAACTGTAAATTTGGTGTACAATAAAATATATTCTATTCTATTCTATTCTATATCTACCTATAGAATACTATAAAAATCAATTTAATACAATATTCTTCTTTTCAAATACGAATTTCAGCGAGGACAGAAAAAAAAGTCGTTTGGGAAATCCACCCAGGTATATAACTGAACTAGACAACTAATTATTGATGTATCATTCAGTTGATATATCCACAAACAGGGTTATCTGTGGCCAAATAACTCCACGCGCATCGAGACCGTAAACTGAATTGGTCATAACTTGTTAATTACACACAGGATACTAATGAAACTTCACATACATTTGAAGGCAGGTAAAAGCTACAAAATAACGTTTAATGTAAGTCTATAAAGTTCTTATTTAAGGTTAAGGTTTAGGACCTATTTAAGTGTTTTTATATTTAATGAAATAACTTTTCAACGGTTCAATAATTTCATTTTTTTATTGCACAACAAATTAAAACTAATTCTTAAAAGATCATGTACAAAAGATGATAAGAATCCGTTTGACCGTTTCAGAGATCCAGCAAAACCACAAACGTTACTCCAGCAGGATCTCGAATAACTTCGCAGCCGAAGAAAGAACAATTACAAAATTATTTGCAACATTTACCTCGTTTAGACAACTAATTATTTAGCTAATATTTATTTCAATATTCCCATTAAAAAGGAAAATGTCTGGCTGCAGTAACGTTACCCCAGCAGGAATAGTTTTTTTTAAATAACAAAAAAACTAAGTGCAACAAATTTAAAAATGTGCGCAACAATTACAGAAGATAAACAACTAAAAATCTGTAAGATTAAAATTACTATTTTCGACATTATTTTGCTGGGGTAACGCACACCATACGGCAGTTAAGGTACTTATGGCAATCACTGCAAATGGACCAATACCACGTAAATTATTTACTACAAGGTGCCTACGCCCTGTTAACTTATTAGATACTGATTCGCGCATGAGGGCAAATTCCGCGCCGCTATCAAAAATGGTATTAATCGCTAAATTGCTCACACGAATAGGCATGGTACGCATAGTATTAAGTCTCAATTTACTGTGATTTATTTTATTTTTTATTTATTTTTATACAAAATTAACGTTTGATGTCAATTGCTTCTCGCGGCGAAAACAATTGTCAAACGTATGACCAGGCTTAGAACAGAACGTACAAGTGTGCGTTAACTAAATAAATACTTTTAAAAATTAAATAACACTTCAATAACAAATTAATTCATTAAATAAAACAAACAAAATCAGAGTAACTTTCTTACCGAGGTCTCTTCGACTCGAGCGCCGACAAACGAATGACCCGCTCTGTTTTTGATGCGTTTAATATTTGCGCCGATACGCCCATTCTGATGATAGGTGGTGCGTCCTTGCGCCTGCATCACATAATAATCTGAAATATATAATAAATAATTATTATTTTTTTATAAGAGGAGGGGTTCTAGATATAGCCGTTCGCTCCACGCGACGACATATAATAATGAGATTATCTGTGCATGCATTTATCAGTTTTATGTACCACTGTCGCTCCGCGCGACAACAGCTAAAAAATAATTATGTATGCATGCAAGTACATGCGAGTTTCATGTATTACTGTTCACTCAATGTGACAACAGTTAATCAATACATAAAATAGAAGATGTAATTACTGTCCGCTCCACGCGACAACAGTTTATTACTATAATTTACTAACTGCTCATTCCACATAACAGTTTATTAATATAATTCACTAACTGCTCGTTCCACATGACAACAGTTAAAATTCATTGTAATATAATTGTGTGTGTAAGGGGAGGATAGGTCGGTGAGAGGTTGATGCTGTAAAAATACAGAGGTCCTATGGGATATAGGGTTAAGGTCGATGCTGTGCTCTGGGCGGTCCTGAGCGCCGTGGTACACAGGGGACTATTATTCTTTCAGGATAGGATTATTGGTTATTGACTAATACGTCAAATAACATATTTTAGTTTGGTCATTGAACGGCTCCACACGTCAATTTTTTTTATAATTTGGTATGTGTGTTTTGTAATGTAATGAATGTGTTTTAGAAAAGGTAAAACAATCATAAAATATGCTCACCGGATATAATTGTTCAATTATTCACGGGTGCCTCGGTTCGTGTGCGAGCCCTCGCCTGCTTGCTCGGCTGTAGCAGTGGTAGCAGCGGCGACACTAGTGTCACTGCGTGGTAGTGACACCGAAGTGGCGATGCTGGAAGGTCCAGCTTGCTGCTCTTCTGGGGGCGACACGGTTGCCTGAATGGCATCCAGTTGCGGGGCACGTCGCAGTTGGTCGTGTGCGACCTTGCGTGGGCGCCCATGGTGACCAATAACCTTCTTCACAAGGTATCGGTCGTGGTCCAGAACTCTGTGAACTTCATAAGGCACACAACATTTTAAGTCCAAAGATGTTTGGTTCCTGGGGTTATTTTTGATCAAAACAAAGTCTCCCCGTTGAAAATTATGAATTTTAGCTCGACCTTCTAACCTGATTTAATCTTTGGCTGATCTTTCAGTCATCCTTTTTGTCGTTGCAGTGTTACAGCTAGGATTTCAAGCTCGTACGAGTGGTACCTACTTTAGGTGTCTGTTGTACGCATACTGAAATATGCTACCACATGTTGACGGCCATTAATTATCTGCACTAAAATAGACCCAAATCCAAGAGAACTAGCCATCTTGTACCCTTGACACCACCGTGTTGCACCACTAGTGGTGTAAAAGGTATTTTTTAATACCCATTACACTACCAAAGAGCTTCAGCACCACCTGGTGGTGTTAAAGGTATTTTAAATACCCATTACACTACCAAAAAATAGTGCTGTGCCACCATTAACTGTAGCCTATTTTTGTAAATAATAGGCCTTAGGTACGTTAACAAAATTTAATATCAAATCAGTAGGTAAAACTAAACAATACTCTCATGTGAACATAACATATAAAATACTAATAAGGAGTTTAATAATAATACACATTACTATCGTTATTTATAATGTAACATAACAATATATACAATATTTCTATAATATAATACTTATAAGACTTAACAGACTAATAAATAGCGTCAAACAATTTGATCCATTTTGCCTGAAAGGGTTGAATATTTCCAAAAAGAGAAGGTACGAAAAGCATGTGTCAATCTGGTGATGAAAAGGCAATATCTAATAATCGTAAAAGTCGAATGAATATTAATTTTGAACAAGCGGACCGAAACTTCGCTAACATTTAGAATTTTAATAACACAATTTATCTAATGCACGGTCTACAGTTATCTCACCATTTACTAACTGCATTAATCTGCAAGATAAAGTCATCGTTAGCGGTTTGTTTCGTTTAGCAGGTGTTTTTAAAGATTGAAACGATATAATTATGTAAAACGTTTAGTAAACGCAAGACTGTCACCGAGTTCTTGTTTATTAGTTTATTTAATTTGGAATGAAAACCTTCTAATGCATTGGTCGTACGATGACGTTCACCAAAAACGCTAAATACATTACTGGTTTGCACTTTGAACCAATAGTTTTGTATATACTTTAGAAATTTATCAATTGCGCAATTACTATTATAATTTGATTCCTGTTTTATATAGTCAAAACCTTCGAAAATTTTATCAGCTGGAATAAGTGGTAAAACCGCTGTCATGGCTATAATTCTTCTGTCAGACATAGTTTTAGAACAACCTAAGACTTTGGCTTTTTTCCAGATATTACGGGTCCAATGGTAGTAACATCCCCGGACTTCAATCTCGGGAAATGATTTCACAATAGCGTTCATCGCCCCTATTTCATAATCACAATGGAATTTTTGTGGAGCAAATTGTGGTATTTGTGATTTTATTAAATTAAATAGAACATAATAACTACTTTCCTTTCTATTTGACATAAGAGCAAAAATTAACGGTTTAATGTTAGTTGTTTCCATTGTACTATTCATGTCACCGTGCAGACTATATAATTGTTTGAATGGGCTTGGACAACTAGCAAATGTACCGTCGCCAAAATATTCATTAACTTTCGGAATTAGATTACCTACGTGACTCTTCATTACAAAAAACTAAAATTCGAGTTTCATCATCCATATAATCCGCTAGGACAAAGGTGTGAAACTTGAGTGGCACTTCTACTTCACAGACTTCTTTAAATGTAGTCCTAGATATCCCCAAAGCCTTATTTCTCGCACCGTATAAGAAATGTTTTACACACCATCATAATTTGGTAAGTTTGCAACTAAATTAAGCCCTCTGTTTTTTAAATCCAGAATTTTTTTCTCGTACAGTCGAGGTACCGGATCATCGGAAGTTACCACCATCTCCCGTAAATCACACATTTCTTTTAGTACATGGTTTTTATATACATCTGGATCACAAGTGTGTTGTTTCTGTTTCGTAATCGTAGTATTGTACTTAAACAAAAAAAAATCATTTTACTATAACAAAAACGTATAAAAATAATACTGAAACATATTAAAAGAAACTAATATCAATATTTATTTACCTTGCAGATAGTAAGAGTACCAAGACATTTTATGGTTCTATACTTCGAACACCTCCATATACTGGAACCGTTTTTATATATCTTATGTCTATGATATTTATATTTATCATGAAGTAATAAGTTTCCTCCATGAATTTTAATAAAATTCAACTCTTCCTGATTTTCATTCATTTTAGTTATAATAGCTTAGCAGAAAAAATATTTCATTTAAAAATTATATTATTTAATTACTGTCAAACTTTGCTTTTAAAAACGCTTTTTAGTTTTAAAACTAAAACCAAAAAGTTTCAATGCATTTATTGCACTGCGTAGTTCAATGTCATTAAATTGTAGGCAAAGTAATGATTCATACACTGATAAGTAATAGGTACATAAACCAAAGAGTAAATGTAACGTAGGTACAGCTCTTTGGTAGAGTAATGGGTATTAAAAAATACCATCTACACCACCAGGGGGTGCTGCAGCTTTTTGGTAGTGTAATGGGTATTAAAAAATACCTTTTACACCACCAGTGGTGCAAGACGGTGGTGTCAAGGGTACAAGAGGGAACTAGCGTCGGTAAAATGATCTTTTAAGAATTAGTTTTAATTTGTTGTGCAATAAAAAAAATGAAATTATTGAACCGTTGAAAAGTTATTTCATTAAATATAAAAACACTTAAATAGGTCCTAACACCTTAAATAAGAACTTTAAAGACTTACATTAAACGTTATTTGTAGCTTTTGCCTGCCTTCAAATGTATGTGAAGTTTCATTAGTATCTTGTGTGTAATAAACAAGTTATGACCAATTCAGTTTACGGTATCAATGCGTGTGGAGTTATTTGGCCACAGATAACCCTGTATGTGGATATATCAACTGAATGATAAGTCAATAATTAGTTGCTTAGATAGATAGATAGATAGATAGATAATTCTTTATTGTACACAAAGAAGAAGTACATAATTGTGATACACAGTCTAATTGAAACATGCACAATGGGCAGTTTCAATTAGACTTAGTTCAGTTATATATGTACCTGCAAAATTTCAGCGCAGTACATGCAATAATTTACGAGATAATAAATAAAAAGTCATAAGGAAGTACATGACCGTGGTAACCCGGCCATGTTTAGTTGGTTACATAAACTAAAAAGCAAAAAATAAATTTACTTCGCACAAAATAATACGTTTTTTCATTTAGTTAAATATAAATTATTAAATAATTATTTTATAATTCTGAAGTCGGTGCCAAGTAAAAGCTATAAGAACCATTCTACAATATCAATTTACAGTACACACAATAAAGGGAGAGGTAGTTGTGCTAGTGCGCGGTCGCCCAGTATTGGTATCTACTTACCACAGAAATATTCAGTCAGAAAATAGTTGTTACAAAGATTGATATTATCTATACAGAGTAATTGTTTACTTGACACCGACTTCAGAATTATAAAATAATTATTTAATAATTTATATTTAACTAAATGAAAAAACGTATTATTTTGTGCGAAGTAAATTTATTTTTTGCTTTTTAGTTTACCTACTTTTTGAAGTCGGTTTTTTTTTTGTTAAAAATTATTTTTATTTTACGATTTTAAGTGACGGTTACTTGAGACGGAAAACTTATTTAAGCCTATATTAAAAGAATTATCCCCGTACTCCTAACCGTTGAGGAGTTGTACCTTCCAGCATCAGCTCAGCAACTTAAAATGCAAATATCCAAGTAGTTTTAGGTAATATACGAAAAACAATATAGAAGCCTTTGAAATTTGAGGGTTACCCATGATTTCTCTAGGATCCCACCATCAAATCATGACCTAATATTATTTATTCAATTAAGTAATATTCAACGTCTCGCCTCATTTGTGTATAACTTGAAAGAATACAGTAAACGGCCTCAAGGAGCCTATATTTAAAGAATTATACCCGTACTCCTAACCGTTGAGGAGTTGTACCTTCCAGCATCAGCTCAGCAACATAAAATGCTGACTACTAGATGCAAATATCCGAGAAGCTTTAGATAATATACAAAAAACAATATAGAAGCCTTTTAAATTTGAGGGTTGCCCTCGATTTCTTTAGGATCCCATCATCAGAACGTGACTTAAAAAAAATGGGACCACATGACAAGTATATCCTTTCAAACAAAAAAAAATTTCTCAAATCGGTCCAGGCGTCTTCGAGTAATCGGTGAACAAACATAAAAAAAAAAAAAAAAAAAATACAACCGAATTGAGAACCTCCTCTTTTTTTTGAAGTCGGTTAAAAAAAAGCGACCACGTAGTACATTATGGTATCTTCTAAAATGTTTAGTATCATACACCTTACAAGTTCGGTACAGACGCGTACACTGTTAAATATCGATTAAATAGTAGATGACAATATAATTTTTACAGTATTTTAAATTTGATTTATTTAAGAGAAAGTGTAAGTTAATTGAAATCATTAATTTTAAAAAATAATGGAGAATGCCATAAAAGCGAAATTGATATCTCTTATATATACATCTGTTATTGTTTTAAGTTAAATTAATATTTTATTGAGAAAGTGTAAGATAACTAAATTAATTCATCTAAAAACAAAATGGAAAATGCCATAAAAGCAGAATTGCTACCTACCTATAATATTTATCTGTTATTGTTTTTAAGTTAAATGAATGTAAAAAAGTTCTGCAGAATTTGTGTAATGAACCTGTAAATAAATATTCTATAAGAAACATACTTATATTTTTTCAAAACACTTTTGTACACATCTGTACTAAACTTGTTACACTATCCTACATATTTAAGAATATACCATAATGTACTACGCGGTTGCATTTTTGTAACCACCTAAACATGGTCGGGTTACCAAGGTCTTGCACTTCCTAATGACTTTTTATTTATTATCTAGTAAATTATTGCATGTACCTACTGCGCTGAAATTTTGCAGGTATATAACTGAACTAGACAACTAATTATTGATGTATCATTCAGTTGATATATCCACAAACAGGGTTATCTGTGGCCAAATAACTCCACGCGCATCGAGACCGTAAACTGAATTGGTCATAACTTGTTAATTACACACAGGATACTAATGAAACTTCACATACATTTGAAGGCAGGTAAAAGCTACAAAATAACGTTTAATGTAAGTCTATAAAGTTCTTATTTAAGGTTAAGGTTTAGGACCTATTTAAGTGTTTTTATATTTAATGAAATAACTTTTCAACGGTTCAATAATTTCATTTTTTTATTGCACAACAAATTAAAACTAATTCTTAAAAGATCATGTACAAAAGATGATAAGAATCCGTTTGACCGTTTCAGAGATCCAGCAAAACCACAAACGTTACTCCAGCAGGATCTCGAATAACTTCGCAGCCGAAGAAAGAACAATTATAAAATTATTTGCAACATTTACCTCGTTTAGACAACTAATTATTTAGCTAATATTTATTTCAATATTCCCATTAAAAAGGAAAATGTCTGGCTGCAGTAACGTTACCCCAGCAGGAATAGTTTTTTTTAAATAACAAAAAAACTAAGTGCAACAAATTTAAAAATGTGCGCAACAATTACAGAAGATAAACAACTAAAAATCTGTAAGATTAAAATTACTATTTTCGACATTATTTTGCTGGGGTAACGCACACCATACGGCAGTTAAGGTACTTATGGCAATCACTGCAAATGGACCAATACCACGTAAATTATTTACTACAAGGTGCCTACGCCCTGTTAACTTATTAGATACTGATTCGCGCATGAGGGCAAATTCCGCGCCGCTATCAAAAATGGTATTAATCGCTAAATTGCTCACACGAATAGGCATGGTACGCATAGTATTAAGTCTCAATTTACTGTGATTTATTTTATTTTTTATTTATTTTTATACAAAATTAACGTTTGATGTCAATTGCTTCTCGCGGCGAAAACAATTGTCAAACGTATGACCAGGCTTAGAACAGAACGTACAAGTGTGCGTTAACTAAATAAATACTTTTAAAAATTAAATAACACTTCAATAACAAATTAATTCATTCATTCACAAACAAAATCAGAGTAACTTTCTTACCGAGGTCTCTTCGACTCGAGCGCCGACAAACGAATGACCCGCTCTGTTTTTGATGCGTTTAATATTTGCGCCGATACGCCCATTCTGATGATAGGTGGTGCGTCCTTGCGCCTGCATCACATAATAATCTGAAATATATAATAAATAATTATTATTTTTTTATAAGAGGAGGGGTTCTATATATAGCCGTTCGCTCCACGCGACGACATATAATAATGAGATTATCTGTGCATGCATTTATCAGTTTTATGTACCACTGTCGCTCCGCGCGACAACAGCTAAAAAATAATTATGTATGCATGCAAGTACATGCGAGTTTCATGTATTACTGTTCACTCAATGTGACAACAGTTAATCAATACATAAAATAGAAGATGTAATTACTGTCCGCTCCACGCGACAACAGTTTATTACTATAATTTACTAACTGCTCATTCCACATAACAGTTTATTAATATAATTCACTAACTGCTCGTTCCACATGACAACAGTTAAAATTCATTGTAATATAATTGTGTGTGTAAGGGGAGGATAGGTCGGTGAGAGGTTGATGCTGTAAAAATACAGAGGTCCTATGGGATATAGGGTTAAGGTCGATGCTGTGCTCTGGGCGGTCCTGAGCGCCGTGGTACACAGGGGACTATTATTCTTTCAGGATAGGATTATTGGTTATTGACTAATACGTCAAATAACATATTTTAGTTTGGTCATTGAACGGCTCCACACGTCAATTTTTTTTATAATTTGGTATGTGTGTTTTGTAATGTAAAGAATGTGTTTTAGAAAAGGTAAAACAATCATAAAATATGCTCACCGGATATAATTGTTCAATTATTCACGGGTGCCTCGGTTCGTGTGCGAGCCCTCGCCTGCTTGCTCGGCAGTAGCAGTGGTGGCAGCGGCGACACTAGTGTCACTCCGTGGTAGTGACACCGAAGTGGCGATGCTGGAAGGTCCAGCTTGCTGCTCTTCTGGGGGCGACACGGTTGCCTGAATGGCATCCAGTTGCGGGGCACGTCGCAGTTGGTCGTGTGCGACCTTGCGTGGGCGCCCATGGTGACCAATAACCTTCTTCACAAGGTATCGGTCGTGGTCCAGAACTCTGTGAACTTCATAAGGCACACAACATTTTAAGTCCAAAGATGTTTGGTTCCTGTGGTTATTTTTGATCAAAACAAAGTCTCCCCGTTGAAAATTATGAATTTTAGCTCGACCTTCTAACCTGATTTAATCTTTGGCTGATCTTTCAGTCATCCTTTTTGTCGTTGCAGTGTTACAGCTAGGATTTCAAGCTCGTACGAGTGGTACCTACTTTAGGTGTCTGTTGTACGCATACTGAAATATGCTACCACATGTTGACGGCCATTAATTATCTGCACTAAAATAGACCCAAATCCAAGAGAACTAGCGTCGGTAAAATGATCTTTTAAGAATTAGTTTTAATTTGTTGTGCAATAAAAAAAATGAAATTATTGAACCGTTGAAAAGTTATTTCATTAAATATAAAAACACTTAAATAGGTCCTAACACCTTAAATAAGAACTTTAAAGACTTACATTAAACGTTATTTGTAGCTTTTGCCTGCCTTCAAATGTATGTGAAGTTTCATTAGTATCTTGTGTGTAATAAACAAGTTATGTTCAGTTTACGGTATCAATGCGTGTGGAGTTATTTGGCCACAGATAACCCTGTATGTGGATATATCAACTGAATGATAAGTCAATAATTAGTTGCTTAGATAGATAGATAGATAGATAGATAGATAGATAATTCTTTATTGTACACAAAGAAGAAGTACATAATTGTGATACACTTAGTTCAGTTATATACCTGCAAAATTTCAGCGCAGTACATGCAATAATTTACGAGATAATAAATAAAAAGTCATAAGGAAGTACATGACCGTGGTAACCCGGCCATGTTTAGTTGGTTACAAAAAAAGCGACCACGTAGTACATTATGGTATCTTCTAAAATGTTTAGTATCATACACCTTACAAGTTCGGTACAGACGCGTACACTGTTAAATATCGATTAAATAGTAGATGACAATATAATTTTTACAGTATTTTAAATTTGATTTATTTAAGAGAAAGTGTAAGTTAATTGAAATCATTAATTTTAAAAAATAATGGAGAATGCCATAAAAGCGAAATTGATATCTCTTATATATACATCTGTTATTGTTTTAAGTTAAATTAATATTTTATTGAGAAAGTGTAAGATAACTAAATTAATTCATCTAAAAACAAAATGGAAAATGCCATAAAAGCAGAATTGCTACCTACCTATAATATTTATCTGTTATTGTTTTTAAGTTAAATGAATGTAAAAAAGTTCTGCAGAATTTGTGTAATGAACCTGTAAATAAATATTCTATAAGAAACATACTTATATTTTTTCAAAACACTTTTGTACACATCTGTACTAAACTTGTTACACTATCCTACATATTTAAGAATATACCATAATGTACTACGCGGTTGCATTTTTGTAACCACCTAAACATGGTCGGGTTACCAAGGTCTTGCACTTCCTAATGACTTTTTATTTATTATCTAGTAAATTATTGCATGTACCTACTGCGCTGAAATTTTGCAGGTATATAACTGAACTAGACAACTAATTATTGATGTATCATTCAGTTGATATATCCACAAACAGGGTTATCTGTGGCCAAATAACTCCACGCGCATCGAGACCGTAAACTGAATTGGTCATAACTTGTTAATTACACACAGGATACTAATGAAACTTCACATACATTTGAAGGCAGGTAAAAACTACAAAATAACGTTTAATGTAAGTCTATAAAGTTCTTATTTAAGGTTAAGGTTTAGGACCGATTAAAGTGTTTTTATATTTAATGAAATAACTTTTCAACGTTTCAATAATTTCATTTTTTTATTGCACAACAAATTAAAACTAATTCTTAAAAGATCATGTACAAAAGATGATAAGAATCCGTTTGACCGTTTCAGAGATCCAGCAAAACCACAAACGTTACTCCAGCAGGATCTCGAATAACTTCGCAGCCGAAGAAAGAACAATTATAAAATTATTTGCAACATTTACCTCGTTTAGACAACTAATTATTTAGCTAATATTTATTTCAATATTCCCATTAAAAAGGAAAATATCTGGCTGCAGTAACGTTACCCCAGCAGGAATAGTTTTTTTTAAATAACAAAAAAACTAAGTGCAACAAATTTAAAAATCAGTTTCGTTTGAGTAATCGCAGCGGACGCGCGTGTTTCACCGAGATCGAGCCGATAACCGGTTCGTGTGATTGTTTACGAGTTAACGCGTGTGATTATTTTTGTATCGGAACAAACAAAACAGGGTAACTCCTGGGAACAGGAGCCCCTATTAGTGTTAAGATGAATTTGACCCCAATGTCCCAATACCCCACAACGTCCCAAAACTCCACAAAGTCCCAAATCACTACAATGACACATAACCCTACATTATCCCAAACCGTGAAATCCCAACAATCGCCCAAAACATCCAGTTATGCTAATGTCACCTCAACAACTGCTTTCCCCAAGAAAGACCAAGCGATTATATTGGACTCAATCGACGGGATAACACTCAGGGAGTACCTTATTGCACTGGCAACTATAATACCAACAACATCAATTCGATTTATATCTAGGATTTCAAATGCTCGAATATGTATTTATCTCGATTCAAAGAAAACTGCGGACGATCTGATAGATGCAAATAAGAAGATAAATATAAAAAATAATGTTTTAGAAATAAAACCATTAATAACACGAAACAAAAGAATTGTTCTATCTAATGTTTGTCCGGTCATACCTAACCCCGTCATTGAACAAAAATTGGCTGAGGCTGGTATAAAAATAATGTCGCCCATAATGTTCATGAAAATAGGTGTTACAGATCCAGGATTCTCACACATTCTGAGTTTTAGACGCCAGTTGTACATCAGCCCAGAGGACGAGGCACGTCTACCTGAGTCAATACAAGTGACATTTGAGGAAACAAACTATTGGATCTACATTTCAACCGACGCCTTAAAATGTTTTTCTTGCAACACTATGGGTCATTTGGCCAAGAATTGCCCACAAAATACGACTAGTTCCCAAGTTTTAACACAAGAAACACAACAACAAACAATTGACGAAATCAATAAAATCTTTGATCGTAATGACAATCTTGTACCAGAACCAGAGTTCATCTTGCCATCATTGCCTGCGTTACAAAAACGCCCTCAATCTCAGGAAATTCAAGGAACAAAACGCATTCATTCACCATCTGCCAGCGAATCTTCTAAAACATGCAATTTGACACCTGTTATACACAAAGATAATGACTTGGACGAAATGGAAACAGATGGAACTGATGAAACGGATAGCAACATTTCTCTAGAGGATACAGAAGTCACAATAAAAGCAAAGAAGAAATTCAAGAAAAATGATTCCAGGACTGAAGAAGATGTTTGGCACGAAATTGAAAAAAATATGGTAGATTTAAACAGTGATAAAACATTTCCTATTAATTTAGATCAATTTATAAGTTTACTAGATAATTCGCGAGGAAAACAGAACATAAAAGATTTAGTTTATACCTATACTCATAATATTAATGACCTGATTAAGATGTGTAACCAACTGCATTGTAAAATGAATAAAAGCTTAAAAAATAGATGTTCACGCTTATCAAGAAAATTGCACGAAATAATTAATCTTACTGCTAACGCAACCGAAATAACTAATTAGCTACATATTTTTATATAATAATCTTTAATAGTCTATATATTACATAACTCAACAAAAAATATATATTTACAATTAGATATGGACATTTTACAATGGAATGTGAATGTTTACTTTAAAAGGTTGGAGAATATTAAACTACTCATTAATAGATTGGGTCCCTCTTGCATTTGTTTACAAGAAACAAACTTTGTTCAAAATTACTGTGCATCAATGCCAGACTATAGGCATTTTTATAAAAATCGATTACAGTGTAATAGGGCTAGCGGCGGCGTAGCTATATTTATTAAAAATCACACACTTGCAGAAGAGTTACAATTAAATACATACTTAGAAGCCGTGGCAATAACAGTTAAATTCCCTTTAACTTTTACGATATGTAATGTTTACCTTCCTAATAGCTATCAACTTAAAATAAACGATTTAAATAATCTCATTAGGCAACTTCCTACGCCGTTTATTATATTAGGGGATTTTAATAGCCACCATTTTTACTGGGGGTCTGAACGATGTGATCATAGAGGTAAAACAATTGTGGAATGGCTGGAAGAACAAAATGATCTTATATTATTAAACAATGGTCAACCTACACATTTTGACAGCAATTCGGGTCGCACGAGTAATATAGATTTAACTTTGGCTTCACAAAATATAACATCATATTTTGAATGGAATGCCTTAGAGGATTTATATGATAGTGATCATTTTCCTATTTCCATTAAGTGCCTAATAACCCAAGATATGCCAAATAACATTAAATTACCTAAAAAATGGAAATTTGATAAAGCTGATTGGTTACTATTTAGGGAGGAAATAGAACAAGCTGTTCCGCAATTAGGAAAAATAAGTAATTATATTCATGAATTATCTGTTAATGATATTGTTAATGATTTCACTAAAATTATACTCGAAGCAGCCGAAAAAGCTATTCCGCAGACATCTGGCACATTAAAGAAGTACAGCTTACCGTGGTGGGATGATGACTGCAAAACAGCTCTAAAAGAAACTAAAAAAGCATTGAAACTTTATAAAAAATACGCAAGAAATGATCCCAACTCGTCCTATAAAATTGAATATAAAAAGAAACGAGCTTATTGTAGATGGCTTTTTAAACAACGTAGAAAAACGTCCTGGCAAAATTGGGTATCGTCAATTAATAATAAAACTCTTACTTCAGATATGTGGAAAAAGATACAAAAACTGAATCATCGTAACATAAAATTCAACACTATTGTCCTAGAGAAATCTGACGAAACATTTACATGTAATCCATTTGAAACGTCTTGCTTACTAGCTACAAATTTTGCCGACAATTCTAGTTCAAATAATTATGCTATCCAATTTTTAGAATATAAAAGGAACCATGAAATTAACACAATTTTTGATACTTACAATAATTCCAATCCAATTAATAGTCAAATATCGATGCATGAATTGTTATTGGTGTTATCTCAAATCGGAAACTCAAGCCCTGGACCAGATAATGTACCTAATATAATTATAAAACATTTACCAACAATTGGACTTGAGTATCTACTAGAATTATATAATTATATATGGACCATGCAAGTTTTTCCAAACAAATGGCAGGAAGCTTTAGTTGTTCCTATATTAAAACCAGGAAAAATATCATGTCTGCAGTCGAGTTATAGACCCATATGATAACATGTAACATTTGTAAAGTCCTTGAAAAAATTATAAGTAGGAGAATTAGATGGTTTATAGAAACAAATAAGATATTATCACCATTCCAGTATGGTTTTCGCCAGTTTAGATCAACAACAGACCATTTAATGAACATTGAAAGTGAAGTCCTCGATAGTTTTGCAAACAACAATTTTGTAATCATTGTTGCACTAGATATTGAAAAAGCTTATGAAATGGTGTGGAAGCATAGGGTACTAAAATTACTACAAGACCATGGTATTACAGGAAACGCGTTAGCATTTATTAGAAATTTTCTTTCAGAGAGATTTATCAAAGTCAGAATTAACGACACACTATCTGATCAAGTTCCAACAGAAAATGGTTTACCACAAGGGTCAGTTCTTAGCGTAGTGCTTTTTCTTCTGGCTATTAATGATGTTTTATCACAAATTGAGAAACCTGCTAAAGGATTTCTTTTTGCAGACGATCTGACAATCACTTGTAGCGGTAGGACATTAAAACCAACATTAAAAATAATTCAAAACACTTTAAATAAACTTCATGAATGGTCTATGAAATCAGGTTTCAAATTTTCAAAGTCAAAAACTGAATTTATGATACTATCAAGAAATAAGTATAAAAATACAAGTAATCTAAAACTAACTCTCAATGAACAAAATATCAAAGAAGTTAATGCATTAAAAATTTTAGGTCTAACATTTGACAAAAGAATGACTTGGAACACACATATAAATAAACTGAAATCGGAATGCTACAAAAGAACAAATATTATAAAAGTTCTTTCGTCGTCAACATGGGGATCTGATCGAGACTGTTTAATTAATACCTATCATGCCATAATAAGACAAAAACTTGATTATGGGTCTGTAATTTATGATTCTGCAAAAACTCGTACTCTAAATTCACTAGAAAGTGTCCAAAATTCTGCACTTCGTCTTTGTATTGGTGCTTTTAAGACTAGCCCCATAAAAAGTATATTAGCCAAAGCTGGCGAAATGCCATTACAGTTTAGAAGAAAGGAACTTGTTCTTAGATATGCCGCAAATATACTATCACAGCCAGATAATCCCATCTTTAACTACTACACTAAAAAGACAGTCATTGATGCAGAATATGGTTTCCAACCAAAACTTGCACAACCTTTGCGTATAAGAGCTATCAATTATTTAGACCAATGTAACTTGAAAATGCCATCAATTTTACAGAAAAAAGTACTCTCTTGTGGTCCATGGGAAAATATAAAATATCCTGTCAATTTAGAACTATCAACAAATTTAAAAAATGATACACCATCATACATTTATAAGAATCTATTTCATGAAATTAATTATAAAAATACAGATAGTAATACTTTTTATACAGATGGATCAGTTATGAACGGAAAATCAGGTTGTTCGGTGATATCCGGGAATGATTGTTATCGATACAGGCTTCCTAACTTCCACTCAATTTTTAGCTGTGAGGCAAATGCCTTACTTATAGCTCTGCAGTTAATTAGTAATAATTCAAATTTTAAAAAATCTAGAATTTATACAGATTCCAAATCCTGCCTAACAGCCATACAAAACGAAAAAAATACCAATTCGCTAATTTTAGAAATCAAACAAACAATTATTAGTCTTCTCAAAGATAATTATAGTAAAGAAATAATATGGATACCAAGTCATCAAGGGATAGTTGGAAATGAAAGGGCTGATTATGAGGCTAAGTGTGCATTAACCGATAATGACATCAATAATACTATTAAATCAACAATAAATGATATACACAAGTATTTTAAAATTGAAATGAAAAAGTTATGGGATCAAAATTGGAAATTAGAAAATTCATCAAAGTTATTTTTTATTAGAAATTCAATTTTCGATAAATCTCCAAATTCATTTGATTGTAGGAAAGACCAAGTAGCTGTCACAAGGTTAAGAATTGGACACACAAATATGAGTCATATTCATTTAATAACAAAAAAGGAGATAAATAAATGCAAGTGTGGACTAAATCTGAGCGTGTATCATCTCTTAATTGAATGTACTGCCTATACAAATGAAAAACATAATTGTAATTTACCTAACACCTTGAAAGATTGTTTAAATCAAAATGGCTGTAAGTTAACACTAAATTTCTTGAAAATGATAAACATGTATAAACTAGTTTAATTTACTGTATATTTTAAGCGGTGGTCGTTAATGACCTTGTTGTTAAAAAGCGACCTTAAATAAATAAATAAAAAAAAAAATAAAAAAAAATTTAAAAATGTGCGCAACAATTACAGAAGATAAACAACTAAAAATCTGTAAGATTAAAATTACTATTTTCGACATTATTTTGCTGGGGTAACGCACACCATACGGCAGTTAAGGTACTTATGGCAATCACTGCAAATGGACCAATACCACGTAAATTATTTACTACAAGGTGCCTACGCCCTGTTAACTTATTAGATACTGATTCGCGCATGAGGGCAAATTCCGCGCCGCTATCAAAAATGGTATTAATCGCTAAATTGCTCACACGAATAGGCATGGTACGCATAGTATTAAGTCTCAATTTACTGTGATTTATTTTATTTTTTATTTATTTTTATACAAAATTAACGTTTGATGTCAATTGCTTCTCGCGGCGAAAACAATTGTCAAACGTATGACCAGGCTTAGAACAGAACGTACAAGTGTGCGTTAACTAAATAAATTCTTTTAAAAATTAAATAACACTTCAATAACAAATTAATTCATTAAATAAAACAAACAAAATCAGAGTAACTTTCTTACCGAGGTCTCTTCGACTCGAGCGCCGACAAACGAATGACCCGCTCTGTTTTTGATGCGTTTAATATTTGCGCCGATACGCCCATTCTGATGATAGGTGGTGCGTCCTTGCGCCTGCATCACATAATAATCTGAAATATATAATAAATAATAATTATTTTTTTATAAGAGGAGGGGTTCTAGATATAGCCGTTCGCTCCACGCGACGACATATAATAATGAGATTATCTGTGCATGCATTTATCAGTTTTATGTACCACTGTCGCTCCGCGCGACAACAGCTAAGAAATAATTATGTATGCATGCAAGTACATGCGAGTTTCATGTATTACTGTTCACTCAATGTGACAACAGTTAATCAATACATAAAATAGAAGATGTAATTACTGTCCGCTCCACGCGACAACAGTTTATTACTATAATTTACTAACTGCTCATTCCACATAACAGTTTATTAATATAATTCACTAACTGCTCGTTCCACATGACAACAGTTAAAATTCATTGTAATATAATTGTGTGTGTAAGGGGAGGATAGGTCGGTGAGAGGTTGATGCTGTAAAAATACAGAGGTCCTATGGGATATAGGGTTAAGGTCGATGCTGTGCTCTGGGCGGTCCTGAGCGCCGTGGTACACAGGGGACTATTATTCTTTCAGGATAGGATTATTGGTTATTGACTAATACGTCAAATAACATATTTTAGTTTGGTCATTGAACGGCTCCACACGTCAATTTTTTTTATAATTTGGTATGTGTGTTTTGTAATGTAATGAATGTGTTTTAGAAAAGGTAAAACAATCATAAAATATGCTCACCGGATATAATTGTTCAATTATTCACGGGTGCCTCGGTTCGTGTGCGAGCCCTCGCCTGCTTGCTCGGCTGTAGCAGTGGTGGCAGCGGCGACACTAGTGTCACTGCGTGGTAGTGACACCGAAGTGGCGATGCTGGAAGGTCCAGCTTGCTGCTCTTCTGGGGGCGACACGGTTGCCTGAATGGCATCCAGTTGCGGGGCACGTCGCAGTTGGTCGTGTGCGACCTTGCGTGGGCGCCCATGGTGACCAATAACCTTCTTCACAAGGTATCGGTCGTGGTCCAGAACTCTGTGAACTTCATAAGGCACACAACATTTTAAGTCCAAAGATGTTTGGTTCCTGGGGTTATTTTTGATCAAAACAAAGTCTCCCCGTTGAAAATTATGAATTTTAGCTCGACCTTCTAACCTGATTTAATCTTTGGCTGATCTTTCAGTCATCCTTTTTGTCGTTGCAGTGTTACAGCTAGGATTTCAAGCTCGTACGAGTGGTACCTACTTTAGGTGTCTGTTGTACGCATACTAAAATATGCTACCACATGTTGACGGCCATTAATTATCTGCACTAAAATAGACCCAAATCCAAGAGAACTAGCGTCGGTAAAATGATCTTTTAAGAATTAGTTTTAATTTGTTGTGCAATAAAAAAAATGAAATTATTGAACCGTTGAAAAGTTATTTCATTAAATATAAAAAACCGGCCAAGTGCGAGTCAGACTCGCGCACCGAGGGTTCCGTACAAACCTGTAGGTATATAAGTAAAAGTTATGGTATTTTAACGTTTGCTGGGTCAGCTAGTAAGTTTATGATTATTAAAAAAAATATACTATGTGATGTAACTAAAAATTTAAGATTTTCGGAATTTTTCCTATATGTGTACTTTATAACGTTGCTTCATGCCAAATTTCAAGATTCCAGGTCGTCTGGAAGTATCCTTTAGGTTTTGATTCCCTTGCGAGTAGTTGCGAGTTTCAAAATATGCGGCTTTAATTGCTGTATCTTTTGATTGCGTTGACGTAGAAGTTTGATTTTGTTACAGCTTAAAGATATTATAGACTTAAGTATTTGTTAAGAATTTCAATATAATACCACTACGCGTTCATGAGTAAAGGGGTAATAAGTTTAAAATTATTAAAAATATTTTTATTATATGATGTAACTAAAAATTTATACTTTTCGCAATTTTTCCTTTATCTGTGTTATAAGACGTTGCTTCGTACCAAATTTCAAGATTCTGAGTTCACGGGAAGTACCCTGTAGGTTTTGATTCCCTTGCGAGTGTCGAAAATTTGCGGCATAAACGGGAGTATCTTTTGATCGCGTTGACTTAGAAGTTTGATTTTTTCACAGCTCCAAGAGACCATAGACTTGAGTATTTGATATGAATTTCAGCTTGATACCTCCACGCGTTCCTGAGAAAAAAGGTCTTGACAGACAGACAGACAGACGGACAACAAAGTGATCCTATAAGGGTTCCGTTTTTACCTTTTGAGGTACGGAACCCTAAAAAACACTTAAATAGGTCCTAACACCTTAAATAAGAACTTTAAAGACTTACATTAAACGTTATTTGTAGCTTTTGCCTGCCTTCAAATGTATGTGAAGTTTCATTAGTATCTTGTGTGTAATAAACAAGTTATGACCAATTCAGTTTACGGTATCAATGCGTGTGGAGTTATTTGGCCACAGATAACCCTGTATGTGGATATATCAACTGAATGATAAGTCAATAATTAGTTGCTTAGATAGATAGATAGATAGATAGATAGATAGATAATTCTTTATTGTACACAAAGAAGAAGTACATAATTGTGATACACAGTCTAATTGAAACATGCACAATGGGCAGTTTCAATTAGACTTAGTTCAGTTATATACCTGCAAAATTTCAGCGCAGTACATGCAATAATTTACGAGATGATAAATAAAAAGTCATAAGGAAGTACATGACCGTGGTAACCCGGCCATGTTTAGTTGGTTACAAAAAAGCGACCACGTAGTACATTATGGTATCTTCTAAAATGTTTAGTATCATACACCTTACAAGTTCGGTACAGACGCGTACACTGTTAAATATCGATTAAATAGTAGATGACAATATAATTTTTACAGTATTTTAAATTTGATTTATTTAAGAGAAAGTGTAAGTTAATTGAAATCATTAATTTTAAAAAATAATGGAGAATGCCATAAAAGCGAAATTGATATCTCTTATATATACATCTGTTATTGTTTTAAGTTAAATTAATATTTTATTGAGAAAGTGTAAGATAACTAAATTAATTCATCTAAAAACAAAATGGAAAATGCCATAAAAGCAGAATTGCTACCTACCTATAATATTTATCTGTTATTGTTTTTAAGTTAAATGAATGTAAAAAAGTTCTGCAGAATTTGTGTAATGAACCTGTAAATAAATATTCTATAAGAAACATACTTATATTTTTTCAAAACACTTTTGTACACATCTGTACTAAACTTGTTACACTATCCTACATATTTAAGAATATACCATAATGTACTACGCGGTTGCATTTTTGTAACCACCTAAACATGGTCGGGTTACCAAGGTCTTGCACTTCCTAATGACTTTTTATTTATTATCTAGTAAATTATTGCATGTACTGCGCTGAAATTTTGCAGGTATATAACTGAACTAGACAACTAATTATTGATGTACCATTCAGTTGATATATCCACAAACAGGGTTATCTGTGGCCAAATAACTCCACGCGCATCGAGACCGTAAACTGAATTGGTCATAACTTGTTAATTACACACAGGATACTAATGAAACTTCACATACATTTGAAGGCAGGTAAAAGCTACAAAATAACGTTTAATGTAAGACTATAAAGTTCTTATTTAAGGTTAAGGTTTAGGACCGATTTAAGTGTTTTTATATTTAATGAAATAACTTTTCAACGGTTCAATAATTTCATTTTTTTATTGCACACAAATTAAAACTAATTCTTAAAAGATCATGTACAAAAGATGATAAGAATCCGTTTGACCGTTTCAGAGATCCAGCAAAACCACAAACGTTACTCCAGCAGGATCTCGAATAACTTCGCAGCCGAAGAAAGAACAATTATAAAATTATTTGCAACATTTACCTCGTTTAGACAACTAATTATTTAGCTAATATTTATTTCAATATTCCCATTAAAAAGGAAAATGTCTGGCTGCAGTAACGTTACCCCAGCAGGAATAGTTTTTTTTAAATAACTAAAAAACTAAGTGCAACAAATTTAAAAATGTGCGCAACAATTACAGAAGATAAACAACTAAAAATCTGTAAGATTAAAATTACTATTTTCGACATTATTTTGCTGGGGTAACGCACACCATACGGCAGTTAAGGTACTTATGGCAATCACTGCAAATGGACCAATACCACGTAAATTATTTACTACAAGGTGCCTACGCCCTGTTAACTTATTAGATACTGATTCGCGCATGAGGGCAAATTCCGCGCCGCTATCAAAAATGGTATTAATCGCTAAATTGCTCACACGAATAGGCATGGTACGCATAGTATTAAGTCTCAATTTACTGTGATTTATTTTATTTTTTATTTATTTTTATACAAAATTAACGTTTGATGTCAATTGCTTCTCGCGGCGAAAACAATTGTCAAACGTATGACCAGGCTTAGAACAGAACGTACAAGTGTGCGTTAACTAAATAAATACTTTTAAAAATTAAATAACACTTCAATAACAAATTAATTCATTAAATAAAACAAACAAAATCAGAGTAACTTTCTTACCGAGGTCTCTTCGACTCGAGCGCCGACAAACGAATGACCCGCTCTGTTTTTGATGCGTTTAATATTTGCGCCGATACGCCCATTCTGATGATAGGTGGTGCGTCCTTGCGCCTGCATCACATAATAATCTGAAATATATAATAAATAATTATTATTTTTTTATAAGAGGAGGGGTTCTAGATATAGCCGTTCGCTCCACGCGACGACATATAATAATGAGATTATCTGTGCATGCATTTATCAGTTTTATGTACCACTGTCGCTCCGCGCGACAACAGCTAAAAAATAATTATGTATGCATGCAAGTACATGCGAGTTTCATGTATTACTGTTCACTCAATGTGACAACAGTTAATCAATACATAAAATAGAAGATGTAATTACTGTCCGCTCCACGCGACAACAGTTTATTACTATAATTTACTAACTGCTCATTCCACATAACAGTTTATTAATATAATTCACTAACTGCTCGTTCCACATGACAACAGTTAAAATTCATTGTAATATAATTGTGTGTGTAAGGGGAGGATAGGTCGGTGAGAGTTTGATGCTGTAAAAATACAGAGGTCCTATGGGATATAGGGTTAAGGTCGATGCTGTGCTCTGGGCGGTCCTGAGCGCCGTGGTACACAGGGGACTATTATTCTTTCAGGATAGGATTATTGGTTATTGACTAATACGTCAAATAACATATTTTAGTTTGGTCATTGAACGGCTCCACACGTCAATTTTTTTTATAATTTGGTATGTGTGTTTTGTAATGTAATGAATGTGTTTTAGAAAAGGTAAAACAATCATAAAATATGCTCACCGGATATAATTGTTCAATTATTCACGGGTGCCTCGATTCGTGTGCGAGCCCTCGCCTGCTTGCTCGGCTGTAGCAGTGGTGGCAGCGGCGACACTAGTGTCACTGCGTGGTAGTGACACCGAAGTGGCGATGCTGGAAGGTACAGCTTGCTGCTCTTCTGGGGGCGACACGGTTGCCTGAATGGCATCCAGTTGCAGGGCACGTCGCAGTTGGTCGTGTGCGACCTTGCGTGGGCGCCCATGGTGACCAATAACCTTCTTCACAAGGTATCGGTCGTGGTCCAGAACTCTGTGAACTTCATAAGGCACACAACATTTTAAGTCCAAAGATGTTTGGTTCCTGGGGTTATTTTTGATCAAAACAAAGTCTCCCCGTTGAAAATTATGAATTTTAGCTCGACCTTCTAACCTGATTTAATCTTTGGCTGATCTTTCAGTCATCCTTTTTGTCGTTGCAGTGTTACAGCTAGGATTTCAAGCTCGTACGAGTGGTACCTACTTTAGGTGTCTGTTGTACGCATACTGAAATATGCTACCACATGTTGACGGCCATTAATTATCTGCACTAAAATAGACCCAAATCCAAGAGAACTAGCGTCGGTAAAATGATCTTTTAAGAATTAGTTTTAATTTGTTGTGCAATAAAAAAAATGAAATTATTGAAACGTTGAAAAGTTATTTCATTAAATATAAAAACACTTAAATAGGTCCTAACACCTTAAATAAGAACTTTAAAGACTTACATTAAACGTTATTTGTAGCTTTTGCCTACCTTCAAATGTATGTGAAGTTTCATTAGTATCTTGTGTGTAATAAACAAGTTATGACCAATTCAGTTTACGGTATCAATGCGTGTGGAGTTATTTGGCCACAGATAACCCTGTATGTGGATATATCAACTGAATGATAAGTCAATAATTAGTTGCTTAGATAGATAGATAGATAGATAGATAGATAGATAGATAGATAGATAGATAATTCTTTATTGTACACAAAGAAGAAGTACATAATTGTGATACACAGTCTAATTGAAACATGCACAATGGGCAGTTTCAATTAGACTTAGTTCAGTTATATATGTACCTGCAAAATTTCAGCGCAGTACATGCAATAATTTACGAGATGATAAATAAAAAGTCATAAGGAAGTACATGACCGTGGTAACCCGGCCATGTTTAGTTGGTTACAAAAAAAGCGACCACGTAGTACATTATGGTATCTTCTAAAATGTTTAGTATCATACACCTTACAAGTTCGGTACAGACGCGTACACTGTTAAATATCGATTAAATAGTAGATGACAATATAATTTTTACAGTATTTTAAATTTGATTTATTTAAGAGAAAGTGTAAGTTAATTGAAATCATTAATTTTAAAAAATAATGGAGAATGCCATAAAAGCGAAATTGATATCTCTTATATATACATCTGTTATTGTTTTAAGTTAAATTAATATTTTATTGAGAAAGTGTAAGATAACTAAATTAATTCATCTAAAAACAAAATGGAAAATGCCATAAAAGCAGAATTGCTACCTACCTATAATATTTATCTGTTATTGTTTTTAAGTTAAATGAATGTAAAAAAGTTCTGCAGAATTTGTGTAATGAACCTGTAAATAAATATTCTATAAGAAACATACTTATATTTTTTCAAAACACTTTTGTACACATCTGTACTAAACTTGTTACACTATCCTACATATTTAAGAATATACCATAATGTACTACGCGGTTGCATTTTTGTAACCACCTAAACATGGTCGGGTTACCAAGGTCTTGCACTTCCTAATGACTTTTTATTTATTATCTAGTAAATTATTGCATGTACTGCGCTGAAATTTTGCAGGTATATAACTGAACTAGACAACTAATTATTGATGTATCATTCAGTTGATATATCCACAAACAGGGTTATCTGTGGCCAAATAACTCCACGCGCATCGAGACCGTAAACTGAATTGGTCATAACTTGTTAATTACACACAGGATACTAATGAAACTTCACATACATTTGAAGGCAGGTAAAAACTACAAAATAACGTTTAATGTAAGTCTATAAAGTTCTTATTTAAGGTTAAGGTTTAGGACCGATTTAAGTGTTTTTATATTTAATGAAATAACTTTTCAACGGTTCAATAATTTCATTTTTTTATTGCACAACAAATTAAAACTAATTCTTAAAAGATCATGTACAAAAGATGATAAGAATCCGTTTGACCGTTTCAGAGATCCAGCAAAACCACAAACGTTACTCCAGCAGGATCTCGAATAACTTCGCAGCCGAAGAAAGAACAATTATAAAATTATTTGCAACATTTACCTCGTTTAGACAACTAATTATTTAGCTATTATTTATTTCAATATTCCCATTAAAAAGGAAAATGTCTGGCTGCAGTAACGTTACCCCAGCAGGAATAGTTTTTTTTAAATAACTAAAAAACTAAGTGCAACAAATTTGAAAATGTGCGCAACAATTACAGAAGATAAACAACTAAAAATCTGTAAGATTAAAATTACTATTTTCGACATTATTTTGCTGGAGTAACGCACACCATACGGCAGTTAAGGTACTTATGGCAATCACTGCAAATGGACCAATACCACGTAAATTATTTACTACAAGGTGCCTACGCCCTGTTAACTTATTAGATACTGATTCGCGCATGAGGGCAAATTCCGCGCCGCTATCAAAAATGGTATTAATCGCTAAATTGCTCACACGAATAGGCATGGTACGCATAGTATTAAGTCTCAATTTACTGTAACAAAATTAACGTTTGATGTCAATTGCTTCTCGCGGCGAAAACAATTGTCAAACGTATGACCAGGCTTAGAACAGAACGTACAAGTGTGCGTTAACTAAATAAATACTTTTAAAAATTAAATAACACTTCAATAACAAATTAATTCATTAAATAAAACAAACAAAATCAGAGTAACTTTCTTACCGAGGTCTCTTCGACTCGAGCGCCGACAAACGAATGACCCGCTCTGTTTTTGATGCGTTTAATATTTGCGCCGATACGCCCATTCTGATGATAGGTGGTGCGTCCTTGCGCCTGCATCACATAATAATCTGAAATATATAATAAATAATTATTATTTTTTTTATAAGAAGAGGGGTTCTAGATATAGCCGTTCGCTCCACGCGACGACATATAATAATGAGATTATCTGTGCATGCATTTATCAGTTTTATGTACCACTGTCGCTCCGCGCGACAACAGCTAAAAAATAATTATGTATGCATGCAAGTACATGCGAGTTTCATGTATTACTGTTCACTCAATGTGACAACAGTTAATCAATACATAAAATAGAAGATGTAATTACTGTCCGCTCCACGCGACAACAGTTTATTACTATAATTTACTAACTGCTCATTCCACATAACAGTTTATTAATGTAATTCACTAACTGTTCATTCCACATGACAACAGTTAAAATTCATTGTAATATAATTGTGTGTGTAAGGGGAGGATAGGTCGGTGAGAGGTTGATGCTGTAAAAATACAGAGGTCCTATGGGATATAGGGTTAAGGTCGATGCTGTGCTCTGGGCGGTCCTGAGCGCCGTGGTACACAGGGGACTATTATTCTTTCAGGATAGGATTATTGGTTATTGACTAATACGTCAAATAACATATTTTAGTTTGGTCATTCCTAAATAAGGCTACAGAGAACGCTATTACCGTGGCTACGTACTGGGCGGGGGTTGTATAAAAACTTTGACCATTGAATCGAAAAGAAGAAGAAGTTTGGTCATTGAACGGCTCCACACGTCAATTTTTTTTATAATTTGGTATGTGTGTTTTGTAATGTAATGAATGTGTTTTAGAAAAGGTAAAACAATCATGAAATATGCTCACCGGATATAATTGTTCAATTATTCACGGGTGCCTCGGTTCGTGTGCGAGCCCTCGCCCGCTTGCTTGGCAGTAGCAGTGGTGGCAGCGGCGACACTAGTGTCACTGCGTGGTAGTGACACCGAAGTGGCGATGCTGGAAGGTCCAGCTTGCTGCTCTTCTGGGGGCGACACGGTTGCCTGAATGGCATCCAGTTGCGGGGCACGTCGCAGTTGGTCGTGTGCGACCTTGCGTGGGCGCCCATGGTGACCAATAACCTTCTTCACAAGGTATCGGTCGTGGTCCAGAACTCTGTGAACTTCATAAGGCACACAACATTTTAAGTCCAAAGATGTTTGGTTCCTGGGGTTATTTTTGATCAAAACAAAGTCTCCCCGTTGAAAATTATGAATTTTAGCTCGACCTTCTAACCTGATTTAATCTTTGGCTGATCTTTCAGTCATCCTTTTTGTCGTTGCAGTGTTACAGCTAGGATTTCAAGCTCGTACGAGTGGTACCTACTTTAGGTGTCTGTTGTACGCATACTGAAATATGCTACCACATGTTGACGGCCATTAATTATCTGCACTAAAATAGACCCAAATCCAAGAGAACTAGCGTCGGTAAAAAGTTCAATGGGCTCACCTTCTGACGTGCCTTTTTGTGAATGTGAGTCCACTGCCACTTGACGCCTTTCTTAGTAAGATAGTACAAGGGAACCATTGTACGTGCAAAATCAGGGATAAACAAAAATTTGTATTTGTAAAGCAAGGTAAGCAATTGACTAATATCTGATTCATCGGTTAAACCGTGAATTAAATAACAAAATAATGAATTATTTTCTCTAATGTGCATTATTCGAGGTTGGGATATCAAGGAGCACTATTTTGAGTTACGATTACACTTAACCCCGTATCGTGAAGTACAATAGCACCAATAAGTACGTCACACGTAATTTCATAATCAGGCAAGATGTGAAACAACATTTCTACGTCAATATTATCAATAACGCATACGGCAGTGTGCGTTACCCCAGAAAAATAATGTTGAAAATAGTAATTTTAATCTTACAGATTTTTAGTTGTCTATCTTCTGTAATTGTTGCGCACATTTTTAAATTTGTTGCACTTATAGTTTTTTAGTTATTAAAAAAAACTATTCCTGCTGGGGTAACGTTACTGCAGCCAGACATTTTCCTTTATAATGGGAATATTGAAATAAATATTAGCTAAATAATTAGTTGTCTAAACGAGATAAATGTTGCAAATAATTTTGTAATTGTTCTTTCTTCGGCTGCGAAGTTATTTGAGATCCTGCTGGAGTAACGTTTGAGGTTTTGCTGCATCTCTGAAACGGTCAAGCGGATTCTTATCATCGTTTGTACATGATCTTTTAAGAATTAGTTTTAATTTGTTGTGCAATAAAAAAAATGAAATTATTGAACCGTTGAAAAGTTATTTCATTAAATATAAAAACACTTAAATAGGTCCTAACACCTTAAATAAGAACTTAAAAGACTTACATTAAACGTTATTTGTAGCTTTTGCCTGCCTTCAAATGTATGTGAAGTTTCATTAGTATCCTGTGTGTAATAAACAAGTTATGACCAATTCAGTTTACGGTATCAATGCGTGTGGAGTTATTTGGCCACAGATAACCCTGTATGTGGATATATCAACTGAATGATAAGTCAATAATTAGTTGCTTAGATAGATAGATAGATAGATAGATAGATAGATAGATAGATAGATAGATAGATAATTCTTTATTGTACACAAAGAAGAAGTACATAATTGTGATACACAGTCTAATTGAAACATGCACAATGGGCAGTTTCAATTAGACTTAGTTCAGTTATATACCTGCAAAATTTCAGCGCAGTACATGCAATAATTTACGAGATGATAAATAAAAAGTCATAAGGAAGTACATGACCGTGGTAACCCGGCCATGTTTAGTTGGTTACAAAAAAAGCGACCACGTAGTACATTATGGTATCTTCTAAAATGTTTAGTATCATACACCTTACAAGTTCGGTACAGACGCGTACACTGTTAAATATCGATTTTGATTTATTTAAGAGAAAGTGTAAGTTAATTGAAATCATTAATTTTAAAAAATAATGGAGAATGCCATAAAAGCAAAATTGATATCTCTTATATATACATCTGTTATTGTTTTAAGTTAAATTAATATTTTATTGAGAAAGTGTAAGATAACTAAATTAATTCATCTAAAAACAAAATGGAAAATGCCATAAAAGCAGAATTGCTACCTACCTATAATATTTATCTGTTATTGTTTTTAAGTTAAATGAATGTATAAAAGTTCTGCAGAATTTGTGTAATGAACCTGTAAATAAATATTCTATAAGAAACATACTTATATTTTTTTAAAACACTTTTGTACACATCTGTACTAAACTTGTTACACTATCCTACATATTTAAGAATATACCATAATGTACTACGTGGTTGCATTTTTGTAACCACCTAAACATGGTCGGGTTACCACGGTCTTGCACTTCCTAATGACTTTTTATTTATTTTCTAGTAAATTATTGCATTTGCTGCGCTGAAATTTTGCAGGTATATAACTGAACTAGACAACTAATTATTGATGTATCATTCAGTTGATATATCCACAAACAGGGTTATCTGTGGCCAAATAACTCCACGCGCATCGAGACCGTAAACTGAATTGGTCATAACTTGTTAATTACACACAGGATACTAATGAAACTTCACATACATTTGAAGGCAGGTAAAAGCTACAAAATAACGTTTAATGTAAGTCTATAAAGTTCTTATTTAAGGTTAAGGTTTAGGACCGATTTAAGTGTTTTTATATTTAATGAAATAACTTTTCAACGGTTCAATAATTTCATTTTTTTATTGCACAACAAATTAAAACTAATTCTTAAAAGATCATGTACAAAAGATGATAAGAATCCGTTTGAGCGTTTCAGAGATCCAGCAAAACCACAAACGTTACTCCAGCAGGATCTCGAATAACTTCGCAGCCAAAGAAAGAACAATTATAAAATTATTTGCAACATTTACCTCGTTTAGACAACTAATTATTTAGCTAATATTTATTTCAATATTCCCATTAAAAAGGAAAATGTCTGGCTGCAGTAACGTTACCCCAGCAGGAATAGTTTTTTTTAAATAACTAAAAAACTAAGTGCAACAAATTTAAAAATGTGCGCAACAATTACAGAAGATAAACAACTAAAAATCTGTAAGATTAAAATTACTATTTTCGACATTATTTTGCTGGGGTAACGCACACCATACGGCAGTTAAGGTACTTATGGCAATCACTGCAAATGGACCAATACCACGTAAATTATTTACTACAAGGTGCCTACGCCCTGTTAACTTATTAGATACTGATTCGCGCATGAGGGCAAATTCCGCGCCGCTATCAAAAATGGTATTAATCGCTAAATTGCTCACACGAATAGGCATGGTACGCATAGTATTAAGTCTCAATTTACTGTGATTTATTTTATTTTTTATTTATTTTTATACAAAATTAACGTTTGATGTCAATTGCTTCTCGCGGCGAAAACAATTGTCAAACGTATGACCAGGCTTAGAACAGAACGTACAAGTGTGCGTTAACTAAATAAATACTTTTAAAAATTAAATAACACTTCAATAACAAATTAATTCATTAAATAAAACAAACAAAATCAAAGTAACTTTCTTACCGAGGTCTCTTCGACTCGAGCGCCGACAAACGAATGACCCGCTCTGTTTTTGATGCGTTTAATATTTGCGCCGATACGCCCATTCTTATGATAGGTGGTGCGTCCTTGCGCCTGCATCACATAATAATCTGAAATATATAATAAATCATTATAATTTTTTTATAAGAGGGGTTCTAGATAAAGCCGTTCGCTCCACGCGACGACATATAATAATGAGATTATCTGTGCATGCATTTATCAGTTTTATGTACCACTGTCGCTCCGCGCGACAACAGCTAAAAAATAATTATGTATGCATGCAAGTACATGCGAGTTTCATGTATTACTGTTCACTCAATGTGACAACAGTTAATCAATACATAAAATAGAAGATGTAATTACTGTCCGCTCCACGCGACAACAGTTTATTACTATAATTTACTAACTGCTCATTCCACATAACAGTTTATTAATATAATTCACTAACTGCTCGTTCCACATGACAACAGTCAAAATTCATTGTAATATAATTGTGTAAGGGGAGGATAGGTCGGTGAGAGGTTGATGCTGTAAAAATACAGAGGTCCTATGGGATATAGGGTTAAGGTCGATGCTGTGCTCTGGGCGGTCCTGAGCGCCGTGGTACACAGGGGACTATTATGCTTTCAGGATAGGATTATTGGTTATTGACTAATACGTCAAATAACATATTTTAGTTTGGTCATTGAACGGCTCCACACGTCAATTTTTTTTATAATTTGGTATGTGTGTTTTGTAATGTAATGAATGTGTTTTAGAAAAGGTAAAACAATCATGAAATATGCTCACCGGATATAATTGTTCAATAATTCACGGGTGCCTCGGTTCGTGTGCGAGCCCTCGCCCGCTTGCTCGGCAGTAGCAGTGGTGGCAGCGGCGACACTAGTGTCACTGCGTGGTAGTGACACCGAAGTCGCGATGCTGGAAGGTCCAGCTTGCTGCTCTTCTGGGGGCGACACGGTTGCCTGAATGGCATCCAGTTGCGGGGCACGTCGCAGTTGGTCGTGTGCGACCTTGCGTGGGCGCCCATGGTGACCAATAACCTTCTTCACAAGGTATCGGTCGTGGTCCAGAACTCTGTGAACTTCATAAGGCACACAACATTTTAAGTCCAAAGATGTTTGGTTCCTGGGGTTTTTTTTGATCAAAACAAAGTCTCCCCGTTGAAAATTATGAATTTTAGCTCGACCTTCTAACCTGATTTAATCTTTGGCTGATCTTTCAGTCATCCTTTTTGTCGTTGCAGTGTTACAGCTAGGATTTCAAGCTCGTACGAGTGGTACCTACTTTAGGTGTCTGTTGTACGCATACTGAAATATGCTACCACATGTTGACGGCCATTAATTATCTGCACTAAAATAGACCCAAATTCAAGAGAACTAGCGTCGGTAAAAAGTTCAATGGGCTCACCTTCTGACGTGCCTTTTTGTGAATGTGAGTCCACTGCCACTTGACGCCTTTCTTAGTAAGATAGTACAAGGGAACCATTGTACGTGCAAAATCAGGAATAAACAAAAATTTGTATTTGTAAAGCAAGGTAAGCAATTGACTAATATCTGATTCATCGGTTAAACCGTGAATTAAATAACAAAATAATGAATTATTTTCTCTAATGTGCATTATTCGAGGTTGGGATATCAAGGAGCACTATTTTGAGTTACGATTACACTTAACCCCGTATCGTGAAGTACAATAGCACCAATAAGTACGTCACACGTAATTTCATAATCAGGCAAGATGTGAAACAACATTTCTACGTCAATATTATCAATAACGCATACGGCAGTGTGCGTTACCCCAGAAAAATAATGTTGAAAATAGTAATTTTAATCTTACAGATTTTTAGTTGTCCATCTTCTGTAATTGTTACGCACATTTTTAAATTTGTTGCACTTATAGTTTTTTAGTTATTAAGAAAAACTATTCCTGCTGGGGTAACGTTACTGCAGCCAGACATTTTCCTTTATAATGGGAATATTGAAATAAATATTAGCTAAATAATTAGTTGTCTAAACGAGGTAAATGTTGCAAATAATTTTGTAATTGTTCTTTCTTCGGCTGCGAAGTTATTTAGGTCCTAACACCTTAAATAAGAACTTTAAAGACTTACATTAAACGTTATTTGTAGCTTTTGCCTGCCTTCAAATGTATGTGAAGTTTCATTAGTATCCTGTGTGTAATAAACAAGTTATGACCAATTCAGTTTACGGTATCAATGTGTGTGGAGTTATTTGGCCACAGATAACCCTGTATGTGGATATATCAACTGAATGATAAGTCAATAATTAGTTGCTTAGATAGATAGATAGATAGAGAATTCTTTATTGTACACAAAGAAGAAGTACATAATTGTGATACACAGTCTAATTGAAACATGCACAATGGGCAGTTTCAATTAGACTTAGTTCAGTTATATACCTGCAAAATTTCAGCGCAGTACATGCAATAATTTACGAGATAATAAATAAAAAGTCATAAGGAAGTACATGACCGTGGTAACCCGGCCATGTTTAGTTGGTTACAAAAAAAGCGACCACGTAGTACATTATGGTATCTTCTAAAATGTTTAGTATCATTTACCTTACAAGTTCGGTACAGACGCGTACACTGTTAAATATCGATTAAATAGTAGATGACAATATAATTTTTACAATATTTTAAATTTGATTAATTTAAGAGAAAGTGTAAGTTAATTGAAATCATTAATTTAAAAAAATAATGGTGAATGCCATAAAAGCGAAATTGATATCTCTTATATATACATCTGTTATTGTTTTAAGTTAAATTAATATTTTATTGAGAAAGTGTAAGATAACTAAATTAATTCATCTAAAAACAAAATGGAAAATGCCATAAAAGCAGAATTGCTACCTACCTATAATATTTATCTGTTATTGTTTTTAAGTTAAATGAATGTAAAAAAGTTCTGCAGAATTTGTGTAATGAACCTGTAAATAAATATTCTATAAGAAACATACTTATATTTTTTCAAAACACTTTTGTACACATCTGTACTAAACTTGTTACACTATCCTACATATTTAAGAATATACCATAATGTACTACGCGGTTGCATTTTTGTAACCACCTAAACATGGTCGGGTTACCAAGGTCTTGCACTTCCTAATGACTTTTTATTTATTATCTAGTAAATTATTGCATGTACCTACTGCGCTGAAATTTTGCAGGTATATAACTGAACTAGACAACTAATTATTGATGTATCATTCAGTTGATATATCCACAAACAGGGTTATCTGTGGCCAAATAACTCCACGCGCATCGAGACCGTAAACTGAATTGGTCATAACTTGTTAATTACACACAGGATACTAATGAAACTTCACATACATTTGAAGGCAGGTAAAAGCTACAAAATAACGTTTAATGTAAGTCTATAAAGTTCTTATTTAAGGTTAAGGTTTAGGACCTATTTAAGTGTTTTTATATTTAATGAAATAACTTTTCAACGGTTCAATAATTTCATTTTTTTATTGCACAACAAATTAAAACTAATTCTTAAAAGATCATGTACAAAAGATGATAAGAATCCGTTTGACCGTTTCAGAGATCCAGCAAAACCACAAACGTTACTCCAGCAGGATCTCGAATAACTTCGCAGCCGAAGAAAGAACAATTATAAAATTATTTGCAACATTTACCTCGTTTAGACAACTAATTATTTAGCTAATATTTATTTCAATATTCCCATTAAAAAGGAAAATGTCTGGCTGCAGTAACGTTACCCCAGCAGGAATAGTTTTTTTTAAATAACTAAAAAACTAAGTGCAACAAATTTAAAAATGTGCGCAACAATTACAGAAGATAAACAACTAAAAATCTGTAAGATTAAAATTACTATTTTCGACATTATTTTGCTGGGGTAACGCACACCATGCGGCAGTTAAGGTACTTATGGCAATCACTGCAAATGGACCAATACCACGTAAATTATTTACTACAAGGTGCCTACGCCCTGTTAACTTATTAGATACTGATTCGCGCATGAGGGCAAATTCCGCGCCGCTATCAAAAATGGTATTAATCGCTAAATTGCTCACACGAATAGGCATGGTACGCATAGTATTAAGTCTCAATTTACTGTGATTTATTTTATTTTTTATTTATTTTTATACAAAATTAACGTTTGATGTCAATTGCTTCTCGCGGCGAAAACAATTGTCAAACGTATGACCAGGCTTAGAACAGAACGTACAAGTGTGCGTTAACTAAATAAATACTCTTAAAAATTAAATAACACTTCAATAACAAATTAATTCATTAAATAAAACAAACAAAATCAAAGTAACTTTCTTACCGAGGTCTCTTCGACTCGAGCGCCGTTAAACGAATGACCCGCTCTGTTTTTGATGCGTTTAATATTTGCGCCGATACGCCCATTCTGATGATAGGTGGTGCGTCCTTGCGCCTGCATCACATAATAATCTGAAATATATAATAAATAATTATTATTTTTTATAAAAGGGGTTCTAGATAAAGCCGTTTGCTCCACGCGACGACACATAATAATGAGATTATCTGTGCATGCATTTATCAGTTTTATGTACCACTGTCGCTCCGCGCGACAACAGCTAAGAAATAATTATGTATGCATGCAAGTACATGCGAGTTTCATGTATTACTGTTCACTCAATGTGACAACAGTTAATCAATACATAAAATAGAAGATGTAATTACTGTCCGCTCCACGCGACAACAGTTTATTACTATAATTTACTAACTGCTCATTCCACATAACAGTTTATTAATGTAATTCACTAACTGCTCGTTCCACATGACAACAGTTAAAATTCATTGTAATATAATTGTGTGTGTAAGGGGAGGATAGGTCGGTGAGAGGTTGATGCTGTAAAAATACAGAGGTCCTATGGGATATAGGGTTAAGGTCGATGCTGTGCTCTGGGCGGTCCTGAGCGCCGTGGTACACAGGGGACTATTATTCTTTCAGGATAGGATTATTGGTTATTGACTAATACGTCAAATAACATATTTTAGTTTGGTCATTGAACGGCTCCACACGTCAATATATTTTATAATTTGGTATGTGTGTTTTGTAATGTAATGAATGTGTTTTAGAAAAGGTAAAACAATCATAAAATATGCTCACCGGATATAATTGTTCAATTATTCACGGGTGCCTCGGTTCGTGTGCGAGCCCTCGCCTGCTTGCTCGGCTGTAGCAGTGGTGGCAGCGGCGACACTAGTGTCACTGCGTGGTAGTGACACCGAAGTGGCGATGCTGGAAGGTCCAGCTTGCTGCTCTTCTGGGGGCGACACGGTTGCCTGAATGGCATCCAGTTGCGGGGCACGTCGCAGTTGGTCGTGTGCGACCTTGCGTGGGGCGCCCATGGTGACCAATAACCTTCTTCACAAGGTATCGGTCGTGGTCCAGAACTCTGAACTTCATAAGGCACACAACATTTTAAGTCCAAAGATGTTTGGTTCCTGGGGTGGGGTTATTTTTGATCAAAACAAAGTCTCCCCGTTGAAAATTATGAATTTTAGCTCGACCTTCTAACCTGATTTAATCTTTGGCTGATCTTTCAGTCATCCTTTTTGTCGTTGCAGTGTTAAAGCTAGGATTTCAAGCTCGTACGAGTGGTACCTACTTTAGGTGTCTGTTGTACGCATACTGAAATATGCTACCACATGTTGACGGCCATTAATTATCTGCACTAAAATAGACCCAAATCCAAGAGAACTAGCGTCGGTAAAATGATCTTTTAAGAATTAGTTTTAATTTGTTGTGCAATAATAAAAATGAAATTATTGAACCGTTGAAAAGTTATTTCATTAAATATAAAAACACTTAAATAGGTCCTAACACCTTAAATAAGAACTTTAAAGACTTACATTAAACGTTATTTGTAGCTTTTGCCTGCCTTCAAATGTATGTGAAGTTTCATTAGTATCTTGTGTGTAATAAACAAGTTATGACCAATTCAGTTTACGGTATCAATGCGTGTGGAGTTATTTGGCCACAGATAACCCTGTATGTGGATATATCAACTGAATGATAAGTCAATAATTAGTTGCTTAGATAGATAGATAGATAGATAGATAGATAGATAGATAGATAGATAGATAGATAGATAATTCTTTATTGTACACAAAGAAGAAGTACATAATTGTGATACACAGTCTAATTGAAACATGCACAATGGGCAGTTTCAATTAGACTTAGTTCAGTTATATACCTGCAAAATTTCAGCGCAGTACATGCAATAATTTACGAGATAATAAATAAAAAGTCATAAGGAAGTACATGACCGTGGTAACCCGGCCATGTTTAGTTGGTTACAAAAAAGCGACCACGTAGTACATTATGGTATCTTCTAAAATGTTTAGTATCATACACCTTACAAGTTCGGTACAGACGCGTACACTGTTAAATATCGATTAAATAGTAGATAACAATATAATTTTTAAAATATTTTAAATTTGATTTATTTAAGAGAAAGTGTAAGTTAATTGAAATCATTAATTTTAAAAAATAATGGAGAATGCCATAAAAGCAAAATTGATATCTCTTATATATACATCTGTTATTGTTTTAAGTTAAATTAATATTTTATTGAGAAAGTGTAAGATAACTAAATTAATTCATCTAAAAACAAAATGGAAAATGCCATAAAAGCAGAATTGCTACCTACCTATAATATTTATCTGTTATTGTTTTTAAGTTAAATGAATGTAAAAAAGTTCTGCAGAATTTGTGTAATGAACCTGTAAATAAATATTCTATAAGAAACATACTTATATTTTTTCAAAACACTTTTGTACACATCTGTACTAAACTTGTTACACTATCCTACATATTTAAGAATATACCATAATGTACTACGCGGTTGCATTTTAGTAACCACCTAAACATGGTCGGGTTACCACGGTCTTGCACTTCCTAATGACTTTTTATTTAATATCTAGTAAATTATTGCATGTACTGCGCTGAAATTTTGCAGGTATATAACTGAACTAGACAACTAATTATTGATGTATCATTCAGTTAATATATCCACAAACAGGGTTATCTGTGGCCAAATAACTCCACGCGCATCGAGACCGTAAACTGAATTGGTCATAACTTGTTAATTACACACATGATACTAATGAAACTTCACTTACATTTGAAGGCAGGTAAAAGCTACAAAATAACGTTTAATGTAAGTCTACAAAGTTCTTATTTAAGGTTAAGGTTTAGGACCTATTTAAGTGTTTTTATATTTAATGAAATAACTTTTCAACGGTTCAATAATTTCATTTTTTTATTGCACAACAAATTAAAACTAATTCTTAAAAGATCATGTACAAAAGATGATAAGAATCCGTTTGACCGTTTCAGAGATCCAGCAAAACCACAAACGTTACTCCAGCAGGATCTCAAATAACTTCGCAGCCGAAGAAAGAACAATTATAAAATTATTTGCAACATTTACCTCGTTTAGACAACTAATTATTTAGCTAATATTTATTTCAATATTCCCATTAAAAAGGAAAATGTCTGGCTGCAGTAACGTTACCCCAGCAGGAATAGTTTTTTTTAAATAACTAAAAAACTAAGTGCAACAAATTTAAAAATGTGCGCAACAATTACAGAAGATAAACAACTAAAAATCTGTAAGATTAAAATTACTATTTTCGACATTATTTTGCTGGGGTAACGCACACCATACGGCAGTTAAGGTACTTATTGCAATCACTGCAAATGGACCAATACCACGTAAATTATTTACTACAAGGTGCCTACGCCTTGTTAACTTATTAGATACTGATTCGCGCATGAGGGCAAATTCCGCGCCGCTATCAAAAATGGTATTAATCGCTAAATTGCTCACACGAATAGGCATGGTACGCATAGTATTAAGTCTCAATTTACTGTGATTTATTTTATTTTTATTTATTTTTATACAAAATTAACGTTTGATATCAATTGCTTCTCGCGGCGAAAACAATTGTCAAACGTATGACCAGGCTTAGAACAGAACGTACAAGTGTGCGTTAACTAAATAAATACTTTTAAAAATTAAATGCCACTTCAATAACAAATTAATTCATTAAATAAAACAAACAAAATCAAAGTAACTTTCTTACCGAGGTCTCTTCGACTCGAGCGCCGACAAACGAATGACCCGCTCTGTTTTTGATGCGTTTAATATTTGCGCCGATACGCCCATTCTGATGATAGGTGGTGCGTCCTTGCGCCTGCATCACATAATAATCTGAAATATATAATAAATAATTATTATTTTTTTATAAGAGGAGGGGTTCTAGATATAGCCGTTCGCTCCACGCGACGACATATAATAATGAGATTATCTGTGCATGCATTTATCAGTTTTATGTACCACTGTCGCTCCGCGCGACAACAGCTAAGAAATAATTATGTATGCATGCAAGTACATGCGAGTTTCATGTATTACTGTTCACTCAATGTGACAACAGTTAATCAATACATAAAATAGAAGATGTAATTACTGTCCGCTCCACGCGAAAACAGTTTATTACTATAATTTACTAACTGCTCATTCCACATAACAGTTTATTAATGTAATTCACTAACTGCTCGTTCCACATGACAACAGTTAAAATTCATTGTAATATAATTGTGTGTGTAAGGGGAGGATAGGTCGGTGAGAGGTTGATGCTGTAAGAATACAGAGGTCCTATGGGATATAGGGTTAAGGTCGATGCTGTGCTCTGGGCGGTCCTGAGCGCCGTGGTACACAGGGGACTATTATGCTTTCAGGATAGGATTATTGGTTATTGACTAATACGTCAAATAACATATTTTAGTTTGGTCATTGAACGGCTCCACACGTCAATATATTTTATAATTTGGTATGTGTGTTTTGTAATGTAATGAATGTGTTTTAGAAAAGGTAAAACAATCATGAAATATGCTCACCGGATATAATTGTTCAATTATTCACGGGTGCCTCGGTTCGTGTGCGAGCCCTCGCCCGCTTGCTCGGCAGTAGCAGTGGTGGCAGCGGCGACACCAGTGTCACTGCGTGGTAGTGACACCGAAGTGGCGATGCTGGAAGGTCCAGCTTGCTGCTCTTCTGGGGGCGACACGGTTGCCTGAATGGCATCCAGTTGCGGGGCACGTCGCAGTTGGTCGTGTGCGACCTTGCGTGGGCGCCCATGGTGACCAATAACCTTCTTCACAAGGTATCGGTCGTGGTCCAGAACTCTGTGAACTTCATAAGGCACACAACATTTTAAGTCCAAAGATGTTTGGTTCCTGGGGTTATTTTTGATCAAAACAAAGTCTCCCCGTTGAAAATTATGAATTTTAGCTCGACCTTCTAACCTGATTTAATCTTTGGCTGATCTTTCAGTCATCCTTTTTGTCGTTGCAGTGTTACAGCTAGGATTTCAAGCTCGTACGAGTGGTACCTACTTTAGGTGTCTGTTGTACGCATACTGAAATATGCTACCACATGTTGACGGCCATTAATTATCTGCACTAAAATAGACCCAAATCCAAGAGAACTAGCGTCGGTAAAAAGTTCAATGGGCTCACCTTCTGACGTGCCTTTTTGTGAATGTGAGTCCACTGCCACTTGACGCCTTTCTTAGTAAGATAGTACAAGGGAACCATTGTACGTGCAAAATCAGGGATAAACAAAAATTTGTATTTGTAAAGCAAGGTAAGCAATTGACTAATATCTGATTCATCGGTTTAACCGTGAATTAAATAACAAAATAATGAATTATTTTCTCTAATGTGCATTATTCGAGGTTGGGATATCAAAGAACACTATTTTGAGTTACGATTACACTTAACCCCGTATCGTGAAGTACAATAGCACCAATAAGTACGTCACACGTAATTTCATAATCAGGCAAGATGTGAAACAACATTTCTACGTCAATATTATCAATAACGCATACGGCAGTGTGCGTTACCCCAGAAAAATAATGTCGAAAATAGTAATTTTAATCTTACAGATTTTTAGTTGTCCATCTTCTGTAATTGTTGCGCACATTTTTAAATTTGTTGCTCTTATAGTTTTTTAGTTATTAAAAAAAACTATTCCTGCTGTGGTAACGTTACTGCAGCCAGACATTTTCCTTTATAATGGGAATATTGAAATAAATATTAGCTAAATAATTAGTTGTCTAAACGAGGTAAATGTTGCAAATAATTTTGTATAATTGTTCTTTCTTCGGCTGCGAAGTTATTTGAGATCCTGCTGGAGTAACGTTTGTGGTTTTGCTGGATCTCTGAAACGGTCAAGCGGATTTTTATCATCGTTTGTACATGATCTTTTAAGAATTAGTTTTAATTTGTTGTGCAATAAAAAAAAAAAATTATTGAATCGTTGGAAAGTTATTTCATTAAATATAAAAACACTTAAATAGGTCCTAACACCTTAAATAAGAACTTTAAAGACTTACATTAAACGTTATTTTGTAGCTTTTACCTGCCTTCAAATGTATGAGAAGTTTCATTAGTATCCCGTGTGTAATTAACAACTTATGACCAATTCAGTTTACGGTATCAATGCGCGTGGAGTTATTTGGCCACAGATAACCCTGTATGTGGATATATCAACTGAATGATAAGTCAATAATTAGTTGCTTAGTTAAGTTATATACCTGCAAAATTTCAGCGCAGTACATGCAATAATTTACGAGATAATAAATAAAAAGTCATAAGGAAGTACATAACCGTGGTAACCCGGCCATGTTTAGATATCGATTAAATAGTAGATAACTATATATTTTTTACAATATTTTAAATTTGATTTATTTAAGAGAAAGTGTAAGTTAATTGAAATCATTAATTTTAAAAAATAATGGAGAATGCCATAAAAGGAAAATTGATATCTCTTATATACACATTTGTTATTGTTTTAAGTTAAATTAATATTTTATCGAGAAAGTGTAAGATAACTAAATGAATTCATCTAAAAACAAAATGGTATAAAAAACCTATAATATTTATCTGTTATTGTTTTTAAGTTAAATGAATGTAAAAAAGTTCTGCAGAATTTGTGTAATGAACTGCGGCTGCTTAAAATCAAAACATAGTAACTCCTTCCAACAAAAATGTTCAGGAGAGCCAAAAAACGGGTCGGCTACTTTGATTCGTTCGCCTAAAGAAACCAGAACAGATAGCGATTTGGATGTTTGGCAAAAAGTTGTGCTATATTGTTGACATTTTAGGTTGTAATACTCGTAATCTTTTTGGAGTATAGTTGCACTTGAATCTCTCATACTTTATTTTTATTTGTAAATTTACCCAAATATGACTGTAAGAACAATATCAAAACATACTAGTAAGTCTGCTTGCTAGGTTATCAATTTGAATTTCTATGGTAAACGTAAAGACTAAACAAATTCAATACATTAATAGTATATATACGATTAAAAATAATACAAAAGTACCGTTCATAAGTCCTATGAATGCAGATTTTGATTAAAAAGGTCTTTCAAATAGAGCGGGTCCATGTTAATAATCTGTGGCGGCCATTTTGTTTTGGCGGCATCTTTCAAATCAGTTTTTTCTTATTCAGTCACTGATGCCAAATCACTATGGCAAGTCACACGGTTGAGCAGCACTGCATGTGCAAATGATAACACTTTATTATCAAAATGAGTGTTCTTTAGTGTACTACGCAAAAGTGTTAGTGCAAAAAAAATATCTTTAGCGATGAGGCACTTTTTGGATTAATGGTTTTGTTAATAAGCGATATTGCCGTATGGGATGGGATGACCACCACCCACACATGTGGTTCACCAGGTGGCAATGCATTCACAAAAAGTTACTGTTCGGTACATATTTTAGTCTGGCGGCGTCATTGGTCCATACATCTTCGAAAACAACCTTGGCGAGGCCATCACCGTCAACGGCGAGCGCTACAGATCAATGATAAACAGTTTCTTTTGGCTTGTATTAAACAATATGTACGTGAACAACATGTGGTTCCAGCAAGATGGCGCTATTTGCCACACAGCGAACGACGTTATTTCTTACCTGCGTTCGTTTTCGACTTACAAAGCACCCACTACACGCCTGGACCGATAAAATTGCTTGTAACTCATTTTATTCTTTTTTAACCCAGAAAATGCACCCCCTTGCACCGGTGACACTGGACTTACTAATCGAAATTACATTGATTTTACAATTGACGCCAAATTCAAATCATAGCAAGTAGGTATTTAAAATTCATAACTTAGTAAGTCGCTTGAGCTGCTAGGGTTTTAAATTTGTATTCTGACATACTATGTTTAGAATTTGTACTTCAAGGAAATTTTCGTAATCATGCCAAATTGCTTAGACTTGCTAAATGTTATTTTAAAAATTACGTATGAAACTGGGTGTTTTAAGGTAAACATCCTTTCTATACTGTTTAGTAAGGCGAAAAATGACAAAAACCGCTTTTTTCTCAAATCACCTGTTACTAGGTTTTGAATTTGGGCAGCCGACTTGTAAATAAATATTCTATAAGAAACATACTTATAGTTTTTAAAAACACTTTTGTACACATCTGTACTAAACTTGTTACACTATCCTACATATTTAAGAATATACCATAATGTACTACTACGCGGTCGCATTTTTGTAACCACCTAAACATGATCGGGTTACCACGGTCTTGCACTTCCTAATGACTTTTTATTTATTATCTAGTAAATTATTGCATGTACTGCGCTGAAATTTTGCAGGTATATAACTGAACTAGACAACTAATTATTGATGTATCATTCAGTTGATATATCCACAAACAGGGTTATCTGTGGCCAAATAACTCCACGCGCATCGAGACCGTAAACTGAATTGGTCATAACTTGTTAATTACACACAGGATACTAATGAAACTTCACATACATTTGAAGGCAGGTAAAAGCTACAAAATAACGTTTAATGTAAGTCTATAAAGTTCTTATTTAAGGTTAAGGTTTAGGACCTATTTAAGTGTTTTTATATTTAATGAAATAACTTTTCAACGGTTCAATAATTTCATTTTTTTATTGCACAACAAATTAAAACTAATTCTTAAAAGATCATGTACAAAAGATGATAAGAATCCGTTTGACCGTTTCAGAGATCCAGCAAAACCACAAACGTTACTCCAGCAGGATCTCGAATAACTTCGCAGCCGAAGAAAGAACAATTATAAAATTATTTGCAACATTTACCTCGTTTAGACAACTAATTATTTAGCTAATATTTATTTCAATATTCCCATTAAAAAGGAAAATGTCTGGCTGCAGTAACGTTACCCCAGCAGGAGTAGTTTTTTTTAAATAACTAAAAAACTAAGTGCAACAAATTTAAAAATGTGCGCAACAATTACAGAAGATAAACAACTAAAAATCTGTAAGATTAAAATTACTATTTTCGACATTATTTTGCTGGGGTAACGCACACCATACGGCAGTTAAGGTACTTATGGCAATCACTGCAAATGGACCAATACCACGTAAATTATTTACTACAAGGTGCCTACGCCCTGTTAACTTATTAGATACTGATTCGCGCATGAGGGCAAATTCCGCGCCGCTATCAAAAATGGTATTAATCGCTAAATTGCTCACACGAATAGGCATGGTACGCATAGTATTAAGTCTCAATTTACTGTGATTTATTTTATTTTTTATTTATTTTTATACAAAATTAACGTTTGATGTCAATTGCTTCTCGCGGCGAAAACAATTGTCAAACGTATGACCAGGCTTAGAACAGAACGTACAAGTGTGCGTTAACTAAATAAATACTTTTAAAAATTAAATAACACTTCAATAACAAATTAATTCATTAAATAAAACAAACAAAATCAAAGTAACTTTCTTACCGAGGTCTCTTCGACTCGAGCGCCGACAAACGAATGACCCGCTCTGTTTTTGATGCGTTTAATATTTGCGCCGATACGCCCATTCTGATGATAGGTGGTGCGTCCTTGCGCCTGCATCACATAATAATCTGAAATATATAATAAATAATTATTATTTTTTTATAAGAGGAGGGGTTCTAGATATAGCCGTTCGCTCCACGCGACGACATATAATAATGAGATTATCTGTGCATGCATTTATCAGTTTTATGTACCACTGTCGCTCCGCGCGACAACAGCTAAAAAATAATTATGTATGCATGCAAGTACATGCGAGTTTCATGTATTACTGTTCACTCAATGTGACAACAGTTAATCAATACATAAAATAGAAGATGTAATTACTGTCCGCTCCACGCGACAACAGTTTATTACTATAATTTACTAACTGCTCATTCCACATAACAGTTTATTAATATAATTCACTAACTGCTCGTTCCACATGACAACAGTTAAAATTCATTGTAATATAATTGTGTGTGTAAGGGGAGGATAGGTCGGTGAGAGTTTGATGCTGTAAAAATACAGAGGTCCTATGGGATATAGGGTTAAGGTCGATGCTGTGCTCTGGGCGGTCCTGAGCGCCGTGGTACACAGGGGACTATTATTCTTTCAGGATAGGATTATTGGTTATTGACTAATACGTCAAATAACATATTTTAGTTTGGTCATTGAACGGCTCCACACGTCAATTTTTTTTATAATTTGGTATGTGTGTTTTGTAATATAATGAATGTGTTTTAGAAAAGGTAAAACAATCATAAAATATGCTCACCGGATATAATTGTTCAAATATTCACGGGTGCCTCGGTTCGTGTGCGAGCCCTCGCCTGCTTGCTCGGCTGTAGCAGTGGTGGCAGCGGCGACACTAGTGTCACTGCGTGGTAGTGACACCGAAGTGGTGATGCTGGAAGGTCCAGCTTGCTGCTCTTCTGGGGGCGACACGGTTGCCTGAATGGCATCCAGTTGCGGGGCACGTCGCAGTTGGTCGTGTGCGACCTTGCGTGGGGCGCCCATGGTGACCAATAACCTTCTTCACAAGGTATCGGTCGTGGTCCAGAACTCTGTGAACTTCATAAGGCACACAACATTTTAAGTCCAAAGATGTTTGGTTGCTGGGGTGGGGTTATTTTTGATCAAAACAAAGTCTCCCCGTTGAAAATTATGAATTTTAGCTCGACCTTCTAACCTGATTTAATCTTTGGCTGATCTTTCAGTCATCCTTTTTGTCGTTGCAGTGTTACAGCTAGGATTTCAAGCTCGTACGAGTGGTACCTACTTTAGGTGTCTGTTGTACGCATACTGAAATATGCTACCACATGTTGACGGCCATTAATTATCTGCACTAAAATAGACCCAAATCCAAGAGAACTAGCGTCGGTAAAATGATCTTTTAAGAATAAGTTTTAATTTGTTGTGCAATAAAAAAAATGAAATTATTGAACCGTTGAAAAGTTATTTCATTAAATATAAAAACACTTAAATAGGTCCTAACACCTTAAATAAGAACTTTAAAGACTTACATTAAACGTTATTTGTAGCTTTTGCCTGCCTTCAAATGTATGTGAAGTTTCATTAGTATCTTGTGTGTAATAAACAAGTTATGACCAATTCAGTTTACGGTATCAATGCGTGTGGAGTTATTTGGCCACAGATAACCCTGTATGTGGATATATCAACTGAATGATAAGTCAATAATTAGTTGCTTAGATAGATAGATAGATAGAGAATTCTTTATTGTACACAAAGAAGAAGTACATAATTGTGATACACAGTCTAATTGAAACATGCACAATGGGCAGTTTCAATTAGACCTAGTTCAGTTATATACCTGCAAAATTTCAGCGCAGTACATGCAATAATTTACGAGATAATAAATAAAAAGTCATAAGGAAGTACATGACCGTGGTAACCCGGCCATGTTTAGTTGGTTACAAAAAAAGCGACCACGTAGTACATTATGGTATCTTCTAAAATGTTTAGTATCATACACCTTACAAGTTCGGTACAGACGCGTACACTGTTAAATATCGATTAAATAGTAGATGACAATATAATTTTTACAGTATTTTAAATTTGATGTATTTAAGAGAAAGTGTAAGTTAATTGAAATCATTAATTTTAAAAAATAATGGAGAATGCCATAAAAGCGAAATTGATATCTCTTATATATACATCTGTTATTGTTTTAAGTTAAATTAATATTTTATTGAGAAAGTGTAAGATAACTAAATTAATTCATCTAAAAACAAAATGGAAAATGCCATAAAAGCAGAATTGCTACCTACCTATAATATTTATCTGTTATTGTTTTTAAGTTAAATGAATGTAAAAAAGTTCTGCAGAATTTGTGTAATGAACCTGTAAATAAATATTCTATAAGAAACATACTTATATTTTTTCAAAACACTTTTGTACACATCTGTACTAAACTTGTTACACTATCCTACATATTTAAGAATATACCATAATGTACTACGCGGTTGCATTTTTGTAACCACCTAAACATGGTCGGGTTACCAAGGTCTTGCACTTCCTAATGACTTTTTATTTATTATCTAGTAAATTATTGCATGTACCTACTGCGCTGAAATTTTGCAGGTATATAACTGAACTAGACAACTAATTATTGATGTATCATTCAGTTGATATATCCACAAACAGGGTTATCTGTGGCCAAATAACTCCACGCGCATCGAGACCGTAAACTGAATTGGTCATAACTTGTTAATTACACACAGGATACTAATGAAACTTCACATACATTTGAAGGCAGGTAAAAGCTACAAAATAACGTTTAATGTAAGTCTATAAAGTTCTTATTTAAGGTTAAGGTTTAGGACCTATTTAAGTGTTTTTATATTTAATGAAATAACTTTTCAACGGTTCAATAATTTCATTTTTTTATTGCACAACAAATTAAAACTAATTCTTAAAAGATCATGTACAAAAGATGATAAGAATCCGTTTGACCGTTTCAGAGATCCAGCAAAACCACAAACGTTACTCCAGCAGGATCTCGAATAACTTCGCAGCCGAAGAAAGAACAATTATAAAATTATTTGCAACATTTACCTCGTTTAGACAACTAATTATTTAGCTAATATTTATTTCAATATTCCCATTAAAAAGGAAAATGTCTGGCTGCAGTAACGTTACCCCAGCAGGAATAGTTTTTTTTAAATAACTAAAAAACTAAGTGCAACAAATTTGAAAATGTGCGCAACAATTACAGAAGATAAACAACTAAAAATCTGTAAGATTAAAATTACTATTTTCGACATTATTTTGCTGGAGTAACGCACACCATACGGCAGTTAAGGTACTTATGGCAATCACTGCAAATGGACCAATACCACGTAAATTATTTACTACAAGGTGCCTACGCCCTGTTAACTTATTAGATACTGATTCGCGCATGAGGGCAAATTCCGCGCCGCTATCAAAAATGGTATTAATCGCTAAATTGCTCACACGAATAGGCATGGTACGCATAGTATTAAGTCTCAATTTACTGTGATTTATTTTATTTTTTATTTATTTTTATACAAAATTAACGTTTGATGTCAATTGCTTCTCGCGGCGAAAACAATTGTCAAACGTATGACCAGGCTTAGAACAGAACGTACAAGTGTGCGTTAACTAAATAAATACTTTTAAAAATTAAATAACACTTCAATAACAAATTAATTCATTAAATAAAACAAACAAAATCAGAGTAACTTTCTTACCGAGGTCTCTTCGACTCGAGCGCCGACAAACGAATGACCCGCTCTGTTTTTGATGCGTTTAATATTTGCGCCGATACGCCCATTCTGATGATAGGTGGTGCGTCCTTGCGCCTGCATCACATAATAATCTGAAATATATAATAAATAATTATTATTTTTTTATAAGAGGGGTTCTAGATAAAGCCGTTCGCTCCACGCGACGACATATAATAATGAGATTATCTGTGCATGCATTTATCAGTTTTATGTACCACTGTCGCTCCGCGCGACAACAGCTAAGAAATAATTATGTATGCATGCAAGTACATGCGAGTTTCATGTATTACTGTTCACTCAATGTGACAACAGTTAATCAATACATAAAATAGAAGATGTAATTACTGTCCGCTCCACGCGACAACAGTTTATTACTATAATTTACTAACTGCTCATTCCACATAACAGTTTATTAATGTAATTCACTAACTGCTCGTTCCACATGACAACAGTTAAAATTCATTGTAATATAATTGTGTGTGTAAGGGGAGGATAGGTCGGTGAGAGGTTGATGCTGTAAGAATACAGAGGTCCTATGGGATATAGGGTTAAGGTCGATGCTGTGCTCTGGGCGGTCCTGAGCGCCGTGGTACACAGGGGACTATTATGCTTTCAGGATAGGATTATTGGTTATTGACTAATACGTCAAATAACATATTTTAGTTTGGTCATTGAACGGCTCCACACGTCAATATATTTTATAATTTGGTATGTGTGTTTTGTAATGTAATGAATGTGTTTTAGAAAAGGTAAAACAATCATGAAATATGCTCACCGGATATAATTGTTCAATTATTCACGGGTGCCTCGGTTCGTGTGCGAGCCCTCGCCCGCTTGCTCGGCAGTAGCAGTGGTGGCAGCGGCGACACCAGTGTCACTGCGTGGTAGTGACACCGAAGTGGCGATGCTGGAAGGTCCAGCTTGCTGCTCTTCTGGGGGCGACACGGTTGCCTGAATGGCATCCAGTTGCGGGGCACGTCGCAGTTGGTCGTGTGCGACCTTGCGTGGGCGCCCATGGTGACCAATAACCTTCATCACAAGGTATCGGTCGTGGTCCAGAACTCTGTGAACTTCATAAGGCACACAACATTTTAAGTCCAAAGATGTTTGGTTCCTGGGGTTATTTTTGATCAAAACAAAGTCTCCCCGTTGAAAATTATGAATTTTAGCTCGACCTTCTAACCTGATTTAATCTTTGGCTGATCTTTCAGTCATCCTTTTTGTCGTTGCAGTGTTACAGCTAGGATTTCAAGCTCGTACGAGTGGTACCTACTTTAGGTGTCTGTTGTACGCATACTGAAATATGCTACCACATGTTGACGGCCATTAATTATCTGCACTAAAATAGACCCAAATCCAAGAGAACTAGCGTCGGTAAAAAGTTCAATGGGCTCACCTTCTGACGTGCCTTTTTGTGAATGTGAGTCCACTGCCACTTGACGCCTTTCTTAGTAAGATAGTACAAGGGAACCATTGTACGTGCAAAATCAGGGATAAACAAAAATTTGTATTTGTAAAGCAAGGTAAGCAATTGACTAATATCTGATTCATCGGTTAAACCGTGAATTAAATAACAAAATAATGAATTATTTTCTCTAATGTGCATTATTCGAGGTTGGGATATCAAGGAGCACTATTTTGAGTTACGATTACACTTAACCCCGTATCGTGAAGTACAATAGCACCAATAAGTACGTCACACGTAATTTCATAATCAGGCAAGATGTGAAACAACATTTCTACGTCAATATTATCAATAACGCATACGGCAGTGTGCGTTACCCCAGAAAAATAATGTTGAAAATAGTAATTTTAATCTTACAGATTTTTAGTTGTCCATCTTCTGTAATTGTTGCGCACATTTTTAAATTTGTTGCACTTATAGTTTTTTAGTTATTAAAAAAAACTATTCCTGCTGGGGTAACGTTACTGCAGCCAGACATTTTCCTTTATAATGGGAATATTGAAATAAATATTAGCTAAATAATTAGTTGTCTAAACGAGGTAAATGTTGCAAATAATTTTGTAATTGTTCTTTCTTCGGCTGCGAAGTTATTTGAGATCCTGCTGGAGTAACGTTTGAGGTTTTGCTGCATCTCTGAAACGGTCAAGCGGATTCTTATCATCGTTTGTACATGATCTTTTAAGAATTAGTTTTAATTTGTTGTGCAATAAAAAAAATGAAATTATTGAACCGTTGAAAAGTTATTTCATTAAATATAAAAACACTTAAATAGGTCCTAACACCTTAAATAAGAACTTTAAAGACTTACATTAAACGTTATTTGTAGCTTTTGCCTGCCTTCAAATGTATGTGAAGTTTCATTAGTATCTTGTGTGTAATAAACAAGTTATGACCAATTCAGTTTACGGTATCAATGCGTGTGGAGTTATTTGGCCACAGATAACCCTGTATGTGGATATATCAACTGAATGATAAGTCAATAATTAGTTGCTTAGATAGATAGATAGATACATAGATAGATAGATAATTCTTTATTGTACACAAAGAAGAAGTACATAATTGTGATACACAGTCTAATTGAAACATGCACAATGGGCAGTTTCAATTAGACTTAGTTCAGTTATATACCTGCAAAATTTCAGCGCAGTACATGCAATAATTTACGAGATAATAAATAAAAAGTCATAAGGAAGTACATGACCGTGGTAACCCGGCCATGTTTAGTTGGTTACAAAAAAAGCGACCACGTAGTACATTATGGTATCTTCTAAAATGTTTAGTATCATACACCTTACAAGTTCGGTACAGACGCGTACACTGTTAAATATCGATTAAATAGTAGATGACAATATAATTTTTACAGTATTTTAAATTTGATTTATTTAAGAGAAAGTGTAAGTTAATTGAAATCATTAATTTTAAAAAATAATGGAGAATGCCATAAAAGCGAAATTGATATCTCTTATATATACATCTGTTATTGTTTTAAGTTAAATTAATATTTTATTGAGAAAGTGTAAGATAACTAAATTAATTCATCTAAAAACAAAATAGAAAATGCCATAAAAGCAGAATTGCTACCTACCTATAATATTTATCTGTTATTGTTTTTAAGTTAAATGAATGTAAAAAAGTTCTGCAGAATTTGTGTAATGAACCTGTAAATAAATATTCTATAAGAAACATACTTATATTTTTTCAAAACACTTTTGTACACATCTGTACTAAACTTGTTACACTATCCTACATATTTAAGAATATACCATAATGTACTACGCGGTTGCATTTTTGTAACCACCTAAACATGGTCGGGTTACCAAGGTCTTGCACTTCCTAATGACTTTTTATTTATTATCTAGTAAATTATTGCATGTACTGCGCTGAAATTTTGCAGGTATATAACTGAACTAGACAACTAATTATTGATGTATCATTCAGTTGATATATCCACAAACAGGGTTATCTGTGGCCAAATAACTCCACGCGCATCGAGACCGTAAACTGAATTGGTCATAACTTGTTAATTACACACAGGATACTAATGAAACTTCACATACATTTGAAGACAGGTAAAAGCTACAAATAACGTTTAATGTAAGTCTATAAAGTTCTTATTTAAGGTTAAGGTTTAGGACCGATTTAAGTGTTTTTATATTTAATGAAATAACTTTTCAACGGTTCAATAATTTCATTTTTTTTATTGCACAACAAATTAAAACTAATTCTTAAAAGATCATGTACAAAAGATGATAAGAATCCGTTTGACCGTTTCAGAGATCCAGCAAAACCACAAACGTTACTCCAGCAGGATCTCGAATAACTTCGCAGCCGAAGAAAGAACAATTATAAAATTATTTGCAACATTTACCTCGTTTAGACAACTAATTATTTAGCTAATATTTATTTCAATATTCCCATTAAAAAGGAAAATGTCTGGCTGCAGTAACGTTACCCCAGCAGGAATAGTTTTTTTTAAATAACTAAAAAACTAAGTGCAACAAATTTGAAAATGTGCGCAACAATTACAGAAGATAAACAACTAAAAATCTGTAAGATTAAAATTACTATTTTCGACATTATTTTGCTGGGGTAACGCACACCATACGGCAGTTAAGGTACTTATGGCAATCACTGCAAATGGACCAATACCACGTAAATTATTTACTACAAGGTGCCTACGCCCTGTTAACTTATTAGATACTGATTCGCGCATGAGGGCAAATTCCGCGCCGCTATCAAAAATGGTATTAATCGCTAAATTGCTCACACGAATAGGCATGGTACGCATAGTATTAAGTCTCAATTTACTGTGATTTTTTTATTTTTTATTTATTTTTATACAAAATTAACGTTTGATGTCAATTGCTTCTCGCGGCGAAAACAATTGTCAAACGTATGACCAGGCTTAGAACAGAACGTACAAGTGTGCGTTAACTAAATAAATACTTTTAAAAATTAAATAACACTTCAATAACAAATTAATTCATTAAATAAAACAAACAAAATCAGAGTAACTTTCTTACCGAGGTCTCTTCGACTCGAGCGCCGACAAACGAATGACCCGCTCTGTTTTTGATGCGTTTAATATTTGCGCCGATACGCCCATTCTGATGATAGGTGGTGCGTCCTTGCGCCTGCATCACATAATAATCTGAAATATATAATAAATAATTATTATTTTTTTATAAGAGGAGGGGTTCTAGATATAGCCGTTCGCTCCACGCGACGACATATAATAATGAGATTATCTGTGCATGCATTTATCAGTTTTATGTACCACTGTCGCTCCGCGCGACAACAGCTAAGAAATAATTATGTATGCATGCAAGTACATGCGAGTTTCATGTATTACTGTTCACTCAATGTGACAACAGTTAATCAATACATAAAATAGAAGATGTAATTACTGTCCGCTCCACGCGACAACAGTTTATTACTATAATTTACTAACTGCTCATTCCACATAACAGTTTATTAATATAATTCACTAACTGCTCGTTCCACATGACAACAGTTAAAATTCATTGTAATATAATTGTGTGTGTAAGGGGAGGATAGGTCGGTGAGAGGTTGATGCTGTAAAAATACAGAGGTCCTATGGGATATAGGGTTAAGGTCGATGCTGTGCTCTGGGCGGTCCTGAGCGCCGTGGTACACAGGGGACTATTATTCTTTCAGGATAGGATTATTGGTTATTGACTAATACGTCAAATAACATATTTTAGTTTGGTCATTGAACGGCTCCACACGTCAATTTTTTTTATAATTTGGTATGTGTGTTTTGTAATGTAAAGAATGTGTTTTAGAAAAGGTAAAACAATCATAAAATATGCTCACCGGATATAATTGTTCAATTATTCACGGGTGCCTCGGTTCGTGTGCGAGCCCTCGCCTGCTTGCTCGGCAGTAGCAGTGGTGGCAGCGGCGACACTAATGTCACTCCGTGGTAGTGACACCGAAGTGGCGATGCTGGAAGGTCCAGCTTGCTGCTCTTCTGGGGGCGACACGGTTGCCTGAATGGCATCCAGTTGCGGGGCACGTCGCAGTTGGTCGTGTGCGACCTTGCGTGGGCGCCCATGGTGACCAATAACCTTCTTCACAAGGTATCGGTCGTGGTCCAGAACTCTGTGAACTTCATAAGGCACACAACATTTTAAGTCCAAAGATGTTTAGTTCCTGTGGTTATTTTTGATCAAAACAAAGTCTCCCCGTTGAAAATTATGAATTTTAGCTCGACCTTCTAACCTGATTTAATCTTTGGCTGATCTTTCAGTCATCCTTTTTGTCGTTGCAGTGTTACAGCTAGGATTTCAAGCTCGTACGAGTGGTACCTACTTTAGGTGTCTGTTGTACGCATACTGAAATATGCTACCACATGTTGACGGCCATTAATTATCTGCACTAAAATAGACCCAAATCCAAGAGAACTAGCGTCGGTAAAATGATCTTTTAAGAATTAGTTTTAATTTGTTGTGCAATAAAAAAAATGAAATTATTGAACCGTTGAAAAGTTATTTCATTAAATATAAAAACACTTAAATAGGTCCTAACACCTTAAATAAGAACTTTAAAGACTTACATTAAACGTTATTTGTATGCGTGTGGAGTTATTTGGCCACAGATAACCCTGTATGTGGATATATCAACTGAATGATAAGTCAATAATTAGTTGCTTAGATAGATAGATAGATAGATAGATAGATAGATAATTCTTTATTGTACACAAAGAAGAAGTACATAATTGTGATACACAGTCTAATTGAAACATGCACAATGGGCAGTTTCAATTAGACTTAGTTCAGTTATATACCTGCAAAATTTCAGCGCAGTACATGCAATAATTTACGAGATAATAAATAAAAAGTCATAAGGAAGTACATGACCGTGGTAACCCGGCCATGTTTAGTTGGTTACAAAAAAAGCGACCACGTAGTACATTATGGTATCTTCTAAAATGTTTAGTATCATACACCTTACAAGTTCGGTACAGACGCGTACACTGTTAAATATCGATTAAATAGTAGATGACAATATAATTTTTACAGTATTTTAAATTTGATGTATTTAAGAGAAAGTGTAAGTTAATTGAAATCATTAATTTTAAAAAATAATGGAGAATGCCATAAAAGCGAAATTGATATCTCTTATATATACATCTGTTATTGTTTTAAGTTAAATTAATATTTTATTGAGAAAGTGTAAGATAACTAAATTAATTCATCTAAAAACAAAATGGAAATTGCCATAAAAGCAGAATTGCTACCTACCTATAATATTTATCTGTTATTGTTTTTAAGTTAAATGAATGTAAAAAAGTTCTGCAGAATTTGTGTAATGAACCTGTAAATAAATATTCTATAAGAAACATACTTATATTTTTTCAAAACACTTTTGTACACATCTGTACTAAACTTGTTACACTATCCTACATATTTAAGAATATACCATAATGTACTACGCGGTTGCATTTTTGTAACCACCTAAACATGGTCGGGTTACCAAGGTCTTGCACTTCCTAATGACTTTTTATTTATTATCTAGTAAATTATTGCATGTACCTACTGCGCTGAAATTTTGCAGGTATATAACTGAACTAGACAACTAATTATTGATGTATCATTCAGTTGATATATCCACAAACAGGGTTATCTGTGGCCAAATAACTCCACGCGCATCGAGACCGTAAACTGAATTGGTCATAACTTGTTAATTACACACAGGATACTAATGAAACTTCACATACATTTGAAGGCAGGTAAAAGCTACAAAATAACGTTTAATGTAAGTCTATAAAGTTCTTATTTAAGGTTAAGGTTTAGGACCTATTTAAGTGTTTTTATATTTAATGAAATAACTTTTCAACGGTTCAATAATTTCATTTTTTTATTGCACAACAAATTAAAACTAATTCTTAAAAGATCATGTACAAAAGATGATAAGAATCCGTTTGACCGTTTCAGAGATCCAGCAAAACCACAAACGTTACTCCAGCAGGATCTCGAATAACTTCGCAGCCGAAGAAAGAACAATTATAAAATTATTTGCAACATTTACCTCGTTTAGACAACTAATTATTTAGCTAATATTTATTTCAATATTCCCATTAAAAAGGAAAATGTCTGGCTGCAGTAACGTTACCCCAGCAGGAATAGTTTTTTTTAAATAACTAAAAAACTAAGTGCAACAAATTTGAAAATGTGCGCAACAATTACAGAAGATAAACAACTAAAAATCTGTAAGATTAAAATTACTATTTTCGACATTATTTTGCTGGAGTAACGCACACCATACGGCAGTTAAGGTACTTATGGCAATCACTGCAAATGGACCAATACCACGTAAATTATTTACTACAAGGTGCCTACGCCCTGTTAACTTATTAGATACTGATTCGCGCATGAGGGCAAATTCCGCGCCGCTATCAAAAATGGTATTAATCGCTAAATTGCTCACACGAATAGGCATGGTACGCATAGTATTAAGTCTCAATTTACTGTGATTTATTTTATTTTTTATTTATTTTTATACAAAATTAACGTTTGATGTCAATTGCTTCTCGCGGCGAAAACAATTGTCAAACGTATGACCAGGCTTAGAACAGAACGTACAAGTGTGCGTTAACTAAATAAATACTTTTAAAAATTAAATAACACTTCAATAACAAATTAATTCATTAAATAAAACAAACAAAATCAGAGTAACTTTCTTACCGAGGTCTCTTCGACTCGAGCGCCGACAAACGAATGACCCGCTCTGTTTTTGATGCGTTTAATATTTGCGCCGATACGCCCATTCTGATGATAGGTGGTGCGTCCTTGCGCCTGCATCACATAATAATCTGAAATATATAATAAATAATTATTATTTTTTTATAAGAGGGGTTCTAGATAAAGCCGTTCGCTCCACGCGACGACATATAATAATGAGATTATCTGTGCATGCATTTATCAGTTTTATGTACCACTGTCGCTCCGCGCGACAACAGCTAAGAAATAATTATGTATGCATGCAAGTACATGCGAGTTTCATGTATTACTGTTCACTCAATGTGACAACAGTTAATCAATACATAAAATAGAAGATGTAATTACTGTCCGCTCCACGCGACAACAGTTTATTACTATAATTTACTAACTGCTCATTCCACATAACAGTTTATTAATGTAATTCACTAACTGCTCGTTCCACATGACAACAGTTAAAATTCATTGTAATATAATTGTGTGTGTAAGGGGAGGATAGGTCGGTGAGAGGTTGATGCTGTAAGAATACAGAGGTCCTATGGGATATAGGGTTAAGGTCGATGCTGTGCTCTGGGCGGTCCTGAGCGCCGTGGTACACAGGGGACTATTATGCTTTCAGGATAGGATTATTGGTTATTGACTAATACGTCAAATAACATATTTTAGTTTGGTCATTGAACGGCTCCACACGTCAATATATTTTATAATTTGGTATGTGTGTTTTGTAATGTAATGAATGTGTTTTAGAAAAGGTAAAACAATCATGAAATATGCTCACCGGATATAATTGTTCAATTATTCACGGGTGCCTCGGTTCGTGTGCGAGCCCTCGCCCGCTTGCTCGGCAGTAGCAGTGGTGGCAGCGGCGACACCAGTGTCACTGCGTGGTAGTGACACCGAAGTGGCGATGCTGGAAGGTCCAGCTTGCTGCTCTTCTGGGGGCGACACGGTTGCCTGAATGGCATCCAGTTGCGGGGCACGTCGCAGTTGGTCGTGTGCGACCTTGCGTGGGCGCCCATGGTGACCAATAACCTTCATCACAAGGTATCGGTCGTGGTCCAGAACTCTGTGAACTTCATAAGGCACACAACATTTTAAGTCCAAAGATGTTTGGTTCCTGGGGTTATTTTTGATCAAAACAAAGTCTCCCCGTTGAAAATTATGAATTTTAGCTCGACCTTCTAACCTGATTTAATCTTTGGCTGATCTTTCAGTCATCCTTTTTGTCGTTGCAGTGTTACAGCTAGGATTTCAAGCTCGTACGAGTGGTACCTACTTTAGGTGTCTGTTGTACGCATACTGAAATATGCTACCACATGTTGACGGCCATTAATTATCTGCACTAAAATAGACCCAAATCCAAGAGAACTAGCGTCGGTAAAAAGTTCAATGGGCTCACCTTCTGACGTGCCTTTTTGTGAATGTGAGTCCACTGCCACTTGACGCCTTTCTTAGTAAGATAGTACAAGGGAACCATTGTACGTGCAAAATCAGGGATAAACAAAAATTTGTATTTGTAAAGCAAGGTAAGCAATTGACTAATATCTGATTCATCGGTTAAACCGTGAATTAAATAACAAAATAATGAATTATTTTCTCTAATGTGCATTATTCGAGGTTGGGATATCAAGGAGCACTATTTTGAGTTACGATTACACTTAACCCCGTATCGTGAAGTACAATAGCACCAATAAGTACGTCACACGTAATTTCATAATCAGGCAAGATGTGAAACAACATTTCTACGTCAATATTATCAATAACGCATACGGCAGTGTGCGTTACCCCAGAAAAATAATGTTGAAAATAGTAATTTTAATCTTACAGATTTTTAGTTGTCCATCTTCTGTAATTGTTGCGCACATTTTTAAATTTGTTGCACTTATAGTTTTTTAGTTATTAAAAAAAACTATTCCTGCTGGGGTAACGTTACTGCAGCCAGACATTTTCCTTTATAATGGGAATATTGAAATAAATATTAGCTAAATAATTAGTTGTCTAAACGAGGTAAATGTTGCAAATAATTTTGTAATTGTTCTTTCTTCGGCTGCGAAGTTATTTGAGATCCTGCTGGAGTAACGTTTGAGGTTTTGCTGCATCTCTGAAACGGTCAAGCGGATTCTTATCATCGTTTGTACATGATCTTTTAAGAATTAGTTTTAATTTGTTGTGCAATAAAAAAAATGAAATTATTGAACCGTTGAAAAGTTATTTCATTAAATATAAAAACACTTAAATAGGTCCTAACACCTTAAATAAGAACTTTAAAGACTTACATTAAACGTTATTTGTAGCTTTTGCCTGCCTTCAAATGTATGTGAAGTTTCATTAGTATCCTGTGTGTAATAAACAAGTTATGACCAATTCAGTTTACGGTATCAATGCGTGTGGAGTTATTTGGCCACAGATAACCCTGTATGTGGATATATCAACTGAATGATAAGTCAATAATTAGTTGCTTAGATAGATAGATAGATAGAGAATTCTTTATTGTACACAAAGAAGAAGTACATAATTGTGATACACAGTCTAATTGAAACATGCACAATGGGCAGTTTCAATTAGACCTAGTTCAGTTATATACCTGCAAAATTTCAGCGCAGTACATGCAATAATTTACGAGATAATAAATAAAAAGTCATAAGGAAGTACATGACCGTGGTAACCCGGCCATGTTTAGTTGGTTACAAAAAAAGCGACCACGTAGTACATTATGGTATCTTCTAAAATGTTTAGTATCATACACCTTACAAGTTCGGTACAGACGCGTACACTGTTAAATATCGATTAAATAGTAGATGACAATATAATTTTTACAGTATTTTAAATTTGATGTATTTAAGAGAAAGTGTAAGTTAATTGAAATCATTAATTTTAAAAAATAATGGAGAATGCCATAAAAGCGAAATTGATATCTCTTATATATACATCTGTTATTGTTTTAAGTTAAATTAATATTTTATTGAGAAAGTGTAAGATAACTAAATTAATTCATCTAAAAACAAAATGGAAAATGCCATAAAAGCAGAATTGCTACCTACCTATAATATTTATCTGTTATTGTTTTTAAGTTAAATGAATGTAAAAAAGTTCTGCAGAATTTGTGTAATGAACCTGTAAATAAATATTCTATAAGAAACATACTTATATTTTTTCAAAACACTTTTGTACACATCTGTACTAAACTTGTTACACTATCCCACATATTTAAGAATATACCATAATGTACTACGCGGTTGCATTTTTGTAACCACCTAAACATGGTCGGGTTACCAAGGTCTTGCACTTCCTAATGACTTTTTATTTATTATCTAGTAAATTATTGCATGTACCTACTGCGCTGAAATTTTGCAGGTATATAACTGAACTAGACAACTAATTATTGATGTATCATTCAGTTGATATATCCACAAACAGGGTTATCTGTGGCCAAATAACTCCACGCGCATCGAGACCGTAAACTGAATTGGTCATAACTTGTTAATTACACACAGGATACTAATGAAACTTCACATACATTTGAAGGCAATTAAAAGCTACAAAATAACGTTTAATGCAATAATTTACGAGATAATAAATAAAAAGTCATAAGGAAGTTCATGACCGTGGTAACCCGGCCATGTTTAGTTGGTTACAAAAAAAGCGACCACGTAGTACATTATGGTATCTTCTAAAATGTTTAGTATCATTTACCTTACAAGTTCGGTACAGACGCGTACACTGTTAAATATCGATTAAATAGTAGATGACAATATAATTTTTACAATATTTTAAATTTGATTTATTTAAGAGAAAGTGTTAGTTAATTGAAATCATTAATTTTAAAAATAATGGAGAATGCCATAAAAGCGAAATTGATATCTCTTATATATACATCTGTTATTGTTTTAAGTTTATAATATTTTATTGAGAAAGTGTAAGATAACTAAATTAATTCATCTAAAAACAAAATGGAAAATGCCATAAAAGCAGAATTGCTACCTACCTATAATATTTATCTGTTATTGTTTTTAAGTTAAATGAATGTAAAAAAGTTCTGCAGAATTTGTGTAATGAACCTGTAAATAAATATTCTATAAGAAACATACTTATATTTTTTCAAAACACTTTTGTACACATCTGTACTAAACTTGTTACACTATCCTACATATTTAAGAATATACCATAATGTACTACGCGGTTGCATTTTTGTAACCACCTAAACATGGTCGGGTTACCAAGGTCTTGCACTTCCTAATGACTTTTTATTTATTATCTAGTAAATAATTGCATGTACCTACTGCGCTGAAATTTTGCAGGTATATAACTGAACTAGACAACTAATTATTGATGTATCATTCAGTTGATATATCCACAAACAGGGTTATCTGTGGCCAAATAACTCCACGCGCATCGAGACCGTAAACTGAATTGGTCATAACTTGTTAATTACACACAGGATACTAATGAAACTTCACATACATTTGAAGACAGGTAAAAGCTACAAATAACGTTTAATGTAAGTCTATAAAGTTCTTATTTAAGGTTAAGGTTTAGGACCGATTTAAGTGTTTTTATATTTAATGAAATAACTTTTCAACGGTTCAATAATTTCATTTTTTTATTGCACAACAAATTAAAACTAATTCTTAAAAGATCATGTACAAAAGATGATAAGAATCCGTTTGACCGTTTCAGAGATCCAGCAAAACCACAAACGTTACTCCAGCAGGATCTCGAATAACTTCGCAGCCGAAGAAAGAACAATTATAAAATTATTTGCAACATTTACCTCGTTTAGACAACTAATTATTTAGCTAATATTTATTTCAATATTCCCATTAAAAAGGAAAATGTCTGGCTGCAGTAACGTTACCCCAGCAGGAATAGTTTTTTTTAAATAACTAAAAAACTAAGTGCAACAAATTTAAAAATGTGCGCAACAATTACAGAAGATAAACAACTAAAAATCTGAAAGATTAAAATTACTATTTTCGACATTATTTTGCTGGGGTAACGCACACCATACGGCAGTTAAGGTACTTATGGCAATCACTGCAAATGGACCAATACCACGTAAATTATTTACTACAAGGTGCCTACGCCCTGTTAACTTATTAGATACTGATTCGCGCATGAGGGCAAATTCCGCGCCGCTATCAAAAATGGTATTAATCGCTAAATTACTCACACGAATAGGCATGGTACGCATAGTATTAAGTCTCAATTTACTGTGATTTATTTTATTTTTTATTTATTTTTATACAAAATTAACGTTTGATGTCAATTGCTTCTCGCGGCGAAAACAATTGTCAAACGTATGACCAGGCTTAGAACAGAACGTACAAGTGTGCGTTAGCTAAATAAATACTTTTAAAAATTAAATAACACTTCAATAACAAATTAATTCATTAAATAAAACAAACAAAATCAAAGTAACTTTCTTACCGAGGTCTCTTCGACTCGAGCGCCGTTAAACGAATGACCCGCTCTGTTTTTGATGCGTTTAATATTTGCGCCGATACGCCCATTCTGATGATAGGTGGTGCGTCCTTGCGCCTGCATCACATAATAATCTGAAATATATAATAAATAATTATTATTTTTTTATAAGAGGGGTTCTAGATAAAGCCGTTCGCTCCACGCGACGACATATAATAATGAGATTATCTGTGCATGCATTTATCAGTTTTATGTACCACTGTCGCTCCGCGCGACAACAGCTAAGAAATAATTATGTATGCATGCAAGTACATGCGAGTTTCATGTATTACTGTTCACTCAATGTGACAACAGTTAATCAATACATAAAATAGAAGATGTAATTACTGTCCGCTCCACGCGACAACAGTTTATTACTATAATTTACTAACTGCTCATTCCACATAACAGTTTATTAATGTAATTCACTAACTGCTCGTTCCACATGACAACAGTTAAAATTCATTGTAATATAATTGTGTGTGTAAGGGGAGGATAGGTCGGTGAGAGGTTGATGCTGTAAGAATACAGAGGTCCTATGGGATATAGGGTTAAGGTCGATGCTGTGCTCTGGGCGGTCCTGAGCGCCGTGGTACACAGGGGACTATTATGCTTTCAGGATAGGATTATTGGTTATTGACTAATACGTCAAATAACATATTTTAGTTTGGTCATTGAACGGCTCCACACGTCAATATATTTTATAATTTGGTATGTGTGTTTTGTAATGTAATGAATGTGTTTTAGAAAAGGTAAAACAATCATGAAATATGCTCACCGGATATAATTGTTCAATTATTCACGGGTGCCTCGGTTCGTGTGCGAGCCCTCGCCCGCTTGCTCGGCAGTAGCAGTGGTGGCAGCGGCGACACCAGTGTCACTGCGTGGTAGTGACACCGAAGTGGCGATGCTGGAAGGTCCAGCTTGCTGCTCTTCTGGGGGCGACACGGTTGCCTGAATGGCATCCAGTTGCGGGGCACGTCGCAGTTGGTCGTGTGCGACCTTGCGTGGGCGCCCATGGTGACCAATAACCTTCTTCACAAGGTATCGGTCGTGGTCCAGAACTCTGTGAACTTCATAAGGCACACAACATTTTAAGTCCAAAGATGTTTGGTTCCTGGGGTTATTTTTGATCAAAACAAAGTCTCCCCGTTGAAAATTATGAATTTTAGCTCGACCTTCTAACCTGATTTAATCTTTGGCTGATCTTTCAGTCATCCTTTTTGTCGTTGCAGTGTTACAGCTAGGATTTCAAGCTCGTACGAGTGGTACCTACTTTAGGTGTCTGTTGTACGCATACTGAAATATGCTACCACATGTTGACGGCCATTAATTATCTGCACTAAAATAGACCCAAATCCAAGAGAACTAGCGTCGGTAAAAAGTTCAATGGGCTCACCTTCTGACGTGCCTTTTTGTGAATGTGAGTCCACTGCCACTTGACGCCTTTCTTAGTAAGATAGTACAAGGGAACCATTGTACGTGCAAAATCAGGGATAAACAAAAATTTGTATTTGTAAAGCAAGGTAAGCAATTGACTAATATCTGATTCATCGGTTAAACCGTGAATTAAATAACAAAATAATGAATTATTTTCTCTAATGTGCATTATTCGAGGTTGGGATATCAAGGAGCACTATTTTGAGTTACGATTACACTTAACCCCGTATCGTGAAGTACAATAGCACCAATAAGTACGTCACACGTAATTTCATAATCAGGCAAGATGTGAAACAACATTTCTACGTCAATATTATCAATAACGCATACGGCAGTGTGCGTTACCCCAGAAAAATAATGTTGAAAATAGTAATTTTAATCTTACAGATTTTTAGTTGTCCATCTTCTGTAATTGTTGCGCACATTTTTAAATTTGTTGCACTTATAGTTTTTTAGTTATTAAAAAAAACTATTCCTGCTGGGGTAACGTTACTGCAGCCAGACATTTTCCTTTATAATGGGAATATTGAAATAAATATTAGCTAAATAATTAGTTGTCTAAACGAGGTTAATGTTGCAAATAATTTTGTAATTGTTCTTTCTTCGGCTGCGAAGTTATTTGAGATCCTGCTGGAGTAACGTTTGAGGTTTTGCTGCATCTCTGAAACGGTCAAGCGGATTCTTATCATCGTTTGTACATGATCTTTTAAGAATTAGTTTTAATTTGTTGTGCAATAAAAAAAATGAAATTATTGAACCGTTGAAAAGTTATTTCATTAAATATAAAAACACTTAAATAGGTCCTAACACCTTAAATAAGAACTTTAAAGACTTACATTAAACGTTATTTGTAGCTTTTGCCTGCCTTCAAATGTATGTGAAGTTTCATTAGTATCCTGTGTGTAATAAACAAGTTATGACCAATTCACAACTCTTTTGTGCCAGCCGAAGCTAGACGAACCATTACTTGGTTTTAGCGCCATCTATGCGTTACTTATTCACATAATCGCATACAGTACGTTTGAATTAAGATCAACTCATTACTGTCGAGAGATGACGCATTGTTCGAGTCCTGCTGGATTCTTAATTTTTCAACTTTAATATTACATAAAAATAAATGCATAGCAAAGCTAAAATTTGCTTTAAATATTACAAGTATGACCAATTCAGTTTACGGTATCAATGCGTGTGGAGTTATTTGGCCACAGATAACCCTGTATGTGGATATATCAACTGAATGATAAGTCAATAATTAGTTGCTTAGATAGATAGATAGATAGAGAATTCTTTATTGTACACAAAGAAGAAGTACATAATTGTGATACACAGTCTAATTGAAACATGCACAATGGGCAGTTTCAATTAGACTTAGTTCAGTTATATACCTGCAAAATTTCAGCGCAGTACATGCAATAATTTACGAGATAATAAATAAAAAGTCATAAGGAAGTACATGACCGTGGTAACCCGGCCATGTTTAGTTGGTTACAAAAAAAGCGACCACGTAGTACATTATGGTATCTTCTAAAATGTTTAGTATCATTTACCTTACAAGTTCGGTACAGACGCGTACACTGTTAAATATCGATTAAATAGTAGATGACAATATAATTTTTACAATATTTTAAATTTGATTAATTTAAGAGAAAGTGTTAGTTAATTGAAATCATTAATTTTAAAAAATAATGGAGAATGCCATAAAAGCGAAATTGATATCTCTTATATATACATCTGTTATTGTTTTAAGTTAAATTAATATTTTATTGAGAAAGTGTAAGATAACTAAATTAATTCATCTAAAAACAAAATGGAAAATGCCATAAAAGCAGAATTGCTACCTACCTATAATATTTATCTGTTATTGTTTTTAAGTTAAATGAATGTAAAAAAGTTCTGCAGAATTTGTGTAATGAACCTGTAAATAAATATTCTATAAGAAACATACTTATATTTTTTCAAAACACTTTTGTACACATCTGTACTAAACTTGTTACACTATCCTACATATTTAAGAATATACCATAATGTACTACAAGGTTGCATTTTTGTAACCACCTAAACACGGTCGGGTTACCAAGGTCTTGCACTTCCTAATGACTTTTTATTTATTATCTAGTAAATTATTGCATTTGCTGCGCTGAAATTTTGCAGGTATATAACTGAACTAGACAACTAATTATTGATGTATCATTCAGTTGATATATCCACAAACAGGGTTATCTGTGGCCAAATAACTCCACGCGCATCGAGACCGTAAACTGAATTGGTCATAACTTGTTAATTACACACAGGATACTAATGAAACTTCACATACATTTGAAGACAGGTAAAAGCTACAAATAACGTTTAATGTAAGTCTATAAAGTTCTTATTTAAGGTTAAGGTTTAGGACCGATTTAAGTGTTTTTATATTTAATGAAATAACTTTTCAACGGTTCAATAATTTCATTTTTTTTATTGCACAACAAATTAAAACTAATTCTTAAAAGATCATGTACAAAAGATGATAAGAATCCGTTTGACCGTTTCAGAGATCCAGCAAAACCACAAACGTTACTCCAGCAGGATCTCGAATAACTTCGCAGCCGAAGAAAGAACAATTATAAAATTATTTGCAACATTTACCTCGTTTAGACAACTAATTATTTAGCTAATATTTATTTCAATATTCCCATTAAAAAGGAAAATGTCTGGCTGCAGTAACGTTACCCCAGCAGGAATAGTTTTTTTTAAATAACTAAAAAACTAAGTGCAACAAATTTGAAAATGTGCGCAACAATTACAGAAGATAAACAACTAAAAATCTGTAAGATTAAAATTACTATTTTCAACATTATTTTGCTGGGGTAACGCACACCATACGGCAGTTAAGGTACTTATGGCAATCACTGCAAATGGACCAATACCACGTAAATTATTTACTACAAGGTGCCTACGCCCTGTTAACTTATTAGATACTGATTCGCGCATGAGGGCAAATTCCGCGCCGCTATCAAAAATGGTATTAATCGCTAAATTGCTCACACGAATAGGCATGGTACGCATAGTATAAAGTCTCAATTTACTGTGATTTTTTTATTTTTTATTTATTTTTATACAAAATTAACGTTTGATGTCAATTGCTTCTCGCGGCGAAAACAATTGTCAAACGTATGACCAGGCTTAGAACAGAACGTACAAGTGTGCGTTAACTAAATAAATACTTTTAAAAATTAAATAACACTTCAATAACAAATTAATTCATTAAATAAAACAAACAAAATCAGAGTAACTTTCTTACCGAGGTCTCTTCGACTCGAGCGCCGACAAACGAATGACCCGCTCTGTTTTTGATGCGTTTAATATTTGCGCCGATACGCCCATTCTGATGATAGGTGGTGCGTCCTTGCGCCTGCATCACATAATAATCTGAAATATATAATAAATAATTATTATTTTTTTATAAGAGGAGGGGTTCTAGATATAGCCGTTCGCTCCACGCGACGACATATAATAATGAGATTATCTGTGCATGCATTTATCAGTTTTATGTACCACTGTCGCTCCGCGCGACAACAGCTAAGAAATAATTATGTATGCATGCAAGTACATGCGAGTTTCATGTATTACTGTTCACTCAATGTGACAACAGTTAATCAATACATAAAATAGAAGATGTAATTACTGTCCGCTCCACGCGACAACAGTTTATTACTATAATTTACTAACTGCTCATTCCACATAACAGTTTATTAATATAATTCACTAACTGCTCGTTCCACATGACAACAGTTAAAATTTATTGTAATATAATTGTGTGTGTAAGGGGAGGATAGGTCGGTGAGAGGTTGATGCTGTAAAAATACAGAGGTCCTATGGGATATAGGGTTAAGGTCGATGCTGTGCTCTGGGCGGTCCTGAGCGCCGTGGTACACAGGGGACTATTATTCTTTCAGGATAGGATTATTGGTTATTGACTAATACGTCAAATAACATATTTTAGTTTGGTCATTGAACGGCTCCACACGTCAATTTTTTTTATAATTTGGTATGTGTGTTTTGTAATGTAAAGAATGTGTTTTAGAAAAGGTAAAACAATCATAAAATATGCTCACCGGATATAATTGTTCAATTATTCACGGGTGCCTCGGTTCGTGTGCGAGCCCTCGCCTGCTTGCTCGGCAGTAGCAGTGGTGGCAGCGGCGACACTAATGTCACTCCGTGGTAGTGACACCGAAGTGGCGATGCTGGAAGGTCCAGCTTGCTGCTCTTCTGGGGGCGACACGGTTGCCTGAATGGCATCCAGTTGCGGGGCACGTCGCAGTTGGTCGTGTGCGACCTTGCGTGGGCGCCCATGGTGACCAATAACCTTCTTCACAAGGTATCGGTCGTGGTCCAGAACTCTGTGAACTTCATAAGGCACACAACATTTTAAGTCCAAAGATGTTTAGTTCCTGTGGTTATTTTTGATCAAAACAAAGTCTCCCCGTTGAAAATTATGAATTTTAGCTCGACCTTCTAACCTGATTTAATCTTTGGCTGATCTTTCAGTCATCTTTTTTGTTGTTGCAGTGTTACAGCTAGGATTTCAAGCTCGTACGAGTGGTACCTACTTTAGGTGTCTGTTGTACGCATACTGAAATATGCTACCACATGTTGACGGCCATTAATTATCTGCACTAAAATAGACCCAAATCCAAGAGAACTAGCGTCGGTAAAATGATCTTTTAAGAATTAGTTTTAATTTGTTGTGCAATAAAAAAAATGAAATTATTGAACCGTTGAAAAGTTATTTCATTAAATATAAAAACACTTAAATAGGTCCTAACACCTTAAATAAGAACTTTAAAGACTTACATTAAACGTTATTTGTAGCTTTTGCCTGCCTTCAAATGTATGTGAAGTTTCATTAGTATCTTGTGTGTAATAAACAAGTTATGACCAATTCAGTTTACGGTATCAATGCGTGTGGAGTTATTTGGCCACAGATAACCCTGTATGTGGATATATCAACTGAATGATAAGTCAATAATTAGTTGCTTAGATAGATAGATAGATAGATAGATAGATAGATAATTCTTTATTGTACACAAAGAAGAAGTACATAATTGTGATACACAGTCTAATTGAAACATGCACAATGGGCAGTTTCAATTAGACTTAGTTCAGTTATATACCTGCAAAATTTCAGCGCAGTACATGCAATAATTTACGAGATAATAAATAAAAAGTCATAAGGAAGTACATGACCGTGGTAACCCGGCCATGTTTAGTTGGTTACAAAAAAAGCGACCACGTAGTACATTATGGTATCTTCTAAAATGTTTAGTATCATACACCTTACAAGTTCGGTACAGACGCGTACACTGTTAAATATCGATTAAATAGTAGATGACAATATAATTTTTACAGTATTTTAAATTTGATTTATTTAAGAGAAAGTGTAAGTTAATTGAAATCATTAATTTTAAAAAATAATGGAGAATGCCATAAAAGCGAAATTGATATCTCTTATATATACATCTGTTATTGTTTTAAGTTAAATTAATATTTTATTGAGAAAGTGTAAGATAACTAAATTAATTCATCTAAAAACAAAATAGAAAATGCCATAAAAGCAGAATTGCTACCTACCTATAATATTTATCTGTTATTGTTTTTAAGTTAAATGAATGTAAAAAAGTTCTGCAGAATTTGTGTAATGAACCTGTAAATAAATATTCTATAAGAAACATACTTATATTTTTTCAAAACACTTTTGTACACATCTGTACTAAACTTGTTACACTATCCTACATATTTAAGAATATACCATAATGTACTACGCGGTTGCATTTTTGTAACCACCTAAACATGGTCGGGTTACCAAGGTCTTGCACTTCCTAATGACTTTTTATTTATTATCTAGTAAATTATTGCATGTACTGCGCTGAAATTTTGCAGGTATATAACTGAACTAGACAACTAATTATTGATGTATCATTCAGTTGATATATCCACAAACAGGGTTATCTGTGGCCAAATAACTCCACGCGCATCGAGACCGTAAACTGAATTGGTCATAACTTGTTAATTACACACAGGATACTAATGAAACTTCACATACATTTGAAGACAGGTAAAAGCTACAAATAACGTTTAATGTAAGTCTATAAAGTTCTTATTTAAGGTTAAGGTTTAGGACCGATTTAAGTGTTTTTATATTTAATGAAATAACTTTTCAACGGTTCAATAATTTCATTTTTTTTATTGCACAACAAATTAAAACTAATTCTTAAAAGATCATGTACAAAAGATGATAAGAATCCGTTTGACCGTTTCAGAGATCCAGCAAAACCACAAACGTTACTCCAGCAGGATCTCGAATAACTTCGCAGCCGAAGAAAGAACAATTATAAAATTATTTGCAACATTTACCTCGTTTAGACAACTAATTATTTAGCTAATATTTATTTCAATATTCCCATTAAAAAGGAAAATGTCTGGCTGCAGTAACGTTACCCCAGCAGGAATAGTTTTTTTTAAATAACTAAAAAACTAAGTGCAACAAATTTGAAAATGTGCGCAACAATTACAGAAGATAAACAACTAAAAATCTGTAAGATTAAAATTACTATTTTCGACATTATTTTGCTGGGGTAACGCACACCATACGGCAGTTAAGGTACTTATGGCAATCACTGCAAATGGACCAATACCACGTAAATTATTTACTACAAGGTGCCTACGCCCTGTTAACTTATTAGATACTGATTCGCGCATGAGGGCAAATTCCGCGCCGCTATCAAAAATGGTATTAATCGCTAAATTGCTCACACGAATAGGCATGGTACGCATAGTATTAAGTCTCAATTTACTGTGATTTTTTTATTTTTTATTTATTTTTATACAAAATTAACGTTTGATGTCAATTGCTTCTCGCGGCGAAAACAATTGTCAAACGTATGACCAGGCTTAGAACAGAACGTACAAGTGTGCGTTAACTAAATAAATACTTTTAAAAATTAAATAACACTTCAATAACAAATTAATTCATTAAATAAAACAAACAAAATCAGAGTAACTTTCTTACCGAGGTCTCTTCGACTCGAGCGCCGACAAACGAATGACCCGCTCTGTTTTTGATGCGTTTAATATTTGCGCCGATACGCCCATTCTGATGATAGGTGGTGCGTCCTTGCGCCTGCATCACATAATAATCTGAAATATATAATAAATAATTATTATTTTTTTATAAGAGGAGGGGTTCTAGATATAGCCGTTCGCTCCACGCGACGACATATAATAATGAGATTATCTGTGCATGCATTTATCAGTTTTATGTACCACTGTCGCTCCGCGCGACAACAGCTAAGAAATAATTATGTATGCATGCAAGTACATGCGAGTTTCATGTATTACTGTTCACTCAATGTGACAACAGTTAATCAATACATAAAATAGAAGATGTAATTACTGTCCGCTCCACGCGACAACAGTTTATTACTATAATTTACTAACTGCTCATTCCACATAACAGTTTATTAATATAATTCACTAACTGCTCGTTCCACATGACAACAGTTAAAATTCATTGTAATATAATTGTGTGTGTAAGGGGAGGATAGGTCGGTGAGAGGTTGATGCTGTAAAAATACAGAGGTCCTATGGGATATAGGGTTAAGGTCGATGCTGTGCTCTGGGCGGTCCTGAGCGCCGTGGTACACAGGGGACTATTATTCTTTCAGGATAGGATTATTGGTTATTGACTAATACGTCAAATAACATATTTTAGTTTGGTCATTGAACGGCTCCACACGTCAATTTTTTTTATAATTTGGTATGTGTGTTTTGTAATGTAAAGAATGTGTTTTAGAAAAGGTAAAACAATCATAAAATATGCTCACCGGATATAATTGTTCAATTATTCACGGGTGCCTCGGTTCGTGTGCGAGCCCTCGCCTGCTTGCTCGGCAGTAGCAGTGGTGGCAGCGGCGACACTAATGTCACTCCGTGGTAGTGACACCGAAGTGGCGATGCTGGAAGGTCCAGCTTGCTGCTCTTCTGGGGGCGACACGGTTGCCTGAATGGCATCCAGTTGCGGGGCACGTCGCAGTTGGTCGTGTGCGACCTTGCGTGGGCGCCCATGGTGACCAATAACCTTCTTCACAAGGTATCGGTCGTGGTCCAGAACTCTGTGAACTTCATAAGGCACACAACATTTTAAGTCCAAAGATGTTTAGTTCCTGTGGTTATTTTTGATCAAAACAAAGTCTCCCCGTTGAAAATTATGAATTTTAGCTCGACCTTCTAACCTGATTTAATCTTTGGCTGATCTTTCAGTCATCCTTTTTGTCGTTGCAGTGTTACAGCTAGGATTTCAAGCTCGTACGAGTGGTACCTACTTTAGGTGTCTGTTGTACGCATACTGAAATATGCTACCACATGTTGACGGCCATTAATTATCTGCACTAAAATAGACCCAAATCCAAGAGAACTAGCGTCGGTAAAATGATCTTTTAAGAATTAGTTTTAATTTGTTGTGCAATAAAAAAAATGAAATTATTGAACCGTTGAAAAGTTATTTCATTAAATATAAAAACACTTAAATAGGTCCTAACACCTTAAATAAGAACTTTAAAGACTTACATTAAACGTTATTTGTATGCGTGTGGAGTTATTTGGCCACAGATAACCCTGTATGTGGATATATCAACTGAATGATAAGTCAATAATTAGTTGCTTAGATAGATAGATAGATAGATAGATAGATAGATAATTCTTTATTGTACACAAAGAAGAAGTACATAATTGTGATACACAGTCTAATTGAAACATGCACAATGGGCAGTTTCAATTAGACTTAGTTCAGTTATATACCTGCAAAATTTCAGCGCAGTACATGCAATAATTTACGAGATAATAAATAAAAAGTCATAAGGAAGTACATGACCGTGGTAACCCGGCCATGTTTAGTTGGTTACAAAAAAAGCGACCACGTAGTACATTATGGTATCTTCTAAAATGTTTAGTATCATACACCTTACAAGTTCGGTACAGACGCGTACACTGCTAAATATCGATTAAATAGTAGATGACAATATAATTTTTACAGTATTTTAAATTTGATTTATTTAAGAGAAAGTGTAAGTTAATTGAAATCATTAATTTTAAAAAATAATGGAGAATGCCATAAAAGCGAAATTGATATCTCTTATATATACATCTGTTATTGTTTTAAGTTAAATTAATATTTTATTGAGAAAGTGTAAGATAACTAAATTAATTCATCTAAAAACAAAATGGAAAATGCCATAAAAGCAGAATTGCTACCTACCTATAATATTTATCTGTTATTGTTTTTAAGTTAAATGAATGTAAAAAAGTTCTGCAGAATTTGTGTAATGAACCTGTAAATAAATATTCTATAAGAAACATACTTATATTTTTTCAAAACACTTTTGTACACATCTGTACTAAACTTGTTACACTATCCTACATATTTAAGAATATACCATAATGTACTACGCGGTTGCATTTTTGTAACCACCTAAACATGGTCGGGTTACCAAGGTCTTGCACTTCCTAATGACTTTTTATTTATTATCTAGTAAATTATTGCATGTACCTACTGCGCTGAAATTTTGCAGGTATATAACTGAACTAGACAACTAATTATTGATGTATCATTCAGTTGATATATCCACAAACAGGGTTATCTGTGGCCAAATAACTCCACGCGCATCGAGACCGTAAACTGAATTGGTCATAACTTGTTAATTACACACAGGATACTAATGAAACTTCACATACATTTGAAGGCAGGTAAAAGCTACAAAATAACGTTTAATGTAAGTCTATAAAGTTCTTATTTAAGGTTAAGGTTTAGGACCTATTTAAGTGTTTTTATATTTAATGAAATAACTTTTCAACGGTTCAATAATTTCATTTTTTTATTGCACAACAAATTAAAACTAATTCTTAAAAGATCATGTACAAAAGATGATAAGAATCCGTTTGACCGTTTCAGAGATCCAGCAAAACCACAAACGTTACTCCAGCAGGATCTCGAATAACTTCGCAGCCGAAGAAAGAACAATTATAAAATTATTTGCAACATTTACCTCGTTTAGACAACTAATTATTTAGCTAATATTTATTTCAATATTCCCATTAAAAAGGAAAATGTCTGGCTGCAGTAACGTTACCCCAGCAGGAGTAGTTTTTTTTAAATAACTAAAAAACTAAGTGCAACAAATTTAAAAATGTGCGCAACAATTACAGAAGATAAACAACTAAAAATCTGTAAGATTAAAATTACTATTTTCGACATTATTTTGCTGGGGTAACGCACACCATACGGCAGTTAAGGTACTTATGGCAATCACTGCAAATGGACCAATACCACGTAAATTATTTACTACAAGGTGCCTACGCCCTGTTAACTTATTAGATACTGATTCGCGCATGAGGGCAAATTCCGCGCCGCTATCAAAAATGGTATTAATCGCTAAATTGCTCACACGAATAGGCATGGTACGCATAGTATTAAGTCTCAATTTACTGTGATTTATTTTATTTTTTATTTATTTTTATACAAAATTAACGTTTGATGTCAATTGCTTCTCGCGGCGAAAACAATTGTCAAACGTATGACCAGGCTTAGAACAGAACGTACAAGTGTGCGTTAACTAAATAAATACTTTTAAAAATTAAATAACACTTCAATAACAAATTAATTCATTAAATAAAACAAACAAAATCAAAGTAACTTTCTTACCGAGGTCTCTTCGACTCGAGCGCCGACAAACGAATGACCCGCTCTGTTTTTGATGCGTTTAATATTTGCGCCGATACGCCCATTCTGATGATAGGTGGTGCGTCCTTGCGCCTGCATCACATAATAATCTGAAATATATAATAAATAATTATTATTTTTTTATAAGAGGAGGGGTTCTAGATATAGCCGTTCGCTCCACGCGACGACATATAATAATGAGATTATCTGTGCATGCATTTATCAGTTTTATGTACCACTGTCGCTCCGCGCGACAACAGCTAAAAAATAATTATGTATGCATGCAAGTACATGCGAGTTTCATGTATTACTGTTCACTCAATGTGACAACAGTTAATCAATACATAAAATAGAAGATGTAATTTCTGTCCGCTCCACGCGACAACAGTTTATTACTATAATTTACTAACTGCTCATTCCACATAACAGTTTATTAATATAATTCACTAACTGCTCGTTCCACATGACAACAGTTAAAATTCATTGTAATATAATTGTGTGTGTAAGGGGAGGATAGGTCGGTGAGAGTTTGATGCTGTAAAAATACAGAGGTCCTATGGGATATAGGGTTAAGGTCGATGCTGTGCTCTGGGCGGTCCTGAGCGCCGTGGTACACAGGGGACTATTATTCTTTCAGGATAGGATTATTGGTTATTGACTAATACGTCAAATAACATATTTTAGTTTGGTCATTGAACGGCTCCACACGTCAATTTTTTTTATAATTTGGTATGTGTGTTTTGTAATGTAATGAATGTGTTTTAGAAAAGGTAAAACAATCATAAAATATGCTCACCGGATATAATTGTTCAATTATTCACGGGTGCCTCGGTTCGTGTGCGAGCCCTCGCCTGCTTGCTCGGCTGTAGCAGTGGTGGCAGCGGCGACACTAGTGTCACTGCGTGGTAGTGACACCGAAGTGGCGATGCTGGAAGGTCCAGCTTGCTGCTCTTCTGGGGGCGACACGGTTGCCTGAATGGCATCCAGTTGCGGGGTACGTCGCAGTTGGTCGTGTGCGACCTTGCGTGGGGCGCCCATGGTGACCAATAACCTTCTTCACAAGGTATCGGTCGTGGTCCAGAACTCTGTGAACTTCATAAGGCACACAACATTTTAAGTCCAAAGATGTTTGGTTCCTGGGGTGGGGTTATTTTTGATCAAAACAAAGTCTCCCCGTTGAAAATTATGAATTTTAGCTCGACCTTCTAACCTGATTTAATCTTTGGCTGATCTTTCAGTCATCCTTTTTGTTGTTGCAGTGTTACAGCTAGGATTTCAAGCTCGTACGAGTGGTACCTACTTTAGGTGTCTGTTGTACGCATACTGAAATATGCTACCACATGTTGACGGCCATTAATTATCTGCACTAAAATAGACCCAAATCCAAGAGAACTAGCGTCGGTAAAATGATCTTTTAAGAATTAGTTTTAATTTGTTGTGCAATAAAAAAAATGAAATTATTGAACCGTTGAAAAGTTATTTCATTAAATATAAAAACACTTAAATAGGTCCTAACACCTTAAATAAGAACTTTAAAGACTTACATTAAACGTTATTTGTAGCTATTGCCTGCCTTCAAATGTATGTGAAGTTTCATTAGTATCTTGTGTGTAATAAACAAGTTATGACCAATTCAGTTTACGGTATCAATGCGTGTGGAGTTATTTGGCCACAGATAACCCTGTATGTGGATATATCAACTGAATGATAAGTCAATAATTAGTTGCTTAGATAGATAGATAGATAGATAGATAGATAGATAGATAGATAGATAGATAATTCTTTATTGTACACAAAGAAGAAGTACATAATTGTGATACACAGTCTAATTGAAACATGCACAATGGGCAGTTTCAATTAGACTTCGTTCAGTTATATACCTGCAAAATTTCAGCGCAGTACATGCAATAATTTACGAGATAATAAATAAAAAGTCATAAGGAAGTACATGACCGTGGTAACCCGGCCATGTTTAGTTGGTTACAAAAAAAGCGACCACGTAGTACATTATGGTATCTTCTAAAATGTTTAGTATCATACACCTTACAAGTTCGGTACAGACGCGTACACTGTTAAATATCGATTAAATAGTAGATGACAATATAATTTTTAAAATATTTTAAATTTGATTTATTTAAGAGAAAGTGTAAGTTAATTGAAATCATTAATTTTAAAAAACAATGGAGAATGCCATAAAAGCAAAATTGATATCTCTTATATATACATCTGTTATTGTTTTAGGTTAAATTAATATTTTATTGAGAAAGTGTAAGATAACTAAATTAATTCATCTAAAAACAAAATGGAAAATGCCATAAAAGCAGAATTGCTACCTACCTATAATATTTATCTGTTATTGTTTTTAAGTTAAATGAATGTAAAAAAGTTCTGCAGAATTTGTGTAATGAACCTGTAAATAAATATTCTATAAGAAACATACTTATATTTTTTCAAAACACTTTTGTACACATCTGTACTAAACTTGTTACACTATCCTACATATTTAAGAATATACCATAATGTACTACGCGGTTGCATTTTAGTAACCACCTAAACATGGTCGGGTTACCACGGTCTTGCACTTCCTAATGACTTTTTATTTATTATCTAGTAAATTATTGCATGTACTGCGCTGAAATTTTGCAGGTATATAACTGAACTAGACAACTAATTATTGATGTATCATTCAGTTGATATATCCACAAACAGGGTTATCTGTGGCCAAATAACTCCACGCGCATCGAGACCGTAAACTGAATTGGTCATAACTTGTTAATTACACACAGGATACTAATGAAACTTTACATACATTTGAAGGCAGGTAAAAGCTACAAAATAACGTTTAATGTAAGTCTATAAAGTTCTTATTTAAGGTTAAGGTTTAGGACCTATTTAAATGTTTTTATATTTAATGAAATAACTTTTCAACGGTTCAATAATTTCATTTTTTTATTGCACAACAAATTAAAACTAATTCTTAAAAGATTATGTACAAAAGATGATAAGAATCCGTTTGACCGTTTCAGAGATCCAGCAAAACCACAAACGTTACTCCAGCAGGATCTCGAATAACTTGGCAGCCGAAGAAAGAACAATTATAAAATTATTTGCAACATTTACCTCGTTTAGACAACTAATTATTTAGCTAATATTTATTTCAATATTCCCATTAAAAAGAAAAATGTCTGGCTGCAGTAACGTTACCCCAGCAGGAATAGTTTTTTTTAAATAACTAAAAAACTAAGTGCAACAAATTTAAAAATGTGCGCAACAATTACAGAAGATAAACAACTAAAAATCTGTAAGATTAAAATTACTATTTTCGACATTATTTTGCTGGGGTAACGCAGACCATACGGCAGTTAAGGTACTTATTGCAATCACTGCAAATGGACCAATACCACGTAAATTATTTACTACAAGGTGCCTACGCCTTGTTAACTTATTAGATACTGATTCGCGCATGAGGGCAAATTCCGCGCCGCTATCAAAAATGGTATTAATCGCTAAATTGCTCACACGCATAGGCATGGTACGCATAGTATTAAGTCTCAATTTACTGTGATTTATTTTATTTTTATTTATTTTTATACAAAATTAACGTTTGATATCAATTGCTTCTCGCGGCGAAAACAATTGTCAAACGTATGACCAGGCTTAGAACAGAACGTACAAGTGTGCGTTAACTAAATAAATACTTTTAAAAATTAAATAACACTTCAATAACAAATTAATTCATTGAATAAAACAAACAAAATCAAAGTAACTTTCTTACCGAGGTCTCTTCGACTCGAGCGCCGACAAACGAATGACCCGCTCTGTTTTTGATGCGTTTAATATTTGCGCCGATACGCCCATTCTGATGATAGGTGGTGCGTCCTTGCGCCTGCATCACATAATAATCTGAAATATATAATAAATAATTATTATTTTTTTATAAGAGGAGGGGTTCTAGATATAGCCGTTCGCTCCACGCGACGACATATAATAATGAGATTATCTGATTCTGAGCATGCATTTATCAGTTTTATGTACCACTGTCGCTCCGCGCGACAACAGCTAAGAAATAATTATGTATGCATGCAAGTACATGCGAGTTTCATGTATTACTGTTCACTCAATGTGACAACAGTTAATCAATACATAAAATAGCAGATGTAATTACTGTCTGCTCCACGCGACAACAGTTAATTACTATAATTTACTAACTGCTCATTCCACATAACAGTTTATTAATGTAATTCACTAACTGCTCGTTCCACATGACAACAGTTAAAATTCATTGTAATATAATTGTGTGTGTAAGGGGAGGATAGGTCGGTGAGAGGTTGATGCTGTAAGAATACAGAGGTCCTATGGGATATAGGGTTAAGGTCGATGCTGTGCTCTGGGCGGTCCTGAGCGCCGTGGTACACAGGGGACTATTATGCTTTCAGGATAGGATTATTGGTTATTGACTAATACGTCAAATAACATATTTTAGTTTGGTCATTGAACGGCTCCACACGTCAATATATTTTATAATTTGGTATGTGTGTTTTGTAATGTAATGAATGTGTTTTAGAAAAGGTAAAACAATCATGAAATATGCTCACCGGATATAATTGTTCAATTATTCACGGGTGCCTCGGTTCGTGTGCGAGCCCTCGCCCGCTTGCTCGGCAGTAGCAGTGGTGGCAGCGGCGACACTAGTGTCACTGCGTGGTAGTGACACCGAAGTCGCGATGCTGGAAGGTCCAGCTTGCTGCTCTTCTGGGGGCGACACGGTTGCCTGAATGGCATCCAGTTGCGGGGCACGTCGCAGTTGGTCGTGTGCGACCTTGCGTGGGCGCCCATGGTGACCAATAACCTTCTTCACAAGGTATCGGTCGTGGTCCAGAACTCTGTGAACTTCATAAGGCACACAACATTTTAAGTCCAAAGATGTTTGGTTCCTGGGGTTTTTTTTGATCAAAACAAAGTCTCCCCGTTGAAAATTATGAATTTTAGCTCGACCTTCTAACCTGATTTAATCTTTGGCTGATCTTTCAGTCATCCTTTTTGTCGTTGCAGTGTTACAGCTAGGATTTCAAGCTCGTACGAGTGGTACCTACTTTAGGTGTCTGTTGTACGCATACTGAAATATGCTACCACATGTTGACGGCCATTAATTATCTGCACTAAAATAGACCCAAATCCAAGAGAACTAGCGTCGGTAAAAAGTTCAATGGGCTCACCTTCTGACGTGCCTTTTTGTGAATGTGAGTCCACTGCCACTTGACGCCTTTCTTAGTAAGATAGTACAAGGGAACCATTGTACGTGCAAAATCAGGGATAAACAAAAATTTGTATTTGTAAAGCAAGGTAAGCAATTGACTAATATCTGATTCATCGGTTTAACCGTGAATTAAATAACAAAATAATGAATTATTTTCTCTAATGTGCATTATTCGAGGTTGGGATATCAAAGAACACTATTTTGAGTTACGATTACACTTAACCCCGTATCGTGAAGTACAATAGCACCAATAAGTACGTCACACGTATTTTCATAATCAGGCAAGATGTGAAACAACATTTCTACGTCAATATTATCAATAACGCATACGGCAGTGTGCGTTACCCCAGAAAAATAATGTCGAAAATAGTAATTTTAATCTTACAGATTTTTAGTTGTCCATCTTCTGTAATTGTTGAGCACATTTTTAAATTTGTTGCTCTTATAGTTTTTTAGTTATTAAAAAAAACTATTCCTGCTGTGGTAACGTTACTGCAGCCAGACATTTTCCTTTATAATGGGAATATTGAAATAAATATTAGCTAAATAATTAGTTGTCTAAACGAGGTAAATGTTGCAAATAATTTTGTATAATTGTTCTTTCTTCGGCTGCGAAGTTATTTGAGATCCTGCTGGAGTAACGTTTGTGGTTTTGCTGGATCTCTGAAACGGTCAAGCGGATTTTTATCATCGTTTGTACATGATCTTTTAAGAATTAGTTTTAATTTGTTGTGCAATAAAAAAAAAAAATTATTGAATCGTTGGAAAGTTATTTCATTAAATATAAAAACACTTAAATAGGTCCTAACACCTTAAATAAGAACTTTAAAGACTTACATTAAACGTTATTTTGTAGCTTTTACCTGCCTTCAAATGTATGAGAAATTTCATTAGTATCCCGTGTGTAATTAACAACTTATGACCAATTCAGTTTACGGTATCAATGCGCGTGGAGTTATTTGGCCACAGATAACCCTGTATGTGGATATATCAACTGAATGATAAGTCAATAATTAGTTGCTTAGTTAAGTTATATACCTGCAAAATTTCAGCGCAGTACATGCAATAATTTACGAGATAATAAATAAAAAGTCATAAGGAAGTACATAACCGTGGTAACCCGGCCATGTTTAGATATCGATTAAATAGTAGATAACTATATATTTTTTACAATATTTTAAATTTGATTTATTTAAGAGAAAGTGTAAGTTAATTGAAATCATTAATTTTAAAAAATAATGGAGAATGCCATAAAAGGAAAATTGATATCTCTTATATACACATTTGTTATTGTTTTAAGTTAAATTAATATTTTATCGAGAAAGTGTAAGATAACTAAATGAATTCATCTAAAAACAAAGTGGTATAAAAAACCTATAATATTTATCTGTTATTGTTTTTAAGTTAGATGAATGTAAAAAAGTTCTGCAGAATTTGTGTAATGAACTTGTAAATAAATATTCTATAAGAAACATACTTATAGTTTTTAAAAACACTTTTGTACACATCTGTACTAAACTTGTTACACTATCCTACATATTTAAGAATATACCATAATGTACTACTACGCGGTCGCATTTTTGTAACCACCTAAACATGGTCGGGTTACCACGGTCTTGCACTTCCTAATGACTTTTTATTTATTATCTAGTAAATTATTGCATGTACCTACTGCGCTGAAATTTTGCAGGTATATAACTGAACTAGACAACTAATTATTGATGTATCATTCAGTTGATATATATATCCACAAACAGGGTTATCTGTGGCCAAATAACTCCACGCGCATCGAGACCGTAAACTGAATTGGTCATAACTTGTTAATTACACACAGGATACTAATGAAACTTCACATACATTTGAAGGCAGGTAAAAGCTACAAAATAACGTTTAATGTAAGTCTATAAAGTTCTTATTTAAGGTTAAGGTTTAGGACCTATTTAAGTGTTTTTATATTTAATGAAATAACTTTTCAACGGTTCAATAATTTCATTTTTTTATTGCACAACAAATTAAAACTAATTCTTAAAAGATCATGTACAAAAGATGATAAGAATCCGTTTGACCGTTTCAGAGATCCAGCAAAACCACAAACGTTACTCCAGCAGGATCTCTAATAACTTCGCAGCCGAAGAAAGAACAATTATAAAATTATTTGCAACATTTACCTTGTTTAGACAACTAATTATTTAGCTATTATTTATTTAAATATTCCCATTAAAAAGGAAAATGTCTGGCTGCAGTAACGTTACCCCAGCAGGAATAGTTTTTTTAAATAACTAAAAAACTAAGTGCAACAAATTTAAAAATGTGCGCAACAATTACAGAAGATAAACAACTAAAAATCTGTAAGATTAAAATTACTATTTTCGACATTATTTTGCTGGGGTAACGCACACCATACGGCAGTTAAGGTACTTATGGCAATCACTGCAAATGGACCAATACCACGTAAATTATTTACTACAAGGTGCCTACGCCCTGTTAACTTATTAGATACTGATTCGCGCATGAGGGCAAATTCCGCGCCGCTATCAAAAATGGTATTAATCGCTAAATTGCTCACACGAATAGGCATGGTACGCATAGTATTAAGTCTCAATTTACTGTGATTTTTTTATTTTTTATTTATTTTTATACAAAATTAACGTTTGATGTCAATTGCTTCTCGCGGCGAAAACAATTTTCAAACGTATGACCAGGCTTAGAACAGAACGTACAAGTGTGCGTTAACTAAATAAATACCTCTAAAAATTAAATAACACTTCAATAACAAATTAATTCATTAAATAAAACAAACAAAATCAAAGTAACTTTCTTACCGAGGTCTGTTCGACTCGAGCGCCGACAAACGAATGACCCGCTCAGTTTTTGATGCGTTTAATATTTGCGCCGATACGCCCATTCTGATGATGGGTGGTGCGTCCTTGCGCCTGCATCACATAACAATCTGAAATATATAATAAATAATTAATATATTTATAAGAGGAGGGGTTCTATCTAGATGTAGCCGTTCGCTCCACGCGACGACATATAATATAATAATGAGATTATCTGTGCATGCATTTATCAGTTTTATGTACCACTGTCGCTCCGCGCGACAACAGCTAAGAAATAATTATGTATGCATGCAAGTACATGCGAGTTTCATGTATTACTGTTCACTCAATGTGACAACAGTTAATCAATACATAAAATAGAAGATGTAATTACTATCCGCTCCACGTGACAACAGTTTATTACTATAATTTACTAACTGCTCATTCCACATAACAGTTTATTAATATAATTCACTAACTACTCATTCCACATGACAACAGTTAAAACATTCTTGTTATTCGACGGAGCTTTATTTGAATTTGGATCCACAGGGCTCTTCTCACCAGATTTAACATTTGACTCGTGAACGGTACCCCTTGTCTGACATTCGTTAGATTTGTGACCTACTTTTTTACACAAATGACAATAAGGGGCACGGTTATCAACAGAATACTTAGAACGCTGGTGCAGTGGTTGATTAGAATTCTGAGAAGTACTAGGTCGTTTAGCGCGAATAGATGAAGCAACGGAGATCAATTCTGGCACGGAAGTGGCCCGAACATTCATTAATTCAATCCTAAGCCGCCCTCCACAGCATCACTACCGTCTAGTTTATTTTTAGTAACGCGTCGCCATAAGAACTAAGCTTGAGATAAGAACTCTGCTATGTCCCTAGAAGCGTCATAAACATGGTCTCTGAATTTAAGCACATCACGAGAGTAACGACTTTCGGGTTCGAACGTAGTTATAATATTTTGGCGTAATTCATCCCACGTAGACGTGGTAACTAGCCATACGAATATCATAGTCACCGAGTTTGTAGGTAGACTTCGCAGTGGAAATGTGGTCACACCACTCGCCAAACCAACGTTACCATCAGGGTCATACGAAGGCAAAAACACTTTAGTAATTTTAACTTTCTCACCTGTTTGCTGAAGAAGTCGCTGGCTCATATTCCGCTTCATGTCCATCATATGCATGTAGAATTCGGGTGGCACACTACCTGCCTGCCGGGGTTGCGTTAACAGGTCAGCACGGGTGGACGTGCCTGCTACATTGGCTGCCGATGACGATGTACCTTCGCCAGGGTCCATCGCGGCGCGCGCCACGGTGCTCGAGCCGAAGTCTATGGAATCTGAAACATATTGGCCGGCAGAAAGGGATCGCTGGGGCGATCCCACTTCTGAGATCGGGTTTTCGACGTTTCGGGGATTTTTAAAAAGCGCAGCTGTGAATCATCGATACTGCCTTCCAAATTATCCATTAGATAATTATCAGGAACTCAAATTAACCTACTTTCTGTCATAGTCAAATAGATTTAGGTGTACACAAATAAATGACCTATAAATTATATCGAAACAATTGTGTTATCACCTATACCGGGTTCAATACCAGTATTATACTGTAAATTTTGGGACGTTACCTAAATATATTGCACGGCCGCTTTTTTGTAGCCATCCGAACTTGGTCGGGTTACGTAGGTTTTCGATGCTTCGTCAGTATTTTAATTGTTTTTCTTTAATTACTGAATTTAATGACATGAAATTTTGCATGTGCATAGTTGAATGAATACACTAATTATTGGCATACATTTTAACATGCAATTCCTTTAGAACGTCGTGATATTTGACTGCTTTGTAAACAGTGATCTATTCATGGTAAACTGCCCTACAACTCTTTAATTACTAACGGAACATCACTGATACTTGGCAACATGTTGCAGACACTTACAAGGTTTGTATAAACGTGAAAATCTAGACCCCAAAGTGCATACTTTAAGAACTAAGACCTAATAAGAGTATTTTACGTTTATATTTATATCTTTAAAACCCTTAATTTTTTTCTAAATCTGTTTTTTAAACAAATATAAACAAATTCAAAACAACGTATGTAAAAATCTACAGCTCTCTATGTAAGCGCTTTATATGAAAACTAGCTAATGGCCAAACGTTCGCGCAGCGGAAACTTGAATTTCTCTGAAGTTTATGCATGCACTTAATTTTATTCATACATACAAAATTACACACAAATACACACAAATTTTTGGACTCATTCTTTTCTTCTAAAGTCGATGGATTAAAAAAAGCTCCGCCAGGACAACGTTCGCCCAGCGGAATCAGTTTTTGGTGAATTTCTCCACAATGGCTGCATGCACAATTTTTTTTTTTACCATACACAATTACACGACGTCATACACTAAATATCTGCATAATTAAAATCTTTAAATTCAACAACATTCCGCTGGGCGTACGCACACACGTATGACCAGGCTTAGAACAGGACGTACAAACATTCTTGTTATTCGACGGAGCTTTATTTGAATTTGGATCCACAGGGCTCTTCTCACCAGATTGAACATTTGACTCGTGAACGGTACCCCTTGTCTGACATTCGTTAGATTTGTGACCTACTTTTTTACACAAATGACAATAAGGGGCACGGTTATCAACAGAATACTTAGAACGCTGGTGCGGTGGTTGATTAGAATTCTGAGAAGTACTAGGTCGTTTAGCGCGAATAGATGAAGCAACGGAGATCAATTCTGGCACGGAAGTGGCCCGAACATTCATTAATTCAATCCTAAGCCGCTCATCACTAATTCTGTACCTTCAGTGAAAAGTTATACATGTCGACCCAGATAAATTAACTAATTTTCTGTCTTATCCCCGTTATTATAAGATTAAAAATGAATGAGATTTTTTTGCGTACATTGATATAAGTAAGCAATTTTTTATTGAAATTATTGTGTAAAATAATACTTTTTGATTCATACCAAAGTGCTCCGAACCGATCTTTATATTTCTAAAATGTATTTTAATACGACTCGAGTTACCACATCTTACGCGTACCGAAAGCTTTTACTTCAATTAATCCAAAGTGATACAAATGAAGTCCTATCACAAAACATTAAAAAATTGAAACAATACATTCTAGTGAAAAGTGTTACATTTGTACATGAAACATACAAACACAAATTTATTTTCATAAAAATATGTGACTAATGATACAACTACTAATCAAACAATTTACACGTAATTTATGTAGCCAATTTTGATGTGATTACAAATTTAATATTAATTCTATTAGTAAGAACATAAGGGAAATAGGACATATGATTACGTGAATAATGATGATATATCAATACCTCTTTATTTTATTATTATTAATCTTGAACAGTCTTAAAGCGTATTTAATCAGTCTCAAAAAATCAAATAACAGATTTGTTGTACATGTAGCACTTCAACTATTCGCTATACAATACAGTATACAACATCCTTTTAAAAAAACACAACTTTTAAACCTACTTATCGTTAATCTTGAACAGAGATCGAATTAGTCTTAAATCGTATGAAATCAGTCTCCAAAAATCAAACAACTTTTCATCCTTTTTATCATTAATCTTGAACAGTCTTAAATTGTATTAAATCAGTCTACCAAAATCGAACAACATTGTTGTAGCACTGCAACTATTCATTATCCGAAACAATATCAGGATCTGCGTCACGCAAATTTGAGTTTGTTATCAAATTATGATAAAAATCATTAACACTTGGATCAATGTATTCTAACAGTGATATTAAATCCATTTTCTTTAAAACACTTATAGGAATCGGTCCATTGTAACATTTTGGAACAGCATTAATAGGTACTAACTAAACTGTAGTCTTTATTTTCTTTTGTCGTAAGACATCACATAATAATCATCACCTACGTAACTTTATATTCAAAAACCAGCAATTTTTCTTTACTAAATTTAATAACTCTTACATTCAACCATATCAAATAGCTTCGTGCTTGTACGAATTTATCACTGTGAGACTTAGTTTATATGGTTGAATGTAAGAGTTATTAAATTTAGTAAAGGAAAATTTCCGGTTTTTTAATATAAAGAAAGTTACGTAGGTGATGATTATTATCTGATGTCTTACGACAAAAGGAATAAAGACTACAGTTTAGTTAGTATTAATGCTGTTCCAAAATGTTACAATGGACCGATTCCTTTAAGTGTTTAAAAGAAAAGGGATTTAATATCACTGTTAGAATACATTGATCCTAGTGTTAACGATTTTTATCATAATTTGATAACAAACTCAAATTTGCGTGACGCAGATCCTGATATTGTTTCGGATAATGAATAGTTGCAGTGCTACAACATATCTGTTGTTCGATTTTTGTAAAATGATTTAAGACAATTTAAGACTGTTCAAGATTAATGATAAAAAGGATGAAAAGTTATGTTTTTTTTATAAGAAAATTATATTGTTATCTGTTGTTTGATTTTTGGAGACTGATTTCATACGATTTAAGACTAATTCGATCTCTGTTCAAGATTAACGATAAGTAGGTTTAAAAGTTGTGTTTTTTTTTAAAATGATGTTATATATTGTATTGTATAGCAAATAGTTGAAGTGCTACATGTATAACACATCTGTTATTTGATTTTTTGAGACTGATTAAATACGCTTTAAGACTGTTCAAGATTAATAATAAAGAGGTTTAAAAGTTATGTTTTTTTATAAGGATGTTAATTATATTGTTTTATATAGCGAATTGTTGAAGTCCTACAACAAATCTGTTGTTTGATTTATTGAGCCTGTTTTAATATGTTTAGAGTTTTTAACAATCAATCAATGATTAACAATCAATACCTACTTAGGTCTAAAAGTTATGTTTTAAGTTCGATTTATAAAAATGTTTTATTCTTTTGCTACTACTTGTAATTCATAAAAAAAGTGTTTATTCAAGAATTCTTTATTAAAGAAACGCTTTTCTAATTAGTTATTATTTTATTATGATATTAACATAGTTTTACCCTTTCTGTGACAAAAACGTTTGAAAATACTTATTACTTGTATCAATAAACACTTCGATGTAAACAAAATGTATCACAATAAATTCTAGCTTGTAGCATTAATCACTTACTAGTTTGAAAAATACATTGGTGTTTAGGGGTACAATTGAATATTTACGTAGGAATTTTAAATAAAACAATGAAAAAGGTTACCGATAATCAAAATGATCATTATTAGTTTTACGACTTTTTCTCACAACAACTATTTGCAGGCAAAACATGCGAAAACAAGCCTTATAACATTTCACACAAAACGGTAACTAAATGTGTAAAATAATTCATTTCATTATAAATTTAAATACACAAAAATAAGCAAAGAAAACTATAGTGTACGGTGATATAACTGGCTGTTTTTACTAATTACTTAAAATTCCGTGCAAAAAAATATATTCAAACCATGCTCTTTATAATCTTTATAATCTTTATAATGTTATCTACACGTACCACATATCCTTTTTTATTTTAGAACGTTAGAAAAATAACGAGATTTTTTTAAATCTTTAACCTTAAATTACTCAAAACTATGATTTTTCACTTTTCACTGAAGGTACAGAATTGTGCCGATAACTGCCTCCACAGCATCACTACCGTCTAGTTTATTTAATTTTATAGTGACGCGTCGCCATAAGAACCAAGCTTGAGATAAGAACTCTGCTATGTCCCTAGAAGCGTCATAAACATGGTCTCTGAATTTAAGCACATCACGAGAGTAACGACTTTCGGGTTCGAACGTAGTTATAATATTTTGGCGTAATTCATCCCACGTAGACGTGGTAACTAGCCATACGAATATCATAGTCACCGAGTTTGTAGGTAGACTTCGCAGTGGAAATGTGGTCACACCACTCGCCAAACCAACGTTACCATCAGGGTCATACGAAGGCAAAAACACTTTAGTAATTTTAACTTTCTCACCTGTTTGCTGAAGAAGTCACTGGCTCATATTCCGCATCATGTCCATCATATGCATGTAGAATTCGGGTGGCACACTACCTGCCTGCCGGGGCTGCGTTAACAGGTTAGCACGGGTAGACGTGCCTGCTACATTGGCTGCCGACGACGATGTACCTTCGCCAAGGTCCATCGCGGCGCGCGCCATGGTGCTCGAGCCGAAGTATAGGGAATCTGAAACATATTGACCGGCAGAAAGGGATCGCTAGGGCGATCTCACTTCCGAGATCGGGTTTTCGACGTTACGGGGATTTTTAAAAAGCGCAGCATCGATGATTCGCTGTGAATCATCGATAATGCCTTCCAAATTATCCATAAGATAATTATCAGGAACTTAAATTACAACTAAACACTGTTATTTATGGTTGATATAATTGCCACAAGCAAAAGCTGGGTTTAAAATTAAAAAGCTAAACAAACGTTGAATTATGTTATTTTATAACTTTTTAAACGGATAAAAAATCAGTAACAGAGTAATGAAATGGTTACGACCTTCTAGTTTGATGCCAGGAGCAAAAGTGAACCAAAATCCGCCATCTTCAAAACGAAGTTAGCGTATGCACCGTTACTCCCGCCATTTAGATTATTTCAACAAGCTATCGACAGGCGGCGCTGCCGACGCATCGCCGGTGCAATAAATTTAGCTTCTAATAACAATCAATATGTTAAATAGCCGTTGTAAATACATAAGCAATTCTCTATAAATCTATTAGGAATTAAAGCTGATTTTACACACAAGTAAATAGCATGAAAACATGGTAAGATTAAATTTACATACTTAGCTTTATATTGGAACATTTTTCAAATGAACCCTTAAAATTGTTTCTTGATTCACTTTAAATCTAATTGCAATTAAAGATGAATTAACACGTAATCAAATGGACAAAAGGCATCACATAAATTAAATCGACTAACTGTGTCTTACATTGTAGACACTACACTTCAATTTTATTGTCCAATTAACAAACTATTATGAAATAATACAGTAATAATAACAGATTTAAATCATAGCGAATCGAAAATTCGGCTAATTAATTTAGTGATTATTAGATTCACGATAAAACGTAAATTGATGGTTTATGTTTTTATGCCAAATAGCCTCTGCGGCGACATAATAATATATAATAATACTAGCTGACCCGGCGAACTACGTACCGCCTTAGCGTAAATTTGATGCACTACTTTATTTTGTATAGCTGACTTATCTTATGTATGCGTACCTATTCCATTTGAACTAGAATCTATAATATCCTCCATATAAAAATTAATACCTATTTCCCTGGTCTCGTCATACCTGAGAAGAACTTTACTAATTTTATTAAATAAAAAACAAAATAGGTATATGGTGTCATAGATCACCGCAGAGTTTTTTATTTTAAATTGAATGACGTTGACATTCGTAACGCGCTTTTTTTTAAATATGCAAAAGTAAATGTATATTTTCAATCTTTCTGAGAGATTTTCTTAATATTTTTTTCCGTAAGAACCTTGTACAGAGTATTAGAAAACTACAAAAACAAAATCAGCCAAATCGGTCAAGCCGTTTTCATGCTATGTCGTGACAACGGAAAACGGTTTCATTTTTATCATTGACTACATTTTTATATATATTTTTCCGTAAGAACCTTGTACAGAGTATTAGAAAACTACAAAAAAACAACGGCCATATCAGTCAAGCCGTTTTCATGCTATGTCGTGACAACGGAAAACGGGTTTCATTTTAAAAAAAAAAATTCCGTAAGAACCTTGTACAGAGTATTAGAAAACTACAAAAAAGAATCAGCCAAATCGGTCAAGCCGTTTTCATGCTATGTCGTGACAACGGAAAACGGGTTTCATTTTTAAATATTTTTTCCGTAAGAACCTTGTACAGAGTATTAGAAAACTACAAAAAAAAATCTGCCAAATCGATCAAGCCGTTTTCATGCTATGTCGTGATAGATAATTATCATAAAAACTGAGATAGATGCGCCACATAGCAAACATTTTATTTTGAACTTCCCAAACTCCACGCTAGATGGCGTTATTGTAAGTTAAGTACCTATATAAAATGTAGGGGTTTATTTTCCTTGGTATTTTTAGGTTTATTTAAATAAAACAAGTGAATATTGTTAGTCGTATTTATTTATTAAGTTAACATCATATATTATTTATAGACATGGCATAATCAAATCAAATCAAATCATTTATTTCCATGGGCCCTAAGGGGCGCTTGAACACGTCAAAACAAACATCAAAACACAAAAAATATAAAATTAAAATTAAAATAAATTAAATTAAAATTAAAACTTAGCTAACTAAATTATAATACTTATTGTAATAAAATGATTTGACACCGGAGCTTAGAATGTCTTTAATTCAACTTAGAGATTTGAATTAAAATCAATCCAAGTACCAGCTTCAATGGGTATTGCATCATGAGAAGAACTGGTGAGAAACTCATGTGCACCATCTTTTCAAATAATTCATACAATATTTGTTTGTTTTTTGACAATAATTCTATGTGTAAGTTATAGCAACCAAAACAACATTATAGCTAAAGATGGTTATGGAGAGAAAATAAACTTAAATATAGAAATGGAATTAAATTAATACTTGTAAATAAATCCATAGTATATAAGGTTGCAATATCTTACACTTCAAGCAGAAAATAAAGGAGTAAAAACAATGTGTGTATACTACTGTATATATAAGGGTTTCAGAACAGACAAAAAAAATAATTATATATATACTAATAACTTAACATAATCGTAAAATGCTTAAATTTCCGTACAATGGCTACTCAATACCGTTATAATCGTAATAATAAAAAAATAACATCACATAAAACCTTTGCTTTACCAAAAAACACATTGATTAAACAATAATAATCAAACAATGCAAATCAATCCAAAATCACGAAAAATCAATGTTTCCGTTTTTAATAGGTTTGATTGTAATTAAAAGCTTGTAGTTTTATTTTATCATTGCAGTCAAAATCAACAATTTTACCAATTAAAATTCTATTTACACCAGTACACCAAGTAAATACTATTAAATTAACAGATAAATTAATTATGTAATCAACTAACATTGATTTATGATTGTCACAAGTAATCAAAGAAAAATCACATCTACAATTTTAATGTAGAATATTATTTTATCCCTTAAACTACTAAACTCTGGAGAATTCCTTAAGCATGTAACAATTATAAAGTAAATTTCATTCAGTAATTTTACAAAATCATCAGATGCGTTAAAAAAAGATTTTTTAGTATAATCAATCACATAATTGAATGAATCAGGATCAACTAACTTCAGATGTTATTAAATCATTCATGCAATTATTACATTTTTTAAATATTTTAGTTTTACATTTTTTTATTATATAGCCTGTAACATATTTTTTGGCTTCTTCATGAACAATTGAATCATTACATGTAATATCATTCATGGTTTCAACTATAGAATCAATTTCACACGCAAAATCAGGAGGATCTATCACAGCAGAATCACATTCCTCCGTTAATAAAAATTTCATTGATTGTAATGGTTGATAATCATCTTTTTCACAATTAGCACCTATTGAATGTGATGAATTCATATTATTAATCAGCAATGTTTTATATGCATTCATAAATTGCATGCAAGTGGGATTAATATTTCTAATACCATTACTTCTGACACAGCAAAAGAAATTCTCAAGTGGGTCGTGGTTAAAACTCCTAGTTAAAATATTTTTTATGTAAAATTTTACTGAAGATACTTCCACATTTCCTTAAACGTGTTTATATTATGTATCCAGTTCTGAATGGATGGCACTTTTTCATATTTGATAGTTTCTGTGCCATCCAGATTTTTTTTTACCTTTTCGAATTTTATTGATTTTAAAATAGACAATATTTCCTCCCAGAACTGGAAATGTGGTGAGTTATTTTTGAGACACCCCTTGAGAGCTTTTGCTGTGTCACGGTACAAGTGGCCATTAAATGAGTCGAATAATTTGTCAAATAAAATCAGCAAATCGGCCGTCTCTTCGCACTCTGCAGGCAGGATTTTGCGCTCTGAAACAAGAATGTTACACTTTTGTTAGTACCAATACAATTATGCATAATTTTTAATGTATCCATTTTGTGAACTTTTTTTACGGTGGCTTTAGGGCTAGATAACTGCGAATTCGCGAATTTCCTTGATTCATACATATATTTTTAATATACTTATCTATATTATGTACAAAGTGTTTGCGTTTTGTGTAACTTACTTGCTAGAAATCTCATAACTGCGGACACACGTTGGCTAAAAACTTGTGCAGCATATTTGACTTTCATTTTTGGAAGTTTTGTTTGATCAATGTGGTAGCAAGTTAATTTGTTTACAATTCGTATTTCGTCGGCTCCTCTATCTTCATTTAACAGCATTCTTAAATGTTCCCATTTGGCTAGTTTTTCTTGGTTATTTTGAGTAAATCTTATGTTTTTCGTTATAAAATTATTTCGCACTCCCTTTAATAGGTGAGGTGGATCAAATAGAGGGAAATTTTTTTCGTTATCCACCTCAAAAGCGTTAGAATGGTATTCAAGGCTTTTTCGCAAATATTTTTCTCGGGTTTCTTTTTGTAATATTTTGATACAACTCACATTCGTAGATGCTTGATCGCATATTGTAGCTATAATAATAATACCAGCTTTTCTTAGTTGTCTAATAGTTGTCATTAAAATTTTTTCAATTCAATGGCTTTTGTTGAACTTTTACAAAACGTAAATAAAATTGGTTGCTTAGTTTTTGATTTTATTCCTTTTATCATCAGAACAAGGGCATGATCTGCAATTATTTTCGTTTTTTGTCTCCACAATCTTGAAAACCAATTATTTCTTTTTTATCAAAGTGAAGTCCCGGCGATAATGCAACCTCAGAGAGTAAACAATCGTTTCTCTGTAGGCAGTTTGCGAACATTTTCTTTTAAATTATTAAATAAGTATTCTTTTATTTACTCCTGGTTTAATATTAACAGTACTGAATAGGCTGCAAAGTATGTTTCGATGGGAGTACAACTAATTTACTCAGGAAATTGTAACATTTTTGGCTTTGTTTTAATATTGATGCAGCCATAATTTTCTCTTCCATCGTAAATTTCCTTCCTTTAGGTTTTTTTGAATTTTAGCTGCATTTTCATGAATGTGATCATACTCTCAGGCATTGATTCTATAACTTTCGTAATTGATTTATATTCAGAGAGTTTTTTTGCAGCTTGTATTTTTTTGCTTGAGTTTTATATTTTAGTGTCAATTTTGTAATCTTCTGATTCAGCCTTCTAATTACTTTCAGGTACTTGCTTTCTGTCATAGGACCTGTAATCAAAATAAATAATTGTTTTACTTGTGTCTCATTAAACTCTGTCCCTGTCTAGCTTTGCCCATTGTCTAATGAGTTTGGAAATGCAGTAGGAATATTTTTATATTCCATAGTATTCATGGATGCGCCGGTAGCGCGGTGCAAGAGGGTTTTTCTGCACCTCCTGTCCCGGAAAGAAAGTACATTTGAGTGCATGCATATAATATACTAGCTGATCCCTGTGGTTTTACCTGCGTGAAAAGTTACTGTTTCGCTCCTGTTGCTTAAATTTCCCCCTTTTATAACATATTTTATTGCTGCTACGCTCCTATTGGTTTTAGCGTAATGATACATAGCTTATAGCCTTCCTCAATAAATGTACTATAATAATAATAATAATAAATATTTATTTAACTTCACAAAGGATTGTACACAAATACTTAAAACTAAGACAAACTGAAATATAAGTATACAATGCAATAATGTCTACAATCAAGTGGGTGAAGTGCACTGTCTTCCTAGCTAGATTATTAAATAATCTGTGTTAAGGAGTAACAGTCTCTTTTCCCTCTTAAAATGATAATAATTATGATGATTCGTATACATAAATTCAAGCTTTTAGATTATTTATTATATTCTTGGTTTGCATTTCTCTGTCTGTCCACGTTTATTTCTTAAATTCGTGTGTGTGTGTGTGTGTGTGTGTTTGTGTGTGAGTGTGTGTGTGTGTGTGTGCGCGCGCGTGCGTGTGTTTGCGCGTTTGTGTGTGTGTACGTGGGTGTGTGTATGAGTGTTCGTATGTGGGATTTTATTGTGATTGTGATCCAGATTGATGTGAATACATATCTTAAGTATGAAAGTGGTTTGTTGTGTTACGTTAAGTATGATTCTGTTTCCTCATAGGTCTTGTTTTGGAGAATTGACTTTACAGCTTCTTTGATATTATGGTGTGACAGTGCATGTATGGGTTGTGATGCACTTATTTTATTATATAGAGATGGGCCCAGAAAAAAGAAAAATCTTTTAGCAAAGGTTGTATGTACAGGGGGTAGTGGAAAGACAATGTCTTTTCGTCTTTTATTAATTGTTGTGGAGGGGGCGTTACGATGTTGTTGTAGTACCGTTTGTTGTATGAACAGTTGCCGCACACTTAAAACATTGACACTTTCGTATAATTCAGTCGTTCGATATAAAATGGGTTTGAAAGTTGCCACTTTCAGTACTGCTCTATGTGCGATTTCAAGGGGTTTTAATGTGGTTTTAGCTGTACAACCCCAGCTCGAGATACAGTACGTAATGATCGATCGGCAAAGGGCAAAATAAACTTGGCATACAACAGGCGGATTTGTAACATATCTTATTTTTTTAAATATATAAATAAGTTTACGTACTCTAGAAATGAGAGAATTGACATGTGCTTTAAAATTAAGGTTTTCATCAATGATTACCCAGGGAGATAAGATACCCAGATTATTCAGGGACCAGATAAGTGAAATCCTTCAGAAAGGACAAGCGCTTAGTACACAAATCCGGTGAGCATGTATAACTAGATGCATGAATGTTAAGGAAGCGATAGAGTCATGTTTGGCCCAAAGGGCATTCCATCGTCTTTCCCTTACCTTGTGGGATAAATTAATTTAGTTATTTTATATATATTTTTTTTCATTTATTTACCTTTTCCTGTATGAAGTGTTGGAACAGCATTTCTTGTTAGCCGCTTGGGTGGTGATAGATAAAATTTTTCAAAATGATTATTGCACAAACGTAATTGATTGTAGATATAAATATCTTCTTTTTCTTTAGTATCACTGTCTACTAATGCCTTCCAGAGCTCAAATCTTTCCCTATCACTCTCTGGTTTAGGGAAGTGATGCAGAGGACCTGAAATGAAAATATTTTTTACTGATCAAAGCAGACTAGATAGTTAGTAGGTACTATCAGAAGCCACATGCCCACCTTTAGGTGATAATGGACGTTTTTAGTGACGTCGAAAGTGCTATATTTATATATGCTATAGCTATATATAAAAATTACAGGAGAAGTGTGTGTGTGGTACACCTCTGCCACACCCTACTAGGTAATATAGGCATTGTTATGTTATGATAAAGTCACTTTTTATATTAAAACAGTTAGTTCAGTAAATTGAGGCAAATTACCACTTTATCTATGAGGAAGCTTTCTTTTAACAGTGAAATAAAAAGAAATAAGCCTTCTTCTGCAGTCGCGAAAAGCTACACATCAATAAATATCAAAAAATATATGTCTTTACGTAAATAAACACAAATGGAGTCGTCTTTAAAACGAAAACTTCAATTTTAATTGAAAATTCATAGTGTGGTGAACTTAATAACAATGACTTCACGACTGAAATGTCGCAGTTAACAAAATCATTCTTGATGCGCAACTTCAAACCCCCACAACTCTTTCATTTTTAAAGATATTGCAATGATTCTTTCACTTTAGCGTAAAATTTTATAATAAATTATAAAAAAAATATGCTGGAAACGTCCATTGCGCAGCACTGCTCTCAAAGCGCGGTGTATGTATAATGTTCCTTGTGGCTAAAGTTTAGTATATGGACCGTCGAGTTGGGCAACCAAAATTTTTTTGCAGAAAGGCCTAGGCTTATGGAGTCTTTCTGCAACAGTGTTGCCAGATGGTCGTCTCGCGTTCTCCCCAAAACTTCGCCGAAATCCCCCCAAAATTCAGGTTTTGAAGAAAAAATCCCCCAAAAACTTAAAATAATATTTTATCACTTGTTGCGTCAAACACGCGCGCGCGCGCCCCCTCCACGAGTCTAGGCGCCATTCCTTGTCGACAAAAACATTAAATAATCAGAAACTACTGTAGCAACACACGATTAAAAAACACTCTCGGAAAGCTGAAGGAATGCAAAATTTAATTTAATATTAACTCGATTGCCTAAATTAATGCTAACTATAGAAAATAAACCTCAAAGTTAAAGTTTTTTAAGCAAAATAATTTTTAACAAAAAAAAAACCGACTTCAAAAAGTAGGTAAACTAAAAAGCAAAAAATAAATTTACTTCGCACAAAATAATACGTTTTTTCATATAATTAAATAGAAATTATTAAATAATTATTTTATAATTCTGAAGTCGGTGCCAAGTAAAAACAACCTTTCTACAATATCAAATTACAGTTCACACAAAAAGGGAGGCGTAGTTGTTCTAGTGCGCGGTCGCCCAGTATTGGTACTTACCACAGAAATATAACTAATATTCAGCTAAAAGAATGTTGTTAGAACGATTGATATTATCTATACAGAGTTATTAATTGTTTACTTGGCACCGACTTCAGAATTATAAAATAATTATTTAATAATTTCTATTTAATTATAATAATATGAAAAAACGTATTATTTTGTGCGAAGTAAATTTTTTTTTTGCTTTTTAGTTTACCTACTTTTTGAAGTCAGTTTTTTTTTTGTTAAAAATTATTTTATTTTACGATTTTAAGTGATGGGTACACCGAAAAAGAATGTTTCTCGAATGAGGAGACGATGGTTACTTGAGACGGAAAACTTATTTATAATAAACAAGAATTAAATCCTTTCTCCTGACTATTGAGGGTCACGACCTTCCATCATCAGCTCATTTTACACAATAACTAGCAGTAGGAATATGCGTACAGTAGTGAAAGAATTATCCTTTAATTCCTAACAATTGAGGAGTTGACCTTCCATCATCAGCTCAACCACATAAAATTATTGTGACCAAGCGTAAATTCTGGCCTCGATTAATAAAATATGAGGGTTGCCCCCGATTTCTCTGGGGTCCCATCATCAGATCATGACATGCTGACAATGGGACCACCTTTGAAATATCTCCGTTCCAACAGCTCACTTGAAATCATAACTAGCAGTCTGAATATGTGTACAGTAGTGAAAGAATTATCCTTTAACTCCTAACCATTGAGGAGTTGACCTTCCATTATCAGCTCATCCACATAAAAATACGTAAATACTGGTGTAGCTTTGAAAAACACACTAATAACATTACATGTGCCTATAAAATTCGAGGGTTGCCCTCGATTTCTCTGAGATTCCATCATCAGATCACGACATGCTGACTATGGTACCCCTTTGAAATCATCTCCTGTCCAACAAAAAAAGAATCATCAAAATCAGTTCATAAACGACTGAGATATCCGTGAACAAACATAAAAAAAAGCAACATATATACGAATCGAATTAAGAACCTCCTCCTTTTTTAGAAGTCGGTTAAAAAATACAATATTTTGTTTTTACTTCGAGGTATACAAAACACTATGCAAATTACTGGAATTGATTATTCTATACTTTAAACTACATAATATGCTCTTTATGAAAAAAATACATCGAAATCTCAATAAAATATTAAAATTTTAGACAGGGAAAACGTAAACAAATTTGAAGGAATCGAATTCTCCACGCAAGGTCAAATGACCTTGGCGTAAACATTTGACAAGATGACCGCCGACTAACAGCTCGCGCACACATTCAATAGGATTTTATTGGAAGACGAAATAATGTATAGCTACCGAACACATATTTTATGATTTGAGTAACTATATTAAAATAATAGACATTGTGTTATTTTATTATATTTTACATACGCACCTACCTAATTTTATATATTTAGTAAGTAGGTAATAATGCAAAGATATAAAAGTATGTAAGTAGGTACTTTTTGACTTTATACGACGTATGTAGCAAACAGGCGTGTAGTCCACCGAATGACGAGTGGTAACTAGATACCATTAACATCAACAATCCACAAAAGTAGGACTAGGTGTGAAATAAAATATGCACTGTACGGTTGGTTTAAATCTTATATTAATATTCAAGGCACAACATTAATATTCAAGTGGGACCTGTATATATACATATACAGTTATGTCCCACTGCTTATATTTTATTTAATCGTTATAATAATTTAAAAAAACGTGTGGCACTCGGGGACTGCCGCGGTAAAGCTATTGCATAGCATTTTTTATCCATTCAAATCGAATGAAACGTAATTTAGATGGAGGTGGTGCGAATAACTTAATCACATCCCTAGCCTTCGTTGGTAGTTCGTTGCTCAGAATAATGACATTTAATCTGTGGTTAGTTGGCATTGGAAACTAGTGGCAACTCAGCCACCAGATGTCGGATGTTAAATTGGATTGTGCAGCTGATTGGTTGAATTGTCATAGGGAAGCCATACGAAGAAGATAGGGTAGGGCGATCCAATTAATTTCTAAACTTTTTTTGCCAAGCTGTAATTTTGGTAGTAAAAATCCCCAAATCCCATCAAACTCAAATTTTTCCCTCCAAGCGTCCCCCCAAAAATATTTGCCCCCCAATTATCCCCCCATCATTTAAAAAAACCCCCAAATTTGGGGGAAATCCCCCCAATCTGGCATCACTGTTCTGCAAAGTTTCAAGCTGCGGAGATTCTTAGTTTTTTTTTTTAAATAATCAAATATCTGAAAATTTGAAAATTTTCACTACTAAAATGTCATTCGCGGTGACGTTTGACTTTCCTACGTTTAGTTTCATACTAAGAACAATAAATTTATTTAATAATGTTTATTTTTATTGTATATTCCTGTTTAATAAATACACAAAGTGGTGTTAATATGAAATAATGCGAGTTTATAATAATAAAAAGTATATTAATGTGTTTTAAATAAATAAAAAAGTGAAATTGTGAAGTAACGAAACGCGCAAATCGCGACGCCATTTTGTTTTGTCACTACATGAGTATTGTCAAATGTCAACTTCAGTCATCGTTTCATGTATTATCTATGGTTTGTTCGCTTTGCAGTCGAGATCGAGATCGTTTTCTGTTTTCTATTTATTATTCATTTCTCTTAGAAATATTTAGATAAGAGTATGACTGAGACCACAAACATGATCTGACAATGTTTAATTACAGTCACGAAATCCAATCAATATGGCGTAGGTCAATTATGGGTAAATTAGTAAGTTAGGTTAGGTTAGAACTGCGACCATAACACAGCACGAGCCGAGCGAGCGAAGCGAGCGTGCCGCGACAGCGTTCGGCGAGTGCGTGAAAAATGTTTTTTTTTGGCCTATTGACATTTTTTTTAATATTTTAAGTTAGCCTAACCTCCAAACATATTTTTACATTTTTCTCAAAAATAGGGGGGCTCCGCACCCCCCCTTTTGGAAGGAGAGAAGGAAAAAAATATCGAATACATGCAATGAGTACTGAATGACTTAAGTTTTAATTTCAAAACAGTACATACATTTTTTTTTACACACAACAGTTAATTATTTACTGCTTTTGGATATTTTTTTATGGGAAATATAAAAATTATCCAACTCTTGATTGGTAGCGCCATCTAGTTTACTGATTGTTAAACTTAATGACTTAGTCTACCCGACTTAGACTATTGATGGCATTAGTTTCCATACAAAAATTAAAATCAGTAGAAAGTACTATGCTGTCATCCCCATGATCATAACACCACCATATACACATCACCATCTAACATTTAACAAACTGCCAATTGAAACTGAAATTACTGGTACATGAGTCGTAACATCGTAGTACCAAAGACGATCTAAATACTAAAGACAGGCAACGTAGAACAAAAAAGTGTCCGCTCGAAAAAATTACTTTTTAACTCAAAAGATGTCGCTAAGTGTATCGAACTATGGATTTGTGTGACAAATTAATAGGACTCCGTTCACTAACTCAAAAGTCTGTCGTAGAAGTGCGAACAAAAAACTCTAGATGGCGTTTTCACGAATGTATAATTATGAATGTAAACACCTTCATTGAACATGTATGTCATTGTATGTATAGGTACCAAAGTCATTAAAATCTCAGAATAATATGCTTTTTATTTCAATATAAATAAAATTAATACAATAAAAAAACAAATTAATTTAAAAAATATTTTATAATCTTTCAAAATTGTACTAGGATTGCCAGTACAATAATTATGAGATGTTTTCTTACTACATAAAAAATGAGATGAATATACGTTTTTTTTACAGGCTGTCAAAACTGACCCGAAATAATAATTGTGCAAACTACGGGTATATTCAACTTTAATTTCTAGGACGACATGCGCACGCGCGGCGCGCACGTTACGTTAAATTTGCACGGGAGCGGAGCAGTAAGGCGTCAAAGCGCGGGAGCAGCTACTACTTAATACAACGAATTCCACGCGGATACAGATGCTCAAAATATTATATAGTTTCAATATCTGATATTGAATACCAGTATAAGGTTTCGATATACGATATGCCGAAAAACCGATATCGCCCGTCTCTATCAAGCAAGTATTTATCTGTATTATTTTGTTTAATAAATCCCTCCCCAATTAATAATGGCAAAAACAAAAGAAATCTATAAAATAGGCTAATTTTATTTAAAAGTTACTCTTCTACTTTCTATTAAAAAATCATTAAAATAAATTTCTTATCCAAGGATTTATAATTATTATTCTTTGTAATGATTCCTAGAGTTGCTACTGATATGAATTCGACATCCGCCAGCTTACGAGGTGAAACAAACGCGAATGTAAACGGACGCTCGTCGAAAAGCTCGCGGCCGCGCTCGCACGAGCCGCTCGTACTCGGGGCTAGCGCTCGCCACGTGACTTCACGAGAGTGAACGTAACATCACAATTTACTTGTTGGACGTTCAAATAGCCGACCGTTCACTGTTAACAATCTACTATCCCATTACCAATTTCCGGGCGTAATTGAACAAAGTGACTTTACTTGTCATATCGTTCGGAATTTGAAAGAAAGTTAACGATCCCGGTTCCTTTGCCTTCCTTATTATAATAACACATCCGTACACACTACAATATCTTTTTAATGAGTTAGTATGAGAACTAATGAGAAGTAAAAGCCAAGTCAAGCCCAGACACAGAGAAATAGACACTGCGCACACGCATGCTGGCTGGTGGTGTGTAACTCATACATACCTCAAATGTCCCATACAAAGGAATGAATTTAATTACCGCTTCAAACTATTTGAGGTGTTGAGATTGTAGAGTAGTGGTTTATATGTAGCTCACTCACTCTCAAGGCGAAAGCGTAAGCAAGAAAGAGTAACTAAATGAATGAGCAAACGCGCGTAACGTTTTGGATTATTTTGTCCTGCTCACACTTCTCAAGCTTGACAACAAAGTTATTGAAGTAGATGAAACGATACTGTGACATTTTTAAAGTTTATCCTCTTGCCCTATTTACATTTATCATTCTTGACAACAAAGATAGATCCGATAATATTTAAAGTAAATGGAACGATACGTATGTGTCGTTTTTCAAGTTTTTTGTAGGTATAATAATAAATTTTCATTGATAAAAACATTAATCTTTATTTTAATTACAAATGTTTTAATTTACTCAATTCAATGTTACTCAAGTACCAAAACACTTCAAAGTCAAGTATCAGTATGTTACTTTTCAGCAAACCTCATTTTACCTCATTTAACGCATCGCCCAAAAACATGTTAAGGGGCGGCGCAGACGACGGACTTTTTGTGCGATCGAATCTGCGGTCACAGAACAAATGTGCTGCGGTGTACGAAATTACGCATACATAATATTACTAGTTTCCGTACGCCGCAGACTCGATCGCACAAAAAGTCTGTCGTCTGCGCCGCCCCTAAGACCTCATTACGTGTATACCGTTCATTTTGAGTTTCACCTGAAATGAGTTGCAAATTGCAAACCTTATTTTACCTCATATAACCAGAGTTGGGCGTAATCAACTACTTTTGTAATCGGATTAAAAATCTGATTAATAATAATCATGATTACTTTTAATCTGATTAAAATAATCATGGTTACTTGTAATCAAAACTACACATGTAATCTTTAATCTTGATTACAGTAGTCAGTAATCAAAATTACATGATTATTGTTCACTTTAATAAAAATTTAGGAGTTCATTGATATGACGACAAGATGCACGGTAGGTAACGTTGCGGAGTTAGTTTTTAAATTTATTTATTTCATCATTGAATACATTGATTTATGTACTAATTTAGTGTCTGAAACTGACTCAACGGGAGATACGCACCAAATACAGCGATCTAAAGCAGATGCCATTATTTCTCACTATCTAGCAGATCAAGATAAAGATGTATCCATGCTAAATAGATACCCTGAAATAAAGAATGTTTTTAAGAAATATAATACGCCTCTGCCTTCCTCGGGTCCAGTTGAAAGTCTTTTCTCATATGCAACTACGACCAATTCACCAAAGGCACATAGACTTTCAGATGAAATGTTTGAGAAGTGGGTTTTATCGAAATCTAATTTGAACCGCATATCGTAAAACACAAATATCCGGTACATTTTTTCGTGAAATAATTAATCCAAATGTTGCAATTTATGAGACTAATTAAAAAATGTAGATGATTTATTGTTTTATAATTTTGTTTTTATTTTTAATTTATTTTCAGTGTTCACCTTTATCAATCAAAATTAGTAATCAAGATTACGATTACAGATTAATAATCATTAATCACCAAAATAGATTACATACTTTTTTGATTATTTTTTGTAATCTTTAATCATGATTAAAGATTACACATTGTAATCATAATCTGTAATCATTAATTTGATTACATTTTGCCCATCTCTGCATATAACGCATCGCTCAAAAATATGTTAAGACCTCATTACGTGCATGGGCTTTTTTCAAATAAAATGGGTCGTCTTAAGTGGAACCATAATTTCCAATAAACTGTATTTGTATGAAATAGTTGATAAATATGTAGATAATGTAATAAATTAAATGACTTAATAAAATTTATATTAGATAAATGAAAATAAACACCAAAAAAATCAATCTCTTTTCAAAAGTAAAACACTTTTTATTCCATTACGTAACAGTTTAACTTGGCATAATTACACAAATAAAACTATTTATTTAAAATCACTTATTTGTTTATTAACTAATATGATACTCTTCTTTTAAAAATCAACATTAAACTTAAAGATAATTTCTTAACAACCGAGAATTTATCGGTGAAACATCCATTACGTAACTTTAGTGCCAGTAACACCAAACAAAATATCTTATATTTAACATCACATTAAAGTTATCACAATTTGAAGTTAATACAAAATAAATTTTGGAGATGTAAAACAATATTATATTTCTAAGATACCTCTAACTTAGTTGAATTTAAAGAAATATCGAATTTTAAATTACATTTTCATAGGACAGTTACTTAGGTGGAACTTATAGTTACTTATGGGATAAAGTAAGGCTACGTTTATAATTGTACTTAACTTAGTCAGTCATTAGAGTCAGTTTAAATAACGATTTTTTTTATCTAATCGGTGACTAGACGAGCAGGTCGCTCATCTAATGGTAAATGATACGCCTGCCCATGACAGACAGTGTTAAGTTGTTTTTTCTTGTATGCATCATTTCTTGTTGGGTCTTGCTTCAATTTCTCTCTGAACCGCTTTGCGCGCTCTGCTCCCGTGAGAAGCATAATATACTAATATTATTATCTGAAATAAAATAGTTATAACATGATATAAGAGGAGAGTTACAGCGATACAGTTAACAACAACCCACGCTCTACAAAATTTTTAACTACTATACAAAGCAAAGTTTCTATGATAGATATCAAATATTGGGCGTAATATATTATAAAGTGAACCGAATGAAACAAACAGACAATAAATCATTTTAAAGACGTAAGCGTTATTCTCGTAAAAGCATAACTTACTAATTTTTCCGCAGTCGGGTAACTGATTAAAAATCTATGCAAACACGTCCTTATAATTCCATTAAGTAACGTTTGTGGTCCGCTTATACGTAACATTACTTATGTATATATATAAACGAATGTTGCCAAGACTAAAACAAAACATAAAATACAGAGTATTTTTTTATTGTCTAGTCCTTGTTTTTATCGTTACTTAGCTGGAAATTCCACCACTTTCGTTTTTGGTAGACAAATTTAAACCTATTTAATTTATTCAAATTCCTTTATATATGTTTTTATCATCTTATGATCAATAATAATAACAATAATACTTCGATTGCAAACAATTTAATATTATATAAATGTAATTTTGGGCGTTTTTTTTAACTTTAAAGTTAACATGGCGAATGGTGGACATATTAAATTCTGCTTTTTTGAGATACATTTTTGCCAATATTAAATTATTACAATGGATTTCACTGCTATATTATAATTAAATATAATCATTTTTAATTTATGTAGTAGAAATATTAATTTTGCTAGTGAAATTTTATAGGGTTGCTAAGAAATACACTGTTGCTTTTGGTGGACAACTCATTCCTGGGGTGCCCATTTTTTTAAAAAACGCCCGCATACCGCTCATTTGAGGTCCACCTCACAAATGAGGTGGTACATTGTCACACCTCATTTGTCAAAATGAGTAACTCATACAAACTCATAATTTTCGCTTGTCACCCATCACTCATGCACGCAAGCGCAAACGCGACGAAATGTATCGCTTGCGTGCATGCGTATGAGCCGTTTGACGAGCGATAGCCGTAGTGGCCGTAGTCCCTCCAGGCCAGGCGGATCGCCGGTGAAACATACCTAAACTGCGCGCATGCGGAGTGAGACCCCCCTGGCTCAAGTGCCAACCTCTATAAAAAAAACGGTCATAAGATCGGTCGTGTGCTAGAGCCCTTAATGAAATATGGGACGTACCGTCCCTTTTAAAACGTAACAAACAACTATAAACAAACGTAACTAAATATCCTACAATCTACAAGAGCAGAATGTAGATGCGTCGCTTTATCTGAGGAATACCCGGTGTTATGCCTTTTGTGCTAGTAATTCATTTAAATCGTCTTTGCCAAAACTCAGTAATGCAACCACTATTACGTGGCGGCAGGTTAAAAGTGAGTCGGTGGTGTATCCGCCCTCGAGTCGTGTTCACAAAAGCTCTACCATACCAATAAAACATTCATTGATTGTTTTGACAACATGACATAATTTCAGAAGAAAAGTAATAATAACATTTTATTTAAGCGACATCTAGTGACAGGTTTGCTATAACTCTAGTCGATCGATCGCAACGTCATCTATTGGATGCTCTTGAAACGGGGCAAAATACTTACTAATTTCACGTAAATCAAAAATGTTTAAAAATAAGTTTTGATAATGAAATACGTTCTTAAAAAACTATATATTTATTTTTCACTCGATTGGTTATGAAATGGCACAAGATTATCGGTTCAGTGCCACAAACCACAACACGCAGGCTATTTAGCCTGCGCGCTAGTAACTCCATCTAGAAATTGCCTGCTTTTTCCGGCGGACACTTTTTTGTTCTACGTTGCCTGTCTTTAGTATTTATATCGTCTTTGGTAGTACGCAGATGCTGTGACTATTTTACAATCTGCATTTACAGATACTTATGCGTCGATGCATACGTCGCATATAATACGCTTGAGCGTGTAATTCATATTAATTTGTTATTCTTTAATTGTAGGTTCTTCTAAAACTAAAGGCCCCAGCGCATCCACGGACTCTCACACACGACACTCCAGCAGTTCTGGCTAAACAACGAGGACATACTGAATGTTACCACTTATTAAGTAAGTTTGGTTTATTCCCTTTTCAATGTAATAATAATAATAACAGCCCTGTATCTAATACATGTCCCACTGCTGGGCTCGGACCTCTTCTCATGAGGAGAAGGGTTAAGCCATAATCCACCACGCTGGCCAAGTGTTGATTGGTAGACTTCACACAACCTCGAATATCTTCGAAAAGACGAATCTTAACGATTTATTGACAGAGGTGTATGCTGTGGGTTCGAACCCGAGATCTTTGACTTCGCAGTCCTACGTCCTACGGTCTCCTCGGCTATTGCTACTTTCAATGTATAGCTACTTTTCAATGTGATAATTTCAGTGTGATGTGTAATAACATTGTGTAATAAAAATGTAATGACGACCGGATGGCGAGTGGGTAAGTGTACCTGCCTGCGACGCAGAGGTCGTGGGTTCGATTCCCACTTAAGACAAATCTTTGTGTGCATGAACATGGGGGTTTGTCTTAGTCTGGGTGTTTCTATGTATAATAAGTATGTATTTACAAAAGAAAAGTATAAAATATATTAGTATCAGTTATTCTATTACCCATAGTACAATCTCTGCTTAGTTTAGGACTAGATGGCGTTGTGTGTGAGTTGTGAAATATTTATTAATTTATTTATTATTTTCTAGAAAATCACCATCCCGATCCACCGAAAACGTCAAAGCTGCAATGGTACCACGGAACTCTGAACCGAGAGGAAGCCGCTCAGCTTCTTGAAGAATATCGCCAAAACAACGGTCTGGAAGGCAAGGCGTCTGACGGAGTTTACCTAGTGCGGTATAGCGAGAGAAACACCGGCGCTTATGTGCTCACCATGCTTAGTGAAAGTACTCCATACAACTTTATTATTAGGAAAGAGGTAGGTAATTTTTTTTTTAATTTCTCACCAACCTACCCACACTTCACCTGCTCTGTCTAAGGTCCCATAGGATAGAGGGTGAGCTTATCGCCATCCACATTTTTATACGAATAATGTTAATATCGAGCCAAGATAACTTAAGACTGGTATGTGAAAAATACACCCCTTAAACATTTCCAAAACACTGCATAAATATGTGCATTAAATGAAAAATGTCTATAATGTCATGGTTTATTTTTGCCCCTTGTGCCTGTACTTTAAGGGCTATCACTATATCAGATTTCAGATTAAATAGCACTGTAGGGTAGAGGGTTGCCGTTGGTATAAATCAAAGACGCCGTTGGGTAACTTTTACTATTTATTACCTTTCTTCATACAAATTACAATTATAGTGGCTTATACAAACTTATACTTATGCAATCAACCCTATGTGAGGGGTAAAAGGGACTGCGGGCTATCTCCAGTCACCACCTCTTCCTACGTGAGGACTTGGAAAGGACTGCGGGGCTATCTTAATCCAAGACCTCCCTAACTCAACTGAATCATAGGACTGCGGCGGGGCTATCTCTCTCTGGGCCGTCTAGCTAACGACAAGTATTACATTATCTTTGGCTAACGACTGACAACGACGGCGGTGCGCGTCGGGTTTAAATAGGCCGCTGCCGTGCTTCCAAAAAGTTCTTCAAGCAGTGAGTTGAGTTGAGTGAAACAGATAGTCGGTTTGCGAGCAGGATAGCATTCGAGTCCGTGCGTAAGCGCATCATATACTCTTGTTAAGCACAATATTACAATCACTTTGGCTGTTGAATATAGGAGAATTAAAATATTTTACTATAAATAATACTTATAAATATACAAATTGTACCATGTCCCCTGCCATAAACCTAGCATTAGCTTACGCGGGAGACGCGTCCTTATAGTTAAAAATGTCTTGTCTTGTATGCTTTTTTAATTCATCATGAATTGGAAAGTGCTGGTACTTGTGATACAGTGGTTTTCACTAGTAGTACAGGTGCCAACGTTATAACCTTTTGTAATATTTGGATTAATCTAATATGTATTTACTTTGTATTGCTCCATGTATCTTATTGAAATAAATGATTATTATTATTATTTACCAATATGTTCTAGGTGAACTGGTTGTTCATAGACGACGGTCCGTACCTAGAATCTCTGGCGAGGCTGATAGAGCATTACGCCAGTGTGCCTGATGGACTCCCCACGCGACTCACCGCTGTGAGTATTTGTGATGAATCTGTGGCAGTTAAATTAGCGAGAAGTGTACAGGTATCATGCACACAACGCCATCTTAACAAACTCAGCAGAGCTTGTACTATGGGTACTAGAATAACTAATACTAATACATAATATTTTTTTTGTAAATAAATACTTATTCTATATAGAAATACTCAGTAGTTGTGTGTCAAAGATTTGTCTTGAGCGGGCATTGAACGCGCGACCTCGGCGTTGCAGGCAGGTGCACTAACTACCCACTCCGAATGAATACATTATTAGTTTGTAGGAATGGTACGAATTCGTAAGCCTTAAAGAAATATTTCATTAAAATTATTATAGCTGCTTTAATACGAGTAATTTTAATCAATAGAAATAATGACAATGTGACACAGCAAATAATATAACAAACATTTTGTCTTGGTAATATGTGGTGACTGAGAAAAGGCTATAGGTATCTACTTATAGTTAGTAGATACGCGTTAAGAATGCAGTGGGTCATTAGTGTCCACCGGTCTAACGCCGCCCCCTAACCAATCAAATATTTTCAAATTACAAGGTCAAGTTTACAATAACCAGTTGAAGGCATTGCTTCAAACGTAACGCTTGTCCTGTCGTTTGTGTTAACTAAAATATTTTTTTATGGGTGCTATTTAAACAGGCTTCTTTTTAATACCATTATTCGCCCCCAAAAATGTATGTTGCCTTCTAAATTACTAAGTCAGCAACCTAACCTTTTTTTTTTTTTTTTTTTTTTTTTTTTTTTTTTTTACGTGGGGAAATGCATTTACGCATACCACCCCACCCCGGGGAAGGGCAGAGTGGTTATGTGGGACTCGCCCGTGCCAAAGATGGTAAACGGCACGGGAATACCCACTAAAACCCCACGGTGCTCCCGCACTCGCCTTGATGGGAGGGTCATGGGAATCTGGCGCAGCCTTTACGTCCACGACCCTCCCGGCGATGCCCGCCGAAGCGGGCCCCTCATGGCCCCCAAAGAGGGGGCTGGCGCAAGCCACCGACCAGCGCGAGGACCGCGTGCAAAGCCATCGGACATTCCCCATGTCCTACGGCCTGGTCCTCTCGCGGCGAGACAGGTGGTCGGTCTCGCCGCCCCCCACGCCGCAGTTTAACGGCTGCGGCCCCGCCGGGACCGCGGAAGGCAGGGAAAGTGGCAACGACACACCAACAGTCCTCTCCCGCCGCGGCCCCGTAAACCACCGGGCCACAGTGCCAGCTTGCGCCAACACCGCAGCCCGGCCTTGCCTGCCGAGGCAGGCCCCTCATGGCCCCCAAAATGTGGGGGGACCGGCACCGAGGGCCGCGTGCAAAGCCGTCAGACACTTTCGTATCTGACGGCCTGGCCCTCCGCGGTGAGACAGATGTTCGTCCCACCGCCCACCACGCCGCAGTACTGACGGCTGCGGCCCCGCCGGGACCGCGGAAGGCAGGGAAAGCGGCAACGGAACACCGACAGTCCTCTCCCGCCGCGGCCCCGCAACTCCTCGGCCGCAGTGCCGACTCACGCCGACACCGCAGGCCCTCCTGTTGCAGAGCCCCCCCATAAGAGCCCTGCAACATGGGCTGCTCCACAAGGGCTTCGCTACCCAAAGCCCGAGGAGCAGCCCCCCTCTAGGATCCTCTTGGCTTCACCGTGGCAATGCTGCACCACGGTTACTGAGCCCCACCGCGACTACAACGCGAGACCCTGTTGGTGGGGCAGCAACCTAACCTAACCTAACCCGTGGCTGAGTTAGTAATTTTGACGATAAAGTATAAATTTTGAAGCTTCACTTATTATTTCTCTTTTTTTATCACTGCATTATTAACTCATACTTTACTTTACATTTAATTCTAAATTATGAAGCGTAAAATATAGCGTTAGTATTGTTCTGGTTGTGTTAAAATGCTTCCTTATTATGTGTAAGAATTCATCATGCAAATAACTATAGTAACTTACCACTAATCTTATATCCCTTGTTCCAGTTCTCCACAATGCCACGTACCAAAAAGCTATCAGCGAGTCGCGCCACCATGAACCAATCGCTATCATTAGTCATACATGACATACTCAGCGACAAACAAATGTCCGCACAAACCGCCCCCATCACCAACAACAACAACATGTTCGAACTCCTCACGAGGAACCTGTCCTTCTCATCAGACTTTAACAACGATAGCAAGTACCGGCCAATAACAGCGCCGTCGTGTCGCTAGCAGAGAATTATAATGAGATATCTATCAATTCGGATGGCCAGCTGTCCACACTGCAAGGTAAATTATCTGGTTAATACCTACCTCAAAAAGGTTAACTTTTAAATTTTCGCATTGTATGATTACCTAAAATCTAACGGGAATTAACGCGATCATGCATTATTTACCTGTGTAAAGTTTATGTAAGTTTTACGTTTCGGCAGACAGATTACACTGGCCGTGGTTGCAAGCAAACTCAGTTTGATCTCGTAAATGCCCGTTAGATTTCAGTTAGGTCTTTTTAAATACACCCGGCCGGCACATAACTATTTGACTACTGTCATGTGCCTCTCATGACATTATTCAAGCAATGTGTTGGCCATTCTAATTGGCAAGATTTGCACATGGCTAATTTTGCATCAGAGATAGCACGAAAGCGGACTATATCAAATCCACTATTATCTTCACAGAATTCATCCCCATGTCGGAGCTGACCCTGGGCGCCATGCTCGGCGAGGGGGAGTTCGGGTCCGTGCTCCGCGCCTCGTACAGCGCCGCAGAGCAAGCGCCGCAGCCCGTCGCTGTCAAACCTTGCACGTGCAGCACACAGAGACCAATAAGAAAGAGTTCCTGGCCGAAGCCAAAGTTATGATGTCTGTCAGACATCGATGCATCGTCAGACTTATCGGTGTTTCACTGGTTTGTATTAATATTATTCCATTAATATATTAAGATAAGCTTTCCTTGGAGGAGAAGCTATTTGGCCTGGTTGTTATAAAGAATTATGACACACGGGCCTGATAAGTGGCGTTCTTTAGAAAGAGCTAGTATGTACAGAAAACTTGTGAACATTTATGTATTCTGAACAAGCAAGAGGTATATAGAGGTCTTCTTCGTTGTGTCGATGGCTGAGTCAAATTTTATTTTGACTTGCCATTGTGGTGAAAGGATTAGCCAATTCGCTTTGGAGAGCTCGTGAATTGCCCAGGGTCCGCTGGACGTAGGGAATCGTTGTGTACGTCACTCGGGGAGGCTTCTTTCATGCACCCCAAATGTATGTCAAAGTATACAATTGCCTGGCCTGTGAAAAAGGTGTAATGATATGATGAGCTTGCCTCAATAGTTGCTAAAAGTTTGCAAAAACACAGCTACAAATCTCTGGCAGATAAATGGCACAGAAGATAACAAGTTAGTAGGTCATTGTATCGGATTCTTTGTCACACCCAACATAAATAAACTCGCACCTTGTGTTATCTGTTAATCAGAGATTGACCTGTATCACTAACATTCATATGTCAGATTATATGAGTCACACCAATGTTTTCTGTTATCAGTATATCTAAAATATAGGTAGATCGAAAAAAATTATTCTGTTTAAATTTTATTCTATCTACAAAAACCACTGAGGTATTAAATGTTCAAGTTATTCTTGTCAAATTGTCCTAAATTGGCAGCCCCCCGATTTAACTTCAAGTATTGTTCGATTAAGATTTTAAAGGATATTTACGGAAACGCAGTACGCCTCGTCAATCGTTAGGTGTACAGTGGGCCAAGCAGTTAGGTATGCAGGGCAAAAAGCTTTCCATCACAGTTAAGACTGACTACACTAGTTATGCATGTGTGAGTTATATTTTTAAGAAGTGTAATGTAATCACTGTTAAGTATATAACTCACATTTCCATAACTTTTTTAGTCGGTCTTCACCATGAGGCAGAAGTTTTTGCCCTGCATAGCTATTTGCTTGGCCCACTGTACATTGATGCATTAATATTAAATATTGTGCGTCGCTTTATTGTTTAACTTTAATGACATGACGACAAGTCGCAGTCGTCCTAATATTTTATGTAGGTACTAATATGGTAGTCGTCTTATTAGCAGCGATAGCCGAGTGGTAGAACGTAGAACTGCAAAGTCAAAGGTCTCGATTTCGAACCCACGGCACACACCTCAGTCAATAAACGTTAAAATACGTATTTTTGAAGATATGTGTATATTCATCATATAAATTATCGCTCGCTACCGGTGAATGAAAACATCGTAAAACGTGCATGTCTGAGAGTGCCTAAAAAGCGCTCCAAGGTGTGTGAAGTCTATGAATCCATACTTGGCCAGCGTGGTGGACTATGGCCAAATTCTTCTCATCATGAGAAAGGGCCTGAGCCCAGCAGTGGGACATGTACTAGATAGGGCTGCTATTATATACGTCAATGCAATAACGAGAAGTGGTGCAATGCAATAATAGGTACACCCACATCACATTTTACCTATAAATAAAATGTAATTTGTTGCAGGGTCCTCCACTAGCAATGGTGCAAGAATTAGTACCTCTAGGATCTTTGCTAGAATATTTAGTGCGTCACCCAGATAAAGCCTCACCCGGGTATGAACTGAGACTATGGGCGTGTCAAGTGGCGGCCGGCATGAGGTACCTGGAGAGGCAGCGATTCGTGCATCGGGATTTAGCTGCAAGGAATATTTTGCTTGCTAGCAGGTACGTATCTACGTTCTAATAACAATTGATACATTGTCTTATAAAAAAAAAAATACACGGGTTGCTGATCACCTGTTATGTCAAATATATATTTGATATAAAATCTCCCAACTCCTTAAAATCACTAAATTTTACGAAAATTAAAAGACGTAATCAAGCTCGCATTATTTACACAACAGTGTACGTTGTTACGAAGCCTTACCAGCAGTTTTATAAAATTTACATATAAATTTAAGCTGTCACAAAGACGTTCATATATTCCACTAAAGGCCAGTTTCACAGATTCCTGATAAGTTCTTGATGAACCCATTTAAAAAAAATGGGGTAGATAAATTAATCACTTATCTGGTGGTTAACTATCAAACATTTTATCAGCAACTGGTGAAATCAGCGCTAAATATTCGCCAAACGTTTTCATTGCTCTATATTACACACAAGTCGATAAGCAATTAACGTCCACTTCCAGACACCAAGCCAAGATCAGCGACTTCGGGCTCTCCCGCGCGCTGTCGGCGGACAGCTCGTACTACAAGGCGTCGCGCGGCGGCAAGTGGCCCATCAAGTGGTACGCGCCCGAGGCCTACAACTACGGCTCCTTCAGCCACGCCTCCGACGTGTGGAGCTACGGCGTCACGCTCTGGGAGATGTTCTCTTACGGCAAGCAACCCTACGGCGACATGAGGGGCGGCGTTGAGGTGTGTACGATTACTGCTTGCCGCCTGCTTATCCTAGCTAATATTATAAATTAGAAAGTATCTGTCAATTACGCTTTCACGGCTTTAGTTCTTGGTGAAAATTGGTATGGGGAAGGTTCAAGACCTGAGGAGGGACATGGGCAATTTTTTATCGACATACCTACAAGAAGGTAGTAAATTATATGCAATAAAGTATAATCGCTCTGTTGAGAGGTTAACTGGTCTAGTCTAGGTAAGAGCCAAAAACCTGTATTATTCCAACAATAAAACAATACTAAAACCATAACGGATTAAGCGCTCGCCTCGCCGCTAGCCACTGCACTGGTGTTGTGGGTTCGATCCCCACATCCCAAGTAGCAAACAAGAATAGCAAGTAAATCTAACATATCTGTTGTAGGGGCTGCTGATACCCTCTAACATATATGTCGTAAAGATGCTAATCGGGGCGGCTTAGGTTGATGAATAAAACCGCCTTGCTTGAATGCTAATGATGCACTGACTTTATTAATATATAAAAGTTATGATTATGATGCAGTTACATGTTATTTGATTCACGCTGAGCCAGCGAAATGTGCAGTAAGCCTGTACATGCTGGCCACTCGAACGAGATGCAATTTTGAAAAACATAGTTTGAAATGATAGTTAAAACAAATGATATAAAATTATTGTTAGATGATATAAGATGAATACAATGTTTGTTAGGTTAGTAATTAACGCGATTTTTAAAGTTCTGCAAAACGTGACCTTAAAGGCATTGGGGAGGTCCCCATGTTTACACTGAGCACAGACCTTTTTATTTCACTGGGTACACACTGTATTGGTGTGATCACTTCACTTATTACGTCACTACTTGCGTTAACACTTGTCTCACATTGCTGGGGTGTAGGCACCGTGGCTTCGGGGCCCGCCAGCTGGCGGCGTAAGATACCATCCTTGTATCTGATGAAGGCGGCAACAGCAGCAGCCAAGAGCAGCACAGTCACTACTATGTACAATAGCGAGTACTGATGAACATCGTGTATTGTGAGCTGACTCTCTGAATTCCTTTTGATGTCATTAATCTTCTCTTGTAGTTGGTTCCAATCTGTGTCACTGTGATATGTTAACTGAGGGGGCGCTATGTCTTCAGAGACAGATGTATTGATGATTCTGTTCAAAATCGATACTTTCAGAGTTGGAAGTGCCGGATGAACATGAATCTGATTGAAGAAATTGTTGTGCGCATATAATGTGAAATAATCCCCTTTTAATAAACACCCTTTTTCGATATAAATTATACCGGCACCTTTAAGATCTTTAATTGTCATGCTTGACGCGCAATAAATGCGAACCTGGCATTCTCTGCAACATGAGAACAGCCAGTTATCAGTGCGGTGTAACTTAATCCACTTATCGCGACAGTTTGTTATTGTAGTGGCACACGCCGGCCCGTCATCAAGTAATTGAATATCACAAATGGATTGTTTGATGTTTAGATCGTATATAGGTGAGCTTTTGGCACAGAGCGTTCTTTGGTCATTGGTTTGGACACAAGATTGAAGGTCATTTTCAGAAAGTAGTGAAGCTGTGTCCTTGTTGAGGTCATATGCTATGTATTGCATACGAGGTACAACTATGCGTGTCTGATTTTCATTTTTGGTTTGCGGAATGCTAATAATTCGGTCCAATTCGTATTGATCATTGCTCAATAGAGGGATCTTAATTTCGATGATAAGGTAACCCAAATGTACTAGACACGATACTTTCAATAGTTTGTATAAATCCTTGATATTATTTCTATCCACTGGCAATGTTAAGTCTCCCTTCAATTGTCCTGATATGATGCTAGTCTCATACATTAATTGCTCAGGGTGTAACAATCGTCCGTCGATCTGCCCGTGGGAAATATCAGTGATAGTGTTAATGAGTGTTTGCTGAATACGACGTAAATTATTTAGTATAATGCTGGCGGCTAATACCGATGATATAATATATGTTTCAGTGTCAAAATTTTCTTGTAAGCGATTGACTTCAAATGAAGTATTGTGCAGACGTTCATGAATAAACTGAAATTGTTGATTCATAATATTTTCATTTCTACGCAATATATTGTACTGCGCTTCAATTATAGATGTTTGATTACGCAATAATGCTTGCAAATGATTTTCGTTTCTTGTAATTTTTTCTAAATCTTCTTTATACCTTTCAGCAAATCTTGTATCTAATACGCCAAACAGTTCATTCGCTAAATAGCCCACGCCGTTTATTAAACCTCTTCTTAATCTCCTCGCATTTCTGGTCGAAAATAAAGAGTTATAATGTTCAATTTCCTTTAGTTCGTTTTCAAGTTGTAGTATGATATTTTGATACTGAGGACTACGTTTCTTACAGACGTCCTGTATATGATTCATATAGTCATTGATACTTAACAGGCTTTGCCAGTATGTTGACATGTTATAATAGACAACGAGATTCCAATCATCTTTAATGTACTGCATATTTGATATTTTATCAAAATATAAGCTTTGATGGTCATCAAACAATGATATGTTATACGATGCATGGTTATCCGTTTGTTGCAAACTCGGCGATATGATAGTCGCACATATGAATAGCATGGTGATAAGAATATTTTTAAGGCCAAGGCCTTTACATGTCGGTTTGTTACGATTGTTAGTAGCTTGTTGTGACGCTTGATTTGATGATGTAACAGGGGTACTAATAACGAGGGGTTGCGCTGCTTCTTCTTTTTGTTCTTGCACTGGAAGAGGAACTAGCTTGCTTATGGGTCGCCTGCAGGTGTTTCCAGCAGTTTTCAACGTGACAACTCTCACGAACTCGTCTTTTCCTGGGTGAAGAGCCTGAACACGACCGAGCGCCCATTTGCCCGGTGGTAGGTTATCTTCTTTGATAAGCACAATGTCGTCAATTTGTAGGTTTTTCTTACAGGTTCTCCATTTTGTTCGAACTTGTAATTGCTGCAAATACTCAGCAGACCATTTCTTCCAAAAATGTTTGTTCATAGTCTGCACTAATTGCCAACGTCTAGGGAGACTAATAGACTCAGGCTCGCTTTGTGGTCTTGATAACAATGAATCGCCAATTAGAAAATGTCCCGGTGTAAGGTAACTGTCATCCAAGTTTTCGGTGAGTTGACACAGCGGACGAGAGTTGAGACACGCCTCAATCTGATGGAGCAACGTTGAAAACTCTTCGTAGGTGAGTTTCTGTTCACCGAGCACTCGTTTTAGATGGTACTTTGTGCTTTTCACAACTGACTCCCAGATTCCAGCAGCACTCGGATTTTTTTGGACAATTGTAGTGCCAGACAATGTTGAAATCAGTTATGTTTTGAAAAAACTCTGAATTGATATTCTTGCTTATCTCTTGTAACTAGGGCTTCCATTACGTAATTACGTAATTACGCAATTACGTAATTACGAACTGATTTTAAAGTATTTTCAATTCCGTAACTGAAGATGTCAATTCCGTACTTACGTAATTATTGGTATCATCAATCAATCAAAATAGTCAACCAATAAAAAGCAATATAAGTACACATTTATAATGTGGCAACACTATACGATATAAATTTTACATCGAATACAAACAGGGTATTCCCCGCAGTTTATTTATTTTATCCTTTGTTAAATCTTGCAAAAAATTGTTCTAAGACGTACAGAATAGAGTTCAAATATATCTTGTCAACTAAGCGAGTCGGTAGGGCCGGGGAGTCCCTGACGAAAAGTTCCTACTGTAAAGGTACTGTTACACATGCTCGTTATTAGCACGAAAGCATGCTTCGTTCGAGCAATTGCTACAAAGTGGTATGTGTGTCGAATCATTGCTAATAATGCTATTCGAGTTTGTTCAAAAATCGACGGCCGTGCGATTATTGGGCATGCTTCCTGCAGCGCGGGTGGAAGGGGGCGTGCTTATAGCGTGTGTGAACAGGTTTGCTTATTGAGCATGCTAATGTCGATCAGTCGTTAGCAGCAGGTGCGCGTGCACAATTTCGCGCTAAAAATGTCTCGCTGGGGCGATGAAAAATCTTTGAAATTTGATTTTATATCGACAAAATTAATGCCTATGGAATCCGCGCATGCCCGAATATAAAAATAATATTGCTAGAAATAATGCATATCAAGATATGATAACCAACATGGACGATCCTGATTTAAATTTCAAAATTATTAAAACAAAAATAAAAACTGTGTGTGTGTTTCTTGTTTCTTTATAGCGCTTTCAATTTTAGATAGTAATCCAGTCAAACTGATGCGGTAACATGCGCATGCGCATTTTTGTAACCATTAATATCTTCTTCTCGCATTTCGACTAACAATCGAGTACTTGCTCCAAGTTTTTCTCTTCTACTTAGTCAATCACGGACCCAAATCTTCCTATTCCTTGTTTTTTTCTTTTTATCTGAGAGAAGTTTTTGGACGCATTGCAACGCCACCAAAAGAATAATTCTATTCAACTCCATACGAATGGCTGTTTGATTGTCCATGGTTTTGTTGAACTGACAGAAAGCACGCTTTATAATGGCATGTGTACCGGAGTGTTTGCTTTGAGCATGCTCTTTCAGGAGCATACTTAAAATGGGCATGCTTATATTTAGCAAATGTAGACAAGTGCAGAGCATGCTCGAAACAAGTATGCTCATGAGCATACTAAAAAGCATGCGAATAACGAGCATGTGTAACAGTACCTTAACTATGCTCTTCACCTTCTTAACTTAAAAGAAAGTAGTTTCATTGCTCAAATTGTCGGTTGTTTGTAGCATTTGTATCTTTATCGTGGGTGACTTTGAATGTATGGATTATCTCTTGAAAGATGTAAGTACTTAAACCAATTAATTAGTCTATTAGTATTAAAAGAGCATTAAAAACCCCGTGGAGCATGCATAGTTCATACAAAATAAATTGCAAATCAAATATTTTCGGTGTATTTATTCCAATTAGATTATGGATTTTCAAGAAGAAAGATTATATTCGGGTCGAAAAAAAATGGTTTGACTTTAATGGTGTACGATGACAAGTTTTGAATAAACATTTTTTTCTTTAAATATTGTGTTTATTTTAATAATTCCTTAAATTTGAGATGGTACTATCCACAATATTTACAAAAATTATTTAGATTAAAAAAAATAGGAAAATATTACGGAATTACGGAATTACGGAATTACGGAATTACGGAATTGAAGACAAAAGTTACGTAATCAGTTACGTAATTGACATTTCCGTAATTTTGGAAGCCCTACTTGTAACTCTTTCTTCAAGAGTCGATCAGCACCAATGAAATTCGTCCCATTATCACTGTACATGTGCTGGGGACAACCTCTTCGGGCGCGAAATCGATGAAATGCTGCCTAAAATGTAGATGTGCTCAAGTCTGACACCAACTCTAAATGTATGGCCTTTGTTGCTAGGCACACGAAAACAGCGATATATCCTTTGCAAGTTTTAATTCCGCGGCCTTTGTTTATCCGCAACTCCACAAAGCCTGTGAAATCGACACCTGTGTGTGTGAACGGGCGAGAGGGTGTTACTCTTGCTTGTGGTAAGTCACCCATAATATGTTGATACTTTTCGCTGCTGTATTGGCGACAACGAACACACTGTCTTAGCTGTCTCTTTACTGTACGAATACCGCTTATTATCCAATATTCATTCCTGATATAAGATAGCGTCAAACGTGGTCCGCCATGGAATGTTGTCATGTGTGCTTTATAAATAATTAAATCTGTGAGTCGGCTATGTGATGGTAAAATAATTGGATATTTTGCTGAATAACTGATATGCGCATTCCTTAATCTTCCTCCGACTCGCAGCAGTCCCTGACTGTCAATAAAAGGGTTCAAGGCTAAAATCTTGCTACAGGAACCGACTCTGCCTGTTTTCTTTAGATCACATAAGTCCTTTTCGAACTCTTGTTCTTGAACATACCTGATAATAATATTGTAAGAGTCTTGAATTTCCTTGGGTGACAACACCTTTCCATTTGAGTCGTCACGATTTCCAAGTAAACATCTCTTGTAACGCAATACCCATGTGAGTATTTTAATAACTCGGGTAAGCGAATTATGATGATTCAGTAGTTCATTTATAATGAAGTTACTGTTTTTATGCTGTAAAGCAGTGTATACACACGCGTTTTTTATTTCAATGTTCGGGCTTTGATATAAAGTTGAAGTTGATGTTTCAGATTTGTATTTCCGAATCCATTCTGGACCTGTCCACCAGAGCGGGTGTTCAGATAATTGTTCTTTGGTTATGCCACGGGTTGCACAGTCAGCAGGGTTATCCTCCGACTTGACGTGACGCCAACATGATGATGGTATGATATTCGTAATTTGTTGCACTCGATTAGCAACAAACTGTTTCCATCGTGATATATCTCCGTGTATCCATCCCAGTACAATCATGGAATCTGTCCACGCATGCAATTCGATGTCAATTCCGGAAAATGAATCAAGTACTTTTGATAATAATTTGGCAAGTAAAACTGCTCCAAGTAGTTCCAAACGTGGCAATGTAACCCGTTTAGATAATGGTGTTAGTTTTGTTTTCGCGACTACAAGTTGCGATGTGTACTCGCCTTTATCATTTGCTGATACTAAGTATATTACGCTTGCAAAAGCTTTGTCCGAGGCGTCGCAAAATGCATGCAATTGACAACGTTGATTCGTATTACCTAAATGACGTAATATCTTAAATTCAGATATCATGCTTAAATCTTTGCTTAATTGAACCCATTCCTTATGGGTATCTGCCATGATAACGTCATCCCAATCAAGGTTCTTCATGTTCCATGTACCTTGGAAAAGTAGCTTAGAGCGAATTGTCAAAGGTGATAACCAGCCTAAAGGGTCAAAAATCTTTGAAAATTCAGATAGTAACTGGCGTTTCGTTAATGATGTATCTGTGTTCATGATAATGTCAGTGTATGTAAAACAATCTGACGCAGGGTTCCATTTAAGGCCGAGTGTTTTTCTCGTTTCAAGGCCTTTAAATTCAAATAAATAATGCTTGTTATTTAAGTTGCTATTTTTTAAAAGACTTGGTTCATTACTAGCCCATTTTCTCAAGTTCATATTTGCAGATTTAAATGTTTTGATAAGTTCCTCTTTTAATTGCTTAATTTTTGGCAATGAATTTTGGCCAACCAAAAGGTCATCCATATAAAATAAGGATTCGATGGCCACTGCTGCAGAAGGGTAGTTTTTTGCTTCGTCCTTGGCTAACTGTTTCAAAGTACGCATAGCCAAAAAAGGCGCACAATTCATCCCGTAGGTGATAGTACTCAATTGATAATGTTGAATGTCATCGTTCGGTGAGTCTCTCCAAATAATTGACTGCAAATGTTGGTCTTCTGATCTGATAAGAATTTGCCGAAACATCTTTTCGATATCAGCAACGATGACGTATTTAAATGTTCGCCACCTGATAATGAGAGCTTGTAAATCGCTCTGGAGATTTGGACCACTATGCATTAAATCATTCAGGCTCTTCCCGGAAGATGTTTTCATCGAAGCATTAAAAACGACACGAAGTTTTGACGTTTCAGACTCCATTTTCAGTACTCCGTGGTGTGGCAAAAAGTTTAAATCACGGCGGGGTGAGTTGACCTTGTGCATGTGATTAAGGTCAATGTACTCTGATATAAATTGTTTATAAGACTCCGACAATGCTTGATCTCTGGCGAGTCTTTTTTCTAATTGATTAAATTGTGCCAAAGCCCTATTCCAAGAATTACCCAATTGTTGTTTATAGTTTTCCTTCATGGGCAACGCTACGACATATGTACCATCAGGAAGCCGTTGTGTTATTTTTGATAAAAATCCTCACAAAACTGTTCTGCTTTAGTGAGATGGGAGGGCGATGAGTCACCGATATCTTCAATTTCCCAGAAGCGAGATAAGTCCAGCCTGGGTTTCGTAACAACGTAACAGCTGTGTGTGTTGATATTGCCTGATATAATCCAGCCCAATTTGGTTTGTTGGGCAATAGGTGTCCTGTTTGGACCCTTGATAAGACCTTCCATAATAACTTGTGAGTAGATATCACTGTGTAAAAGTAGATCAATTCGGCGAGACTCGTTAAAACGAGGATCTGCTAGCTCTAAGTTATGTAAATGTGATAAATTTTCATACTGAAAAGATGTACTGGGAAGGTCAAAGGTGACCTTTGATACGATATATGCTTCAGTTTCAAATCGATAGTCATTATACAGTGATTGAAATCGCATTGCTACTTCACCCTTACTTTTTTTGGGGGCAAGGTCAATACCGCTTATGCATGGAGAAACTGAAGGATGATAGCGTTTCAGTCCTAATAACTGAACGAGTTTTTCAGAAACTAATGATACTTGAGCGGCTTGATCCAGAAGAGCTCGTGCTTTGATATAAGTACCATCTGCTGCCTGTACTCTTACAATCACCGTTGGTAAAATAGTTTCTGTATTTTGAGACGCCGCATGATAAATTTGTTTTGTTTCATTTGATTGTGCCGAAGGAGTAGTCGACTCAACCTGCTTATCTTGTACAGAAATAATGCTTGAAGATTGGTAATTTGAACTCGACGAGCCTTTGGGCACAAAAGCTTGGTGAATAATTGTGTTGTGCTCAGATTGGCACACTTTACAGCGTTTTGTTGATGTACACTCTTTATCATGTTTGTATAAGCAGTTTTTACAAAATCCGTGTTTCGAAATTGTTGTTAACTGAACCTCAGGTGCCATGATGTTGAATTTCTTGCACTTAAAAAGTGCATGTGACGAATTGCATACAGGGCATTGAGACGCTTGAGTTACAAGTACTTGATTACGCTTCTGCTCCTGATTATAATGCTTAGTAGTTGATGATTTGTTGTTATAGAATTCGCGCTTTGTATTTTGATTTGTTTGCTGCTGAGATTGAGTTGTTGGAGCTCCCTTGTCCTTCCTATAGAGGGGTTGCAAAGCCTCAAATCTTCCCTCTATAAAGGTCATGAACTCATCCAGCGTAGGCAACGTTCTTGGTGATTTCCGGTACTCTTTATAATCGATGTAAGTTTCTGGATCTAACTTTTTACATAAGAGATGTACCAATAATGGATCCCAAGATGTAGTATCAACGCCAAGGTTATGAATGGCATGAACACACTCAGTGGTCGTATCGTACAATTTCTTAAGCTCGTTCCACGAAGGTTTGCTTATGTTATTTTGATTGAGTAAGATTTCTATATTTTTCGAAAATAAAGTTTGCGGATTGTTGTACCTATGTACCAATATTTCCCAAGCAACGTCATAGTTCTCAGCTGAAATATGCAAATGTTGTACAAGACGCTCAGGTTCACCCTTGAGCTGATTCTTCAAATGTTGAAATTTTTGTGCTTTGGTTATGGAATTGTTATTGTGAATAGTTTCACAAAACAAATCGTAAAATGAAGGCCATGCAGTATATTTGCCAGTAAACACGGGTAGTTCTAATTTGGGAATATAATTTTTGATATGTACTTCGGATGATAATTTGAGGTTCAGCGCTCTTTTCATCTTCTTCAGTGATGTTTTATACTTGAAAAATTCTTCTTCATATGTCGCATCACCACCTTCCAAAATGTTATCAATTTTGATATGCAGTTCATCAATGGTGTTCCATTTGTGTTGCATTTTTGCCAACTCATCTTCTATTTCCCACTTCTCGGAGATGGTGTTCACGTCAATACCTTTTAGAAGTCGACTGAACGCCCGAAAATAAGTTCTTTGTAATGATAACAACGAATCGATTTCGCCGTCGGGCTGTATTGCTTTTTCTTCTTTCCCGTAAGACGAAATGCTATGACGAGTGACTGTATAAACCTATTTTGCTTGATCATAAATATTTGCCGTAAAATATTCATTTTCTTTCCTGGCAGACTGAGAAAGAACCACATGATTTTGCTCGAACTCACTCCAAAGATTGTCTAAAGCTTCGAGCCTAGTGGCAAGATATTGCTGAGTTTTTCTAGACGGAGAGTCTTTGCCGAAGTTCGTCTGTATTCTAGTTATGTGGTCTAGAAGCTCGATTTGTCGATCGATCGTAGCCTCCATGCTGATGAGAAAGTAATTGGAACAGACTTACTTGAACGGCTGCAACCAAACCTTAACTCGTTGTGTAGATAAATCCTGGATACACTTCACTCCAAAGTCTCACACTTTTAGTTTATTTATCACTAAATATGTATGTCCAGAACTCAAACTGTAAACCCGCGTGGCTTAACGAGTAAGACAATGAACGCGTGGCTATGCGAGTAAGCCAAAAACCGCGTGGCTATACGAAAAACCAATGAACGCGTGGCCCTGGTACAAAACTGATTGATACCTCGAAGGACCAAAAATATATGTAGGGGCTGCTGATACCCTCTAACATATATGTCGTAAAGATGCTAATCGGGGCGGCTTAGGTTGATGAATAAAACCGCCTTGCTTGAATGCTAATGATGCACTGACTTTATTAATATATAAAAGTTATGATTATGATGCAGTTACATGTTATTTGATTCACGCTGAGCCAGCGAAATGTGCAGTAAGCCTGTACATCTGTACTTTATCTAAAGTTAGATTTTGATAGGTAAATCAAAAAGGATTTCGTTAAGTTTTTTTTCTTTAATACTAAATCGTTTTAAACTACCGCTACTTAAGTAAGTTAGGAATACCAAAAACCAGGTTAAGTATTCTCAAAACTAGTTTGTATTAAGTATGCCTACGGTTAAAACTTAAAATATTGTTTTACTATACCAGATTATCTGAAAGCTCACTTAAAACTTTACTGTAATAATTGAAGTATCTTTTAAGACTCACAAAGACCAAAATGATTTTGTAGATAAATTTAAGATAATAGTCATACCAAGTTCTAGAAACTGTTTTTCTAGAGTATAATTTTATTCCTTTTTACTAAAATTAATAAGTTTAGAGTAAAAATACATTTAACGGGACGTTCTCTACAAATAGAACCAAGTAGAAACATGGATGGAGTGGAAAAATTAAAAAGATCTGGTGGCTTTCGTCGGCGTATTTTAAAATATAAAAAAATTAACTTCATCGATGTGCCTATAAGTGCTGCAAACGTTACCAATAATAGCAATGCGATATCTTTGAGTCGGACTTCAGTGTCGTTTACGGACTACGAGGAAAAAGATACCGCGGATAATTTAGAAATAGCGCAATTGGACAGTGATTCCGACTCGACAGCTGATAGTCACGCATCAAAAGTTTTTCGTGATTTTGATTTTAGAGACCAATTAAGAAACTGGTTGAATCACAATATACCGCATACTGCAATCAATGATTTAATGCAGATTATTAACAAGCATGATCCAGGTGTTGTGTCAAAAGACGCTACAACTCTTCTGAAAACAGTAAAATCTGTGGATATCGAACCTTGTGGCAGTGGAGAATACTGGCATAATGGATTTTGCAAAAATATTGTGCAGTATTTTGAAAATTTGGATAAAAATGTAAATTTATGTATTAATGTAAATATCGACGGGTTACCCACGTGCAAAAGTTCGAAAGTAGAATTTTGGCCAATTCTATGTAACAATCATGAGATAAACACAGTGCCTGTAATGACCATTGGAATTTACTGTGGTATGCCTGGGCTTGTGGGCAAAAGTTTAAAATACGTAATTTATTGGCAGGTATATAACTATATTATGGTTCATCATGTTATGTGTTCAGGAGCCCGCTATCTAACTTTTATACTTACTTACTTATATAATTCAATAATTCATTTAGTTTATGTGAATGATCTTTTTAAAAGTTAATGTTTTACAAGCTTTTATTTAGTTTCACTTTGAATTATAATATTTAGGTATATATAATAAATAATTATACACGCAAAAATTAAACAGCGGATGTTAGACTTAGTTCCTAGTTGATGGCGTAAAGAACAATAGTAGGTAAATAATTAAGATCAAGAGATACTAAAAAGCTATTTGGTATTGGCACGTCAAGATTATCAACTATGCAGAACAGAAGTTATTAAATAGGTGTTAATATTTTTTTGCTGAGCTTGGGAATCCTCTAAAATTCTAAATAAATGGGGATTAGATAGTTATTTAACATCACGTACTTGATGTTGAATTTAAATCCTTGTTGTCTGATGTTTACTGGAATTTAAACATTAGGTACTAAACTTAGGTACCTACACTTATTAATTAGATAATATTCACTAGTCTATCTTGCATAAACTTGTTTACACCATAAAATAAAAAAGAATAGTTAAGAAAATATTAAGTAACGTACGTACCTAATCTGGTCTTAACTAAATCAAACTTTAGAATCACTTTATACCACCAAGAATTAAATAGTATTTCGCCAATACAGTTTTTAATATAAGTTAAGTATATTAACTCCTAACTAGCGCTACTTCAAATGTTAATTGTCTTTACTATGTCTGAACTAACCTTACAAAATCAGTTTAGTCTAAAATCTTGCTTCGTTAGGAAAATTAAGACTTAACGCCATTTTTCCCCTTAAATGAAAAAAGTAATAAAACATTTTACCACAACACAATCAAAAACTAAAGTAGATTGAACTTGTATTTATGTTAAAGTCATTGTAACTATATTAATATCTTACATATTCATAGAAACAATAACAACTATGCACTAAAAGCACAAAAAATATTTTTTGCAATATTTTTTAACTAAATTGTATTGCTTATTTTCTAGTATTTTAAGAGCCCGTCTGTTTTATAGCACTATCTATAGATTTGACACGAGAAATAATCATACGTTTTAAATTTCAAATGCATTTAATGCCTTTTGATAGCATTTATTAGACATAAAAATTAGTAATCGCCATTTTCATTAATCTTAAAACAGTTTTTGTAATAATTTATAAGTGCACCATATTTATTTTCTAAAATAAAGTTACATAAAGCTCTTTAAAGCAAAATAAGTTTTAAATTTTACTTTAATAAGTGAAGATCGAATATCTTCAATTCAATATTGATAGTTTTAATAAAGTATTGTAGATATCTCTAAGTCTATTTTATGATCTGAAGTCAACCTACAAGATATCTTGAAATCAGTGTTTAGAGTTCTGCAAAACCACATTCTTAAGTAGGGTTTAAGTTTATCTAAAGAGTAGTATTAACTCTGTCTTAACTCTGTGTTAAAATCTGTGCCCACTTTTACTTAACTGATTCTTGGAGTGTATCTTCAAGATATCTTGAGGGACATATTGGTTTTACCCAAGGCAACAGCTGGAATTCGTCTACTTGCCTTCAAGATATCTACAATACCTTTTAAGGACATTTGATTGCTACTTGGGATGGGACAATTCTTTGTGGGATTCACAAAGATTTGTTCTGAGACTGGGTGTGCTTGCGTGAGTCTATTTGGCCTTGTCATTGGGTAATTGCTTCTGGCGTTCAATCTAATGTAAAAAAAAAACCGTTTATAAAAAGCCATAATTGAATAGGTTACCAAAATGAGGGCTATAGCGAATGAATTCTCCGCTAGAGGTGCTTCCGAAATGTCAAATGTTACTATTTGCGGGTTCACTATGCGATCATTGCCCTAAAGAACTGTGCCTCTATAAAAACTTAACTCAATGGTTGGGATAAATCAATGTCTGTCAACAACCTTTGACAGACCTTACTCTACAGTGGCGTAACTTTATATCGCATATTTCATGAGACTTGAATTTAACTACTGATAACTACGTGGTACTAATATTTAAAACTATAATAAAATTTTAAAATAATAATGCACTTTATTAAAAGTTAGTAACTATAGTAAAGTGCTAGATCTAGATAACACTGTTATTCAACTGGTACCAAATTGAAATTACGTCATACATCATACTTGAGAACTATCTTACCTGTTGATGTCATTACACAATAAAACTAAATAAGAAATAATTCTGATATTAAAAAATGGTTTTATCTTTCAGGCAATACAAATAGTAGAAAGCGGCACACGCCTCGAACGACCGGAGGACTGTCCTGACGAGATCTACCAAGTCATGTTAGACTGCTGGGCGTACAACCCGGACGCCCGGCCCACCTTCAGTCACCTCGTCGATGTGTTCTCTCAGCATCCGGACTACGTGAACATTAGCCAACTAGCCTTGGAAAATGATGACGCTATTGTAGATGTGTAGGTTAGTTATATTAGTTAATTAAGGATTACGCCTATCTATAGGCGTAATCCTATATGTTAATTTTGTATCTACATATTGAGATTTACAGGTCCATTTTAAAACTTTCTACACAAGCTAAGATTAATATAAATTTAGGCTTTTAAGTTTATCCAATCACACCCACTTCTATTCACATTGTCTGTCACAAATTTTCCTTGGCATATCTCTACCTTGCCTTAAATTAGCCTATACATATTTCTATGCCTATACTAATATAATACTAACTTACACATCTACAATAGCGTCATCATTTTCCAAGGCTAGTTGGCTAATGTTCACGTAGTCCGGATGCTGAGAGAACACATCGACGAGGTGACTGAAGGTGGGCCGGGCGTCCGGGTTGTACGCCCAGCAGTCTAACATGACTTGGTAGATCTCGTCAGGACAGTCCTCCGGTCGTTCGAGGCGTGTGCCGCTTTCTACTATTTGTATTGCCTGAAAGATAAAACCATTTTTTAATATCAGAATTATTTCTTATTTAGTTAGAAGGATGTGGCAGAGGAGTATTACACCCACACTTCACCAGTTTAGGACTTATGGTATAGGTGGTGAGACTGTCGCCATCGCCATCCACCGGGCACAATTACAATTCCGTGCTGCTATTTGCGAATCGCCTGACGGAAAAGCCATTTTGCCTGACCCGGAACCCCGAGACCCGTGACTTCGCGGTGAGAGGCGCATAGACTTAGGTTAGTAATAGAAGTAGTCAAAGCTTCATAAGCCATTGGACAGATTTGCACAATAGATAAGAAGCTAAAACAAATTATACAGTAAAAATACATAATTAATTTGTATGCAATTTGTTTGTATCGACACATACATTATGTGAGGTCGATTCTCTGGTACCGGCTGTCGTAGATAGTATACCTACTGATGTAGAAGGTATATCTATTGTTGGTAGGTTCTGTGAATTATACTGCGCTACTGTAAGTAAATCTAACACGAAAAAAAATACGCACTAGTAAAAAAGCATACGTACATTACCTACATAATATGTAAAGTGTCGATACTGAAAATTCATAAAGATAGCTCATTCGTTGGGTCTTTCTAAAACATCTATTTTCAAAATGTCTTGAACATTATTTTAGAGTGATTAGTTGGTTCCCAATCTTGTCGTCCTGTAGATATTATCCACATATATTATGTCGTACGTGGGCTTCTTTTTGAAATCTAAAAAAAGATTTACAATCAATTATTAAAACTACCTATATAAAAATTTTCACTGAAAATTTAGTAAGTAAGCAAGTATCAATACAGATTGGGCGTGCTCCGGTTTCCCTTCATCCAAGTCCGGTGTGCTACGTCTTGTGAGACCTGATGTCAAATCTGTCAGTTTGACATAATATTTGACGTATCGTTCACAATTTCCTTCCACACCGATTGACTTAATTATATTATATTTTTTGTGAAATCCATCTCAATAGTTAACTTCCTACTCACGGACTAGATTTTGTGCCTAATTTTGTGATACATTTTCCGGTTCAACTATGGCAAGGCCTGGTCCTGAAGATGCATCAGAGGATGCCAAAAAAATTGTAGATGATGCAAAAAATTTCATTGAAAAGGCCATCTCAGACATCGGAAAGACTTCGGCAACAAAGCAGTTAATTTTAGGAACTGCGTCAGGATGGTACGTTTCTATTGTTTTATGCACTTTTAGAAGATATACGCATAAGGTATATTTAGATTCATTACATATGATATCATCAGAGAAATGATGATGCAAATGTCGTAAATGATTCATTTAATGATTTGTGATTCCAAGGTAAATAACGAACCGCTTCTCGAACAATGAGATGTAGTGAATGTTTTCAATCATTTTCAGGGTTACTGGCTTCATTACTATGAAAATTGGAAGGGTTGCTGCTGTGGGCATTGGTGGCAGTGTCATATTACTTCACATTGCTAGTCAAAAGGGTTACATTGATATAAATTGGGATAAAATCAATAAGAAGGTCGACAAGATTAGTGACAAAATCGAAAAAGAGGCCACAGGACAGAGTCTTGATTGGTTTGAAAAGGTAAGTTGAATCCAAACCTATAAATCTCTTAGGATCTGGTTTCACTATTTTCTCATGACTAATATGACTGGGAGAACCTTGTAAGTAACTGTAATCAGTAACTGCGTGATAAATTGCCACAAAATGCTTCACTTATGCATGCTCTATTTAAAATACACATTTTTTTTGTCATTTTCATTTATTTTATGTTTTAAGCCTCTGTCTATCTGAATGAATATTATTATTGTGATTCAAACAACCACATAACACATTGCAAACAAAAACATCATTATCTAAATGGAAGGAATTTCTTTACACTCAAGCCCTGATTTCACCAAACATCCTCATCAACAGTTTTATTAAACCTGTACTTGCATATCTTGCTTTCTCCCATTCAATGTTTGTATGGGAAAGAGCACCAAATCTGCACTTAGTCACCAACTGCTTTCTAAAACCTTTTAGATTAACTGCTGTATGCCACCTTAAGTGAAATAATATTATGAAAAAAATAGCAATCATAAGTGGAACTATAAAGTAAGGTTAGTGTTATAAATATTTTACTGAAGGTTATTCCTACAAGTCCTATGTTCACTAGTGCTAGTGTGAAAACATGATTTTGAGATAGATTACTTTGGAACCAATTTTACAGGTCCAATCGATCTTAATATCCCATTCAATGTTTGAACAGAACAGAGGGATTAAAAACTTGGTTCAGCATTGATCTAGGGCCGGTACGATTAAGCCTGATGCAGTCTACCTCGAAATCGCGTTAATGGACTAGCACTAGTTTACATAGGACCCATCAATATGATTATATAATTTCTGTTAACTGCTGTATCAAAATTTGCAAGTACACAAATGTAGTATGATTGATATGAACTTAAATCATTATCTTTCTACCCCACATTCCAGTAGCTGTAGATAATATACCTAAAAAAAAAAACACTAATTAGACATTTGCTATAGTCCATGTGATTTCATTTAATCTAGAGGAACAAATGCACTTTATTTTTTGTTGAACTAGCTTCAAAGTAGCCAGTGGCCTTCTTCAGGTCTTGAACTATCTCAACCATACCAATTTTCTTTTGAGCTAGATCAGTGAAGTGAGTGCTACAAGTGGTTTAGTGCTACTTTTAAAGAACACAAGAACAAAGTGTCAGGTTCGATAATAGAGACAATAAGATAGATGTTAAAGTGTTAATGGACACATTCTTAGCATAAATTAATTTAGTAACTTAGGTCAAAATTAAATTACTCATTAGTCTCTAATTTTATATCTAGACTAGATTGTAATCTTTATGAAGTATCTAATTGTTAATACACATCAGTAAAAAATAAAAAAACAATTTTCGCTAAGTTTGGTTCAGTAGTTTATGCATGAAATTGTAAGACACAGACATTTACTTCCGCATTTATAATATTAGTAAGGAGAAGTAACAAAGTAGGTGTTTTAAATAAGTTGACTAAAAAAAAATCTCAAGGTACATGTTTCAATGTCAGTGATGTAATCATTTATACTTCCTTAACAAAACCAACACCTAATGTTTAGGATCTAGAAAATATGCTACCAATTTGCTTTAAAGAAGTATTTGTTTGAAGGTATTTTTTTAAATATAAAAGTGACCACTGCCAAATTAGTAACAAATTATGCACATTTGCAATTAAGGTGCAAGTAAGGTCAATAATTGAAATATAGAAATGTATATATTAGATAAGATTGGGCAATTTAAACAAGATTATTTATATTATACCAAGAAAATTATGATTACGAATTATTTACTTGCGGACGATATTTCCATGCTATTTCCTACAAAATTGGGTAACTTTCCTCATACACTTACAACCCAAAATATACCCTCTTGGAAAGTAGAATTAAAAAAAAAATATATATTGTTAATTTATGTCGTGTGGGGAACATCAATTTTCTTCAATATTAACTAACTTCACATACGTATAACCTTACAACCCCTAATTCACCGTCTTAAAGAGTGATATTTCCAAAAATCTATCTCACAATTCATTAACGTCATGTGCAGAATATCGTCAATTTTCCTTTTAAATTGACGAAACTCCCATATAAACTTACACCCCCTAATAAAGGGATAGAATACAAATATAAAACATATACCAGTTTTTAAGTTAGACCTCCAGCTACACAACTGTGAAAACCGCATCCAATTTCATACAGTAGTTTTTGCGAGATGCGCGTACGAACATACAGACAGGGAGACAAAAAATCTAAAAAAAGTTGTGAAAAGTCAAGTTCTTAATTTATATTTCATTTTTAAAATTGAATAACATGCTAAATTTAAAAACTAAATTGATATCATTGATAACAAGTTGTTACAATCACTATGGTGCTGTAGAAGTAATCTATATATAAAAATGAAACCCGTTTTCCGTTGTCACGACTTGGCATGAAAACGGCTTGACCGATTTGGCTGATATTTTTTTTGCAGTTTTCTAATACTCTGTACAAGGTTGTTACGGCAAAAAAAAATTAAAAAAAAAAAAAGTATTCATTTTTATATGGGGGATATTATAGATTCCAGTTCAAATTGAATAGGTACGCATACATAAGATAGGTCAGCTATACAAAATAAAGTAGTGACTCAAATTTACGCTAAGGCGGTACGAAGTTCGCCGGGTCAGCTATATAGTTAGATATAATTATACTGACAGATTACATTATTTTTCACCACACCAGCACGAAAAAGATCGTTTGCTTGCCAGAATTCAGTGAGTAAAAACCGTTTTTACTCACTAGTGAGGCAAAGTGATTCAAATTTCGAAACAAAATCCTTCCAATAAATAGGCGCTGAAAAAAAACAAAGCAGCCACCACGTAGGTTAGTAATAAACATTAACATCAATTTTATTAAATAACTACATACGATACGTTTTAATTATTTTAAATTATATAAATACGCGCTTATTTAGTATTTTAATGGTTTTATATTCGTGATTGACCATTAAATTAATTTAAATCAGGTACTTAATATTAGACTCTATAAATAAATGTTACGGAACGAATTTCCGAACGCACAATTTAAAAAAAAAAGTCTGTGTCTGTGTCAGTAATCGCGGGCAACTATATTCTTTTCAGTTTATGTTTAATTGTTTACTGGAACTTTTTAACATACAAATAGTGAATCCAGTGATGAAGAACTTTGTGGAACTCCAAAAGAGTTGCGACAACTTGCTTCTAACACAGAATATGCTTTTTTACCAGAAAAAACACGTGAAAAGTATTTGAAAGCTTACGACATATTTAATTAGTGGCGACTTACAAAAGGCCTCCTGAATTGGTATTACTGTCGTATTTCATGGAATTATTCCAGGTTAAGCAATCGAGTACGAGTTTATTTAAATCTTAATATTTTCTCACTGGAAGAGGTGAAAATTTTGTATGTAGCGCGTGAGAAAAAATTAATTTCGAGTTCGTGACCTCTTAAAATCTTTCGCTTGCGAAGTAGTCTTTATTAGAATCACTCGCTACGCTCGTGATTCAATTTAAGACTACTTCGTAAGCTCAAGATTTAAAATTGGCACTCACAACAGAAATATAAACTTTTTCTCACTTGTACCATAATAGTTATTTATGGTACAAGTGAGAAGTTAAGATTTAAATAAACTCGTACTCGATTGCTTAACCTGAAATAATTCCATGAAATACGACAGTAATACCGATTCATAATGCGTTTTTGGGCCTTTTGAAAGTCGCCAAATTAAATGTCGTACGCTTTCAAATACTTTTCACGTGATTTTCTGTTAGAAATGCAAACTTCTGTGTTAGAAGCAAGTTGTCGCAACTCTTTTGGAGTTCCACAAAGTTCTTCATCACTGCATTCACAATTTTTTTGTTAAAAAGTTCCAGTAAACAATTAAACATAAACTGAAAAGAATTTATAGTTGCCCGCGATGACTGACACAGACACAGACTTTTTTTTTTAAATCGTGCGTTCGGAAATTCGTTCCGTAACATTTATTTATAGAGTCTAATTTTAAGTACCAGATTTTAATTAATTTAATGGTTAATCACGAATATAAATCCATGAAAATACTAAATAAGCGTGTATTTATAGAATTTAAAATAATTAAAACGTATCGTTTGTAGTTTTTAAATAAAATTGATGTCAATGTTTATTACTAACCTACATGGTGGCTGTTTAGTTTTTTTTTGCGTCTATTCATTGGAAGGATTTAGTGTTTCGAAATTTGAATCACTTTGCCTCACTAGTGAGTAAAAAGCGTTTTTACTCACTGAATTCTCGCAAGCAAACGATCTTTTTCGTGCTGGTGTGGTGAAAATAACTATTAATCCATTAAAATATCTTTGAAGCAACTGCAGGCTTCTGAAATATGCTGCATGTTGGTTCAAAGTTGACTATTCATATTTGTTAACTTTTAATAAAACGGTTTATTTATTTTAACTCTCGTTTTACGTTCATTTCATCCAACTAGTTTATTTATTTGTTTCAAGGGCAAAAATAGAAAAGGCATGCCAAGGGGATTTGTAAATGTTCTAGATTTCTACTTCTAGGATTCAATACTTCTGATCTGACTCATCTGAGTGATGAGATCATACTTAAAATTGCGATGTAAAAATAGAACATGCATGCAGTTATGATAAAATCAGTTTTGAAGCATGTCAAACTTCACGTACATACTATAGTATATATTATAATTGAACAATTCGTAAATGAAAATGTACCTAGAAAGCTGATTTTTGGATATGTTGTAGAGAAAGCACATAAAAGCTCAGCCTCAATTTCCTATGAGCTTTCGCCGCCATATTGTAAAAAAGTGGTTTCAATTATATCTTTTTTTATTTATGTCGGATCCCCGTTATTTAACAATCAAGATACTTATCGACATTATGTAGGCTGTTTTGCGTCCTATAATTAAAACGAAAAAATGTTCACATACCGTCAGACATAATAGAGATAAAAAACAAAAAGTAAAAAAATAAGAGATCAAAGTTTTTTTCTTACAGATATCTTAGTTAAAAAGGTTAATTAAACGCCATGGAAACCAGTAAATAAGCAGCCAAACGTCATCATCCTTATTAATTTTAACCATCACTTAAACGAAATTTATAAGTCAATTCAAACGTTCTATTTGTATGCTTTGCGAGATAATTATGTGTTGATACAAATAACCAGTAAGATGAACAAAAACATAGGAAATCGAGGAGAAAATTTCGGGTAATACTCTTTTAAGCTTCCACTACATCATATCCAAAAATCAGCTTTCTAGTATCATCTGCATTCATGCCAGGCAATTTACGGATATTTTAATTGCACTACTATTGTTTTAAATTAGAGTGGTTATTGGTGTCGGCGGTCGATATTTTCTCTATTCTTGACTCTTAAAAACAATCGTAACATATTTCAACTGTAGTTTATTTGTTACAGGTAATGCTCTTTGTCAAAGATAATAGCTATTATTCAGCAGGGTTTACTGGAGGATTCTTTTTTGGCATAGCTTCTTCCTGATTTTGTAAAATAAATGTGAGTTGCAGGATTTTAATTTACGGATAATCTAAAAATTTTAAAACGGAAAAATACTTTGTTAGTTTCTTAAGTAAACTGACTTTACCAATAGCTGAATAATCTGAAATACCTACTTAAATAGTAATAAAGTCAAGCAAAACAGATAAAGAAATAAAAAAATTAAACATACTAAATAACTATCAATGCATATTTCTTTTCTTTAAACCCATGAGACACATTCAATATGGCCGAGAAATCTGTTCTTATTTGATTCGCATAGTACACCTAGGTACATAATAATTAATAATACAATCGATATTATATTGCAGAGACTTATACACAAAAACTGACTCACAATTTCATCAGTAATTGATGCCATATAATAGATACAATGTACTGGTACTAGCATAGTAGAGCATTCTTATTAGATGACATTAGATAAGTAACCTGCTTGCTTGTATATTTGTTTTTTTAATTTAATTTAATAAGTTTATTATTTAACATTGTTAATTAACATCATATGCATTTCTATTAAAAAAGTATAAAAATAATAGTATATTGTACTTAAATAATATGTTTTCAAATTGGATTAGTCTGTCTGTAACTCATTATTTATTTCGACTACAATAAGTAAGAAGTTACCTGTATAAATTTCATGGTATTCCCATGAATATTGTATAAACTAACTATGTCTGCCTGTCTGTTAGACTTTCACAGCTAAACTGTTCAATCTATGTTGATAAAAAATTGTCATACAGAAAAAAACATTTTGCTTGATTTTTATTGCACTTAATGATTAACTTTTAATTTATTTATATGTAGATAATTAAACCTAATGATTTCTCTTTGTTTCAGGTGGAACGATTTGTAGACCGTAAACTCGATAAAGCCGAAGACATCTTAAAGAAAAAAGAAGTAAAAGCCAAGCAAATTATACATAAAATTAAGGGAGATGATCATTACCGTGCCACGGAATCCCATGTATTTATGGCATCGTTTGCTGCTGGAATGGCAATAGGCCTTCTGTGCGGACAATAGTTTTTGATCATCAACCTTTTTGAATCAACAAATATATTATCTTGGTGATCTAAGTATATTTCGTGCATAAATCTTAATCCTCTAATGACCTTATTTTAGAATTGTAGTCGTTATTACTATCACATAGAGAATTACTAGCATGACTTTAAATTGAATTCTCATTACCCTAGTTGTTAATTATTATAATGTAGTTGCTATCCTAATGTCTAAAGATCACCGTAATTCAGAAAAAAGTATTAAAGTCGCTTTTAATAATAAGTTACACTTACCAAATTAACAATTTAATTAAAACTTGTATATTTATCGATGTAAAATAAATTATTTAGAAACAAACGTGTTATAATTGAACTGATGGGAAAGGATACATTTTATTTATTATGCTACTGGTGATACTGGTCCACCTGCGTTTTAACGCGCAAATAATCACTTTAATGCAGATGTGGTCAAAGGTAATGGTATTGTAACGTTTCCAAGGCACAACTTGAATGCCTAAACGCATTAATATCCACGTAAACGTTAACGCAGGTGGAGCAGTATAGGTAGCATTAGGGTTTTTAACAGTCCTATATAAGTATTATTTTCAACAATATTAGGCGATTATCACAATGCACCACGCACCAGAGCGTAGCACAAGGTCGCAGATTTGTAGGGAAATATCTCAAAGTGACGTAATCGCGTCTTGTAGCTAGATTCTGCCAAACTGCGAGAACGTGAGTCATGTCGCAAGCTCAGACTAAAAAAACAATATGGACACGCAATGATGCTGCCAAAACTCGGGGGTATGGCATGCAAGAGCGATCCTCTTCCACATTTGGCTGCTGGGGACGCCTGAGAATGACAGCTCCGGTTGAATTATTGATCTGACGCCGCAAGGTAACACACTGGGCACAGCAATACTGCAGGATTTTTTTTCATAAGAAGTTTCCAGTCTAAAATATAAGGCGATTCTCACACTGCCCCGCATGATGCAGCGTAGCGCGTGGATGCGTGTTCTTCCGTTGCTTGTAAGTATCTCCGTTTGTATGGAAAACACGCAGAGTCTAACACAAAGAAAATGCATCCACGCGCGTTCATGCGGATCACGCGCATACACGCGGAGAAACATGCACCCCCGCGCGTAGGTGCGGGGCGAGACGCAAGGTATGGCACACCGAGTCCCGCAGTGCCGCGCGTGATTTTGAATTTTTTAGTACTGCACGACCACCACAGAGAACGGCGAATAAATAAATGAGAGCCGCCGTGCGTGAATCTACAAAACGCACCTACGCGCGTGAGTGCGCAAAAAACCCGCACGATGATGCAGATCTGCACTCCCGCAGGAACGCGCGTAGGTGCGTCGACACGCAATATGCAGCATGATGCGGGCAGTGTGAAAATCGCGTAATATCACAAGTGTATAGATCAATGTTTACGCTCATACTTAGGTGCGGGGAGGAAATCAAACCGCAAGGCGACGTAGATTTGCGGCTCCGTAACTGCGGGCAGGATTTGTCGCTGAAGTGTACCGCTTAAAATAAATAAATATCTCACATCGTACTCACAAAGCCATCTAGTCCCAAACTAAGCAGAGCTTGTACTATGGGTACTAGAATAACTGATACTAATACATATATACTTTCTTTTGTGAATAAATACTTATTATACATAGAAAACCCAGACTAAGACAAACCCCCATGTTCATGCACACAAAGATTTGTCTTTGAGCTTAGAGGCTGAACTACGAAAAATAAATCATACTCACGCTTTACAAGGAATTGTAAATTGATAAACCAAGTCTAATCAAAAAACTGTTTTATTATAGTGTTCAAATAATTCTTTTGGGCTTAAACATTCTAAGTATTCTCTATACTTCGTAATATAATCCTTTTTCATTATAGACACTGCGCGACTGTATCGACTCTTCTCTTGTTGCGGTAAGGTTGTCCAGGTTGTGCGGTCATTTTCTTCAGTTGAGTGTAGCATATAAAATAATTCTTGGCCAGACCTGCACAAAAAATAATATTATACTCTTGTTCTTCTTCTTTGCGTGTCAATGGAAAAACAACTAGTTTAAATTGTTTCCATTGTGGTGGAAGGATTGGCCAGTCGCGTTGATGTGACTGCCCAGGGTGCGCGAATACTGTGTTCATTTTAATAGCATTTTTTTTTATCCCATTGGCTAATTCAGGAAAAACTGAACTGAACATCACCTGTCATGAAAGTGCTCATTGATACAAATCTAATGTTACCTACATAAAATAATTGTTAGTTTCACATAAACCCATCACGTTTATGTGGAACTAGTATTGGAGAACCTCCAGGTACCTTCTGGCATTCCAGATCAGACCCTGAACTTTACTTGTCATGAAGGTGCTCTTAAGACAAATCTAATGAGCTCAAACACGATTGGTTTACGTAAACCAGAAATTGGTAATCCCTAGGTATCTTTTGCCTACATTATTAGATCAGGTCTTCAATCCCATATTGGAAATTCATTAGAATTATACAATTATACTAAATCTCAACCAATGAGGGCTATAGCGTATGATTTAGCTGCTTGTGTAGGTATCCGAAATGTCAAATGTCACTATTTGCGGGCTGACTATGCCGTCATTCAGTGTATCTATAGAGGCACAGTTCTTTAAGGCGTTTTAAAGACAAACTTTTTAGCGACCACATATGAGAGTAAGAATGAAGGAGGTATTATTGTCCCCGCTTAAAAATGGAACAAATAATCCGTACTGCTTAATAATTTTTGATACAAAATGGAACGCCCTAAAGAACTATGCCTATAAAAATCTATAAATCTATGGTTGGAACACATAAATGTCTGCAACCCTTAATCTACAGTGGCACCTACTAGTAAGACAAAACCTATAGCCCTCATTCAATTTGGCTATGTTAGAGGCACAAACGGGCAAACTTTAAGCTAATGACTCAGTTTGGGCACCCACAGGTCCGTATATCATAATTATTATGGACATATATTTTACTCTCTACTTACTTTATAGTTGGTTGTAATGGTTCAATAAACATTGGTTGTGGTAGTTCATTGACAAATTCTTCCATTTTTGTTGAATCTTCAATTTCTTCCTCTTGGTGTTCTGGATAATCTTTTATTTCATTGATATTGTTTCTGTAAGGACAAAAAATCAATGACTACATTATAAAGGAAACTAAAACGTAATGAAAATAGCAACTTGAAAACATTGCTAGTATTAGTAGGGCGCCATTTAAAACTTAAAAATAGTACAAATTTGGGCATTATTTAAAAAATAATAAACTTCAATTCATATTTTAGGCAGGCATGCATTTACCCAGTTATCAAATTGTAATTAAATGTGCTCAGAATGATCTGGATTTTTAGGCTTTGTATACAATACCTGGATTTAACACAATGACATATTCTTTAACATTACTGAATAAAATACAAGCCAATAATTACCTGCAACTAATCTGCTTATGGTTATAAAACTGATTGCAAGATAAAGCACAAGAAAAAAAAAAAAATTACTCACACAGGTATCTCTAAATTATGTTCTTCATTGATTGATATTCTTTCACTAGCATCTATTTGGTGAACATCAGTATCCATAGCATTTGCAAAATCATCAGCATTTTCCTCACACACCTCTATTTTCGTATTATTCACTGTTACATTTTCATCTTCTTTACTGAAATAGTAAATAGCAATGAGGAGAGACAAAATAAGAAAAAAATGTTTTATGGCTTGATTGGATGCCTAAAAGAGCCCTATGCTCTTTTATGAGGCTTATACCACCTATGAGTGCATCTGTGCAATAGCCAAATTAATTTAAATAATTAATCATAGATAAATTGTATCTAAGTCTCTATACAGCCAGTTCAAGTGAGCTGGGAAAATGCACCTTCTTAGCCGCTCGCCATATGTAAAACATGAAAGCAACAGCGTTAGCACATTATAGCAGCTCACTTTAGGTCTGCTTAGAAACTTTACTTTATCTATACCTAGTTGTCATAGTTTAACATTTATTAATATTAAATGTGTATTCAGGTATATCATTAGATACACATAAACAAAATATGTGCTACCCCAAAGCTTTTAATTTTATTTCTGATTAAGTTACATTGAATAATACAGCTTGAATATTGAATGTTTTTGTCATAATATATATTTTTTTTTCTTTACAATAATACCTCCCTGATGCAGTTTCCTTTGTTTTCATAAATATCTCTGCAAATTTCAACTGTTCAAGGCACTGTGTTGTATGTTTTTCAGTACACTCCAAGATCTGTGCATTAAAAAGATGTTTTTCAGCTTCACTCAGCGATACCCATGACTTCATAGCTTCAACCAATGTACATTGATACTGCAACGAGATAATCATAGACAAGCACAATTAGAAAATCAAGAAATAAAAGCATTACCATGCATGTGTGATGTTTATAATAATAATAATAAACATTTTTTCAGGCATAACTACCCATGTTAAAATGTCAAAACTACAATTTCACAAATTGCATGAGATCATGATATAGGTGGTCTTAATGAGTACACTGAACGTATCACGCTATCCACTACACTGTTACCGCTGTTGCTAATTCGTTCATAAAAAGAAACCCTGAGTTTCCTCATTAGTCCATGGAATGGCATGCTAAATGTTTTTTTAATCCAAACCATCGACTTAAAAACATATCTCTGATGAGACTCCAAAACGCTATCTACTTTGCTATCGAAATTTACTTTAGATTTCTTGGAAGTCTTCCGGTTGCAATATAACTTTATATAAAATTGAATTGCAATTTTCTGCATTTTACTATTTTTTCTTTCCTGTGCTGTATTCATATTGTACAGACAAACTTGAGTTACGTTAAATAACGAAATTGTCTCAAGAGTGTTTAATAGTATTTTGTGTGGGAAAATGAAAGCTTTTTAAAGTAAATAGGTAAAAAAATTTGCTTCTTATTTTGTTTGAGAGTAGTACTTTGATTTGAAAATAAAATTGACATTGACAATATTGACATAGTATTTTGACATTAAAGAAAAAACTGATTAGTGTTGTTGCGATAGCGAGCGTTTCGTGATTAATCGTAAATTCGTGATCACGACTGCCCACCACTTCTCGCCAACGCGGGCTTAAATGACACTTTAAATTGTTCAAATGAATTTACGGAAAACATGAAAACAAGAGAATACCGCGTGGGAGCTAGCGCTAGTCTTTCTGTTGATTTTAGCACTGAATCTGGCGAAATGAAAATTTTGGAGTTGGCAACACTGCATCTGTCATGCCATGCCCAGCCATGCCATAGGACCTAAAAAAACGAAGGCAGCATTTGGTAATCAAGAGATTAATAAATTATTAAATAAATAAATATAGTTTCGGAGAGGTCGCGATTTTAATTAACTGGGCTCTAAAATACATTATATAGGTGTATATACATTATACTAAGTGTGACCGTAATCATTATCAAAAGCAAGATCATACATTAAACATGTCAAGCAAGAAGTGAGTAAAAACTTAGATCTATGACACCTAGATAGTTAGTCTTCATACAAGCGCTACAACTAAAGCGAAGCTAAACACCAATCACGCACACAGGGAAAGTAACCTGCGTCGCTTGGCTGATACGCACACTAACATGAATCTGATGTGTGCGTACGAGTTGTATTAAGCCAAAACGGCTCAATACAGTGGCATTACTTTGCATACGTGTTCTCGGTTTCTAGGTGATATTTTTACAAGTACAAAACGTATCGTTTTCTAAATTTTTCCATATTTATTTTTTACTAGCTTTTAGCTGCAACTTCGGTCGCGTGGTTTTCGTTTACCCATGGTATTACCTGCGGACAATTATAGAGATCCGTTCCCGTGGTGTTTAGCGTGATGTAAATCAAATAATAGCCTTTAATAATTTTAATACCAAAGATATGAATAACAGCACCTTGACACAACAAAATAATGCATTACAAAAAATTTAAATTAAGCAGCTTATAGTCGGCTAACCTCTGCTGTCATAGACTCGTTTTGTAGCACATTCTGTAATGTATTGCTATTATATTATTGCTTAACTCTTAACTGTTTATTTAGTACATGCAAATACATATAATCATAGATAATATTATTATGCTTGTTGTAGCTTTGTATATTAATATGCAATAACTACACTCTTTATTAGTGCACAAATGGTTTAAATCGTTATATTATTTCTGGACCTTATTAGGTACAATCAAACGAAAAATCTTTCCTCTTTTTAATTATAGATTCTCATCTAATCTACAAAATGGGTTAGTACACTTAAACATTAATTCTAACGTTGATGTTATAGGTATGGCCTCATAGTATCTGACAGAGGAAAACCAGTATTCCAAGCCTCAAGAAATGTTTTTGGAAATGATTCTGATTCGGAAGAAGACTCCAATAAAAAACCAATTTTACTTCGCCCTAGTGATATCACTTCTAGGCAGGTAGGTACTATATTACCATATATGACTAAATAAATAGTTGATAAAACATGTTATAATACACAGTCATTGTTTTCGACTTGCTAAGAATCTGTATAGATATTAAAGTTACCACTTTCAGCATAGAGCTACAGGATATTAAGGATTCCTGAAGGATTTGTGAGTTCATGTGGCGACATAGTATGCCTGTCTCACTCTCATATATGCCTTAAGCACTGGGAACAAATAGTTTTCTATCCCTAGAAAATTGTTTGCCTTCAGAACTGTGCCCCAATAAACAAGTCTGAACTCAATTATATACGGAAAGTTTTAAAATTATTTAAATGTGATGACATGAGACTATTCAGCTACACATAACAGATATATTGCACAATTATTGTATGTGTGAAGTAAATTTCTGCAATGCAATTCTAATTTTTACATTATTTATTGCAATCACAAAGAGCCATTCCATATGAAATCTACAAATGAGTGAGTTGAATGATAGTTTCATACATAAACATTCTTTTACAGGCCAAAGTATCACAAGAAAAGGCAATACTAGAAGATCCTACTGTGTATCAATATGATGAGATATATGACGAAATGGCAACCAAAAAGGAAAAGGTAAAGACTAAGAGCAAGGAGGAAAAGAAACCTCAGTACATTGAAACTTTGTTAAAGGCGGCTGGTAAACGAAAAATTGAAAATGAGCGTCGGATTGAAAGACAAGTGAGTACATTTCGTTTATATTCCAAAGATTGCCATTTAATTTTTAATTTCCACTCTAACTATTCACACCACGCCTCACCAGTGTAGAACCACCTTAGCATGTTCACTCAATAAATAATATCCCACTAAATAATGTTATTTTTGCAGATACAAAAAGAGAGAGAAGAGGAAGGTGATGAGTTTCAGGATAAGGAGGTGTTTGTAACTTCTGCTTACAAAAAGAAATTAGAAGAGATGCGTTTAGAGGAGGAAAAAGAAAAACGTGAAGAATATTTAGAGAATATTGGAGATGTCACAAAACAAAAGGATTTAGGTATTATTATCCACAATCATATTGTATTGCATTTTCGCTGTTATAGATAAAATTAATATTCTTGACGGTTTAGAAGTTGACCCAAGATGGCTGTTCGCCCAATATACGGACACCACATTCTAGGGTGACCAGTCCCGACCCACGACATTTCATTTGTAGCCTGTGACTTCAAAACCGTCTAGGTCTTAAATTGTATCTATTGTAGCGAAATTCTATAGAGATCGCGCCGTCCAATGACTAACATATTATTAAGGCGCTCATACGCGACGGCAATAGCCGGCACTAATGAAAATGACAAATAGCAGTAGGAAGACAACACATTCATCATTCTATTGGACAGCTGTGAAACTAATGCTGAACGGTAATGAGTGATGGCTACTCCAACACTGTCATCCTTTTTGATGTCTAATTCATGTGTAGAACTCTGTGTAGAACTTATGCATTAAGTCTAATAATAGGGATAATAATTTTCAGGTGGTTTCTATCGTCATTTGTATGAACAGAAAATGGGCAAAGAAGAGAAGGTTAACAAGAGTGAAGTGACTAAACCAGTTTCAACAGAAGTATCTGAGAAAAAAGAAGAGAATCCATCTTCAACAGCAAGTAATCATCAGGATGCTCAAAAGACAAGAAATTATAGAAAGAGAAAGTCTTCAGATGCTAGAACTTCCTTATCAGATGGTGAGATTGAAGATTCTGATGAAGAAATCAATCGCCTTAATCTTGATGATATTAGAAAAGCTAAAAGACATAAACAAGAAGAAAACATAGATGCAGACTCTGACTTTTCTATTGATGAATCAAGTGATGAAGAAGATGAAAAGAAAAAAGATGACAGTAATGTAAAAATTAAAAAAGAAACAAATGAAATGAAGAAGGTAAAGTGTGATTTGCCAGAAGATAACTCTGTTATCAATAAAAAGACCAAACATGATTCAAAAGAAAAAATCGAGGCAAAAGAAACTGCGCCTAAAGTTGATATTTGGAAGAAGAGAACTGTTGGTCCAGTGTTTGAAGAAGCTTTTAGAAGATATTGTGAAAGGAAAGCAGCAAGAGGATAATAAACATACTGGAATAAAGTAAACAATATCTGCATTATACTTATTTTTTATTATTAAATAATATGTCTTATTCAATAAAATTATACAACTACATAATGCGCCTTGCAATGAACTGAAAAAGAAGAAAGATATTTGTTACTACCATATTATTATATGATATATAATAATATAATATGAATTAAATTGAGTCTCTTAATCAAACTTCTACATTTTAAGATGAGTATATTTCACAATGGTGTCAAAATTAAAGGCCCAATCAATTCTTTTCCAAAAATTAAAATTCTAATTATATCTATAAAATATTTACCAATAAATTCTGAAACTGGATCGTTTTCTCCTTCAGCCCTCATAGTGCCGGTTATTTCTTCATTCTCAACCATTGGTAAAACCAGCTGAACGAATTCAGGAGTATATGGTGGCGCGATTGCATCTAAAACCTGGCAAAATAATAAAGCACGCATTAATAGTTTAATTATTTAGTCTACCTAAGAAGCCCATTACCCAGAGAAACGGTTAAATACCGCCAGATTATGCTAGCTAGTTCTGGTGTACTAGCTTTTTCTTTAATACCAGTTAAATCGTAATCTAAACTTATATAATATTATAAAGAGGACAGATTTGACTGTTTGTTACAATCTGCCTCGATGGTCTAGTGGTTAGCGTATGCACCTATCGCGAGGTCTTGGGTTCGATTCCCGGGTCGGGAAAAATGTTATTTGTGAACTTTCCGTCAAGAAATTCACAATAGCAGCTTGGATTTGGAATTGTGCCCGGTGGATGGCGATAGGCTTACCCCCTTTACCGTGGAATTTGAACATAACAGGTGAAATGTCAGTGTTGTACACCTCTGTCAATCCCGTCAGGATAATATAGGCGTGATGTTATGTTATTTTTTACAATTGAACTCGAGGATCTGATTTGAAAAGATTCTTACCCATTAAAATGCTAGATTATTCGTGACTAATATAGGCTATATTATATCGCGGTACCATGCGGATAGTAGTAGACAAAAATATAAACTTACTTCTGTAATAAAATATCTGATCAATGAGATGTCAGTGTCGCCTCGTTGCCAACATTGTTTGATATATCGTAGCACTGGGACGACACATCCTCGGCTTAATAAGTTCACCATACGATCCAGCAACATCTTTTTTAATTCTAACTGAAATTTTTGAAACATTAGTTCGTAAGAAATTCGTGATTAGTGAAAAACATTTTGATACATGGAGCATGCACCTTTCTCAAGACGACGACGTTTGGGGTGACTAGGTCTCTTTAGGTGGTTTTATAACGGCGTGGATGGGCAAGGAGCGAATTGAAAACTCGCTGAACCTTGTACACCGCGCCGTGATCCGACCCATGATGTAAAGCGTAAAAAGCAAATACATACTCTATTCCTAATGCAATAAAATTTAATATCGTACTAACAAGTATTTCGATTCCCGCCGGCTTGCTCCAGCTCGTGATGTCACGCATTATAAGTTAATACATACTCTATAATCATTGTTAAAGCAATAGAGTTCAATATTGTACGAGTAAATTTTAATTCTTGTCGCGCACATCCAGGCCACGCTAGGTCTTTGGCAGAGGGAAGATGGAAATTTTGGCATACAACTTCCAATGCCCGCTCTGCTCTGCCTCGCCCACGCCTCGCCAGTATATAACCACCTTCACGTCTATTGAACACTTTGCACGCTCATATTGTAGAGACCCACGCAGGTTGGTCTGCTTCTTGCTCTTGAAATCATGCAGCAGGGATCGTGTGTTAAATCGAGACAAGCACTCGCATGATTAAACTTTTGTTGACCACGGATATTCGGCAAATGCCAGTTAGCAGTACATCAATTTTAAATAATAATATAATAACTGAAATACCTGCACTAAGATTTCTAGTTCATCTTGTGGAGATTCAAATAATTGAACCAGAAGTCTTAGAAGCCGGTGGTGCAGTAATTGATGACATGACGCGACTTCATCAAGAAGTGCCAAGTGCACTGGACAATGTTCTGTGCATAGCTTGAAGTATGACGGCTCGGTCACCACACATTCTACCCAAACTAAAATACCCATACCCACAACAGGGTACCTGAAATTAAGTAAAGTTTTAAGCATAGACATCCTATGGCGTTAAACCATAATATATATTTTTTTCATATGTAATTATATAGAATAACTTATTATAAATATAAATAAATAACTTTAAAAGTGGCTATGGCGCAATGGACAAGTCATCGGGTCTTACGATCGAGAGGTCCTGATTTCAAATCCTGGCCATAACACCACGGACGTGAATTCCTCCTAACACAAGCGAATTAAGCTTAGCTGGAAGGTGTTAAAATAAATACTAGTAATTTGTACTTAAAAATTTGTTGACCTACTCAATATTTTTTAGTTGTTAAAAAATTTAAAAGGACTTAGATAGTGCTAAAAATATAATACAGCAATACATAGTTACAGTCACCTTATGCAATGGTATAATGTTGGTAGTTCAGCAATAATTTCACTTGAACTCGCAGAGCTGCTGCAAACAGCATGTACTTTCTCAATAGCTTGTACTGTTCCCTTCAATTCATCCTTGACGGGCCGGCCAGGAGAGAGCCCTTCGCAGACACTAGCAGAGTATGCCAACAAGTACATGTATTTAGATTTATGTTCTGGATTTAGTTTGCTGCCAAGCTTGAAGAGAGCATCCACTAGCATCTCTGAAATAAGTAAAACACAAACCGTTTAAATATAAACAACTGCTATTACTTTTAAAGAGAGAAATTGGCTTTTAGTGCACTTGCTCAAAAAGTTAACTAGGGAGTTGGCAATATTAAAATCTTTTAAGTTCGTAAACAAAAAAAACATAGCCGGTTTAAAAAATAATAACCTCACCTAAAAACTGTGGTATTCTTAATAGATGTACTGGTGGTGGCTCAGGTTGTGTGTAGGCTCTGAACAGTAAGGTAATATCAGCAGGGTTGAGTGCCCCACGAGATAACATGGCTGCCAATGCAGTACGAGCATTGCGCCAGGATTCCCCTGCTGTTAACGCTAAAGTTATTGGCGTCACATCATGACCACTGTAAGAAAATATAAAGTTTTATTCACATATCATGCAGTACATGTAATGACGCTATTGAGGACAGTTCAGTATTATGATATGTTTTTTTAAACCAATAACAACTTCATCTAGTAGTGTAACTGCCTGCGACGCAGGGGTCGCGGGTTTGAATCCCGCACAAGAAAAATCTTTGTGTGCATGAAAATGGAGGTTTGTCTTGGTCTGGGTGTTTCTATGTATAATCAGTATTTATTTACAAAATAAAAGTATATATGTATTAATATCAGTTATTGTAGTACCCATAATACAAGCTCTGCTTAGTTTGGGACTAGATGGTGTATGTAGTGTGATATTTATTTATTTATCTTGCTAAGACTGGCATGCTCTCATTATTGTAAAACATAACTCTTGTCAGTTAGAAATATGTTATGAATGGGGTCTTACAGTCTTACTGAACTTAGCACCATTAGGAAGGTACTTAAGTTTCTTACCTTTGCTGTGCACATCGTGTTATTTCTTGCCCAAGTCTTTTCATAATAGCTCCTCCCCTAGGTTCTTGAGAAAGAATATGCACTATAACTTGGCTGTAAACATATGTATGTGCACCATGACAGACCATTTTCTGAAAATATTGATTTTATTGAAATACTAATGACAAAATTTTTGTTAGTTTTAAATGTTGGCACACCAATAACACTAGGATAATACCACGGTAAAATGCATCACATAGTAGGTTACAGAGTTTAATATATATCAAGTGTTGATAATTTACTGTACCTACATAACATTTGGTTATAATAATACTCATAATATAAAAATGGTTTAAAGTAGAAAAAAATTACAACTTACAGCACATTCATTGACACTATTTTGCCAGTCATCAGAGCTTTGCAAAAAGCCTACAATGGCTGATTTGAGAACTCTAGAAAATACTTCAATTTGTTGAGCTGCTGTAGATATGCTGGTTATCTCTCCTTGGAAGCCAGCATCAGAAATTAACTGCAATCAACAAACAGCCTGTTACTAATATTATATAAAAAATCTTAATATATTGATCACTACTCACACTTAATTATTAAAAAATATATATATAACAGAATTTCGTTTCATATTATTTTAAATTAGCTTTAGCTTGTGGCTTCGTTTGCATGAAACTAGTTGAATTAAGTAAGAGATGCTCCTGCGCTTTGACTCATTATTCCATATATTATATCTTACTTGTTTTGCTCCAGTACTAGTAGTAGAATCACTAGATTTTACCATAGTATATCTTATAACCTTTCGTAAGAATAAGACTATCAAACAAAAAAATACTTATTACAATCCAACCAGTTGTTCCTGAGATTAGTGTAATCAAAGAAACTTTCAACTGCGGTTTCATCAACAAAAAGTATTTTTTTTAAACTTTCGCAATTTGAGAACATTTTTCAAAAATTAGACAACGGGTCTAAATCGCGTAATTATTATAAAGGTTTACCTTTGTAATAATTATGCTATTTATTTACCTTTATAATAATTACGCGATTTAGAGCCATGTTTTTTTCATTTGATGGATGGCGCTGGCATCAAATAAGATTGCGAAATGGTTTCCTTACAAAGAACACTATAAATAATAAATTATACAAACTTTTTATTTATTTGTAATGATAGTGTCTGTTAGAAGTTTTGATATGAATCTATTTAGGGATATAATTAGGAAACATACCTTTATAGTAAAATTGAGCATGAGACAGTCTGGGTACTCCTCAGCTAATCTGTATATCAATGACCGCCATGTTGGGTGCTCAATCATTTCAGTCAACCAAGCTGGTGTCTATGCAAAGAGAAAAATTATTACATTTTAATCATCTGATACTAGTGATTTAGCCACGATTACACCTGTTTTTGATATAGTTTAGAATAATGAACCGCCTGATAACTCAATACAAATTTGTAATTTTATCTATGCTTGTAAAAAGTTTAAAATAGGCTCATTAACTACTTATGAAAAAACCCTGTGTAACTTGGCCCTTAATGCCTTAATAGAATGCAATACTTACTTCTCCTTCTTCTGTAAATATTGTATCAGCCTTCTTGGGATCAAATGTTTTTAAAATCATATCCTTCAAATGGTTTTCAACCATAGCTTGGACTTCTGTCACCTTAACACCTGTGAATCATTAAAACAATTTAATAAATACATTTTATATATTATACAATTATTATTCAATTATCCATTTAAAGGTAGGTCACATATAAAAAGTATTAGAGATCAATCAATTAGGTCAAATATTGTATGATGTCTAGCTCTAGGTTATCAAAAGGATATAATTATGAAGTCCATAATAAAAGTTCAGCCTATATCACAAATGGTATGATTGATCTAAAACTTATGTATTTTTATTTGGGAAGGATTGATCTTACTTTACTAAGCATAGTAAGCTAGAGTCAAACATAACATGATTATTTATAAAAAGTGACCTGCAAGAATAAGCCATTCAGCCAGTAAGTTGGCCATCTGCGCCACAGCATTGTAGTTGATAGACAATTGCTCTATTACTTGTTCTGGATTACCCCCCGCTTGGAAATATCGTTTCAGTTGTCCAAATATGCCAGGCTCCATGATATAGTCTGGTGTTTTGAACTTTTCCAGACATTCAAGTAAAACTTCTTCAGGATTTTCGATGACATCTTCATTCCCTTCCTCCTATAATAAAGTAAGTGTAGGTATATTTTAAAGAAGCGTATAATGCCTCTAGTAGTGCAGCTCACTTCTTACACATAAAAAAATATTTCGTAAGCACAGTAAAGTTTTAAAGTTGATACTTATGGTTAAATTTTTAGCACCACTTAGTAAAATTGTGATAATACCTCATACTGGTTGTGATTTGGCGCTTCCCAGGTGCGCTCTTCTTCATATTGGCTTGGCATATTTGTTGATAACTATACTTTGAATACTATACAAAAATACAGTTTACATTAATAACTACAACATTGAAAATTCTCAATTGAATGTTGCATTCAGTATATTAAGTAGATAGAATCTAAAAAAAGTATTGTTTATTTAGATTTTAATTACTTTATTTATGCAAGAAATAATACGAAACAATTCAGCGCGATGCAACAAAAATGCTTAATTACTGTCAGTGTCAGAAAAATGTCATTAAACGTCAGTGAGGGTCAGTGATGTGACTGGTTATGACAGAGATAGGAGCAAGCGATAGTTTGTCTATGAGTTAGGGATCCCAGCCAGACATACTGTACCGCGCGGAATGCTGGAATCCGAACTCACTCGGTTGTCTATGCCTGTGAACATTGGGGCCAGCGAATGTCGCCAACTAAACCCATATTGGCACCAACCCCTTTCCGCGAACATCAAAGAGAATAAATTATAGTATTTTGCCAAAGTAGTCTAGATATCGCGCTGCAACTAATTGCCATCGGCGATAACTAAAACTAAATAAAAATTACCAATAGGGAGATGACGTCATATTGGTCTATACGTTTAGTTTTGACAGGATTATTTTTTCATCATAGCAGCTCGAAAAGATTTTATTTGTTGTATGAAGACAGTGAGCAAAACTAGATTTTTCTTCGAGTCATTTCAGTGAGCAAAACTCAATTTTGCTCCGGGATTTGCTCTCGCTTTTTTTATTTTTTTCTTTATTGTCACACAACTTTCACACCACGTCATCTAGACCCAAACTAAGCAGAACTTGTTGTAAGGGTACTATTTAGAGTTGCTAAAGTGAAAAGTTGTAGGTATGTGCGACACACGATCAAAGTTTTATTTATTTATTTTGACGTATACTGCCTCATTTCGTTTTTACAAATACCTATTCGAAGTTTAAGGCTAAGAACTCACAACGCGGTTTTCGCCCGCAGCCTCGGTAGATGCAGATATTAATGTAAAATGTATTGTGTATAATAGTGTTTATTTCAACATAATATGTACTTTGTATAGAATAAGTAGGTATTTTTAAAATGGTGTAAATTACATTTATAAATAAAAGTAAAGTTTTAATCGTATTTCTTACACCTTTAACTGTCCCGTATCAGTCTAACTATCTTTTTATAAATCCAAAGGTTGCCTTTTAGACATTGCTTTTAACGAAAAGGCTGCCCATTGTTCATGTCTTAATGTTTAATATTGTTCTTTATGTATTTATTTTGGTGTGCAATAAATATTATTCTATTTAATTAAAAATCAAAATCAATTTTCACGAAGCGGTTGTGCATGATAAGTCCTTGTATGCCTCTTCGGAACTTTATGAAACTTTATCAGGAACCGGTGATTTGGTAAACTGGCGAAACAGGGGTTAGACAGGTATGTATTAACACGCATTAAATGAAGTAGTTTTTTTTACTGAGTGGATTTAAAGTTATTTTTTCTGTGTGGATGGACCCTCATATTAATACTTTGAAGGCTACCTGCACAATGGCTACAATATTATTGTCCATATTCCGCACCTTGACTGGTTTTTGTGGTACTTATTCTAGTCAAAGCGGATAATATTGACACTAATATTGCTAGTGTGCGGATCCTCAAAATGGTAAAATTGGTATGAATGTGTGGTAGTATATTATATTATTATAAATAAAATAATAATAATAATACATAGACGTATGTCTATGTATTATTGAAGAACTTATTACATTATTCCTGAGCGCTTTATGCTTTTTAACATCACGCTACAACCCACGGGGGCCAAATAGTAAATTTTAACGAGGGTAAAATTGCGGGAACTAGCTAGTGTAATGGTGGGTATAAATATTTTATACGGGGCAAATCACCTTGGAACTTCACCGGATACAATTAATTATTAACCAACATTTATTTTACTTTGAAAGGTTTACATCTTGCCTAACCCTACATGTTTGTGTATTTTGTTAAGGTTCCTTGGGAGAACTATCTACACTATCGAGCGCAAGAAAGATTTAGTCACGTTTTAGTCATTATTTTTATTTGGGGAAACATGACAAAAACGCGACAAAATCTATCTCGCGCTCGTATGCTTGCCCGGCTGGTCTACCAACATTACCCAATGTGCAAGCAAAATTTATTTTACTTTATTTTATCGTGTAATGGGCAAACGAAATTTTAGATAAAATCTAGTCTCATGTATAAAAATCTCGTATCAATAGTTAAAAAGCTGCTCCGAAACGGATTGAGCGATTTTTTTTGTGTTTATGTACTTAGTAGGTCTGGAAATAGGTCGTAGGCTATTTTTCATACAGGTACAGTGGGCCAAGCAATTAGGTATGCAAGGCAAAAACTTCTATGCCATAGTGCAAACTGACTGCAATAGATATGTATGTGTGTATTACATATGTAATAAGTGTAATATACCCACTATTTAGATATGTAACTCACTTATCTATAACTGGTGTAGTAAATCATTACTATGACTTAGAAGTTTTTGCCCTGCATAGCTAACTCGTTGGCCCACTGTACATTCTACGCGGGTAGAGCTGTAGGCGGCCGTTAGTGTTATACTTACTTTACAAACTTGTCCATTTGGTTTAACTACTATTATAGAGAATAGATTAATTATGACTGTGTTGTGCTCTGATTGTGGTAAACATGTGCCCACCTGAAATAGGTGCCGCTATATCTAACAAGTTATCGATTATGTTTGAAATTAAAAAAACATTTCCTAAAATTGAAAATTTAGATATTTCCTGCTACGGTATTCTTCATTGTTGTTTATAATTTTATGGTAAATGTATTCAACTAGGCATTAGTCACAATCAAATTTTTAAAGGAGTTTGCATAAAGTGCTTACTTTGAAGGGTTTCGTGTCAAATCTCTGAAGTCTTCCATCCAATATTGATAATATTATTGTGGGAACAGTTCTCGATTATTTTGAATACAATAAAATATTCGAAACACTTTGCATAACAAAAAAGTAAGGAAAGATTTGCATCGGGTTGAGAAATCTTTGAACCTTTGTATAATAAATAATGATTTAATTCTAAAGCGCTATACCATACCTAACCTATGGGTGGATTTCCCAAACGACTTTTTTTTCTGTCCTCGTTGAAATTCGTATTTGAAAAGAAGAATATTGTGTTAAATAGATTTTTATAGTATTCTATAGGAAGATATAGGGTGGGGGCAAAAATATTAATGGGCTAGGATGAAATTTAAAGGTAGAAATAAATTCCTAAAGTCCAAAGTTTCGCTTTTCGGTGCTTTCCCAGTACTTTTTTTACAATGAATATGGCTTATAAGTTAAAGAATATTAGTAAATGAAGGTTACAACCTACCCTATTTCGTAGAATATTAGTTTCATCATTAATAAATAGCATATTCTATTATTTAACTAACCATATTTATTAATGAGAGGCACAAACGTACTTGTCCCCGAAATTCGTGGCTTTTCGGTGCCAAAAAGTAATTTAGACATAACTTTACATAGGCAAGTCCGACAGTGTCTCCTCCCTGATTATTATTTCATGTTAGTACCACCCTAATGCGCAGTGAAGACGGACGCGTTCTACGTCGCTGCATTTTCCCGCAAGATTTTTTTTTTTCACCATGAAAATTGCTAGGCGACAAATATTTTATTATATCGGTGAATGATTTTTAGCTTTATTGGCTGTAGTTCAATTTGTCCTAGTTATTATAGTTTCTTTGAAATTTTAAAAAAAGTGTGCAATTTATCTAGTCGCTGTACCATTATCGCTGGAATCGGTGGTCATTTTACCCACCAATACGATAATTTTCCACCTGATCGGTGAAAAAAAATTATCGGTGTATAATTTATCTACTCAGTGTATGAATTTTTTGTGTATTAACAGTTTTAAGACATCGGTGGATTGCTTAATCGTATCGGTGGATCATTTTATCGAGTCGGTGGGTCGGTTCATCACATCGGTGGACCCTGTGTCATTTATTTTGCTTCTTAAACATTTTATTGATATCAGTCATTTCGTTAGGCATAGAAATATTTTCTATACCTAACGAAAGAGTAACCTATACCTAACGAGTTTTCGGAAGTTGTGATTTTTACAATACCGAACACACTCTGTCGATAGTGAAATTGTACGATGTTAAATACCTTTGTTTGTTTGTACCCAAAAATATTCAAATTTTCTAGACCGATCTTGGTGTGGGGATAGTTCAAGTAGATTACGTAATTTTCAGCCAGAACGCCTATCGCAAAAATATACGCAAATTTAAAAAATATGCAAAATATTGTCTACATTAAACATAGTATTTAAAAAAAAAGTCATATTATAATTGTATTAGGGACAAACAGTAAATTTTGAAGACCGACATACTATCGCATCCATAAAGCATCGATGGTAAAAGCATCGCACAATTGAACTTTCGACACATTGAGTTCGGTACTCTTTGTCTTTGTACTCTTTTGTAAGGGGGCCCATCTTAAATATTTATATTATTTAGTTTTAAGTATTTGTTGTTATAGCGGCAACAATTATACATCATCTGTGAAAATTTCAACGTCCTAGCTATCACGGTTCTTGAAATACAGCCTGGTGACAGACAGACGTTCGGACGGACAGACGGACAGCAAAGTCTCAGTAATAGGGTTCCATTTCCTTTGGGTAAGGAACCCTAAAAACATAAAAATTTCATAAGCTTTCAAATAAGGTATAAAACTGATATAACTGGAATATAACAAAGTTATTGACGAAACAATGGTGCAAAGGTGGACAGATTTACCATATCGGTGGATAAGCACACCTTTTCGGTGGATAGGCATAACATTTCGGTGGATAAACTTAACATTTCAGTGTTTAAGCATTTCATATCGGTGTACAGAAAACTAATCGGTGGTCAGCTTATCGTATCGGTGACAACCCAAATTCAAACTCAAATTTCTCCTCAGTCTTAAATGATACGTTTATGTGCGTAAAATTGGGGACATTTAGTATCCTATAGATTACAATAAATCTAAAAAATATCCAAAAAAGCTATAAATAAAAAAGTTCACCGATAAGGTACAAAAAACACCACTTGTTGAAATTGACCCCTACACACTATTAAAATATTTTGCGGTATTCTGTGGACTATAATACGATGCTTCCTGTGCCCGTAATTTTACGCCCTATTATATTGTTGGGACGAGGCTTTGGGTGTTCACGTCGACCACCGTGGGTCTGTGATTTATATTTATTATTTTAAGCCCTAACCAGAATACAATAAATGAAATTAAATATCTTTATTGGTCATTATAAATTTATTCTACTCTAAATTCGCATATTTCTATGGTGTAGTAATCCAAACGTTATAATGCGTAATATAATAATATAATAATAATACAAGTTCGGCGTCCAAAAGCGACATTATAAAGCTCGTCCACGCGATTGATGTATATCGTGAAAGCTGTGGCATGATGGCCACTATAAAATTTGACCCAAATATTTAATTCGACCTACTCAGGTTTAACTATCATTACAAACGTATTAGGGAAGGTACCTACACCTAATAAAATATGATACGTGTGTCTTTGTATAAATGAGTATTGGTATTTTATTTTATCATGTCAGCTGCTTTATCATCAATCATGTACTAAGTTGAGAATGAGTGTGATATATGATTTTCAATTATTTATAAATATGTGAAGTAAAAATCCCAAGTACCGACTTACAAAAAAACGGCTTCTCCTGCTGTGAAATTACAGAGTATTAATTTTACTGAAAATGTTCGATTTAGGTACATACATGGCTATATTTACACCTATTAGGTAATAGGTTTCAAATCATAATTGGTAAAGAAGATGTTAACGATGGTAGCTGCGTATAGGAACCAAGTACCTTCCATTCCATAATATAAAAAGAAATAACTGAAACAAAACTTGTACTATCGAGGCTAAGCCTCTATTCTACCAAGCTTTTTAAACTGCGGTTAAAGCTTAACCCGGCATTCGATCTCTGTCTCTCATTTTTACGGATTGAAAACCTTAGAGTTGCAGTCAGCTAGGGAATTTGGCACTTATGGCCCATTTACACGTTGCAAGTTTTGCAAGGCAATTTTCTTGCCGTCTCAATCTTTTTAATGGCAATAAACAAAGCAAGCATTAGAATTGTCTTGCAAATTACAAAAAAAAATGCATCGTGTAAATGAGCCTTTCAGAACCCGAGACATTGCGACGTAAAATGAAAATGTCTGGGACAGTAAAAACAATCAATCAAGGATAGAATCATTTTAATATCTATTGGAACACCAACGTACAATAATTCATTCTTATGAAATTTATGGACGAGAATATGTGACTTGTCTTTTAAATCTGCTACGAGCAAGATAATTGAAATTTAACGACCATAGATATAGATTGTAAAATTTGTAATAAAACTTCAAAACTTCGGCCACAAGATCGTGATATTGAATGTTTCAATAGGATATTCTGGATATTTTGTTGGCAACGTCTTAAGCTAAGTGATGGGTTATATACGTATAATATAAATATACAATTTATATATAGGTAATAAATAATATATCATGTAAATTTTATCAAGTACACTTAATAACTTGAAAACATGCCTTACTTTATGCATTGTTTTTTAGTGCTAATTAAACTGTACTAAGAAACAGTTGGAAAAAAAAGGGACAGGCAGGAATTGAACCTGCAACATCTGCATACCGGGCTTTAACCACTAAGCTACGGTCGCCTCTTGCCAGGACCTCTTTTCTCATTTCAATTTCTCAACTGGATGTTAATCTGTACGTCATTAAGTGACGTAACCTTCGTGCATTTGTATTGTAACATGTAATTAAACTTATTTGTTGTAAACAGCATTATTGATCGCTTCTATAAAATATGCATTGCCTTCTAAATTATTTAGTCTGCCATCTATACTATCCCGTGGCTGCCTTTGTAATTTTAATGGCGATGTATAAATTATTATCTCGTTGTTTTTTATGCGTCAATTGTAGCAAACGAATAGTGTAATAATATCTATATATTGTACTTATTCTACTAAAACTTTCTACGTTTCGGATAGTTTCAGCTTGTGTAACATAATATTATATTCTTATTCAAATTGTGGATGTAGTTTGGATTAGGATAAAGGGTTTAAGCTAAAATGAAAGGCCTTATAATCTGTGATGAATTTATTTGTGCTGGCTTGCTACTTGTGGCAATTACGATTCAATTGTATTCGATTTATGTTAATTTGACAAGCGAGGGTTTGTACGTGCTTTAATGACCAGATATGTCCGGGATCTCAAGTTATCAAATACCAAATCATGGCGAAACTTGTGGGGTGGCAGGTACAATATATACACATATTTTGCCAGTAAGTAGAAGTTATTTGATCTATATACAGTGTAAATTGACTTAGGTTAGTAAGTAGTTCGTAAACATATCACAATTCATAGATCTAACAGTTAGGCAATAGTAGGTCCCATGGTATTTATTATTTTATTGAAATGATGCGGCTACAAATAAATACGCAATTGAATGAATAATTATCAAAGTAAATGTTCTCCCGCTTCATTACACGACATCAGTTGTGGTATTACACTTTTAGACTCAGATAAACAGCTCATAAACATGTATTTTGAAATATATACATACCAATATTTAAAACCTTACTTATTTATTTTGATTCTCAGGCATTAATTTACCCTGCTTTTTATTAAGAAACGTGTCCAAAATTTTTAAAATTGGTTCAAGAATAGGATTCTACTAGTCAAGGAAATAGAATGATAGAGATTGGTTCCAAGTTGCTCTAGTCGCTTGCCTACATTAAATAGATAAGTAATAATACTGGCGCCTCCGTACTGCTCTGTCCGATGCGTGGTGCGCGGAATGCATCACTCGCAGTAGTGCTCGGATGATGGCTAAACTGAACATCTATCACAGTTTCTTTGTCAATTATTTCTTTTAAATTACCTATTCGTATAGAAACAATATATCAATGTACTATATTATTTTCAATTGTCGTAATCCTGGATGTTTTCCCTTATAAAATTACTAATTAATAGGTATAAACTTTAGCGCTTAGGCATTTTAATTATCTAGCCTATCTATCTTTACCTCAGGATCGATGATTAGGTGTTCATTCGCTGCGAGTAACATTCACTATATTATATCTATATAGTTCTATAATTATTATCATTGAACAACTTATTATAAAATTATGTACAACTTAACAATATAGGTATATTTTTTATAAAGTAAAGATATCTTATTTATACGTAAATCTCATAATCTTTTAAAGCAATAATAATTTAATTATTTAAGTAAACAATTTAAGCGTAATAATAACTAATAGGTACGTACTCGTTGTCGGAGTATTAAAACTTGGTCTTCATACAAGACGAGTAGAAGTGACGTCACGACATACACTCGTTGTATTCATTGGAGTTATACGACACACATTATTCACTACCTACTCGTTCGATCTAAACTATGATTGCTCATTTCACATTACAAGCACCTATTTAAGGAAATTTAGTGAACGGACAGCGTTTAGTGTCATGCTTAAGTATTGTGCGAACAGTCAGTTGATGGAAAGCCCATCGGGTACCACGGTAGTGCCGGGCCGGAGGAAGGATAGTGCACTCAGACATCGGGCCGGAGCAGGTGAAGGTCGACGGCGACGTCGCGGCGCTGGTTGCGCATGATGCGAGGCTGCGAGGCGTGGGCGGCGTCACCGAGCAGCGCGGCGTCCTCGGCGAGGGAGTCGCCGGAGCCGTAACCGCGCTCCTCCCCCGCGTCTCCCTCGCACCACGACGCTGACCCTGAACTACCGGATCGCGTCCCACCTGCATCTGCTTCTGTTTCCACCTCCACCGAACAACTGGGGCAAGCCTCTGTAATCATGTCTGCATTTAAATATATTTTGAACTCTATTATTTGTATTGTGATGTGGTTGAAATAATAGGTACATATCCATAAACCAAAAAGATAAATATTGTGTTAATTATTAAAAATGTAAAATGCAGTTAAATTGAATCTTAATTATTAATAATTATGCTTTAAAGAGCGTTTAAGAGTCACAGTTCTGCACCTATGAGATTTGAATACAGCGTCAACATACAGATACCAATACCTACGCTTTTCACGCGTATCAACGAAGTTACAATAAAAAAATATTACAAATAATTTGGCACGAGCGTTACTACTCATAAAAATATAACAATTTCAACGTTCCGTAACGCTCGTGTAGGTGCTAATTTAATTAATCTGATTGTAGAGACTGACATATTTCATAACTATATTTAAAGACCAGAGAACTGAACTGCTCTACCCACGTTTTCTACATCGCCAGTTATTAGACTATAATTATATGAAAACATTTCACCAACTTTTATCTTTTAATTTTAGGTGAAGTATCTAATAAATTTAATTGACTCGTTATTCAACTTCAGGCATACTTAAGAACTTCAATTATACGCCCCAAATATAATTATATCCGGGATTATAATTTGAATTTACGTTCGTTTTGTTTTCTCCATAACTTAGAATAAAATTATAAACGTAAATAATTTAACTTGAGAACACACTAACATTTTAGAAAAATCTGGATGTCATTTTGGTTTCCACTGTATGAAAAGTGTTATAAAAAAGATAGTTTATTGGATTTTAAAGAAACAGTTTTTGTTGAAAAACGTTCTAAGAGTGTTACACCGCCAATGTTATAAATTGCACTGTATAATACCTAACTAATAATAACCTGCCAACGAAGGATATTGCTTGGTAGCAAAAACAGTGGTTCATGTTGCGTTAACCTAGTACATAGTTTCTTATTAAGTTATAATTAGTTTGTTACTACAAAGAAATGTGAGTTTTTGTACCGTCAACAATAAAATATAACAAAATTAAATTATTTTCCATATGCATTGCGAAATCATTCCAAAAACTTGATTACTAATAAATAGTATGACGTGAATACTTTTTGTGTAAGAAGCGTGTGTAAAGATAGAAAATATGTATAGCTATTGCTTTGTGCTTATTTCATCATTACTGTGTTTGTATAATAGGCTTATAGGGTAAAATCGATATACCCAGTTGGAGTACGGGTTTTTTGCTATACAACATTTGTTTTCATATACTCTGATGTAAGAGAAGTTTTAATAAGATTTTAAATCAATAGGTCAATGAATAGTTAATAATAAAAACTCTCTGAATTTTCATTTATAATAGGCATGACCCATTTTTATAACATATAACGAACAAATTTCTTTGTCCTATTTACTGAGCTTTGAAATTTTCAATGGGCGCATTACATATAAAACTCGAACTAAAACATACGCTTCCAGGCTGTTTGACAAAACTTTAAGAGATCTTAAGTCTTTTAACACAAACTTTTTTAGCTTAAAAGGAGACTCCAATTTATTAAATTTAATTAAAAAGTGTTTATTTTTGTTCAAAAATTGATAAAATAGTAAATTTTGCAAAGTGGACATTCTGCGAAAGAGACATTTTGCGAAGTGGACATTCTGCGAAAGAGACATTTTGCGAAAGAGACATTCTGCGAAAAGGACATTTTGCGACGAGTGGACATTTTGAGAAGTGGACATTTTGCGACGGAGCCATTCAAATGAAATAATATCGGTATAGGTTGATAACAGTTGTTGGATTCGGCTCTGTAGCTGATTCTGAAAGATACATACTTGTTTTGTCTTTAGGTATACTAAAACAATGTTGTATAAATATTTATGTTCAGATTTAAGTACAATTTCGCCTGTGAGTTTGTTGGAATACTTTTCTGTTGTTAATTTCACGTGATTAAATTTAAATAAAAAATACATGCTCATTATACCGCTTGTTTTGAAATAACAGACAATGTTACAAAAATAAGAAAGGTTCCAGTGACCTACTTTATTTTTCCAGATTTTTCCAGAGATTAATTATCTTGATAAAATACACAGAATACCTACCCATGTTTCAAATTATGTTTGATTCCTCAAACATTGAGAAACACGACAGTACTTAAATGTATTACATTATTTCTATATCGATACAAAATAAATCTACATCACAGAGACATGCTGAAAATGATGGGAATGTTTGTGGAATATTCTTATTTCATTAAAAAATGTTGATCTATAACATCCTTTCTGCTTACTAGTAGTGTAGGTATGAATTGATTTTTTATTGAGTGCTGTAAGGGAACTTTATTTTTAAATGTTACCAATTAAAAGGTTTACCTTCGTAGGTACCTTTTCTGCAGTTAGTTGTTAAGTCTTAATTACAAGGCAGGTAACCTGTTTTGCAAAGTAGGTCAATTACAAATTTTTGTCCACTCATTTAAAAATGTAAAAAGATGTGCGTATATTTAAGGAAATCCGAGACTTGAGTTTACTTAAAATTATATTTTTGATTCCATAGTTACGATTACGTAACTATGGGATTTTTCTTTCTATTTAAAGAAATATATCGATAGTTCACCTCAATTAATTTCTTAAAGCCATCTCAAATTTCCGTATTTACTAAAGGATGTTATAGAAAAATAGTTGGTAGGTATATTAAACAAACAAAGATAAGACAAAGATAAATCTAAGTAAATCTACGACACCTTCATTAGTACATTCACGTGGTAGGATAAGTAGAGGCGGGTCTAGGAGGACACAGAGACTATAAATGATAAACATTCCACACATCGATAGGGGTTAAGGACTCACGCAGCCGGCGGCGGCCGTTTACTATGGGGCTCTCCCAAGTCATCGGTCAGAGAGAGGTCGACGACGAATAATCTTCATAAGATGCTGCAATTTTGTAACATTCTCATATTTATACCTATGGCAACGACGTTCAATAGGTTAAGTTAACATCACAGAACATTATCTATTCGTGTGTAGGTACGTGTTTTGTGCAGATTGTCTTGAATGTATCATAAGCTGTAACACTGGTGACAATGATAACATGTTAGAAATACAATAAAATATGCATAAAAAGCGTCTTTATTAGAATGTATTTATTTATGTGTTGAGCGTGAAATATTAAAAGCTTTGCATAATATTGTGAGTAAATAATTTCAACACATTCTAATGAAGAATCTTTGATCGGGGCGTTCTGCCAACTATTGTTTATCAAACTAATTCATTCATTTGGGCAGTGTGATTGTAACATGTTAGTTCTGTGATCTAATTTGGTGTAGGTGTCGTGTGGCGTGCACATAGTGGATGTGATGGTTATGTATTCAGTACACTAGGGCATAGGTTAAGTGACGGGCAGGTACTGACCCGAGCTGTCAGTGACGAGCCGCGGGGGCGTGTCCTCGCGGTCCGTCGGCACCACAATAACTACTTCATCGTCTCGGGGGGAATCACCGTGCCGACTTGAAGATGTCCTGTAAATATTTAGTGTTCAATAATGCATGTTACCTACAAAACGTCCCAAGTGGCTTACTGACCATATGACAACAGAGTAGAGTTACTGCTATGAAGGTGGACACTGAAATTTTCTCGGCTAGCTCAGCTCACTATGCGAAATCATGAAATATGAAAGAAACTAATCCAGGTGTATATTAATACCACTTACGTTTTGGTATAAAGCATCTCATCGCCTATCATTCCCACTCAACTCCATCGTTAATATGTACATCTTAATTCCTATAACTTACTTGACTATAACTTTTTTTTTCATAAATCTAGTGCCGAGGTCCGAGTACCCTCGGTTCATGGGTCGTTTGTGTGGCACCGGCGGGGCTGACGAAGGTACGGGTGGTTCGAAGGTGCGTGACACCGGCGAGTTGGGCTCAGAACATTGCTTATCTGTGAGCGCGGGCCGTATCCGCACCGTGAGACCACCTTCACCGGAAGTCCCACTATCTCCACCCATTACGGCATTCCCCAACCTTCTTGAGGTTCCTCTATCTTCCTTGTACATTTCTAATAAATGATCCAACTTACTCTCTATATCATCTACCTGCAAAAATAAAGTACCAAATCATATATTTATTTTCAAATTTGCGTCACTCAAAGATTGCCAATCCACTTACTTGTCTTTCAATTTTAACTACTCTGGAAGCTAGACTGATTTTTGATGCGTATACATCTTTAGCTTTAGATCCTTGTTTGCCAAGTATTTGGTCTAACCTGTTGGTTTAAGAAATTAATTTTGTAGTCGCGTTAACAAATCCATTAATATCATATTATATACTCATACTCATTTAACAAACAAGCGGGTCTAAAACCTGTGATACATTTGATTGGGAGGTTAAATTACAGATGGAGAACAGTATATTGAATTTCAAATTTTGTAAAATTTAACCCATTGATCTACTACACCAACACGCTAACTAACAATGCTCCAAGTCAGAACGGTTACATAAAACCGCATATTATCATTTGTTCCGAGAATATGGATATATCTACCGAGCCTTTTCCCAACTGCATTAGGATTTAGCTGAGTTGGATAACTGCTTAAATAAGCATCAAACCACTGAATAGAGTAGTTGCTCGCGCTTAATGGATACTGTTTTCCATCCATAGATGTATTTTTAAAATCCGGATTAGACGTGACGAGGACTGAATAAATTGCATAGCTATTTCTTCTACTTTGGATTCGTAACAACGAAACCGTTTCGTAGCGCTGCGAGGCGGACTTGATGTGAAGCACCAATTGCCATACAAACGCGAATGGAATACAAATTTGTAGAATCCGACCATTCAATAGCTTGCTAATGGCTATGTAAGATTAAGTGGAAACTCTTTTAGCTAAATAGGTTGACAATCTTTAACGCATTGGCGATATTTAACCCAAACGCGTCAATCACTAAATTACTCGTACATCGTTATGATTTATTTTAAGGGCCCTTGTAATAAATAAGATGTTACCCCAATTATTTCAGTGGAGTAGATTTTGTATTACTCTGGTCCAATTAACTTAATTATTGTGTTGGGAGTCGAAGGGTTAATAAGTAGACAGATAGAGAGACGGACTGAGCGTAAGCAATTAGGCTCCGATGGGTCTCTTTGAATACTCGAATGTTACGATTGTTTGCAGTTATATTACACATAGTTAAACATTTTGTTGGCATTTATTGAATATCGTATTCTGCAAATTTACTATTCAAATAAGTATAACAATTTAATGATAAACTTATATACTATTTCAAAGTAATAAGAAACTAGAGGCAATCTAAACTTTGTTAAGAAAAGAAATGGTTATTACTGCTTTCAAGCAACTATAAAAATAAAGCCAAATGAAATGAAGTGCATACTTTTCCAATTATGTGTACTATTATGAGTTCAGGCATGAACGAGAGAGTTATGTGATGCGATTGTAAACAATACTCACAATGTTATTTGTACGCAAACCATCGCGGTTTTTGTGTTATTGAGACTTTGGTTTACGTTAGTAATATTAGTAGGTTTATTAATGATACACACAGCATGTATCAAACCAATAGATTCATGTCCCATTTTTTAAAATGATTCGTGCGAAATTAGCCCGATAAGGTGGTTTAAACTAGACACTACCCACTTTTTTGAATGAAATTCGTATTTACACTTCTCTTTTTCGAAATGTTTTCACAAAATTAGTATGAAGGTGGATCATAAATCTATTGGTCATATTGTAGCAGAAAAGATCTTATGATCTTCATCTAAGTCTAAATATCTAATTAGAATTTCAAAAGAGTAAATGCGTAACATTAACTATGGCAAAAGTGAGACAACTTGCAAGTGAGTCTACAAAATTTATTTTTTATACATGGCTTCCGGAATCCGCGTTTCGACAAATAAGCCCGTTCCTATGTAAACGCCTCTTGTACATATTTTAGTAAGGGTTTTTGTATCGCAGTGGGCGTAATTGGTTCTCCCTGATTTTTTTCTGTGCAAGTAAATAGATGTATAACTGGAATTGAGCCAAACACTATTCATAGAGTAAGTTAGTAGCGTGGTCTATATAATGGACATTATAGTACATAGTAATGTCACTTGTACACAATAATTTCGTAGTTCAATGAATAACCGCGTAAATAATTTGCTGTTATTTTATCAGAATTTATAAACATTATATTCTCATATTCAAAATATAAGAGTTTGGTTAAATATTCCGTTTTTGGATGCTTTTACTGATTTTAAGCTATTAATGTGCGCATTTGCTCTGTTTGCTAATAATTTGAATATTGTATAAAATCATCATGAGCATTTGAGGAAGCAATACAAGCATTATTGTCATGCTTCATACGGCAAAGCCTTGAGTGCAAAGAAAGATAAAGAGGGGGAGTTAGAGTGCACCTTACTTTTAAGAGATAGGGGAAAGGAAGATTAAAAATAATATATTTTTTTAAAGCTTTACACTGAAATTGCAAATGATTTCTAATAAATTAGATGTTAAAACACTTAAGTTCATTCTATAAAACACCGAAACACTCAGACGACCATAATTTTAATTATGTAAAGTTCCTCACAACTAAGCAAACGTTCGGAGAGCTAACCTACTTTTTAATTAGAGACAACATTAAGATTTTATAACAATTACTAATTACAAGACACATCGAAAATAAGGACTAGAATCGTAAAATGGACTGGAACTAGAATTGAAAGAATATACTTTTCCGTGGCAACAAACGTTATGGGTGACAGACGTTAGTTCGGGAGGACATCGGTTATTACTGGCGATGGAGCATGGTTGGCTCTGCTTTGACTAGTGGCAGTCGCAGGCGCTGGCGCTGATGATGGCGTGAATGAAGTAGCTGCGGAGGCGTCGAGCGCTAGCCCTCCTCTCGTCTCACCTGTATTGCAGGTTCTTGGTTCTGTTTAGCAGGTCCGCGTGCCCCGACGAATATTGCTCTATCACATCTTTCACGTCGTAAGGTTTCAGAGCTTCTCTAAATCTCTTGCGTGCGACAAAATACTTGAGCTACACGAAAATAAAAACATCCTGATGGCTAATTTTGTAAATGTAAAAGCTTTCCATGTAGTTAAATGAGTTACGACTAGTTACCAGTTTTAATTACGTTGTCACCTACAACCCTTTTCAAAATCTTTAGTCGCCTCGTGCCTTTCATATTTGATAATTACTAAAGTACTTAGTGAATGGGCATCTGCTCCGGATTTAACGGGTTAATTTATATAAATATTAGATTAGAGTTCGTTCTGAATTAAATAATTAAATTACTTTGGTACATAGGCTAGCTGCTAAATTGGAGAGGGTAAGAACATGACGGTCAGAATTACGTCACGCAACATGTACACTATCGCAGTTGTAATCAGATAGCAACCATGCAGAACAATCGATGGAGTAGGTACGATCGTATCGGGCAACTATTTGTTAATAAAAGCTACCTGTTCATAACACTTTTAAATCTTTATTGGGACTTCACTTGATCACTGAAAAATTCATCGTTGAAATAAAATTAGCGCGTCAGTCCCGGGGTATAACTACAAGGCTTTTCTATAGTGAGGGAGCAATTTTCATTTGAAGTTTTCAGTGTAGAGACCGCTTCAAAATCGCTACTAAAGCTCAGAGTAAAAGAAAAACAAGTATTTAAACACACTTCCATTTGACATTTATGCAACATTTTTCAAGAGATGGAATTCACACGGTGAGTTACACTTTGGTTTTGTGAAGTAGAAAATTACATTTGTATTTAAAAGTAGATATTACTGTGGCTTAGATAAAGTTTTGCTTGAAACGTAACGCGACTAAAACGAGTACATAAATAGAATGTAAGAAAGTGTGTTTTAGAAAGTGGTACGAATAGAGATTGTAGCGATTTGGAAGCAGTCGCGTAATGTATTGTAGTTATGCATTATGTATAGCGTTGCACACACTAACTACTGAGGTAGTAAAGGTATTAAACTCGACTCTTTGACTACAGAGATTACAGTACAAGACACAGTCGGTACACAGTCCAGACGAAATAATAAAGTATGTAGGTAGGTAGGTATGTAGAAAGTAAAAGTGCATGGTGTAGAAGGTTCGGTCGAGCTTCAGTAATCAGTACCTAGTCTGGACGTTTTTCACCCGGCCCAGCAGGTCCACATGCCCCGCAGAATACTGTTCAATAACGTCCTTGACGTCGTAAGGCTTTAGTGCTTCCTTAAACTTACGTCGGGCCACAAAATACTTCATCTGTTAGAATTTAACAAGTAAGTAAGTTACGAACAGATATTTATCAGAAATCTCTCACTACGGGAAACCGGCATTTTGGTGCTTTTCAATCTACTTTGTTATTTTGTTATAAAATCTAAATTAAAATACCATGTTGTCGTCATTAACAGACTTTATTCGGCATTGAAAACTTAATAAAGTTAGGAATTGGAATAGACTTGATACTTCAAAGGAGTTCTTAAGTACAAGAAACGTGATTTGTTAGAATACTTTAGTTGAGTGGACGACTAATTAGTTTTTGAAAAACTCGTATCGAGGGCGACTGATTTGATGTTAATTGAATATTGATGACGATCTGCCTACTTCTGTCCTTGCCACTCATGTCTAGTGTTTTCAACTTTACAGATCCTTCGAAATGTTCTAGAATGGTCATGAATGTGTAATAAAGACGCCATTAGACACTTTAAAATTCAAAGAGGAACATATTGTCTTAAATCTTTTACAACTTAAAAAAAATTGTTGGGAGTGTTATAATATGTTGTTAAGTCGTGTATTTTATTTAAATTTAAAATAGTAAGTTAGTCTGAATTCATGGTAATTGCAAACATTTCGTGATCATAAACTTGGCGTTATGTCATTAGAACACGCTGCTAAGTTTTATTAATTAAATAGTTGAAGTTTCGTAATATTTCATGAAAGGTTATTAATATGTGTTGGAAATATAATGAGCGAAGTTTGTAAAGAATGTTACGTACCTTTCTTATAAATCGTATGGCAGCTTTGTGGCGCGGCGTGAGCGTCACACAGCGCGGCTCTTCATCCTCGTCTGCACAAAAACATTTGTTAAGTCAAGTAACACGCAATGAAGTACTAACTACTCTTGCCATTCGAAGCGACCATGATTTATTACTAATGGAATACGTATTTGGTTTACAAAGCATTATTCATCATCTGTACGAAAAATACAATCCACATTTCAAAACAATATTATGAAACATAGCGCTTGTCAGTCAGTCCGTGAGTGTGCATAAATTAAAAACCGTTTAACTACAATTTACGTTGTATTTTTTAGTTTAATGTTTTTACTGGATAGGTTTTAGAATAAGTGCAGAACTTTCAAGCACATTTTAGTTTTACAACTAAACTAAATATACTTTTATGTTAATTTTTATCAGTTTTTAGCGCCAATATTTATTTTGCATTTTTATTTTTTGACATAACGTTTAATCAACCAGTTTAACACAAACAACAGAATAATTTAAATGGCAACTTGTCTCAGAAAAAAGAGTAGTTACCTATTTATAAGGTTGTTGATAATAATGTTACTAGGAAGCCGATGTCGGATCGCAGCTGTACATGTGTGGCAGACCGCATAATTGACCAGCCCGAGGTGTACCTATACACTTTTCGTGGCGCCCCGGGCGGCTCCACGCAATGCGGTTTATATTTGGTACCCGCCTTTCAAATTAACACATTGAACCACGACCTTAATATTAATTGACTAAGCTTACCCGAAACCTCATTAATTCACTCATCTCTATGTAGATGAATCTTTTGTTTAATCGTTATAGTTTGAAATTGAAAGTAGGTAACACCCACCCTCGTATGTTAACGTAATTAGTAATTTAAGATTTGCTACAACGCCTATGCCCTATGAATTATATAAATGTTTTATGCATTTTAAGGCTAAAATATTTTGCAAGACCTTTAAAGTTCATGGTGAAGAAGAGACCATGAATTGAAGGTGCCACCTTTGACCGTGGGCAATGAAAAACAATATAACTGTAGGTACTCAAATTGCTTCAGCACTTTTGTCCGTAATAAAAGAAAATAAAAATGCGCATAGAATTGAATAACAACCTCCTTTGTAGGTTGACTAAATATAGTTAAAGTTTCATTGCATTCATACCAAAAGATGAAACCAAAAAGCCTGTGTGCTAAATGCTAAGCTCACTTGGCGCTTTACATCAACTGTCATAAAAACTAAGCTGTTCATAAGCCATTCCCTCCACAAACAAAGGCTAAATATTAAAACTGGAAATACAGAGTTAGTTCCGCGGTCTACTTAACTCCAACTAAACTGGGTCTAAGCTTTGCTGAGTGTATTTGTGACTCTTGCGTGTTCTTACTCCCTAATTACACTGGCTATTGATTTACTGTCACGTTTATACTATCATCATTGTAACCTACATTTTAGTAAAACAGCCACGATAAACAAACAGCTAATGTCGCCGTGGGTAATCACACTGAGATCATGATGGATTCAATGTTACATTAAATCTGAAATATCGACTATAATGTAAATGTCTATATAATTTGGACTGAGAGTGTATACAAAATATTGTCATTTATTTAACTTTAACAGCTTTAGTGATTTTATTGTAGTCTACTTGACTTAACTAATAAAAGGAGTATTAACACAGAGTATCGTGGTAATAAATGTGATGTATTATGTGCTAATGTTTAGAGGAAGATTTACAGATTTATTTTCATCAACGCAGAGCCTAAACCGCTGGGGCTAGAAATTTGAAATTTTGCATGTAGGTTCCTTACATGACGTAGGGGTGCATTTAGAAGGGATTTATGGAAATTCTACCAGTTCCCGTACTCATTCTATTATACAAATTCTTCAGAGATGACAAGAGAATCCCTTGCAAAACACACCGTGTAAATAGACCCTAAGGGGGTAAAATAAGGCTTGAACGGTTGTATGGAAGTCCGTCATTTTTGAAGAAGCACGAAATTTCCTATAGTTGAACTTGAATGAAAATAAATGAATTCCGTTATCGAAGTTTTCCGTTATTTAATCCGTGATCTAAATTTTGTTTCAAGAAGAAGAATTTAGGGGTTAAAGTTAGTAGGCAGTTTACGCAAAAAAACCATAGATGGCGTTTTGCATACTTTCTAACTCGAGGTAACAGAGCAGAATAATGCACCAATAGCATGCGCATCACGCGATCCGGCACACCGTTACTGCATTCTTCTTTACATGGTTACATACCTAACGAACGAAGGCCAACGAACGGATTTGTTGGTCCTATTTAGGACGGCTAAGCGAACGCTAACGAATCCTTTGATGCTACCGCGTCCAACGAACGATCGTCGGCATCGGCTCAGCCGTCTAAAGTACTCCAAAGAACACGATCATTGGCCTTCGTTTGCCAGGTCTGTACCCGGTATTCAAGAAGTTGCGTGTACCGTAGGCGTTGTCCCGTATCGCGTGATGACAACTTAGATTAAAAAGTTTTAATCAATATTATTTGATATATCCAGGCCGCAAATAATGGTTTTTAGAAAAAAAACATGACATTACAAACAGCTTTAACTTTTTCTACCATCAGTGTTCATGACATAATAGAAAGCGAGATAAATAGTAGCAAATGCTTTGTGGTTCAACCGTGTCTTGATACACATTTGATATATACCAAGTAACCAGAGCTTCGTCATAGTAACTTTGGTCTCACATTTCACCGATTAAAATGTACAAATTTATGATTTTTAGAATTTTTCCTATAGCTGCAATACCCTACGGTTTTCAGTTTTTGCTTTTCCAAACATTTGTGAGGGATTATTGTGATTATCTATTAAATATGTTATTTTAGAAATTTAAGTTCTTTACAGCCGTTGACTGCTGTGAAACCGTTGATATTAATTTAAGCACTGTAGCTTTACGCATTTCGGAGTAAAATGGTTGTGACCGACGGACAAACGAGTGCTCTCATAAGGGTTTTATTTTTTCTTACGAGGTATGAAACCCTAAAAAACTAATAAATAACAAAATCAACGAGTTCAGTTATATTATACTTACATGATTCTAAAGTTAGATATGGAGGCGGCTAAAGACTGGCGAAGGATATCTTACGTTTCATCGATAGTCTTAAATTTTATGCAAGTGTAGTAACGATGGTAAATTACGGACGGAATATTTTGCCGTATGATAGGCATTTCAGTAGTATAAATATACGCTAAAAAATATGTTAAAAAGTTATGCCAAATTAATATTATACGTATATATGATTGTGCTAAAAAAAATAATGCGGGAAATATGGCACCTAATCAGTCTGATTCCGACAAAACTTACATCGACTTCCTAGCTAAAAATTATACATGTAGTAGATACATTTATTTACGCTAAGATATTAATATTACCTTATCTGGCATTAAGAATGATTTTTAAATTATTTAGTTTTAGACGTTTCATTATGTATTTTATTTGCCAGAATAAATGATTTTGTTTCTTTCTTCTTTCTCTAGGACCATATTGTAATTGAAAATATTATAATTATTGGATGGACACATTGAGAGACAAGGATTATAACATTGTCCAAAAAAAAGACGCCAGACTTCGTAAGGATTCGGCTTTGTAGAAAAACGCAAAGCTCTCCGCCTCTCGTCTCGGGAATGAAAGCCCTTGAGCATAGCTTATCCCATGTCCAACTATGTATAAGTACATGTATCCAAATATTTCACTTTTCGTGGCCGAACAGTAGCCGTATATATTATGGAGGTGTGGCTTAGGCATTATATTTCTATTTTGTTCTTTTAGAAGTAATCTCGCTCTTTAAATATGGCTAATACCAAACACCTATAGTTATAGTAGTGGGACTATTATGGACTCTCTTGTATGTCAGTATTGATAGCAATGAAGCAATTCAGAAAAAAAATGTTTAGAAACAAAAACTAATTAGAAGTTAGAAGAAGTTGCGAAGAAAGTTTCTATCAATAGAAAAGCGGAAAACAAAGGAAACCATTTATCGACACAGTGGCGTCAGAAAATACAACTTTTATTTTATCTTTAATCGTAGGGTCTACATCATCATCATACATTTATTAAATATAATTTTGTGAATGAATATGATGTGGCATAAAGTTTAACTAGAACCGAAAACCACAATTCAACTCTAGGTAAAATCCGACAATTCTGTACTCATTCTGGATTATAAAATACACAAGACAAACAGAGTTTACACACTTTATAATTTTCTGCGAGTTTAACGTTTGTTATCGTATACGCGCTTACACTGTGTCTATACGCGCGCTACATTATTTAAAACAAATTTTAGAAAGATTTATGTTGTTTTGTACACTTGTAACTTCTTTGAAATATCGATAAAAGACAAAATGAAGATATGAAAGATACTATACATAATGTATTTTGTTATGTAATTGTAAGTTATATTGCACAATAACCCTCGGGATGCGGCCCTATGAGATACAAAGCCTCGTCGAGACTAATGTAATACAGATAAGGAGATATTTTATTCGTTTGGCTTTTCCAGGCAACATAAATGGGTGAGTGTGATCACTGGTTGGTGGTTTCACGCGAGTACTTACTTATTATTATATTATTGTTTGTTATTGCACAGTGAGAGATGAAAGTAAAGATTGCAATATTAGAAAGTAAGAGTTCGAGAACGTCCACAGTCCACACATTGCATTTCCATGTCATGCGTTATTGTGTCTAAGAAGGTTACATCAGAGACATGCGTATATTACGGAAATATCTTATTGTTACATCCAAGTTATTGGTTTACTCACAGGAACAGCTATGTGATAGTTTCACAACATTTTATACGGAAGCACATTAATAACACAAACGAATATATACAAACCAGGTATCATATAAAATGTTGCTTGAATGCAATGAACTACAAACTACGTGACTAAGTACATTCATAGACATAATTATTGCGTATGTATTGTACTTGATACTTCTAACGAAACGGTGCATCCGAAAGGTAGCTGACACAAAGTTTTTGATGAACGAAGGTACTTTTTCCTTATTGCTTTTGTTTCTAGATGTACAAAGCGTGTGTCAACAGCTATTGGGTTAGTCGATATATTTATATATACACAGTTAACAGATCTAAGTGTCAATCTCCAGTGATACATTTATATAGTAGCCTAGGTGTCGGAAGTAGTGCATGTGTTTGTAATACACAGTCTCGTCAAACCACATACACTACGTTAATGTACAAACACCTAGTGAAGAATGTTAATCTACTCGAAAGCGACAGAAAGAGCAGCTCAACAGACAAACAGTTTTGTCTAATACGAAATACAGCTATTTGTAGGTATTGTTGTCTTGTCCACTTCTTACCATCAGAGTTTTTCTTGGAGAGAGCCGTCTCCGCCACCGAGTCCTCGCTGTGGGAAGGGTTGACGGGCCTCGCGCGCCCTGTGCGCCCGTTGGTCGCGCCTGCCAAGCCACACACACGCTCACTTCAACACTGGACCCACACTCGCTATATGCTGCCTCTAACTATCCGAGCCTGTTCCTGTCCCTCGTAACAGCACAATCTGTATTGCACGACCATCGAGTGATTGATTGAAATTGCATCGTATCTATTCCCTAAACCATCAGACTTTTCCCGCAGTAACGTCAAGCCGCCTCGCGCCTGCTCGCCAGCCGGCTGCGTGTTTTGTAATGTAAATTTGGTTGTTGGGACGATATTGAACGGCGCTATATTTATAGTTTGTATGTATAATAATTTGTTATGCGTATGTTTTGAATTATTATCGCGATGGAAATATGAAACACGTTACAGTAAACTATACTCGCGCACTAATAATGTTTTTCTATCTAACAGTAATTGGATTGGTGATTGAAATTTGTTTCAAAAGTCAGTTATGTGTATCTATTTATAGATCCACACCAAGTAAATTCTATATAGATTCTGCTTTTATTCAAGACAGTTGATATAATTATTGCATACATTAGAATATTTCCGTCCCTATTATCCGATTACCTCCTTGAAAATGTCAACTAATGCAAAGTGAGTTTCAATGATATCTTTCAAATGAAATCTGCCGCGCTATGTAGCTTATGCTAAGTAGGATTCGTCTTTCATCTTGTTTTATATTACAGGGCGGTGGAAAATGTCTCGAATGGGGAATCCTTTTATATCCTCTTTCAAGATGAACGTAGTCATTAGTATTGTGAGACGGTTAGGGGAGATGAGTAGAGTTTGTACTTGTCACTCTAACACTCCACGTGTCTCAATGACTTTCTTATTAGAGAACTGTAAAGTTGAAAAAAAAGTATTTTTACATTAAAAGGTCATGAAAGCTTTTTTAATAATTAAAGTTTTATAATTCAAAGCAACGCCAAAGAAACACCTAAATAATAAAGCCAATGCAGCGGTTGCCATTTAATGTCTCGGGCAAACTATCGATCCATTCTTTGTCTCTTTCCGACTAATGTGCAAACGCTTTATGATTGTAGCTTGTAGTACCTAAACACTTAGTAAACGGCAATATTGTAAATTACTGATAATTATGATGAAAACCTTTAATTTATTAACGAGCGACTTATGAACTGTATTTATTGTCCTTGTGAAAAAGTTGTGTTGAATTGGCATCGTGTTTTAATTAAGAAATTAGCACAATGATAACAAAGGAGATACTGAATGAAGGGCTGTTATCTGTTTGATGTCACGGGCGTGAACATTGATATATATGAGTAATAGATACACGAACTCTTTGTATGGAGTACATTAAATAAACAAAACGTGCGGGGAAGTGATGGGGAATGGGAACACAGAAACTGACTGTGTTTTTATGACAGCAAAAGTTGTTTACTTTTACTTCATAGGCGTTACGTGTTTTTGTGATCATGAAGTAGCCTCCAGGGGTTATAATTTTATTACAAAATATTTTCGGTAATAACACAATCATATCAGATAATATTATTTGTTTACACGGTTTTTGTCATATTAATGGTCGTTTTGTTGCCCATTTAACCAGTTTTATACAGTGCCAATAAAAACGTAGGACAACAGTTCACAAAGATGTTACTCTTTATAAGTTTAAAAGAAAAGTTATTAAGTCTGGCCGAGAGTCTCTCGACCCCACAACAACTGGAGATAAGTATTTCTATCCATGTTTGCTATTAATAGACTTTGAGAAGAATCCGTTAAGTCTGAGATTCACTTGGATTTACTACGCGACTCCATTTTTTAAATTAAGTTAAGAGGAAAAAGACGTCAGTTTAAAGTCGTAATCAGTCCTTGATAGAGAATTCAAAACGATACATTAAAGCTAATAGCCTACATAAAAGTAAGTTTGGAGCTTTTGTATATGGCATACTGATAGCGCACATAAGAACTATTACTATAACGTGTCTAGATGGTCCTTTAGGATGTTATTGTTGGTTTGCAAAGTCTCATTGATAATAATTTACATCATTTTCTGTTTTTATTATTGTCCCTCTGATAACTAAATTAACCACACAAAGAAAAACACAATAAATAATTCATGTTTATTATATTTTTCTATAAAAATACGAAACAGGCGCATATAAAATATCTGTAACATGCCCAGGATATAATACCTGATGGTAGTAGAATATCTCACAGTAATCACCTGTTTACGCACACAAAACGTCGTAATGATAATGTTACCTATGAATATTTTACAGATCTCCTATAAACTATCTGGCATGCATAATAAAAAATGCAAAGCAGTGTAAATACTGAGTTATTATTTATTTAACATACGTAACCGAACTTAAAAATACAAGCTCTGAAGGAAGCCATTCCAGTAACATGAGTCGCTTGTATATCTGGAAATTCATTGTGTGAACCGCGATCTATGATGCTAAATGAACTCAACCATTGCAGTCCTTGGCAACAACATCTGATCTCACATCTCTCTAACGTCAGCACTTACAATACGCGGAAGCGATTTTTATTTAGAAGCCACTTCGTCAAATGTAGGTATGTGAAGCTTCTTATTGCGAAACAAGTAGTACTGTAAAGTTATCGAAGCGATATTTAAGTCTACGCGGGTGCATTTTTATTTAAAAAAGTGAAAAATAATAGAAAGAAGTAGAAGGTAAGTAGGATGTCAGCAATCGTGTCTGGAGCGTAGAGACGTAGTCATTATCGCCAGGTTGACAGTCAGTCCGGGTCAAAGCTACGTCAACATGTTCGCTTTTCGTGTATTCACATATTTCCGGAAAATATTGACTAATAAGAATCAACAAGAAACGCAGCAGAAGTTTATCGACTGTAATATTGTCATGCCATAGTGCCGTCTAAAATATTAGTAAGAGAACCTTTAAAGCAGCTTTTCCAACAATGGAGTAGACAACACGCGCGGTCCCCGCCCGACGTATGAATATCTACGGAACAGGGCAATAAATGACATCACACTCCATTCCACTAAGCTCTTCACATGTCACAACTCTGCGCTAATTAAAACGACTCCTCAATTCGGAGGGTGTGGATTAATACTTGTCCTTTTTTGTTGTGTTGGCAATTGAAAAAAAGTTGCGATTGGAGTGCACGACGTTAATGGCTCATAGAATGTGGATGATGAATGTGACGGCGAGCATTTTTTATGTATTGTCAGTATTGATTTTATGCCAAATTGTCTTACTTTGCGTTGTTCACTATTTGCCGATGTGTTGTCTTTTTTAACTTCTCTCTTCGTGTTGTTTTCTTTCTATTGTTATTGTTGTTTACCAATTTGAATTTTTATATTCCTGTTTGTGATTGCCATTCCATCCTGGCAGTATCAATAGTTATTTTTCGTCCAAGAGATTTTTTTAGTAATTTGATTAACATCCATGCTGTGTTAAGGCTGAGAATGTTTTATTTTAAATCAAAATAAATGAGTGAGAGTAAAACGTGCGGATTAGTTTGTTAGTTAATCATGAATGCATATTTGTTTAGCGCGATAGTTGTTTGTCTTGATCTTTATGTAGATAATAGTTAAAGTTATGTAATTTTGATTAATATTGTTATAAATGGTTGTATGATTAATAGTTACCACCTCAATACTATAATGCCTTATCTACAAATAATGAGAATTTTGAGTTAACTATAAATTAGTTAAAAATGCCATGGGCACTACTTAATAGTTAATGTTGATTCAGCCATCGCTGCCTGGTGGTTAAGGCGTTGTTGCCGTTCGACGCCTTAACCATAAGGCTAGAGCCGATGAGCTTTAATTCCCACGCATCGTTAAATTGGCACGAACCAACTGCTAATACTAGAAATACACTGTTAGTAAGCATTCTTAGAAAATATATGTATACCTTACTTGTAACGCAGCCTCCATTAGTAGTAATGAGTCATTTAAGCACACCAATAGTTATAAAGTAGCACCCATTTTAATTTTGTATACTTGTTACTATAAATATGTAGACGGCATTATAGGTTCAGGCGGACGAAAAATGGGGTACCTGAGACAACTGATGTAGGTATGTAAATAGTAAGTAAGTATAAAAGAGTGAATAAGAGGCTTACCAAGATTCTCAGCGCTGGCATTGACGTCGTATCTGTGCGCGGGCTTTGAGTGCGGGGCGGGGGAGTGCAGCGACGTGCTCTTGTGGCGGCGGATGGTCGGCAGCCGCGACACAAACGATGCATTGTTCTTGAACGACGCACTCATCACGCGGCTGTCAAAGATACACAATCGTCACTCGTCATCGTCACCGTCATCGCGTCACCGACACACCCTATCCGCTTTATCACACCTCAAAATTCGTCGCTCACCATGCAAGCCTGTATCGTTGAAACCGACCCTTTTGAAAAGGGTTCATAAAGTACTTTTTGGTATTAATTGATCGATTTACTTTTATTTGGGTTTACCGATTCGAAAGTTATTACTCGTTATATATTATTGAAGTTTATGACCGCCTCTGTACTAAAATATGCATTAACATTAAATAAGTAAATATAATAAATATTTATTGATGTTCAAGAAAACTTCTCCGCATGACCCCACCTGCAAATACCTTTTTGTGTAGCAATAACAAATATTTTAAAGTATTCTTTACAAAGCTAGCACATATGAATATTAAATAATTGAGTTCATAATGGAACCGTTTATTACAAATGAACTAACGCAGTACCATAAATGAAAAGGTAACATAATGAGAATTTCATTTTCTAATCGAGTTTGATATGATGTACATCTTGCCGGACGTCCAGAAAGACATACTGTCAAAAGATTCGTGGATTAGTAGTGTGGCTTGGATAGCTCAGATGGGAGAGCGATAGGACAGAATCCTAAGGTCGCGGGTTCAAACCCCGTTTTTAACCCAAATTTTTATTTTAATATTTCTTAGTATGAGAATAACATACCACAGTTTTAGTGTGACTCAGTGACGCTCGGACAACTTTGTGACTCAGACCCGTTCTGCACATTCTTTTAGTTTTTATAGTGAAAAATTGTTGCTTGACGCATACCTTAAAAGGCAGGGAAAGGCGAGGTCCAAAAGTAAACTGCACAATTTCTTAATGTTTATAATAATAGATATTGCATACGTTTTAACGTTTTCCAAGCTTTTTACTTCAATGAAAATGTTAAACGCTTTCAGGTATGCTTGCAAGAAATTGAATTAACTTTTGTACATCTGCAGTTATTTATCGATTATCTTAGAACGGTAAAACGTGTAAGAAATCAAGAATAATGGCAGATAATCAGTTTAACAGGTCACAAGGTTACCCGAGTGTAGCGAAGTTCCGCTGGCTTACCCAGTATACCTGGTTTGCGGGCTCGGCAATGGTACTTGGTGTATCTTCCAGGTGGCGACGCTCATGGAGTGCTCGTCTGCCGCGTAGCACCTCCAAAGAGCCTGGATAAGAGTAGCGGCTGGCTGTCTTCTCCGAATCATATGCTTCTGCCGCTGTTGCTGTTGAACTTTCAACGCAAAACCAGAGCCCAGTATACCCTGTTATACATACATGTTTTATTGAAGAAGTAAACGATTATTTAGAAAATTTCAGCAGTCAACATGTGAAGTTATTAATACAACTAATCTTAATATATGGATTGGAAACTATTTTTCTAAGTTTAATACTATCTTAATAAATTGCAACGTTTGTTTTAGTTTTTATGGCCGTAATAAAACTGTATAATGTTTTACAAGTAACAAAACAGTACGTAAGACTCAATAAAATCAGTATGGAGGGAAACGATAACAGTTGTTTCCAGTCGATTGCTTGTAAATTATACAACTTATGCAAAAGTTGTAAGCTGATACAGCTCCAAGATGCCATGACAAAAGACGAGAGAAAATCTTTTCATTTTACCCGGCATTCGGCCTTGAAGTTAGTCCGTGCATTGAAATGGTAAGCAGTAAGGGTGTTCCGAATTCAATTGATATCTATCTTTGAATGACGTTAACAGTAGACTCCCGAGCGCCATATTTTCATACTAACGATATATAGGTTTAACTTAAATATTTTCATGTTACTATCATATCTAAAACACTAAAATTAATGTAATGTTCGTAGCCATTTTGTCAAGATTGTTTTATTCATATATCGATTAATCAAAATAATAACTTTGAAGAAATGGGCACCAACAAACATGCATTTTAGTGTTTTAGATATGATTTGTCGATAAAAATAGATAAAAACTTAATAATATTAAAGATAAACAGATATTACTTTTGTATGAAAAACAGCCAACCAATTGTTCCCTCTTAATGAATTCTTATATAAAAATTAAAGAAACACATTTGAATGCCTTGATTTTTTTAGTATCTTAAAACTTTTTGTTACAATTGTGAGAATCCATCAGTCCTGAATTTAATCATTTCATTTATTTTACCAACTTTATCAGCAATATTATACTGTACGTGAAGTATTGAGTTCAAGAAAATAATATTCATAACCCTCTCTTTTATTACGGAAGCAAAGTTTATATCGACATGAGCGTTTGTACACTTTATTTATGGATATTTATTAAATATTTATTCATAAGCAATAAATAATGCATGGGTAGGCTGAAAAATCGACGTATCTCCATTTGGATATTCATTTGGGTTGCAGAGAAGATATGGTTGGTTATATCCATGTTATACCTAGATTTACGAGGTCTGTTTGTCAAATAATGGAGCACAGCATGTTTTTAATTAAATATTCTGGCTATGCAATTTTCATCGTCATATTTCTTTTATACTGTCATCGAAAATATATTATAGCGGACGAACAAATATGCCATATCTATATTGTCAGCAATTACTGGCAAGATTTATTTGTATTTATTAGTTAATATTTTCAACATCAATAGTAAATCATAATACCTTCAAAATTAAAGTTCGCAAACCTTTGACTGAAACATTGGCAGAATCATCATAATGTTCAATTCTTCATCCGTTATTTATATATATATATATATATATTGACGTATTTATAGTATTATGTATATACCATATTATATGTATTTAATCGATTTTCAAATCAGTGTATATTTACTATTAGTATTATCGAAACGCACCTTCCTTTGTTTCTCTGCACCACCCTAGGTTGACTGTTAGAAATTGCCACTAGGCATTTAGTCCACATGTGTACCATTTTGTGTGCAAAAAGTTAAATAAATCGGGAGCTAAGTCTATTAGAGGGATAGCGTTGAGCATTGATTGGATAAGTGAATTGGAGAGTAAGTGTATCTCACGGCAGGCAGCGCGAAGAAGGAGATGCCCAGCAGCGCGCAGAAGGACGCGATGAACTTGCCCTGCCACGTCTGCGGCACCATGTCGCCGTACCCCACCGTGCACAGCGTGATCTGCGCCGAACAGCTTCATGTATATCTCGCTTAATTTCACCAAATTTCTTAATCCACAGTTGTATTAAACTACTATTTTAATCTCTCCCTCTTATTCAATTTTTCAACGAGACAGAGAGATTAAACGCTGTAGCTTATGGTTAAACTTGAGATAAAGTTAGTGAAATTGGTTCTTGAGGTTTTGATCACTAAACAAATAGAAGTTATAATTCGTGTTATGAATACACATAAGATAAAAGAACACTATCTCTCTAGGTAATATCTCACCTGTTATTATTTCTATCTTACATCTGTCATTTGTGATCTACCTTCTATTGTCCACTATATAAGTATAATATATATTTTTAGGTATTTATATATTATATATAATATGTATGTTATAATATTGCTTATATGTGTTAGTATGTAAGTATTTTATTATTGTACCTATACGTAGGTATATTCATTATAATTAATATCTTTATGCATTTATATTCTTTCCCTTTCCCAATCCTCTCTAGTACACCTTAAACTTCCCTTTCGTGTCTCTTTCTTACTCTCCATCCAATGGTTGTCTGTAAGAGATTGCCTTAGTTGCGATAAGACCGCCATTTGTACTATCTATTCTTCTTTTTTTCTGTATATTATTTTTCCTTGGTGTGCAATAAAGCTTTTATTATTATTATTATTATTATAAGATATTATACCGTGCAAAATTGTTTCTTGCGATGATTTTTCTAATTCAGGTTAAACAATTTAGTGTCCAAGGTTGTATGTGTTTTCATACCATTCATTTTAAAATACCATTCGTCAAATTGCTTAAATAAAAAAAATACACTGATTTTTTTAACACATTGATAACGATGAACTTTCTTTGTGATCGTCAAATAAATGTAGTATTACTAACAAATTAATTATTCAACAGTAGCATAAATAAAATAGTATTTTAATATTAATAAAAATGTTTTCAAATAGATTATCCACTGGAGCGTCCACGGGTACTGTAGTCACCAAAAAAACTATACAAGTGAAGTTATTGATTTTAACCGTTTACGTATATCTGACCATTACATGTAAAGTAAAGATGTGCCAACTCGTCGGCTACATAACTTGTGCCGCTTTGTAATAAACTGCATGTGGTGGTGCGACTAACAATGCAAAATATAAATTAAAAAAAACAATTTTATTTCATATAATTTTCAAATTGAAAAATAAAGAATCGAGCAGGATTCGAACCAGCAACCCCTGGGTATACGCCCCAAGTGCTTAATAATAATAATAATTAATAATAATCATAATTTTATTGATCTTTTTACAAATAAATTAAAATAACATTTCTTAACTTTATTAATATTTTTAAATTTTCTTTTCTTTTATGTACATAATTAGGTATTTCTCTAATTTGGTTTAAGAAATGTTATTTTAATTTAAATGTAACTTGTTTTTAGCGACTAGTCGGCCACTTGATCACCGACTAATCGGCTAGCCGACTGGGCGGCAAACCCATAGTCAATCTCTAATGTAAAGCTGCCCTAAATGGTGACTATCAGCAAGATTGATAAGAATTTTGCAGATACAAGATAACACGTTTCAGTTTGCGTATTCATAGATATAAAAAATCTATAAGTTATATAGCTAAATCAGATTAGACTTTAGTTCATTTACCATTTTGCACCATTGATTTATTTATAACAATCTCGCTAATATCTATAATTATGATACTATCGCATTGTGTTATTTGTAAGTAGATATACGACACTAAGGACCAGTTTCACCAGTTTCGGATAAATATAAATCGCCAAATTAAATATAACCTGAGTTAATATGAAAGTTAAGCTACGATTTACACTTGAACATAACAAAACTGTCATTTGCAAATCTTTTGTTTTCCTGTTACTAACACAGCAGTGTAATTGCATTAGTTATAATGCAATATGTCCATAAAACATTTATATAAGGCAATACAATAGTAACACAAGATATTATTATGCATTATGTAGCAGCTGGGTAGAAGAGACCGTTTTTCTCAAATACATATATTATATACTTACAACTCCCCACCATAATGCTTCAGCGAAGTTCTTAAACTTCGTATCTGGCACGTCTTTTTCAGCTAAGTACACCAAAAACGATGCGAATATTAACCCAAGGAACCCTATGTATAGTGTAGTTATTAATTCCTGAAACAATGACATAAATGTTAAACGACTTACAGTAACCATTAATCACATTGTCGCACTAATAAATCTCGGCTAGAAGTATTTATTCACAAAATAAAATGCGTTCTCAGTCGCAAAAATATTACTAATTCATTAAAATGCCTTAGGACGTAGAGGCAATAAAATCTCGAGTCAATATTGAAGCGCTACGGTCTCGGCTACGAGTGCTACGCAGCTACGACCGCTACGACATTTCGGAGCAAAGACTTCGCGACATTTTTTACATTACGCACTTACGTAAAGATAAATAATAAGGTGGAATCATATTTTTTTAAGTCTTTCGAACGTTTTTCAATAAGTGAAGTATACATTAAAGAGATTACGATATTAAGATGGAACGGAATCTTTTTATTCTTGCTTCAACGATTTTATCTTTCAGAATCATAGCAATGAAATTTGTTATTGGGTTGCTTATCGATAAATTATTATACTTTTAATATTATTGGAAAGTTTATTAAACTTTTTAGCCCTTTGAAATGTATTATACACATATAAATGAAGCTTATACTGAATTATGGGTACGTAGATCAAAACTAATTATAGTGTACAACGAAACATTTGTACTCTTAATCAGTCTTAAGTGTATGAATGAATAGTTGGACAGTACTAAGTTTAATAAAAAAGTCGAATCAAATATAATAAAGTTATAAATGATAGAAACCGTGAAAATAGTCGATGAAGCGAGTAATACTAACAGCTAGAACGAGTGCAATCGAGCGATGATATCCACACAGAAGCTTTTTACAGTCACGAAAATTCTCACTATTTGTAATATTTATTTTACCACACGTATAGAATACCTTTGAGGGAATATTTTTACATACCTGGTAAAATATAATATTGTATTGGAATATGATGTCAAATATGTGTAATGTTAGATAAAGTTACTATTTATTACATTATACCATATTGTTAAAAAAAGAGCATGCTATACTGCCAACCTTAAATGGCAAGTGCCTTATAAAATTATCTGTAGCCACTGGCGGTATCATATAGTGAATCGAAGCGCACAGCTACGCAGCAGCCATATTGAATTCTTTTTTCGAAATATGATACATCAAAATCAGACTACATGATTGTCAAACAACACATAATTCAGCGATAGGCCCTATCTATTCACGCCATTCTGCGCCAACATAATATTTTTCATATAGCACCGTATATGATCATTCACAAGTTTTACGAGCGAGCTAAGGCATCCACGACGCGGTGACGTGAGAACCGCCTTCTTGGATGGCGTATGATATATTACGTATATCGCAAAATGTATTCAGCAACAAGCCCATCTCAATACTTAAGGGCATTTTACTACGAGGCAGCTATTACCCGCTATCAGCACTGAAAGGATTACAGCTTTTAATCTATATTGCAAATCCATAAGTGCACGTTCATTTGTATTCGTATTGATTGTACTTTTACGAGTGCCTTGTTAATGCATTATTGGAGGTAAATTTATGGAGTAATGAATTGGAATTTCTAATATGGTTCTTTATTTATAATATTTAATTTTATAGTTAGAGTGAGGCAGGATTTAAAGCTATTGACTTATTTCTTCTTATGGGTCACAGCGCATCAAAAAATCACAATTTTTCTATCGATATTACGATGTAAGGCAATAAATAATTTTATCCAAATACTTTTTTGGATATGCATTTGTAATTCATTCATTTCATTTAAACGTCCTTTATTTATTAATTTACATAAAACATAAAAAACATTGCATTTTACATACCGTACTTATGTTTTGCATGTTTGAATATTAACTATATCAGGCTCACTGCCTATACAAGTTTTATTACATAAATTTGTAATTAAAACATGTGCATTTTGTCAAATTTTTGATTTGAATTACGCATTTCTACTTTTTGATTTAAGGATTTGTGAATTTAGCTAAACTGATTTGAACACGTGAGAACGATCTGAAAGTTTAGCGATTAGTGAGGTCAAAAGCGAACTCATCCGCTATTTATAACTGATCATATATTATTGCCTGAATTCATTATGATTAATGTTGTGCATATACATATAAATTAACAATAAAATAAGCTATAACATGGTTGAAACCAAAGGATTGCTAGTCTTTTGTTGAAGTGTAGTCCTTAAAATGCCAAAGGCATTGTTTTTAGCCAAGCAATTCCGCCTCGGTTTGTTACTAAAAGTGAAATATCCTCATAAGCTAGAATACGCCATTTTGGCACTAGAATAGCAAACGCATAGACGGAATATTTATCAGTTGTACTTTAAAGGAAACATTACGAGGAAATTTGCACGTCTGAGAAGAAATTCTGGGGCACGTAAAATATGTACCCGAAGAATGCGCCATTGTGCTGGCCGTCGTAAGGGAAACGAAAAATAGGGAATTCTAAATACCAAGCATTTCAACGCGACGAATATTTGGTGATCGTTCTTATTATACATACATATTATGTTGCACTCGTTGGTGTCTATAATATCGACTATTTTATGTATCAATTTTGAAACTAAAGATTCTATATTAATCTGATGATTTGTAATGTAACATTAAATAAGACCTTTTCGTATTTTTATATTCAAAATTTATAGATTTGTCAACATTAGCCGACTTTATGAAAGTTCGCACCTACGTACGTATAGTTACGTGGGCGTTAACGTACGTAAGCCTTTGTTCGTAGTTTCCAATTACGTGAAATGATCCGAAAATAATTGAATAGAATTTTGGGATTGAGTAACATAATGGTTTTAAATAACATCAAAAATACAGCGAGTCATAATCCATGGGAAGGCTACGACACTTAATTCTAAATAACAAAAGTTAATTGAGTTGAAACATTCCTCTGTCTCTGCCATGGCTTTGTATAGCAAACGACCTACTTAATGCCTCCTTCGTAAGCGAACCATAATTTGACGCTACAATATCTGCATTACCGACAGAAGATTTTCGCTGGATAAAGCGAAGATTGAAGGTCCCATGCATATAAACATAGTTATTTTCTGACCGCAACACTCTAAAGCCGTAAAGTCAGGAAGGCGAAAATTTGCGGGTAAAATTGGTACTTATACTAAAATATTGCACGAGTATCTCGGTATCGGGCACGTCCCCGGTGGGTAAGCAACGCCCGTGTAAGCAACGCCCGTACACGTATAAACAATTCATGACGTAAACAGGCGAATAAAAGTCGTGGGCATTAAAGCTGATATTAGAAATTAAATTAGCGCCCGCCTGCATCGAAATGGGAGTGTAGCATTTGGAGCGGAATATTCCAAAAGTCAATATTGTAGCAGGAGCGAGAAACGCGCCAGTTGCTCCGGTTTATTTGATCTGCATTGTGAACATGCAACTTTAACCTGAAGCGATTGTGAGTAGATATTGAGTCCCGCTTCGTTGTTGTTATGAGTACACCTACACCCACTATGGCCGGAGGAAATTGCGGCGGTCCGTGCCGGTGCCTACTCACTCACCGACGACGTTATACCTATTAATTACCGTCGCTTGCATAACAGTCTATTATGGTGAAAAGTTGCTATCTTTTTCATAAACATCGTATAAAATTGCTTTTTCACCGTCTTAATAAAAGCTTGTGTTATGGACACATCGCTTTTTGTTCTCTGCAAGTCATTTAGAGGAAATTCAATATTGCCTCCTTCGTTAGCGTTAATACAAAACGTTTATATTGTTTGTATTTAGCAATCTGTACGGAGTAACAATTATAGATTATTTAAGACTAGCGTAGTTTGAATGAACCTTATTCAGCTATATCTAGCGTTCAAGTAATTGCACAAATTGCAATAAACTGAAAACCAGGCACTCTAAATATAATACTGGCCACACAACTGTACTTGAAAATGATTTGAAGATGAAATTTTAATAATTCTAAACAAAGAGATTTTGAATAACAATAACGACCTAACGAATACATCTACTTTGTAAGGCTTCATTCATCATTATAGATTATCTACTTATTTATAGATAGGATTTTATTAAACAGGGTTCTTTTGTGAAGTATCGCCGAGGCTTTTAGGGGCGATAAAGTGGTACTTAAACTTTGGCTTAACTGATTAATTAATTACATTTATCAGCGTTCAACATCATTTCTTTTACGTAAAGAGCCTTTACCTTTTTTGCGTTCCTTTATTAGGGTTCCGTACAATTAATCTGATTTTATAACTTCTAATTCTCTAACCTTTTTATGTCAATACGAAACACAACAAAAAGTATTAGCGTAATCGGTCCAGCCGTGCACGCGTGATGCCGTGACCAAGGGAAATAGGGGTTAATTTATATATATAGATGGTACGGAACCGCACGAGCGCGGGTTCAACTTGCTCTTGGCTGTTTTTTTTATGAATGAAAGGTATGGGTTTTATAATTAAATGATTTTAGTATCTTCTTGTATTTACTTGCCCTTAAGCGATACCAACTTAGTTAACTCAAACTTAAAATGATATAAAATGTTAAGAAAAGCTTGTTATGAAGGCTTTTCATTTTAAAACATTTTACTTCAGAATTTCAGCGTCACAATCTGTGATTCAACATATTTAATCAAAAATTCTTCCGGCAACACCGAAATATTTACCTGCCAATGTTTTCTGTCTTATTGAAATCAACATAAATATTTGATATTCATGTAAATTTACAAAGAAGCCATTTTAAATATCAATGGCATTCCTTTGTAATTTCATCATTGCTGTAGCGTAATATTCTGTAGTTAACAAATGTTTACAGATAGCAAGTCGATACAAACCAATATTGGCAATGAAATTGTGTTGATGCCTTTATAACGTTTCTGTTCCGTTTATTTATACCAATGATCTGATTCACTTTGCAATCATATTAATAGTAAAATATTCCATCGACCACAACAATCAACGAACTAGTATGTATTTTTTAAACATCGTTAGTATATTAATAGGCATCATAATACTTGCACTTATGAATAATTCATTACCGAGATAAGGAAGGTGTAGAGTGAGTAACGGAATAGTTCATAATATATCTGTGTCGATAAATATACTTTTCGTACCACTTGCTCAAAAAAGTGACATTCTATGCCACAAAAAGAGAACAAAACAATAGTCTTTTTTAATCTGTTAAAAACATGGAAAGAAAATTGTACTGAATTTCATTATCCTCTAGGGAGAAAATGTGATTTAAATTTCGAATACTTAGCGAAATTTATACTGAACTACATCTGTGTTTACACCATTGAGTTTGTATTATATAGCATTATACATCTTTTTGAAAAAGGAATACGAATTTATTATGCAGTTATGAAATTAAATTACGAAAACCGACTAGGCCGTATGAGCTTGATGCCTACGCTTTTCCGACAAAAAAATATTAGTCTAGAAATTTTGGTGTTTGTTTACCTATATTTTGATAAGGTATTAATTTTATTACTTACGGGGGAGTCATCATCCCTATTGTTTAGTTAATTAAGATGTTTATCGTTAAGAATGATACCTAATATCCAATAATCTAATCTATCAATCCTCTTGATAATTTTTTCGCAAATGGTACAAAAAGTATAGTATTTTCCTCGGTGATACAGCTGTCATAGGCTTGAGTGAAGTTAAATCCCTCGCTACACTCAGGACTCGTCTTAAATTCCTTGCTTCGCTCGTGATTAAAGTTTTGAACACCCTCGCTACGCTCGGGCGTAAACATCGGGTCCTTCGTTACGCTCGCGATTTAAATCGTCACCCGAGAAAGAGGACACTGCTTTATCCCCTTGGTTAATAATCTACTATTATTAGAGAAACATTTCTCAAAGATACTAATAGATTATAACTATTGAGTGCTACAATTAATAAATAAAAATTCTCTTTAATAACATCGCATACCTACATAATTGCAGAATAATTTTGATAAACGACCGCGCTACCGGCTTGGCTATTAGACCAAATTAGTCAACAGTAGATTAGCGTGCAAGTAACTTACGGATTCACTATTTTGTAAATATGTACTTTTACAGAGACAGTTGATACGACGATAGATTAGAATACAATGTACTTAATATACGTAACAAACTTTATTTGTTTTTATTTACGACGCTAAAATTTGATACGAAGCGTGATTTAGAAGTATGTACTTAAAAATATAATCTTGTATATAATCTATCTATAAAAAAATGTAATTTGGATGTTTCAATCAAACAACATAAAAGAAAACTAAGAAAATTTATTATGAAGTGTCCAATATCTAACAAAACTTCCTCGATGTCAAAAGCCTTAATTTGTGACTTTTAATGAGAACTGTCAAGCTTTCATGTCAACAACTTTCTAACGCGCTACTGTGAAACAAAGCAAAGTTTATCCAGTGAAATCGGAGAACTAGCACAAAGCACAATGTTTCGATAGATGCGGAATGAAGTGGTCCTGTCATGTCGACTAGAAGCGCTTTTATTTTATTTAAGTACCTACTTAGTTCTACAGTAACATAGATTTATGCTATCTGTGGCAGGCATCGCTTTGTGCTATAAACGTAACCACTCCGACTTAAAGTTTATTCTGCAAATAACCTGTTTTTTCGATAATTTTGAAAAGAACCTAATTCTTTTTCATTATATATTAACAACTTTAAGCTGATTCATCTATTTGTTAGAAGCAAATTCGATTTGAACGTTTATTATAACACTCTAGAACATATCAAAGAAAGCGATATTATTTCACCTCATTTCACTTCAAAGTAAGTAATTCCGTTCACTTGTATATTTTATTTCCATGTGGTTTAATATATTAATATGTTCCCCGTTTTATTGCGGTACATTCGTCAGTAGGAAGTAACAAACCTAACCTATTGTTCGGCGAGTAGACTAGATTACGGTTCCGTTCGTTTCACCGCTTTTCCGCAGTCAGTCGTGGCCTAGCTATGCAAATTTCTTGAAAAACGTACGGCTTACACAAAGAACTACCTTTATTTTCTCGGGTCCGTATAATGCTTTGGTATCTCCTTTGAACTGTAGGAATGATTGAATATTGCGAGCACTGACATGTAGGCACTGAATAATATACAAAGTTTCATTCGTTGCATATTTATGTGATATGCCGATAAAGAAAAAACCTATAGAATTCGAACGATACATTATAGCTTATCTGTATTTTTTCTTGTTGTAGCAAACTAAACTAAATCAATAAATTTCAAATAGTTTTCGCCTTTAATAAAATATAGCTAATTTTGTATAACTAAACAACATCAAGTTGCCAAGGTTTAGACAAGCCAGTGTAACTAAATACTTATTATATATTATATTTAGTTTGTGTTGACGGTTCAACATAGTTTTTGATCGAGTCGTGTTCTTTGCCCAATGGCCTATTGAATTAAATATTGACTTACAGTCGCTAAGTATGAATGGATATCTTAAAGAAAATAAATTGAAGTGATGAAAAATGAGATCTCTTTGCCGATTTACACTATGGCAACAATAAAATCGGATTGGGTACTTTTTTATATCTAAGTAATAGTACTCTTCCGGGCGAAGAACTCTCATAATGCGTCCCTCTAGGTTTTACCACACATTTTGATAGATATAGTGCTGAGATCATCTCATTTTCTATACCCACGAGTGTATTGAGAGAAATAATAATAGTCTATTTTTAAAATCTTTATAGATTTCTAGATAGTATTAATTGAAGCCTTCTATCCCACAGTAATAATTACAAATATAATTGTTACCGCACGCATCTTACTTATTGTGATAAATATCTGTTAGGGCTGAAAGTTCATTAATTATTACGGATGACATTTTATCCTGCATGTTTCTTTACGCGAATAATGGTGTTAAATTCTTAAACAAAATTTAAAAATTCTTTGCCGTGATTAACAATTTATCATTCCTTTATCTTTGTTTACATAAAAAGTTATTTTAGGAGGCCAAAAGTGACAAAATTGAAAATGATTTTGTCGTCATATCAAATTATGTGGTGGTTCACAAGAGGTTGTTTTGATTTAATTGTTTAATGCTGTTAAATACTATTGGTAATAACGTTATATATTTAAAATAGGTTTTAATCATTTAAAAACACTTAAAATTACGCCTATATTTCCTAGGAAGGTGTGGCAAAGGTGTACAAACCCACATTACAAATAAAAATACTTGATACTCAAATATGTTGTTACCTGTCGATGTGCGTATACGACGGAGCCGAGGAGTTTCCAGGTGCCTCCGCGGCGGTCCATGCGCACCATGCGGAGGATCTGAAAGAACCGCAGCCCTCGCAGTGCTGATGCCGCGAACACCTGGCCCGAGGACCCCATGCCCAGCACCACCACCGACGCGAGTATCGTTGTGACATCTAAGCACACAAAAATACACATATTAAACAATTTAATTTCATGCCAGGTATAATCATGATGCTCTACAATTTAAAGGCCACATTCTGCATTGTTACACTGACGTCGGTCGCCGACGGTCGGTTGCGCGTGCGAATAAACATTAGTTGTATGAAGCACCGCACTGCAACGCTGACATCAGCAGCAGATCATTGAATAGAATTCGTGTATATTCGCATGCTTGACCGACGTCAGCGTACCAGAAATGCACCCCTAGAGGTAATTAAAATCACCAAATAATTTGACATTACACATTGGAATAAACTCTATTCCAAACATTTGCATGTATTTCGGGTAGCTTAATCGATTTGCTAGCCATACATATTATTGTTAGTGTTTGTTCCAAGTATTAATATAAGTAAAACATATACATAAATGATTAAATATTTGATCCTCGTTTAAGGTTCACATTACAAACTGCAGTTTTTACTGAGTACTTAAAAGGTTTGAAGTTATTATCACTGGACCTTCTCTCTACATACATGCTATTTAAATACTCTATATTTTATTTCACAATAACTGTTATCATTAACATTGAATGTTTTTCTTAGACAGATTTGATAAAGTTTGCTGGTGCTCTCATCCATTTTGCGCTCACGTAATTAAGGAATGCTCCCTGGGGCGTAATGTGTGCCGCGTATCAGTTCCTACTCAACGGAAACTAGATTCTACCACAGTAGAGTAGACCTTGGGTGAACAGTAAGTGGGAAACGTAACGAAGTATATCTACAAAACGCATTTATCAATCTAATTGTAGGTGTTTACGACATCCCACTACTAAATTATTTTAATACTTAATTATTTTAGCATAATACCTGAAAATATTTATTATTACAATAATGTATTAATTTTATTTTCAATTATTTTCATTATTTGTTTATAAATATTTGAGTATACATTCTTGACATTCTATTTTGAATTATTTGCCAAGTTGGACATTGATTTTTTTGATATATAAACTTGGCATATTTATGATTAAGTTTAATGGAGTTGATGACGTTTTTTTTTTAAATTTGGCATTGACTAATAACATTTAAATCTGTTTTTATTATTTATATTTTTGTATATTTTACCAATGGAAAAAAAATATTCGTCTTTGATTTTGAACCAAAATACATAATTGCCAACCGCTAGCGCTAATATTCTACAGCTCGTTAGGTATTACGGTTGTATCACCTTCTTTGAGCACGTTCACAAAAGCTCTTCCTGCTTGTGTACGTATACTTTCAGGTTTGCTTTGAGGCTTCAGTGACACTGACGTCTCATCATTCGTATAATGGAAGTGATACACATATATTCGTTTTCCGGATTCGATTTCCGTTCCGGGCCTTCCAAACGTAGGTAATCATAAAATGTATGGTATGTGACACTCCACCGTCTGCTCAACGTATACAATTTTTTCCTTCACTATGAAAGAATTTGCAAAAAATCGGAATCTTTTGCGCTCGGAAAATAGAAAGGAAAAAGTCTAACTTAGGCAAAACCTACATGATTTTTTTCACGGAAACATTCGAAAAAGCCTGCGCACGGAACAAAATCAAAGGCCTCGTAATTTGAATCTTTTAACGTGAAACCGGGTTTTTGTCGATGCCGGGTTCATCTCGTGGATTACGAGAAGCCAAGCAGTCAGTTGAAAATAATGTTTCAAAACAGTTTTGTATCTTTTAGGACTTATTACCTTTATTAGTATAACTGGCGTCCTTGCACGTATACGATAAGCCGCTGTGTTGTCAAAGCATTTTGAAGTATTTCGAGTTTTTGTTCATATATTTGACAAATCTTCTTCTTGGCTTTTAAGTTTTTCAGTAGCCCATTAGAAAACTATTGCCATATTAGATGATGATGTTGGTAACATACAAATTAAATGAAGTACGTAACCAGTGACTATTAATAATTTATTAATCGAATTCCTTTGTAAAGGAAAACTAAAGCGACATTATTTATTCTGATTGCAAGTAAAAAATATTGACCCACTTTTATTTTTTTAATAATGTTTGTATGATGCGGCAATGTGTACACGGACCTTGTATAAATCAGGTACAAAGCATAAAGGAAGGCTATTAAATTGATTACAAATTAATAACACCATAACACCACCTCCATTTCTCACGGAAGGGTATGGGGTGTATTAAATCCATTATCACCTACATGACGTCAGCTATGTGTAGGTGCCATATAGGGCAAGGCTTTTGCATAAAGCACACAAATTGGGCACTGTTCCAAGCACATGTTGTAACTGAAATTTAAGCCATGCAATAACTAAACAGCATAGTTCGATGTCAGGATCACATAGCAATAGGTTACACAAATACATTTTTTAAATTCATTTTCATGTGTCTATTTTTTTTTGCAACTTCTTTTGTGTTCTATTTTAATCTGCGCCGATTTTTTCTGCATCTTTAATAACTGATATGACGAAAATCTATAAGTTAATCTAATAACTGATATTATTATGTTTATTTTTGTAACGTTTCCACCACCATTTCAAAAAGATAATAATACGATGCCTGTCCTCTAAAGACTATTAAACTTTAATATTTAACTGAGGGTGAAGGCAGACAGGTGCAGCATTCCGCCAAAAGCAGCTAAACCGTAGCACGCTGTGACGGCCTAATTAATATTATAGTAAACAACTGCAGCAGACGGTACCTATTGCCAAAGTTAAACGCATACACATTTTTTTTTAACTGTTAATTTGCAGATACAAATTTATAATATTCTTGTTAGCTCCCTGTCCAGCTTAGCTTATTTTGCTTGTGTTAGGAGGAAATTCACGTCCGTGTTGTAATGGCCGGGAATGCGAACCTACGACTTCTCGATCGTAAGACCGATGCCTTATCTATTGCGCCGCGGTCGCTTTGAATTACTATACTAATTATTTTTAGTCTGAAACATGTTATACTTACAATTTGTTAAGTGTTATAACACAATTATTATATGGTTACCGTGATTCAGTAGTATAACAATTTATTGTAATGACAATAAACAGAAAGAAAATCATTAATCTCTTGAACATAGAGTATTTTCATTAATTTGTCGATACATAAAACTGTGATCCCAACAAAAACATAAAAAAATGTTAAATGAGAGCCAAATTTAATATTATACGCCTACAAAAAAATATATATCTATAGGTGTCAAGTTAAAAGTGTAAAAAATCTAAGCGGAACATTTGTCTTGGCTAGTTTCTATCAACAGACCAAATCTTAGGAAGGAACGTGGGTATTTTATCATCAGTAAGTACCCTACAGAATAAACAGGACGAACTAAATATGACTTAGTTGTTCAGACAAATATAATAATTATAAAAATGTAATATATAAGTAAGTTTTAAAACGGATTTTAAAACATTATGTCCAATTGCAAGTACGTATGTAGATGCAAGAAGATTTAGTTTTTTTTTTTATTTGGTTTATCGTGTCAAGGTACTAGGACAAATCTAAAAAAGTATTTTTACTGGATTACTTGGACTACTTATTATATCAGCATTTTGGGTTCTAACAAGAGTTAGTGGTCAGCGAGCCCGAAGGCGCAGACTTTTTTATTTATTTACATTAAAATCATATCAATAAATATGCAACCCGAAAATTTAAAAGTTAAAAATAAAAAGAAGCAGTAAAACGCCTCTGCCTCCAAGAGTCAGGGACCGCTGCACTTTAAAATTCGAATGTCGAAACGTCTTTGAAAACCAGAAAGCAGCACCAAAGTGCCTTCATCGCAACTAGTGCCAAAGACGCCGAACCTTTAAAATATATTCTTTAAAAATAAGAAGTGTATGAGTGTCGGCTCGCGTTGACAAATGATAAGTGTTGACACAACGCCTGTTATTTCGACTCAAAGGAACAGAGCTGTTTAAAACATCCCTCTTGAATATTTATGTTGCAATGACCAAGTATTTCAATATAAAGAAAAATCAAACAAAGGAAAGTTGGCAAAGGCTGTTTTAATATTTATACAGGGAGTCGGGCGGTTTCCAATTCGTGCATCGTACTGCCTAAGTATATGTACGAAAAGGAAAAAGGGCTTAATTACTTACAAAGTTACAAACTGAAATATTGGAAGAAAAACAAAGCCCTTTTCCCCTTTGACCGAGTTATACATTTTTTGGTATCACAAGAGTCAAAAGTTTATTTTATAGCGTTTCGGTTCCATCGAGATTTTAAGTGAAAGACTTGCCTCTATAATATTAAGATTGACAATTAAGCTTTCTATTAATCAATGGAGCTTCTAATTGGTTTTGAATCAGAAAGCGGGTTTTAAATTTTATATTTGAAACGGGTGGTAATCGTTAGCCGCACGAACAGAAACCTCTGAAACATTAAAACATAATTGAGAGACGACCGTAACGGCAATGTTCATTTTACGTCGAGGACGCGGACGGCGGACGGTGGACGGCACGGCAGCCATATCGCGTGGCTGTATGTGACGACGGTTATAGGGGTCTCGAGCGGGGGGATCCCTCGAGAGCGCAAAGCGGTCGCACGAAACTGGTGTCAAGGGAGCGCAGGCCGAAATGCGAAGGTCATAGCGGATTGCTCGCACCTGAAATAGGGTCACTTCGTCACGGTTTATAGACAAAACGTGACTTTAACTTGGAAATGTTCAAGATGAAATTACGTAGGACGCACAACTAGGACATTTTTCCGACTCCCTGCTTTTATGATATTTGTTTGGCATTCAGCAGACGTTTTTTTATGAGGTCATTTAGAATTGGGTCTCTTCTGTTTTGCTTTTTTGTGTGTCAAGCTCACTTATTTCATGTCACATACGTGTCATGTTTTGCCTTGGGAATTTGTTCTACATACAATACGCATAAGGTACTTGTGTTTATACGGCTACATGCCAGCTGAATACACTCATTTATACAAACTGTTGATTTAGACAATGACATGTTTGCTCGAGATCTGCCGCTGATATCTATAGATGGCACCCTGTGACGCTTCATTTATTTATACATATAACGGAAAAGTATTCTGGAAATGTGGAAATAAATAGCTCCACTGAATTTACTCAAAATAACATAAGTACTTTCTGCGTACAAATTGTATGACAAGAGTGACAGTTATGTACGGAGGAGTCTGAATCATATAACCTGTCTTTCAGTTTGGGCAGTTTGGATCAACCCATGTCAGCAACAGCTCATACGTCTAAAAATTCTAAAATACAGAGCTTCTATAAATTAAAATTGTTTATAAACGAGGTACTTATGTTGTATGGCGTAGTTGCTGATAAAGCTTCTAACTACGTACTAAATATTGTGCCTGTTACGCGATCTCCCTCGGGATAATTTGCCTTGCCGTAATTAGAAGTTCAACACCCCATGAAATAGGTACAATACCTACACGCTTGTGGAATGTTTACAAGCTGTTTCTATTCACACTTCATTTCCCTCACATATTTTATAGCAACAGGTAATTATTGATCATTAATTAAGCATGCCAGTGTCACATTCACTCATATTTTTACTTTTTGAGATTAATTAAGTTTTGTTCCTTTGAAAATAATGATCTAAATAGACGCTCAAAATTGACATAAAGCATTGTTTCTCTAAGCAGGTGGCTCTATTAAGAATTTTGAGGTTTCAGAGGATGATTTGAATAAATTCGAATCTTACTTTGTTTTCATGGTATTTTACAAGTTTGTGTATGTTTATTATTGTAGGCATTAGTGAAAGAGTTAAAGGGACTAGGCGCCCATATATATAATGTTGTGATGCAGAATGTGATTTAAAAAATTACTAATTAAAACCTAACCGGCATTAGCGCGATCATGCAGTATGGCCCTTGATTGTATTACATTACGATATACAACGTTATTCTTGCCGTGATCTCAAGCACAAGTCGTGTTAAGGTTGCTTTCCAAAGATAATATAACTTACATTAATAAATCATTTTTGTCACACCACGTTGCGCCCTTGTAGAGTAAGGACTGTCAAAGTTTGTTGACCAACATTGATTTATCCCAACCATTGAGTTAACACCTTTTTATAGAGGCACAGTCCTTTAGGGCATTGAAGATAAACAATTTGGAACAAAAAATATTAAGAAGTTGATTGATAGACAATTCTTTATTACAAAGAAGAAGTACATAATTGTGATACACTGTCTAATTGAAACATGCACAATAGGCGGCTTTATCACTATAAAGTGATATCTTCCAGGCAACCTTTGTACGGATTTTTTGTTCCAATTTCAAGTGAAGACATTAATACGTCAAACGCTTCGCTTTCAAACGAGCCTAAAGTACAATCGCGTTCTCTGTCGCTCGTAAAAAAATGTCCTCGAACACCCTAACTGTGCCACTATAGACACTTATAAACTCAAAGACCGCATAGCCAGCCCGCAAATAGAGACATTTGACACTTGGGAGACCTCACGTAACACAAGTACCCCTAGCGGCGAAGTCATTCCCGTTCTTTTTACTTAGTCTTGTAACGCGAAAGTCTAAAAGTTAACACAAAAGACACATAAATACACACAACAGTCAGTATTTTCTTACCTATGATACAAAACGGTCGCCTCAAGAACTTGAGGCGTCCTATTGAGCCTTGATACCGGGACCTGCATCCTGATGACCATAACCTGCACAGTAATACATAATATATAAATTAACTTATAGCATATATTTAAGTAAATAACGATTGTAGAGGCAGCATCAAACAAAATCTTATACAAAATAAAATGTCTGAAAAGTTGTAATAATTTTCTCTTTATTCGACGTTTGTAGCAAGTAGACCAACTGATGATAACTATATAATAGTCGTTACTATAGCCTATGGACTTCAATAATCCATAAAAAACGATTGTACGGTGTTACGCCTTATGTGCCAGTTATTTCAGGGCCTGATCTTCACTACTACACTACTCAAGCACTTCTATTTGGCGGCAGATTAAAGTTCTTTCACAAGAGCTAGCTAACCATTATCATTTTGGCAAAAAATTAAAATGTCATCATGATTTGCGATATATCCGTTTTTATTTCTTGTATACTAGCTACTTGTCAGCAAAGTGCAGCTACTGAAAAAATGTCTGCTTTCATCTTTGTATTTTTTTCTGAAGTATTTGTTTAGTTTATAGCATTGTATATTCCACAATAGAAATAAAACAATTTCGTGATTGTATCATGAGCAGCACACATGTAGAATCTGTTAAAGTTGTTCTAGTAAGTACATTGTAAAGTTCTGCGAAACGGTAGGTACGTTTGTCATTTGCCGGGTGTACCACATATCGCTACAAAGTGACTCGACAAACTAGCTTATGTAGTCCACTCGTCGCACGGTAAACAGCAACTGCACTAACTGCTACACCTGTAAATAGAGTACATACACAGTGCAGTACAGAAATGCGTGTTGTAGCTAATTTTTAAACAGCTTTCAAATTCAATGAGTTATTTTCTCATGTTTACACGAATGTTACTCATAACTAACACTAAAATTTTACGGTTTTACCTACTGAGTCTGCCAGCGACCACGAATGGTGCTAAGCATTTGAAACGTCGGGATTCATAAAGAAAGTGGAACATCGCGATACAATCCGCTATTTGTAGTGTCTATTTTATTATATTATTGAGTTGTCAAAAGTAGTGATTCGCCTATTGGCCAATGTTCGGCCGCATCGAAACATTACGAGTGCGTAAGTGGGTTTGTATAATCTGTGGCATTTATTTGCTAAACCACAGTTCGACATCTATCAGGGAGGGCAAAAACTATTACTATACTACTTTTTTATCGTCATACAATGTACGCGGGCACAGTTGCAGGTAGCAGAAAGTTAAAGATGCTTATCCCCTTACTACCTACCAATATGAAGTTTAACTTTAGTTAGCTTTAATAAACTTAAAGTTTATATCGCGCTATACATCTGTACATATACCTACGCACGAACAAACATGTAAACTGTTATTGTTTAAGTAGACGAGTTAATTATCGTCTGTAATATATACATTTTTGAGTGTAATATCAGTTTTATTACCCATTCGTTTCCGTCTGTATAGTTTACGACTTGGGTTGCCGACTGCAGTAGCCGTAGTATTCATAGCGCAGGTATACGAATATAAATAGATTAACTGAGATGTTCTCAATGGCTAAACAACGCGTATGCAAGTGACGTGAGGCGTGAGGCGGCCTTGCCCGCGGCTGTGGCTGTCGTAACTCCGGTGCATCATCGAAACACACGTCAGTACCACGCGATTTTCACAAACTTTTCTTTAAAAATCTCTTGACATTCCATTAAATATTAGTTATCGTATGTCTCTAACTAATGTTAATGTATTGTCGAGCGCTAAATTTGACCTGACACAGTTGTTTTAGTTCCTGTTTTGGGTACTGAACAGGGTGTAAACATGCGATTGATAGTGACTTGTCATTTCTTAAAAATAATGGGACACACAATAATTGCTTAACTAGAGTTTATGCTGCGTTCAGTGTTTAGCCTTGTTGACTGTATAGTCAACTAGGCTGCGTTAGTGCCTAATACATATATGTACATAATGCACATAGTTGAATTTACCAAGTTGGCATTCGATCACCTGTATCTTAACGTTTTTGCGTTATAGAGATTTCAGTAAATTCGATGGGGGTATGAGTAAAAGGTACAAGACTACTTGTTTCTGTTTTGTCCATACGAGTGCGCGCCGATAGTCTATGCACATCCTATTATCGCTCCATTTGTTCCAAGCTCTATAAAGTCATCCACTGTGTAGTAATGCTGATGCAACGTATTCGAATTTTCATCTTCACCGAATCCAAACAAAAGTAGATTAGTTACATTAGTTCATTTTAATCTGATAAAACGCCCGTGTTTCTATGTTTTTGTTACATTCAGAAATTAGATAATTATTGTAATGTCTGTTGCATAGAATTTTCAGTTATTACCTACTATACCTACGAGATTGTTTTTAGTGGTTAATACCTAAATATTGTCTTCGTTTTTAAATTATCAATATGTTATATAGATATATATATATATATATATATATATATATATATATATATATGTAAAAACAATATGTGTTTCCTTTTATCATTTAAAAGTTAAAAGTTTACCTGTTAAAAGAGAAACAACATTACTGTTTCGTATTTAACCTTATTAACCAATTTTACATTCATTTTATCATTATTACATTTGTCTAAATACGTATACAACTTTCTTCTTATTACCCTATAATGAAGAAAGTATTAAAAAGTATTAAATAATAAAAGTAAACACATATTTTCTTTACATATATATAAAATTCATTGTCATCAATAGTCAAATCATCGAACTAGTCACTCCGCTCTATATTGTCAATAATATTGTGGAACATTCCGCCTTTAGTAACATCTCCAATCCTTCCTACCTCTCTATTTTTATATCAATCAAAGAAATAAAAATCGTTGAGAGTAAGTTTAACTTTGGACAGCACGTGTGCGTGACGTGTGATCGACCCTCCCTCGCCCACAGTTATCATGTCTCCTGCACATAATCGTAGAAAGTCAACTTACAAGGTTGTCACAGATGTTTCTAAAACTATAAAGCTCGATCCATAACTTGAGAAACAAAGACAACAATATCTTACACAGCAGTAATGTGACAGTACAAGAAAAAAAAATGTTGTTTTGTTTTCGACACTGGTCCTTCATGTTAAGGGTAGATAGACAATTTACAAATGAATGACTTTAAATAGTAGTAGTGGTACTAGAATTTTCGGAATATCCCATCAAATATTGCCTTTCTTTTCTTTATATGTATTGTAAATCTCTAATTATAAAGAGTAAAGATTTTTTTGTTTAAATCTACTGGACTGATCTTAATGAAAATTTGTGTAGGGGTAGGTCCCAGAAATAATATAGGCTACTTTTAATCGACCAACCATGCGAGCGGGGCGCGAACGGAAGCTAGTTATTATTAAAGGGATAAATCATAATCTTGATGGCGTATCAAATATTAATTTTGGTTCAGTATCAAGGAAATAAATATGACGACAAAACGTATTAGGGAAATAATTAATATACACAGAATATAACCAATCTAGGTATATCCGATACTGCCCACGTTCGGAGGTTAATTAACATGAGAATTATCTGTATCATGTCGCGTCACACGTCATGCGAACTAATTAACTAAATCAATCAAATTTGAATTTGTCAATTATTTTGATTCGAACCAATTGATTAATTTCAGAAAATTATGATTAATTATCGCTAGAATTAATCAAGTCCTCTAAAAATTATGACGAAATTACCATCGGCATTCTATTACAAATATAGAAAGTGTACGTAACTAATTATTATTGTTCTGTGTGCAATTGCAACAACTATCGTACGTACAGTACTTGTTAGTTTGTAAATATGAATGAAGCTTTAACCGTGTACTCATTATGGAGTGTACAATCCATAATGTGCCTAACAGTACACACCGCACATTACAGATACCGCTTACACGTACGTTATGTACATAATAAATAGATATTTGCATTGCATATTTACAGTCATTCTTCATTATAGGGTAACAAAGTAGATCGATCGTCTATCCAAGTAATGTAATTGCGATGGGGTTTATAGGTTCATAGAAAGTTTCGCGATATAAGTTTGTACATTGGTACTGATTGATTTTCTTGTTCGTACAAGTTGATCGAAGTTCGGGATATATCAGAGATTTATGTCTTCTTTATATTATTCAGATAGCATATCATCGTAGTCAAAATGTTCCTAGTTTACCTAATAGTAAGTGGTAATTAATAATAATAATAAAACATCACTCAACATACATACATACAACGCCATCTTATCCCTAACTAAGCAGAGCTTGTACTATGGGTACTAGAATTACATATATACTATTGTTTTCTTCAAGATTTGTCTTGAGCAGTAATCGAATCGGCAGGTACTCTACCAACTCCTTTATCGAGTCGTCAATTAAGTACAGCCAAAGCTTTTTTAATGAATACCGCGTATAAATAACAACAAACAAGAACAGACTCATATTGTCATAATAAGACAAACAACATTTTCTAAGACTAATATAACAAAAGATAAAAATTTGATTAATTTGTAATTGTGTCAACATTCCTACTGCAATGGCGCTTTTTCCTTAAATGTAATGTTATACGTCAGATTAGAACGCAAACCGCCGAAATTATTCACCAGCGCTAAGGGTGGCTCGTCGACATTAAATCATTGTGTCGTGGTTGTATCCGATCCCCGCTTTGTATCCTCAATGCAAGCGTTGTCATCAGTTTGGACACAAAAATAGCCCGAATTTATTCGCTTTAGGGACACCGGATCTTTTTCACTCGTTTCATATTTTCTCATATTACATTTTTACCTCGCGTGACATCTCTTTATTTGATCCTCTGTGTGAAAAACACGAAGGATCAAATAAAGATGTAACATTCAAAATGTATAAATGGGAGTCTTGTTTATTGTAGGTGTTGTCGTTTAATAATAGTTAATATAACATAAGAAAGTCATACGTACAAATAAAAGCTTCTTTAATTGCCTTTACAGAAAATACTGCAGTACTTAACTAAATATTTTGATTGGAGTGTCTCTGATCCATTTATATAAGCGTTAAAAAATGTCTAATTTCAAAACGTAAGTTCGAAATCTTGAATAAAAGAAGATTTTCAATAAATATTATAAGTTTTTAACACGATTAAGTGGTGTTATCTTAATTGAACAATCCGAATCTTGACATTCCTTGAGAAATCATGTTTATAAAATAAAACTCTGTTTTGTCAATCTTATAATTAATTACATACAAAATGTATAAATAAGTTGAAAACCCATATAACCATGAAGATGTCGTGCGTGCTGCACCGTACAACTTTGACGTTAATTTACATGTTAATTGACATACGAGGATCAATAATTTCAGTCTAACCTTATCTCTAAACCAGAATACATAAGTGCAAATATAGATAAGATGTATTAGTAGCGAAGTTTATAAATATTTGAAAGTAAAATGTGGAATAAAAGCTTAAACATTGTTGGATAATTAGCAATAGTTATCGAGTTTTTTTGTCAAAAGCACTGTAAACTGGCTTTATAACATCGTGAAGAAGCCGTTTATCGGTGATTCCCTACATTATTATGAGATCCTAATCCTGCATTTTTTTTAAATTATGATAATAAGTTTGCGAGAACATTTTTTGCGATTCAGAACATGATTTTAAAGGTCTACGTGCGACAACAAATACGTAATCTTTTCATTGGATAATCCTACAAAATGCTTTTTTTTTGGTTGCGGTTTCAAAGCCGTTGGATTTTTTTTAAAGTGGTGAAGTCAAAAAAGTAAATAATACTCAAAAAAGAAAACACGTTCACTGCGTTACAGGAAATTTGAACCCCGTAAGCTGCCGTCGCGTCGTTCAGTGCCAATGAAAAAAATAGTGTTCATTCGCTGGTGCAGGAGCCGTATCTTTGAGGTTTATAATGATATGACAGTGACAAATATATATTTGTGTTCTCCACTGAGTATAGAAATAGATCACATTTAAAAAATATACGGGATCGTATAATACTCGTTACGATCAAAAAGTAAAAAAATATTTCAGTGCGATACTTGTTTTCGACGCCAATTTGCTTTCGACCTATTTTCATATTTTTTGCCAATTCTTCAGACAAAAAGACCATAGTATAGCATTCATAATCTATCAGACTAAAAAAAATAAAAAATAACAATTGTTAAATTTCCGACAGTTATAGATAAATTAAGCTATAAAGGTGTACTTTTATACCCGAACCGCACAATTTTGTAGGACATATCGTGTTGCATTATGCTTCGTATCGCACTAGAATTTTAGGATCGGTTTTTAAGCTCCCGCAGTGAATATATAAAACATAATTGAAAAAGTTAAATATTATATAGTGTACTTTGTTATATAGTTCACGAACATGTTAAAATTACAATTATAATTATGTAAGGTTTGGCTTCTAGTCAAACAAGTATCATAATCAATATCAGTTTTCCAAGAATTGACTGTCATTTTGATCTTCTTCAAAGGGGTAACGATATTTTAAGGTTATATTCATTTTCAAGGTATTTGATGTTGCTAACGATTGATATTGTCTGTCACAGATGTTCAACGCGAGCAGAAATTTTAATTGTTTATCAAATTGCGGCGACCAATTTTATATGAAACGGAGATTACGACCTTTTTGATTCTTTTATATAATACACTAGCGACCCGCCCTGGCTTGATTTTGTAGAACTATTTATAATATGCATGTTTTATGCATAAAAACCTTCGCTATGAATCATTATATCTATTTAAAACCGCATCAAAATCCGTTGCGTAGTTTTAAAGATCTAAACATATATAGGGTCAGACAGACAGACGGACAGCGCGAAGCAACTTTGTTTTATACTATATAGTGATTATTATGGTTGGCAGTTTTATTTATGTAGTATTTGCGGGTTAGGGAAATCTACATTATTATTATTTTGCAGCGTAACAACAACTTGTTATCTGTCATTCACGGCATGGTGTGAAAAAAGTTGCTACGGTTTTTTTGACAACGACAATAAATATTTAATTTTTTTCTTTAAAAAAAAAAACACGACGCCCACAATAGGAATAGCTACTATATCGCGGGGTTGTTTACGAATATAAATATTTCACATACACCTAGAACCACCCATTATTTGTATTCATGAAATGAAAATAATTAAATTAATTAAACGAATTTTAAAGCTGTGTGTTTGTAGGAGATATGTTTGGAAATTAACGATATCCGTAAGTAGGTGTTGATTTAAATTAAAAATAAAATCTACAGGAAGGATTTTAATATAGATCTATTATACAGTTATTTAACTTTAATAAAAAGCTACATCATCGCTATGATGGTTGAATGCTATAAAGCGATATTTATTGAAACCACAGCCTACATCAGTATTGATTGCCACCGTTGAATTATTTCTTTACAAAAATATAAATCATATTTGCCAAACAAATTCGATGATTACAATGTTATTTTTTATGAAAAAGTGATATTTTTTACATAAAAAAAATTCTATTTACCGTATAAGCAATTAAAGTACTTTTGATAACCTATTGAATTTATTTCATTTAATAGTTTTAAGTAGCGTCGAATATGGACCATAAAAACCTGCGGATAAAAGCTATTTTTTTAAACGTCAATACACGAGTGTAGTTCACAAAACATATAGGTACATTATGGTATTACTTATGTAACGTGGTCTTCAAATGACTAGTTAGGTAGGCAGAATAAATAGAAACAATCGATAGATTAACAAAGGTATTATTATTCTATATATTTATATCTATTAAATACAAGGTAGTCTCAAGGCGTAGGTTGGTAGGTAGGTAAGTGGTTTGGTAAGTCCTGGTGCAGCTAAGTGAGGAACACTTAACTCGGCGCTGGTGACCGCAGACAAGAAGGGCGCGACGCGCACGCAGGTCCTTTATATACCCCACAGGGGTCTGCAGTGGGGGGCGCATCTTGAGGTTGCGGTGGCCGTGCGGTTGCGACGTCACACACCCCCTCCGTTAGGGCAGAATTTTTCTTAAAAAATTCGGCTCCTGGCTGACATGGAAGACCTCAGGAAGCAGTTCTTAAGCAGCACCGGCAGCTCGATCCGGCTTTACTGAAATCAGAACAATAAGTGTATATAAAAAAAATAACTAGAAAAAATATGAAGTTACGATACCTAAATAAAATTGAAAAGAACCGGAGTGATCGAGCCAAACGCATTCAATACAATAACAATGTCATGATGTCATTCAAAAATAACACTACGTGCAACCTATTAAGATTGAATTTTTACTAATTAAAGAAGATTATTGAAACTCATTCTTATCTAACGGAACTAAATATAACTAAAAATGTAAGTATAACAACTTGTTTACCAAGTAGCGCGTTAGCGAAGTAGTATTGGGTGTGCGCGTCTACACAGAAGGCATGACACATTTCAAGATGAATGAATGAACAACATCGTATAGTTGAAAATAATAGAATTCGACATCATTAGTAGATGTGATTCTAAAGGAATTATGAGCGTGAAGAATATTAGCGAACAAAATGGTATACCCGATTCGACAATGAGAATTTTAACCACTGAACCATAGGGTAAATTTTTTTTTTTTTTTTTTTTTTTTTTTTATACCATTATTGTTTATAGTTTATTTGTTTAATATCCTTTATATGCCATTCGCCAAGTGGCTTATCAGACATATCTGCTAGTTTGTACACTAATGGAGACTTTTTTGCTACGATTTTACATTTAATAAATTTAGGAGCGAGTTTTTTACAAAAATATTTATCCTTATCGCTCAAGTAAAAGGTACGTTTCCAAACAATATCACCAATATTGAATTCTGCCGTTTTACGGCGAAGATTATAAGAATGACAATTACGCTTGTGTGCACCTATTAGCGCTGCCTGTACTCTCTCGAAAATAGAGGATAAGTAGCCTAGTGACTCAGCATAACTATCACGTGGCTCATGAATTATATTAGTATCAGATTTACTAGAAACATAATGAGAACCACAGGTTACCATTTCACGCCCGAATACGATCATAGATGGTGTAAAACCGGTTACTTCGTTTACTGCACAATTCATTGCGAACTGAATTTTAGGTATAAGTGTATCCCATATGCGTTGATCGTTTGAAATGAACGTAGAAACAGCTGTTATTATAGTTTTATTATATCTTTCTACCGTATTTACATGAGGTGCATAAAACGGTGTGTAATGTAAATTTGGAATTTTATATTTATTTAACAAGTTTTTAAAAGTTGCGCTTATAAATTGTTTGCCATTGTCTAGTACTACGGTAGATGGAATACCATGTACCAGAAAAACTTTTTCCTCTAAGATTCTAGTTATTACGTCAGCAGTCGCACGTTTAATAGGGAAAAGTAAACAATATTTTGAGAAACAACAACAAACGACAAAAATAAAATTGTTCTGTTGCCTTGTAGGAGGCAAGGGACCAATCAAATCAATACTTATCATTTGAAAAGGTTTAGAACAAGACTTAGGTTCACCCATAAGACCCAAAGTTGCATGATTCTGATGCTTATGTGCGATGCAACTATCACAAGAATTTACCGCTTTTACAACATCGGAATACATTCCAGGCCAATAATAATTGAGGGCTAAACGTTTGAAAGTTTTGAAAATACCCATATGACCCGCCGTAGGGGAGGAATGGCTCTGAAGTATTACTTCGTTTCTCCGTTCAGATGGAACTACTTCCTTCCACTGAAATTCTCTGGTAAGAGGATTAAGACTCTTTTTGAAACGATATAATTTATTACTGATCACTTGATAGTCAACAAAGGATGTAGGAGACTGCGAACAACCATTAAAAATATTCAAATACCAAGTGTCATTAGTAGATAAGGAACTACCATCTGGGAGGAGATTACTATCGATATCCATAATATTAGGTGATCGAGAAAGAAAATCTGGTACAATATTATCTGAACCACGACGGTGTCTTATTTCAAAGTTATAAGAGGAAAGACGAACTCCCCACCTGGCTAATCGCCCTGTAGGGTTGTTCAGTTTTAAAAACCATTTCAAAGCAGCATGATCGGTGTACACAATAAATTGTTTTCCGTTTTCAATATAACACCGCCAATGTTCGATAGCAGATAAGACAGCAAGCGCTTCGCGCTCAGTAGCACTGTAATTTTTTTCCTGGTCCGATAAGGATTTACTATAAAAGGCTATGACTCTTTCCTGTCCCTCCTTGACCTGGCAAAGTACAGCTCCAATGCCGTAATCACTAGCATCGGCGTGTATTTCAAAAGGCTGATCAAAATCGGGACAACATAAGACCGAGGAAGAAGATAAACATTTTTTTAATTTATTAAAAGCTACATCCGCCTCTTGCGACCATGCGAACAGTGGAGCCTTTTTGCCGTTAGAAGTTAATTTATTTAAGGGAGCCGCTAAAGTACTAAAATCGGGTATGAACCTTCTATACCACGATGCAGCACCCAGAAAACGACGTACCTCTTTTTTATTTGTCGGAGTGGAATAACTTGTAATTGATTTTACCTTCTCAGGATCTGCATGAAGACCTTCTGAATCCACTATATAGCCCAAATATTTAAGTTTGTCTTTGAAAAAATTACATTTTTCTAAATTTATAGTTAAGTTTGCATATTTTAATTTGTTAAGTATTTTAATTAGAAGTGAAATGTGATTTTCAAAGGAATTTGTCACACATACGATGTCATCAACGAAACAAAAGACCTTGTTTTCAAATTCGGGCCCGTAAAATAAAATATCTGCTAAACGCTGTTGTGTCGCAGGAGCATTTGTTAAACCAAAAGGCATGGATTTAAATTGAAAAGTTCCACGTGACGGAATGTAAAAAGCAGTTTTACAACGGTCCTCTGCCCTTATTGACGTCTGCCAGAAACATTTAGATATATCTAAACTAGTTAGGTACTTAGCGTCTCTCAAGTTATCCAGAATCTCAGAGATATAAGGCAAATTGTACGCGTCTTTTTTTGTTACCGAATTTAGTTTACGGCTGTCGAGACAAAAACGCAATTCACCATTTTTTTTAGGCGTTAAAATGACGGGATTAGACCAAGGGCTTTCAGATGGTTCAATGACATCTTCTGCCAACATTGCATCGACATGTTTTAACAAAATACGCTGTTTATCGGGAGACATACGATAGTATCGCTGACGAATAGGTGGACTATCACCTGTATCAATCGAATGAGTAATGAGTGAAGTTCGGCCGAGCCCTCGCCGTTCATAAGATATATCGGTGAATTGGGCGATGATGTCGTTAGCAGTAGCTCTCTGCTCATCAGACAAATGATCAAAAGATACCAAGTGACTGGTAGAACTAGGCTGTAGTTCCGAAACAACAACGACGTTATTATTTTTCGTGAGTAAAATAGATTCCAATTGATCAGGGAACAACCCAAAACCCCTCCAGAAATCCATACCAAGGATTAAAGTTTTCTTAATACCCGGTACAATATGAGTAACAAGAGAAATAATTTTATTTTGAAATTCAAAAGGAAGTACCACTGAGCCAAGTGAAGAATATTTGTCGCCACCAGCGGTGATAAAATCCAGAGGTTTAGAATGTAATAATTTAGATTTATCCAAAAAAAGTTTGTGGGAATTATTACCCAAAATAGTTACACATGAACCAGTGTCTAGTAAACCAACAGTGTTCTTCCCGTTAACCGTAACGGGGATAAATGGAGTATAATTAATGTTAGAATTAACGATTGAGGAAAGTTGATATGAATTGAAAAATTTAGATACATAATTTAGCCAATTATGCCATTCATTTTTACATGTTTTCACAATTACTTTTGATTTTCCCCAACCGTATTTTTTACGTTTTTTGAATTTTTATTAGTTTTATTGTTACAACTAGGACAGTCTAAAACTCGATAGCCAGGTAATCCGCATTTAAAACAAACCAAAAAACGAGGTTGACGACAATATTTTAAAGAATGTGAATCTGTTCTGCATCTCGGACAGTATAATTTAGGTATAGCAGTACTAGTGACAGAAACAGCATTGACGCTCGGTTCAGCAGAATTACTATTTTCTGTCGAACATTGATCTGTATTTAAAACATTGTAAGTAGGTTTAAAGTACTTATGTTTTTTGTAAGAATTATTGCTATAAGAAGTTTTTTTCGAATTCGTATCATTGGGATATCTATAAGCAAAATCTGGCGCTAGAGTATTGGCAGTAATTTTAGGTGGTTCCGAAAATTCCTTGCTACGACTGTCATACTTCTCAAAATTTCTACAAACACTAATTAAAGAAGGAATATCCACAATATTGCCAGTTAAGAGTGAATTTGTATAACACGGCCTGATATTATTTAATAGTATTTCTAATTTAATAGACTCGCTGATGGGTACGTCCAGACAGGAAAATAACCCTTGCATTTTAGATACATAGATGGTTATGTTCTCTTTTTCACCTTGAGTACGAGCCCTAATTTCCGACATTAATTTAAAGTCATAGTTATGAGGACTGAAATCGCGTTTTAACAAAATACACAAATCCTTCCAGGAACGAACACTATCTTTAATTGAACGAAACCAATGCAAAGCATCATCACAAAATACCTCAAAAGCAAAAGAAAATATTCTATCTTCGGGTATACCTCGACACGACATGAACTCGTCAACCTTCTGAATAAACGCCCTCACACAGGTTCGACCGCTATATTTAAACTTGCAGATTTCAGAAAACATTTTGCGTTCATTTATAAAATCCACGTGTTGAACTTCACGTGGTAATGAACACGTTGGCTCGACCACATGACACGGTACATTGGTAGGAACCGACCACGTGGTAAAAGATGCTAAGATTTTATAATTAGCGTGAAACATATCCCATACAACTTGAATTGATGATTTATCAGTAAGCAACGAAGTATCTATTCTTGATAATCTATGAAAAACATGATGCATAATAGATTCCGATCTAACAAACAGGTTTTTATCATAATGAGTTTGCAAAGTCAAAAGGTTATTTGAAACGCGCAACAATGAGCCATTACATGCGGTAATATCAACATCTGGCGAAAAGCACGACGATATTATTTCATCAAATGCCAGGTCTGACAATTTAGCAATTTGTTTACGCAATTCCTCAACCGTAATTGATTTTTCAGGCACAACACCACCTCTTACAAGCACTTCATATTCGAGCTCAGCCTTACTTAAATGATTAAATTTGATAGCATAAGCCATATTTAAAAAAAAATTGATTGGGAATTACGCATACAAGATACACAATTATTTGAAAAAAAATGAATCCGTCCAAAAGGTGATAAGAATGTGTTTCCTTTTTTTTTTTTTTTTTAAAACAAAAACATAAGCACATAAAAGTAGAAGTTTTTGTAGGTTATTTAAAACACGAGGTGAAACAAGTGAGATAATAGAATAAAAAAAAACACCGTACGCACCTTTCGGACGAAGAAAAGAAATATACACAGAAATAACACACAATTAAATAACTGCCAAGACTTAACCAAACCATGTACCATATAACCTCTATTGTTGGGCGCCGCTGTAACGTGGTCTTCAAATGACTAGTTAGGTAGGCAGAATAAATAGAAACAATCGATAGATTAACAAAGGTATTATTATTCTATATATTTATATCTATTAAATACAAGGTAGTCTCAAGGCGTAGGTTGGTAGGTAGGTAAGTGGTTTGGTAAGTCCTGGTGCAGCTAAGTGAGGAACACTTAACTCGGCGCTGGTGACCGCAGACAAGAAGGGCGCGACGCGCACGCAGGTCCTTTATATACCCCACAGGGGTCTGCAGTGGGGGGCGCATCTTGAGGTTGCGGTGGCCGTGCGGTTGCGACGTCACACTTATACGTATAAAAACATAACGATATGTACTTTGATCGTGACTAGATGCATTTAATATGTATAGCGGCTGGCTCGTCCATGTCAGTGTAAATACTTACCTGTTTATGGGGTGATAAATGTGATATGTGGATATGACCACTATACAAAATCATCATATTAATATACACTAGTTCCTCCATTCTAGTATAGTCTTGATAAAATAAAGCCTATGCGGTAAAGATATTGTGGTTGGTTATGGTGAAACAATTTTTAATCTGTTCGGCAGTTTTTGAGTTAAATCGTTACAAATAAACAAACAGCTAATCTTTTCTCTTTATAATATAAATTTAGATAATGTTTATGTAGAGGAAGAAGGTAATTTAAAGGGAGTGAATTTGTTTGTGTTTATAAGTTTATTACTATTAGGTATTTCTCATAGGTAACTTTGTAAAACAATTGAAAATATATATTTAGTAGCTAAATATGTCGAAACGTATGTTGCAAGTTAGTATTTTCAAATATAAATCACACGTTCATATACATAAATAATGTAATCTTTAATATTAAAGTTTCTTTTCACAATGTATAAAGGTTTTATTTAATACATATATTTTATGTTATTTTAGTTAAACATTAAATGGCTTTATACAGTATTATAAAGTAATTAAATATCACTTTCACTACACACAATAAATATCTCTATAAGTAACAATCAGAAAGGAGCCTCCCCGAGTGACGTACACAACGATTCCCTACGTCCGGCGCACCCTGGGCAATTCGCGAATTCTTAAAAGCGAATTGGCTAATCCTTTCACTACGATGGCCAGTCAAAATAAAATTTGACTCAGCCATCGACATGACGAAGAAGAGTTCATATTTCGGTTTTATGCATAACCTATAAACGAACAAACATAAATAGGTAAATGTAATACATCCCTTGCGGTTAAGTTTCACCGCAGTTCAGTAAACAACATTAATCGTAAAACTATACGAAGCGAAAGCTCTGATTCAACATTGTAAATGTCAACCACAAGTAAAATGCATTGAAGTTTGAAGTTGAAATGAAAAACGGTGTCCTTGCGTCTTGTTTTACTATTTTTATAGTTTGTTAGTTTTGTTACTTCTGGCGTTTTTTTATTTATAAAAAACAAGCTGACCCTTGTCACGTCTTGTTACTCTTGTTGCAGCACGCATTATGTCAATGTTAAGTCAAACCCCATAAAGGTACATTCAAAAAGTTTATATTGTCAAAAGCGCTAAAGTTACTAAAATGGCTATTAAAAATAGGGGTTGGTGATAAAAGGGTAAAAATGTAGGGTTGTATGTATTTTTTAATGCCACAATCTAGAAAAATAAAAACAAAATATTTTGTCAAAAAATTAAAAAAAAATCTTAAGGGTGCCCTTAAAAATATATAGTAGATAGCCGATTCTCAGACCTACTAATTATGCATATTAAATTTGGTAAAAATCAGTAAAGCCGTTTCGGAGGAGTAAAGCAACTTTTTTTTTTTTAATAATTTATTTTCATATAAAATACAATTATTCATTTAAGTAGCAGACCAGAAACCATAGCGGATTGTCCGGACTGCACATATTGATAATTAATTACAAACACATTATACATTACAAAAACATTATACACAGATAAACAAAAAAGTAGGCATAAACTTACTTTCATTTCCTCTCCATATTGATTTAGTTCTCTTTGTATCGATTCCACGTAAGGTTAATATTGAAAAAAAATGCAAATACCTCATGCCGTTATTCGAGAATTGTTGTTTTTCAAAAATACCTCAATAGGAAGTATGCTTGCCGCGGCCGACCAATGGTCCATGATTACTGAATTGTGCATGATGCGTGAGTTGAACAAATACCTTTATCCGCGATTACCATTCTGCAATAGCCAATAATTCCAATTTTAACGTGAAAATTCTTTTACAAATACCTAGGTACTTTGTTATAAAGTAATATGTAAAATAGCACTCATTTTAGAGCAACAACAGTCTGAAGCTATTCGTAGTTCGAAAAATTAATAATGTTGTCTTAGTTCTGGCATGTTGTCTAATTTATCTGTCATTTGTGTTGCTTGAGAGTAAGTTGGACAGTTTTGTGCCACATTCTGGATTTCATGACGCATTTGAACGCATTAATTTAAAAATATTTATCTGAATGTACGTAGACATATTTTGCTATTATTCGTTGCATAATCTTTTAAAACATGAATCGATAAAAACGAAAAGATTTTATGAAACCATTATACATAACTTCACAAGACTAGATTGTTAATAATGATACAATATCTTGAAAAAAATAAGCAAATAATTTATTTGCCTGAAGAACAATTATGGTCCGTGGCTGGGCACTGACGAACGACAGCGTTGGATCTTCGTATGGGATACGTAGGAGGGAGGACGCCATCTATTAAGTATGTATAAATGGTATATTTAGTGTGTGTACACTTATGTAGCTACAAACGTCTAGATACGTTGTATACAGAACAAACAAACAGAAGCCCAACGAATATTCAACTTTCTCTTCCGCAGTGATAAAATGAAGATGATGTATAGATAGAATAAATAAAGTAAAGAAAATAATGGGGTGGGCGATGTCCGAGTAGGCAGAGTAATCCGTCTACATTGAGTGAAGAATCACCCTCTTCACGCGAAACCTCTTACTGCTTATCTATGAGAGGTGTTTGCGTTGTGTAGTGTTCTCTTGGCTGGTGCCGCGATGAAATGCCTAGATATTATACACTTGAACGGGATGAAAAATTACCTTTTTTTGTCATTTAGTTCGAGTATTTACCCGCAAAATGTTTTAATACTGAGGCCTGTTTCATAAAAAATATATTAGTCTGACAATTGGTAGAGAAAGGATATTTAAAAAGGCAAGTAATATAGGTAAGAAGTGCAGACTAATCTACAATTTCTCACATTATACTTTAAGACAAAAGCCGGTAAAATTACAAACAATATTCCACTTCCACCACGGCTTTTGAAGAGATCCGTGGTTGTATTTGGTAGAATTATTCCGAATGACAGTTAAACAACGGATATAAATTGTTTTTGTCCATGCTCTACATTTACACTTGCCCGCACATTTAGATTAATTGTTAAGTTACTCTTAAGCTAAAAATAAACAAAACCATTTGTTGCCATAATATAATTGAGTTTACTGGATTGACAAATATGCCAACTGATTCCATATGACGGTTTCAATGAAACTGAATCGAAACAATTCGACCTAAAGTGACGTCATTATTGAGCTTATAATACAAAGTGCAATACAAAACGTTAATCACTTCCTACTCATTACAGTTAATGGAGCTAGTTTAATATGGAATTCACATGTGCGTAACACAAGCCTGTAAATACGGCGGTAAAATTGAAACCCGATATAGTCCAGCCTACTATTAAACTATTAAACACGTTTAAAATTACTAGGTAGACACAATCACCTCGCTCCAGTTCGACTTATAGTTCGTTTCACAGAGAATTGATTTTAATAAATGCGCATGGGTGCTAACATACTTCTTGCCTATGTTTGGGTTTAAAAGGTTCAGTTAGCTCGCTACATTCATATTAGCGTAGCTAAATTGTTACTTTTATTAAACCTTGCTTTGAAGTAACTGCAAATATGCAGAGGATCAAAAGGTTTCTAGTTTACAAAGAAACATTTCTCTCTATACACATCGCACTGCGGTGGTTTGACTTAATTGCTCAACAAACAGATGAACCGCACGAGCTAACGTAAATTGAAAATGAAAATTTAAAGAGTAGATTTAGTGAAGTACTTTCGAGTGCTATGGGACCCGTTAATTGAATTTGTAGAACATCATTAACGTGTTTATTCACTGCAATCGTTTGAATAACAACAAATAAGGTAATGAGGAGTAGCACTATAAAATGGACTCTACATTCCATTTCACAATGCAATACGCCCAGTAAACAATGTATCAATCGTGTAGCGCGAAATTGATTTTGTATAGTCGTTTTCACGCTTCACAATAAAATTGCACGACTTTAAATTAAAAAATATATATTCAAACAATTCAATATCCTGTACAAAGAGTGTCAAAGAATTTTTCTAAAAAATGAATTTATGAATTGAAAGAAATTTTTTTGATTAGTCTAGACTGCAATATTGGAATGAAATGACAAAATTTATTTAAGCATAAAATATATTCTGTCTCCTTGGATTCAATATGTTTACTTCGGTCTTCGTGAAAGTAATCGGGCCAAGCTGCAGTTAGCATTGAGCAACTTAGTGTGCCGTGTCAGTCAAAATCCCCGCGTCGGGGAATAGCATTTGTTTATATGTTCTACCAATTCAAACGAAGACGAACACGTAAATTTAGATATTCGGATACATAACGCAAAAGCATCAAGATGCATCGAGTTTGTAATCAACTTCATTTCAAGTATTTACAAAAGGCTATGCTTCGAAAACGTGTTTTTAATAGGTAAGAGCCCCCACATAATCATAGGGCACCCCGATTGGTGTGGCATTTTTTGCGCAAAACCAAAAAGAAGGCCATCACGGACTGACTTTGTTGCAACTTCTTCCATGCGTTAAAAGACTGTAACCTATTGGCTAGTCCAATACAGTTTTCAAGTTAAAGTCTAAATGGTAAGTAGTCTCTTTTGTGGGTTCCTTTTTGTTTTACCGTGAGTCATCAAGCGGCCGGTAGTAAAACCTCAACGCGATAATTATAATTTTAAAACCCTATGCTGTAGACTTTCGGGCAAATTAGGACAGGGTCTTGGGTAAATGTTACTTTATCTTTGCTCTTGAATATCACTTAAATCTTTATTTTTTACCATAATATCCTAATGCTATCCTATTCTATTCATACTACATGTTTGTGAAGAGGCTGAGATGTGTGTTTGATCTCAAGCAGAAACTAATGAACGGATTCATATAAATAAAATAAGGCGCACAGAGGTTAATAAGGAAGATTAAATCAAAGCATGTTTTTTGTAATATACTCCGCGGACAAGGCCGCGGGAATAAGCTAGTAGTATTTTAAAAGTGAACCATTATGCAGCAGTATTTTAATATGATTAGCTACATCATAATTATATTGACGTAACAATAACGTTGCATGAAAATAAGCATGAGAAAACACTTTCTAGTAAAAATCGCAACTAGAGCTTAAAAATATATTTTTAAGCTCTAGTTGCGAAAATTTTCAATAGCTCTAGGGTAACGTTACTCTTCCATACCTAATCAGAAGGAAAAATATCGCGAAGTTTTTCTTGTAAATATTATGAATCATCTTCATCACGATGTCATTTTCACCCCAATTTTACCGTAATTTACAAATCACGGTAAAATTACCTCAATGTCAATGATCATTTGTGTAAAAAGCTGCAGGCAGAAAACCTGGAATACAAAATGTTTAACTCTGTGATGGTGGGCTATTTGTCAGTCGTGTCCTACTCGCTTCGTTCAAACAATCTCGCAGAGCGGAACTGTATTGTGATTCATTGAAATAGTCCGCCATACCACACGTATGATTAATTGTTACCTGAATGAAGTATTGTCATATTGTCTTGCTAGATGAAGTCAAAATGCATTAAATATGAACCCTGAGCTGTAAGGTATTATTGATTTCAAATTTTGTTTATTTGATTTTACTGATTATACTGATTATAATGAAAATTGATGTAGTTTACGGAAGTTAGAATATTTTTCTATATTTTCTCTCTTCGTATACTTTGGAGTGTAAAATGTAATAAATGGCAAAAGTGTTTTCTATCGCGTAGCAACTTTAGTCGATTTACTATAGGTATACTAGCAAATATAAAGATTTTAATCGATACAATTTGTCTATAGCCTTGCTTAAAAGAAGTTACTGTACCAATGTACCCACACCAAAGACTACCTACTTGGTTACAAATGGAAATTGTAGGTAGGGTAGTGCAGTGCGCTGTAGCAAATAACCGCATTACGAGTATAACAGCACGTTGCGTGACCATTTCTGTCCTCCTGTCACAAATGTGAATGGGACAAACGCGTCACAAGTCACAAATGTATGGAACTATTCCCAGCCTTGTATAGCCGGATATTAATATAGCCAACGTAAATGGATTGTATCAAATGCCTTGGTGTATTGTGACGACTCTTTCACCTGACTTTTTTTTTACTTTAAAAGATGCAATCCAGCATAGAAAAAAAAAAGTTGTAGGCCTATAAAAACTAGTTTGTTCTTACTGTATTATGTTGGTGAATACAAATACGAGTAGAAATATTTATCCAAAGGTAAAAACATCTCTCCTATGTTGCATTAGAACTAAGAAGTTTTCGAAAAAAGTGTTAATAAGTAATATACAAAAAAAATACATAACTAAAAAAGTTACTCTCGATCACAACTAACCAGGGGTATGTACCCTAATGTGCAATACAAAAAAACCATTTCACTATCGTGGTTGATGAATAACACTACTCAAAAGTAAGTGTAAAAAATTTGTGATAGTGCTGATATTATTCAGCGATTATGAATGTTTCTCTTCGTTGACTCAATCACTACTTTGGGTATCAAATTGAATACCATTTATCTGATTGTACGACAAAACTCATGTATCCAAGGTTTTTAATAATTGATGCATGTAAAATATATGCATAATTTAATAATTGATTTGATGCATGTATTTCACACGCATCAATTAATAAAATCCTTCTAGTGAATACATATATATACTCGTATATTAACTGGTGGTAGAGCTCTTGTGAACGAGCTTGAGGGCAGCAGCACTATTGTTTCACCTTTGACCTGTCGCGCAATAGTAGTGCATGCATTACTGTGTTCCAGTTTGGTGGTGAGATCAGGCCCTAAAATTACTAGCATATGAGGCATAACACGGTAGTTCTCAGCTACAGCGGCGCATCTACAATCTGCTTTTGTGGATGGTTGATGTCTATATATCGTACTCCACTTACCATTAGGTGGACTACACGTTCGTTCGCTACAAGCGTAGTATAAAAAAAAATACATTCTTACTAGCTCATTTTACTAGCAGGTATTACTTTTCCTCTGAGTCATCTTTGCGACCACAAATATTTACCCGTTACATTAATAATTATATTAAGTATGTAAGAGGAGAACAGCTTCAAGTTGCACATAAAGCTGCACTTATCCTACACTGAAACTTGTGAGCTGCAAACATGAAGTTTGTTTCAAGACTCTGTTACAATTACTTTGTTTGCGCTCTAAAACTTGTTAAACGCTCTAACTCTTTGTGTAATAAACAACGTTATAAAACCAGCCATATTTCAGTCGTTATTTTGAAAATATATTCTCGAACAAGTTGATTCTTTTAAAAATCGGAGACTGAGTTAAAGAAATAAATATAGATTAGAAGGTAGTTTTAAAATATCCTAGAAAAATAATTTAGAATAAACTTACCTTAAAAAGAATTCGATTGCGAACCAAATAACAACCACTGTCTCCATATAGAACAGGACGACCCCTGCTTTTGCTTCGTATTCTTCGATTGTAGAGAAGACTGACAGCGATAAACACATAAACACCATAAGAAACCTGTACACAGAAACATTTTCATTAAACGCATGTCAATTATTAATGAGACCGCTATCATTGGGGCCTATGCAGACTGGATATTTTAAGCAGCGATATTTACCTATCACAGCTTTCTGAATTGAGTTTACGATCGACCAACTTTAAACATCAGTAACTTCGTGATTTAACTGCTTTTTCTAAAGTACCTAACCTGCAAAGGTCTAGAGTACTGGCTTTTATAAGCAGATATATGATATGTTAGTTAGTATTTATTGAATTTGCATGATAAGATTGGCATCTGATTTACGTAAGCACTATTACTTCCAATTACACTTAAATAAACAACCGCTTATTCATAGTCTTATAGTTACTATTTTTGGCGCATCTTCCTAGGCTGTACAGTGTTACATTGGGAATTCAACAAAGTTTTATAATTTATCATTGACTGCACGGGATGTTAGTCTAGACATGCTTTTACTTTTTTACATTTTCTTTAGCTGATTCAGATTGATCCACACCCAAGCTTTTAATAGGATTTTGTAAATTATCTGATTTTCATAATGTTAAAAAGCATTACGAATGTAATGGCCACATCGTGTTGATGGGCCACTTCGTTAATGGGCCATCTTAAAACACATAAATCGCCACAAGCGTGCGTGTGTACTCATAGTATACAGCGGGCTTTTCATCATCGCGTCGAAATGCTTCGTTGATGTTAGTCGAAACAAATCTCCAAGATGCACAGAGATATTGTCTTACGTATTAACTAAGATAAATTTCAGGCAGAATTCAAAGAGTTTTAAAGTAAATCCAGACCCATTCATTCAGCAATATCAGTGACTAAATGCGCTGTTAAAATATCGAGCCTGTCTAGACCAACATCCTGTACCTATGGTACTGCAACTTAATAAAAACTTACACGATCATATGATATAGGACAGCTTTAACACCCCTAGGCCGTTCAAGAAAATTGTAGAACTTGGATTGGATGCGGCGGTATCGCGCGTCGCGGCGCGTGGCGCGGTAGCTGAGCGGTTTGCCAAGCAGCGACATCCGCGGCGTCGCCAGCCGGTCGCCGCCACTCTTACACTCACTGCAACCAATGACCTCACTCAACAAAGCTCAAAAGGCCCTCGCCTCAATCCTGCATGAGTCAAGACTTTGAGATGGTCCAGTTCTACCGAAGCTTTCTTTCAAATCCTAGAAATAAGTCATATTATGGAAGCACAGTTGATGAGAAATGAATGGTGGAATCACGCCTTAGCAGTAAAGCCGTAAAGGATTTATGGCCACGTTCGCTGCTATGCGTCCACCATGTTGTTATTTTATTTCAGACATTGGAATATTTAAACTATCTCTAGATTTCGCCTAGACCCAGACTAAGCTGCGACTATATCATTATCTCTACGGATCAACTATGTGAGCGTAGTCCCTAATACTCCACATCTTCATACAAATCTCAAACTATCTACCTTCAATTTCTCCGTAATTTACTTTGCGTCAACGCTTGTAGCACCTGTTGTAATTGTGGCAATTGAAAGCGCTCGCTAAAGCCACTATGTATCTCATCAACATTTCTGTTTGTCTCGGAGAATTTGAACCATAGTAGGTTTAACTAATATAAGCGACGAGTAGTATTTATCTCTGCCGAAATTTCTGTTTCAGTGCTAGTGTGATGTTGATACTTAATCAAAACATTTATATTACGTCCTAAAGAGAAAACTAATTGCATGTTACGAAACTGGTACTTTATATTATGCCTCGTGTTCTTTAACTCTGTTAAACAATACAGACGTTCATTCCCTTTGCAGCGCTAACGGCTTTTTTGCAGATACAAATTCAATAAAATCGCGTGCCGTGGAAAGTGCTTCGTTCAAAACAATTCTGCTGGCGAGGCGCTCAATGTTTGACATAACACGATGTATAATAACAAGAAATTTTCAAAAAAGGAAATGTTTCTGTTCTTGTTCTTAATTTTTTTTTTACTATGTATAAATAACAATTTCACTCCGAAAACTGACAAATAGCGGATGCCATAACAAATATTTTCTTCCTCAATAAGTAGAGAAAGAATGATTTCAGAACCAAAATTATTTTCTCGTACATATGTTTAGTGAACCATACTAGTAGCTTTGATTGTATCGTAAACGGTCGTTGGCGCGACTACAGTTGAGTTTATCAACACGACGGAAAAGCGATGAAATCGCGACGATAAACCTGCCTTCTCGCCGTTGGAGACGATCCTATCCACAAACATCGTATAACTTCGCGCTACCAACCGCTACGCGTCAGCTTTCATTTTGTGAAATTGGATAGTTGCTACCCTTCACGAAGCGTAACCTAGCATATACTTATATGCATCTATGTATCCACTTACAGTAGATTTCAGTCTGAATATTGCAAGATATTTTCAGCTGTAGTAGACGTTATTACTTCCATAAAAGATTTGCATAATTAAGTTGTGCTACGCTACGCTTCGTGCAAGTGTCACACACAGATATTACGAACAAAAACTGGCACTAATTTACTGCGTTACGATCACAATCAGCCCTATGAAGCAAGAACAAAGAAATGAGATATTCAACCCACATAATAATGATCTATAGGGAATTAGATACCGCACCCTATTAAAATTAAAATCTACTCACATTCTAATACAAAAGTAATAACAATTGGAATACTTGTTATATAAGCTTTTCGTTACCATGTTCCCCCTCGATTCCGCATTAATAAAATCAGAAGATTAAAAAATAATGTGTTAGATATACATATTCAGCCGGCCTTAATTACGAAAGGCTTCAGTCAATTTACGTAAAATATGGTGATTTTGCTCAGAAGTTTTTTTTCAACGCCATGAGATATTATGTGAATAATTTGTACTGAATGTATAATGTGACCTCGATGTCAAATTAAGCATACAAAATTAGGCACAATTTTGGGTTAAGTAAAAGCTGTTTTCGTGATGTTTTATAGCGGGAATTTATTCAAAGTGCTGGCTGAAATGTAGAGCAGCTACCTGTGTTGGTAATACACATTACAGCAAACTCTGTCGTCTTTATAATACTGGTAACATCTAAAATACATAAATCTTCATCTTAAATAGTTTCATGACGAAACTAAAGTTAACTATTGACATTATTTGGTAAGCCTAGTCTCTGAATGACATCGTAATACTTAAACAAGAAGCTACACTTTACTAAGCCGACATCAAAGTCCGCGTCAAAGTTTTCCCTTAACTCTGCTCGATGAATATAATATCATGTATACCTACGAACTTAATTACCTTTGGTGTGAAAATTAGCCTGCCTGGTAAATGAGTTTCAGTAAATATACTTGTACTACTCCTATGTGCTGTGGCACAAAGGATTCCTTTGAGGAGTCAATACGTGTGTGGGTAATTTAATGTTTATTTGCGTAAAAAACATTATGTTCATCGATAAATAGCGTAGTAACGTAACCGCGATTTAAAACTCGAACCGCAAGCATACCAACTTCTGCGGTTTTGTGTAAATAAGCAGTATTATTAATTATCTCTGTAAGGAAAACTCACGCAGAACTGAATAAAGATAAAAAATAATGCAGGTATTTGAAATATGGTGCAGTGTTACTAGCGCAATGTAATTGTTAGTAATGCAGCTTGCATCCCCGCGGATGCGTTCGCAGATGATACTAAATAAAGAATTTTTACCTTCACAGTTATAGCTCCTAAAAATTACCTCTTTTTAGTGTTCTTCTAGCCTATGAAATACTTAAGCTAGCCATTTGAAAACTCTCAGTTTTGTCAGACTAGATTTTAAACAAAATGTCTCATACAGCATTTTATTAAGAAAATATTATTACGCACCAATATTAAAGCTTTATGTGTTGAAAATCCATATTGGCAAATCTGCTAATTTGAGGTTACTGACTATTATTTTTTTGATTATGCCAGACAACTTTCGTTGAGGGGAAATAACAATAACCGCATATAGGTAGTGAGCCCATGATTGAATCTCTCAGGCAGCTGTAGCTAAGTACAATTCATTCCATACACACGGCAAGTTCGACATTACAGAATCAGAAATATTAATAACGTAGACTTTTATCTATATTGAAAATGTTTCATGTATTCTTTATCAATTGATGGCTTGCTAATTCGTTCATATGTTATCACTGCCGTTATTCACGATACATGAATATTTCCTGTGGCTATATCACTCGCTTCAGAAAAACTTATTTTTGTTGAATACGGTAGCGCAGACGATTGTATCTTAATAAACGTCTTCATTAACGTGAATTACGGGACGAAACTACATCTAGAGAGATATAAAATAAGAGATTATTTTCCGTTATACTTGGGGGAGTAGAGTTAAAGCGTAGGTAGTGATAAAACAGGCACGAGTCAATGGTTGTAATGACCTCGCGCCGGTGCTCTCCGCAGGGATCACGTTTTGATCCAATCTTATTTTTACTATCCATAAATTATATTAGATACCCACATCTTGTGCTTACCCGGAGTAATTGTTTGCAGATGGTCACATATTATTATGAGGTGATTCGAGTCACACAGTACTATTCATGGACAGTATATTGATGCATTTCGACAGGACCGTGAAGGGTGTCAACAAAAGTGCCTAAAATTAATGTATTATAGAAGTGTTCCTGGGCAAAGAGGTAAAAGTTGTAAATTTGAAATGGTTAGAATTGTGTAGAGTGTGCTCGGTGATGGCAGGCAACAGAGTAGGTTAGACAATCAAATGTTATGAACATGTTGTTTGTAAAGAAAATATATAAATAAAAGGAAGGGTTAAAACACTACTTAGCTAAATTTAAATTCAATGTTAAATTTTGGTCATTAACAGATAAAACTGTTTCTGATTTACAAAATTATTTTAAATTTCAATGTCGGATATTTACTGTAATAGTTTGTTTCGTCTCAATGGTCAATTACTCATATTTATAAGTCGGAGTTTGTTTGCACCTAAATATCTAAAACGTTAAATGCTTTACTTTCTAGTTCAAATTTATTTACATTGATTAATATTAAAATTGCCATTTATGTAGTAGTCACATAATTAGATAATTACATTTAAGTTACAAAAATCTGCTTTAAAGTTTCTTTATTGAACTAACAAGATAAAAATTTATTAGAACACTGTTTTAATAAATTTTTATGTCATCTATATTTAGAAACGATTAGATTCCTTGGATCTTTTACCGCACTTTGATATTTAATTAAACATTTTACTATAACACATTTGAAGAAAACACGAAGATCAAAGCATTGAACGTGGACAGCTACATTTTAATTTCACAAGTTTCTTTGTATCCCGGTGGTCGAAGAATCGATTGCCTCACAAACTTTTAAGTGAACGAGTAATTCTCCTAAACTAAGGAAAAGTTGGCAAGTACGGCCTGCGATTGAATGATTTCCTACATTTCTTGAGGGCCTACACTCGGGTAAAAGATTACCCAGAACAAACACCGCTCTGTTCCGATTTACTGGTTCGCGTGGATAACATTTTCATGAAATTGGAACCTCCTATCTACGATCAGTTTTCGTTTTATTCTTTGAACTGTGAAAATAGAGATGAACAGCACTTTTTCGGTGAAAGGAACATCGACAATTCTGTACCGGATCGTTCAGCGCCCACGAAATTAATTAAGTGCGAGAGTACAATAATCTAGTGTTATACAAGCTTTTGATATTTATTGTGTGTTGTTGAGATCAACTATTTACGTCTGCGAGGGAATAGTCGAGAAATAAGGTCAATATCTGTCAAATCAATCAAAGTCTGTTTGTCTTGAGTTTTCCCATAGTCTCCTACAAACAAAGATATAGTGTGAATGTGAAAAATAAACTAAATGTATTATTCCTGATTAGATTTTCCGACAAACACAACATCTGTCATCATTTATTTATTTATTTATTTATTTTTACTTTAATGGTTATTATCATGTGGTTTATTAATATATTCTTTATTTTGCAAGATACAACTAATGCCACAGACTTTCGATGATCTCATTATTAGATCAGTTAGATATTTTTGTGAACTTTTAATATACTAATGCTATTTATTTCAAAAATAAAAGTGATATTTGCATCGATTGATGTTAGCCACACTTTTATAGTATTTGTTGGATATATGTCACGTTTGTCATTGAAGCAAAGGTCGGTAAAAAGGAAGTTATAAGTTCGAATGTCTAAGTAGACCATCGGCATTTGTAAGATCGTAGAGTCCAAACTTTTTTTTTTACTTTTGATATTACACGACTGTTTATAATATTGTAATATAACCTACGCATGATGTATATAAACTACGCATAATAGTGCAAATAACACAGCCGAAAGGTTAACGATTCAAGGTAAATCACCAGATTGGGTTAAGTCTCACGGCCCGTGAATAAATCATGCATCGCGAAGCTTAAAAGTTAATTAGATTCATTAATTAGTTACCAAGTAATGCGAAGCTGCGAAAGCTTGTTGATAAATTATTGCATTTCGGTGTGATTTTATTGAATTTTAAATTTATTCATGTAACGAAATTGCAGAGTTGATTTGATTTGCATACTAGGAGTATAGGTCTCGCTATCCCTTCAACTCGTGTTAGGAGCCGGTTTGAACCCACGACCTTTCACCTTTTACTTGCAACTGTGGAGCCTTTATCATAGGAGTGCTGTGAAATTTTAGGTTTATTCAAGGGATGGACTTTTATTTTAAAATATATTTGATCTCGTCACTCATATCACATATTGTATTGTCATTAGCTAAGCTTGCCAAATTCATGTTAATTTAGCATTAAAATTTCCATAGTGCTATTTGTACGAAATTACATAGTACCAGTGAAATATTCGTTACGTGGCGGGTGTGAATTCTAATAATGCAATCACGACTATATAAATGATCTGAAAATAAACCTATAATTTTCATACATAAGTATAGCTTTTGATTGATTTTGACAAATATTATACCAAATCAAGTATCTTAAACCAAATCTCTTTAGTGAAGGTTTTTTTTTTGAGGTTTCTCGTTTTGTATAAGGAATGTTTTTATTAAGAAAAATATTTGTAATTTAAATGTTACTCTATCTTATTATTTCACGTACCTTTGTAATGATCCCTTTAATTTTAATTTATTAATTGGCATGTATTTTCTTTGTTTTCTATGTTTATCCTTGTCTAAAGATTTGTGTGGAGTGAAAATAATAGTAATGTGCTTTTATTAAGTATATGAAGTAGTTTAAATATAATATCTTATTTTCATTCATAAAGAAAACAAAAATTGGGAAGACGCAGTATATTTAATATTCATTGTTTATTAGTATATTATGTATATGTACAAACATTTTGTTAAGCTACTCTATTGAAATGCAAAATTAGTACCTATTCTAAATGTTTACAAATTCTCACATCTGCTCACGCGCACGTATACAATCCTTTCAAGTCAGTATGCAACTTCAACTAACTACAAATTATAGCAAATTAAAACTAGATGTTAGGTAAGAAGACTTGTTTTGAAGTTAAAAAGTTTTAGCTAAGGAGAAGGTGTAAAATAAACAGGTAAGTAGGATTATTTTGTCTACGTATGTCTACAATTAGAAAATAATAAAATGATGGTAATATATTACCTATGGCGTATAGCGTCCTCATGAACTCGAACACGCCTTGCCGATTTCATTTTCACCTAAACATTTGATGCCAATGTGAATAACTATAATAAATTATTCTTAACAGATGTCTGGAAATTTAAATAATTTTTGCTTTGTGGTTATTAGTATGCTCGTGTAGCAATGAAAACAAAGACATGACTTGTGGTAGTGTGTGTGTCTACGAGAGTCGCGTATGTATTGTGTTTGCACCTATCAATAGACATGTTTGTCATCTGTAAGTTTGAAAAGCAGCATTGATATGAAAATAAACAACATCACTTCAGGACGACCATTCTAAAGGCTTATAACTTTTGTTTCAGGACTGCAAGTATTACATATTCTAGACTGTTTATGGGCCTGTAAATTTATAAACTGCAAGAGTATCAATCAAAGTTTTGGAATTTTATTTGGAGCGCTTAATAACATCTGAATTGTATATGCATATCAATTTGCCACACGCGCGGCGGCGCACTATCGTTTGCCACCAACATAATTTAATCACGTAATGTTATGCGAAAAATCTGTTCGACAATACCACCTACGTTTAATAGAAAACTATCGATCCAAGTACAGAGGGGTACTTCGAACGCCATTAAAATCGAAGTCATCGTCAGCAATTATGTACAAAGGCACTAAGCAATACGATATCGAACAGACATGCTATTTATTTAATTTTATAATCGACCCACTTAGTCTAGTCAACGGACAATCGGCCGACTAAAAGAAAGTCGTGCACAAATCGAAACAAACAGGCATTAGTTACGTACCTTAAAATTCACAGCCAATCTAAACAACTGAAAACTGACATCCATAAATATTTACATTCCGGGTGTCGTGAGACGTGTAATAGCGTGCGTTTTGGTGGTGGCGCTATAGACGGTCGTGTGGCGGTAGCGCGGCGGCTGCGGACGCGCGGCACGTGCGGACCGGCGTGGCGGCGGCGCCGGCATACTACCCGGAGAGCCAGCTCGGCCGCGATGGCAGGGCGCGGGACGCGGACGCCGACTGACGCCGCGCCGCCACCACCGCCACCGCCTCGCCCTCGCCGCCGCGCCCGCCGACGCCTGGCGTCCACCGCACTCCTCTAATTCTAATTGTTGGCCACCTCTGACGATTCAGGTCATCGTACCTGCATGTGAATTCTTACCTAAACGGAAAAACCGATTCGAGTTTGCATATTTTATATTGCGATTCAATTCATACCCAGATTACCCACCTACAGTTTCATAAAAAGTTAGTAGCGAATAACTAAGGCAGGTGGATTTTTTATTTAGAAGCAAGGGTCCGCCAAACAATTGGAAGAACATTTTTCGTCTTCTTTGGACAGTGCTATACAGGGTGTAAATGACATCGTGACGAATGCGCTCACCAGCGATTATGTACATGATTATGATGGTGCAAAAAAAATCACCAGAAAATTTACACATCGTAAATCGTTTTCTAAAAAAAATATTAGACGTCACAAAAAATCACAAATGTTTGAGAATAAGCTTGTGAAAACCCTTTCCATTGATTAACAACATAATTTAGCAGCTCTAGGTGTGAACACTTTTTATTGCAAAAATCTGTAAGTGTGTTTTTTTTTTATTGCAGATGTATTAGGATAATCGATAACGTTACTCTTCCAAAATCAGTCAGAAAAATGTGCGAAAAATAAAAATCTCGGCAAAGTAGTAAAAAGTATAAGAAAATAAACAATCGCATATTATGTTACGAGGTTCGATGTCTAAGGTCTAAAAAATGTGTTAATACAAAAGGGTAATCTCACGGGACAGGACCCCGTTCTGATGTGTGGGCTACTTACTATCTAAGATATTGCAGTGTTGCTGAGTTGTAGGTGTGAGATGTACGTCATTATTACCAGCATTATCCACCGCGAAAATGCTTTTGTGAAGTTATTTCATTGAAATAGAAAAAAAGATTGGTTTGCTTTTCCAAATTGTTTTCATATTCATCAAAACTCGAAACTAACAGGTTACGGTTGTACCATTTGAGTCTGTTATAAAAACACGGCAATATTATTGTAAAGGCGCGTTTTAATAATAACATAGTTGAATATTTTAGTCTGAACTTTCGCATAACTGTGAACAATGCCTGAGTTTCAGCTAGCATAGTTATTGTATCTATATAAATAGACTTATTGCAATATTGCTGCAGTGCTTCATTAAGCGAACAGCTCCTACATTTTGACTGTTAGGTATTGACTGTATACTAGAATACTTTTTTTGTTATTTCGAATAAAAAACAAACGATAATGATTTAGCGTATTTTGGGACTATTTTATAATTATTTCGTGTTTCTAAGTTCTTTAATAAATAATTTATTAGGTGATTCACCCAAATTACATTTTAATAGGTAACGCGTGTGCTTGAGAAATGTTATTCTGTGGACCAACACCAAGCACATTGTAGACACCGTAACGTAAATTTGACTTTCGTAATATATATTATTATAATGATTTTGCATCCAACGACAAAAGGCCAAACATAAAAGAACCTTTGTAACGAGGTTAAGGAAAATAATAACGTCGATATATTGTACTCAAGGCACAACGTCTCACTTATGGAGATTCAATTTAACGCCAGATTCCTCCAAAAGCGGCTTAAGTCTCATTTTGTACCTTTTATTACAGCCTTGTTTTTAACTTTCTTTTATACGTGTTCTTGGTTAATGTCGTTAAACTTTGTATAAGCACGTAATAAAACAGGTTCGCTAACGATAGCTTTTATGTCATAGTTTGATACAGTAAATTACGTTATGACTTTTTGTACGGACAGATATCACTTAAAAGAATAGATTTAACATGTCAATAGGTTGGTTATCTATCTTTAAGTATGTAATGGAAACGAATGGTCTGAATTTTACCTTGTGTCATAATTGTGGCATTTGGCAGGTGATTATGATACTAATGATAGTATTAATATATGTAGTACCCGCCAAATGGTCTGATAACTAGCTTGCAGTTTAGAACCCCGGAATGGAAATATCTAGGGAACTCAAATATGATGCGTTTGTAGTATTAGTTCGTCGAGTTTGGACGCACTGAGAGAATATGTTATAAAGGAGTCATGTGTGAAGTAGAAAATAAACCTTGCGTTCTCTGAATTCATGTCAGTTTGGTAGGGTAAGCTTCTCAAATTACTGTTACAGCAAACAAAAATATTTTTTTCTAATAACGTTTTAGTAATCCCTCGGTGTTGCGAGACATCTGCAATTATTATGGCCATGATTCTTGCCAAAAATATTGGCGATACCTAGTTCCTTTATATATGGTTCTTACCACGTATGCCTACCTACTATGCAAATGCTTTTACCACAAAATCTGACTTTTTTTTGGCAACGTAAAAATCACTCTGATGAACATAAAATTCATACCTACCTAAGTAACTTGATAAAGTGTTACAGAACTTTCGTACCCTTGTTTTGCAAGAGTGGTACTAAAAATTCAGTGTGTAATGAGAGCAAATGACGGTTGATTGCCATTGCCATGAATTAATCGTGTCTGTTTGCAAGAGGGTGCCAGCTCTGCCCATTACGACTCAAGCCGCACTGCGTTAAGCCTATTCTTAGTGACGTAAGTGGTGGACTATTGTGATTTTCTTGAAAGGAGTAAGTACGACATTTTTTTCCATTATCTGAATCTTAAATAGAGCTTTTACTCCCGTGTTCCTACTGAGCCGGCTTAAACAAAAAATCAGGGTAGAACGTGCATGGTGAATGGCATAACATTGCAGTTCTAGATCTAGATATTATTTTATGTTTAGGTCACCTGCAATAGTCATTGCTCAAGAGGTTTCATCTTAGTGAATCATACTATCCTGGGAAGAATATAATGGACTGTTTTGCTTGAGGTAATTTCTTGTGAATAAAACATACTTTTTATGTAAAAATGACCTAATTTGCCTACCATCCACTTTTTATTAGGTACTATTATTACAATATTTTTTCCGCTTTCTTCCATTTTGTTATGTCCCTTGACAACCATTTTAGATTAAATGGCTGGCGTGGCAACAAACGGTAAGAAAATTCATAAAAAAGGACTTTCTAAGAACTTCAAGCATGATTCTTATTATTCATGATACTGTGATTATGACGACGCGTCTTATTTTATTTAAAACATCGCAAATGAGATCTTAATTTTTAAACAGCTTTGTAATCATTCGTAGGCTCATTTTAAGAATTCCCGTGTACCTGTGTGCTAACAAGTGGTGTTATTATTACACTATCGGTGGACTTTTTCATTTATAGATAATGTAATCTTTAGAATACTAAATGTCTCCAATTTCACGTACATAGACGTTTCATTTAATACTGAGGAGAAAATTGAGTTAGAATGTTGGTTGCCACCGGTACGATAAGCCAACCACCAATAAGTTTTCTGTAAACCGATATAAAAAGGCTGACCACCGAAATGATATGCTTATTCACTGAAATGATAGGTATGCTTATACACCGATATAGTAAATTTTCCCACCTTTGAACCATTGTTTCCTCAATAACTTGGTCATATTCTAATAATCTGCCTAACAAGTGTCTTCGATCAAATGTTGTCCTCTTTAAGATAAAAAGATTCATAACATTATGGAGTCTAAAACATCTTTTATATTAATAATATTATTAAAACCGACGTAAGGTGAAGACATTATTATTGAAAATACGGGTTACTCACGTTACTTTAGCCGGGATATGCCGACTAGTTTCGAATCTGACAGTGCTAGACGTCGCGCGGAGGTGACGACACGCGAATAACAGCCCAGTTGATGAATCTACGTATTAGATTCGAAACTAGTCGGCATATCCCGGCTAAAGTAACGTGAGTAACCCGTATTTTCAATAATAATATCTTTTATATTATTTCTAAATATGCTATTTATTATGATCATACTACGAAATAGAGTAGGTTGTTAACATAATTTAATTACATGTATTAAAATATAAACCCTATTTTTTTTTCATACTAAATGTTTGTACTAAAATTCAATGCGATATTCTTATTTTCAAATACATATTTTATTTTAGCGAAGATATAAAAAAGTAATTAGGGAAATTCACCCAGAGGATAATTGTTTAATACAGATAGTAAACTACGGAACCCTATTGCGCAGGGTCCGACCCGCACATGACCGGCTTTTATAATATTTATAATTAAATCGTTGTAGTCTACTAAATAAAACATCAAAAGTGATAGAGGTTTACATGCAGCTGAATGCGAGAGTACAATTTACTAGTAAGTTATAGGTACGGGTATACTCTCGAAGCTTGGTCAGCAGTTTTATAGGCTGTAGTTTTTCTATCTCAAACATGCTTTTTTTGTGTTCCGACGAGTTCAATCAAAGAAAATCATTTTTTTTTTAAATGAACATTATAATATATAACCTGTTTGTTTGTTTGCTCCTAAGTCACAGTGGGCACACAATTGCTTATTCTAAAAATATTTTTTAGGCTCACATACTTCAGGGTATAAAATTAACTTAAATTTTAAAACTTTTATAGTAACTAGACTAAGTACGAAAGAAAATATTTTTGAAACTATTAGACTAGATAATTAACTAGAAACAAGAGTAATTTGGTAATAGATTGCTTAAAATCGTTGTTGAAACAAATAACAATATTTCACTGAACAATTTAGTCGAGTCATAATTATAGAAATGGGTGTATGACGCATTTATTACGTATTTTTACTCGTGGTCATTCAAAATAGATATTTTCATAATGTCTGTAGTGAATAGTACGCCCAAATAGTATGTTTACATATGATACACCAATATTATCTATTTATACTCACTCAGTGTAGGTAGGTAAATATTTTGAAGTGTGTTAAAAAGCTTAGTTATTGAATATTTAAAATGATAATTAATATTATGTGTAATTTATATTGTTAGGTTATGCAGTAATTATAGTTTTTGTAAACTGAATACGGCAGATGCAAATACGGGCGTATGATCACAAATTATTGCAGTTTAAATGTGAATAAAATGTATCAAAATGGTAAAACAACAAGCTTACTTACTGTAAAAGTTTTAAAATTTAAGTTAATTTTATACTCTGAAGTATGTGAGCTTAAAATATATGTTGAATACTAAATTCACTGCCCACTGTGACTTGGAAGCAAACAAACAGGTCATATAATGTTTATTAGATTGGTTAGTGGGGTGCCGATAATTACGAAATGGCGGCATAAAACAAATCGTAACAACTTCTAACACTGCAATCCATTGATAGCGTCGATCTTGTCGACATTTACGTAGTAATAATGTTTTCTTTGATTGAACTCGTCGGAAGACAAAAGAAGAATGTTTGAGATGGAAAAACTACTGCCACCAATACTGCTGGCCAAGCTGCGCGAGTATAACCGTACCTACTATAAACGAGGAAGTTGTACTCTCGCATTAAAAGCTGTCAAAATCCATACATTTCTAAACTTTGACGTGAATTTTGCGAAGTGGGAATAATGCTATTTTAAACTTATAGTTCTCTCTAGTTAAATGCATGCTCTCTGCTGCAAATAGCGTCAAAGAAGATGTATGAAGATATATTCAGACAAGACAATGTCTGTCGGGTCAGCTAGTTATAATATTAATGTGTAACACATTTTACACAAGGTTGTAGTATAAAAGGCTCATCCTGAAATATTTTGAGTCTTGTGACAAAATATGGAGCACGATGTCCATGAACCGTATCCTGTAAAGGAGCTATAACTTGCAAGTCCGCCGGCGTATAACGCGTTACAACGATTAACTTAATTGGTATCAGGTAAACAGTACGCTCGTTACAAACATCCGTTTTAAAACTGGTCATGAGAAAGTTTTCTTTTTATACGTCGTATGTAGCGAATGAACTTATAGTCCACCTGATGGTAAGTGGTAACTATAGCCCATGAACATCAACAATCCACAAAAGAAGATTATAGATGCGTCGTCGCTCCATCGGAGGTCTATGGTGTTATTCCTTAAGTGCCAGTAATTTCAGGGCCCGATGCCAACACTAAACCGGAACATAGTAGTGTAGCACTACTATTTGGCGGTTGTTAAAAGGTGGTGCTGCCGCCCTTTAACTCGTTCACAAGAGCTCTACCACCATTGCCATACCATCCGTTATTCCTGAGTAGCTAAAGTCGTTGTCTTAGTGAGTTATATCATTTGAAAATGTATGACCATTTTCAAATGATATAACAAATGTGATTTACTTATAAATACACTTTACTAAGTTAAACATCTTGTGAGACAAAAACAGATAAAAGCACAACTAATGAAAAACATCAGCTGCAGCTCCTCGGCGTCTCCGAGAATATAAAGTAGTGACATTTTATATTGCAAACATGAGTGCTCTACTTAACCATTTGTATGTTGTTAATAATAAAATTAACGACTCCAATCTGCAACCAGTAAGAAGCACAAGCTCCGCAGACTATTTGGCGCCAGAATGAAGTAAGGCAGTGTAACGTTTTCCTTTTCAGTTGGTTCATGGAAACTAAAACTAAACCAACTAATAAAAAGGTATCGGTTTCCCTACGTTGCAATGCAAAATGGCTCGCGGTGGCTTTGGGTTTAAATCGCCTTCAATAATGGAGATTATTATCGATTCGCTGCGTTTGAATGTAGCGGGAAAGGGAATTATAGATTTATGAGGGTTTTATATCGCCTGAACCGCTATGCAAAATTCCACCGGTAATATCTTTGGGTACGGGAATTTGCATAAGTCACCCAATTTTTCATAAATTATTGAACCAGTTTGTTTTTTTATGAGGAACGAATATCTTAACCAGAATACGCTTATGAAATCTTGAATCTTGATATATCATGAAGAATATTATTTACCTATGTTTTTTATATTATTCGAAGATCAATATTTGTTTACCACCTTTTGTTCAGATTCTTATACCTGAGATTCAACTTAATGCAATTCCACGAGCGTATTTCATCGATGGAATCACACGAAATTTGAATTTCTTTCAATAAAATATTAACCGTATTTATATGAGGATAAAGTTACACTATATTTTCGAAACCAACCGTTTCCCTAACATAATCGCACCTCAGGCACCGGTCTAATCGGCAGTCTATGTCAGCATTCTAGTATCTGGGCATCTCTTCGGTCCGTATTAGAAATGGCATGCTTAGCATTTAATTTATTTCTGCAAAATTCGGCGCAATTTCTATATCGATTGCTAAAACAGTAAAACTCCACTAAAACACGTACGACATATAAATGGGATGTTGCTCGGCGTTATAAAATTAAATTTCCCAATATATGTATATATAAATAATATTATTTGTTTTGAACAGGCAAGAATAGGATGTCGTAAAATAGGATGTATTCATAGTTCAAGACAGGAAAGAGTATATCGGGGGTCAGCTAGTTTAATAAATAAATTTGTTTACTCAGTTATAGCAATTTTATCATATAAATTAATAGTTATAATATAGTTTGATATCTTAATAACTTGTCACAATACCTCGATGAAATGTGAAGCATTAAAGCCTCAAAAGCGATGGTGTTGTGCACGGATCCAATACCGTCGAACCAATACACAGAACTAAATATATGAAAATAAAATGTTGAATAAGAAATCAAGTTCTCTCGATGTTCCCTAAATTCCGTTGTGTTTTATAAGATTTACTCTTGATATTAATTGTAACTCTTTATTAAGTTTAATAACTTAATCTAAACTTAATAAGTCACTGTCAGAAGGCCTCGTACCCAAAATGCTGGCAGCATTACCGCGTTGTATTGCGATACTAATGGGGCGGATTTTCTGAACGTGTACAATTATTTTGTCGTAGAAAATGTAGAGACGCTTGTAGAGTGACGTGGTCGTAGATCGTTCCGGACCTGCGCACGCGCTTGTTTCAAAATATAAGCCAGTGATGTCACAGTGGTTACTTTTATTGTAATTGGCTGAATGTTGGAATGTTGCATATTTTTTTATGCATATCAATTGTTACTGACTTTCTTCCAATAAATAAATACATTCATTAAAAAACGTAAATCTACCAATCTCTGCATAAAATTACGTTAAACTATGGCAATCTATTTTTACTTTATTATGCCACAAGTGGTTCAGTCAGTCAGATATCTACAATACCATAAACACTTGATATAGATGTCGGTTATCAATAACACTATTGGATACTTCATACGTGTAAAGCATTGCATTTTAAAACTCAAATAGTACTTTAGCATGACACGTTTAGTAAAATAGCTTACAGTGGTCTCACTTAATAAATATCTATAAAATATCGTGTTGCTTCACCGGAGGGCTACGGTGTTAAGCCTCATGTGCCAGTAATTTTAGGTTCTGATCTCACCGATACCACAAATGTTTTCGACATTATGCTTCCTGTGTATTATTCTGCATACTTTAGTAGATCACGTGATGACAAATCAAAAGAAAATACTATGGTGAAAATAAGCTCTTCAATAACGAAAGAAGTTAAGTATAAGTGGTGGGATTTATTCTTCGATAAATTTGTTCATAAGCAAATTATTATTTTATACTGTACCTAGAGAAGACAAACCTCTAAAGGCGCACATACCACGACGTGTGGGAGGCAAACCTAGCTAGTTGTAACAATTTTGATACAATGTGTAACATTAAATATTGTTACGAATACTCAAATCGAATCCGCAACGTTACTTAACAGGCGAATACTCGCCGGTCTAGGAGCAAGCTTTTCAGCAGCAAATAAATTAAAAAAAAACTGAGCCGAGCAGGTAATATCTATGATTACCTAACCTAAATAGAACCACGTTTCATTACGATAAGTAGCTGCAAGATAGCACGATTCCTCTTTAGTATACATACATTGCCGACCGACAGAAAACAGAGCTTTTTAATTGGCTTCCACTAATACTCCTTATAAGATGATTGAGGGCACGCCGCCGCCGCTCCTGTGCTAGCAAGACGAGGAAAATGAACGAGGCATTGTATTTTCTTGCTCCTTAAAATTAATTAGGATCTGAATTGGACCATTCATCATTGTAATTTTGTCAAGTAAAATCTAACGGGAATTAACGTGATCATGCATTATTTACCTTTTAGCCGCATATTTACCTTGGCCGTGGTCGCAAACAGTCTGCTTGCGACCACGGCCAGTGTAATCTGTCTGCCGAAACGTCAAGCCTAAAAGGTAAATGCATAATCGCATTAATTCCCGTTAGATTTTACTAATCATGCAACGCGTAAGTATAGTAGTTTTGTCAATCAGATATATACCTAACATGTCCTTTCAAACTTTAAATAACAAATAACATCACTTAATAATCCATTTGCGATTCAATGCGATGCGTGGTAATAAATACGAGAGATACGTTGAAGAACGACCTACACCAATACGCTTGTCGGATAAAACCTTTACTACTTATAGAAAGTAAAATACGTTCATTAAAATAAATTGATAGGGCTTTGTGAACATAGTTGATCAAGGCTATGATTCTTTAGTTAACATTTAAAATATTTTTATTTTTTTTGTAAATGTAACGTCTCACGTCAACGTCATCTGTTTTCATGTCTCTAATGTGGAACAATGACGTTAAGTAATTTGCTTTCCGGATGAAAGGTATTTTATATTAAGTCAAATACATTGTAAATATATTTACAACGTATTTGACATGTGGTATACATAGGATGTCCTAAAACTCAACTGTAATCGGGCAACTGGAGAAAGGTCCTGTTATAAGAAGCTTCAAAAAAATCGAAATGACTTCATTTCTTTTTTAAAATAAGTAGTTAATTTTAATAAAAGTGGCTAAGCTTTTTGTGTTTTTGAGGATTTCAATACTGTTTCAGCATAACAAACAATTACGTTATTTATTTCCAAAAAAATCATTGTATGATAAATAGTTAAAGAAAAAAAAATGCAAATATCAAATTAATTGCCAATTTTCAGTTTTTGACTTTGTCCTGTACAAAAAAGGTAATAAATTGAGCTGTCAAGTTTTGTCAAAATTTGGCGCAATTTATTAAGATTCCAAAATGTTATAACATGCAAAGGTTTTGTCAGAAAAACATACTTCTTGATTTTTCCGGTTTGTGACACATTTTAAAATAGGGTCATCCAAATAAACGTTTTCTAACAAATAGGCAAAAAATGCAGTCAATTGAGCTAAATAAGTAATAATAAACTTCCAATTACTAGAAACTGTAATTAATTCTACTTTTTAGTCAGGTTAAGCAACGCTTACCTTGGTAGGTCCTGGGATGGGCTACCATTAATTCTACGTATTACATTTTGGAGCTCGATTTTTGTCTCTCTGATTTTGGTATATATATGGGTTAATTTTGAATACTACAAAATATTAGCCCATTACGGAGCCTCTACGGCGTAGTCACCGTAACAGTTACGTAGCAACTCGCGTAGGTTTCTACGCAAACTACTACGGTTGATAACACAACTTTACTGGACTAATTATTTTTATGGTCTAATAGAATTATAGTACTCTTATACAAACACTTAATTACAGACTAAATTAAACCTGGAAGGTGTATTACCTAGGAGCACGCCAACATACAATATTGTTGTATCATAAAGTTGCTCCGGTGTTCTTTTTTAACCGACTTCCCAAAAAGGAGGAGGTTCTCAATTCGGCCGGTATGTTTTTTTCTATGTATGTACATCGATTACGTCGCGGTTAATGGACCGATTCGCGTGATTTTTGTTCGACGCGAAATAGCTGCCAGGTGGACCCATAAAAATTTATTTCAGTTTGGTCTAGTAGTTTTTATTTTATAAGCATTATTAGTAATTGAAGTCGGTTTTTTTATTGGAAAATTATTGTTTCAGTAAGTCAAGTTATGGTTCCGTTTAGATTATTTTCTACAGGTATAATTTGCCCTTTACGATCAAACATGTGATTATATATAGAGCTGAGCACAATTTATTTCTCAGCCTTGAATTATCTCCGAGTTCTACTTTAACTTTTTATTTCACAATATACTCCCAGCTTTGAACCACGAAGTCCTAATTCAGGAATCCACGGCAGTAAAACATTTTATTTTACTAGTACAGTGAAACATGCATGCTTCTGGTACCTTAAGCAAACTTCTCTAAAATTTATGAACCCCGAAAAGGATAGTAAAATCTTCAAAACATTTGGCGTTAAAGTATACATTTATTTAATGTCGTAAAGTAGCAGGTACATGTTTTATGTAACCCTTTTTAGTCCAATTTATATTAGCTCTTAAACGTAGGTATATATATTCAAACAAGTATCTGTTAAAAACTGGAATGACTTGTCTGTGACTCATTTAACAAAGCCATGAAGGCTACTTCGATATCTAAAGAATATTGTGAAAGTTTGATGCAGAATTATGTCCATTGAATACACATTTATTACATCGTACATGATTTTTAACTCTAAAGGTGCTCCCACACCGCGCAAGCATTCGCCAGTAACGTTACATTTGAATCTACTTACGCAAACAGGAACCAATCACAAAATCACAGTTGTAATAAAAAATCATTTTTTTCTTAATTTTGTATACGTTTTAATTATCCAGGTCCCAGTTTAGGACGTCAGGCGGCAATCGGGTGGTAGGGTAAGGAAATTTTAAAAAAATATTGATTTATTTTTTTTTAAATTTCCCGTGGCTTTCTTTTTATTCCTATTACTAGAGAATATTATCATCATCTTGATTATTTTAAAATGCCCATTATTTTTCAAATATGAACTTTTGGTATTTAATGAATTAGTTTCTGTTTGCTTAAGTAGGTCCATTAATAGTCTAAGAGGCAGCGAACCTTCTGACATACCCGCCTGCCACAAGACTGGGGCTTGTTTAAGTGGTGATTTATTATCAGCATTGGTTCATCGCCGCGCATTCTTATTCATCAAGTTGTATCGTTAGATAACAGTCGGTCCGCGAGCTCCTACAGAGCAAGCATTTCAGGGTGCGCACTGGGATGCTCGGTTCGCCTCGCACACGCCCGTGTATATTATTCGACTCGTCACATTACACTATTACAGCCAGTATGGGAGCGCCTCTAGGGCTTAAAATCAAATTGAGTGAAATTGGATAATATTATAGTTTATTTAATTAATTGAGCAGATTTAATAGATGCCGCTAACTTCAACTATCCCTAAAACCCCAATGGCACTCGCATTCACGTTGTCGATTTCACGCCTCAACGGATGCTGAATTTATTGGGCTAAATTAATTGGGGAATTTTTGGCTCTTAATAACACGGAGGTATGGTTACATTATTCCGAGTAATCTGAGTTTAGGTGCATTGATTTGCAATTTGAGTTCGTGCTTTATCGCAGTTTTTTTTAAGTGTTATAGTAAGTCAATGCATTCAAAAGCCATATATCCCATCCCACTCTCACACGTGGTTCAGAGCAAACTCGCTACTTTTACTAATAGGTAACTAATACGGCGCGCGCGTAGGCGTTGATGTAAGCAAATCAGTCAGGGCGCTCAATGTTTACAAACATAAGCCGTAAACGTGTACCACTTCAATACCAGCGGTAACTACGCCATCACATCTGACAGTTATTACTTAACGACTTAAAATAATTCACAACGGAATTGACTATTCAAATTTTGCAAAACTCCTTTACTAAGTAGCATTAAAATAAAATAAGTAGGTATATACCTACCTAGATTATCTACCTGATTTAAATTTGACATTATAATCATAAGATAGGCATATAATACTTAGGGACAGTTTCTGAGGTTTCAGATAGATCTTATCCGACCCAAAAATATAACCTGACCAAATTTAAAAGTGACACAAGGTAGTCTTGAAAAAGAGTACAGCTATCACTTTCATTTGTGTGTGTTAGATGCTCACCCTGCTAGTATAAGGTTTATCTAACACCTGTGAAAAAGGCTTCGTATTTTAAGACTAAGTTGGTATTCTATAATTTCTCGTACTTAGGTAGGTAGGTAGTTACTCTGTGTGCAAAAAGTAACTGATTTTTTAACTGAATTAAATTTCTTTTATTATCGTTCCTTCTGAAAGATTTAAGTCACCAAATTGTCATAGCTATTCCAAACAAAGGGCACATTTCGTCATTTCCCATGTCGGCACTAGTCCCACACGCGTGTATCCTCGGCATAGCTAATATTGTTGACAGGCTGTCCATCAATGGCGCATTCGATTTGCGTATTGCTGAGTCCGCTCAGCCACACGCCGCCGTATTCCAATTTGTATACATCCGATGGGACGTTCATCCATCATAAATAGTTAGGTTAGTGGTGTACAGTTTGCTGCACAATTTGATGATATTTAGTAGCAAGCTCGTTTGGATATAGGCTCCTTTAAGGGTAATACTGTGTGTGAAACCGAAAACATATCGCACTGGGCCCCGTGTCTCTTAATGAGGTTTTTTACCGGCGAGGCGAGGAGTGGATGTACAGGGTGTGAATTAAAAACATGCTGCACCTTTTACACCGCGCCGTCATCTAGCTAGTGATGTAAAACGTAAAAAAAAACCGACTTCAAAAAGTAGGTAAACTAAAAAGCATAAAATAAATTTACTTCGCACAAATAATACGTTTTTACATTTAGTTAAATAGAAATTATTAAATAATTATTTTATAATTCTGAAGTCGGTGCCAATAGCGGTCCTCCTTTTTTTGAAGTCGGTTAAAAAGTAAATAAATATTATTTTCAATAAGCAATAAATTTCTACGCTAAGCAAATTTTGTATAATTTATTAAAATAAATATCTATAAATATTGCACTAACAAGTATTTTAAATCCCGCCGGCTTGAGCCAGCTCACGACGTCACACTTAGAACTGATTAAATACTCTATTTTTAACGCAATAAAGTTCAATATATACCTACCTACTCTAGTACGTTTTTTTTTCAGACTTATAGTGCGGGTGTCTCAAAAGTTGCGTAAAAATATAAGCTTTCAGACTGTTATTTTTTTGTTTTACATTTGATATACTTTTCAGCCCTTTACTAAAAGTTCAAAATTTGCATAAATTGAAAGAATAAAATATGGTTTCAAAATAAGATTATTAACTAAATAAAACTCACACGGGTGGGTTGGTTGTATTCTACGTACGCGAAGGTATTATCAAAACCATAAATATTATAATGTATCTACACACCCAGAAAATTTGGTATTATGCAGAAAATTAATTTTGTACGATGAAGCTGTCTATTAGACTGAAACAAGAACAAATAAAAAAACATTTTGATAGTGATTTGAATTTTTTCCAATTTCGTTAATAATATTATTAACTAAATAAAACTCACACGGGTGGGTTGGTTGTATTCTACGTACGCGTAGGTATTATCAAACCATCAATATTGTTATGTATTATATCTATTATTATTTATTTTATCTTTTCCGTGGAGGGCTTAATGATATTACGAATATATTTTTTTGTATGTTTTCTGTGCTGTAATTTGCGGTATTTTCGTACTATATAGTACGAAAATACCGCAAATTATTATATATTTAAACCCACAATTATTATAAAAAAAAAATGAAAATCGACACATCTTAACTGGCACAACATGGTATTCTGCAATCATATAATAATATCAGTAATATCACTGACCCACGTATAACTGACCAGTCGAAATAAACGAAGTGAAGTGATAGATAAGTTCAATAAAGTTCACTCTCGTAAAAGCTGGCATTCCCTCGGCAGTATCGGCAAATGTGATCATCGCATTTACTTGTTAAGCTGCCATTAAGTCCACCCATCTGTGAAGCCATTGGGCCGTCTTTTATAAAATCTGCATAAGCCGAGATCATACTTTTGGAAAGGCAATAGGATAAAAACGTCTGTTCACAGTTAGGTTCTTATCCGTAAAATAATAACTTTTCTACGACTGGATAGCGGAGTGGGTAGCGACGCCGAGGTCACGGGTTCGTTTCCCGCTTAAGGCAAATCTTTGTGTGCATGAACATGGGGATTTGTCTTAGTCTGGGTGTTTCTATGTATAATAAGTATGTATTTACAAAAAGAAAAGTATACCTATATGTTAGTATCAATTATTCTAGTACCCATAGTACAAGCTCTGCTTAGTTTGGGACTAGATGGCGTTGTGTGTAAGTTGTGAAATATTTATTTATTTTACTAAGAAACAGTTGAAAAAGATATGGGACCGGCAGGATATCTTTTTCAACTGTTTCTTAGTATAATTTGCTAAGCATAGCTAAATGCTATAAAAATAATCAATTAGAAATTTATTTATTTCTTCGTATCGTCACATTCGTACCAGTCACGGCCAATAAAAAAGCAAACACACATGTGCAATGTGAATATGTCCGGCGATTTACCAACCCAAGCATTCACGGTTTTCTATTGTTTCGCATATTTTTTTCCTTTGGCATAATGATAGTTAATTATATTTTGGCAGACTATTTTAATAATATCCTAAATCAACAAAATACTTTTCGTATGTAAAATAAACAAATGGCGGTTGAGCCGCCGCACTATAACCTATTTTTACACGATGATATTCAATTTTATTTTGATGTTTATTAGGCGAAAGACCATTATGCGTAATAAGTATTATGCGAAGAAAAACATTATGCCAAATAACATTTTACAAAATGCTATCATTTTATACCAAGTGAAGTAGTATCCCAAAAAACAATTATACTTACCACATGATTATTATACGAAAAGAAAATATGCGTACCGTATTTTAAACTAAATTATGCGATAAAAAGGGATCCCAACTTTCACGGTTAGGTACAGTCAGCCAAAAAAGTAGAACTCCTATTTTACGCATTAAAAATAATGAACATATCGATTACTATTAATTAGTTTTGATTCAACCATTCATGAAATTATTACGATTTTCAGAATAAAGCTTGACTTTGAAAATTTGTTTGTATGTAGCTTCTTCTGTTGCTGACAGTCAGGGCCGTCTTAAGTCTATTCTGCGCCGGGGTGCGGGACTCAGCCTGCGCCCTCGTTTTTTTTACTTTTAGTGTAGTAATGCGGTATGACAAGCGCCGAAAGCGTTATAAAAAAAAATATTATTGTTGATGACTATTTTTTTTTTGCTTGCGCATACATATTTGTCGTAAGTAACTTGTATATAAAACTGCAATGGCGTTAAATTCAATTAAATATCCAAAAATTCAGCGCTCGAAAGGCGCCCCCGGGCGCTCGTCGCCCGGGTGCACCGCACCCCTTGCTCCCTCTGGTAAAGACGGCTCTGCTGACTGTACCTAATAGATATCTGCCTATAGTTTTTCATGGTATATGTTAAGTTTTACAACACAATAGAAATAAAGTTCCAGCAGCCTTGTTGGTGTTAGCGTTTTGCGCCTTTCACCGCTAAGTCTCGGGTTCGATTCCCGGGTCGAGCAAAACTGTTGGTTGGCTTTTTTTTGTCAGGCAATTTTCAATGGCAGCACAGTGCCGGGCTGTGCTGTGCCAGTGGATGGCGATAGGCTCACCCCCTTTTACATGGGACCTAAACATAATAGGTAAAAAGTGGGTGTTAATCACCTCTGCCACACCCTTCAGGGAAATTTAGACATGATGTCATATGTTATGTTAGAAATAAAGATAATATTCTCATTAATCATACACACATTCACTCAGGAAATGGCTTATTGAAGAATCTTATTATTCGCTCGATGAGTTTGTAAAGAAAAATGCCTGTCGATCTTACAAATTTAAAAATGATCTTTAAGTTTCATTTTATTATATGGTTTATTTTGGTTTTAGTTGGTTATTTCTTATATGTTTTTTTATTTTTCATTTTATTAATTATATTTGTCCTTGAATTTAGTGTTATTTCAATTTAATTGCTGTTATTTCGTTGTGTTTTAGATATAAGTAATTGTTAGTAATAAAAAGATTACCTACAGTTTGTAGCTTTTATTACTCACCATTATATTTGTATGCTGTTTAATGGCTGAATATGCTAGAGTATACTATTGTACCATCTTAATGTACCATATTTTTGGCAAATAAAATATTTCATTTCATTTCACACATATAGATACTGGGTGTAAATTACATCGTAACAAAGCTGCTTACCAATCATTCAATAACATGATTCAGATACTCAGTACATCATCGTTCAGATTGCATGGTCACTCTTTAATTCAGTCTCATCTCTTCTCATCACATGTCTACATCAAATAATACTAACTCCCATTCGCGACTCGGCCTGCGTGGTAGCTACGTGGATAAAAGTAGGCCTATGTTTTTTTTAGGGTCTGAACTATTTCTACACCAATATTAATATTGGTTGGTCCAGTGTTTCAGCGCCTATTGATTGCGGACAAACAAACAAACTGAAATATATTTCTTCTTTGTAATATAATATAGTAGATATAGATAATTTAAAAAAACTTAGACTTACCCACTTGGTGTTATGAGCATGACGAAAAATAGGCACTTTATTAAAGTCACGTCTATAGTAACTAAGAATGTTTTTAAGTAATGATATTCTTTGTAGGACGTTAGCTAAGCCGGAGCACATTAACTAATAAGTTGTTAACCGTAGATAATACACGCAGCTCCCTTTGGGCATCGCGTTGCGTGAGCGCGCTGGTCTTTGGGGAGTTTAAACGTCTGCTGTGCGTAGTCATGACGCACAGCATATATGAACACGACACGTAACGTCCTATTTAGGAGCCATATGAGGTACAGTGGGCCAACAAGTTAGCTATGCAGGGCAAAAACTTCTATGTCATAGTAAAGACTTACTACACCAGTTATGGATAAGTGAGTTATATATCTAAATAGTGGGTATATTACACTAATTAAATATGGAATTCACACATGCATATCTTTTGCAGTCAGTTTTCACTGTCTTTTTAGTTTTTGCCCTGCATCCCTTATTGCTTGGCCCACTGTACATGTCGTAATTAAAATCAAGGCCCACTTCTTAGATGATCCCGAGTTGCAACGTCATAGATGTGCGCCAACTCCATTCGACGACCTCTCCTGTTACCAAAACGCCTCGAGCTAAATTAGAAGCAAAGGTTCTGCCACAACACAGTACCTACGTTTTATATAATTATTAGTCATATAGATTTCTTATGTCCCTTGCCGTTAGTTAGATCCCTCACAGGACACTGCAAGCTAAATAGGCACTTATCCCGTATGGGCTATGCGGACGATGACTACTGCAGATTCTGTAAAGAGGAACCGGAAACACCGCTGCACCTCTTTTAATCCTGGGACGCCATATCTTGGATCCGGATGATGTCAAGTCACTCCCGATCGGCCGACTGCTCCAGTTTATGGAGGCTATTGGCTTAAAGGAGAGTCTATAATGAGGCTACAACCACAATAGACCCACGGAGGTCGACGTGAACACCCAAAGCCTCTTCCCAATAATAATAATAGATTTCTTAGCCTGTGTTAGTAACTTTACTCATAGCCACCGTATATCTTTATCAAAAAATAAATAGTGCTGTGTTTGATGTCATGTTTGACTGAACCATTATATATTATATTATGGTTAAATTATAATTTATCTAAAAGTTATCTCTTACTTAACCATTGTTATTATAACATACCTACCCTTGGGGCCAGTTTTACATTTGTCAATTTAGAATTATTCACAAAATGACAGATTTCAATGTGAAAAAGGACACAGCTGTCAGTATAATTTATTCAACAAATAAAGTTTACTTGTAGATTGTAAAGCAGACTATTAGTAAAATTAAATAAAGGTGCATTGTAGTAAATAAAAAGATTACGTTGGTTGTATATTTTATTATATGAAGTCTTTATTAATAATTATGAACTCAACACATCTCGAACAATAATTTTGTACACAAGTTACTCATTAAGAGGTCTAAGTCAGGCTAGGAACTTGCAGACCTTTGTAGTTACAAAAGGAATTCATTAAATAAGTATCAATTATTACAAATTAATTTGCATAGTATTGAGTGCTAGAAGGTTAAAAACAATTTATGTGGTTTATAATAAGGTCACAATTTGAGCTGAAATCAGCACTTCCTCGCATTATTATACAGTTGATTAAATTGAATATGTAGAACAAAATAACACTTTAACCAAGGTTCTGCAAGTATATCATAGCAACCAAGTCTAGCAACTGTAAATATTGCCCTCCATTAAAGTGAAGTAACAACAGTTAGGGAAGACAATTTATTAGTAACATTTGTTACTAACTTGTTGTTTATTATGTACTATAGTAATAATAAATTATTTACAGTCACAGCTTGCTACTCTTGTTGTAAAAGCTGTAAAAAATAATCTGTCCATGTCTACATACATCAGTTAATATTATGGTAGATTTGGTTGCCTCTCTCTCTGTGAGTTCTTAGACTAACCCATTGTTCTAGGTGAGCGATTAACGCGATGCGATACATACACATACGAAAAAAGGTATTCGGTTGAGTAGCATCACATAGCTTAGAGTGCATTACTTACCTAGGACAACGCCTAAGAGTGGTGTCCTGGATGAAATATATCTAACTTACACTAACACTATTATCTACACTTATTATCCACCTTTCTTCCATTTCTCGCCAGGCGTGTATTCAGTCATTGGTTTGCCCGATATGCCACAAGTACCAATTCCGACTCTGCCAGACAAGTTGTCGGGTGAAGCAAATATGCTTTTCGCTTTAACACCTGGCTTTTTGGATGCCTTTGTGTGGAATGAAAGCCATTTGTTTTTTTCACTTTCCCTTTCCTCCTCGATTTGCTTGAACCTCTGTTGCTTTTTCTGTTTTTTCTTCTTTAGGTATTCTCTATTGTAGCCTTTGCCATGTCTGAAATTATAGAAATTAAAATAAATGTATGTTAACGCCAAACAGTAAATATAAATCCAGTCTAACCCCTTAGGCATTTACACACCCACTTAATGGAAAGTGAAAACTGTGGGCTTTCAAGGTCTTTAGGATTCTAAGGTCAAGATAATTATATAATATAAATAATAGTAAACAGAAACCAAATGCAAAAATGTTTAGTTACATACTTTAAGTCAAACACATCTTATAATTATTCAGTTTCATTGGCAAGTCCACTTTTAAAGAAGAAAATATTATTTAAAAAAATCTTTGAATAACCCACACAATTTGTAGCAGCTTTCGTAATGGAACTATTTTCATAAACACAATATTTCATAAAGCTATCCAACAAAATTCATAACTTCGCACGTTTGGAGCATTTGGGCAAGTTTATTATTACTGTGAATTTCAAATAGTATTATCTCAGGCATTTTATGTGATATCAAAGTAATTCTTTCATTCTTTAATGATGGTTTTTAATCTTCTTTGTTGTGTCTATGGCCAAGTAAAATTTTGTTGGCCCAATAAGTGACCACTGTTAAGGCGCTTTCATCTGTGTTTATGAGCGCCTCTCTTGTGCAGGTGGTAGGGCATTTTCGGCAATCAGTAAGGTAATAATATTGAGACGTGTTTCAATCACATACAATAATAAAAAAAATGTGTTTTTGTTTTATAGTCCTTATCTTGCAAGTGCACTAATTCATAAAGATACTTACTTGCTTTCATCACCACTGTGAGGTCTTTTCAAACCAGTGCCTATAACCTTGACATCATCAATATTGACTACTTCTAATGTTGTGTAACCATCAAACTTCACTTTTAAGTTATTCTCCCCAACATCTTCAATGAGTGCTTCATAATATCTGTAAACAAAATATTGTTGATGCAAAGTTCTAGTTGTTTTCACATTACTACAATGCAGTAATGTGTACAGATGAATTATCAACATTTAGAGTTATCATAATAACTTCTGGTTATTTTTATAGCATTTAGCTATGCTTAGCAAATTATACTAAGAAACAGTTGAAAAAGATATGGGACCAGCAGGATTACGTCACGAAATGACCTATCATACAGTTGAGAAATTTAGGGTTCCGGTAAGAGGCGACCATAGCTGGATGGCTAAAAACGGCTGCCCAGTGGGCAGTAAGGTCGCAGGTTCAAATCCTGCCGGTCCCATATCTTTTTCAACTGTTTCTTAGTATTATCATAATATTACTCTAACCATACAACATTTTTATGATGAAAATTCTACTACTCAAAAGAGAAGATTCAATCAACTCAATTCAATCTGATGATGAGTCCTGTTGACCATTTCCTCATTACTCAGCTCAGGATTAGTGCGGTAAAAATTCTCAGAGGAAAATAGTAAATATATAGAAACTAAAACAAGGCCTTATATTTTTACGAGAATTTTTTACTTGCCTAATTCAGCGACAGCCTAATTCTACAGCATGCTTTTTCTGCAATTGTTATAATAATATGATTTTGAAACAATAAATTAGTATGTGGTAAAAGAAAAATGTTACAATACACCTTACCTTTGAAATAAATATTTATTTATTTATTTATTTATTTATTTAAACTTCATATACAGAATTTGTATACAAGGCGGACTTAATGCCGTAGGCATTCTCTACCAGTCAACCTTTGGGTGATGCAGAGATTAACAAGGCAGGTGAAGTATAAATATCTAAATAAATATCTAACGACATACACACCACGCCATCTAGTCCCAAACTAAGCAGAACTTATACTATGGGTACTAGAATAACTGATACAAATACATTTATACTTTTTCTTTTGTAAATATATACTTATTATACATAGAAACACCCAGATCAAGACAAACCTCCATGTTCATGCACTGAAAGATTTGTTTTGAGCAGGCATCAAACCCACGACCTATGCAAAATAAGAACAAGATACTAATCACAACATACAGGATATTAATACTGAGTTAGATTAATGCATAATGCTTAAATGCTTTGTAAAATAAATATAAGTATTGTGTTGTTTAAGAGGTTGCAATATAATTACAGTATCTATACATAAACAATAGTAAAAATCAAACTAATTATTGTTTATTCCTGAATGTCTTATCCAGTTTTTTGGTCCCTAGTCTCGATTTCCCATTGGGAAGCCTGGAATCTTAATATAATATTGTTATGGTTATGATGTCTGGATTCTATTCTATATCTGGGTACAATCTTAAGAATAAGTAGGTTTTCTTTGTTTACTCAGCAAACATGTGGGAAAAAGCACTAAAGTAAGTGTTTAGAATTGATATAACCCATTTCAAATCAACATAATGTGCACAGAGCTACTGTAAAGAGCATGTGGAGTAGAACAACTAAAACATTAAATTGTTGGTGCATAATCAATAGACAAAGATAAAGATAAACAGTGTTACTTACTGTCCATCACTTCTCCACTTAGCCAAGCATCGTTCTCCGACTTGCCAACCGGATAAATATTTCTGCGTCGCTTCGTCGTCCTCCGCCTCCAACAGGGACGCTGTAACATCATGATCATTACTAGAACCATGAATATTAGACACTTTGGAGTCACCATCTTGAGTTTTTATAAGATCTTGTGTCAACTCAATTACTTCCTCCAAATCAGCCTTTAACTTCAGCAATTCCTCATTTTCAGCGTCGGTCAGTAAAGCTGCTTCAACCTAAAAGTGAAAATAACACATCAACAGGACTTACATGATGAATTCTGCAAGCGATCGATGTTGTTGGACGAGGTTTGGTTACCTGCTGCAATTGTAATTTATAATTTCTTAGATCATCAGCCATTTTGAGAAATGATGTTTCACTATCATATAGGCAATAACATTTAATATGGCTTAAATTTATACAAATTTTAGTGCAGCAGTATTGTATTGCAAATTTTATTAGTTCGACATTTTTATTCATAGCCAATAGCCATAATAGCCAGCCATGCCCATAGCCAATGAAGAATTGACATAATTTTCTTTCTTTTAAAGATATACATAGACTATAAATATCATTCAGTCACACGCTCAATCTGAAATTCCATCCATCAAAACAATAAATTGAAAAGGAGGAAAAATAATCCAATTTAAATTACGTGTACATTTTCCTAAATACATAGGTCACATGTGAAATCCAATCGTGTGCAGTTCATTAATTGTACGGCGCGGAGGGTTAGCTCTACATATCCGAGCCAGCGTAGTTCTGCCCGGAGAGTTGAATCTTGGCATAACCACAACGTAAGAACCTAAAGTGGGCCAACGAAGCCGATTAATCTGGTCAATTGTGGGGCATTTTACCAATAGGCAAGGCGCGGGAAGAGCCGTCCCGAGTAACCCATACAGTGGCGCGTGATTATTATTTTACTGGCTCGCCCCGAATATACGACAGAAGATACGTTATCGGCTTTCTCTGCAAGATCGAAGGCGATGACTAACTGTATGCATTTAGGCTGTGGCATAACCAAAGATTGGCAAAGATATGAGGCAGAACATTGGCGCCAACGTATGCAGTTCGCCGTTGTTTGATAAAGAGATTTGATTTATGATTATCGCTATCGATTGAAACCATAACAGTACAGAATGTGATTTTTCGGTGGTAGTAAACCATATTTTCAAAATTCTTTAGAAATCTGAATAAAGTCTCCTTTCATTATATTGTTATTTATTAAGATACTTTTCCTCCATTTTATTTTTGAGTTTGTATGGCTTGGTTACAATACCTTTAAGCCATCTTCTCCTCCATGTGGCATCGCCTACGCTAGTATTACATTATCTTTGGGCATCACCGTCGGACCAGTCATATTGTTCTTAATAGGGATAACATAATAATTTTATTTAAAATAATCTCACGGTAATATAAAAAAATAATTTATTGTATAAATGGTCCAGTTAATTTAATCTTACATGGAATATAGTAAATTTTAATTATTTAAATATATTAATAATAAGTTAGTTATAAAATTATACATAATCTCTTATTTTGTAAGCCTAAATAGAAAACCTACATCAATATTATAGTTATTATGATAAATTTAAATTAGATAATGTATTTACACTTGAAAAATCAGTCAAAGATACAACAGATAGATACCTAAAGAATCTAATGACTTCGTTATCTATTGTTAGTCCTTTTTCACCATTTCGGATAGACAAGTGCTGGTTAATATAATACATTTTTATACTGATATTTCAACTGTTAAAAAAACTAATTAAAAAAAGAAAAAAACAAATTAAAAAAAAGAATATTCTTAACTCGAGCGTATTCTAAATATTATAATTATGTACTAATTTTTTTCAAAGAAAAAGGAACCGCCTTCAAAAACTCAAAAGTAAAAATAAAATATTCGCTAAACTTTGCTTACCTAATTTGTTTAAAACAATAAACCCAAATAATTATGTAATACCAATTAATTAAATTTTTTTGAAGTCGGCGCCAAATTACAAAATCAAATACCAATTAAAACCGTATTTACCGAATTAATTGTTGAAAAAATCATAAAATCAAATACCAATTAAAACCGTATTTACCGAAATAATTGTTGAAAAAATCACAAAATCAAATACCAATTGAATTGGTATTTGATTTTGTAATTTGACGCCGACTTCAAAAAAATATAATTAATTGGTATTACATAATTATTTGGGTTTATTGTTTTAAACAAATTAATATAAAGGTAAGCAAAGTTTAGCGAATATTTTATTTTTTACTTTTGAGTTTTTGAAGGCGGTTCCTTTTTCTTTGAAAAAAATTAGTACATAATTATAATATTTAGAATACGCTCGAGTTAAGAATATTCTTTTTTTTAATTAGTTTTTTTTTTTAATTAGTTTTTTTTATTTTATTTTTTTATTTCAAGCTTTTTAGTGTCTTAGTTTTTTAGATTTAACGATGGGGTTAGGAAGAAATACTAAGGCATCATTACGCATGAAACACAATAGAAACAATCAAAATAATCAAAAAATTCTTTCTGAGATCTTCATGATCATAAGTAATCACTACGATAATAACAAATGTGCTGAAACGTAAGCCCCGTCCAAACCTAAGCAGAGCTTTCGGTACTTTAAGGGTAGGTAAGTAGGCTGTCTCTGCTTACCCTTCAAAGCATACACAGGCATGATGTTATGTTATGTAGTGGTGAAAACAATACATAGATACACGATTGCACAAAACGTGGTTCATTAGCTATTCGTTTTTGAAGAGTTCCGTTGCCTGTCTCCAAAGATCTTCATCAGATTCTGATAAATTATATACTAAAACCTTCCTTGAAACACAAGGATTAAAATACCGAAAACCGCATTCAAATCGGATCAGTAGTTTCCGAGAAAATCGCGAACATAAAAAGGTGACATACATACATACATACATACGGATCGAATACAGAACCTCTTTTTTTTTTGAAGTCGGTTAAAAAAGGTTCGAATAGGCTATTAGGGACTTATCCAGAACTGGTGGCATTGTGATGACCCTTAATCATTAACATGGTATTAGTATCGCCACCTTAACAAATATAATTCAATACTAGATAGCGATAAAAAGGAATACAAGGTGAAAAATAAAATTGAGGATTATATTTGAATATTTTTACAAGTTTTTTAGAGGTTTATGTAATTTATGTTAGAGCTACTAGTTTTATGGTGATACGGCACATAAATACTCTTACTCAGATTCCACCTAAACTACTTGATACTTAGCCCCAGTTTCTCGTACATGAATGCAGATCGACATCTACATCTCTCTGTCCCGTTCAAACATTGAATGAGAGAAAGAGAGAGACAGAGATCCATAATTAAATGGATTAATAATTTTGGTGAATATGGGACTGTTAATTTAGCTGAGAGCAAGAATACATAAATGTGGTATTTGGACAAGTTACAGTTTTTAACAGTACTAATTTTTCATAAACTATGTATTGTTTTTAAAATGATTATACAGTCCTAGTTTAGGACGTCAAGCTGAAATCGGATAAAAGGGTAAGTTTTTGTCAGTCATCAGAAGTCGGAGATACCCATAATATTCTAAATATGGTACTTGAAATTTTTTGAAATATTTTTATGATAAACGTCATAAACTTATCCGATTTCGGCTTCCTAAACTGGAAATCCTGTATAATACATTCAGTAAAGTTCATAAATTATTATTTTACAGTACTAATAAATATTTAATACAAATTATACGATAATATCAATATAATTAACGTAACAAGTAATCACATTCTTAAAACTGACGTGAGAAGATAACATTTAAATCTTTAATCACTTAAAATGCGGTTTGTATTAATTAAATATGATCTTCGATATCGAAACTGGTCGGCGCCATTATAGTATGCCTGTGATAAGCTTCTGTGGTGATAACGCTGTTTCTGCTTTTTGGTGATAAAATAAATTTGATTGTGATTTAAGACTAATAAATAAGTATGCTGTTCGCAGCGATAGCAGAGTGGTAGACCGTAGGACTGCGAAGTCAAAGGTCTCGGGATGGAACCCACGGCACACACCTCTGTCAATAAATCGTTAAGATTCGTCTTTTCGAAAATATGTGTGTATTTATCATATAAATTATCGCTCGCTAACGGTGAAGGAAAACATCATAAGTATGCTGTTCTGTTGTACAATTTTAAAAGCCCGTGTTTCTGTCATGTTATTTTTATGTTTAGAACGAAATTATGTGTAAGGTTTTAACTACTTTACTAAACACAAATAATTTCGCCAAAAAATCGCAGTCTTGGTGGCTCTCGCCGCAGATAATAAAATCATGTACTTACTAATCACAACTTTATCAATTACCTTAGCTGCGATCGTAAATTCGCTAGACGATGGTCTACTTTCAATATTGTATTTAAAATTCAATTTTTTCTTTAATGTCAAGCACTGTCGGTTTCTGTATGATTTGGAAATTGTTCAATATAGTGTCTTGCAAAATCTTCAATTTTGTATGTATTATTTGATCAATAGCGGCATTTCACAATTGGATGTCAAAAGATCATAATTATTATAGTCAAAATATTAGTAAGTATAGAAAATTAATGTCATAATAGTATTAAAATGCGTTCTACCCGTTTGCTTCGTGTTGGACTCCTACGTCACCCACCTCATACCCCTTAAACTCACGTTATCGTGGTTTTTAAAGTATGCTGCTTTGACACAGTCAGGGTTGAGAGATCATTTATGGGGCGGCGGACCCTGCAGAACCGGGGCTTTGAATTTTAAAATACGTCACTGACACAATATCACAGTATGTTGTAGGATACGTATTGCTTTAGCTGGCCAGTATTAATATATATTAATAAGAAAATGATATACTATTAAAAAGCACAATTATTCTTCTTCTTTCGTATCGATGGCTGCAGTCATATTCTCATGGTGTTGACTTGCCATCGTGGTGAAAAGCAAAAAAGCACAATATTAATATGATACTGTCAAAACACCGGGCTACTTACAGTTTACCTTAGAGGGTAAAAGATTTGATGGTTTGGCCAATTTCAAGCAAACGGGTAGTACATACAACCGATTTTTACAATAATAATAATAATTTAAATGCTACCCATTCGACTCTTGTTTGTTTATCCCACTAAACCTAATGTCAAATATTTAAGTTACATTAGGAAATATAACAAATTGTGTGAATTATTTGGTGCACATTCTTTGGATCACTTCGTACACAGCGTTATGTATAAGTGATGTAGTCATGTTTATTTCACATACTACTTTATCAATTTCGCTGTTATTTCCTTATGTATATTTATTGTCAACATCACCTCAAAATGTAATTTATAACGATAAAATAACTTACTGGCGCGTCAAAACCATTCACACTAAACTGATCTAAGGCTCCAAACATGGTGCGATCTGGCTCAATAGGATGAGGGATAGATAAATGTTATCTATTTCTCATCCTATTGGTCAGCTGTCAAACTAAAGCTCGCGCAAATCACTCGCACTGCTTTGAAGCCTAAGGCTATGAAGTCACGATGCGGTTTCTCACAGTTTCTCCCGTGCCAGCGTCCGGTTGCGGACAGATATGTAAAGCTAGGCAAGCGGTGTGGAATAATACAACCGTAAAGATAACGGTAGAATGACGTCACTAGAACGTTGCCTATGTAAAGTAAATGTAGTGGTTTCCTAGAGAGCGGTGATCGACATAACGTAACACGTACTAATCGTGTTACGGCCATAATTTTACGGCCGCATTATTCCACACCGCTTTCCTAGGAAACTGAAGCTTTAATTGTTTTTTTTTACACGAATATTTGCATTCTACGTAAGCCGTGGGTCCGGAGCCGCGGCTGTCAACAAACTTGAGTCAAACGGGTGTTGTGTCAATTCCCAGCACAGTTATTAACTGTCCACATTCACGAGATGGCTCTGCAAGGCCGTGGACTGGTGGTACCGTCGGCGGGAAGCGAAGTCTTCGTTGTCATCGTTGAGTCTCTCCTGCTCTACAGAAATGTCTCCGTGCACGGGTGTCACTACTAGTTGTTCGTATTCTAACGGACGTTTTCTGTGGACAAAACAAATATGTTAAATGTTGGTAAGGCGAAGAAGCAGCCGTATTAATTACAAAGTATTTAGTAGTATAGGGCATTTTAGTTAGACTTTTTATTTGAAGATAATACTTTTTTATATTTTTCATGCCTTGTTTAAGCGTGAACGTCAGTATGATATGATTGCATATTTTTTTTTTTTTTTAAGAATATAGGCATAAGTGACCAAAATTGATGAAAGCCGAAAATGTAGATAAAAAGAGAATAATCGCTTTTATAAATAGGAAAAAGACGTGAGTTTTATTATTAGATAGGTTATTAAAAAAACAAAAAAAACTATACCATCTATGGAAATTTGGAGTTCCATGGGACAATCTGAGAGCAGAGTATAATATTTATAAATTATAACTGTTGCCATTTAGTTTTTGTGACTTGTATTGTTATTTTATGTGATGCCTTGACTGAGCTACCATTTTAATGTCTAGGATTAGTATGTGGGTCGCACATAGTTTGTGGACAATACCTGCCTCACTTTTACTGGCAAAGATTTACGCGTCGAGTGTGAGAGCGCTAGCGCAAGAGTGAGACGGATCTTATACGCATTATCGCGAAGAAGTCGTCTGTGCGCGCTAAACAAACATCTGAGATGCGTTGCAATAACGTGGCAGCGACAGCAGTATCCTGAATGCGTTGTTGTATTGAATTCTGTTTAAAGATATTTATATCTCATAAGAACATCAGTCCATTTAAAATGAGATACAAAGTTAATATAAAGTAATTATACAGTAGCATTATCTCTGGAGTTATAGAACATTAAAAGTCACATTACAGTGTAGGTACATATTTCTAAAGCTTAGATTTGAATGATTGAATGTTAATGCATTCTTTAATCAATCTATTGAACAGCTGTGCTGCAAACAATACGGTTTTTTTAACGTAATTAGTACGTGCGCTAATAAGCTCGAGTTGGTTGTTGTTTCTCAAATTATGTATCATTGTTTTCTTCTATATTTGTAGGTTAGTTTGTATAAACAATTCCTTACCCAATCATTTGCAAGAACGATATCCTCATCCAATGGAAGAAGCGGAACTCCGAAGTGCGGCCTGGCTTGAGCGCGGGGTTGGCGGCTCCGATGTACAACCAGAACAGCCACAGGATGCTGACGCAGCCCAGGGCGTAGCCCCAGTGAACCAGGAACATGAGAAGCAGTTTAATGGCCACCTGGAATTGTAAAGGAAGAAAGTTAGCCTATCTTTATAAGCTGAATATATTATATATTACCCAGATGGGTTTAGCAGAGGTGTACAACACCCACATTTCACCTGTTATGATAGAGGGTGAGCCTATGACCATCCACCAAGCACAATTCCAACTCCCTGCTGGTATTTATTGTTTATTTATTACGCGCACAAAACACATTACAATCATGGTAACATTAAAAGTAGATAATATACAGTTCAGAATTTCCTGACGGAAAATTCACAAATAACACTTTGGCCGACCCGGGCATTGAACCCGAGACCTTGCGGTGAGGCTACGCTAACTACTAGACCATCGAGGCTGTTTCAAAGAAAGTCATCAATCCTGACGCAAAGAGTATTGTATTGCTTTGTACTGTGTTGTAGAGATCAGATAAGTACACCCTCTAATCGCGCTGATATTTATACTAAGAATAAAAGCATAGCTAAATGCTATTGCTGATATTTAGTATATCCTTTATACATGCACAATAATGCCCAATGAGATAGAGAAAAATGGTTTAGGACACCGGTTCCTAAACTTTTTTGATGGCTGAAAACCTTTTGATAAGCAAAATATTGTACCACACTTCCTGTTTCCTATCTGTCCATCAAAAGGTTGCCTGGAAGAGATCACTTTAAGCGATAAGGCCGTCTATTGCATATTGTTGTTGTCTTTATTGTGTTGTCTTTGTAATTTTGTAAAAATGGTTTGTATGCAAATAAAGTTTTTTCTATTCTATTCTAATATTTGACGGAGCAGTGAACTCACCCCAAGCAATGAAAGCCACCGGTTACACAGATGTGAGTACCAGTTCTTGTTCTTGGAGTGCACGCTGATGCTCGGCCGCCGCATGTCACCGTTGGCCGTGCGCCCGTTCATTATCGCTGAATCCGTGGGTGATGGAGTAAAGTCCTGAAAGAAATAAATTGAATTACGTTTATATTACATTCACCATTAGTTGGAGTGCTTGCTCATATGGCAAACAATCTTACATACTTGCAAGCTTAATAATTAATAATCAGTTTTGAAATCTAAGTAACAGTTGAACAAATCATAGGACCAGCAAGATTTGAACCTGCAAGCTTCTGTACACCGGGCAGCCGATTTAACTAATTAGATACGGTCGCCTCCTGCCATGAGCCTAAATTTCTCAACTGTAAGTTACGTCATTTCGTGACGTCACGTTCATCCATTTGTATCTATCTTAAGTGGGATACAAACCAACATGACGAAGTTCAGCACAAATGTTGTAAAGAATGAACGCGTAAGGTACGCGTTTTCCATTTAAACTTCTTATTGATTATTTTGTATCATTTGAAGTGTAGAACTCATTTCAGACATCGGCTTAGAGTCCCAAACCTACACAACACAAGGTCAAAGGTTCCCAATCTTTTATGGATCAATGGACTCTTTCGTAGACTTCATGGGTCCAAAAATTAATTTCCAACACTTGAGTAACTTTTGGTGTATAAATCTTGCAAATGACGTTCCATTACTTCTGGGGAGCAAGCATCCGAGCGCATGATATTTTTGACGCTTTTTAGTCATGTTTCCCCACATAAAAACATGGCAAAAACGTGACTAAACCTATCTCGCGCTCGAATGCTTGCTCGGTTGGGCACGCTCGTAGGAATGAATTGTATTATTAATTATCTCTAAAATATTAGATTCTTGGAATAACTTACGCCAACGTTTTTATGCCTGATTCTTTCGGGGAACAGCAAGTCTAAGTCGCTGCCTGTCGCGCCGTACACTTGTGTACTGTCACGTTGGGAACTGCCTTGGTACCTAGAATAACAACAAACATAACATAATATCACGCCTATATAACCCAAAAGGGCGTGGGAGAGGTGGATAAAACGCAAACTTCGCAAAAGCGGTCATTGCGTTTATACGTGTCTATCTAGAGACACAGTTCTTTAGGGGTTCAGAAGACAACCTTTTTACGAGCGACGTAGAACGCACTTGTGCATAAGGTACGTATAAAAGCAAGAGAGACGGACGTATTAATGTACCCTGCTTAATAATTTTAGCGCCCTAAAAAACTGTTCCTTCGCAAGAAAGCAAGACATGCCAGCTATTTATCGCAACTTAACCTGTAGTTTTTTATACTACAAATATTACCATGTACAGTCGGCCAATGAGTTGGGTATGCAGGGCAAAAACTTCTACGCCATAGTAAAAACTGACTGCAATAGATATGCAAGTTTGTATTTCATATTTAATAAATGTAATATACTCACTATTTAGATATATAACTCACTTATCCATAACTGGTGTCGTAAGTCTTTACTATGACTTAGAAGTTTTTGCCCTGCATACCCAACTCATTGGCCGACTGTACCATTCATTAATTAGTAGAAGAAGAGACATCAGAAACAATTCATTAGTTTATGTCAAGGTTTCGACATTTTTGATGCAAACTTAACAGAATTGTTTACGTCCTTGATCGATTGGACACTTCATGAGAATTTCGTGAATGAATTGATGACATAAAAACATGATAAAACAAAAATAAAAAAAATCATACCTCATTTCTCGTCTATGTTGCAAATCAAAAGTCTGAGCGAGTGCGAAATATGAATAATCGATGCTAGCGTAAGTGATGAGGAACGGCATAGTGACTATGGGAGCGAGCTGATTGATGTCGCCGATTATGATGAACGTGACCGTTACCACCGCCACTACCACCATGGAGTAGATCGGCACCTTGTTTGGCCCTCTCTGGAAATAATTGGATGAATCACGCCGTGATGCTTGTCAGGTTTCTAAATGAGTTTCTGGCTAATATTATGTTCTGTGATGGGAATTTAAAACATGTGATTATGTACTAACTAACAGGACTTATAGATCATGATTAGAATTAAATCTTACGAAAATCATGATTGATCGTGTTAATTCATAACAACTACACAATGCGAATCAAACAAGAACAGCCATTTCTCGGTCGATTTGAATGTGTTCCATTCACCCTATATTAGGTTGATGTAAAACATGCATGTAATTTCTTTCATATACAGGCGAATGGAACACATTTAAAAAAAAAACTCCATTGATTCACACAGTAGTATGCCAGTATTTAAAAATTTTGCTAATCTACAGGTAATTTCAGGCTTAATTAACCAAATAAATAAAGAAACAAGCAAACTATTGAGATACTTACCCCATGACCAAGAAATTCGAGTCCCGGTATGACTCTCTCATTCGCGATACTTTGCAGTACTCTGGGCGTTCCATACATAGCGCCCAGACATGAGCTCATAGAACTAACGTATAACCCAGCTAAAAGCAGGACGGCTATAGCCGATATGTCAGTGGTTATTGAAAAGTTCTTCAGAAGACCTTCTCTGGTCACTGTTGCTGCTAGTGTTATTATAAACATCAGGTACAAAAATGTTCTGAAACAAAAGATACATAAGAGCTTTAATTTTTTCTTTAAAAACGACGCCCGCACTAGGAATAACTCCTGTGTCGCGGGGGTGTTCACAGACATACATTTCAAACACACAAAGCACACCCAGAGTCAGAAAACATCTTTGCGAATCATACAAAGATTTGTCCTGTGTGGGGATCGAACCCACAGCACCAGCGCAGATGAAAGCGGCGAAGCGACCGCTTTAACCAATACGCCAAGCGTGCACAAATTTTTTTGTTTGAGCTTTTTTGTTACACCACAGCTCCAGCTTTCTCACTACTCAACTCCTTGCTCACTCAGTGCATAGATCTGGATATCTTCCATGATAAGCCATACCAAATTTGTAAATGTATATATTCCTTTTTAAGTTCTTATTGTTAATTTTAAGTGGTTAGTTTTAAGTTTCAATTATTAATACTAGAATATAAGTGGTTTGGTTTTATACTGTTAAGCTCTAATCCAACTTTATGACCATTGTGTTCTTACTGTATTTTTTTTATATGAACTGTACCTTTGTTTCTTACTGTATGATAATGTGTGGTTTAAATAGTTTATTTGAGTCTGACAAAATTGAGACACTGACGGTTAGGGTCTTCATCAAAAATCATTCACATTCAGACATATCAAAATGCAATAAAAACAATTGGCCATAGTATTAAAGTTGAAAAATTAAGAATCCAGCAGGACTCGAACCTGCACCCCCAACGCTGGCACAAAAGAGTTGAGAAATTTCTAATCTAGAAGCATACAAATCCATAGCTGAATGGCAAAGCACTTAGGGGGGAATACCCAGGGGGTGCAGGTTCGAGTTCTGCTGGATTCTTAATTTTTCAACTTTAATATTATATAAAATACAAAAAGGCATAGCAAAGCCAAAATTTGCTTTAAAATATTACAAATAGGCCATAGGTTTGGGAATTAAGATCTCATTTAGCTATTGCTGCATAATTGAACATAACTGCAGTTAAAAACTTCATACAATATAGACAATCTGCGTCGATTGTCTAGTGGTTAATGTATACGCCTCACACCGCGAGGTTTCGGGGCCGTTACCGGGTCGGACGAGGTGTTATTTGTGTAATTTCCGACAGGAAATTCACAATAGCTTGGAATTGTGCCCGGTGGATGGCGATAGGCTCACCCTCCGAGGGACCTAAACATAACAGGTGAAATGTGGGTGATGTAGGCGTGATGTTATGTGTTAATTACAGACAGTAATATTTTCATTTTGAATAGAATGAATGATTTATATTCGGATCTACTTTCTAGTAACAAAAATATCCATCTTACCCAGTGCCAATGGCCGCCAAGGAACCATTCGGTATATTTATCGAGGGATTCTTCAGATCTCCACTCATATTGATTCCTGCCAGGATACCAGTAATGGTCGGGAAGAACACACCAAAGCATTTGAACCAAGTGTAGTTATCCACGTAATCCGGCCAAGTGTTGTTTGCCATTACTCCGCCAAGCCATCCTTTGAATTCTGGAACTGGAAAAATTATTAATTATGATATATCTTCTAATTGATCATTTTTATAGCATTTAGCTATGCTTAGCAAATTATACTAAGAAACAGTTGAAAAAGATATGGGACCGGCAGGATTAGAACCTGCGACCTTACTGCACACCGGGAGCCGCTCTTAGCCATCCAGCTACTACGGTCGCCTCTTACCGGAACCCTAAATTTCTCAACTGTATGATACGTCATTCAATAATCCGGCTTATGTTGATTTTAAAGTGGGCAACATGAAAGAAGACGCACGTTACCAAACATTTCGCGACATAATCTCAATTCTGCGGGCAACAAAATGCGCATAATTAAAAAATCACTCTATATATCGCTGGCCCCGGGCAATATAGCGGTAAACGCCGGTTACGTCCTTTTTAATGTTATTTGATTTTTGAGTATCAGTCTATCTCTCTAATTTTTTTCAGATTTTTTAAATGAATATTTCTTTAGAAAAGATGATAATTACACCTTTATTGCATGGAAAATTCTCTTACGATATTAAATGTATTATTGCATTACTCTTTAAAACATAACACAAAAATCCGGTGAACATCATTACACTACATTTCTAAACAAAAAGTAACAGTAATAAATTTAACCGCGTTTTTGGAAATAAACGAATTATATCAATAAACTGTAAACATTTAATACGAAGTAATCACAAGACATTTTATTCTGTTCAAGCTATTACGCCTTTCTTCCTGAAAATTTATTGTATCCCTCGCGCCGTACTGTCGTGTTACTCTGACCGCCATCCCTTTCATTCCTACGCATAAAATAATTACCGCATACTTTCTAGCATCATGTTTTAATGTAATAAATTGATATCAACAAATAATAACTCAATTCGGCGGGCGGTGTCAATGCAGCGTGTGACGTCTTTTTCTTTTTTTTCTAAGAGTACCTATACTAAACTTAATAATCCTTAATATCCTTAATAAATTGAGTGTAATAAAATCTCGAGCTAAAAGAATGTTATCCATGGTTGACGGTAAGTGATTAATCGGTAGGATGATTAGGTATTATATTAATAATAATTTTAAATTCTTGTAATACCTACCGACCTATCCACATACACCTTATCGTACGTCTTGTTTCTATTAGTTGAATATATTTACCTCTTATTAACCCCTCATCTATCATTACCTACCTACTAACGTACTACTTAATTTTGAAAAACCGATATTATATACCTATTTAATAAAATGATGAGTATAGTGTGTGTGTGTGTGTGTGTATGTAATATGTTGTTTCATAGTATTTTGCGTGTACAATGGCAATGTGCTCTCTTCAGCGGTTACATTAGTAAACAAATAATATAATGTTGATGAAAAAACAGACAAAAGTCGAACAAAATTATAGTATATTAAGCTATGATTTTGTTCGACTAATTATAAAAATGTTGTCATTAACTTATGTTGTTTTATGACAGATTTGATATTTTACTAGGTAAGTACATTTTTGTCTCGTTTTAGATGCCATAATATTTTCCTGTAACGGTGATGATGGAAAAAAAAAGAAGTCACCATTTAGAAGAGTGTGGAAGACGTAAACCTCACTGGAACTCATAGCCCAACTCCAATGTCTTTCACCCAATTTCGATTTACAATCACATTTATTGCAATCCTCTTCTACTATTTCATACGAGTCTGCTATATTCGATAATGTTGACTTTGTAGCTTCTCCAACTTTAATATTTAGCACACCTTGTGACCAGAAGCGCAGATTTAAAGAGAATCGTGACTCTCGATCTATAAAATATTATAATGTGGGTAAACAGACCATAAGTAATCCCATAAAGATAGTAGTCCGACTAGGATTGCTACAATGACAATTTAAAATTTTTGATTATTATATTTCTTTAAATACTGCATCAAACACCAGATCTTCAAGAGGAAGACCAAATAAGACGCCAGTGACTGATGTTTCAGGAGATGAACTAAGAAATCTGTACAGAGAGCCAATTGCCTTACCAAAACCACTTTACGATGTAAGTCTCTGAAAAACTGAAGCGATCCCGCAACATTATCATACATTTTATAACAATTTGCATTGTGTTGGGAACTCTGAAGAAGAAATCGATATTGAAAGCGAAGATTCAAATTAAATTATTAAAGCAGTATAATACATTTTTCTTTATAAGGTTTTAACCATTTTATTTTTGTTTCCAAAGTATAACTGCTAATTAAAATTATGTGATTTTATTCTAATTAAGGTAAAATAGTATTGTCTCTTTTTTCAGTTCTTTTCCAAAGTTTTATAATAAATAAAAAATATATGTGAGAGAAAAGATTTTTTTTTACAAAGTCATTATCATTTAAACTTTAATTAAGCAAAAAATAGGTAGTAAAAACACCGTCGTGAAGTTACTATCAACAAAGTACTGTCTGAAATGGTTATACATTCGGTCTATTACAATGGTTACATAAATATGATTTATTGAAAGGATACTAAAATAGCGATTAGTAGATGATACAGCTAAGTTTTGGTTATAAAATTTCCCTGAAAAAGGTGGTAATCGGCTGGTACGCTCAAAATCTAAAGCGGAAATTTCGTCGTATTATATTCTTACAGTCCTGAATCACAGTGTTCGGTGTGTTTATAAAGTCATTAATGATGTTACAATTAAAGCAATATCGTCCAAAATTTGTTTTATATTTTTTTCAATTATTTCTTTAAATATGTATTCTATTTTAATTATTAAAAAAAGGTAAAATAGGTAAAAAAAATGCTTTCTTTTGACACTTTAAACGCCTGTTTTAGATAACTGTACGCTGCACTATAAGCAAATTAGCTTGTTTTATTTTTCCTGTAAAAATCAATTTTTGATATTACCACTTTATTGCCCGGGGCCAGCGATATGCATTTATAGATTATGCATTCAAGATAATGATAAGATGTTTGTGTGTTATATTGCTATTGATACACACAATTCTGTTTCAAGTGGGTGATATGCAGCTATACTTAAATTGGTCGTGTGTAAATAACCACAATTTAATTTGAAACTATGACAACAAAAAATCCTTTTTCCAATGGTTTGTTAACATTATTGGGAAAATCCACGTATTTTTGTGGTTATTATCTAAGTTAGCAATGTTAAATATTTGTTTGTTTGTTTTTGATTGTGTTTGTTGTTTGTTTGAATATTTTAATGTTGTGTGTTGATTTATTAATGCCCATAGATTCCTAGGAAAAGAGTCTCAGTTTCTTCATAGCTTAATGTAAGTAAGTACATTGTTCATAAAGTACAGCGTTTTATATTTATACAGTTAAACTACTGATCCAATTAAACAAATACTTACGTTTTTCAACATTAGGAACAGTTGTGAATGACCCAACAAAGAAGTCAAGGGCTGCCAACATGATGATTATTAGTAGAGCAAATTGTAGTTTAACCACCCATTTGACTCCGGCGACGTTTATAGTCCCAAGTAGTAATACTGCAGCTATGGCGAAGCCTCTGGACGTCCATTTGAAGCCGTCACTTGTTCCATCTTCAATGACAAAGCCAGCCATAGATTCACCAAAACCAAACACGTTTAAGGCACATCCTACAGCCTGTAAAGGAAGATTATAACAGTATTCACATGTATTTGTAAGTAAAGTATAATATGCAATAGGTCAGGAAAGCAATGAAGTAAAATATAAATAAATGTTAGTTGAATACCTTAAAACAATAGTTCATTAAACAATTTCAGAAGCAATAAATATCTTATTTATAGTACACAATATAAATTACCTGTCCAAAACAATATATCATTCCAAGAGCTCCTCCCAATCTTGATCCTAAAGTATGTGATATCAAAAAATATACTCCTCCACTCTCAATTCTACATCTCTCACAAATTCCCACAGCCGATAATACTGAGATCAAAGCTACAAACACTGGAAAAGAAAACATTTCATAAATAAGCAATTTTATAGTATTTTAAAAGGTTTAATTAAGCTTGCAATGTGGTTATATATAACTATGTATGAATGTGTGTTACTAATCTTGCAAAGTATTTTTCGACCAAATATCGCACACGAAGGCATACACACGCGCGCTATACGCGCGAGTAGAAGTTGAGACAGGCGATGAAAATCATATATTTATACTAAAAAGATAAAAATAAAATTTAAATAAAAAAATGTTTGAAATAAGCTATTATTTTGATTCTACTTTACACCTTTTAAGTAGAATCAAAATAAAAGCTTGATTAGCCTTTTAACAAAATTGTTGAGCAATAGATAATGAATTGTCAGATAAATAATAGCTAATAATTAACAAATATAAAAGTGACATAATTAAAATTGAAATTAAAAACTTTTAACAATCTATACTTTAAAATATTTGTAGTATTGCATCCTACAAAAAAATATTATTCAAAGTTGTGTAACTTTGAACATGATCGTTTGGGCAAGTTTTGGGTACTTCAGTTGTATTCTGGTAAATTTATTGTGTTAGACAAATAAACCAATTCAAAGAAACACTATATATGCAATTTAATAAACGGGTGGTGTATAAAATAATATTGTAATGTAAAAATTCAAAGGTTACCCAACTTGACTGTATAGAAACTCTCTTAGTTATTATCATACAAAGACATGTTATAGCTTTGTTTATTTCATACGTCACTGATAAGCGATCAACTATAATAAAATGGACATATTTAATATAGCATTTTTTCAGTTATAAGGTGCATAAAAGGAGCCTCCCTGAGTGACGTACACAGAATTCCCTACGTCCGGCGCACCCTGGACAAATTGCGAATTTCTAAAGAGAATTGGCTAATCCTTTCACCATGATAGCACTAAAATAAAATTTGACTCAGTCATTGACACAATGAAGAAGAAGTTATAACTAGATATAAATAAAATATAACAGATACCAATAAATTGTAGAAAGGGAAAGGTTAAATAAATTAATAAATATTGTTGCTTAAAACACATAGTATCAGTTTAAATACAACAAAGTAAGCCTTGTTAAATTATATAAGTTGAATAGTACATATTAAGGAATATTTCATTAGTATCAAAGCTTTTTAACTCACCTGTAAAAAGAACTATTAAAATAGCATTAACAAGTCCAGCTTGTCCCACTATCCACCCAGACCTGAGGAATACAATGACTCCAAAGATATTTATAAGGCATGATGTGAATACTCCGTCCCAGGTTCCAAACAGCACTGGCTGGGATATGAAGAAGTTGGACTTCCACCATGGTACATCACCCTGAAATAGATCTTCAGTTAGAACAATAGCCAATCTTTTAGGGCACAGATTCCCTTACAAATGTTGACTGTGATGCTCTTACTTGGCAACACATTCCCCCTTCCTCTAAATCTCTCTCCAGATTTAAAAAAGGAATATTTGATATACATTGTTGGCTGACTAATGTGTGGGTGAATGTGCTTGCTTTTTAACCAATTTCCACATATTGGCACTCTTATCCCTTTCTTTGATCTTCTCAAAGGGTGATGATAATATTGAATTGTTTGTTCAATTTGAGTAATTCAGTTGCAGTTTGTTATAGAATTGCAATAGGAGCACATAAAGTACCCATCTGTATTTTATACTATCTTAATAAACATTGTTTTATTGAAGATTTTGTCCAAGGAAGTTGTTTTTTTCAATTCATATTGATAAATATGAACAATTAATCCATTCTTATATGTAATTACATGAAATTTTATGATATAAATGGAAATGAACAACTATTATTAATAGTGTATGTTTTTAGTTATGGAAATCTTTATTTTACATAAATAGATAGAGAAGCCAAGAAGTAGGTTTTGGGGTCTGTGTGCAGTGTGATAATTTATGCGATATTACAATATATATGCAAAAAAGGCAACGCTACAGCGTTAAACTCGAAATTTACAGTTATATTCATAACATATAACTACTGGCTCTGAAGTGACAAGGGGAGAAGGAGAAAGTGCCAAGCTAGAGCATAAGGTAATGCATTTGTGTTATGCAAAAATTATGTATACCTGTATGTCGGCAAAGATTTCATTAGCCCCTGAAGCCTGATGACCACCTGTACCATATTGTGATTCATTCCCTAGGTCCACGAAACCGCCAGACTGTCTTCGCATTCGAGCTCTATCATAGCCCGGTTCATCACTTCTAAAACTGTCTATATCTAAATCATTTCTTCTTTGGCGATTACTTTGATCCATTGTTACTAATTAAAACTGATCACGTATATAAATAAACTGAAAACATCGGTATTCTATTTCTATTTTACTGTTTACTTATCAGAATGAGCAACACGAAACGAAACTAAATGACGTGAACGAATGAATGAATGATTTTGACTTCATGGCATGAGTGACAGATGTTTAATGTGTTGCCATGTAACAAAATCTATTTATAGTATGCACGTATTTTTTTCCAAACTAAAAACGCTAGTTACCAATAGATGGCGTTGTAATAAGTTAATAAATTCGGCAATATTGGTAGTCTACTCCTCGAACTTTAGTCGCATACACCTACAAATTTTTAAGGTACATTTATTAGAATTTAATGAATCTGTAAATGTTGCAGTGACGAAGTTGTTAAATTTTTGTCTTGCGCTTAGAAAATTTTACAGGGAAAGTTGTAAAAATATAAAATGGATATATGGAACATTACCTACTTAGGTACTAACAGGTACCCTAGTAAGAACCGATTGAAATGTGTCTTGACAACACTATTTAATATTTGTATTTATTTAATTGTATGGTCAAGCTCGAGCTTGAAACGTAAAACTTTTCTTGATATTCATAATTATAAAATGTTTTAATTGAATGTTCGATGAATTTGATAATGTTGGGTGGAAGCTTGCTTAAGCCGTTTTTATTTGCGTGTGAGAGTTAAAAGTGCCTAAAATAAACCCTTAGATTTTCGACATGTCTGACTGTCCGATGCGTAACGTCGAAACCGTTTGTGCTAGAAAGTTAAAATATGTAAATTAACAATGCTAACAAAGTGGTCAAATAAAATCTTGAAAAATATTAACGAATATTTTGTACCAATAAAAAAAAAAATTAAAGTAAATTCATTGAATTTCTCAATACGTAATCTAAAGAATTAAATAAATTAAAATAATACTTATAAAAATAAAATGATTTTAATTACCGAAGCTACGATCAAATTTAATTGAACTGTTTAGGTTCGAATTAAAATCAATCTAAGTACCATCTCCGATGGGTATTTCATCTTTGAGATGAACTGGTGAAAAACGCATGTGCACAATCTTCTCAAAAAATAAAATCATTAAATTTATTTTTTGTCAAACTATGACTTGTATGATGTTGTTTCGCATTCAGTTAGTAGACCCCTTTTAAGTGGCCCGACACGCACTTTGCCGGTATTAACGATGTCTATAAAATATAATAGATTATTCGACGTCCGTTAATAGTCTTTAGGTACTTATCAAAAACATTAGATTCTATGAAAAAAAAAGAAATTACATAGGAAATAAGGCATAAGACAGAATAAGATCGTCATGAAAAGCAAAAATCTTATTTCGGGTTCAACTAAGTCTCAGTCGGCAATCTTAATCTGTAAGTTTTATGCTAAGCTTCAGCTTTTGATCACCCTATCCCATTCTATAAATGAATGATAAAGTGAGATTAATGTGCGGTTTAAAAAAACTGCAGTACTTAGCATTAGAAGTTTGGTATAATCGACCCTTAGTTGTTCTTCAGTTACTGTTCTATACTACAGCCCAGTCCATATCGATTCCCCGTTTGCTAAAAAAGTTATTCAAGGGTAAAGGTCGAGCATTTCTTCCGCGAACGTGAACGGTTAATATTACCATAAAATTAGGTCAGACAAATGTTGTACATTCCAACAAAATGTTACTACATTCAAAATATTATGAAATGTTATGAGTCAAGAAAGAAACCATTTCATTTTATTTTGTTTTATTAAGTTTAAAGTAATTTATCGTTGATCGATTGTGGTGTACGTTGTTTATTCGTCGAGATAGCTCCTCACACCAACAATACATATATCATGTGTATTTTTATCTATTTTTCGTTTATGCACGTGGCCTTGCCCATGTGGTAGGTATAATTATGTCTATGAGGGCTAGCGAGTTTCAGAGTTATTTAAATAACTAGGAGATAACAGCTATCTCTTGTTACCAGTTATTGTTAAACCTGTATTAGCAATAACCTCGGAGTTATGTTTTAACCTATCTTTTATTTAATTATAGCATTTAGTTTGTAACATTTTTCAACAAGAACGGTTTAGTGGTCTGTCATGTAGGGGCAAAAAACTACTTTCTTAATACTAGTTAGGACAAGCTTTCCGTGGTCCGTCAGAGTGTAGGTGGATAAAAAGTAATTTCTTTTACAGACATTCAAGTCTCCATACCAATTTCTATCAAAATCGGATTTTTGCTTAATTTACCTGTGAAATACAAGGATGCTACGGCGTAGCTAGCATCTACTTAGACATCGTAGCAAGGTGCTACGATTAATATCTATTTATTAATCACCTTGCTACGATGCTGGTATTAACCTTGACCTGACTTCATTTTGGTCAAACAGTCAAGGTAAGTCTTTACTAGAGATAGGCTGGCTAACTGGCGTTCGAATGACCGGTTAGTTATCGAGGCCAAACATTACATTCGATATTAATTTAAATTTTAAATGCATTAAAATCCAAGTTTTATTTTGTATTATTCGTCACACACACCACATGCAGTACCTACATTACAAAGCGCTACAAGTTATGTAGAACTTTTAAGCCTAGATTATTGGCATTTATAGTAAAGCCGAATAGTCAGCGTCTACACAAGTGGCCGATTAGTCGTTTTACCGACTAGGCTGTATCAGCTATCTCCGTTTTTAACAGTAAAGTGCCAAATTCAGTTCCAAATTGGATCATTACTTTGTTCATTGATGACACAAAAGGGCTTGATTTGAACAACAATTTAGTAATAATACGACGTTAGCCCTTACGTCATATAACCACTAAATTGTTGTTTTACCATTAACTTTCTGAACTCAGGTCTTGATTTTTTTTTTTTTTTATTCTATGCCCACAGCGAACGAACGTGTAGTCCACCTGATGGTAAGAAGAGTACAGCCCATGGACATCAACAATCCACAAAAGCAGATAAGAAGATTATAGATGCGTCGCTGCAGCTGAGGACTACGGTGTTATGCCTCATGTGCCAGTAATTTCATGGCCTGATCTCACCACCAAACCGGAACACAGTAATGGAAGCACTACTATTTGGCGGCAAGTTAAAGGTGAGACGGTGGTGCTGCCGCCCTCGAGCTCATTCACAAGAGCTCTACCACCAGTAATTCAAACTGTTAAGATTACTGATGTTAGGTTTATACTTTTATCTTAATACTTAGCATTGGTAAAAAAACTATGTAAACCCGAAATAATTTTGTGTAGCATGATATCAACGGTTTTATATAAGTAGGTAATATTTTAAGTTTTTTTTTATTGGCTGTACGTGAGCTCGGCACGCAGTTGTGTGAAAAAATGCGAATTAATATTGCATTGAAATAAAACTGTTTGTCAATGTGCATCTAATCAAGATATTAAGTTTTTTCTAAGCTGTGTTATATAAGTTTTAATGAGCTTTATGAAGTCTGAGACACAATTAATATTTGTTTTCAGACTGTGTAAATGAAATTAAATGAAAATATGTATATTATACGTATTTACTTTTTTAATTAATTTATTGAATAACACTACCTATTTCCATTTTAGGAACGGGTATTTTCTTTGGGTGTGAGGTGTGTTTCATATAAAATCTTTTAATCTAAAATCTGCACCAAAAATGTTTAAATAATTTTGTGCTAAATGACCCTTAATTACTAGAGGTTTACCTTGTCATCGGACTAGGAAATTGTAGTAAAACAATATAATGGCATCTTTTTCAGTTTGTGAAGTTTTCTTTAATCCGTTTATAAAGGCTTTGTCAACTTACTTTGTGACGAGAAGACTTCTTTGACAACAGGTTCTTGCTTGCCACTTCCCAATTTATTCGTTAATCTTTTGATTTATTATTTATATTAACAAGAAACTTGTTAAGAGATAGATTACATTTTGATTGCATATATTTTAACTATACATACTAAAGATAACAACTGGAAGATAATTACAGATATACAAAGGTTATTGATATATAAGTATTCCTCTTCCTTTCGTTAGACATATTGATCAGACAAAATTGATTTTTCCTTAACAATTGAAGTATAATTTTCATATTCATTTTGCTAGAAACGTGCAAGTCATAAACTAAAAGTAGGTAATATATAGCTACAGATTATTGTCATACTTACTAGCTATTATAAAAGTTGATTTCATTTAAGTACAGTTACTACATCAGTCAAATATTTTGTGTCAATGGTTAATTAATTTTAATTTTTTTTTAAAACTGTGTTTTTTTATTTAAAGTTAACTCTTAACAATATGAAAAATAAAGCATTACTTTATTTTAACTTATTGACTTAAACAAAAAACAAGATTATAAGTATTCTGGTGGGATAATTTGCAGACTACATTGGAAAATCACTAGATGAAATATTTATCGTAAACAAAAAAATTAATACACTTCTCCCCTCTCTCCTCCAAAGTTGAGATACTCTTATTACACATTTAAAGCAAAATAGAACTTACCTAAGTCAAGTTTATGAATATTATGATACACTTTGTAAGATAAAGTAGAGAATGCCCTGACCTATATTTTACAAGTTAAGCTGACTCTTACAACAGTATCGTAAAATGTATCCAGTAATATTACGATTTACCCGAAAAGTACATAACATTGCAGAAAGGTAAATTGGTAGGTAAAACGGCGAAGGAGGGTCGGTACTTCGACATGGTTTCAGGCGCTATCTTAATCGTCCAGCGTTTAAGCATATTTATGTAGCAATAAGTTATCAGGAGGCTAATTACGGGTGCGAAACCACCTGTCCGTTGCCATCTGTACATAGGCCTTCGCATATACTTCCGTGCGTCTTACGCGCGGGCCCTCCCCCGGCGCGCGATTGGTCGCCGAGGAGGCTGCGCGCGCAGCGGCCCTCCTCGCCGACGGGTGTGAGACGCTGCGAGTCCGAAGGAGCCGGTCGCGACCGTCATGTGCAGCCGCGGACAGTCCTGCCGCGACCGCGTCGCCTCGTTGCCGTCGCCCGCCGCACACGCCGCCAAGCCGCCGCCGCCGCGCATTCCACTACATCGTGCGCCTATTTTCCAAAAAACTTTTCACAGTTTTCTTTATACAAACAATACTTGGAAGTAACTTTCGAATTTGTTTTTATAATTTATATAGTTTCGCAAACTTTTGTAAAACTTTTCAAGAAGTTTGATTAGTGGTAGTAAAGATTCAGAAGGTATTCGATTGGTGATGTGATATGGCTAGGCGGATGCAGAGTGGGCTGAGCGCTCGGGTGCTGGCCGGCTGCGCGTGGGCATGCGCGCTGCTCGCCGCTGTCGAGGCCCACGCTGACGTGGACACCTCTACTGGACTTGGCGATAATACACTTACTAATTCAGGTATTTACGAGTTTTTCATATTTCACGCAGCCAGGCATCAGAAAAATGGTTTTTGTAACTGTTTACACGGCGGGTTATTTTTAGTAAATACCGGTGAAAGCAAAATGAATCTCAGTGGTTAAGATAGTGAAATTTAAATAATCAAGGTCGGTACTTCGACATGGTTTCGGGCGCTATCTTAATCATCCAGCGTTTATATCTTTAAAATCATATCTTTTAAAGATCTCACGAACCATATAAGATGGTCTAAACAATAATTATATTATTATTTAAACAAATATATTAATTGCATAAGTAAAAGATTTTGTTCAAGCTGAATATTATTATTTCTACTTCTTCAAGTTGGCATTTAAGTGATGGAGATAACAGACTAATTTTTTGGGGGAAAATATTTCTTACAAGTCTAATAAACCGAATACTTATGGTTGTAGTTACAATCATATACAGATTTATAAAAGAAACTATCGCTTTTAAATATTTGTAACAACAAAATAATGGGCAATAAAGATTTCCATGAATAAACATCAAGTGACTCTATAGAATTAATAAAATCGTCAAAGTAGTTACGTTCAATACAGTGCAAATTATCTTTTTTTATATAAAAAATAAAATAACTACACAAAAAATACTTTTTAAGGAACTAAAATAATACTTAACAGATTTGAAAAAAGAGCAGTGGTTGCATAATAGTCCCAATTAATAATATTGTAAAGTTTAAGGGAATAAGAACGTATTTTTCGATTTTATTAGATAGTCTTTATTCACTAGCTCTTATCCCAATTACTTGGGTCGGCGCAATATGTTTTATACTTCCATACCTTCCAATAAAAAGTTGAAATGAATTTTATTAAAACAAATTGTACGGATGTTTTTCATGAACTTCATCGTATCGTAATTGTGCTATGAGAATTAATTATTTTATACTGTCCTACGTACTACAAATCTTTCTAATAAAATAAATACAACAGTTAGTAAAGATGTGTGGATATTTAATACGCTTTTACGCAAAAAGTCGAAGGAGTCGATTTTGATAGCATTGTGCACGGATGATTTTGATAGCATATGTCTTGTGTAAATTATTATATAGGCTATTTCTAACGACGTAACATGCGGGTGGCGGTCGGTAGCTAGTAATTGAATATAACAGTGCTTACAGTTTATTTTAGTTCGTTATTTTAATTATATTTTGGGCTTCTATAACTTCTTTTTTAATTATAATTCTTGATGTCTTCAAATTTTTATTTACTTTTTGTTGTAGACAGTAGAACCGAAAGTAAAAAGGAATAATTTGATACAGTTTTTAGTAACTTATGAATTAATAATAATAGCAGCCCTGTATCTAATAAATGTCCCACTGCAGGGCTCGGGCATCTTCTCATGATGAGAAGGGTTAGGTCATAGTCCACCACGCTGGCCAAGTGCGGATTGGTACACTTCACACAACCTCGAGTACTTTTTAGGAACTCTCAGGCATGCAGGTTTCTTCACTATAATTTATATGATAAATACACACATATCTTCGAAACGACGAATCTTAACCCAAGATCTTTGACTTCGAAATCTTACGGTCTCCCACTCGGCTAACACTGAATTAGTAATCCATGAATATAAGTATTATACGTCTTAACTGACTTAATTATCAATTACTTTAATTTATGTTTAAGCTCTTATAAGGCTTCATCAAAGAAAAATAATAACTTGCAGAATGTGTTACTAGGAATAAAATATATGTTACTTCCATATCTCAAAACGACATTTCTGAATCATCTTTTCTGTCTGGAATATTTCTTGGAATGTATTTTATTAAAACAATTTTCAAAATCTTTGCTTTATATTATAATTTACTCGGAGAAAAAATGTTTTCCTTTTTTTATTACTTTGCTTATGATAGAGATAGCAGATTTATTTTATTTAATTTTTTTAAATTATTTTGATAATTTATTATCTCTAGGCTTAAGTAGTATAATTTTGTTCATTATTTTATCATTTATTAGAGACATGCAATGGTATAATTGTGATCTTCTTCTATATTCTGAGATATAAAAATCTCGTGTCACAACGCTAGCTTGAAACGGAACGACTTGACTGATTTTCATGTACATTTGCTAGATGAATATTTCAATTCACTCTAGTATGTAGAATGAAATTTTCGTAAAGGACACTAACCATATTTTTTTTAAACTGTATACATGAGTTATTCTTGAATTTGATTTTGTCTATCTACATTTATAGACAATGGACAGCAGTTAGAAATGTTATATTGGTAATATCAGGATCAATTATATAATATAATTTATTAAAAGACCTATTGATTGATTATACAAAACGCTTTTGTGAATATCTACAATTTTTTTGTATCACCACAAATTTTGAAGTAAAAATTTGTTTGGTGGTTCCTTTTTACCTAAAAACCTAGCAAATAATTCACCTTCTTGGGGAGTGATATTTCCTAAAAATCTATCTTACCGTTCAATTATGTAATGTAAGGAATCAAAGTGCAGAATATTATGCATTCTCCTTTAAAATTGTCGAATCTGCCATATAAACTAACACCCCCTTTTTTTTTTTTTTTTTTTTTTACGTGGGGAAATGCATTTACGCATACCACCCCACCCCGGGGAAGGGCAGAGTGGTTATGTGGGACTCGCCCGTGCCTAAAGATGGTAAACGGCACGGGAATACCCACTAAAACCCCACGGTGCTCCCGCACTCGCCTTGATGGGGGGGTCATGGGAATCTGACACAGCCTTTACGTCCACAACCCCCCCGGCGATGCCCGCCGAAGCAGGCCCCTCATGGCCCCCAAAATGTGGGGGGACCGTCGCCGAGGACCGCGTGCAAAGCCATCGGACATTCCCCATGTCCGACGGCCTGGTCCTCTCGCGGCGAGACAGGTGGTCGGTCCCGCCACCCACCACGCCGCAGTTCAACGGCTGCGGCCCCGCCGGGACCGCGGAAGGTAGGGAAAGCGGCAACGAAACACCGACAGTCCTCTCCCGCCGCGGCCCCGCAACTCCTCGGCCGCAGTGCCGACTCACGCCAACACCGCAGGCCCTCCTGTTGCAGAGCCCCCCCATAAGGGCCCTGCAACATGGGCTGCTCCACAAGGGCTTCGCTGCCCAAAGCCCGAAGAGCAGCCCCCCTCTGGGGTCCACTTGGCTTCGCCGTGGTGTGGAGGCACCACGGGTACTAAGCCTCACCGCGACGACAACGCGGGACCCGTTGGTGGGGAAAACTAACACCCCCTAATTTAACCTCTTATGGACAAAATAAAAAGATAAAACATACAGACACACAAACAGTTTTTAAGTTAGACATTTAGCTACACAACTGTGAAAACCACATCCAATTCCATGTAGTAGTTTTTGCGTGATGCGCGTACGAACATACAGACAGACAGACAATAAATCTAAAAACACATGTTTTGGCTTCTATTGCTGCTCTATAAACACCCGTATTTGGAGTCGCGAAGCTTCAGTAAAATAAAAAAAAATCAAATTGATTTTAATTAGTTCAATTATGTATTTCGGTAACTAAGCTGAAACTTAATTAAAAAACAAATGAAAATGAATACGGTCTGGATAATTGGAACAGAACGAAATAATGAATAACGCGACTCGTCTTTTTACTATTGTTACCTGACAATAGTAAAAAGACGGGTCGCGTTATTCATGACGCATTCAAAATTATGTTTTTATATTTCAATATAAAAACATAATTTTGTTTGGCTTTGTGAAGTAAAACAATTGTGTAAGAACTTAGTCGTATTATTCTGATTCAAAACTGCATGAATAAGATTAAAATAGCCTCGTTTATGCAGTAGAAAAATTGAAAAGGTTTCCAACTTTGACATTTTAATTTTGATTTAGAACAAATAAAACTCAATGAAAATGTAATATTTTTGTTTTATTATTTTATTATTATTATGAGCAGGTGATCTTAGATAGTAGCTTACTATCATCATTTATTTGAAGATTTTTGTGTATCATAAGATTTTCAAAATCTCTTTATGGTGTCAATTAAAACGATCATCCGAGCACTGAAATTATTGACATCATTGATGGCGTAGTGGTAACGTGCACGAATGGCGTAGTCGTTTAAGCGGTGTAGCCTCGCCGTTCTCCACTGCACTGATGTTGGGTCAAATCTTAGTGTGATCTCCAAAGATTTGTTTTGAACTTATGTGTGCTTTATGTGTACGGGTTGTATAATCAATTTGTCAAAACTTTCGCAACACAGAACACGTTTTGAAAAAATGAGGAACGGACGAAGACATTGAAGAGAAATCTCTAATATGTTTGGTTATAATCCTAATATACCTACCTTTTGAAACTCCATAAAAATCAATACTACAGCTGCGAGCATACCTATACTTCTCTAAGGTACATTTTTATAAAAGCAATACATGGATTTCCTACCCATTTTAAGCAATTATATTTTTTGGTCGTATACAAATCTTGAAGAAGGCTCCGTGATTCTAAGGACGGTGGGCGGTTACTAAACTGAACAACACCTACCATGTACTTACTTATGTACCTTCTCGTCATCAAACAAATCTTGATTGACAGAAAAATCCATCGCTCTTATATTTTTATTTACCTTTACGAAAATGGAGAAGATGTTGGGGAATGAACGTTTCTGTAACATTTTATTTCACTCTGATTGTATTTTGAAGAACAGTAGCCCGCGGGCGGCCGACTTACATCATTTTATAAAAGCTGAAAGTTTTGCTGTGTGTGCAAACGATCACCTAATAGGGAATTTTATTTTCTGAAAGTACTAATTTCTGATTCGCGCTCTCACTCTATTAAGTCTCTGATAAAACTGGCGCTAGATATTATATAAATTATTGTAAGATTGTTAATGAGTTGACTGAAAGAAAACTAATGTGTTTTTACATGAAAAAATACATTTGATATTATATGTAAGTAGTCATAGGTAGTTTATTTTCTTCTGTATAATTATCAATTTACTGTACATTTCCATTTACCCTCAAAAGTATCTTTTTCCTCTAGCACTCTAAGGTTTGCTGGAAGAAAACCCATTTTAGTGGTTAAGCTCGCCTTTGTACATAAATTTAAAATTGTATTTTATATTATTGTATTGTTTTTCATTTGTACAATAAATAATTAAAGAATTAAAGAATTGTTTTCTTTTAGTCTATCCGTAAGACTCGACTCTCTCAAAATAAGTATGTCATTACTAGTTATTTCGAAGGCCCTAAATTTGGCCTAGAACGTATATGATACGTAATACTGTTTAAAGGAATCAGGTGACTGGAAAACCCAACATAATCAAACATGTTCTTAATCGAGTTACTCACATTTTGCACCATGATTCTCTAAGATAAAAATATTTTCATAGACAACTTATGAGCATTGATTCAAATGAGTCAAGTAATAAAATGAGATTCCCATCTGGTTTATACAAGACAGTAATATTTTATCAATATTATAAGTCATTATTTAATCGAAAAGATAATAGGTGTAGTAATAAATAAAAGCTTTTATTAACATTTTAGTTCCAGTTTAGTAAAATGTAACAATTTTATGAATATTGTTTTGTTTTTATTACTTGAAGGTCAAGTCTTCTCTGGGAGTTAGCCTCTTGTAAAGTGAGTCTAGCCCACAACATCAGATAATAATTAATTATAAACTAAAACATCACATTTTTGTAATAGTCACACTGCCGATTCTCAGGTTACCTTACATTGGGTACCTACTTGTAATCAATATTCCGAGCCTTTTTGTCAATGAGAATGGGTCGGCTTCTAGTCTAAATCAGTGTCGGATTAGCCATATAGCAAGAGTAGCAAATGCTACGGGCCCCGCGAATTGCAGTAGCAACGCCTGTCTGACCGTAAAAATAATAAAATTTATATAGTAGCGTAAAATATCTTGCTTGTGTATGTTTTGTAAATACAGACCATGCCCATACTGACCGATATAAACGAGCCAGCTTGTAGAGCATGATTTGCTTAAAGAACTAGATATGGAAAACGTTATATCTAAATTTGCCCACATTAAATCAAAAAAGTTGTTGTATTATTAATTTTAATAGTTATGTTTCATTTAATACCATAAACTTTAAAACCTAAAGCAGTCCAAAGGCCCCATAATATATAAAAATTATTGAAGGGCCTGACAGATTTTGCTACAGGCCCCGCGCATGGCTTAATCCGGCACTGGTCTAACTAGCTGTATATCAGTATTTTAACCATCAGACCTCCACAACTCAGAAAGAGGTAGTACGTTACTCATTGTCAGACTTTTTGGCCTCTAAAGACTACCATCTTCAAATGGCAACCGGGACCAATGGTCACCCATCCACGGCCGACCGCGGTTAGCATTGCTTAACCTGCAAGATCGATCGGTCCGTGCGGATTCGACCTAGCTAAGCTACAAGCTCCTCCTATATATGTACGTACTTATAATAATAAGCAAAAAATTAAAATTACAAGCTATAATAGATATTATAGCTTGTAATTATTTCTTTATTATACCTATAACATGTTACTAAATTAATGTTAGTATACATGTAATTTTTAAATTTTAAAATTATTTTTTTTTCTTTTTATTGAATCCTTCTAATAAAATATTATAAATAGATAGATATCTATTACTTGTTTGAGCATGGAGCATGATTCTTGTTTTCTCTGGAATGTACACGTCCACATCCATCTTGTCAAATAAAATGTTGGGTGACCTACGACACAGGTTTTCCTAGTGTAGGCATCCACTTAACAACACACAATTGTAATGTGTATACTATCCTAGATATTAAGTCATTGGTTGTCTTGCTATGTAAAAGAAATTTTGTATGCACCTAATTTGAAAAATAAATTGATTTGAAATTGATTTGAATTTGAATTTTTTGCTTCCAGCTTCTTTGCTCCAGATGAATTATATTAGTTTCAGTAGTTACAGTACACAGTAGTTCATACGAGTATCAGTAAAAGCTCATCTGATATAGAAAAAAAAGAAGAAACGAAATCTGGTGTCAATCATATTTAGGTTAGACGTTCCAATAGCAACCAATGGTCAACTGCCAATATTTGCCAAAACAATTGTGAAGATAAAAAGTGACAACAAAATGAAAGAAAAACTACTATGAGGTAAGGCCGGTGTCGGAACTGTAACAGTTAGTTTGCGGAAGGCGACGGCGCTCCGTGTAATCAGGATAGAAGTTAGCCACATTAATTTACTTTGGAGACAAACCGCGGCGTAATTAAAAGAATAGTACCGTGGATAGAATTAGCTCTATTTGTTTAAACATTTTGAGTGATATGACCGCCCGTCCCACCTTAACTTGCCGCTAAATAGTAAGTACTATGTACCGGTTTGGTGATGAGATCGGGCTCTGCATTTACTGGCACATGAGTCATAGCATAATGTACTGTAGTCCTATGATAAAGCGACGCGTCTGCAATCTGCTTTTGTGAATTGTTGATATATCAATGGGTTGTAGCGAAGAGATTGTAAATAACTCTTTTACAACTAGAGAAGCATACATATCAAGAAAGCGTAGTAAAAATTTTGCACCAATGAATGTCAAAATGCATACCTAATTTCTATATTTATATGTGTGGGTGGGGGGGCACGCCGTTCTATCGTCTTCTACTTTTTTCTGGGATGTAGTCACCACTTTGGGACTACAACGTGGACAATGTGGACTACACGTACGTTCTCTACATACGTGGTTGAAAAAAAAGGAGATTGAAGTCAGTAAATAAAATATAGGTTCACACATTACATTCACATTAATGTTGCAAGTCTACTTTGACCCTGCCAGACCCGGTACATATATTTTGATAGCCTCGATGGTCTAGTGGTTAGCGTATTCGCCTATCACCGCGAGGTACCGGGTTCAATTCCCGGGTCTTTGGAAAATTAACAATAGCAGTACGGAGTTGGAATTGTGTCCGGTTGATAGCGATATACTCACCCCCTATCTCATGGGACCTAAATATAACAGGTGAAATATGGGTGTTTTTTGTACACCTCTGCCACACTCTTCTGGGTAATATAGGCGTGAAGTTATGTTATGTTATGATACTGTATTTTGTACCTTAACTTAATTATCTCTTCACGTTATTATTTTAAGACCTATCGTTCTATCCGAATCAAACTGTCTAAAAAGAATCGTTTGTTTTCAGGTCCAAGGGTCATTAAAAGTAACAACGTAATCTTGGACGTTCTTACATGCCTTGATCAGAAGTACTCGGCTTCTTCTTCGTCGTGTCGATGGCTGAGTCAAATTCTATTGGCCCAATAAGTGGCTACTGTTATAGTACTCGGCTGAGACATGGAAAAATACTCACACTGACTAAGTGCTGAGTTCACCACGTGTTAATCTCAAATATACCGCTTAACTACAGGTTTTGATCTCACTGTCCCTTACAAACATTGAATTCTTCTTCGTCGTGTCGATGGCTGAGTCAAATTTTATTTTGATTTGCCATCGTGGTGAAAGGATTAGCCAATTCGCTTTGGAGAACTCGCAAATTGCCCAGGGTGCGACGGACGTAGGGAATCGTTGTGCACGTCACTCGGGGAGGCTCCTTTCATACAAACATTGAATGAGAGGAGTGATAGAAACACGGGGTTAATAAAACTGTAGATGTTTCTTTTGCATTTACCAATTAGGATTAAAGTTATGTGGAGCATTGTAAGAATTGGCTTGATGACATTTTATACATGAAATAAAACTAAGTGAGTTCTCGTTGTGACACCGGCATTAGGTATTATAGTATTCGGTAGAAAATTCAACTAAAATGCTACATTACAAATTCTCCTTTTAATAACGCAATAATTAACGCTACATAAAATCGTGTTAATAGTTGGGCCCGTGCATCAGATAGCCAGACATAGTGATGCCAGTAATTTGGCCAGTCATAAATTACTCGTTTAACTGAATTATACGAGTTGAAAGCATTCCGGTGCTGTCGAATGCGAGCCGTTCCCATCCCATGAAACCCTCGCGCGACCACTGATATGCAGGCGCCCGTCGCTCCACAAATGAGCTTTGGATCAACGAAATTACATTTGCCAGTCAGTTGCCATCAATAACGTGTCGATCTTTATACACGGAATCGCAAACAACACGGTTGATGGGGACGTAGCTGTAAGCCAATTTCAGAAGGATAGCTTTGTTTGACGAAAGGAGTTTTTTGTGAATTTTGAGATTTGATAAAATAGTTTTATTAACCCATTTGGGCATTTTATCATTAAATCTTAAGCATTATTCAGGCACCGTCGTCTGTCTCGTGTTCAATTGAGATTTTTTTAAGGAGAAAACTTTCTGTAGAAATATTAGACTTCAATGTGCCCGATAGATGGCGATATGGCTTATCTTATCAATACCTATTACAGAACAGGAGAAGTGTGGTTTATGAGTATTATACAGGCTGGATGCGATATAGGGATATTTATTAAAATTTGTTTGAACAACTTTATTTGTTAGTAGTTATTTTTCAACTGGTTATTTATTTAACGGAAACAAAAATTCTGCATTTTCAGAACAAGTAAAACATTGAATTCATCCAAAAAGTTTTCGAAAAAAAACTGGTTGCGGTCATAGTAAATGAAATCCAAAATGTGTGGTTTTAATAAATGATAATATGACGCATCCACCCTGTATATCTTTGTCACACTGTCTTGAGGAACACTATGTAATGTAATAGTTTAATACACGTTTAAATACTGTTAAAAAATGAATATTGGAGGTAAAATATGTTTGATCTAAATTAATGTTTCTATGTCACGCCATTTTTATTAACTAACGAGATCTGTTAATCTAGTATAAAAGTCTAGAAATCATTTTTTTATTGAAGCTTATACTAAACTATCGATTGTTTGTTGGATATTATAAAACAAATACTAATTATTTTTTATTTTCCCCTCCACAAAAAAATGTATTTCATTTCAATACACTGCAACGCAAGGATAATTGTATTCTTTCTGTTTTAATGTACTTACTATCTATTTTATTATTTGATGAAAATCACAAATATAATAGGTTGTAAATGGAAAAAAAAATGACAAAGTATCTTACTATTGTTTCCGTATATGATTCTAACACACTGGGTGCAAATAAACTTCCCAGTCAACTTTTGAATATCCTGATGAGTTTTATCAGTATTTACGAATTTTCCATAAATTTTTGCATCTAAAGTAGAGATGTGACGACTAGTTCACCATTTACGCCGATTAAAAGGCTTTACTAATAATAATCTAGGATTAGAAGTGCTACAGAGCTTGTAGCGCTTTGTAATATAGGTACTGCACGTGGTGGTGCGACGAACAATACAAAATACAACTAGGTTTTAAATGCATTTAATGTTTTAATTTTCAACCGAAGCTAATGATCGGCCTCGCAGACTAGTTGCAAGGCCGAATATTCGGCTGCATCCGTAGTCAGGTCGAATATATGCTTTTATCTAAACTACAAAATCACGTTCTTAATCACAATGACTGAAAGAGATTTCCAAAGTTTATTCTCATATAGTGCGTTTTTTTATGACGTGTAAAATTTTGCCAAGACCGATTTTCCGATGAAAAATGTTTGCACCCTGAATCATGTACTGAATCCCTGGTAACTGGTTTTGTCACGCTGTAATTGCCGGCCTGACGTGGATGGTTAAATCGTAAAACGTTAAGATTTCATTATGTGGCTAACAGACCATTTCGTGAGGTACGACCATTTCACGAGGTTCTCGAGCATTTCATGAGTAGGTCTGTCTGCCATATGGCTACGATATATATATGTATATATTGAGTATATTTAATGTATGTAGGTTTATATAGGCATGTAGGTATTATCTATATTTAAGTTTTAAATATGTAATAATTCATAAATATACCTGTGTATCATATCCTTATAATTAATTAAAAATAAATGCATCCACTACCCATTTCTCTGCACTACCATGGTTGACTGGTAGAGAAAGCCTTCGGCATTAAGTCCGCCATTGTACAATATTGTGCATAAAGTTTTTAAATAAATAAATAATTTACACACTGTATAAACTGTATCAAAATAGGTAACCGGTAGATAATTTTTTAACGAGCCCGAGCACTATCGTCACTTCTCTTTCTCAAGAAGGATAGTCAAAACCAGAGAGCAAGCATTTAACTGGAGACAACTATAAGTTTTGAATGACATTATGCCCACTGCGCGAGCAAAGCTGCGCGTTATCCGTTATCCAAATTCCGTAATCCTTTCCCTATAATATTATCCTTTTGTTAAATTCTACTAGTTTCCCAAACTTTTTTACTACGACACTGGATAAAAGTTACAACAAATAGCCATTAAAAAAAATATATATATTTACGTCAAAGTTTAGAAATTTACGCAACAATTGAACTATCAAATTTCATATAGCATTTTTCCCGGGCTTGGTAAAGCTGTCAAAACCCGTAAATTTCTAAACTTTGACGTAAATATATATATATTTTTTTTTAATGGCTATTTGTTGTAAATGCGTCAATTTTCTTCATGTTACATCTTGAAATCATTTTTTCTGGCCAATATTATAAATCATTACCAATGAGCGCCAAGCTCCAGGTTGACAGCTGACTAGTAAAATGACGCATAGTTTGTCTATTCCTACGCCTGTTGGCTGTTGCCGTAAGCACGTAAGTATGCCGTTTGAAGTCTACTAATCCCTCTTGTCCAACGTGTTGGACTATGGCCTTACCCTTCTCATCATGAGAAGAGGCCCGAGCCCAGCAGTGAGACATGTACTAGATACAGGGCTGTTTTAATGATTGCCGTAAGCAATGAGTGGTGGTTTTGACTATAGAGCAAAAATCTATTTCAGTTTGGTGATAAACCTTAGGTCCTGAAATCAGTGGTAATATTGGTACGTTTGAAATGTGCTGATACTAAAATAAGCAATTACTAAAATAATAATACAAACCAAAGTATTAATTGAAGTATGTTAAGCAGGCAATATGAAGTTATTTCCAAAATAAAAATCTTAACAAACATTTCTGGCCTTTAAATATAGATGGCGCTATTAGCCACAGCAGGAATAAATAAATCATACAGCTGATTATTAGATTATAGATTAGAACAGAAGATATTCAAAAATGTGGTTTTATCAGATAACATTATGATTTATCTAAAAGTTTTAATTTTTATAAAAAACAATCCTTAAAGTAGCCAGCTAGGTATATTAAAATTTAAACTTATTTACTCTCATTGTTATTTTTATTACGTATTATCGTCTAGTGGTTGCGTATCTCACCGCGAGGTCTCGGGTTCGATTCCCGGGTCGGGCAAAGTGTTATTTGTGAAGTTTCCGTCAGGAAATTCACAAAAGCAGCACGGAGTTGAAATTGTACCCGCAGGATGGCGATAGGTTTATCCCCTATCCCATGGGACTTAAACATACCAGATGAAATGTAGGTAGGTACTGTACACCCTTCTGGGAAATATAGGCGTGATAATATGTAAGAAAAATAAAATAAACTTGAGTGCATACTCATGTTAGTAACAGTAATTAGTTCTGTTTATGATGTTTAGTAAATAAATACATAAGGAACAAGAATTGAATGTTGCCCCGCTAAACGCTTTTCTTTTTGACTGTATTTACATAGGTCTTGCAAACATTACCGCGAAGATTTTTATCTTAATTTTTTCTTGGCTCATTCAATTACCTAAGAAAGCACTCTGAATCTCGTTTTCCATACAAACGAGATTTCACCTTGGGCTAGTATTCCCCCTATTAATTAAAATGCGGAGCTCAGAGGGCACTTGCCCCTTGTCGCTTTTTTGTGCGCTGACTGTAAAACTGTACAAATGAATATTAAAGTTGAAAAATTAAGAATCCAGCAGGACTCGAACCTGCACCTCTTGGGTATACGCCCCAAGTGCTTTGCCAATTCAGCTATGGATTCGCATGCTGCCGGACTCGAAATTTCTCAACTCTTTTGTGCCAGCCGAAGCTAGACGAACCATTACTTGGTTTTAGCGCCATCTATGCGTTACTTATTCACATAATCGCATACAGTACGTTTGAATTAAGATCAACTCATTACTGTCGAGAGATGACGCATTTTTATCAATACTTGTAATATTTAAAGCAAATTTTAGCTTTGCTATGCATTTATTTTTATGTAATATTAAAGTTGAAAAATTAAGAATCCAGCAGGACTCGAACCTGCACCTCTTGGGTATACGCCCCAAGTGCTTTGCCAATTCAGCTATGGATTCGCATGCTGCCGGACTCGAAATTTCTCAACTCTTTTGTGCCAGCCGAAGCTAGACGAACCATTACTTGGTTTTAGCGCCATCTATGCGTTACTTATTCACATAATCGCATACAGTACGTTTGAATTAAGATCAACTCATTACTGTCGAGAGATGACGCATTTTTATCAATACTTGTTGAAAGCTTCGGCTGGCACAAAAGAGTTGAGAAATTTCGAGTCCGGCAGCATGCGAATCCATAGCTGAATTGGCAAAGCACTTGGGGCGTATACCCAAGAGGTGCAGGTTCGAGTCCTGCTGGATTCTTAATTTTTCAACTTTAATATTACATAAAAATAAATGCATAGCAAAGCTAAAATTTGCTTTAAATATTACAAGTATTGATAAAAATGCGTCATCTCTCGACAGTAATGAGTTGATCTTAATTCAAACGTACTGTATGCGATTATGTGAATAAGTAACGCATAGATGGCGCTAAAACCAAGTAATGGTTCGTCTAGCTTCGGCTGGCACAAAAGAGTTGAGAAATTTCGAGTCCGGCAGCATGCGAATCCATAGCTGAATTGGCAAAGCACTTGGGGCGTATACCCAAGAGGTGCAGGTTCGAGTCCTGCTGGATTCTTAATTTTTCAACTTTAATATTACATAAAAATAAATGCATAGCAAAGCTAAAATTTGCTTTAAATATTACAAGTATTGATAAAAATGCGTCATCTCTCGACAGTAATGAGTTGATCTTAATTCAAACGTACTGTATGCGATTATGTGAATAAGTAACGCATAGATGGCGCTAAAACCAAGTAATGGTTCGTCTAGCTTCGGCTGGCACAAAAGAGTTGAGAAATTTCGAGTCCGGCAGCATGCGAATCCATAGCTGAATTGGCAAAGCACTTGGGGCGTATACCCAAGAGGTGCAGGTTCGAGTCCTGCTGGATTCTTAATTTTTCAACTTTAATATTACATAAAAAAAAAAAAATGCATAGCAAAGCTAAAATTTGCTTTAAATATTACAAGTATTGATAAAAATGCGTCATCTCTCGACAGTAATGAGTTGATCTTAATTCAAACGTACTGTATGCGATTATGTGAATAAGTAACGCATAGATGGCGCTAAAACCAAGTAATGGTTCGTCTAGCTTCGGCTGGCACAAAAGAGTTGAGAAATTTCGAGTCCGGCAGCATGCGAATCCATAGCTGAATTGGCAAAGCACTTGGGGCGTATACCCAAGAGGTGCAGGTTCGAGTCCTGCTGGATTCTTAATTTTTCAACTTTAATATTACATAAAAATAAATGCATAGCAAAGCTAAAATTTGCTTTAAATATTACAAGTATTGATAAAAATGCGTCATCTCTCGACAGTAATGAGTTGATCTTAATTCAAACGTACTGTATGCGATTATGTGAATAAGTAACGCATAGATGGCGCTAAAACCAAGTAATGGTTCGTCTAGCTTCGGCTGGCACAAAAGAGTTGAGAAATTTCGAGTCCGGCAGCATGCGAATCCATAGCTGAATTGGCAAAGCACTTGGGGCGTATACCCAAGAGGTGCAGGTTCGAGTCCTGCTGGATTCTTAATTTTTCAACTTTAATATTACATAAAAATAAATGCATAGCAAAGCTAAAATTTGCTTTAAATATTACAAGTATTGATAAAAATGCGTCATCTCTCGACAGTAATGAGTTGATCTTAATTCAAACGTACTGTATGCGATTATGTGAATAAGTAACGCATAGATGGCGCTAAAACCAAGTAATGGTTCGTCTAGCTTCGGCTGGCACAAAAGAGTTGAGAAATTTCGAGTCCGGCAGCATGCGAATCCATAGCTGAATTGGCAAAGCACTTGGGGCGTATACCCAAGAGGTGCAGGTTCGAGTCCTGCTGGATTCTTAATTTTTCAACTTTAATATTACATAAAAATAAATGCATAGCAAAGCTAAAATTTGCTTTAAATATTACAAGTATTGATAAAAATGCGTCATCTCTCGACAGTAATGAGTTGATCTTAATTCAAACGTACTGTATGCGATTATGTGAATAAGTAACGCATAGATGGCGCTAAAACCAAGTAATGGTTCGTCTAGCTTCGGCTGGCACAAAAGAGTTGAGAAATTTCGAGTCCGGCAGCATGCGAATCCATAGCTGAATTGGCAAAGCACTTGGGGCGTATACCCAAGAGGTGCAGGTTCGAGTCCTGCTGGATTCTTAATTTTTCAACTTTAATATTACATAAAAATAAATGCATAGCAAAGCTAAAATTTGCTTTAAATATTACATGTACAAATGAAGTTGGAAGGTCAAGGGTAAAGAATAAATAATACGGAGTGCTTACAAGTAATTTATTGCAATATGAGCGTAAACGTGACATTGCTGTTCTCTCTATTCTTAGCCCGTCGCATGCGGTCGATTAAAAGTTTTTTCATAAGGTAACATAATTTTCTATAATATTTAATGATATTAAATTAGCCATTTAAAAACAAAAAAATAGGTGATTTTTTTTGTCTGCACGTGTGGTGTAGTGGTTTAAGCAGTCGCCTCGCCGCTCTCCATTGAACTGGTGTTGTGGGTTCGATCCCAACATGCGATAAATCTTTGTGTGATTCGCAAAGATTTGTTCTGAGACTGGGTGTGCTTGAGTGAGTGAATGTGTGTATTAGGCCTTGTCATTGGATAGTGTAATTGCTTCTGGCGTTCTTTCTAATGTAAAAAATGTAGAAGCACAATAATATGTACCTAGAATCTCATCTGGTTGCCTGTATGTTTGTACGGGCATCACATAGACTCAAAAAACATTATCCTCACTTGCATAATTAGATTCAGAATTCAGTTATTAGGAGTTGGAACGCAACATAGCGATATGATTGCACTATATCTACTATAAGCAGATATTGGCAGGCTTCTTGAATGCGAAAGTGTATTCATAGAATAAATTCCATAAAGTCACATCAATATTATGGATCGCGCTCGGAATGATACGTGCTATGTGGACTATGTGATAAAAATATCATTGCGATACCTCCTTAATATCTATCCACCTACAATACCTAGCCGGGTTAGAATACGAGCGCCAGATAGATTTTGTCGCTGTCGATGGATGTTTCTCTAAACAAAAATATGATAAAAATAATTCGATTAAAGCTAGGTATCTCGCGCTCGTATGGTAGCTCCTCATGCGTGTAATACGCAGTCGCAACCTAGGTTTCAAAACATTCCATAATTATGTCTTACTTCTAGGGTTTCGCTTATAATCCTATCGTCTTACCCACATAAAAGTGGGAGACCTATCTTCAATCTTTTTGATCTTACTAAAACTTGTTTGCAAGGTAGTACTCATTTATATTACAGCCAATTTATAAAAAAAAAATGTAGTCGCAATAGAAGTACTTAGTTCTTTGGTATTGTTATGATTTCTTGCTAAGATCACATGTAGCTTTCTTACGATCTTTGATTCAGAAAGAAACAGGGTAATTACTACATACATTTCCAAAGTCGACCTAAATTCATTGTGTACTAATATGAAAGCACCGTGCAGCGTTCGACGTTTGATACTATTGGATGCAATTATTCCACAGTTGAGCTCCCATTCACTGAAGTTCGTCGCTTGAACTACCGATAGCGGAGAATAGTGTAACGAATTAATCAAAATTTCACCTCGGGGCCTAATATGAGTCATGATTTCTGGTGGCGAACAATAGAGGTGGAGCCGTGGAGGCGCACTCGATCCGAAGTTGAATCACTCGTACATTCGGAGAGTTCCTTTGTTACGGAACCGAGTAATGAAAGCGCTAGCTGATAATAATTTACGAACAGCAGAAGTGTCGCTGTTTAATGGTGAAAATAGGGGGCCGAAGAGCATTCCAGCGCGGAGCGAGCGGCGCCCGGCGCGGACTGACAACCGCGTCGACAGCAAACTAAAATAATTATCATCATTGTCCCTGGCCACGGTGAGCGCTTTAATTGTTCATTTACATTTGCAACGATGATACCAGTTCCGAACTATTTCGCCCGGCGTTTATTTTACTCTCGCCCGTTCCGCTGGCGTGTTATTGTTCAGAGTTAATGGTCTGAAAAATAGAAATGATTCGCAATTTGTATCATGTTATTGTGTACGTAACTTGGGACTGTAATAACTTAATAACTTAATTTGTAGGTTGATTAATGTTTGTTTCTGTCAAGAAATGTCCTAGCAACAAGAACTTATAAATAAGCCGAGATTAGAACGTGAATCATATCGATTCGTACATTTTGTTGGTTACGTTACGTTACAATACAAGAATGTTGTATTAGTTATTGTATATCACAAACGTATTTGAAGACAAACTCAAGGCCTTCAAAACGGTTAAGGATATTTATAAAGTTGTAGGCACAGTAATTAAATCAAGGCGTACAGCCTAAATCGTCGGTTAAACTAAATAAAGCCAGAACACCAACTATTAAGCACGTCGAGCTTTCACATATTGTAATGTTTTCGTGTTTCTAAAGGGCACATTGCTAATACAAAACGAAATTACAAGAGACGCGGAGACTGCGGAGTCCTCCCGCATCCCGCGGCATTAATTTGTATCAAGAATTTGTAGAGATTTAGCTTGAGCCGGGACGGAGTGTTCATCGCAGCCGGCGAGCGTTAACACTTATTAAGGGGGTGCATCCCTGCGACAGATGTAGGGGAGGGCCCGCCATTTGCGTAATGTCAGGAATGGTTACACTCGATTTAATAAAACTCCGACAGCATTTCATTCTGAAGAATTTAAGAGTCAATTCGTTTTAAACGCCACAGTGGCATAGCGAGAAAAAACCGTGAGCCGAAACGTGCCTGGAATACATCGCCAAGGCTTGGATTTCTTATCGGTAGCAATTGAGATGAGTACTTATGGCTTTTCGAGTGGCTCGGCTTCGTTTAATTTGTTGTTTCAGCGTGGAATTTTTATTAACGTCTCCCCTCACTTTACATTTTTAGGGACGTGTTTCTTATTGGCAAGTCAAGGTGAAGAGAAAGTTTGCTTCGTGTTTTTGCTTGGAGCACCTCTAAGCGAAGATTGCGGACAGCAAATAGTTCAATGACCACAGGGCTTGTACTGCTTGTAGTGTGTAGTTTGCGGTTAACCTGTTGACTCGTTGAGGTTTGAGTGGGTATAGGCTGCTGATGTGAGTATAATGCCAGCGATTAGTTATACCAGCTGTGGATATCTTGGTCGCGGTAATTAATCGAGTTCACAGAGTTTATGTTATGAATTGTATCGCTAGAGATAAAGCTCAGCGTTCAATCAAGAAAGTTGATCACAGCCTTTTATGTCGCTGCTATCTTTATCAGAAGCGTACGTCAACGATCACAGAGGGATTTTTCCTTAGGCATGATAATAGGGTTGCATAAAATTATAGTGTTATTCTCATTTTACTTGCAAATATAATCACATTATGTCCAAGCTTTGGGTACAGAAATTAATAGCAACACAGCGTGCGTCGATCGAAAACACAAGGGGACCACTCAGCAGATGCTTATCTGCACACACGCTCTCCTGCCACGACATTCGCTTTCTATATCGATAGACTTCTGAGTAAATATTATTATGGTCTTGGTCCTTTACTTATTAATAAAATTTATTAGAGCGGTTAGAACTTACGGACTAAATTCTTTTGATGAAATTAATGCATAATATGTAAAAGTTAATGTTAACTATGCATGCATTAACTCCACGAGTGTTGTGTGTAGTGTAAATTAGGTTAAGGATAGTTAGCTTGAATATATTCTTGTAAGTATACTCAAAATTTTATGTAAATACTGCAGAGTTCTTTTTTTATTGATGGTACGATTCAATAATGGGTGCTAAAGTTCTCGTTGTGGCTATTTTAAACCCCCATAATTTCCACTAAGTATGGCTATAAACCCTCTGTTTACGGATTGAAAACAGAATTAAAGGAAGTGCATTTAAAAGCACGCCATAAATAAAAAAGTCTTTTCTATACTTTCTCTAATAGAACGTATTAGGCATTGACTCAGATCGCTATATCATTATCATATTTATTGTTATTAATAGATTGTAATAATCTTGCTGGATAAAAAGGATTTTAGGGGTGCTGACTTGTATAAATTGTGTCTGGAATTAAGAGATTTACTGTGCTTTTTAAATGTCTAATTTTAGTTATATTATTGTTAAATATATATAAGGTTAATAATAAGGTTTTCGCAGAAGCAGCAGCAGTGCCGGCGCAGAATGCTGTGCTTGTAAGTAGTAAGTTGTGATGGCGTGAAGGAGTTTACACTAGATGCCTTTTACACCAAGGGCCTACCCATCCGCCAAGGCAGCAATGAATGGCGTCCGGTCTCTTTCTTTTATCCTGTGACATTAGATGTTTAAAAGACAAAATCGTTTTATCCGCATTGATTGTACGTTTTTTTTAATATCATCATACATTGTTTCGTATCAAAATAACAAATAATAAATAAATAAATAATTTGGATTTCTTACATTAGATATCGTCCTAATGACAAGATCAAATACAAATTATGAAGCATAATTACGCCTCATTCGCGAATGTGCTAGAAAGCTCAGTGTAGTGTTTCTGTGGAGTTTAATATGTTTTTTTTTTCACCATAATGCAACAATACCACTACTCATTATACAATAGGTAGACAAAAAAACACTTATCGATTTGATAAGTAGGGGTTTCTACAAGGACATTACACGAGCGCTTACAGCAACATGTGGCGCGTAAATGTGACTAAACGCAATTAATGATTGATTGTAGCTTGTAGCCCGACTCCCGAGTCCCGAGTCTCGACTCCCGAGAGTCAACCATAGAGCAGAGGTGCCCAAACTTTTTTCGTTCACGGAGCACATTAATTCTTTTCTCTGTTTAAATTTCAAGATTTTGTCGCTGCACCCTTGCTTCTATACACAATAATGCTTGTTGTTGCTTAGAAACAACAATGCTAGGGAATTAACCGAACCATTAGTTTCGCGACAGCGCTACTTTTTACCATCTACGGCACACACTACGGGCGTTGCTGTGGAGCATAGTTTGGGAACCCTTGCCATAGCGCGTTCTCTATGGTCTGCACCCTCCGCAAATCTTTACCGCTGCAAATGAACGTCCCCTGGGTACAGCGCTTTCAAAATTTGCTAAATTAGGGGTGTACCCTGTATTGCTACCGTTCATGTCAAAATTATTCTTTTAATTACATTCTTCAAGCTGTTGGAGGATGTTTTAAATAAGTAAGGTTATTATAATAGGCAATTTGCCCATATAGAATTTCACCACTTATACAGTACCTACACTCAATAGTTGTCGATAAGAATCGGTCAACAATGGACGTGCGTTGATGGATGATTTAAGATCAAAGATTTCGTTAGTTCGTTACAACAAAATTAATAGGATCGGATAGGCGAAGCATGTGTATACTAACAATAATCACTATTCATAATTTAACTGAATATGGACAGCACAAAAATCAGTTCAACAATTTAGATTAATATTTTCTGAATTGAGCAATCAAATAAAACGTTTGTTGCATAATAATACCACAAATATGTGTGGTTAAAAATTCACGTATTTGATAATCCACCTATAAATAAAACCAATCCTTTTTGTTTGTGTCTATTCAAAACCGATTTCATTGAAACTTTTACCAAGGTTTATTTTGTCCCTGGAAGTTGTTTTGAAATGCATCGAAACATTGTAGACTACGCCAGGATGTTCTCGAGTAAAACTATAACAATATGCTATCTTTATAGAGTATCAAAATGGCCACGTTACTTTACAATATCAAAAATCTTTACCTTATTATTGAGAATACGGGTTACTCACGTTATTTTAGCCGGGATATGCCGACTAGTTTTGAATCTAGTACGTAGATTCATCAACTGAGCGACTAATCGCGTTTCGTCGCCGTCACGGGACGTCTCGCACTGACCCGTATTCTCAATAATAATGTCTTCACCTCACGTCGGTTTTAATAATATTAATCTTTACCTTGTTGGTGTTCACTTTGTTTCTTAACAATACGATTTTTAAATTGTAATTTCAGTCAAAAGCAACAATGCTATTAACAGCTTGGTTGAATGTTTGCACATACATGGTGTCCCATAATTAATGGACCTGCAGGTTGAGGGCATCTCACTTGATTGGAAAATGCAAAAGTATCTCAGTATCAGTATAGTGAAAGAAGCTGAAATATGCTAAAGATGTAGATTTTGAAATAAACCGTGAAACTTATGTTCATACAATTTGGCAGTTTCCAATCAGGCGTGATGCCCTCAACTTGCAGCTAAAAGATTATCCATTAAATATGGGACACCCTGTATGTGCGAACATAAAACCAGGTTGATACAACTTAAAAATTTGATGTTAATAAAGAACGAAGAAAACAGTTATGGAACATTCTGTATATAGTATTGTAACATGAAAAAGTCTGAACGGACTCAAAGTACTTTCGTAATATCTTCAATTGTAGAGCCAATATTATAATGTGGAGATGGTTACAATCTTGCGGGTGGCTTAGCCGCTGGGCATGAAACGCTTGTGTTCCGATAACATCGGCGTGTGCTCAGTGCGCCCCCTGTCGAATTTTTAATCGCAACCGTGATGTCGTTTGTCTGGCTTGGTTCTGCCCGGTGCCGCCGCGGTGCCCGGGGGCTCCGGTGCCGGTGTAGACTGCGCACTGCACCACACCCCCACGCCAATTTAAAATTCATATCATCCAACAGCCGTAAATTAGTTTTCTCTTCACTATCACTGCTGATTCTAAAAAAGTTGTACTACGTCATGTTGTCCGTCATAACTTTGGGTTATCCGCTGTTATCCTTTTTGCGAAATTATTTGCGAAATAAAAACATTTTTGATATTTTTGATATATGTAGTATACAGTATTGTATTGACGACCGGATACTACCGGATATGTGATATTCCCGCTCAAGACATATCTTTGTGTTCATGAACATGAAGGTTTCTATGTTTCAGTCTTGGTCTGGGTGTTTCTATGTAAAATAAGTATGTTTTTACAAAAGAAAAAGTATATATGCATTAGTATCAGTTATTCTAATACCCGTAGTGTAAGCTCTGCTTAGTTTGGGACTAGATAACGTTTTGTAATATTTATTATTAAAATATATCTTTATTTGTAAATTATTAGATGAGTAAAACTGACTGATGAATTTGTATGCTGTAACTCAACATTGTAGTTTGATGAATGCAATCATAAATATATTTGCCGAAAAATGATATCGTTATTGGTAAATTGGCAGACGGTCTGGCCGGGCCGGTGTGTAATATGAGAAGGCAAGTCCGTAATGTTTATTTGATACAAGTAATCGCCACATGATGTATGGAGCTATCGGCGACCGCGCGATCGGGCGCCGGCGCCCGTTCACTCACCGGCCACGCGACGTAAGGTTTATGATGATTATTCGATCTAAATGATGATTTATTACAGGATTAGGCAGGCACACGGTCCATTTTGTGGGGAGATTGGCTTTATTTATATTATAATACCATCCTCACATTAAATCAGAAAGAAATCGGCTTTGTTGAATATTAATCATGGCGTTGTTTTTATGTTTTGGAAGCATTTCTATTCGCACCCTTTTACTGTTGTAGAACGGATTTGAAAATAAAATGTTCGATGTTTCTTGTCTTTTTTTAGCGTTTTGTAATTATATTTGAAGAAAACTATTTAGATTCTTTTAAACATTATTTTAATTAAGTGTCTTTGATGCTTTATCTTTGCAAAATTTAAAGGTAAAAGTTCTTTTCAATTTAATTTGTGTACGAATTCTATTTAGACATGGAATTAAGTTAATTGGTCTATTGACCTTTACAATAGGTAGCTGGATTATTGTACTAAATTATTACTTCGTAAAGAAAAGTTATATTTTTGCGTTTTACGACGACAAACAGCCATTGAACAAAAATTTAACTGATATATATTTTTTTGTACCTGAAGGAACGTATTTTTTCGTGAGAAGAAAATCTTGTATTTATATATTTCATACAAATATACGATCTATAAAAACGTGGTGCTACTTATTTGAAAATATAACTTTGCATTTTAAACACGTGTAGTCTCTAGTTGCGAAAATTTAATAAAACAATTCTTAGCAATTTTGAAACTTTCTTCAAAAAAGCAATTTTACAAACCATCTTGCTAAGATTTAAGAATTTAATATTGGCAGCAGCTTGTATAAATGGACGGATGTTTTCACGTTACCATAATTTATAAGCCTTGGTAATCAAATTATGATTTCCTAAAAATTGTGGTCTAAAATATACCGTAATAAGTTGGCTTCGTTACGGCTAGTGTAGTAAATAATAATTATTGCAAAAGACATCCTCGGCTTGTTGGCAAGACAAAGCTAATCAAATTATAATTTCAAATTAACCTTGCCTGCAGGGAGTTTGTGATACAACAATATAATTTTACTTAATGCTTTTAATTTGCGCTCAAGATTACTTTTAGTACTGCGTAAAACATAACTTTAAAATCAGATGTTATCTGTTATTAGCCGTTACTTGGTATAATTTCTTTGGTCTAGTATAAAAAAGCTGCAAGATTATTTAAAATATCGAACAACAATGTGTCCAACTAAAGATTCAATTGATAATAAAACAAAAAAGTTTTACATGTGTTCGGATGCACAATTTAATTTTCATACAATATGAACCATTGCATACATATATGGCGTGTTTGCGTCCACATGCGTTTCCATTGTGGCTGCATCGATTCACAACACAACAATACCGTGTCTTTACAAAATAAAATGCATAACTTCTAACTTCGCTAAAGAATAACAAAGACGCCATTTAAATTACTTTAATATAAGTTTGTTTCTTTGAATCGCAACTGAGGGGAAATTTTCGGAATTCGTCTTAAAACATTTCTTGCAAAGAAGCTTCCGACGTCGGACGGAGTTAGACGGCCTCAACATGTAGCAAGTAAAATATGAGGCTACAAATAAACTTGCTACAACCGCAACACTAAATGTTGTGACCACTCCGCCATTGAATATTCTACAACTTAGCATGTAGTTCATTTTAAAATGTATTGGCCTGCGAACGTGAGCTATGTTTTTTTAATGAGTCAACACGATTCTATAAAGAGAAAGTTGTGATTTTTCAACAACACAAGCCCTTGAGCATCCTGGATTTTTAATTCTATTTTAGCGGTAATTGTTCACAAATCGATAATCATTTTAATTTGATAGAGCAGGCAATTTAAGTGAGGGCAGGGAATATAACTTTATAACAGGACTTATAATAATATGTTGATATTATTCGTATCACCACGTAGTAGAATTACGACGAGTATTTAGACACCTCCAACCTCAAAAAACTCTAGATTTTAAAACCCAAATACCTCATGGCCAGGCACAGGCAATTTGCAAGAACGAATGGTAAATCAAATAATAATTCTACATTACAATTACAATTCTACTAAAAACAAGTTATCGCAAAAAATATTAGCAATATATTTAGTTAATTTATAATAAAATACAAGAAGTTCAGATTATCAACATAGAGTGTCAACAAACATAAGTGTCTATAACAAATCGATCGCCATAAACGTTCAAGACGTATTCATGGTAAAGAGCTGCAGTGCAGTCGTATAAAACAGTCAGTAAGATGGCCCGCAGCGACCGATGGTTCAAAAGAAAGACAAGTAGAAAGTTTTTCGAAGACATGAAATCATAGAACGATTTCTTTTACGACTTCGGTTTCAACTTCATAGCGATGAATTATGCAGAAAGGAGAGAGATTTCCTGCGATAAAAGTCGTAACACCCAAGAGTGTTCTAAAAAGAACTCTTAGAATATGATAAGGGGAACGGACATAAAATATTTAAATATGGTTTTTTTGGCTAGGACGAGACAGGTCCAATAAAATATAACCTGAACTTTTTGAATAAAAACAAAAGCAGTTTTTCAATATAAAATAAGTAATAACCTTTATAATTTGGATTTTATTTATTAGTCAAAAGATTCTCAATCGCTTTGGATCGTGTGCAATATGCATCCATGCAATTCACATATCTTTAATGATAAACAAGTTTTCAAAATTCTATGTTATCCCCAACGATTACTTATTGGCAAACCGTTTAAATTTATTGCACGAAACGAGTCTAAAAGCAAACATGTGGCCCATACTGCACCGTGGTTGAACTAATACACGGTGGTATTTTTTTAATTGGCATTGCAGTATGGTACAGGAGCGAAAGCGAGAGGCCGCAGTAGTTAGACGCAGCGAGGGAGCTGAGCTGAGCGCGCCCTGAATACCTAATTGACTAATATTAGTTGCTCGGAGGGGAACTTCCTTATAGGTGAGTACAAACTTGAGACAAAGAACACGTACGATTCCTGTAAGGGCTACTTTTTAAGTAATGCAAGAATTTGATCAATCTCGATTGAGGTAACTTTGACAGTTATTAAAGCAATTTAGTAAAATACATTACATTTAATAACTGCCTCGATCGTCTAGAGGTTAGCTTATGCAAGTTCAAATTCCGGGTCGGGCAAAGTATTATTTAATAACATACATAGGACATACGCGTACATAGGGTCAGGCAATTCACAATAGCAGCACGGAGTTGGAATTGAGCTCGGTGGTTGGCGATAGGCTCAACCCCAATCCCATGGGACCTAAAACATAACAGGTGAAATGTGGGTGTTTTACACCTCTGCCACATTCTTCTGGATAATATAGACGTGATGTTATGTTATGATATGTATGTTATTAAATAACAGGATGCCTGTGTTTCTCATAATTTTTAGGCACACATGTATCATATTTGTCTTAGAACCCGTATGAAAGATGGTGAATCTATTGCCATCTATAGGGAACAACATATCATAACATAACATCACGCCTAAATTACGCAGAAGGGGTGTGGCAGAGGTGTACAACACCCACACCTGTTATATTTAGGTCCCATGGAGGACGAGCCAAATCCAACTACTAAAACGGAAACAACTCAACGGCAAAAGCTTTTTGAACATTGGCTATAACAACAATACAATAATATTTTTGGAGAACGTTTCGTAACAAAACTAACTGAAAACATAACATTTCTGTCAACCGTCGATTTAAGCTAGGCCACAAAAGGTTTGTGCCTTTCAAGTAGCAATAAAGGCCGTGAGTGCAGGACTTCTGAGTAGAGCTCGTAGGTTTCAAATGAAATAACTCCATTAGCGTAATTGATAGCAAGCGAGAGGTAGGCCTGAGGCTAGGGTTCCCATTTTCAGACCAAGATATTACAAAGCTTATCTTTTTTACCTAACTTTTTTTCGTATTGATCCAATCCAATATGCTAGCACAATGTCTAAATAATACTTAAATATGAATAAACCAAGTCGACTTTCGACCAAATCAATTTTAGATTCTTACAGATGAAGAAAACCCTCAACTACTTAAAACCTACTATTAAGATTGCATTCGTATCTTGGACTACGGTAGTGGCCCATCCAGACAAGCCAGTGAAGCGAAGGGCACTACCTACCTTTTGTTAAAGTGGTACGTCGATTTTAGATTGATTGATCATAATACTAGTACCGGACTTGAAAAAAATTACGTTCGATTTGATTTAGGTTAGTTAGGTTCGATTTCCAGGTCGGGTAAAGTGCTAATTGTAAACTTTCCGTCAGGAAATTTACAATAGCACCACGCAGTTGCTTGGCAGCTTCGATACAGTTAAATGGGTGTAATTAAGGTGAAAAAAATAACTCTTCTGTTATACATTATTTTTTGTAGTATCAAAACCGCCAGACCACATATTTTGACTAAGTCTGATAATTGACGAATACAGATCTTTTTAATAAATTGTTCTCTATCTACTACTATCCTAAAACCACATCAAAAAGTCTGGTTAACTGAAGAGATACGGCCAAGTCTGGACGATATGCCAAAAAGCCGGCTATATCCAAACAAATCCGGACGAATGGTAACCCTTCCTGTACCTCGTTCCATGCTACACACTGCCTACGTTTTTTACACGGCGATTGTATCTTTTTAATCCTGCAATAACAATGCTCAAAAACTCATGACCCCTTAATTCATCGTTGTACTGAGACGGTATAACTTTTGAAATAAATACAACTTCTCCAGATTTCTAAGTTCCAAAAGGCGACGCATCCCATGAACACAGTTTCAGGTTACTTTGTTATGCTAATCTTCATAATTCTTTGGGCGGACGAAGTTTGGACGACTTACTTTTTTGAAAATAACTTGTAATTCAGTCGTAATTTGTTACGCCGTTGAATGTTTACTTATTCGTATAAAGTTAGAAACCGCAGGTTCTACAACTTTTTTATATTTATCGTGTTTTGCTTCAACGTTCTATATTTAGGGCTGAGTGACGAATATACTCTTATGCTTTAGAATAATTGAAATGATCAAATAAAACCCTGCTTAAAAGAATATCCCTTTAAAATATCTACAAAATATTTTAAAATACTTCAAATGTTTTTTTAGTTTGTCTATGATAGAATACGTTTAAAATGCAAAAACAACCACGAACAATGAGCGAGACCCTATTGCTATCTTGGTAATTTATAAACTCGACAATCAGGGCACCTTGTACTTAAAACTATCCTGACAGTTTTGTAAAGCTCCTGCCTTGTTCAAATTAACGAAGAAAACTTCTCGATCAAGTCCGTCTACCTGAAAACACAAAGTAAACTCCGTGCCTTCGCAACTTATCCATTAACTTAAGTAGAATCTGTAGACAGCATAGGAGAGAACAGCGCCTCCGCCCGCCGCCGTGTTACAGATAGTTTGAGCGTTAAACCAAATTTATGATATTAGATTGATTGGTAAGTCGCCTTTCGCCAATCTATTTACTTGTTTTTATTCTTCTTGAATACGGCTTACGACTATTTATTTTATGTTATGTTAGGCGCGAGCAATTTATCAAGCGAAGTCTTTTCAGAAAAGAATTGCTACACGCTACACGAAAGCGCAAAATCACAAGTCATCCTTTACATTATGCGGTTGTCACGAGGTGCCCGATCAAGCGGCACCGTTTCAAATTGGTAATGTATTCCTCGTTTAATTTTATATGCTCATTTTACAATGGGTTATTTTTTTATGAAATCAAAGGAGAGTTTTCGTACTCGGCGTTTAGACCACCCTTGAAAATCGCGCCATGTTCCCAATGAAATCTTCATTCATTTATTAAAACTTCGAACAATCTCCCTTTGACTCGAGACCCGAAAATGAAAAATATTTCTTGAATTTTTACTTCACTTAAAATCTGCACAACGTTGTAGTCGACGACCGCTTTATTATTTATGACAAGGAACACGAAACTCATCTCGAGTTATAAACTTCTTGGAATTTCTCCTGAAGTAATACAGAGCTATTATTATGATGTCCCCACAAAAAATATTCGCAGTGTAGCGGGGCCAGGGTCGGGCACGGGGGTGCGACGCCCCGCAAATTCACCATAGTCCCACGGCGAAGCTCAAGGGGGACACACGTCTCAGATACGCTTTATGCAGCCCGCCGTTCCATCAAGTATATACGATATCCTGGCCGATATCTGATTAAGAACTTACCCTCACTTCTTTTCTATATATCTATAATTTCATTTTAGTTTAAAGAAGACCTCGATGTTGCATATTTTCAAATGGCCATTCAAGAGTAGATCGTTTAGGATACATGTTTGATTCTTCCTGAATATACAGCCATAAAAAAACGTTGGCATCTATCGGTTAAATCGATTTGAGTAAGAAAACTCGTGTGGTTTCCGAGGATTTTAGAAAGCGCTCTCTGTACGGTGATCTTTTTACGACCATTCGACAACCGTAAATTTTTATCGCGTTCCTTATCGGGAAAACACTACTGCATTTTAAGTTACGGCGCTTTTTCTTGTAGTATTTAATGGTTATCTTTTAGGTTATGATTACTTACAATGTTTTAAGTAAGTAGACTATATAAAACCATAGCTATTAAATTTAATCATAGGATCAACAGAAGATTACCTTACAAAATTCTGACACAATCCTACGTATGGTTGAGACAGGAAGGGCCGAGTTTTTTTTTTATTTTTCTCATTTAACGTCTTTATAAAGTATTACAATCCATCGAACAAAAAGGCCATATTTCTTGTTCCCTAACTACGAACCGGCAAACTGTTACCTATACAAAAGAAATACATACGGCTTAAATGGCTTACGACAATAAAAAAAGTTTTCGTGATGTTTTTCTTCCAAACCACTTAACAGGCTTGGCGCACGTAGACATGTTTGTGTCTTGCTTGCATTATGACACCGTGTTACTATAAGATTTAGAGGGGACAAAAGTGAGGAGACGTCGTGGCGCCAAACACGCTGCCTCCTTTATCATAACTACCGCGCGTCTAAGTGTTCTAATGTCTAATGGATCTGATCCGCCTCGCTCATTTAGATATGAAATCTACAGTCCAATTTGGATGGATGGCATACTTCGTCGAACGGTTTGCGAGAAGGAATTTATTTTCTTCCTTTTTTCTTTCATTGTCGTTGGCCTACCTTTCTGGTTTCATACATGTTATGTTAAAAGCACAATTTCTAGTTGACATTTGAATTTTTGTAATGTGAAAACTTTTGAGCTCGGTCAACTTGTTGTTGTAAAAACAGTGAAACATGTTGTTGTTAATTATGTTTAATGAACACACTTTTTATGGGTGGTAAAGGTTTTACGAACAAACTAAAGGAAAGTTAGTGGATTATAAGTATATTCTGAAATGACTCACACAGACTATCGTAGTAGTCAGATCAGGTAGAATATAATTTTTAACAAACTTGATATAAAAATATCAAATATTGTAATAATAAAACAATATTTATATATTATTGTAGGGTAATAATTTGTATTTATAAAGTCCATTTTCCGCACTGGTAAAGCCACGTCATGTCTATTTAAATGCTTTTAAAATTCGTGTATCCATAAAAAAATTCACGGTCTAGTATTTTTAAATGTAACTTATGTTGAATCGACTTCACTACTTTTTTTTTCATAAATATTTCTAAATATTTTAAGTGAAGAATACGTCGTTGTCTTCGCTTATATAAAAAGGGTCAATTATAATTGCATAAATAGTTTGCATTATTTATGACATCTCAACTTAAAGGCAACAACGAAACATGATAACAACTTGCCATTAGTTCCAAATAAAACTTGTCAAAATACAAGTAGTTTGAATAATAAAATATCGGCAAACATTGTAGTTCAGGAAGTCGGTGCCGAACTTGTTCTAGCTTATTACAAGGACCTTGTTGCAGGTTGTTTTCATAAACTTAACAACAGCTTCCTTCTGCTTCGTCTATTTTAAAAATAAACTTTTAATAAGCTCCGGCGACATAACATGCCTTGTTTAAGCTGCCTCCTGAAACTGTAAGCACTTATAAATTAGTACCGAGATTCGAGCGTAATTATCATAAGTGCTTCAAAGTTTATGATATTACACAAGTTTTGAATAGTGGCCAGAGATATGAATAATGGTGTATGCCACAGCTGTATTTTACACCATTTTTCAAACTTTTATATAAACAATTAATTATTTTTATAATACCAGGAAAACCGTGTCTTATATTAAATATTTATTAAAAATGTATAACTGCCTCGTTGATATATTGTTTAGTGTATACGGTCTGGTCCCTCTCCGTGAGGTTTCGTGTTCGATTTCCGGGTGGGGCTAAAGGGTTTTTTGGGTTTTTTCCGTTGGATTTTATGTTATGAAAATTGTGTTAAATTCTATTAAAAATTCTAAATGTGCTCTTGCACCAGAGGCTTACGTTGTTAAGCGTCCTGTGGTAATTGTTTAGAGCCTAACTTTGCTTTGTGTCCGATAAACTGTTGCTAAAACACTATTATTTGGCGTCAGATTGAAGGTGCTGCAACCTTTCTCAAACTCGTGTCACTACTGATTTCAAGAGCGAGTAAGCCTAATATTATTTAAAATTAAACTATAACGTAGGTATATTAAAATCAGTATCACTAACCTCACAAGAAGAACGCTGGTCTTATATTTTTATATTCTGACTTTTCACTTTTATCATGCGACTGCAGACGGTATATTAATACAAATAGTTTACTAGCATAATTGATATCACCACAGTAGTTCTTCAGCTAATCTGAGTGTAATGGTGAAAAACGCAAAAGTTAACATGGTGAAACTGAGTTGTTGGACGCAGCGGGCTATGTCTCAGGCCGTGTAATATACGCTAACGGCCCGGGACAAGACAAATGTGTTTTCTCTCGCTCGCTATTAGAAGCTTTCTGCTGCTCGCTCGTGTGCCCCCCGGATCTTGATTGAAAATGGTAGCTTATTATTGGATTTTTAGACGACACATCAACGATTATGGTCGGTTTGTGGTGCGTTCGTGGCTTCTGTATCGAGAATGTTAACGGATATTAAGTGCTCATTAAAATATAAACTGCATAACTTATTTAATTCACAATACGCAAAACTATACATTATATTTTGCAGATGGATGATTTTCACATAGGACACAATGAAAATTTATATGCAGAAAAAAACTAAAACTAAAATTACAGTAATAATTGGCAGTAGAAACAAAACTCTTTTGTGAAATCCTCTTTAGCTGTATTTGCTTTGACGGCGTGCTTCGGATAAAATTTAAATTTATCCACTTTGAAATTCAGCAAAAGTGTGTGAGGATTTTGGTTGAGTGAGTACATATTATGGAGCCGGTGAGTTAAATCGTTAGACAGATATAATATAAAGACGAGGGTGGGATTCACGTCGCAGCTAGTTAGCAGCGCAAACTGGCTCGTCGCAGCGTTCGCGCAAATTCAATTTGTGTCGAATGCTCTGTGAGAGCAGCGCTGGAGCGAGTGGCGAGCGCGCCGCCCGTAGTCCGACAGCAGATCACATATAGAATATGTTCCACCGAAGAACTACTCGATAAGGACCGTAGAGAAATAACAAGTAATCTTGGTTAGCAACTGTTCGTATAAGGCCAGGGCATTTGATGTTGCGTCTGTGCGCATATCAATAAGGTGTAAGAAAATCTTGTTTGTCAAAAAGAAAGTATTGATTATTCAACTTTGTCGCGCGTACTACTACTTACTGGACATCTAAAAATCTGAAAATCTAGTCAAACATAACGCTTATAAACAATGGCAATATTACACTTTATATTAAGGATCATAAGCAAACAGGGTGCTAAAACATTTTTGTCAAATTAATCATGCACAAAAACCGATATTCCAACCCAAAAATCTGCTGAAGGACTAATGTAGAGATAAGTCTCCACAATAATGCCTAACTCTACTACTACTAGCACTAAGGTGACTTAGTACAAAATACCTAGACTGACTGCCCCAGCAGTGGAAAGACATTTTTTGTTGACTTTGGCTTTTGGGTCAAAAATGAATGATCTTCTTTGTTTTTCACAGAACCGGGCGAAGAATGTAGCGAGTAAGCCTTCTATATGAATGTATTTTGTGGCAAAGCTATGGACGCCCTACACGCTCCCTTCCATTACTGTCACACTATTTGTCTATACACACACGTAAGTGGCTAAATTACGGCCGGCGATAAGATAAGGCCAGTAAAAAACGTTAAGAACATTCGTTGTCGGGATTAACATAGCTTCCTCCAAATGTTTTTTCTTTTCTCTTTTAGCAAACTTTCTGATTTGCTGAGCCGAATCCATAAGTTCTTTAATTAATACCGTTCGTGAACAAATAAAATAATGTTGTTGATTAAAATTATCGATATTTACATAGTTTAAGTAGTCGCACAGCAATCACATTATCCGCAGCGATCAAAATACTGGCAGTTTTGCAATTTCATTAATTATTTTAACAGTTCCGTCGACCGCAGTAATTGTGGAGTTTACAATAACATTACATAAGTTGGCTGGGGGGATGGTTGTAACGCTGTAGCATGACTTGTGCGTTTATCGAGTGTTGGTGAGATTAATGGCGGCTCGTCGCGCGGCAATTACACGCGCAATGTGGCAGGCGGTGTTCGCATCATGGTTTTGTTGCGTTCATCAGGCGAGTGCGCGTCACCGAAATGACGCAGCCGACACCGACACGCATTTACGCACCGTACTCAATAGCGACACAATTTCTCTGTGGACCAACAACAGACGGTTTATCAGATAATTCAAGTGATGTTTTATTACTGCATTCGTGCGTATATTTTGTATTTAAACTGAAAGCAGCCGTGGCGCAATGGATAATGCATCGGTCTTACGATCGAAAGGTCGTAGGTTCGAATCCTGGCCATTACACCACGGACGTGAACTTCCTCCTAACACAAGCGAATTAAGCTTAGCTGGAGGGGGTTAACAAGAATACTAGTAATTTGTATCTGCAATTTACGAGTAAGCTTTAAAAAAAAAAATAAAAAAAAATTAAACATGACATCACGCCTATACTACCGAGAAGGGTACGGCAGAGGTGTCTGATATCCACAGGACGTGAAAGTAATATTAGTAATTTGTATCTGCCAACAAAAACAACAACAAAAAAAGCTTAGCAGTAAGTATTTTTACTAAAAGTTTCACTGAGCTTTTATAAATGATCCTAAGCTGTAAAGATCACTTTCCATCATATCATGATTGGGTAGAAGCGTGATGTCTAGTTTTGTCCATAAAAATCCCTAAAATATTTATTTTAAAATACCTTCCCGCTCAGTAATTCCTTACTCAGTTAGAAATTTCGACAAAAACAGAACATGTCGGTATGACAAGATAAATGTATTCATTAGGAATGCAAATTTATATAATTTCCTTCTAGTAGCCACGCTCTCATACATATGAAATACTCATTCATAAAATATTCAAAATGGTTTCACGCTCCTTAATTATCCGTGTTTGTACGACGGCAAAAAGTTTCATTATGCTTCGTGGTATTTTTGTGGTGACGACGATATTTTAGACATTGATACCTTTAAATAGCCCACTATTTTTTATACAGGTTGTTGTAGCGAAATTTATTGAATCCAGAGTTTGTAAACATGGCCTGTTTTCCTCTCCACTGGTCGGTGTAGGTACATGTATAGCAGTAAAAAAATTTGTGGATTTTTTTTTACTTTTTCACTTTCGTATAAATAAATAAATAGACAATAGACAATAGACAATATTAATGATTTTAAACTATCACGATTTGTACACATAATTATATATTAAAGACACGGGTCTTAATCGCGTAAATATTTTTAAGGTATAAATACCTCCTTGCTCGACTGTTTCGATCGAGTCACACCGATCGTGGTCACGAGCTAACTGGTGAAGGCTCAGCGTCGTCTCCGTGAAGCGAGGGTTTTGTTCACTACCCTCACTTGGTCGTCACAATTTTTATTTTTGTCCACATTGTCGGTATTTCTGCACACAACACTGACGACGTCTTTAGACTGATGCGTATCATTACGGCAACGATTGCATTTGGCGATGACAGGGTTCCAGGCTGTGGAGAGTCGGTATCCATCTTCGCGGTTGAAATTTTTGTATTTTTTGATTTCAACCGCTTCACGTACTATTCTGGAGTAATAGTGACGCTCAGTAGATAGAACCTGTGGTTTATGTAGTTCGATCCAGTGGTTGGTCCCTGACTCCAACAAGTGTTCCGCAATAGCCGACTTGTGGATCTGACGGTTTTTAACAGCCGTGATATGCTCCTTGACCCGTTCTGCGATTGTTCTTTTGGTCTGTCCGATATAGGAGCTACCACAACTGCAATCCACTTTATACACACCGGGTGTCTGTAGAGGAATGACATCTTTCGGGGTTCGCAGGTGATTCGCTACTTTGGAGAGCGGACTATGTGTATCGAAAACCCACGCACACAGACAGGTATCTAAACGCCCAGTCGCACCACCACCCGCGTCAGCTACAATCCGTTGTTGCGTCACTAACTAACAGAGCCTATGACCTTTGTGACCCTGAACATTTGGAATGTGAGCTCACACATGTTCAGGAGGTACTCGAGCGCAACGGATTCAGGAGCGTCGTGAAACGTCCAAAGAGGAAAGAACGTCAGCCCGGGGTAAACAGAGCGCCAGCTTTCATGCCATACCTAAAAGGAGTGACGGACAAAATTGGAACAGTACTTAACATGTACTCCATCAAGACTGTATATAGTCCGCTCTCCAAAGTAGCGAATCACCTGCGAACCCCGAAAGATGTCATTCCTCTACAGACACCCGGTGTGTATAAAGTGGATTGCAGTTGTGGTAGCTCCTATATCGGACAGACCAAAAGAACAATCGCAGAACGGGTCAAGGAGCATATCACGGCTGTTAAAAACCGTCAGATCCACAAGTCGGCTATTGCGGAACACTTGTTGGAGTCAGGGACCAACCACTGGATCGAACTACATAAACCACAGGTTCTATCTACTGAGCGTCACTATTACTCCAGAATAGTACGTGAAGCGGTTGAAATCAAAAAATACAAAAATTTCAACCGCGAAGATGGATACCGACTCTCCACAGCCTGGAACCCTGTCATCGCCAAATGCAATCGTTGCCGTAATGATACGCATCAGTCTAAAGACGTCGTCAGTGTTGTGTGCAGAAATACCGACAATGTGGACAAAAATAAAAATTGTGACGACCAAGTGAGGGTAGTGAACAAAACCCTCGCTTCACGGAGACGACGCTGAGCCTTCACCAGTTAGCTCTTGACCACGATCGGTGTGACTCGATCGAAACAGTCGAGCAAGGAGGTATTTATACCTTAAAAATATTTACGCGATTAAGACCCGTGTCTTTAATAACGGGTGGCGCAAAAGTAAAGACCCTATTTGGTTCAGCTATAACATTTTTTCTAAATTAGAAAACTAGATTTAGATTTTTTTAAATGTATATTTGTGCCATTAAATTTCGTACCATTAGGATTTAAAGATGATGTCTTTTAAATGGTGACCTCCAGAGTTGATACACATTTGAGCCCTATTTATGACATTTTGCATAACTTGCCGTAACACTTCCTGCGATATGTTCGTTATTTCTTGACGAATGTTTTCTTTTAGAGCTGCGAGAGTCTGTGGCTTGTTCACATACACCCGAGATTTCAAAAAACCCCAAAGAAAGAAGTCTGGACTGGTCAGATCGGGTGATCTTGCAGGCCAAGGCAAATCGCCAAAACGAGAGATAACTCGGTCTGGAAAAGCGTCCCTCACTAAGTCCATAGTGTCGCGCGCTGTGTGTGCCGTAGCGCCGTCTTGTTGAAACCAGATGTGCTCCAGCCCCAATTCGTCCAAACTGGGTATCAAAAACTCACGTAACATGGTTCTGTAGCGTTCTCCAGTGACAGTTATCGCATTGCCTCCAGCGTCTTCGAAAAAATAGGGTCCGATCACTCTGTCAACACAGATGCCACACCATACAGTAACTTTTAGTGGGTGTAGAGGTGTTTCTTGAATAATGCGCGGATTATCAGTGCCCCAGAACCGAGTATTCTGCTTATTGACATGCCCTGAGAGATGGAAATGCGCTTCGCCACTCATAACCAATTTTGAAGGAAAATCATCCTCTTCAAGGTGTATCAACTCTGGAGGTCACCATTTAAAAGACATCATCTTTAAATCCTAATGGTACGAAATTTAATGGCACAAATATACATTTAAAAAAATCTAAATCTAGTTTTCTAATTTAGAAAAAATGTTATAGCTGAACCAAATAGGGTCTTTACTTTTGCGCCACCCGTTATATAATTAATAGACAATATATTTATTTTTCTCACCACAACAAAAATTAAATACAGAAAGTCATTAACTAAGATAAAAGTACAGTAAAATTCGTTTTGTGGGAGACTGGTGCCCAAGCTAAGCCGAGGCTTGTGTTTCAGGTCACCAGTTGACCACCCTGGCTTACAATTCACAAAAACAATACAAATATCTTTAGCATGGTAGTAGAACGTGTTATAATTTTCGTGGTGTCGTTAGGGTTAGGATATAGGTATAAGCGTAGTACGTGTTTGAGGGTGTATGTATGTGTGTTTGTGAGTGTAGTGTAATTGTTGGAGTGGGTGGAATGTGATATTGAAAGTGTTAATTATATGTGTAAATCTCTATTTTATAACAATTATAAGCGACTCAGTCATTTCATAGTCTTGAGTCAATAGCCACTCTGTTGTTTTTTTCTTACAGGTTTTTTGTTCTTCAATTTGGTAAGGATATAGAGGGAAAGGGTTTTATTAATTTTGTTATAAAGAAAGCCTCCAAGAAAACAGAAGAAGTGGTTAGTAAATTGTTTGGAAAGAGGGTTAGTAAAACGATTGACAGGGTTGTGGCGCCGCGCTTCATGTGGAGCTGATTGGTTAAAACAGAGGAGGGCATGTTGTTTGGCAATGATGTGCAAGATACACAATTGCCGAACGGTTAAAACGCCGCATTTTTTATATAATTCGGTTGTCGGATAATCATATGGTAGGAAGAGCATCACTTTAATAACGGCCCTTTGAGCTCTCTCTAAGATTATGAGGGTCGACTTATGTGTGCCACCCCACGTTGTAATGCAATAAGTGATCAGAGACTGGCAGAGAGCAAAGTAGACCATCTTTCTTAGATTTTCATCCGCGACATGTCTAAGGTTCTTAAAGACAAACATCAGTTTGCGTACTCTATTGGCGAGTGCTTCAATGTGCGGATGAAAGCCCAAGCAAGAGTCAATCAATACTCCGAGATATTTAATGATGGAGGCTCTCTGTAGAACTACACATGAGTACCTAGAGTTTTGTGGGTCCGGGCATGAGTGTGCTGTTATAGAGTAGGCTAAAGATGATTGAAGACTAGCTGCTGAATAAATATTTCACAACTCACACACAACGCCATCTAGTCCCAAACTAAGCAGAGCTTGTACTATGGGTACTTATATACTTTTCTTTTGTAAATACATACATATTATGCATAGAAACACCCAGACTAAGACAAACACCCATGTTCATGCACACAAAGATTTGTCTTACGTGGTATGATGTTATGTTATGCTAGTTCAGATATACAAAAGTATTTGATGAGTAATGAAAGATTATGTTACATCAATGTAACACATAAAATATAAAGGAACGCATTTTTTGCTTATTTTTGTAACGTTTTAATTTCTCATTCGTCAGCGGAACGCCAAAATAGAAACGTGCCACGAATGTGTAATTAAACACTAGGTATTATAAAGTATATTTTTGCTTGTACAAATTTGTATCGCAGGATGAAATGTTAACACAATTAACACGTACTAAAATATCAAGAGACAACAGACCGCAATAACTTTTTGTATTGTTTGGCTAGCGCAACAGCAATTTTCCGTGGACATAAGTACAGTCAGTGACTAAAGTAACTGAATTAATTGAATTTTTCAACTGCAGTAGGCAGATATTTTAATTTGAAACAAATATGATAAAGTGACATCTATATATATAAAAGGCTTTGTCCTGACTGACTTAGTATCAACGCACAGCCTAAACCATAGGTCGTAGCGACTTGAAATTTGGAGGGTGTATTCTTTACAAGATTTTATCGTGCAATAAGAAAGGATTTTTGAAAATTCGGCCTCTAACAGGGTGAAAAGTGGGACGAAAGTTTGTATGGAAAAGCGTTTGTAGTAATTATGAGGCTCGATCAATTTCAAAAATGGAACTTTGTTGAGCAATCGTGTGACAATGAGATGTTGACATGAAGTTTCATAAAAAAAGGGTTTTATGTCAGTGTAAACTTTTTAATTGTCTTTTCGGCCTCTTTAGATATCTAAGAAGTAATTGTTTTGTTTAGTAGAAACCAACTTTAATGTGATGGAAGATGTGTGATGTAAATTATAAAAAAATATTTAAATAGGGTTAAAACTATCATTTTGATGTGCTATAGTCAGGTGGCAAACATGCCCAAGGTTTAGCTGATGGTAAGTTAGGGCATCAACTGCGCTAATTATACAACATACACTTTTGACGGATGGACTAAATTAATATTAAATACAATCTACAATAAAGCCCGACACGTGCGTTTATTTAAGTTTGACAATGCCGAAGGTCTTACTAGGCCTGAATCATCGGTATTCTCCATTAAAATAGTGCAGTGCTAACATAATAAGATGCGTTTTTTGGGAAACAAATAAGGCACCGCGCCGTCCCAGCCTCACTGCCGTGTGTGCTGCTGACTGTGTGGCGGTCAGCGTTCACATTATATAACTCCGACAGAACGTGCGTTCACTCACATACCAAAATGGTCAGTCAATGAGATCGCAGAGGCAGGGTCCGGCGGCGGCTTAAACCATATTATTTATTAGTAAAAGATGGAGACCCCATCACAAATAAGCGCCAAGCTGCAAGACGCATTATATCCATTTTATATCCGTCAAGACAATTGACATGAGATTCGGACAGAATTCAATGACATTTTCGACCGAACTCTGTCCGAATCTCATGTGAATTGCTTCAATTATTATTAAATTATTAAATACTTATTAATTATTAAATTTTTAAATAATTATAATAATTCTAAAAAGGAGAACGTCACAGTCATGTCATGTTATTTATTGTGTGAATATAAACTTTTTGGTAGTCATTCGGTCTCCTTGAGTGTCCGATGTAAGTTCAAAAAGTTAATACGTTAATACTACGTTCCAAATTATGAAAAAAAAGGTCATATATAAAAAAAAATTGAATAAATTCAAATCCGTGGTATAAGGGCCTTTCTACACGAGTGACTTTTTGTAGGTACTTTTATGATATTAATTATTTACGTTTTGAATTATTTATTTGATCTTTTTCTGATATTAGATATTAATTATGTTCTTAATTTTTTACATTTTTTTTTTAGTTGGACATTTTTGTTTCCTTATGCATGTGTTTTATTATGTTAAACATGTTTTTGATTTTATACAGTAACTTTTTTTTAAATTTAATGTTAAATTCAATTTCACGTTTTCATGTATTTTTTGAAGATTTTCATAATATTTATAATGTGCCGTGTGGTCCGACCCTAAGGATGCCTGATTGTTTTGGAATTGACCGGCGCATTTTTCTGCTCGACCAAAGTTTTAGTAGAGAGTAAGTTCGCCTCGAGATCTGGTTTTGTTGGCACCTGAAGGGAAGACTTCGAATATTGTTTACAAAGAAATACTTTAATTGGGTATTTATTTATAATGATAACTCAACTTACGACAACTTACAATCGCGAGCAAAGCTGCGGGCAAAAGCTAGTATGATACAAAATAATACGAACAATAACTGTGATTACCATTGATGAGTCGCAATTTCTATCTTTCTTATTGCATTGAAAATATATTTATTTTTTAAAATAGGTCTGCCAATAGCTTGTGTATACAAAGTGCAAATAAACTTATAAGTACTTAATGTTAATAGACTTATACACTAGCCATTTTAATTTTCATTAAAAAAAAAAATGACGCCCGCACTAGTAATGACTCCTGTGTCACGGGGGTGTCCACAAACATACATTTCACACACACAAAGCACACCCAGAGTCAGAACAAATCTTTGTGAATCACACAAAGATTTGTCCTATGTGGGGATCGAACCCTCAACACCAGCGCAGTTGAAAGCGGCAAGGCGACCACTTCAACCACCACGTCAACCGTGCACTCATTTACCGGCTAACCAAGAGTCTATAAGTTATAATTTATTAAACCGAGACCCAGACCAGTGTCAATGTAGTCAGTGTCAGTCTTTTTCATGGCATTTTTATTATTTTTATAGCATTTAGCTATGCTTAGCAAATTATACTAAGAAACAGTTGAAAAAGATATGGGACCGGCAGGATTTGAACCTGCGACCTTACTGCACACCGGGCAGTCGCTCTTAGCCATCCAGCTACGGTCGCCTCTTACCGGCACCCTAAATTTCTCAACTGTATGATACGTCATTTCGTGACGTCACGTTCATCCATTTGTTCCTATCTTAAATGCTATAAAAATAATCAAAGTTAAAATATCGTACACGTTCATTTGTTACAACATTTGTGCTGAATGTAACTTCGCCATGTTGGTTTGTATCCTACCTAAGATAGGAACAAATGGATGAACGTGACGTCACGAAATGACGTATCATACAGTTGAGAAATTTAGGGTGCCGGTAAGAGGCGACCGTAGCTGGATGGCTAAGAGCGACTGCCCGGTGTGCAGTAAGGTCGCAGGTTCAAATCCTGCCGGTCCCATATCTTTTTCAACAGTTTCTTAGTATAATTTTTCATGGCAGTCGAAGCAACAGATAAAAACATAACAGTCGTTTAGAAATATTGCCAAGTCAAGTCTTTTTGTTAGACCCAGGCACTTTAGAGAACTACCCTTCGTAAATATGAGAAGGGTTTTAAAGCCATGGTTAGAGTAACATTGTTTTTACTCTATTAATGAGTTTTTCAACCTTAGATTGTTTTTTTATTCTATTTTGTGTGTAATTGTTTTTATTTTTATTTTATGTTCCTGTACCTAAATATTTGCATGCCCGATCTGGTGAATTGTGTAGAACCCTTATAAATTTATATAACACCTAAGTCGTACCACTTTTCTAGCAAATAAATAACTTTGACTTAAAACCACCTTCATGTGCCTTTACGTGGTAGATATTTTCAATATAAAACAGTTTCTGCTACTTTTGCCCCTGGCTGTACGTAACGAATATTTACCCAAGCTGTCCTGGTAATGCAGCGCGTGTTCCTCGACAAGCCACACAATTGCCTTTACACAGACGGTAATACCAACCGATTCCAGGTACTGGTAAAAGCAGTTTGTATGCCGTGCACCTCATAATGACACAACTGAAAATTTTGCTGCACCTTTGTGGACATTACATTGTTTCAACGGCTTTGTTCTAAAGTAGTAATATTAATTAGAAAAATGTTGCCATGAAATCCTCATTGTCCTTTAAGTGTTATATTTGGTTTGTAAAGTTTTATAAAATAATGTACTATCAGAGTAATAGATTTATGACGTATTTAACTAATCTCGTTTGAAAATGTCACTTTTGCATATGCAATATTGGAAATAAGTTGTTAAGTAATTTTAGACTTTAATGTTTTTGAATGTAATTGCAAAATTAGTATTGAGATCATGAATCTACATTATAACAGTAAACAAGACAATATAAGAAACAGTTGAAAAAAATATGGGACCGGCAGGGTTTGTACCTGTGACCCCTGCATACCGAGCAGACGCTTAAACTCCTAAGCTACGGTCGCCTATGCGTCATTGTGTGACATCACGTTCATCCATTTGTTCATAAAATTTATCGTTTCACATAATAAGTCATATTGTTGCACCACAGCCTGGCATTAGAAGTAGAGCTACAAAATCTATTTATACCGCTCCAAAAAGGAATGTAAAGACAGATTGTGTTCAATTATCTCTACCTACCCCACGGGATAAAAGCGTGATATTGTGTATTGGTCCAGGAGAGAAAACAGAAATGATTTACACGAACATATTGAGCAATTATGTTTCTTCCTTAGTAGGACACATACAGAACTCTATGGTAATCTATTTGGCACAGTTTCAGAAATTTGCTGGTACACATATATAAATAAAAACCTTATAACACTTTGCCTAAATCATACATCGAATCCTAGTCTTTATGTCAGTTTACGCACACGACTATTGTCACTTGTGATTGCGTACAATTTATACAGGGTGGATGTGGCAAAGGGACATTTATTCATGTTAACTTCTAAAAGAAATATAAAATAGTGGAAAACACGTTTTTTTAACAAATTGATCATTGTTTTATAACAAATTGATCATTCAATTGGTTCAGAAAACAGAATTTTGTTCTTCATTTTAATTTTAGCTAAAATCTTGGGATTTATTGAAAAAAAACCTATGACGCATCCACCTTATACAGTTTCATCGTGGGCTCATATCGAATATTCTTTCAGAAATTTCATTACAATCACACCAAACCATTATCGACGAAAAAGTGGTCACTTTTAGACACTAGACCATAAAGGCTGTATATAGGTCTATATACAGGTCTATCAAGAAGATAAAAATATGAAGACCTTACATTAGTTCAATATAAAATTATCAAAGTTGTACTACGTGTTCAAAGTGTAGCTACAGCGTACTACGTGATATTATCGGTGTCGTAGCAGGCCCGTAGCTCGTAGCCTCGTAGCACCGTAGCACGTGTTGGCGCGTCAGTTACGCGTTGCAATTACGCGCCAAATGATGTACCGCAAGTAATCTTGGGTGACGGTGCATTTTGATAGTTGTGTCATCATTTATAAGATACATTAATTGTTATACGTCTCACAGTTGCGTGAAGATATTTAATCAGATTTGGTATTATAACAAACATAACATCACGCCTATATTACCCAGGAGGGTGTGGCAGAGGTATACAACCTACAATTCACCCGTTATGTTTTAGGTCCCATGGAATAGGGGGTGAGCCTATCGTCATATAGTGAATTTCCTAAAGGAAAGTTTAAAAATAACACTTTTTCCGACCCGGGCATTGAACCGGAGTCCTTGCAGTGAGAGGCGCATACGCTAATCTATCGATAACTAGACCATCGAGGCAGTTTGGTATTTTAATTTGGTATATTTAGGGGCTATTTTAGCAGTATAAAGTTTAGGAATAAATGTCAAAAAAGTGCGGAACAGGCTACCGGTGACTTATCCGAGCTGGTGAAGCTGACCCTTAGTTCCTGATAAGGTTTCGGATTGGTACGTGCTGGTTAATTGTGTAAATTTTCATACAAATTAAACATTTCATCCGTCAAACAAGTTTTGATAATCGGGCGTGGGGCAATTGATAAAGCATTGGTCTTACGATCGAGAGGTCGTGGGCTCGAATCTTGGCCATTAAACATGGAGGTAGTTAACAAAATTCTAGTAATTTGTATTTGCAAACTACTAGTGAGCTTTTTAAAAAAAACAAAATGAAAATGGGGTAATCCAGAACTAGTGAAACATTAGTCTTCTTTTTATAATTAAGCTGTGTTTGTCGACAGTAATTGGATATCCCGTGAGGATAACACACAAATAGCGGTGTCATATAAAAGTGTTAAAGCAGAGAAAACAACGCAACAAATATATTAGTACAGTTTATGAACTGTCATAATATAATTAACTGCTGAGTCTAGCTTAGCATTGTATCCTGCTAAAATAAAATGAGTCATTTTTTTATCATACTATATGGGAACACAGATTTCCTTTTAACTCTAAAGCCTTTACAATAGAAGCACATATTATTTGTATAAAGATTGAAATCTATTATCGGCTAGGGATTTTTAATTTCTAGGCAATTAAAAAAAAGGCTCGGTCAACTTGGGATTCTCCGATCTAAATTTTTCACAACTAGAGCTTCAAAGTCAAGTTATAAAATTAATATAAGTTAATATTAAGGCCTATTTTCCGATGTGTGAAAATGTCCGATTATTTTTTTTGCACCAAGGGTCTCAAAATCATTTACACCCTGTATAATATTTTACTTTGTTAAATTTTAAGAAGTTAGGTTCCAATTCAGTATATATAGGTATATATATGTATGTATACGCATCGCTGTTTGAACCTAAGAATTATATAATCCTTAGGTTCAAACAGTAAATAGTCAATGATCAATTTTCAATACTTCACAAGCTAATTAATATAGTAACGTTATATTAAATTCGAGAACTTCAGAATAACACTTAACCCCTGTGTAAAAAAATGTAATTTTATTAAAACTAAATTTTTAATTTTCAGGTACTTCACCAGACGACACAAAAAACAGCCTATTCTGTAAACAGGTATATTATATCCATCTAAAGTGACACAATCTATGTGAGAACAATGTTTATATAGTCTGCGACGCTTATCTCAGGATATTGATAGAAAATCATCACAAATACAATATTTCAAATAAAGCTACTGATTGAATTCTCTCAGCAAATAAATCGTCTAAATCCAAAGAAAACAAAATCATTTTAAGGTTTTATTTTATCTGAGTGCTTTTGTAAACATTGAAAGAGGCGAAAAGTGGTGCAAGTCACAGTCAAGTTGAGTGTTAAGGATTTAGTGGACCATTCGTTGGAAGGGACCACTATCTCTATCTGTCCATCGAATGTGAGAAAAAGCTGCGGCTTTAGAGGGACAAATACGTTTCAAGTCAGTCACGTATAGGGATGGGCCTCTTACCACATTTTGTGAGCGTATGTTTACATTTCACTCAGTTGTCTATTGAATCGCGTTGGATATTTTTAGGAGATTAGGTGAAATATTGGTTACTATGTGGTTTATTTATCTAATATTACGTACTTCAATTTTAACGATAATAATTATTATAATCTAAAGTCTTCAAAAAATATTCTTTTGATGTTATAAATTATATTTAAGATGTTACATTTCAAGTAGTTGAGTTTTTTGCTATTTTACTGATCCTATCATTAACCATAGATTTATATTGTTATATTTTGAGAAAAAGAAATACAGCCAGGCTAAGTAAACCAATCATACTCAAGAGACAAGGTTACAGTTCACGTTAAAATCTAAAGTTGTACTAACAACAACGAATGCACCATAATATCTGCTAAATCCTCGTAATAAATTGCACGGTCATACAGTAGCTTGCATTTTATAAAATCAGAGAAAGAATAATGGAAAAGATTCGTCACCGGCGCAAAGCAACGCGCCTCACGACGCTTCCGCCAGGTGCAAAGATGTTTCATGATTTAATTTGGGACTTAGGGATCTCCTCTATCGAATCTATTGAACCGTACAATCTTTTTATCCCAGTCACATTCTGTTAAATGTTCATTTTATGTCACCACGCTATGGCAAATGCTATTAAGCTTTGTATTGAATCATCAAATACTCACAATGTTTACTCAATAAAAACTGAGCGCGAATGCAATCGAGTATACTGAGGTGAAAAAATTCAATGCAAACGTATTATAAATAAATTGCTAATCAAATATCATTCGACTGTTTTATTTCAGGGCTAATGGTTTTGGAAATATTCAAATAACCACAAGCGCACAGACACTGAACAAACGCACAAAAACAAAATCACGCATGAATGAGCGCGCCGCGCGTCGTGCCGCGAGCCGCGAGCCGCGAGCCGCTACCCGACGGAAAAATGAATGGGTATTTTGCTATAATGGCGACCTCAGACAGACAATACATGTTTACTGTGCGCGGAAACATTTTATGGTAATTCAAATAATGCCACGGAATAATCCACGGAAACTATCAATTTAATGGTGGCTTTTGCTTTTCAATTAACTTTAAACGGTGACATTTTACGGCCATTTTTCGCCAGTGCTATGTTCTCTAGAAGACATAAACTTATATTCTATAGAATCATATGATTATTTCAAACAAATAACATCCAATATCTAAGCCATATAATATTATCATTGAACGAAAATCATACTTAGATTTACTATAAAATTAACAACTGTGTTGTCACTCGCATAGAAAGGTAGTTTGCAGTAAACCAGAAGCGTTTCACAGTAGTATAATCATAGACAAAGGATTGTAAATGTGTTACTACGCTACTAGTACTCGATATAATGTCTCCTGTGCCTGAAATTGCAGAATTCGATGATAGCCAGCAGCACCTGAAATTATAGACCGCACCACAATACAAATTATAAGCACTATTATTTTGCAGCTTTTGAAATGTGAGCGAATATTTGGTAATATAACGTGATATATACATTAAAGTTCGGTAATTTGCATTGAGTAGTCAGTCTTAAGCTTATAGAACCAATGAGATAGTTCACAATAAAAATGTCTCAATAAAAATAACGGCATAACCACAAAATAGGTCGATTGTCCCAATCAATTGGGAAACTGTTTAGGTTAAGTAAACAAACACATTTGTAGAAAAGCTATCGCTGTCGTATCGCTTACTCTTTGTTTTCGCCTTGTGTACGTGAGTTAGAAGAATAGTGTAGTTTCAGAGATAGTTTTTAATTAGATATATTTCGTGGGGATGATCGTGTGTTATTGCAGCGTGGCTAACTAACGTGGTGGGTTGGCGAAGCGCTGGCGGACATCGCGCCGTGGGCAGAATACCAAGCAGCTTTCACCAGGCCTCGGCTAATATTGTGCTGACTCACATACCTTTTACTAATGTACAGGGTGTATCGTTTTATTTCCTTTTTACGTCACCGTTGACGCGCCTCACTTAATTACTTGTTATCTGTTTTGTTGTATATGTGTTGTACGTTTTTACAATTTATAACTACATAGGTACTTATGAATAAATAAAGTTTTTTTTATCTTGGGATAATACAACACAAACAATTACAATATATATATATTTAACAAAAGTTTAACAATGCCCTTCATCAATGATTGCATGGACCAATAGCTTGCCATTTTAAGTATGTCCTGCGACTTTTTTACCTTGTCTGGTCTGAAAAGAGACTATTGGGCCAATGTATATGTACTCATGGACAAGTTTAACTGGAACCTTGTTAGCTCTATCCCATACGTTACGCTCTTTGTCATAAACTTGGTTTTTGATAAATTAATCTTTAGTCAAACCTCGAGGCTCACCGAGCTTAGATCTTGCAACATGGTCTGGAGTTCTTTAGCTGATAGTGCAAAGAGTAATATGCCATCAGAAAAACGGGGGTTAGTGAACATTCGACTGCAAACAACTTCTGTAGGACGCTGTTAATTATTAGATTTTTTTAACAACTAACTGAAAAATCTGTCATCTATATTTATTCATAATTATAGCCTTGTAGCGTAGAGCAAGTTCCACCTCAAATTAATTTTGGCCAAGCAAAACCTCACTTTGCTTAAAAACACAAAGTGAGGTTATAATAGTAAAGCGCAGAATTGGAAACTACCGACGCGGCGCCGAGCAAGTTTGACGTACAATGTTGTGACAAACACACCAAAACACCAATTTATTAGTAACGCGTTACACTCACACGTTTGTGCTTCGATTGAAGTTATTTTGTTGTACGAGTACATATAAGACCTATCTTCAAGAAAACAGAAGTTTATTATTAGAGTCAGATAATATAATCATTAGATTTATAAAAAAAAAATTCTATGAATGATGTCTCTGGTTATAGCCCGTTAAAAATTGATCCTGTCACTTATTTTATAACTTTCAAGCTAGTATTTCAAAAAGTGGCAAAGGTTAGACTGTCTTTCATGAAATTTCCTAATCATTTATATTTTAAGCACATTTTTATCCCTATTATCTCACTACTTTTAATAGTGTCCGTAAAGTTTTCACTGCGACTATGCTGTACAGGGATGTTTGCGTGTGTGTTTTCTGTATTGATTGAGACGAGATAGTAATAACACAAGTTATGCAAGCTCCAATCATTCGTGCTGGTCTTCGTTAGCATATTCCATGTGTACATGTGACAAATATTTGACTATTAATTTCTGTTAATGCTGAGTAATTGTGGGCAATTAACTTATTAAGTTATATAATTATATCTTATCGATAGAGTGAAGTATTTTAGACGGAAATACACTATTGTGTGGCGTGTCGTGGCGCATTTGGTAACATTGGTTGGTTTGTATAGGGCAAAGCACACTTTTGTGTCGTGTCATGTTGTGGCGTTCCATACACAGATGCATATTCAGGCACGCAACGACACACTACGCCATAATAGTGTGTTTGCGACTTTAGTTAGATATTAGGTGATGTCATTTAACAATTTCTTACGGGTAGACTCTCGAGGCCCGTGGCTATTTTGTAAAAAATGTTTTATTTATTAATTGAGTTACATACAAACTGAAATATTAAATTTAATAGTTTTGAAAAATGGATGGCAACAAACATGCACATACATACATTTTAGTGCTTCAGATATGATTTGTCTATAAAAATAGATATAAACTTAATAATATTAAAATTAAACCCATATTACTTTCGAATGGAAAGCAGCTAACCAATTGATCCCTCTTAAAGTTAAACATGGAATCTTTACTAATTTAAAGAAAAATAAAAGATTAGTTTCGTATTTCATTTTATACACGAGTCGTAGAGTTATGAAGAGAGCTTCTCCTTTGCGGCCTGAAATTACTTTTACAGAAAAAGTATTATACAATTTGAATACATATTACTTTTTTGTCAAAGAATACACAAATCTTTGACAGTTCATATCTGAGACATCTATATATATAAATATTTATATTATAAATATTTTATTCATAATAACGAAATTGAAAATTTGCCATGTCTGTACATTGAATATATTAAAGAAAAATCAATACGAGGGGTCTTTATAACAGCAGTAAAAGCCAACATATTTTTTTTTATTTGTCTGTCTGTATGTTCTTAAGCACATCACACAAAAACTACTGCATGTAATTGGATGCGGTTTTCACAGTTGTGTAGCTAGACGTCTTACTTAAAAACTGATATATGTAATATATTTTTGTTTCCACCATAAGGGGTAAATAAGAGGGTGTAAGTTTATACAGGTGGTTCGTCAATTTAAGGAAAAATGTATGAAATTCTGCACATAGGTTCCTTATACAGGGTGGATGCGACATAGCGACATTTATTGAAACCACAGCTTCTATACATGGCCAGTATGCATTTCCACCGGATAAAAAATTCTCTGGCGAAAAAAAAAATCCACGTCTTCCGAACAAATTGCACGATCGCAATGTTCAAATTGTTCGGAGAACGTGTTTTTTATTTTTTCGCCAGAGAATTTTTATCCGGTGGAAATTGATACTTACCATGTATAGAAGCTGTGGTTTCAATAAATGTCGCTATGTCGCATCCACCCCGTATGACATAAATTAACAATAAGATAGATTTTTTGAAATTCCACTCCGTAGGCGAGTAAATTGGGGTGGAAAGTGTATGAGGGAAATTTCTCAATTTTGTAGGAAATAAAATGGAATAACGAATTCCAAGGGTACAAAGTCGCGGGCGACAACTAGTTAAATTTAAGAATGAAATGAAACAATTTTCAGTTAAAAAATAATTAAATTCTGTCTCACAATTATTTTTTATGCCTTGAACATAAACAATATTTAGCGTGCAGTTGATTGCTATCATAAACGCCGCAGTGCTATTATGATGCGAACTTTTTTATTATTTTTAAAATATATCTGGATCGTTCCAGATATGAATAATAATAAATTTACACAAAAAGGGCAAGAATATGGCTTTATTGCCAAACGATTATAAGAAAATATTTTGGTAGCGCAGAGTTTTTTCCAATTTTATTATGTTCACAAAACATAACATACATGCACCATCACTCATCATCCTATAGAAGAGTGTGACGAGTAACCACTCTTTCTTTACTAATTGCAAAAATATGCTCAAATATGAAATTTTATGTTTCTTGCGTAATGAGAAGCCGCTAGCCGTGCCGAAAAAGTCCTCAAGTTTTTGGAAAATCATATAACTTTATAGATACAGATATAATATAAACTACTGTTTATTGACTTACTATGCAGGCGAAGACACGCGTAGAAGCTAGTATTTGATAAAGTATTAAAAATAACATTAGAATACAATACTGGTACACAGCGCGGTGCAAAACAAAGGAGTGTACACAGCATACAAATAGTTTTGTTGGTTGTACAATTGTACTAAAAATTTATGAGAAACTAATCGATAGCATCTATGCGTAGGCTTTGCATCAACCTGCTCTGCGTCACTGCAATAAATGTTTTAAATTCTTAAGCTTAACTTATCTATCAGTTAAAAAGTTTAAGGGCCAATTTTAGAGGTTCCGGATAGATTTTATCCAATCCAAAAAATATAACCTGACTGAATTTGAAAGTGACACAATATACACTTGAAAAAAGAATACAGCTGTCACTTTCATTTATGTGTGCAATATACTTATTCTGCCAATAAGGTTTATCTAACACCTGTGAAATTGAGGCTAAGTATCATACTGCTTGCTCTATATATAATTTGATATATCTCCATAGACGAATTCATATAAATTAAAAGCAAATAAATATGTAGTTCGAGAAAGCCCCAGATATGGTGAGTTTTATTGCATATTTAAGTCCATTAGAAAAACACTAATAACAGTTTTTGCATCATGTCAGTAGAATTATTTATTTATGCAGATGTCTCCAACAAATGACGAAGCTTTGAAATATAGCCATAAAGGAAACTATATCATAATACAATACTCAAATCTTCGTGAATAATTCCGATGCAATTATATGTTCAATCAAGCATCGAAATTAGAATTTGAAATGGCATTCAAATAGGACGATACGTACCTACCGTACAGCTTGTTTTGATATCCAAATTATGTCATTATAACTCAATGCATTTGACGTGTGCAGTAATAACATTGTCGTAGATATTAAGCAGATGTGTCGCGTAACTTCGTTGTTATTGCATCGCTGCCATCACATACGTGGCATAAATGAAAACAATGTCGTAATACTCGTGGTTAGATATGCGTAGGGTGGGATAACCGAGGTGAAGGAATTCAGGCTTTTCGTACAGTTGTTTAATGTGGTATATTTTGTGAAAGAACATAAAAAAGACATACTTAACAGCAAATCATTAAATTTTCAACAAATTTTATTGTGGCCTTATTCCTTGGTGGTACTAACATATTAGAAATTCAAATTCGACACATATACAATCTGGAAATCTGGTTCGTCTTCACTATCGATTCATCGGTTTGAATCAATATCGCCTTAAAGTAAGCACATAAAAGAAACGCGCCTAACCGTGCGTTAATCCCGGGGAGAATATAGCCAGTGTGTAACTTCTCGCTCCTTTATCGTACCGTTGAAATCGTACTTCTTTGTGAGTAATCCCTCCACGTCCCGGCCATGTCGCCGACGAAGATAGAGCACGATCTTCACAAATAATGTCACATGCGATTCGTTTCAGACGACGTGACTCGCATCGCCGCGGCTACCCGCCGTGCCATGCATAATGGGATAAATATGCTACGGTTATGTGCCCACACATGGCCCTCGAATTAAGTGAGCGCTATTTAGTGCACGCGGTGGCAGTTCCTTACCCGCTTGATTAACTAGATGGTGTTTACCTTTACATGTGCCTTATTAAATGCACGATGTTTGCTGGCGCGCTTAGCACGTGCGTCCCGACGCGCCGCAGCGTCGTTTGCTTGCATTACCGATGCCGACGCCACTGTGTGAACCAACACGTTTTGCAAGCTGAAGTAAAACTTATAAACAAGTGGAGTGTACTGAAAGAGGTTTTTGTGGTGTTAAATGTTAATGATGTGGATTTTAGAGAAAATTAAACTTTGATTCTGAAGAACATCAAAGTATGTCTGTTATAATAGATATTTCTATAACATAATAAGAACTAAAAAGAAATGTTTTGATACTTACTATTTATACACTTTAACCCTTGCACGCTAAGTATACTAGATTCACACACTATCGACTGGTCACTGGCGACTGGATCGACGGCGAGTGTGACTTACTGTAGTTTAAAAAGGTGCTTACGCACTTGGTTTTGTTCGCAGAGGGACCAAGTTGCCGGCGACCAGTCGATGTTGCGTAATGGGCATTAGAGACAAATTCGCTTTCCACTGGTAAGGCAATGGGTAGTCATTAAATGCACAAGCTTAATCACAGGTCCGACACCTTAACTATAGGGCTACGCTTCGGGCTGTTATTGCCTTCTGTTACATGTGTTTAAGATCCTGTTACACAACCGCAAGGACATTATCAAAAGTGGGTAAACGGTAGCGGCATTTCATTTAAAATCTTGTACTAATACGTCGAAAAAAGTATGCAATTCCAGGAACGTCTCAAGTAAAATATGTAATTTGAGATAAAGCGGCATCCCATTCCAGATAAGACGCAGCACGACCCACGTCGAGAGCCATCCGACTCGTTACGAGCCGCCCGAAGCGAGGTGTGATACAAAATCATCAATCTTTCCCGAGATTGTACTATTAAATGCCTCTTCGCTCTTTTCCCTCGAACTCGAGACCAGAAACAAATGTAAAAAGTTGTGTGATAAGTTCAATTTGAATTTGTAAAGCCCCTTTCAGCGTTTCTCGCCTGTTTATCTCGGCGAGGAAAGAACGGAAAATACAAAAGTAAGAGATAGGAAATGAAGAGGCGGAAAAAAGTGTCGGGCTTGGAACAAACGCGGAAAAGTTGGCGTTATCCGGGAGACAAGTTAAATCGCAATTTATTAGGGCGTACCAGTGGGCTTAGTAGTGGCCGGCGCGAACACTGTCTGCTCAACGCGTGAGACTAAATAATGTGTGCGGCCGGATCTTGGGAACATATGCATGCTCTCAGTTATGCGTCACCTTGTGACCTGTAGACATATTTAAAAAATAATAAATGCAATATCCTAATTGAAACTATTCATACATAATGAAAGCAATGACATAGAAGTGGGTATAATTCTACTATGCGTAAATATAGTCACTTATTCACCCTACGCCATACTTCAAGCTATGAATACAACAGATACCAAGAACCAAGACGCTATTTTTCAGATTAATATTGCTTGCCACTTTCAGAACCCTGTTTCTAAGAGTTAAAAGGAATTTTGTAGTCAAATTTCTGGCCCTTACTGTAAAGAGAACCGTTCCATAATCCAAAGTTGTGTGCACTTGCATGGCAATAGGAAGGCACGTGCTTATGTCGGCGTTGTACTATCACGCATCTCCTGCCTCATTCACAAATCTTTATTCATGCCCCATATTTACTTGCAGCGCAGAGAGTGCGCTCCGGAATATTTTAACATACTTTCAATTTGAATCATTGAGGCAGTATCAACATTGTTCTATAAGACTTGGTTTATGTTATGAGTTTGCCGTTTTACATGTGTGCTTTATATGGTCATTTAAATATTTCAGAAATTTTGAATTGCAATTTTATGGTACTTACTGTATCATATATTTTTTGAACTATCTTTCTTATATCGTGCAGGCCATTTCTTTGCATTTCCATATATCTGTTTCATCTATCGGATATCAAACCAAACAATTTTCACGTGACACCAGACTAATGTAATAAATAATAGTTTAAAAAAACTAAAAAACACGCTTTTAAAGTACTTCTAACTAAAAAGTGAAAAATAATTCCTAATATAAGCTGAAAAAAGCGTGGGTTGCTCGATAGACGAAAAATATGTCACAGAGCACCCCACGCTTTACTTTAAAAGCGTGTTTTTTAGTCTTTTTAAACTATTATTTATTTTCTACTTTTTAATTTCGTTTATTTATAAGAGCGTTTTTTTTTTCTTTTTTTTAATTTTTATTTTTTTTATCGAATTATTGCTTTGTCATCGATATTTGACAGGTGTGCAAAATTTGAATGAAATCTGTCCGTTTAAAGTGGGTCAAAATCGAGTCGAAAGGAGTCGGTTACATACATACATACATACATTCATACATACATACATACATACATACATACATACATACATACATACATACACACATCCATACATACATATATACATACATACAGATGAAGCTAATATAAGCGTGTTAAAAAGCAATAAAAGGATCTTGATCTTTACAAAAATAACATTGATATTTAAACGGTTTCATTTTTAAATATGTTTTTGCAGTATCCGTAATGACACCATCGCGTAAGCTCAGCTTTAAATTTTCAATTCTTTTTACACCGTACCTGCTAATTGTGGCAGGGACTAATCGGATCTGCTTCCGTGTGCAGATTCCATTATCTGTAGGATCGCGTCCACCGGCATACATATTCATACGCGACGCCCGCCACTGCACGACCAAATCACCGTCGTTAACATTTCATTTTTATAATTACATTTTTCTTTTCGTCGCCTCAACTCAAACAACTATTCTCGTATCCATCTCTGAATCTATTTCTCGCCCGAATCAGCGTCTACTCACTTCAACGCTACTTCCGTCCCGAACTTCTAGAAACAAACTTTTTAATTAGTCTGCGAGGACAAACAAGCTGTGTCTCTTAGTTTCTCCGATACACTGTCTACGTTCCTACTTGTCTTTACAAACAGGATAACTGCCTCCGTCCGCTCGTTTATTTTAGGTGATTTATCGAACAATCAACCGCACCAATATTTGAACAGCTTATTTGTAACATTAATTAACGAACTTCAGGTATATTTCACAGTCAAGTTGTAAATTAATTAACCACATAATTATGTGCCTGTATCAAAATCGCTCCAACTATGCAGGAAATCTAATAACATATAACAGAATTGTTTGTCTTACGGCTAGATGCTTTAATGAATAGTCAACACGCCGACATCGTCGCGTTGTGAGCAGATCGTCATTGTTTTATTTGAGCTATAGCACCGGCGCGTTGTAGCATTGTTCGAGTAATTATGATACAACGGGGAATACAGAAGGTCACGACTTGAGTGTTGTGTTCTGAGGAAGAATTTTTAATAATACAACGCTAAGTGATTATTAATTGGAGTTGGAGCGTTGTAATTATAGTGTTAATTTGCGTGGTGTCGACGGAGTGGCGCGGTGGCGCATAGCGCGAGTCGAGTAGCCCGGAGGTGGCGTTGCGTGGCGCGGTACAAGCCGCGACTGCCAGGCGCCACAATTACACAAGCCTCCGTAAATCATAAACATCAACCCTCCATTTAATCCAAATAGTCCGTCGTTAGTCGAGCAGCCTGCGTCTAATTTGTCTCCTGTAACTGGAGATTAATTTATTTACATTAATTACATGACAATACCCATTACCTAGTTAAGGACGTATTTATTAATGTCTTTCGGTTCTTCTTTCCATTTCGAAAGTAGGTAATATTTCTTTAACTAAGTTTTCAATTGCCATAGGTCAATGTTATAAAAGAAAAATAACTTTGACCTAGATAAGAAAATAAACAGCCTTGTTTTGTAAAATGTGCATCTTTCGTTACCTACAGTATCTAATAATATAACCTACAATTAGGTTCAATTTATTCCTTCTACCTTTATTTTTTCTGAACAACACTGAAAAAGTAATAGAAGGTATAAAAATATTGTATCGAAATTATTTATTGCAGATGCAACACCGTTATTACAAGCCCGCCATCCAATTTCGCTGTTTTATTAATTTTCTTTTGCAATATGTTGCATCAGTTCCCTAAACTATAACTGGCTTGGATGAAACTAAATTGAGCATAACTTTTTATGGGGCCTTTTGTTAGGAACTACTCTCATATAATGTAGCTTTTACTTTATCTGTCAAGACAGAAGGTAATGTCAGGCAGCCAGGCAACCTAATGTTTAACATTTACATATTAGAAGTAATGGATTTGTTATTCTTTTCGATTTCGATTATGTTTTTTTCAAATTAATCGGTCCGATAATTATTTCCTATGAGTAACTTAACTGATGTGAATAATGTGTACAATACTAAACTTATTAACCCAAATAAGGACCTAATGTATATAACTGACAATTAATTTTCCGTTCGTGTTTCCCATAATGATAATAATTATTATCAGCGTGATATGAATACCGGAAAATAATAATTGCGTTGGATAAATTGTGTCGATGAAAATTCAATTCGATTGCGCGGATAGTGCACGTTATAGCTGTATGAATGTATATATCAATACGTGCATTCGTGTGTGTATCAAATAAATAATGCACTGCGACTATGAGGCATTTCACTTTGAAACGAAAAATATTTTCAAAGTGCCATCAATACATTTCATTCAATTTGCATGAATTTTCGTCCACTGTAGAGTGCTTTAGGCTTTTACCCACTTTTGTTTCTACCTTTTAGATCTAGTGGTTTTATTTATGGTTTATTTTTCGGTTTATATTAGAGTTTGATTTGGATTTAGGAAATATAAAGGCGCACTACTAGCGATTTAAACAAAAATATAAAACCTCTTCAGCACGTGTAATATTTAAATAATAAGCGTCACATTTGATGCGGATACATTAATGACTTACAAAGCCAAGCATATAATTTCACTCCAGCAGTCTCTTTTGGCATCTTTATTTTCTTTTGAAATGAATTCATTTATGTATGTTGTTCAAGTCAAACAGTCGTATTGTTTGTTGTTTCGCGCATATGGAGTTTGCGTTCCGTCCCATTTTGAGGGTTTGCATATTGCACAGTTTTAAATAAAGGGTGAGGGTGCGTCGTTGATGCTTGTTTGGGAAATTGTGGAAAATTGCCCGCGGAAAAATTACGCGAGAAAGGCCGCGGCGCGCCGGCCACATGGCGCGGCGATACGCCCTACATAACTGATGACTTTTCAATGGCCATTCATTCGCGGACACCCCGACACCGGCCACCGGCCCGCCCTTAGCACCACACATGAATTTATGGAAACGCTCGTGTGTTCATGCGCTAAACAATACCATACATTTATAACCCGTTTGTTTCGACAAACCATTCATTTGTTACTGTTGTAAGAATTAATTCAATCGGAAATCATGATGTCTGTGATCCATGACTGGATTTGATTTGTTTTCTGGATCTTGGCAGCACCTTCAAAAAATAAATAAATAAAAAAAAAAAACAAAAAAAACAATAAAAAAAAAACAAAAAAAAAAACAAAAACAGTATAGAGGCAAAAACTTTGCCCGAATGGTGAGCCTAATATTGTGTGTATTTGTTATGTGTACCTTACAAGAAAACAAACTTAGAACGGCCAAGAAAAGGCTGTTGTGACGAGTAATGGACTATTAGGATCATAGTCATTTATTAAAATATCAAATCATTTATTTTCATACATCGCAAGAGGTTCTTGAATACGTCAACAAACATAATAATTATAGAGCATATAAATATAATCTAAATTTTTACAAATCAAATTGTTATGATTTGAATAACCGAAGTTTCAATCAAATTAAAAGGTTCAAATTAAAATCAATCTAAGTTCACTAATTGTCCTGATAGTGTAACAGTCATCATCTAATTATAAGGTTATTGTCAGACATGTTCATGTTCATGAAAACAAATAAAATGCTCTTTTATAATTAAACGAGTACGAAGTAGCAGATAACAGTCGAGGAAATAAAGGGCAATATTCGATTATAACGCTGAGTGCGGGATCGATGATTCAAAGTAACAAGACAGTTTTCGATTATTGTCGTTAAACTAATTAAAAAGTTCAGACTTGAATCTTGAGCGAGCGCCGTCGATCGAGCTACTTAATATTTCGTTTTATGGAGGAGGCATTTTGTATATTTTAACAGATTTTAAAAAGGGCAGATGTTATTTAATATCTAAATATATACCTTGATGCACTGCTTTACATTGTCTTCATTAAAAACTACCCACAAGGATAAAAAAATCTATTTCTTATCATTTATTTTCGTTGACTACAGGGGGAGCTTGAGTACGTCAAATAAACTTAACACTACATAATTTAAAAATGAAATATACAGGGTGTCCCATATTTAATGGATAATCCTTTACCTGCAGATTGGGGGCATCACGCCTGATAGGAAAATGCAAAATTTGTAGAAAAAAAGTATCATGGATTTTTAAATATCGAACATTTTAGATTTTTTCACAAATTAGCCACTTTCGTCCACTCTTCTTGATGCCATGTTCGTAAATCTCAGATTTTTTCAAGTCTGTTTTTGGAATTCAATTCTTGAATAGATGTACTATCAAATTTACTATCTCATTATTGTACAATTATTTCATTTAAAAAACTACAAAGATAAATAAAAAAAAAAATTACATGACATTTTTTTTTACAAAAAGTTTGAACCCTCATGGTGTAAAAAAAATGTATGGAGACCTGTGTGCCCATCACGGAAAAAATATGCCATTTTCATTGTGATTCTAAAATGGTATAAAATATTTTATATTTTTTTTTATTTAAAAAAATAATGTGAGAAATTATGACCAGGGTCCGATTTTTTTTAAATCACTTTCTACCAAAATGATATCCTAGTTGATAATACTAACTACTTAAGCGTATTAAACTAAACTAAATAATTACGAATCGTTCCAAATACTGTTTTTTGTAAAAGTTATGCTTGATAACTTTTACAAAAAACAGTATTTGGAACGATTGACAGCGATTATAAATCTTATAATACCTATCTATGAAAGTATCGATTAAGATCAAAATACTGAAAGTAATTAAACAATATTTTTTTTAATTTTGCTCATCACTTATCTGGGTAACGAAAAAAAAAAACGCTGACACTCAAATGTGTTCTGTAAAAAAGGCGCGCAAAATTTTTAAATTTGCGGATGCGAAATTTTCAGTTTTCTCTAAAAGATTTTATGATATTGTGCTGTGACTTCAGACTTGTTTTTTGCTACTTGAATTTGGACTTATCAACATCGGCAAATTAACAAACGATATTGTGCTGTGACTTTGGATTTGTTTTTGCTACGAGAATTGAGACTTGTTATCTTCTTTCGTAAAATGCCGCGATATCTGTATACACCAGGAGAGTATACACAAATGCTTTGCTCTACCGAGAAAGGTTTCCGAACGTTTTTTGTTAATTTGCCGATGTTGATAAGTCCAAATTCAAGTAGCAAAAAACAAGTCTGAAGTCACAGCACAATATCATAAAATCTTTTAGAGAAAACTGAAAATTTCGCATCCGCAAATTTAAAAATTTTGCGCGCCTTTTTTACAGAACACATTTGAGTGTCAGCGTTTTTTTTTTCGTTACCCAGATAAGTGATGAGCAAAATTAAAAAAAATATTGTTTAATTACTTTCAGTATTTTGATCTTAATCGATACTTTCATAGATAGGTATTATAAGATTTATAATCGCTGTCAATCGTTCCAAATACTGTTTTTTGTAAAAGTTATCAAGCATAACTTTTACAAAAAACAGTATTTGGAACGATTCGTAATTATTTAGTTTAGTTTAATACGCTTAAGTAGTTAGTATTATCAACTAGGATATCATTTTGGTAGAAAGTGATTTAAAAAAAATCGGACCCTGGTCATAATTTCTCACATTATTTTTTTAAATAAAAAAAAATATAAAATATTTTATACCATTTTAGAATCACAATGAAAATGGCATATTTTTTCCGTGATGGGCACACAGGTCTCCATACATTTTTTTTACACCATGAGGGTTCAAACTTTTTGTAAAAAAAAATGTCATGTAATTTT